>JARWLC010000007.1:16765833-19710000 GCA_033318265.1 Phyllotis vaccarum
CTCCTGGACATTACCTCATAATCATTTCTATTGTACACGGTCTTACACTTAGGTTTAGAACTTTCTTAGTTAGACAAAAGGAGGAGATGTGGCAGGGTCGGGTGTTGAGGGACACCTAGAGGCATGGCTTTGAGGGCTTGAGGACCCTGGATGTGGCATGACCAGTCCCCTTTAAAAACCTCTTAAAGGAGATAATGTCAGAATTCAGAGGAGGGCGTGGCTTTAGGGACTAATACCTGGGTGGGCACTTGGATGTGCTGGCCTTGTCAGGAAGGCAGATTGTATGGGCTGCCAGAAATGCTGAACTGGCCCTTAGGTACCATGCCATTGTTCAGAGTTCTCTAAATGCAGGTGGGATTAGAGGAAATAGGGTTGAGGGGTGTCTCCGCTGTGTAGGGGGACCAGAGCTTCCAACCCAAAAACAACATGCACTTTGTGCAAAGCATGTTATAATCACAATGCTGCCAATAAAGCTTCCTGAAACACTTGGGCTCATGCATGTTATTAATTGACTGTCCTTGACCGTGAGGTAGTCAGTAGGCAAATATACTTCCCCTCAAGCCTGATGAACTGAATTCACCCTGAGTTTGTTTGTCTGGACCCACATGGTGTAGTAAGAACCAACTTCTAAGGTTGTCCTTTGACTTCACACCTGGAACGTAGGTAGGAAGGACATTGTAGGGTAACAGACATGTGGAAAATCACCTGCCCCCAAGCTCTAAGACTTAGAAATCCTAAAACATTAGGTCCAAGTCCACTTCTGGGTGAAAAACTTACCACATGCTCAAAATCCCACCAACCCCTGGGATTGCAATGGGGATTAGTTAGATCTATGATTCCATTGAACTTTCTGAGTTAGTCTAAAAGATACAGGTAATTAGGACAGTTAGTAAATATGGCTAGGACAGCTAGTAAAGATGGTTAGGACAGCTAGTAAAGATGGTTGGGACAGTTAGTAAAGATGGTTAGAGAAATGGTTTAGGTAATTCTGCCAATTGCTTCAATAAAATATACAAAAAAAGGGGCAAAAATAGTCTAAAAGTTACCTTCTCCTTTGTTAGATGCAGAAGATAAAAAAATAAAAACAAGGAAGTTTCACAATTCTCTGCCCATGAATTCTTCCCGTGGAAAAATAGGCTGACTAAATGAAGCAATTAATGTTCTTATACCCAAGGTTAGGCCTGAATTCCTTGGTTATGTGGCTTACAGGTTAATCACAGGCTCCAGTATGCACCTTGAGAAAACAAAGTTGTGAAAGGAAGTTAATGACCCTATTTTGTGTAAAGAAACATGGATAGCTGTCCACTCCTTCAAGGTTTCTTTAGAGTAGAGTGAAAATCTGCTAACCTGAAGCTGCAAACATCTACTTGCCTGTACAAAGGAACTGGCTGAACTCTACTGAGCTCGCTTAAAACTTTCTTAGAAATTTTTTTAAAAAATCATCTCTTTGCAGTGAAGGTATTTTGGTGTAAAAATTAATGCAAAGAAAAATGTTTACTTAGGGGCTTCTAAAGAAAACATGTAAATATGATCTTAATGCAAAGATTTTAATTTGTTTTTGGAAAATATGTAACTTGTGGTTATGAGATAATCTTTTCTTGCTTAGAAATTTTTGTATTAGGAGATATAAAAGGGATGAGAGAGAGAGAGGGAGAGAGGGAGGGGGAGAGAGAGGGAAGAAAAGATGTGGGAGAAACATCAGGAAAGAAATAAAGGATAACACCAGGAAAGATCTAGAAGGACACCAGGTAAGACGTAGGAAGAAAGCGTCAGGGTAGAAGAACAGAGAAAGTACAGAGTAAGAACAACCAGCAGAGAGGAAAACACAAAAGAAGAAATAAGCTTTGACCCTCAGATAAGGTTCCCCTGAGTGTTTGGGTATCTGTCCAATAGTGTGCCTACTCTATATCTCATCTCCGTTTTCCCTGACCTGTTGGTGGCTGGGCTTCTCGGCATCAATAATATAATTACATCATGCCCTCTTTTCCTTTCCCAATTTCCCTTATAGCCTTTATTGCTTTATTTAAAATCTGTGCCAGCTTTTCATTAATTGCTGTTAAATATATATATTTGTACATGTATACAATATACATACGTCATATATATTATACAAGCATGTCTATTTAATACATATATGTTATATAGATATACCCCTAAATTCACAAGTGAAGTCTGCTTAGACTATATAATTATTTGCATGTAATGTTCTCGGGGCTGAACATTTGGCACTGAATAGCCAATTGGTTTATACTCTTCCACTTTGGATTAGGAGAAAATCCATTAAATTGTTAACCTTTAGGACTAAGGACTAATGGTGATCACTACAGATTTACATTATTATAATATGATTAGAATAGATTCTGAGAAGAAACCTGCTTGGAAAATTAGTTTGAATATCTTAAGACTAACTAGAAATGATTATTCAAAAACTGATTTTGGAAAATTATCAAAAACAGAAAAAGAAATTACCGAATGAATCACTCAAACAGTGGAATGTCTTTCTTTTGAGTTTTACTAAGTGTATTATTTGTCAAATTCAAAGACTATACACTGAGAATTAGCTTTAGATTTTTTTTTCCTAGAAAAAAAAAAAAAAAAAAAAACAAACCTGTGCTTGGGTAAGAAATCTGTAAAGGGAAAGAAAAAAAGAACTCCAAGAAATAAAAATGTATGAACCAATTCAGATTCACAAAACTTTACAAGACACCACAACAAAACCCACAGAATCAACTAACCTGGGCTCATAGGGGCTCACAGAGACTGAACTGACAAGCATGGACCCTGCAAGAGTCTGATCTAGGCCCTCTGCATATGTGTGATGACTGTGTGGCTTTATATTCTTGTAGCACTCCTAAGAGTGGGATCTGGGGTGTCTCTGACTGTTCTGCCTGCTCTCGAGTTTCTTTCTCCACTACTGAGTTGCCTCATGCAGCCTTAATATGAGAGGAGGTATCTCATCTAATTGCAACTTGATATGTCATGTTTGGGTGATATCCCTGGGAGGTCTGTCCTTTTCTGTAGAGAAAGGAAGAGAAGTGGATGGGACACAGGGGACTGGATGGACAGAAAGGAGGAAAAACTGTGGTCAGAATGTAATAGATAAGCAGATAAATAAAAAAAATAAATTACTTATAATTCAAACTTCTCCAAATTCAGCTCAATAGTTATGAGTAACAAAGAATGAAGAAAGATTTATTTCAATATGTGTCAATTTAAACCATTATTATGCCAAAAGATTATTTACAATTTGTGCATCTATTAACTTTCCTCATAATAGTATGTATCAAACAGCCATACAGCTCGAGGGTATATAAACAAAGTCTTTCTCCTTCACCTAACTGAAGCTCTTCCAGGGCTATGCTGATGTGGACTCTACCCAGTCTTCTGAGATAATGACCTAGTAGAGGAGTTCTCTTAGCAGTGATAGAGATGAAAAGAACAAACCTGCCACATAAACACTCTTCAGGACTCTATTTGAATCATAGCTACTACCACACCACACCGTACCCTGAAAGCAAGTCACATGACTCAACTCTATAATAATAGGATGGGAAAAACCACCAATAGGAGACTATAGCAAGCTGTGCAGAATCTGTAGAATATATGAAGACTGATATTTGCATCTGCTATTAACTTAGCATTATTTTATCTCTAAAAGAGGAAGATGTATGCATTTTTCCAACAAACCTATGTACTTGATATAATATAAGTCTATTTCACATAAATAATATAACATTTTGATTATGCATTGATACAGTCATTCTTCAAAAGATAGCAACAGTTATCATTTCAAGTCACGGGACCTAAAATAGACAATATTAATAACTTTTATATTTTTATTCTGCCTATAAGCAGAAGAAATGATACTCAGAATAGAATATGTACCATATCTCATTTTTTTGCTAGCTAATCTACTCAATGAGAAACAAACAGCAGGTGCCATTATTACCTAAAATTCAGTGATGAGCAGTGTGCTGTTCTAACCATCCTTTACTTCAAATAAGAGGTTATTCTAATACTGTTTTCTGAAGAAAGGAAAATGTGTCAAGACAGAAATCCTGGGCCTGTGTATTGCAATGTGACAGCAGCCTTTGTCTACAGTGATCAATCAGTGATCATATTCTCTCATTCAGACCTGTAAAGAGCTTACAGATCTATGGGCTCAGCACAAATCTCAGCTTTCCAAAATGTCTGCCTCATGTTCAACAGTCTTTCCTTTAAGTTTACCAGGGAAGAAATGTAAAAACCCAGCAAACAAAAAATCCACAGAAAAGACATTAACTCCCAAATATATTCGCTGAATGGCTTATATGGTGCTGACAATGTCTGCCTCCAGCAGGGCTAATGAATGCATTATTTTTAAATGTATGATACTGCTGTGCTTTGCAGCTTGATACCTAGCATCAATTTATTTCCTACTTCTGCGAAGCATATAAAGGAAACACATCTCTCCTAGATTCCATGCATAATAGCAGTTTAAGGAGAAAATTTAGCATATAGAACCAAAGCCATAGGAGAGACTTTAATAATAATGGGCGTTGATAGCACATGCAATGTTTCATTTTAGATTTCTGGCCTCTCAGAAACTATTATGAGTGCATGATGGAACTTCAGAAATTTCAAAGAGTTGTGATTACTTTTAAAGACAAAAAAAAAAAAAAAATCCCAGTACAAATTAGGAAAAGCCTTCTCAAATGGTCACAATAAAAATGTAAGAAATGTTTTTAAGATTTTCCAACATTTCATCATTTACATTATGTTGTCATTTCCCCCCAGTGCTAGCTTCTGAAAATAGACAATTTCCAAATCAGAACCATGTAGCTGATTTGGGGCATCTAACTCCCATTCATTCAGTAATAAATTCCAAGTCAAGTAGATAGAATTTATATGACTATTTTTCTACTTTTATAACTTGATGGGAACAGTGTCGTTAGTTCCATTTACTTTCTCCAAAGCTGTGTGTGAAGAGAGAGGGTACGAGAACAAAGCAAAAAGGCAGCATAGAGCAAGTAGATGGGACTAAATGGCATCCAAGCTAGAACAGAGGGTTTCTATACTTTTATTCTCTGTGGACAATTAGTAACCATGGCAATGATGTTACCTGCCAACTCAAAGCACTATGAAAACCATCTCAGTGGAAGCTTTGTGTATATATATGATTGTATAGGCATAAAGGAGAAGGAGGGTAAAACTAGTTCATAAGATGAGAAGTGAGTCACTGTCCCTCTTCTGACTTGCTGATGACCTTGAACTTGGCTGATCGTCACACAACTGCTGATTCCTCCTTGGCCATTTTCTCCTGTGAGAATTCCTCTCCTTTGCTGGTTTTACACAATACAGAACTCCAGATCTTTTTGCTACCATTTCATTATATTACCAAACAAAAAGTCCTTAACACTTCCTAGTTAGCTCAGCTAAGGCAGTCCTCTCCATTTAAAACGACAGTCAAACTTGTGTGGCACAATGGCGCCACCCAGTAGTCATTACACATACTGTTTTCCTATGGCTGTAAAACACTTAGCAGAAGTAAATTAGAGGGAGGGTTTTTTTTTCCTTAAGGCTCAGAGTTTAGGAGGCACTGCCATCAAAGCAGGAAAGGCAAGGCAAAGGTTATGGCAGTTGAATTATGTAGCAGACTCTTTACATGGCAGACCCAGCAGGTGAAAGATTGAGCACATGTATAACACTTTCAAATCCCTGCTCCAGTGATCCATCTCCTCCTCCAGTCAAGCTCACATCCTAAAGCATCTAATCCTTTCCAACCCACTTCCTCCACCTGAAGAATAAGCATGATTAGCAGAAGCCCATGGGACATTTCAGATAAAAATCATAGCATGTGCTCTCACAAATGCTTTGAGAGCAGGCACTACCACAATCCGCATATCAACAACATA
The DNA here is from genome assembly GCA_033318265.1 of Phyllotis vaccarum. Taxonomy (NCBI): domain Eukaryota; kingdom Metazoa; phylum Chordata; class Mammalia; order Rodentia; family Cricetidae; genus Phyllotis; species Phyllotis vaccarum. The sequence goes on from JARWLC010000007.1 coordinate 16,771,728, forward strand.
GCATCGATGGTAAGACTCCCAGCCTCAGGTTCCAGAGCCTGGAGGATGATAGCCCCAATACTGGGGTGGTCACGAGTCAAGTGACCAAGCTGCCATTGATATCTCAGAATCAAGCCCTCTCTTCAGCATTCATACCTTACTTGCTTTGCTTTTGATTTCCTTTCTGTACAATAATGCAAGGATACAGTCAAACCAGACAAATTACTTACATGGTTAGATGAAAATAAATATTTTATTTAGATCATAATCCAACATTATTCTGTCAATAACCTGTGTGCAGTGCATTTTCCAAACATCCCATACCATGCATATTAGATATTGCTGCAAATCTCAGCACCGTTTGGATGTTTTATATATTGCACTGTTTAATTTAATGACTGAAACCCTGGGACCCACTTTTCTGATTGCCTTACCATCTAAGCTCTGGAACTCCTGTACAAGTAAGGTAGCAGGTCTAAGTTTTACAGTAAACACTTTGAATTCTCACTCAGCGTTACTGTCACAATGGCACTCCATCCCCAGGTAAACCACAACCTCAAATTCAACAGAGTAGCTTTGACATTGGCAGCTGCTTCTTGTCTCTGGATGACAGTCACTTTCTGATCCATGACACAGGACAGCAAATATGAGACACCCCCTCGTCTCCCCATATACACCCACCTTCCCCAACACCATTTTCATTTAACACTTCCTGACACTTTAAAACATAATTCTGTATCAAACCACTATCTGTTTAAAGTAGATAATTCCTATTTTTAATGATTGAATCTTGGCTAATCCTATATTTCTCTCTTGATTGGTCATATAGCCTCTAAAAGACATAGCTGATGATAATGATTATTTAGACACATACCAATGACATGGAACATTTATGAGCTAAATAAGACTACAGTCTGTGGATAGAAAGATGAGTTTTCCCCCAATAAATATATTACATAACTAAATTCTCTCCCAGTCACCCTTGAGAGCTTATGTTAAGTTGGAGCACAGGTCTCAGGGTAGATTAGCATATGCTCCACAAATCATAGAATGCTTGCTATCAGGCATTTAATGAAAAGTTTCAGTTTTTAATTTAAATAGTGAATTTTAATACTTATTACTTACGAATTAGATTTTTTTGTACTATTTACTCCAATAGCTTCTGAAATAATGGTTGCAATTATAGTTACTCCACAGACAGGCTCTGAGAAATGGTAAAAACTGACTTATTATATATGCCATAGCACCATCTCATGGAATATCAGAGAAAGTGTCAGGAAAGTATAGCACTGTGCTACTGGTACTAAACGTCTGAAATGTTTGGTTATAATATCTAAATTCTACTTTCAAAACGTTCAAAACGTGCTGCTTTCCAAATTCAAACAAAAACAAACCTAAAGAGACCATCATCTAAGCGAACCCTGTCCTTCCTTATCTGACAGGAAAACTAGCCTTTTGAAATCAACTAGCTTCCTTCAATATATACTAGAACTTTGGAATTCAATGAAAAGTTACACATGCTCATAATAGTTAAATAAATATCTCAGAACTAAGAGTTTTGCTCTTAAGAATCCATTTATGAGCCTAGTGAAATAATGCACACCTGTAATGACTCAGGAGGATTCAGCAAGAGCTGAATTTTCATACCAACCTAGACTACAGGCTGAGACCTATCTACACTCTAGTACATACATGCACACATACATACATAACTCATACGCACTGTTTGTGTAACTTTTCCCTTAGAAAGCTTTTAGATATTTAATAAAAATACAAAAGTAATTTTTATGCATAAATACTAAGTTCCCAAGTTTAATACCAAATTTGTGGAGGTAAAAAAAAATTCTGAGCTTCACGTTCAGTTCTTGACTCCCAAGTAGAAGAAAGTAAAAATCAGCGCACTAAAAGATCGTAATAAAGAATATTTTATTTATTTATCTTCAGGAGGAGCAGGAAGAGGTTATTATGGAAGAGGAGATATCACCTAGAAAAGCAGACCACAGTGCAAAGGGCTATCATGGGAAAGAGTCAAAGATGGCTTGCCCTTTGTTTCTTGTGATCCTAGACAGGGATGACTTTGATGAGCCAAAGATACAGGGAAATGGTTTTGTTCTACCTCCCCCACTTCTCTCTCTGTCTCCATCACTATTATCATCATCTTTGTATTTATTGGATATTGTAGTCACGAACTTGAGGCGGAACCAAAGCAGGACCATGGAGAAATACTATGGAGTTATTCTTCATTTCTCGCCTCCCATTTTTAATACAATGGAAGACCACCTAACTATGAATAGCACATCCACCATTAATTAAGAAAATACTCCCACAGACATGCCTACCGGCCAAACTGACGGAGACATTTTTCTTAATTGAGATTCCCTGTATTCCTTGTGTGGCTCTGGGATGAATTTTTCAGGAATGGTCAGGAGCTGAAGGAGAGAGCAGGAAAGGAGAGAGAAAGGGAATGAAAGCAGAAATTGGAAATGGCTGATTATAGAATCTACAACTGAACCATCTGGATAGAAAATATTAAAAATGAGTGGTTATATCCCAGGACATATGTTAAAATAAGTTACACCTGATCTTGGATTTTAAAATTTGAAAGCATAAAGTGTGAATTTATCAGTGACTAATATGTAAATGCAAGCCAGCAAAAGACGGTCACTACACTTCTCAAATTGTACACTGAAGTGTAATGGTTTCAGAAGGACATTCCTGTCCTTTTGGAGAGTGAAATTCTTCTGCTCTTCTACGACTTTGGTATGAACTGACGGAGAAATGGTAGAAACAGAGACCGGTCTTAACATTGTTCAGTACTGGTTGCCACACAAACACAGAAAGAATGTTAGAGCCTAATAAAGAAGGCCCAAATTAGTCCAGAGATAAGTAAGTAAGGACAAGCAAGGGCTTTGCCTTATAAGCTCACTTATAATGCTTAGAAAGTAACTCAGAAAGATAATTAAGGTTCTAAAATCTATATGATGTTACTGAGATCACTTGTTGGTCGCTGTCTGTTACATAGCAGTAGATTAATAATGGAGCACTGGAAGATACATGTAAATGCTCAAGACCCTAAATAGGTAAGTAGTTGTTGACTCCAATTCATCTGGAACACCGTCTGTTCCTCTTGTAAATGTTTATCAGTTTCTATCCACTACAGACTGTTTTGGTAGAATACATGAATATGCAGTATGAATGCATGAATGTGATTATGTTGTAGTAGCTTATTTTTGTTTTGTTTCTTTTTGGTATGACATGGACAACACAGAAAAATTCAAGGTTTTTCTAAGTTCAGAAGGAAAAGATGCTCTAGAGTATAGTCGCAGCTCAGGAGAACCTCCTATGGGCCAGATTGTCACGTTCTAGCATCAAGACCGTTCATTTTAAAGAAATGTTCTGTACAGTTCTGAGGGTCTGAGTCATATCAAGATGAACTGATGTAAATGCTGAGCAGGGGTCTCAGCACTCAGAGCAAGTGACAGATTTACCTGGCTGTGTGGTGTTGCAGAGGCACATGTTTACAGATTAGTGTTAATTATGCACAAGCTCTGCATTCTTCTAGGGCTTTTGTTTTGTCTTGTTACCATTATGCTAAAACACACTTCGTTTGCTAAATTTGCCTTAAATTTTAAGTATTTTGTAAATGTCTTAATTTTAAGTTACATTTACATAAACTTTGAAAGACACAATTATAAAAAGAAATTAAAATATTAGCCAGTAGAGAGACTGTCAAATGACACAGGCACACGGTACCATCTAACGATAAATTAATTTATCATTATAATAAATGATATTTAATTTATATTTATGTATAATATATTACATAACACACATAACTAATATTATATATATTATAATAAAATAATGTATTTGTCAGAGTTTTATTTCATTGACAAATAAAAAGTGAAAATCATGGAAAATGCCATGTTTCCATTTAGTTTGTGGGCATCTTGAGAAATTGGAATTTCTAATTTTATTATTCATATGATCACCTTACTAGTTTATAGTATGATTAAAAAAATAAGCCACATTTGCAACAAATGTTAGCAAGAGCTGTACAAATGATTCTGCTTTGGGCAAAGGAGTCAGCGGCTACCCATCACCTACAAATGGACCTTTCATGGAGAAAAGTGTCATGGTTATTCCTTTCCAGTTGACATCTCACGTTTTACCAGCAGAGGGAGCCCGCTCCTGAAGGAAGAGCTTCCTCCTCCAGGTGTGCTTTTCCTCCTCTGGCTACTACAGTGTTTACCTGGCAAGCGGGACAGGATGTTCTACAACACGATGTGGACAGTTTCCCAGGAAGTTCTGCGGGTGCAGGTGGCACAGCAGCTTGCAAGCTCAACAGCACCTTTATGGATAACTTCCAGTCAGAACAAAAAATGTTCTGGGGGAGTGGGGGGAGAGGAAGGGAGAGAGAGATGTCAAATAATGAAATGAGGTCTAAAATGTTAACTAGAAGAGTTTTTTGTTGTTGTTATTTGCTTGGGTGTTTTTGTATGTGGATTTTTTTTCTTTTTCTCTTGTTTTGAGACAGGATCTCACTGTGCATCCCTGATGGTCCTGGAACTAGTTATGCTGACCAGGGAAGCCTGGACCTCACAAAGGTCCACCTGCTTCTGCCTCTCAAATACCGGGATTAAAAAACTAGAAGAGTTTCATTATACACAATGTTTTATTACATGTATTCAACATGTATGTGTGTATCTGTAGACTTTTTAGTGATTTGGGAAATCAATGGAATGCTGAAATCTGAGAATTATAATGTGGTTTCTTGCTTGTAAAAGACATGAGATTATAAAAGTGACTAATCTATACACACAAACTTTATGCATTTTTTTAAAACAACCTGGAGTCTGCATAGCTTTCATATGCACTTCACTGCTCCCACTGTATCCTTTTTGGATACAATTATTTTGTGAAAAGCCGCATGTAACCTCTTTCCTTCCTCATTGGTCTGTTGGGGCTTACTATCTATTTCTCTGTAATGTTTAACTTAGGTATAACAATGTAGTCTTTTGGTACCTTTACCTTTTAGGGCTAATGGAAGAGCTGGGAGTACACAGGGAGGAAAGCTTTTCTTTAATAAAAGGCACAGTGGCTGTAATTCTTGCCATCGATAATGCTTGGTGACTTGTACATTACATTTCTTCAGGAGATTTGAAATTTACCACATGATAGACACATATAGGTGCGGGAAAGAGGGAAAGGAGAGAAAGGGAGAGAGAGATATCCAAAACAGGCTGTATTCTGTGTCACACAGTCTCAAAAATACTAATAAGGAATTGAGTCATTAAGAATCTATTCTTTACTATAATTAACTTAAATTACACATTGGTGACAAAAAAAATGATTCCTACAAAATTCAGAAATGTTGAAGCAATTCTATTAACCAGGCTTCAGAAAGAATGCTTCAAGAGAAATAATTAAGTATTTGGACCACATGAAAATCAAGCTACAGCATAAAAATTTGAAGGTTAGGTTCTGAAGTTACAGAGGTGATCACCTGAAGCTTTGAGTAGCAATGACTGGCAAGCTTTAATAAAAACAAATTTAGAATTAACATATCAAAACAGTGTGGCATGTATATCCTTGGGGGCTGTGAGATCAAGAGCTGCAAGAAACGTAAAATTTGTTTTGGCTTTAAATAACAACAAAAAAATGACATTATAAATGGATGAAACTAAATAATAATAATAATAATAATAATAATAATAATAATAATAATAATAATAATAATAATAATAAAAGTGAGTGTCCAGGCACAGAAAGACAAAATGGCATGTAGTCATTTATAAGTGGATATTATCTGTAAAGTAAAGGATAATCATGCTACTGTGAAGCATGGATGTATCCTTACAACGCATTGTTTCCCAGAAGCCTTTGGTGCCCAAGGGCGGGACCCAGGTCTGGGAGTGCACCTGACAGCCAATAGATTCAAAAGTTGGGTTTACACCAGAAAATTCAGCCAATAGCTACTGTACCTCAAGCCCCTTTGCCCAATCCCTGGAGTGCCAAGATATGCAGCACCCTGATTACATAGGCTTTGCTTTAAATCTGCCCACCCCCCCCCCACCTCGGGGGCTTGGGCTAATAACCCTGAGCTGCGTAGGAAAAAGGGATTCGTTTAGAACCTGTTTATAAAGAGAAAAACCCTCACGCATTTGCATCGAGATCTGCTCCCTGGTGGTCTTTGGTGGTGGGGGCGGTTCCCTTCACACAGTACAACACTACAATCCACAGACCCAGAGAGGGTAAGTGACAAGGAAGGTCCAAGGGAAAAAATGCATGGGTATTTCTGGGAAGAGAAAATAGAATAGAATCTAAGTGTGTGCTGGGGACAGGTGGGGATGGGAACCAGAGGGGTTGAACAGGAGGCGAAGGGATGATGGGAGAGAGTAGTTGAGAGATGACTAGAATTAGGGGTATGGGGAGGGGGCTATTTAGCAACCTGGTGCAGTGGAAACTCCCATTTAATGGGATTATGTTCTGGTACATTATAAACATTTGTCCCTCCTACTGGTTTAATAAAAGCACTGATTGACCGAAGGCAGACAGGAAGTGTGGGCGGGGCTACCAGACTAAGAAAACTCTGGGAACAGGAAGAGCAGAGCAGAGATGCCACAGAGACACCACGGAGACACCATGGTGAGATGTCAGCAGACACAGGAAAGAAGTTGAAATGACGCTCTGAGGAAAGATACGGAGCTGCATGTCTGAACAAGATGAGAGTCATGGGTTAGTTTAAGAGTTAATAGTTATCAAGTTATATGACTGAGCCATAGGCCCATCAGCGTGAAATTAGTATAATCCTTTGTGTGATTATTTGGGGCTGAGTGGCAGGCAGCAGAGCTGCAAGCGGATCTGAACCTTGGGGCTAGGCAGGAAAGTCCTGGCCAGAAACTTACTACACTCTCTGGACTCTACAGGTGACCCTAGTGGAGACCCCTGGTAATGGGAATACAGAGCCTGAAACCAAAGACTTAACAGCCCAGAGACTTAGGATAGAATCAAATAAAACTGGGGAAAATGGTAAATAAAATGATTCTTAATGATATTCAGCTATACTCATAGATCTGTGCCTGGCCCAGTCGTCCTCAGGGAGGCTTCATCTAGCAACTGATAGAAGAAGATGCATAGACCCACAGCCAAACTTGCCAGCAAGGAGCCCACAGAATAGGAAAGGAAGGATTGTAGAGGGCAGAGGGGAATTGAGGGCACTGTGAGAACACAGCCCACAGAATCAATTATCAGGGCTCATAAGGGCTCACAGAGACTGAAGTGATAATCACAGAGCCTGTATGGATCTGACCTAGGTCCTCTGCATATGTGATTGCGGGGAGTTTGGTGCTCTTGTGGGACTTAGCATTAGGAGTGAGGGGTGTCTCTGATTCTTTTGCCTGCTCTTAATACGCTTTTTCCTCTTACTGGGTTGCCTCACACAGCCTTTGGTATAAGGGTTTGTGCCTAGTCTTATTATAACTTGTTATGCCATGTTCGGTTGATATCCGTGGGAGGCCTGCTCTTTTCTGAAGGGAAATGGAGAAGGGGAAATCTGGGGGAAAGGGGAGGTGCTGTCTGGGTGGGTGGGGGACTGGGAGGAGGGGAATAGGGAAACTGTAGTCAGGATGATTCCAGTGTGGGAGAAGTTCAGGCAGGGCACGGTTTCGTGTAGCTGAAGTATTTAAGTTTTTTCAAATAAATATATGGGTCACATATGTTAATAGGCTCCTGGGTTGTACATTAAAACCAGAGAGTTGTACAGATTAAACATACAGTTCTACCTTAGACCAATCCAAGCCCTTTAGAGTTTTGTTTTGTTTTGTTTTGTTTTTTAAAGACTGTCATAGAGGTTATACTGGACACAGCTTCAAAATGTCACCTTATTTGAATCTCATCTCCCACTTAAATCTTATATGTCAGGGACCCCTGCCATAACATGGTGTGCCAATGCCATTAAGCTAAAAACAAACAAAACCCCACAGTAACCAAGGATCTAAATGTATGTACAGAAAGATTTCCTATGTAGCCTTGGTCATAATTACCCAAATCAAAATATCCAGAACTGAAGGGTTAGCAATTACCAGTGGCCTAAAACATGGGTATTAGAAGCAATGGAATTTTATGAAACATTTTGAAAATATTAATCTTAAAAGCATTTTGTTCCGAAGGTGAAAAATAATGGTTTTATATCACACTGTGGTATTTTATAAAGCATTTCCCCACCAATTTTCAAAGTTGAATGAACAGGTAATAACACAGACAAACTTAGTAATAATATTTGTTGAATTTTTAATCTTTTGCAATTCATTCAATTATCTATACCTTGGTTTTCTCTTAGGAAATGACAGGTGAAATAATGGTTCCTACCTTGAATGTTTTGTAAGTTTAATAAGTAAAATATGTAAAAGAGTTTACAACTACTACAGACTAATAGTCATATGAATATTTTATTTAAGAACAAACAAAAAACCCTTAAAGACATTTGAGCATTACCGCTCTTCAAATAACAAATACAATAACAAAACTAAGGATCACTTCTTCCAAAGTCTCAACTGTTTCATGTAATAAAGTTAACAGAAAATAAGTCACAATAACCCCAAATTGTTCAAGAATGGCTGTAAACAAAGGTTGCTACCTCAGGTTTCCATTTAAAATAGCGTCTCTGTGTGGTATGTGCTCATTTGTGTGTCTACACATGTGTGGAGGTCACAGAACAACTTGCAGGAATCAGTTCTTTCATTTTTATTATGTGGGTTCCAGGAATCAAACGCAGACCCTTCACCTTTACCTGATGAACCAAAGAAAAATTGCTAATCATCCATTAAACATGTTTCTTTTTGGCAGTCATTTCATATTGTTTATACACAACACACTCAGTGAGATTAATTTTAAGAGAAGACTAAATACAGCTTTCCTTCGTCATCTACATGTTCACAAACCAATCCTACCTGTCTCTGTTATCACATAAAACTTTGTCTGAATTTATCAAGTACAAAACTGCTTTCAGGGGACTAATGGGGACTAATATTCTATGCGCTTTACATAAACCAACATGGACAGTATTGAATGCCTTGTTGAGTTATCAGCATCGATGTTCAGACATATCCAGTCACATGTCCAAAGTCATGAGCTCTTGAAGGAGGAAGGTGGGGCTGGATTCCTGTTCTGTCACTTATGGAATGCTCTACAGTAAGCTTTGTGGTCTCTCTCAGAGGCTGTAGAGAAAGTAACGCTTCTGATATCTCCACCTCTGTCTCTCCGATCCCCTTCAAAGGATGAACCAATGCATTGTACTTATGTATATCCTTATAATGAAATTTCCTCTAAGAACAATAACTAAAGCAAAGTAACAGTTGCAAAGAATAAGGAAAGTGTGAATAACAAACTGAAGCCTGAGAGAACTCATTATCCCACCAACATCTGTCCACCTGAAGGCATAGAAAGATGGTTACTACAAGATCGTAACCCAGAGTTCCACTGTTGTGCCAACAGAAGCAACAGTGCCTTGAGACTGATGCCATTTGTGAGCAAAGGGCATTTTAACATCAGAAGCTCAAAACAGTAGTGTAACCATAAGACCGGCAGAGGGCAACAGTGGACAAGCACCCTGTTTTTAATCAGGTACTGCCTTGGGAAGGAGAGGAGAGCTGTGGCCATCCGGCCAGGGAAACCAACACTACCCACTACACTACCCACTTTCTCATCTGAAGATAGATTATATAACTCTTGATTAGCAAAGATTCAGGCAAGAATTCATACAACAATAAACAAATGTTTGGTTTTTTTTTAGTTCTTTTGTTTGTTTTAAGAAAAATTGGGCTGCAATCCATCCAAATTCTAAAAATTATTAAATCACAAGTAATTATATAAAATAATAGCAGTAGGAAAAGCCTTACTAGCTGTAGTAGCCTGAAGACCTTTCCTAACAAGTTAACAAAACATTTAAGTTATGGCCTGTGTCCTGTGGCCTATTTCTTCTTAATTAAACTAACATTCATAATTCATTTAACTTGCTTGTTTCCTGGAACTTGAGTAACCGATAAAAATGTATGATTTTTGCAGCAAACTGACCTGATCTATATCCTGCCACTCAGCCGCTCATTAATAGTGACTTCACAGCTTTAGTTTCTTGATTGCAGAATCAATGTGGGCGTTTCATGTAGTCATTTGAGAATCAAATTAGAAAATAATAAAACTGCTTAGTTCGGTGTAAGTGGAGAGAAGGAGAGATCAAAAAAACATTTGTGGCTGGTTAACTTTTCTGATTCTTTGTTAAAACACCTCGACCAAAGCAAGTTATAGAAGCAAGTGTTTGTTTTGAGCTTATAGTTGCAGAGGGTTGGGGTCTTTAATGATAGGGGCAGCTTGGCAGCAGGTGGCAGGCTGGCCACTGGAGCTGGATGCTGAGAACATACAGGAGAGGGAAGGAAGGAGGAAAGAAAGAGAGAGAGGGAGAGAGAGAGAGAGAGAGGGAGGGAGAGAGAGAGAGAAGGGCATGAGGAGGACTTTCTGGAAGGAAGAGGAGAGCCAGAAGCAAAAGGGACACGTACTAGGCATCCTGGGGTTGTTAAATAGGAGGAAGGGAAAATGATATATTCCATGCATGAAAATACCTTAATAAAATCTATTACTGTGTAAGCTAACTCAGTTCATTCCTTCTGTGTTAAATGGCTATTGATATTGCCACTGTTCAGATCTTGATTATGCAACCATTTCTATGAGAGACTCTCACGGAGACTTCTGGGTATCCTGACTCTTAGCATCTTTCCACTCCCTCTTTGGCAAAGTCCCCTGAACCATACATAAAGCAGTTGTGATGCAGGTGTAGCCCTTAGAGCTCGGCTCCTGATGATCCATTGATTTGCGTCCGTGTCCAGTTGTGGTTTTCTGTGATGGTCTCCAATTTATGTAAAGAGAAATGTCTTTAATGAGAGTGTAACTACACTTATTTGTGAATATAAGGATGAGACTTGGAATGTAGTTAGAAGTTATGTTGAAACAAAGCAAAGGAAGGAGATTCTTTTTCTAGGGTCTATGACTTTGTTGGCCCCAGAAATTGAGGGGGTTTCTAGTAACAGGCATTTCTCTCCTGCTGAATGAACTGAATGTCCAGTTAGATTGGTTACCATCAGTCTGTGAGGGCCTCTCATTGCATCTTTTTGAAAGCTCGCCATCTGCTTATTGTTGTGCTTTGTAGGTGTCACAGTCAGATGGGACTGGCTATCAACTGCTTCCCTCCATTGGCAGTTTATACAGTATTTTCTGGTACCATGGGTGCTAGACTGCAGGAAGGGGGGGTACAGGTTAGTTCCAGTTCAAATCATCCAAAACTTGTGTTTTTAATGTGCAATGTCTTGAGAAAGAAAGGCTTACCTTCAACCTTTGAAAGGCAACCAAGGACTAAATTAATAGTCCATACTGCTGTAAGTGTAATTTGGAACACCTTGACTAACCATTCTAAAGGAGGTTTCTCTTTTTGGTATGGGGGTTTTGTTAATCTATGGTTCTTATGGGGAGTACTGTTATCCCAAGGGGTATGTGTGTGTGCGTGCGTGCGTGTGTGTGTGTGTGTGTGTGTGTGTGTGTGTGTGTGTGTGTGTGTGTGTGTGATAAAGCCGTATCAAACAACCTGGGGATTACTCCTCCTGGGTCCTGCTTCTCCTGCTCTATTGACCTCTCCCTCCTCCCTTGTTGGAGATTGCTCCTGTTTTTCAGTGTTCATTCATCTGGAGAAAGACAATTAGATTGTCTTTATTTCCTACAATTGTGGAAGAGGGTGGTAATGAACATTGCTGAGCAAGTTGTCTATGGACTTGGATGTCAAATTAGAAGAAAATATGGGCAGAACTCTATAAGATACAGGTACAGGAAAGAATTTCCTGGATAGAATTAATGCCAGTACTTTATAAGTGGGACCTCATAAAACTATAAAAACTTTTGTATAGGCAAGAGAGCAATCAGTCAAGGGAAGAAGAAACCCACAGTGTGGGAAAGAACCTTTCCTGGCTATATATCCAAGAGGGGCCTCTATACAGAACATATAAATAACTCAAAAAGCAGAGTCAATAGAACAAACGACCCAATTTAAAAGGGCTATGAATTTGATGGATTATTCTCAAAAGCATAAATAAAAATAACTGAGCTATACCTCAAAAAGTGTTGAGCATCATTAGCAATTAGGGAAATGTAAATTAAAACAATGTCAAGATTTCATCTCAGCCCAGTCAGAATAGCTAAACTTCAAAAAACCACTGATAGCAAGTGCTGCTGAGGATTCAGAGAAAGGGGAGCCTCATTCACTGTTGGTGGGAATGCAAACTTGTGCATCTGGATTGGGAATCCTCAAAAACCTAATAGTAAATCTATCATATAATCTTATCACTCCTTAGTATATACCCAAGGACTCAGCATCTTTTAAAAATTATTTTTAAAATATTTTAAATGTACTGTTTGAGAATTTTATACATATATATATATATATATACAATATTTGATGATATCTACCCTCAGCTTACTCACTCCATTATCTCTTTATACCTTCCAATCACATTACCCTCCAAGTCCATGTCTCCCACCCCATAAACTCACTTAGTAATTAGGGCTACTTGTATGCTCATGGGTGTGAGGTCATCTACTGGAGCATGGGAACTTTAGCACTGACTATGCTCTCAAAGTAAGGTGATCATCTCCCTCCACACACACCCCCGGAAGTAGCCATCAACTGCCAATAGCTCTTTAGATAGGAGTGAAGCTTGCAATCTACGCTGGGATTTTAACTGTTTGGTCTTGCACAAGATTCGTGCAGGAAGCTATAACTGCAGTTTAGTTCATGTGTGTAATAGTCATGTCCAGAACACAGCATTTCAATATTTAAAAGAGAGTCTCTCCCACCACAGAATTGTTGACGTATCCATTTTTTCTTAATTATGAACATGTTTTTCCTGGAATGGATTTTAAAAGAAACTGATCTCCCTTATTTTTTCTTAAATTGCAAATTAAATTGCCTTCTTCATGTATAATCTTAAACTGTCAATTTTTCTTTTAAAGTTGAGGGTCAGTATTTTTTAATAGAGAAAAGTAAATTTTTGGCACAACAATGTCTTAGTTCTGTTTGGCTACATGAGACAATGTTACAGAGTCTTGTTTGAACATGCAAGGTCATTTCCTCAGAAGGGGACTGTGAGAAGAAAATCTGTATGCGAATAATATTTAAAGCAAGTATTCTAGGTGTGTGAATCACTGAAGAGACAAAGGCTTGGTCTATGGAAGAGGATTGTATGGGTAGTTCCAGCCTGATCCTGCAGGGGAACTCTGTGATGTGAGGTACACCACAGACTTGTCTGCACCTGTGAGGAAGGTCAACATTCCCACATGAGGGTGGTGGTCTAGAGCAGTCTGCTGAGGAAAAAGCTTGGGCTTGGCTACTGGAAACATGAAGAGCCAAGGAGTGAAAATTTGGGGGTTGGGGGGGAGGCATGGGGAGTCAAGGCCCAGAAGAATAGAGGTGAAACTCCAACCTTCCCTGAAGCAATTACTCTTTAGATATTAACTGAAGGGCCAGAGCACATTTAGAAACAACCTGTGAGGAGACCCGAGGTTATTGTGTTTTCTTTCTGATTGCTGCCATGTGAAATACAGCCAGAATTCATGTGGAGATTTTGACAGATTTTGTGATAAGTTTGTTATCGTACCAGAGCGTAGTCGTTTCTCCTTTCTGTTGTGGGAAGCCCATGAACACAACCAGAAAATAAAAGAAAGCAGAAAGAAATAATAAATTAATAACAAAATTCACTACCAGTCACATGCTGGGAGAATGGATGTCTTCCTGAACATGTTCAGTTTAAATGTACAGTAATGATTATGCTGATTTTAAAGTAATAATAGGTTAAGAAGGAAAGATGGCAGGCATATTGTTGGGTACGCTTAGCTTGAAGTCATTAGTGTATGTTCCAAAGGCTGAAATGAAGACAGGAATATTTACGGACATTCATAATTTGAGTCATAGCAAAATGATATCCAGGATTGATGGCAGCAGGCATCTTCTGCTTTCTTTTACTAAAAAAATTTTGGATGAAGTCAAGAGAAGGAAGGCATAAAAAGGTTCCATCCAGTAAAGGATATTCCCCAATGCTTCCTGCCTCACTTGGCTACTAAGATTAAAAATAATAAATAAAAAAATCACAAATGAACATAAGATGATACTATAAAAATGAAAATGAACAGTGTTATCTTTGGAATTTTGAGTTAATAATAGACTCTACGGTTTAGAGGGCACAAAGACTTGAAGCCAAATTTACTAACTCCAAGATACCAATATTAAGAAAATCTAATCAGTCTACTTATTCATAGACAAAAATAACTAATGAGAACATAGAGAATAAGCTTTTGGTAGCAAAAATAATTGATGATTAAGACATAGAATATTTATAATTTTCTTTTTAGCAATCTAAATAAAATGGATCAAAATGAAAAGAAATTAGAAAACAATGTCCAATGGAGAAAATTATATTTCTAACAAGAATTTTAATTGATACACAGATTTAATAATAATTAAAGACACGCAAAGCAAGGTGATACATAAGACCCATCAAATCAATATTAAGTTTAAAATCAGAACATATAGTATGTGTAGAGAAATGGAAATCATTTAGCCCCAGAGACAAAAGAGCTACTCTTACTTAAGATCAATCTTAAGAGCAGGTTTATGATGGTCAGACCACAGCTACACTCATGTTATACAACCTTTTCCCCAAGAAAATATATCCCAGAGAAAGGTACCACTTGTTAGCACAAGCTTACTTCTGAGACACCTTCATTGTGTTTTTCTTGTATATCTCATATTTTACATACAATGACCTCTGTTGTAAATTAGTCTGTTTTATGTGTTTACTATAAATTAGAGCTTGTGTCAAGTGTTAAGCATAGATAACTGTTGGGAGCCGCTGGCCCCAGCTCCTCAAGATGGCGCCGATATCCGGTGCTGGCCAACCCGCCTGAGTCAGTAATCAAAGCAAGAGCGCATGCCTTTGGTACTCTTCCGAGACTGGTCTCTCCGCCTCTCCCGTGGCGTCATGTGGGATAATGAGCTGCAGCCTATAGAGAGGTGACACGTCCAAGGCGGAGGTCTTTGGTCTATTTAAAAATTGGGCTTTTCCTACCTCGTGGTCTCTCCATTTTCCGTAAGCTAATGCTCTCCTTCAAGACGCATTAAAGCTTTGCTGCAGAAGGATCCTACGTGTGTTATGCCTTTTCTTGCAGGCGAGAAGTTGGCGCGGGACAGATAACTACATGGCATATGAGGCAACTTGTATGTTGCATAACAGTTTCTTCTGGGATTAAAATATTCCATTCTTAAGGAAACTCCTTAAGTTGGAAGGTAAACAACCTAAAATTACTTCAGGAAGTCCCTAAAACTGACCAGTTTCACTAAACACTCCCCCCTCCACCAACAGAAAAATAGTAAAAGCTGAGAGTCTCTTTCAGATGGAAGGAAACTGAGCTACAAAGAAATCTGGAAAGCAGACCAGCTGCCTGGATGAAGCAGAAACCAGTCTAGCTGCCTGGGGAAGGTTTAGACGAGAGTCACCTGGAAAGAACACTCTTCAACCAGTCTAGCTGCCTATAGGCTGTGCAGGGTGCTTCAGGTCTCCCAGTTTTTCTTAGCGTACACGAATACAGGGATGGGCCCTGCTGATGCAGTTGTTTTGTGGTCATTTCTACCCCTCTAAATAACTCCTTTCCCATATTCTTGTAAGTTTATTAAAACTCATTAATTCACCAAGTTAGACTTTAGTGGTATCTTTACTTTTTGTCATGGTTCCCTAGGTAGAGTGAGTAGACAAATGTATTATATCTTCCAAGAATTTTTTTTCATAGAACATCATATAATAGAAGATAGGAGATACATAAATGAATGGATTGTTATATGTGTGTATATGTATATATCAATATATAGAATATATTCATATGGGTTTATGCCTTCACATATAGAAATATACTGTAGTTTAATCTTAATATACATACATTAGTTTTACATTTCCATGCATGCATATACATTGTAATGTCTCGATATCTATCATCTATAATATATATAGTTATAGATAGATAGATGGATGGATAGATAGATAGATAGATAGATAGATAGATAGATAGATGTAGTTTCATGTCTTTAGGTAATTTTGTGTACCTTATTTACTCACATAACATGTGTGACATCTGACTTATTCATTATGAACACTCCTTTGGGGATGGGAAACATAGTCATCTTTCTATTTAGTAAGTAGTAGAAAAGATAAATTTTTTTCTTCTTCACACAGAAACTTTAGTCTAATTTCAATTTTCTTTCAAGATTATGTTATTAATATCATTTTGTTAACACTTCATTTATGAAACAAATGAGACAGAACATGTTTAAATAAATAAGATCAACTCTTTAGCTGCATATTTTGAAGTATTTTTATTTTTATTTTTCATTTTTGACATTGGATATCAATTCTAGACCAAGTATATGTTTCAAAATATTTCTAAGAAGCCCCAAAAAGGTCCTAATAAAAGAATACCTGTAAGAAAATCTCAGAGGGAATGTTTTATTGGGCGCTATAGAATTCACGTATGACTGGGCCCTGTACAATACAAACTAGAAAAAGCCCCAGCAGGAGACAATAAAGGTTTTCAGTCTCTTCTATAGACTATATCTCAGACATGTAGCAAGTGACATTTTATACGTGCCCCAAGGACATTTCCTACTGAAAGCTAATTTCCTCTGAAGCACGGAGGATCTGCAGCCTTAACCTAACTTGGCAGATCCCCTGCAGGAGGCTGACTCAGCAAACAGTTTAGGCTTCTGCTGGTTCTTCCTGAAACCTTTACCGGTACAGGAAGCCAGCTGCTCTCATGTCACCATGTTTCTTCGAAGCCTGTGACAAAGCAGGAGGGGATGGTGGCTACGACAAAAACAACATTCCCGGGCCTTGTGAATTGAATCACTGACATATGCACTTAGGAATTTGGGGCTTGACTTTTTTGTATTTATATTCATATTTAATTAACAGAACTTTCATATATTGAATCATTACAGCAAACACGTTGATGTACAATTTCTCTCAGTTTACATTAAAGCAGTGGTTCTTAACCTGTGGGTCATGACTCCTTTTGGAGGCTCATTGGATATCCTGCATAACAAACATTTACATTATATTTCCTAACAGTGGGAAAATTACAGTAATGAACTATCATGGCAATACTTTTATGGTTGACAGCACAACATGAGGAGTTTTATTAAGGGTTCCAGCATTAGGAGGGTTGAAAACAGGGCAGTCAGCCTCAAAGGGAGCTGCCCACACCCCATACAGAGGTCCTTAAGACCACAAAGCCACACCTAGGTCTTGCTCAAAAGTGCCTGTCCCCAACCATATCTGCCCCCTTTTGTCAAAATAAAAAAAGTTTTAACTTACGTATAAGATTAGATGTAATAGGAATAACTATAATGTGTAGGAGAGGGGAAGGCAAATTGCAAGGTCAAACTATAACAAACAACAAAAATAAAATATATTGAAATGTTTAGAATATTGGTAAGTGGTAATATAAAGAGATTATTTTAAAGCTGTTTATCTTGAATAATATGAATTTAATATTTAAATGCTTTAGTTAAGATATGAGATGGAAAAAGAGATATGAGATGGTAGTGATTTTAATTATTTAGCTTTTAACTTTATTAAAGACTTGAGAAGGACAATATATCATTTGAATAAGCTGAAGGCACAAGTGAGTGACTTTTAAAATTTAGAAGAGGATAGTGACAGTTGCCTGGACACTCATTTATAGTTTCGTTTCTGTTTTTTGTTTATTTTTTTTTGTAAAGTTAGGAGGACTTATTTGTTTTGGATATAGGCTTAGGGTACTTGAGCATTTCTTTAGAAGCAGTTATACTGTTACATAATACTGAGATGAAGGTGATTTTCTTTACATTGCCCCATGAAAAATCATTTTTAAGTACTTTCTTTTGAAAGTAAAACAAAGGAGATAAAAAATCCATTCTTCACCCATTACTAGCTAATACTACCACGTTAGCAAATAGGAATTAAGGTGAAAATTCAGGGCTGTGAAACTGATAGACACAGCTGCAATAATTATAAATGCCAGTTATTAAGTTCAACTGTAACACCAGAGGCTGGGTATATAATTAGATAGCAAATGTTTGAAGAATACATTAACATACCATACTTATGAATAACAAAATTGGTTAAGTAAGGTGAAATCAGATACTCGGATGCAAACTGCCTTTGACAACCAGTATTTGAGTCCAGCCATAACATCAAATTAAAACCCCACTGTCTCTTCTGCAGAAAAAAAATTTACATAGAAGAGGATGGTCCTTAAGAAAAAGTAGATCTTTAATAAAAAACCATCCAGGCAAACAATTTTCAAACTTGAATCTATATGTAGAAATCACAGAGAGGCTTTTGAGATACCAGTTATGCCTTTATAGTGCTTTATGAGACTCCATATTGTGCATTTTAAGTTGTCCATGACAAGTATCTGTCCAACCTTATGATTGACGAGTAGAGTAAGATGCAAAAAATTAGGAATCAGGCTCAACTTCATCCAGTATTCAGAATGACTCATCCAAATCCCTCAGGTATACATCAGTTTATTCAACAAATTGTTCATCTTCTTTGCTAGAACATACAAACTGCCTCACATGTCTATTCTGAGCAAACTCCATTTCACTTCAATAGTCTCTTGCTTCTGCAGAAATGGTATATAGAAACATCTTCTCATTTGACATTTCTAACTATGTTCAAGATGGCTGGAAATATTCCTGAAAAATGTAGGAATAGGTTAATTTAAATTATCATTTAATGCTGTGAAATTTTTGTTTTTGTTGGCAGAGTAGAGATGTATAAAGTAAGGTGTTTGTTCATAAGATGTGGAAATATTTTACAAAAAGCCTATCATTGGGATTTTTGTTCACCCATACTTTTAAACTTAATGATCTCTGGATAATTAAAGGAACTTATGAATAAAGTCCAATTTATCTCAAGCACTACTTTGGTAACATGGCATGCATCTATAGTTACATTTTTAGTGTGTAGCTTACTTCTTCCCTTCTCAGATATAAACTAGCATGTAAGAAATTACAAGTTTGGATTAGAGAGATAGCACAGAAGCCAATAGCAAAGACTGCATTTCAGAAGGACCTGAGTTTGTTTTTTAGCATCCATGTTGGGCACCTCACAATCATCTGTCAGTGCAGCTCCAAGTGACCTGACACCCCTCTGGCTGCCACATGTACCTGCACACACGTGTCATATACATGAAGACACATGCACACATTCAGAAATGAATCTTTTAGAAACTAGTTCAATTTTATTCTCTTTCCTTCTCTCCTTTTTTTTCCTTTTTTTAAAAGACATTACCTCTTGCTATGTGGCCCTGGTTGGCCTTTACACTCTTACAATTATTATGATGGATGTGAACCACTGTACAAAGTTCAAATTTATTAGTTTATATTTCTTAAAGCGCACTATCTCACCCCTGAGAAACATTTCTTCTGATGAAAGTATTTCAGACATTTTTTTTGAGAGTCTACTGCAATGCAGCCTGTTCTTGCCAAAAACCAAAGTTAATTCATTTTTTGGCCTCAGAAACCCTTTTAAAAAATTCTATCTAGAATAAGATGATATGGATGAATAGGATATGATGCATCAAAACTAAAGTGTCTATTAGTGAAATACACAGCTGAGATTGCAATCAATTCTCTAGACAAACTGGGCTTAAAGTACTAACCAGTGAGTCTAATGAGAAGTGAAGTCTTGCTCTTAAACACATTTATCACACAAATTAAGAAAAAGGTTCAGGAAGCAGCATTTATATTATATTTGCTTTCAACTCTTAAATACTTTTGGGGAAAATTTTGAGCCAGTGGTGTTTTAAAATCAGATCCGACCACTCTTTTTCCTTTCCTTGTGTGTCTATCAATTTCTGAGTAGGTTATTTTATCCCAAGCTTATGCAACAATCACAACCTATGGTGGGGCTGAGGTCTTTTCCAACACACTGAAGCTAGTTGGTGCCTTCATTCCATTCTGTTCCACCCTCCCTCCTTCCTGCTCTCTATTCTCTTATATGTATTTACTTTCTTGCCTTTTCATTAGAAGACAAACCTGAGAAATGTAGCACAAATTTTAATTGGTCTTAATAAAAATCTGGAGCCAAATATTGGGGTAAATTCTGAAAAACCAGAAGGACAAAGGAGCAGCCATTAGAGTGACTTCATATCTCTACTGAATCCTCAGGACAAAAAGGCAAGGTCCTGTCTCTACAAATCCTCAGACTGAATCAATGAGGTTCTGTTTCCACCTCCCTAGTGCTCGGATTAAAGGTGTGAACTACCACCTCCACCTCCACCACCTCCTCCACCACCACCTCCACCTCTACCACCTCCACCTCCACCTCTACCACCACCACCTCCACCACCACCACCACCTCCACCACTACCTCCACCACCACTACCTCCACCACCACCTCCACCTCCTCCACCACCTCCACCTCCTCAACCACCACCACCACCACCACCACTACCTCCACCACCACTACCTCCACCACCACCTCCACCTCCTCCACCACCTCCACCACCACCTCCACCACCACCTCCTCCACCACCACCACCTCCACCACCACCACCACCTCCACCTCCACCACCTCCACCACCACCTCCACCTCCACCACCTCCACCTCCACCACCTCCACCTCCTCCACCTCCTCAACCACCACCACCTCCACCACCACCACATCCACCTCCACCACCTCCACCACCACCACCTCCACCACTACCACCACCACCTCCACCACCACCTCCACCACCTCCACCTCCACCTCCACCACCTCCACCACCACCTCCACCTCCACCACCTCCACCACCACCATCACCACCACCACCACCACCACCTCCACCATCTGGCTATGTTTCTCTTTTAGACCTATTCTGTCTTGTGTAGCCCAAGATGGCCTTGAACTCATAATCTTCCTTCTTCCTCCTCTCAAGCGTTGGGATTAAAGGTACTACCTGACCCCTATGGTTAACTAGTGGCTAGCTCTTCACTCAGATCTCCAGACAAGCTTTATTTGTCAGAATAAAAAGAAAATATCACCACAGAGAATAAAATAAGATTAACTTTTACAGTTTGTTATGATTAGTATCAGGAAAATATTAATTTCAGCCTTTCACCCTTAGCCTTAAACCCTGTTCATTTCTACCAACATTACACACATACCAGTCATTTTAAAAGTTAAAATGTAAACAATTAACTGAAAAAATTAGCACATTACTGGATTCTAATTAATCAGTATTTATGGGTATTTCTTAACCCATTATCATACCTCTGCCAGCCACTGTCTCCACTCATCATAAGGATGTATTTTATGTAGTTGGTCATTATCCAAATGCTATGCTTCCTTCAGGGGTCACTGATGTGAATGTCTTTGTATATACTGTGAATACCTTTGGATATAAAGCAATTGTATTGGCCTATGACAGAGCAGCTTAGAAGCATGCAGGGAAATCCAAGGGGAAGGAGGAGGGAGTCAGGGTAGATATGATTCATCTGCCCAAGAAGCAATATGTAATGGAGTACAGGTAAACCACTAGCCACATGGCAAGACAGATCAATAGAAGTGGGTTGAGTTAAGATGCAAGAGCTATCTAGCAATAAGCCTGAGCCATAGGCTGAACAAGATGAAGTTAATATAAGCCTTTGTGTGATTATTTGGGACCAAGAGGGACTGTGAGTCAAAGTTCTGGCTAGGCCAGGCCGCAGGAAGGAGAGTTTGAACTGCAGAGCTAGGCCAGGCCAGAAATTTCCTATAACAGATCATCTAATGGTTACTTCCTAGAATCTACTTATGCTTTGTAACTAGTCTCCCTAACTAGAGTCTCTATCCATATTCTGAGACCTCATGTATCTTCAAGTCAATGCCAACACCTTGCTCATGTCATCTCTGCACTGGAACTATGT
Source organism: Phyllotis vaccarum (assembly GCA_033318265.1). Lineage (NCBI taxonomy): Eukaryota > Metazoa > Chordata > Mammalia > Rodentia > Cricetidae > Phyllotis > Phyllotis vaccarum. The sequence continues at coordinate 16,793,725 of JARWLC010000007.1, forward strand.
TATCTCTTGTTCATATAAGCAATTTCTAGTTTGGTAGAGGTCTGAGGGCAGCAGGGACCAATGGTTCCATGAAGGAGTAACACTATAGAAACTCACAGCAACTGGAACAGCTTCTTTTGAAGGTCACCAGGGATAATCACCGTCCAGTTCATTACTCAATAGTCCTCATTCTGGAAGTTTAAGAGCAGTGTATTGTAAATTCCCGATACATAAGACAAAGTTGATAGCTACAATCTACTGAACATACAAGTGAGGACACATAGTCAGTGAGTCTGAGATCTAAGACAGCAGAAGGAAGCCAATGCCATTGGGTCATAAAATCAAGGGGCAAAAACCATGTATCGCCTGAAGACACTAGGGATGAAATTTTGAAAGGAATTTTTCTGAAGGCCAAGTAATTGTGCTGCTTGTTATATAACAATTATTAGATGTAGACATGTGTAACATAATAATTTGATCACTGAACTATATGTTAGTAATGTACATAGGGACACACACACATACACATGTACATACATACACATGTAATTACCTCTTTTTTTAAAAAAATGAAACATGTTGAAAATTATTGTATCTTCAGACTACAGAATATTCTTGGTGTAACTATATATTCAAAAACTAGCTACCTATGAGCGCAGAACCCCAGAAAGTCAGAGATTCCAATTTAAATGCTTGACCAATCAATTTGGCCTAAGAAAACAAGCTGAATTTCTAGGATGTATGTATAAATATTTTAAAGGAAGTCTTGATTTATAACTCTGATTGTATTATAGCATAGCTCTCCCCTTACACCGTGTTCTGTTTATTCTTTCTTTCTTTTCAAATATTTATCTTCTGTTTTGAGACTAGTTCTCATGTATCCTAAGTGAACACTGAACATATGTATCCAAGGATGGCTTGAACACTTATTTTCCTGCCTCTCGTGACAAGTGCTGGGATCTTTGTGCCACAGTGCCCAGAACACATCATATAGTCTTAATTTACTGCAGTCTTAAACAAAACCAAAAGAAATAAGAAGACCTTCAGGCAACTCTTACAGTGAAGGCTTTAAAATATTCTCCTTAAGTTCCTTCCACAACACAGACACATAGATATTTATCTTTCTTCTTTTGTTGACTTTAATATTCCTGGTGCCTAGACAATACTAGAAGAACATAACTGTTCCATTTGTGTGACTATAAATACCTATGAGTCAAGCTAAGCGAGACTTTCCATTGCTTCCTAAATAGCAACAAATATGGTGAGGAAAAGATGAGAAATATAAAAAAGGAGCAATCCAGGGAATATAAGTTGAATGTGGCTTCACTTAGCGTAGTGCAGATGTCTAACTCCAGGCAAACTTGATGCTTGGGGAAAGCTCACAATCATCAAATACTTCCCTTTACTGATGGCCTGTCAACCTGAAATGAGAGCTTGATAGTTGAGCACTTTGTGGTGCAGAACAAAACCACAAAGAATTAGAGCCAGAGATTTGAATCCCCCATCCCTCTTGATCAACAGAAACAAGCGAACCATCTCGCTTCTTAATATTTAATTTTCCATCTGAAAAGTTAAAAATATATATATATTTTTGAGATCCCTTCCAGTTCCAAGAGTCTGAAAGTTATTTGATATGCATCCATTTCTAGACATTCTATCTTTTTAAAGGAGTGCTTTGATTATTGAGTATTGACCATTTTAAGCCGGGCTTAAAGAGGCAGATGGAAGTAGCCTATGGTATTGTTAACCAGGCTGCCATTGCTAACCTCCCTTCCATTCATCATCTCTTTTTTGCTCTTTGCATACAATAAACATGAATTCTACAATAGGACTTTTAAAATAAATCCTTGAATTGAACAATCCAGGCTGCAGTTTAGGCCTTTAAAGGGTGGTATTTAATACCCTATGGTATCAGAACTACTGAGGTCTCTATTGTAAAATCAGGATGGCTAGATCCCACCAGTGGCCTTCTTAGCATCTTCAGAACTGATCCAGAAATATGATTTTTTTAAGAGACCACCTGTAGATGCACAAATCTGAGAGCTACTAATTTAGAATAATGAGCTTAATTTTTCACCTAACATATATGTAGTACAAGATTTCTGGCCCAGACTTTCAGGCCTAATCTCAAGGTTTAGACCCGCAGACTCACAAACCCTTAGACACACACAGATGCTTTCAATAGTTTTAGGCTGATCGGCCTCAGGCCCAGGCATATCACTTGCTAGCTCTTTACCTTTCATTTAACCCATGACTCTTATCTTGTTCAGCCGTGGGGCTCGGTACCTTTTCTTAGAGCAGCATATTGTCCTCTGCTTCTTCTGGCTTTCTCTCTAGTGTTCTACTCTCAGAGTTTTCTTAGTCTGGTAGCCCCACCCACACTTCCTGCCTGCCTTTGGCCAATCAGCGCTTTTTATTAAGCCAGTGGGTGGGACAATTATTTAAAATTTAACAGCACAATCTCCCACATATCCCCTTTTCTCTTTTTAAAACAAAAAGAACTTCACATCTAATATTCTTTTCCCCCATTATCTATAACAACTTATAAACGACACTGTAAATAAACACAAACATCCGTAATCCATGTTTTGGGAATGTGGGCGTCGTTCTCTAGGCTACTTCCTGCTGAATGGGTATGCTGGCAATCCCATAGGAATATAAAGAAAAATGTAGGATTATGCAAAAGTCTTTAGTGGAGTATTCTGTAAGGCTGGGTCACCACAGCCAGTTTCCTTGAAATTGTTCTGGATACAGAGCTCCAGAAACTTCAACAGAGGTGCTCTGAAATGCTGAATCACCTGGGCCATCCATTGCCATTGGAGATTGATGTGGGAGTGCCTTTCTGTATGCTGTGAATCTCAATCTTTGAATAAAGGAGCTGTTTTGGGCCATGACAGGCACCATAGAAGAAGTAGGAGGAGAAATCAAAGCATAGGTAGGAGAAGCAGGGCGGGGTCAGGCAGACTGAGCTGAAGCTGCCCAAGGAGCAACATGTAGGAGTACAGGTGAGCCACGGGCCAAATGGCAGACAGATTAATAGAAATGGGTTGATTTAAGATGTAAGAGCTAGCTAGCAATGTGCCTGAGCCATAGGCCAAACAGCATGAAGTTAATATAAGAGTCTGAGTCATTTCTGGGGGTCTGGGTGGCTGGGCGGCTAAGCGGTCTTGGGCGGCAGGTCTGTGGGTCTTGGATCTCTGGCCTCCCGGGACCCGAGAACCCCACTACAACAGATGGCGCATCCAACATGGATGGATCAATTATCCACTTAAAGCCTGAGAAAGATTAGAAAGGGTTCTAGATCACAGAAACTGAGCCAAGGCAGCTTCCAAATTGTGTATACAAAGCAGGCCATTGTACAAAGAAAGCGTGGTGTCCCAGTCACATTCAAAATGGCGCTGGCGGACTGGCGGCAGGCAGTGTTAGCTGCAGCTGCAATCAGGCGGGTTCCTGAAATCTCACAGAAGACAAAGTAGCATGTGATTGATTTTAGATTTCTGCTTATTTTGAACAAAAAGGAAACAAAGACGGTTTCTTAGTAGCAGCATTTTCTTGGGTGTGCTCTGTTGGCTGGCCAGGAACAGAGACGTGGTCCCTTTAAGAGAACTTACTGATTCAGCGGTATCTACAAAAACTATGTGGCAAGAGAGTGAGAGTATTTTAAAAAGCTCTTCTAGTTAAAAGATGATTAAGGATTCACAATATAACAGATTCAGATGAAAAGAAAAACCTGTAAATGGGTTACAATAGGTTTCAGAGAGAATAGAGAGGTTAAAAAAGTCTTTAAAGAGAGAAATAGAGTAATAAAAATATAATAAGCCATGTAAAGATGGAAAATAGACACAAAATCTGGATTTTGGCTGTTATTGTGTTTTCTTTTAATTTTTTAACTGTTAATGAGCTAACAGCAGAAAGACAATGGATTACAAATGCAAAGGCTACTAAGTTAAACAAGAATATATATTTTAAAGGTATTTTGATTTTGAAATTTGTGTCTAAGGATTTATTGCTTTGGAAGAGCTCTGCTTTTGTTTCCACAGAAGATGAGAACCTGTGGATTGCTTCCAAGCAAGTATGGTTTCATCAACCAAGACCCCCTGAAAAAACCTGATGGGAAGAGATGGCCGTATCAGCTTCAGAGCTGCAGACTGATCCAGCCTCAACAACCGAGAGATTTTTAACGCCCCTTAATCAGCAGGAAGTAGTAATGAAAAACAACGCCCGAATTCCCCAAATATTGTTTCTGGATGTTTGTTTTCATTGTAAATGGTTGATGGCCATGGTTGGTCTCTTTCTAAGAAGAAAAAGGGGATATGGTATATAGATGATTTTTTTAAAAAGTTAGATTATTGAATTTACTTAGATCAGGAAATCAGCTGTTAATCTCAAAATGTTTTACATTGATATAGATTTTGGTTTATTGATACAAATTTAAAGTCAATTCTCTTATGCTGTATGTATTTTTCTACTCTTGTTTAAGATAAGATGTTTATGTAACTGATTTCGAATTGTAATGTATAATTAAGAAATGCATGCATGTTAGATTTTTAGATATACAAAGATATATTTCAATTAGGTAGGTAATCTTCAAATACTTCTAAGACCTACAGAATATGGCATTTAAAATATTTTAAGAGCTTAGACTTTTCTGGACAGTGAGACAGGTCTGCTCCTGGCAGCACTAATTTACTTAAACCAAAAAATGGGCATCGAAGAAACTCCATATGGAGTCTACTTTCTCTGTGGCAATGGTTAGCCACTAGCAAGAACCTGTTCTTATATTGACTGCTTGACAGTTTGCTGTTTAAACTAGACATACAGGTTCCATAGGAAGATGACCTCTGAACTTTGGCAGAACAAGCCGAGATGGTCATTCAGGTTCCTGCTTTACAGAGAAAACTGTCAGACATTCTTCAGGACTCAAGGAGAAGCAACGGATGAACTGTGCCAGAATGGGCAGAGAAGATTTCCTGCTTCACTGAAATGATAAAAGACTCTGGGCCTGTAGGCTGAAGATAGATGCCCCAACTTTATAAAGGAACTTTGGACAACTGTCCAGGCAGATAGGTGTCATCTCTGTCCTTTCTAGATTTTAGAAGTCGCTTGCACTTCTGGTTTACTGGGGTAAATTTGTCCTTCTGTGGTCTTTGATGTAGTTGAAGATTAGATAGTTATAGGTACAGCTTTTCTTAGTCATTTAAAAGGTATATTAGATATGAAACTTTAGATTCATAAAGGTAAGGTAGATGATAGAGTATTTTCTTTAACTTTGCTAAATACAAATAGACTAGATATTGTAACTGTAATTCTTGCTTGATAGCTATTTTATTATATATAATTTTGCTATGTTAAAATTGAAACCTTCCTTTTTGATTAGACAGAAAGGGGGAAGTGATGTGGGAGTGCCTTTCTGTATGCTGTGAATCTCAATCTTTGAATAAAGGAGCTGTTTTGGGCCATGACAGGCACCATAGAAGTAGGAGGAGAAATCAAAGCAAAGAAATCAAAGGAGAAGCAGGGCGGGGTCAGGCACACGGAGCTGAAGCCACCCAAGGAGCAACATGTAAGAGTGCAGGTGAGCCACGGGCCACGTGGCAGACAGCTTAATAGAAATGGGTTGATTTAAGATGTAAGAGCTAGCTAGCAATGTGCCTAAGTCATAGGCCAAACAGCATGAAGTTAATATAAGCGCTTGAGTCATTTCTGGGGCCTGAGCGGGCGGCTGGGCAGCAGAGGGGTCTGGTGCGGCAGGGTCTGGGTCTCTGGCCGCCCTTTCAGGGTGTCTTCCTCTATCAAACTTTATGTTCTTTATCTGGTAGTAAATCCACAGCCTCTCATTTTCTGTGAAAATAAAATGAAAACCTCTTCTCCAAAGTAGCATATCTTTGCATTTCAAATTTACAAAATATATAAGTGGAATTAATCCAACAGCATTTATATAATCAACTGTCTTTTAGCAGCTTTTACTAAGTCATTTTCAGTCAAGAGGCTTAAAGATAAGACAATAACATACAGTATCCAGACACTCTTTGTTTTTTCCATCTTTACATGGCTTATTTATTTATTTATTTATTTATTTATTTATTTATTTATTTATTTTAATTTTCCTTTTTTAAGAGCTTTCTCTACCTTTTTTTTTCTCTAAGCCTATGTATATTTTCAACACACTCTAAAACACTTAGACTTCTTACAAGAAACTGTCTTTACTGTATATTTATTTCTTAACTTTTTCTGTCTCTGACCACATCTTTGCTTGTCTAGGGTGATTGACTCCACCCAGATTCTTCTATTTCTTTCTGTTTCTGAACACACTTTTAATCTGCCAAGGATTCTTCTATTTCTTTCAATTTCTGAACACACCTTTAATCTGCCAAAGTTCAAGGTTGGTGGGATGGGTGGATGGCATCCTACATGGCAATTGCTAGTCAAACCACCACAGATTCCATCTTGTACTTCCTTCTGTCAGAAAGTCTGCTTTAAACCATGTTAAAACCATGTTTATATGTGTAGTACGATATTTCTGGACAAATGGCAGCCAAACGTGGGTTTCCAGTTGGCGAATTGTTTAGGAAGGATTAGAAGTTGTGTCCTTGAAGGAGTTGTGTCAATGGGAGTGGGCTTTGAGGTTTCAAAAGCCTACAGCAAATCCAGTGGCCTTGCCTTTCTTCCTAATTCCTGTAATTCAGGATGTAAAACTCTTAACTACTGTTCCTGTACCAGCTTCTCTGTTTCCTGCCATGATGATCATGATCTAACTCTCTGAGGCTGTAATGATCTAACTCTCTGAGGCTGTAATGAAGCCCCAAGTTAAGTGCTTTCATTTGTAAGAGTTGTCTTGGTCATGGTGTCTCTTCACAGCAATCGAACAATAACTAAGACTCTAATATCTCTATATCTAAGTTTATTCTAACATTTTTTCATCTGGATGAGAGCCACAATTTCAACTTATAAGAGTGACAACTATTTAATTAAAAAGTATTTTTTGAATACAACATGTCTAATTACTGAAAGGAGAGAAATAGTCTAGGCAAAATGTTCAAAAATCTCGATATATTTTTAAAATAATATTTTTCCCCTTCTCACACATCTTTCTTTGTTAGTTTTCTTCTTAGTCTTTTGCTGTCATTTTGTTTGCTTATTTTAGCCCATCAGGCTGTGAAATGTGAAGAGCTTGATGGAATAATATTCACAAGACTTGCCTTTTCCACTCAGTGGAAACTCTGGAAAGGGTAACAGCTGTGCTGTGTGCGACTTAATCTCTCTGCAAACTGGGAGACAAAATGCTCCTTTAGTTTTCCCTTTTCTAGCCCAATGTATGTGATTTTATTTCTCATAGTAAGGTGGATGATGGCAGGCATAATGGCCAGGGGTTTTCTTAATATTATGAGTTTATATTATGTTTAACTGATTAGCGTGTTTAATATTTTTAATATTATGTATATGTGTGCACCTGTGTGTGTGTGTCTGCGCATGCATGCATGCACATGTGTGCACACAAGATGCTTCTGTCTGTGGAAGAAAAAGGCATCTGATCTCCTTAGAGCTGAAGATATAAGACAATTTGACCTGCCTGATGTGAGTGATAGAGGTAATATTTGAGTCCTCTGGAAGAATAGTACATGTCTTAACCACTGATCCAGAATCTTTATATAGTATTTTATTTTATTTTTTTTCTTATAGAAGCATTTTTGATAAACTGTAAAATGAAAAGATTTCTGGTGCCTGGTCTACATAAAAGTAATTATTTCCGGTTTCTATGTTTGAGTACTTCTCACTTTCTAGAGACCTGTGGAGTCCCACATTCCTGGAGTTAGAATTTGACTTTCTTTAATCAAGGACAAATGAATGACAGAGGGCAGCGTTGACATGTTGGTGTTGATACTGGAGCTGGAACCAGAGTACTTGTTTGTTTTTTTACATTTATTTATTTAGTAGTGTGTGTGTGTGTGTGTGTGTGTGTGTGTGTGTGTGTGTGTGTGTGTGTATGCGCGTGCATGTGTGTGTGACTGTGTATATGCACGTGTGTGTGTGAGTGTGTGTGTGTGTGTGTCTGTGTGTGTGCCCTGAAGTACATGTGGAAGTCAAAGGACAATTGTGAGCGTCCCTTCTCACCTTCTACCGTTTGCATAAAAACTAAAGCCAATCTCAAAATTACACTAATGTTGACACAGGCCGAGCGGTTTTACTTCTAATTTTACTGTAGAGTAGAGAGATATTTGGTGCTATCGTGCATATAACATAAAGGACAAAGTCAACACATGATTATCTACACATTTAAGAAGTGAGTTATTCTGAGATACTCGGAGGTTTCCTGAGCACCCTCATCCATTTCCTCTAAAAAATAAACCTTGGTTTATCACCCCTTACTCTTAGTTTTATTATTTGCATCTATACCTTTATATGTTATTGAATATTTTGTGTGTAGACGTTAAACTTTATATAAATAAAACTTCACTATGAGTATTCACTTTAAACTGTTTTCCCACAGAATGTTACAGATATAAGTTTCATCCAGGTCCCTATACAGACTTATCATGGTTTCTTGTCCAATTTTTTGACCTAATGGTGTGTTATAATTTTTAATTTTCAACATCTAATTATTAGCATTTATTTTCGCCAATACATTTTTCAGAAATTCTACTGCGTATTGCTCCACAGTACACCCCTTTGCCCATTCCATTATAGAAATTAATTTTGTAAGCAACCATATTTTACATGTTGTCTATCTTAATAATTCTCTGAATGTATATGCCCGGTACTGTAAACATAGCCAACTACTTGTACTTGGTGAGTACATGGGTCTTAGAAGAGAACTTACCACACATTCCTAAACCAGAATGATATCTAACTGTATTCTAAATACTTCATATCTATAGATAAGTATAGATATCACTTTTCAAACAAAGAGGCTTCATCTTGCAGTAGTGAGCATTTTAAAAAAATCAACAGGTCAAAATGCAAAGAACAATTACTTCCTACACCCAAGGCTCACAAAATATTGCTGAGGAGTGATGGAAAGATTATAAAAGCCAAAGGAACTGGAAATCTGCTGTGGGGTTGCTGCCTAGAAACGATAGGAAAGCTAACCAATGAAATACAACAATATGGCTATCTGGACAAGGCCTGACCAGTTCCAGTAGTAGTTTACACCCAAAAGTAGATGAGAAAAATCCCATGGATCATGAAGTGGTACAGAAATGTAACAACTACTAAAAGAGTTAGAATTAGTCTTCCCCTGAGCTGTGCATCCTAATTGTTTATCTAATACTGAATAGTCATCCCTATAAACATATATATACAGGCAACACTGAACTAACTCAGCAGGATGTATACATGCATTAATTAACATATACACCAATATGCTATACATAATAATATACATAACTATTAATGTATATATGCCTATAACAATGGTTAAAGATGAGTCTGAGAGTTTAGGAGGGAAGATTGACTGAGATGGGAAAGGTAAGGGAAGACGTGGAGAGAAGAAATGCTGTGATTATATTGTAATTAAAATATTTCAGAGATCCTAGGTTCTGCAAAAGTGACCTTGAAGCATTAGGTTTGGCTACAGAAAAGGACTTGGTGCAGTATATTCTCCAGACACACACAGTATCTAAGAGCCCAAAGTGTCTCCTCTGTAAATCATCATAGTAAAAAGAAACAGCTTAGGAGAAGAGAGAGAAGCTCTAAAACTGGTAAGCTTGGGTTCATCGAAGCATGACTTAGCGTCTATCCACATGGCTTAAGAAGAGAAGCCTTTTTGTGAAATGGCTGGCTGGAGAGACTGGTAGGGATAATGAAACTTGGGGATGAAGATGAGAGATACTCCTTGAGTGAGGTGGAAGCACAAGGCAAAAAAAAAAAAAAAAAAAAAAAAAAAAAAAAAAAAAAAAAAAAAAAAAAAAAAAAAAAAAAACTCCAATAGGATTTTTCCAGTGGTGCAAAGTATAACATTACAAATAATAACTGGTATCTACGACAGTAGCTCCACTGTGAAGCCATTTCTTTGTTCTGTGAAAACTTGGAATGTCTGTGAATAGGCACCTGAGATAGGTTATAACAAAGGAAAGTAGACAGGTGAGGGTGAGGAGAATTGAGAAGTGATATGGACACCAGCAGCTGGGAGCCACACTGGAGGGGGAGAGAGAGAGAGAGAGAGAGAGAGAGAGAGAGAGAGAGAGAGAGAGAGAGAGAGAGAGGAGAGAGAGAGAGAGAGAGAGAGAGAGGGAGGGAGGGAGGGAGGGAGGGAGGGAGGGAGGGAGAGAGAGAGAGAGAGAGAGAGAGAGAGAGAGAGAGAGAGAGAGAGAGAGTAAATCAGAGTAAAAACAGAATTTTAACTGAGCAGTCTTAGGCGATGAGGTGTCAAATCTTCCCTCACCTTCCACAGAAACTCTTCATAAAAGTCTGGCTGTCTGGCTTTCCCATGTGGCTTCCATGTGGATGGACCTGCAGAGGATATCTCGAGTTAGCATGCACAGCCCACTTCATTAAACACAAATCACACATAAGGATGCTGGAGGTAGTACCAGGACCTTGGAGAGGGCTTCGGAAGTCTAAAGATGGGTAGGTCCACATACTATAGGAGTATGGGATGTGCATCCTTCATTTTATCGTTCAAGAAATCTCCAGCTTGTATCTTAATAGTACTACTCAACAGCCTTGTAATATACTCTAGCTGTTTAAGGGATAAATGCATTCATTCCACATTTATCATGAAAACCAAATCCAAAGATAAGTTAAGAGTGGAAGTTCCTCACCATACTCACTCTATCAATCCATCTCAGAATCATCCCCAGAGATCTACATTCCTGTTCATTTTCCTTCTCATATATTATGCATATGTCTTAATGTCGAGGAAGGATGATTTTTTTTTTTTTTTTGGTCTGGTGCTATATTTTCACCAAGTGATTGCAAATATAAATTCTGCACTGAGGTATGGGGAAATTGTCTGAAGAGTCAGTGGTCATTCTCTGTGATTGGAGAGCCTAAACTGGACCCCCAAGTTGGCTGCAGTCAACGGACTTATTCTATATCCCAACAGAGCTCTTTCCATGTTCTGGATATGCATCTTAAATGGAGTATTGCCAAACACAAATTATTTTGAATATAACTATTGAGAAAATGGATGAAGTGAGTGGGAATGTTTTTCCATTCTTCTACTGGTGGAATCTTCTTATTGTAATTCCTGTCTTCAGAGAATTCCTCAGAGAATTATTTTTTATCTTATATTTTTAATACATATCTAATTAAAAATAAATACATCATTTTCCCCCTTCCTTCTAGCCCATCCCAAGTAATGAAGAAATTCTTAGGACAGCATAACCAAATAATTTTACTTGCAATTTACTTTTTATGAAATTCATAAGCTTATCTACTAAAATTTTTACTAAGTAAATTCAAAAAATATTCTTTGAAATAATCTAACTGAAAGCATAATTTCAGAATTTAATGAACAGTATTTTATTTTCAGTGCCTGACATAATTGTGCATCTATAATTGATAACATTTTAGATTTAATTAAATGTGATATTTCTGGCCAACACTGTTGCTAGGAGACGAGTATATGAGTTATATTTGTACAACAAAGTATACCTTTATTAGTTACCTTACTGTTGCTTTGCCCAAATACCTAACCAGAAGCAGCATGAAGATGGAAAGGCATGCTCTGGTTCACAGTTGGAGGGGATATTTCCCTTTGTCATGGGGTAGGCATAGGGGCTGGTTCTTCAATTGCACCTGCAGCTTGGAAGCAGAAAGTGAACAGGGCATTGAGAGCCTATCAATCAAATCTCAAGACCCATCCTCAGTAATTCACTGTCAACAGCAAGGTTCACCTCTCAAAGTTTCTATAGCCTTCTGAATAAGAGACATCAGCCTGGGACCAAGTGTTCAAACACTTGAGCCTATGAGGAGACAAAAGAGTTTCCATAGTTAGAAGAGCCTAAGTCTATGGAAAATGTGTTGGTTGTAAATGCATTCATTGTTAGAGGGATTGTCAAAATTAGGTATTTTCTGTTAAAGCCATAGCTGGCAACATCATAGAACCAGCAAAGAAGCACAAGCTCATTAGTAGCCAAATTGTGCTTTAATAATAAAACATTTTGACAATTATCCCAGAACAAATAAAAGAATCATTGAGACAACAAGATTGATTAGTTTCAAGCAATTTGATAGCTATCAAAACATATAATTTAACCTCAAAGAAGAAAATAAATTGGTTTAAGTCCTTAGGATAATGATAAACTTAATTAAGGAAATGAATGTATATGTTCAATCATATACAAAATGTTAAAATTCCTTGCCATTATTCTTTGATATACTTTAAATTTTTATGCATGTTGTCAAGTATCTAAGGATACAAATAATAGCATATATTGATAACAGTGCTATTGTGGTTCATGTCATATTGTGAGAAACAATATATAAGCTGCTAAGTAAAGGATTTGATATTGATTTATAATGGTATCTTAAATCAACAGTAAGTCCCTTCATGTTAGACCACTAAGCTAGCGGGGTTTATTTTTGCCAATTCCACACAATTTAGTAGTTTTCATATTAAGACAGCGGTAGTTCACTCATGTAATCCCAGAATTTAGAAAGCAGAGGCTGGAGGCTCATGAGTTAACACATTGTATAATGAGATTCTCTCCCCCTAAAAACTATTTGCATATTTCAAAAATATAAAACTGGCCTTTCCCAAGTTCACACATGTATTAGAATTCTGTTTGCATAAGTAGGATGTGTATTGTTTTTCTCTGTGGTAGTGCTGTTTCTGGGTCCCAGGCAGCCAGAGACCTGAGACCCACAGACCTGCCGCACCAGACCCCTTAGCTGCCCAGCCACTGCCACCCGCCGTTCAGACCCCCAGAAATGACTCAGATGTTTATATTAACTTTATGCTGTTTGGCCTATGGCTCAGGCAAATTGCTAGCTAGCTCTTACATCTTAAATCAACCTATTTCTATTAATCTGTCTGCCACGTGGCCCATGGCTCACCGGTGCTCCTTACATGTCCATGTTGCTCCTTCAGAGGCTGGCTCGATCTGCCTCTGACTCAGCCCTGCTCCTCCTACCTATGCTTTGATTTCTCCTCCTACTTCTTCTATGGTGCCTGCCATGGCCCAAAGCAGCTCCTTTATTTAAAGATTGAGATTCACAGCATACATAAACGCATTCCCACATCACTTCCCCCTTTTTATCTAATCAAAAAGGAAGGTTTTAATTTTAACATAGCGAAATTACATATAACAAAATAGCCATCAAGCAAGAATTACAGTTATAATATCTAGTCTATTCGTATTTAGCAAAATTAAAGAAAATATTCTTATCATCTATCTTATCTTTATGAATCTAAAGTTTTATATCTAATGTATCTTTTAAATGGCTAAGAAAAACTGTACCTATAACTATCTAATCTTCAACTACATCAACCACGTTGGGCACCAGATATAGGCGGAGTTTACTTAGAAGGTACCAATACCAGATAGATATTTATTAAAATATAAACCAAAACTCATGGTACAGGTAACAGATTGCAATAGCACCTGAACAGGGACTGGAGTCTGGAACAGTGGATGAGTAATGGACGGACGATGGATTCCGATCCTCTCTCCAACAGCCAGGAACCAGGAAGAGAACGTCTCGTGTTCCAGAAGCCCCTTTTCAATGGGCTTTCCCTGCCCCCTTCAGGGGCCCGGTACCCTGGATAAGTGTCTTTTGACCTTATCAGCTGACACCTGAATCCCACAACAGTTCTCTAGTGATTATCTTGGTGCATTGACCAGAATGTTTATTCAATAAATGATTTATGAAAAATGAATTGATAATCAGCATTTACTTTCAGTTTAAATATTTTATCATCTTGAATACAGCACAACAATGCAGGGTTTTTATCTACTATCTAGCAAGTAAATGCTCCTGAATCCATGGAAAACTTTTTAAAATTTTTATTTTATTTTTGATTAAAATATAATTAGATCATATATCTCCTCATTCTCCTTCCTCCAGCCCTCTCATGACCTCCTTTCCTCCCTTCAAAGCACAGACTCCTTTCCTTTAAGTATTATTATACCATACACCCATTAACATATCCTTATCAACTGCGTTGTCATTGTTCAGGTATTAGTTAGGTAGCCAGATGGTTGAGATTTCATAGGTGTAACTTCCCTGTCTTATCTAGAAAACACACTCTTAAAGTAGATTTCCTGGTTCTCTGGCTCTTACAATCTTTCTGTCTCCGATAGTATTCCCCAGGTTTTAGCACCCGGGTTATGTTGTAAATATATCAGTTGGGACAGGGCATCAGTTGTTCTTTGCACTTGACCAGTTGGAGCTCTCTGTAATGGATTCTTAAAGAAGCTTCTATGATGATGCACAAGAGCTACATGTATTTATAGCTATAATGATAGGTGTTTAGAATTCAGTTAGGATTATTCTAGTTTAGGAAAGTGTTACTAGTATGATGTGGGAATGCGTTTATGTATGCTGTGAATCTCAATCTTTAAATAAAGGAGATGTTTTGGGCCATGACAGGCACCATAGAAGAAGTAGGAGGAGGAATCAGAATAGGTAGGAAAGGAAGGGCGGAGTCAGGGGCAGATCGAGTAAGCTGCCCAAGAGGAAACATGTAAGGAACACAGGTGAGCCACAGGCCACGTGGCAGACAGGTTAATAGAAATGGGTTGATTAAGATGTAAGAGCAAGCTAGCAATGTGCCTGAGCCATAGGCCAAACAGCATGAACTTAATATAAGCATCTGAGTCATTTCTGGGGGCCTGAGCAGCAGTGGGCGGTGGGTTCCTAAGCAGTCTCGGGCGGCAGGTCTGTGGGTCTCAGATCTCTGGCTGCCCAAGACCTAGAAACTCCCACTACAACACTAGTAGGTTCTGTTCTAGGTTCCATGGTCTCACCAGCCACCAGTGTAATGTAAGTTTATAGTGACAGGCACAAATTCCCTTCTAAGTGGGTCTTAAATCCAATTAAAAAGCTGTCGGTGACCATGAAGACATCTTTATAGATAACGTGTACTGGTCATTGGTTCACAAGCATTACAGCTGGGCCGAACAGTTGATTGCTTCCCAACCTTGGAAGTTTCCATAGGATCTTCTGGATACTACAGAAACTATTCTTCAGGGAGGAGGTTTTTGGGTCAGACACAACTCAGCTCCTCTGAGTCCTGTGTCCAAGGTATGAGATTCTTTGGCAATAGAGGTTTGCCTTCAAATTCTGAAGTCTCCTGACCAACAATTCAAATTGATGTCTCTTATTTGGTACTGGGGTTTTTGGTAGTTAGCCTATGGCTCTTGGTGGTGGTATTATCAGCCAAATGTTGTATCTTCTTGTGTGTTTGTGTGTGTGTGTTGTGTGTCTATTAAATGTAATTCTAAATTAATATAAAATAACATGATTTCCTAAGATTTTTCTAACATCCCTTGTGTGTTAATTATCAATCTTCTCTTCTCCTCATGCACTGTACTCATCCATTTCCAATTGGTGCCTGTTCCTATTTTCCTATTTCCTCCTTTATATCACCTTCTTCTGGCTAAATCCCTTTCAAGAGCTTCTCCTATTCCACAACATGGTCTCTTTTAACTTTCCTTAAGCCTAAGCTCTTGCCTACTGTGATATAACATGATAGCAAGCGCATTATGTCTTCTCTAGAAAGGCAGTGAGTTTTTTTTTTTTTTGACACAGATACAAACTACTGCATATATGTTTACAATATGGTTGTATTTGAGACTCTAAGACTATGAAATTGTTTCTATGATATTCTTTTTCAAAACTTAGGAGAAAATCAGTATCATATTATCAAATTATCTTTGTGTGTCTAGTAGCTCTGTAATGCTTTCCCATGATCAATACTTGTGGGAATTAAAAAGACACAACAATAAATTATATTACTGTCAAAAGAAGAAAAATTTTCATTGTGAGAGATCCCAAATTCCTCTAAAAAATGGCCATGATGTAATGTTTACATTTAATTTGCTAAATAACATCCTTGTTCTAAGAAGTTGCAAATATAATTGTGCTTCTTTTTCATCACTTAGATGATAGAATCTGATCGTTATTCTTGCTAGGGAGGAGAGAGGCTGACCAAAATTACCTCAAGTACAAAGTTCTGAGTTGTTGCTTGAAAGCTAAACACGCACGCACGCACACACACACACACACACACACACACACACACACACACACATGCACACACACACGAGTGAAAAGTGCAAAATTATAGTTGGCAAATTTGTTTCTTACGGGAGTACATGATTGCTGTCTTCAGCAATCAATTCTGAAATAACTTCCTATGAATGTGCAGCAAGTACAAACAAATGCCGTGAAAATTCCAAGTGTAAGGTTCCTAACAGTTTCAAATGTGCAGAAGGGATTTGTCAGGGTGAAATCACAGTTGCAAATAAGTGTAAATTTGGTTAATTTTGTGTGTAAAAATAAATATGTGACTTAACATGTCTTTTGCCTGCATTTATATATTAACACATAAATTTCAGTAGACCTGTGTTTTTATGTAGGTGAGTAAAGAGGTACACACTCCTCAATTTTGTCTACCACAAGGGCCAGAGCAGCATAAAGAAAATGCCTATGGCTCAGATCCTGATTTCTTAGCATTATTCCCCCATAGAGAAGAGCCAACGCTTGGAAAAATTCTGCAATAGGAGCTTGAAAAATAATAATAATAATGAACATGAACTATCCAAAATGATATGCTTTAAAAGTTGGAAGATGAGAGTGCAGAGTGCAGATGACTTGGGTCATGTGCTTCCCCTATTATCACCTGCAGGAAAAGCTGGTGCACAACACATGGCTACAGTCCCAGTGCTGGAGAGGCAGAGAAAGACGAGGGAAGGCCCAGGAGTTCTCTGTCCTGTGTCTGCCTTAATCAGAGAAGTCCATACTCAGTGGGAAACCCTATCTCAAAAACTAGGGTGGAGAGCAATTAGGAAAAGTGACTGACATCAACATCTGATCTCCATGTGAGCATGTAAATACATACACACACAATCAGATAGAATGCACTAAAATTGTCACATTAGCTCTGTATGTTCTGTCTGAAAAGTTGTGCCCTCAGCTTAATAATTTGGTAAGAACAACCGGGGACCATAATGAGCATTATCTAGATACTGAGAAGCAGAATGACTAGAGGAGACTCAGAATGTGGCCCTCAGTACTCTCAACCCCAAGAGATGTTCTGGAAGATATCTGTGGGCAGGAACTGACCTTCATTGTAACAAGCCTAGTGAGAGTGAATGCCTGATGTAAAGTGAAGGCAAAGGAGTGTTAGACAACTGGTTAAGCATTGAAATACTTGATTAAAGAATCCCACCTTGCCTCTTTGAGAATTCTCCATGTGTCCTATACTCTTTTCATCCAATTAAAATGCTCAAGTCTACTGTAAAAAGAAAAATACCTTAAAACCAATATTCTGCACACATTTACATCCTGGTGGCAGCCACTCCAGTTGAAGCTGGCCCATCACAGCCCCCTCCCATCCAGATGCACTGATCAGAAGCCTGACAGTTGTTGCCCTTCAGTCATTGTCATTGCCAGTGATCCAGATACACAGTTCGGAAACCCAGTCGCTTCTGCTTCACCAGCTAGTTTTATTCGCCTGGTGTTCAAAATGCATCTGCTGTTCTCTGCATCGACTGTCGCATCTTCCTGAGCTCTGGACAACTGCACTCATCTCCAGAGGTGCCAGTTTAGTCTAGAACATCTCTGGCCCGAATCAGAAGAACTAGAAAAACAGATCTAAAACATGAATTGTACCTGTTTACTGAAGCTCTTCATTGTCCCTATGGTTTTAGAGCTTATGGACTAAAGCATTTTTTCTTCTTTGCTTCTTATTGTTCAAGAATTTCAAAAAGAAAGAAAGGAAGGAAGGAAGAAAAGAACAACTAGGGAATAGACAGCAGCACACTCTCTTCTTCTGTGCATTAAGGTTACAAAAGATAAGGAAAGACAGAGGTTACTATGAGTTGGAGGAGGCAAAGGAGTCAAGACATCTAAATACCATTAGGTTGAGGGCTGGAGCAAAATATAAAGTGTTTGGGGGGGGAGCATTGATCTGAGAATGGGAGAACACCGAATAAAGCCCACCTGCCTATGATAACTATTTCATCCATAATTCACCTATAGTGTGGGTAGTAGAGTTACACTTACACCTCAGACTTGATCATTGCACCCAGTTATGTAAGAAATGAACGTAATGAGACTGGGGCTGAAGGGAAAATGAGGTGTCTTACTATTGCAGCTTTTCCATTATTTCCAAGCAAACATGTTACATTGAAAACCAAAACTATGAAATATATTTACATGGGGCCAATAAGCAAATGCACATAGCAGCATTGCTCTCTGTGGAGTTATTTTACAAGCAGAACAAATTCTAACCTTCACTAACGATGACATGAATTG
Organism: Phyllotis vaccarum; assembly: GCA_033318265.1. Classification (NCBI taxonomy): domain Eukaryota; kingdom Metazoa; phylum Chordata; class Mammalia; order Rodentia; family Cricetidae; genus Phyllotis; species Phyllotis vaccarum. The sequence continues at coordinate 16,812,130 of JARWLC010000007.1, forward strand.
CATTCTTATAATATTCTGTTGTTTCCTAGCCTCTGGCCAAAATCAGGTTAAGTGTAAATTGAATGATATATATTAACAAGAAGTGAAGTATAGTATGTATAAATATAAAAATATATATTTAGATAGTGAGACAATCACCAAAATATAATTATTGTCAATCCCATTTTAGGAAAATTAGATTAAGCAAAACTAACCTGCAATTAATCCTAGGCTATAGTGGTTGAAAGGATTCTGAGGAAAAAATGTTTAGCTTGGGAAAGTATTGAATGTACTATACATTGGAATAGGAAAGAGTTCCCCAAGTAGCGACCATGCGTCAATCCCCCCCAACTCTACATTTAAAATGTATGCCAAAATGGATACTAAAATTGAATATTTCAGCTCCCTTCTTCCTGACTCAAATCCAATAAAATCTATTTAAGGTGCAAGAAACAAGTAACCATCAAGAAACCCCGGCACACAGTTTGCTCATTTTGTGAGATCATAGACCATGGCCATGGTTATGATATACACATGGGCTTTTGTTTCCATTTTTACATTTGGCATGGACCCAGAACTATTTTCTGAGTTAAAGCTTTCTGCCACTCAGTGCTGAGGGGGCATGGCCATCTGTCCAGACAACTGTTCCAACTGACTTCCCCAGTTTCATTGACTATGTCTGAGTCTCTCTTCAACCTGGGATATTATCAGCACCTGGAAGGAGGCTGGCTGCATCAGTGACAGAGTAGCCAGCTGTTCTTCTTAGTTAACGTTTGTGAATTTCAGTTACTCTGCATCAGTTGAATTTTTGTGCTTCCCCTCTCACCCATGTGTGTGGTGGTTCTATTTCTCTCCAATAAAACTTTATATATATATATATATATATATATATATATATATATATATATATATATATATATATATAAAACAAAACCTCCTGATACCAGTTCTTACTTAACCTTTTAACCATAATAAGTAATTTAATTTGGAGTATATGTAATGGATCAGAACTATCTTCATCTACAAGTAAAATCTTTTTGATCCTCATAAACTTGTTCTTAAATTTTGTTATGAATTTGTGTTATTTTATGAATTTGTTTAGTGTGTGTGTGTGTTTGTTTGTGTGGTGTATTTGTGTGCTTGCACACGGCATGTATGTTGCATCCTTGGGCTGGCATGCATGGAGCTCAGAGTAGTCCTTCTTCCCCTGCCATGTGTATCCAGAGGATTGAATGCAGTTGTTCACGCTCCTCAGAAGACAGTTGTACCTGCTGAACCACTCTGCCAGCACTACATTTGCTTTTAGTAAATTGTGTTTTAGCAATAGACCTCTAGGTTGGCTCAGAAAAATATTAGGGAAAACACATCAAACTCAGTATCTGGCAATTCATTCAACGTTGCTTGTTTGTGTTGGTGACTCATGTAGCCAGGTTGGCTTCAAACCCATGGCTCTTACAGAAATGTAAAGTAGAGACAGAATCTAAGCCCTGATTTTAAGCTAAGGTTGATAGGCAACAGATTTGTCAAGTAGCTAGGTTCAGAATGGGCCAACCATGATGAGCAACCTGCAAATTATAACACAGGTCTTGATGCCCTTCCAGTCTTCTGTGCCATGCTCCATTCCTAGTGTTAGATCGGTGCAGCATATCTAATGGAAATGGCAAATGTCATAAAGCCAGCTCGGCTGTTTGACAAAGATCCAGCAAACCTGAGCCACATGATGGTCATTGTGCCACTTTTGGTTCTGATCTCCACATGTTGCATACTTGGAGGACTTTTAATATTTGTGCAATTTGGGGATGTTGGATTGATGGAAATTTTTTAATGAATCATTTGTGTTTTCTCCCAGGAGTATTGCTTCTAAGCTTCCTCATGAAAGCTCAGAGTACACTACTCCTTCCACTTTAAGAGAGATATCCTTATCTACTTGGAGGTCTTCCTCAAGTTTTGGAGGTTGTAACATACATAAAAAAGCTAGAGATTTCTTTATGAGGCTATGAGGTATTCCTAAAATATCTGCACCTGTACTTTTTCAGGAACAAGATCGTAAAAACCAAGTAAACTTTAAAAAGATCAATATGATTTGGCAGGTTTGAGGAACTGAATACAAATCAAATCAAAAGCCTCTTCCTACTATACAGCTCAGGCAACTGTGTAGCAACAAGGTTAGATTAACTGGAGTTACTCTGCTCTCCACAGGGGCTTATACTGATGGGCAAAGAATGGTGTGGAAATAAAAGGTGTCAGGATCTCCCTTTGTTAGAAAAGTTAGCCCATGCAGAACCACTGTGGTATCTTATCACCAAGGAACAAAAGAATTCTAGAATTAGACATATAAATAAATTATATAAAGATATAAATGTAATCATTGCATTATGCCAGAAACTGAATAATAACTGTAGCAGCTTTGGTCTGAAATTTTTTCTTCAGCACTCTGGCCATTAAAAGTTAATAATACGCTACTCGGGACATGGCAATCTGCCTGTGCTGGCTTCGAGATTTTCTAGTGTCCTTGAAGCCACAAAATCAGGCAGCCTGGGAGTGAGCTATCATCTGCCTCTAGATTTTTAAAGATTGGATTATGTGGTCAATGAGTAAAAATGGTTATAATAGAAAACTTTTTCAATGACTAAACTTGAGGGAAATGATTGTAAAATATTAGTCTGTTCTGTCAAAGTTTATCAATGACTATTAAACTTACTTATGACCCCAGGTGTACAAGAGAAAAAGTTAAAATATGTGTCTGAAAACAAATCTATGTGTTAGAACAATATAAATCTATCCCTGATTACTAAATTCTGTATAAAGAAGCACTTCAAACAACCTCAGAAAGCATAGGATATTATTGAAAGATGAGCGTCAGGGTTGAGTGAGTCGGGTGAGTGGACTGCCTTCTATAAGATTTTTGTCAGGGAAGCTCCCCAGATTCTCAGAACAATACAGACAATGGCTGCAGGGGATTGTTGCCCATTAGTACTAGACAAGAAGCCCCTATCACTGTCGATATAATGTGCTTTGACTGCAAGACCGAAAATGGGCTGAAACTGAAATGGAACCTTCTTTCACTTGGCCACTCCAGAGTTCTAATGCACAAGGCCAGGTGACAATTGTCATTGGTCTTACTCAGTTGCTGACAACATGTGCTACACAACCACCTAGCCAGAAAAGAGATGCCCATGGCGATAGTGCTGCCACTATATGGCAGGTTTTATGGAGGTGACCATATCCTCGGGAAAAAGGCCGTGAAGAAGGGAGGGCGGTCACAAACCACACTACCCAACTGTCTGCTGCAACCCACACAGTAACGTTTCCAGACTTTCCCCCTAACATCTGCTGAGATTTACTTCTACCATCTAGAGTGGCTATAAAGTGTGACTTTTTAACTGTGAAGCTTAAGAAGTTATGGTAAGGAAGAAAATTTGAATTTTGAAAAAAAAAATGCCAGAGAGAAGCTCTGTCTTCTGATTTCCAGACTATTTTCAGTAAATATACAACATATCATCACATCTAGAAGTTAAGAATTTGGTCTTTGGTCTTAGGGTCAAGTGTTTATAGTACTGAGAAATGTGTGTGTGTGTGTGTGTGTGTGTATGTATGTATGTATGTGTATGTATGTGTGTGTGAGACAGAGCTTGAATCCAGGATCTTATGCATATAAAGACTACAATCTATCACTGAGCCACATCTCCAATAATTTCTTTAATACATGTTTTATTTCATTTCTTCTAAAGATATCTAAAGATAATTGAACTGGGAGAGCCAAGCTGCAGCCTAAATCCATAACCCAGTACTTGCTGTGTGAACTTGGACAAGTTGTTTTACTTTGCAAATCTCCCAGGGTGCGATACCAGAATCTACATGGTAGAGGCCTTAGGGATTGAGTGAATTAAAGACATGAAATTACTTAAAATTTAGTGTCTGGCTAGGTAGCTTTGTAATTATTTGTGATTCTTGTCACATGTGTCCTGTGAAGGTAGATGTAATTACTATTTTGAATGACAAGCTCTGTACTTGATTGTTCTAACAATTAGTCCAATATTCTCTTCACCTAGGTGGACAACAAAAGAGAAACGAAAACTTAGCCTGAATAAGAAAAATAACTTTGGAATCCAAATATAAACACCATTCTTTGGCAGGGTGAGTCTCCTCAAACCTCACTGTACCATGTTTTTGGATATCTAATAGAGCTTTATGCAAACCCTTTATCTTAAATTGATAAGAGGAGGTCTCAGTCTGTTGTAGAATCTCATTTCTCAAGATGAGACAAGCTATGTCTATTTAAATTGAATTACAGCATTTAATGGTACACTGCTTTGTTCTTTGTGGTATCTAGAATAAATTTCAGATATTCAAACATATTTTTACATGCTAATATTACAAAATGGCATTCTGGCATTCCTTTCTTCTTTTAAAGGTGACTTAGAGTTGCAGGCTGGCTGAAATGCTCTTTCTCAGATTGGCAGCTTTCAGGAATTCTTACCTCTTCCAAACACATCTTGGGTGACTCAGTTCAGCTCATTAACTCACAGAACTGGCATGAAACCAACTTGGGATGAGGTTGAAACTATTGATAATGACATCATCATAGACTCAAGATCCATAGCAACTGTAATCATCCTGGCAGGAAGGAAGATATTCTAGAGGGACACTTGAATCTCTCACTTTGACTACCACACTAACGAAACAAAATGAAATTTCTCCTGTAATTTTATTCTGAGAGAAGGAAAAGGCTCTATCCGTGTCAGATAGAGAGGGACTTATCTCCCCGGGAGATGTTTTACAGATTTACAATAACTTCTTAGGCCTTCTTGAGGGACATAACGGAGGCAGTACAATTCTGGCTTGATGATGGGAAGGACCACTTAGTTATGCATTCTTCTTACCATCTAACATACTGACTCAGAGTCAGACCTGGGGAGTGATGTCACTGGGTCTCTTTGCTCCTCTTCCCAAAGTAGTCCTAGTCAATAAATTTTCTCTCTCTTTTTTTTTTCACTATTGATATTCTGTTTAACTGACCTATTTAGGATTGTGGCTAATCTTAACTTGTTAAGGTAGCGAGAGCTCAGGATGACCCCAACAGCTCCAGTAAAGACATGGTTTCCCAGTGATCACAGATTACTGCTCCAGCCTTCTTATTTGTTTGAAAGTTAAGATAAGACAAATCATTATTATCTTCCTTTTTTCTATTTTCACAATGCGTGTGTATACATGGATATATTTGTATGTGCGGGAGCATATGTGGAGGATGTGCATGTGTATGGTGTATGTGCTTGTCCATGCACAAGGCGGCTCACGTTTAATGTTGAGAAGCATCCTCAAATTCTCTTCATTTCACACACCATGACGATGATGAACTTTTAGTTCTTACTCCTGCCACAAATTGAAAGAATGAAGATGAGTTTTGGTCCAACAAGTAGAGGTCCCCCGAGCCCAGGAGTAACATAAGGTCTGCACAAGCTCATCAGCTGTCATGCACACTCTTGGACACATGTACCAGCATCCTTATTTGTATCTCTGCATACAGTTCCACTCATTTGCCATTGTGTATCCATCTATCCACTACTCTCTACCCTGACATGCCTTGACAGATTTTTAAGACTATAAATAGTAGCATGAGAGAAAGTCTTGTGGCTGGCTTGGACCTCACTGCTGAGGATGAAACTAAGTATTGAACTAATTTGCCTAGCATGTATTGAAAAAAAGCTATACCTTGCTCCAAGATATGACATAGTGCATAAAAAAAAAACCTTTCACACTATGCCTTACCTTGAAAGACTCATTTTTTTCAAATAGCATTTGACTCCATTTTGAGCATAAAGAATGAGTCTGATACTGGTGGACACAGGAACAGCTAGACTGATAGATAATTTATTCCTGATTTAAAAAAAAAAAAAAAAAACTGTGTCACCCAATAAATTTATCAAAGTAAAATGGGACTTTAGAACCATGTGGATATATTAAAATCTTATCAAAAAGGTAAGTCCAGAGAACTTATCAGATACTCTAGCCTGCGGGAAAAGTTCAACTTTCTTAGCCCTACCACATGAATAGGGCACACCCACCAGGGCAACCACAACAGCCCACTGACCTGTCACTGGCCAATTGTTCGGTATGCCAAAGAAGCAAAGGTCAGAGACTTCCCTGCTTCCTCAGGGACTTCAGCTCTGCTTGAGCCACACTATTTAAGCAGCCTATTTGGACTGTCATCTGCCCATTTGTCTGTCTAGAACTGCCATTCATTCATCTGCTAGTTCATTTGCCTGGGTCAGGCTCTGCCCTTCACTTCTCCACCACAACTTGTTTGTGAAGCTCAACTATGACCCTCCTTGCACCTCCAGTATAACTTCAATGGGGTTAGATATGTAACTCCTCCAAAAATTAAAAAATAAGAATAAAGTAAATAAATAAAAAAAATACACATAGTTTCTTTGCATGCCTATCAGCTTCCGTGACTCTCCAGTCCTCAGAAGCTCTTTGAAATCTGCTGTAGCTTCCTTACTCTTTGAAGTTTCACACACACACACACACACACACACACACACACACACACACACACACACACACAGGAGAGAGAGAGACAGAGAGACAGAGACAGAGAGAGACAGAGAAAGAGAGACAGAGAGAATGTAATGTAAAACATTCTTTCTGAGAATTGATATAAGACATTAAGGTTGGACTGAGATAGCTCAGCAATTAAAAGCACATACTGCTCTTGCTGAGGGCCTACATTTAGCTCCCAGCGCCAACACAAAACTGATAATAAATCCAGCTCCAGGAGGATCCAATGTCTCTGGACTCTGCAGGTACCTGCTCACATGTACTCAAACCCACATAGCAACCCACACATATACAACAATTAAACATATAAGTTTTTGAAAAATCTCACCCCCTGCAGCGGATCAGGGAGTTTACTGTGTGTTTGTGTCTCCTAATGGTGTCAGAGACTACTCTCATAAAAATTCCACCAACATGAGACCCAAATGAGCTAAACAAGAACAGCAGCAATTGACAAGCCAAAGTGGATGAGGGTTGAGGAGAAAACCCACTGGGCCTCAACCCTATACAAAGAACTACAGGCAATTAGAGAATGTTATGAGAAGGGGTGACAGTCTCCCCCAGCCAAGAGCACAGCAATTGGTTAACTAAGACATGGTCAGCACTGAAAACATCCAATGCGGGCCAGGGCGTGGGGACCAGCCTCAACAAGATTTTCCTCAGGGTCCTGCTGGTGAAATTGGAGACCTACAGGAATCAAACTCGGAGCAGTTCCTGTTATTACATCTTTATAGGCACGATGACGACACAGCCAATGAAGGTATAGGCTTATTTACCCATGCAGGCAGATTCCCAACAAGGCAATTCAGGGCTTGAATTCTGGGAGGCGGGTTTTCTTGGTTGCTAGGTGACTGAGTAAACAATGGAGAGCCGCCTGCAGCTTTTGTTCTGCTAAGGTGCCCTCCCAGCGAGGGGGTCTGTAAAGGCTTTTTTATTTGCACAAGAATTGGGACCTGCCACCTTTGGCTGTTCAGGTCTTAAACTTCAGAATAGATAGATGTTTTGATACCTCTAACTTGGAGCTGGTAAATTATCTTTTTCCTTAAACCTTTAAGTTTAAGGACCCTGTGTTAATGAATCCAGGTATAAACACAGGGAGTTTAAAAACAAAAAAAAAAAAAAAGAAGCAGCAGCCTAGGGTTCTTTAGCTCGGGATAGCTCTCTTATAAGTAGGGGTGGTAAATAGTAGCTGTCCTTGGATATCTGAGAAGATTTTCAATGGGTTATTCTGTCAAGGGCTGCTTCTACCCAGATGTTTACTAGTAAAGGTAACTTCAGAGAAGGCAGACATTGAGTCTACTCTGGGCAGAGGAACAAAGACCTGAATTATAAGAGATCTTGTCTTTGTGACTGTTTTCACACACAGATAGGGGATAATATCTAATATCCATATGCCCTCACACATGTGAGGAAAGTTGTGCCCAGCAAATGAGCGATCACACTCCTAAAAGTTCCAGAGAAATAAGTTGCAAGGTGATAGCAAATGAAGACACTTACAGTCATACACAGATTTCTCGTTAGGAAACAGCTAACACATTCAAAGGCAACTAAAACCAAAAACTTGAGTATTTGGCTTTACTTTAATCGAGACGCTTGATTCTGATGGGTCAGTCTTGTGGGTGCCAACTGTGTTCTCAATTCATTTTTCTGAAGCTCCCAGCAAACACACATATAAGTAACATTCTACAGACAAGCAGGTGGCATTTATGTATTTAGGAGTATATATGTAACGTTATATATGTAATAGATGTATATAAAAAATGTGGCCATGGATTTGAAGTGATGGATATCTGGTAGGGCTTGAGGTGAGGAAGGAGAAGAGAAAAGAGATGGAATTATATTATCTTAAAAAACAAAAAAGAAATCAAGACTGGAATGGAAAAACCTGTGTTTGCCTTAGTGAACCCATGACTACTTGGCAAATTGCTGCCAATGAAATCACTATGGCTTATGAACTTCAGTAACTTCTAACATTGTAGAGAGCTAAAAATGTGTTTATCAATGTTTGCAGCATAGTAGTCAGACATAGTGTGTACCACCACCAAAGTAGCTTATTGCCATGTAAACATAAGTGTTATGCAACACATATTGTTGCAAAAATGTTAAGTGAAGCATCTAGTGAATTATAGCCACTGATTAAGAGCTACAGAACAGGAACTTACAGTCCACAATCCTGTTCACAGCACTATGAACAGTGCTCACTGCCATTTTATGGCCACAATGGTCCTCCAAATTGTTTGCAATGGTTCAATAGAATTCTGCATATACCAGGATATATATGTATTTCTGAAAAACTTTCCAATTGATGTCTGTAGGTGGGAGGCTCCTTTCTACGAGGACTGTGCAGCACTTCTTCACTTATTGGTTGAACTGCATATGTACCAAGTAACTGTTGACTGGTATCTTATGGACTTTGTCTTACCATGTAACTAGATTTTAAAATTAGTCATTATATAGATTGATAGACATGTTGGCAAAGAGATGTATTGTGAAATAGTGGTTTAAGATGTGTTGCATTTGTTTAACTCTGTGAAGCTCTGTTACTTTGTTTGCCTAAAAGACCCTATTGGTCTAATAAAGAGCTGAATGGTCAATAGCTTGGCAGGAGAGGGTCAGGTGGGGCTGTCAGGCAGAGAGAGTGAAGAGGAGGAGAAGTGAGAAAAGGAAAAGGAGAGAACACCAGGGGCAGCCACGCAGCCACACAACCACACAGCCAGCCACACAGCCACCCACACAGCCACACAGCCACACAGCCACCCAGCCACACAGCCACACAGCCACACAGCCACACAGCCACCCAGCCACACAGCCACACAGCCACACAGCCACACAGCCACACAGCCACACAGCCACCCACACAGCCACCCACACAGCCACCCAGCCACACAGCCACCCACACAGCCACCCAGCCACACAGCCACCCACACAGCCACACAGCCACACAGCCACACAGCCACGGAATAAGAAGGAAAGAAAGATATATAGAATAAATAAAGGTAAGAAGCCCAGCGAAAAAACGTAGTTAAAGAGAAACCGGATGATTTAAGTTTAAAAAGCTGGCTAGGCCAGGCATTCATAAGTAAGAATAAGTCTCTGTATTTATTTGAAAACCAGATGTCAGCCTCCTTCCTGCCCCTCCAAGTAAAAAAAAAAAAAAAAAAAAAAAAAAAAAAAAAAAGCCTACTACAGAGATGTTTGCGTCTATGGAGAGCCATCTGAATTATTTGGAAAGACTACATCAAATAAACTGAAATGTTAACAAAATTCATAAAGTATATAATAAACATGTACACATACTTTATCAACTCTTGTTGCCCTATTATAATAATTTATTGCAATACTCTGATGTGGGAATGCGTTTTGGACCATGGCAGGCACCATAGAAGAAGTAGGAGGAGAAATCAAAGCATAGGTAGGAGAAGCAGGGCAGAGTCAGAGGCAGATCGAGCCAGCCACCCAAGAAGAAACATGTAAGGAACACAGGTGAGCCACAGGCCACGTGGCAGACAGTTGAAAAGAAATGGGTTGATTTAAGATGTAAGAGCAAGCTAGCAATGTGCCTGAGCCATAGGCGAAACAGCCTGAAGTTAATATAAGCATCTGAATCATTTCTAGGGCCTGAGCAACAGCGGCGGCAGCTGGCTACAAAGAGGTCTCTGGCGGAAGGTCTGTGGGTCTCAGACCTCTGGCCGCCCGGGACCAAAGAAACCCCCACTACAACAATACTCCCCTAAACTAAAACTGTATAGCAAGTGATAATTTTGAAATATACATTAGCAAGAAGATGAGATTTTAAAAAAAAGAAACCTAGAGTATAGAAAAAGACTCAGCACATTTTTCAAATATTACTTATTTAATGTGTACTATCTAAACATCTAATGAAAATATGTTAGGCCCCTCTCCTTTCTATACTTTATAGGTAAAAACTTATCATTGTACATTCTTAATTAACTAGCCAGTTACGAAAGAGAATAGAACTTTAACTCAAGCATTTATTTTTTAAAAATTATGAAGCCTAATGGAAATTTAAAGAATGCACAGCAATATCTGTGCTGCCATTATTTCACAGTTGTTAACTAAATGACTCTTCAAGAACCACTAATTTTACGATTTGATTCTGAAGCTAAACTAACAATACTTTGGGGAAAAGGTACAGAACTTCCAAACTCATGAGTCTACCCCATACTACTTACCCTAACCTTCCCAGGAGTAAGTAGCTTTCCTATTTATCTCTTAGTACTTTGTGAAGGAAATGCATTCAGACACATCGTGCTTGTTTATATGTGTGTACCTAGGTGTATAAGAACGTAGAGGGTTTAGTTCCTTTCCATGAAGATTCCTCAGCGGCTCTTTCTGAGTCAGAGAAGCTCCCAATAGCTCCAGTCAGCCATCTCTATGGGTCTCCTCCTCATGATCCTGATCCCTTTGCTCATATACAATTTCCTCTCTCTCTTTAGCTGGACCAGGAGCTCAACCTAGTGCCTCTGCTGGGTGAAGGTCCTATAATGACACTTAGGGTGGTCATTCATTTGATTGGGAGGAGGGAAGTGAGGGCAAGCAGGGGTATACATGGGAAAAATCCTTTTTAAATAAAATTTTAAAAAAGAATATAGAGGTTTGTGCATATAATTGTCTATGCACATACCAAATATATTTATAAAATCCTAAATATACACAATCGTTTGTCTGAAAGAACATTGAACATGCTCCTCTCTCATGAACTTTGTGCCTAAAAATTCGTATTAACAAACAAGTACATGAAGATCAGAAAGAAAATTTCTTTAGGAATTTTTAAGCTGCATTTGCACTTTCTCATACATATTCCACAGTGAGAGAGTCTCAATCTTTCCTCCTGTCCTTTTGAATACCTCACAGATAATTACAGGTCATAGCACATAACACCTGAATGTTAACATGACCTACATTTTCAAAACATAATGAATCTACTAATTAATATGCACAATATTATTGTGAAATGAATAATTACAATTTTTACAGCTTTTTTGTTTTTTTTTTCAGGGAAAGCTTAGCCTCCGTTAAAGAATCTGATAACTCAGGACATTAATGAAATTTAGTTCAATTCTATGATTTGCAGAGGGAAGGCAACACAGGGAAGATGAAATGATACAATAAAGTGTTAGGATGCTAATTAAATACACTGCAGATAAAGAGAAATCATTCCGCTTTTGATGCTATTACAAAATAATGCAATGTGAAGAGAATGTTTTAAGGGAGCACTAGGGCAGGATGAAGGGGAGGATACACATCGCTAAAATGGTGGAGAGGAAGATCCTTGAATATGTATTCTATTCAGCTCAAAGATGTTGATGGAGAGCACTGGGACACTCAGGTTTTGTATGAGGTTTCTGGTCCAGGCTTTCTGGCCTAGCCTCCTGGCCCTGACTTTCCAGTCTAGCCTCATGACCCGGACCTGCAGACCCACAGCCACATAGTCCCACTGAAATACACAGATGCTTATATTAATTGTATGCCGATTGACCTGTGGCCCAGGCAGATAACTCGCTAGCTCTTGCTCTTAAACTAACCCATGACTCTTATCCTGTTCAGCCATGTGGCTCAGTACCTTTTCTCAGAGCAGCATAGGTGTCCTCTGCATCTTCTGACTTCTCTGTGGCATCCCTGTTCTGTTTTTCCTGTTCCCAGAGTTTTCTTAGTCTGGTAGCCCTGCCCATATTTCCCGTTTGCCTTTGGCCAATCAACATTTTTACTAAACTAGTAGGCAGAACAATTATTTACAATGTAATAACATAATTCCCCCTACACTCAGGTACAAAAAAGTATCTTTTTTTTAGCCACATAAAATCAGACTTGTTCTGTAAGACTCAACAATACTTCACTAGGAAACTGTAGAACATACTCACCCCTTTGTGATTATCTTATATCCTATATTCTGAACTCTTCTATCTACTTCAGACTGTTAGACCTTTGAAGGAGTTACTATAGAGGAGTTGGTGATGAGAGTCTACCTGCATTTCAGGCTTTTTGAATAACTTCAACAATTTGGGCACTGTATTTCTATGACCAAATAGATTAAGCAAAGATTTTGAAAATTCACACATCAGTATTTTTACCTGGAGATAGTGTCACTAAAGTGACAGTATAGCCCTAACTCCTAATCTGGACTCAAATCAAATAAAGGATACAGAATTGACATCTTACTTTCTCCAAATTGAAACCCAGACTAAGACTGAATAATGTCTCTGTAGAGAGAACTGGTTAGTTGCAGCATGAACATCTTCACCTCTGCCTCAGATTATCTATCTAGTAATGTTTTAAGTAAATTTACAATTTTTTGTTGGGCCATATTTACAGTTATCCGAGGCACATATAGCTCATAGGCTTTAGGCTGGAATCTTAAAAAAAAAAAAAAAAAAATAAATAAATAAATAAATAAATAAATAAATAAATAAATAAATAAAACCTAGATCTTCTCAATAAAAGATATATTTAGAGTAAATGTTGGTAGGATTGGAGAGACTCTTACACTTCTTCTAGAGCAGTGAGCTTAACTTCCAGAACCCACACCAGGAAGCTCACAGCCATCTGCTCTTCCAGCCACAGGAAACATGACATCTTCTTCTGGCCTATACAATAACTCACAGTCCTGTGTGCATACACAGAGACACAGACACACACACACATACACACACACACACACACACACACACACACACACACACACACACACAAAATCTTAAAATAGTAAAATTAGGTTAAATAAGTCTTTATTAATATAATATCCATTGTTTAGAGATACTTCCCAAATTTGTGTTCTGTTTTGTTTTTACTTTTTATTGATTCTTTGTGGCTTTCACATCATGCATGCTGATCCCACCCAGTTCCTCACCCCCCTCGCTTCTACCTCTGCCCTTGCAACCTCTCCCCCAAACAAAATTAAAAAGTACCCCTCCACCCATAGAATACAAATAAAATAAAACAAATAAAAAAAGATCTTAATTTGGAAGTTGTGGTGTGGCTCAGTAAGTCACACAATTTGCCCTTTGGTCTACACATCTTTACTTCTAAGTGTCCATTGCAATGAATCTGGTTTAAGGTCTCTGACTTTTGCTACGTTATTGATACTGGGCCCTCTTTGTGAGTCCTCCTGCATGTCCTATTGTTATCTTGTGTCATAGAGATCCTCTAGTTTTGAATATGCAGGTCTGGCCCCTTCGCATGCTCCATTAGTTCGTAGGTGAGGTAAATGTTGGGGTGGGCTATCTCATAATCCTGGTTCTCGGGTTGGTGGTAGCTGGATTGGACAGTCTGCCAACTCTTCCTCCTCATCAGCAAAATTTCTGAATCACACGAAAGCTCTTAAATCATAAACTAGTGTCAGATAATATTTGACATTATATTTTAAACATTAATTGTAGGAGAGTCCATTTTGGTGTGAGGCCTGTTATAGAAATGTTTCCCTCATGCAGCTATATACTCAGGTATAAGACGGAAATCATGGATTAGTGTTTACCAAAAATGATGTAAAGAAGACAGCTGTCAACACCATCACATATATCCTCACCCTGTCTGTCATATCTTTTTAAGAGTATCATTTCTTTTTTTTTCTTTTTTTTTTTTTTTTTTTGCAGTTCTTCATGGGAGAAACAATGCTAATCTTCAAATTTGATTGACTTTCCAGAAAATTTCGCCCTTTGACCCAATTCTAGCCAATGCAATCAATGATTGAACAAAAGTAAAGACTTCTCTACTGAGGATGCTCTGCAGTGTGATACTTCCAGTGTGCTCGTGGATGGACTGCTTGCTTCTGTCCGACAAGATCATGCCCTCTCCAGGGACTTGCATCAACACATTTATGCCTTGTTTCCTTGTGCATGAGCTTGGACATGAAACTTTACCCAGCTGTATCTCAGGCTCCTCCTCTGGAAAGAGTGTGAGGATTATAATTACTTACCTCTCAGGGATGTTATAATACTAATTAATGTCTCAAAACTCTATGAATAAAACTCATCTTGTGTGGATGTTAATTACTATTATTCAAATCATAGCCATGAGGCCATTTGCAGCAGAAGGTGGTGGGCAGGTTTTCAACCTCCTTCATAAAGTCCAAATGGCAATTAGTGAGGATGGTACAATGGAAATAGATGCAGTGAAACAAGGGCTTATGATAATAAAGCCTGACATCAGCATTACTACACCAACACCTGTCAATTTAGAATGATGGGAAAGGGCATGTCAACGGCTGAAAATCATCAGAGAATCAGAGCAAGAAAATGCCTTTATGCCTATTGAGCATCTCAACCAATGCTGAGAAATACCGCTCTACACAATTGTTTGAGCTTATCTAACACTGTCTTTTTGTTAATTTTAGAAATTGAAGTAACTTAAGATGTAATAGATAATAAATCATCAGAGGGTGTAAGAAAATGCCCAAATAATAGAATTACATAATCTCTCTCATCTGCCACTTTATAGTTGAGTGTGATACAGATTTTTTAAAATTAATTATTTTCTCACCCATCTCTATCATTATTGTGATACCCTTCTGGCTTCTGCTACATGTCATATTGTAACTTCCCTGGAAAACAACATGGGGAAAGCAGGGCTTCATCTCCCTGAGAAATCCAGGTAATCATGGGAAGTGATGGCTCTATAATTTTTGGGTTGAGATAGCTTAGACAGAAACATGAGGGTTAGCAGACTATTTCTATTAGAAGATTTCAGAATTCTTGATGTGACTCATAATTCCCCCCACCCTTCTTTTGCTTTCTCTTAAGACTTCTACAGGATGACTTGGGAGTTTTCAGTTGGCAAATGGACAGTGATATAATCTCACCCATTATGCAAGAACATTTGAGTAGCAGGTATAAGAGGCCAAACAGCAAGACTCCACTACTTGCTACTGAGATAAAGCCTGGAGAACTTGTATTATTACGTACATGTTTGTGAATGCTGGCATAAGTGTGCCAAGGCACGTGTATAGAGATCGGAGGACTGAAGGGAGGCTGCTCTGTCTTTCCACCACAGGATTTGTGGATTGAACTCAGGTCATTATACTTGCATGTCTATCACTTTTACCTGGTGAGGCATCTTGCCCTTCCAGGACTGGAGAAGCCTGTTGTCTTTTCTATGTGGATTGTATCTCTACTCATTTTTGTGAAGATCAGGTTTGATATGAGTTGAATTTCTATTATACCCCATGCATAGCCATAGTTATTATGTGCTCTTTGAGCAAAAACAAGCAAGTAAATAGAAAGAAAAAAGCCTCCAAAATGTTTATCTCAGTTTTTCTTCCTATATCTTTTAATTACACATTTATCTGTTTTGTAGGTGGCGGCGGGGGGGGGGGGGTGATATGGATCTTTGATGTTTCAGATGTGGAGGTCAGAGAAAAATTTGCAGGAGATAGTTTTCTCATTATGCCTTGTTGGTATTGCAAGTGAAACTCAGGTCCTCAGGCTTGGCAGTGGGTCCCCTTTGCCTGCTGAGCCTTCTTTCTACCCCTCTCTCATTCTTTTAAATGACAAAATTGAGTTTCAGATAAGTTAAGTAACATCCTAGAACATTTTACATGGCAAATTAAGATAGCTTTGGCTGAGCGTCTAGTCATCTTTCATCTGCCTCACCTGGCTTCCTCTGATAGACTAAGTATTTAAATGTCTAACAAGGCTTTATGAAAGATGAGTATGTGATTTCCACATGAACCCCACCTCAGATCACAAGTCATCCAGGCACACCCAAGCTCTAAATCAGAAGAAGAAAAAGTATTGAGAGAATCAAATAGCACCAAGGAAAAAAAAAGTAGCAATACGATGTGAAACTATTTAGTGGCACCAAATTACCACGATCAGCAAAAGCATTGGGCTTGTCCACTGGAAAACTAACATTTATAGAGACTTGTCTATATATTGTCCCTCCTAAGTCTAGAGATAACATGATAGACTCAAGGATGCAATCATCTTCCCAAGGGAGAGTCCTAAAACAAGTTTCCAAATGATTAGTCACTTATAAACGTAGATGTACTGAATGAATTTAAAATTTTAGTTACCTTACTATTTACTGTGTATAAAGAAGCTGCTGCTTTCCAAAGTCTCTCTTTTGCATTTGTTCATTTATTGTTTTTGTTTTTTACCTTTTTGTAAAAGGAACTGTGACTATCATTTATCCCCTATATGTCCAGTTTCAGGATCAGCATTTAAGATAGCATTGAAGTCAAATTCATTGGAAGCTACAATTACTAAAAATGAATAGTAAGCATAATGCTAGAGAAACAACTTATATGAATGTCATGTGATCCATGGGCATTGAAATAATTCCCTGTTTCAATACCTAGCTATACTAAGGTCTGGTGCCAGATCTGACCAAGAACAAAGTACCCACCTCTGACGAAAATGTGATAAAATTGTAAGTTGATCTCAATGACAACGTAAAAATCCTTTCTGGAACCATGAGTCTCCTGACCTAAAGTGATTTCAGTATTTTAACAGGAAAACTGGAACTACTCGTTAGTAGCAGTGGAGCCTTCCTTGTATGTATATTCTTTTGTTTCTAGAATGTTCTCCTAATGGTTTTTTTTAATGGTCTCTGGAATTAAGCTGTCTTCCTGCACTGCAGAATCGCATTGTACATAGCACAGTGCCTTGGGCCATTGGATAATGGAGTAGATCAGCAACCTAGTGAGATGGGCTAGTAACTCCTAATCCATGCCACACCTGACTGACCACAGTAATGAGTCAATAAAGTCTGTCTCTCTGTCATGGTGCTTACACAGTAGGGCATTGGTACAGGGTGTTGCAAAAGAAAAGCTGGGAGTTGTACCAAGGCAGGTGTCACAGCTCTACAGTTTTTATAGACTGTTTCCATCTATACCCTGATCTATGTGCTTCCCTTTCTTACTCACTTCTCCAGTTCATGTTTCATATATTTAAAAAAGAGTACAAAGTAATTACAATCTTCTTATTAAATGAATCATACAGGACTTACAGCTTTGACTTTTTCAAAGGTTGAGGTAGAGTAGCTGAAAAATAAGGTTCACTGTAGGACATCTGATAGCTCTCATTTTATAATTTCTAGAATCTGCAGATGGCAGCTCAGTACTCAGAGTGCTGTGTTCATCCTTTATATCTGGTCCTTTTTAACTCTTTAGCAGTTTCTAGTGGTCTTCATCTTATTTTCAATCTATTAGCCATAAGAGATCTTGAAGATAGATGCCCTGAGCATGATCCCACTCACATTGATTAAGCAGCAAATGCTGAATATTCCAGTTCAGATTATACCCCTCAACCCATAATGGATCTTGCTCCTGGAAGGAGACCAATATATCCAATATAATATTGTGTCCTGAGATAATTTAAATGGGCCTGAAGCAGAAGAATGATGACTTGGGCTGCTTCCTCAGAGACTGGACACAGAAAGAAGAGCCACAGACTGACAATTAATTAGTGGAAAACTTAAGGCACCCCACCCATGTTTTGACTCTGTTTAAAAATAAATCAGTCCCACAATGGGATTTTTAAAAATCTGTAAGATTACTTTTATTTTACATGCATTAGTATTTAGCCAGCATGTGTATATGTGAGGCAAGTGCATGCACTGTATGTAGAGACCAGAAGAGGTATGGGATTTCTTGAGACTGGAGTTAGAGAAGCTTGTGAGCTGCCATGTGAGTGTCAGGAACCAAAGGAGGTCAGTCTTTTGCTGGTGCACCATGAACTCTCCACTGCTAAGCCATCTCTCCAGTGCCAATGAATAGAAACTTCCAAAACTTCAGGGAAGGCCTTTGGAAAACCTTAACCCATGGGAAGGAAGTGCAGTTAAGTTCGGTCACCGTCTTTAGAGGGCGAGGCCTTAGCCAAAGGTCAGAGCAGTAGAAAATGATGCCAGAATTGACACATATTATTGGGAACTAGGCACTTTCCCACTGTAGTTTATGTTCGCAGCTGTGTGGGCTGCAAAAAGGGGGGGAAATCCATAAAATGTACAGAAATGGGGGGGACAGTATCTTATGTTACTAACTTCTGCTTACAACCGGACCTACGAGATCTTCATCTCCCACGTCAAATGGGAGACATAAGCTTTTTTATAACTTTCAAAACCACCACAAACAATTAGTTTCACTTAATTCACTCACATTCCTCTGATGTTTTAACTTGTTACTTTATCATTTAAAAAAAAAAAAGATAACCAAGTTAAAAATCTGGAAATACAGAAAAAAGACAAATAAGACAAAGAGTAGGTAATGGGCACATGAAATATGGAGACAAAATGATGGTAAAAATAGCAAGTGAGACTAGAAAGAATAGATGCGTGAGTGTACTGAGAAATTGTGCAGAAGAAAAAGCGCCATCATGAGGCAGAGGCTTTCAGGACTCAGCTACCCATTTTCTGGAGTCCCTTGAACTTTAGATTTGGACTTGGGCAAGAAAGGAAGAATTGAAGTACAGTGTTATTTGTAAGCTGAGGCAATTATGAAATATTGTTTCCACCATTACTTAATGTCCACATGTTCCTGGATCGTTGTAGAATATAAGGCAAAATGTCTTTACTTGGCAAATTTCTTTATTGTCTCATTAAATCAGTAAAGATGAATTTTGTAGGGCATTTTAATCTTTGTACCCTTTCAATACATGATAAATGAAAAATATAATTTCAAGATAGTTTACAACAATATTGTGTCTTATTAGGTTTACTAAGTCCAGCCTCCATTTGAAATTTTAATGCAACAGAATTCAGACTAGACTCTTCCCAAGTTCTTTGTGAGTCCTGCATTGCCATGTATGGTTATGGGCTACTCTACTCTGTTGCAAAGTTCTAGAAAGTCTTGCCTCAGGATTTAACAGGGTTATCCCATGTTCTTGAAAACTTTCTCAGTAAGATATAATCTTCCATGACATTAAGCAAGCTACAAAGATTTTAAAGTTTATAATTGTTGTAGCCTACCCTATTGTTATCTAATTAACTACAAATTCAAGGCCAACTAAGAGATTTTACCTCTTTTGTAAGGTTGAAGATCTTGTGAGTGGCTGCGTAAAACATTTCTTGTGATGCGGAACTTGAGTAAGCTGATATTATTAGTAAGAACAAATTTATTAAACAGTAGGAGTAGGTATCTCATCAACAGAAAAAAAGCAGACAGAGTTAACAGTCAGACTAATGTTGTTCAGATGAACTTTTGGGGGCATAGCATCCATATTCTTGGCAAAGTAAGCAGGCAAGGCGATTGGATGCAGAGAAGCAGTCAAACAGTCTTGGGATTCCAAAGTACCAATTCTGGAGCACTTGGTAGTCTCTTGAGTGCTACTATAGCAACCTAGGTTATGTTTGCTTGGGAAATCACTGACAGAGTGTACTTAAAAGGGAGAAAACTTTTTGTCCAATGGTTTTGAGTGATCAGTTATGGTCACTTTTCCTGGATCCCAGTAGATTATGGGACAGTGGATATTCTTTATTCCTTATTGGAGGCAGAAAATGGGAGACTTAAGGGGAAAGACAAAATGTAGCCCCTAGAGCACACTTTTAGTTACTTCACTAGGCCTCATCTTTCTCAGTTTCCTGGTAATGCCATAGGGTTATTGTTATAAGAAGGAATTATGAATTGATAAAGCCAGAACCCTTGTTTTCCAACTGTCTCTGCAGATGCCTTCACAAACACACTCGTGCCACCTATGTTTATGGCATTTTTTAAAAAAATCCAATTAGGTTGACAATCAAAATTAACAATTCTGGTACAATCCATCTGAACTGTGAAAAGCATCTTCTTTGTTGCTGAGAACTGTTCTGAGGAAAGCTAGTGACTGGATCATGATTCAAATTAATGTCTCTGGCCTGTCCTTTAACAATGTAAGAAAATTTTAAAGTCTTGCCATGACTACATGGATATAGGAAGTGGACTATGTCTGTTTTCACTTAGAAATCTATTGCAAACAACTCTATTCCAGGTCCCTAAACTAAACTGTCAACAAATTTTTGTCAGAAAACACTTGTGCTTTCCTGATCAAAGTCACCCTGAGAATCTTCTGGGCAGGTCTCTCGGGAACACACGGGAGGGTGAGTCAAGTGCCACCTACTTTGGTAATGAGAAGGGTGGACAGGAGAGTAATAGCATACCTTGTACACACCTCTCTCCACATCTCTCTCTGACTCTTCTCTCAGTCATGACATTTTACTGTACCTCAGCAGAGTGGAGCAAAACCAGTTTTTCTAGTTCTTATAATCTCTTTCCCAAAGGCTTTAATATGACACCTCGCCAGGTTTCCACTGAAATGCCAATCTCCTTTTTTTTTTCTCCACTCTCTGTAAATGTGTATGAGGGAGAGTGTGAGTGTGTATGTGAAAGTGTGTGAGAGCTAGTGTGTGTGTGTGTATGAGCAAGTGAGTGTGTATGTGAAAGTGTGTGAGAGCTTGTGTGTGTGTATGTGTGTGTGTGTATGAGCATGTGAGTGTGGATGTATATAAGAGCTAGTGTGATGTGTGTGTGTGAGCATGTGAGTGTGGATGTGGATGTATATGAGAGCCAGTGTGATGTGTGTGTGTGAGCATGTGAGTATGTACATGAATGTGTGCGAGAGCTAGTGCGCGTGTGTGCTATTGCATGTATGTGCATAAGTGCTGCAGTTAGAACAGTGATAAATGAGAAAGAACACAATGCATTATTATCCTGTCACCCTGTGGATTGCCACTGAACAACACTTAACTTTCCCATCTGGCTGCCATGTGATTTCTGGGGCCTTGATGCAGATATAGCTGTTTCCATGGATACACAAAGCAGGTGTACAATAGAGTTTTCTGAGAAAACCTTCTCTGTTAAGATTTGTAAATAGATTTGACAACAGCTTCCAGGAAATTGTAGTTGATGTTTCAAGGCTAGGTTGGCCTGCCAGGTGTGCTGCAGCACAGCCATCGAGTGTGGTGCTGAAAGGCAGGCCAGCTCAAGTTACTAAGGAGTCCTTGGCTGTTCTTCAAGACCTTGTTTGTTATTATCTCAAAGCCCAAACACAACTCAGCCTAATTAGTTAAGAACTAGAAACTTAAAATGCAGATGGTTGACAATGAAATCCACATGACTGGGGATGTGTTCAGCACTTGCATAAGTTCTGTAAGGCCCTGGGTTTAAACTTAATAAATCAATGAATAAAGAAAATAGTGGGAATAAAAGGATGTGGCATAACCAGTTTATTCAAATTTCTCTATATTAAAAATAAATGCAGAGCTAAGGATCAGAAAGGTAGAGTCCTCAATAACAGGAGAATTAGCGATAGAGTCATTGTCTTTAAGACTTTTTGTCTTCAAACATTTAGTAATGAACAAAGGTCAACTGATTTATTAGAAATGGTAGGCTATAAATGACAAATCAAAACAAAATTATGGCTGTTAGAATTCACACTATTGGAGACACAATATGGTTTGATAAAGTGCTACTGGTAGAAAAAACTGAGGTGTGCATGTGTACATGATAACCAGTTAGGACAAGAGTCTGGGCTCTGATCTCCTTAGCAAGCCAGGCTCAGTCACTCTTCCTCAGCAAGCCACTTAAAGACCAAATTAATAGTGAAAAAGGATCAAATTGATCCAGTGACTACCTTCCCTCTCCCAGTCATGCTCAAGTTCACCTCACTTGGTTGGTAAGGTTTCAATAGACAGCATGGTGTGCATAGTTAAGGAGTCCTGATCAAGATGTGGTTCCTTCCGCCACTGCTCTGGCTTCTCCTGCAAGAGAGTCTGGCAGGTTGTAAATCTTTTATCTAGGAGACAAGAAGTTCAGTGGTTGCTGTCAGAGCCTCGGCCATTTCTTCTTCTAGTATGAGATTCCAGTTTGTTGGGTTCTACTGTTTCAACAGTCAGATCTGGAAGGTCCACAGCTATCTCTCCAAAATGTTTTTACACCCACCAGGAGGTTCAGCTACATAAAAACCAGGGTGCATGATACAGTACAAAATTTTAAGGGGGTCGGTGAGACAGACTACTGATTCACTAAAGCAGAGATTCAGTTCAGTTATTTTCCAGGTATTTCCTTCAGTATGCCTTATCTAAGATAGGTGACCATTAGACATAATCAAATCTACCTTTGAGTATTATGGATATTATAGTGGTTTGTATGAGAACGACTCTATGGGCTTATGCATTTGAATACTTGTTCTCCAGTCTGTCAAACTGTTTGGAGAAGATTAAATTCTAATTTAGTGGTTCTCAGTCTGTGAGTCTCAACACCCTAAGAGGACACATATCAGATATCCTGTATATCAGATATTTACATTACAATTCAAAACAGTAATAAAATTACAGTTGTGAAGTAGCAATGAAATAATCCTATGGTTAGGAATCCCCACAACATGAGGAATTGTGTTGAAGTATCGCAGCATTAGGAAGGCGGAGAAGCTTTGGATTACAAAGTGAAGCCTTGCTGGAGAAAGTGTGTCACTGGGTATGTTTTGAGATTTCAAAGCCCACACTATTCCCAGTTAGTGTTCTCTCCCCATGCTTGTGGATCACAGCATAAATATCCAGCTACTGCTACAGTACCATGCCGCCTACCTGCTGCCACACTCCACACAATGATGGACATAGACTCTAACCCCTGGAGTCATAAGCCTCAAATTAATGCTTTCTTCTATATGTTATCTTGGTTATAGTGTTTATCGTAGTAATTTTAAAATTTCTAAGACATATTCTTTACAAATTATAGATTTCTATACAAATGCTATTATATCTGCTGACAAAAATGTTCAGTTGTCCATAATACCCTGTATTGAGAAATATAAAAAATATAAATTATACAAAAATATGGAGTGATTTAGGATTATGAATTTCTACCTTTACAGCTATTGGGCTTGTGTAATAAAGCAGCAATTTGGAAGTGTTTATAAGGATGTGGATACTTAAAAAAATTAACTCCATCAAGAATGTTACCATATTCATCTCATCCTCCTTAAACAAATTATTTCTTTCTTATCATCAGCATAAACAAAGGGCGGACTTTTGGCTATAGATCCCTTATTCTTCTTTCCAACTATATCTTTTTGTGCATCCTCCTTATACAACATCTTGTTTAATTTGAATATCTGGTACTCTTACTGCTTTCATGTTTCCCTAACTCAGCTTTTCACTCATTACCTTGCATCCACCATGTAGATGAGTAGAGTGTGTTCAGTACGATATTCAGTGTTGGTGCTGGAACTCCCAAGGATGGACAGAATGCTCTTATATGTGGATTCTGGTGCGTGTATGTAAGGGTGTCTTGAGACTCTGCATAAAGGGATGCAAAGGAGTTGTGATAGATTATATACTTTCTCATATATTAGGAATACTTACCTTTCCCAGTGTCCAGGCTGCTTCCTCTGCTTGAATTTGTAATGCACGTTTGAATTTTGCAAGTCATTTTGCCCTTGTCTGTCTCTTCTTCCCCCCTTTCCTCTCTTATTCTTTCTTCTCTGCAGACAACACTGACATAGAAAATAAGAAACGCCTAAGCTCTGTTTTCCAGGGCTGGGGGGAGGGGAACTGGTGAAGCTGGCAAAGGTTTTCTAGCTGTTTAGCACAAGCATCCTTACTTCAAACTCTGCGGTGAGGCTACTGTTGACTTGGCAACCCTTAGCAGCCTATTTCCCCAGATTACTTTAGCATCATTGAGTGCATGGTACATTTAAAAGGTGACCTCCTGAAACAGTCGGTGGTCAACGTTCAAGTGCTTTAGAGGCAGAGCTGCTGGGTCGAGAATCTGCACCAGCCGTGTTTTAGAAGGAACACAAATAGATGAAATCTTTTACCAACCGACTGCAACCGCTGACTCCACTGTTTCCATGGCAACTCATCCTGGGCAAGGTATTCTAAAGCCTTTTTTTTTTTTTTTTTTTTTTTTTTTTAATAAATAGCAAATTGCTACAGGGAGTCACTAGTCATCTCAGGCTGTCATATTCACAATGTCAGATATTATTCTTTGCTCTTCAGAAGAAAATAATCCTTGGATTTTGTGAGTTTCTGATATGACTTGAAAGGAACAAAATTCTTGCAAATCTTTTTTTCTTCATTTGTCTTTCTTGGACTTTAAAATATTTATTCATAATACCAACCAGGAGGAAATGGTAGCTACAGGCTGTATTCATGCTGCCTGCAGTAGATACTTGCTGTCTGGAAATAATAAACACTAAGCTTCAGATAGCCCAAGGTTTAGTGACTCCTGGATCCCGCTGGTAATGCTGTGGCTGCTGTTTTTTGCTCTTTAAAATGACAGAATTAGATTAGATTAATTTACAGAATCTTTAAATTCCATATATACATGAGACCATATTTTGAATGTCAGTAAGTTCTGTGTAAATTGACTTTCTCATGCAGGAGATAGTCAAGAGCAAAGGCAAAGCTGAAGGTCTCAGAACTGAGTCTGTATATAATCAAGGGGGTTGTTATTGTTGGGTTTGCCTTCCACATAGTTTTTATTTTGAATCAAGACGGTTCTGTGGGGATAGAGAAGACGGGCTTTGGTAATGCTTCATAGCAAACTTCATCATTTACAGCTCAATCCACTGCACATTCATGCTCATCATCAGTGAATATAAGAAAGTTAGGGAGAATTAGCATATCCTCTTCATTTGCATAGGAGGACATGATACTGAATCTGAACTTGTCTATTGCTATGACTGTCATCATACCATAGGGTCAAACCTGCCACTCTTTGAGAGATGACCATATCCAGTGTGTAAGAGGACAGGCTCCTGCCTGGAGCCCCACAATCCAATGTCTGCTCTAACTAATCTGTGTTCTTTGTCTTTGAATGATTCTCTTATGCTTTCCAAACCAAATTCTTTTCCAAACCAAAATCTACTTTCATCATAGATTAGTAAAGAATAAAATTGCAATACTTTCAAAGCATTATTCATGCTTAGCATGTTCTCATGCCTCAAAAATATTAACAATTATTAATTTATCATTTTAGATTCATTCCTTGGAGTACGAGTCAATGCACTAAAATGCTCCTTTACTCAGTAACAGTCTGGTTGCCCAAAGTTTGTTTGACTCCAGATTGAACAGGTCTTTGCTGGCTTAAATCTATAATGCATGCAAACATTTTAATCTACTTTCACAAGAATAAAAGCTTATTTTAAATGTACTATTGATGTGGGAATGCCTTTCTGTATGCTGTGAATATCAATCTTTAAATAAAGGAGCTGTTTTGGGCCATGACAGGCACCATAAAAGAAGTAGGAGGAGAAATCAGAGCATAGGTAGGAGAAGCAGGGTGGAGTCAGGCAGATCAAGCAAGCTGCCCAAGGAGCAACATGTAAGGAACACAGGTGAGCCACGGGCCACGTGGCAGACAGATTAATAGAAATGGGTTGATTTAAGATGTAAGAGCTAGCTAGCAATGTTCCTGAGCCATAGGCCAAACAGCATGAAGTTAATATAAGCGTCTGAGTCATTTCTAGGGGCCTGAGTGGCGGGCGGCTAAGGGGTCTGGCGCAGTAGGTCTGTGGGTCTGGGCCTCTGGCCGCCTGGGACCAAGAAACTCCACTGCTACATACTATTCTTGTTATTTTAGGACTAATGTAGTAAACAAAGCATACATTGAATGCA
The DNA here is from genome assembly GCA_033318265.1 of Phyllotis vaccarum. Taxonomy (NCBI): domain Eukaryota; kingdom Metazoa; phylum Chordata; class Mammalia; order Rodentia; family Cricetidae; genus Phyllotis; species Phyllotis vaccarum. Next base: position 16,838,209 of record JARWLC010000007.1, read on the forward strand.
GGAAGTTTATGTCTTTGAATATACTTGACAAATATTGCTAATGTATGTTACAAAGTATAAAAGTAAAAATAAGACTTTTTATGTTTCCTTTAGAAACATGTTTTTAGTCTATTTAGAGACAGTTTCTCAGTATTTTATCATTACAAATCAGAAGCCTAAATTTTTCTTTTTTAGATTTTCTGTGAATTCAAATTCATAAGACTTTCCATTCTTTCCCTCTTCCTTGTAACCTTCATTCTTTCAATGTGCTTTTGCTTTATCTAAATTGTTCAGTTATTGGTTGTAATAAAAATAGTTCAAGAGTGACTTTAGCAATCTAAGCTTTCGGTAACTATAAGAATAACTTAATTATTCTTGTTTTTTAAATGCAGTATTTTATGGATAGATTTAAACCATTATTTTACTTAATATATTTTCTATGTAGATTTAAGGAAAAAAAACCTGTGAGAAGGTCATTTGTAAGCATTTATCAAATTTTCTACACAGATAATGCATTTCTTTTAAGCAAATCTCAGTTGTATTTTTCCATCTTCATTAAGGGGAATCCAGCCAACTGCAGCAGGAATGCAGTGAGATATTTGGAAGACTTTCTACATTGCTGTGGCTGGTGAACCCGTACTCATCAGGCAGAAAGCTTTCTCTGAAGGTTTTAGAAACAAGATGAATAGCTTGTCTGGGAATAATGCCACCTGAAATACAAGGACAGACTGGAATTGCCAGGTCACTTACCACAGTCCCATCTCATCACATGCATATTAATCTTTCAGTCCCTTCATTAAGTCCTATAGAATAGTGATGTCACCAAGATGTGTCTCACTTGCCTTTTCCAAACTACAGAGTTACCCATTATACATGCCTTTTTCAAACTGTAGAGTTACTTATCATATTGCCCAACTCTGTACCAGTCAGCCCCTGGGTCATCATTCACCATGATAAAAGTTAACTTCTCATGCACAAAAATGCAGTTCTATTGGATTCATACAGATGTTCTGAGGCAGTCCCGGTTAGCTAATAACACACTACTATCTTGCCTTTGCTTTCTGTGTATTGGGACCCCAAGTGTGTGGTACTATACCCAGCTAAAGGACTTTTTCAGCGGTCCATCCTATCCCTATTGGCAACAAGAGGGGTAGAGAGAAGCAGTTACTCCAAATATGCTACTCTTTCCTGTGGTAATATATTGTGTATGAAATAAAGATAGCCTGAAGATCAGAGGACAGAGCCAGCCACAGAGTTAGCCATCGTGGGCAGACAGTGGTGACATACATCTCTTATCTTAGCACTTGGGAGGCAGAGATCCCCCTGGGTCTCAGTGAGTGCAAGGCCAGCCTGGACTATGAGAGATTAATCATGCCCATAACAGAAACAGAGCTAGGCAGTGATAGCACACACCATTAATCCCAACACGAGGAAAACTAAAACAGAATGCGATATGGCTGGATAGAGAAAGGAATGTAAGGCAGGAAAAGACAAGGATTGGGCCCTTCCATTTCGGCCTACCTTGCACCTCCGTAAAGACAGAATCTACCCCTTAAGTCTGAGGATTCAGTAGTGGTGAGAAGCGACTATGGTTTGTTCCTATGTCTCTCTGATCTTTCAGCTTTACCCAAATATCTGACTTTGGGTTTTTATTAAGAGTAATTAGGATGTGTGCAACACCTTCCACTGAAGTTAATTTTTTTAAAAATATTATTCGTTAATCTCTGAAAAGAAATCACAAAAATAGCTAACTGGAACATCTCAGTGTCACGATGAAGCCAGTGGAGAATGGGAGATTTGTTTCCTGGGACTCCTTAAATTATAGTAAGTAGCCAGATTTGTCCCCTGATCATGTCTGAATATGAGATTTCCAGTTTTCACCTAGTTAATGAATATGTCTCCCTAGGAGAGAATTTGGGTGCATGATACTTAGAATCTTATGGAAAAATAACATCTATTTGTAGCTCAGTAATTGACCCTTCCAGTCATATCATGCATGACAAAGTAGATAAATTCCTCAAGTCTTGATATTTACTTGCTTCACAGATGTTAAGAACCACTGGAAAAGGAAGATGGATACTGCTCTCTTTACATGTAACAGATACTTTCAAGTCACTCAGTGAATTTTTTGTCAGCATTGATAAAAAAACATAAATACTTTAAATAATGTCATAAGAATAAATTTGTGAAATAAAGTGCCAACAATTGTTTGGTTATGTATGCTTATTTGCCTAATGGTTAAAGTTATAATTATTCAGGGATATAAACTCAACATTATGTATCAATGGGGCAAATTAATTCATACAAGAGTAGATATTTTTCAAAGTCTATATATCTTTGCTTGAAATTCTAGGCACATATTTAAATAATTAAAATGATGAGTGAATACATATTAGGTAATTTATTATCATTATGGAATGATACAATAGTAAGTACCTTATGAGGAATTTAACATAGTAATAATGCAAAAAAGTTAAGTTGCTTTTATATATTTAAAGACCAAGATTCTACCTTTAGAAGAAGAGATGGAAATACTGTAAAAATCAGAGGGAATGGAAGACAGCAGGATTACAAGGTCCTCTGAATCAGCTAAACAAGGTACATATGAGCTCACAGAGATTTCAGCAGAATAATGCCACTAAGCTGCCAAACACCATCCAAAGATCATCTTTGGATCATCTCAGGACAGTTCCAAGATGGCTAGCTGAGATAGTCCAGCCTCATAGACTACTTGAGTGAGGATTTGAGATGAGCCATGTACTTTTGCATTACTGAAAAACATAATATAGCTAACTCTCTCAGGACTTAACAATTATCTCATTTTTTCAGGGTCTTATAAAGATGCCATTGCCCCAAGACATAGGTAATTTAAAAATCAGAACACTCACATTCTCAAGAGGTGATTCGGGCTTATTTTGTTTGTTCAGTGGGTTATGGATATTTGACTTTGTTTAGGGGGATTATTTGCAAGTTGTTATTGGTAATGGTGAGGAAAGCACCTGAACAAAGGAGAATAGACTCATGGGTCTTGTTCAGAACAGATAAAAGTGCTCTTCCTTGGAGGCCATCTTTCCTGTTCCCAGAACTCCATAATTGCCTAATAGTCCTTTGTGTGTGGTCAAGCTTTTGTGGGTTTTCTCCCACCATGTCTTACTTAAGATGACTTAAGGGTTAAGAGAACTGGCTTCACTCCTAGAGGACACAGATTCAATTCCCATCACCCACGTGGCAGCTCACAGCTGTCTGTTAACTTCAGTTCCAGGTGATCAACACCCTCATATATGCAAACATACAGATAAAACACCAATGCATATAAAATAAAAATAAATCATAAAGTAATAATAATAATAATAATAATAATAATAATAATAATAGTAATGGGACATATAACAATAACAAAACCTGTCAAGGTTAATTGTTCTGCTCAGACACTCTCATTCAGGTCCTACACTGGAGCAGATTTACCAGAGTCACACCCTCAAAGAAAACTATCTCTCTTCCAGCAGCTATCAGTTGCCAAAAGCTCCTCAGTTAAGGGTGGGACTTCATGCTAACACTAAATGCTGGGACTTTGTCTGGCTAACATTCGCACAGGTCTTTTCATGCTATTACAGCCAATGAATTCATATGTATGATTTTCCAGTCGTATCTGGACAACTGTTTTATTATAATAATCCACCACATCTGATTCATAATGTTTCTAGCCCCTCATCCATATGATGACTGAGCCTTGACAAGTTGAAAGAGGCTCTAATCTGTGAGTATAGCAATAAGTCACTAGGAGTCATTTTAATACTATATACATTTAGCACAAGAGCAGTAGAATTTCTAGTAGGGCCTACGACCTACCTTGCCTCTGGTTCTTGTCTTTGATAATGATGCTAGATATAAGAGCCGAACTTAAACACAATAATAAAGCATTTGGCCACTCCCATGTCAGTCATGCTGCTAGTGAGCATAGTGGGCATATTTGCCAGGACAGTCACTATTGTGGCTCACAGGTTCTCCATTGGGTAACAATGATGACTACTTTTCTCCTTCAGTAACATTCATAGCATGTTCCAGCTCTGTAAAAGATAGGCATTAGGAATGAAACTTCCAGGCCTGTAAAAACTAGAGGCTAATCTTCCACGGGAATGCAAGGATTACTGGACTGAGTGAAACCTTTTGTCTCTGTGGTATCAGATTAATAGTGAAACAAAACAGCAAACATGTCGTACAATTACAGTATCATATCAATTTCTACAACTTGATTATGTGCTACCCAAAGGCACAGATTTGAGTTTAGGAAAGTTTATATTTGCTCATTCATTTATTCAAGAATAATTATTTACTTAAAATCTTATCACGTAAGACCGCTTATATTTATCTCCACCATTACCATGATGTTTCTCTCCATCAGGCTCCCTTCTAAACTTTTCAAAGAACTTCCCAACTATGCTTCCTGGTTTCCATTTCATCATTGCTTTTTTAATACACTCTCCACAGAGCTAAAGTGGTTTCTTTAAGTATGTAAGATTTCAATACCCTTACATTCTTTAAAATAGAAGTTCTGGCTTGTAAATCTGTACATGATTGCATGACCTGGTTTTATGTTCTTCTTGAAACAAATACAATGATCTTTCACCTGCAGATGATTTCAGCCCTTTTTACATTTTTTTCTTCATTCTTCTTGCTTCTTTATTATTCAAATAATTGTTTAAATGTAATTCTCTCTCTCTCTCTTTTTAAGAAAGTATTCTTCTCGCATATATTCCATCCAGGCCCAGTTTCCCTACCTTGACTCATGCCCACACTCTACCCCCTAACCTCTGCTCTCCCTCAGATCCACCCCTTCTCTGTTTCCCTTCACAAAAGAACAGTCCTCACAGCAATATCAACCAAACATTGCATAACAAGTTACAATAAGACTAGGCATAAAACCTCATATCAAAGCTGTACAAGGCAACCTAGTAGGAAGAGAAAGGTCCCAAGAGCAGGCAAAAGCATTAGACTCACTCCCCGCTTTCACTGTCACAAGTCCCAAAATGACACCGAACTACAAAACCACAACATATACGCAGAGGACCTGGCTTAGACCTGTATGAAAGCTCCAAGACTGTCACTTCAGTCTCCCTGTGACCCCATGAGCCCTGCTTAGTTGATTCTGTGGGCCATGCTCTCTTGATGTTCTTAACCTGACTGACCTCTCTGGCTCCTAACTCCCCCCCCCCCACTTCTGCTGGGCTCCCACAGCTCCACTTAATATTTGGCTATGGGTCTCTGTATCTGCTCCCATCAGTTGCTAGATGAAGCCTTTCTGATGATGACTGAACTAGGCTTTGATCTATGAGTATACAAGAATATCACTGGGAATCATTTCATTGACTTTCTTTTCCAGTTATGTTTAGTTCTTCCCTAGGTCTCTTCACCGTTCAGACTCGGGTTCCTGCCCAGTGGAGTTTCAGGTATGGGTTCCCTCTCATGGGGTACATTCTCTTTGGTCCTCTTTCTAAAGCAGGCTCAGAGTTAATCTTGTCACTGCTCTGCTTTCTATCTTTGTGGCATTGAGCGGTATCTGGGATCTTTCTTCCGCTGAAGACTGTAAGCTCTAGGGAACATCTATGTGTTCCTAAGGATGGGGTCTTTGTCTTACTCAGCCAGCTGTAATTAGTGACTAGAGCACAGCAGATGTTAAATGAACCATTGCTGAAAGGACAATAAGAAAGTCTGAAAATTACAATATGATTAATAATCCTAACATATTTTCTATCGACAATAATTTTCAGGTTTAGAGAAAAAAATATAACTTACAGCCTTATGGGGAAAGTATGCAAAAAATGCTATGCAAAAGAGCAATAAATAATAAACAAAACAAGAGAGTGTACACTCAAGGCCCAGAAAAGGAGTAAAGTACTAACGCTTTAATTTGAAAGATTTTGCAAAGGGATGAATCTAAAATGAACTGAGCTCTTGACTTCGGACAGATTGGCATGTTGTAGAAATAACATGACACAAAAGAGCTAAGTTTCATTTGGAACACATTGAGCTAAATGATTCAAACTCAAGCTGAGATTCTTGTAGGCAGCTGGGCAGATATATTTGGAGCTCAGACACAAGCATGCATTGTGTGTGTGTGTGTGTTCCATACAGTATTCCACCACTCATATTTACATGGGTTATTTATTAGGAAATGACAGTAACACTTTTAAAGCAAAGTGGATAGCATTTTCCACTCACATTAAATAGATAGTTAGAAGGCAAAAAAACAATAAGAGAAATTCAATCCAAATCTTTTCTTTCTTGTGCAGTTCACTGACTTTACTGTAATAGTCAACAGTAGGGTTGTGATTATTTTATTGCATAAAAAAAACAGTGTTCTTTGTAGAAATAGTCAAGCAGCAAAAGAAGCAAAAACTTTCTAATTTTTCTAATTGTCTTCTGTTTCAACTGAAAATAAAAACTTTGAGTTAATTTATGCCCTTCTTTAGAAGAATGTAATCTTTAAGATGAAGAGCCATTAATTTGCTTATATGTATATGGAGAGAATCAGAGGTTCAATGAAAAGCAAGACAAATTAGTATTGAAGATTACATATTTTCATACATTTCACACTGTTACTTCCACATGAATTATTTTATTTTAAAGTCATTTATAGGAACATAAACCATAAATAATTACAATTAAAAAATGAAGTTTCCCATTCATTGGTTCTTTGTAAATTATCTCTTCTTACTTATGTCCCACATATTACAGATTATAAATTTCATCAAGTTATTAGGATGATCAAGATCCTAAGCAATGTAAGAGTAAAAAACTAGATATTTTAGGTAATTCCTATTCACTTTTGCTTGAGATCTCAGTGTAATAAATGCATGTAATAATATTCAGTTAAAGTATCACCAGCCCTTAAAAAAAATAGCTGGATTAAATTTCCATAATGTCTCTGAAAACTGTGGTGGATTTGCTAGGGAAAGACCAATTTTGAGTTCAGTAATTGACAGAAAACAGTGCTGGAGTAGGGATTTTACATTGTTTGTTTCCAAGTAGAAACTATACTTGATGTACATCCAAAGAAGTGTCTAATTGGTTGGCATGAAATGGGGACATAGCCAATAAGAATGATAAATATTTATAATATTGAACAGAAATGAAGTGGAAAAATACATTCATGGCATAGAGCCCTATGACCATATTACAATGCTTATCTGCTTGCGGCAGTGTTTTGAATCATTGTGATTATAAAGAACGTAGTTAGGGAAGGGGCACACAATTTTTTATTTACCTTTTAAAAGATGTTTAAACTTTTATTTTACTGTGGATTCTCCTATTACAAAGTAGGTGTTATACTATACAGAACATGAAAATATGAACAATTAATGTAAAATAAATTAATATACATTTTGCTTTTGTGACTGCATTATCTCCTCTTGGTCCTATCATATACTTTAAAAAATTATAATGTCTGTTAAAAACCCAAGGATCACTCAAGGTCATGATAGTGGGATTTGAAATAAGAAAATTTGCAGTTTTAATCTTGCCATCCACTGCTTGTATCACTTCCCTTAATTTATTCACTTTTTCAAAGACTTTATTTCCTGACAGATACAATTAGATTGGGGTTGGGAGAACAGTGTCGCCCAGTGGTGTAGCACTGGAGGAGAAGTCTGGGGTTTAATGCCAAGCACTGCCAAAACCAAAAGATAAATTATAAAACCATACATACATTATACTTATCTGTACAATAGAAGTAATAGAACTAAGATACAAATAAATGGCATTTTATATAAAGTACTTAGTGGAGTTCCAACTATATACTATTAATCATTAAATTACTCATTTTAATGATATCTATTTTCTCATCATAATATTATGCTTACTTTTATTTAATCAATTCATATACACTACCTCTATGTTCTAATTTGTTTCTTTATTACTAGGTCTATAATGCTCATTCTTTCCACAAAATCTTTTTTACTGCTGCCTTTTCATGTATTCCTAAGAGTACACGGAAGTGACAGTCAAAAAGAGTTATCTACATTCCTGTTTATAGCCATTTACATTTAGTTCAGGAAAGGAAAATTAGGATAAAATAAAAGTTCCTCGGTGGCATATGTTGAAATGGTAATTTCAAACTTACTAGAGATATTAGGGGAAAAAAAATCAGAGTTTCAAAATCATGCCCTTCACTGACGCAATTTCAATTAAAATGAATAATGTAGGCTGTGTATATGGCTGGAGTGTGAAAGGTCATCTACCGTAGGTCCAAGGTTAAGCATTTCAGAACATTCCATGCTTGGGAGAGAAGTCTGAAATAATTAACCCTGGAACCAGTTCTTTTGAGAACACTGACAGGCATTATCCAATGAAGACAGAAGAATATAAACGTGAAAGATGTCAGTTCCAAGGGGGCTGCTGTGCTTAATCCTGAATTCAGTCCAAACATACAGCACAATGGCACACACTGATATATAATTAGTAAAAAGAAAATAACACAAACTATGTTATATCTTTTAGAGAATTAAGGCTTCAAATACAAGGAATAAATTTATTTCTGAAGAAAAGTACTCATAATAAATAAAATCATTGTGATGACTGTTTTTGATGTAAGCTGCATGAAGAATCATAGCCAGAAAAGCAAGGACATGAGGATATGTGCATTCTTCTGAATGACACACATTTCTTCTTGTTAGGATGTCTCTTCCACAACAGCAAAGCCATGTTACCATGGAAAATATCATGGCCCATACAGGACATTACAAGTATAGAGTCCCTCCCTCTCCCTCCCTCCCTCCCTCCCTCCCTCCCTCCCTCCCTCCCTCTCTCTCTCCGAGTAAGCATATTACAGAGTGAAATGAGCTGTGTATAGCCTCAGATATAATGCATGATTCCTTTGATTCTACATTTGGGTGAAATATGCAAAATTTTTAAGTGTAATAAAAACAAAAAGCAAAGATTAACTAATAAAAAATCCCTATATGAAAGCTTTATCTCTCCACCCCCATTTTAGGGGTTGTATGTAGCTCCTATTTTGCCTCTGTGTAACTAAACCATTTTAGAATATTCTCAGGAAACTAAGTTTCTAAACGTGTGGAAAGGATAATTTTTTTATAAAAAGGAATTTGGAGGTCGTTTAGGTAATGGTGGTATAGAATACTCACCTGTTTTTTTCTATAAAATGAAGTTAAAAAATCAAATGTGTAGATGTTAAACAAACATATTTAAAATAGACAAAACGGCTTTGCTCACATGGCTGGGAGAATTCGTTCCTTTAAAACATATTAACTATATAGTGCCTACTACAAGAGATCAACCGGTTTTCTTAAGAACTTCAAAAAGTATGTTAGATTCACACATAAGTGAAATTAAATATCTTCTGAAAATATCAATGGCTAGGGAAAAGATATAGGTTCTCTAGAGGAACAGAAACAAAGCTATTTAGGCAGCTTTAAAAATAGTAGCAACAGCTACGTCACACACAGGATCCAAGAACAATGGAGTGTCTTGGTTCTTGCATCTGGGTACTGTCTCTCACTGGGTAGTGACGATAAGTAGCTAATTCACAAAACAGGTGCAGGTCTCAGTCTGGACCAGAACCTGAAGCCTGGGAGGCTCCTGGAGAGCCTCTGATCTTTACTCCACAGTGAAAGTTTGGGGATACAATTCTGCTGTCAGTGAAGCAAAGGCCAGCAGCAGAAACACTGGGTGAATCAACCCGTGGCAGGAGGGAAAGCTAAGCTGGTACAGGGCATGATAATCTTCTTTATTTTCTTTCAATACCATGTTTAAATCTTGGCTATTAGCAGGGGGTGTGGCCAATGAAGGAAAAGGGTCTTTCAACATCAGTCAAGGAAATCAGGACAGTTCTTCAGTTATGACTCCCTATTCAGATGGTCCTAATTTGTGATCAGTTGGCATTAAAGCTAACCATAGTATACATCCTTTAAGAAAGACGTGAATATAATCCTCATCTGATGTGACTGTCTTTCTATATGCTGCAAATAAAAGAACTGTTTTGACCTATGCCAGGCACCTTAGAAGTAGGAAGGAAATCATAGCATAGATAGGGGAAGGAGGGCAGAGTCAAGGATACAAGATCCTGCTACCCATAAAGCAAGATATAATGAAATAGGTAAGTCACTGGCCTAGGTAAACCACATGGTAAGACAGATTAATAAAAATGAATTAAATTAAAATGTAAGAGCTAGCTAGCAATATGCCTTAGCCATACGCCAATCAATGCAATATTAATATAAGCATCTGAGTCATTGTTGGGGGACTAAGCAGCAGGTCCAGACCGTAGGGCTAGGCAGTCTGAGACTGTAGGTCTGTGGGTCTAGACCACCAGCTGGCCAGTCCAAAAGCTTCATTCGACACTCACCTAATGTTGAAGTTTCATATTTATATCTGAGAACTAAACAAATAATATAAACTTCAACATAGGAACATCTATAAGAATCTCATTCACTGCATTTCCATTTTGAGTAGAAATTATAAGGTTGAAGACTCCAGATAGAAGAGGAACTTATGCCAATCCACTTCTTGCCGTGAAAGTGAAATGAATTAATGCCATCAAAGAAATTAGATGTACAATATATATGAAAATGTGGGCAATTAACTTGGGAAGCATGAAAATAAAGACGGAGCGAAGCTACTTGAAAGATTAATTATGAGAACAAAAATGTGAAATATGACAAGGGGGAGTAATTACTGAGAAATACTGAGATCATGTGGTTGTCAAGGAGACCGCAAACCCTACTGTGGATTATGACCTAGCTAGGAGTCAAATTCATGGGAAGAAAGGGTTTGAGGAGATATAAGGACAGCCGCATTCTCTTACCACATATGGGAGAAGAAGCCAAGCTAGAACATTTAGTTTTCCAAAGTCTGATAATGTTGGAAAAAATAACCATAGACTCAGGAATGCCAAGGTTGAAGTAATAACTGTGTAAAAGGGGACATGCCAGAGAACAGTAACTGTGTTTTCGCTACATGGCACTGGGGATAATTTTCTAGGTGACTTTGCTAGGGTCACTAAATCAGCAGCCAGAAAAACAACTCTTATACTAACTTACTCGTAATAAAAATGATTTTAAATCCTGAGTAATTTACTCATTGCTGTGAAGGACCAGACATAGAGAATCCATATATTCAATTTGTAATTTAAATCACTCTGTGTGCATTTTTCCTGTCAACTACCAACTGACTACCGAGGCTGTATTTACATGGGGATGGCTGCTGTAACTCTAGTCAGAAGACCCGAGCAAAGTACACTGTTCAGAGAAATCCATTTTCCTCTGATGCTTATCTGGAAATTTGATTTATCTTTGAATACTATATAGCACCCAAAGCCCTGAATGCCCTGATTACCTTTTACATTATGTTGAACAAAATGCTAAATTATATCTAATAATAATAATAGTTAAGAATAGTTGATGTTAATTTTTTATACAAGAGTTATTTATAATTATTTCCATTTTTAATGAAACAAATGTTAATTTGTCAACTAATATCATGTTTGGCTTATATATATCTCAATGATTTTTTTGAAAAATGTTATAAATTAATTGTAAATATTTCTTTTTAGGTTTTTTTATATTTATGTGTTTTGCTCGTATATATGTCTATATCAAATGTGCAAACCTGTTGCCCACTGAATTCAGAAAGGGTACTGAATACTCTGGAACTAGAGTTATATGACAGGTGCCATGTGGGTTCTGGAAATTGGATCTGGAGCTTCTGGAAGAGCAGCAAGTATTATTAATCATTGAACCATCTCTCAAATTCACACTTGTGAATAATGCCTATAATATCACCTGCTACAGAAAATTAACATCAAGTCGTGTCAACAAGAATTATTTTTGGTCAGTTTAGCTGTATTGCTAGTGTAGTTAGCTGTAAATAGGTTAGTTTGTATAAGTTTATGTTAAACTTAGGTACTAAGTGGACCCATAATTCTCAGAAAAAAAATCATACAAATTTAAATATTTGTTGTATCATATTATTCCTCAGGAGACATAGATAAACACCTACTCATAACAGGTAAGAAGCTGATGACAGACCAATGTAATGATGCTACCAAAGTCCAACTTGGTATACCAATGAACTTGTTGGGAGTTACAGAAGAATTCGTGGGATATTACGTACAGGAGCACAGATGACTTAAAGATAGTTGTCCACCAAAAGCCAACTCCAACATGGGAAATGATTCATAAAAACTGGAATTTAAAGCTCTCTTCATAACTTGCAGGCAGCTAGACAAGTTGGAGAACATCATTCTCTTAGCAGTCCTTACTGATTATACAATCTCAAGATAGCACAGAGAAGCCTTGTGCATTTGGTAAGCTCCAGGGCCTTCCTGAGACTTGTTTATTTTCTGAAAGATCCTCTCTTTAGAAGTTCTCAAGTCTTAAAGATCTTTCTTTCACAATAGAATGCTTCAATTCTGAGGAAATTAACACAGAGAACATTAAAGGGATAAGTAAAGATGCATTGATCCAAGGAGACATTTAAATTAAGACCCATATGTTTAAAGAAAAATGTTGTTAGGAAATGATATTTAATCCATGATTTGATCTTGCAAACTTTAGTCTTGGTGTCCAAATGTCATGGATACTCATACTTTTATGCAAAATGTAATGATACAGCTTGCTTGTTTCTTTCTTTAAGAAAAATATGTTCATTGTTAAACTTGGTACTCAAGTGCAGTATTAAAAGTTCAGGTCCTGGGCTGGAGAGATGGTTCAGAGGTGAAGAGTACCAGCTGCCCTTTCAAAGGACCCAAGCTCAATTCCCAGAACCCACATGGAAGCCTCAACTGTCTGTACCTCTGGTTTCAAGGAATTGGACACCCCTTTCACAGACACATACAGAACCCAAATACCAATTCACATAAAATAAAAATAAACCATTTTTTAAAGTTTATTTCCTTGTATCTCAAAGATCTTCATCAATGGCAAGGATGACAATGCTCTTGTCTGTTAGATGGTAGTTACAATACTCCGTTTGATTCCTTTATATATAGATACATAAAGGCAGGAAAGAAAGAATGATTCAGTATGGATACACTGGAAAAGAGAGCACAGAGATCCATCGACTACCTAAGCTCAGTGCTGGGGTCTTTAAGTTATTATTGAAACTTCAATTTAATTCTTAATAGCACAAGCTAGAATTAAGTGATGTCAACTAAGAAAAGCATTAATAATTGCTTAAAAAAATCAGCTCAACTGAGTAATTGATACTACTCTGATATATAGTGATTTTCTTTTGTGGTTTTGTTTGAGGTATTTACTTCAAATTTGTCCTTACATCGGTGACTGATTTTACCTTAAGGAGTGTATTTCACTAGAATTGACATTTGGAATGCACCATTATTATGGAAGCAACCTTACTATTTAATCTATGGAAACACCATAGCTATATTTTAGCTTAAAAATATCTCTAAGAGAGTAAAATTACAGACCATGTGATATAAAAGATTGTAGGACTTACAGTATGAAAATTCTATACACTTTATACAAAATGTTAAATGTTGGCTTAGAGTTAGCTTTAATTTTCTCCATATAATAGAATTCATTCTGTCACAATATCTAATATTATCTAGTTATATATAAAGTAAAATTGATATTTTTAAACTGGCAAATGTTTTGAGTTATTTAGAAAAGGGCTGAATTTTTAAAAATGATAAACAAATATTTCAGTCTTCACTAAAGATTCCAGTGCTGTGGCATACCTTGTCTTTTAATATGAAGCAGGAGTATACAGTCCTTTCTAGGACAGTGCACAGTAAATCCACAGCACAGTGGGAATGGAATGGTGGGGACGCAGAAGTTGCTAAGCAGCTTTTAGCATCCTTCTTTATGGCAAACTCACTTAACTCTATTCCTGAATCTCACAACTTAAAAAACAAAGACTAATTCAGAATGCTAGAAAAAAATCACTGCAAAATTACTTGACCTTCATATAGTAGAAGATTTTATCTTTGACATTAGTAAGTAGTAAGATTTTTGAAGAATGGCATTCAAGCTGGAAATTGTTATCTTTATTATATTGATTATTTTTAGTGTGAGGTAGTAAGTTAAATGTATCTTGCTGCTAAAGGTGGTGAATCTCTCTCTCTCTCTCTCTCTCTCTCTCTCTCTCTCTCCTCTCTCTCTCTCTCTCTTTCTGTGTGTGTGTGTGTGTGTGTGTGTGTGTGTGTGTGTGTGTGTGTGTGTGTGATATGAGTCTGAGACGTTAGGAAGAATTTGTTTTTAAAGAATCTCCAGTATGTTAGGAAAATTGTGTTTGTATTTATCATTTATTTACTTCCTTTGCTTCTGAGTATTGCCATCATGGCTTTTGTACAAGAAAAACAGTAGCAAGTCTGACAGTTGGGCTCAGTCACTTTAACCTTTCCCTATAAGACAGGAGGTGGTCAAAACTTTCATAAGAGGTGGTCAAAGGCTGATCGTACTCAGTTTTAATCACCACAATGTAGGAGTCGCTACATGCTTCACAGAAGAATGGTCATTTGTTGGTGGAAAAATACAAAACCTACAAGTTATTTCCATTGTCCTTGAAGTAAGCTGTCTTTTATGTTAAGAACAATTCAACCCTGCATCTTTTCCAGTATACTTGCACTCTGTTGGCTCTCTTTCCAGCTTTTAACAATCCCTTCATTTTTCCAGCAGATATCCTTAGAGCTGGAGTCAGCCTTAGAGCACTTGGCTTCTAAGGAACCGACAAGACCTGGAGGGGCATCTCCCCTTTCTGGCTCAGTACCTGGAATGTTAGCTCTTCCTTGCTTTAGGATTCACGCTGTGCAAACACTGTCACTTCCCAAGAACAGCCCTTTTTCAGTTTCTGTGGCCAGAGCACTGCTCTGCAGAGTGAAAACTGCAGCCAAGATTCCTTTCTCAATGAGAAGGTGTCACTAGGTCTGGAAAGGTAAAAGTGCCATTTTGCACAAGAGAAAGTTTATTAGTTCCCCATGGAAATGCTTCATTTTTAAAAGAGTCCTTTTAATGTCCTGAGCTGTACATGACATGAAACGCAAGGTTTTAACTACTCATTTTTGGAAAGCAACGTGCTTACACATTGTAATTTAATTAATTTGGATATGGGAAATTGGCACACAATGTTTGTTCTGATTTTATTCTACCACAGCACTCTGCAGAGGCTAGAAGTATATATATGTTCTTGCTGATAACGTTCTAGAAATTATATTCACCATCTCCTGTTATTTAGAAAGAAGGCAGGCTATTGCTGCTGGTAAAGCATCTGAGGATATGTCTAATCTTTTTGCATTTGTTGCTAACTGTATGATCATCAAAATGCCACTGGAGTGGTCAGAAGCAGTTTTCTGGTGATTGGATCCCTCTTGGACACTGTTGTTAAACTCCGCCATAATAGCAGCTTTGTGATTTGTATGGTTCTCTGAGAAAGAGACAGCAGGGCCTTCACCTGCCTATCAGGAAGTGATTTTTCTCTTTCATCTGAAGGTCAGGCCTAAGCCCCATGCATCATCTGTCCTTCAGAATGAATTAGCATCTTAGTTGCTGTATTAAATTCCTTTTTACCTAAACTATTTAGATAGTTTTAACTTATTACAACTTTGTTTTCAATATAATTTTGCTCAAGACTGAATAATACATAGAGTATCAGAGGCTGAGATTCCTGGTAATTGTAGATTCATCAATTAGAAACTGATTCTCTCTCCAAGAAGAATCAGAATTGGGGGTTAAAAAAAAAAAAGGCCATGCTTATGTGAAAGTAGCTCCAACCAAATATTGTTGATGGAAAACAACCATTATACTAAGGTTTTTGAAGTTGAAAATTGATGGAAGAATAAGACACAAAAATTACATATGAAATATGGGGAGATGCATGTGGAATTGAAGTACTCTGCATTTCTTGACTTCCACAAAGTGAAAACATTATATATAATGCATATGTAATATATATGTAATGTAATATAGATTATATATAATAGTATATATTAATATACATGTTTATATTTATATATACAAGGGCGAATGGAAGAAGTCTAGGCAATAATCTAATAGCATTAGTAGGAAATATTGAAATGGCTGACTAATTTAATTAATGTCAAGTGATATTGCTTGGATGTCACTTGAATGTACCCTCAAAGGCTTATGTATTGAAATATAAATCTATTAAGAGGGTGGAAGCAATCCAACTCTGTTACTTGGACGTGGTGCTTTGGGAAAATGATTAAGATTAGATAATGTCATCAGGATAAAGCCCTATTGCTGAGTACTGGTGACCAGTGGACACAGACAAATGCACTTCCTATCTCCTGCCACGTGGTACCTTGTGTAGCTCCGGGACTTTGCCACCAAGAAAGTCATCACTAGACGTGGCCCCATCACCTTGGTTAGAGTCATAAGTCACAATAGTTTTAAAACATTTTACATTGTTTGTGGTTTTTGTGTTATTGGCAAGACTAAGGGTAAAGGAAAGAAGGAAGGAAGGAAGGAAGGAAAGAAAGAAGGAAAGAAGGAAAGAAGGAAGGAAGGAAGGAAAGGAGGAAGGAAGGAAAGTGGATGAGAAGCAGTTTTGAAAAATACAAAATAAATACAAAACTGGAAGATTTAAATCTTAAAATAACATTAATTATAATTTAATTATTATTCAATTAATTATAAGTGGGAAGGGAGAAAACAACAAAACCAGCCAAAAATAATTAGATGAAACAGAACTTAGTATCATATGCAAATTGTATGTTACTTATGGAAACATGAGAAAATAAACGTATCCTCTGAATATAAATAAATATGCTCTGAATCCTGGCAGACAGAGGATAAAGATGTACAAAGTAGGATGTGTCAAAACCATAACAGCAGAGAACTGCCTTACAACGATGAAATAGCCAATGCATCAGGGAAAGGTGATCGCACTAAACGTGTGTGGTATATCTTCAAATAAGTAAGACAAAATGGGTAAAACTACAAAAGAATGGTAGAAAGCTAGAAATCCTAACACACAGCCTGTCAGAAACTAAGAAATCAAGTAAACAAAACACAGTAAGAGAAGAGTTAAAAATAGAGAAGAATTGAGCTACTGAATATATACAAGACACCGACAGGAACACGCAAATTACACATCATTTAAATAATTTCTAAGTGCAAAAGACTTTCGACAAAACTATTAGACCAACCTTCCAGGCAGATTACCATGCAATAGAGGCGGTACAGTTATATGGGTCACCAGCCACTCTTACAGAGTTTGAGGTCCTCTCTACCAGAAGAAATATATTCCTGATTCTGGAAAGCTGAACAGCAACCCATGACAAGTAAAGTCGTCAGTTCCTAGCAAAGACCTGATTATTGCCTTTTGATGATCATGCAGAGAGTAACAAATGCAAATAGACCAGGCCATCTTAAAAACACCCAACCTTAAATCATCTTGGCTTAATGACCACATTGTCTATGATTTCCTAGATATGATGAGTCTAAAATAATCTAGTTCATGAGACAGAAAGCAGACTTGTATATCAGAGTATGGGAGGGAGGCAAAAAGTGTGATTACTGTAGGATATCCTCTTATGTATAAATGTATATGCATGTGTGCTTATGTGGAAGCCAGAGACTGACTTCAATATATGTGTGTTGTTCTCTGTTTTACTTCTTAATTTTCAAGACAGGTTTCCCAATGAACTTAGAACTCACTGATTCTGAAAGACTTACTGAACCTTAGCCTTGAGATTACAAGCCCCGCTTTCTTAGATGAGTTGTGGCATCACATCTGAGTCCTCATGCTAAAAGCATGGCATGGAATATATGTTAATTTTTAATTTTTAAAGTGTAAAGTTATTACATTAATATTATTCAAAGTAACTTTCGTTAAGCCAATATTATCAGAAAAGAAAACAAAAAAAGATATCGATATGAATGCTATTGGTTAATGGACATTTATAAAACAGCCCACTTAGCAGCCAAGTGTGCAGTTTAAGAAATTTATAAGAATATATTTTACATGTTAAAATTAGCCAATTATAAATGCTGTTTGATGAGTACTGAAGAGCTCTACGTCCATACTACTATTCCATTTATCACACTTGAGAGAAACCATATTGAATTCTCACACGTTAGTTTTAATCTATCGCTATGCCCACTCCTGGCCTTGGCAGCCAGAGATCTTCTTGTGTTCTTGGCAGCTTAGCCATTTCTAAAATGCCATTCGAATAAAGTCACACAGGAAGTCCTTTGTATCCGTCTCCTTCAATTTAGCAAAATGTCTTGATGTTTACCCTGGTTGTTTCATGTATCAGTGTCTGGACTCTGAGACAGTATTGTGTGCTAGCACAGAAGTCTGTCATAATTAGTTCATTTGACTTACTAAGGGATTGATATTTGGATGAATTCCACTTTTCAGTTGTTAGAAATTGTGCTCACATGAACAGGAAGATGTTTTTGTTTCCCTAGGCTAAGTGGCTGGAACTAGAATACCTAGATATGATAGGTATATTCTTAATTTTTTTAATGGACTAAGAGCTATGGAAAGTACGTACTCAGTTCTATAATCTTATCATTGTGTATGAATGCTATTTTTCAAATCCACACCAGCACCTGGCATTTTGTCTGCCTTTTAAACTGTATCCCTTTTAATGTGAATTAGCAACAACTCATTGCAATTTGAATTAGCATTCTATAATGACTAGTGATAAGAAGCCTCTTTTTATGTTTTTAGCTGCTATTATTACATCCTTTGTGGTGAATTGTCTGTTATAGTGTGGTTTTTTTTTGCCTTTTTAATAGATAATGTGAATGTTTGTCTCTTTAACTATAACTATGCATTGAAAATTCTTTATAATTTATGGATGTGTCCTTTATACATATGAAAAAAAACTTTGAACATATTCTTTCCAAGACTATGTTAGCTAAGATTTTTTAATAATGAGGTCATTTGGGAATAATTTATTTTGTAGTTATTGATTTGTTTATTTTGGGTGAAAATTAATGGCTTTGGTATCATAACTAATTCTTGGGTAGTCTGCTGTTGTATGTGAGTCTCTGATCCATTCTCAGTGAACTTCTGATAAGACCACAGAGACTATCGATCATGTTAAACCCCACACTTGAACATAAAATAAGCTTCCACACATTGAGGATATCCATACTCATATACTTTCATATTATTCATAT
The DNA here is from genome assembly GCA_033318265.1 of Phyllotis vaccarum. NCBI lineage: Eukaryota > Metazoa > Chordata > Mammalia > Rodentia > Cricetidae > Phyllotis > Phyllotis vaccarum. The sequence continues at coordinate 16,857,315 of JARWLC010000007.1, forward strand.
TCATAGTCATATACCTTCATATTCATAGCCAAGGTAGCTCTCACGTCTAAGGTCCTGAGTTCAATACTTGCATTGAAATATAAAAGAGTTAAAATCATGTGAAGTATGTTCTCTACAATTACCAGATTGAATTGGAAACAGTCTATTACTTAGAACTCCCAGGAGAAATGGCAGGATTTATTATGGAGGTTGAAAATCTCTATCGTCATCCATTTGAAATTAAGAGATGGCTCAGAGGTTAGGAGCACTGGTTGCTCTTCCGGAGACCTTGAATTTAATTCCCAGAACCACATGGAAGCTCACAACTGTCCAAAGGATTCAATGCAGACAAACATTCAGGCAAAACACCAATGTACATAAAAAAAGAATCATTTAAAAATATAAAAAAGAAGAAAGAAAATTAGACAACCAAGAAATCTTGTGGGACCACACTGCCCCGAGCCTGAAACCAACCTCAGAATCACAAGGGGTCACTATAGTACATCCCAAAATATATAGGTCAAAAGCAGAAAAATATGAAGTCCCAGCTGAAGATTGAGAGTCATCATGCCCCACATTCTGATTTCTGATTGAATCAGATTCTACTGTCATTCCTGGGTTCTTCCAAATTGAAAGTTGTTTTAATCTCTGTATTTGTTACATGTTTGTTGTATCTAGAGATTTGTCCATTTGTTTAAGATTTTTCTCACTTAATGAAGTATAAGTTTTAAACTATTCCCTTATAATGTAAATAATTCCATTGTTATGTTATTGTTATGCCATTATATATGTAAATACATAATGGAGATGCTGTAAATATACACATGTGTTATACCAAATAGGATGATAATATTTTCCCTAAGATCTATAAGTTAACTCACACAACCTCAGTAACAGGCAGGCAAAAGCTCTTTTCCATTGTTGGCAAGGGGAGTCCAGGCAATATAGGCATTTGCCATTTCCCCTGCTTGCCTCCTAGAACTTGAGGGTAAGACACTATTGCTACAGGCACCAAGATTAGAAGGAATCCTGCTGAAATTGACCTAGGCACCTCCTCCTTGAGGCTAGCTTTTATAATATTAGAAGTTGCTATGTGAGATGCCAAGGGACAAAAACAAATCAGTAGTTATACTCAGGAGTAGACTACAATCCATAACACTGATTGGCCTGGCAATATATCCCCAGTGGCACAACAGTGGGTCTAACCAGCAGCTGTCTAATTAGAATTAAGGCTAAATTAATAAGTGAGAACTCCTAACTGGTACCAAATACCTAGTCGATTACCCACAGTTGGAGAGATGCCACCAACCCTAGAGGACAACCTATGAATGGCTATTTTTTCCTAAACTAATGGAACGTCTAATATATTCTGAGTTCTTACCCTTACACCCATAAATGCTTCATCAAAGAAGCTTCTTCTCTCTCCAGATGATGACTGTCACAGAGATCCACAACTGATCAAACTACCAAGAATATGCAATAGTGGGGTGCCCAACTGCTACGTCTACCACTCAACCCCTTCACCTACAGTTCAGGAAACATCACAGAAGAGGGGACAGAGAAACTGTGAGCCGGAGAAACAGGACACCTGCTGCTATAGAGTGTCTTCTAGACACAATGGAGAAGCTGCACTTATGAAATATTGATCATAAAGTTACCTAAGCAAGACCTGCATAATCACAACACTAGTTGGAATGTCAATATGGCCCGGAAAAATTTCACAATGTCCCACGTGGCATGTGTAGGATATATGTATTCCAACTGGTCATTTCAAAATTGTCACCCACTCCAAAGTTCTCAGCCCCTAATATAATTGATTCCTCATTTTAAATCTTCTCTATGGACCACCAGCATATGATGCTAACTCTGGATAATATTGGTGGTCAGAAGAGGCATGAACACAACATAGAAGGTTGAGGCTCTCCTGAGATAACACTATTGTTTGGTGGACCCAGGAAACTACTAAGATGGAAGATCGTTAGTTTTCAAAATATGAATGGGCACAGTTTTGTTTTTCCATGCCCGAACTTTAAGTAATATAGTAGGGGTTTCTATGTGGAACAAAAGAAGGACCAGAAATCTGTTCCTATTGGGCGTGGCTCTTGTGTCCAAAAACACAACATTCCTAGGAACTGTGAAGCATCCAGTAATTGAGTTGAACAGGGATGAAGTCTCTCAGTGTGAGCTTCCACACATATATACCCTGTCAGGATTCAACAGGATTCTATTCCTTCCTTCCATCCTCAAACTGTCTCCATCAGGCCACCTTCTGAGGAGCCCCAGCTGCACCAAGCTTCCTACTACTGGGTGTGCTCCGATATTTCCTATTCCTTGCAGGCATCACTGTGACACTAGATGAAGCTGGATGGAGAGAGGCATTGCCCGGAGCCTGGGGTGAGACTATGGAGATTATGATTTTACACCTTGCTGGGTAATGAGTTCTAAAGTTTGCAGAGTCCCACAAACGAGTCGATTTTCCATCTGAAAACTGAAGGAATTGGACCAGCTTTAATGTTCTGTGCTTTATTAAGAGGCAAAACGATAGTAACAACTACAGTTTCTTCAGAAGTTGAAACTGTGTAAGCCCCTCCTCACTGTTAGGTTGACCTTGAAAATGTGTTCTTCTGGTACCTGATAGAGTCAGGTGAAGATATTCTAACCTGTACTTTCCTGCAGCTTTCTTGGGAATTTCTTTTTCAAATATGTTTATGAGATGTTTTTGAAATTTCTAAATTATTTTTAAATGTGTGTGTTCAGATGCCCACGGAGGCCAGAGATGTCACATCCCCTCCTGTAACCGCAATGATATGATTTTTGTGAACGGCCTGTTGTGGGTGCTGAAAACCCAGCCCATATTCTCTGGAAGACAAAGCAGTGTGTGCTCTAAGCACTAAATTGTCTTTCATCTCATGACCAACAGTTTCCCTGAGGATCCACTTGTCTTTTTATATATTTGAGAGAGGTGTTTTTCGACAGTTTTCACCCTTGCTTTGTCTAATTACCACAATACAGATTGGACTTGATGGAAGCACATTTGAGTTTCATGTTTCCACAAAGCTTTGAACAATGGCTGAAGAATAGCAGGTCTCCATTACATATTAGTTGACTCCATAAACATTAATTGACTCTGATTAGTGACAGAGCTGGGTCTAGAATCCTCCACATCCTTAGCCTATCCCACCAGAGGCTGTTGTCTATCACAAGTCCTTTCGGAGGCTTTCGTGATGCACCTGTTGCTGAGTTTGTGCAAGCGAGGTCAGTGAACTTTTTCCATCAAAGGTTGGGTCCACAGAACCTGCTTCAGCCATGATGCAAAGAAAGGAAGTGGGGGGGGGGCAATCTAAGACGGGAGACTCTCCCAAAGACTAAAAGAACGCCCTTTATTTCTCAAGGTCGTCCTTAAGGAGGCCAGCCAGTCTCCGCTGCTTCCTTTGCCAGCCTAGAGGGAAAGTTTGCAAAGGAGGCCCCTCAGGGGAGGAAGGAGCCTGGGTCCTGGTGGTCCCCGCCACCCATGGCCTTGGCTGGGCGGGGCTCTCTGGGGCTCCAAACCTCGCTGTCCCTGCGGAGCCGGCTGCCCTAGGAGGCGGGGCCCTGCGCTCCCCCTCCCCGGCACTGCGGCGCTGGCAGCGCCTGCTCCAGGGCTGCGCAGACCGTGGCTGGCGGAGCCGGGCGGGCCCTGAGCGGGGCGGGAACAAGCGGGGCGGGGCGGGCGCTAAGCCGGGCAGGGGCGAGCACTGGGCGGCGCTCCGCTGCGCGGGCTCTCGGGCGGCGACAGCAGCGGCAGCATCCTCTCTCCCTCGGCTTCCCTCCGGCCTCCCTCTCTCGGTCCTTCCCTCGCTCCTCCGGTCGTGCGACCTCCCCGGCTCCTCCCACCGAGGTGCTCTCGCTCTCCGAGTCAGCCGCGACCGCCGGTGCGTCCGCTTTCGGCGCCCAGGTAAGAGGACATCGATCGTCCTGCCTCGCTCAGCGCCGGTCCTTCCTCCTCTGGCTCTGCTCAGACGAGGTGCAGCCTGCAAAGTAGGAACCGGACCGGACCGGACCTGCTGGTCTTGTCCTCAGCGCTAAGGGAGAGGACCCGTGCAGGTTGGCGCTGTCCAGGCCTGACCTCTTCAGGTGTCACTCCGGGGCAAGGGATCTGGCTCGGTACCTAAACTCTCCATTTGTAGATGAACCTTGTTAGGTACCACTTTAAAACCGCAGGAAACTTCGGTTCAGGCTAGGGCATGCATTCTGAGAGTTAACATGGTCTGAGCTGTAGAAAGAAAGGGAGAAAAAAAAATACACAAAGATCCCGAGGAAAGCAATTAAAAGTAGAGGATCTATTATTATTTTATATGTGTGGGCTCACAGCCTCAGAGCTCTGCACACTGAAGAAAGAGGTGAGGGGAACCCAGCCAATTTCAAATCATTTCTCCAGAGACAACAGGAAGAAGAAAATTGGTATATTTTGGTAATTTAGGAAAATGAGAAAGTGTTGCTTGGTTGTAGAGGGCGGGGCCCAAAGATACAAACCTGGCTGAGCTTGGGTTTCAGCTTAGTCCTTTCTTCCCAAAGGAGAGGGGTTGGTACCCAGCTGCAATCTGCCCTTCTATCCATTTCTTAATTATGAAGCGTTTCTTTGCGAACTGGAAACTGGACTGGGGATACCTTCCCTAGCCTCGCCTTTGTTCCAGGATGGAAATATAAAGGCAGAGAGAGCCTAGGAACCAGGAGCAGGGAGGTGTGTGTTTGGGTGTGTGAGGGGGAGGAGGGGAGAGTGAGTGCTGGAGTCAGGAAGCACTGTCCTCAAAAACGGAAAATTCGTCTTTTTTCTCCTTACATCGGGTATTCTGGATTTTTGTCAACAGATAAAAATCTTTGGTTAGCAACAAGCTGGCTTGTGATTATTACTGTTTGCCCTGGGTTGTAAGCTATGAGCATAAGGCATCCAGGACACAGACCTTTTGAAGCTGGGTGTGAAGCTTTTGTCAAGATGCACACACACACACACACACACACACACACACACACACACACACACACACACCCTGCACAAGCTACAAAAATGGAGCGGATAGCCAAAAGACAAATCTTTAAAAGGTCGTTATCTGAGGTTTGAGGACTAGGCTCTGAATGAAATTTATGTTTTAAAAAACAACACCAAAAAACAAAGAAAAAAAAAAGAGAGAGAAAGAACAAAAAACTATCATTGGGTAATACAAAGTTTTGGGTAGAATGCAGAAAAATAAATGAATATTAGCAAGCAACCAACTGGCATATTAAAGATAAAATTTCTGTAAAATGATTGGAGAAAGGAAATGACTGCAGACTGAAGTTGAGGCTCACAGCCACAGTGAGGCAGTGGAGAACAAAGCCTTCTGTGAGCCACATTATGCAAAAGGTCTCTGTGTGTGAGCTGCAGGTACCAGCCCAGTGTAAGAGCAGAGAACTGCCACCCTTTCCTTCTACTGTAGTCCATTATGATATTTTTGGCAGCCAAAATAGATTGAATAAACAAGAGCTCTTTAAAATGCTTTTGATTGTATGCCCACGAGGAAGATGGCAGCCCAAATGACAAACACTCCTTTAAACTGAACCTAGTGTCTATTATTTTTGGTAGAAAACCTTTAGAATTTGCAAATCTTTTCCAGTCCTTTTTTCCCCCATGCACATAAGGACCTCCCTTTCTAGAAGAGGTGAACGTCCTATTTTTCCTTCAATAGGAAAATATTATGTTTGTGTTCATGGCCTTGTGTATATGTCTTAACATTAATTTCTTTGTGATTTTTATCTGATTCTCATAGCTTAACATCTACACTCATGATTTTCATATGATCAGACCAGTTATTTCTTATATGGTTCATGCCATTTATTGGTGATTTACTTAAATTTTATTATACCATCTTTGCAGTTTGATATAACATTGTTTAATCTCCAAAGTTTTTAACCGCAGAGGTGGGAAATCGCACGTATCAAGACATCTAGACAATTTAACAATTGGGCTTCTCTTTAAAAACAATCTAATATTTTAGATTTTGATTTTGGTTTTCTCCTGTCTTAACTCCCTCCCCTCCCCCAATAACCAAGCAAGCTCTTTTTTGCTGTTTCTGATCCTTTCCCTGTTCCCTGCTCCTACTTTTGTCTCAACTACCACAGGTGAAACCAGCATTTCCAGGTGTTTTGAATTTAGGATGTGCTTACTCCACAGAAGCATGCTCCTGCTCTCTCTCTCTCTCTCTCTCTCTCTCTCTCTCTCTCTCTCTCTCTCTCTCTCTCTCTCTCTCTCTCTCTCTCTCTCTCTCTGGCTTGTTTACAGCACCTTCTCAGGGAGGAGGGAGATGGAATGTGATGGAAGAGACCGACCCAGTAAAACTGGCACAACCATGACCTCATACTAGTAGGCACTTCAGTCTCATTGAGGAAGCTGACATCCTCTCAATGGAGCCCAAACCCAGTAACACACCCAGCCCAGGCCAAAAGCCCTGCTCTTCCCACAGCAGCCCTTGCCAACATGGCTCTGCTAAGGTTAAAGGCATATTTTTTCTCTTTCATGCATTTTTTTTTCCAGGGATCTTGAATTTGGCCAGAAATACACAGTCAGAAATGAAACTTGGCACAGAATTTTCTAGGCCTGAAGGAACAATTTTATTCCAGGCCCACCCCCACCCTGTTTTTAAATCATTTTACACATTTTCTAAATGTCAGCATGAAGAAAGAAAGAAAGAAAAAAATACTTGTTTGGTAGATGTTTAATATTTCTCTGTGACACACATATATTTATTGAATTTTACTGGCATTTAGATGATAGAGAAGAGCTAACTTGTGCATTTGGCATTTAAATCAAATAGGTATTATATTTGCCTCGATGTACAAATGACAGCAAGTGTATCCCTCTGTGATCCATTACTGTTCCTGTGAGGCAGAGCATAGGAAGTTGACGAGGGATCTTGTGGCGACTCTGACTTGACTTTTTGGTAGCAGAACTGAAATAAAGGACCAGAGCTAAAGAAAACTCCGTCTGATCAGTAGTACCCCTCACTGCGAGGCCTGCTCTCTGAGGGCGATCACTAACCAAAGGCAAGCGCTTTGGAATATTGGTTGCCTCTTCTGTGTCTGATCTCGATGAGTTACAGATGTTAATGAGCTCTGTCACTCACGGCAGCTCTTATCAATTTCTGGTACTCTCAGAGAATGATCAGTACCAGGATGGCTTCCGAACACCAAAAGCAAATATGAAGCTACCAAGTTCGATGGGGTACACCAAGGGACAGGGTCTGTGGGAAATCTGGGTGTGTGCTGGGGTAAGGCAGAGGAAAAAGTAGGAGTCTTGGCTGCTCATGTTTGTCCATGTAGGGTGCAGATGAGATCTTGTGGACGTCGGTGGAGGTGGAAGAAATCTGTTTTGCTTTTCTACCTCAGAGCGATGTAGTGGCCCCTTCCCTCTCCCACAACATTACTGTGAGCTTAAGGCTATGGGTACTTCCTCGTTAAAATTCTACAGGATTCTTATTAAAAGCAGGTCTGTAGTGAATTAAAACGTTTAAAACAATATGAGCTCAATTAGTTGACTTTATGGGAAACATTTTCAATCTAACCTTTGACCTTTCAACTTTGACCATTCCTCTCCCAGAGATGAACTTTTCTTTTCTTTTTTTTTGTAGTAATGTATTCAGCTGTGATATATTTTACTTACACATTGTAGGGGCTTGTTGGGCTGTTCAAACAGAGGATAGAACTCTCACTGTTGTTAAGTTTATATTGTACACAAGGGGGAAGGTTTTTAACGTTGTCTCTGGTTACAGCATTTAACAGAAGGGACAAATTTATACCATGTACCTATCATTTATCTAATTTCTTAGATGCCAACGAGATTTTTTTTTAGAGCAATTGTTTATTTATTTGTTTTGAAACAATGAATCTCTGTGTTGCGTAAACAGGCCTGGAATTTCCCAATGCAAGCTCAGATTACTTTGAATTCTGCTCCCTTTCCTCGGGCCCTTCTAGTTTTGAGTGACAGGAAATGTGCTGTGACATGTAGATAAACTCACCTATTCTATTTGTATTTTTTCATTTTCTCTTATATTGAAAATAGATTCCTTTCTCATATAAACATATCCCGAGGATAGTTTCCTCTCCCTCTGCTTCTCCCAGGTCCTCCCCACCTCCCTTCTGTCCCGGATCCACTTCCTTTCTGCCTCTCGCTAGAAAAGAATAGGCTTCTAAGAGATGACAACCAAATATAATGAAATAAAATACTATGAAACAAAGACCATCACACGAAGCTGAATATGACAGCCCAACAGGAGAAGAGTCCCCAGAGCAAGCACAAAAGCCAGAAATCCACTCATTCTCATAACTGAGAGTCCCGTGACAATATTAAGCTAAAAGTTATAATATTTACACAGATGACCTGGTGCAGACACATGTGGGCCCTGTGCTTGTTGCTTCAGTCTTGTGAGATCATTTGCACCTTGTTTAGTTGACTTAGAGGACCTTGTAATCCTGGTGTTTTCCATCCCTACTGACTTACAGTCTTTCTGCCTCCTGAGCTCCTAGGGGAGGGATTTGAGGGAGACCTCCCATTTAGACTCTCTGTGCATAATATCCAGCTGTGGGTCTCTGCATCTGTTCCCATTGGCTGCTGGAGAAAGTCTTTCTGATGATGCTGCATAAGGCAATGATCTATGAGAATAACAGAATATCATTAGGAGTTATTTTATTGATACTTTTTTTTAGACTAGTAGCGTTTGGTTTTGCCCTATGTCTCCAGGCTATCTAGTATCTGTTTTTCTTGTTCACCCAAGCACCTTCAATTATGAGTCCCTCTCATGGAGTGGGCCTTAAATCAAATCAGACATTGGTTGGTTACCCCCACAAGTTCTATGCCAACATTGCCCTAGCGTATTTTGCAGGCAAGTCAGATTGTAGGTCAAGGCTTTATGGATGAATTTCTGTTCATGATTCTTTCTTGGTAGCCTGCAGAGTACCTTCCTACAACAAAGAGACTAGAATAGAGGGGTGAAGGCTCCATGTAGGCACCTACTTCACTTCTCCAAGGTCAATGAATTGTGTGGGTGTTGTCCTCGGCAAAGGACCCCACTGTCTTTTCCTAACATCCCGGCTTTATTGATATGTACTTTCATTATCATTTGCTTAGTGGCTAATAGCCACTCATACAAGAATACGTACCATATTTTCTTTCTGGGTCTGGGTTATCTTATTGAAGATGATTATTTTTTCTAGTCCACCCATTTGTCTGCAAATTTCATGATGTCATTTTTTTTTAGCACCTGAGATAGACTCCATTGTGTAATTTTACCACATTTTCCACTCTTCGGTTAAGAAACATCTATCTAGGTTGCTGCAGTGAACACGGTTAAGCAAGTATCTTGTGGTAGGATGGAGCATTCTTTACGTATATGCCTAAGAGTGGTATAGATGGACCTTGAGGTAGATCAATTCCCACCTTTCTGAAGAACCATTATATTGATTTCCATAGTGTAAATGCACAGTGGCTGTACAAATTTGCGCTTGCACCATCAATGGAGAAGTGTTCCCTTTATTCCACATCCTCACCAGAATGAGCTGTCCCGTGTGTTATTAATTTTAGCTATTCTGAAAGCTGTAATATGGAATCCCAAAGTAGTTTTGATTTGAATTTCCCTGGTGTCTAAGGATGTTGAATATTTCTTTAAGGGTTTCTTAGCCATTTGTAAATTGATTTACATATGAGCTTGCAAAATGCATAGCTGGACTTTATCTTCTTTTTTCTTTTCTGTCTTCCTGCTTTTATACTTCCCATTCTTCCTTTGATAACTACTTTCAATTTGAAATGAACAGACAAAAAAACCCATCATTGATCCTCAAAAATGAAAATAAAGGCCACTGTTTTAGATATAATTATTCTCCATTATGCTTGTATTTTTCTGTTTTAGCATGCAGCTCCCATATCACTTCTTGTTCCTATTTTGGTCCTATCTTTGAACTTACCTTTTGTATTTCCTAGGCAGAGTCTTTTCCTTGTCTGCAGTTCTTCCATTTTGAGGCATCCTACCTCAATAAGACATTCCAAATCGGGAAGTCACTGTCTTCCGTCTCCCCACTGATTTATACTCATACTGGTCCAGTGCATACAGAGGCCAGAGGATGACACTAGGTAACTTCCTCCGATGCTCTCTACCTTGCTGGGGGGAGGAGACTTGTGGGGGAGGCTTTCTGGTTGAGCCATGTGCTCACTGGTTGACTAGACTGACTGCTTAGGGAACTCCAGGGTTCCTTCTACCTCTGTACTCCTCATCCCTTGATCTCTGCACTTGGTTTCTTTTGTTTAGGTCCTAGGGATCCAAATGCAGGTCCTTATGCTTAGCAAACATTTTTACAAACTGAGCTTCCTCCTAGCCCTCAGGCTCTTTAGTTCATGGAGTTACTCATGTCAATTATTTCCCTTCACCTTTCAATTATTTAAACATTTTTTCTGGCAACAGTGGTACATTTTCATGATTAATTGCTTCAAAGTGAGAATTTTGCCTAATCAATTTATTATTATTATTGTTATTTTTAGTTATTTGATTCAGTTGACAGCAAATAAAACAGTTTGGTTCTTCTTCTTAGTTAAGTTGAATAGTGACTAACATTCTGTTGTTTTCATGTTAGATGGTTTAGATGAATCCACTATTATTTACCAAAAACAGTGGATTAATCAGTCTTGAACTAACTTTAAGATTCAGTAAAACATTTCTAATTTCATTTCTCCGCATAACATTATTAGTAGCTAATCTAAAATCTACCCGAAAATGACTGTGACACACAATGCTTAACTATCCACAATTTCATCACTTAACTGTATCTTTAAGTTTAAAGAAGACCTATATGTAAGCATACACGTGGGCTTTTTGCGACAGAATAATTGTGTCAGCATGAAGCCTTTGCATTTATTAAAGATGTTTAGGGCACTATACTGCCAAAACTGTAGCCATTCATTTTCATTTGTAAATAGACTGTAAATGCTATAACACTGATAGGACATAATAGATTGACAGGAGAAAGGATCTAACACTCTGGATTGGAAAGAATGCTTCAGCACCTTTTCCAGGAGCAAAAGGGCAATTAAATAATGCCCATCTGTGGTGGTTTGAAAGACAGTGGCCTCCAAAGAGAATGGGCACTATTAGGAGGTGTGGTCTTGTTGGAAGAAGTGTGTTGTCATGATGGTGGGCTTTGAGGCTTCTCAGGCTTCATCCTGTGTGACAGTCAGTTGACTTTCAGATGCCTAGGAGTCAGGATGTGGGATTTTCAGCTGCAGCAGCACATCTGCATGCGTGCCTCCATGCTCCCCACCATGGTGATAATGGACTGAACCTCTGAAACTGTAAGCCAGTCTCTTCATTTGTAAGAGATGCTGTTGTCACGGTGTCTCTTCATAACAATACAAAACTTTACTAAGATGTCAGCTTCGAAGTTTTATATAGTTTTTCATGTATTCTCTCCGACAGGATGAAAATATTAATTTGAAGCCTACCTTTGTTGGTGGATAGGAGACACTGTTTCCTTGGTGTCTGCTGTGTAAAATGGGCAAAAAGTGTCTTTAGGATTCAATTAGGAATTTCCTGTGTTGAAAAATCCCTTCTGGTATAGCAAGGAACATATCTAATCCTTTCACTTACCATATATACTTCTTATTGTTTTAACAAAAATATCAATCTTTAATATATAGGTTTTTTTTTTAAATTATAGTACTTATAACAACTTATTAGCCCACTAACAATGCTTATGTTGTGCTTCACAGAGGAACAAAATGAGGGTGGTGGTAACTGAATGTGTGATTATCCTCCAAAGACAGTTACACACGTATATGTGCATGCCCTGACATGCATACATGTATGCATAGCTTTTCATAGTTGAGATCAATTGTTATTCAGTCTGTTGGATTTTTATTTAATTTAAAAACACACTACAAAGTTCCATATGAGAAATGTAGCATTTAGTACAACTTAATGAAAGATGTAAGTATGTTTTAATGAAAGCAAGCAAAATATATGAAATTAAAATACAGTTGGCTTTATATTTGTGATTTAATCTTTAAAATGTTAAAAAAAATAATACCGAACATAATATTGGTTTCCCCTGTCATTATTCCCCGGAAAATACAATGCAACATCTATGTACAAAACATTTGCATCATGTTAGTGTTGGAAGTAATGTAGAAATGATTTAACATGTGGGAGGATATGTCATATGCAAATGTGACATGGCTTTTCTTTTTGCAAGGGACATACGTGTCTGATAAATTACAACTGTGGGATCTGGGCTATATTGCTTTAAGCCAAAAGATGTAAAATAGAGTTGTTCTCAATATCTGGTAGGGACTGATTCCAAGTGTAGGATTAAAGTTTAGGCTCAAAGGCAGAGAGAGGGTTTACTCTGCTGATAAAGATTGTCTAAGTTGAAACAACTTGCACTTGAACTTACCATTTGGAAGGTTCAGGTGGTGACACTCTCTTAGATAAACAATGCAGTTGATATTCCTTTAAATAGCAGGGACCTTAAATGGAAGGGACCTTAGGAATTTTGTAGCCAAGAAAATGTAAGTACTAAAGCTACCAGAAGACAACCCAGTCTCTAGTGGAATAACAAATCCACCTTGACCTTAGTCTGACTGTTTAAACCCACTGGGACATTACAATTCAGGTGGAAGTTGGCTTTGTTCACCAAGTGCATGCTGAGTGTTGCAGTATAAGATAGAGTGGCCTTTGGTGACATTTGCGAGTTTCTTATTTATTCCGTTTGTCACTAACTCATTTTTTCCCTTCGAGTGGGAATACACTGAATGACTGTGGCTGGTTCCCAAGTTGGAGGCTTTGATGGCTTCCTATAGCTCCGTACTTCCTGATTTCAGAGGCTCAGGTGGATTTCACAAAGAATATCATGGGGACTCATGGACTCTAAAGTTCCTCATTTTAAAAGAAAGTGGCAGTGAAAATAAGTTACTTAGATCTGAAATACAATCTTTATCTTTTTCCTCCTCATATATCTGTATTTTAAAATAACAGTATAGTACTTTGCAACCCTGAGAACTTCCTGGCTTTATAGAAGTGTATGCTTATGTGCCTCAAAATATACTGTGTCATTAAATATAACATTTTAGATTATTGAAAATAGGCTATGGATGTAGATCAGTCGGGGAAATGTTTGCCTATCATGCATGAAGTCCTGTGTTAGATTTTAGCACAGCATAAACAGGCTGGGGTGACGAATATATAAAACCAGTACTTTAAAGTGAAAGCAGGAGGATCTGAGGTTCAAGTCAACTTTCGCAACATAGCTATCCTGGGCTACATGAAATCCTATCCAAAAAGTTAAATTAGTTAAGTTGGCAAAAAATGGTGTATCATTTAAGTATTTCTTCTGTGCCCCCTCCATGTTCTAGTACTAAAGAAGCTTCAACTATTAATATTTTACTAATTATATATGAATTTAAAGGTAGTCGATGGAGAAAAGATGTATCTGGAAACCAGCTGAGGCAGGCAGCCATTGAGAGACTTTCCTAAGGTAGCTATTTGGAAGCAGGTTTGGGATTCTTTAGTTTGGGCCTGTACTCAGCCCTTTTATTAAGGGGTGCCACAAAGACACATCTCATCCTGGCTCTGTGTTCCTGGGACTTGTTATATTTCTACTTTCTGTGCTAAGGGTGGAGTAAGGTGGCAGTAGTACCTGCCCAATCTTGTGACTCAGTTGGCTTTCACATGGATAATAAAAATGGGAGGTACTGGGTCATTCCAACTAGCTGCGTGCCAGCCTCTTTGCTGAAAGCCCAGAGACTAAATTTGTTCCAGGAAATACTTATAGACTCCTGCTCCAGGGCCATTCCTGTGGTTTGGATCTCCTAGGAGAGCAGTTTCAACTCTAGGGAGGAATGCCCAGACTCAGGGGACTTGGATAGCCAAGACCATCTGACCTTGAACCATCTTCACTGACACCTTCACATCGACTAGGTTCGTGTTTAAACTTGGTCCTGTACATAAAGAGAATCCAACAAAAATAGCCAGGTTGATTTTCTTTTCTTTTTCTTTTTTTAAATGTTATACAGCACCATAAAAATTTTCTCAAAAATAGTTTCTGTGTTTCCCCCAGCCTTGGCATTTTTAGTTAAAGGAAGTGAACTAGAAAGCCTGTAGGCCGCTGTCTGTGCCTGGTTCCCACTTACCTTCCCACTCCTGTGTGCCTTCCTGTTTCTCTGCCTACAGTGCTCCATCCTGCTTCTTGTGTTTTTGCTTCTTCTAAGAAAATAGCAAATTAAATGAGAATTAGATGTTGCCATGGTTACTGTGTTCAGTCGCCCTACACCTGCACCCACGCTGCTTAGGCATTGTAGAGTCTTCAGCAGACAAATATTTGAAAGGCAGGAAGAGCATCTTGGAGGAAAGAAATTAAGAAGAAACCATACTTAAATATTTAAAGAGAAACATATTCTCTGCTGTTGGAAACGGAAACTCTAACACTCTCTGTGGCATGAAAGGATTCTAATGCCTCCTTCTGTAGAGAGTGCCATGCTGTATGTACTCATTCTCTAGATGGACATATTTAGTTAACTATTAGAGTTGAAGTGACTATTTTATTACTGTGAAGATGATGGGATGTATTCCTTACAAGATTTTACCTACACTTCAATAACAAATTCTGTGCATGATCTTCTCATAAGTGGTTTTTTTTTTTTTTTTTTTTTTTTAAGCTGTTTACAATGGAAAACAATCTTAACTGAACAGCAGCTAGAAAAGCCTGGGAATGAAGCTCCAGTGAGATAAATTATTCTCTGTTCTTCCTCTTCAATTTGACTTATTTTGATAATCTGAAATTTGAAATTGTAAAGAATTAAGATTATATGCGTTTTTGTACATGATATTCTTACATGAGGTGGACTCACTGTTTCCTTGATACTTGGCTATAAAGCCCAAATATTTCTCAAAGTACATTTAAATACTTATCAGTGTAGTTATTTAATAAATAAGGGTTTTAGGTCCTGAAGTTTAAGTAGGTAATTTCCAGGAGAATCCATGCAACTTCCTGCCTTCAAATAGCCAATGTTTTATCAGCAGGAGACAGTAGTTAGCAAATAAAACAAAAATGAATAAATACTTCAGACACAAATAGATGATGCAAAGGATATATAACAACAACAACAGGAGCAAAAACGCCGTTGAGTTTGGTTTCAGTGAGATGCACTGTCTTTGGAGGAAGGGGTAATAAGCACTAAGACGCCTGAGAGTGGAAGCAGAGAGAGTAACCTTAAGGCAGGCAGAAACCTTGCATCACTGAGAAAGATAAAGAAGAGCAAATCCATAAGAGTCTGGGTATGTGATAAAACAGGAAGGTTAAACAGGAGGCAGATGCCAGGTCTCCTGACTAGCCTGGAAACAGTGTGACTTGTATTTGATTTGTAGCAATGAAGTTTTTGAGACGGTAAGAGCAGATTAGTTTTGAAAATCTGTCACAGCTTTCAAAGATTAATTGTATCTCCTAAATCCCTGTAGAAAGATCTGCATCTTATCCACTAATGTGCTAAATCACAACAGAAAAATAATTTTGAAAATCGGAAACCAAGGTGGAGATTGGAGTAGTAATGTTCTAACATAACATAAACAAATACAATGAAAATCATATTGTTTTTCTGTTAGGAAAAAATTACATGCATACTTAACTTAAACTACTTAACAGCCTTTTTTTGTACCTACACTTATTTTTTTCAAAGAACTTTCAACAAAACATTACAAATCCACACTGAGAGAAATAGACAAAACCTTCAATTCTCAACATAATGGTATTTGTTGAGTATCTTTCTTTGATGGCAAACTGTCAAGGGTGCTACAGGGCACAGATGTGTACAATTACGTGGGAACTATACTTTGCTTCTTAGAGGCAGTGGGGAAAAGTCTCCTGAGTATTCGAATGAGCTGGTCTTATCCTGGATGCTCTTGGATCATCCATGCACTTAATAATCTGCATATTTTCTATGTACATATGCCTCACGGTAAGTATTTGATTTCCTCTTCAGTTATTCGCACACATGATGCAATGCTCTATTGAATTTAACGTTAAACCAGGTGCTTGATACTTTAACATTTCAATACTTTTGGTATCATTTGAAGCTGTTTTCTACTCTCAGCTTATCCTTAGTAGGAAATCAAATATTTACTCATTTTTCCTCTTTGTATAATTATTTCTACCAGGCATTTTTCAAAACATAGATAAAATGTTGGACAATGGTCATAAGCATAGTCAGATCTGACTTGAACCAAAAATGTCACTGTCTTGTAACAACTGAGAAAGTGTAGCGCAAGAGACTATGTCCATAATATTGTAGCAAAAAAGGCACAGAGTAAGGCAGATGTTAGAATGGAAGACTTAAAGGTATCATGAATCACGAGGAAGAGAAGATGTCACAGTCATCAATTCTATTTTGATTAAATCAGCATCTTTTATTTTACGGTGTAATATAAAACTACTCTTAACTTTTCTTTAAGCTTCTTTCCTGGACTTCCATTCTTTAAGGCTCACTTTATGAGATAAATGACTACCATGTGAAACCATTATCTGTATCATCTGTTCTCTTCAAATGTTCACATAGTAATAACTAATGGCCAAATAATTTGAATAGCGTTCTTAGAATTACATTCAACCATGGGCTGTTTAATATTGAACTATTTCTAAACATCAAATAAAAAGTAAAATGTTATGTAAAAAGATTGGTGACAGGAACTTAAACTCTAACAAGAAAATAATATACTTCTATTGATGTGTGCAGCCGTGTTTGCGTCAGGGAATATGAAATATACAAACCACTCTGCTGCTGATGCTGGCAATGCAGAAAGAAAAATGAGTGTTAAGAATATTCTGAATGATGATATAAATTAGGCAGTATGTGAATTCAGAAGTAAAATTCATCACCATATACAGGAGTGAAAGGCTTCAAGAAGAAAATAGCACATAGTGTAGGACCCAAAGACACTGGACTTGGAAAAGAGCCCGGGTAGGACCATCTTGAAAGTAAAGATACTCAGGTAACAATGAGCAAAGCACACTACGTGGCATGTCTATTGGCTTAGAGAACTAAGAGTGTTTGTTTTCAAGTCTGTAGATCCCCACAGACTTCTTGCATGCAGAAGTTTTCATTTCATGATATCATCATAGCTAGTGACCCAGAGAATGACAGTGATTATGGTGGTGTGCTGTTATATTTGACTCAGCAAGGAAAACCCTGAGAGGAAACAGTGGCGGGTCTAAAATTTCCATAGTGTGATTTAGAGAAACCTATTGAAAGTGGGAGACTAAGATCTCTTTTGGAAGTACAGTTATAGATATTTCACAAGTAATTTAGAAAAGATCAGTATGAAAGCAGGCAGGTAGGAGATGCTGACAGAGATGGCGTAGAGAAAAATAGACTTGGGAAAGTCAATGGAGGTAGAAACCATATGGAAATAATGTGCCTGAATAATATGGGCCCTCATTGGAGTTATGTCATATGCATGCACAATGCACACTGTTTTTTAAAGCTATTATGTCTTCAAAAAAAAAAAAAAAAACCCCAAAGATAAAAGAACTAATTACTCTCCATCGTTCCTGACTTCTGGATTTTTACTTTATATTTTTAAAGAGTAGCTTGATTTTTAATTGTCCCATTAAATTAATAGTGAGGTGGTTTGACATTTGTAGAAATGAGTCAACTGTGAGACAAGAGAAAGCCTCCCATGTCAGTGACCTCAATGATCCTGGTATCAGTTATACCTGACTTGATAATGATTCTTAGACACAAGTAATCAAGGGATCAAGGATTGTGACAAGGTAAATAATGGAATTCTTTAAAGGTTAGGGAACATAGCAAAAACTATACTGTCGTGAAAGAAAAAAAGTATATTATAGAAATTGTCTACAGTTTATTCTGCTTTGTCAGTATCTATATGTGAACTTGGTTGTTTTCATTTGTTTACCTGTTGCCATTATTCTTATGGCTTAGCGTCAAAGAGAAGAAGAACATATAACAAGTTGTATTTTATACATAGTAAAACATGTAAGTGATGGCCATAGGCATAGCCAGAACTGATTCGACTATAAAGAATGTTGTCCACAGACAACTAAAGACTTGTGTCCATGGTATTACAGAAACATGTACAAAGTAAATCAGATATTAGCAGGAAAGATTTTAAGTATTGTAAGTCGGTGGGGGAGGAAGAGAGGGAGAGAGACAAGCAGCAATGACAGAGACAGAGGAGATCTGTAGATTGAATCTATAAATACATACATAAAAGCACCTACCTATTTAATCATCATTTTTCTATGGATTTTAATAAACCTTAAAATAATTTTTAAGGTTTAAAAAACTAGATTATATGTTATGGGGCTTTTTCCCCTATCGCAAGACATTTCAAAAACATAAAAACTGCCACCAGAGATTTTGCAACAAATTAAGTAACTAAGACTTTACTTCCTGTGATGAAAATTGATTCATCATGTAGTTAATTTAAATGATTTTAATTAGTATTTTTCTGAAAACATAACTGAAAAATGCTGCAGTGGCATTTATCTATCTCTGAGGTCCTCTGAAAAAAAGCTGGCATGGCTATACGGGGAGCCTACACTCGTAACTAAGCTCAGACCTTTGGGTTACTCCAGAAACATCTGGAAAGTACTTCTCAACAAACAGCTACTACCTTTGGCAGAGCGGCATATGCTCATGCTTTTTCTGGACCTGTGTCAGAGTCCTCAAGATAGAGTGAAGACAACCTGTATTATGCCTCCTGGGAGTTAAGTTTCTTATAGGTATCATCTGCATAAAATATAAGTGTACATATATCAAAGCATGGTATATTTAACATAGAATTCACATTTTAAATTGGTGATACCAACATTATATAACTATTCATGATATAATTCAATAACAGAATTGAGAAAAAAATCTTTTGGAAAAGCTATAATGGTTCTTACAGGGATTTCATTTTAGAGTTAAAAAAAGAAGGCCAGTCTCAGAAAAACAGGTATTATGCAATTTCATTCAAATGTAGAATGTAAAAATATCAAAAATCATTGAAATAGGGTAGAGTGCTGGGGATATGGCTCACTTGGTGAAGTACTTGCCTACCATGCATGAATCCCTGGCTTTACTCCCCAGTACCTCATAAAACTTGGCATTTGGTCTATACCCGTAATCCCAGTACCCAGGAGATGGAACCAGGAGGATCTGGAGTTTAAGGATATTCTTTCAAGCAGGCCAGTTCCATGTAAGATCATGAGAAAGAAAGAAGTGAAGGAAGGAAAGAAGGGAGGGAGGGAGGAAGGAAGAGAGAAAGGAGTAAAGGAGGGAGAGGAGATGGGCAGGAAGACAGGTGGGCATGTAGTAGAATAAAAGGTAAATACCAGAAAATGTAGTGATTGGTGAGGAGATGTTGCCAGAGGATATAAAATTGAAGTTGTTTGGATGGAATAAATTTGATCAAGCTAATCTATACATGGTAGTTACAGCTGCTGCTGATGTGTTGTGTTTTGAGGGATGCTAGAAGAGTGCTAACTGCAGGAATAGATGCATGTTAATTTTATGTTGAGTCAAAGAAATATATTGAAAAAATGGAATACTTTATTTTGATTCTGTTCTAATTAGATTGATGAAATTTAACCGTTAAGAGATTTAAAATTATGCACAAATATCCTGAAGATTTATTATGGAATATCTATCATGAAACTTGATACTAATGTTAATTTATCCCTATAATTGGGGCTATCATGTATAACTTGAATACAGAGACCAGGTGTTGACTTTGATATAGAATATTGTGTAAAAGTTTCCCTTGATGTTGAAACCTTTCATCTTACAGGAGAATTCTCTAACCAGGAACGTAAACAACTCAAAGCAGCTTTAGGAAGTCCCTGAAACTGACCAATTTCACTAGATTCCTCCCTTCCAGATTAAGCACCAAAAGCTGAGAGTTCCTCCCAGACTAACAGATAAACTGTGAAAGGAAGAATGAGGCAAGCCAAGCTGCAAAGAAGACTTTTTAAGACCAGAACAGCTGGCTTGAAGAAGCAGAAACCAGCTAAGCTGTTTGGGAGAGGTTTACACCAGAGTTAATTGGAAAGGACAGTTTTCCACCTGTTGAATTATATGCAGGCTGTGAAGTGTGCTTTAGGTATCCCAGCTTTTGTGAACTGTCACCCATGCTGTGGTTGGCCTGGGTGAAACAGCTGTCTTTGAGTCATTCCTGATTCTGTAAGTGATCTCTCCCCCTTGCATACTCCTGTAAATAACCCAATAAAACAAACAATATCATCATGACTTTGGTGGTATCTGTACTTTGGGCTGTCCTGGGTTCCCTATCTGAAGTGAGTATATATGGGTTTTGATCTCCCTGAGAAAAGTTCTGTCATACCACAAATATCAATTTCTGACCTGTTTTTTTGTAGATGGTTATACTCTATACAATAAGTTTTTAATCATGATATTTAAAACAATTCTATTACATTATGATAAACACTCAAAATCATCATATATGAGTCATGAACATTTTATAAAGTGGTTAAGCTTTAGATATTGATTTTTGAATAATAAATGAATTTAACTTTCTAAATAGATAGCATGTCACATGCAAAGGTATAGTTTTTACTTGTTTATATAATATCTATGATGACATTTTGTTCCCACTTATATGTCATGATTCTCCCCCTTTTATGCCAAGAAACTATGGGTGAAGGAAGTTCTCCGTAAATATTTTTTTTAAAAAAAATTGTATAAGAAGTAGTTTTAGAATAGTACTTTTAGGAGAAAAAAATACTTAGAAAATCACTTTGTATCATATGTTAAAGAGAGAAAGTGTCTTCTTTTTGAGTGGCGAAGGTTGGAGGAATCAAGGATAATTCTTTCTCTCTTTTTAAAATGTCTACATTTTATAGAATGCCCAGCCTTGTCTTTTAAAGACATAGAAAGCTTATAAATATCTCTGCCTTCTCTCTGAGACCTTGAGAAAGTCATCTGATTTTCTGGCTTTCTAGTTGTGAAGGAAGAGGTTTAATTATCTCCAGGATAGATTCACGTTCTATGGTTAACTGGAAAGGCAATACAGTAACTCAACATTCATGCAAATCAGCTCATCTGTTAGTAGCCATCTGCTCCACCAAGCCTATAGTGGTTAGAATGCCGGATTAGCAATGTTTTTATTAGGGAAGACCAAATGCCAGACTGAGGAGAAACCTTTAAGAGAAAACCAATTCATTCACTGAGACCATCTACCTTACATTCAGCAAATTTATTTATTACTAACCACTCAGAGCCCCTTTACTGTGGTATCCACATTAGCAATATAAAGAACAAAATTAGATTGCTTCCTTCCCATTCCTTTCCATTCAGGAGCTTGTCCAGTGATGGGAGGCAGTCACCTCATACCCTTTTGGTAACTAACAGACCATAAGTAAATGACTCATCACTAGCTTACCCAGTCAAAATCACTTGAGACACTATCCTGGAGCTAGAGGTTGAAGGTAAGAATGTTGACTCATCCTTAACTGCATAAGTTCAAGGCCAGCCTGCCATATATGAGGCCCAGTCTAAAAAATAAAAGAAAAGTAATAGAATAAATAAAGACCACTGGAGAAGAAATGTACATATGATAAACCTTAATTAAATAAGAACCACATTGTGATATGGTTATGAATTAAAATAATCACTTATGGTCACTCTGTGTGAAAATGTGATTTTTAACACATAGCTTCACATAGAATATAATGAAGGTTGAGGCTAGGCTTTATGAAGAAACATAGGCCTGTACCTTTATCAATTGTTACTGCACTTTTGGGAGCCGATGTATTGTTAAGACAATCATATCAAGAGACAAGAAATGAAATGGTTTTACACACTAATCTGCATGACGACATGTTTTATTTGTTTAGTAAGTCTTATAGCAATCCATCAGACTTACTATGAAGAAAATGCTTCTCAGAGACACTCTGTTGCCTGCAGATGGGATAAAAAAGTCCTTTTAAGTCCTCTGAGAATGTCTTTGACTTGCTGTGTCCTTGGAGTACATGATGCTTTGCAAAAGGAGGCACAGCTAAAGGAATTACTGTAGTGCTTTTCACTGTGGAGGGCAGCTGTTTGGGTCTATAATTAAAATGTAAATTTTCAAGGGAATAATGAGAACTATTTCTTTCAAGCAATACCAGAAAGAGAAAAGAGTTCAGAGAGATTTCCTACCATGGACAAGTCACAAATATGACATGAAAAGCTGAGAGGGAAGTGAGTGATTTATAAGGAACCAAGTGGACACAACCCATGGATTGTCTAGGATGCTGGGAAGCTGAATTAATCAAGAGACAGACTTGCAATTCTGCTGGGCCTGAATCCAAATATCAAGATAGCTGTGCATGGAACCCAAGCACCACATCACTTCGTCAGCACAGTAGCAGTGCTGTGGATAGACCTACAGTAGCTTGAGTTGCCTTCTAATCCATGTTTTATTATGAATTGAAACAGAGGACTTAAAATAGAATGTCAGGACAGAATAGTGAGGTTATAGACATATTCAGATTTTACACTAACCACAAGAGGAAATACCACAAAATCTTTCAAGTGTAAGGATTTTCACGAATCAGTTTTTTTGTTACATTTATGCTCAAATTTAAGTTTGTAAAGCTTTATTTATCCTAACCAATGCTTCACATAATCCATTCTTTGGGCTATAACACATTAAGTCTTGATATTAAATGTCAGCCAGAACATAGTGACTCTGAAATGATATAATGAAATGTCAGGGGGAAAGGAACCCTGAAACATTGACTTACAGCACTTTAAAAAACTCCACAAACTATTAAATCAAAGTATTGAAATCTCAAATTTTGGACAGTGTAGGGGAAACTTATACAGGTTGCTATGAAATATTGACCACGTTCTTTCGCATGACTGTTACATCATCAAGGTTATTATATTCAAGAAGTTTAGGGTGGAAACTCAGTTTGTTAACTTAAACAAGAGAAGGCTTGGTATGTATTTTCTTACACTGGTGGAAGATTCCCACTGTTGGAGCATTAGCAAGCGACTGTGTTTTTCCTGTGTCCTCATCTGCACATTCAGCTGGGACTCCTTCCCTGAAAATCAGGCTCCTATATAAAGTTCCTGCCAGGTGCTTTCACACCTATCCCTAGACAGCGGAAAGTCACCACGTTGATATGAAACTCATTTCAGGAGCCGCTGTGGCTTGCCTCTTTGACCCCCCCCCCATCTTTTTTTTTCTGTCCATTTTTTTTTATTAACAATTTTTTTCCCCGTATCTACCACTGATCTTCCTCTATTCCCTCCGTCCAGTCCCTCCCAGTCCTTCCTCAGCCTCCCCTCCCAATACCCCCATCCATCTCCCAAAGAGGGCAAGGAATCCCAAAGTGGACCAGTTCAGTCTGGCCTGTCCGGTTGAGAATCCCCATTTATGTCATGGAACTGTTCCAAGTAAGAAACCAAAAGTTATCACAGGCTTCTAAATATACATTTTCTAAATATATATCTTTCCACTCTCTCTTTTCTTCTTTACTCTCATTGAAATTTTTTCTGGATCTTTCATCTAAAAATGAAATATTTGATTTCCATGTCTCCAGTCTTTTCCCATTAAGTTCAATCCTTGTATGAATCAGTGTTCTTTAGAAGCTGCATTTCTAACCACATTTCCCCTCTCAAAATCCTTTCTTTAGTGCCTTATTAACATAGCTTGTTAAATGTAGCCACACAAGTCTGAAAGCATCCTATTCGCTCAATCTTATTTCAGCCACTCCCTGTCTATATTTTTGGCTTCAGAAACACCGAGCAACTAAAGTCTCCAGACACCACTTCACTTGCTCCCTTATCTCTCAGATGGCTCCCTCTCCCATCCTCTGAGTAACTACTTTCATCTTGCAAAACCAGCTTTTGCATTTGCATCTCACTGCATATTTATACTTCTTGCAGGAAGGAACCCTCACATTTTATAAACCCAGTTTCTAGCACAGTGTCTGGCATATTCTATGCACAAAAATGATTATTTTTGAACTGAACAGCAAAGTTGCTTCATGGTTCTGTTTAGCTTTTGCTAGTGGGTTCTTCACTTAAGTTGGTACTTGCCCTTTGTTGTATCTAATAGGAAGCTAACTTTAGTTGGATGCTTTGGTGTAGCAAGGATGTTTTTAATCTTGTTTCATGACCTACATTGCCAATCTCTTCACTGTTCAGTCTTAGCTTAATTGTCCCTTCATTGCATCCAAACCTTGAGAAACTATCTCTCATTCTGTTACCTTGACCCTGAATTATTGTGAGGCTCTTGTGGAGAGGTTATATTAAAGTGATGTTTCAAGGTTAGACATGGTGTGCATTGGGATTCAATAAATACTTATTGACTTTTCATAAAACACAAAAACACCATACTTTCTACATGTTTCCACACTGTTACAGAACAATAAACGTAATTTGTTAGTAGGAGGGGCCTAAGCTAAAATTCTCAGAGAAGAAATGATCACGTTATATGATTGTCTACTTTTCACATTTTTTTTTTTAGTTCTATGATAATATTATCTTAGTATAATATACAATTGGTGGGGTTCTTTCTGGCATTTTGAACTTTTTTTCATTATATTATAATCTCATTTGTTCCCCTCCTTTCTTACCTCCCCAATAGCTTCCCCCCCCCAACCTCCATTTTCCCTTCCTTCTTCTATACTAGATACCCCTTCTTCCATGGGAGAGTCCTTTTTGCTTTCATGTTCAGTTCTGAGTATTATTTATTATATAGCACTATTTTGTATAGTGGATAAGTATTTCACATATATTAAAGTGATGCTTGCATTTCATAAAATCCAAAGGGATGTGGTTGAAGTCTGTTGCCTTGCTTCACTTAAGGACAATAAGTGGCCAAAGAAATTGACCACTATTACAAGGAAAATTATTAAAAATTTTTCCTCAGAGTATTTCAAGAAAGTAGAACCTTGACTTTTAAGTCTCTGTTGGAAGTGAGAATTTGGAATTTATATGCCTCTTTCAATCAGTATTTCTAATATATGCCTAAATACTAATTATATTAATATCTATGAATGAAAGTTAATAATTTATAGCTAAATCTTACATAGGTGAACATTTTATGATGCTAATTAGTACCTTGTAATTAAAAAATATTGTGTGACAATTACATATGACTCTTAGGTCAGTTATAAACACATTCTAACTGAACTCACCAGTTTACTAGCTCTAATGAGGAGGCTGAGATATTGGAATAAATTTTTAACTTAATCCAGGTTGGTCCATGAATCAAGATCTGAAGATTATTTTTATCTAGATTGATAGAAGAGAGGGGAAAATGTAATTCAAGTCTCAATGTAGTAATGACTGTAGGGGTACGTGAGCCATTTTGCTAGAATTCAGTTATAATGAATTATTTTGAAATTGACTCACCATAGAGATTAGGTGTACTTTTCAACAAAATATTATTTGAGAAAGCATGAAAGACACCTGGTTTCTGGATTAAAAGTTTTTGGCCATGAGGCATTTAAAAAATTATTATTTAAGCATATCTAAAAATTTTAGAGTAATATACTTATAAAAAATGGCTGTCACTTTTGTAAAGCATATGCCCAGGGACATAATCATTTATTCCAAAGAGAACAAAGCTCCTCCCTATATCTGAATGTTATGTTTTTCTCTATGGATTCTCAATCAATAAATATTCCCTAATCTGCTTAGTTTAAGGGCTCTGGAAATAAATATTTCCTGATAATGGGTATTCTGCTTTAGAACCTGTGGGAACGCTCAAACTGCCAATACCTCATCACACAGAAGGGCCTGGTGACCCTTCAAAATGCTTTCAGACTTAAGCAATTAAAAATGCCCGGGATGTTTCACATGGGAATTAGGGACACTAAAATTGCTGTCTCGGTGCACTTAAGAGACAGGTATTTCAAACTTGACTCCGTGAGAGGCACAGTGGATTCTCTGGTTAGCTGAGAATGAAAGTAAATGTTAGAAGAAGGCAAATACCAGTCAGTCTGGTTGTTCCGAATAGCTTGATGGAGCTCTCACTGGTAGGCATGAGTTTTTTCATTACAAAGGTTGCAACACGTTTAAAACATACAGAGAAATCTGTGAGTGGAGACACGACAGAAGTTTTGATGTTACTCTTTCTTGTAGAAAAGGAAAAGACCCAAATCATCCAGAACCCCAAGATCCTAGGCCCAAAGCTGATCGGTTAGGAGAGTAAGATGTCAGCTTTATGTAACTTCTTATCTGCTGTGGCTTATTAAGTCGAATCAAGAAAATCATGTTCTACCGACAGGACTGTGCTGGAGAATAACAATCAGAAACATTGGCAAAATCATTTAACCACCCACATCTTCCCAGAAAATTACTCATAATAGCAATTTGCATTGATGTGTTAAGCAGCTGTTTTAATGATATGTGGGCTTAAACACAACAGGCATACATGGCAATTCTTTTCCTTTTCTCTACAGACCATAAAACTTACTATAAACTAAGTGAACAAAGGACTATATTTTTTGACAATGAAAGCTCAGGTCCTGTTTTCTGTCCATTAGAAAATTCCATTAAGAAAATCACTATTTCACTTTACGATGTCAAACTGGATATATATCTGTCACATCTATAGGTCTATAGTGTTTTTTAAAAAGGTAAAATTACTTATGAAAAAGTGTTAGTATATATAGTTTTATATACCATCTATTACTCATAGTTCTATATATTTACTAATAAATAACAAATATAGAAGAAAATGTCAGTGTCTTCCTAAGTTGCTCTGGACAGATGAGAGTACTTATATTCATGCAGGCTTTTCATCATATACTTGTTTTTAGACATCTGTTTTGTCTATTTCTCTCTTTTGACTAGTATTTAATATTGCATTGTTTATTTTGTCCTTTATACCAAAAAGCGATAGCTTTAATTTATTTATCTATATACAGTATCTTCTTTCTTTCTTTCCTTCTTTCCTTCTTTCCTTCTTTCTTTCTTTCTAAAAGGGCTGTTATATTAAATTATGTTGCAAATGTTGGTTATTTAATATAAAATTGAAAGATTTCAAATTTGAAACAGTGGAAATTTTTTACTGTAAATCGTTTCTTTCAATAACTTAGAGATGGATGAGCCAAGGAATAATTTTATAGTAATGATGTAAGCATCTAGAATCATGTTATTACAGTAGGCTTGGGGGAGAATGGGTCTCCAACTGTCTTATCTCCCCCCTCCAAAGTTTAGTAGTATATTTTAGTTTTCTCAGATTGTATGACATTTCCTCTTACTGTTTTATAAATATTTATTTTATTACTTTTAATTGTGTGTGTGTGTATTTGTATGTGTATGTGTTGTGTGTGTGTGTGCATGCATGTGTGCATGTGTGTGTGTGTGTGTGTGTGTGTGTGTGTGTGTACTTATACACACGAGTACAGGTACTCATGTAGGGCAAAGGCATCCCATGCACCCAGAGCTGGAGTTACAGACAGTTGTGAGCTCCCTGAAGAAGTGAATGCTGGAACCTAACTTAAGTCCTCTGTAGGAGCAATCAGCATCCAAAACTGCTGAGCCATCTCTCTAGCCACTGGTACTTTAAATAGAGTAAATCCTCCAGATTTTGAAGTCACTGGCCCTCTAATGAGACTTAATTGCCTCATTTCAGTTCAGCAACAAGGAGCTGTTTGAGATATTAGTTTTCCAAGACTACAAAGGTTAGACAGTGGCCCTTCGGGGCAGATGTTTTGCAGATAATGTGTACTGGTCTAGGTAATTCAGACTATCTAGGGCCCATAAGCCAATAGTTCTTTCCTTCCAACGAAGCTTCGGGGTGCCATAGTCACAGCTTGCTCTCTCTGGAGCTAAAGCTTAGGTAAATGACTCAAAACAGGAAGTTCTTCCAGAGCTGAGCTTAACATAGACCTGAGATTGTGGCCTGGATACAAGACCCTTTGTAGTCAGCTCCATCAAGCTGCTCATGAATTTTCTTACTCATAAAAATGTGGTTTGTAGTGACTCACAAAGCCTCACATTTAATGATAAGAACAAAGCCATTTTCATAGGAAACACCAATGCCACCTGAAGTTTTGTGGTCTTCCCTCTTGAGCCTCCCTATTGTGACCATCTTTTATCTTTTCTGGCTCAGCATCCTGCCTTCCAGACCTTATTAAAGCCACAATATGGCATTTTTTCATAACTTAAAGGTACAGAAAGCCCCTTTGAAATATAGCATCTTCAAAACAATTTTCTCACATGAGAAGTTCTTATGAAAAATTCAGATCATCAAAGCAAGTCAATACTACAACTCAGCCTAGAGTGTTTCAGGGGACACTGTCTCTTGCTATTCAAAAGTGCAATCTTGAATTGCCAACACATATTCTTGGTGATTTTTCATAGGCCAAATGATTATTCAAGATAGAGTCAGTGAAGAATGGATTCTCTGAGTTTGATATATTGCCAACTGTCGGTTCTTTCAATTAAGAACTGGGTATGTCCTGACCCACAAGACATGACAGAAGAAAAGAGCAGAGTCAGGCTAGGAGAAACACATTCAGGGCAGGCAATTTCAGTAGAGAGTGGGAAAGCCCCAGTTGAAATGATCAGCTCATAACTTACAACTATACTTGAAGGATAGTGGTTCCCAAAGTGTCTTCTATGAGCTAAGTAAGCATCATCACCTCCTAGAAAATTTTATCAGTGTTAAGTTCTTAGGGCTGGAGAAGTTGCTTAGTGGTTAAGAACATTATCTGCTCCTCCAAAGGAACTGTGTTTGCTTCCCACCATCCATAGAGGGCACCTCACAACCTCCTGTAACTCCAGTTCCAGAAGAACCAATTTCTTTACACACATGCGCTTGCGCACACACACACATTCATACATACATACACACACAAACACATACACACACACAAACACATACACATGCACACTCTCACAAACACATACACATGCACACTCTCACAAATAACATACACATACACACACAAACACATACATGTGCATACATACACACACAAACACATATAAATGCACACACACACATACATACTCACATACATGTGTGCATATATACACCCACACAACACATACATACATACCCATACATACAGACACATAGCACAGGCACATAAACATACATATACGCAGGTACACACACACACACTCATATACATGATGCACATATCTACTCCTAAATAAATAAGTAAAGAAAGAAAGAAAGAAAGAAAGGAAGGAAGGAAGGAAGGAAGGAAGGAAGGAAGGAAGAAAGAAAGAAAGAAAGAAAGAAAGAAAGAAAGAAAGAAAGAAAGAAAGAAAGAAAGAAAGGATGTGAATTCTAAAGCATGCTTCCACATATCCTATCTTCAACAAGGTCTTCTGGGAAGCCAGTTCCATGTTTAAGTTCAGGAAGCCCTGACATGAAGCACAGTGCTAGAGATCTTTCTTTCCCTTCCACACAACATAGCACCAGTAAAAGAAAAATCTGCACCATACTGTGTATTTCAAGGAGCAGTGGGCTGAGAAATAGCACAGAAAGAGCTATACAGTGGCAATTCAAGAGCAGCATCCATGTTTCCCACATGATCACTTGAACTTGGGAAGCCATAAAAAGACCATTTCAACTATTTTAGCTGGTGACCCTCCTCTTGGCATGTCTTCCAAATCAGAATCCTTAATAGTAGTGGTTTTCTGCTTCCTGGTCATTAACAGAACCAAATCCTTAGGCTTCAGACAGGGCTAAGGAGACTTCATTGGTTATATTAATTCTGTGTGGCTGCTATGACAAGTTATGACAGACTAGACACTTTAAAGCAGAGTTCTCACAGTTCTGCAGACCGAGATTCTGGATGCAAAGTGTTGAAATGGTTGCAGTTCTCCATCATGAGAAACCCTAGTCCTTCACCAGCTCCTTATTAGCTTTTTGGATCATTTGGTTTGTGGTACATGGATTCAGTCTTTCTGTTTTCATACAAGCATCTTCATCTCTTGTACCTCCCCATGGCTCTTCTGAGGATGTTATCCTTGGGATTTTGACCCTATCCAGTTAACCCAATATGAACTTTTCACTTCAAGCTATTTCACTTAATTAATCTGCAAGTGTGTTCCCTTCAAATAATGTAATAGCCATAGGGTCTTTGAATTCTAGAATCCAGAAAAATCTTCCAGAGAGTGGGTTTCTTTTCCCAGGACACTTGTCTCTTTGAAGAATATGGTAACCATATGCATACTGCAGGTGTTGTGACAAAGTTTGGGGACTAGAGATGTATGAAGATGATGAACCTGAAGTTAGATTGGTCTCATCACTAATACCCAGTGAGTGGTGGGGATAAGTCTGGTACATTCTTACATTCTAATCTTTCTTACTGTGTAGTTCTTTCTGGATGTTAGAGTATGGAATTCCAAGATCAGCATCTTGGCATCAAAAGGCAAACAGAGATTCATCTTATCAATGCCTTAACTCTCCTGTAGTTCATTGACACAGGAGGTAATAAACATGCCTTTATTTATTTATTTATTTATTTATTTATTTATTTATTTATTTATTTATTTATTTATTTAATTTACTTACTTATTTATTTACTTACTTACTTACTTATTTTTTATTTATTCATTCATTTATTTATTTATTTATTTATTTATTTATTTAATTTACTTATTTATTTACTTACTTATTTATTTATCTATTCATTTATTTATTTATTTATTTATTTATTTATTTATTTATTTATTTATTTATTTATTTATTTATTTATTTAACAAAGAGAAGAATAATAGAGTTAGAAGACTCCTTAAGGAACAGTAGGAGCCTTTAGGGAAAACAAAATAACTTCTTATTCCAAAACTGCAGAAATACTTCCTAAGGATGGCATAAAAAAATAGGGTACAAAGGGGTGCCTTCCTCTCTCACTTTCTGTTAATCTATTTCATGGTCTTGAGAACTTTTGTTAATGCATCATAGGATTAAGATATTGAATATGTTGCCTTAAAATGTGTTGATTTTTATGTTTTGAAAGTTCTATATCTCACAATTGTGTCATTTTTATTGTAAATATAAAGTCAATATTAATTATGGGGATCATATTACCAGGAATAATAGAAAATACCTTAAGATTGCTTTTGCAGTATTAGTATTTCCCCAAAGTACATTTTGAGAATCTTAGAATTAATGGGATCATGTAAGTTTGTCTTATGTCTTATTTTCTGTTTCTTTGGATGACTTATCATATTGGTACAAGATTTCAACATCTTTTGTTAAAAATAGTTAGTAGTTCCCCAAGGGTGTCCCTGAGCTGACAATAGCAGTGCCTTGGACATATACCTACCCCCTGGCCTTTCATTTAAAACTCCATCTTTACATTCAAGAATGATATAGTTTGTATTAAAGCCTAGAAACAATGCTGTTGTTGTGTGTATGTTTGTGAACTTGTCATATTGTTTGGATTTTCTATTCTCATTTCTATATGGGGAACATTTTAAGTCATTTATCTGTTTTGTTAGGTTGCTTAAAGTGAGGCATGAAAACATTTACTTGGGATCACAAAAGTACTAAGCATTGTGATCAACTAATATGGAAATGTCTTCGTCAAAGTTTATTGGGAATCATCCAGATGTTGCTTAAGTGTAATTAAGAAGTGACTTTTTGACACAAAGACCATGTGATACTTCAGCATCAGCTAATCGATGTTAGAGATATTGTACTTCAGTTTTTCTCTTTAGTAAAATTATAGAGAGCTTGTCATTTGTATACTTATACTATAGTAAATACCAATATTTTAATGCTTCACTTAGTGTGTGAATATCTAAATTTTTTTCATTCTTAGCTTCTGTTCACATACTCCTGCATGAGTCATAATGAACATGGGCCATGTATTATATTTCTTCACTGTCCTATATATATTGAATAAAAAATCTTGTAAATATTCAATGTGCAGAAGCACTTAACTTTGTGCTTAAGGACTATGATAGTTCATTGAAAAGGCTTATTGCTCTATTATTTTAAATGTATTTTTAATAATTTAAAAAATCATATTCTAATAAGAATTACCTTATTAAGATGGGCTGTCTTGTAAACAATAATATTAAAACTATATTATAAACTTCAAGCCACTATTGTATAACTATAATTTAGAAATTCTGAGTTCTTGTGATATGTTTTTCTTTTTTTTGAGAGCAGTTATCAAGTTTGAAGTGTGTTTGAGGTTTATGTGTTTATGTACTCAGCTGAACATGTAAGACAATATTCACTGGATGGAAAACCTGAAGGTTATAAGCTAAAGCCACACAATTTGAATCAGAACAACTGAGTTACTGATCCATAAATCCTGCCTTGACATACCTTTCAATACTAAGGTTCTTTAAAATAACGTTAGAGGTCCCCAGCAATATCAATGACCCACACTATTTTGGTGAGGAGAAACATGTGTAACCCTGAGGATCTGCCATGCTGGGCTTCTGTCCCCTCTGGTACCTGTTGGATGTGTGTGGTAGCAACATCTGGCCTGTCTGGTCTCTCATTGCTACAGAGCATCCCTTCTTATCCATGGCAAAGATGCTTTTGTCAATACCCCATTTTTCTGTCTAGGCTCTGAAAGATGCACATACTAGACAGAACTGTTGTGCTTTGTAAGGCTTTTGGGCACATCTGCTACCCAGTGTGTGTAGGTCCAGATGTAGGAGCTAAAATAGATCTGTTCCCACCATCTTGTTTTTCTTCTGCAGTTCTGAGCCTCTTTTGTGTGGGTTCAGCAAGGGCTTCAGATGGCAGGTGTCTCTTGCAGTCTAATCTCTGCTTGCATAAAGAACTTGATATTAATGAACAGCTCTCCTAGTTACTGTCCACACAGTAGTTGAAACTATGCATTTTATAAATGCATACCTCAGCATAGCTCTAGCCTTTTCTATCTTGTTTGTAATTCTGTATACAAAGATTGTGTTGGTTCTTAATGGGATTTTAGCCAGCTTGAAATGGATGCAGAATCATTGGAGGAACAAAGGAACACCTAGAATTCATTTCTTTTTTAAAAATAAAGCCTTTAGAGTCAACCAGATCACTTTGGGCTGATAAGTGAGAAGGGGTTTGAAGTGACAGATTCCTCTAGGAATGTACCTGTGATCTCTAGAAGTACACAGTATGGGAGAGGGTTGACCTATATGCAAATACAAGAGGCCTATTTCTTGGAGCTATTGGGTTTCCCTAGCGTCCTCAAGGAGATGAAACCAGCTTTCATCTGTTTCCTGGCAGGTACTTCTCTCTAGAAAGGAATTTAATCCTGAACCACCTCTTCCTTCTGAGCACAGGTCAGTTTCTTTCTTTTAATCTAAGAGCAGGCTGATGCATTTTGTATCTTCTCATTTACCTAGAAAAAAGTTGTGTTATTCAATGCATCTTTATGAGATTCTCACATATTTTGTGTTACTCTATTTTTTTTCTGCCTCTGATAATGACATTTCTGACAAAGCGTATTTCCATCACGCAACTGTTAGTAGAATTTGAATGAAGCTACATTAAAGAGTGGGTGCTTATTTCAACACCTTTAGTAACAATGTGTTGGGTACCTGTGGCAGATAGCACCATCTCTCATACTGTCTTTTTCTCCTTAATGCACACTCAAATAATAGCTTCTGTGCAAGATAATATATGGAAGCACACAGGCTGGCATTTTGTAATATCTTCCTGAAGACCATTGCTACCACCTGACAGCAATTTTCCATGTAATAAGAAAATAGAATGCATTAGACCACCATCCTTTCTACAAACACTACTGGGTTTTTTTTTTGTGTGTATAAGTAATTACAAATCTATATATTTTTCTGTTTATTTTATTCTAAAAGAAATTGAGGCATCAGCTTGAATATTGTTGCTCCTAATTCTTGCATTGCAAACCTGAATTTGCTTTCTTTGTCCTTTTTTTTTTTTTTTTTTTTTTTTGACCTGTTCATTGGTATCTTGAGTGTAGGATAAGGCAGAAAGCAAATCCTGTCTTTTATAAAACACGGTTCAGGCAGAGTGGAAGTGTGCCTTGTGGTCTTTGTGCTTAGGACTCTGTTATTATGTCTCAGGATGACAACATAATTGTAGAGATGCTGTTGTTCCTCTGGAGAATTGCTTGAACCCCGGATATTCTTCTGCTTAATGATGCATAATCGTCCATTATCCATCTTGTATTTATGCTTCTTTTAAGAAATTAATGACAGACTGGCCATGAGAGCAATAGTTTGGCACTTTCCTTGAAAATTAATTCCAACATTAGCCAGAACTTATGTTTTAAAAAGCAAGTTTCCCTTCAAGAAACAAAAGATAAAATTTTGATCATCTGTATCTTTAGATACTTTAATATTTTAGATTTTGGAGACAAGTTCTCCATAGTCTATGCTGTACTCAATTTTTTTTTAATATACTGGGGAATGACCTTGAACTTTAAACCTTCCTGACTCTGTCTCTAGAGTTTTAGAATGTTTACTCTTATGTACAGTAGTGCAACATGATGGTTTACTATGGACTGCCAGGAATGTTTACATTTTCGCATGCCCATTAACAATGGAAGTCTTTTAGGCAGGAAATTTACAGTGCACATTCTCCCTCTTAGTACACGTTGAGGATTCACTTGTTTGTGTAAAGTGTGGAGAAAAGCAGTTACCAATCACCTGCTTTTGCAAGTAACCAACATTCTTGTTTATAATTTTTGTCTATATCAACTATTTTTCCAGTTAAGGGTCCTTATTCTGCCTTTATTCTGTATGGAATCAGAAAATGCCCACACCAGATTGGCCTATGGGTAAGCCTTTGTGGCATCTTCTTTATTGATGATTTGTGTGGGAGGGCCCAGTTCACTGTGGGTGGGGCCAGCCCTGGAGAGGTGGCCCTAGATTATATATATATATATATATATATATATATATATATATATATATATATATATATATATATATAAAACAAGACGTGAGGAACAAGCCGGTAAGCTTATTCCTCTGTGGTTTCTGCTTTCATTCCCATCTCCAGATTACTGTCATAAGTTTCTGCAGTGATTTCTCCCAGTGAATGAGTGTGACCTCAGAGCTGTAAGCAAAAATAAGTCCTTTCCTTCCCAAGTTGATTTTGTTCATGGTGTTTTTTTTTTCATCACTTCCTTTATTTCTTGAGATTATAATTTCATCAGTTCCTCCTTGTAATGTTATAATAATGCACATACCATGTATGGGGGAGGGGCCGGCCCATGCGGCACTGCAGTGAGTTGAGAGACACTTATTATTATGGAGAGAGAAGAAACAGATGGAGGTGGGGGGGAGGGAGGGACAAACGGAGGGATGGAGACAGAGAGAAATGGAAGAGAGGTGGTCAGGAATTGAGGAGCTCACTCTCAGACAGGATGGGGAGAGGGAGGAACTGAGAGAGAGAGGGAGCCCTAGGTGGAGAGCCTTTTAAATGGAGCCTGGCCTCAGAACCCTTGTCAGGAGAACCCTTGTCAGGCTGGCTAATTGCCATTGGCCAGCTGTGATCAGGGGCTAGAGCAGAAGCCTATCATTCCTTCCTCTTTTTTCTTCTAAACCCTCCCATATCCCTCTTCTTGTTCTATTTCAAATATATGGGCTCTTTTCTCATATATATATACATGACAATAATTAATAATATTCAGAATTAATATATATTATTAAATACATAAATATAATTTGTTCAGCTTCTATGTTACTTGTATATATGCTTCCAGGGTTAAGAATTCGATATTGAGCAGCAAACTGATGTGAACTTTCTTGACATGGCTCCCATAACATGACAACCTAAAACATGGTCACGGTGATTTATCACAGCAGTAGAAATTCTAAGACACCTTCCAAAGCCAAGATGTTAGAAAAATCCTAAGCATATTTTTGAATACTTGATATGCTAATAATTTGCATATGTAGCAAAATGACTTTATTTAAAGATATATAATTTAGAATGTTATGTAGTAGCATCTGGTTTACAAATATGTGAAAACAAATATTCACATATTAGACAGGGTTAGTCTTGTGTCTTGAATGCTGAATGTGAGCCTACAATCCTGTTTTAGCCTGTTTCTCTGCTCTAACAAGATGCGGCAGGCTGGATGAATGGCTGAAACCTAAAGCAGTTTGTTTCTCACGGAGATAGCACCTGGGAATATACCATCAAGGTGCCTGCTTAGAGATAGATAGCTTTCATCTTCTTGTGTCCTTATATAACAGGCAAGATGGTGAAGAAGCTCTATTGTCACTTCTTACAAGTCCACTCTACCCTCAGGATCTAGATCAAATGACATCCTACAGGCTCTATCTTCATAGAGCTTTATTTTGAGACACAGTGCATCATCATCTAACTTGGAAAGGGAGACTAAAGTATTTCAGAACATATTTCTTATAAGTATCATAAGTAGGGATTACTATTAACAGTATCTTGAAGATGCAGGATCTAAGGTGAAGGAAATGACAGGTGATAGGTCCAAGTTTACTCAGAGAGTAGTTTAACTAGAATGTTTCATTAAAAGCTGTAGCAAGTAGAGCTAACCTTATCTTTCTAGCTTTTTTCATGTGGGTCTGAGTTCAGGTTACCCATGAACTCCCTATTAATTTCCTGATATACTAGTAGCAATAAATTTTTATTATTATGGGATTCAAAGGGATGTTTGGGGTATGCTACTTGGATAACATTTTATTTCTATGGAATTATTGTAAATTTTGACTTGTATGTAGGCTTTTGTCAGTCACATCTTATAGGAACATTTAAATATATATTATATGCTTATATATTTAATAAATATTATCTCTGAAATGGTTGCAAGGTTTCCCTTAGCTTTCCCAAAACAGCACTCAACTGTGTTCATCATTACCAGGGCCAAAGCAAGTTTGTTTGCTATTCTATATTTCAATTTCAAGTCCTAAGTACTCAAAACAATAGATTCATGTTAAGAAGGCTTCCAGAGATATTGTAGGATTGATTATTAGTGTTAGGTGCCTTTATACATTGTAGAACATTCTCAAAATTGCCATTTATAACCTTTAATACTCATAGAGCTGAGTAATCCTCATGTATTCATATATTTTTAAGATCTGTCAATAATTTAAAAACCCACTCTAAAGTTCTGGGCTTAAATAATGCATGCCATGTGGTGGCTTGGGGTAATTGTATTTTCATTTGTATGTGCTAAGCATCCATCCTTCTCTAACTTGTGAGGACTCAAACTTGACTGTTCCCAATGCCAACACTATGACAAAGCATATTTAGGATTATATGGCCAAGTGTATGGTCAAGCAGTATATTCACAAATATAATTTCTCATCTATGGTCATAAGGATCTTGTTGGGTTAATTTAGTCACATTTTACTGACAAGTGTTTTGCTTCAAGATCAAAACTTCTGTAAACAAAAATCTAGTGTGTGTGTGTGTGTGTGTGTGTGTGTGTGTGTGTGTGTGTATACAAAAACAAGAATCAGATAAATTGAACAGATCATGCATTAAGAATCCCATCCCACCAATGTTAATTACCATTCCTATAATTAGTAAATATTTTACTGTGTAAAATGTAAATTTCTGCACTGTGATTTGGTTGTATAAAAGCTTCCTAAATTACTCACAGTCTGATCTAGACAGATACAATTGGCCTACATATATTGCTTTAGTTAGGGTTTTTATTGGTGTCATAAAACACCATGGCCAAAATAAAGTTGGGAAAAAAAAGTGTATTGCCTTATATAGTTTGTAATCCATCATTCAGGATTGTCAGGTCAGCAACTCAAGGCAGAAACTGATGCAGAGGCCATGGAAGAGTCTGCTTACTAGCAGTGTCCTCATGGTTTGCTCAGCCTGCTTTCTTATATCACCCAGGACCTCCTGCCTAGGGGTTTCAAAGCCCACAGTGAGTCAGGCCCTACCATGCCAATCATTACTCTAGAAAATGTACCACAGGATAATCTGGTCGGGGACATCTTCCCAGTTATGGCTTCTTCTTCCTAAATGACTCTAGCTTTTATCAAGTTGATGCAGAGCTAGCCAGCATATATATTATATATAAATATATAATATAATATATTATAATATCTATTATATATACATATAATATATATAAATATATAATAGAATGTGGGCCTCAGCCAGTAGGAAATGAAAGGAACATGTGCTGGAGGATTCTGCAGAATCATTCATTTTTGAAGCACTAAATGGGTGAAAATGAAATGCTCTTTGTATAATAATTAACAGAATTGTGGAGACAACCAAAAAGTGCTTATGTAAAAGTTTTTGAAGATTTCATGAAGGCTGAGGAGTGGGGTGGACTCCCAGTGATCTGTGCTCCACTTGCATAAAGATGTGAATTTATTGTAACATTTTCCATTCTTTCCCGAGTTCAGATGGTCCAAAGTAAGTCACAAGGAACATATATATGTTAATATATACTATATACTTTGCTGCTATATACCTATGCCCAATTCAGCCGTTTAAATGAATTTCTGCCTAAAAGATAATATCTGTCTGTTTTTACTTTTTTTCTTGATTTTGTTGGGACCATTAAATTTGTCTTTGTTAAATGACTAAAAAGTTACATACAATATCCGTTATTAAAGTGTCCTAGGGGTTGGGATAATAATACAAATAAATAGGTATGTGTTTCTTTCTGACAGAAATCCCCGCTGTTAAAAGGCCAGGCATCCCATTTTTATAAAGTAGGATCATTACAAAAGGCTTGGCTGGACTCCCAGAACAAGAGGTTCCCCAGTGAGAAACCACCTGTTAGCAAAGCCATCCTACTGTTTTGTGTCAGAAAAAAATATAAATCATCTCCAGAAAGCAGTGCAGAGAAGGTGGAGGGAAATTATAATTGAAATTTTGCAGAGTTATACTCCAGTTGTGATAGCTAGCATGCATTCAAGTCACAACCTCTATTAACTTTATGAAAGAATTAGAAACAATAATATTGGTGTTCAAGGAAATAGCGAAGCAAAGTCTTACAGGAATGCCAGCCAGAATAAACAACATGCAAAATAATGCAATATCTGGAACCAATTCATAGTTAGAGGTCAGCATTCCCATTGAGAAGTGGTTTAGAGTGGCCGAGGAGATGGGTCACTGTGTTTAATAGTAAAGCAAGTAGAGGTTTAGAGTAGCAGATATTTTGATATCACAGATTTCTTCCTGCACCTGTTGTGTTTGCTAATAATAATAATAATAATAATAATAATAATAATAATAATAATAATAACTCACATGGGGACATCACAGTGTTCTCAGTACTGAGTCGTATAAGCTGTATATCTGAACTTCCGTACAATATATGACACTGGGGAACAGTGGAAGATATGGCCTAGTGCAAGAGCTGTGTATTAGCTTCTAGTAAATCTATGAAGCTCACATTTGCAGTTTGTTCTCATATCAACCAACCACACCTCTCAGAGGGCCATTGAAAATATTACACAAACATGTAAAATGCTCAGAATAATCAGATACAATATTATCTGAGAAATAATTGTTCAATTGAGCATAGTTCGGTGACTAGCCAGCCTAATTTTAGCTATTTCTGTCTGTGGGATTCACTTTACTTCTTTCAGACATTTTAATGTATTTTTTTCTGTACATTGGGAGCTTCCAGGCTTATTCTGCACAGTCGACTGCTTAAGAGTATACAGTGAAGTTTGCCTGTTATTTAATTGTAACCACACTGAATATCACTGGATTCTAGGCAAGCTATAAAACTGTCTGTTTTCTGATCTGTAAGGTGAGGGTGACGACAGCATGGAATAATGAGTACATGGTGTAAGAGAATGACACAGAGCTTTCCACATGCAAATTTCTCAACCAGAGACAACTATTTCCACCATTTTTCTTCCACGACTTTCTTTGGACCTGGGACCATGAGATCTACTTCTAATACCTACCCCTGCCCAAATGTTCAAGGTGAAACCCAACATTAAAAACGTAGGAAGCATTTCTATGTCAGCACATCACCATGTAGCTTGTCCTCCAGTCATGTAAGGTCATACTGAGCAGCTCTTGTGTCTTTCCCTTGTCCTGGGTTCTACTCTAGCTTTCTGCTAGAAATGCCGTGAGTTGGGATCCATCGGCAAACTTCTCCGATGGTCTCTGAAGGCCATACCATCATGCATATTTTCAATGATTGTGAACCCTGGACTTGTATGATCACCCTAATGCTTGTACCTTGAAGACATGGTGAGTGTTTGGTAAATTTTCAACTGTTTAATAGTAGTAGTCAGTCAATGGCAGGCTCTAAGTTTTCAAAACTCTGTGGGCTCCTGATGAGTCTGCCCAAGTCATAGTCTCAGTAATTGGTCAGTGATAGTAACTCTAATGAGTGAGCAACACATCTCTCTAGAGTAACTGATTTTCTGCGATTCCAGCCTCATTCACAAAAGAAGTACTTCCAGATGATGCAAAAGTAGAACAAAGAGTTTCAATTCAGTTGCAATCCAGTGTTCCCAATCTATGCTTACTTATGAGTTTGACTTTTCGGTGTTTATGGGTCAAGTTTCCTCAGTGAAATCTGGAGGTACAGCCTTCACATACAGTCAGAGGTCCATAAAATAGGCGAGAGAAATTGGCCTTCATAATGTCTAAAGATTAATAGTAGCTGGCTGGCCGTGTTGGGATGAAAATGTGTCCGCAAATGTCTACCAAGGGGAAGACAACATAGGTGAGCTGGAAAGAGAACTGGTCCCTTTGGGTGTGGACAGTAGTTTTAGAAAGAAGCTTTGGGCTAACCTACAAAATCACCACAATGCAGTAAACCTAATGACTCAGGGGTCTCAGGTCTCACGGGGAAGGGAATCCATTGCTAACTATAATTTTCTACTATCCGTTCTCTTTTTACCTCTGCTTTGAATAGACTATAACCAATGTCCATTCTCCCATGCTTCTGCTAAGTGGGCTTCTTTTGGGGAGTAATTAAAGAACGGAAACTTTGAGGAACTGTCCTTGGGAAAACAAAAGCAAAGAGCAGCAAGCCACTGACTAGGCAGAACCTGCTTATAACAAATTTATTATCGCGAACTGGAAGTCATTAAAACATTTCAAATTAAGCTTTAATATTAAATTTAATATTAACATACTATCATAACGGCTGTGTGTAGTCAACCTCTTTTTTTAAAAAAAATTCTTTATATATTTTTATTGAAAATATATTTATTTTGCTTTATTTTTATAAAAAATGGTATTTTTATGTACGTATCCCCCGTTCCTTCTCTCTTCCCTCCTCCAACCCCCTCCCCCAGTTAACCTTCAGCCTCGCCCCTTCTTATCCACCCATCCCCTCCTCTTAAAGAGGAGAGATACATAATTAATAGCTTGCTTGCCTATTCCTCGGGTTTGCACACATATGCCCATAAGCAACTTGAAACAAGGACACACCTTCTTTTTCATTAACTTCAGGATTTACCTCACAATACTGTTTCATGCGATCTGAAAAGGGGTGTGCTAGCCATGTAGCTCAACAGGTCAGCAGGTAAAAATGCTTGCCCCCAAGCCTGATAACTGGAGTTCAATCCCTGAGAACCCCATGGTGGAAAGGGTGAACAAGCAGAAAGTTGTCCATTGTCCTCCATCTGCATGTCATGGCACATGTGTTCACATGCACATATGGCAATCGATGTAAAAAATTGAAAGGATTAAATGTAGGAAGAGATAGCGAAAACTGTTTTATACTTAACACTTAAAAGTCACTCTGCAACTGAGAGCTGGCTCTCCTTGTCTGTAACATTCTCTCCAAAGCCATGTCATTTTTTTTTTTGTTGTTGTTATTATTACTATTGCAAGTATGGTGTGGGAACACACGCCACAGTATGCACACAGGTAGAAGTCAGAGGACATATCTGAAGAGTCAGCTCTCTGCTTCTACCTTTGCATGGCTTTTGGAGATTGATCTTAGTTTCCAGGTTTGCACAGAAAATGCCTTTACTTATGACATCTGCCTAGTCACATTAATTCTAACAAACGATTTCACAACAAAGTACGGATCTCTTAACTTTTTATTGTATAGTGAAAACTATCTCCGTTAAGAAGTACACTCTTAGTGCTTTCTGGTCCCTGTCTGCATAAACTCTGACTTCAGTGCCCTCTGGATGCATGAGAAAGTTTTTCTTGTTTTTCTCATCTCTCCCTGGGGAGCAAGCCATTTTTAACCTATTTCTTTCTTGCGGATTATTTTAAAAAATCAAACAAAATATGATCCAATCCTTAATTCTAATACCTTCCATTTTCAATGAGAAAAAACCTTGTTAATGTATAC
Source organism: Phyllotis vaccarum (assembly GCA_033318265.1). Lineage (NCBI taxonomy): Eukaryota > Metazoa > Chordata > Mammalia > Rodentia > Cricetidae > Phyllotis > Phyllotis vaccarum. The sequence goes on from JARWLC010000007.1 coordinate 16,899,516, forward strand.
ACTAAAAACAAATAAACAAAAGTAACGTCCATCTTGACCGTGAAGAAACTGGAATCTTGGCAAACTGAATTTCCCGGGATCAGCATTTCATGTTCTAAGAATATAATTGCAGTCATCTGTGGCGCTGTCTCATTTCCTTACCTTTGTTATTATTTCTTTATTGAAGGTGTCAGTGTTGCTAAAATACCATTATTTGATTAAATTAGAGACTATAGAGTCGGTGTAGTGAATGAAACTGCCAATGTCGGTGTTGGGATTGCTTGCTTTTGAACTTGTGCTTAGTCCCCAGGTTTTGGATGATTTATGGGGGTTCTGACAAACAGATGTCTTCCTCATTCTGGGATGTCTCAACAAGAGTGTGACAGATTCTCAAACCCAAATCCAGGAGTGACTAATGAGAGCAGATAAATTTTGTATATATCATATATATTATACATATATATTATGTTATATATTACAAATATATAATATAGTATATGATATATAATATACAATATATTGCACACAAACACACACACACACACACACACACACACACACACACACTCAACCATTAAAAGCTCCATCTATGGTAAAAAGCCAGAATTTTAGGACTCAGTCTGGTCCAGGCCATTTATAGTTGTATGAATTGCTGAAATTATCCAGTGAAACTGATTACCTCTGTTCATCACAGTGTTAAGATAGAACACAGTGTTAAGATAGAACACATACTTAAGTTTTATTCTTTCCAAGAAGGAAATGCACTGGTGCTTTTGTTGAAAATAAAAAGAAATTTCACTAGGAATTCCTGTGTGTTCTCTACCCTTGTGTAATGTGGAAAGCATGTGTTCATGAAATTATAAATTTATTTAATATTAAAATACTTGAAATTGATTCAAATTATGCTACTTTATAAAGAAAATATGCTTTGTAAAGAAGCCTCTTTTTTGTCCCATTATTGGATGATGTTTGTGATTTGGGTAGGGAGAATTGATTGGAAAAAGGCTCGAAGGAGGCAATGTTTCAGTATTCCTGAAAGAACAGCTTGACAAACAGTTATCATTTACAATTTCTAACTTGTGTACGGTGGGTTCATCCTAAGACAGTTCTTTTACATTCAGTTAGTAGTACTAAATTTGTTAAAATGTTCTGTAGTCAGAAGTTTCTGTGTCCTGCCTGGCTGGGCCCACAGCCATTTTGTCCAAAATAGTAGAGGCTTATATTAACTGTAAAGAGTTTGGCCTATGGCTCAGGCTTATTTCTTGCTAACTCCCATCTTTAAACTAACCAATGATTCTTATCCATGTTTAGCCACGTGGTGTGGTACCTGTTTCTCAGTGCAGTGTTCTCAACTTGATTCCTCTGCATTTGGCTGGCATCTCTGCTCCTCTCAGAACTCTCCTTGTCTGGTCATCCTGCCTATACTTCCTGTCAGCCTAGCTTCTCGTCAATCAGCATTTTTAAACCAATATTTACAGTGATTAAATATTTACAGCATACAAGAGCATGGTCCCTCTCCTTTTATAAAAAAACAAAACAAAACAAAACAAAGAAACAAAAGCAAGGAGTCCAAATCTAATCTCCTTTGTATAGGTTTTTTTTTCCCCTGACCATTATCTATAACAACTTGTAACCAACACTCTAAACAAAGACAACCATTTATAATCCGTTTTTGGTAATATGGGTGTAGTTCTCTAGATTACTTCCTTCTGGTAATCTTATGGGAATCCTGAGAAATTTCAGGATTATAGTCAAGTCCTGATTGAAGTTGCCTATGATGCTAAGTCATTTCAGCCAGTCTCCTTGAAGCTGTTCTGAATGCAGAGCTCAGAGGAAACTGTAACCGAGGTGCTCTGAAATGCTGGATCATCTGGGCTAATGGTTCCCATCAGAGATTTTTCAGGGAGTCTTCCTTAATCAAGCCTTATTTTTTTTAACCTGTAATAAACCCACAGTCTATCATTTTCTGTGGAAATAAAAACAAAACCTCTTTTCTAAAATAATGTATCTTTTAACTTCAATTTTGAAGTCAAGGCATTTACAAAATAGATACGATACGTTGGATTAATCCAGCAACATTTATAATCAAATGTCTTTCAGCAGCTCTTGCTGCTTCCCTTGAAGAAAAAAATATAATATACAGTATCTAGACTCTCTGTGTATATACCATCTTTATGTGGTTTATTATTATTTCTTTCTATTTTATTTCTTTATTAAGGAGTTTCTCTACCTTTTCCTTTTCTCTCCTAAGCCTTTTAGATGTCTGTTTGTATGCTTCTCTGAATCTGTACATCTTTTTTTCTGACTGCATCTGCTAAGGCATGGCCAGGATTAAAGGCTTGACTATGGTGGCCAGCTCCACCCAGCTCCTTGGTCTATGAGATAAGAATGTCAAAGCTGAGGCTGCAGAAGGGGCTCTGTGTGTAAGCTTGTACTGCTCTTCAGAGGCTCTCAGTTCAATTCCCAGCATCCATGTCAAGACATTCAGAACCATCATTAACTCCAGGTCCAGGAGATCTGAAGCCTCTCTTGCACTCAGCAGCACCCAAAATGTATCTCTTTCACTCACTTATACATGCATAAGTAAAAATGTTAAGAAATGACTCGAAATAAAAAACAAAGCTAATAACAATAGTTTGTATAAAGATTGCAAAGCATGGGTTTATAATTAAGGACAACTTAACTACATTTTAAAAATGGTATAAATAAAAATTGCTTATATTTTTCTAAAATCTGAAATTATTTCTGTAACTTGATTTTTATTAAATGTAGTTATGATTGAGGTTTGGAGAAGGCATTGACTTAGAAATGACTACATTTTAGGGCAGACTTCACACATCGCCCCCCCCCCCCCGTTTTGTTTTCCGTATGTATGGATATGTGTCACTAGGAATTTCATTCAGAACTATGCAGCAAGCTCAAGTTTCATTTGTTTTCTTTGAGAAAAATTACATTATTCCAGAATTATTTATGTCAGAAATAGTAAATGGAAGAAAGATGAAACCAGTCCAAGTGCCTTTAAAATAGAGTTTAAAAATCCAGATGAGTTATCTATCCTTGGGATAAATAATCCATCATTTTCTCTTAAGAGTTTTCCATCACATTGAAAGTCAAAATGGTTTCATATATTACCACTTCTTTGATCCTCACCCCACTAAGGGAAGACCTCACAAAGTACGGCATTAAATGTTAGCAAGCTTCCACTCTCTCTTCAAAGAGAGTTGCTTGCATGACTATAGAGAATGAACACATGTTGAAAAGTAAATCTGGAATTTGAAATTCTTTCCATTTATAATTATCTCATTTACTACAAGGAGTAGTAATCCTTTTTCCACTCCAGGATGTAACCACTTGGAATTTATTCTTTTATTTCCTCATGTTTGTTCACAATACCATAATTTATGGCTTCCACATCAGTCTAAATGATAGTTTGTCTGGAAAAGGCTTTGGGGTCCAAAGCACATGTCACTTCTTCAGAGTTGTGTGTGGTGATGATACCCAGAAGTATGATTTATAAAATGTGAATGTCTTGGTGGTCCTGTTTTGATTTCCAAGAACAAGGATACTGGGTGATGGGTGATGGCAAAGCCAAGCTTTCTTCAAGATCAAAGCTCCGTCTTCATGATAGCTTAGGCCAGTAGAAACTGTTGAAGTAAAAGTCCAAAGAAACAAATACTGTCAGGTATTCTAGCAAAGACCATTTTCTTGCCAAATTACCCAAAGGTAACATTGTATGGATATCCCCAAATATCATCAAACTGAGCTTGCTGTAACCAGAAAAAGGCCCCATAATGCTTCTGTAAAAAAAAGTTTTTTATTTTTAAAAAATAGAAAATTCTAAGTTTTGTCACCATTTCAAAGGTAACATTGGGTTTTATTGTGTTTATTATCTATTTTGCCTCCTGATAGAATGAGATCTCTGGCTTTTTATAAAGTAAAGGATCCTTCATCACTAATTATCCACACCCTGTACATTTCTGTATTAAGCCATGCAGAGCACCTTTGCTATACATTACTAAGACTTATTTGTCTTCTGTGAAAGGGGCCTTTTCTATAGGACTCTGGTTTAAACAAATAGATCCATGGGACTTATGCAAAACTGCAGTTCCCTTTATTTTAGTGAGTGCATGTAGTATCCACCCAGGCAACCAAGTTCTACTCTGCCTTGGAGCATGAATCATTCACTTACTCTTGTTTAGACAAAAGAAGAGTAGATGTGCACAGATTCCCACATTGCATCCCTCGGGTTTCATCATCTCTACCTTCACAATCCTCTTAATACTTTATTTCAACTCTCTGAACTTTATATTTTCTGATCTCCATATCAAAACAATTGTAATGAGATGTACTGACTAGCTTTGTATCCACACAAGCTAGAGTCATCCAAGAGGAAAAGGCCTTGATTGATAAAATATACCCTTTACATTGGGCTATAGGCAAGCCTGTAGGACCGTTTCTTGATGGGTGACTTATGGGGAGGGCCCATCCTGTCATGGGTGAGGCCATCTCTGGGCTGGTGGTCCAGGGTTCTATAAGAAAGCAGCTAAGCAAGCCAGGAGGAGCACATCAGTCAGCAGCAGCCCTCCATGGCCTTTGTATCTGCTCCTGCCTCCAGGTTCCTGCCCTCACAGCTTCTGATGATGAACTGATATATGGAACTGTGAATGAAATAAACCCTTTCCTCCCCAAGTTGGCTTTGGTTACAGTGTTATATCACAGCAATAGTAACCCTAGCTAAGACAGCAGGGGTATCAGTTTTTAGTCCTGGCAGTTGAGCCTATATACTTTACTTATAAGACACTTTTCAAATCCCATCATCAATCCTATTTTTCTCCTGATTAATTGTCACCTCTCATGTCTGCCAGATTTTTAAACAGAAAATTCAAGTTTCAATTCTTAGGACCCCTTAAAAGATATGTTTTATAGATTTCTCTCCTGTTCCTGTCTTTCATACCTCCCTATTACCTGGTCAGTTTAGACTAACCTACTGTTTTAAGCATTCTCTCCTGCTGCATGTTTGCCATCATCCATCCCTTCATCATGCTACTGTAAATCTCCTGGTAGCCAGGTTATATTTTCTCTGCCAGCAAAAATTTTGTGCATCTTACAAAAGTTTATAATCTTCCTGCAATCTTCTTGGAGCATGACTCATTCACTTACTCCTGCTTATACAGAAAAAGAGTATATGGATGTGCGCAGACCCAGGGAAGAGATTGTCAGACTTGACCCTAGTTCTCTACTAGTTATTAGATACAAGACCTTGTGCAAATTCAAATCAGTCTTGTGCCTCAGTTTCCACATTTGCATAATGGAGATGACAATAGTGTATTCTTCCTGGGTTTTCATAGAAATTAAATTAAATATAAAGCACTTGAGATAATGGCTGACTCATACAAGTTCTAGTTTGTTAAATGAAGTCATCAAGAGTTGACTTTAGCGATTAACTGATTTTTCTTTCTTTCATACAATTGGCCAAATTCCTCCCATACTATTTACATGCACATCTAATCAATGATAATTGTATTAGAGAATAAAGCGCTGTGTGTGTGTGTGTGTGTGTGTGTGTGTGTGTGTGTGTGTGTGTGTGTGTGTGTGTGTGTGTGTTGTCTAGGGTTCAGTGCTTACTTTGTGAAGGGTGAACTTTTATTGTGGTGGTCGAATAATCTATTCTTGAAAGATAATTTTTAAAGATGGGAGTCAGCCTTATGAGGCTATTTACTTTTAAGATTTTAATTTAACTGAAAAGTCCCATGGAACATTTTTTTCTTGTTCAGTAGTGCTTTCTACTAAGTACATGAAGCCTTAGGTTAGATTCAGTTGATCTAGAGTATGTCTCTGCTCCTCTTTAATCTCATAGGTCTTATAGTTCTTGTGTCTTGACAACGGTTCCAACAGATAATAATATGTTACCCCTGGCAAAGAGTTTTACAGATTGTCTCTAATTAAAATGTGTGGATGTCTTTGATCATCTTACCCTCACTTAGTAGGTGAGGAAACTGGAGACAGGGGCATTGGGTAGCCAAGTCCTAGTGCAGTGCCTGGGGCAGCCAGCATGTGGGCGTGTTTCCCATTGCCAGGTTTAAGGATACCATCCAAAACGATACTATCAGGACCACACCAAGAGTTCTGAACAGGATCCTGGAATTCTCATAATAGGAATCAGAGTTAAAAGAGAGCTTGGAATCATCTCATTAAACTCTGTACATATAATTATTTTAAATAAATTTATGACCCGAGCCCCTTTGGTCTATGTTTTGATTCCTTTGGAGACTTATCAGTTTGATTCAGATCTCCGCATTTGCCGCATCACTGGACAGACCTGCTTAGCATCAGGTTTTTGTCTTTCTGAAGTTTTCATTCATTTGCATACGCTCTTTTCTTAAGCCACAATATATTTTGTTCTCTCCCATCAGATGATGCTTTGGAGGGGAGAGGGCAGATGCTAGCCCTTTCCTTGTTGGCCGCAATGCCTTTAATTCTCCTAGACATTCAAGCTTTGGAATTTTTATGCCACTGGAGGGAAGTCCGCATTTCCCCTTTCCTTTTTTTCTAGCTGCTGATTAACTAACTAGCTCTCCTTTCCGTGTTCTTCAGCCTCCCAGGAAGAGAAGAAGCACGGGCATCCTCAGTGCATTCCCCTTGCGTAGGTTCCTGCTGTACCTACTGCACCTACTGCACCTACTGCAGGCTCCCTTTGGGGCCACTCAACATCTCTGTTCTGTGTCTTTGCCTCTGTGCTCGGTGTCTCCGCCTTTCTGTTTCTCTAACGCTCTTTCTTCTACACTCACACACACATAACACACACACACTTACACACATACTCACACAACGCACACATACACACACACACATACTCACACAATGCACACACATACGCACACAATGCACACATACACACACATACTCACACAACGCACACACATACGCACACAATGCACACATACACATACTCACAGAATGTGCACACACATAACACACATGCACACACACATACTCACACCATGCACACACACATACTCACACCATGCACACACACATGCTCACACAATGCACACATACACACTTATACACAGACATACACACACTCACGCAACACACATACTCACAGACATATTCACAGAACTCACACACACACATACACACACACATGCACACACATGTACCGACACACACATACATGTGTACACACACGTACATACACACTCAACACACACACACACAGGCACATACATGCCGATCTTTAGTGTCCAACCCATGTTTTCCTAAGCAGAGCACCCCCTCCTGCTTGCAGACTAGTATTGGAAAATTCATGGGCACATCAATTTCTCTCACATACTAAAACTTGAATCTCAGCATTACCACTTAAAAGCTATGTTACCCCAACCAAATTACTCCAGATCACTGCACCCCTGTTTATTTGCCTGACAAATTAAACTGCCAGTTATTTTTTTCACTGAAAAATAGTAACTGGTAAGTGAAATCATGAACATGAATGTTCTAGACTTCTGATAACCAAAGAAGTCACAGTTTTCTGTTCTCTTGTGGTGGGTCTCCTTTATCAGCAGCCACTGACCTTATTGCTACACAAACCTCCGTCATCCATATTTTTTAATGTTCAGATTTACTGTGTCTTGCTCAATTTTAAACACTTACAATTGAGAGAAGAGAGCATCTAAACAGTGCTCTGGGCAATGCAAATGCTGTGCAGGAGATGATCTCTGGAAACAGCTTGTCATGGAGATGAGCAATGCCCCTTGGCAAGGCTTTGAAAATGAGGGAAGAGCAGCCTCACAGATGGCAGGTTCTGTGTGCGCTTATCCAGTCAGACATGTTATTAATGTGTCTTTTTAACGGTTTTCTTGTGCTATCCTGTAATTACACATACATTTTTTTTTCTGCTTGCAGACTTCTCTTCTACTAAGAAGTTCAGAAAAGACAGATCTACTCAAAAATTCCTTTTCCCCCCGAAATTTTCCTCTTTAAAACAGATGATTCAAAAACCTTTGAACCATAATGAGAGGTGGCAAAACTTAGGCAGGAAGGGACATGTCATTCTCAACACATGGTTTTGAGCTTTACCTACACAGTGTACTCATTGAATGGATCCGTGTCCTATGCCCTGACCCTCCTGTTAACCAGCGCTCAGAATAGGGTTAAAAAAAGTCTCTTTCAGATCTTTTCCCACACTAAGACAACTGAGTTCTATGAGTGAGTACTGTTAGAGCCACCAGAATTATATTTTTGGTCCATTTATGTAGTTATTTATTCTCCAAAAAAATGGAATTAGTGAGAAATACCCGGACAGGAAGTAAGCCTAGGTATGCTGTTGGGTCAGATAATAAATGCAAATATTTTTATTGCTACTTGTAAATTCACGATGAATTGTGTTGCAAAGGTTATTATCTCATGATGATTTAGTCAATACTTCAAGAACAACATCCTTGCATTCATATTTAATAAAAATAAGGGAATGACATTCAACAAAGCAACCATTCCCCTTTATTTGATGTATGTTACTATCAAAGAATGTTGTTCATCATTTGTGAATGAAGGTTTAATTTACTTTTAAAATGTCATTGCAAAGAGGTATATTAATGATAATATAAGCCTGGTCTCTCTTATTAACATTTTCTGACTTTAAAATGTCCTAACAGAAGTTCATGCAAATGAGAGGCTTCATTTTTTTCTACCAAGATAGAAAGTTGAAAGAAATACAATTTCATTGTGCAGCAGATTTCAAAGTTGGATGTTGTGCTATATGCTTCCTTCATAACAATGTTTCATTATATTCTCTTTCACACACACACACACACACACACACACACACACACACACACACACACACACACACATGAATACACACATACAGCACTATATACCATGGCAAGTATGTGTATGTTTTGATAACCATGAACTTAGGCAATTTGGCATTTTAAGGATAAGCTCAGTCTATTAGAATTGCTGCAGGTATGACATATGAGCTGATAAGCAGATCTGGACACTCTTGAGACCTGTGATGCCTGCCATCTCCATTTCCTAGAGCTCCAATGTGTCTGTATGATAGCAGGACTCTATAGAATAGCTGTCCAGAAAACCAGGTACATGAATCCAAGGAAAAAATGAAAACTTACACAGGTGCCTTCTTTTCAAAAAGTTGACTGTAAGATCCAAACGCTGTACTGGCCAACATATCCACTCTGGAATGTCATTTTCCGATAAGAGACAGAAATCCAACATCAGTTATAAAAAAGTTGTTTGTCCCTTAAACCATTGACAGGGTAGGGGAAATGGAGAGGGTTGTGTAATACAGACGTGAATGGCTGTAATCACTCTAAAAAGAAATCCTGTCTCTGAATTGCTCTCTGTTTTATATTAAAGAACAAAAAAATGTTAATTTTTACTTTTTAAAAGTTATACAATTTTATAGAATCCTGGCATTGACTCTTTATAGAGATTTTCTGATCTATGATAGGGATTTTCAGTTGTTTTATTCTGGTATTTATTTTTTCCTTTGATATCTTGCTTGCTACATGAGTTCTAGGCACAGGTCACTGCCCTCTGGTATACTTTACACCAGAACCTTCTGAACCCACCATAGAACGCGAGTCTACTTTTACTGTTCCTATGTTACCCATCCACTACCATGACGTTCTGGTTCAGTCATTCTTCACGGCCAAATGACATTGTTGGATCGCACCTGTTGATCACCTCATGGCCTTGGTGTTTCACAGTGATAGTCACATTAGTGTCTAATAAGTGCTTCTTGCTCAGAACATAATCATAACCTGCCCTCCAGATTTCTGAGTTTTGGAAGACGTAAATATAAATGTTAGAACTAAACTAAGGTGTGGTTCTGTGACCGACTATTTTTAATCAAAATTTTCAAGATAGCTGAGAGTTTTGTATTGACTTATAACCCTGAGATTTCTGGATTTTAATTCTAAATTTGGTACTTGGAGAAAACGAAAATACAAAGTATAGATGCATAGTTGTCTATTCTTTGAAAATAAGATTTTATTATCTTTATTTAGTTTATGTTTCTGGGTGTTTTGTCCACATATATGTCTGTGCACTCTATGAGTAGATGGTGTCAAGGAAGGCCAATAGAGAGCCTCAGAGTCCCTGGGACTGGACTCACAGATGTGAGCTGCAAAGTGGATGCTGGGAATTGAACCTGAGTCTCTGGAGGAGTAACCAGTGTTCTAACTCACTGAGCCATCTCTCCAGCCTGTCTATTCTTGTAAACTATTTTTTGTCTCTAGCATTAAAAAGTATATAAACCTAATTGAGTCATCTACAGTAGTAATGAGACTACTTTGTGAGGTCTTTAATCAAGATTTTAGATACGAAGAATGTAATTATCAATTGGAACAGGGCAGAGAATAAAACTAAAATTACAGATCTGTCTCTTAAATGCCCCTTGTTAAGCTGTGAGTGGATGAACATTTCCACTGCATTGTATAGCAAGCATTTCAAACGAAACAGCCTCCCATTTTCTTCCATGATTTTGCCATGGAAAGATAATTCCAGCAAGCTGCCCTTGATTTGCCCCTGAGATCTGCTTTTATTTGTCTTAGTAGACAAATAGAGACAGGTGAGTCTCTCCCCATAGCTTTGTTCACATTCCACAATCCTGATTCAGGATGGTTCCTGACATTGAATCCTTTAGAGGAGGAGGCAAGCTTTAGAAAGCCTGTTCATTACCTCAGATGCTCTCCTTAGCAGCTCCTGGCTAACCCAGGGGAGTCTGAGATACAGAAGAACTGCCAGAGAGTGTACAAAGCAATTTTAGTAACAGTTGATTTTGGTTTTGTTTTGCAAATGTTCTTTGTTTGATGTGAGCGTTGGTTCAACTGAAGCCAGTTGAGCTAAAGACAGTGAGTTGCACACATCTATCAGTGAGATATTTTTTTCTGTGCCCAGAAGGTAAAAATTACAAGTATTCGTGTAAAAATTTTTTGGGTGTGTACCATTGGATAAGTAGGAAGGTAAAGATGTAGCATTTCTAGTAATTATTATTTGTTTATTCTATTGGCCTAGATATAATGTAGAATTTATAGGGAGATTAGTCTCAATATGATACATGGTTTCTTAGTATATTCAATATTTTCAATATTCTTTTAGTTTGGAAGCCAATATTTCTATAACAAGGAAGAAATGTTAAATTATTACAACAATTTAACATGTATGTATGTAAATAAACAGCAACTCTTCCAATATATGACATTTGAGAAAAAGGAAAGGGTATGCTCTTGAAGTTTGAGATGTTATGTACAAAGTAATATTGTACTACACAGTGAGGAATATTGTATATGCACTTTTATACATGTGTGCTTGTTATTTGTGTATGTGTTTATGTGTATTTAACATCTGTATTTGCAGTTTAAATCTACAAATAGGAATAAGGAACACATAGGTGATTTTCTCAATTTTCAAACAAAAGCACTTCTGAATATCATTTGAATTTTTTTACCTTTTTTGAAATTATAATATAATTACAACATCTCAGTTCCCCTTTCTTCCTCCAGACCTTCCAATTCATTCTCCCACCCCACCCCCACACTCTCCTTCACACTCATGGCTGCTCTTGTCATTTATTGTCACTGACTGAATATGTCTAGATGTATATGCATATATATTCCTAGATAACCTCATCCCCCCTTTCCTGTCAAGGTGATAATTTCAGTAGAGACTTTTCCCAGTGACAGCTCCTCACTTATTATTGCCTGACCCATGATGAAGTTGAAAGCATTCTCTTCTTTTCTCAGTTTTCCAAGTGTATGGAGAAGAATGCATTTAACTCTATTTATCTTTGTCTGAGAGACTGGAAAATTGATTTGTATTTATATACCATTCAGTACAGTCCGTTATACTGTTGGAATGTTTATATAAATGAAGTAACATCCTACTATGTGTTTATATGCACAGGCGAACCACGGGCCACAAGTGGGAAACTTTTAAAAGCATATTTGAAAAATTGTGCCCTTATGATAAATCTATAAGTTATACTTGAAACTTTGTTTTCTCTTTTTATAGAAACCAGGGGGAGATAATTCTGAATTGAAAGGCCAAATGCTTGAGAAAAACCATGAGACCACAATATTTTAATAACATTAGGACAAAATGTCCTATCTACTAATCAGAGAGATTTGGTGGAGAAATATATACAACATTTTATTGTACACGATACAGAAGAAGCTTTGTAGAATGTGTAAACAGAGAGTGTGTTAAGGTGTCAAGAGCAACAGAAGGGTCAAGTCGATATTATCTGTAATAAAGTTTAAACAGCATTTTCTGTTTGCTTATTTCCTTGCTTTTATCTTTTATAAGTTTCTAACAGGGAATGTAGTTCAAATGGTAGAGTGCATGCTTAGCATGAACCAGGCCCAGAATTTGTTTTCCTTTATTGCTTAAGGAAAGTGAACCTCCATATGAGAATCTAATAAAAAGAAATTTAATATACAGTTTTAGTTTTTCTTAATCTGTCTGTTCTGAAAGCTATCAATTTCATATCTATGTACTCCCTTGTTTTAGTGTATATTTTTCTTTATCATCAAGGTATTATCTCAATTCATATCATATATAAGATCAAGAAACATGAATAAAGTAGGTAGATGTAGATCCAGAAGCTTCTTCTAACAGTCCCTAGGAAAATTGTAAATACTTTTTTTTCTCTTAGAAAAAATATTTGATGAGAAGTCAGCACATGCTGTGATTTTGTTTGGGAAGTTTTCTCTTTCCTTTGTCAGAGCAGGAGGTATTTCCACAGGGCTCAATGCCTTTATCCTTTGGACTAAACAACTTTTATTATAATAACAACTTCTCATGTCAAAATACAAATTTTGTCTGGCATTTGGGTACAAACCTATAATCCTAGCACTCAGGAAACAGAGACAAGTGATGCCAAGCAACCCCCCCCACACACACACACAAGTATGTATGCAGAGAGATTGTAGGACTATTGGCAGGGTATGAGAAGTGGTAGTAGACTTACGTGACAAACACTGGTGAAATGTTGCAGTGAAATCCATTGTTTCATTTGCTAAATTAAAAAAAAAAAACAACAAAAAACAAAAAACAAAATTTAGGACAGAAGCAGAAAGATTCTTATCACCCAATGGAAGAGATAAGTGCCCCTCCACCGCAAACCAAACTTTTACAAAATGCCTTGAAATTGTCAAGAATTTCAAATTGAGACTTTCTCCCAAGAATGTGGTTATGATCTCAGAGGATCTGGGGGAGCGGAAACCATAATCAGAACATATTGTGTGAAAAAATATATTTTTCAGTTAAGGAAAAATAGAATGTGGCTATGGATCCCAATTTTGTAATGGAGATGTAGACGGACAGAAATCAGGGTCATTGATAGCCCACTTGGATAATTTCCCATTGCTGGGCTGTAGCTCAGTGGTAGAATCTTTGCCTAATACACAAACACACTGGGCTCATTTCAGCACTGTAAATCAAATCAAATAAAACAAAACGTAAGGAAATAAGCAAACAATAAGCAAAGCAAAGCAAAACAAAAAGGAATTCCCTTTCTTTGGAAGTAAATATTTCATTAAACAAAAGCCATGGGAAGAAATCCATTTACAGAAAGGTCATGAGACCTACCACCATTCTGACACTTTTTATTTGGTTTTTCATTCAGCCATACTTATAATTCAGGCTGTCACCTGAGAAATGCATTGCTGCTCACCACTCGCTTATCCTGAAAGTAAAATACATCATGCTGGTCAGAGACCCATTTCCTTAATGGTGATTAAAACTGGGCAGAGAGCCCACGATAATAAAAACAGTCTCTGAGCCCTGTCACCAACTTCAGTCTGGGAAAAGCAACATTGGAGGTTTCATTTCTTGAAAAATATACAATGTCCATATGATTAAATGCTTTCTCTTTTTTCTGTCCTCCACCACGGAGTGGACCTTTAGGCCTTAATTATACCAGCTGTTCTCTTAACCCATCACCTAAATATTGCTCTCTCGTGTCAACTGGCTTGACACGACACCTTTTAAGTTCTCTTTATGACAATTCATCTTTTTTATTCTAAACTAAATGTCTTTTCTTCATTAGAGAAAAATGAGCTAGTTCTTCAGAGGGGGAAAACATAGAAATTTTGTTCTGCACCATGAAGGCTGCCCCATACCACACACACACACACACACACACACACACACACACACACACACACACACACACACACACACACACTCACACTCACACATACACACACTCAAGCACTTTGTCATCTTAATTGAATTCAGCTAAGCATTCAAAACTTCACCACAAAACTGCCTGAGCTATTTTTCTTTTTAAATGAGGCCAAGTCTTGCTGGTACCCATAAAGAAGGCCATACTCTCAGAGGGCAGCTTGCCAGCTAGTCTCAGCTGCAAGTCCAGAGTCTGACGATGGCTTCCTAGTGCCATTTCTGGAATCTGCTGGTAAAATAGCTTGCAGGCCAGATTGGCACTATACAAGTAATTTAAGGGCTTTTCAGGAGAGCGTGAGTCAGGGAAAATGATCCATTCACTTCTTCATATTTAATGGTGCAACCGGGGATGCTGGGTGAAAGTGTGCTCTGCATGTTGCTGTTTTGTAGTGAGTCCAGATATTCTGAATCAAAAAGTCAGGGTTTTGTCTTCCTTAAAGACAACAAAGACACGTACCTAAAAGAAACCAGAGTAGCACAGATGGAGAGTTCCCTGCAAGAAAGAAGAATGTGACATGTTGTCTATATTTCCTTTTTCCCCCACTGCATTAACCAAAGCATATGAAGCTTGTTCTATGGCCCAGACTCCTCACAGTTGCCCTTCATGGGGCTTGTGTGAAAAGAATGAGCCCTGAGTTATTATTCAAACAATTGCTATTGGATATTAAGGGATTTCTCCCAATTTTCTATCCTTTGCTCTCATTCTCTTCTCTCTCTTCGCCATTTTCTTTTTTTCACCAGGCTGCACTGACACCGACAAAAAGGTATTCTTATAAATTACCTACTCTGTGCCATAAGAAATTGCCAAGGAGGCCGAAGTTTCAAAGAGCCCGTTTGAGATCAGTTAAAGATAGGGAGAGGAGAAGAATAAAGCAATACACATCATAGCAGTTGTGGCAGAAGTGATCTCGAGAACAGAAACAGTTCAGATTAAAACCCTGATCGTGACCTCTGTGTGTGATCCCATAGAAGTCACTCTCTATGCCTCCATATGGCGTGAACACGAGATCATTCTCACATACATTCAAAAGCTATATGGGTTAATACATCTAAAGGATCCTCAGCTTAGAGCAACCAATAACACTTAGCTTATTAACCTTAAAGCCAAGGGTGTGGGACTGTCAAGTTCTCTAACTGCATCTGGATGTTGATATAGAATCCATAACACCTTATAAGAACAAGGAACATCCAAAGTAAGAGACAGTGAGATTGTGTCATCTATATCCATTATGTTGCAGCCACAGCTTTCCTTGTGGTGTCCACTTTCTCAGCTTAAGTAGGGCAGGCACGTGTAAATAATTGACTTGCTGCTGCTGCTGTTTACATCATTAATAAACCCACTTGCAGTGGCTGGGATCGCCCGCTTGACAAACAGTTCTACAGTGTGTGCTTGGTTGGTTTATATTCACTTCCTCGCCAAACTTGGTGATGCAAATGGATTAGTTGGTATCTTGGGAGACTTATCTCTAGTTTGAAGGACTTGCCTTTATTTTGGACTGGACATTTTAACTGTAAGTGGAATAAAGTTCATGTGGCTTTGTGGGCTTTTCTAGGGGAGATGGCTTTTGCATTAACTTACCCAGTCACACAGCTTCATTGACTAGTTTTCACTTAAGCACTTTCAGTCGAGAAGCAATTAATAAAATATTTTTGGGCAATGATTTTGATGAGTATAAATTTCTAACCATCCTAGCGTGTGCAGATTCAATTTTAAGTGGTGAAAGCAAGTGACTTGTTTTCCTGTAGAGTTCTAATAAGCTTGAAATATTTTTAACATGAGAAAATGCATTGAGTTTCAACTTATGGGTGCTATATTTTTCTTTGAAATATTTGTTCAAAAGACATATTTTTCATATATATGTGTCTCCATATTTAATTTAAATTAAGAGATTCTGGTGGTTGATTGAATTGGCAGAGAAATCTTAAAATGTTACAAATAATTTATATGAAACTTTGTTGAAGAAATTGCATATGTATGCAACTCAGGAGAGTACTAATATTTTAAGTCATGTAGCTGTTTGCTTAATGGAGAGCTATGATTATAATGGTCATTTTAGGTCAGTTGTGTAAAGCCAGACACCCAATACATAAAAGCTTAATATTTGGAGTTCAAAATGGTACCGTCAATTTATTTTTCTACCTCATATCTACTAATGGAAAAATGCTGGTTTCATAGTCCAGAAAGGATGAGTGATGCCAACAAACTGTAAAAAACTTTGGAGATTGAAAAATTAGATATGATATCACTCACTTCTAGCTTTAAAAAAACAATACTTTTACACACACACACACACACACACACACACACACACACACACACACGAAACAAATGTTAAAAAAAAATTAAAGCCATAAAAATTTTAGTTTGTTAATGGGAATTTCAAAAGGATTTGATATATTTTCACTTCTTTTCAGCCTTAACAGGTATAGTAGTTCAATGTTCTGATTTCCGATTAGACATCTAAATGAAAAGGAGAAAGCCCAAGTCCTAAATGGTTTTTGTATCACTGAATTTATAAATATACTTATTGCTAATTCTGTTTCCCGTGTGTCATTCTGTTTTCTTGAATGTGTCATATCCATTTGTTTAATTAAGACATATCTATTTACATGCATTTGACATTTTTTCACAATTTTCCTCACCATCCCTTCACTTTTAAAATGGACATTGTAACATAAGCAAAATATTTTAGTGAGTTGTGAATGGTTACTAAGTGTAAGTTTGATTGATTAGCTGGTTAGGGCATTTGTCTAGTGAACAGCAACTGACAGTAGTGAATTAGACTTATATAAACTGAGCCAGTAATAACTGTGCGACAGAGTGCAAGCATGGTGATGTTCTGAGGCAGATGTGCTTCTAGCATAGGTGAATGATCAGTCAATACTGGATGTACTGAGGTAGGCCAGAGGGAGTGCTCAGGTGTGCTGGCTTTATAAACTTCAATATGCTAATTCAAACTACTAGATCCCAATTAACAGGAGGGATTGTAAAACTATTGCCTCCTATTAGTTCTGATGCAGTTCGTTTTATTGGGGAATTGAAGAAAATTTAAGTATCGTGACTAGCTAGGATTGCTTTATGTGTTTTCAGGGTCGCCCACTTGTGCTTTATAATTTTATAACTTAAAATTGAGACAATATAAAGCTTTTACTTTTCTTCACCACATATTTTATTATAGACTGTGAACTAACTCCCACTGGCCAAGCCTGATTCTGCCTTGTAAATGATAAAAATGTGTTATTTGATGTTAGTAACTAGACTTCCTATCAGTATTTGCATTATCAGCGAATTTCGTCTGTAAGTAGAAAATATGCAATGAATGATTTTAACTAAAAATAAAACTTAAGATATCTAAAACGCCCAGAAGTTATTGTTTAGGGATTGTGGGCTCCGGTCACCATGGAGTCACTGGCTGCCTGTGTTCTTGCTATTCTCTTACTTCCTTGTCTTTGTCGTCTTCCGGTTTCTCACCTTTCACCCTAACTCAATGTTCGTCCCTCTTTCCCTCTTCCTTCTCCGAGTTCGTTCCCTCTTCATCCCATTCTGCTCTGCTTCTTCTTGAAGCTTTGACTGCACCACAGGCATATACTACTTCTCTGTTACTGTTATGAAATGCCACAGTGGAAACGAACCTAAAGAAGAAGAGGTCCTGCGGATAGAGTTGATTTTGTTAAGGTGGGCACGGTAACAGTCAGGGAAATTGTCTTCGTTAGGGTTTCTAACACTGTGAATAGATGCTGCCCCAATGGCAACTCTTATAAGAGAGAGTATTTAATTAGGGATGGCTAACAGTTCCAAGGTTTAGTCCATTGTCGTCATGCTGGAACGTGACGATATGGTGGAACAGACAAACACGATGCTGAAGATGGAGCTGGATTAGCAGGCAGCAGGGAGAGAGAGAAACTGAACCTGGCTTGAGCATCTGAAACCCCAAAGCCCAACCCCTGACACACTTTCTCCCACAAGGCCACACCTTCTAATAGCGCCACTCTCTGAGCCTATGAAGGTCAATTTTCATTTAAAGTACCACAGAAATTAAAAAAAAAAAATCTGCTGATCACATTTTCAGCTACACACAGGAACCAGAGAGGCAGAACAAAAGGTAGGGCGAAGCTATGAGAGCTTAAAGCCCACAGCTACAAACCTACGTACACCAGCAAGGCTCCACCTCCTAAAGGTTCTACAACCTTTTGAAACACCCTCCTCCAACTAGGAACTAAGTGTAATCTATGAGGGAATCATTTAAGCCATAACACAGACTTCTCTCAGTGGCAAAATGATGGCACTATGGATTCAGGCTTTCAGGATTGCTATGGCAGTGGACTTAATATAGGAGGAAAATAATTGGCTGTCATGTAGAGTAGAGTCATAGCGCTATGTTTGTGTCACATAATATTTTTGTGAGAAGAACAGTTTATCTTGAAGAGTATTTGTTGGCGTTGGTTGTCAGTGCTTATGGAGGGGGAGGGGGAGGAAGGGAATGGACAGAAGGCGGCAGGAGGGAGAAGAATTGCTGTGACATCCAGTGGCATCCTAATTGATTTAACCTACATCTGAAAGACAGCAGTGGAAGAAGTGTTGTCGTATTTATTCATATTTAGAAACATTGCCATTGTGGATATAGTTTAAATATCTTAGCGCTCTTACCACATCACCACTCCTTGAAGTGGCATGCTCTTTGTGTGTTTTATATCTCAGAAAGCCTATACATACAACATTGTACACTGTGTACCTTTAATAAATACGTGTATGTGAATGTTTCAATAAATTACATGTGCTACTTTAATAATATTTATAAAAATTACAGGTAAGGAAGTCAATATTATGAGAAATAGTAAATTTTATGAGAAAATTCAATGTAGGTGTTGTTGAGTACAGAGCTAGTAGTGCCTTTAAACATATCACACTCATAAGAATTATTGCAGCCAGGCAGTGGTGGCACATGCCTTTGATTCTAGTACTTAGAAGGCAGAGACAGATTTTTAAATTCAAGGTCAGTATGGTCAACAGAGTTCCAGAACAGCTGGGGATATACAGAGAATCACTGTTAAAAAACATAATAATAATAATAAAATAAAATAAAAACAAAATTATGACAATTATTCTCTGTATAGTAATATGTGTTTGGATTAATGCATGGTCAGTCATATAAGTGGATGGTTTTTATTAAAAATGTTTTTATTATTTTAAAACTGTGTGTGTGTGTGTGTGTGTGTGTGTGTGTGTGTGTGTGTGTGTGTGTGTGTGTGTGTGTGTGTGTGTATGTGTGTGTGTCTTGCATGGGTATGTGTAAATGAATGCAGGTTTCAGTGGAGACCAAGAAGCATCAGATCACCTGAAACTGGTATTATAGGTGGTAGAGAGGCACCCAACAGGGATGTTAGAAACTAAAGTCAGGTTCTGAAAGAGCAGCATGTGTTCTTAACTGCTGAGCCATCTCTCCAGCCCCCAAGCCAGCAAATTTTTGCAAGTGTGTGGCAGAATGAATAATTGAGCCCTCTTTATGTGTTAGGTTGTCTGCTTTGCTTTTAACAAACATCTCAATCTTCAAATAACACTGGAAAACAGGCATTGTTATCTCTATTCTGAAGATTCAAAAAGCCAAGGCCCTGACATATTCAAACAATCTCAAGATTAGTATACATGGCCTTGGATGTTTTCATTTATAACAGCTACCTTGAATTTTTGTTTGTTTGTGTATTTATAGTATAAGAATGGCTCAGTAGTTAAGATGTTTGTTGCTCTTATACAGAGCTTCAATTTGGTTCTAACCACTTTCACGGCAGTTCACAATTGAATATAATTTCAGTTCCAGGAGATCAAACACCTTCCTTACACCTCTGTGTGCACTAGACATGTGCACACAAGCGTGTGTGTAAGATATGTGTTTATATTATATATTATATATTATGTGTGTGTATATATATATATGTGTGTGTGTATATATATGTAAGCAAAGCTAACACACATTAAAAAGTGAACAAATAAAATACAGTAAAGCATTTGAATACTCATTTACCCATGATTGTGGTCTAACTTACTGAGTTTTCTGCTTGGCTGTACTTTAGCATATTATCAAATAGGTGGGGGTGGACTTCAGTGTCCTTATATGGATTTTTGAAATAAAAATACGTAAATGAAGCAATGAATTAGAAAAAAAAGAACATAAAAGTGTACTTAGGGCTCTGTTAAGAGTAAATTATTGATACAACTTAATAACTCTAAACCTAATCTTAAACTCTGGTTTTGAGTATTAATATAAGATTTGCTTACTAACATTACAGGGAGGTGATGTCATACAAAATTCCTTTTGTTAATATTTTTCTAACTATATGTAACGTATATACATATCATATTCTATAAAATGGTATTAATCTAAATGAAGAAAAATAGGCAAAATTGTTTAAAAGTGTGCCGTGTTTTAATATCTATTTTTCACTGCGACTCCTATACATACTTGGTGATGCATTTACCTTTTGGTGAAAAAGTAGTATTTTTAAAATTACCTGTTGCATTTTGCTGGTACAATCCACCCATTATGGTTTATGTCATATACAAGAAAGATGCATTTTAAAATTAGAGGCCATGCTGTCGTAATTGGCTGTTCAGTTTGGCTTATACCCATGCTGGAGTGATGGCAATCTTTCAGAGTTGTCCACATTGTACTGGCGTGTTTTGTCTGAGGAAAATGCCATTTGCCTTCATCCATCCTTTCATGGTATGAAAGATCAAGCGGAAATGGAGGCTGGAAGGTGGGTGACAGCTGAAAGAGATTTTCTTCCAGGCCTTAGAAGATTGATTATTCCAGAAGATTGATGATGCTCCCATTTTGGCCCATTCTGTTTGTTTTATCTGAGTCATAATCCCTTGAGAGTCCCTGAGTCAGACTGCATTGTATTCCTAACAAGTTAAGGCCACTGTGCAACATTCCAGTAATCTCCTGAAACTTGAGTTCATAATTCTACGTAAGACTAACGGTGCTAACCTCCTTTGAATTTCCCAAGGAGGGGAAAAATTGAAAAGAAAAATACACTGGGAAAAAGGATTTTGGAGGTTGCTATTTTTGTGTTAGAAATCCACCACTCCCTTTAGTACAATGAAAAACTTAGGTTTCCTTGTTAAGCAGTGAATACTTACTGATACTGTTTATGGTCAGTAGTTCTGTGGCCAGTTGCATCATAGCTCACTGCCAGGAAGTCAAAGATAGCTCTCTCTCTCTCTGACTCCCCCTCCCATGAGTGTGGATGTGTGTGTGTGTGTGTGTGTGTGTGTGTGTGTGTGTGTGGTGTGTACATGCATGAAGCTATGTATGTAAATGTTGACACATACATGTGGAGGCCATTCTGAATGTTATTCCTTAGGCAGCATACACTTTTGGTTTAAAGACATTTTCTCTCACAGGCTTGAGCTCACCTAGTAAGTTTAAGCTGCTTGGGCATCTAGCTCCAGAGGTCTGCCTGTTGTCTTCAGCACTGGGATTTAGAATGTAAATCTCAGTGTCCATATTTTATAGAAAGTGGATTTGTTTGTAAAGCAGGCACTTCACTGATGGCTCCAAAGGTGTAGTACTAGGTTTTTGTCCCAGACTTTCGGGCCTAGCCTCTAGGTTTAGGCCTGCAGACCCACAGACCTGCAGAGACACACAGATGTTTACTATAGTTTTAGGCTGATTGGCCTAAGGCCCAGGCATAGAACTTGCTAAATTTTTTACCCTTAATCTAATCCGTGACTCATACTGTTCAGCCATGTGGCTTGGTACCTTTTCTCAGAGCAGCATAGTTGTCCTCTGCTTTTTCTGGCTTCTCTCTGGCATTCTGCTCTGTTCTGTCTGTTCCTATAGTCTTCTTAGTCTGGTAGCCCCGCCCATACTTCCTGTCTGCCTTTGGCCAATCAGCAGTTTTTATTAAACTCATAGGCGGGGACAACTAATTACAATGGAACAACATAATCCCCCTACACAAAGGTGCATCATTTGATACACTATTCCACTGCATCTTTCTCCAAGAGGTTTTTGGGAGTAAATTATTGATGTAAGCAAATACTTACTGTGTGACCCAAATCTGGCTTTTTGTTTGTTTGTTTTGTTTTAAGTAATTTAGAATTCTTGATTTGTATTGGATAAGAAGTAAGTCTCTTTAAAAGAGTTGAACATCTCTTGTCAGCTAATAGCGAATAAGAAATTGAAATCTACTGTGCCTGTTGATAAAGGCCAGTGAGACTCCAGCAGCTAGAAATGTTATGGCAGTTGTGCAGTGTGGCTGTGGTTGTGACAAACACTCAGGGGAATTAGGTTACTCTGGTGCAGAGAGACGATCCTTGTTCACTTTCTCCCAACACTGCCCAGTTCTGCAGCTGTCTGTTGTGACCCTAGGTCCATCTGTTGCCCTGTCTTTCCAGAAGTGACAGGGTAGCCTGCTGTCTATGCTCACTGAGCTTTACTCTTGAGAGTCTTATGGAACAGAGTTTTGGCCTTGTCTGCCTGCTGCCAAAGTTTATTCCCTCCCTGTGAACTGCTTGGAGATTGATGTACTTACCAGTAGGAGCTTAATCAGTGGTGTATGGTAAATCATTTTGTGCTTGGCCCAAACAAGAAGAGATAACCAATTCATTATGGACAGATTATAAAATTTACTTTCTGTAACGTGTTCTGTAACCAAATGTTTGCAAATAAAAACTCAAAGATTGGGAGAACATTTTACTGGACGAAATAGCAAACATTGGACCATTTATTTTTCTTGAGCTCTGTACGAGTTTTTTCTTGCATGGCCTTGGAATCTCTGGAAGGTGGACAACTGAGAATAAGTTGCATATTTAATCATTTGTAACATTTTACTTATAACTTGAGATTCATGATTTTTAAAACTGTAAATATATCGCTGCCTATATTTCTTTTAATTACTCATTGCCCTTTTAATAACTTTTTAAATTAAAATTTTTCATTGATTTTACAACCCTGACAGTGGTTTTACTTCCCTCCTCTCCTCCTGTTTCCTCCCCTGCCTCTCCTTTGCCCAGGGAGGCCAGACCATGAAGAGACTGATTCTCCACCCACTCAGTGCCATTGATTGCCTATAGCTCTTCATCTAGGGGTGGGGCCTTGTGAGATTCCCCCCTTGTTGACTGATGCTCTGAGCATGCAGTTCTTTTTTAGACAATTGTATTTTTGCAGAGTTCAATGGGCACAGCTTCCATAAAATGTCTAGAAAACACTCACAGCAGAACTCCTGGCTCTTTGGTCTTTAATCTTTTGGTACCCTCTTGGACAACTTTTCCTGAGTCTTAAGTGTAGGGTATGTGTAGATGTTTCACTTGTATATAGTACCTAAGGGTCACTTACTCTCTGCTTTTTGGCCAGTTGTTGATGGATCTGTGTAATATTTACTACCTGCTGCAAACAGGTGATTCTTACATCAGGGGTAAGAACCACATTTCTCTGTGGTCATAAAAATAAGTATCTAAAGAGCATTTAGAAATAATATCATTTAGGAAAAAATATATATAAATAATATCAGTTTAGGAAAATGGCAATAGCAATTTTTCCTCTAGGGTCTGTGACTTCTGTAGCTGTGGTTAGTTGACTTAACTTAGAGTATCAGGCATGAATTTGCTCCTGTAGAGTGGGTCTTAATTCCAACTAAACATCTACTATGTTCTCCATAATAAAAGCATTCCTATTAGCTACTAGGGATATCTTGCAAACCCTGTCACTGTTGTGCTTTGCAGGCTTTATATGTGGGCGTGACTATTGGTTGTTCTCCATTTTGGTCCTATGAGAGCCAGTCCTCTGGGAGCAGACTTCCAGCTCAGTTCCAATTCAATTTCTCTAGGTCGTGTCTGATGTGTGGTGTTTTTAGCAATAGGGTCTTACCGTCCAGTTCCGGGAGACCAGCAAGGACGGTGTCCGTAGTATATTGTTTTAGGAGTCTCCTGGACTCTCTGGACTAGCCACTGGAAGGAGAGTCCACATGCCTGACACTGTGACACTGTGGTTTCTGTTACATATCCTGTGGCTCTTTAAGGAACCATTATGGCCTTGCGTGGAATAACTTCACTTAATTTATTTATATTCTCTCTCCCCTCCCTCTCTCCATGTGTATAATGTATTTTAAAATAAGTTTATAAAGTAATGTTTTTGCCTATAGCCCTTGAATTTTTTTTCTATAGCCTCCTCGAAGGAAATCTTAACATTTAACTTTTGCTTCAGTTATGCTTAAGTGTAGGATTTCACCTGGTATGCATTGGGGGGGGGGGGGGGGCGTGTCCTACATCTTCTCTGGACATGGAATGAGATGTCGTGACAATACTAAAATGGATGACAATAGTCCTTACATAAGTGGTACTGAGACAGTCTTTTTTATACCATTCAGAAGACTAATTTTTAGTTTGAGCTCTTTGAAGAAGCAAATTTAACAGAAACACTGGTAGACTTAAATATACCTAGACTAACTCAGAAGAATGTTTCTGAGGAAGACACCTGTGTCTAGCAATGTGCAGAATGTGTCAGTTTACCTTACCGGGGTTTTCAGGAAATTAGAGATTTGGGGAAAGGATTTCTTCACTACTAATATTGGACGTAACTGTATATTCCTTTGAAATTGAAGCTTTAGTCACATGTTGGGATACTGTTTTAGCAACTTTAGGAGAATGCATAATTTCTGAACTGAAGAAAATCAGGGTAGTAGCTTTAGCCTTAAAAAGCATCGTGATTTCAGTTAGGTTTCAGATATGGAGGCACACTGACTCCCAATGTCTGCATCCCAGAGGCTCACGTTTTTACATAGTGTAGTTGTAAACTCATAAATTGATGGAAGAAGTTCCATTAAACATTTTTTTTTTGCAAAAGGTGATGCATTCATTTTATTTGCTTTCCTATAAAACTTTTGAAAATTCCTCCATTTTTAAAAGCTAATTATTTGAGTAAATGAATAGGTTTCATGCTGGTAAAAATCAGGTTGTTGGCTTTTATAGATTTATTACTCATCTATGTTTCCTTGTCTACAGGATACAGCATTACTCAGATGTACTGCTGACTTCCACAGTTCTGTAGGGTTTTTTTAAACAACATTTTTTAGTAATTATTTTGAATGTTTTATACATACATACCTACAATGCATTTCATTATATTGACCCACCCACTCCTCCTCTAACATCTCACAAAACTCCAGTTTCAGATTAACTTTATTCCATTTTTTAAAATCATTTCTTTTGTTATCTAGATTATAATACATTTATAACACTTTTCTCTTTCCTATCCTACTTCCAAAACATTCCATATATCCATTCTTTCTCTTTAAGATTTATGATCACATTTTTCATTATTTCTCACATGAGCTACAATAAAATAGAACACGACTATCATCTCCTGAAACCTTGTATTATAAACATTCTTAGAACAAAACTATGGGAGATTAGGATCTTAACATTCCAAAATGTTAAGATCATGTTTTTTAATTATTAGTTTTCCAAAGCTGGTTTGTCTTTATTGCTTCTGCTTGAATTTAAAACTGGAAAAATACTTAGGAAATCATACAGTAAGGAAAATTTATTAATGTCTTTAGTGTAAATATATAACATAGATATGTGTATATGTATTAGTATCATATACTTGTATCATGTGTATATATGTATATGTATGTATATGTATGTATGTATATGTATATTCTCCTTTACATGTATATATGTACACACTGAATAGCTCTAATATTTATGCATGATTTTAATCTTATCTCTGATGCTTATTGTTTCTTGTACTTAATAGAAGACATTTATGTGCTGGGAGTAGAAAATCAACCAAATATTTTCCACACAAGCTTGAGGACCTGAGTTCAATCCCCCAGGACTCACATACAAAAGCTGGGTACAATGGTAAACATATTTGTACCTTTAGCGTTGATTGCTGGCTTATCAGCCTTGGCTATTCAACAAACTTCAGACCAATGAGAGACTGTGTCACAAAAAAAAAAGTAGACAGTGCTGTGAAAGAATACCAGAGGTTGACCTCATGCCTCCACATGCCCACATATGTACATGCACTCCCACAATTACACCCACATGCATGAATACACACACAAGGTGGGGGGAACAGAAGGTAGGAGGAAGACACGGAAGAAGGCAGAGAGTAGAGGGAGAAGAGAGAGGGGGTTAATGAGGTAGTATTAGTTGAGAATCTGCATCCCTTTTTGTATCAGATACCATAAATTTAATTTTTATACATTTTTAAATTTTTATGGTTTTTCTTCTGGAGATGATGATAGTATATGCTGCATGTGCTTGTGTGAAGATTAAGTCAATCGTGTGATTTGTCTTGCTCTATGCAATGTTTGCTTGGGTTATATGGGACACATTTTCCTCCTTTTAAAAATGATTTTTGCTGTATTAGAAATAGCACTTCCGTTTTCATTGAAAACTATCATAATTTAAGTATTCAAAGTTTTTCTTTTTAAATCTTCTTTCTGTTTTTTGACAGTAGATGAGCGAATTGGGTCTCGTTTCCTGGCATGCAATCTGTCTTCTCAAACTTTAACTTCCATCTGAGACTTTGCTGTGGCAGCTACAGCAAACATGTCAGAGTACAGAACATTCCATTATCGGAGTGAAACCTGGAGCCTAGCTTCCTACGATTTTGTTTTGTGTGACAAACAGTGTCTAGAGGTGAAGTTAGTTGGAGTGGCCATGACTCAGCCTCTTTCTCTACGGAATGATTCATTCCACATTAATAGATCCCTGGCTTTGTGCTATGTACCATGCTAAGTGCCTGGGACGCAAACACAGATTTGCTGGGTCACTAACCTAGAGCATCCCAGACTCTGGGGGGGCCGGATATGGCATTGATTAGCAATTATCTGTCGTACAAACAACCAGGCAGGGCTCTGTAAATGTTATACTTACTTGTCAAGGCAAAGCTTGATGAGGTATAAACTGATGCTAGATAGTCAGCTAGATTGCGTGCTAAGCATGCAATTCTTATTCCATGTTAACGCAGTCTAGTCTATATTAAACTCTCACTGTCTTGTTTTCATATTAAGTAAAATTTCCTTTTCTTTTGTATCACACAACACCATGCCCTTCAATGATAAGTCAGTAGTCTGTCTGTCTGATGGGTATCTTTCCATTACGGTTCTACCACAGACTCAGCCTTCATGTATGTAGTAAAGACTAAGCTACAACCCCATAATATTTCAGCCTTCCAGTCTAAATATGTCACCACCTCACTGGGCGTTGGTTATAGTCTCTCAGAATTCTCTGGACATCTTTTCCCTGTCACACACTTGTCTTGTCATCTATCTTGTAGGTCTTGCATATTATTGGAGACTTATTGTGATCCTCCATAGCTCATTTACTCTCGAGTTCCAACCCACTAACATGACTGTATTTAGAACATGAGCTATTAGGAGGTGGTTAATGAAGTAAATCCACAAGTTGAAGGCCAAGTCCAGTGGGATCCTTGGCCTTGTATAAGGAAAGGAAGGAAAAGCTGTCTGATCTGTTCCCCCTTGGTCCATATCTTTGTTTCTTCTAAATATATTAAGATAGATAGATGGCTGTTGACCATTTAGCAGAGCTGGTACCCTGATCTTTTGAGTTCAGCCTCCAAACTTCAATGAGCTCTTTAAGCCTTCCTATGTACTGTTAAGACATACAAAGAAAGCTAATGCATACACACACACACACACACACACACACACACACACACACGTATAATACTGCTTTATATTTATGGCCACCATTTATAGTAAGAGATTTTGGCCCTCCCTAGACCCACAGCCTGGACCTGTCCATTGCTGCTTAGCTCCCCCCTCCCAAATTACTCAGACACTTATATTAATTATATGTTGTTTGGCCTGTGGTTCAGGCATGTTGTTAGCTAGCTCTTGCATCTTAATTTAACTTACTTTTATTAATTTGTCATGTCATGTGGCCTGTGGCTTATTTATTTTTATATTTTGTTTTTTGGGTGGCTGGATTCTATCTCTCAACTCTGCCGTTTTTCCCTTTTATCTATGCTCAGATTTCCCGCCTTCTTCTAAGATGCCCTGCCATAGGCCCAAATAGTCAATCCCTTTATTAACGAATGATATTCGTGGCATACAGAAAGACATCCCATATCATTTATATTTTTCTATTTCTGCTTTATCTGGACAATGTCTCTGTCAAACTGATGCTTCATCTCTTTTCACTTGTATATCTACTGACACCATGTAAACGGGCTCTCTCTCCTTCCCATCTCAGATCCAGTCTATAGTCTTTGTAGATTAATTATGCCATATTTTAACATAAAACCCTCAGTATTTCACTTTGGCCTACAAATTAAGGATTTAATATATAGCTTCCTAAGATAGAGGGCCCAAATCATTGATTTTTATATACATCCAATATAGCGTTTGACCCAATTTTGCTTCTTCCATGTTTGACTCATCAGGTAGAGCTTTGGGTGTGCTTTTAAATGTTTGCTGGGCTTGACCCATTCCCCGTCTCTCTCCATCCTTCCCGGTATCCCATTTTTTTCAAATTTTTTTTTTCTGAGATATAGTCCTATTATGCAACCCAGTCTAGCTTCATAATACCTATTCCCAGAAACCTCTTAGAGTTCCTCTGTGATTGTTAATACACACAACAGTATTCCATCCCATCTCTTTAAGCTCCTGTACCTTTGCTGATATTTCTTCATGAAAATAGACATATGCATCACCGTATCTGATATGTTTCCCCTTATAACCACTCCTACATCAATGGATTCTATTATATAAACTCTTTAATGAGAAAGAATATTACATTCCCAAAATGCTAAACAAGGTTTTGTTTTTTTAAACGACTTTGTTGCACAAATCCTAATTGATCTTGTAATAAAAAAACAAAACAAAACAACAACAAAAAACTCCAGAGCCAGAGCCGGAACCAGATATTGGGGTAAATGCTAAAAGATCAGGGAGATAGAGGAACAAACCAATAGAGAAACTTCTTACCACTACTGAAACCTCAGGCTGAAAGAGAAAGGTCCTGTCTCCAGGAATCTTCAGACTGAATGCCTCTCAGTCAGAAGGGAAGGAATGGGAAGCACAGCCCTGAACTCTATCTCCTCCAGCCTTAGATTCCTTTCTCCGCCCAGCCATATCACTTCCTGTCTCAACTTTCCCAGTGCTGGGATTAAAGGTCTGTGCCACCACTGCCTGACTCTGTTTCTCCTCCAGACTATATTAATCTCTTGTAATCCAGGGTGGCCTTAACTTCACGCATAACCAGATAGATCCCTGCCTCCTAAGTGCGAGGATTAAAGGTGCATGACACCACAGCTTGGCCTCTATGGCTAACTCTGTGGCTAGTTCTGCCCTTATTTCTTGGAGGATACACAAAAATCTCACTACATTACTCTGTAGTATGCCAAAAGAAGGGGTATAGGGTTGTAGAGATTGCTCAGTGGTTAGTAACATGTACTATTCTTGTAGAGAAACTTAGTTTATCTCCTAGAACCCACATCAGGTGGCTTGCAACAATTGCCTATAGCTGCAGCTCAGGGGGATGAGAAACCTCTGGCCTCTGCAGGTATCTGCATTCAGGTGCACGTACCTACCACAAACATAAACTAAAAACAATCCTGGAAAATAAAGATATGTACTACAAAGAAATAAAATCACTCCAATTGAAAAATAAAATTGATAATTTTTAGTGCTTTATAGTTTCAGCAAACTACAACTCAGAAGGCTACTTTACAAAACAAGGTGCTGGAAACAGAAGAAAACCCATGGAACCAAGCAAAATGGACTAAGATGTCTCCTGTGATAGGGGTTTACTGAGTCTGAATAAACGATAAGGGAGCTTTCATGGGCCTGACAACCTAGGCCCTCTGCACACATGTTACAGTT
This sequence comes from Phyllotis vaccarum, assembly GCA_033318265.1. NCBI lineage: Eukaryota > Metazoa > Chordata > Mammalia > Rodentia > Cricetidae > Phyllotis > Phyllotis vaccarum. The sequence goes on from JARWLC010000007.1 coordinate 16,929,567, forward strand.
GTATAGCTTAGTCCTCTTGTGGAACTCCTAACCGTGAGAGCAGGGGCTATCTTTGACTCTGATGCCTGCTCTCGGGACCCATTCCTCCTAATAGACTGCCTCGTCCTACCTTAATAGAAAAGGAGCCTAATCTCACTGCAACTCAATACACCTGGGCTGGCTGATACCCCAGGAAGCCAGCCTGTATCTGTAGGGAAACAGTGGAGGAAGAGGGACATAGGATGGGGAGCAGGGAAGTCCAATCTGGGGAGAAATTGGGAAAAGGGATGGGGAACTTTGGTTGGGATGCAGAGACAAACAGTAAATAAATAACCTCAAAAACCTAGTGAGGTGTTTACAAAGGAGAAACTCAGGGAAACAGAGAAGAGGTGGGGAATGTCACTTGAAAGCTGATAGTTGACTTTGCTAATTAGTTCGCAACTGCCCCTGTGGTTTTGAGCTTTTATTCATTGTGAAGTATGCACAGGCTCACATCTGTTTGTTATGTGGTTTGTGTATGATATGGCCATTACCATATGATTTAGTGTGGATATGAACATATTTCTCACTGGCTGAAAAGAGCTATAAAAGTGACTCTTTAAGATTAATTTCTGGCATTTTTCTTACCCTCTGGGAGAGGACAGAGAAATGGTGATTTTAATATGCTGATGCATTAAGCTGCCTGAAGGCAGATGCCAACTCCCCTTGAAAAGAATTCTCTTTGAATTATGCTCAGGGCTTTGTTTAGTAAAATATTACACAAAAGTCTTGACCTGTGTGTTTGAAGTGGCAGATGTTCCCCAAGAAGGCTGTGCCTTAGGGCTACATAAATCTTCACCATTTTGTACCTATTTGCTCAGTTAACTGTGGCACATTTTTTCTTCAATGTTCAGATTGCTGCTGAGGAAGCAGCTGCAATAGAAGTATTTCCCTTAGACATAAGTGAACCACTGAACACCATGGGATATATGGGGTTCACTAGCTCTAAGCCAACAATTCTCTACACTTCTGCACTAGCATAGTTAAGGTGTATAAAATAATGTCTTGGGAATATGTATGTAAGTTTGGAATACTAACTACACACTAAGTAATCATCACAATGAGACAAATTATCATGCCAATCTCTCATAGCTATCTTGTTATTTTTATCTGCTTATTTTTTTATGAAGGCACCTTAAATGTGCTTTATTAGCAAGCTTCCCATATATCTTAGGAATAATAATTGTATAATAATGTAATAATAAGTAACTGTAGTCACTATTCTACATCAGCAGGCCTCTGGGTTCTTCAACTGTAATCACGAACCTGTACACTAGGCCTCTGTTGTTCTTTGTCTGATTTATCTGTGATATTTTTGTTTTGTTTTGTTTTGTTTTTTGAGACAAGGTTTCTCTGTATAACAGCTCTGGTTGTCCTGGGACCTACTCTGTAGACCAAGCTGTCCTCAAACTCATGGAGATCATGGAGATCCACCTGCTTCTGCCTCCCAAGTGCTGGGACTAAAGGCATCCACCATCACCCGCTCTTTTTTATTATTATGTCCACACAGTGTTCTGCATGTATGCCTGCATGCCAGAAGAGGACATCAGATCTCATTCTACCTATTCTTTTTTTATTATTTATGTATAATTCAGATCTCATTATAGATGATTGTGAGCCACTATGTGGCTGCTGGGGATTGCGGCCAGTACTCTTAACCTCTGAGCCAACTCTCCAGTGTTCTTTTACTTGCATCTTTTCATGCCCTAAACCTCCCCCTCTTAGCAACTTACTCTGTATAAAGTTTATCTATTTATATTTCTTGTCTTTATTTTTCATATTAATTTTACATATGGACTTATTGGACAATTTTTATGTGTGTGTATATATACAAATGTGTAATATCTTGCTATTTTATCTATGTTCTCATAAGTAGTCAGATTTCTTTTTTAGGGCTGGATCATGTTCCTCTGTGTGTGTGTGTGTGTGTGTGTGTGTGTGTGTGTATGTGTGTGTGTTTTAAAGTTCTGTGTGTAGTCATATTCCAGTGAATCAGTGAATACTTTAGTCATTTCCATACATCTTCATATACATCCATATATACATATGCATGAACATATAATAAATAATGATGTTATTAAATAGAGAAGTTCAGAAATATGAAAGAAATGATTTTATTTGCTTTGAGATTTCTGGGTTATATGATACTTTGATTTAATTTTTGGATACCATATGTTATTTTCTAGAATGTCTATACCAGTTTACATCCCAACTAACATATATGTGTTCCATGATAATGACCTTTCTTATTTCTTCAACGGTATACCTGACTAAAGCAATTTGAGGGAGAAAGGATGCTTTTGGGCTCATATTTAAGGGAAAACATGGTATCTGTGATAGTTCTGTCTGTAATGCCAGGAGGGGGGTCCCCCTGCCAGGAAACAGAAATCTCGACTAAGAGCCAAGCAATTCCCTTTCCAACCCACTTCAGGAAACAGCTAGTTCACAACCATGAAGCTTCTGCTGCTCCAAAATCAGCACCACCAGCTGGGGACAGTGTTGAAACAGAGGAGCCCATAGGGCAGACTAGAGACCAAGCTATAGCATATTCTTTTTTCTCCAGGTGCCTTCCAGAACTTGTTATCCTTAATCATCACCTTACTCAAGGTCATAATAACAGGTTTGAGATGATTCCTCGTTTTGGTTTTGATTTACATTTTCCTGGTCAGCTGTGTTGAACATTGTGCTCGGTGCTTTATTGGTCATTTTTTTTTTATCCTTTCTTTGGAAAAAAAAGTATTTTGTTCTTTGTTCATTTTTAACGACATTATGTTTGTTGCTATTGAGCTATGTAAATTCCTTGTACATCTTAGATACTGTCAGCCATCTTTACTTAATTGTTTGGAGGGTTTGGATTCATCTGGCTTTCTCAATACCAATGCCAAGATGTTTGTTCTCTATGAATTTTCTCCTATACAAGTCTTGTGGTTTCAGGTCTGAAAAATAAACTCTTAATCTACTTGAGTTGATAACTGTGGATGGTATAAGATAAAAATTCATTTTTGTTTCTTTGCCTGTGGATATTCTGTTTTTCCAAAGTCAGTTATTATGGAGAACGTCCCTTCAATTGAGATCAAATGGACAAGGGTAGGAATTTTATTCCCTCAGAACCCTAAAAAGAGTTTTAAACTGTGTTCTAAGACTTGACAAAGAATTAGAAAAATACTGCATGAGTATATTAGCTTATTCACTATTAACTATAGACTCTCCTCTCTGTACTGAGCACATTGCTAAGTCTGTGGGTTCAAATACAAGGTCCACACACCTAAAATAACACCAGTGGCTTACATTAGTATTCAACTCATGCTGTCTTGAGCAGAAAATAAGCAAGACATTTTGGGGTACCATGGGCTCGGCAGTAGTGGTGCCAGTGACATCATACTCTCAAGAACAATTTTGAATATTGTGCCAATTGCATGAAATGCTGTCAGTTTTCTTTATTATATCATGTCTCTGGAATAGTCCCCAAAGGGTCATTTTATTTTTAGTATGAAAGTATACATTGGAGAGCAAAGATATAGACTTTAATCCACTTAAAAGGGTGTTAAGTTTAACACGCTACAGAACTCTCAGCAAAAAAGTGGCTCTTGTTGTGTGACCAATCTAAAAACAAACAAATGAGCAATTCCACACGGACTTTCCCTGGCTCATTGTACCACAAGAATTATAACTAATGATTTTAAGTGTGCAGTACTTTGACCTCTTAATATTGGACAAGTTGTCAGTTTAGAGCTCAGTTATATTTTCAAATGGATATTTGAATCTAAATCAAAATCCTCTGGTCTCCTAGAGAGTGATGGTTAATGTACACATATATGTGATGCCCACTTCCTGTTCTTCCGTTACAGTACTCACAGGCCTTATAGTAGCCATCTCTTGCCTGCAGAATTTTGTTCATGTCTAGCAGTCACACACATGCCCAGCACAATTAGAACCAGCCACTCAGTCTGAAGATACTCCCCTTCTTATATTTGGAAGCATTTTTCTTCTTATATTTGGAATATATTTTCTCTCCTTAAATTCTTGCTTTTTTTCAAATTTTGAATTGCTCCTTTTTTTTTTTTTTCTAGATGTGCACTGTTAGGCTTTGAAAGCTATTAGCTAATAGAGAATGTTTTAGATTTTCAGTGTGTAGTATTGTTCAATTTAATTAATATTTATATACTGGTAGCTTAAATAGTACTTTGAAATCTTAATATATGTGCATCAAGAGAAAATTAGTTTTTATTTTGTTCTGGAAAACTCACAATAACTTACTACTGGGATGTGTTCCTGTTGGTTACTGTTTCATTCTCGGACTGTGACATTAGATACTTTTGTCATTATGTCTTATTTCTCATTGCTTTTCTTGTATTGTTATGATCCTCCAAATGTCTTGATCAACCCATCTTTGCAAAGCTGTGATGTCATTGACAGAACCTCATGGACAATGTATTTTTTATGTTGAAATGACTTCCTTATTCCTTTGTGAGTTTATTTGGTACCATAGAAAACTGGCTATACTTGGAGGAACGTTGGCTATATTCAGATGTAGAATTTTTCATGAAAGTAAAATAATGTCCAGTGTCTGGCATAGAGACAGACACACTGAAGGACTTTTCAGCCCCTGATAATGCCTCTTCAAAACAATTTCAACAGGAGAAATGAGGAAAGGGCACATGAGGGAAGAGAATAGGGACTGGATTTGTTTAAGACACTTTATATGTGTGTATAAAATCCTCAAATGATAGAAAAGGATGTCAACTGATTTACCAATCCTCCTTCCCATTCTCAGATAAATAAATTACGTCTTCTGTTCATGGGCCCTGAAATAAACATCAACAGTTTCCCGTTGAGTGGCTTGTTTTGTTGGTGCTCACTAGTATTTCCATTATATTACTTTATGCTATTATTTCCACTAAATCATGATTGGTGGATATTAACTTAGTGCAGGGACTTTGCCTAAACATCTAGTGATGTAACATTTCTGACACGTAGGCACGAGCAAACTTACAATAGCTAAGCCACCTGGTTTTTAACTGGAGATGCTGTTACGGCTACTTTTGGAAGCAAATTGAGAATTTCACTCTTTGTCACTCTTCAGGTCTTTCCTTGTTGGTCTTGCTGGTCTAGATGACTGGCTGAATTTCACCTCGGACTTTTTGAAAAATTGTTCTCTCCTTAATTCCCCTCCTTTATTTCTTTCCTCTCATGACAGTGTGCTTTCCCACATATTTACCTCAGCATATTTTAATGGCCAGGCTTATGCACAGGGGACCAATGAGAAGACTGATAAATTGCCAATGAAATTGCCTTCTCTGACCTTGACTACCTTTGGACTGATTGATGATCCTGGACTAAAGATCTACAGACTCTCTGTGGACATTAAATCAGTTTAAAGATCTGTCTAAGACAGTCTGGACTGTTATAACAAACATACCATAGTTGAAGTGGCTTATAAACAATAGAAATTTATTTCCTAAGCTCAGGATGCTGAAAAGACCAAGGCCATCAATTCAGTGACTGATGAGGATTGGTTCTGTGTAGATAGACGGCTGCTACTTTGCTGTGCTTACGTAGCAGAAGGAACAAAAGATCTTCCTGTGTTGTTGTTCCTTACATAAGGTTGTCTCAATTCTTTAATTTGTGAATTTCTCTTTTATAAGCATTCGGTTGTCTCCAGTATCCATTACACTGGGAATTAGGATCTTGGCATTTGGCTTAGGTAGTGTAGGTAGACAATATAAGGCAGGGTCCAAATGAGTTGATTTTATTATTAAGCAAATATTTATGGTAAATGGTAGCATATTACAATGTAGAATGTGGGTGTTTTAGACTATGTGCTTAATTAAGGATTCTTTGAATGCACAAAATGCAGAAAACAAAGATAGGACCTAATTTTGACACTTATTACACATTTTAAAACAAAGTTTAAAAATTACTTTGAATTTAAAAGTTATTTCTACGTAAGCAGAGTGTGTTGTGAAGCAATCTGTGTCAGCCAGTATATTTGAGGGCATGAGAAACAAGTTGTTTAATGTCTGATTTGGTTAGACAAAGAAAGGCTGTCTTGTCCAGCTGATTTAGTCTAACGAAGCTCTCTTTTCCTTTCAGATTTTTATCGATCTGATCCAACCTAAATTGTGACTGCTGGCTGGAATTAAGGTCAGTGCTGTGCTTATATCGATCATGAACAAGCTGGAGCAAGCTTTGACGGGGGGGGGGGGGGGGGGGGGGGGGGGGGCTTTTTGAGTCTTTAGCTTGCTGGTTCAGGATACTCTGGCCAACCTTGGCAAAGATCAGGCTAGAGTATCAGCCATATGCAGCACGCTCTTGGCTTTCAGCGGTGTTTGTTTTTATAGAATGTCTTTAGTTGCTGAATGTTTTACTACTTCCTTCACCTTACTAGCTAAATTTTGGTGAAATCAAAGAATCCCCCTTTTAATTCCTTCAAAGAATTAAACAAAGACTGGCTTATATTTTAAAGAATACTTTGCTTCCCGAATTTATAGGAAAAACACATTTGGTTCCACAATTTGGTCCTCACACAGAATGCATTACCTAAAGACAGCTGAGTCAAAGTGCATTTGTGAATCACAAATTTTAATTAACCAGCAGAATGTTAAGAGGCTGTTTCTTTTGTTCTGTTTTCTCATTAGTTGGCTTTTATGGGCCACTCTAAAAGAGCCTTGTGAGTCTGGAGTAATAACAGCCTTTGAGGACCCTCACAGCAACAGGCTTGGGAATCCATTTATCCCTTCTATTGTTTTCTCTAAAATGTGAATTTAGAATTAAAAATAAAATGATAAGCTAAGCCCTGAAAGCAGTGAAGATGGTTGTTGCCCATAAAGAGCAGAATACCAGGTGCTGCTAAGCTTGTGCATAGGCTTTTGTTAATGAGTAACTTAAAGGAAAACACAGGTTTTCATTCAAGCTCACATTAATTGGGATTTTCCATTTTAAACTCTGCTTTTAACTCTTTTAGTTGAAGTGCCTAAGATATCAGGCATACAGTAAATATGTGTTTTTTCTGGCCACAACTCTGATGTCACTCTCTTATTGCCATTAACACCACACACACACACACACACACACACACACACACACACACACACACACACACACACACACCCTCAGATGAAAGGGTAATAATAGTATTGCTCTTTTATCTTTTCCAAGTACAAATGGTTCTTTCCTATCTTTAATCTGTATGAAATTAAATAAATAAAAGCTGTTAGACTTACACCTATTGGTATTTGGGTATTTAATTTTAAAAAGTGAGGTAAAATATTTTCTCAGGATGATTTCTATTTCTAAATCATGTTATATTTGCTATATATATAGTTTTGAGTTAAATATGATGGAAATATTTAGCTTAGTTTGGCTTCCTTTTACATCCCTCTTTTATATAGGCTAAATAAATTCATATGTATTTAAATATGCTATTTCTTTATTATTACCAATTGAATCAACTCTGAAAATTTCCCATATACAGTGTGTATAATGTATACCAATCACTCTTATATACCCATCATCTCTCAGCTCCTTTCCACCCCTGTCTACAACAACCTCCTTGCCTCCAAGTGTCTCCTTAGCGTTCCTATCTATTGTGTGTGTGCGCACCTGTGACCCACTGAGTTTAACCAATCCAACTATATGACCATTTATACCACCACTGGAGCCTGGTGGGCTCAGGTGCAAGGTAAAAACGGTAGTTCCTCTCCTCCAGAATCAGTCGATAGTCAATAGTTCATGAGTGAAGGATAGGGCCCCGTGAACCACTCCCCATCCGGGATGGGCTGTGAAAAGAGCCAGACTTGTTCAGGCAATAGCTGCAGCCACAGAGTTCAAAAAACGTTTTTACCGAGAGGGTAGCATTCCATAGCCCTTCCCCTGGCCTCTGGGCTCTTCTATTCTTTTAGTCTCCTTGGATACTTACTGTCAGAATCTTGAACAGCCATGACCCTGATTCACCACCAAGAGAGGCTTCTGTCACTGAGACTGAGAGTTTATGTGCATAACCTAGATATTTAGAAGATGGCGATGCTATGCCAATTTAGTTCAAGAGCAGTAGGTTCCTTTCTTGCTGCCTATGACCTTCCCAGGTGTTATTGTTAACTGATTGTTTAATGCCAGGCACAGATTGTCTCCTAAGGCTTCAAATGCAGTTAGGGGACTATTGGTTTCGCCCATTGCAATTGTGCTATTTTTGAGCAGGTGAGTCCATCTTCTTTGTCCTTCTGGTTTTCTAGTTCAGAGGGTTCACGACTTGATAAGTCCATTTAGGCCTTTTCTCTACCAGCTGCTTGCATTGCACCTTCAGGACTTTGAAAATTAGCCACCAAGGAAGAAATTCCCAGCTTAGTTCTGTCCTGCTTTACAATCAAGTTGTGCGGGATCCTCAGACACAGGGTCTTACCCTCTAGCTCTTGTGGACAAGTGAGTAGATTCATTGTATGTGATGGGGAGGCAGGGGCTCTGGCACCTTCTAAAACAAACAATTTCTGTGGGAAGATAACATCCCTGGAACTGTAATTTAATTTAGTAGCATAGCCTACTGTATCTAGGAGCAGCATTATCCATCCATGCATGGTGTCTCCATTCAATCTCTAGTTTTGAAAGTTTGTTACAAGATAATAATAAGCTTGCATATAGCTTTAAAAAAATAAAAATCTTCAGGTTTGTTAGTTTTTCTCCATTTCTCTTGCTCCTTATTACATTCTTTTCCTTACCTACCCCCCCCCCCATCCCATTAGACCTGGAAAACAGATAGTAAAAGTCTAGGGAGAGATTTGCCAGGTATCTGTATTTGAGTCAGAAATAGTTTTGTTGCTCAAATGCTTCCCCCTTTGTCTTCTTGCCTGATTGTATTATCCACATAGAAATGTGAAATCCCATCCTGCTTTGACTACTTTACTGAAAGAGAAATGATTAAAAGTAAATAAATATTGTTAAGAAAAAGTAAGTACAATGTTTTGTCTCTTAGCATGGTTTCTTACCCACAGCCAATGTTGGGAGTTTCCTATGTGGAGCCATGAACATTGTGTGTTCTACCAATATGTGAAAGGTCAAAATAATATAGGTATTCAAAGAAATATTTTAATTGAGATATAAAAAGCATGCAAGCAAATGGAAGCCTATTTAATTCTCCATTATCAGGTCTTTCTAATTAAAAATGAAGAAATCTTTAAAACAACTTTGATCTGAAATGGAAATGCATACACAAAATATAAGCAGTGGGATTAGAGAAGTGAGCATGCTCAGCTGTTATGTATGTTTTCTGGGGAATCAAACTCAGGTCCTCATGCATGCATTGCAAGCTCTTTGACATTTCCCCATCCATCTCCACAGCCCTCCAATGGTTTCTTGATTATTAAATAATTTATGTGAGATAGGAAATATGTACTTAGTGAGGAATAGTCATGATATTAAATATTAATCTGAACAGCATAACTTTCATTTTATATAGTCTTATTAAACAAAGTTAATTTTACGGGCTATGTTGCTTTCTACTTTAAAAGACTATTCAACTTACACTGTTGAAATAACACTCATATTTTACAGAATTTAATTGCTACAAAGCTAGACAAGATTTTATTTTTTTTTCATGGTTCCTCAGAGAAGGAAGTTGAAAACCCTCACAAATAGAAGAATGACCAGCCTGAACATTCTTACAACTGAAGAGTTTCTCAACATGTGATGTAGAAGTTAGTACACTAACTTTTTCTGGAAATGTTTGGAATATTGCAAGAATTAATATTGATTTTAAAAATCTATAGAAGAAGAATCATAAGCTTTAAAACATTATTTTGATTTAAAAATTCTATTCTTATTTTTTTAAAAAGTACCATTTTTCTTAATTGATACTTTCATATAGTTCATAAAATGTAATGACAAAAACAAACTATTACTGCGCAGAGGCATCTTAAATTTTTTCAGCTCTGATCCCTTTTAACCAATTAATTTTTATATTACTCCAGTTATACAAAAAGGTATATTAATCAACTATTTACTGATACTAAATCAAAAGAAATTTAATTAAGATACTTATTTGTTATACATAAAATTTTGACCTTTTACTAAACCATAAAACAAAATTTCATATTAATGAGGATGATCATGCTTAGCTTTACACAAAGAATTAAGCCTTGGCTAAATATTTGATACTATAAGATAGAGCTTTACTTCAACATTTTTCAGGGTCGATCATTATTTTAAAATCCAACATTATAATTGCCACCTCACATAAATACTGAGTACAGTCAGGGGACATATCAGAAAATGCTGAAAATTCTTACCTAATCCCAAGCCAAAATTCATTTAATGACTTTATAAATTTAATTCAAATTAACACCTGAAACATCAGTATTTACAATACAGGATTCTAACACAATAGGATCCAAGGTGATGGTAATTTGATATGGGCTGAGACGTACGATAAGGAAATTTTAAAGACCTCTGGTTTCTGTAATTATGTTTTTGTAAGACAGAACACTTTGGTCAACAGTGGTAGCACTACTTGACTCCGAGCCAGGGTTCCAGGATGCATTTTGGCTTTGTGGAGTGTAAAGGTACATGCAGTGGGAAGTGTCCACGTGGTGTGTTCAGAGCCAAGACTGCAGTGAATTCTTGGTTCAGCACAGACAAGCTGTGCCACAAGCACTGTGGATTCAAGACACGTTTGATTGCGAATTAACCTCTGATCGTTGTGTGCTTCGATAATTTGGCCAAACTTTTTAACTCTACATTAAGTTATACCCATCTCATGTAGTTCCAGAAATTGTGCATAAATGGATGCTATCTTTTAATCATTGTAATATATATATATATATATATATATATATATGTTGTATTATTTCTTCATTGTATATGTGAATAGACATAAAAAAGTCACCTTATTTCAGAAGTTTGCATGTGTGTGTGTGTGTGTGTGTGTGTGTGTGTGTGTGTGTGTGTGTGTGCGTGTGTTTTCGTTGACACCTACCTTCCACCCTTAAAGATAGTGTCCTTCAAATTAACAGCTAATGATGTGGAGTTTACTGCTTCCCATGAACATCTCAACACTTTGAGTGTGACCCCCCCCCCCCTTTATAGTTGCACAGTATTCCTGGTAGTATTGCTTAAAGCGTTTGTGTTGAGTTTAGAAGATGCTGTGATTTCTTGAATACTTTGATGCTTTCCTATGAGTGAGTCAATAATAATTACATAAGATTACTGACAAAGGCTTGATTGCCACCCATGTTCCAGAATCAGGCTGGGCTCCTCTGTTCCTTTGGCCTGAATAAGCCTTGTTTGTACTCCTGCCTGAGCACTGATGCCTCCTGCATGCAGACTGCTGAGTGTTTACTAGTAAAATTTATCACCTGGAAAATGGGAGCTGCATCATCTTAAACTTCACATCCCACAGTTGGTAATAATCACTAGCAACTGATTATATAAAAGGATTAATATTTATTAAGGGGCTATATAAAATCCACTGATACAAGAGATTTTACGGTTGGGCAATTCCTGGAAAGCTGGACTGGTCCATGCTACGGCGACATCATGCCTGGTCGTTTCTCCAAGAGCTCAAGCCTGGCCAGGCCCCGTACATGGGTCTTCAAGGCTCAAAGGCCACACCTCTAGGTCAAAGTGATAATGCCCAATTCCCTACAATATCTCAACAAAATGAGGTGTCATATTACTATGGCTCCTAAAACATGTTTTCAATGGCCTTTTAAAAATCTCTATCAAAAGCATCTTTCCAAGATTATATATAATACATTTTGATGCTTCTCTTAAACAGGAAGTAAAATTAATGAGGAACTTAAAATGATTGGTATGGAAATTTCCAAATGTGTAACTGAAATGGTACTATGTATAACCAAAAAGTAAGTTTTCTATGCTGTGCAAAGTGGTGCATTCACTTTCCTTCTCCCCGTCCACTTTTTATCTCTCTTTGCAAATTTATGTGTGTTATTTGCATGTATGATGGATATGTGCCCATGAAAGGCAAGTCCAGAGATTTACGTTCGGTATCTACTTGTATTTCTCTCTACGTTATTACTATGTTTAAAATGATAAATTAAAGGTTTAATTTAGAGGGTTCTGGATGGTGAATTGTCTAAAGTTTCATGTTTGAACTGCTTCTCAATCAATGATCACCAGAGTCCCATGGCTTTAATTGTTATCCTAACAACTCTTTTTCAATTCATTTTGAATTGTTCAGCTATGTATACAATAAATGTTGCCCTCCCCCCTTCTTCCTCTATCTCCTGATATAAGCCTTTCCCACTCATCCCTTCCTACTTCCTTGTCTTCTTTCTGTTCGTGACCCACCAATTTTATGTTTTTTTGCCAGAACATCATGAGAGATTATTTACCAAATTAAGGCAACTTATTAATGACTACACCGCTGGAAAAAATGGCACTTTCTCTTCTATCAATATTAAACTGTTGGTAGTCCCTTGGGAGAGGATTGGGACCTCATAGACTCATCTCCCATCCATGATGACATGATCTGGGCCCAATGGCATGTGGGTGTAACAGTGAGGTTTCTAGACCCCTGCAAGAGGTCCAGACCCATAGACCTGCCGCCTTAGAGTGCTTAGCCACCTACTGCTGCTTAGGCCCCCAAAATGACTGAGACGCATATATTAATTTCATGCTGTTCGGCCTATGGCTCAGGCACATGGCTAGCTAGCTCTCTCATCTTAACTCAACCTGTTTCCATTAATCTGTCTGCCACGTGGCCAATGACTCACCTGTGTTCCTTTACATGTTGCTTCCTTAGGTGTCTGGTGGATTTGAGGAAGATAACCTTAATTACAGTGGCTTCATAAACATTATGTCTATGTCACATCCAAAGGCATCTTTTAGCTCCACATCTCCCTATCTGATCTTATATATTATTTTTTGAGACAAGGTCTCTTAGCACCCCAGTTTGACTAGGCTAGCTGGCCAACAAACTTGGGGTCTGCTTCTCTCTCTTATCATTGGGTTATAAAATGGCTACTATGCCCAACTATTTTTATAAGAGTGCTGCGGACTTGCACTTAGTTCCTCATATTTACACAGCAAGTACTTTACTGAACACCACAATATCACCCCAGCTCTAGCTCTGATATGATATTCTGCAATAAAGATATCATCAAAAAGCTAAATAGTAATCTAAACACACACACACACACACACACACACGGGGGGGGGGGGGGTGACAGACAGACAGACAGAGAGAGAGGGGGGGGGATATTCTAATGACCTCAGGAATGAGGAGCAGATGCTCTCTTAGTGTTCTATTGGTGACCTGTCAGTGTTCTTTTGGCTCTCCTTGAGCCATCTTGATTCAGGAAGAAATGTCACAAGCTTCTCAGTCACCCCCTCACACACACACACACGTACATACACATACACACTATCTTGGGATGGAACTGTGTTTATCCTCATTCACACATCTCTCCCAGTACTTACCCTGGGTTCTCTTCCCTCTGTCATGACTATTTCCAGTTATCCCCTACTCCTGAACCAACCCCTACACTACTTGAAGAATGCTAGTATCTTAACCCTGTGTTCTCTGCCCTGGTAGAGCCTTCTAAAAGTAGATATTTAAGTCACATCTATGTTATAAATTATAAAGATATTAAGTAATAAAGAATTTTATTACATATCTATTCATTGCAGAATATGTATTGCTTATTTGCATGTGTTACAGTAATATTTTTATTATTTGTTCTGTCCCTTAGTATGGAAAAGTTTTGAAAAAAAAGGCTTAAAGGCATAATCACCCAAAGGACATTTGAAGCAGTATCATTATTATGTTTAACTTGGATATTTTAGAAAAGAAATATTATAAAAGGGTGACTTTTATGTACTCTGTTTTATCCCTACACATATTATAATTATTGGGTTCATTTCTGATAGGAAGATACATCTATAGAGATTATTCAAATGCTTAATTATTAGGTTAGCACTTTCATGAGCAATACAAAGCTGCTGGAGTCCCATTGCTAACTGGAAACCCTAATTAGTCTTAGGATGGTCTGATTTCCTATTCAGCTTTCTGAGTTCTCCTAGACATGTATTCAACTTTCATTTACTTATTTATTCTTGACATTTGGTCTTTAGAAGTGGCTCAGGCTGGTTTGGAACTTGGGAACTTGTGATGTTTCTGCCTTAGCTTCACAAGTGCAAACATTTTCCTTTTTTTTTTTTTTTTTTTTTGTAAAAAAAAAAGTAGGTTTCTGTTTTTGTGATGGTTTTTCTTTTTTCTGCTGACAACATATCAACTGGGGCTGCAGGATAAGATGCCTCAGCCAGAAAAAGAACTTGTCACCAAGCCTGACAACATGAGTTCCATCCCCGGTGTTCTCTAACATCCACACACGAGCTCCAGTGTAAAGCAACAATAAAACAGGGTAATTGTTATAAGTGAGAAAGGACCTAATGGTGACTGAAGCAGAAGATGGTCTGATGATGAAGGCAAGGAAACAGAAAGCCTCACTTCCCAGCTCTTTATATGACCTACCCAAGATCTTTAGACATAGATATCCCTAAAATGTCTCTCTTTTTGACAGTTTGACACAGTGAGGAAGAAGGCTGCTGATGTCGCAGAATATAAAAACACTCGAAATATTTTAAAGGACAAGTGTGTATCTTGCCTTTTCTCCATTAGAAAAATAATAGTCTAGCTGATCCCCCGTTACTTGAGTAATTGTGTATCCCTTCGGACACATTTCACACTGAATCTCCGCCTGTGAAGCCAATGCCAAAGGTTTAATTTACTGACCAACTATCTTTATTATTTTCCTACAAAGGAAGAAGGCCATATCATAACACAGCTAAGCTTTTTGACTTAAATTTGAGCCTTAAATTACCTTAGGGCAGTTAAGATAGCAAAGCAAGCATATTTCCTACTTATGTAAGTAAGGAGCTCATCCATTTAGAAACTCTTACATTATGTCCCACATACTGGAAAGTAAGAGTTTGTATTTTAGAAAGGGTATATTCATTATTGCTGCTCTCCTTCTATAAATCAGCATAAGGTTTGTTTAACTGTGTTATTCATTTCAAAATAGAAAGTGAGGAATTGTTTATCAGAAGATAAATATATAGTACATGTATGTCATATGCAGTTAGGTAGGTAGATAGTTATATAAATGATACACAGATGGATGATACATGATTAGATGGAAGATGAATAAATAGATATTTTAGTAAAGAGATAGGAACAGTGAATAATACAAGGTCTTTACTTCTGGGCTTGTTTGCTTCATTTCCACAGAGAATAAAATTTTCCTTTCCTGAATGAAAACCCCACCAGTAATGTAAAAACATAAAAGCATTAGTTTAAAAACCACTTGTTATGATAACAAAGCAGTGTGTCCTGGATTTCATTCGATATCAGGAAGTGTATCATAGAAAACTCTAGAGCTTTTGTTCAGTTTATTTTTCTTCCCATAACTTCAGATTTATGCAGTGACAAACGATTATATGGAGCACTAGATGCATTATCCATACGTCTGTGTACCCCTATATCTATGCCTGTACCTGTGTACCCCTACCCTGCCAGCTCTCCTCTAGGAAGATGTATGTGCCTTTCAAATAAGATTTCTCTTCCAAAGACAGAGCAGGTGGTCCTTAAAATATTAATTTTAAAATGGAGATAGGGTTTAGTCTTAAGTTTCATTGTTTTAATTTTATGAATAGAAGAATTTAGTCACAGAACCAAGTATAATTTTATAACATATTATTCTGTAGCATGAAATAGCTTATGAATATTTAGAAAAGATCTTTATGGAATAAAAATAAATAGAAAAGGACATATTTACCCAACTGTACTCGCTTGCCTATAATAATCGTATATGAATCATCCTGGGGTGGCTTAAATTAGAAGACAGAGATCTTTGGAATGATCAATCCACGGAGGCTCTTCATATTTCTCTTCAGAGACTGGCACTTCTTCATCTGTAGTTTGGAAGCCTCTTCCAGCTTTTCTGCTGCAGCTAATCACCGTCCTACAAGCTCCTTACCATTTCAAAAAAAAAAAAAAAAATCTATGGTTTCATCTTCAAGGAATCTTAAATCAGTCATTAAAAATACCATCTCAAAAGTAGAGAACAAACTAAAAAGTAGATAGTAAAGGGGAAAAGGAGTTTTCATGGAAAAAGTGAAGGTGTCTGTGTTGGTCATTGTAACATACACCGTCTTCCCATTGTGGCTTGTAATTTTTACAGTTTTTTTTTTTCTCATTTTTTAGTCTTGTTAGATGGATTTGAAAAGTGAGCCTGCAAGTAGGATGTTAGACTTGATGAGCAGCTTTAGGACTACAAACCTTTTCCAATTTCACTTTAACTTTCTATTATCTCTTAGGGATTCAGAGCTGTTTGAGACCATCTGGCTGTAATGTTATACGGGAGGACCTTGGGACTTGGTATACCTCTGGGGATTTTCTACTCAGTTTTACATATTTGGAAATTGAGGTATAAATCTTTTCTTGTTAGTGATACACTGAAGCATGTTTAAGTGTCCAATTAGCCTAGAAAATTAATGACCAGAAATTACATTTACATTTTTAGAATTGGCTATTCTACAAACATCCAGTAAAGTATTTCACGTAAGTGTTGAACAACATAAGAAATTACTATTATTCCATATGAATTATGACTTCAGTTACCTTAAAACACTTCATGCTGAATGATTGGTAATATATTGACTGAAATTATCCATCCCAATGGAGTTAAACAATTTAATTGTCCTCTATAAAGTATCTTCCTCCCTCTACCTGCTGACTTATAATTACTACTGTGTTCATTTGATTTCATGGGGACTGAGAAAATATTAGCTTTTTTTTATGTTCTCATATCTGGACACTTTTGGTAAACTTCCTATTTGTTATCAAATATGCCCAGTATTCAAGTTGTTTTAATATTATGCTTACAAAATAGGAAACATAGTCACTTTTATATAAGTATAAAAAGATGCAAAAGTCTAATACAACATTTAACAAAAAATTATAAGAAAAAAATTTTAGAAGTGTGATATGACTTGCTATCACAATATATGAGAATATGTCAATGGAAAACATAAAATCGTTTTAGATATGAATGGTTTGATTTTTTTCTTTCAAAAAATTCTCAGATAAATATCTTCTGTTTGGTTGAATCGCATTTTCTCTTCTAGCTATATGTCATAGTTTGCTCAGAGATACTTTTATAAGCTTACTACTGATCCATAAACCCACATTCCTTTTGCCATATATCTGCATTTTATCGTGGCCATGAATAGCTGAAACTCAGGCTGTCAAATAATGTAGCTGAATGTAGAGTCATGAGGTAACATGACCTCACATGGAAACACACCACTGGGCAAAAATAAAGAGCAGCAGAGAGGGGAAAGAAGTGATCAGTCAACTAACATGAAATGCTTCATGATAACAAGTACTTATTAACACGACACAATGGAATCCTTTATGTGTATAAAATAGGTTAATTATACTCTGTTAAACTGATTGCTTTCTACACAAAGGTCCTACCCTGACAGACTTTTATTTTGATATTTAATCAAAAATAGCCCATCTTGTTAAATATAATAATACTAACACAGTGATAGAAGCCATGTTGGTAGGTCCAGAAAGGAAGCTGGTGATTCCTCAAGAGGATGCAGTTTGTTAGAAGAAAGGTCATGGAGACCATGTCTACCTTGAGCTGGGAAGAAGAGGATTAGACAGTGAACTGCAGAGCACCCCCAGGGCAACTTTCAAAGAATCAATGACTCTAGACTCTATGAATGTTTCAGAAGCATTAAAATTTACTCCTCTGTTCTCAAATACCTTGCAGTCTTAAAGGAAAGGGAACATTTCCATCTGATTGGTAGCAAATGCCTGAAAAGGCAGTGAAATACTACGTGCAGACTTAAATTGTGAGGAGATGCAGAGAAGATACAGTTTGTGCCACTTAGAAGGACCATATTCTAGAAAATTGGCTCGGTACGGCCTTTAAGGGCAAACAGGATATAAATAGACACAAGAGAGATGGGAATGTCACAGAAGATACTTGACCAGGGTCTGTGAATGCCTAGCATAGAGAAAGGAATGAGGCAGGAAGCTGGCACATCTGAAAAAGTTCCAAACAGGTATATCTCAATTCTTTTTCTGCTTCTTCCCTCTCCCCTTATCTTTCAGTGAGCATTTACTAAACTGATTTGTGTATGTCTATTTTATAAATCAATATAAGCAGAAAGTGAGCCCACAGAAAGAATTTTCAGGTTTTATGTGTACCACAGTTACATACAAAGATGCTCTTATTATTGCCAGTTTCAACAATCTCCTTTAATATAATTTTGTTTTATTTAGGTTCTATGAAAAGAGGAAAAAATTTCAGTGTCTTAATACGTGAGCACTAAATGTTGCATTTACTGCTCATCATAGTCAAATGTACTTTATTGAGGCACTAGTATTATCAAAATTGCTTATAACCAAAGGAAGATACGATAGTAAAATTAACTACTATATTTTCTTTTAAAATTCCAGATAGAAAAATTTGTATTTAGGAATACCTAAAAGAACTCCTTCCCAGCAGGAAAAGATTAGCAGCAATATAAATTGTAGGGGAAATATGTGATTAAACATTTAATTTTTAAATTGTGCAAACCTCACAGAGATTGTAATAGAAAAAAGAAAACATTTTGTCTTTTATTGGCTTTTTTTTTTTTTTTTGCTTTTGCATTTGGTTGAATAAGCACCAAGCCAGAATACACTGCACATTGCAGACACTTTGCTAAGAGACTGCAAAGATAAAAATACCAACCTTTAATACATCTGAGCAAATACCACACCCATTCAGTACAGTAACTAGTCCACAAGCAGGAAGGCTCACAGCACTATCCTAAAATCTGCTAACAGTGGTGACCATCTGTTAGGCAGTTTGTTTTATGAGGAGGAAATTCACATCTTGTACTTTTAAAAGGTTTATGTTTATTTTTAAATTGTGTGTATGTGTGTGGGCATAGGTATCTGTGTGGTTGGGAGCTGTCTGACATGGATGCTTGGAACCAAACTGGGGTCCTCTGAAAGAACAGTGTATACTCTATACATGGAGCCATCTCTCTAACCTAGCTCTTGTACTTTTATGACAGAAAACAGTTCTTCATCTCGGAGCAAAGAGCCCATGGCAGGTAAGCTCCAGCTCTAGTGGGAGCTGAGAAATAGAGAAGGGCCCTTCCTTCCCGTGTGCTTTCCAAAAGATAGAATAGGGTCTGCTCTGGGAGACCAAGTTGTGGCTTATTCACCCGTTATCCAATTTATATAAATTGGAAAAGGATACAGAAGAAACTGACAGAAATATAAGAGTGCAGAGAAGTCTCTATTACCTTTTCCTTTCAATTTGCCGAACCAAACATGCCACTCTTTAACTGGTGTGTGCCTCCACAGTACAAAATAAATAAGGTGATTGGTTCCTAAGAAAAGTAGTCAATGAGCAGTTCTGATTCTTTGACTATTTCTAGTGTGTTCTAGAAACAAAGGCAATGATAGTCAAACTAAATAGAAAGCGATGAATAAAACTATTACTACTCAGTGACCTGAGTGTTGGGGGTGTTGCTTAGGATGGGACCTTGGCTGGCTGAGCTTTGAGAATGAGTGAGGCCTCTCCATGAAGAGCAGAAGGGACAGCATGAAAGATCTTAAATTACTCTTTGAAATGTGTCAATGAATGGACAGGCCCAGCTCTTTGCCACATTTCACTTAAACTGCTTAACTTTAATGTCTGTGGTTCTCATTCACATGCTAATGTATGGCCATCTGCCCTTCCTGCCAAAAAAAAAAAAAAAAAAAAAAAAAAAAAGATATAAAAAGCCAGCAGGAACATGCTGCAGGTCATGTGACCTTAATCACTGCCATTATGAGCTTTCTGGGAGTAATCACTCAGGTTGCACCCAGGGTGAGCATCTGCTGATGATGGAAAGATCAGAAGATTGCTATAAAGACAGGCTTCCCTATAGACAGCCAGTGATTCACTCTCTAACAGATCTACAGATGCAGAGCACAAATCCATAGGCTCTAATAATAGCATTCTCTCCCCATACTTGCCTCTTTGATTTCAATTCCCTTAAAACTTAGTTGGAATTATTTAAAGTGCATGTTTGCCTGTAAATATAATTAGAATTCTAAAGAAGGGTGCAGAGAACACATGCTAATAATGATTAAGCGTGAAGCCAAGCCTTCACCTACACAAACTGCACTTCTCTGTGCAAGAAGAATAGAATGTCAGCAGGGCTCAGTGTTTCAGAAGTATCATTTTATGTGACTTTATCCTGCTCAGTTTTTATTTAATTGGAAGTGAAGGCCCAATTTTGATTTTTGAGAATGGATGTTTAAAATTTATTTTTCTTTTCATATGGTCATTTATCCATCAGAATATTGTTTCTTAAGACATTTAAATATATATATATATACATTATACCCTACTCTGCTAACTTCCACTGTATGAAGGTCTTATGGTTTTAAATATTATTATAGACTATTAGATTTATATTTAACTTTCTCATATAATAACATTAAGCAAAATTCTGTCTATACTAAACGGCATGCTGAGATACAAGGCAGTTATCTTTCAGTGGATTGGTTGGCCTACCTGTGTAAAGTTAAAGATGTTGGCATGAAAAATAGGCATGGCTTCTCTCATTTTTGAAAATCCATCATAATCCCAACTCTCCCCAAAGACATGGAACTTCCAAATCTTCTTTTTCAATTGCCTATGTCAGAGTTGAGGCAGTGAAAAATTTATTTCAAGTCCATGTAAAATGACTGCTGATGAATCATTTGCCAATTAAGCAAATCCTTTATTGAGGCACGACTTTGTGCCGAGAAGTGTTCTGGAGAAGAGCAAAACAGGAGTCATAGTGCTTACACTCACTCAGAGCATGAAGGCCTCAGGCTGTGTGCATCATCCCCTATAACGCACTCATGGGGTGCACTGAAACATGAGGTTCAGATTTCTAAATGATTAATCTTTACTTTTAAGAGTCTTAGCACCCCATCAATGGGAGACTAGAGAGATGGTTTACTGCTTAAAGACATTTGCTGCTCTTGTGGAGGATCCATCTTTGGTTCTCAGCACCTCTGTGGTAGTTAATGGCTGTCTATAATTGCCCTCTTGAGCCGATACATATACTAGGCACATGTGTGGAGTACATTAATATATTCAGGCAGATGTTCATATCCATAATATAAGGATAAATCCTCCCTTTTAAAAAAAACCTGAAGGTTTAAGCTCTGACTGTTCTAGAACCCAATTTGTAGATTAGGCTGGCCTCTAAGTCACAGAGATCTGCCTGCCTCTGCTTCCTGAGCCTGGGATTAAAGGTGTGCACCATCATGGCCCAGCCATAAAACCTAAAGATTTCAAAAATCTTGGTTATGGTAGCACTTGTCCAGGGCCCACTTGGTCATTATGAGGAAATGCCAAGTTGCGTTATTCAAGAAAAGAATATTGAATGAGACTGTAACATTTTCTCCTAACAATTACTCCTTTCTTCTGTCTGTCCATATAATTCTTTCTTGTAAATCCTTTAATCTCATTTTTAAAGAGGTCAGGGGGATCATTTCAGCTATAATGACTGGTATCTCTCCTTGCTTTGTTCTCAAAGGGGGAAAAAATGTAAAAACATTTGAATTTTAGACCTCTGTCAGCCAGGGTTTTAAACTTTTCAAAGATAACTTGAGCAGCGCATCCACGACTCAGCTCAGGAAACTGGGATTCATGCTTCACAGACCACACTCTACCATGTGTTAAGGAAAAACTCATGCATGCTGAGCTATATGATAATTATTTCCATAATTACCAGAGCCCCATAATGTCATTCTCAACAAATTGTAATGTAAATGTGTGACAATACAGCTCAGTTACACTTTGTAAGTGTTTGTATTGAGTCATATGTCACATTCAAAACCTTTTTCTTGGGTGAAAGAAATATCTCAATGATAAAGTGTAAAAGCATGAGTTAATATACCTGAGAACCATTTTAAAAGTCATGTGTGGTAGCATGTGTGTAACTTCAGTGCTGGGTGTTCAGTGAAAGGCAAGTAGAAGAGGATTGGAGGATCCCATGCAGCTGCTGGTGAGTCAGTACATCCAACCAGTAAACTGCAGGTTTGGTGACTGATCTTGCCTCAAAAAAATAAGGTGTACTCTTTCTATTGCAAAGAGAAGTATCTTCAATAAGGGAGGAGAACTATACATTCCTGTGGGTATAGGACAGATGTTTAGAATTCATTTAGGATCTATGCTGTTTTACTTTAGTGGTGGTAGTAGTTTCTCTTCTAAGATCCATGACTTCACTAGCTCCAGGTGGTCTAATTGGGTTCCGGTAAGAAGCACAGTTTCCCTCCTGTTAGCAGGCTTTAAGCATAATTAGAGAATCATTGGTTACCATGAACATATGGGTGTCAGTGCTGTCCCCTTAGGATTGTTATGTCCTGATGGTTATCTTCATGGTTCATAGGCATTGCAGCCAGTGGAACTAATAATTGCTTCCCTCTCTTGGAGCCTATACAACAACAGATCCAAATGCAGAGATGGGTGTCCAGCTCCAACAGATACATCTGCAAAACAAGCTCTCAACCTAAAGCTCAAGAGCCACTTCATAAGAATCAGAGACCAGGAAAGTTGCTGTGAGATTATGCTCCCTAGAAAGGACAGGAAATCTTCACCTATGATATCTCAACAATATGGATGCCTAAACAGGGATTTAAGAGGAATAACACCAACAGATATGCTAAGGTGGGAGGGGGAAATATAAGGGGTCTCATTGATAGTCAGAACTACAAACAAGTACATGCTGATAGCAAGAGAAATAGCCTTTCCCGAGGATGAGCCCTCATTTGGTTATCCAATACCAAATTTGTAGTGGGATTATGTTGTTGTATTGTAAATAATTGTCTCTCGCCCTCTGGTTTAATAAAAAAAAAAACAATGATTAGGAAGTGTGGGTGGGGCTACCAGACTAAGAAAACTCTGGGAACAGGGAGAATAGAACAAAGATGCCACAGAGACACCAGAGAGACAGCAGATGCAGAAGACACCTGTGCTGCTCTGAGAAAAGGTACCGAGCCGCGTGGCTGAACAGGGTAAGAATCATGGGTTAGTTTAAGGGTAAAGAGTTAGCAAGTTATATGCCTGGGCCTTAGGTCAATCAGCTTAAAATTACTGTAAGCATCTGTGTGTCTCTGTGGGACTGTGGGTCTGAAAGTCCAGGCCACCAGGCTAGGCCAGAAAGTCCTGGCCAGAAACTTAACACAACGCAAATATTTAGCTCCAAAATCACACACAGGCAAGTAACCATAAATGGAGTGAGCAGGTTGTATTTATATATTTTGGCATGTACATACACACATGTATAACAGTAATAAAGAAAAGAGTGAGCAAGAGGCAGAAATTCATTGAAAGAGGTTGGAAAGAGGAAAGGGAAATGGCATAATTATATTTTAACTAAACAGTAAGGTGGGAGTGGCCATGCGAGATCTGATATCAATCTCTGATTTTTTTATGTAGGTGTACCTTCACACACGTATACATATACCCAAGAACACATGTACACAAGCATATCCACCCCTAAACTATAAACAAACAAACAAAAACTTTCAAGACCATATATTTAGAGTTTGTGTTCAGAAAATGTATTCATGAATAAAATCTAAGCAGAGTTTTATTATTCATATTTAGAGAGAGGTTTCAAAACCCATGGCTTTCATGTCAAGTTGAACCAAGTGGTAGGTTCATTTCGAAAACCTGCTGGCTGTGGCCCCATTATGAAAGATTGCCTCTGACTCACCAAATGGGTATTGCTATGACATGAGGGTTATGTGAGAGCCAAGAAGCAGCCAGACTATGACTGGACAGGCACTTCCTAGTCATACCTGATCAATAATGATTTTTGTACTAGATGCTTGCATCTATTTGGTTTCAATGGTAGTGATAGGAATTGCCTAGGATTTACACCAATAATTTGGTAGTGGAGTCAATAGTTAGGATTTGTTTTTCCTTGATACATGATCTCCTGTGGTAAAATATGTTGTTGAACTTAGAACTATCTCAGGCCTTCCAAATACTGGGCCTATAGCCACCAGGCCTGTTTCAATTGGGATCTCTTTTGAAAGCTCCATGTAAAAGTTATTTTTGGCTATATATGTTTGGTAAAATCTTAGATATTCTTCCTTCAGGGCAAGTATTAGTCAACTCTAATACAGGTGTTGCTTTCAAACACATTACAACTTGTAGACAGGAAACCTAGACCAATAAATAAAAGATATATCTCACTACCACCCACAATTGCTAGGGGTAAAATTAGTGTAGTTTCAACTCTTAAGAACTTCACAGTTGCCCTGTTCATTTAGGGGTGCCTGAATTTATCTTGTACGATGGAGTATTTTTTATACTTAAAAGCCAGTTAAATTCTGGTTTTGTAACCTTAAATTAGCCATCATCACTAAATAATTTTTTAGTTTCTTGATGGGTCTTATTCCTCTATTCTTTCATTAAAATTTTCTGTTGTGGGTTAATATTTAGGCATCATGTACTAAAAAAAAAAAAAAAAAAAAAATCTGTTTATACTAGCCTAGATGTTTATACTGTGTATTTGCACAATACCCCAAACATAAACTACCATAGTGGTTCACTTTACCTCAGTCCCCAACCAGTTTTCATTTAAAAGTTTTACTAATTCATTTGCAAGTTCTTTGCAAGTAAGCACCTTGTATCCTTTTGTGACTATTTTTCTGGAGCCTAGCATGTGACCTCGCATATGCTGGTGCTCGTGAAGTATCACCTGCATCACTAATACTCCTGATGCTGTCACTGGTTTGCATGAGCCATTCCAGTGCTTTTTGGCCTCTCTGTCACTGTGCTGGTTCCTTTCTGACCCCTGGGAAACTTCTACCTTGTCTTCTTAATGCTGAAGAATGAACTAAATTACTGCCAGGTATATTCACCAGCTCCTCTGACCAAAATGGAGGGCTTTATACCCATTGGATGCTCCTGTCAAGTTTGGCAATCAATTAAACTATAATATATACCTTTAAAAGACATGATAAATGAGAAGAAATCTCTTGATACTGCATATCATCTTTTTGGCATTGTGGACACTTGTTTTTCCCTTGCCACGTGGTCTGAATGCTCTACATTTTCAGATTCCTCTTCTGAATATTCAGTGCAAAATCATATATAAAATTCCCAAAGAATCAATAAAGCAATTTAAGAAGAGAAATTCCATTCAATAAAAATCATACTGTTCTTTCCCAAAATGTGTTCACATGAAATTCTGTATGCTTCAAGATTGCATGGATATCTTTGTTCAAATGTTCAGTTTCTGCGTGACTCTAAAGTTTCTTTCTGTTTTCCTCCATTACAAAAGTCTGTGGGGAGAAGAAAAACCTTGGTAGAGAAACCAATTAGTTCCATTTCCTGTAATATTTCTTCTCTTGTGGCTACTGGAATCCAGCCAACTCTATTTTTGCATTTTACGCCCCCCCTCACTACATTTGGTTATTTTTTTTTTCTGGATAGAGGGATTTGTGTTTCTCATTTTGTCAAAATGAAATTCTTATGGCGTGTCATGAGTCTGATGGTTGCAAAGCTTAAAAAAAAAAAAACACGCTGAAGAGATACTTATTTTTTTTTTTACATCATCCACCATATCTAAAGCTTTAAAAAAAAAAAAAGTCTACTTCAGAAAATATTTTCAACTAACAGTTGATTAGGAATGCCCAGAGAATTTTCTTCTAAGTTCTGTGCTTTTGGATAGAACAGTTAGTCTTGTGCAGCTGTGGTTTAAAAGAGGAAACTAGGGATCTGGGAAGTTATCTCATGAAAATGCAGAAACTGAAGACGAGATGGGAACATATAGAGGAGATTTCCCTAGGCAAGCACACGTGAACACAGAGAGTGTAGGGAAATCTCACTCACAGAGTCCACATCCGAACCCACAGGCAGCCATGGGAGCAAAAGGATAAGGATTTTCAGATTGTTAGTTAGTTTCTTTTTCTGTTTTCTTTTGGTTGTATATTTTTCTATGTGTTTAAATACTTGCGTATTTCCTTTACAGGATTCAAGAGTTTAAAAATAAAACAAGGATTCTTTCAGAGCAAATCATTTTTCCTATTTTTTTCTATACTGTATGTTGAAAAAAAATTGAAAGCCATTGAATTTGAATTTTTTCCTTACATAAATGCCAGCTGGCCTAAGTCCTATTTTGTTACCCTGGAAGTGACAGACAGATGGATGGAAAGGTTGCTATAGTAAGAATTGTAATGTTCACTAAAATCAAACAGCCTCTGTCCACTGGTGCAGAAGAGCTTCTCTTCATACCTGAGAAACACAATGGTCAAATCTCTTTCCTCATCCAGGCCTGAACTGCAAATATGGAAGAGATGCAGTTTGACTGGAAAGCCAGTGAGCTACAGAACCAGCACATACCTCCCTTTCTCTCAGAATTCTTCAGTGTAGCACATGCCTTGCCTGAATCTCACACCATGTACCTTTAGTTCTTTTTCCTAAAACTAGTATATAAAAAGACAGAAATCACTAACAATACATGGAATGGTCTCTGCTTTGTCATGGCATCTTTTATATCTGAAACCTGTGGCCAGTCTTTCTCCTATATAAACAAGGAACCCTTCATCTCTGTCTACCATAGCCAATGTATTCCCTCACAGCAAATACGCATTATTGACGTACTTGCCTTGTTTGTTTGTTTGTTTGTTTTAGTGTGTGTGTGTGTGTGTGTGTGTGTGTGTGTTTGCTTCATTTATCTAGCACATATTCATTGTCAGAAATTACTTTGTTTGGTCCCTGAGGAGTCCAGCCTCTCAGTTCCATTTAGGGCACAGGGTAAGTGCTTGTTTTACTTAGGGTTTCCATTGCTGTGAGGAAATACCAAGGCGAAGGCTAACTTGAGGAGGAAGTTACACTCCCAGACGACAGTATATCACTGAGGGAAATCAAGGCGATAACTCAAACAGGGCAGGAATGTGGAGGCAGAGGCTGATGCAGAGGCCACGGCGAGGGGTGCTGCTTAGTAGATTGCTTATCATGGCTTACTCAGCCAGCTTTCCTGTAGAACTCAGGACCACCAGTCCAAGGATGGCACCACCCACAATAGGCTGGGCCCTCTTCTACAAATCACTTGCCCTAGAGACTTGCCGACAGCTGATCCTAGAGAGATACTGTCTTAATTGAGTTTCCCCCTCTCCAATAACTTCATCTTCTGTCAAGTTGGCATGAAGTCATCCAGCACAGAGCTAAGGAATATTAATTCAATGAATGAATCCAGTTACTGAGCTCATTTACTGGCTAGTGCGCCTCTTCCTGACAGTCATCCTATCACACACATGCACATGGCTATTTTACTTCTAGTGTCCACATTTTTCTTTACTATGTTAGCTTCCTTCCTGACAATTACAAGCCAGGCTGAGGAAGAAACTATTGCTTCTAGATCTTTCTTTGTGCCTGATACTACACCACGCGTGGCTTTCCTTTCTTCCTCCTCTATGTGGGACAGGGGATTTTAAACTGGGTTCCCTCTGTTATCAGCACCAACACCATCTAAAAGATTAGAAGAGGAAGTGCTTGAGACCCATCTCAGTTCTCCCCACTCAGGTGTGTCTGATCACAGCCCTAAAACGCAGGTGGTTTCAAGCTTTCCACGTGATACGGATGCTGAAGATGGGAAGCCAGATTGACTCCCAAATTTCATTTTTAACTTTTAAATTCCTCTAATTTCTCTGCGTTTGTTTCCATGAGCAATCCCCCAAATTTCATAATATGAAATTCTCTAGCTCGGCTAATATACTACTGAATTGAGGATGAGGTCAACAGAATCTATTAAATTATATATCTTTGTAAAAGTTTTTTAGCATAGACACTATAAATCCATCTCTCCCCAATTCCTGGAGATACCATTTCCAAAGACTAGGATGCGTTCCTCAGTTCTTCTCGAATGACCATCTCCTGTCTTCTCCCACATCCCCTTGTGCTGTATATGTAACCAGAAACTATGACAAGCGACCTACAATTCTCTGGGAAAAAAATATTAGTAGTTATTTTTACTCTAACTATATTATTACTATAATAATAACTATTTTTTCATATTGAAAGGGGACAGAAGCTCCGCAATTTCTGCAGTAACAAGATCAGTGGTTTCCGTATGTGTTTTACAGTTTTAATTCCACCTAGGAGACTAGCACCGCCCCACAGAAGACTCTACAGCAACAGCTAACTGAAGTAAAATCAAGTTTGGCAAAGTGTTCCATATTAACCAAGAGCCCAGGTCCCGTCTGTCTCCCACCCCACCATTTTCAATATGTAACTTTGTTTTTCTGTCTAGTATGACTGTTCAACTCTATCTTTTATACATTCTAGAAAGCAGGAGGGGGACATTAGAGGGGAAATGGGTACAGCTTCCTTATTTAAAGCATTTAGTAGTATTTCCTAGTAACCAAATATCTTTCTTTTCACATACTAATGCTACATAGATGAATATGTCATCATTTAGAATAAATATATCCAATTAGCTTCTGAGGATTTTTGTTTAATGATAAGTCAAGAAAGGCTAATAGAGGGCAGTTTATAGCCTCTGCCACACAATAATTAGCCTTGCTGCTTTTGACAATCAGAGAAGAAAGTGTAAATTATTAGGGTCACAGTGAATGCTCAATATTCAGTTGTATGATTATGTGACAAATATAGACAGTAAATTAAATATCTTTTGAAAATTGTGTAACTAGAGAACTTAATCTTATCTACTACTTAAGAGGCTGAGCATTTTTCTCAGCATGAATTAAATCACAAATCCTAGTAATTTGTGTTTGTAAGAAGATAAACATTTATGAATTTCCAGGCAGCGTGCTAGGTGCTTACAGTATATTACCTTTTTTCCCCTTACAGTCATCCCGTGACATAAATATTCATCATGTCATCACTGAAAAATCTGATGTTCAGAAGAACTAATTTTCACCATGACACACAGATAATAAAAAATAAAACTGAATTCCAATCATGTCTGTAGGTCTCCCTTCCTGTCCTGTACTTTTCCATCTCTTCAGAATCCTCCACTTCCTGAGCACTGCGTTTAATTGGCTTTGATCCTCCGTGTTACACAAAGGACATGCAGTTGCTGATCGAGTCTTCTACTTTTTATCAATACTGAGAATTATTCTGTAGTGTTTGTAGAGTATTCAAAACCATGTTGTTCCATGTGATTCGTGATAGAATCCAGAAAAATGCGTAATATTTTATAGACAAAATTAAGTGACCTGATAAGCAGTTTCAAATCTGACTTCTTCATGAGAAAAACAAAAGATTAAAGAAACAAGCTTAAAGGGGAAAAGAGAATCTCTTGTTTTGCTATGCTTTTTACTTTCACGCCTGCCCCAGAATGTTCTTATGCTGTGGGCTTATTTTGTTTGCATTCTGTGCTGCTAAACATCTGTTCTTCCACTCCCAAAATGTTCCCTACATTATTTAAGTGCATGGCTTTTGAAGCCACCAATTGAAGACACTGTGTCTTACTCCATGTAGTGGTTATTACATTTAAGTGCTACAGTAAATAAAACACAAGTGTGCCTTTTATGAGCCTGAAACAGACTTTGGGCACAAAGCTATGAAATAATTAAATGTGTATTTGCCACATTTACACTTAACAAGCCTTGAAACTAAATAGTCAAAAGCCAAAGAAAATTTATCTTTTGGTTGGCTAATATTGGTCATAATAATTTAAAATCTTTTTAATTGGTATAAACTAAATTCTGAAATTTGAATAACAAATTTATACTTTATAAGTGATTAACTTGTTATTTTCAGAGAATCCACCTTTTGTAAGTGTTGCATTGAAAATGGTTTTATTGTTCAGTATGAGAAATGTTGAACATTGAACAATTTAGGATGTTTTTGTGAAGCCAACCCCCATGTCCTGACAAAGGGTTTTAACTGAGAAGAGACATCATTGGATAATGTTTAAAATAAAAATGTTGGCTGCTTGCGTAATTGGAGTAATTATAAAACAGATCCTGTGGTGTGTTCTAAACATTCATGTGCTCTGGAGTCTTCTTATTTTCTGTGAGCTCTTCATTATCAGCAGTTCCAGTTGGTATTTACTGCAAGTAAGACCCTAGGTAGATATTGATTCTCTAAATTCTTATTGGAGTTTCAAGAACATGGTAAGGTTGAGGTTGATGTCATGAGATTTATTAGTATCAAGCAAATTTCCAATACTTGAAGTGCACAGCTGAATTGACTGTATTATCTGGATCTTGCCCTCTAAATGCCTTTATGTGCCTTAATTCAGAGTTAAAAAATATAACACTGGCCCTGCTTTTTTAGCATTATTCTTTGTGTGTGGTGGCTCAAAACTTTAATACCAGCACTCAGACTCCCCAGATAGAAAACTGTGACATTGAGGCCAGCCTGGTCTGAGTCCCAGGACAATCAGACATACACAGAGAGGCCCTGTCTCAAAGCACACACATACCTAAATACATATTCTTCTCCTAAGTATTTTCATGTCATTTTCAGCTGTTCCCTGGAAATTAAAAATATATGTCTCTACAGAAGTCTGTTTGTTTTGGTCACTGAATTTCTTTGATTAATTATTTTGATCAACAATTTTCCTGAACTTCTCGCTAGTGAACTGATTCTTTTAATGCATTTTTAATAAGTAGGCTTAGCTTGCTCTTTTGTTAACTCAAAGGACAGCTGAGTTTTGACCATTCTCATGGCCTCTAATTCATCCACTTCCCTGTTTATCATTCATTGCTGACAGCACTCCATCCTCATAATTGTCTGGACCATTTCAAAACCAAATCTTGAAGAAAAGGTACAGCTTTACTTAAACATTGTTTTTCCTTATTGCCTCTATCTCCCTAACTGAGCTATGCCTGTAGATAATAGATTTCTAACTGTTCTGGTTTTGTTCTGGGGGAAAAAAAATGTAGCAGATCTGTATATATATATATTTTATATATATATAAACCCAAACAATAAACAAACCAGAAGCAGCAATGGAGTCCATGACTCTAACAGCCAGATGTAGCTTCAGTACACATTCTTGCAAATTCTCTTTCAGTGTTCTTTTGTTGTGTGAAAGTTCCCAAGGCACTAATTTGTTAATAGCAAACAGGACTTTAAAACAAAAGATAGCTTGTCAGGCTTTACTTCTGGTTCCATAGGGAGAAGAATTAGTGAGTAGGTTTACACTGAAAAATCCATATAGTATCACCCTCCAAGCAAACCCAGGAGAGTTGCTTCCACACTGACACCATGATAGAGGGTCTTTCATAGAGCAATGGGAGAAGGGCAGCTCACCCAGATAAGATAGTTGATAAGACAAGGTAAAGACTTTCTAGGAGGGTGGAAGCTAAAAGCTGACCCAGCTGGAGAGCTGAGGGCTGGCAGAAGAAACTGGGTTGTCCCTAGAGACCTGGGCTCCAGAAAGCTACTCAGCAGCCTGGCTTCCCCAAGGGGCTATGTCCAAGATAAGCTTAAAACTTGGCTGATACCATTCTTTTTAACCTTAACCTTTAACTCAAGACCTTTTGTTTGTTTCCAATTACTAATAGGCAACTTGATTTCTTGAGTATGTGTCCAACACCGGCTTGTCAGTTTCCTGTTGTTATCTCATTCAGCCCTTACACAACACGTTACTGTAAGGATCTCTGTTTCACAGACAAGGAAACCATTAACTTGGATAAAAAGATGAACAGGATTTCCAGCCCAGGGAATATCTGATTCCAGTTTTTTATTGGGACTTTGAGTGTTTTGCTGGTAGCTTATGGTAGGATTCTAGCCCCATAAGAAAGGGCAGTGTTTCTGGAGGTGGTGGGGGGCAAGGGGTTGTTCTAGAGATACTCTATTAATTATTATTATTGTTGTTATTGTTATTATTATTATTATTATTATTATATGATTTATAATAGCATTTCTCTGCCCTTCAAGGCTGCTCTCTGCAAAACAGACATAACTAACTCCTAACTTGGAAGAATTCTGCTTTTTTTAAAAAATAATTTTTCAATATTCCTTTTATTTAAGCTAGAGCTGGATTTCAGGTTTCATTCAAATAGAACAATGAATTTCTTAGCTACAGCATCTCAGTTGTCACTAATTCGGCAAGAATTAAGTTCTACATGAAGTGAACTTGTGGTTTGATCAGCATAAGGCTTAAAACTAATTCCCATTGGCAACTTAATTTTGCATCAAATCTCAAGGGCCTGGGCACTACTATGATTTGCGAAATGGAATGCTTTGCATTTTTCTTTGTAAACTGCTTTATTGGGACCCACTACATCTGACAATCCACTCATTCAAAGTACACAGTTTAGGTTATTTTAGTATAGTCTCAGGCATGTGCAACCATTATCACAGCCAATTTTGGAAATTTTTCATCAGCTAACAACAATAATGAAAACTCTCCACAGGGCCCTTTGCTGCCCAACACACAAACATCCTTCTATTTAAACAAATTATCAAATAACCAACCACTAATATACTTTCCCGTGCTGTAGATTTTCCTACTCTGCACTTTCATATATGTGGAATTGACAAATGGCACACCTTCTTCACTCGATGTAATGTTCAGGACTCATCCAAGTCATATCAGGTATTCAACTGGTTTTTCATAGGTTATTTTTTATGGGAGTACTCAACCTTCATGCCCACAGTTTGGCCACTCCAGAAATCCTTGAAAACCTCACTGGATAACTCTGGCATTTCAGCGAGCACTTAAGGTTTGAGGTTTTGCACAGTGCTGTAGATGGGTCTTGGATTCTTCCAAAGCTCCAAGAACATGTCTGTGTTCTCCTTAGCATCTTTCCATCCTTTGGCAATGGCCTTTTTTGTTTCTTGGTCTCCCTCTAGTAAATCTTGCCCTTATAATCTTACAAAGTATTTTTATTGAAGAGAAAAAATAAATTTGAATTGGGATAAGAAGAAAACCACAAAGCAAATGTGGTCGATACATTTTTATATTTATTGCTTTAGAATCCCATTAGTACATTTTAGTAAGATTATTGATAAATATGAGGTTTAGGGGGATTTGCCAAATCAAGTATAATTATTTAATTAGAGTGATATAAAAGATAATATAATTTAAAATGTTATTTATTATTCTTTGTTTTATACTCCCTTTCTATTTATTAGTAATTAATGAGATTAGATATTGCTAAGTCATTACTTTGTTTATTGCAACTTTGCGACTAGTTATACCAATTTCGGTAATAGACTGGTAAGCCCAGAGTGAATTTTATGTTAAGAAGCTCAAAGAATTACCTGCTATTCCAGATGCTGAAAGCCATGAGCCAAAGTCATTACTCCCTCATTTTCAGTTGCTTTGCTCAGGTTTGCTCACAACAGCACGTGAACATATTCATGAGAAGTCGAGACACTGAGTTGACGGAAGGTACGTGAGTGTGTGCCTATCAAGTATGGAAGCTTTTGTGGTAGCCTTTTTAATTTCCATTTGGTTTTATTATACGGTGTTGCTTCACATAGACAAGCTCTTTCAAGTACAGCACACACTTTTGACCAAACTCAGTCTCCCTCGTTAGTTCCCATTTCTCCTTCCGGTCACTCCCTTCCCTTCCCACAGCCTCATTCCACTCTCCTAATCAGATAATAGCTAAAGTAGCTGGTATCAAAAGCAAATATGCTTTTAAATTCTTCACATATCCATGAAGTGCATTAAATACTTCATTTTGCTTAGTGATATCATGTGTCAATGTAAATGGCATGAACCCTCAGCAGGTCTGGAAGAACATAAAGATTTCTCATTTTATTCTTCAGAAAATACCAGCTTCGCTATATGGATAGCCCTGGTATTCGGGTTCATAACACAAATCCAGTCAAAGGAATTCCAGAGGAGTGGCTATGGCCATAGAATTAATGAGCTCCAGCAATTTGTTACATATATAGTATTCTCACATGGCAGAAATAATAGCCAGTAAACTGTTCACTTTGGACTTTTGGCTTGCCACCCTATAAGAATAGAAGCAATCATCATAAGTTTAGTGAAAGCCTAAAATGACTACAAGATTATCATATCAAATGAACACCAAGTTTAAACAAAAAGTAAGTTTTAAATCAAAATGCCATTAATAACTTCTTTTTTTCTGCTTTACTTATCAGAAGTATAATGAAGTCCATTACTAACTTCTGTCAGAAAAGAATAACATGGGAGCTTGTAATATCTTAATCTCAGGTTCCCGGGCATACGCATCCCTCCTTTAAAATATGTCAGCATAGCACCTCCAAGGCACTTCATCACTGTTTCACATTTACCCAGAGTCATGGAGGGAAGCAGTGACAGGCATTCTTCTATCTTTTTGCTCTGACTGGTTTCTTAGATTGAAGTATGTTTTATTAAGTTTCTAGAAAACAGCAGACATTAACCTCATCAGTCTTTAATAGGATTTGAAGAACTTAATGGAGGGAAAAGCATTTAAAACAGCAAAGCTGCTGAAGAAACAATAGGGGATTTACTTACAACTCCTCACGCGAGTCTCTACAAATGTCATGAGTATTAGCATAACCAATAACTTTCCCCCATCTGTCCTCTAGGTACTATTTTCAATGTGTCATTAATTTGCCTAATTGCATGATAAATTAATGTTAATCACTTGCAAAGTATTGGGCAAAGTCAATATACAGGAAAAAATCACAAAAGTCAAAGTATTCTTCACTAAAAAATAATAGATTCGTAGGCGAGGCAATACTAGGGTGGTGTTTTTGTGATTAATGTGTTCTTCAGTTGATGCTCATGAGTTAGTCAAAGCTACCTCAGCCTGACTGTGACCCTGATGAGCTGCTTTCTACCTCCATCAGTGACCCTACCATCATCTATCTGACAGTCTTCCTCAATGTGTTTGGTAAGGTACCAAATGTCAAGTAGTTTCAATGTTACTATTATTTAATACTCATCCATAGTTCTCTGGGTAGCTGAAGATAAAGGCAGTCAGGCTCATATTGATCAGTAAGAGCTGCTTAAGAAGATATGCTGAAAGCTGGATCTCAAGCAGGTTGAGGAAATAGTAACTTAATGCAAGAGTATCAGTGATAGCATCTTCATCATGAATTAGGTTCATTTTAATTAATCTATGGCTTCATTCAGACTATTGAAAGGAATTGATCTAATTGTAAACCAGTCCACAAATACTGAGATAGTCATTATTGTTCCTAACAGTTTTTCAGTATAGCACTAAATGATGTATGCTGTAACACAGTTCCATCGGTAGTGTCTTTGCCTTCAGAACCCTTGGATATGGAAACTAAATTCCTGGACAGAAAGAATAGTACATAACCTTGAAAAAATCTGCAGTTAGTTTCTGTGGTACATAATCCAGAAGACTACACACATTATTTTATGAAGTTTGAGTAAGAGATTTTATTCATTTATATTTCATCAAATATAGTTCCCTAGTAGAAACACAAGACATTTTTCTTAACCTTGTTTAACTACCTTTGTCGAGAGCCTCCCTAGTTATAAATTCAATCAAGTTATATTTATAAACTTGTGTGTATTTCTTTCAGTGAGTCATTATTTGTTAAAATTGAACATGTGTTTTCAAACTTAAAATTTGATATAGGAGATGTGAATTTATTTCAGGAAAAGGTGGTAAAGCTTCATCATCTCCATTTATTTCCGAATATTTTAACAGATTTTTCTGAATACAAACTTGCTACAATTTAACACTTAGGGTAGGAAGCATAGAAGGGATGAAAACTGTATTTAACAAGTTTATGAAGACTTAATTATTATTCATTACTATTAATTGGTAATAATCTGTGGAAAAGGTATCTATGTATTATAGAAGTGTTCATTTTTAAGCTGCAGTTTTGTAAGGAAAGGATTTTAGTTCCTTATATGCCTTACATATCTAAAGAGACTACAGTTTCATCAAAATCCAGTGGGTTAGTCTTAAAGCCAGGATTCCTATTCAAACTTGGGAAAATCTGGAGCTAGAAGTATTTTCACACTTCCTTAATATAACTGAGTTTATTTTCTCACTCTGATACTTTAAAATGAATTTGGAAATTACAACACAGGATAGAGTGTTTTTGAACAATTTTGCAAAACAAACAAACAAAAAACCCTACTAAACTCAAAGGTTTTCATCCTGTGGTTCGTGACTGCTTTGGAGTTGAAAGACCCTTTCACAGGAGCTGCAATTGGAAAACACAGATAATTCACATTAAAATTTAAAACAGTAGCAAAATTTCAGTTATAAAATAGGAACAAAAATAATTTAGTATTTTATAACTTGAGACTTCCTACCACACAAGACACTGTATTCAAAGGTCACAGCATTAGGCAGATTGAGAACCACTGCTTCAGTCATATATATTATAATAAAATCGTAACATCTGTCAACTATTGTTGCAGTGTGGTTTCTTTAGTCCCAGGTGGCTAGCGGCCCAGACCCTGCCGGGCCAGACCCCCGCAGCTCAGTCCCCCATAAATGACTCAGACGCTTATATTAACTTCATGCTGTTTGGCCTATGGCTCAGGCACATTGCTAGCTAGCTCTTACATCTTAATTCAACCCATTTCTATTAATCTGTCTGCCACGTGGCCCATGACTCACCTGTGTTCCTTGCATGTTGCTCCTTGGGCGACTTGCTCAATCTGCCTGACTCCGCCCTGCTTCTCCTACCTAAGCTCTGATTTCTCCTCCTGCTTCTTCTATGGTGCCTGTCATGGCCCAAAACAGCTCCTTTATTTAAAGATTGATATTCACAGCATACAGAAAGGCATTCCCACATCAAACTATTGCTATAACAAAATCCAGTAACAATGAAGAATGCAATATACTTATCCTCATTTAATAAACTAGGGAACTTACATTTCTCACTTGGTAATAGATATAAATGTATTGTGTATATTGACTTCATAACAGATTGTAGTTTTTGCAACTATTACCTGAACTCAGTCAGTGCTAATGTTAAACTAGCATGGATGTTAAAATATCCCATGGTATTTTTCATCTCGTTTTGTATTTTAGCATTGTTCCAGTTTTCTGTAGATGCCACACATGTAATGAAGATTTAAAGGGCACGTGCGCATAGCTGTTCTCTCCTCTCTATCTGATTTAGAATTACAAGATCATATGAGATCAAATTTTATTTTGCAGTTGATAAAATAACTCAGTGGGGAAAATCATTTAGCACAATTAAAATTATGACCTGAGTGAGATTCCCCGGAACTCATATAAAAAGCTACACATTGCGTGTGTGGGCAGTTTTGGCACTGCTGTGTTGAGGGACGTATGAAGCAGAGAGGAGAGACTCCAGAGGTCTTTCCCTGAGAACCTGGACTATCTAGTACTGTCACAGGACAGACCCTGCCTCAACAAAGTACGAAAGAACCACCCACATATGTGCTGTTGCATACAAACGTGTGCACACATATGCATACACACACGACTGCACACTAATAAGAACTGTCATTTTTTAAAAATATGTTATAAATAGTTAAGGGCTCTTTCCCTAAGAACATTTAAGAACTGTAATATATCCTTAACAAAACCCAACAGAACCAAAAAAAAAAAAAAATTCCCTTGCTTTCTGCGCCTTCTTTTCATCTTGTTCTTTATGGTCTTTCCTCTAGCAACACCCACTAAGACCTGAAGATGTCTTTAACACATGACATCCGGCGGAATTCAAGGTTCAAATCCTGATAGTGTCTAGATTGCATAGGCTTTGTTAAACTCGTATATTCTGAGCATTTCACTGCCCATTCAACTGTAAGAATATGAACAGTGGGGAGGGAGGCAGACAAAATAGAATCCAAATTATTTTTTTTTGTCATTCTTCAAAGAAAAACACTATGGATAAATTTTAGGGAATTTTAGCTATGGACTAATGCTAAAAGTTTTCCTTTTTGGGGCGGGTGGGAATCTGGCACTCCTTAGATTATTTTACACATTTAAATTAAGTTATTTATGTTCTACCAATTACTGAAGGTGGTTGTAAGTTTCCTATAATGTGCAGAATCTTAATTTACACTTTGCCATCTGCCTATGTCTTAAGGTTTTAAGAGATTTTGCTTCATAGTATCCTCATGTAAATGCAATACATCTTTGGCACTTTGTGAAACACAGCCAATCCCAACCTTATGGTCTGTAAGTTAGACACAAGTCCTAGGAAAAATTGAGAGAGAAGTAATTGCTATTTAAAATGATTCTTTATTCTATTATCATACTGTAGAGCTTTGAAATCATACTAAGCAATTGACCAGTGGTTTAAAAATTCTGGATAGAATGCACTTGGAGGTCCTGGAAATGTATACAACTTATATTTGATTAGCTTGAGTTCTTGCCTGCTATACAAATTAATCATGGCTACCAGATGTAACAGATGACTAGTAAGTCAAATTCAGTCTTACATTATTGTTTGATTATAGAAAACTATTCCAGCATCTTGCTATTATAGAATGTACCTCACTCAGAATATTTTCTTCTGGTTCCATCCATTTACTTGTGAATTTCATGATATCTTTTTCTTTTAACAGCTGAGCAATATTTCAATATGTGAGTGTTCCACATTTTCTTTATACATTATTTCATTGAGGGACACCTAGGTTATTTCCAGTTTCTAGCCATTGTGATAAAGCCTCAATGAACATGTTGACAATTGTTCTTGGGTAAGATGCAGTGTCCTTTAAATATATGCCCAAGAGTGGTATAGCTGGATCTTGAGATGGATTGATCCACAATTTCCCAAGAAACTGCCATATTGATTTACATAATGGCTATACAAGTTTGTACTCCCACCATCAATGGAAGTATTCTTCTTCCTCCACACCCTCGCCAGCATGATCTGTCACTTGCTTTGTTGATCTTAGCCATGCTGAAAGGTATAAGATGGAATCTCAGTGTAATTTTGATTTACATTTCCCTGATGGCTAAGGATGTTGAACATTTCTTACATGTTTCTCAGCCATTCTAATTTCTTCTACTGAGAATTCTCTGTTTAGGTCTGTACCCAGTTTTTCCCTGGTTGCATTTTCACGTTTATTTTTTAATTATTTATTTGTTTAAATCCTGTCTGCAGCCTCCTTTCCCCTCACACCCTCTCCCTGTTGCCCCTCTGCCCCCTCTCCTGCATCACTCACAATTGGATATTAGCTATATAGTAAAAGATAAGGATGATACAATCCACAGACCCAGAGAGGCTAGGAAACAGGTAGTGTCCAAGGTGAGGGGGTGGTGGATGGGACACATGGATATCTCTGAGAAAAGAAAACAGAGGAGCTCAGCTGGTTGGATGGGGGGAAGGTGGGCATGGGAACTTGAGAGATTGGGTTGAAGGTCAGTGGAGGGGAAAGTGTTGAGAGAGATGGAAAGGGAAATTTTAAGGACTCTTGGAGAAGCCCAGTGTGAGGGAAACTTCCGCAAGTCTACAAGGATGGCCCAGCTAAGACTCCTGTCAGCAGTGATGAATAGCCTGAACTGGCCATCTTCTGTGATCATATTAGAGACTACCCTGGTTCTCATCACAGAACTTTCATCTAGTGACTGCTGGAGGCCAATTCAAAGGCCCATGGCCAAACATTGAGCTGAATTCAAGGAGTCTTGCTGAGGAGAGGGAAGAGGGATTATAGGAAACAAGGGATAAGGAACATCACAGGAAAACCCACAGAAGCCACTAGCCTGTTCATGGGAACTCAGAGTCTGAATCAACAAGGAAGCCAGCATGGGAAGGACCTAGGCATTCTCCATATATATGACAGTGTATAGTTTGGGATTCCTGTCAATTGGAGCAAGGGCTGTCCCTAGTACTTTGACTGGCTCTTAGGAACCTATTCCTCATAGTAGATTGCCTTATCCAGCCTAAATATAGAGGGAGGTACTTGATCTTATGGCAGCTTGATATGACCTGCTTTGCTGATGCCCATGAGAGCCCTGCCCCTTTCTGTAACCCATTTTTAAAATGAATTATTTGATTTTTTTGTTTTGATATCTTGTTTCTTGAGTTTGTTATATAATTTATATATTGGTCCTCTATTGGATGGGGAGTTGATAAAAATGTGTTACCATTCTGTAGGCTGCCATTTTCTCTGATTGATGGTGGTCTTTGCCTTACAGAAGCTTTTTCAGATGCAAGAAGTCTTATTTATTAATTCTTGATCTTAGTCCCTTTACTACTGATGTTCTGTTCAAAAAGCCATCTCCTGTGCCACTGTGTTCAAGGCTATTTCCCACTTTCTCTTCTATAAGGTTCAGTGTATCTGTTTTTTTGTTGATGTCACTGATTCACTTGGAATTGAGTTTTGTGCAGGATGATGAGACAGATCTATTTGCATCCTTCTACATACAGACATCTAGTTTAACCAGCACCATTTTTTTTGAAAACGCTCTACTTTTTTCCATTGTGTATTTCTGGCTTCTTTATTAAAAATAAGGATCCATATTATGTGGGTCCTCAATTGATTCCATTGACCAACATTTCTGTTTTTATGGCAATACCATTGCAGGTTTTTAATTCTACACACACACAAAATCAAATGGTTATGTAGTTACATTCTGTCTATGTTTTCATAGGTGGAAGTAAAATTTTACTTTGTGGAGTCAGATGAAACGAATTCTCACCGACTAGCACTTATTGCCCATATTCTCACATCTAGATGAATGCATATCAAAAAGAATATTTTTTGGGCTGATGAGATGGCCGAGTGGGTAAAGGTGCTCTTTAAATAGATACTTTCCTCCTCAAAACGTACATAAAGTGAACTGACTCCCAAAAGTGTTCTGTAGTAATACTTCCTAAAGCAGCTTCCCTAGGAAACCAATCATTCAGTGTTGGTATGAACGCAGAGTCCCTCAAACCTCGTGTGTATTGCCTAAGTACAGTAAACTCACATTCTGGTGTGACTAAGATGCTATTTGGCCTTCCTAGGTAGGTGTGGCATGGCTTCACTGTCCTGGTCCTGGTGTTCAGAGGCTTCTCTCCCCGTCAGTATTTTTTTCTTGAATACTTTGAATCTTTTTTTTTTTTTTTTTTTTTTTTTTTTGCAAACATGAAACAGCTTTTTTTCAGATACCAAAGGCAAAAGAGAAGTGCAAATTATCTACAGTCTATTAGTCAACAAAGCAATCAGCTGTTCATGATGCCATTAAAGACGTTGTATACATACCTCCCTCCTATTATTTCATGCTTTTTTTGGTACAGAATCATGGCTTCCCTGTACAAATTGTGTTCTTTGCTTCATAGTGGTAAGATGGTTTCTATTCCTTTGAGTATTAAACTGTATTTCAGGACAGAAAAAAAGACAAGAATGGGACCACTTTCTTATTTTCTCCTCCTGTTTTTTTTGGCTA
This sequence comes from Phyllotis vaccarum, assembly GCA_033318265.1. NCBI lineage: Eukaryota > Metazoa > Chordata > Mammalia > Rodentia > Cricetidae > Phyllotis > Phyllotis vaccarum. Next base: position 16,970,896 of record JARWLC010000007.1, read on the forward strand.
ATCCAAGGGGCATTATTTTCCTACCCTTCCACAAATAATGCTAATGGAGATGATGATGGAGGTGGTAGACACTGTGTTCCCTGAGCTCAGAATATGCACTAACTATCCCCTTCCTGTGTTTTTTTCTTCTTTCTGTTTGACCAGCACTAAAAAGAAGCACCTGTGTACTGGATTAATTCTGTACTAAGTTTCACATTTAGCTTTCAGTAAAAAAAAAATAAAAATAAAAATAAAAAAAAAAAAATATTATCGGCCCTGATGACTTGCATCCTGCCAGATGAACCGGCCCCATTTGTCATTCAACTGCTCATTTAAATATTCTCTATAACCCATCGTTATTCATGAAAACAACTCTTAACTCTATCTAAGGGATGGTTAAGCATGTGTGATTCATTGATACCTTCTGTTTTTTCAACTTTTGGAGACAGCAGTGCAGATTTAAATCTGTCAAAAACTTCTTGTAGCGTACTTTTTTCCTCAGCCACTCCTATATATCTGCTGTTTGATATCTTCGTGGTAACAATCACAAATTAAGTGCTCTTTTTAGTTATGATGAGACTATGAGGAGTAAGCCAGCTGAGAGCTGTTTTACAAGATTCGGCAATCACTTTGTGGTAATGGATATTGGTTTCTGGCACATCCGTTCCATTTTCTGCCTTGTTAAACACTTTAAAAGCAGATCTAGTTTGCTTAGCTTTGCTGTCCGACCCTCTGGGAAGTGTAGGTTTGGGAATCTTTTCAAATGGTGTTGAGCAATTCTTAGCTGATCTTAATTTTACGTGTTAGCTCTTGGCTTTGCTCACCCAAAGCTACCTGGACACATTTTAATAATAAGTTTTGGATTTATGCTTTTTCAGCAATGAATAATTACTGATTAATGAAGCCTTACAAGTCCCCAGTTGATTCAGTTTGTAGAGCATCCCAGAATCTTTCAAGGGAGTATTTTCAACGGTATAGAAAACGGAAGCAAACATCACGATAATCTCATTTTTGTAAGTTCTGGTAGCAGCTAAATGAATTCACGGTGAATTAGTTTTTCACCTTATTTTACATTAGAAACATCGTGCAGTCACTATCTAAATAAGATACTTCGTATAATTTAGAACTTGAAAATGGTATTCTGATTTATCTTTTCAGACCAACCAACCATACTCAATATGTTGAACCTGAAGCCAGGGAGATATTTCATTTGATAAATTCTCAGTTCCCCATGCTGGTCCAGAGTTCATCCCCAGCTCTGATGGAAATGCTGAGGCTGGCAGGAGTTATTTTTAACCTCAAGATTGGATAGACAGTGGGATCCCTGAAGTCACTGGCTGGCCAGTCCAACCAATTGATTATTTCCAAGTTCAGTGAGAGACCTTGCCTCAAAAATTAAATGAAAAGATAAAGGAAGACACCTGATGTCAACCTCTGTTGGTTGCACTGTACATACTCAGGCATACACACAAACACATGGATCTACCACACTCATGCCACAAAAATTGTTCAAACTGTTCACAATATGCATTTGCTGAAAAATATTTGTTCAAGTAGTCTATATGCTCACGATTGGGGAAAGGAAATATACATAGCTTTATAAAATAATACTTATTCCAAAATATAATTCCACATGGTCCTGAGTGTTGTGTTGCATGTGTATTATTTGGTCACATTAGAAAAGTTAACTAAAATCCTTAAATAAATCAAAAGTTTAGCAATTCCCTCTCAAAAAATTATTGGCTTCTCTAATTCTGAAGCTTGTTATTTTCTCTGGACTTAAAATAATATTTCTGAAATATTTCTTCCACATGTGAACCCATCTCCTAGGTTAAAGTCATCTCTCAGCCAGAACTAATTAAATGTAGCTGGATCTTCAATAACTACTGCAGGAGTCCTCTTTTCCACGATTAATAAATAGTAACAAGATTAGTTATTCCTTTGACTACAACTGAAACATTTTTGTTATTCAGAAGACCCAGGAATAGCGCTGACCTTATTGTGGATTAAATCTTCCTGAAAATACTTCCTGTTCATCTTAGTTCTTATAATGTATCTTCAATCCATTTAATATAATTTAGCAATTACAGTTTAGCCAGATTTAGTTCTTCTAAATCAAGTACAAAATTGTGTATCTAACCTGCTTTAGGGTTGACTATAGGAAGCTGTTCCAGATCACACTAAAAGTACCAATCTCTTCTTACATTGTTCTTCTTGTCATAATCATAAAACTTTTCTTTTTGTCTTATAATTATTAACTTTTACTTTTAACTGAGATATAAAAACATACTGTACATATTCCTATGGCACCATATAATATTTTAACGTATGGATCCATTGCATTAAGAGTTCAATGAAACCTAATAAGAATATAAATTCTGTTAGTACTGTCAGGCCCCAAGTCCAGGGATCCCGTTTAACCATATTATTCACTTGTATTAGCACAGGAAGAGAAGACAGGACAAAGTTCTCGGTCTAGGTGGAAAACCTGATGCTGTAGCCTTTAAATGGGTGGGATTTTGAAGCCTGCAAAAGTAAAGGCTTATGTACAGATAGAATGGCTTTCACATGGCACCTGTTCAAGTGTCACTCCACTTGAAAGGATGCCAGTTTGATGGCATCTTCTTCCTTAGTCTTCATTCTTATCAGTTTCTGCTATCAATGTCGATGTTGTGGTTTCCAAAACTGTTATCTTCACATGCCATTTCTTTATAATGCATGATTTACCTCTAACATCTCATTTCATGTCCTTGGCAATATAGGATTCATAAGTACTTAATGGTGATTTTGTTTTAAAAATGCTAATGTCCTAGTGTTTTTGTCCCAAAGCCCTAAAGCCCGGGACATACCTGTAATCCCAGAGTTTAGGGGAGTGAAGCAAGAAGATTTTGAGCTCAAGGTCAGCCTGAGCAATATATGAGCTATTGCTTGGTTGATAGTTTATAAATGCTTGACATATAGGAATTATTCTGACAATTTTATTATATGCAGAAATAATATATATGGAACATATAATTCCACATCAGTTTGTGAGGTTTTTAGTGTTTTGGATTTTCAGAAATTTTTTAGTCTTCTAAGAAAACATCTATGGTTTTAACAAGTTTGTATGTACACAAAGGCTTTATTTATTCTTTATAGAAGACACAAACCATCTTTTTCTCAGGGAAACCGGACAATGCTAAGTAAGAGCAATGGCTTCTGGGAATTCCTAGGTGTACTGTTACTTTGAATACATCAAATGATGTTTCTTCATGGTGATCTTGTGGAGGAAAGATTTATGAAGTAAGCATGGGTAGAGGTGCTTACCTTCCCTGAAGCTCTACCAGTAGCAAACATCACAGCCCCATTTTGAATTTGAGACTTGCAGCCAAGAGTCAGGCAGGAAACCATGCTGCTAGTTAAATTAAATGGTTCAAGGTGAGTAAATTAACTTGTTGATATAATGAGATACATCTGCCTTGGAAACAACAGGCCAAAGTTTCTGCCTAAGAAAAAGATTGGGGGGGGTTGTTGTTGTTGTTGCAAATATTCTAATATTTATCTATCACAAGTTCTGGGCAAGGAGTTTTATAAGTAAAAATATCTATAAGAAAATAGGAGAAAGACAGCCTTGTTTACCAAGGAGTTGTGAAACTCTCGATTGTTACATGCAAAAAAATGAGTGCTGAGCTATTTGGACTTTGTCCGAAAATGACTTCCTGTAATCATGCACAGACTTCTAATTTTAAACATTAAGCTTCAGAGGCTGACATCACAGTGCCAGGAGCAAAGCATATTTAAGAAATGCTGGCATTTAGCTTTAATACTGAAGTCTAGAGACAAGACAGCAATGTGGTGTCTCTAACTCATTTTACACTTGCATGCCTCTGTCATCGTTTCCTATATAAGTTCTTCTAAGTTCTGTTATGTTTTATGAGAACAAATACATATTGAAAAAATTAATATAACATGGGGAAATTTTAAGCACCTTGCAAATTCTCTTTGAGGAAACCCAGAATTTGAATTTTCAAGGAAATTAATTGGTAGGCAGTGTGTTCCTGTCAAAGTATCAATGACTGCCTTGAATATTGTTGCTGTGGCTGAGGTTGTTGTAGTATGAGGTTTCTGGCCCGGACTTTCGGGCCTAACCTCAAGGTCTAGGCCCACAGACCCGCAGTCCCGCAGTCTCACAGTCTCACAGAGACACACAGATGCTTCCAATAGTTTTAGGCTGATCAGCCTTAGGCCCGGGCATATAGCTTGCTAACTCTCTACCCTTAAGCTATCCCATGTCTCTTGTTCAGCCATGTGGCTCAGTACCTTTCTTTAAAGCTGCATGGTTGTCTGCCTCCTGCAGCTTCTCTCTGGTGCTCTGTCTGGCATTCTGCTCTCAGACATTTTCTTAGTCTGGTAGTCCCGCCTACACTTCCTGCTTGCCTTTGGCCAATCAGCTCTTTTTATTAAACCAGTGGATGGCACAATTATTTACCATGAAACAGCACAATTCCCTACAGGTTGTTAGTTTCATATGTGAGATCAGACACACACCACCAGATGCCACACTAGAGTTTATTCAAGGGAGTTGCTGAGTGGGTATGAGGGAGAGAAGCAGGAGAGAGAGAATGAGAGAGAGAGAGAGAGAGAGAGAGAGAGAAAGAGAGAGAGAGACTTTCACTGGCTACTCCTTTTAAGAGAGCAGGTGGGCATGGATTTATGTAGCCTAGGGTCATGCATTCCATAGTGGCATGTTCTGCCAGCGCCACATTGGGTTTACAACATGGCTGCTATGTGCCAGGAATCCTTACAAAAGTCACCATTTACTATCAGTGCTAGACTTAATAAATAGCAACATGATTGAGCTGTGCTGGATTCAATAGGGGATTTCATGTCAATTTTCCTCTATTGATCTTAGTTTATGGTTGTCTCTGTCTCATTGCTTTATCTACACCTAGCCCTTAGATGAGTTGGTTGAAGACATTAGTAATGCCTAAGGATAAAGATTATATAAAAAGCAGAAGGGTCTCAAACATTGAGTATACATAGTGTGTGAGTAATCTGCCTCGAAAAGGGAGTACAGAAAAATAAGAAAAACAGTCCTAATTTGTAGAGTTAGCTTGACTTGATGCATAAAAAACTCCTGCATGGCTAATTGCTAGCTGTTTGTTGATCATACAGTTGGGAAGCTATGCATGCATTTGGTCTTGGAAAAGGATAAGAAACACCCCTACTTTACAGATGATGCAAGAGGAATTCTTGGAGTATGTGCCTAAAATCAGAACGTCAGAGCTCTTTTTTTCCCCCAATGAAAACTGCAAAGAACAAAGACATTGCCAGAAGTGTGTGTGTGTGTAATTTTACATATATAATATTTCAATAAGTGGCTGAACATGTATAATCACATTGCTCTCGCTTTCAGGGTTTTTTTTTTAAAAAAAATGTATAGATATTACATCACTTCCCAACCCCTTTACTCCCTCCATACCCTCCCATATAAACACCTTGTTCTCTTTCTAATTCATGACCTATATTTATATTAAATGTTGTTACATATATTACATATGTGTTATTACACACACATATATATATTTCTAAATACATAAATACATCCTGACCTGTCTATATAATGTTACTAGTATGTGTCTTTTCAGGCTGACCGTTTGGTACTGGATAACCAACTGTTATGCCCTTCCATTGAGAAGACCAGTTCTCCTGCTGTCCATAGTATTCCATAGTTACCTGTAGTTCCTTATGTAGGATTGACACCCCTTGTCTCCCCTCACCCCGTGCTCTGTCCACCTCAGCAAGTCTATCATTGCTGTCCTTGTTCAGCCCCTGTTTAGGCAGTTGTGTTGGTGAGCATTTATGGTGTGTTTTCTAACATTCTCAGGGAGACACAACCTCATAGCAAACTCCCCAATCCATTCCCTTATCAAATAAAAATGTCTTTGCAACAGAAAGAGACCATTACAGAAAAATAAAAAAGAAGAACCCACAACCAATCAAAATAGTTCCAGAGTTTTTAAAGAAATGACTAGGAAAAGGCAAGGGGGGGGGATTCCTAAGCAACTGCCATAACCCCAATTATTTTCCCTTTGTGATCTTATATCATTTTTTGCTTGCCTGATTTACAGGTTGTTTCTATGCTACTACATAGAATTCAACCATGAAATTTCATTTTGTAAAATTAATGTGCTAGACACAGATTTAGTTTACTTTTTAAATAGTGCATGAATGTGAACCAGTGAGCCAACTCTGGGGATCAAGGCGCTTGAAACTCAAAAATACAAAGTTTCATCTCCAGAACCCACATGAAGGAGGGAGGAGGGAGCCGGCTCTGCAAAGTTTTCTCCTGACTCTCCACACGAGTTCGGAAGCATATATACTATAACAATGAGGAAAATAACTTTAAATATTTATGTGCTTAGAAATCCGAGTTGCTAACAGAGTCCATATACTTGTTCAGTTTTTCAGCATGCACAGAAGCGAACATGAGGTTGCATTCTTTGAGGTCTCAGCTTCCTGGGAGGCTAAAGTGAGAATGTTTCTTGAGCCCAAGGGAAGGAAGACAGGCTAGGCAACTAAGGAAGAACCAGGTTCTAAGCAAACAAACAAGCTTAGGTGAGATATGCTAGGCAGGGAATGGGGAACTTTGTAAGGGTGCTGAGAGCCTCTCATTTTGATTTCTAGGAGGTTCTGAGAAGATGGAAATACGAGGATGGGCTTCTTCATTGATATTTGTGATTGAGCTGGAGATGAGGCAAATTAATGATAGGAACATATAGAACCACAACAAAGCTGTAGTCATTAAGTGATGAATTAGCATTTCTAGGTTACAATGAGGTTTCTTGGTCCCCAGCAGTCAGAGGTCCAGATCCACAAACCTGCAGCCCCAGATCCCTTAGCGGCCAGCAGCTGATCAGGCCCCCAGAAATGATTCAGATGCTTATATTAAGTTTATGCTGTTTGGCCTATTCCCATATCATTTCTATAATTTAGATAAAAAGAAATCAAAATTACAAGTTTTCCTTCTTAATAAGCAGATTTTCTTTTACGCATCTACTCAGCAGCTGTTGAGCTTAGAAAGAATTCAATGGCCAGGATTCGTTCCCAATAGGTCTTCTTGCAATTAGTTTGCGGTATGATTTGAACACACTGTGTGAATTAAGTAGACTTTCCTGTGGACTAGCCAGGAAACTCAAGCCATAGTAATAGTCTCCTTACTATAGTGGGGGACTCCAGTCTTCTACTCCCATCCTTCAGTGAGGGATGAACTACAAAACATGGCCCCATTCTCTCTTTCTGTGGTTTGTAGCTGGCATGGCACTTCTTAGCATGCTAATGACTGTATTCCAGTTTCCTATTCGGGGTGCTAGTTCTGGGCAAGGGAGACTTTCTGCTTAAAAGAATGGGATAAAAAACACCTTCAGATTTCTTTCATTTGAAGGTTTGTGGTTCTTCTACTTACTGATTTTCCTGTGTTAGGAAAATTCTTTTTTTTTTCTGAGTCTTAACTTCTATGAATAACAGTTTCTTAAGTATTAGGCAAACATCAGAAAGTGCTTAGCACAATGCCTGGTGCACATGGTTCTCCTACTCTGCCCTCTACTGCTGAGAAAAAAAAGACAGTGATCAAGGTTAGTGCCCAGTTTCATTTCATGTGCCCCCACTCATCTTTATGATCACACATATGTGAACACAGAGACATTATGACCTGGTTTATTTATAAGTGTTTCAGGATCAGAATTACACACATTTGGACCAATAAAGGAGTTGTCAGAAACTTTTATTCAAGTTCCACGGATAAAGAAATAGACATCTTTTAACTCTCCTACTTTACTATATTGTTCTTTTGAACTACTAAAAATAATTTAACAACATTAAGAAGTAACACTAAGTAATCATTGGGAAATCTCTGGTCTCCCATTTACTGGTAACTAAAAAGCCTTCTTTAAAAGACAGAATCCACTTAGGTTCATATGAATTTTTGAATTCCATGGTTCTAATTCTGTCTATGAGATCAGACAATAGATTGCTGGCATCATCTGGTTGACTCATAATGAGAATACCCTGGCTGCATCATGAAGAGTTAAAGCTTCAGAGCTGCATGTGACTCTGATGACAAATGATGCTTATCTTGCCTGTCTGGTAAGAGGAGTGGATTGATAAATTGTTTTTTTCCCCCCATGGGTAGTAAGAAATGGCAGGAAAACAGTTTCTTTGTGGTGAAGCCTCTGCTTTCCAGCTTAGTTTATGGAGTCTGAGCACAGCCATGATGGAATCAGTGTGAGCATCCCATCCTGGAGTGCTACTGTCCCACCCACCTGCTGGGAAGTCAGGGAAGCTCACCTGAGCTCTCCTAGTGTGCTACAAGTGCCAAGAGTCTATCTGCCATTTTGAAATGAGCTTGGATCTCCAAGAGGTACCCAGAGACAGAATGAGCCATGTTGTCTTAGGGTCCAAACCGTTTATTAAGTAAGGATGTGGTGAATAATGTAGAGATGAAACCAGGTAGACTGGGATACCGAGAAGGGCACAGAATGTGACAGGAAGAGTTCACACTTGGCTAAGTCTCTCCTGTGTTCTGATAGCTTACAGCATCAAGTTTGAAATAATTTATTCTGGGGTTCTAGTGATTGAACCCGTGGCCTCATGCATACTAAGCATATTCTTTACCGCTCTATCACAATTCTAGTCTTGAATTCTAAACTTTTAAAAACCTTACCCTTAATGTTAGTTCTTTGGAATCTGAACATCTTTTGCTTATAGTTTGTGATACAGAATAGTTGACATAATGGTATTTTAATGTTCATGGAACTTCTAGATTCACTTCTTTTTAATCTAGCAACATGTTTTTGTCATCGTTCTTTTATTTCTACATTCAAGAATACATATGCTTTCTCTTCTCTCTCCCTCCCCATTTCTTGAAACCATTTGTAAGAGGAAAGTCATTGACATCATGACACTTCAACTTTAAAGGCCATGACCTTCTCCTTACCACATCATTTTCAGGACCACTATGAATGAGATTAACATTATTTAATAATATCACCTCATGTAGAACTCTATGCAATTTTCTTTAGATTCTTAAAAATATAATTAGTGTATTTTTAAAGTAATTTAAAAATTAAATCAAACTTGTTATGTTCCTTTAGTGCCCTTTGATCCATCAGAGTCTCTAACTATTTCAAGTAATACACTGATAATTCCAGAATTCCTGTGTGTATTAGATAATGTCATACACTACGGAGCTTCTTATTGCTTTGTAAGGGCTGAGCTCAGAGTTTATATCTGACAGTGGGAAATTCTAGCTGTTATTGAGGAATTACTAGCAGCTAATTGTTTAAAGTGTCCTTCTGCATTAAGTGAAAAAGGAATCTGTGAGTAACATTGTTTGCCCTTGAAACCATTCTGTTTTTCAACAGCCCAATAGTTTCAGCATGCATTTATAATCATATGGGTTCCCTATTATACTGTATTCCAATGGGGATTTAAATTAATTTGTGTTTTTCTACTTTATTCTTATCCATCTCCTATTCTTTAAAACTGCAAAACTCACTATAAACCCATGAATTTTCTTTGTTCAATGACTCATGATTGAATTGCATTATCAAGTTAAACAGAGCGAGAGTCCATTCTAAGATATCCCTGGTGTCCTTTTGACAAGTCCTGCCCTATGAATCCTTCAGTACCTGCCTTTTTCTATTGCAACAGTACAGTCTGAATCTCTTTGAACTTTCCCTGGTCCCATCTTGGGTTCGGCAACTTTTTCCTAAGGACTTCAATCCCTTTCGTCATATTTTGTAGCCAAGACTAGAGTGTCATAATTTTTAGTAAATAGGGAAGTAATTGACTGTTTCTTGGGTCATCAGAGAAGCCTTCCACTTATTTGGAGAAATACTAGCACCCACATGAACTTCCATGTTTTGAAAGTAAGTAACAGACACGGGACAGCTATGAGAGTGGAGGGGAGAAGTACGCTGGCTTTCTCATAGTGTAGACCCTTGTCACTGAGTTCTGCAAAAGGGAATTGAACCAGAAAAAGGCTCTGGGATGTATTCTAACCTTCCACTAGGTGTTAGTTAGGAAGAATAACATGCTTTATATTGTGGACAGACTGTAATCTCTATCTTACGAATAATGAGTCTCAAATGTTCAACTTCTAGATTTACCCTTTTATATTAATTTTGTAAGTCCTTTAAAAATGTGTGATTTTGAGAATTTGATATTATTTTGACTCCTTGATATTTTCCTAATGGACGCAATATCTATATCATGGGGAAGGTGCTCATGTCGTGACATCTTTTGAATTTTTTTTTTTTTGTGAGTATGCAGGCAAGTAGATTTTTTTTTCCTGTTTTACTTCCTGTAGTTTAAAAGCAAATAAAATCTTGCCTCCTGTCTACAATTATCATTTTTAATTCATACTATAAATATCACTTGTTTTAACTTCCAGGCTCGGCTGAACGTGCTGCATAATTTTCTACTCTCTAATTAAAACTCCCTCTTAATATTCCTCCTGTAACCACAGGTAATGACAGATTGGGCAAGGAAGATAAGACCAAGCAAGTGCTGCTTAGCATTTCATTAATTTCAGGGAAGCAAAGCAAAATAGTTCCGATGTCTAAGAATCAAGAGATCTTTCCTTTTAACTATGCCAGGAAGTGTTTTTCTAAGGATAAGGGCAAAAGCTGGATGAGAACAGAGTGGGGCAAACACGCAGAGATCCAATGGGTTCAGAGGACCTTTTTTCATATGAAGCCACGCTAGAAATAAAAAAGAATAGAGAACTTGTGATTGTGTTATCTGATTGTTGGTTTCCCGTTGTTTTTATTTTACTTTGGTGTCACGTTCTAATAAGAGAGAGGGTATCAAATGCCTCTTGTGTGCTCTCACTTGCTGGTGTGGAAAGGGAAGGTGATGAGTTTGGTAGAGTGCTGTTTCAGAAATTTCTCGGTTTCTAATATAATTCAGGAAATTGAAACCACAGTAGATCAACAAGTACATATAATGTCTAAGCTCAAGGAAAAACTCAGATCAGATGGTCCCAGTGAAGTAGTTGTTAATTTACTCGTGGGTTACTCTGGGAAAAATTATCTATTATCTTTGCATATCAACTTGCCCACCTAAAAATAAGACCACAGTTCAACCTTCCATATATGATCATATTAATAATTTCCTTAATATGATGTAAAATATTACTAGGCATTCAACAAGCTCTTCTATTTTATTATATATCTATGCTAAGTAGAAATGTTTAAAATTTCCCTTAATACCAATATTTGAGAAACTAAGATCACTTCAACCATCAATGTATCAAAGACCTAGTCTCCAGACTGTATCTTCCAACTTTATTTTGTTAGGTTGTTTAAATACCTTCTTTCATAGGCATTATATATTCATTAAGGCCGTCCTGCCGTCCTGTGTCCCTTCACTTTACCAACTCAACGTAAGACACACTGATGAAGTAGCTGTGGCAGGCTGCAATTACAATGCGATTATAGCACAATACTGATGGGACATGCAGTTCTCTCTCCTGTTTACGCTGGAGCGGAGCCAAGAATGAGTGTCCATGTCCATGAACACAGACTCCAGTTTCCAAAGTACTATGTTATTCTGTGGGAGTGTCTACATGAGTGTTTTGTTAGTTACAGGACAAAATATTTCTAAAATACTTTGAAATGTAGTTGGTTACAGCAAGTGGAGAAAATGCTGCTTGAGTTTCAGGTGTTGACTAATGACATTCTTAGCTTTTGGATTGGTGGAAGATTAGTGCCTTGGTAAGAACACATCGTAGGGTGTTGATAGTCACAAGGGTGCTAGGTTAGACAGACTTGAGCAATGGATGGCTTCAAAGAAATTAAAAACAATTCTAGACAAATTTGCATTGCTCTGCAACATTTTATCTCTTTACAGTCTTGAAGTTCAGTCATTTGGCCTTGGAGAATCTTCAACATGAGTGTGACTTTCCCCACTTTTTCTGCTTCCTTCCCTTATTTTTCTTCTGAGAATTTCAGTTAATGGTAGTACTTGTCTTCAAATAGTTCGCTCTGGTGGGACAGACCATTGTTTAGACAGAGAAATGCCATATTATGGTACACAATGGATATATGAATCCAGGGAAATCAAGAAATCCCTTGTACTTCAGAGTCATGAAAGATGAGCAGAGTAATGAAAGAGAGCTGAAATGGATTTTTTAAAAGTGGAAATTATTCCAAGAACCATCAAATAACTCAACTTAGTAACTGGAAATGTTTTATAGAGATAATTATGAGCATGCACATGATTCTAAATATTGTAGCTTAGAATAAGTCTTAAGATCAAAATTTATTTATTTGTAATTTAAAATCATGGAATATCATTTACCTTTTTATCTAAAACACAGTGCCCACAATTGGATGTATCTGCCTCTAGCTTAGGAGAACATGACCAGTGTGATTTTAGTCTTGTTCCAAAACATAGTAAGTTTTATTTCTTAATTCCTGAATATTTCTACCCATAAAACAGATTAAAATTTTTGAGAAAATTTCATCTCTTAGTAAATCAGTGAAACACTAATATTGTTTACATACCCCAGAAAGTTAAGAATGAGTATTTAACAATTTTTTAGACATTAAATTGGTCTCTAGCTGCCAAGTTAATCATATTATGCATATTACTGATTGATAAGTTTTACATATCCTCAGAGTTTTCATCACAAGGACTGATATGCCAGTTGTTAATCTCTATAAGGTAATAAGTTTTTGGTATGAGAATAGTGTAGATTATCTGTAGACCATTTGAGAGCATACAGTATTGGGATATAGTTGTAAAGGCACATGACCTGACTTTGTTTTGAGAAGTTTCTTCCACCTGTCTCCTGACTTTCTTGTCTATAAATAAATCTAATAGTGGTAGCAAGCTCACAGAGTTGTTCAAAAATTAAATGAATTTCAAAGAAAAACTATTCCAAATTGCCTAGCTAGTTCTTATTAAAAACTTTATAAATTTTTTCTATCCTTCATCAAAACACATGAAAATGACTCTTTTCAAGAAGTTATCAAAATCCAGTTTATTAAAGATGGCTATTGCCATAATCTTTCCATCTCACCCCCAAAACAGTTCTCAAGCTCGTAGTGAAGTCTCCTGGTTTCTCTCTAAGGAACTAAAACACATTGCTGAAACACATCTCACTAGCTGTATTCAACCCAAACTATATTAGCATTCATCCGGATATCTCCCCTTGTGCATGCTATTCTACTACCAAATCCCCACAGAAGGTTATGTTCTTCCACCTTTAAAGAACTCTAAAGTATCAAGAAACTTAGAACATTCATCTTTATAATTCTGCAGTTGGATTTATACATATTTTTGCTCATATGTGATGACTTGTTTGATAAACCACTAAATGATTAACAAATGTGATAATGGATGGACAAAGTAGTTTTATAAACTATATACATATGTTCTTTTAAAAGTATATATTATAAATAGAGCTTCGGAGTTCTCTTGGTACTCCATTCATCTCCACTGTTAGCATGAAATGAAGATCAAGTTTATGTTTAAATATCCTTGCTTGGAGTATCTATCTCTCCCAGATTTTATCTAGTATTACAGATTGTAGTTAGTAATGTAAAGATGATAGGGAAGGAGCAAAGTGTAAAATAAGAGGACACTCTACAATATTGTGACATTTAAAATAGATTCTCTTATATTAAAACCATCTTCATCTGAAGAATATATTGATACAACTCACTACATCTTTATACAAACTCATCTGCATGAATATGATGTGAAGGCTCACGTTTTGGAACAAACTGATCATTTCTCATGGGAGACAGATACCTTTACATTCTTTAAATAAGGAACTTACCCTAGTTACTTTGCTTTTAAACTGTAGTCCACGAATTTATTGGCACCAGAATCATCATTTGGTGAAAACCACATCAGATTAGTGAACCATTTTTGGACCCCTAAATGAAATCAGATGGAGATGAGGCCCACCCAGACATTTTAGTGCGGTTTGATGGAGTCAAAAAGAAAATGATAATGTGAGCCTTCTTCTCTAGTGTCTTTTCTTGTTTTACACTCTTCCCTTAGGTGGTGCTAGGGATGCATGCCAAGGCCTTACTTTATAGCCTGCTGTTTTGAACTATGGATGCTAAAAACCAAGTGCCTTACATTCTCCACTTTTTGGTCCATGGTCATAGACCCAGGAAAGTCAGTATTTGTTTTCTAGTTGGTGTTGGTGGTTTTTTGTTTGTTTATTTTATCTCTGATCATAACTTCCTTCCTCTTCCCTAACAGCGCCTTACTGCACGTTTGTGTGTATCTCTCCTCAATAATGTTCTCATTGTGCTTACCTTCCCGACTCACAATGTTGATGGTTTCCTGCTTCAGAGCTTCCAACAGTTCCTGTCTAGAGTGCTCCAATGTCATCTTCAGGTTGTCAGGGCAGCTTGCTGTGTGGCCCTCAGTTGTCTCTTAACTTTGTTGACAAGTTAATCTGCTTCAGACAGATTCCCCACTTCCTGGCTCCCTTGTGAAAGCCTTGTGCATGCTCTCATTTTATAATCTCTTTTAAAAACTGGGCTTTATGAAACCTCCTCACTAGGTAGCAAGTGTTCAGAAAAACTATAAATTCTCAGGAAATACTCTTAGATTATATTATAGAGTGAATTGTGTCTGGGTTTTCTTCAATCATGTCTTTCTAGCCATGACTTAAAAGTTCTTAAAATAATATTCATAGATACTTTAAGCCAAAAGTTCCTTTTTCCTTTATTCCTTTATTATTGGCATGCTATTATGTTGCCTTGTTCTTGGAGTCATTACCATGTGTTAACTAACCTAAGTTACTAAGGAAGTATGACAGACAGCCACAAATCTGTCTTTACTGATACAAAACAAGTATCTTTTGCTAGAATGCATCATTTATCTATGAAATGTGCACTCAAATCAAAGTTCGCCCCGATAGTGAGTCTTCTGCAGTATTAGTTTCAGGGGTTCAGAATTAAAATACTGTGCTTGCACCTCTTACTCTGTACACAGACATCTGAAAAGAAAATTAAGCAAACACATGTGTCTCTCTGTGCACAACATACATTAAGCAGAGAATGCAGACACTCGGGTGCCAGTTGTGACATACACATCTCATGTTTTCATTTTCCCTCTGTTAGTACCTGCTCACTTGCATTGCCAAGCCCTAGACTAACTAAGGGTGGCATTGTCTCTTTCCAATATAATATTTATTGTAGGACTAAATTAATTTGTGTATCATTGATATATGTGAGTTCAAAGGAGAGGACCAACCATCCACAGGGAATGCCCTCTGTCAAGATTTGCTGAATCTAGCAAATTCTCGACTATGATGACTGCAGATGTTTGGTAAATACTGATGTTGTACAAGATTTATGAAGCCTTGTTGAAGGGAGCATGCAACCCAGGCTTTCCTTAGGATAGTGTCCATTTAAAAGCACTGTCTATCATTCAGACCCAGATGGGCATCCGGAAATGCCAGCCACTGAGTAAGGTCCTCCAAGTGGCTCAGCCTGCTTCACCTGGCCATCTGCTGAACTGACTCATAAATGAAGTTCCATGTGCTTGCAAAGCCCCAGGCCCTCCAGTTCTTTCTACAGACCTTATAACTCTTGTTTTACCTTCAGGTCGCAGTGTTTACTCCCCTAATATACACCATCCACATTCATTTACTTTGTCAAGTGATACTCAGAGGAGGATGGCGTATTTCTGAGCTGTTTGATGATCTTACACATAGAGAGAGAGAGACATGCATGCACACATGCACATACATACATGTACAGACACACATACATACACGCACACACACAGACACACACACACACATACACACATGCACACATGCACACACACATACACAGAGAGAGACATGCATGCACACACGCACACACATACATGTACATACACATACACGTGCAAACACACAGACACATACACACACATACACACACTCACACAATACACAGATAGAGAGACACACACATGCACACACATGTACACACACAGGTACACTCACATACATACACACATGTACATACACAAACACACACAGTTACACACACGTATGCATGCACTTTTTACCTTTTTAATTATTTCTTTTTTACCCCTTAACTTTTAAGTTAATATTGCGAGTGGCAATTTCTCAGTGTTTCCATTTGTACTTTCTTTTTGCATTTCTGGGTTTTTTTAAATATAAATTATTCTTTGACAGTTTCATACATATATGTAATCCATCTCTGTGCATTTCTTTATTTCCAGTATATGTATATGTTCTGTGCGTGCATATTTCCATATGTGTATGCAGTTGTACATGAACATGTGTGCATGCCTCTGCACATTGATGTATAGGTCTAAATATGACATCTGGTGTCTTCCTTACTCTCCACTTTAATTACTGAGACAGAGGCTTTTACTAAACTCACAGTCTGCTAATTAAAACTTGTCTAGATAGCCAGTGATCCTATCTTTGCCTTCTCAGAGGTGGCTACCGTGCGTGTTCATAGAATCAAATCCCTGTTCTTGCTTTTGAGCAGCAAATAATTTATTGATTGATAAAATACTTGCCTAAAGTATTGCATGGATTATAGTTAGCATATAATGAAAACCTGGAACTAGATATGTGGAATATGTGGAATATCAGAGAGATGGAACAGACAACTTCTCAGGCCAAACAGAGTAAATGCTACTATCAAGGGTCTTCAGCCTGACTTGTCGACTCTCCAGAATGCTGAATTTCTGCTTTCTCCTGCCTTAAATATCTTCCCCAGCCAGCTATTTTACTTCTGGTTCATCTCTGCATCACAATCCCAGAGCTAGGATTAAAGATGTGAGCTACTATTGCTTAGCTGTTAGACCCTGAACTCACAGAAATCCAGAAAGATCTCTGTCTCCTGAGTGATGGGATTAAAGGTGTGGGTCACCACTCTCTGACTTTCACGGCTTGACTGCAGATGATTCTGTTCTCTGATATTCTGAGTGGATTTTATTAAATATACATATGTCCCCACACTAAAGGGAAGAAGATTGAGTGGTCCCTGCACTCTAGAAAGTCTGATCATCGAGGCACATTGAACTTTCTTTATGTCCTCATCCTGGTGTGCTCATGGGTCTTTGGTACTTTGGTAGTAACTATCTTTAGCCTGGCCATGTGTTTCCCTTTTTCTTTTTTATTGATTTCTTTAGTTTCTATCTTAAAATATAAAGAAAAATAGATGCAACCATACATTTTTGTACACCTCTTATTCTTCTTGCCTATATCAAAATCCTTAAAGTGGATTTTCATTAATTACTGTGTATCATTTTGAAAAGCATCTGAATGATATGAAATGTGTTCTCTCAGCTAGCATAAAACTATATGCCCATGTGCTGGCTAGATTTTGGTCAACTTTACATGAGCTAAGTTGCCTAGAAAGAAGCACTATCCGTTGAGAAAATGCCTCCACCAGATTTTGGGCATGATGTTTTATCACAGTGATAGAAGCGTTAACTAAGATAACCTGTAACTTATTTTCATACATTTTAAAATTATTCACCAAATAGATATGTACATATCTAGAAACCATGCTACATGTGGTATGATGCTTATTAACTTCACAACACATGAATTATAATTTATTTGATTTTTCTTAATTTTCTTTTCTTTGTAATGGTAGGGCTAGGGGCACGTTAATGAGAGACAAGCTTCTTGGAATCCAGACATGTTACTATTTGATTTTAATAAAAAAGAAAAACTTCCTATCTAAATAAAGACTCTGTGAGCTGGGCAGAATTGAAACATTTTCAGAATAGCCTGCTCACTCTGAGGTTAAAGATAGTCTCATTCAGATGGAATGGTGCTGGTTGATTTCTTGAGATTTTCCTTCTTCAGTTGTGTGTATTAAATACAAAAGGCATGGCAAGAATTCATAAGGCTGAGATGAATTCTCTCTGAAGCTTAGAAAGCAGTAAACAAAATAAGTCCTCTCGTGGTTTTCAAAAGTTGAATGTCACATAGCATTTAATATTGTGCCATGTGACTTTAAGGAAATGAGTGCAGAACATCATCCACTCTTCTGTTAAACCGTAATGACCCTATGTGTGGAGATATTTGATAAAAAGGAAAATTCATTTCCTGCATTTTGCAAGCTCATCCAAGAAATTCATGAAGTGTGAAGAGTGTATTTGACTAACTACTAAATGAAAAGTTTATTTAGTTAAAAATTTCCATATTTTTTTCTCCATGGCTTGTCTATTTCTCTCACAAATATATTTTGTCTCTAGTGTGTTCTAACTCTAGGGCTAAAGAAACTTGGCTACCCCATCTTTTTAGTTAGTGGACAGTGGAGGTAAATTTAGAAGTTGTAGCTAAAGATTCACATATAAGGATGACTAGCAAAAGAAAAATCTGTAAGCATTAAAAAAAATCCTGATATTGGATGCTGTCTACAGATACCCTACAATGAGGACAATATCTGTGTTCAGTCATTAGTTTTATTATAGTCTTTTGTACTTATTAGGTATTTACAGTAAGATATTTAAAACAAATAAGCCACAATTATCAGATTTAAATCCTTTGCAAAACATAATTGCATTTAATTCATAGTACTATACATTGCCTGTCAAGAACAAACCAGATTCTACCTGTGAGCAGGCTGTGATAACTTGTGAAAATGGTTTCCTACTGTGTTGACCCAGAATATCCTAGAAAATCATGCAAATCAGGAGGTTCAAATTTCTAGGTTTCCTTTCAAGACATCCAGGAACTGCCTCAGGCTATCAAAGTTATACTTATCAGAAAAGCTACTAGGTACCTAAAAGATGTCACTTTGAAGAAGCAAACGATTCTCCAGAGTGGCTTGTTGGTAGCTGTGCCCAGGCCAAAGAGTAGGGCAGAGGCACGGGGTTTGTGGCTCACAAAGAATGATGAGTCTTCGGTGTGCATGTTTAAAAATGCAAAGAGAAAATATGATCCAAAGGGTTTAGATGTAGATTCAATAGTCATTGAGAAACCGGAAGAACAATTACCTTAGATTAAGGAACATCCAGAGGTCACAGTCACATCAGCCCACATGAGATATCTCCTGCCATGTTGTGATCTTCTCTGAAAAGGAGCAAATTACTACTAAGTCCAAAGAGGAGGGCTCACAGAAGAAACAGACCAGAGAAGAAATACTGTAGAAATAAAATGGGCCATAAAGTAGGCAAAGGGTTTCATATAATCAGAGTACTCAAGCAGCTGGAGTATGCAAGTTCAAGACATACCTCGGATTGATAGGAAGACCTTACTCCAATATTCAAAAAGAAAGGAAGGAAAATGTGTCTTAAAAAAAAAAAAAAAAAGTTGGCAGAGTGGCTTAGTGTGCAGAGGTGCTTGCCACCAACCCTGAAAATCTGAATTAAGTCCCCAGGAACACACATGGTAGACTGGAGAGTGGGAGAATTGACTACAAGTTATCCTCTGACCCCTCATATCTTCTGTTGCACATACATGCACACGCACACATTTTTATATGCTTACACACACACAAACACAAACACAAACGGGGTAGGAAAATAAACAAATGTAAAAAGATAAGTCAGAAAGACAGAAAATAAGATTCTAAGGTCTTCTTCAACTATAGGGATGATTGAGTTTAACATAAAATATTTACAAATATAAAGTGGCCATATCTGATATTCTGAGTAAAGAATACATATTTGCAGTCTTTTCAGACTACTTATATAATGTGTAGTCTGTCTTAAAGTGGAAATTTCTTAACTATATGTTTAATTTCTCTCTTCCTTTTTTGGTGCCTTGTTAAGTGTAAATGGAAAATTCTTAATCTAATGTTTAATTTATCTGTTCTTTTTTGATATCTTTTGACTCTTAGTCTGAATTACTCACTAATTAGCTTAGAAGTTCAGGTATAGAATCTCTGATTCACCATTTACCAGCTGTGTGGCCTTGGGCATTAAAACTTAACTAGACCTATTTCCTCAGCTGTAAAATATGGATCATAAAGGAAGTGTAACTTTTGATAGGAAGAGAAAATGATGATGCCAGAAATAAATTATAATGATCAATGGCATTAGTGGGCAGAGGATGCATGTGGAAGGAACCATATTGAAGGCATGTTGTCTACTTTTGTAGTAATAGTGCACTTCAGTATAAATTTCCATGGATTAAAATAAACTTTCACTTGCTGATATGATGCTCATAAAATAGATATTTTTCTTCTTTTTTAACATTTAAGTTGCTATTTTTGAAAAGTCCATGGACAATGTTTTTTTTTTTTCTAGGAAAATTGTTCCTCTACAACCTGTTAATTCAACATGCACATCCTCATATGGCCATGAAATCATGATTACAGAACATTTTTGCAAATTATCTTCCCATACCAAGCCCTTTTGCACAATATTAACGTATTTGAAATCTGTCACAATGGACTTCCTAACCAATGACACCAAGTTGCTCATTATTGTAATTATTAAGATGGATTGCATGTAAAAGAGTTAACATAGTTCTTTCTACTAGATCTAGAAGATACTAGACTTCCTCCAGGTCAGTGTCATCCCACCACCCCTACATCCCCCAGAGAGAAACACTGCCAAAACTTCCAAACTTTTGAGTATTATTTTTGGCTGCTTTTGTTTTAATTTCAATTAAATGGACATAGCATGTGACATTGTGTTGGCTTCTTGAATTTATGTCTTTGACGATTAACTAAGTAGTTGCAAATAACAGCAGTGTTTTTCTCTTTATGTAAATAATAATCTGTTGTTTGAGTGTTTCATGCATTCAATTCTCAGTGAAGACTTGGGTAGTTTTTAGTCTTGTGTTGTGGTGATATATTGTATAGTTAATAAAAATAGTCTGGAATATCAGAGGACTGAGCCACCTCAGCCAAGCCTCTAAAGTCACCCTTTAGTGACCCATGTCTTTAGTCTCATCATTTGAGAGGCAGAGATCTCTCTGTATCTCTGTGAGTCCAAGGCCTAACATCCAGGCAGTGGTAGCACACACCTTTAATCCTTAGCTTTAGGAGAGATGAACCTAGAATTGAGATAGCTGGGCTGAGAAAGAATGATAAGGCCGGAGGAAGACAGAAGTCTTCCCTTCATGCGCACTTCCCTTGTCTGCTGAGGAGAGAGAGGTTTGGAGTCTGAGGAACTGAGGAGACAGGCCTGAAGAGTCAGCTGGGTGAGAAGTTTCAGGCTTTTATTATAATTCAAAATAGAATTCGTGCAATTCTGTGTTATTATGCATGTTAAGGGCATGTGTTCAGTGTGTTTATCTGGGCATATGTACTCATTCGTTTTGAGTGTTGATACAGAATCATAGATACATTAGTAGTTAATGCCAAACATGTCTCCCAAGTAGAGGCGCTGATTTTTGCACTGTGTGTGTGTGTGTGTGTGTGTGTGTGTGTGTGTGTGTGTGTGTGTGTGTACTTCAGTGTTTCTGTTAAAGTTTTCATTTTCTGATGAACATTTTACTCCCAACTCCATCTTCACAGAGATACATGATTACTAATTGATGAGTTGAATTAAAAATTATTTTTTGTAGTTCATGTGAGATTGTCTTTTATAAGAGAGTTTCAAAACAAGTATGGTTAAGCTCGATGAGTGAAAAGAGCAAAGAATTACATCATGGGCATTGCATAAGGCCAGACAGTGACGGGTGTAGGGTAGAGGAATACAGCAGGAAAATCAACAGGCAGCCAAGGCCTGGGTCATTGAATTTCGTTTTCTTCATTATTTTATCTACATTGGTGTTCCGCCTGCATGTGTGTCTATATGAGGGCATCAGATACCCTGGGATTGGAGTTAGAGACCATTGTAAACTTCATGTGGGTGCTGGGAATTGAACCTGGGTCCTTTGGAAGAGTAGTTAGTGCTCTTAACTGTGGAGACATCTTTCCACCCCACACCTGGAGTGTTTTGTAAAAATCAAATTTTTCCCTGCATCTTGTTTGTTGGCAAATGATCTATACATTTGTCAAAAGTCAGAGAATTATATGCCAGAAGAATTTTACTGTCTGGAAGCTTTTAAGTAAATGTAATTTTAATGAAAAAAAACCCATAGGTGTTAATCCAGCTATTTCACTAAATTGCACTTAGTTGAAAGATCAATAATTCTCTCTCCCTCCTCCCCCTCCCTGTCCTTTCCTACATTTACATCATCTTTGACAACTAAGATAAAATCCCTGTTGCAATAAAGAAAAATAGCTATTAGTTTAAAAATTAACAGTGAAATATTAACCTTTCTGAAGTTCGCAATAGTACATTCTCCAAAAATAACATGAAATATAATTTATACTGATATTGGTTAAGAGTATAATTCAGCTTTAGAATAACACACTTTATGTATAGATGTATGTATGTGAATGTGCACACATATGTATATAATTTCATTGTATATAATAAAGTTGTCTCAATCATACACACACACACACACACACACACACACACACACACAATGAAGTTGTGATACCAAATTGCTACCATGATGATAAAGAAAGCTAACTGTAGAGTGTAAAAAATAAACAAGTTATCTTATACCCTTCTTAACAACCTTTGCTTAGAACAATCTCTTGTCCTACTCTGAACAAAGTTCAGTGAAGATGTAAGATGGCCCCCGGCAACCCAAGCATCAGTTGGTCTTTGCTTCTTTGTAGACAAACTCTGTTCCTCACTCATGCCTCTTGAGAGTTTAGTAGAGACACTGAATCATCTGCCTTCAAATAGCTCCTAGTGAATTATATGAGTAAGAGTTGGTTCATAAATACATAGTACAATAAATGGCCTTCTAGACAGAGCTCTTCCACTTATATGTTTGAGGCTCGTGTTAGGTAGAATATGTCAGAACTTAAGTATATTTTTGCCAAATAATATCTATTTCTTATTTATAGCACAGCACCACTATCTATAACATTCATACTGCTCCTTGGGCTCTTATACTTCTCAAGCTTACACGGCTGTTACTTGTCATTTCATACTTCTGTCCCCCAATATTGTTTCCTGCCTTGTCTTGGCACCTACTGATTTCTCTTCATCTCTGTATATCTGATATTTTGAAATGCACATATAAAATAGATCATAACAATATCTTTCTTTCTGTGTCTGGTTCATTTCATCTCAGCTCCAGGCTCGTGATCATTGTAACAAATAATAATAATATCTTGTGTTTGTTTTATTTTTGGATTAATAATGCCTATGAGTATTTTTTCAGAAGCATTTGCAATATACAGTTTTTTTTGTGTTTATTCATTTGTCACCTGACTCTTGGGTTGTTTCTGCATCTTGGATTTGCTGTATAATATTACAACAAAGAGAAGAAGCATTTCTACTTAATTCTGTATCCTTTGGTAGTTTCTCCTAGTATTAAACCAACCTTTTCATGCATTTCCATTTTATAAGTAGAAGTCATTGGATTTCATTACTCTCTATAATTCATGCTGTGGTGATTTGGACAATTTTTCTCTTCATTGCCTTCCCCTTCCTTCCTTCCTTCCTTCCTTCCTTCCTTCCTTCCTTCCTTCCTTCCTTCCTTCCTTCCACCTTTCTTTCCTTGCCTGTTTAATCACAATATTATTATATATGGAACAACTTGGCTGAAGAAAAACAGGTTGTGATAAGTAGGGCAAGACAATATTAAGCAGACTTTGGCACAATAATACTTTGCAAAATACCTTATACATATGCTTATTATATAGAATAACAAGCTAAGCGTGTTAGAGGAGAACCTGTTACTTTAATTTTAAGGTAAAAATTACAATATTGATGGCGCTATTTGTTTTGAAACAAGATCTCACTGTGTAATGCAGTGAGGTCTTAAACTTTCATCTCTGCCTTTCTTTCTGAATTTCGGCAAACCCAGGCATGGACCACCATGCTCAGGTATTGTCAAGTTAAAAACATTTCAAGGTCTTTTGGCCCTGAGTTGGCCTTCATTAACTATCATAATAATTTTAATTAAAATATCAAAACGTAGTGTATTTAACACTAACAGAAGACAAGGAAGCTCTTTCTGGTCTTTTAAGAACATGTCGGCTCTTGCTAGGTTCTTCATAAAATTCAAAGAAAGGACAGAAATCTCTATTTTCAATAAACGTAAAGCCTACAATAGAAACCATAATACTGATTTTATGAAAATATAAGTAAAATATGATAGTCACATAAAATGTCCAATATGAACAATAGGAAAAGCAATATGGACCCCAAAGATGACTTTTCTTGTGTTGCACAGTCTAATTTATCCACTAATGTAAACTTCACATTGACCTTTTTAAAACTATTTCTCACACATAAGAACTGTATATACATCATTCTCACTGTAGCCTCCACACTCCAACTCTCAACCACCCCCCTGTTTCCACCACCTCCCACTCAAATTCATGAATTCTTTATTATTGTATTAGTACACACACACACACACACACACACACACACACATACACACAGGGTGACTGAATCCATCCACTGTTGTACACATGTACATGTATTTAGGAATAACTACTTTAGATTGAGTATCTAACCAAGGGAGAAACATGGTACTAACTCTTCATCCATCATTCATTGACAGTAGCTCTTTATCTAGGACCTGGAGAAATTTACCCCAGCCACACTGGCATGTGAGCTGGTGCAATGGTTACGCATAATCTTATTAAGAAGACCATACCATTATGACCTCATGGGTACCACCTTTTTGTGGTATCCAGAGGAGAAAAGCAGATGACACCATCATTCAGCAGCCATTCTTCTGCAGGGTCCCCTGAGCCTTGGCTGGAAGGCTGCAGTGTATTACCAGTTAGGACTGGGCACCCCATACTCTTGTAATGTCTGTGTTCTCATCAGCTCTGGATCTGCAATGCTGCTGTTTGCTGGGGTGAAAGGTCCTTTGATGAGTGGTGAGAACTACAGATCAAAATTAGGTTAGGTTAGGAAAATGGCAATAATAGATACTTCTTTAGGATCTGACTGTCCTGCCATGGGTACGTTACAGTACCAGGTGTGGATTACTTCCTATATTGAACAGTCCTTAAGTCCAATTAGACAGCTGTTAGTAACCCCCAAAATAACAATGTTATTATACTATTGGGGATATCTTGCCAGGTCAGCCTTTTTTGTGATGTATAGGCTATGGAAAATCACCCTAATCACCTCTGAAACCTCTGGTTTCAAAAAAAAAAAAAAAAAGAAAGAAAAAGAAAAAATAGTCATTTTGAAGAGATCATATTTCAAAAGTCACTTACAGGAGACAGCAGCGGGAATATGCTAGCTAGTGGACAGGCTTCCCTAAAATGAACTCTTTTACGTACCATATCTATGGCAGTTGTATGTATTTAATGTGATATTTATTTTGTAGCTGATGTACAGTGGAAAGAGGGTGGCAGTGGTGATCATCTGTGCATTGTAGATACTTAGAAAATCAGTGTGACTATCTCTCAAGATTAATTGCCCTAAACTAATGAGTATTGTGTGTGTGTGTGTGTGTGTGTGTGTGTGTGTGTGTGTGTGTGTGTGTGTGTGTGTGTGTTGCTTATGACCTTTTGCATACTAAGCATTAAGCACATGTTCTACAACTGAGCTAAATCTCCAGTCCTGAAAAGAAACTATTTTTTAAAAAAAGTGTATACAGTGTATAAACAGAAACACATCAAGGACAAAGCCTAGCTACAATTTTTCTTAAGGTGTTTTAAAAGTAGATTTTATTAAGTATTCCATTCCATTTGAGTTGATACCTCCACTTCTGCATGAACACGCACATGGGCGTGTGTATGTGTACACAATACACCAGAACTGTCAGTTTTTCAGCCTTTTTCTTTTAGACAACCCCAGGATGATTTATATTGTCATATCTAGGAGGGATCTGGGGATTCTGGCTCATTTTGATTATCCATTTTCATGTGTGTAAAAAGAATGTTGTCAGCTATATCAGAAGGCCCAGGACCTGATGATTAAGCTGGTCCAACAAGATAGATCTGCAAAGGGCAGTAGGTCCATCTGGTTACCAGACTAGAAAAGGAAGAAATACTGTTGATATAATCACCTAAGATTCTGTGCCCTCACACAGTCCAGCACAGACATTAGGCAAAGCTTGTGCTCAGGACGATTGCAGTGTGTCTCGAAAGTGAAGATTATTGCTTTGACAAACCAAAGGTTTAGAAAATCAAAGACAAGGGATTTTTTTTTCTACCCAATTCTGTTCTTTCTGCAAACAGCACCAGAGGAAAGGAGAGAAATATAGTCCCTTGATGGAGGTGGGCAAGTAGGCTAGACAGGAAGCCAGCCTTCTGCTCTGCACGGGAATTTGGTTCGGTTGCAGGCCTCAGACCTCCACTTTCTCATCTCTAAAACAAAGGGTGTCAGGGGTGGGGCTGGATGGTTTCTGAGGATGCAGATATAGACTGGATCGATCTCATAGAAGAACAAAAATTTGAATATTTATGAAAGCAAAATTAGAGAGCGATCAAAATGGGAAGAGCATGGCAGAAGGAAATGAAAATCCATGTTATTGAATTGAAAATGCCACACAAAACTGTCAGAAATGAAGCTTTTTAGAAGGAGAAGGAGCTGTGTCCTTTGTCTCTAGATTTCTCCACTGTGGTCCTCTCTCTTCCCCAGCCCCCCCTCCCCTCCCCTCCTCTCTTCTTCTCTCCTCATTTTTTGTTTCCGGTAACCATGGTGATGCTTCCTCTCAGAAATCTTTGCAGCTGGCCCTTTTGGTACACAGCAAATTTACTCCATTTACTGGGGCAGGGTTCTAACAATGCTTTAACAATTCATTTATTAACGTTTTCTCCAGGATAATATATGCAGAGAATTATTCTACAGCTAAGCCCCCCCTACATAGGACCACTGCATAACAGGGATATTCAATGGTTAATTTCAGTTGCTAATGTCCAAGGGGAGACTGATTAAGCCAAACACTGAACTCCCTGTAATGGCCCTCACCACAGGGACTTCAAAGGTCCTCACAAAAACTGGTTGCCACCTCCTCCTTTTGTATGGAACCAGAATAAATGATTGCGCACAGATATCATATGCCAACCCTTGTAAGAGAAACATTGCCAAGTACATAATTATCATAGTTACAAAGCTACTGAATATACTGTAGAAAAATATATACCGGTATATACATTTCCTTAATAAATTCATTTTGGAACATAAATAAGCAATGTGCAATAGTTTTAAAATATTGTATTCATATTTCAATAACAAAGCCTTAAAGAATCTTTAGTATTTCTCATATAGATAATAAAATTTCCATAAATGATCATTTACTTATGCTCAGCCTGTGTAGCTTGTTTGTAATCCTTGTAATCCTATATGCCTGAAAACAGGTCTCTCTAAACTCTCTCTCTCTCTCTCTCTCTCTCTCTCTCTGTGTGTGTGTGTGTGTGTGTGTGTGTGTGTGTGTGTGTGTGTGTGTGTGTGTGTGTGTGTAAAACACAAAGGAGACCAGATGATAACATTCATAGGCTCATAGATTCGACTCCCGGGGACACACTTGGATGGAGGCAATTAAAATGCCTGTCAGGCATTTGGTACCAGAAGTCCCCGTGGCAAACTGCTAAATCCTAAGCCAGGGCACCATCCTATTGTCAGTGAATGATGGCGGAGCCGAGTGGCTTGTCATCATTCTCGAAAATTCCGAGCCCAGTGAGCTCTCTCTCCCCTCATTTGCCTTATTTTCCTCTCTGCCACTGCGGGGACTTTTTTTAATTTGCGGCTTCCCATTCCCCAGCACACACAGACAGGAGCTGGTGGCTTTCAGACTGCGTCTGTCTGGAGCTGGAGAGACACAGCAGAGGGAGTGTTCTTGGAGGAGGGTTCTGCAGCAGTTCCTACGGACTCCATTCAGGGAGCACTGCTGCATATGCACTGGTAATGCTTTAGGGCTTTTTACCTTCTATTTCATTTTCTTTTTAATCCACCCTTTCAAAGGATCTGCTTTATGTGGTCTTGGATTACCATGTTTTAAATACGATATTGAGCTAAAAATTCAAGCACTTCATCTGTTGTACTATAGACTGCAAGTGGTAAATTTATTATCTGGATATACGGAATAAATGGACTTATTGGTGAGTTAAGATTTTTGATATTTAGCTGGCAAACCTATATGGATATATGTGTTTTCTTTTGTTTTGTGTCTCTAGATTCTTCAGCTTGTCTCTAACAGAGGAAGCACTGATTGGGAGCCACTCAATAAGAAAATTAAAAGGTACTGCATGCTTTATTTGGGTGTTTAAATGAGAGGGGATATTGAGAAAGAAATGGAATGTTTTTTTATTTAGGTTTATCTCTTTATGGTGGGTCTTTTATCCCAGAGCCCATGTTCATCATTGTCTATAAGATGTAGGATTTCTTGTGCAGATTTTACCACCAACCAAGACGATTATGAATAGAAAGTATCTAAAAAAATGTCTTTTGTCTATGTTGCAAATTACTAAGAAATATTAGTGTGCCTAGCTCATTTGTAACATTTGAATTTGTCATTGTGACAATTAACAAAATGTCTGAAATTCTGTATCACAAAGAAAATGTATTCTTTGGAATTTAAGAGAAATATGTTAAAAATGGTTTTAACTAAAGGTTTTCTATGGATCCATGTTTATTTATTTGCTTTTTTTTAAACATTCTAAATAAAAATGGTTCAGTCTTTGTAGATGGGATGAGCAATGAAGACCGAAGCCCAGGGATGACTCAGTGTTGTTAGGTTTTGTGAATAAAATATTGTAATTTCTTTACTAAAGCTTTAGTATACTATGAGAGATATTTTAAAAGTAAAAGATAGTTAATTCTTTAAAGGATCTAGTTTCATATGCTTTATTCAGGATTAATAGCATAAAAAGGAGTCCTCTCTCTTGCTTTGAAAAAGCAGATGAGCCCATTGATCTAGGCCTTATGCCTTACATATAAAAAATAATTTTTAAATTCAGTATCAAGATGTACATTGATTTGAAAGAATGGTTATAGATACTATCTTTTAATTCTTTAATGTTATCTTTGACATTATCATATGTTCATGTCCATAAACCCTATATAGTAGTCATTTGCCTTTTTTAAAAAATGGAAGACATTTTCTGCCTTCCGGAGAAGAGACCACCTAAACCTTTCCTTGGCATCTCTAAAGCATTTACGTCCAAGACTGCCAGCTTCAGATATTTCATCCAAAAGGTTTATCTTTAAAAAAAGAAAAAAACAAAAAACAAAATACAAAAAAAACCCAAAAAACTATAATTTAAAAGTGGTTGAGACAATCACCCTGAGTGACATATCCTAACCCTCTAAGTATACACCATGAATGTGAGTATTTGCAGCAGCTGAGGGAGACTTGTGCATTGTCCTCGGTTAATTTTCTCTGCAATGTGTAATCACCAGTGACTTAATTTATTCATTCCACAAGCATTTTGCTGAAGAGCCTAGCTTCTGTGAGTAGTTCCAGAGCAAGGAAAACTAGGCAAATAACCCTGTCCGCAGGCTTCCAGAATGTAGACTGAACCACGGGTGATTTTTGAACAGGAGAACAGATTTTTAAAATATAAATAATTAATTAATGTGCTCTCAAAAATAATGCTGTGTTATTTCAGATATGGCATACATTCCAGTGAATTGGTCTTAAAGGTGGATGAAATGATTATGCATTTTTTTTGTCTCAGAAATTATTCAGTAGGATTGTGTATATAAGCCTGAAAGAAAACTGGTCATACCCTCTGGATATTGTAAAGCTCTTGAGATCATTTTGATTTTTTTTTTTGGAAGTTTTACTTAGAGTGAATGAAAATATTTCATATTTGGTGAAAATTATCTCTGTTACTTTCTTATCTGACTAAATCCATGTAGAATACACACACATCACACAACTCCCACGTGGTGTGATACTTAGCTTTTAGATGTATCAGAAACTTGTATTTATTTTAAGCTTTGGGGTGTCTGTGCTAATTGAAAAAAAAATAAAATTATCATTGTCCTGTTCAGTAAAGTGTCTGCAATACATTGTCAATATGAATTGCTATCCCATTTGCCTCAGCATTGGGAAGGTGGCACGTGACCGCCAAGAGGTTCCTATTGCCTTTCTTTCCAGGGTCATTTTGAAATCATCAAGTAGGGAGAATGATGGACTCTGTAATAAGAACCATCTTTTCAAAATAGCTGTTAGTGAGTCAAATCCAAACAGATATGGCTCTGGAGTTCGAAGGCAGGTCTCTGTGCCATGGTGACTAATCAATATTGTCTACACAGTTGTTACCTTCTTTATGGACTTTCCTCCTGACACTTCCATGCTCACACGCAAAATAGTGGCCAGACCACAACAGTTCGATTAATATTTATTTCTTTAATTACTTAATTTGTTATTTCTCCTTATTTTCTTTATTTTGCTTTACATGTGATGGCACACGGAGGAATAGAAACCTGATATTTTGGGTATTCCATTACCTAAAATTTGTGTGTGTCCTGTTACTCATTAATATTGTGTGGTTCTGGGTTTCGAACCCCAAACCCCATAAATCCTAAGCATTGGCTGGCTCTACCACTGAGCTACATCCTCAGTTCCTAGATAAATTGTCCAAGTACAAAGGAAAGTTGTGTGTCAAAATTTCTTCAGACTATGTGGAAAGTGATTTTTCTAGATCTTGGTTAAAGTGGATAAAAAACAATCCAGTTTCATCAGAAGGAGAAAAAAAGGCAAACAGCGTGGGCTTTGCTCTGGGCACCTCTGCACAGCACTCCCAGGCTCCACTCCTGTAACTTAGCCTCATACCAAGCTTCTGCAGTAGCAGAGAAGGGTAGACGCGTCACCGCCTGATTTCTCTACACACACCATGTGAGGATTGATAGCAAGTGAGCAAAAGAACATTAAAGAGTGGATGATGTAAGCCAGAATGGTGGTACCCCTGTAACCTCAGCATTGAGGAGACTGAGGCAGGAGGATCACAGTGAGCCTGAGCTGCATAATGAGAAGCTGTCTCTAAAATTAAAAGAAAAAAAAAAAGTACATGGATTTTTATTCTATATACATAAAGACTCTGCAAGGACATTTATAGACTCATAAAGTTTTGGAGAATGCCATTTAGTATTGCCATTTGCCTTTGATAATTAGTACTATAGTTTGTTATTTTTACCTATCTGCCTGACATTAGACTAAGCTCTTAGCATGTGATATCCCATTTAATGCTGTCTGTAGTCCTCAGAAGTAGGAACAGTCTCCATTTTATAGATGAGTAAACTGAGGTTCCAACTGCATAATTTCCATGTCTGGCCTGAAGGCCTCATGGACACTCATAAATATTAAATGTTTCTAGCATTTTTGGATATATTTTCTTAATATTATGCATATATGTATAATATAAGGCTACAATGTGATCAGAACAAGATACTTTGTAGATTCTCATTTATCAAGTCATTTATATATCATAGAGTATATTTTCAAATAGTTACATCATTTAAATTTTTATATATTAAACATATGTAATAGTCATGTTTTCATACATCTTATATAACATATGTAAATATGAGCACTTAAAGCTGTCAGATAAACTTGTAAGTTTTAAAATTAATTAATGCATTTTTCTTGTCATTTTCATGGGGCTTTTATAATTAGTTGCATAATCTATATG
This sequence comes from Phyllotis vaccarum, assembly GCA_033318265.1. NCBI lineage: Eukaryota > Metazoa > Chordata > Mammalia > Rodentia > Cricetidae > Phyllotis > Phyllotis vaccarum. The sequence continues at coordinate 17,002,446 of JARWLC010000007.1, forward strand.
TGAATTTTAGTTAGAAACTCCAGAGCAAAATACAACTCATATATTTTTGTAAAGACTTTTAAAATTGAAATAATAACAAAAGAAGTTTGAAATAAAGTAGAAAGTTTGAGTCATAAACATAGTGAAAAATATTCAAACTCAAGGACAAGTTACCTATAAAAATCACCAAGGAAATAAGAGATAGACAGTATATATCAGGACCCTCTTTGATAAAAGAGTGGCTTCAACGGAGTAGTTTTTTAGGTTAACTGGTACAGTAGAGGCAGGGCAGAGAAACAGAAAGCATCATTTTGGATGCTGCCATAGAGAAAAAAATGTCCAAAGAGCATTTACTGTATCATACCAGACATATAATTTCCTCAAGGACTCCATTGTATGGAGTTGGTGCACGAGACATTTGTGATAAAATCCAGAGATGAACAGAAGTGGTCCAGGGGTGTACAGCACTGGAGGAGCTTCCAGAAAGGCAAAGATTCACATAAGCAGTGAAGGAATTGGTCAACTCTGTGAAGCACAGATGGATCTCGTATCTCCTAGAATATAGATCAGGTCAAGGAGACTCTTGGAAACAAATAGTGGGCAAGTTCATGAATATCATACGAAATGATTATTCCTCCCTTTGAATACCAAAATAAAACTATCATTCAGTTGAAGAAGTTTTTAAGAAGTACATTGAGTTTTTATTTTTTGCTTTGGATTTGTGTGGTTTTATTCTTATTCAATAGGAAGGTATTTTTAAGCAGAAGATAACCATGACCAAGGTTATTTTCAGATTATTTCTCTTACAGTTCTGTGTAAGACTGCTAAAGTAAACACGTTGCGGTAAGCATCACTTAAAATGTTGTTAGTGATGAATGAAAGGACCAAAGAGCATGGGTTGTAGATATGAAAAGAGTTCGCGGAAGTGAAAGATGATTCTCAGCTCCAAATGACGTTCAAATACAGCAGCTCACTGTTGGGAGAAAATAAAGGCGGAAGAATGATTCACGGGTGACTCCAAAGTTTGAAACTGATAGTAAAGTAACTTAGAGAAAGGTGTCTGGGAGCCACTTGCAGGAAGGGGTCCTCGTCTAATTGATCCTTGAATTTATAGGCAACGCATAGCCTAAAGAGGGAAGGAAGTCTGGGAATAAACCAATGCTGATTAACCACACTTTCATTAGTGAGAGGTTAGAAAGCAAATGCCGCCTAACAATAGCAGGGATTAGAGCCACTGTTAAGAGCAAGTCCACTGTGAGCCCTTGTCTTTGTGCAGTAAGACCGTACACTCCCCAGCCTCACTATGGTAAGAGACCTGCCTCTCCTTACTCCGGAGATTTTTTCATTACATTCAGTTATTTTGCCAATGATCCATTAAACCAGCCATAATGAGCTGTTGGCATTTCATTCTTACTGTCCGTGGTCTCTGTTTATTACAACAGGATGAATTCTTGTGGTTCAAGTTTGAGAATGTGAATCTATATATCCTTGGGCCAGTTTCCAAGCTCCAGTTCTCTATTCCCGCATCCTTATTTGATCCTCGGCTCTGCTTAGAGCAGAGGTTCTCAGCCTGTGGGTCATGACCCCAATGTTGAAGGGATCGAACAACCCTTTCACAGAGGTCTCATATCAGTATCCTGCATCTCAGATATTTCATTCTGATTTGTAACAGTAGAAAACTCAAGAGTTATGAAGTAGCAATGAAATAATATTCAGTTTGGGGGTCACCTTAACAGAAAAACTGTATTTAAGGGTCACAGCATTAGGAAGGTTGAGAACCTCTGATCTATAGGATCAGCCCAGTATCTGCTTAGCCCTTGCCATTTCATCCTCTTTATGTAAACTCTCAGAGCCTGCATCACATTTTCCATCCACATTTTAATTCAGTATTTGAGTGAGTCTTCTAAGGTTGAATCAAACTGTTAAGCTTAGTCTCTTGTTTAAGGAAGAAGCCTCCATTCACACTCCAGCAAAATTATCTCTCCTTGGAGGACCATTTTGTTGGTTGAACTGTATTCCTTTGAAGAGTTCTTCAGGGTGTTACAGAGAGATGCATGTGTAAACAGCTGAGTGTCTTGAGTGGCTAAGTAGTCATAGGAAACCTTGGTGCATGGGGCTGGAGAGATGGCTCAGTACTTAAAAGCACCTAGTGCCTTGGAGATAACCCATTTTTGCCCCAGCACCAGCATGGCAACTCACAATCAACTGTAACTCCAGCTCCAGGTGAAAGGCTCCCTCCTCTGACCTGCCTCAGATCCAGCACACACAACACATGTAAACTTATGCAGGCAAAATACATACACATAAACTATGTAACTTTTAAAAGAAGTCTTGGTACTCTGTCAGAATATTGACTTTCCATCACCATTTCTGGGTTATAATTGAGATTTCCCTTTTAGCACTAAGAATCAGGAAAAATGACTTCTTTGAGTCCTTTCTTTATGTATGATGTGATAACTTTAAAATATTTATAAAAATAAGTCATTAGATTTATAAAGAAAAATAGTTCAAGTGTGTGTGCATAACATCAATGGTACTTTTTATTAGCATTTAACTTTTTTTTTCCACAGAACTAATTTTATTTTTAAGTATGCCATGACAAGGTCTTAGACCAAGCACTTTCATTTTGCAATTTGGCAAAGGCTTAAGTAGCCTATTTGGAACAAATAATACCCTAGAAATTAGAATTTAAAAAAATACAGTGGAATACCAAGTTAAATTCAAATAAAGAGAAATAAACAAATTGATCACATTTTTCCAAGAGTACTTAGGAAAGATCCTTGAAAAATGCAGTCGCAGGCACCTTTGTACTGATTCTGTCTACACAAAATACACCAAGGGGAAGCAAAGAAAGTGTGTCAGTGTGTGTATATGTTTGTCTTTCTATATGGACAGTGCTGGTGGTCTTTGTATAATTAAGCTGAAACTAGAATTTTTTTTTCAGAATCTGAATACTATCTATGCCTTTGCTTTGTTTTCAAATTCCGTTCCATTCCTTCGGTTGAATGGTTGAGCATTTCAGAGTGGCAGAATATCACCTCTGATCTCTCCCTCTCTCCCTCCTTCCCCTCACTCTTTACTCTGCCCCCCCCCCCGTCACACGCACACAGATGTACATGTATACACACACTCACAGGTCTCCCTCCCTCCCTCCTCCCCCCCCTGTCACATGCACACAGATGTACACATGTATGCACACATACACAGGTCTCCCTCCCTCCCTCCTCCTCCCTCTCTCTGTCACATGCACATAGATGTACACATGTACGCACACACATACACAGGTCTCTCTCCCTCCCTTCCACCCCTTTTCCCTCCCTCCCCACCCCTGTCACGTGCACACAGATGTACACATGTATGCACACACACAGGTCTCTCTCCCTTTCTCTCTTCATTCTTCTTTTCCATGGATTCTGTTTAAGTCTGGTTCATGTGGTTTAAATTAACCTTTCTTAAGATTCCCTCCCAGTGTTAATGACTCTCAATTAAGAGCATTAAAGAAACCGGATATACATTGATCTCCATCTGGCATTGGTTAAAACAAAGCTAGCCCATTTAACACCTCATAACCAAAATACAGTTTTTATGATATGTAGAAATTGAAGAAATGATGGTTCTTTTTGGAAAGATCTTGTTCTGTATCCAAGATGAAAAATGGCTATCTTTTTCCTATTTATTGTCAATTTTAGAAGTTTCTTGTTAATGGTAAGCATTTGTGACTCAATACAAGGAAAAGATATGACATGTAGACATTAATGGTTCTTCCCACACTGTCTAAGTGCTTTGGGTTAGCATAAATTTTAGTGTACTTAGAGGTGAATTTGAGATATTCCAGACTCTTAAAAGTAAAAGCCTAAGTAGGTTGCCTAGTCTCAAAGCGTGGTTGCAGAAATCTCTCAAATAACTGCAAGATTATGTTGGCTGGTATTTCTGAAATATGGGAAGTAACAATAAAAAATGTGGGGGGAAGAAAACATTCAGGAAGAACTCATGACTCCATGTAAGTATATAACTCTGCTCAGAATATTATACTTTTCATTTCCAGAAAAAATGGATAGCCCAAACGGTAAGAGAGAACCAAGAAATGTACCATCGAGGTCAATGCGTACATGTTCATCATTCTGCTCTCTATGCTATGCACATGAAACATCAGCTTATAGGTTTTTTGAGTAATGTATTTGGCTTTTAAGAAGGAAAAACAAAGAAAGATAGAAATAACCTGGGAACCAAAACTTGGGTCCTCTAGAAGGGCTTCTAACCATTGAGCTATCTATTTTTTCAGCCCCTTGTTTGGTTTGTAACAACTATTGAAAGAAAGAGATGTAAGACTATACACATCTGTGCTCAAAACCCTGGAATAAGATTAACTGTCTCTGGCAGTCTAATGTTTTAATTTGCTGCTGTTGCAGGGGGCTGGTACACTTTATTTAGTTGTTAGCCTGCAATAAACAGAGCTCCCATTAATTTCACGGAGAATCCCTTCTCTTTCCTCTTCCATAACAAGAGGCCTTTTCTTTGGTAGGTTTTCAGAATATATGACCATTCAAAATAGGACTTCCAGCCTTCTTGGAAAGGATGTGTAGCCATATGACTAATTTCTGATCAGTAAGTTATAAACTGAAGTTAGCTGTGGAATTTACACCATGTACATAAAAAGATAGGGTATGACATTCATTACTCTTTTGTCCTTTCTGCTAGTAGAAATGGCTGGAGCTTCAACAGCCAGCAATTAGAGATAATCTTGTAAACAAATTTTGAGTTTTCCCATTATATACAGCCTAACTTTTCATATTTATTTAATAGCTTTGAACCTTCTTTTTACTTTCAAATACATTCAAGGATTATTGTTACTTACCTAAGTAAATTCCACACTAAAATTATTGCTTAGCTGGACATCATAAGTATTTGCCTAAAACCCCACCTTTTGCAAGGCAGACTCAAGAGGTTCTTAGAGTACCAGGTCTGACGGACCACATCAAAAGACACCGTTTTAAAACAAAATACACCAAACCAAATGAAAATAAAGTCTGATTTCTAAAATATACAAATCCAAACACTTGCTATGCCCTCATGCCTGCTCATCAAGCATGCTTCAGATCCACCTGCTTCTCTCTCCCCACAAGGTCAGTGATGGTTCACAGGTCCATCATACTTGATCCAAGCCCTGACATTTTCTGTCATTTTCCCCCATTCCAAGCCATTATTCACATGATAGGTAGACAGATCTTTACAAAACACAGTCGTATACTTGATATTTTTTAGGCTGTAAACTTTCTATACTCCAGAACTCCCATCACATTTACCCTAAAGTCTCTGGTCTGTATACTGCTGCAGGACTGCAGGTCATCTATGATCACCCTCTGCTGGATAACAGCTCCATCCTATGCTGGTAATCCTGCAGCTGAAACACGTTTCTTTTCTTTTATCCCTATGTGTTCTTTCTGCCTGTTTTCCTCACCTTCTCTTCTTCAAACCTTCTCCTTCTTCACTTAACTCAAACCCTGCTCCCTGGCAGTATCCCAGAGTTCATATTCTGGTCTAGGTAATTTTCGTGTCCTTGGGACATTCTCACAGCTTAACCTGTGTTACCCTATCACATTAACACATGCCTTCTCCATGAAAATTGGATCTCCATGATGGTTAATCTTATTCCTACCTAGATTGTTAACACTCCCAATAGGGACATGTCCAGAGTGAGTGCACAGAAAACACTACTGAGGTACAAACTTACTAACAGGCCCAATGTCATTTTCCCCCTCAAAGGCACGTGTAACATCTCAACCAAACTTCTACATTTGAAAACCCCAGCCGTCTTTCATTCTATTAAAGCCATGCATACATATGTTCTTGCCTTCTAATTGGACCGCTTTGTCTCATGATCTTCTGAGAGACTGTATTATGTGTTGACATTATCCTAAATCACCATTAGGGATACATTCTAGAACGTGCAAAATCTTAGAAAAGAGGTTTCTTATAATAACCACATGCTTATAAAAAATTATTTACTCTAATCACCTTCATCTTTCCAGAATAGGTATCTCTAAAATCTGTGGTTCATAAGCCTAATATCAAAGCCTTAAGGAGACTTAAAAAAATGATGGTAGGTAGTGCTATAGATTGAGGTACCCTTGGATTCAGATCCAGGGTCTCCCTGTTATCGTCTCAGAAATGCTGGGACCTTATTAAGCCTCCACTGTGTAAAACAAGAATAAACCTGTCAACCGGATTAAAATATTGTGAGAGCACACAAAGATAATAATCACATTTGTCATGATTATTGCGTTCCGAGTTTATATTTTGCCATCTTCTCCTTGGCAAGCAAGGAAAATGCTTAGTTTATTTTACTATTATTATTTACTGTTATTATCATCTATGCCGTTTGTAATCTGAATGGTAAAGTTCCAAAGCTTCACTGAACCAAAGAGAGATCTGGAGCAGCAGCTCTGAAGCCCTGAGCAGCTTACTGGTTGCTCTCTTTTCTCCGCTCCACTGCCCGATTAAAAAGCAGAACCGGCGGGTGGGAAGCCACAGGAGGAGAGCTGAAGCTACATATTATCCAAGGTCAGCAGAGCGGCCTGGAAATTACATGCACGCTAAATGACACCACCTGAGGCCATCTGAGAGGAGGGAGTCTGAGCAGGGTGTTAAGAGTTCAGCTGTCCCCGTGAGGCTTATGTGCAGTGTCAGTTCTACTGAGCCTCCTCTGGCCCTTTCCGCCTCCGATGACCAGCTGCTCTCAATCCTCCCAGCTGGCTTGACAGGCTCAGTCTTCACTATAGTCTTCTTTTTCAACCAGCATCTGCCAGAACGCATTCCAGGTAGGGTTCCCTCCTTGCTAGTGTCAGAGTCATCCCAACATCCCACCTTATCAATTGCCCCGAAGAAAGATAAATGACCGAAGAAGTCTTTCCCTGTTCTTTGCCTCTGAAAAGTAACAGACTTCCTTGTGAGGCTAGGACACCTCTGGTGAGTGGAGAGGTGGTAGCCCAGACCCTGTGAGTGACCAGGGATGCAGCAGCCAGATTGGCTCACTTCAGTTGTGCTGATTCCCTCCTCCACAGTTTAGCATGAATGCTACCATTTGAATCAGCCTTGTGCTAATGCTGCTTTGTATGCTGGTTGAAGCTGCCCTTCCTTCACCTGTACAGATTCTTAATTGGTGTTTGGTTTGTGTATGTATTAAGATGTGTGTGTGTGTGTGTGTGTGTGTGTGTGTGTGTGTGTGTGTGTGTGTGTGTGTGTGACATGCACATGTGTATATGTATATGCAAATGTATGACTAAGCATGACTTGTTGAGAAGGCAATAGTTCAGTTTGGTTTAGGACTATTTCTGCAATGACAGTCATGTGCTTTTAGCTGAGTTAGTCATAGATTCATGAGAAATAAAAGCATAAGAAGGTTGTCAGACTCTTAAACATGAGCAATGAGTGTGGCCAAATCCTAATTTTTATTTTCAAGCAAATACTAGCTATAATTAAAGGTGGCCAATCAGTTTTCCACTGTTCTCTTTTTATCTTAAAAATGCAGGGTGTTACCCCTTTGAACATTTTCATGGAGTCATCTTACAGGGAAAATAATTTTCCGTCACATATCATACTGTGAGCCTATGACATTTGTGTCTAGGTAGAAATGCTGTTTCTTTTCAAAAGACATTTAGTAACATTTAGCATATAAAGAACTGTTGTTAAAAAATAATAGTATATTGTTGATAATGCAAACTTGTATGCCTGAAGCATAATGTATACTCTGGTAAGCAGTGCTTCTGGGGGTTTTATGTCTTTAATGGTTTCCTCTTGTTCCAGTAGTGATGTGGGCAGTGTGTTAATGAAGTAACAGTTGACTTGTTGTGAGTTCTGTGAATAAATGACTTAAATCAACTGTAGGTTAGTTCTGAAGAAGGCAAATCGCTTGATTGGTAGTGTATTTTTTCTTTGCTGTGTACAACATGCAATAAAACTTAACATCTTCAACATATCCCTTGAAGGAATATCACTTATATTTAAAAAGTAAGTTCTAATTTTATAATGTATCTACAAATACATTAAATCGTTAAACACACTCCCTGACATTTTCAGAGTTGGGGTTATTTGTGGTGTGTATGCGCTCTTCTCAGTATTATAACTCATTTTAATAATGTCTCTATTCACATACATTGATACCTAGCTCAAAATCACCTTAAAAGAACTGAGGTAGCCTAAGATCCTTAGTGGAAAGATACTAGGAAACGTTCACATAAGGCAAGATAAAGCCACAAATGCCCTGCTCTAGGTGAAGAGAGGATTGTATAGTTTGGCTGAGAGGCCCTGAGAAATTCCTATTAGGCAAGGGTTCTGCCTTGTGGAACTGCAGTTCTTGTGGTCCCCTGGGTGTTTTGTTTTGCCTCCTTTTGTACCTTTACTAGCAAGCAGCAGAGCAACACTAAGTCTTCCCAACTGGAAGGAGAGGTATCCAGAGAACTATAGATCATAGAAAGTCCCAAAAGATGAGCAGACATTTGCACATTTAGAAATAATGCTCATGCTGGTGGGATTGGGTAAAGATGTTCATTGCCAATCCTGACTACCTGAGTTTGAGCCTCAGAACAAGAAACATAGAAGATAATTGATTCCCATATGTATGTTGGCAACAGGCTCCACACCTCCAAGTTTAATTAAATTTTTTGTTTTAAAAATCATACTCAGTGTTCCAACGGGGAACTCCTATATTCACATTTTCTGTGTCAAGTACCCTTGAAACAAAAATACTGTATAAATCCTTATCTTAATCTGCATTAGTCTGGCTAAGCTGATTTAGTAGTTTGGCTCTTGAGTTAATTAATAAGAATGTTATAGGAATTCGGTATACTGTATACGCAATCATAAATTTCAGGAAAATTTGTTTCTGATCTTCAGAAAACAGTGAAAATCTATTCTGATGATACATTTGTTATCTGGTGTGAGTTCCAGCAGATATAATAATAACTCACAGAAGAGAGATATTTTTGCTTGTGATGATCTTACATCATTATGGAAGAAGGTATAAAAGATTTCACCAGTTTCAATGGTCTACAATGGTGATCTGTCTGGTAGAGGGTCATTAGAAATTTTCCGTCCTGTGTACACAGGCAAGCCTAACACTCTGCATATGCCTTTTGTCTGGAGAGACTACGTAAGCTAAAATAACAAATAATTATTTTGCTATAAGAGAACTACTGATAATTATAGTTTGTCAGGCATGTTGTAGAAATAGACAGGAAAGACAAAGTATTTGGGTTGGCAAACTCAAGAACAGAATGCTTCTGCAGAATAAACTGGAATAAACTGCCATGGCTAATAGCCTTTCCATACAAATGCTACAAATTCCAGGAGCTGCTGAAAAGACTTGGTTATGGTAAAATCAGGGGATGGAAATTGTTAAGCCTAGTTGAGAAATTTCCACTGTATTTAGTTTGTGCAGCAGATAAATGGTTGTAGAAGTAGAAGAAAGAGGCAGAGAGGGAGGGAGGGAGGGAGGGAGGGAGGGAGGGAGGGAGGGAGGGAGGGAGGGAGGGAGGGAGGGAGGGAATAACAAAAGAAACAAGTTGAAGTTAAAACTGTGGTCTTCTCACTGTGAATGCAAATATAGTAAGAAATTAGTTAGCATCTATCTTTTTAATGTGGGCACATGGAAGTACTAGAAAAAAACCGCACAAATCCCTTCCTGTGCTTGGTGACATCATTTTGAATGTAAAAATAATAATAATGACATTTCATGGCTGAGATTATGTCTGAGTCATTTGAGTTTGCATCTGTGAATGTCCTTCTCTTTGGGAAGCTGAGTAATTGCATAATTAAGTTGTTGTTTAAAGCAACAATGACAGCAAAATGTCAAATTCTAACCTGTGTCATATGGAAAAGGTCTGATATTTGTATTTCAAGGACCCTTTGATAGCTTGTGTGCTGTGAAATTTATCATTTGATGACACATTCCTACCAATCTCTAGAATAAGTGTTTATTAAATTTGAAGTTGTTGTATTTTAGTGATCAGTATAGCATCTGCCAGTTTGTACAGGATAATACACACATGTCTACTCATCAGTGCGTCTTGATTGCACAATATACCTGTCAAAGTGTATTTCTATGTAAATGACATTCTACTTTCAAATACGTTGGGCAACCATATAATCATTTATCATTTAAAACATATTCAAAAGTTTTAATGTTCAGAATATTGAATTTTTCTTACAGTGCCTTGAGATATATAATTAAGCACAAAGAGAACTAACTGTTCCATTGAGTTAAGACCAAGGTGATTAAAGAGATAATTTTTGGGGAAAAAAAAAATGTTCCACTGGGAACAATGAAATTTATAAATCCAGCACTTGGGAAGAAGAGGTGGAGCAATCATGTATTTTAGGCAAAGCTAGACTACATCATGAATTCCAGGACAGCCTGAAATGCATAGTGAGATCATGTCTCAAAAAAATGTCACAGGCTAGAGATATATCTCACTGGTAAAGTGCTTGCCTAGCGTGCCCAAGCCCTGGTCTTGATTTCTTTCAAAATACATGGAGAGAGAGAGAAAGAGAGAGAGAGAGAGAGAGAGAGAGAGAGAGAGAGAGAGAGAGAGAGAGAGAGAGAGAGAGATGGACAGACAGGCAGAGATAGACAGTGACGGGAGAGAGAAATTTAAGGATAAACCTATCCTTAAATATTTTTAAAAGTTATAAGCTAATCTCCCCCTCTCAGAGTCTTTACTCAGAGTCTTTAATTTAGCAGCACACAACTATCTGTACTGTGTTGCTAGATCGTGACCTTTCTGGTACTCAGTTATCTCTGAGTCTCCCTACTCAACATGTGGTTGACTCCACCTCATGAAGGTTTCTTCACCTCTGGGAGGAGCCACATGGTCATCACCAATCCTCTAACATGTTTTTCTAGAGTTGGGGGTCAAAATTGAAACTATATCCACTCTACCAGTCGCTTACAATGTTTTCTTGAGGGTTTACCCATATATACATGTTAGAACTAGAATCATTAGCAACTACTCTTAATCTGTCTTCAGCAAAGATTCATTTCTAATTCTATGACCCATTGAGATCCTGAGAAAATAAGGACACATCAAAATGTCTTATCCAAAGGTTACTAACCACATGTATCAGAGAATATTAGTGCCCACCTGTTTTCCCCCTGAAATCACACTGATTAAAGTCTATGGTGACTTTAGTCTTGTCCCACATATATTTGATGTGGACATCCATTTCGACTCAGAATTAGTCTTTAAGGATTTCTCTACCTACATTTGTACTATTTTACTTCTGTTTCCCAGTTTTTTTTTTCTACTGCTCATGCCCCCTTGTCCAAGTTGCATGTGTTTTTACAAGTTTTACTGTAAATGCTGAACTCTCTCCATAATAGTTGATATTGAGCATCATCTGCCCTTTGAGTCATCAAAAGGCTGAACTACATTTTCCTTAGGTACGCTCACCCTGTGCTTTGTGTTATGGTTAATTGCTACTCCAGGCATGGTTATGGAAGCTTCCTCGAATCAGGGAGGCTAGTGTAGCATTTGTAGCAGGAGCCAACTGGACAAGGTATAATCCAGTGTCTGACACACGATAACCAATGAAGAAATCCCAAATGGCTGCTCCGAATCTTGTTTCATTATAAGAATATTTTCCCATTGCTTGAGCTTATATGTCTTATAAATAGCTTAAATGTCCACAAGTAAGTAATTATCTATCCAATAAAGTTATAGTTAGATACTAAGAGTATCAATTAATACTGTCCATTAGAATGTTGTTTTGTTCTTTAGAAGCAATAATTAAAATGTTCAGGTTTTTTTTTTTTTTTTTGCTATTGGAATTTTAGCTAAATGTATGTCTGTGCACCACATGAATACAGTGGCCATGGAGCCAGAAGAAAACATTAAATCCCCTAGAACTGGAGTCACGCATGGTTGTGTGCCATGTGGGTGCTGGACAGCTAGATTAAGGCCTCTAGAAGATGTGACTGTGCTCTTTACCTCTCCAATCCCAACTGTGCTGAAATTTAATTCACATATAAAAATTTATTTTTAATTATTCAGTATATTGGATTTTCACTATACACATAGTTATAAGGCTATCTTCCATGTTTAATTTTGGAGTATTTTCATGAACCCTCAGAGAAACTCATAATCATTAACAACCACCCAATTTCTGGTTTTTGCTGTCTTAGAAAATGCCAGTGAGACTGCCTCTGTGTAATATTTTCTTCTTTCAGACATTTTACAAACACTAACCAAATGTTCAATACTTTCAGGGTTCATCCATGGGTATACTTTTATTGTTTTTCATAAAAACTAAATTGTAGTTCATTGAATGGACCTAGCATATTCTGTTAATCCATTCATCTGTTGGATATTTGTGCTGGTGAGTCATTTATTAAATTTTTTATTTTAATTTTTTAAATTAAATTAAAAATTTCAAACTGCTATATTTCCCATGATTACTTAGTCCAGAAAGCTTGTTTTTATGCTTGTGAGACTCAAGCTCAAAGAGTTATGTTAAAACTTCCACTTATTCAGTTATTTTAGATGTTAGGCTGATACCATGTGACACATTCATCCATCTACTTTTCTATACATTCTTCTATAAGCTCATAAACACTAGATGGAGAACCAAGTCTTGGCAATCTTGTTAAACAGAGATAGTTAACAGTCACTGTCTTCAACAGATAATTGCACACGTAACTGCAGAGGTTAGAACCTTGACAGTGGTGATAAAAGAGAGATTCAGAAACCAACCTTGTCAGGATGGACAAGTGATGGATAGATAATAAGTGGGCAGAGTGTATAGAAAAGAAAGAATATACCAGAACAAGAAGAAGGGCATTCAAAAGCCCCATAGGAGCAGAGCTCATCAGGATGAATGGAGAATACTAAAGGGAGAGCTGGTAGTAGGAAAGGTATGGCGTATGATGAGGTCAGGTCTACAAGAGAAAGAATTTTAGTCTTTTTCCTAAGAACATGGAACACTGAAAGCAAAGTGAAAATGTATATACCCTTGCACACTTCTACCAGAGCTTAGGTGAATTAATTATAAATTATTATAATTAATTATATTTCTGGATAGTTCTCTGGATAGTTCATAGATGCTTTACCCAACCTTGTAGTAGAATCTGCAGCATCTGAAATTCTCATTTGGGAACTGAAGAGAAGACTTAGCATAACAAGTTACTCGCTACTAATTTTGACAACCTGAATTTGATCCCTAGGTCATACATGGTGAAAGACAAGAACTCAGTTCTCTCAAATTGTCCTTTGATCTCCACACACATATTGTGGCATGCACACTCTAACTCACACATATGCATACAGGTACGCACACACATACACAATAACACTTTAAGTATTAAGTATTATTTTATGTGTTTACTAGAGTTCTTGTTATCCAAACTAGAACCTTTTGTTATTTTGACACAATAAAAACATTGCTTGTTATAATTTTCCAAGTCAATTTTGAAAAGAACTACTCTTTGTAGCCCTCCTACATAATAAGCATTAAATGCTTCTTGAAAAATAATAAATAGATCCATAAAGGTCACATTTTCCATTGTACAATGGCTGCTGTACTAGACCTATGGGATCTAACAAGTGCAGTCACATATTTTTCTAAATTGCAAATGGATAATACCTAACTATTTAGCTTGAGTGCTGTTAAGTTGAGGTTCATTGTTCCCAGGCAGTGTCTGAATCGGACCCAGGAAGCTTTTATACAAATAAAGGCCATGCCTGGGTGTACATGAATTCAAAGCTTTCATTAAATTATGCCAATAAATGATCATAACATAAAAATTAAAAACAGAAATTTTAGAGAAGAAAAAAATTATACATTACTAGGAAAAAAAATTATTTGGACTTTGAAAAAACATATACATTCACAACAAAAATAAACCTTTAAACTAACAACTATCTCTTCTCTAATTGTCCTGATGACAATATCTTCTTTTGAAAACAGGTATAGTGTCAGTCAAAATGATCAAGATTATACCAGTAGAATTAATCAAATGTCACATAGCAATTATTTTTCAAAGTACATTCCATGTGTCATATGCTTAGTATCATACTGAGTACTTATGAGAGGTGTAGATTCCTGGACGCATTCATATTTCTGCAATTAATCTCTTGACTAGAACTCAGAATACTGATTTTCTAAACAACTATTCTAAATACTCATTGTGCCTCCCTATGTTTGGAAAGTATTATACAACAATAGTAAATGCAAAACACTTTGTTCAATATTTGAGCAAACCAACTTCTCACAATTCATTGACTTGTGTAACAGTACGAGTCCATTGTAATGGTTACTGAATGTATGGATAGGTAGATAATAGAGAACTGAGAGACAGAAAGATAATCAAACCTTGTACAAAACAGTTTATCTCATCTCTCCTTGGCTTTTTAAATCACTTCACAAGATGCTTATTATTATCCACCCTTTACTGATACAGAAATGAGACAATGAAATGATGTAGTTTGCTATAGGGGTCTAGATGAGGGAAAGATTTGTCTACACCCTGCCATACAACCTCCTGCAATGACTATGCTAGTTCCCACTCCATGGAGTATCCAGGAAGGTGATGGAATGTCATCTGAGCCTGTAACTGCTAAATTAAGCACCACTGAAACCCGCGGTCACCAGCAGAGTTAGAGTCCTAAGATGCACGAAGTATAACATTAGTCTCTCGTGAAGCATAACTGTCTGACACTTCTAAAAGAAGCTTCCAGAGGTAACACATCATTGGCAAGAATGGTGTGAACGTGAGAAAATTGCTCCAAGAGCCTTCCTTGAAGAAAGAGGAAATATGAAGGAAAAGCCAAGATTACAGTGTGTTAGGCAACCCCCTACCAGCTCACATCACAGGAGGAAGGATTATTCTCTGTGGCTTGACTAATGACCTGAAGACAGTTGAATTCCTTGAAAATATGAGCCCTTTCATGATGGTCCCCAAATAAAAGTGTCTCTGAGATGAGCGCAAGGTCATGGATTGAGTTTCATCTCATGGGAAGACTCTATTGGATGCTAACTTAAAGAAAACGTCCATTTTTGTTACCCTATATTAATGATTACGCAATGTGTTTCACTCTGACATTTTCATACCTGTGCATAGTGTTTCGATGTTATTCATTCCTCACTACTCTCTCGTGTCCCACGATCACATGATCAGCTATTTTGAGAGAGACAAAAGTATATGATTTTAGTTATTGCTCCATCTGTTATTTCATTATAGGTTCTCATTTCAGTCATGAAGATCAAAATCTTTAATAATTTTTAAGGTAGCATATTAGAAAAACACTTCAAAATATCTTTACCGAATATTTCTTTGGGGAGGAAAATAATCTTAACTCAAATTTCTTGAGAGAATAACTTTCCATTTGCACATTTCTCTATGAAATTGAGAAACAAAAAAAATTTCCCTACATCTATTGAGGTTGGGTTTGCCAATTGCCACATAATTATATAAATGTCATTCCCTGTATTGTCAATTGATAAGCACTCTGATATTCACCAGTCATTTTTTAAATCAAATGAAAGACTCATTTATGTCAACACAAAATTTTTAGAAAAGTTTAAATCATGATATAATGGACCAGTACATGATGAGACAGAAATGATAAATGTCTAGTTTTTTAAGCCTGGATTCTTTGAGGAATAAAATGTCAGAACAAGTTTCCAAAGAAATCCGATTTTATAACAGGTGTGGCAGATAAGGACTGGCTGGCATCCTTTGGGTGACCTGTCATATTGTGTACGTTTTTCTACAAAAATATTAGTAGAAAGCTGTAGCCCAGGTTTTGTTTTTTGCTTTGAAGTCCCATTAGGATCTGGTGATGCTCAGGCCCTTCACATCTATTTTCAGTGAACTCTGAGTTCCCTGTTACGAACTAAAGCTGAGGAGATCCTTCATTTGGGATGGTAGACTTGAGTGAGACACAGATCTTAACAGATCTTATCTTACGCCACAAGGTGTGTGTGTGTGTGTGTGTGTGTGTGTGTGTGTGTGTGTGTGTGTGTGTGTGTGTGTGTGCGTGCATGGGGTGGGGGGGATCAAGACAAGTCATAATGGGGGGGGGAGTAGCGAGAAGGAAGAAAGGTCTGTGTGTATGGGATGGGGTTTGTGTGTCTGTGTGTATATGATGGGGTTTGTGTGTCTGTGTGTATATGATGACTTATATTGATTTTCAATATGACAAGATCACCGAGGAAACATGCCTCTGGGTATGCCTGTGATGGGTCATCTAGATTAGGTTCATTAGAATGGGAACAACTGTCCTCAATGTGGGTGAAACTGTTCCTTTGGTTGGGGTCCTTCTGCTCCATGATGTGTTCCTATGGTAACCACACCACCTGTAGTTAACACAGGTCTCCAAAGAGCCAAGGAGAGTACTGTAAGAACACTTTAAAAGAGCAGGGCCAGGACTCAGTTCATGCTATCTAGATACAGCCTCCATATGGGAGACCAATGCCCGAGTCAAGACAGGTGTCACAAATGACTTCTGGCCTCTCTTTTCCTTGTCTTTAGCTTCATGAGTTTTCTTTAAACTGAATTACTTTGGGGTCAGACATATGTCCGAAATATAAAATGTACATGAAATGGCAAAGCAAAATCATCAATAAACTTAAACAACCTTTAGAAACTGCTATATTCTCCCTTGAGGCAGAATCCTCTACTAAAGGTGAAATGGTACAAATCATGAATTGCATGGGCACCCACTGAGTAAAGAAGGCTTCGGATCCTTTAAGGCCTCTAGATAAGAAGAGAGATGTCAAGTGTGGGTGGTGTAGACCAGAGAGGCCACTCCTGATCAAAATAGAGCTTTACAAAACTGTAATGTAAGTTATTCAGGACCACTGCTTTAAAAAGACAATACATTTTAAAGGGTTCTGCCTAACCATTTGCTTAGAGGAGGCTCTAAAAGCCATTCAAAGAGCGTGAGGTTAAAAATCCATTACTGAATTAGACTACTAGGCCCACAAATACCAAAGGTAGTTGGTGTTGTCCCAGGGGTACCCAAGCAAGGAGTCATCAGTGCCTAGCAGTGCTCCTTGAGAACAACAATCATTAGAGCAGCTGGAATCTTTAGAGTCTCATTGGCTCACTGGCTGTTGCTTTTGGTTGAAACTTTAATCTTATTTTCATACATTTTTTGTAGAAACATGTAGCTTGATTATAGACATTAAGTGGTCACTAGGAGCTTTAGATTAAAGGCTTTTGTGAATACACGCTGCCTGGGTAGCCAGGATTGCCCCTACCCCCTGTGGTCCCTATCTCTCCCTTGCCTCTGTGCCTCCTGTGTTAATTTCTATACTCCTCTAGCTGTATTGTCATTGCCCTTCATCTCAGTGGCATCTATTTACTTAAATCTAAGCCAATTAAACAAAGCACAATATTAGAAAACCCTCTATATAGAACACAAAGGAGGGTAACCATAATGTTAGGAACGGAATAATGAAAGAGAGAAAACCATTTTAAAAGCGGCTCCCTAGCAGACAATCTACCTCCTACTTTGCCTCCTACTTATGGCGAGGCACAGCCTCTGTTTGTCTCTAACATCTCTGTACCGAGTCTCCGCCCCTCATCCATATCCCCACCTTCTGGGGAGGAATCTTGATGCATCCCTTGTGAATCTTAATACCTCCAAGATTACTGCTGTGAGCATTATTGTATAATGCATATGGGAATATTGTTGTAGAATTTCCAGAACACTTAGAAGTCAGAGATGTTTCACTACTAGGTTTTATGCCGTTTTATTGTCTTAGTCAGTCAGTAAGTAATATTTTCACTCAAGAAGTCTTCTCTTTTTCTAATGTGTATCAGAGGCCATTTCTGTAGTAATAAAACTGTTGGCTGCTGCTGTAGAGAAAATAGCATGGGAGGCAAGAAGATATTTGAGATTAGAGTTACAGAAGGAAGGGGGATGCCTAATTCATTCTCACCGCTTTAATAAAGTTGTCATGCACTGTCTCTTGAACAGTGTGTAGCATAAGGACCTGAAACAGCCCGAACTAACCCTAAACTGTAAATTCTTCTCCGGACCTCAGTGACTGGATCGTATCCTCTGCTCTTAGAGATTTGAGTTCTTTTGGATCAAAGTGGTTTTTATCAGAATTTCAATTTTCTAGTTGGATGACTATAATACAATCTTCTCTTTGGTGTGAGGCATAGTTTCCCTCCCCCCCCCCCTTTATGCATGCCTTTCTAACTGATATGCAGTCAAAGACATAGTCCTCGGTAAAAGAGCATGAAGCAGCTGGCCAGTTGAATTCTAGTTGGTGTGTGCTACGGCTGGAATTTGATTGTTCACATTGACCTCAAAGTTGTCTGTTGCTGGGGTCCAGCCAATGCCTGCTCTGTCAAATCCTCTTATGCTACTACTGATCGGCAGACGGCTCCCAGCAGGTCAACTCTGGGCCATGTATGAGTAAGTGAAATGCCTTCTTTCTTTGGCAAAACCCTTTACTCCTGTGTCTTAAAAATCTAAAAGGCATTGAGGTGCTAAGCAAATCTTCAGCTTGGTTGAAACTTAGACAACACAGACAAACCTAAACAGAGCAGTGCTGAATAGTGATGCTATAGTATCTGAAGGCTGATGCTGATAATTCCCAATGTTCAATAATTCTCAGACCACATGCATTTATTTCAACTTTGCAGTAACTCTATGAGAATTCTCACTAATTACACAACGTCGGGGTCTATACATGTGGAAGATCTACCTTGAATTAGTATTCACAGCCACTAGATTATCGGCTGAAGTTTCAACACAGTTGGAAGTCTTTTTATTTCAAAGACTAAATTTAATTTTATTCGCACACATTAAGAAAATTAAACTACCATTCTTAGATCTTTATTGATCAGGGAATTAAGCCAGATGTAAGAAGATTCTATTGCTCATCACACAGGAGTACATTTACTTAAAGTTAACCAGCAACAAGCACAGCTTACAGTACAGACTTCAACTGTTCATCTGTTGAACAGTTACTGAACAAGCATTTTTCTACCACAGAGGGTGTAGTAAAGTAAATATAGAAGACATTGGCATCTGCCTTTCTGCAGTGTAGAGATTAGATGGAATGGAGTTGGGCAGACATTAAACAAATCATGGTGATGATGTTTTATGGCGGATTAGTCTTCCCAGGCTCTCATGAGTGAATATCACAGAATAGATGACTGACCCTGTAGAAAGGTATTTGTATCATTGTTCCGAAGTTTAGTATGGGGGGTTACGTTCTTGGGAGATTCCTGACTTTTAGATGCCTACCTTCCCACTGATTGCTGTAGAGGAACTGACACAATTTTCAGGGGGTCTTTTTTTATATTATTTTTTGAGATTATGATAAAATTACATTATTTCCCTTTCCTTCTTACCAAACCTCCTATGTATATTCCACATTGCTCTCCTTCAAATTCATGGCCTCTTTTTCTGTCATTGTTGTTACTTATATGTGTGTTTATATGTGATATTTTTATAAATATATAAATCCAACCTTATAAGTCTGTATAACATTACTTTTATATATGTTTTCAGAGCTGTAGTGATATCCAGTTGTTGTGATTTTTCCTGGGGAAGAATGTTTTTCTAATCTCAATATCCCTTAGTTACCTATAGCTCTTTATTTTTTTTTAACTCAGAAGAATATAAATATGTAAAGACAGAGGTGAATAAAGTAACGATAAAGATAGATGAAAAAGTCATAAGAAATAATACTATTCACTGTCTACCTAAAAAACCTGTAACATTTATAAGTTGGCTTATGAAATACACATATATAGTTTAATGAAAGTTTCTCACCTGAGCTGACAATACTCCTCTCAAGGGCCAGAGACTCTCTACAAAATCCCCAACACCAGTTCTAAAAAGACTTCTTATGTGTTATTTGTAGGGTTGTCTAAGAAATTCCCCCAAACATTATAGGCTAATGCTATTGCCCTTGGTTGCCCCCTGAAGGTGAAGACAGCATGCCGTCTGGGCACAGGTCCCAGTGGGCCAGACGTTGGTCTAGTATATCATCTAGGTCCTTTCATGGCTCATGGTGAGCTTAACTCAAAACTTTAGATGCAAGATGACCACAATCACACAAAACTTCCACAGTGCTAGTATTTTTTTTTCAGATAATTTGTCTTGCTAATTCAAAGAATAAATTCAGGCTACAAAGAATGAATTTTAGAAGTAAATATTTTATCATAGATCTTTTAAGAAAGACAAAAGACAGAGTTCTTGTATAATAGGAATGGGTTCGCTGGTAATGGTGTATCATTGAAGGTCACTTTCTTGAACTTAATTAGGCTTTACTGGATTGGAAGCGGGGTATGGTGAGCTAGTCAGTTCACTACCCATTCACAAGGTGCCTCTGGTGCCTCTCAGTTTTAGTTATGTCATCAAGTATGGTTCCCAGGTGGTACTTTGTTGTTTATTTTGTATTTTACTTATTTATCTATTTATTGGACAACGGCAAGATAAAGCTGCAGAAAGTTGCCAATGGCTTATGCAACTTTTAGTCACAGAAAAGAGAAACTGTTCATACTTGGGATCCTCTATCCTAAACTACACAGCCAAGTATTATCTCCTGTTTTCAATAAAAGATTAGTATAAAGACAAAAGGTGGTGGTTATAAGTTCTCCTCCAAGATCCTTGGCTTTACTGCCCTGTCTAGTTGGCTAGGTTTCTGGAACCAGGTAGGTGGGTCTTATGTTCAAGTAGAGAGCTTTTGGTGACAGCCTAGGTATGAATGCCACTACTGCAGCCTTGGGTTACTATGCCATGTTGTTAATTATTGCTGTTCATAGGTATCATAGCTGATGAGGACTGCTGGTTGCTTTGCTCTCTTGGATACATGCATGGATGTCACTGTTGGCACCATTAAACCTAGTAATCAGGTCAGCTGCAGTTCAGGGGCCTCTGGACCCTACATCTGGAGCACATGGTTTCCTCAACAATAGGGACTTATTTTCTACCTCCAAAGCTCAGCCTAGAGACCTAGATGGTATTGTTTTCAAAGGGGAGCCGTAATGATGAGAACAAAATTATCAGATAGGCAACTGGCCCTCTAAGTCTTATGGCTATAAGTGGATCTGCTCTACTTTTTTAAGTCTCTTCTCAACCTCTCCTTATTCCACAGGATGCTTTCTCTTTTAATTAATTAATTTTATGCTTTTTAAGAGGTTAGGGTAATGTCTATTACCAAAAGGATAAAGTGGCAAGTATTATTGAGGATATGGGGGAAAGGGGGAATTCTTCAGCACTGTTAGTAGGAGTGTAAACTTGTGCAGCCATTATGGAAAACAGTGTGGATGATTCTCAAAAATAGAACTGTCCTATGACTAACTATAACACTACCAAGTGTATAACAAAAGAAGATTAAATGAGTCTATTGAGGACTCTCACTGCCATATGCATTATAGGACTGGAGGCAATAGTCAAGATACAGAATCAACCTATTCATCAGATGATGAATAAATAAATTAAAATATACATACACATTGGATTTCTCTCTACACATAGAAAAAAATGAGATTTAGTTCTTTGTAACAAGATAGATAAACCCGAGGAATGTTCTGTTAAAGGAAATAAGCCAGATGAATGCATGATGATCTTACTATAGAGAATTTAAACCTATTGATCTCATGGAAGTATTGTTACATGGGGCTGGAGTGATGGCAGGAAAGATATTGACACATTGAAGAAACAGCCACAAAACTTTAATAGGAGAGAAAAGTTCAAGGATTTACTGAGCAGCATGCTAAGATTAGTTAACAATAATGTATTATGTGTCCAAAAAAAGCCCGAGTAGATGCTACATTTAGCCACTTAACAATATTTTATACATATATACTACATATATACATATACCTGTTATCTGTTTTATAAATATGAAATAAGTAAACATAATTTTATCTTTAAAAGTAATAAAATAAAATGTCTGATATTCATATGGAAAGTAGAAACAAATGAACAGATGGCTTTCAAGTAAGGAAGTGTTATATTTCTTCAGATATATTTTTAATACCAGGCACAAAATTGCAATGAAGTATATATAAATAAGCAAAAATACTAACATGTGTGCCCCATTTCTGCTCAAGATACTTTATATCACAATATCAATTCACGATTCATTATACATACACCCACAGTCTCAGTCTGAATATATTTGAAATTTACAGAATATATAAATTTTAAAGTGTTATCATCAGTCCTTCACAAGAGTAAAAGCTCTGACACTAACTACTGGACCATCATGATGCTTCATTACCTCTGGGAATTGAGATACCTGTTAGTCAAAGGACAGCCATGTACCCTCAGCTGCTTGCTTAAAGTGTGAGAAGAGGGTGACATGTATATCTTTTCCTCACTAAACCACCTGAGTCTGTGCTCTACTTCCCCAAATGCTTTCTTGACCTTCTTGTGGACTTTCAAATCCTATGGGTCACAAGAAAAAAATGTAGACAGAGATCTTGGTCAGTGCATGAAAACGAAGTGACTGGGAAGCATCTCTATCCATCAGTTTGTGCAAACTGTATCTAAACCTTAAATCTATAAACCCTCAGAGAGTCGAGATGAGCTTTCCTCGCTAATCCAATCCTTGATACTTTATCTTGTAAAATATTATGTCGAGATACATTGGACAAACGTAAATCACCTCTCCTAAGGCAGCTTAACCCAGCTTTTAGCTGTAGTCTGGAGTGTCAGATTTTAAAATAAAATGTTATAGTGCTTATTAGCCGCCATATCCTGATTCTCTGCTCAGAGCAAGACCAGCTGTTTTGTGAATGAGAATTTTTGTTAACAGTTCTTACTTCTTTCAAGTGTATATTTGACATGTACCCCATTTGAAATAAACATAATATTTGAAAAACAACTTTCACAGTAACCCCAGGAGAGATGTTTCTCAACAATTGATGACTTTGGCTCAGCATACTTTCTTGTGATTACAAATATGCAGATAATAAGTGATTCTGAACATGTTAGGAAGTAGAAATGGCTTAGGAGCTTCTTAAACTACATGATGATATTGACAGCTTCTTCCCTATTTAAAAACTACTTGAAATACTGAGTTTTCCCTTTGTGGAGCAACAGTCCAGACCTCAGTGGCTAAAATCTTTAGATTTTTGACAAGTGAACTGAGTTACTTGAACTGTTCAAAACCACATAAGAAAGAAGACTGATAAATAGGTGGGAAAAAGTGTTATTGATCATTTTCAAGCTGATAGAATAGCCTAATGCCAGGGTTGTGATTACAACATGTTTCCAGTAACCACACTTAATTCTCTAGCAACCTCAACCATCTCTGTTTGCTTGTCTGAGAAAGTGGTATCAAAACAGAAAATTAAATAACTAAATGAAAGAGCGGAGTGTGTTCCAAAGGCAAATAAAGAGTACAACCCAGTTTACCAGGGAAGATTTTATTATAAGACACATCTTTGAGGAAAGTCTTAACCTTGTCATAACTTTTTTATGACATTCTAATTTTTCATTCTAACTTCAATGTTACACATGACATATATTTAAACATAAATGAGCCTGCTCAGTCAGATCAGAGAACTGAAGAAGTGGCTTAGCTGACGCACAGTTTATCCCCAAAACTGGTGGAGTTGAGTTCAATCCAAAGCACCCATGTGGAAATATGGGTATATTAGTCCCTTTTCTTTTAATGTGATAAAATAGGCAATTTGAGGAATAAAGGAATTTATTTAATCTTATAGAAAAAATAAATCTATTATGGCAGGGAAGGTGAAGAAAGGAATAGATATTATCAGGGGCCTGAAGCTGAATGATCACATTTTTATCATCTACACAGAGGAAGCGTGTGTGTGTGTGTGTGTGTGTGTGTGTGTGTGTGTGTGTGTGTGTGTGTGTGTGTGTGTAGATCTTCATTGTCTGCCAGAGGGACTTCCTCCCACAAGGCTTTACCTCCTAAAGTTTCCATGACCTCCACAAACAGTACTATCGGATGGGAACTAAGTATTCAAATACATGTTGAGGCATTTATCATTCAAACTACACAACAAGGTGTGTCAGTGTGGATACAAGAATATCCTTGGGGCTTTCCTGCCAGTGAGTCTTGCTCAATCAGTGAGCACTAGATTTAGTGAGAGACTCTGTCTTAAAAAATACACTCCAGATACCTGAGCTGGCCTACCCCGTAATCCCTTTGATGAATACCCTGTCATCATAGAGTTTTCATTCAGTAACTGGTGGAAGTGGATGCAGAGATCCACAGTCAAGCACCAGATGGAGCTCTGGAGTCTATTTGAAAAAGTGGAACAGGGATTTGAGCAAGGGAGGTCAAGGCCATGTTGGGGGAATCTAGAGACAACAGAACCAAGCTGGTAGGAACTTGAACTTTAGAATGACATCAATGGAGCCTGCATGGGACTTGACTGAGCCCTCTGCATGCAAAAGACAGTTGTGTAACTTGGTCTGTTTAAGTGGCCCCTGGCAGTGGGATTAGGATCTACTCCTGGTATATGAGATGGTTTATGGGAGCCCATTATCTATGGAGGGACTCCTTACACAGCCTTGACATAGGGAGAAGGGGCTTGGACTCTCATCAACTGAATGTACCAGGCTTTGCTGATTCCCCATGGGAGGCCTTACCTTTCTTTTTGTAGGAGACAGGGAGAGGTGGGGAGAGGGGGGGCAAGAGGAGGGATGAGAGGGGCATCTGATTGCCATGTAAAATGAATTTTTAGAAATTATAAAAAAATAAACCCCAGAGAATTGCAGAAAGACATTTGGACCACTAGCCACCATGCTCTTATATGCATATGAGCAGACTCGTGTACGTATATGGACCCCCTAGACATGTATGCTCTCGTGCCCATGACATGGAAAGTGACATTAGCAAATCCAATAGAAATAATGGAGCAAAGAAGAAGCAGAGCTGCCCTAGAGTAGATTTCAGTTTGTTCAAGAAACTGAATATCCTGAACAATAAATGTGCTTAGGATTTCTAATAAATTGAAAGCTGCCATGGGTGAAATTGCACTTCTCGGAAGAGCTACAAGCTTCTGTGCTTAAAACTGTCCTTCATCAGGGATGGGGACGTAAAGCCTCTCCACTTTGTTAAAAGCTGGTTTGCGGTTAATAAAAAAGGGAAAGAAAGAAAGAAGAGAAAAAGGTTTAGCCATTTTCTAAGTGCTTTCTTGCCATCGGCACTTCAGCTATCTTGGCCTATTTTCTCATCTATAAATTAGGGATATAATTGTCAAAGGGAGACGGTAAAGGATAAATAAATTCATGTGTATGAAGCACTTAGAGGCTGGAAGATAAGAGTTGATAATTGTCTGCTAATGTTGGTTTACATTTCACCCTATGGGATGTATCTGATATTAAAACTGACAAATATCCATGGCAAAAGCTGTATTAATATCCTTTGGCTATGGACTAAAAGCTGATTCTTAGATCTGTGGGAGACTGATTGAAACTTGGCCATTCAATTTGATGGCCCTTATAAAATAGTTCATAAGTTGCTTTTTAAAACTAAGCCCCGGCAGCATTTACATATCACACAGAAAATGAAGTCTAAAAAAAGGCAGTCATTTTCTTTTGTATAATAAAACGCCAACACAAGTGGATTACAGATACAGAGTATTATTTTCATGGTTGGGGTCACTGAGATTCCTAATAATTCCCTCACTCTTTAGCCAATAGTTCCCCACTTCTTTTGGGATAAAGTTGACCCTTTATATATTTAGAAGTGAAATTTTATTTTCATGTGTAACTGCTGAGTTCAGTTTTGGAAGGACTAAGAAGATACCCTTTGCCAATATGATGCTAATATCACTCATATTGTGCCTGTGCCATTTTCTGTTTGCTGTTGCAACAGCGACAGTGCCCAGCTAGTAAACTGTCTGAGCCCTGTGTCCTGGCACCTACTTAGCTCTGACACTGGAGCAGAGAAACAGCTCTTGTCCACCTGGAAATAAATGATAACAACTAGGTACCAGGAACATGGCTCTCTGGAAAAGAGACAGTGGTGCAATGAAGTTGTCTAATGAACTGTAACTTGCTCAGCTTTGCTCTAGAGATTTCCTTTTGTTTTCTTGTTACAAGGGTAAAAGACAGGCAAACACACACTACATACATACATACATACATACATACATACATACATACATACATACGTATACATATTGGAAAGTAAAGCCCATGCACAAAAAAATAGGACTTTCAAACATTAAAGAAAAGTCTTGAATTAAAGATAAAAAGTATATTTTGTTTCACACTCATATGTTAAATACTAGAAGTCCCTTTTATCTAAAGAGAGTCCTGAGCTTTGCTGTACCATTTTATTTTTCTTCTAAAATCAACCTAGAAACAGCAGATGGTGGTTTATGCTCTTAATCCCAGAACTCTGGAGGCAGAGATGGGCACATCTGATTTGAGGCCAGCTCCTACATAGGGAGTTCTCAGAAAGCCAGGCAGCCAGAGGTATGGAGAGAGAGCCTGTTTCAAAAACAAACAAACAAAAGTCAAACCAACCAGAAACTTTCATTTACTTATAATTCAATTTTAAGTGATCTTAGATTTTTTGCACATACTGCTCTGCATAAAATTCCCCTTCCAATGATTCTCTTATAGATGGATGAAGATGAAAGATGGATAAGTGAATGGATGGATGGATGGATGGATGGATGGATGGATGGGTGGGTGGGTGGGTGGGTGGGTGGGTGGATGGGTGGGTAGCTGGGTGGGTGGACGGACAGATGGGATGGATAGTTGATAGATACAAGTGCAAGAATGTTTGCTAAAATCTTTGCACACAGATTTTTTTTGTCCCCTTAGTCAACCTATATATTTCTCAAAAGGAACAAAAAGCTGTGTGCAAGACTTCAGCAGTCATTCTTGTTAAAATAATTACTGAAGTATCACAAGAAATGGAAAATTCTATCTTATGTCTTTTTGGCTCTGAAACTTTATGATTACTTACATGCTAAGGATCCATCATACCTGTTCTTATACACTGTGAATGCTCACAGATCGAATGAGAAAATACAGAAGAAACATCAAATACAATCAATATTGTGGCTTTGAATTAAAGTCTTATCTCCTATATTTATGTGAATTTACTGTTTAAAGGTCCAGAAACTGGCTGAGTACATACATCTAGCCATTGGCCTATCATTTGTCTGATATGTTTAAGGCCCTATCTTTGATCTCTAGCATGATAATCTAAACAAACCATTCCAGAATAGACAAAGGAAGAACCAGTTCATCCATATCGTCTATTTTTTTATGTATAGCATATCATCATTCTTGAACATGGGATAGGGTATATATATTGTGACAAACACACATACGTCCAGGGCAAGCACACAAATGTGCAGCTTTAGAAACTCAGCACGTAAGAGCTGGATTTGACAGGGGATTTACACAAGGTAGGGTTTTGTAGTCTTGTCACTGATGGGGCGGCTGCACCTAGAAAGCTCCTAAAGTAGACAAGCCTGATGCCTTCCAGTAACTCTGCTTATTTCCAGGAACCACTTCAATGGGGAGTATTCCATATGACTCTTAGTGGCATTTTTCAGCAGAATTGCTAATCCAGAGTGACTTTCAGGTTTTGGAAAGTCTAAGTAAATTTAGTACTCTATGGAGAAGATTTAATTAGTTGTTTAAAAAAAAAAAAAAAAAAAAAAAAAAAAAAAAAAAAAAAAAAAAAAGCCCTCTTCATCCTGTGCTTTATAAAATCAATGCAGTCTGGGCTAGAGGCCCAGTCTTTTTTAAAGCTTGATGGATATAATTAACAATTATGAATATATTATTTGGGGAGATTACACAATCTTCTGCTATTTATTAGCTGAGAACAATTTAAAATTTTACTCTTCCTTGGATGCTCCTCTTAAGAAGCATGAAGATGCAAAAAGACAGAAAAAGCATTCAGTAGTGTACTTCTCTGTGTCAAGTGGCTGAGCTAGTGCCCAGCAGGTCACACATGCTAAGGAGATGAAGATTAGATGTTAGGAAATTCAACTCTCAGTCTCATAGTTACCCAAATTCAAAAGAGAAAGCTTTGGGTTGTTTCATGTTGTTATGAAATTAATTCATAAATTTTCTCTGCATTCTTTATTTTTTAACAGAAGGAAGCCAGAACATACCACCAGTCCTTTGAGAACACAACAAACATTACTACTTCACAACTTCCTTGAAGAGGTAAGATTGCATTCTCTCTCTTAAAAGAGTGACCTGCTATTGTGAAAAACATTTCACTTACTTGCTAACCATAGATTTTTTTAATTTTTTAATAAGTGCCAATTTATCTTTAGGGAAAAAACCAGCATTTTGAATTGCACAGCCAATAGAAATATCAAATAAAATTTCACATGTGGCTCTTCACAGTTGATGCCTTCTAAGGGGTGGATTTGGGAAGGACCTTGTTTTTCCTTCTTGGTTTTTGGGGACTTCAAAGGGGCATGGGATAGACCTGAGAGAGGACTTGGAAGTGATGGGTGCATTGTGTGAAATTTCCAAATAATCAATAAAAATATTATGTTATAAAAAATCATTTCACAGTTTTTAGACTGTCTAAATGGGAAGATCTTGCTTTGAAATGGGGATTGGATCTATCTAGCCCCTTTCTTCTGCCGTGGCTAACCATAACAATATTTCCTCTGCACTTACATGTGCTAGGCTTATTTTCTGTGACTTTCTCTAAGTTAATGCACGTATTTCCTTACATTGGCTCTGGGAGGTAGTTAATAGATGTCCCCTTTACAGATTAGGTTCCTGAGACAAAGGGATATGAGGCAGAGCTCACCCAAACTGTGCACATGGGAGAAGAAGCCCCAGAGGTGTGTGCATGGGAGAAAACCTCAGTCTCAAGGGTGACCTTGGGCTAGTTGCTTGAGGAAGAAATACCCAAGAGTTAAATCCTCCTACATTTACATAAATTCCGTCTGGATTTATATAAGAAAAAAGTAACATTTACTGAAAATGCAGTTAATGCACAGCAGGCACAATCTTATTGTATATATACACCTGTCACATAACCAACAATTGCGTGAATAAATCAATGAGCAT
Source organism: Phyllotis vaccarum (assembly GCA_033318265.1). Taxonomy (NCBI): domain Eukaryota; kingdom Metazoa; phylum Chordata; class Mammalia; order Rodentia; family Cricetidae; genus Phyllotis; species Phyllotis vaccarum. Next base: position 17,031,443 of record JARWLC010000007.1, read on the forward strand.
TTTAACCTAGTTTGCAAATAGAAACTATGTTTTCTTTTGCTTTGCACCTTTTAACTAGAAACTTGATAATAAAGGCAGAATAAAATTATACAGAGATTGCAAAGGAGTAAACGCTTATTCCAGAAAAATGAATTTTAGTTTAACTTGTTTTTATTAAAGGTGGTGAATATACAATCTGTGATTGGCCACAACAGTGTCTATTTTATTGCACTCATGAATTCTGATTTTTGAGCAAAAAATTGTATAATGTTTCTATTGCAAAAGACTCAACATTATGGTAAATACCTAAGCATCTGGCACACAGATCCATCAGCCTTTCATTATGGCTATCTTAAGCTCTTTTTCTGAGAACTTATCACAGGAGAAGAAGAATTTTTTGCATTCTCCTTACACTCCTGCTGTCATCCTCGTAGGGATCAGAATTAAGGTTCATAATATCCTCTGTGTGTTCTACAACAAGACAAACAGACGCAGCACAGTTACATCTTCCAAGTGTGTGGAGCAGGTGTCACCCTGCAGGTGTTCCGGTTTAGGTCACTTTCACTCACTGTTGTATTTAGATGCATCCACATTGGCACACGAGATTGGTCTGGCTCATTCCAGCTGTTACCATGGTTACTGCCTTACATTTAATCTCTGGTGCTTATTATTGCATCTAAATATCTCACAGTAATTTAAAGATTCAATTCTACCATGGCTTCAGCATGTCATATAAAACCTATTTGGAATTCATGTCCAAGGGAGCTGACGTTCTCTTAATATAATACCATGCCAAGCCTTTTTAGGTTTCATTTTTTTCCCAGCTGGAAATACATCTTTTAATTGGCATGTAAGGATTTTTCTAATCTAGTAGGACCCATGACTTCCACTCTTCTGCCATAAGATAATAATCAACATAGGCTTTATTTTACCACAGATGAAATTCTGATTAGTCCCACACCTAGTATAAATACCACATATGAAATTTAAGATACTAAAAAGAAAAATACATTTTGGGAGGTTCATGTTAATTGCTTACAAGCCCTTAAAACTTATGGGAGGAGTTTTAATAAAGATCCTTTTCAAATTATTGTCTAGTAGTTTAATCTAGAATTTTCTGACATGTACATGGAAGTCTAATCTATTCCACAAAGGGTGTGTGTGTGTGTGTGTGTGTGTGTGTGTGTGTGTGTGTGTGTGTGTATGTGTGTGTGTGTGTGTGTGTGTGTGTATTTGTGGCTAATGTTAAATATTAAGAAGAAGCAATATTTATCTAATCTGAGAAAATAGTATCTATAAAAACATGAAGATTCATTCAGTGTTTCTGCAAAAGTGACTATTTTATGAAGATATTTCCGTTTGGCTATATTCTTTAATACATGTGATCACCTATATTTACCACTAACTCCACCAAGTGGATTATTAAAAAAGGGATAATCACAGTGAAAATGTTTGGTAAAAAGCTTCCTTTGAATTATTTACTAATGTTGCTAATTATTATATTATATAAAATTTGAAACTGAATATTTCCAACCTAACATAGGCAGCCCCAAATATAATGATAAATCTTTGTTCCTGAAGTTTATCTTACTGATGCCTATGAAATCAGCATCTCTGTTGACACTAAAGCTCCCTGGGTATTGCAGTGCACTGTTAATCACTCAGAAAATCAGTTTGCCCTCACTTCCACCACCTGTTACAGTCATATGACTTGACCTCTTTAAGCCCCATGGGAGAGCATTATATAGTCCTTGCAACTGTTCAAACTACTATCAAGTCTCACCACCTCTATCTACCCACATAATTAAAAGTCACAGTCTTGCACTCCCATATCTTTGTCTACATAGAAAAGTCAGCACAAAATTCCTAATTGATATGATTCCACTGTTTCAAATACGCCAATGGTCACCTATATAGAAAGAATCCTACCATGGCCAACAAGATGGTACAGGATTGTCATCCTCTGTGACCACCAACATCACCTCAACATTGTCTCCTCTATGTCAGAAATTATTTCATGTTCTAAGCTGTGTCACTATCCTAGGCCACCAACACCTTGGTGAGTTCACGCTTGTTAAGGGGATGACTGGGAAACCATAAACCATCCACAATGCACACCAGCAATGATTGGTAACTCTTTAAGCATTCCTTTATGTGTCCTATCAGAACCTATTGCTTTTTCAGTGTTCAAGCACTTTCCTGGTTTCAAGCTATAATTTTAGGAACTTATAGTACTGTGAAAAACATTTTTGCTGATTTTTTATCATCTCAAATCTTAATTCATAATACAAAAAGTCCTAAACTATGTAGACAAGTTAGAAATAAGCTAGCTAGATGGACATGAGGAAAATATTCAAAAATAAAAAATATGTATTGTTCTTGAAGTCTTTTTCTTAAATATATCTACTACCATAACTTAGATTGTACATTCCTACATAACATGTATAGTTTTTCTTTATTCATAGATGCAAGAAGTTTATCTTTTAAAAATTGTTTTGTATAAGAGGCCAATGTTTTTAGTTTTACAACTAGGAGCCGAGGAGCCGCACTTGATGACTATTTATGTTGCTGATTACACTTGGCAACATAAAGGCAAACAGTCGGGCCACAGTGTGCCAATAGCTAACAAAAAGAAAACAAAACCCTGGTATTGTTGCCATCTTGTCTTAAAATAAGTACCTTGGGTTGCACTGATCACTGCCTCACAAAGATTGTTCATGCATTCTGTGGCCACCATTTTCAAGGCAGATTATTCATTCTAAAATGTATTTGATTGGTAACTTTAGGATAGCTGTTGGTGCTTTTACAGAAACCTATTGCACTCTGTTCTGCTAATCACACCTGGCGCCCAGGTCCTTCTGACTCTTGTTGATCAAGAACTTAGCCTGGGTGAGGTTTTCAAGTGGAATCTCTGCTTAGTTATCTGGGGACAGGGAAGAGGAAAGTTGCCCACATCCTCTGGCAGGAGTTAAAATAACAATGACAGCCCTCCTACTTACCATGCTGAGTCACAAGCACATTCTTCTGCTTCCTCAGCAGTCCTAACCAGATTGTTTGGACTGGAGTTCTGGAGGCAGAGGTGGCCACCACCTGCTGCAAAAAAAGGCTGCTGTGATGAAGGGTTGTCTTTTAACAGTTTGGCCAAATATAAATAGGAAAAGAAAACATTTGGTACTGACACGCATATAGTTTGAGTAAGTAAATAGTGGTCAGGGAGAGCTGAGGTTCCGATGAGTAGACACGCTTACCACCACCATACCCTACCACTTGAGTTCCATTTCCCAGAACCAACAGCATGGGGGCAGGACAACAACTCTTACAAGTTGTCTACGAACTTTCACACATGAAATGTAGTAGGACATGAGTGTACATGCATGCATGCATGCATGGATAAGCACGCACACACATACATGAGCACACATAAAACAAATGAAGGAATAAACAAATAATAAATAAGTAAAAGCAATGGTGGTCTGGTCATACATATTATCCAATTAATTATTTTATTGCCTTTGAAGATAAGTCGTGTTAAAGGGAAGCTGGTTGTGGATTTGACAATTCAGTCCTGCTGGATATTTGTGCTCAGAAGACATTTGCTGTCTGATAATGACAACCTTGTCTCAGCCAATGAAGATCCCAGGTTGTAATGAATGTTGCTTAAGCGGAAATTGTTATAGGTTCCCAAGAAGCCTTTTATTAGAACATTTTTCTTATAGAAGCAAAGTACCTTATAAAGAGAAAAGAGATTGTTTTGGTTCATCCTTCTGATCTAAGGTCTAGGCCATCATCCAGCAGGGTTACAAGACAATGTTCTCATCACATGGGAGAGAAGACACATAAATGTATCATCTGGTTTCTCTTCCATTTTATAAAAAACAAATGATAATTTAGTTAAGAGGCCTCTATCCATATAACCTTATCTAATTTAACTTATCCCGCTGCTGATAAATTTCAATAGATGAACCCTGAGTGACAAAAATCTATATGTAACCCATAGCATACATAGTCCAAGGGCAGGGACAGATAAGGACTTTGTGAGAGTCTAAAGGCAGAAACCGAATAAGAGCCAAAACCACAGTTCTTTCTGGGGTCCTCAGATCCATCTCTCTTTGACTCCACATGATTGTCAACAACTCTTCTTAAAGACAAGATTTTCTTGTTGCTTCTCACCCCGGCAAGGCTCACAGCTCACTTCTCCATCAGCGCCAGGTTTATGTAACATTTGCTTATCAATTTTTAATCGCTCAACTTTAACCCAATAAGCCATGAGCACTAAAATAGGTTAGAAAGTACATACATGGCTGTCAGGATTCTACATCTTTAGGTGTGGAAAATAAAAAGAGCTCACTGCAAGAAAGTCATGTTGATGAACTGACACCTCCTAAGCAACTAAAATATCTAGGTGAAATCTATTTTCTCCCTTCCTCTTACTTTCCACAGTATTTATTGATAACTGCCATGTCCTGTTGTATCAAGAGTGATCCATGCCTTGACAGCTGTTCTGGAGCTATGTAAGGACATATGGGATCTTGTAATGGTTTTTTTTTTCTGCCCCCTGCTTGCCACTTAGAAGGGAATTAGAGCTTTTTTGGAACTAAATGGATTTGCACATCAAGAAACCAGTGAAGAAAGACATGAAAACCTGGGGGAAGAGCACCAGATGCAGTTAGCATTCCATCTTTAAGGCTACCCATAACTGCAAAAAGTAAGATGCATTCATTTGGCTCTCCTAATGAAGGCTGACCTAGATAGACTTAGGAAGAGGTGTGCACATACTTATGTGTGTTTGTGTGTTCATATGCATGCCTATTACAATACACATAGCTTCAAAAACCCACATTTCGGTAAAACTTAGCATGCACATGACTAAAATTAAGGCATGGTAAATTCAAAGTTCTGAGATAATCAAGCTTATTTTCATCAGGAGCGGTGTGTGTTGTGAGGAACTTTGCAAGCAAGCCTTCAGCTTCTGTCCTAGAGATCTGGCTACCCATCCTCAGAAAGCATATTGCCATCCTCTGCAGTTGTGTGTAGTTGTGTCTCTATGTTGGCACCAAAACAAAGCATAAAACACAGAGAAGGATGTGGAGCTTCAGGCCTGTGGTCCTAGCTCTTGGGAAGCCGAGCTATGAGGATTGTCGGAGATTCAAGGCCAGACCCATTGCCTTGTTTCAAAATTAAAACATTTTCCCCTCATTGCTCACTGGAGCAATTCCAGTCCTCATTGGAAGAAGGAGGATTATCGTGAGGTTGTAGCCAGTCTAGGCTACTACTACAGAACGACATTTTATCTCAGAACAAAAGAATCTGAGCAGGATAATTTGGCCTATGAAGCTTCAGTAAACGGCAAAGATGCAGAATGGATTACGGGGTTAACTCTGAGGAAGAAAAATGGAGTGTATATCATCGACACCCCGATGTTCAACATGTAATGGTGACAAGCACTTTGCAGAAAATGAAGTTTGTAGCTAGTGGTGATGGTAAGGATGGACTCATGGATTCAGGATGTAGATACTTAATGGATATATGAAACGCTGGGGCAGGAGGGCTATGGAGAAGATGATGCCAGGAAAAAAAGCAAAGGACACTGAGGACCATTCACCCTGGGGGTGGGGGGTGGTAAGAAGAGAAATAGAAGAATTTAGCATGATATCCAAGGACTCATGCCTAAGATGAAGCAGGGGTGCATTATAAAAAGGCATGCATTAAGTTGAAGAACTTAGAGTATTAAATGCGACAAATTATTAGTGAGCAACAAGGGACGCAAAAGCTTTAGTAATTGCATGGCTTCCGTCTCCAGCTTTACTTTCGCTGCTTTCTGGCTGTCAAAGCCTTAAGCCTCCCCGTTATTCCCTACGGAGACACCCTGATAGAAGTCTAAGACTTGATTTTTAAATTAGCATATATGCAAATGATGAGTTGTAATGTGACATCATCAATCTTCAGCTTTCTCCTTTGACTGGGCTTTGTGATCTCAGAAGGCTGAGCTCCTTCTGGATTTTACTCCCTTTGACCAGGCTTCCAATATATTTGTCTGCATCTTGCAATGACCTTAATTCCTGCCGCTTTCCTGGTTCTTACAAATAGATGCCTCTCTCTGTACTATGACCATGTAATGCTGAGGGTATGTCACATATACTTGCTGCTTCTGTAGTTAAATAAATGCACACCTCCCATGTGTTAATCATTGCTTTTTTATGATTTATGCTACTCCTATTTGAAGATCCTCTGTTCCCCTCTATAGTTTAGCTATAGATTGCTTATGTATTATTTCACTCCGAGGCTTATATGTACTGAGATTACTTTTTCTAGTCCTAAAAATAACTTCTATTAATTGTGTCCTTGGTTAATAAGACAAGTCGTTTGACAGTCTACGTTATTATTTCTATCTCTGTTTCCATGACTTAGTAATATTCTCAAATACAAAGATTTCATCTTTCTAATAATTGTAACTTCCAAATAATAGTAGTAGATATGAAATATAATATTTAAAACATTGTTAATATCTGTTACTGAGTAACAAAGGATTTAAAATTACAATTAATAGGAAATGATAGAGGAGTGACATCAGATTATATGGATGTTTTATTGACCTTCTCTGTGTCTATTTGCTAAGTAAGTGCATGTGTGGGTGCCTGCACTCATGTGAGTGTGTGTGTGTGTGTGTGTGTGTGTGTGTGTGTGTGTGTGTGTGTGTATTGCTGTTGTTCTAGATAGGAGAAAGGTTACATTCCTACCCCTCACTAAAGAGGAGGGGGAGAAGTATGACATTGGCTGGCGTTTTGAGACTGCAGGATAGGATGACAATGATGACGATGATGATGATGATGAAGGAAACAGGGAGTGGGGAAAGGCAGGAAAAAGTTAGACTGTTACATGTCAGACAGATTAACAAAACCAAGAGCCTCCTAAAGTGATAAGGAAGGCAGATACAAGGGTCACAGGGAAAGGCAAAAAAGTTCAGTCTTCCCTTCACTTTAGAAAAGTTGGTGCTTTCACCATGGCCTTGGGAAATTGTCAAAATATATGTGCTCCTAGAAAAGTGACCATAAATTCTGTCCTATCTATGGAACATGTTCCAGAAGGAGCCACCTGAAGGATGGACCATCTGTGCTCTAGCTACACCGAAGAGCAAAGGACCACAAATGAGAGCGATGCCCTTTCCTCCAGTTTGCTCTCTCACTTCTCCCACACCAACACCCACGGCTCTTCTAGTAGCTGTGAGGATTGGCTGTGCAGGCAGCAGCCTGGGGAGAGTGACTTTAGTTGTTCATTTAATCCTGACACTGCTCCTGGTCTCATTCTTTGTAAATGTTGCTTTCTGTTATAATCTCAAAAAAATAAAAGAAACAACTGCTTTAAATTGCATTTTTCAGACATGGTGGTATACTCCTGTAGTCCCCACAGTTGGAAGGTAGAGGCAGGAAGACCAAGAAGTCAAGACAGTCTTTGCCTACATAGCAGAGTATAGGTCATTTGGGTGATCTGACACACTCTTCTGGTCTCTCTGGGCACTGGCATCACCTGCATATATGTGTGAGCATAAATGTGCATGCATGCATAAGAGTGCAATACATATGGGCATGCGTGCACACACATGCACATTTTTTCCTAAAGTAAAGCAAAAATTGCATTATAGTTTTTTTCCAGACCATGTATGCTAGTCAGATTAGCTAAATGATTTAGAAGGAGTTCTGGGACTTTTTTTATATATATATATAGCTTTGCTTTGGCCTCATTCAACAGTACTGCTTGGGATGGGAGGTCATCTTTTTAGTCAACCAGGGACTCAGGCTCCTACCAATTGTGATCTTGTTTCTTTGCTATCTATAATCAATTGGTGGAAGGGCAGAACCCAAGGAGAAGTACATGGCGGATGGATACAGACCAGGACTACATTTCCACTCTTTTTATCAGTCATCGGGAAAGAAGGGAATTCTCCCTAATTGCTCATAATAAAGAAGAAAGGGGTTCTATAAATGTCTAGTAAAACATATGAGGTTCTAACAGAAATCTATGAAGCTGAACCTCTGTATATGTGGGTCAAATGCCTTATGTGATGGCAAAACTTGATCCCGGTCAGGTGACAATAGTGAATCGTAATTCCTATATCATGTTACAACTATAAATATAATAGGAAAATTAGTGTGTTAAAGTTAATTCTTACCACGGTACACAGATATGTTTCTTTAAAAATGTTCTTTGGAGAAATGGTGTTTCCAAAGATGACAGCTAACAAACTCTGGTGTCTGGTATTGCCGCTCACTTACTTCAATAACATTTTGTTTAGGGAATTTATTTATTAATAATTTTCAAAGCTTTATTGTAGAATGAAGAAATATCTACACTTTGATAATTATACAAAATTCATTGATAGAGCTATGAACTGGAATATCATATAAGCACTTTAAATTTAAGAGGAATGTGTGCTTTTAAGGAAAAGTAGACAAAAGGTAGAATAGGGAGACAAAAACACATACTATTCAGCACTTTAAAAGATAAAAAGATTTTTTAATATTTTTATGACCTCCTAAGTAATTACATGAAGTCTCCCATAATATTTTGCATTTATTCCATTAGTATTGTGTATTTGGATGGTAATAAAACACATGGCAAGAACCACTACATCCAGTTATTTATAAGAGTTTTGAAAGCTTTGTCTTAGTTAGAATTACTATTTCTATGATGAAACACCATAACCAAAATGAACTTGGGGAGGAAGGCAGTTATTTCACTTACATTTCCATATGACAGTTCATTATCAGAAGCACTGAGAGCAGAACCATGGAGGCAGGGCCTGATGCAGAGGCCATGGAGGATGCTGCATACTGGCTTATTCCCAATGGCTTACTCAGCCTGCTTTCTTATAGAATCCAGGACGACCAGCCCAGGGATGGCCCCTCCCACAATGGACTGGGCTCTCATCAATCACTAAGTTTAAAAATACCCTCTAGGTAGATCTTATAGAGGCATTTTTTTCAATTTTTCCCTCTTTTCAGGCAAGTCTAGTAGTGTCAAATTGATATAACATTACCCAGAACGGTATTGTTTCAATGTTGTATAAAGGTAATTCTGTTATCTCAATATCCTACTAAGTAAGCTTATTCCTAGTGAATTCTGTCACATAATGTGACTTTTCTCTGACTATGGAATTCTGGGGTGGGGAGGTTGTGAATAGCTGTTTCACAGTGTGTGATCACTATATATTCCTAGACAGTTGAATTTTCTTTTCCTTTTGAGAGTTGGTGTGAATTTAATCACATACACATGACACTAGAGAACATTAAAATAGAGAAATCTTGAGTGAACTGGCTATTTGCTAAGAAGATGAAGAAATACAAGTTGGTGCTTCAAACTGGGAGAAATTTGAGAAGCAATAAGTGACAATCACATGTTGAAGTTGGAGGCTGATGCTTTCCGGGTGTGTCTGTTAAATCTTTCCTCCTAAGAAGTGTGACGATGTATCTAACCGTGATAATGTCTTGTAATTTTTTTTTTCATTTTGCTCCCACCTGCACTGATTTTTAATGAATGTCAAGGATTCCAGTTGTGCTCAGTAATTACTACAGAAGGCAGTTTGATTCACAGGCAGTTGTAATCTCTGAAAGAAAAATTGAGTACTCACTAAAGCAAATACTCCGGTGAGCAGATGCCAACGCCTGAGTCATTCAAACTCACTGTGAGCAAAGCATGAGGGGAGATTCAGTAGTAATGAACCCTGAGTGAAGAGCAAAGAATGAACCAATACACAAGACCTTTTCAGCGGCACAACATTGTGACTCTGTAAGTTCTTGTTACCAGAGAGCAGTGTTCAGTTAAGATGGCTTTTGACTGGGGTCATATATTTATAATTACAGTGAGTCTTGTCTGGGAAAATAAGAGTTTTTTAAGGAAACTTTGTTGACAAACCAAGGGGAATTTTCAAATTACAGTATCATATACACAGATGCACATATAAAATGTCACACATGCATACATAATTGATTTTTTTTATATATACTAAGAAAATACTATTGGAACATAACACAGAAAAAGGGACATGTTTTAATGAGTCTCTGAAGGAAAGTAGCAAACTCGTGTATTTATAAATACAATATTCTTATGGTAGAGTGGAGCAACTATATTACATAATATAAAATATTTGTTAGTGGGTGGGGCTATACTCAATGATACAGTACCTGCCTCTCATGCATGAGGCCCTGTGTTTAATCCCCAGTCCTGCAAACAAAAATATAAGCTGAAATATGTGTGCTTAGATAAAACATACTTAACATTAAACTTTCCACTGTAGTTTCAATTTCAGGAAGTCCATTCTCCAGCTAATGCTCCTGCACCACCGTCAATAATTCCCTAGGCTTCCTTAGCAGCCTGTCATCAGAATCACCATCATACCCCATGGGATAACTGCAAAGGTTCCCAAACTGAATTCTTGGTTTCTATTATTACTTCACTGTGACCCCTTCCTTTTCTACATATTAGCCATGTGATCTTTTAAAGGTTAACACTACCCTGTAATAATCTATAATATTTTGAAATAAATCTAAACTCTTGGCCAAATTGTCTGTGACACAATTCTTATGGCACTCTACCTTTATCTTAAGCCAGCTTCGCACACAGGCGCTCATTCTTGCCCTATGGCTTCCATGCCCACAGCGCACTCCTGCCCTTCATGAGCATCCTTGCCCCATAGTAATCTCTTCTCCATAGTGGAGCATCCTTTCTTACTGTACATGGATAATGGCATCACACCAGTTTCTCCTCTGAAATCACTGCTCCAAATACACCCTTAAAACTGAAAGTTACGTAGGTAGCTGGGGAGAAGGGTCCTAAGTTCAGATACTCCACATCCATGAAAAAAACTAGACCTTTGTCTGACATTTCTGTCCAATGATTCTGTCATCAATAATATCTTTAACCTGCCAAAGGAATCCTACCAGCTTCAGCTTCCTGTTGCTGTAAAAATCCGAAAGTTCCTCTCCTTTCTCATAGTTAGGTTCCATAATGAAATGTTAGCATCGGCTGTGTTTAATAAAAATTAACTGGAACTTGTTATCTATTAAAAATATATTTCTTTATATTACTAATGACTTTCTAGAAGTGTATATTATCTTAATTTTGTATTTCTTTATTCTGTTTTTGGGGTTTTTTTTTTTCTTGGTGTTTTGTGGTACTGAACCAAGGGCACTGATCTTGGGCAGACAATCACTCTACCACTGAATGTCATCCTAAATCTTGTCAGATGTGTTTTAGTTTTTATTTTGCTACATAGGTTCCTATAAATAAATTGATTGTTACATATGAGATAAAAATATTTATCTGTAGAGAAATTAACTGCATTATGCTTTTTTTCATTTACTTGAAAATATTTTGGCATCTCAAAACCTTGCACTAATTATATACATTTCAGGCCCGAGGGTTTTCAATATTTTATGTCACATTCTGTCGCTTCAGAAGTTAGACAGAATGCAAGTAGTCAGCCATAAAGATTGACCTTGTTTCTAGAATCCACTCCAGGGTACAAAGGCATGTCTGTTCAAAAAGAAAAGTCAAACTCTATATGAAGGCTGACCCATTTGGATCCAACCTGAGCTGTGAGGGAATTCCAAATGATAGGGATTTTATATGTGTTCCTTTCAGGCTAGACTCACTAATGTAGTGAGCAAGGCAACTTTTAACATAGTTCAGAATTCCTCTGAGTCACAATTACAGCCAGCAGCAAGCATATCATAGCACAGTCTGCCCCAAATCCATAAAAAATAAGAAATAAAAGAATTTGCTGTTTTTTGTAACTCAAACTTTACATGGCTTGTACTTAACCTTTCTAGAAGCTTGCATCTGCTACGATTAGCTGTGTTTAACTCTCCATCAATGTCATAGTTTAACATCTATTAAAATGTAAATTTTCTAATGTATATAATGTATATAAACATATATAAACTAACTATGCCTATAGTTTTTGATAATAGTGACTTGTAAGTTTGATATTTCTTTGGTACTTGTTCATTCTCTGCATTTACTATGATTGAAGGCTTCAGACTTCTCTGTCTTCTTCAATTGAGTGTGAGCTGTTTATTGCAAGGGTTATATTCAATCAGCATTTTATTCCTGGGCATAACAGAATTTCTGGTATAAGATGTTAAGCAATAAATGGTTATTGAATGAATTCAAGAAAGCATAATAACCACATTGAAAACAATCTTAAAATTAAATGAACACTTCAACAGAATCTCATTAAAGCAATTTGTAAGTTGGTGCCTTTCAAAGAAAGATTCAGTTACATGGCCACTGAGCTGTCTCCTGCTTTGCTTACAACCTTTATTTCTTTGATTCAGTGCCTTACCATTTGAATGCAGTTCTGACCATGTCTGTCCATGTGCAAGTTTAGCCTGACCTCACATCTAAAAACAAGTGACATTCAAAATAACTGTATCAGACTTACACTGAACAAAAAAAGACTCTATAGCTCATTAAAAACTATGATATTCTATAACAAACTTCAGAGAAGCAATGTTCTTCAGAACATCGGCATATTGCTTAATGTATTAATAAGGAAGATATCTTTCAATATAGTATGAAAGATAGTGTTTTGTTATCTTCTCATAAGAGCAGGTCAATAAATTATACAGTTAGATATTAGACAATTAAAAATAAAGACATTAGTTTACAAGGCAGCTTTCTAAAACAAATCTGTTTGACAAATTATAGCAATTTGAGGTTAGGCTTTGTTAATTAATTCATTAGTTTAGCTTCTCACACAGAATCCAGCCCATTTTCATCCCAAGCACACTGTCATAGTTCAGGTCCAGGTACCTTTTACTAAAACAACTAAGAACATCTCTATGCTTAGTTGTGTCTTTCTCCAGTTCACATTTCATCGGTCCATTATTGCACCAATAATTCTTAACAATAAACCTGAATAAGCTACACCCTTTTTTCTCATTCTTCACAGATGCTGAGGACCTCAGGACAGAGGTTGAGTGTGGCTTAGAGCATCCCTTATGATTCTACCTTTGCCTCTCTGTCTCATTTTCCTATGCCTTCCTTCACTTCTGGACTACAGGGAACAGTGTGTGCTTTACATCTGTCTTGTCTTCATTCATTAGTAGGACATGTGCTCTTCATTCATTAGTAGGACAGCCTCCTTTGTACCAGTGGACCAAGTGCTGTTTGTACAGACAAGAATTAAATGCAGCCTTCCCTTCAGGAAGTCACAGCCTAGTGAGGGAGACAGATGGAACAGTGAAGAACTTCTAACCTGCAATGAAGAATGCTGTCATGAGAATACCAGGAACGTGCCCATTAGAGAGAGCATCTTTCCAAAAATGAGTGCCGAGCCTAAGTTTGAAAAGGCAAAGTAAAGTGGGGGAAAGGTGGGGTAGCTGGACACCCAAGTTCTCCCCCTCAGTCTCCTGACCTATCTTCTGCCAAGTCCCGGGTGCGTTTCACATTCAGATGTTGCCTGTTAGAAGAGGTCCTATCATAAAAGTTTTCTATGCACCCCAAGACTCCCCATCTCCCTTAAACACATACCAAACTGTATGTTGTTATTTTTCTGCAACCTCCCACCACAGCATCTTTTGAAGCATGTTTCCAATTCCCAGATATGCTAAGCCTTTTCTTTTAAAGTTTTGGAGAGTAAACTAATTAATTATTTGATGAGTTAGAGTTATAATCTTAGAGTGGACATCTCATCATCAGTCTAGCTTTCCATCATACTAAATAATAATTGATTTTGTCATGTCTATGACAGAATGACCATCTAGCTTTTGCTTAATCGTGAGCACTGACAGAGTATATAAACTTCAAAAAACGCAAACAACAAATTCTCTGACTAATGGTGGTTTGCACTGGATAATGAATAAGATTTTAATCTTAACATGTTATAAGTAAAACTTTATTTGCTTGGCTGTATCTCAGAGGGATAATTATTTATCAAAGACTGCTATCTTAAATTTAAAAATACAATTTATGTTTTAGAAAAGAATTTAAAGTGAGATACTAGCATGACTGGGAAAAGATGTTCCTAGGGGGATTATTAAACAAAAATATTAGATGTGGGATATCACCTTTTGAATTGATTATGGGAGCCCCAGAGGCTTCCCAAACAATATGGGCTCTTGTGAGTCTTTCTGGTTGCCCACCAGAACTAGATGGTAAGACCCCATTGCTGAAGATACTTCATACCTTAGTTGCATGATATAAATAAATTTAACTAGAACTGAGGTAGAAACCTCCTTCCTACTGGCTAGATTTCAAGGGGCCAGGTTTTATAGAGGTTACTGGAAAGAGAAAGGATGTCCACAGATTTCCTACCTGTAAACTCTAGTGAACTACAATACCAACATTCCAGCCAAGATGTGCTCACATGTGAAGTACTGGCAGTAATGTTATAAGGGTAACCAATCATTCTCTTTTTGGATTTGAAGCCCACCCTCCAGGAGAGAATTCATGTCTAGTACTGTGAGCCTAATCAGAAACCCATGGCAGCTGGAGTCATAGGCCTTAGTAGGGAACTTACTATGCTGGTTATCTAAGTTAGGACAACTTCAAGCTGCTTTCCAAATATATGTGCTTAGATTTAGAAAAAATTTACTCAACCATAATCAAAGAAGCCTTGCTTCCCAGTGATTGACAATAAGTGCAGAAACTCACAGTTTCACAAGATGCTAGGCATAAACATAACATTTGTCCCCTCTAAGGTTCAGTGGACATTCCAGAGAATGGAATTGAAAGAATATAGGAAGAGAGAGATAGGAGGAAAAACTGCAAAATACCATTTTCTAAGCAACACAATTATTAACAGTCAGGAACTCACCGCAAGTGCAATGCCTGACTGACTCTGCACATGAGTGGTCAACCCCATCAACAACTAGGCACAAGAAGAGGAAGGGCCCAGGGAACCACCACCCATCACCACTGGGCTATCTGATAGAGGTGGAATATTTTAACTATGTGACGGGGACAGGTGGAGTCCTTGTCATTAGTCACTAATGACCCCACCAAGCTCCCATGCGTAATTCTAACTCAATGTTCATACAGATCACCCTGATTCAAGTAAATGGGAGTCAAAAACAACCCAAAAGTCATGAATCTAAGAAAGGAACTAGTAGACAGGAGCAGGGCCTAAAGAAAAAGGAGGAAAGTAATAGAATGTGGGAGAGAGAGAGAGAGAATAATAAAAATCTATTATATTTGTGTGAAACTGTCAAACAACCAACTTCTTAAAGAGACAAACTAAGACCCAATGATAGGAGTAGGCTGAGAACGTGTCTTTCTCATCACTTACCAGGACCTTCTCTTTTCCTAAAAGCAGATCTCATGCATGAAAATCAAAGCTTTCAGATTTTTATTTTATGTTCTAAAACATGTTTAGTTGCAACTTTACATTCCTTATTAGTTTTTCCTGCTTTTCAGAACATTTCCTTCTCCAACTTTTAGAAACTTGTTTTTAGGCCAAGCATCTCATTTAATCATAGATAACACAACCTCTAAGACTACGTATGTCATAACTTCCAGGAAAGAAATACCCAGTGCATTTTATCCTTAGGTGCTGACCATTCTTTTTGATAGCCTTAGGGAGCAGCCAATGCCTTCCCCTCTTGAGGAGTTAAAGGCTACTCATCCCCTGGAGATGTAACACTGATGGCTTGTAAATTTCCTTCTGAGTATCTGTAATTCTATACAATTTTCATCAGATATCTACCCAGAAAAGGTTTGATTTTACAGTATTTTTTGTGATACTCACCAGAGTCTGACAGTCCTTAAGTCACATTTGGGGCTGGGTATCATTGAGCTGATACTTTCAAAAGTCCAATTTACAATCTCCTTATGCTTCGAATCCGGGAGGTTAGATGTATGCTGGTTTAAAACATTATTAAAATTACAATGGTCAAACCTCAACGTTAACAGTATTGATATAGTGATCATATCTTATCTATTTCTTGCTTCAGTAGTTCATTGCAAAGTTATGAAACTAACCTCCAGGTTTGCTGTCCTGTGTAAGCTGGCATATTAGGTAAATCCTAGAACCATGATTCAACCTTAGTTTTCTTGTTGGAGACCTTTTATCTCAGCACTTCTCTATCCAAATGTATAATAAATAAAAGGGTCTCGCTGTGTTGCACAGTTGCGAAATACATGTTGCATACCGAAGTCACAATAGAAAAATTCTTATTCTGCTTGGGATGATGAGTTATATTAGATAGTGAGGCAGCATTTAGTGAGCATTTCCAGCCTGCTTAGAATTATGACTCATTCATATCATCCAGGTTTAACAATAGCCTAACACCGGGAGGTTTTGTATTCCATGTCTGTCATCATCAGAGTTAATGTCTTCTGTGCCCACCAACTTTCTTTATACTAATTTTTAATTAGCATGGTATGTGAAGACTGAGTCATCTGATAGGACTGTAGGTATTCCATATTCAGCTTGAGAAAAATCAGAAAAGATTCAAAACAAATACCTAGCTATTAAGCTTCGTTGAGGGGGGTGATTATGAACATCACCTTTGATTTAGATGGAAGTCAGAGTGCAGGAATTGGAGTTTTAAGCCATTTATCAGCAAATACTTCAACTTTGAGAAACTTCAGGATACACAAAGATATATGTAGTCCCTAAAATTGTGATATTCTTAGAGATCAAACCAAGTATCTGTTGTGTGGTGCTAGGGTGGAAATTAACTGTATGAAACATATTTGGGCCTCCACGGAAAGAGAAGCAATATTTATTTGCTTAATTCTGTTATGAAACTGGTGGCTTGATTCTTTTGTTCCTCTCTAGCTTCTAAACATTACATGCCCTCTGTTTTGACTGAGCTGCATGCTTCACGATGATAGGGCAGAACACCTCAAAGGAAATGTCCTAGAATACATGTGCCAAGTACACTATAAAAACTGACACTTGTCTATATCTAACAGGTTCCCATTGGACTTTCCCAGCTTCTCCTTCTGCCAATTTTGACAGTATTTAATGCTGCCTGCCAATAGCTATAATTGATGACTAAATGCTTTGTAGTCTAATTATTTGCTCCAAGGACAACCAATGAAATAATGTTTGTATAGGAATCCTAAGAGGAAAATTCTAGTCCAGTTCGTCACTTTCAGCACGTACAACCGGATTATCTGAACAGATTCAAAATTACCTACCACACGGTTCCACCTAGATTCAACTGGTAAAGAAAATTAAGCAAGTATATTTAGTAAACTGGTAGGAAATGTCAAATATTAGACAAAAATGAACACCCTGATAGCAATTTAAATATCTTCCATAGTTGGCTATCATATTACCGCATGAAGTAATTGTCATAGAAGAAAAACAATTTTAAAAAGAAATTTTTCAAGATATTTCTGCTTCCTTGAAGTAGAGTTATATACAAGTTAAAAATTACGTATCCTTTATAAGGTAGAGTAAAAACAATCAATCCCAGGATTGCATTCTATCAACTCATCATAAAAAGTCCTGGGCAATGAACGTGAAAGGTACACCTATTTGTAAGAATAGCAATGTGGCATACCAACATACGTGCCTGTACCCTGTACTTGAGTCACTCTGCAGTGATGTTGCTTTTCTGTAATTTTGCCCCTCACTGCTCTTTCCTAAAGTGACTGACTGGTCTGAAAACACTAGTCTTCAAGCATGTTAGAGTCACCAGCAAAAAGTCTAATTTGCAAGCCCCACCCCAAGGAACTGATTTGCTACATATATTTTGGAAGTAGTATGTTGAAAATGCTTGAGAAGACATTGAAATTGTTGATAACCTAAGAGCATTTCACTTTCAGAATTTTGAGACTTTTTCTGAGATGGGTTCTAATACTCTATTGTGGGGATATTTATCTCACAATAAAGTATTATCTTTTCTCTCATGCTCTGTTATATCTACTTGGTCTCTTCATTTGTTCTACAATGTGTGCTTTAGGGGATTTAGACCTTCAGCTGCATCTCCTTCACCATCCTCCACAGGCCCAAAATGAAGTCCAAGCCCACTCTTTTCTCATGAGCTGATGGTAGCCAAACATCTATCTCTAATGGAAGCTTCCTTCTCATGTTTACCTCATGGTTGACAGTTGAGAACTAACTCAGTCAAACAGTAAACAAATGTTTTAAACCCACTTTGTGATACCTGCTGGCTTTTATTTTCCTGTAATGTATTGGCTATGTTTCTTCAATTAACCTCTTTCACACTTGGGAAGGAGGGTAGGGGAAAACTCTCAATCATTAATCAAGTGGGTAGAAAAATGAGAAAATGGCTTCTTTTTCCATTAAGTGTCTGGATTTGAATCATAGCCCTAGATTTTCTTGGAGAAAATAGTCACTGGAAATCCAGAAACATGTCGGGGCTGTCTGGAAGGGTTAGTCCCTAATGCTTTTGTGTTTCTTTATACAATGGAGGCAATGTGACAGCTGTACCTTGTTTTCTCATTTCTACACAGCCAGAGGACTTTTTTCATACATGCATACATGCATACAGTCTTTTTTATGTGCAGGATCCAGGCATTCTGATGATAGATGGAGAAACAGAAAAACACTCTGTAGATTAAACCAGCTGATATGTGGGTTGTCCCTGGTTTTTTGGTTTTGGTTTTTAATTTTTTCCTGCCTTTTAAGCCAAGGCTGTCTGAATCAGCAACTACAACTCCATCAGTATCAGCAGTGGTTACTGCAAAAGCCTCTTTCAAAGATAGGAAGGGAACTCAATGAACTAATCTCTGTCCCTCTAAATTAGAGAACTCAGGGTTCGAAGGTTAAGGTGGAATTCTGCTCTTCAGAGAGGCCGGCTAGCAAGTAGCTCACCTCCTCTCCTTGCACAGAGTCCTCCAAAAAAGTCCCGGAGCTTTTTCTTGCCCCTCCCTAAAGACCCTTCTCCGCCTGGCTCCTCCTTACCACTTCCTGTCAGCCTCCTGACTGACTCAGCCTCCTGACTGCAGGTGAATTTCATTTAATCCAACACATCTTTGCATCATTAGACAAATGATCCAAAGCATAAACAAAAGTAGCACACCTTAAAATAATATTCCACAACATGTGTAATGTGTTTTAGATGCACATGTAGCTGCATAAAGAATAAAGAATAAAACTAACAAAAGCCTGTGAACCTGCCATCACTAATACAAGTCATTGGTCATTTGTCAAAGGTTGTCATCTACAGTTATCAGCAATATTTGTGTGGAAAATAAAAGAATAATAGAAGAAAGATAAAGGAAATATATTTTTAAACTAAAAATTATTGTAGAAATACATTTTTTCTGATAGAGTATGCCCACCTGTAATCTATCTGAAGAATCTAAAATATTATTTTAGACAAGCACATCAATAGAAAAGATTGATTTTTTTTTTGTATCTCATACACTTTTGTACATGAATTGAAATTTATGGTGTGGTGAATAACATGTGACTTTCTCATAAAAATAATGCCTTAAGGCAAAATGTTGGAAGGTTATACGACAATTATTATTTTCTTATTATATAGCACCTACCTGATTTCATAAGAGATTTGATAAATATTACCATTAGTCATAATAAAGAGCCAAAAATTAGCAACAACTTAGAATTAGGAGAATACTGGAGGAAAACATTAAACTTCTGACATAGGGAATGTGGAAGCAGATAGTCTGGCAGACTAAGAATTATCAGAAATAAGCAAAACATATTATTTTATTTCTAAATTTCAGTGCAAGTTATCTTATTGTACAGATCCTTACTGCAAAAGTCAATAAAGTAAAACAATATTTAAATAGTCATTTCTCATTTTTAGAGACAAATAATTGGGCCGCTTATGGTCAAGTCTAATTTTTTTTCTCATTAACACAAAGGTATGAATCCTTTCACACATCCAGACAGATGCTTGAGTAAACTACTCAAGTTTTAAAACAAGAGTGTAATCTAAAGCCTAGAAAAATGTTAAAATGTTAAAAATGTGTATTTAAATACAAGATGATCTTAATATTATAAGAATTTGTTAAGGAACAGCACTGATAATGGGCATAAGCTACAAAATTACTCTGCAGGGACATATATTAATGTTAGTTAAAAATGTCTAAGTAACTGAAAATTGAGATATACATGTCTTAAAGCCATGAAATGAGTGTTTCTCTGGTGATTTAGTTATTCATCAAACTGTTTCCTTTCATTTTTCTTGCTGTGATACAACAATGAGCAAAAGCGACCTGGGGAGAAAAGTGTTTATTTCATCTTACAGCTGACAGCCCATCCTCAAGAAAAGCAGAAGCAGGAACCTGGAGGCAGGGCAAATTGAAGCAGAAAACATGGCGGAACGCTGCCTACTGGCTTGCTTCACCTTTGATGTTCCACTTTTTTTCTTACAGTGTGGGTCCACCTGCCCTAGGGCAGTGTTGCTCCCAGTGAACTTGACGCTCCTACAGCAATTAGCAATCAGGAAAACGTCTCACACACATACCCACCGGTCAGCTTCAAGGAGTTGATTCCTCAACTAAAGTCCCGTCTTTCCAACTGTGTCAAGTTAACAGTCAAGGTTAGCCATGACAAGGGCACCTCTTGGCAACTGGAAACACAAGAAAAATGTGACCCCAAAACTTCCATTAGGATTTAAGCAAAATGCACCATCCTCTATTAACAATCAGCTGTGAATGTAAATGAACATGATCAATTAGTGTCTCCTTCGATGCAAGAAGCTTTTTTCTTCTAAAGCAACACACCTTTTTCCCATCATACATGCTGTCACAGTTGTCTTGTTAGTATGAGGACCGACACTTAATAGGTCAATACATTTCAAACATCTGAAGTAATATCTGAGTAACCTGAAATGTGTCATGTAATTGGTTAATGCTTTGTATGCAAGGACCTTGATTTACTTGTGTTATTAAGTGAAATTAGTGTGCTTACAGTAGCCCTTTTTCCAAATTTTGGGGATTTTTTATTAGTTTTTTAAAAATCCAAAAATTTAAAGTATTAAACACTCAGAAATTTACTCTGTAAATCTTTAATATCTTAAAAATCAAATGATGTGGGTATTTGAAGTGGATGACAACTGACAAGTATGCTGTCTTATTTAAATATTGGTCTGTTAGTTAAATGTGAGGTAGTTTTGTTCACTGAGAAATTTGTTCCTGAGAGTCCTGGAAATCAGAGACCAGGCATGGTAAAATTTAGCAGATAGTTGTAACTATTATACTGTTGTATTTCTTTTGACTATCGAGAACTCCCAGATGTACTAAAAATATTGATGAGTTTTTTGTTTTGTTTTGTCTAAGATTAAATGTGTGTAGTGCTTTTATAGAAAAGCCAGATTTGGTTCTCAGCATCCACACTGGGTAGCTCACAACTATGTGTAATTCCAGTTCTAAGGGATCTGATGTCATCTTCTGGACTCTGTAGCTGCTGCACTTATGTATGCACACCCATCTCAAGACAAATGCATAACCACGTATCAATATGCTTTTGTTTCTAAATTAAACTTCATTTCCAAAAAGTAAATAAAATAAAATCTTAACTTCCAGAGTTGAAAGTACACTACAGACTTCAGTATTTCCCATATCCTCTTAGATATGCTAATGTATCACATATTAGGAAATAGCTATTGGCTAGTCATTTTGTGAAACTTTGTATCATGTCGTCCTGAAATGGAAATACCCAGCTGCATAGGAAGAAACTCTGGGAAGGCTCAAAGTATGCAGACTTGTATGGACTGGCACCTCCTCCACTTAGCTGAGCACTCTACCTGTTACTCCCTTCATAAACATATAAACCAAAGCTAATCATTTAACAAAATCAGGCATTTTCAGTAGATTCCAATTGTTATTATTTATTTGAGTAGGATTTCTCAACCCAGGAGAACAGAGTCTTAGAAGGACCTAAAGATGAAAAGTAAGCATAGTACAGTATTCTAACTAGAACCATGAAGCAGACTAACAAAAACAATATTGGGCAAGCTGCACTATAGATTCTAGCTAATAATGTATAAATATTGTTTTATAACTATAATATTAGTTAAAGATGTTCAGGATTGGAAAAATTATAAGCTGTGAGCTTGTGGAGACTCTATACTGTCTGTTTATTTTTCTACAGAACAAAAGTATTATAAAACACAAAGCCTATTCATTTTTTAAAAGATACACTAGTGAAGCCTGGACTTCTTTATGTCAGTTTTTTTCTGTATTCACTATTGACTCTACACAGAGAGAGGGGAAGAGAGAGAGAGAGAGAGAGAGAGAGAGAGAGAGAGAGAGAGAGAGAGAGAGAGGAGAGAGAGAGAGATGGGTAGAGAGAGGAGAGAGATTGGGCCAACGAAGAGTATGGAAATTTTGAGCAGCAATATTAAGACATTGAGACACACAGAGTCTCAGATGCTAAAGAAGGCAGCTCTATATCCACCCAGAAGGTGGCTATTTGAATATGGATAATTTACTTCATCTCTAAGATGTGTGAAGATACTATAACAATTTGAAAAGCACATAGTAGGTAATTTGAAATTTGACTGGTACACAGTTCAGAATGGGATAGGGGTAGAACATTGTTGGATCACCTTTATAAGATGGATATATTTTGTTTCTTGTATGAACACAGAGGGAAATTAGTCCAGAGGGTATGTTCTGCCCATCAGGTTCCATTTCTGGGACGCTGGCCATACCTCTCAGTGTGCTTATTCAGTCCTTAGAAATAGCTCAGGACAAATTTGCAAGTAACCCTAATTCATGTACTTGACCAGGTTTCCAAGTTCCTGTTATTTCACCAGAAATTGTAGAAAAACCACCTAAAATGATTACAGGTAATGACCAGTGGTTCAATAAGTGGTGAGATAATTATTACCATAGCAAACGGAACTACTAATGTTTCCTTTGCATTATTTGCTTTAATTTTGTAAGCAGTCAAGCTAGGAATTGTTGGGAAACCTCTTTGGTACAAGAAGTTCTTTGCACATTGCAGGTGATGTAGATATTCCTGGTTTGTTCATGAGTTCTTCAATCAGTGTTCTTAACATGAAGCTCTGTATATGTTATTCAAATATGGTTTTATGGAAGATAAACAGAATACTTTTGGAACCAAATTTGGAGGTGCTCTGTTGCTCTCTCTCTCTCTCTCTCTCTCTCTCTCTCTCTCTCTCTCTCTCTCTCTCTCTCTTCTCGCTCTCTCTTGTAAAAAACATAGGAAGCAAAGAATGTCTTGGAATTCAGAAGCAGAACTAGCGAGATGGCTTCTCCAGGTAAAAGTGCTTGTTAGCCAACAAAGCCAGCCTGACAACTTGAGTTCACTCCCCAAAACCCACCCATAGTGGAAGATGACCAACTGACATCCTAAAGTTGTCCACTAACATACACATGAACACCCTGACACATACATGTGGGTGTAAACACACACACACAATGCGTAAACATAAATTCAGAAGCAAACATGTGCTTCTTGGAAATCTAATAAAAAAGCTTGCTTCCATAACAGTTTATGTGGGATCTTTAAACAGCAAGTAGTAAGAAGTAGATTCTCCCTAACACTGTCTTGTTTGCTTGGAAATCTTCACTTGGTTACTCTTTAAAAAAAAAAAAAAAAAAAAGAGTTGGTTCCATTATGATATCATCCATCCTATGGGGGAAATAACCCATCAATAAGACTACATCATTGGCAGCAGCTTTGCAAACCAAGAGATGAATCATCCTGTCAGTTGCATCTCTAAACTTAGAAGCATCCGCATGTAAGAGAAGGTCATATGGTATCTGCCATTCACTTAAGGTTAAGAAAATGCCTCCTCCACAGTGAACCTGTCCTTTGCTATAATTCACAGCTTCCTCACTCACGTCAACGCTGGAGCGTTTTCAGATCCTACTTGCCTTACTAGTGAAATGATGTCATTAAGCACGGTATAGCTCCAACACTATTGTTTGTATTTTGTTACCTGAAAGATTTCTGCTTGTGGAAAAATGCCAGACCTCCTTAAGTTGTAGGTAGGGTTAAGAAATGTTTGTTGTGTCAATAACTTCCATTCATTATATCACAGTACTCAGAAAATGATGTCTAGGCAACCTCTACAAGAATTACTATTAAAATAAGAATGCTCCATTTTCCCTTCTAGGTTCTCTTGAAAGGTTGCGTTTTTTTAAGGGTAGATGAGTTTCTCTGATAATCATATATTTCCTCCAGCCATTCCCGATCCTACCCTTTTCTTCTTATTTTCTCACACTGCAAATTCCCCCAGTGCAGGATTCTTTGACTAGTGGCAAAGTCAGTATTTAGTCTGTATGTCAAAGACATTGGTTAAGATGGGTCCTGAGACAGGATTTTTAAAATGTGTATAATTTCATGGAACATTCAAGAAATGCTTTGGAAAAGCGGTGTAATTGTAAAAACTATTGTGTTGGTAACATCTGTTAATATGCATATCATGGTTGTGTATAAAACAAGCCACTACTATTTTGACCTCAAATTTCCCCCTATTTTTCTACGGATGCTTTTAGATCAGGAGAGTGCCAAAAAATGACAACTAACACATGCACATTCTGTCTCCAGGAGTCAGTCCAAAGCTCTAAAAGATGGCTGAGGAGCGGAAAGATGATGGAAAGCCCCCACACTGGACATCAACCCCACTGACCGAGGCAGCTGCACACCCTCACCCTCCAGAAATGAAGGACCAAGGCGGGGCAGGGGAAGGGCTGGGCCGCAGCGCCAATGGATTTCCATACAGAGATGAGGAAGGGCCCTTTGGGGAGCACGGGTCACAGGGCACCTATTCCGATACCAAAGAGAATGGCATCAATGGAGAGCTGACCTCAGCTGACAGAGAAACAGCAGGTAACTTGGGGCCGCAAGGACTTCTTTGTGCTTTGTAGTCTGGTTACTCTGGGTGGGAATTCATTTGCAGCAGCTGGTCCTTTTACTCTGCAAGGACTGGAGTTCCGCTTAGGAAAAATCGATACCCTCACAAGCCAAGCGTCAAGCACCATGGCTGTTAGCCTGTCTACTTCCAACTTGGTCCTAGTCTTCATCCTGTTTCTTGGCTTAATTTTTACTACTTGGATTTTTTTGGGCAAAACATTCAGAAAATGTATAGTTTGCTATGAGCTATCAGTAGTTTAACCCACTGGGAAAAGAATAACAATATTTTCTTTTTATTATTGATTAGAGGCATATTTCTCTTTAGGTCAAAAGCTATAAAATCCACCTCATCACCTGTCACCTGTCACCATTCTCAGATTTCTGAAAATCAATACTTTGAGTCTTAGAAAACAATATAATATAGATAGTTCTTTTAATTTTAATCTTTGTTTTCACTTTATGTATATGGATTCTGCCTGTGTATATGTATGTGTACTACATGCAGGCAGTGTTCACAGAGGTCAGAAGAGAGCATTGGATTCTCTGGGACTGGAGTTATAAATGGTTTTGAACCACCATGTAAGTTCTGGAAATAAAATTTGGGTCCTTTAGAGCAATCTCTCCGGCCCCACTTAGTTAACTCCTGGGCACTTGTATCCTAAGCAGCCCCATAAGTATAAAGCATTGATCAGAAGAAGCATTACCTTACAGTATAGCATGCTTCATCAATCAGAATTCATAATTTTATCTACTTGAACTTATAGACAACATCACTTTTTCAATAAACACCTGAACAATCTTTAAGTAATACAATAAAGAGGCAGCTGCACTGTTCCATTCAAAGCCATCCCTTACTTATTTGAAAATCAGTTTCTGTACTCATCAATAAAACTGTGATGTTTATCCACTATACACTCTGGTCAAAACACCTTATATATAAAGTATGGGGCATACTCAACGTTAGACCATACTTAGAACTCACAAGGTTCTTGGTACAAATTATACGTTTGTGTATATGTGTATATGTGTAAATATGCATACATATTGCAATATGATTGTAATAAGGAAATACTGAAGAAATTTAAATGACAGAAGAATATTTAAGATACACAGTTTAAATTTTGAAACAGCAGTTTACTAGTAAAGTATTTTCTACATCCTAAGTGTTGTATTAGCTTCCTTACAACCTCTGGTGCCCAGACCCCATGAATCCAAGATTTTTATGGCATATGACCTCTGTAGAAAGTAATTTGGATACAAATCCTGGGGTGTTAAGTGCCAAATGAGAAGTATGGGAAAGGCAACGTTTAATGGCGATTGTTTTTACTTGGGAAAATTTTCCCAATTTGTCCTAAGGTACCAAATAAATTCACAGATATTTACCAAGATGGTAGATTTCAGTGGAATCCAGGGTAACTCAGCCTGTCAGACACTGCAGAAGACATTAACTCATGGTGCCACTGTCCCACTGTTAGCATGCTGTCTCCATCTTAGAGTGTGTCTTCTCACTAAGTTCAATCTTCTGCAGTTGCTCTGATACAAAGCCTCTGAGAATTCCGTGAAAGCCCTGCAGGATTCCACAAGAACGGTAAAAGGAGGATAACAGTATCTTTTGACTAAACCAGGAAATTGAGAAGTTGTGTAGTGCTCCAAGGAGACATACATCCTATTAATAAGGCATTACGATTGAAAATGCGCTTGCCTTTCATGGTTTCAGTGAGGGTTATAAAATATTATAAAGCCAGTGCTCCAAGACGTAGTATCTGTTAATTACCATTGTTGAGGGTGGCAGTGGTGGTGAGGGTCTTGAACAAGGACTTTTTATCTCTAGCTGAGTACAGTGTAACTTGACGAGGGTGGGACTCCCTGCTGAGAGGACTCTGATAGGTTTGAGGCATAAGAAGATAAGGACAAACTACAGCATCATGATTAGAAAGAAGAAATGGTACAGAGTAAGATTTTATTGATCATTATATCCTGCAGCCCCAGGCTTTACAGCTGCAGTGTTCAATAAATGTGTGTTGGGCCAGTGATTGAATGATAGGCAAATGCAAAGGCGATCTTGTTTCAAGTTAATTGGAGAGCTATACTTTTGTCCCCTGCTTTTAGAGACCTCTGTTGTTGCACTGCCATTGGTTTGTTTTTGTTTTAGGAAAGAGTAACACTCGTATGTAGCCCAAGCTGACCTTGAACCCACTGTGTAGTCCAGACTCAACTTAAAGCCAAGGTTATCCCCTTCCCTCAGCATCTCAAGTACCAGAATTATAGACATGAGCCGTCGTGCCAGGGCTAATCTTATCTCTTAGATTCTCAGCCCATCACCCTTATTGACTACCACTGAGCAATGCAATGCAATGCAGGGGGAAAAATCACTGTATCTTGTTCAAGTTATGGACAATGAGTATCATTTGATATCCTATTTATTCAGTGGTCTTAATGAAGTACTTAACAGCATCAGAAAAAAAAAATCTATTTGCCAGGTCACTGTGTTCTTGCCAGATTCCTTCAGAAGATAATATAAATGAAATCCAACTCACAGGTATTTCTTTTGAGTGATGGTGCCAGGAACATCTAGTGTTTATTACGGATTCATCTCAACATGTATTAACTGAGTCTTATGTTAACCTGGAGAAATTGATTTGAGGCATTCATATGTAGACTCACAGTGACAGAGGTGGTACATCGTCATCTGTGGGTTGCCTTAGTGATGGTTTTAATCTAAACGATGGTGTGGTTTTTAAACTAGCTCTTTTCTAAAAATAACAGGCCAATTGTTGAATCCCTAAGATATGCAGGTGTGGAAAGCTGTAGGGAGAAGATTCTGTGTAAAACTTGGTTTCCTCATACTTAGAAAGAATGCTCCAATGATACGTTAATACGAAATCAGCTTTATTAAACAAGTAACTGTTATCACTGATGCTTTGTAGATAACTTCCTTAAAATATGTGTTGTAAATTATGCCTGTGTAAGCAAATCCCCTTAAATCTCAAATACAACATTTTTAAATGGTTATGTTTGAGAGTGTTGACCTCTCAGGGACTGCGTTATATTTGGAGGTGAGCATTTCAAGGCCTCATTGCTTTTGTCCTTCACCTACAGTGCAGAAGTGTATCACATTTCTCCCATAAAATATAATCTTCGAAAACAAAACTGTTCACATAAAGCACTCCTCAGGGTGAGGAGGTCTTCACCTATGCTTGTTGTGGCCTGGAAATACCTACTGGATTCAAAAGTGTTTCTTCTGTTTTCATCTTCAAGATGGTTCTTTTCATTTCTCACAAGTCTTTCCTATGAGCTTTTTTTTTTTTTAAATCATCTCTATAAACATAATAGCCAAGAATAGAAACATTATGCCTCACTAAGACTGGGCCTCCTTCAGCCTAGAGCCCTACCTTCTCCCTCATGCACCATTTGAGTATTGACTTTTATTTATGAGCTTTGAGAGGTTTCAAAGATGAACATCCATGGTCAACTTGCCTTTGTTCTTGTGCATTGAGGCCAGTATTGAAAAGCAGGATAGGTTAGAAGGGAATAATATTTTAATCTTACTTCTTTACACTTGCCTAGTTTTCTTTTCTTTTTAAATTGTTTCTCAAAGCATAATTGAGAAGAAAAAATGCCTCATATAATTGATTCCTTTCTTCTGCACTTGAAGAAAGCTAGAGAAATGCCTCTTGGCTCCCACAGAGTTCCAAATCTGAGTGACAGTTAGATGCCACATCTGTAAGTTTCTTATCCAGGAGCCAGGCTCAGAAGTACATTAGAATTTCCATTAAAATAGCATAAGATTGCTTGAAAAAAAAAAACAGAAGTGTTGATTTGTATCTATAAAATCTATAAATCTTGGTATCTAAAAAAATCTATAAAACTTTGATCAGAACATCATTATAGAAAGGGGAAGTTGTATGAGCGTCCTTTCAAGTGATGTTTTAAGGGTGCGGGACACAGTTTCCATAGTAGGTGAGCCTGTGACTTGGCGCTGTAACAGTGTCACTTCATTTGGTGCCCTATTTTCTATGGTATCAAATCTTACCCTTACTGAGTCTAATTATGAAATCACTTTAATATAATGTTTTCTGATTGCCAAAGCCAGATCTGCGAGATATTAATTCTGCATTTCTCACCATGCTCTAAACACCACTTTCTATTCAGAGATAGGAAAGTCTCTGCTTCTTTTCATTCCTCAAGGGTCGTTTGACAGCCTGGAGCCTGCTCTCCTTATCCTTACTGACATCCAGGGATAGAGCCAACTGCCAAATAAACAAGATAGACAGAAATGGTGTTTGAACAGGATAACAGTGTGTTTTCCTGCAAGTCATTGTTCCTTATACAATGCGGTATATCAAGCATTTACACACTGTATTCAGCACTACACACAGTCTAGAGAATATTTAAAGCATATAAGAGGATTGTAGAGGCTTTATGTAAACATGGCATTTTATGGAAGGATTTGAACACAAGATTTTGATGTTCCAGGGAATCTTCAGCCACCATCCCACCCAAGGACACACAGGGACAATTGTGTACTTAGAACTACAGCTTGGAAATTTGCATAGCATCCCAGGCCTCCACGAGGCTCTAGAGTTTGTACACCATCATGACCTTGATTACATTCCTGTCATTTTGAGGTGTCTACAAAGATATCTGTCATTAGTGTTTCCATTTTCAAATGATAAAATTAACACAGAGACTGGTTAAAAGAGTTATCCAGAGATGCACATTTAGGAGATGAGGCTGTTGACTTGAGAACCCAAAAGCCAGGAACCCTGTGCAACCTGAATTCATTCTGAGTTGTCCAATCACAAGGAAAGACATGTAAATTTCGTTTATATGTTTTATTTACTTTCTAAGTAGGTTGCTGACTGTCAAGGCTTTCAAGATTTCTCTAGATGAGTTATATTTCTGGTTATCAGAGTTAATCTTGTAAATCTCAGTATTTGTTCCTTATTGGAAAACATTAATGGAATCTGGCCATTCCCTTGCCATCTTTCCAAGTAATACAACAGGTATTCAGAAGGAATCTACAAGATGAGCTTTCACATGTAACCCTCCTCAAGTGTAGTAAATCCCTGAAAGCATTTGCCACGGGGTCCAGGCTTCTTGCCTTGTAGAAGACAGCTCCTCTACTGCCCCTCTGCGGAAGTCATCAAGGACAGGCAAAGTGCACATTTCTATTACAGAGCCCACATTCACACTCCTGGAGCACGGCATAAAATCGTAGTGTGATTCTCAGTTTCCTCCTAAGTGAAGAAAGGAGGCAGAGAAGAAAGAGATATTTATAGATATCAAAGTATGCAAGTGTTCACAAGCAGACTTTGGCGACTTCAGCTGGCCTCAAGCATGATGCTTTGAGCATTAATAGGGAGAAAAAGGCTGGGATGAAGTGGTTTCTTTTCCAATATCACTTGGAGTAAATACATATCACATGAAAGGGTTTTTCTCTACTTAACTCCTAACCATTGTCCGCAATGCCTTTTTCCCCCCTGGCATGTCTTATTTCTCTATCTGCCCCTACATGCCCCTACCCAGGGGATTGTATAGACTTCTCAGCATTTTAACATCCCCATAATTCAAGCAGCCCCATGACAGACAGAAATTGCATATTAAAGCTAGAAAGCACATGATGGGGTGCTGGGGGGCAAGGCTGCATCACTCATATGAAAACAGCAGATAGCTCTGGCCTTCTGTCTATTCTCCCTTTTCAACCTTAGAAAAGTGAAACCTGCTTTGTGTTACCCTCCCATTTTTCCTGCGTCCGTTTCCAAAGAGAGATCCCCTGTAAAATCCGATCTATTGCGGATACTATGTGAACATATGCCGAGAAAAATAGTGCAGTGCCATTTCTCCAGCAAAATGACTAAAGGTATCTGAATCAGCCCCTGAGGCAAATAAACAAGGAGCCCTAACAATACAAAAGGTTGCAGATTTTCTTCTTGTTGCCACGCCAACCACTCATTGCTCCGGCTGCCATTTCCCAGGAGCTCCGCAGAGAGAGGCGTGTGCAGAGCTGTTACTTAGCATTCAAGGGTGGATCTGCAGAAAAACACACAGCCTCACTGCAAAGCGGCACCGGTGGATGGAACCAGAAAATGGGGATGTTTCCAGTGTTTTCCTCATGAAGGTTAGGCATCTGGTCTACAAAGAATGAGAGAGGTGGATTTTTTTTTTTTTTTTTTTTTAAATTAAGGCAGTTCCATGAGGTTTGTATCTGTTGCTTGCTTTGTCTTGTGTGGTCTCCAGCAGATGAAGTGGGTGTTCATTTCTGTCATACTATGTGGTTTGTTGTGTTGATGCCTCCTGAGTCTGAGCCTATCAGGTCCACTTATGGACAGTGTCATAAAGAATGATGAATTTTGCTCCTGGGAGGAAATGGGCATACATATACCAGGCAATGCCAGCTAGCGCAGTCTGTGCTTTATAAAATAGAGGGAAGGATGAGCACCTAATAAAGTTTTTGTTTAAATATATAGTTGTAGGATGGCTGTCCCATCATCTTTGCTTCTCAGTAAAAGCCAGAGTGGGATAACATTGTCTTAAGCCAGTAATTATAAATCAAAATATTAGGGGAAAAAAAAGCGGTTTCTCAAGACTGCCTCGATTAAACCCAATGACTCAACAAATTGAAATAGTATTTTATTTCTTGGAATTTTAAATGCCTATAGACTTTTGAGTTATGACGAGCAAAGCTCTACATACACACACATGCACACACACACACATACACACACACACGCACACACACACCACATACACACACACACCACACACACCACACACACACACACACATACTCATACACATGCATATTTATATTGAATTAAATGTAAGTATAATTTAATTATGTTTATGGTTTTTTAAGCTTTCCCCTATTAAGAATTTTCTAAAATCTTATGTTTTCCCCACTCTAATTTGCTGTTATATTTTGTCATTGTGATTTCTTTTATTGCCCTCCAACCCCTGAGGGGGAAAACCCCCCATTTAGAGAAAAGTTCTCAGCAGCTCATAAGATCTTTTTCATTTATACTAAATATGGGAAGTAAGTAATGGAAGAGACCCTTCTGAGATTCATTTCTAGACTTTCATAAACCTTTGATTTGGTTAACGTCATAGAGGAACTTTTGATATTCTCTCTATTGGTAAATATCATTTCTTCACAAAACAAAAAAGGAGGGAGGGAGGGAAGGAGGGAGGGAGAGAGGGAGGGAAGGAGGGAAAAATGTGGTAGTAATTTTTAATAATAATTTTACCAGTATCTTGAGACTTTATGAATCACCAAGTAGTAATGTGTTATTTGAATTGTATAGTAGAATATATTTACATATCCATACATTCATAAATATATATATATATACTTTGACAATATGCTGTTTTTGTTGGAAGTATTTGCACTGAATAACAAGGGTCTGGGCTTTGAGCTTTGCTTTTGTTGCAGTTAGAAGGTTGAGGGTACTTTGCTGTGAGCACCCCCTCTCTTCCACAGACTGCTCAGACACACTGACTTTCTGCTTTGGTGTGTAGAGCCCTTCCCTCTTCTTCCTTCACGCTTCGTTGCTCCTTACTGCCTTACATAGAGCATTTGCACCTGCCCTCAGGGGAGTATCGAAATTCATATCAGGAACAGACAAATAGATGGCTGGTGCTGCCTTACAGCTCTGGTACATTCAGTCTTAGCTGACTGGGCATCATGAATCCCAGAAGAGGAAAACTGGAGCACATGCTACCAGCTCACCATGCAGCAGCTCTCAGAAAATGAGTCACTGTTCAGCCACACTCGTAAGAAATACAATTCTAACCTGGCCACACCAGTGAACCGAGAGACAACAAGCATATGCCTTCTGGGGGTTCTCCTTCAACCTTTAACAGCTATGCAAATGCTAGGTGTTTACCAGAATACAAATATGAAAGCAAAATGTCTGTATTTGAAATGTTTTGCAAGAATAGTCAGAATTTCACAAAGTATTATATTTAGGTAGATAAAGAGGAAATCTCAGAGTTCCAGGACAAATTATCTATAGTCGCACATCCTGAACATTAGACTTGAGTCTAAATTGGAAGTTCAGATCAGGACTGTGCTGGCAGATGAGTACCACCTTTCTTTATGGGTTTCTCCAACCTGAATGATCCCTTGTAGCACATCTACATGGTGGCAAGTCAATCTGTGATGGTTTCATTGTAGATCAGAATTGTGTGACACAGTGGGGAAACTTTTGAGAAGGGTTCTTAGAAGTCTACCAGCAAAGGCAGAACTGTGATGATCGCATTCTCTGGTGAAGAATTCCCAACACTAGCAGGGACTAAGCTTGTATGTTGCTGAGAATACCCATTCAGGTGTCCATCTACTGAGGTTATTTTATTAATTGGTTTTTATTCCAAGGCTGTAAGTGCTTTGAACTTGTACTTTGTTTTTCTCTCTTCCTTTGACATATATTACTCTATTTCCTGGTGGAGACACTAATGAATATTTTAAACTAATACAGAAAGAGATTGGGAATCCATGTTTGGAATTAAGAATGGAATTTGTCACATAGACAAAATTGTACTACAAAAAAAGATATTTCAGTGTGAGTAATGCATTTGTGAGAAAGACTGAATCAGAACAACATACTGGGTTGAAAGAATAAATTGAGAATCTATCAGATTAAGGTGGATTCGTTGTAAAAATGAGAGAGTTGTTGGTTGAAGTAGAAAGTAATTTAAAAGGATCTATAATCCTTCGGTGTGAAGATGCTACCAGATTCTAATAGTAGGGGTGAGGGTTGGAGGGTTGAGAATAACAAAAGATATGTAGCACATCTAATCAGAGACATTTGCTTGATAACTGCTAAATTGGAAGTAATATGAAAAGTTAATATCAACAAACTTCTTAGAGAAATAGAAATCTAACACATAAGAGTCATAGATGCCCAGAAATTCTCTATTTTCATTCTTGCAAAATTGCACTCAATGTAACATTGGCCTGGACTAAAAAAATAGCTTGAGATGGGAACACAGACATGAATTTTTTTTTTTTTTGAACCTCTGGATGTAAGGTAAAAGATTTGTTTGCTGTTCTGGGTCAAGAGCACAGAAAATCTCAGCCTGACTGAAGGACATATTGTATGTCTTCATCATGGGCTTAACTGTACTCATTTAAAGGAGTATGGTGATACTATCTTGGAAAGATGATACTTTCCAGATTGATGGCCCATTTTCTCTGTTTTATCTTTGAATCTATGAAATGACTTTGTAAATGGTAAGGTTTAGATAGTATTTCTATATTGAAATGGGAAAATTATAAATTGACAATAGGAAAAATAAGTTTCACTTGTAGACAGGGATGAGCATTGAGCTAAGGCCTTGTTCTTATAAGTAAGCCTTCTACTGTGAGCTATGTCCCTATGATAGGAATTTTTTTAATTAGATGTATTTATTTTGTCTTGTTTAAAGTAGGACATTCCTATGATGTATCATTTTCTTTTAGATAAACGAGCTGAAAGGGCCTGTTTTTTGTTTGTTTGTTTGTTTGTTTTTGTTTGTTTTATAAGCAGCAGAGAGGTCAAAGAATTGATTGAATGTGTCTTTCCATTGGCACGTGTTTCATTTGAGTTCCCAAACATGTTACCATCTTTTTAAAAATGGCTGTTGGCTATCATCAGCTTTGAAAGCAAAGATCTGTAACATTGCATAGACTGGAATAAGGGTTGGAATGTATCCCAGTGTAGCCCCACTGCCTTGGTGTGTGAGACCTTGAGTTTAATCACCAGTACTGAAAAATAAGTCCCACTAGACTGTGGGGATTGTTTTTGGTGCTTCTCTGTAAGACAAAACACATGTTGTTATAAAAACTGGCTTATTTCTTTTTTGTTTGCTCAACATGGGGACTACAGATACACACCAATGACCAATGAAAATTACCCTTTTCCTCAAAATTCAAAACACTTTGCTGATACAGGACCATAAAACATGTTAGATATTGTCCTCAGGCCATTTCTTGCCTTCCTGTTCTAAATTCTTATTTCAATAGGAAACAAATGATTAAGTTTGCAACCCAAAATATAGACACTGTGAAAGTCATAGTTTAGTAGGGCAAGTTCATCTAGTTGGGATAGCAGCAATCCCCTGCCTCCATGCAATGACCGTTAGCATGTTGTTAGAGGATATTCAGTTCTTGCAGTTCTCACTGAACCACATTTAACTTGTGTGTCTAATGCAAGGACATTTAGGATTACTCTCATGAGCTTGGAAATTGGGGTCATAGGTTTCGTTTCTAGCTGTTAATTGTGAATTTATATTTCATGACCCAGGATCAGTTCACCAATTTGAATTATTTGAGTGTGAAAATGTATTCTTCGTTGTATATTAAATTAAAAAACCATTGAGCATTTCTTCACTGAGAGAAAATGTTCTGAGTCCTCTGTTCCTTAGCTCTCCAGTGTGACAGAGAGGAAGGGAGAATCTCTACAGAAGACAGGATACCACTCTTCACCAGATCTGGTACAAAATAAGTTAACCAATTATGATAGGAAATACTTTAGAAACTATTTTATTATAACATTAAGATATTCTTAATTACAACATCAAGAGATTCCATTGTGGCCTAAAGATTCTCAAATAAAACATTAGTTAGTATAATGCTATAAACTTCTCTTTCTATGACTTTGGTTGAACCAAGTCATTCTGCCTTTTTGTTTTGTGTTATATTTCTCAATTATATAACAATAATATTGCAAACAAAAAGCAGAGGTGGGTTGTTGAGCCCCTTGGGTTCTTGGAGTGTTTTGCTTTATTTACCATTTCTACCTTAGGAAAGTAAACCCACACTGTCAATTCACATAAAGCACTCTTGGTGGAGGGAAGGTGGCTGTAGACATTGGGAATCGATGGTTTTTCAATACAAGTGGAATATAAACAAATCAGAGACATAGACCATCTTAGATATACTTTTACCAGCAGGAAGTGGTTATCAATGATGTTTTCCTATAAAGTTTTAGGATTGTGTAGGAAATCTGAGTTTTCACATTCTCAGGAAGCCCATAAACATCCTCCCATAGGAATCCTATCCCCTAACTAAATCAGGCTCTGTCTGTGATTAAGTATCACATCATATTCCTACGACCCTAAGAAAAGTTCGGAAGTAAATAAAACATGCTTTTGCGGGCTTCTCTGATAGCTTTCTCGGTTCTGCTTTGTAGTTACTTCAAGGTGTCAGTGGTCACAAGTCCATACATATGCTATTCATCCCCTTCCCTCATGCAAAGCCTGCTCACCTTTCCCTACAGTGTGCTCACCCAGATGGCATCCTGTTTTGCATATTTTACTCTACAGCTCCATCAAAGCTCAAGCACTACTCTCTTCCTGCTGAGCTCCAATTCAGATAATAAATATAGTAATAGACTGAGAAAAGCAAACAACACTGAAGCAAAGCCATCTGTGTCAGATTTTATTACAATAGCTCCCCTGAATCTGGTTTATGTCATTTGTACGTTTGTACAGATTTTTGATTTCTTGCTTTACTACTTTTTGTTTCTTATATATCTTTCATAATGATCCTTCTGTAGATTACACTTGAAGGAATACTTTCATCAGTCCGGAACAAACATTAATCATTGCTTTAGAATGTCTTCTGACGTGAAACTTTTAGAAATCATCAAAGGTTTTTTCTTTTATTTTCGTCATTATGTCCATTACAAAGGCAATATTGAACTTAACATTTCTTTTCCTACTTAAAACTATGCTCTTAGAAAGTGGTTCAGTTTTTGGTACTAACTGGTTGTTCCTAGCCCAATGTACTTAGTGTTCATCAGTTATACTTCTTTGGAAGTATAATTCTGTAACTGAACTCTTACTTAACTATACAATTAATAATATAGGATTTGCTACATGTATACTTATTATGTCTTTATTTTTTTACTATAGGTATTCCAATTCTCATAATTTCATTGTACTTTCTAAGATTATGAACAATGGTTCTATGTATATATGCTATTATAATTTGAAAAATATAAGGAATTACTATAAGTAACATATAATAGGTCCCTTCAAGTGTTGGTATAAAGAAAATGTATGTGAACAATATTTTTTTACAATTACTGTGTCTAAAATAAAATGTGGTTATGATAGGGACAGTCACTTAGTTTGTAGTTTATGATGCAAAGCCAATGTTGCTGATGAGGACAGCCATTTCAGTCTCAGGAATGTGTTAGGACTGAACATTTAATCAAGCTGTACTTATGCAGAAGTCATGTTGCCTTCCCTGCATGGTGACTGAGTGTACTCTTATGATATATGTGAACAAAGTAATTTCCCTGAAAAGAAATTCTTAAATTATGTAATCTCCTCAAAACCAAGCTATGCTGAGGATAAGCAAGAAGGGGAAACAAATGTTCACTAACTTAATGGTTTAAGCCAAATTATTATAACACTGGTTACAATAGAAAAAGCTAGGCTTAGGTAACAAGTGAAGACTATTTCTGATATAAAAGGAATATATGTTTCAAAAAATCTGTATTATGTTTCATTTTTCTTATTCTGTCATTGCCCTCAGGCATTTCTAGGTTTTGTAGCTACAGAAGCATTACTTTCATCATATGAACTCTGTCCCCACTCCTCATGCTCAAGTCTCTCATGGGATTCAGAGCTGAAACCTTAAAACAGAAAGAAACTCTTGTGTAATTCCTGTATTCGGTGCTGACACACAGAGACAGGCATGTACATGCACACACACATGTATATTTTGTATATTCCACAGTTATTGTTTTCAGGAAAAATTTGTTCAAGTTCTTATTGTTTTACCAATAATTTATCTTCACATTAATGTTTCTAATAATATGTTATACTTAGCAGAGAAGACACTACAAGTTTTCAAAAGTCTGCAAAAGAATAGTGCATTTTAATAAGATATAACATTGAACATATGAATCCCTCATTTAGTGTTATAAATCTCCTAATAATTAAATGATTATATTTCATGTGTTGGGATTAAGCTGTTTGAAATTTTCAGGAAGTAAATTCTTCATTAAGTTTATGTTTACCAAGTAATTTATATGAGTGAAATATTATTCTTAATAATCACATTTCTATTATATGAGCTACAAGTATATATATGTATAGTAATACTATAAATCAGCCCCCAAACCATATATATATATCTTAGAAAGTGTAAGTAAAGCTATATTAGGACCATATTCACTTAACTATATGTCTTTTTCTTAAATACTTTTCTCCTCTATTTCTATCTGGAATGCTAAATTTGGAAATAGTATTTCCCAGTAGATTCCATTTTTGATCTAGGCTTGTCTAATTACTTTTGACTCAATCCTTTAGCATCCTTATGTTGTAGTCTTCCCTCGCTGATATTTATCTTAATTTGCTGCACCTTCCTCCTGAAACAAATTTGAAAGTAAGAGTAGTCCAGTGAAATCGCGAAAGAATTCATTTGAGCATGCCAAGGCATAATCTAGGTAATATTATGGATGTGAACACATAGTTTAAGGTAGGAAGAAAAGAGAATGGGGAGGTATAGAGGTATGGTTCTGCAATAAAGTACAATGTGTGCTGTTAAGAAAAAAACAGAGTTCAGGTCCCATCTCTTAATTAAGTGGCTCACAACGGACTCTAATTCCAGCTCCAGGAGATCCAACACCTCTGGCTTCCACGGATCCCATCGCTTGCACAAACCTCCACGTAGAAATAAATAGGCACATGCATGAAAAATTTTTAATACACATAGCTTAAAAATATTTTTTGAAAAGAGAAAGAAAGGGGATTCTTCCTATAATCATAATCCCTACTGCTTTGGACATGGCTGTCAAAAGGGAAGTCTTAGGCATGGCCATGGAAGAATCAGTCAAAAATCTGTGGCCACTAATGGAAAAGAAGAAAAAGGAAATGTATTCTTCCATAAGATTACTTTGGACTTCAAGTATAGCTGTATGCAGGGGTGCCACGTCTTTCTATCTCCTGGTAGTTGCTAAGCATTCTTACATTGTCTAAAACAGACATAAAATGACTCCTTTCTGGAAAAAAAAAATACTGAATTCTATACAACTGTGATTGCTTAAATGTCTCTGCTCATTAATTGACTCTACTTGCACTACATTTGCCCCTTCAGTAACGTGGAGCTTGTTTCAATAGTACATCTTTAGAAGAAGTGTTCAGGAGAAATGGCAGCTGAGCAAAGATATGTAGCTGCAACATGGCCTGTTGTGATGCTACGTATTAGCAGAAGTCCGAAGAGCAGGATATGTCAGTGCTGGCCTCCCATTAATACAAAGATGCTAGGGAAGCAAACAAAACCCTCCAACAGTCTGCTTTTTAAATGCTTTCATTACCAGATGATTCCAGGAAGCATGTTCATAGGAGCCATTTACTCTCCAAATTAAGCAAGAAGCGGGGAATTTTCCTCTTTTTTTCCCCTCCTCTTCATGAATTTTTTTGAGGGTGTTTGTTTAGCAGAGCTCTTCGAACCACACAGTGCTTTCCTTGTTGACTAGATTCCAGCAGCAGCAGCAATTAGCATTGGTTTCCTAGGCAACCGTTTTGTACCCTACTGAGAAAAACCTCCTTGACAGGAGCATTCTGTCTTAAATTGTTTTGTTTTCCTTTTTCTCCAAGTGTACGGTAGACTGATTTGTCATTTCTTTTAACACACCATTATTGTACCCACGATGCTTCAAAGCAGAAACATTTAGTGGTTTTTATAGCCATATGGTTGAATTTACTGTCAATGCATCTTGGTTCACTTTTAACAAGCTGCAAGAAATCAACAAAAATACGTGTCCGGGCATATGCCAGTTTCCTTGCACTTTGTGTTCACAGCATAACCGGTGAACCATAGGATGTCCAAGGACGCATAGCTGGTCTTGACCCAAATCCACAGGCTTCACATTCAACAATTATTGATTCTACCAACACTGTTACATCTTCACTCAAGAAGCAGCTCCGAATGTTCAGAACTGTTAAGAGATTGTCAACTCCATCAATTTTATTAATTAACGGAGTTTTAGTAGATTAATATCACAGAAACCACAGTATGAAGAACTACGCACAGGTTCTGGGCCTGCCTTTAAAATCCTGCCATCATGAAGGCTGAGAACCAAAGGGTCTCGGTGATGGTGGAGTGTGAATGATGTGCTGGAGGAAAACAGAGCTGATGCAGCTATAAATCCTGAGCTGTACTGTGCAAGGTTAATTTAGACACCTTTTGTAAGGGACAAAAGCCTCGCACAGTGATGGTAGCCAGCGCCAAGCATTGAAGCAAGGAGGTATTCCAAGTGTTTTCCTAAGTGGTGATGTATTACCTATCTCCGTGTTTCTTGCTCTATATCTTTGTCACTTATTTTAATAGCATCCAATATCCAACAACTTTACAACTTTGTAAGAAGCTTGTGATGAATTAGACCCAGAGGAGCTACCTTTAGTGTTTCCTTCTAAGTAGTTTGTAACTAGGTCTGCTTGAGTAATTTCTGAGTTTGGCATTTTTGTTATACAAATGT
The DNA here is from genome assembly GCA_033318265.1 of Phyllotis vaccarum. NCBI lineage: Eukaryota > Metazoa > Chordata > Mammalia > Rodentia > Cricetidae > Phyllotis > Phyllotis vaccarum. Next base: position 17,071,673 of record JARWLC010000007.1, read on the forward strand.
TTCTTACAAACTTTTCTTTGCCTTGACCTGAAATACAACCCAGCTGTTTTCATTGCTTGTAAAAACTCATTGTCATGTTGACATTAATGACTAAAAACTATCACAAGTTTAACATTCAAACACTAGTGACTTCTCCAATGCTAAGCTGCCGTTTATCAGCTGAAATCCTAACATTCACAAAAGAGAAAACAGAAATACCACACATGCTCCTTGACTAATGTAACTGCTTATACCATAAACTAAAAACCTTTTTCTTCTCCAAAAGTTTTTAACTTCACAAAATTTTAAGGTTTTCAAAATAGGTACTTGCAATAAGCAATACTATGCTTTCAACTATAGAAGTCAATATTATTGTTAGTTGTATATGATTGATAACCGTATAATTTATGTAGAATACAATAGCTTTTGTCCTCTCAACAGCCAATTTCTAGTCATAAATTTGCATGTTTATTTGAAAAAGAAAAAGAAGGTGTAGAAAATAAATAATGAAAAATTTAAATGTCTTTTACTCTTTCACCTATAGCAGGAGATTTCATGCTACTAATTGTCCTAGGGAGGGGTAAAGCCATCAAGCTCTTTGGAGCTTCATTTAGAAGGCAGTCCAAAGCGGGGACTTGATAATAGGAATCTCAAGTAAATGGGACCCCAGAATTTATGCAGCCAATTAGAAAATAGAGTGTTTTCTTCTTTGAAAACTTTGTCTTTGGAAAATACTTCTTCCGATCATCCTTATAGTCACAAGTATTTACAACAATGAGTTATGGTACCAAGAGATAGCCTAGTGGGGCTAGTCGCTCAGAATACACTCGTGGCTTTTAGTGAGATACTGAGGTAGTAAGGACCATCTGGACATATCCCTTTCATTAAAGATTCTTGGTGAACTATTATATATTATGTAATTATCTAGCTGAGATCCCACATCATCCCATGTACCAAGTGCTATTATTTCTTCCATCTTGTGAGTGAAACTTAGAAGCACAATGAGTTTGAGTGGATTTGTTAGAATAAAATAACTAGATGGTAGAAATTAATTCAGTACAAACCCATATTGCTCTGAACCAAAGACCTGAATAGTTGTTAATGACTTACCCTAAAGGATAGATACCCTCTAAATAGGTAAGAATATGATGGATGGGTGGGTGGATGAGTGGAAGGTTGACAAGTGGATGAATAGATAGATGAATGGAAGCAACAGATATATATGTAGGATGAATAAAAATATTAAACATGATTAAATATATGAAAATAATAAGCATATGTATATATGATAAGAATCATAGTCTTTATAATTTACTTTTATTAACTTGATGTTATGACTGTCATACTTGGTCATTTGTGTTTCTTTGGTACATTTATTCTTAATTGTCTGTGAACTTCCCCAAACCCTGAGTGAATTTGCTCCTATCCCAGGAGTCAGGTAGTTCAGACACAGAAGCCACCCAAGAGAGATCTAATTACATTTCTTCTGGGGGAAAAAAAGCCAACTCTTACTCCATAGGGAACAAAACCATTGCTATCCTTTTAATTTTTATTCGCCTCTTTCAAGGAAGATTGTAAATTCACTGAACCAAAAGAAATCCCCAGAGCTCCTTGTCATAATCATGTATTTCCAAATACATTGAAATTTTTAATAGGAGGTATATTATTTTCTATTTGAAAAGATTTAATAAACAACTAAAAGACATTAGTTAAGCCTATAAGAACTTGACTTACTCATATGCTCTCAGATTATCCTTAAAATAGAATTTTTTAAATCAAAAATGGGTGCTGGGAGTTGAACCCAAGGCCTTATACATTCTAGGTACAATGTCTCCAGCTCTTGATAAAGTCTTTAAATAAATAAAAGTTTGCCAAGCCTCTAGGATCATGTTAAAACTATTTTCTGACAATTATGTTTAAATGTGTGCAAAAATCATACCACCTCATTCATAAGTTATATTCAACTGAAAACCAAAAGTGCATTTCTAAAATAGTTTTCTCTCAAACAAAATTTAAAAATTTCAGTTATTCTATGATTTCCCTTCAAAAATTTATAGAAACTAGATTGCTGCTCACCAATGAAACATGATAATGTGTTTACAGTGTGTTTTGTGTAGCATGAATGTGATTACATGGACCAGAGGCATGCCTTCAATTCTCTCCTCACTTGTCTCTACTTAGACAATTTTAAAACCCTTTTATAAAATGCCCATACGCCTATTTTGGCTATTTTGTATTAATACATTCCATATGTATCAAGTTCTATTAGTTTATAAACAAACTAATTCTTGGTTAATACCAACATGCAATCCTACACAAAAGAACTGAAATATGTAAACAATGCTCAGTTATAATTTTGTCATATCAGATAATGATGATTGTGCTTCTTATTATTATTTTCCCAATCAAAAGACCTTTACTTCATATAGTTGTAGACTATAAAAAGTTAATTAATATTCAGGTACTTAGGACTCCAATTTAAATGATACTCATCTAAAACAGGTCAAATTCTTATAAAGTATATGCAATAGTTATGCCTTTTTAAATTTGGCAATGATAATATGGAACATAGGATTATTTCTAATTTGTATAAATGACATAAACAAAATATTTTATGTTTATTTTTTAATCCTTTCACCAAAATATCAAATCGTATTAAGTATCCAGTCTAGAAAATAGCTCAGTGAGGAAGGCTTCAAGAATTGTGTGCATGTCAAAAGAAATCACCTAGGACTGTGGGCATTTATTTACCAAGTATAGTCATGTGTCTCTCAGCACAGTTTTAAACACCACTGGAGCATAGTAAATGTTATATCAGTGCTAATAAGATTCAGGAACACTCTAGAAGACAAGCTTCGTCCTGTCTCAATGTCTACTGTGTCTGGACTACCTCCCTTTTTACTCTCAATTTCCCACAAAACACTGGAGTAGTAGAAGAAGCATTCTCAACTGATGAGTTAGAAATGTCCGGCTTGCACTGAACAAGTATCTGGGAATTCCCAAAACCTAAGATTTTTCCTTTTATATACAATTGAACAACTCTTGACTCCTGGTTTGGACGTCTGGTCATTATATGCTCTTTTGTTACTGTTTATTTGCAGAGGAGGTGTCTGCAAGAATAGTTCAAGTAGTCACTGCTGAAGCTGTAGCCGTCCTGAAAGGTGAACAAGAGAAGGAAGCCCAACACAAAGACCAGCCTGCAGCTCTGCCTTTAGGTAAATAAGAAAAGCCTAGGTGAGGGCAAGCATTTGCTGTCCCTTGGCACAGCATAAAGTCTACATGTTCACCAGATATATTCTACTCTGTATGTACTTCGTATATGTGGCATTCATCTCCCACCTCTGCTAGAAGCACGAGGACCTGTATTGGGTTCATTGGTGGGTGTTTGGTAGGCTTTGGGGTAATAAGTTTGTTGTTACACATGATGATCCTTCTTTGTTTATTAAATGAGGATTTTATGACTCCATGCACATGACAAAAGTGAACTGAAACTTCAGTTAGAAATGACTGTTTCTCCTTAGGGGTTCAACTACACAAAGCAGTAGCTAGAGCTTTGTTAAAGCCATCAATGATTTGAATCACATAGGAAAGACTGACCTTGTGATTTGAGAATTGACTACATAGCTCATTTAAGGGTGCTTCAATATTCTTGCCTTTTCCCATGGTCATAAATGCCCTTCATTTCCACAGAGTCATGCAATACATAATCACTGAGAAGGGCACTCTGCTGGAGGCTTGCTATTCTGCACAGGGAAATAGTTCAGCCAGCACACACACACGCACACGCACACACACACACACACACACATATGTATATATACGTATGTTGAAACATAAATACATAGATAAATGACAGGTAATAGATACAAAGATAAGTTACAGATACATAAATGATTAATAGATACATAGGTAAATGATAGATACATAGATAAGTGGATAGACTGCTATATAGATATATACATACAAATTATAGCTATATAAGTAGAGAATAAATAGACCATAGATAGGTGGATAAGTGAATAGATAGCCATAGATGTAAAAATGATAGGAGTCTTTCTAAGATTCAGTGAATCTATTTCACACATACATAATGCCCAATCTGCCAAAAGACATGGCTTCTAATTTCTAAAAACATTTTTCTATTTTATAGTTCAGTGTGTCCTTAATATTTGTTTTCCTGATTAGAAGTCCTTGAAATGACCATTAAAAAAGAATAATAATGTTTTCCCTTCTCGGATTAAGAGTTTAGAATATAGCCAATATGTGTCAATCTGAGTGTTTTGATTATCAAGGACTATCTTTCTCATGAACAGAAATAGAAAAAAATACCCAATTTAAAATATTAGCCTTTAATCTATCATGCATTCCCTCCCATTCTTCGTTCCTTTGAGATAAAATTCAGGTTTGAAAATTTGAAATCTTAAAAATGTGTGGCACAAATCCCAAGAGTCAGGGAACTAAGCATCTGCTGTCACAAAGCCACCTCTAAGGTACCATGGTGTTTTGAAATTTCAGTTCACATAATTTAGCCACTGGTATTGAGAACTATTTCCTTTGAAGTTTGTCCCTGCATAGGAAGGCCATAAGGAAGGTAAGTATCTGGAAGGGCATCAGGATGGCTCAGATCCTTTCCTGGCATACTAACTCACTGGCCCAGCTCCCACTAGGTGGGTAGAGTGTGCCTGATGGTTACCATAGGCTGTGCAACTTGACTTTTCCTTTTGGAAAGAGAAAGAGAAAGGAAATTCAACCTAAAACTGAAGGGGTCATTTAAAACGCTTATCAAACAATGTGACTGTGAATGATCAAGATACTATTCATTTCTAAACATAGTAGAAAATTCCAAATTTTGTTATTTTTAATTAGACAGTTCTAATACCAACCAAAATGCTTGCCTGGGTATGTTTTATTGTAAGTATCTTCGTGCTCAATGAAATACATTATTAGCTTTACAAATACAACTTGGATTTTTTTGTTTGTGTGTGTGTTTACAAATACAATATATTTTTTTCATTTGTTTCTAACTCATTTTTATGGAGAAAATGGTTTTTAAAAATACAAATGTTAATCTTCTAAATTATCAACAGGTAAATCAGGTAAAAGATAAGAGTTTCAAAGGAGTCTTTTACAGGCTGGAGGACCATTGTGCTGAGAGAATTAATTGTTCTGTCTTTCTCCATTTTTGACCTGTAGCAGCTGAAGATACAGCCCATCTGCCACCTTCTCCACCACCTTCTCCAGCCTCAGAACAGACCGTTGCAGTGGAGGAAGGTAAGGTCTTGACCTTATAGGGTTGGGCCTATCCAGAAGGGTAAATAAACTCCAGTCCATAGCCAGGAATAACAGTACCAGGTAATGTAATTTAGATAGTCAAGAAGAAAACAAACCCATGAATGAAAACAGAATGTATTTTCTATATAAGATCAGAAGTTTCAAAGTATGGTAAGTATTTCATAAATGTAAAAATTGACTATGTGAAGGAGACTCTGTGTTCAAGTTGCTAGAATATATGTAAGCAGTTAGCTTACTGTGGAGATATTGGACAGAAGTGATACAGTCCTCTTATGATTGAAAATAAATAAATATAATCCCCAGGTCAGTAGGAGTTTGCACTTTAATATGGAAGAGCCAGAAATTATGAGTTTCACTCACAATTCTATTACTAAGACCTTTCCCAGGGCCTGTCCATAGCAAAATCTCAACAAACATTAATGAATAAACCAGGAAGCTAATGAATGAACAGATACTGAGAGCATTGAATTAGAAGCAGGACTGCTTCCCCGCTGAGACCTACTTCCCTCCATGAACACATTTTGCACATGCTCCACACAGAACACCATGTCAGCATTTCAGTTCTCATTGACAAAACAGGAAGGCTTTGAAGAACATTCCATTCACAATGTGAGACCAGAGGCACGCACTCACTACACAGCAGAGAATCACTCCTGAGACTCACAATGAACATGAAGGATGGTTGCTCTATTTAAGAGGAACACACTGGCTTCTTCTCAGTTTTCATGCCCTAGGGCCATTTTATTCACTTTTTCCCCCTTCATTTACTCTTTCTTTTTATCGTCTTCAAAGATCGTTTGCTACGTAAAAAATAAATAACGTTATCATTAACTATCATGTTTAAGTTCATAATCTGATTCACTTCAATATTTTCTAAATACAGAAAGCTAAATTACTCACATGAATACTGTTAGATCTACGGCAATTTTTTTAGTCTTAGATTTATAAACAACACCTTTTCTTAGGAGCAAGGTTTTTCTTATTTAAACGATTCGCTTCCTAATCTGGCTCCTGAAATAACATTAAAAAAGCAAAATTATCCTGTAAAAAATTTGGAACTGGAATTAGTGTGTAACAAGGATTGGCTATTATGTGGTTTATAATATTATCCACACATTTGAAAGATTCTCTTTGGCCTTATGTTTCTCCAGTCATCTGGGCCATGTTTACTGAGTGCCTACAATGCCCCAGAAACTTTTCAGATTCTGAGCAAGTACTTGAGAAAAAAACAGACATGGTTTCTGTTTTCAAAGGGCAAACTGCATAGTGAACAAAAATGCAATAAATAAGCTTACAAATAATCCAAGTGGATTACCTCCAGAAGGATTGGGACAACAGCCTCCAGACAGAACAGCAAGTGGACCCTTCTTTTATTGAATTGCTGATCCTAAAATAAGAGGAAATATCAATAGATCACAGATGGAAAATATGGAACAGAGAAAAAAGGGTACACAGATGCATACAGATAGATGAAAAGATTCCATATTCTAGCCATGGCTGTCAAGTAGTGAGACGGGGTAAGGATTGTGTAGAAGCTCACCGGGGCCGAGGGCCTAGATTTCATTCATTGTCTCCTGGACACAATAGGAAGCTGTGTAGACTCTTGTACTTCTCTCGGGTCATTGAAAGTGTTTCTGAGCTCCGACTTAAAACCATTAGAGTGCCCAAGAATTCTCCTTAACCCAGAAAGGGCTATGATGTTGACAGAGATGGCCCACTCCAAAAGTCTGCTTCAGGTCCGGTTATAGACTCCTCTTCTTCAATGGGAATTGAAGCAGAAAAGAAAAGCGATTCCTCCTATCTACCTGTTCCCTTTCTTACAGAAACACAATGCAAACCGTGAAAATATGAACAGATAAGACCCAGATGTAAAGGAGTGCCTTCCCCACATTGGTCCAGTATATCTAGGGAAGACACAAGCTCACTTCTCATTGCAAATAATTAATCGTTATTTTCAAACCTTACTTTGTAATTTGCATTTCTATTTTTTTCAAAATAGACATTAAAGTACATAAAAATCTAACGATAGACCACTATCTTTTAAGTTATGTGAAAAGATCTATGTATATTTTACAAACCCTACATTATTCACTTAAATGCCACATGATAATCTCATTTTTAATGTATGAAAGACATGATCAAGGCTAATTAGTTGAAGTTTAAAAAAAAAAAAAGGAACTACAAGAACTGTTCTATTTTTAAATCACATTTTCAGTGAGATACTAAAGACACAGCCTGGGATGCTACTGACAGCAGGTCTTCTGGAAGAGGGAGCAGGTGTGCTTATTGCCTTATCTAAGAGATTCTTTTCCCTAGAGGACACAGATTCTCCCAGAAGCTTTGAGGGCACAGGGACAGCCACTATCCAATCCTTTTATACAATAAGTAGCTCACCTAGGAAGGAAACTATTGTACTGTTGTGGTGGGCTCCATTGTTAGGATGCTTTCTGACCACCTCTCCCTTCGTTGGTCTATCCATAACAGTTGCCATTTGAACTGAGCTGTTAAAATGTGGAAGTCTGTGCAAGTGCAATAGAATATTCTGAACCAGGGGTCCTTCTGCCTTGTTAGGCTAATCCTGAATTCCAGGGTGTTGTTTTTCAGTGTGATAGAGACAGCAGCATGGTTACTGTTATCTAAAAGAAGTTCCCCTCTGTGTCATTTGGGTGATAGCAGTGGCCACCAGGAAACTGAAGAATCTGATCAAACTTACTTGCTGAGTAATATCGTAAGTGGAGTCAGCTGCCTTCTGTCAGCTGCCTTCTGTCCTGTGTCATGAGGCAACAATAATTGTCCTTTGACATCCCATGTAGCTAGATTCTCCTAAACATGACTACAGATTTGTACCATAAAGGTCTGACCACCCACGATTAAGGTTAGAATGACAAGTCTTCCTTTTTCCCAATACAAAGTTTTAAATGTGTTAGTTAAAAGTTTAAATAAAAGCAAACTAGAAGGAAAATATTCCTCAGCCGAAACCAGCTAAATATGATTTCTGAAGTCTGTAGTTATGCAAAAGAGCTATATGTAAAGGCCAAGGTTCACAAAATCATTCTATCCTTTTATAGGTCACATTGGTAAATGAAGAAGATTATTTTGTGGCAAAAACAGTTCCCCAAGAGTGTTTACTTATAGTAATGGATGAAAGCATTCTATTGTTATCTAAAGCTATGAAAGTAGCTTATACTATAAATTCATATTTTCCCTAAGTTTCTCAATGTCAAATTCAAATGTAAAATTAAGATAAAGAAGAAAACTTGAAACTGCACATATGAATGGCACCAGGCAGGCATATATGTAGTTATACACAGGGTCAGTACAATGGTTCATCTGGTGAAGTGCACTTGCTCCAAGCATGATAACCTGAGTCTGATCCCGAAGACCAACACTGTGGAAGGAGAATGCCAAGTTGTCCCCTGGCCATCACATACATACCATTGTATGCATTAAACCTATAGGCAGTTGTGCATGTGTGCACACACTAATATGATATTTTGTATACTCACACATTCTTGAAAGTTTTACAAATATCACATACTTCTTCCAACAACTTAGAAAGATAGAGAATTGCATGTTTTTGTCAGTGATATCATTGCTTACATCAGGATAAGTGACTCGGCTAGAATATATATTTAATACATCTTCCAACTCAGAATTTCATACTTTCCTAAAGCTATCTCTTTAGAATTGTTACTATAGGACTGTGAACACCAGTTGCCTTCAGACAGGAGTTCTGTTATAGGATACTATTCTTACATGGATTTCTATAAAACTTCTCCCAAAGACATATTCCATTCCTTGTTTATTTATTTGTTTATTTATTTTTACTTACCCACCCCTAATTGGTGGTAACCAAAAGCATCTGTCATATATACTTCATCCCTGCAACAAATAAGACTCTGATATCTTCTGTCTTTCCCCTGGGAGACTCCTGCACTATCCAGGCTTACTCACCTATGGCACACAACTGTCTGGCTTATTTCTGAAGCTTGTAACATAGATGGTCTTTACTCACAAGTTCTGAGCAGGAAGTTGAAGTTCTTAGAGCACAGAGTCCTAGGAGAGGCCTGGACTTACTCAGCTATCCCTTTTGAGTGAAGAGACAAAGCATAGGGAGAAATGGCCTTTCCACTTGGGCCATTAAAGATCCCACAAATGGTCCTGCCATTCTGGGATTAAAACAAAAGTTTTCAAAATAGAGAAATGCCATTTCTTGTGAGATGTTATAGATCTCTAAGCTGTTTTTATGTCTTAGCCCTTAGAACAATGATGGCGACAGGAAGCCGAATGCTTCAGAAGGCTGAAACATCACCGGTATCTAGCATCTTCTCACCACCAGCTCTCAGCTCTCAATGTCCCCTCTGTATTGTAATTGTCCCTGTTTCCCAGAACACAAATATTAAAAAGCAGAGAAGTACATATCTCATTTTTACTTACTTGACAGTTCATAAAATTGGTTGAGGAAGTTAGGCATTTTGTAAGTAATTTGCACGTATGAGAAGTTGGAGACATGTGATTGACAAGGGCAAATCAAAAGCTTAGAACTACCCTCTAGTCTCTGCTGCAGAACAGATCCTGAGCAGTTATCTGCTCAGCTACTCCTAAGAATAGCAGGCATCATTTGAGGGTTATTCTTTCCTATGGTACAACTATCATTATTATGAGAAATTTCTGCACACCCAACCAGGAATAAATTCCATGGTGCTATCAATAACTAGCATACTGACTAATAAGAGTTGAAAGCATTTTTTCTACAGAGTGTTATTTTAAATATACTCATACTTTCAATTTTATTTCCAGTTCCCAGTAGATGGTTATTGAAAAAGAAAATGCCAGTCCTTATATTACAGTGCATTTACAAACTAAGGCTAGAATACAAGTTGTTTAAAGTCTGCACAGAGAGATATTACGGGTGTTGTTTCTGTTGCTGAGGGCAGCAAATTTTCGCTTAGGTCTAGATATAAGTAATAGTGATTAGTGGCTACCACGTCACCCGGATGTAAGTCTGAAAGACAGTGACCACATCAAAAAGCCAAATAGGGCACATCCTAAAGGTTCCTAGAGTTCGTTAACTCATAGGACAGTCCAGATGTTCCTAAGCAAACTGCGCTACAATGTGAACTTAGGGAACTGTATTACTTTTTACTCGAAATTATTAACTAAAACTTAAATTAACCAAAACGTTAAGTATTTGGACATGACTAGATAATCCGTTTTCCCTCAGTAACTGAGCAGACATGGTACCTTGACAAAGTTTCTCCTTCTTAACTTCTAATTGTATGAATGCACAGCTAAAAGTTCACCTTCAGGAGGGATCTCTTTGAAAGTATCCGTTTGTTTTGTGATGATTTGATGATTTGTCTATATACCAATATTTCCTTGGTTATTCTGAATTACTGGAGAAGAATGCATAGATAATTTCTATTTCACAGCAAGGGTATCAATGTTTTGTATTCTTGTAGAACAACAGCAAAATTCCCTAAATAGTAATTTAAATTAAGTGCCCAGCAAAGCATGCACTGTTCACTGCTTCCATCCTCCATTGGCCAGTTTGTCTCAGCCCCTCCCACCCTGCTGTGTTGCTCCCTTGATCCTTCACGTCCTGTAGATGTCCGCCGTGTCTGTCTGATCTCATGTATGTCTTGTCCAGCTCTCCCTGCAGTTTCTTCCTGTGTGTCTGTTTGTAGATGAAGGGGTTGAGGATCAAGTGGGTCCTCTACACAGGTTCCCCACCCATGAACCTGCCACCAGCGGGGAGAGGCGTAGGCTTCTAGCCCCCTCCATCTCCGTGTCTGTGCCTGACGATGAGCCTTACAGTTCGGATGAGGAATACTATGAGCATCCTTTGTTCAGCTCAGAATGGACCAATGTGCTCCCCAGTGTCACAGCGCGGAGCGCAGAGGCCCACTTAGGCCGGGAGAAAGGTGAACCGGAGCATGGTGCCTTTTGCTCCTCCAAGCCTGCAGCTCTGTCCACACACATCATGTTCAGTGTGCTTTTGTGTGGGTGGTGGGTGGCCACAACCTTGTTTTGTCCACATGAAGGTGAAGTCCCTATATAAGAAGTTTTCTACTGAAATGTCTCCAAATTTTATATAAAAAAAATTTGTTTCGTGAAACAAACATTTTTGTATATTCATTCTTTTTATATATATTATGGTTCCTATGAGTTCGAAAGAGAGAAGAAAACAAAGAAATAATTCAATTAAATATATCACCTTTTTGTTCCTAGTAAGTAAATTATTCAGTAAGAACATATTATTCACCTAAACTGAAGATGGCCCTAATATTGGTTTTCCTTCTTAGATACGGACTATTGTTAGGATCAGCCTGAAGTGGAAGTCACCTTTTTACAACTATATCCATATGCTTGTTCCTTAAAAAGAAAGAATAAATTACCCACTTAGAGCAGAATAAATGTTATGGGGTGTATTTAAGACTTACATGTCAATAAATGAAAACTCAGGAATTCTTAGGTGGTTGATCTCACCTCAGCAGAGCTGGGGTAAAATGAAGCCTGTGGCTCTAGTCTTTTTGTCCCATAATGTTCAGCTAGCCCTGTATAATTGACTATCACGGGAGTGAGATTCAGTGGGTGATGGGCTGCTCTTTGTCTCTTTTCATCTAGGGACTTTTGTAAAGAAGAAAGGACAGCTAAAAGTTTTTGCTTAGACAGAAGTATCTTGGGGTAAAGACGATGACTTTCTGTGTGCAGAAGAGCTAACTTTTATGGAAGACAATATGTAATGGTAAAAACACAGGACAGACAATTCTAGGGCAGCAAGAAATCAGCTCATAGATTGCCAGCGACAGTCATGACAGGAAGGTTCTCCCAAAGTCATTTTAAAAACCACAGAGTTCTAACAGCCCTGACGCCCTAAAAAATATACCCAGCATTAAATGAAATTAAGTACTTTTAACAGTGTGGACTTAAATCAATTAAAATATATGGGAGATTTTTAATTAAGAGATAGGTATGATGGACACAAGATACCTAATTCAAAGTTTAAAAGTTAAAGGTCAAAACACTATGTAGATCTGAAAACTTGTCAACTAACTTGGTTAGATATCATCTAATAAGCTGGCCTTGCTGAAGTTAGATACATTTGCAATTCTTTTAACTAGAATCAAATGTATGCCATATATATATATATATATATATATATATATATATATATAAACTGAATAATAAGAAAGATTTGAAAATTTTAAAATATCTCTTACAAAATTAAATTGACACAAAAATCTGCATGGTAGATGTGGAAAGGTATGTGGGGGCATTCTGCCACCCTCCAGGGTGTTAGTATTTCTTTTTGAAAAGAAAAGAAAATTTCTTCTCTTTCCATCTGTAATATTTCCCACAAGAAATCTTGCAATCTTCCCTTTTGCCTAATATCCAATTGTTTTATGGAAATATTATAAGAATATTCCTATGCAGACTTTTAAACAGCTAATGTAGTTTCCTTTAATGCATTAAAGGGTAAGTGGATTCATTTACTTCTGTGGACATTTGAAGTGTAAATAAAGCAAATGAACAAAATAATCCATGGCTGCATTTAAAGGCAAACATTGTTTCCATTTTTACCCTTGGGAGGGATATTTTGGGCATTCTGAATGCCACTTAGTCATCATTCCTTAGTGCTTTTATTTTGAATTGCATAGTAAGATTGCATTGCTATTTAGACACTTTTTCTTATTGTCAAAAAGAACTATGCATGAACTATTGTTCATTAAATAGTATGAAAACAATTGTATTTAAAGAAAAACACTTTTATAAATAAGAACGTTTTAAAGTTAAAAGAAAGTTTTACTTTCAATATTTTTCTTGAATATCACAAAATCCAGTGGAGGCAACATAAATCGACCTTTATAGCCCTCTCTTAGAAATACTGTATTTAGAGTATTCTGATGGGCTTTTAGATAAAAATGGTTAAGCAACTGATTAGACAACACTTTCAAGCTAAACCTATTTTATTCCTAAATGGTCTTACAAATATTGCACATTTTAAATTAAGCAATTGGGTATTCTTGTGTAGGGACTTCCTGCATTGGAGAAAACACATGTGTAACCAATCAGAAGGCTTTTTTTCAACACATTAGTCCATCTGTCTTCTCACCATCTGCTGGGGCAACACCATCTCTGTTCTCCAACAAACCTCATCTTACTGTCATGGTCACTAAAAGTGACCAACCCATAAAACTCTTTCAGCTCTTAACTTTTAAAATGAGTAGCGGTCTTTTCAATGGCGTTTTCAATGGCATTTATATCAGTATATTATACATCGTAATTTTCCAATGAGTACATAATGTGTCTGTCACTCAGTTATTCAATCATCCAAATGAAAAAGGAAAATAAACCTGATGCCCTGGAAAAATCATTCAAATGGAGCTGAAAGTGTTCCGTGAATAATATCTGTCCTTTCGTGTATTGTTCTGTGGTCATGATGTCAACATCTTTTTCATCCCCAAGAAGAAACTCTAAAGGGTTCGATGGCTGAGGAACTGAAACCTGCTGCCCTTCCTGGGAAAGATCATGGGGCTGCTAAGTCCTCAGACCACCCCCAGGGCCTCAGTGAGGGCCAAGTGGAATCTAGCACAGAGGTGCAGATAGTTCCAGAAGACAGTGTAAAAGAGGTCACGGAGGTTGCTCCGGATGTAAAAATACCTTCCTCTGTCAAGGAAGGTGTGTGTCTGTCAGGATTTGCATGTATGTTGCAAATGCGCTGCCCTGGATTTCATCATGCCTTTCCAACGCTGGCCCACCACTGGGTCTTCTCATGGTCATATGACACCATTTCAGGCTTCGTGAGCAGAGACTGTGGCTTGTGCAGATGCTGTGAGAGCTTGGTTGTCTCCGGCTGCAGCTGGTTGTCCTTTGCCATGATACAATACGCTTTGCCGCAGGCTAATGGTGCTGTGTGAATTCTTCTTGGTTTTACCCCCTCCCTCCTCATTGCCAGTGTTTGCCAGTCACATTGCTAATACATGTATATTTTTGTTTCTGTGTTTTGGTACAGCAATTCATATGCTTTTCTTTCCAAACCCCAGAGCTGGATTTTTAGCACATACAGGCTTCCATGATAAAATCGCTTTGGTTTGCAGCCGCAGGGCGCTATGGTTTTGAATGCTTCAGCCAATGCTGGTTTGGTTTCCTTCAGAGAGCCTGTCTCTGCTTCTCTTGTCATTGTCTCTCCAGGGCAGCCAACCCCTTTATCATGCCTGGATCGCTTAAGTTTCCATTCATCTCGCTTTAATCACAAGTTTAACTACCTCATTGCTCTCATTACAACAGGACGCACAATTCTATCCAGTTATGCTAACCCATCTTCAAGAGATGCCTGAATCTCTATGAGTCACTGCCAAATCCTTTTCCCATAACTACACTTAGCTCTAGTGACCACAGGAAATCATTTAAAAGAGACACTTGCATTGGCCTGCAAATAAAACCAAGTCAGTGTCAATTATTTCATGTAAAGCATTTTGGAGGCCAATACTAGCCAAGCCTCTACTAGCTGGCCATGGCCAGGGAATGAAGTCAAGGACCCTGGGGAGAAAGATATTATAATAGTTAACTCTTTTGAAAAAATGTTTTGCACTTGTGACTTCCCATTGCTATAATTCAGAAGCCATGCCTGCAATTTACACGTTTAGATTAAGTGCACATGTATATAAAGCTGACAATATGTAAAGTTGATAGCAAGCATTTATTTCAATCTCAGATATATTCTAAAATTTCATGCTGGTAACTTTTAGTATCCTCACATGGGTCCTCACAGTTTTTTTTTAGCAAGTTACCTGAAATTTCTAAAACTTGAATCATTATGTATTTCTTGGAACCTGCCCCTTTTACTTTCAAGTGAGAAAATTTGAAATACATAGTAAACATCCTTCATATACTTGTTCTTGTACCTTGTTAACTAGTTTCTTGATATGGATTAATTTCAACTTTTATCAATATAATGAAGATAACTTTTCTTTATCTCTTTTTAATATGCACTGTACGGTGTGTAAAAGAGACCAAACAAACAAAAAGAAGTAGTTTGTGACAAATTCTTTTTATAACACACACACAATTCATTTAGAATAGGACTTCACTCGGTACTAATACATACAGATCCCAGTCCTGATATTCCATGGTCATTTTTCAGTGGGCAGCATGCTTGCATGGTCCATAGCTTCTCTATTACCCTTCCACTCATTTCCTGTTTGTAAGTCTGATTTTAAGCTTACTGCCCAAAAGCTGTTGCCTATTCTTTGTTTAAAAATCAACCCGATTACTTCAGATTTACTTACAGCCTCGAAGATGGAATTCCCTGAACAGCAGAAATTGACTCCCTCTTTCGCTGAGCCTTTAGACAAGGGAGAAAAGGAGGTGGAGATGCAAAGTAAGCCTGGTGAAGACTTTGAACATGCTGCCTTAGCTCCTCAGCCAGAGACACCTATAACTCCCCAAGACAAAAAGGGTCTCCAAGGCACGGGAGGAGAAGCGTCTCCTTCCATTCCATTTGCGCACACCTTTGGTACCAACCTGGAAGATCTACAACAGAGCGCAGAGCCAAGCATAGCAGTACCTAGCATTGGCCTCTCTGCAGAGCCGCTGGCTCCAAAGGCGCAGAAAGACTGGTTCATTGAAATGCCAGTGGAATCAAAGAGGGATGATTGGGGTTTAGCTGCCCCAATATCTCCTGGTCCCCTGACACCCATGAGGGAAAAGGATGTGCTGGAGGATATCCCAAGATGGGAAGGGAAGCAGTTTGATTCTCCCATGCCAAGTCCCTTTCATGGTGGAAGCTTCACCCTTCCTTTAGACACGATAAAGAATGAGAGGGTCACAGAAGCGCCACGACCCTTGGCTCCTGTCTTCTTCCAGCTAGATGACAAAACATGTCTTCAGGACTCCAGTGGTACTGCCAAAGATAGTTCTAGAGACGAGGAGCCACAGAGAGATAAAGCAGACACTGTGGCAGATGTTCCTGTCTCAGAAGCTGCCACCTTACCCAAAGATGCTCATAGTCCAGCTGTGGAAGGCTATGTCAGAGAAAGTGTGTCAGGGGAAGAAAAGAGTGCCACAGACCAAGAGAAAAAAGAAACTTCAGTCCCCAGCAAACAGGAACCCACACTCACTGAAAATGAAGAGGCAAAACGTGAAGAGAAATTAGTGGTTTCCATCGAAGAAACTGTGGCAAAAGAACATGAGGCCCCCAAACTGAGAGAAGATAAAACGGGTGTAATTCAGACCTCCACTGAGCACTCTTTCTCCAAAGAAGAAGAGAAAAGCCAAGAACAGGTAACCGCTGAGGTAAAACAGAGCTCCTTCCCTATAAGTCTGGATCAAGCACTTTCAGATCCAGCCGTGACCTCTGAGACCTTGGGTAAAGTTACATCCGAGCCTGAGGCAGTAAGTGAAATGAAAGAAACCGGGGGGCTTTTTGAGGAGAACATAGCTGGCAAAGATAAGTTTGAAGGAGTAGGGTCCGCAGCGGTGGCTGAGGTTGGCATGCCATTTTATGAAGATAAATCAGGGATGTCCAAGTACTTTGAAACATCCACATTGAAAGAAGAAGTAACAAAAACCCAACACTTGGTCAGTGATTACTATGAACTGAGTGATGCGAGAGGAAGTGCCCAGGAATCTCTTGAGACCGTATCTCCCAAGCACCAACATAGCGAAAAGGAACTTCAGGAAGAAGAAGCGCAGCCCAGTGCTCCAGCCCAGGAAACAGGGTACAGCACTCTTGCCCAGAGTTATCCATCCGAGTTACCTGAAGAACCAAGCTCTCCTCAAGAAAGAATGTTCACTATTGACCCAAAAGTTTACGGGGAGAAAAGAGCCCTTCACAGTAAAAATAAAGATGATTTGACACTTAGTCGAAGTTTAGGGCTTGGTGGCAGGTCTGCAATAGAACAAAGAAGCATGTCCATCAACTTGCCTATGTCTTGCCTCGATTCCATTGCCCTTGGGTTTAACTTCGGCCGGGGCCATGATCTTTCCCCTCTGGCTTCTGATATTCTAACTAACACTAGCGGAAGTATGGATGAAGGAGATGATTATCTTCCCCCCACCACACCTGCTGTGGAGAAAGTCCCTTGCTTTCCAATAGAGAGCAAAGAGGAAGAGGAGAAAGCAGAGGAAGCAAAAGTGACTGGAGAGCAAACTCTTCAAGTTGAGACATCCTCTGAGTCGCCCTTCCCAGCCAAAGAATATTATAAAAATGGTACTGTCATGGCCCCTGATCTACCGGAGATGCTGGATCTGGCAGGAACCAGGTCCAGACTAGCTTCTGTGAGTGCAGATGCTGAGGTGGCCAGGAGAAAATCGGTCCCAGCTGAGGCTGTGGTGTCCGAGAGTAGTACCAGTTTGCCACCTGTCCCTGATGAAAACCAAGTCACTGTAAAACCAGACAGCCAACTCGAAGACATGGGATACTGTGTGTTCAATAAATACACAGTCCCTCTTCCATCGCCTGTTCAAGACAGTGAGAATTTGTCAGGAGAGAGTGGCTCATTCTATGAAGGATCTGACGACAAAGTCCGGAGAGATTTGGCGACAGACCTTTCGTTGATTGAAGTAAAACTTGCAGCGGCTGGAAGAGTCAAAGATGAATTCACTGCTGAGAAAGAGGCATCACCACCCTCGTCTGCTGCTGACAAGTCAGGACTGAGTAGGGAGCTTGACCATGACAGGAAAGCTAATGACAAACTGGGAACTGTCCTTGAAAAGAGCGAAGAACATGTTGAGTCAAAAGAACACACGAAGGAAGAGCCTGGGGAGAAAGTGGAGATCTTCGGCCTAGGTGTGACCTATGAGCAAGACTCCAAGGAACTGAAAACTCCTGACAAGGCAGCCAAAGGTCTCAGTTCAGTGCCTGAGGCAGCAGAGGTGGAGCCAGCAGCCAAAGGCGATAGAGAGCTAGATTTTGCTGCAAACAAAGCTGAGCCGAGTCAGTTAGATATAAAGGTCAGTGACTTCGGGCAGATGGCTTCCGGGATGAACGTCGATGCAGGCAAAGTGACAGAGCTCAAGTTCGAGGTTTCTCAGGAGCTGACCCTCTCGTCCAAAGGAGCTGAAGAAGAGGACTCGTTCGAGTCTGACCACATGAAGGAGGGTATCAAAGTCAGTGAAGCAGAAGTCAAGGAGAAGGTGGCGAAGCCCGACCTGGTGCATCAGGAGGCTGTGGACAAGGAGGAGTCCTACGAGTCTAGTGGCGAGCACGAGAGCCTCACGATGGAGTCTCTGAAGCCTGACGAGGGCAAGAAGGAGACATCTCCAGAGTCATCTCTGATTCAGGATGAAGTTGCCCTCAAACTGTCCGTGGAACTCCCTTGCCCGCCTCCTGTTTCAGAGGCTGATTTAGCCACTGATGAGAAAGCCGAGGTCCAAATGGAATTTATTCAGCTGCCAAAGGAAGGAAGCACAGAGACTCCCGATATACCCGCCATACCTTCTGATGTCACCCAGCCGCAGCCTGAAGCAGTTGTGTCTGAGCCAGCAGAGGTCCAAAGTGAGGAAGAGATCGAAGCCGGGGGAGAATATGACAAACTGCTGTTCCGCTCAGACACCCTTCAGATTACCGACCTGGTCGTCCCCGGAAGTAGGGAGGAATTTGTGGAGACCTGCCCAGGTGAGCACAAAGGTGTGATTGAGTCTGTAGTGACCATCGAGGATGACTTCATCACTGTAGTGCAAACCACAACCGATGAAGGGGAATCAGGGTCCCACAGTGTGCGCTTTGCAGCCCTAGCTCATCCTGAGGAGGAAAGGAGACCATGCCCTCACGATGAAGAGCTTGAGGTAGAGATGGCAGCGGAAGCCCAGGCAGAACCCAAGGATGGCTCTCCAGATGCCCCAGCTACGCCTGAAAGAGAAGAGGTTGCATTCTCAGAATATAAAACAGAAACCTACGATGATTATAAAGACGAGACAACCATTGATGATTCCATCATGGATGCCGACAGCCTGTGGGTGGACACTCAAGGTGTGCTTTTTTTTTTTTTTTTTTTTTCAATCTTATCCCAAATAAAACCCAGTAAGCCTAGTGGGGAATTTGTTTTTTACTTTAAACATTTTTTAAAAAAGTATTTATTTACATTACACTGTGTTAAGTATATGAAGGCTTTTGTACATGTATCACTAATGTTCTTACTGTCCTTGTTGCCATGGTTTGCTTTGATCCGCAGATGATGATAGAAGCATCATGACAGAACAGTTAGAAACGGTCCCTAAAGAGGAGAAAGCTGAGAAGGAAGCTCGGAGGCCATCTCTCGAGAAACATAGAAAAGAGAAACCCTTTAAAACCGGGAGAGGCAGAATTTCCACTCCTGAAAGAAAAGTAGCTAAAAAGGAACCTAGCACGGTCTCCAGGGATGAGATGAAAAGGAAAAAAGGTTCATTTAACAATCACTTCTTTCCAAATGTGGGGTTTGTAATTAATTTCTAATTACTCTACTGAAAAAGCCTCTACCATACTGCTTACCTGTACTAAAAAAAAAAAAAAAAAAAAAAAAAAAAAAAAAAAAAAAAAAAAAAAAAAAAGATGATTTTTGCTCCAATTGTTTATTTTCTTTCCTGATGGTGTGCTGTTTTGTGTTTTCTTATTCATAGCAGTTTATAAGAAGGCTGAACTTGCTAAAAAAACAGAAGTTCAGGCCCACTCTCCTTCCAGGAAATTCATTTTAAAACCTGCTATCAAATACACTAGACCAACTCATCTCTCCTGTGTTAAGCGGAAAACCACAGGTGACTGTTCAATTCTGCAATGTGGCTGGCAAACATAGATGTGGCTTTGGTTTTGGTTTGGTTTGGTTTTGTTTCTATCTCATTACTGTAGAAGCTTCTTTGTTTTGTTTTACTTCCAAACCTCAGTAATCACGAACAATTTCACCCTTGTCTTGTATCATCATTCTTTTTGCCCTCCCTGCAGAAGAGGTCATGACCACCTGTTTCTTTGTCATGCTCAGACATACAGTGCGTGATTGTATCTTGGCTTTGTGCTCTCCCGTCACGTTCTGGGGATCCCTGTTTTCATTCTGTGTGTTTGGTTAGACGATGCCGATGAATTTAACCGTGGTATGCATTCTCATTATTTTGCTTATTTATTTCCTCCATGCTTAAATCCATGTATATTCATCTATTTTCTTTACTGTTTCTGCCAAATCTGTTACTGATGTTGACTTTACTGAAGACAATGTATACTGACTTAGATGTTAAGAATGAAAGATCTGGAGTAATACTAATTTTCAAGATTATTTTGTTTTAGATGGAAGCAAAGAGGCGAAGAATGAAAGGAAATGATGTCTATCCTATTGGATTTTATTCTTTAAGTCCAAAATAAACACCTTTTTAATCTCCTGTACTTCATCTTTGGAATTCTCTTAAAGTTATCGATCCAACCTGTCAAATGTTCTAATATAGTTCAATGTGCAGAATTCTTAGTTAAAGCTCTACCCACTTAAGAGTTAGTAAAATTAGATACAAAATGTCTTCAATGATCTCAGCACTAGGGGGACAGAGGCCAGTGTCCCCTAGGTAGACCTCCAGTGTGAGTTCAGCCTGGGCTACATTAAGAGACCTTAATATAACAAGGAGAGGAGAGACGTTTCTGCTTTGCCACCAACTTATTTCAGTCTCTTCCAAATACACACATTTATACGCTTAAAAATCTAGTAGAACCAAAGAATGAAACATGGTAGAAATCATTATAAAGGGGGCTTTCGGTATGTCTTTATTGTTAATAATACTCACTGCTCCTATGGAAGGCCTGAATTTGAGTCTCAGCACTCACATGGCAGTTTTCAACTTTTTATAACTCCAATTCAACTCCATCTGCTGGCCGCTGTAGGCACTGCACACATGTTGTACACTTACATGCAGGCAAAACAGTCATGCACGTAAAATAAAAAAAAAAATCTTTTTTTTAAATCTATACATCTCTCGACAATACAATTTTATTTTGCAATTTCACTGCAGAATAGCAGGGTATTTACTTTGTGTGCCTAATTATGCTCTGATATTATTTATTTTATATTTTCTTAGTATCTATGTGACTATGATTAGTCTATAAAATATCAGAAAGAAATGTTCTACTTTCCATTATGCCTTAATATAATAGGTTACTTTAAAGATTAGGAGTGATATCATTAATATAATGGGTCACTCTAAAGATTAGGAGTGACATCATTAATATAATGGGTCACTCTAAAGATTAGGAGTGACATCATTAATATAATGGGTCACTCTAAAGATTAGGGGTGACATCATTCGCCTAACTGAGAGAAAGATCGGAGTCATGGATCTTCTAGAACAACCATCAAAAATCACTAGTATTTTTGTTGTTTAGATTTAAGGCTTGGGTTTGGGTGTTTATGAGAAAAGATACTCATATGTAGCCCAGATAAACTTTGAATTCATGATCTTCCTGCTCTGGACTGCTCAATGCTCAGATTGCAAACATGTAACACCATGCCAAGCCAAAGTTCCAAGTAGTATGTGTTTGTGTTCTACATATAGGAACCATATGTTGAATTATGTAAGAACAATAACCCAAGTGAGGATTTGAATTTGGAAAGCTCTTCTATACACAATTCTTTAGAAAGCCTCAGGGTACAAAGCACCTCAAAATTAGAAGTTAGGAGTTAACATACCATCTCCACATCTTGTGTCTTGATAAGCTGATTCAAATTTTTGGAAATTTTATTTTACTTAGACAAATACTTAGAGAAATAGAATCGCTTTAAGAAATCCTATATTATACTTGGAAAGCTAAAAATGCTGTCAGAATTGTGGGAATTGAGAGGAAATAGTTTGTGTGATATGCCTGCATGTCAGTGACACTCACTTCACCTTCCTCCTTATATTTATTCTTTAAAGGAAATTTAAATTTGGAGACTAACTAGGGTCTCCCCTTATTCTAGTAAAATACCAAAAGACCCCAGAGGCAGCCTATACAAACTATAAATATTATTGAATTAAATTAAACTATATATATATATATGTGCTAGAGGAATTTTAGATATATTATAGAAGTAGTGGATAATGTCCTTTTCACTTCTTGAGAAAAAAAAAATCAATTCCATGTTCTGAAAAGTCCTCCTAGGTCGTCCTACATAGAATAAAGCACACTGTAGACAGCCATGGTCTTGATATAAGAATTCACATAGCCTAGGACCCCCTTTTATAATTAGTATAAGGTTTATAAGGATATTTTTTCCTGAAAATTCCTTTACCAAAGAAACATGAGAAAATAAACATACAAGCCAGAGTATTTTACTTCTGGGGATATTGGCCAAATACCGTTATTTTTCCAAATGCAAAGGATGATCTTATATTGTGAGATATTTAAGCCAAATCAGGTAAGTCATCCACATAAGACGTGCTAGAGATAATGAAACTTGAAATTAGAACCAAAGGAAATGGCAACATCAAGAGAGAAACAGCAGTAACAGATGTGGTAGCTGTGTTATCCAGGAACTGCATGCCTAGAACACATTTTGTATTTACTGGACGTGAAATTTTTTATCCTCTGTCCCTGAGAAGTTGTTTTCCTTCCCTTCTTGTGGCACATTTTCACATCAGGCAAGTATGTCAATCATACTGCAAAGTGATAAGGTGCACAGGCAAAGGGGTTTATTGAGCATGATAGCCTGGGAGGTAAAATGCAGAAGGACCTGTAGGTAAGCCAGAGGCTTGCTTCGAGAACCAGGAGGGTTTGGCATTTCTGTATCATAACCACCCAAAAAACTAATCAGCTTCCTTTCTTTTACACTAGGCAGAATTTACCTTGATGTTCTGTGACTTTGATTTAAAGAGTCTTTGTGTTATAGTAGATACTCAAAAGTACCTTGATATCGCATAGGAAATTAGTGGGTGTGCGATTCTCTCTTGTATTTAGTAGACACTGATCTTTGTTAATTCACACACACTGTAGTTGGACCCACATCATGTGTTACAGTTACCCAAGTTTCACTGGTTACTGAATTTGAGCCTCAAAAGCAAGAAATTGTATTTTGCATTAATCTTGAGTCATAGTATAATACCCAAGTAGTGGGAACTGTGTTCACGTGTGTGTTAGCCACTAATTTCTGTTTCTTTTCAACAGCAGCAGGTGGTGAATCAGCTCAGGCTCCCAGTGCATTTAAACAAGTGAAGGACAAAGTCAGTGTAAGTAAATCAAGTCTGCCCTTGTCCCTCACTCTACTTTGAGTATTCATTCAGTGTCTTACAAAATTTAGGTATATGTAGACAATTAAACTCCTTTTTAAATGTCCATTTTAAACTGCTTCCTTACTCAGCTTGATCTCTGGAGCATCCAAGCCAAAATTGACATCATCTAGAATGATAAATCATGGTAGTTGGTGAAGACACTTCCTGGCTTGCTCTCTGTTCATAACAGTCCTTGTCTCTCATTCTTGATTAGAAACAGTGTCTTCACTTCATTCTTCTTTCCTGGTTATATTTTTAAAATTCATTCTTTTCTGGAAATGTCAATCAAGAAGTAATGACTTGTGCTAACCCAATTACACTTCCCACTCAAGGTGCTAGTACCACAGAGGAAGGAGAGAAATGTGCATCTGTGTAAGCTTATGTCTCCACAGAACTGTCTGTGGAGTTAAAGCTTAGGAAGAAAATCTCAGTTTCATCCTCTATTTTTATAACAGCTAAATCAAAGTAATTATTTGAAGTAATCTCTTTGGCTTTGTCATTTCTGTCTATGTCTCTAACAGTGTCTTCCAGGAGACATGTGGCAACAAAGCCTCTATTAGAGCCACCAATCCAATCTGCTTTTCCTTGCATGCTGTCTCCCTGAGATTTATCTTTACCTGTAAATTAAGTCTCATGGATATTTTTCATTGGTAATCTTATTAGTACTGATTGCCTTTGTAGGATTCATCACATAGTATGTGGCTGCTTTTTATCCATAAAAGTCAGGAGTTAACAAAAGATCTTGACCGGTTTGTTTTCTCCTAAGGTAATATCATACAATAATTAACATTTCAACTTAACATTGAGTAACACAGATAATTAATAAATTTTCTTACTCCTTAAGGCAATAATTTCCATGACTGGGCCTCAAATATACATTGTTCCAAAATTCTTAAAACATGATCAAGTTATGGATCATATTACCAGCATAAAGCCCACACCTATTAGAAGAGAGATTCCTGCAAGCTCCAATGACACTCTCTAACTACAGCATAACTGGAGTACCTGAAGACTTTTGGGGAACCTCAAACATAAAATCCATAAAGAATATTTTATCTATATTCTTGTTAAACAAGAACTATACATACACCCTCTAGACCATCCAGAATCTACTGTTTGCTTTCATCTTTTAATCCAGCTCATAGAAAGATTTGATTACTGCCATTATATTATTCCTAAATTAAGTCTAATTCTCTGCTCAGTTTCTAAATTTGGCAACACATCCTTGAAATGTAGACTTCATATTTCTAGAGATGCTTATATTAATGTCTAATAGTAGGGGGATTTTACTCAGAAAAAAATATTAACAGTTTGTAAATTCCCAGAATTGGCCGTTGTAGTGATTATCAGTCATGTCCCAAGTAAAGAACTCCTCAGAGAGTATATTTCTCCTGTCTAAGGAAATAGCCTACTTCTTTTCAAAGTGAATTCACTGAAAATAATGTACTTTATAAATGTATATCTAGATGCATGGCATGTAAAATGAAAGCTTCTTTTACAATCCTTGGCTAGCTGACTCCCCATCTCTTATTTCTAAACAATTCACTTCAGGTGAGAATGGGCTGTTGTGTCTCTTTTCTTAATTCACACTTCAGGACCAAAGTCTCCATGAGAGATGTCAACACCAGTCCTCACTCTAAAAATAAAATAGGAATAGTCTTACACATCACTGTTTTGCACAGTTTATTACCATTTTTCCACTTGGATTCCTGTTGTTCACCTCTTTAGGTCAATTTTTAAAATGACTGATTCCTGCATTATGCAATTTTGTAACCGTGTGACCATGTACAATGCTTTGGTCTCAGAATTACACAAATCCAGTCCCACTGCGTCTAATCAATACTATTTGCTCTTGCGTTCTCCTCTCTGCCCATCTTTCCACTGACTTATTATTTAACAATTGTTGTGTGCCTTCTGTGCGTAGAGCATAAACAGCATGAACATTTGATAGTAGAGGAGTAAACGATGTGGATGTCTGATCTACATCAGGCACATACCTGGTCAAATACTTAGCACTGGCTTCGCATTTACATACAGCTGACATCTCCAAAATGAGTGTTCTTGACTGAATTTCATCTAAAACAGTACTATTCAGTGAACATCCCTTTTCTCACATACCCATCAGCCATTGATAGTCATTTATCATGTGCTTTATTAAAAGCAAATGTTTAAGTTCTTGGGAATTTATACATTTTGTAACTTTCCTTTTACTTTATAGTTTCATTTATTGTATACTTGTTTTTGTTTTCTGTTATGGCTAAAATTCTACTTTGTCAAAGATTCCTGCTTTCCAGGCGAGTATAAACTCCCCACGATACAGCCCAGCCTACCCTAGCATGGCTAAAGTCATTACATGTTCTGACAGCTTTTTAATGCAGCCCACCTCAGCAGGCTCCATACACCATTTGTCTTGCTCAGAATCAGGGAACAAGGTAAGGAAGAAGGTCAATAAATGATACAGAAAGGAATAAAAATTATGGAGAATGTCACATGTTGCAATTTAGAAAATTCTATGAAGGAAAGATGTAAAATTTGGAAATTCTTTGACAGTCTTAGCAGTGGACCATATTAATAACAAACACAGCTGAGGAACTGGAAAGGGGCACTTCCATGTTAGAAAAGAGACAGAAACGTTTCCATTTTCTAGATCCTTTTCATGATTTATCTCCTATTTGTTTGTGAAATACCAAAAGAAAATGGGTTCCATGTTGACATGGTCCATACATATACAACATATGTGATAGATAATAGTTAATCTAATAACAGCAAATCATATTCACTGTGACACTTGGACTCTGCCCCGTCAGACACATCAGGATCTCCTACTATTTCTGCCATACACAAACTCTGGAAATTAAAAAAAAAATACATTGAAGTATTAAGCCCATTTTCTCAGCTTCAAAATATGCATAGTATTTTGCAATAAGAATGAAATTGTAACTGGATAAGAGTTCATGTCACATATCTAGGGAACAGGTGGTTGTATTCAGGAGTGGAATGTTATACCTCAAAACCTTCCTTCCCAACTATTCTGATTAAAAAGCCTCTAGGCTAATGAAGCTTTTGGCGTAATTAGCAACTTATAAGGATAACTTTTATAAGTTTATTTAATCTACATTCTTGTTTAAAAACTGCAATTCATAATTCCTTTACAATAGTGTCACTCCATGATACTAAACTCTGATGAAGCTGGAAAATATGAACTCTAATGAATGAGAAAGTTTTATTTGCATATGAAGATTGGCAGTTTATATATATATAAAAAGAATTTCTCTAGCAGGAAAAATGGACAGTGTAATCACTTTGTGTAATTAAAATGAACACCATGTATTTGTTTTCCCTAATCAGGATGGAGTAACCAAGAGCCCAGAAAAGCGTTCTTCCCTCCCCAGACCTTCCTCCATTCTCCCGCCTCGCAGAGGTGTATCAGGAGACAGGGAAGAGAACTCATTCTCTCTGAACAGCTCCATTTCTTCAGCACGACGGACCACCAGTAGGTTATTCTAGTTGGCTTCCCTTTAATCATTGTCTGATTCATTAATTGAAATAGAAGTTTAATTTGCAGTATTAAAATAAAATGAAGCTGCATTAAAAAGATAGGGTCTTCATAGACTTTGAACCTTTAGATAGACAGCTGTGGAGTCTGCATGGGACAAAACTAGGCTGTCTGCATGCTGGAGACAGTTGTGTAGCTTGGGTCTCCTGGCAGTGGGATCAGGATCTATCCCTGGGGCATGAGCTGGCTTTTTGCAGTCTATTACCTATGGTGGGACACTTTGCTCAGCCCGATGCAGGGGAAGGACTTGTCCTGCCTCTGCTGAATGTGCCAGGCTTTCCTGACTCCCCGTGGGAAGCCTGACCCTTTTGAAGGAGTGGATGGGGGTGGGTCAGCTTGGGAGGAAGAGAAGGGGAAAGCAGGAGGAGTGTCGAGAAGGAGACCTGTGGTTAGTATGTGAGATGAATTTTAACATTCTTAAATACAAAAGAATTAGAAAATCAAGATTGTAGACTGTTCCAAAATATTTTTTTTGAGTCAAAACAAGAGGTGGAAGAAATGGAAACAAATTGTCTCCATATCTGAGTTTGAGATAGTCATTTTTAAAAGAATATTTCCTTTTTATTTTCAAAGTTAGAGAAAAATAACTCTGAAGGAATTAATAGAGAAAATCACCCAGTGAGTTGCTTTCTACATCTATGCAAGCTTAATTCTTACTGGAATTCCACGTCTTAAAATCTAAATGGAAAAGCAATCGAAAACAACCTAAAATCCAAGTGTAGAGGGATATTTCAGTAGGTAAAGTCCTTCTACAAAAGCCTAAGGACCTGAATTTGACTCCTTAGCACTTGCGTAAAATTGCGTACAATACTGGGCGTCTGTAACCCAGTCCTGAGTGAAGCAGGAGAGTCCCTGAGCGTATTGGCCATGAAACTTAAGCAATCTATGAGCCCCAAATTCAGCAACAATAAAAGCACCTGATGCCGTCAATCTTGGACTTCTGCACACACAATATATTCACAAGCACACACACAAAGAGAAAAATGAAAATTCTGCTAAGTTTCTTAAGAATTTATGTGTCAAATGATCTTTAACATGTTATGTCCTGTACAGTGTCTTAAATTTCTTTTTATTCCTGGCCCAAAATGGACTCATCAGCAATTATAGCGATCTGTGTGGTCTGTATAATGTTCTAGTCATTACACTGTAGGGAACATTATTGCTGAGGCTATCTAGGTTAATTTCTGTATTCGAATCTTATCCCAGTTTTTCATTCAGTAAAAATAGCTACCATTTTCAGGGCATATTAGATACAGAAGTGTTAACACTTGAGTTAAAAATTCTGATGGTTGTTAGTAGCCTCTATTCAATGACAAGACACTAACCTAACAGAGAGGTGATATATCAAATGCTACATGCCTGATACCTGGATGGATTTGGTCTCCAGTCCATTGGTAACTTCACAATTTGCCTTAACACCTCAACATTGATTTGGAAGAAACCACAATAGAGAAATGCTCTATCAAACTATATGGAAACCCACAACTCTGTAAATAAGGAGCAAGTATGTAATAGTGGAAACTGCTGCTGTTGCCACATTGTAGCTGATTTTAACTCAACATTTTCTTTCAAAAGTTTTAATAATTATTACCCTGTATAAGCCTAACTACCATACAGGAAACTAGTGGTCTTATTTGCAATGAAAATGTTATTTTCATTAGAACACTTTTGCTCAGCACCATTTAATTTTATGGGATATTAGCATCCTTTGAAGTCTATGCTAAGAACATTTTGAAAACCTCAAAACTCTCTCACCATAAAAAAAATAATAATAAACTGTTTGGGGGGAAAAAACTAGTAGGAATGACCTTAAATAACTGGTAATCTTCAGGGGAGTGACTTCAACTCCAAATCTCTAGGGTTGTGATTGGTCATAAACAAGAAGCCAGAAGAGGGTAAGACTAGACAAAAAAGCATCAAGTGCTCCCTAAAGGAGCATCATAAATTATGCCTGTATGTGTTGCTATAGAAACTAAATGGCACTTTCTACATAGAGCCACCCTGCTCTTTCTTGTGAGAGGGGTCTCCATATCGACTGCTTTTTAAAATGTTCTAGCCAGTGTGATTGTAAGCTCCTCGCTTTACTTTTTCACGTGTCTACTGCACTGTGTGACTTCATAGTGATTATGACCGACATGGTGGCATCTACAAATACTGGGCCTATTTTAGCTCTGTACAGCAATATCCAAAACATACACAGGCAATTAGAAAGGCAAGCATTTCCCCCATCTGTCTGCTTTGCCATCTCCTTAACTGCGCACAGGAATGTCCTGGCATTTATGCAATCTCTGAAAAGATTTGAAGAAAACAATTCTATGTAGGAATCGCATGAACTCTGGAAGAAGACAACATGTATAATGCTGGATTCAGTAGAGGTGGGGAGCTTGGTTCACCTAACTCAAGGTATAATAAAACCCTCTTGTTAAATGCATTAGTCTGTAACTATCTGTGCTCTCAGTATAAATGGAGAGATGAAACCCACACACGCTAAAACTATAGAAAATAAATACACAGTTGTGTATCATATGTACACCTAAGCCTCAGAATGGATGTGCTTGAAGAGGGGAATGAGTTATCCATATGCCATTCAGGAGTCTTGCCACAAGCAGGGATCCAAAAAACTCCATATATGTGCAATGTTTCTGACTGTAGCTTAGCCATGTGCCTCAAGAACCGTACACACAGAAAAACAGTTTCCAAGGATTCTCAGTGAGAACTATGAAACTAAATTTAAAAAGTACAAGTTTTAAATTTTATATTAACAAATATCCATAAATATTACTAACTTATGAACCTAAAGAAAGGAAAGGGGATCTTACCTCTTTGACATTATTGTGGTCTTTCATAGAATTCTGAATGCATTTGAATTAAGTACTTTATGAGTGGGAAGAAGGGTGCCGTGAAGATAACTTTCTAACCCTCTCATGTGGTTTTCTTTTCCGTGTGTGTGTGTGTGTGTGTGTGTGTGTGTGTGTGTGTGTGTGTGTGTGTGTGTGTTTCCCGGTTGTTCACATAGGGTCAGAGCCAATTCGCAGAGCAGGAAAGAGTGGCACCTCAACCCCTACCACCCCTGGATCCACTGCAATCACGCCTGGCACTCCCCCAAGCTACTCTTCACGTACCCCAGGCACTCCTGGGACCCCCAGCTACCCCAGGACCCCTCATACACCAGGAACCCCCAAATCTGCCATCTTGGTGCCCAGTGAGAAGAAAGTCGCCATCATTCGCACGCCTCCAAAGTCCCCAGCTACACCCAAGCAGCTTCGGCTTATTAACCAACCACTGCCAGATCTGAAGAACGTCAAATCCAAAATCGGATCAACTGACAACATCAAATACCAGCCTAAAGGGGGACAGGTAAGAACTTTGTGATATTACATACTTGATACTAGAGCTCTAATCCCGTTCATTGTTAAATTGTTGACAGTTTTGTGTACAGGAGATGGGCATGTTAAAAGGTTACTGGACGCCATTCATTGCTGAGTCTGCATCTCATCTGGAGAATCAAGCTTAGGAAATACATTGAAAATTAGTCAGTATGCCATTTCCTTCTGGTCATTTATGGATACTAGTTGGCTTAACCATATGTAAGAATCTTTTGATTGATTTCTGAGTGGGTCTCCACAGCCTTGTAGGTTTGGATATATTAACGGTAACCTGTATTACAATTTGAATTTTCTCTTCTGGATTCAGACCATGAGCTAACTTGACTATTTACGTTAGTGATTGCAATTTTAACTCTTGGCTTTATGACCAATGATATCTTGTGATATGTATTTACCATTTTCTAATGTTTATTTCAGAGTCACAGTATGGTTTGACAAATTGCTGTCTTCCTTTTATTGCCTAGATATTGAAAAGGATGGATATTTGGGTGGATTCTAGACAGACAACTCTATACAATTCTAGTGAACAGAACCATAGCCGTGAAAGTTCTACTGAAGAACTGTACTGTTGTGAACAAAGCTTTCTTTCCAGCTGGCATCACTAGAACAAATGCTCCTTTGCTTTCTAAGCAGAAGTCTCCGAGTACTATCCTGACCTAGATCTTCCTTGGACAAAGCCTGGAAGAAAATTATACAAATATTGGTTAATATATCTCAAAATATTACTACAGTATTGGATGGTTCAACTTCAAAAAGGTTTTCTTTTAATTATTTTTAAAATCCAGGACAAAAAGCAATGTCTACTTTTGCCTGAAAACAAGAACATAATGCTCCATTAGATCCCAGATTTCTCTGAGTCTTCGCTTTGTCTGTCACTCCTCCACTTGTCACCTCTAATTTCTGCCCCTGATTTCTGATGGCCATCCTCCTTGTCAAGAAAATTCTATCTTAGAAGGTTTCAGAGAAAGCCAAAACTAAGTTTTAACATAGTGGTGTGCAGAAATTTGACAATTGCGATACTTGTCGCCGATTTAAATATTTGTCACTTTCTGTATTTGTAGCTTTAAAACTTATTTCTTATCTTTCATGTCAAAGCCCAGTTTCTGTCACCAGAGAAGCTCAACACAGTTAAGTAAGACAAGGCAAGCCAGTCCCTGATGGGATAAATGAGTTAGGAAATATGAGGAGCTTTGCAGAAAGTAATATAGTTAATCCTCTCAGCCCAAGCATAGGCTCATTCTACTGAGGAAAAAAAAAATACAATCATGGGTTCACTGAAGAGAGTGAACTTAGTTCATTTAATTCAAAGTATAGCTGCAACTATCATATTAAATATTTTGAATTGAGACTATCTGTGTCAAGGTCCTCAATCTCAATTTAATCTAAATTTTAAATTAACATTCTCTTTTTAGGAAGTAGATGAAACAAACAGGTAGCCTAAAACTCAAGCAAATTGTGTTTTATCTTTTCTATGAATCAAGTTTTACAGAGGGCCTCTGATTTATCTGAAATCATCCTATACACAGTGAGACCCAGACAGCAGAACAACACAAGGTCTGTAACAAGAGCGGCATATTACAAATGGGACCAGTCAGCAGAACCTGGTTTTGGAGACTGCTCATTATTAAATGCCTAGAGAAAGCAAAGTTGTGGCTCTGTCTATGAACTTGACAGATCGCCTTGAGACTTCTCATTCATTGCCTCTGTCTTTCTCAGATTAGCTGAGCTAAAGATAGTGGAATGTGTTTTCTCGGTTACACATGAAGAATCAAATGATGAGATTGCCCATTGGTCTGTGAAGGAAGGTCAAGGGCATGGTCTCTAAACCTTGAGAGACTGAACAGGTTTTGTTTTGACTTCTCATGTCTTCCTCTTTCGCTTAGTCATTTAAGGCTATGGTACATGATAAGTGGTAGAAAAATAAATAACATAAGTTGAAACGGTGTCAATCACTCTGGCATAGAAAGGGGAATTATTCACTATAGTTTACTACCTTATGCTGAAAAGACTTATTTACTGATTGTGTTTATCTCTTTTTGTTATTAAAGCCATTGCTATCTCAAAACAAAATGTCCTTAGCTCTGTGGGCCTGTCTATGTTCACCAGAGATTGAGAAACTATAAGTCTTTTGGAGGGAAACAAAATTTATAGAGCTATATTTGTAAATATTAACTAGTCAAACCTCTGAGAAAATTATTACTTTGTGTTCACAAAACTGAAATCTGTACTGCCCTGTTTTGTTTGCTATTCATTCAGCCAAACAAGGACATGAACAGCCTAGACGGAGGATTCAGTGAGGAGTTCAGCAGATTACTTAGAAGTTAATTCACTTCAATGATCTGGTCTTTTATTCTTTAGAATTTCCTAAAAATTTAAATTAAGGGAAAATATTGATATGAATAAATTACCATGTATGACCCCTTGCTGGCTAATTTTCTAGAATTACAATGGCTGCTATGTTTACAGTGTCCCTTCCATGTTCTGTTGCTAGGCTGCTTTGAAGTATATCAAAGATAAAACTTTGCAAGTTCTCATCACAAAGGTTTCAGTGTGGTCCCACATTCTGGGCTACATGTTAAACTGATCTGGCTATAGTCTGTATGATAAAGTCTATACTATAAAGGCAATTTATACCTTGCCTCTAGAGTTTTATGGTAATTCTACATGTGACATAAATACATTTCAACTTAAATGTCTATTTTAAAAAATCCATCCTTTACATCAATTTTGAGGACATTCTACACAGGGTTAATTAAATGCTGAATGAACAGTAGTAGTTCTAACCCCAAACGTGTTCATGAGAATATAAGCTTTTCAGATAGGTAATTCATTGAGGAGCAGCATCAGCATGACTTGACCCCCCCTCTTCAGGATATCTAATATAGTCTTGTTTTTGTTTTAAGCTGATGGTTTTTAAGCAACTGAATCTAAGGTTCCATTTCAGTGAGAGGGGCAGGTAACTTTGTAGTCAGTCAAAGATGTGCTGAGAAATAATGAGCAGCAAAGGAAACTCTCGGTTTTTTTGTTGTTTTGTTTGTTTGTTTTTGTTTTTTGTTTTTTGTTTCTGAGAGATGCAGGGAAATCACTGTCCACAACCCTCTCACAAGAGTCTTAAGAGACAAAGTCACCTGAGAAGAGATAGCAACAATATTACAATTTAGGTCCATTCCTCCAGGGAGCTTGGAGATTACAGAGAGCTGACTATGTATAATACCACACCCTGGTATTATCTGTATCTTAACAGTAATCCTGACATGTTCTTTAGATAAATACAGAAGCCTTGGTGTGTGTTAAAATTAACAAGTAAATATCTCCTTGTATAAGAAATTCAAGTTGATAGTGGGATTGGATGTCTCTGGCTTGTATTGTTTTGGTAAAAATTGATCTTCATTTTACAGGTTCCAGATTTTCCAAGTAACTACCCAGATTGGTTCTTTTCTGGTTGTTTTTCTAAAATAATGCCATTTTTGGTAGGAGGGATGTTAGTTCCTCGAAAGGATCAGTTTATCCTATGATCATATGTTCAGGCTACAGTGATAAGTTGTCACAACTAAAACACCATGCTAAAGTCCCACTAAAGTCATGTAATAATATCCAGTAATCAACTACGTACTTCTCAAGCAAGGTAGAAGAACGTACAGAATTGGTAGACATTTCGAGGTTCTGATTAAATTTCTAATGACATATTGACCTATATATCTATATAGCTTCATAATTATATTACTGTTATCTGAATAAAAGTTCAGCTAAGCTGCTGGATCATCAATATCCGAGTAAAATGCAGACTAAATCACCTTTAAGCATTTACGTTGAGCCATTATGCAACATGTAAGACTTTGTATTTTTATTTGTCATCCTTTGCCTTACTTTAAATAAAAATGTTATGAAGCTATTGTAATACACATATTTGTAAAGAATATATCATTATTTATGCCCAAAGCCTGTTTCACATTACAAATTGAGTAGAGATCTACCATTTAAGAAAAAAAAATAAACAGTTAATTTTTCCATGGGAAATTAGTGACTCTGGGGGAAAAAATAACAAAATTAAGCTTTTAAAATTATAGGATTCTGAGATTCTAGAACATTCTAAGTGATATTGGCAAAGTGAGTCTTTTGGATTGAATCATTTATTTTGGAAATTATAAAAACTCTCAAATATTTTAAATGTTAGGGTTAAAGAGATCTATGAAGCTGAACTTGGATTTCCATCCTTACAATAAGTAAATCACAACCAATGTTTGGGTCCTAATAATTTGGTGGTGAGTCACTTAAGATTTTAATGATTAAATTGAAATTTATGGAATAAAATTAGAAATACCTTTTGTACCCATAGATTAGTAAAATGGCTCCTATAAATTCTATTTAATTTCCAGAATTATTTAAAATGATATTACTAGGCATAATAAATCAATATGATTTGCCTTCTGAAGGTAATTTATGATTGAGCTTGTAAATGAAATGGTCTTCACAGTTTTAAAACCAACTACTTCCATCACTTATATAAAATTCTTTGAATGTAAGACATTTAGTGGTAGCTGTACATCCTGTGCTATCCCCACAGTTTTTATACCAAAATTTTTGTTATGCCCTAGAGAGCAGCCTAGCCATCATGTCTTCTGAATTTAAATGTTGACAAGAGTTCCTTGCCTTGGGCATCTGATGAGAGCTGCCAATGATATTTCTCTGCAAGGGACAAGCTGTCTTGTTCATGTTAGAAAGTCACTGTGATTTAAGCCTTGCCTACCTAAAAATAGGACTCTATGTCTTTTTTAATTTTAGATTCTTTCCTGCACACACCCATTGACTTGTTAATGTTGTCAAGAACCTGTACATTTAAACTAAAGCTATTAAGAGTTTGTGCAAAGGATAAACTCTACCTTAAGAATAAACAATGTGATTTCTTTAAGCTCTGGGAAAGAAGTATCCAAAAGAAAGAAAATGAAGGATAGCAATGAGCATTACAAAACTAAATCCTTCTTTCTATATTTATCTTGTTTGTCCTTCAAAACATGCCAAGTTCAAAAGGCAGATGAAGTAAATTATAACAGTTATGACTCTTACAGAATGTTACAGCACAGTAATGTCTTCCAGCTCCTGATTGCTGTGGTTTTCAGGAAGAATGCTTGACTTCCTGAATAATGAAATAAAGCATTTTGCTTGAGGTCTTAAAGCTGCAACTAAATCCTAGTTGATGTCTAGATGACTTAACATAGGTCAGCTGACTGATGGCCTTTTGTCCTCTTACTTTGGCTTATGAAAGGATCACTTCCAGTGAAAGGGAGGAGGCTTCCAATGGCTACTAATGGGTAATGGTGGCTCAGGAGCCCTTGCTAGCAGGAGGCCTTTAAAAGTATCAGCCACAATCAAAGCAGGGGTTCTTTGTTGACCATCCGAGGCCACCAGGAATTCTTGCATGAATGAGAATCCTGACTTGGTACTGTCAGCCAGACCAAGCATGAGCCTCACTTCCACAGAGTAGGCTAAAGGAACCCAAGGTGGTTAAGAACTGAAGACTGCTGGCAATGCCAGCAATGCCAGCCGGAGAGTAGCACAGGCATATCCTCCAAGATTAAGTGCTAACCTACACTACTGAGTAAATCAGAGTCCCAGTATTTCCTCATCAGGGATGATTCAAATATTATTTTTTCATTCTTCATGTTTTGAGATCATATCTATTGAGCTATTTCAAATAGCTAAAGCTCCTAACACTTGGCCTTCAGGGTTCCAGAAAAATGGGGCTCGTACTCCATGACATAGCTACCGTCTAGTTGCACCAATTTCTTCTCATCCATGACCATGGGATGGAGGGGAGTGGAGGGCTACATTCCTGTTCCCTCCTCCTCCCAGAATCTAGAAAGAAAAACGTTACCTCCAATTCCTTTTAGGTTAGGATTTTAAACAAGAAGATCGATTTTAGCAAAGTTCAGTCAAGATGTGGTTCCAAGGATAACATCAAACATTCTGCTGGGGGCGGAAATGTAAGTAGATGCTCCTCTGAGAAGGCTGTCCTGAAAGTGTGTGGAGCCTCCTGCATAGCCAGCACTTTCTCCTTCTTCACGTTTCTTATGACACATTACTTTCTCAACACATGGCATCTAGTGTGGTGGCTTGCTTTCTTGGTGATGGGCTTCCAGGAAAGCCGGCCAGATGTACCACAGTTTTCTGGAGGATGACCAATCCTCCTCACCTGCTAACTGTTTCTTGGTCTTTTCACTCAACAAGGTACTTCTATTGCTGTATCTTTTCCTCTGAAAAAGTGAAGCAGGCTCATGCTTTTCTAACTCGATTTAATTTACTCTTGAGGCAAAGATGGGTATACTTGAAAGTGCACAGACTATGTTATGCCAATCCTCCATGGTTCATTATTCATGAAAGTTGGGTTATCTTTTAGAATAGTACAAAGTTGGCAAAGCAAGGCTCATCTATAATTAAAGTAAAAAGACTTCAGGTCTAACATACATTCTATCCTGTACATAATATCCTACCATAAGAAATGAATACTGAATCCATACTTGTTACCTGTTGCTGGAGGCGGACTGGAAGTAGCCAGTTAAACTCAAATTAAAGTCATGGTTTCTAATGAGTAACCAAAAGGTGAATCATGCTGGTTCGGTTTTTCTGGCTTTTAAGCATGAAACTCTGGTAGTCTGACTTAAGTAATACACAGGGCATCAGACCCTAAACCTTCAGTGGTCGAAGATTCCTCTATCTTCTCACTCTTCAGCCAGGCAGAAATGAATCTGAACACTAAAAAGAAAACATTGGTCCATTCTAAAAAGAGGGGTCACCCAGTAATCAAAGCAGAGTGGGTGTAAAGTCTCAGTAATGGAAATGCTATAGTAGTATTTGTGGGTCTTTCATGGATGCTGGTCTATGCCTCAGGATCAATATCTGCACTGACTTGGTTTCTCTTGTGAGTTAAGTGTACAGAACATCATGCAATACTTCACAGAAGAAGCTCTTGTCCAGTTTATTCCCTTGAGAGTAGTAGGAGATGGACTATGCTGCCCTATGTGGCAAATTCCTTTGTTCCAAATACAGCAGTAAAGAAAAGTTCAGACAACCTAAGATTTTATACTAAGCTTCAGTGGGTGCTTCTAATCTGCAAAACAGTGATCTGAAACTTCCATTAAGAGGATTTGTCTGTTTTATTGTGCATATTCCTTGTATCTGAGAGATTTTTTTCCCACTTAATTCTTTTTCATTTAAAAGTTTTTTTCAACACACCCACCACTATTCCCTCTCCCTTTGTCTTCCCAGTCATCCCCCAGCTCCCCTTACCCCCCTCCTCACATGCATTTCAGAGAGAGTAAGGGCTCCCAGAATAAGTCAATGCAGTCTGACATATGAAGTTGAGGTAGGACCAAACCCTCCACCAGTATGGAGAGTGTAGGGAATGGGCTCTAAGAAACCAGTGTCTGAAGGGCTCTTACGTTCTGATGTTGATACAGATTCCAACGGGCGATGGAAAATTCTGCTTCAGATATTGACAGATGAAACATTTTTATGAAAAATTAAAAACAAGAAAAATAGTACCATTTTCTAACTCAGCTTGCAAGAAAAATTCCATGTAGCCAAGCTAAAGGAACAGTTTAGGAAAGTCCACTTTGAGATTTCTTCTGTCTCTGCGCTGGTCTTGTTACTATGAGCAGCATTAGTCACTTCTATATAAAAGTCACCTTGTAAATAATAACCCATCTTTTGCTGAGTTCTTTGCTATGGAAGAGTTTAACATGTTGGCACTTTTCTCAGGGGACTCTTGACTTATTAATACAAATGTCCCCATGCTCTTATGATGTTATCTGTTTTCTACTAATAAAACTTCTGTTCCAGGGTTTTCACTTACTTGGGTTCTCCTTCCCAGTTTGAAATAGAGGAAAAGATGGGAAAGTTTGTGTGTGTGTGTGTGTGTGTGTGTGTGTGTGTGTGTGTGTGTTGTGTGTGTGTGTGTGTGTTCTGTGGGTTTGTGTGTATCTCTGTGTGTATGCCTCTGTGTGTCTTTGTGTGTGTCTGTGTCTCTGTGTGTATGTGGGTATTTCTGAATATGATGCTACAAGTGTGGGTACATGTCCATATTTGTGTCTGGCTTGGAGACTTTTCATGTCTAAGCTATCTAAAATTAATTCTCTGTGATTCACATAGGTACAAATTGTTACTAAGAAGATAGACTTAAGCCATGTGACATCCAAATGTGGCTCTCTGAAGAACATCCGTCACAGGCCAGGTAAAAAAATATTTTTAACAGTTCAAGAATGTTTATTTGGATTGAAGAAGTAGAAAAGAAGAATTCTTGATTCCTTTGTGAAAAACCTGAGTGGAAAAAAAATGTTTCAAACTCTTGATACTTTGTTTTTGTTAATAGATATTTAAGTTAAAACTGTCAGAGCATCTTTGTTTGGGATCAGTGAACATAATTACCTAGAGGTGACCATGTGTGTAGAACACTGGAGTTCTTTCAGAATATGTAGACTGCAAAATACATAAAGTCTTATACAAAAGAACAGTAACCAAACATAGTGTTTCCAAATAATTTTTTTCTAAAATTTTGTTTCGTACATTATGTAAAATAGAATTGGGTCTCACAGCTGAAGAAAATAATTTATCTAATTTCTCCAACTTTCTCCTAGGCAGGAAGCAATATAGCCCTAGACTCTCTTGTCCTCTAAGGGTATCTCATAGAATAGTACTTTAAAGTAGAATTTAAAATCCCACTTGCCATGGCAGGGTCTTCATTTAAAAATTATAAATATGACGAGTCATTTTTTGCTCTGGGTATGACGATGGTTCATTTGTGATAAATTCCACCTCCAGACAAATATAATAATGGATAACTGTCAAATGTTTAACATTCTTCAGGATATTTTGACATTGTACAATTTATGACATATCACTGGATTACAGGATGGCAAGATCATGATCTATTTGGCATCTTAACATATAAACCAAATACAGATTAGCAGATTAATTATAATCTCACATATTGTCAAAAGTAAGGTATAACAATGATTGAGCTGAGACTTCTAGACAGGAAATTACTAAGACTCTTTTGATTGGATACAAAGATGGGGTAGAACAAGTCTCAGGGTGTACAACTACATTGGAAATAGCTAGAGATGAATCTTCACTGTGATGAAAGCTATTTATGGAGAATCAGGAAGATGGAATCTTTGTACACGGGATCTGCTCTGCTGGATAAAGGAAAACACCCATATACCTAGCTCCTCTCCTCATGAGCAGAAAGGGTGCGTGCCTTAGTTCAGATCTTCAACACCCATTGCCCATAGCTGGTCTACCACTAAGCAATTGTCTACTGCTGTTCAGTTTATAGCATAACTTGAATATTTTGCCACATTGACAATTATCTTGCAGAATACAAAAGAAAATGGTAATGTCTTTGGTTCTATACAGATGTAATTAGTCAGATTCACCTAGAGTTTGGATTCACAGAAACCATCATAGAGATAAAGGCAATGTTCTGTGTATGATTTACTGGACATAAAAGACTATTGTCACAAACTCCCACTCATTTCTAAATCTGTTCTTCTATTATAACTACATGGGATGACTAAATTCATAAAGAAAGTGTCACCAGGATGATCTTTGACAATAGCAATTTTTTCACAAAGTTGTTGTGGAATTTAAGTTTCTGTACTGAAAGCAAAGGAAGGAGTTCAAAACCCAAGGACACAGATAGAGAACCAACACTTCCCTTTAAAGCCTGAAAGATAGTTCTTCCTAGTTACTGCTCATGATGGCTGCCAAAGTATTTTAAAACCAGAGGCATGTAGTATTATGTTTCTGGCCCGGACTTTCTGGCCTAGCCTCGTGGCCTGGACTTTCAGACCCACAGTACCATAGTCCCACTGAAACACACATTAATTTTAGGCTGATTGACCTGGGGCCCAGGCATATAACTTGCTAACTCTTTACCCTTAAACTAACCCATGATTCCTATCCTGTTCAGCCATGTGGCTCAGAACCTTTCCTCAGAGCAGCATGGTTGACCTCTGCTTCTTCTGGCTTCTCTCTGGCATTCTGCTCTATTCTTCCTGTCCCCAGAGTTTTCTTAGTCTGGTAGTCCCGCCCACACTTCCTGTCGGCCTTTGACCAATCAGAGATTTTTATTAAACTAGTAGGCAGGACAATTATTTACAATGTAACATCATAAATCCACTACAGAGGCATGTGTCTCTAAATTCAAATGGGCTTGTCTAAACATTACCTAAGACTGTCTAGTGAGAAGCAAACACTGAGTGGTAGCCTTTGCTGGATATCGTTATAAGAAAAAGTTCAATAACATTTTAGCTGAACTATGTTAACCCAGTATATAGTCAAAGAAAGGAATCTTGGGAGAGCAATTTCCACCAGAAGCTACCAAAAATGCAAAAATAAGATTCCAAAGCAATTAATATCCTTAGTTAAAATGTCTAACATTCTCTAGCTAACCAAGGTGATTATTCATCATGAATGAAGCTAATCCTATCACAACCAACAAGTGCGACCCACAGGCTAGGTAAAATATAGGAAAAACAATGTTCTATGAAATTACACATATTTTGAGGTATCTCTCATATATGTGAATTACAAAGTGGTTTATACACCCTAAAGTTCAGGAGAAAAATTAGTGCTTTTGAAAATGTCCCAGGCCAAGCAGTGGGTAGTAACATAAACATCTAGAGTTAGGACAAAAAAGATGTCAGAATCTCAAGGGACATGTAATTAAACTTCAAGGAAGTCTCTTTTGGGGTAGGAAGATGCTATGACCAGGAAGGTTTTCTCAGGGCAAACCTCCTCCCTTGCCCTTGGGATGTACTTCTCTTGTAGTCTCCTCAAATATGGGAAACTTAACTGATTTATCTGTGGTAGTGAAAAACTGGCCCCTAAAATGCTACAGAAATATGTACGCATCCAGAATTCCAAACTGAAAAGTGCTGCACTTATTTTTTTTTAATAGATCCTTACATCCATTTTTCTAAATCAAAACCTCTGTGGACATGTCAGATTATAGGACCAATATGCACTTCTTCCAGACAAATACATGTGGTTCAAACCAAGCATCCATGAAAATGTCTTAGGTGCAGATATATAAAAAAGACTGTAATCTACCTTTCTACAAAGGTATCAGAGATTTTAATTAGCAAGCACTCAGCCATGGTTAAGAACAGTCTGAGAGGCACAGAATAACTACTAAGCGTAGAAGGAACCTACATCTGAAAGTCTGAGAGAGGTCGGCAGAGACGGAGAAAACAACTCACAAGGGTGGTCACTATAACCATCATCAAACTCTCACACTTGAGACTGTTCGCAATACAGGAAATAGCATGGTCAAAGGCCTGCCTCAGTGTTAGCGCAACAGTGACAATGTCAACATCTACAGAATCTATTCAAAGTGGTAGCCTCGCACTCTGTATGATAATTAATTGGAGGCCTTGAAACTAGTTATATAAATGCGATTCTTGCCTCGTGTCATCGCAAAGTTGTTGATTTTGTGATATTGAAAATGTATAGGTGAGAGCGGCCTTCTCTCATTTATGGAGGACCAGTTCCAAGACTCCATGTAGATATCCAAATCCTCAGGTCTCTTATGTAAAATGGCATAGATTTCCCATTCGTATTTTAAATCATCTCATTATTATTTATAACCTTAACACAATCTAAATGTTGCATAAGTCTTGATTATATAATATTCAGGAAATAATGATAAGGAAAATGTTCTGCAGATGTTCAATGCAGATGCAATTTCTTCCTAAGCATTTTCAAACCCAAGGATGTACAATCTTCAGATAGAGAGCTAGATGGATATTGTCTATATACCCACTGTCTCAGTTTGCTTCCTGTTGCTGTTGAATTCTATAACTAAATGCAACTTAGGAGAGGGAAGACTTCCTTTCAGCTTGCACCTCTAGGTCCATCATGGGGCCACACAAGGGCAGGAACTTAAGCAGAAACTGAAGCAGAAGCTATGAAGAAATTCTTCTTGCTGAGTTGTTTTCTGACTTGCTTTTTGGCTCATATTTATGTAGCTTTCTCACAGCCCAGGCCCACCTGCTCAGGAATGGTGCCACCCACAGTAGGCTGAGCCTTGCCATATCAGCTATTAAAGACAATCTCTAACAGACAGGGCCACAGACCACTCTGATCTGGACAAACCCTCAATTAAGATTCCCGCAGATAACTCTAGATGTTTCCAGTTCATTGCTCTCTAGGATATGCACCATAATAGCCCCCAATTTTTTTTATATAGGTGGCTTTTTATCAAGAAGATCAATAAAGAATAGTTTCATTTCCATTTTATTTGTTCTAGTAAAATAAAAGTAAAATAAAAAATTACATGTCTGAAGTTTTAAAAAGGATGTAATAGAAGATTTTCATTATTTTTAGAGGTATAATAATAATTAGGAAAACTGCTCTGGTTTCTACAGCATACATAGATAAAGGAGTAATAATACATGAAGCAATCTGCACAAAGGTATAAGAAGAATGTCATTATATGGACTCAGAAGGGAAAATGGTGTGGACTGAAAATTCGAACAGATTCCTCTCATGCTGGAGTTCTATGTGTTTCATCCTCTGTGAGGGTGGTTCCTATAATGTACCATTTCATTTCAGCAAAGAATTTAAAAGGTTTTCTCCTCTTGAAGGTGGTGGCCGTGTGAAAATTGAGAGTGTGAAACTGGATTTCAAGGAAAAAGCCCAAGCTAAGGTTGGCTCACTTGACAATGCTCACCACGTACCTGGAGGTGGTAATGTGAAGGTAAGAGATGAGGCCCCGTTAACCAGTCATGTGTTTATGCCAATGCTATTCTTATAAATATTCCTTTTTTAATTATTTCTTCTACTTTTGAAATTATAGTCTAATAAATATAAAATATATCATTTCCCCTTTGTCTTTACTCTCTCTGAACCTGTCATTCCCTTTTAAATACATGGCCAATATTTTAAAAGTATTGTTGTTACATACATATATGTATGTTTATCTAATACATTTCCCTAACTGGAAGAACCTACAACTAACACTTTCGTAGCCTGGCATAACCCTACCTATATTCTTAAATAGCTTGATCAAAATGAATCTCTGGTTAAAGAACTTATCAAGCAGAAATGAAGGATGCTGCTCTGATAGGCATCATATTCTTATCAGCTGTGGGATACAGGGGAAGCACTAGAGACTGGTGAAGATGCTTGGGCTAATGAAGACTAATACCTCTCTTAAACAGATTGACAGCCAAAAGTTGAACTTCAGAGAACATGCAAAGGCCCGTGTAGATCATGGGGCTGAGATCATCACACAGTCCCCAAGTAGGTCAAGCGTGGCATCACCCCGGCGGCTCAGCAATGTCTCCTCTTCTGGAAGCATCAACCTGCTCGAATCCCCTCAGCTTGCCACTTTGGCTGAGGATGTCACTGCCGCGCTCGCTAAGCAGGGCTTGTGAATACTTCTCCTTTAGCACTGGAGTAATCTTTAGGCATGAGCTCTTGGCAGGGGTGGGGCTCTGAGCAGGTGTCATATTCATTCTCTTTACAAACCATAGATAAATAATCTCACCCCCAAACTGTAGTAATTGTTACAATTTTATATAAAAAAAATGAATAGTATATGCAGAAAATGATCTGATTTCCATCCGCAACAGGAACACATGGCTTTACATGGATACAATTGGACAATTATTTTCGCTCTGCTCTGTTTTGCATGGAGTATTATTATTATTATTTTTAAAATTGCATTTTTACCTTTCATGTGCCTGAAGGCTATCCAATTCATTCTGAAAGGCCTTGTTAAAAACCCAAGCTGCTCATTTCACTATTCTGTTTATGGTTGAAAAGATTAAAAACCGCCCATTGTGACTTATCACAGGTTAAATTAGATCAAGGCATCTGAAGGAGTCTGATTGCAGGAAAGAAAGAGCATGTAAGAAACACATTTTTAAAGTGTTATTTTGTATAAGTAGGAAGAAAGGTGAAACTAAGTTATTAACATTTGGGATCTGGATGACTATATCGGAGTATGCCATTCCAATAAATTATTTAATGAAAAACTAGATGTAAGGCATCTGAGCTGTGGTTGAAGAAGTGGGTGTCAAAGTGCATTTCTTAGGGTTGAT
Organism: Phyllotis vaccarum; assembly: GCA_033318265.1. Classification (NCBI taxonomy): domain Eukaryota; kingdom Metazoa; phylum Chordata; class Mammalia; order Rodentia; family Cricetidae; genus Phyllotis; species Phyllotis vaccarum. The sequence goes on from JARWLC010000007.1 coordinate 17,116,189, forward strand.
GCGCTTTCATTAGGATGGGCTTGTGTCTGATTAGAGTGTCAGTTGATTGGCTAGATTTGTGTCTACACAATCAGTTTCACACCCCCATTCCATCTGTTTGATACAGTATTATAGATATAAATATATATATATATTTCTCTGTGGCCATTTGTGATAATTCCTCATATACTTGAATATGATACTTCTTTATTCACAGTATCTGTGTCTCCTACACCCTTCGGTGTTGCAATTTTAGGTATGTGAAAGTAGATGTTAGCAGGGTTCTCTCCCTATTTAAAAATACATTTGAAAAAGACAAAAAGTTTTAGCATGACGTTGCTTTCTGTAACAACTCGAAGCTGTAACCCTGTTTCAGTGCCAGAATCAAGTCTCTTCTGTGATGCTAGAAAATTTTATTTTTCTTTGCTTTCACGAACATGGAGTTTGTGAAGTGGGTCTAGTTATACATAAAAGGGTTTACAGACTGTTGGTTCAAAGAATATGGATTTATCTCCTGTTTAATTGCTGAATAGTTTGGGTGTTATCCCTATAATCATTCAAGAAATTGATTCTTTATTATTTGTTTGCTCCCTTTCGTCTTTTTCTTTTTTCCACTTGCTAAAGTTGAAACTATGAATAATAATTTTGAATCTATTTTTCTGTTCTTCAAATAGTATTTGTTCATTAAGTTCTCTGATAAAAGACATTTGGCTTCCTTACCTCTTAGACCTCTTGATCTAAAAGGAAAATACAATCAATATATTGAGAAGCTAAGCCACATATGTAAAACTTTCGAGACACAGATATCTAAATACATTTCTCCAGGACTCAACATCTCAGTCTGTTTCAAGAACATGGTACGACTTAGTTATCAATAAATACTAATTTTCATTTTATATAAGTCTAGATATCACAACTCAATTAATTCATTTACAAATCATATCTAATGAATAAGTAAGAGTTGATGGCCCCAAACAGGAACAAAGCATTATCAAACTGGGTGGACTTTTTTTTTTATTTTTTTAATTGTTCTTTTTCTTGCTCAGGATTGGCAAACTGAATCTGAAAAACAAAACACAAAAAGTTGGCCAGGTTGATTATGTCTATGAAGTATACCAAGCCCTGCATATGAGGGAGGAAGTGAAGAGGAACTGGATGGAGAGGTGTAGGAATATTTAAAAGAGAAGGAAAGAGGATGCAAAAGCAGAGAGACACTGGTGGTATTTTTGTGAACCATTGTGAATTATAGCTAATGTGACAGTCACATGGAAAACTCAACATTAAACCATGACAGTCTTCTCAGCTAGGAGGTTGACACACACACACACACAAAGGATATCTTTGTTTGTAAATAACTTATTTTTGAAATAACTTTAAATGTCTGGGTCTTTTTTTTTTTTTTTTTGATAATTCAGTCATTACCTTCTCTTGAAATACACAAGAAATGGAAGGTGAGATAATGGTGTGTGGAGAAGTACATTCTTTTCTTACATGTTTTGATAGTACTAGATGGAGATTAAAGTTAACCAGGAAAAAAGAAGCTAACAGATGGTTAGGGTAGTTTTAAAGTATGAGGGAAATAATTTCAAGCTCATTTGTTATTTTAAAAAAAATTAAGGCTAGGTGAACATGTTCTGAGTGTTAAACTTCAGTTTCTTACAATGCATGTTCAAAATAAAATTATGTAAGCCCAATGTGAATAGATTTGGCACCAAAATAATCACTTATTTCTAATGTTAACACAATTATAATGAATACAAGTCCTTGTTTTATATGAAAATGTGATTCTATAGAAAGTTAATACAAAGGGACTGAATTTTTGAAACCAGACTGAGACAGAGAAATGCACAAGCTAAAAATATTTTCTTATGGGACTTTTGGGACAGTTCCCACCTTACCTACTCTCTTAAGATAATGACGCAAATTAAGCTTTTTGGACACCACTTTTGTGGGGATACACATACGCTGGTCTAGAAATTAAAGCTTCACAGCTCCATTTCTAGACTACTCATGCCAGTTTCTCTCTGGCTTTAGCCTTTGAGAACCTGTTTAAGAATACATAAGTATCCAGAGTTCTGAAGAGTTCAAAGGCCAACATTTGCAGTTAACTCACACACTCTGGGTCTCCTGCCACTGAAAATTGGAAACCTTACAAGACTGCAGGAAGGATCCGAGTTCATGATGAGTTTCAAAGGCCGAGTTCATTTAGGAACAAACTCTTTCTGGATCTGCCTGCTGAGTTCCAGCAGGATGATGGGCTGAAATCCCACCCATAGGAAAGACACCTGTGTAATTCTAGCTCAGTCTGGCTGAAGGTAGCTGAAGGAAGAGGTCCAGCAAACTGAAGGATAGACTACAGTTGGCCTTCTCCACACACACACGCGCACACACACACACACACACACACAAATGGGTTAGAAGAGAGATCCACTACTTATTATATGGTGCATCTCATCAGTAGTAGTGAAGAAATAACATAAATATGGATGATTCTGACCTAGATGTGTTTATAATTCACCTCATATTCTTCATGCCACAGGAAGGAAAGGAAATGATTTGTGATAGAACTAGATTAACCCGTTGGGGAGGCAATTCCAAGTGATTCTTCAAAGACTGATCTGCTAACATCAACACTGATGTTTGTGGTTTGAACCTAGAATTTTTAGCCTGGCCATGTAGGTTGAGGCCAAGTCCCTCTGTAGGAAAAAGATTTTTTTTTTCAGACCCCAAAAGAATGCCAATCATGAAAGTCCACTTCAACTTTAGCAAAAAGGAAAAAGGGAAATTCAACCAGAAGTGTACTCTGTATGCTGGGATCCCCAGGTTCCAATACATCACTACAAATCTGTGGGGGAGGGGGTTCTTTCTTCTGATAATTCTAGAGCCTGTTACCATAGAAAGGCATTTCTTCAATGGCTGGTTGTAGTTAGTTCATGTTTTTCAATCAATTTGCAAATGTATTTGTTGCTGTATAGTGATTGTTTTGCAAAATAAAATTGCTTGTCACCTAAGTACAAATTTCAGATTCTTTTAAAAATTGTTTCTTCATCTCTGGAGGAGAAAGTATGAAAGTGTGTGTGTGTGTGTGTGTGTGTGTGTGTGTGTGTGTGTGTGTGTTGTGATATGCTATATGTACACATACATCATTTGATTTAATCAAAGAAAAACTAAGGTTAAAACAAGGCCACAATTATCTTTCAGATTCCCATTATGTGTTCAGTCCCCATAAAAGGCAATTCTTTTTATTTAATCTAAGTGATAGACAGGTTTTCGGGGGAGGGGTTAGTGTTGGGCATCAATTCCCAAGAAGTATGCATATCCAGAAAATGTTCTAGTGCTGGGCTAGATTTCCAGTGAAAATTCAGTTTTCTATTCCAAGAAAATAGTATGAGTGAGGCCCAGGTCTTCTGAAATGTCTTACAAAGTTAGCATCTGAAAAAGTCAGTTGAGGAAGGAAATAAACAGATTCCCCACCCCAAACCAGACTCAGTTCCTCAGTAAACCATAGCTCATTATAATACTAAAATACACACCCCTGGATTGAAATTTAGTTATGAGCTTCTATGTAGAACTACATGTGGTTAGACAGTGTATGAAAAAAAAAGCCGATGTACAATTGGACTTTCTTATTGGATCTCTTTTAGACTGCTAGTTCCTGCATAATGACATAGAGACATCAATTAGGAAAGCTTGGCCTTAGTTTAAGCAAATCCCACAGCTCTTATAACTTACATTAACCAGTACCTGCTCATCTACAGTTTTTACATGGCTCTTTACCTACCCTCAGTACCATACATTCTACTTGCTCTATGTCTCCCTGACCAAATCCAACACCTCAGATCCTTCCCCAGTTCCTCTCTCTCCCTGGAAGTTCCACCTATTCCCTCCTGCCTAGCAATTGGCCACTTACCTACTTATGAAGCCCTTCAGGTGCCCCAGGAAAATGAGGCAAAACAGGAACACAGTTTCACAGTTTACAAAATGATTATATCCCACAATCCCCATGTTATACAAGTGAGCCAAAACTCTATACTAAGGTAATTTATGCCCCAGGGTGGGGCAATGGCACCCTTGGGATGCTCAGTTGTCTCTTATATGCATCCTCCCTTGGAAGTATATCGGTAATAAACCCTTTCATTGTGCTTGTCACTACCTATAAGTCTTTGTTCCAGGATATAAGAACCTGGAACTCATGATTAGTGCCCACTGAACCCCAATATCAGCTGACATCATTAGGAGGATTCTGTCTGTTGCCAGTACTAGAAACTTAGCATGGCTTAAGTAAAGGTTTTATTTCTTGGTTTAATTAAGTATTTAGACAGTTCATCTGCCTGCTGTGTTCACTTTTCCTGGGGGTCACAAGAGAACATCTTATCACCCCAGGTATGCTCCAGTGACAGACCAAAGTAACATTTTACAAAAGTCTGATTTGGTGAGGCCAATGAGTTTATTGAGCATTCTTATTGAGCATAAGTCAGAGGTTACATACAGCAGCATGTGTGACTCCTGACTCTCCTTGGTAAGAGTAAATATTGGTTCTGCTCTAGTTAACTTGGCTAAGTGTTGAAGTCTTAGAAAGGCATCCAGTTATGATAGGAGGAAAAAGAACCATACAATACTGTCTCAGGCATGGCTGGATACAGACGCCCAAAAGATTGGTCAAGAACTTCCTTTCCCAACTCTGGATGCAACCATTCAAAGGCATCACCAGGGAATTTTCATTTTCAACATTTAGTTCAACTTACTCGGTATTGCCTTTTATCTCAATCAGGAACTGCCTTGCATGACAGACACCAGAAACTCCAGATTCTGAAACCCACCAATGAAAACCTCATTCTCATTAGTTCTGCCCACAACTCACACTCTAAAAATCATGGGACTTACTTGGATCTCCTACCCAATTACGTCATAAACTTTGGACACAAACTGACTATCACAGGCCACTGGTATATGAAGAATATAGGGTTACAAGAATGTCTGTTGTAGTGGGGTTTCTTGGTCCCAGGCGGCCAAAGGCCCAGACCCTGCCACACCAGACCCCTTATCCACCCGCTGCTGCTATTCAAGCTCCCAGAAATGACTCAGATGCTTATATTAACTTCATGCTGTTTGGCCTATGGCTCAGGCACATTGCTAGCTAGCTCTTACATCTGAACTCAACCCATTTCTATTAATCTGTCTGCCACGTGGCCCATGACTCACCTGTGTTTTTTACATGTTGCTCCTTGGGCGGCTTCAACTCGGTCTGCCTGACTCCGCCCTGATTCTCCTACCTATGCTCTGATTTCTCCTCCTACTTCTTCTATGGTGCCTGTTATGGCCCAAAACAGCTCCTTTATTTAAAGATTGCTATTCACAGCATACAGAAAGGCATTCCCACATCAAATGTCTTCATCTGAGGCTCCATGTATTTATTGTGGAGGTACAGTGCATCACCATAGTTAATCCAGGTGGTGCCTATCAGAAAAGGAACTTGATCACTTTAGGGTATAAAACAGACCCACATCATCCACTTTCACCAAGCTCCTGTATTTAGTCACTACTGGTTACTTACTATTAAAACATAGACCTACTCCTTTAGGCCTGATTCAGGCTATGGAATCTGGTCAGGTCTTTTAAGTTTTCTGTGGAACAGAGTTAAGCAGTTTGTGATATAACAACAGCTCACAGTTTATAGTTTCTAGGATCCCAGTCACATGTCCAATTCCTCCTACTGTGCTTAAGGACAAGTATCTATTGAGTTCTCTCACATCAAGAGTAATCTCTAAGACACGCTGAGACAGCAATACTCCCTCTGATGTCAGTGTAGAACAATGTGATAGGATGATGTTACTGGTAAAAGAAATATCTTTGCATTGGAGATTTATAACTCTGGCTTGGCTAAAACCAATTTACAGTCATTTCATAGTTTCCAACAACTCAGCTTCCTCCCTTTATTTAATAGTGCAGAGTTGGTACACTCTTGACCAAAACCATTAGGATGCTCTTAATGCTGTTTCTCAGTTCTAGGTATAAAACTCAAGTCCTTATATATAGTAAGAACACACACACACACACACACACACACACACACACACATATATACATATACATATTACACACACATATATGTATATAACTTTAGTTTACATCTATGCAGTCCCTCAGAGTCTTTTTAAATGAAGCCAATTCAGACATTTATCCAGCAGCATAAATCATAATGAAATTTTGAGTCCTGTTTTATTGACAAGGCAAAGATGATTTTACTTATTTTGAGAGGAGACAACAGGAATGTAATATAGGATGACAGGATAACATTCTGTGTACCTCTAGATCTATCAACTGGCACTTTGAGAACAGTGACTCAAATCATTCATATCTAAATAACCGTTAACCCATCACAATCTGATTACCTAAAATTGTTTCGAACTGCTGAGTACTTTGCCAGTTTCTCTTAAACATGCCGTAGTATCAGAGACACACTTTCTTTTGTTTTTTAACCTTGAGTTTTCTTTTTAATATTTTAAATCATTAATATAATTCCTTCTATATACCCTCCGCTGCTCCCCCTCTCTCCCCTTATCCTGCTCTCCCACCCTCCATCCACTCCTCAAAGGGTATAAAGGCCTCCCCTTAAGCAGTCAACACAGGCTGACAGATCAAGTTGAAGCAGGCCCCGTCTTCTCCTTATATCAAGGCTGAGCAAGGCATTCCACCATAGGGAGTGAGCTGCAAAAAGCCAGTTCATGTGACCAGGATATTTCCTGATCCCATAGTCAGGGGGCCACTAACAGCTTCAAAAGGGCAATTGTCACTCTCATTCAGAGAGTCTAGTTTGATCCCATGCAGGCTCCCCAGCTGTTAGTCCCGTGAGCTCCCATTAGCTCAGGTCAGCTGTCCCTGTCAATATCTCCATGGAGCGCTCTACCCTCCCCCCTGTTCCTACAGTCCCCCCTCCCTCTCTTCAACTGAACTCCAGCAGTTCCAGCCAAGTGCTTGGCTGTGGGTGTCTGCATCTGTTTTCATCAATCACTGGATGTAGGTTCTGTGATGACAATTAAGGTAGTCATCAGTCTGACTATAGGAGAAAGCTAGATCAAACATCCTCTCCAGCACTGCCAGGAGACTTAGCTGGGATCTCTTTGTGGGTTCCTGTGGACTTCCCTAGCACTAGGTTTCTTCACAAGCCCATGATGGCTCACTCTGTCAGGATATCTCCTTCATCACTTACCTCTCAGTCACTCTCCCAACTCAGCCTTCTGGAACCTTCATTTCCTCTCCCCTATGCCCCCCTCCCAGTTTACCCATGACATGGCATGGTTTTTTTAAACCTCAGAGCCCACCCTTAACAACAAACTGTAGTAGGAGGTTTTTGGCCCGGACTTTCGGGCCTAGCCTCAAGGTTTAGGCCCACAGACCCACAGACCCGCAAAGACAGACACACAGATGCTTATAACAGTTTTAGGCTGATCAGCCTCAGGCCCAGGCATATAACTTGCTAGCTCTCTACCCTTCATCTAACACATGATTCTTCCTGTTCAGCCATGAGGCTCGGTATCTTTCTTTAGAGCAGTATGGTTGTCGTCTGCTTCTTCCGGCTTCTCTCTGGCATTCTGCTCTGGCATTCTGCTCTGTACTTCCTGTTCTCAGAGTTTTCTTAGTCTGGTAGCCCCGCCCACACTTCCTGCCTGCCTTTGGCCAATCAGCACTTTTTATTAAACCAGTGGATGGGACAGTTATTTACCATGAAACAACACAATCTCCCATAATACACCTCCTCCAACAAGTCCAAATTGTTTAATCCTCAAATAATGCCCCTCCTTAATGACTAAGAATTAAAATATATGAGCCTGGGGGTAAGTTGGGGAGGTGGTTCTTACTCAAACAACCACACACATTTACTTTTTGTGATCTGATATCAACTTAACCACTTTTTAGTTCCTCAAGGCAAAAGAATACCATTCTAACATTTTGTCTTTTTGTACATTTGCTAGTCTCTGGATGTGTGTATTTCTATTCTTTTGAATAGAAAGTGGAAAATGCCATGAACAATGAATGCCACTGCATTGTCTTCTAGAGCCCTAAGGCATTTAGGGTCAAGTGAAAGAAACATTCTCAAGAATTAATCAGAGTTCTGGGTAAATTAAAGTCCACATTCACACAAAGGCCCAGCGGGAAAGGGAAAAGGATGGGCAATGGAACAGAAAGGAACTTGTAAAGCAAAGGCAGAAGGTCATCATCAGAAGGACCCATTCTGAGCATAAAGTCGCTTGAAATTTACAGAGTTCAGGGAAATAGAGCCTGGAGACACTCTGATATCCTATTTAACAAGCTAAAGAGAAATTGTTAAAGGTTTTTGAGGATTCGAAGTGTCATTACATCATAATTTTAGATGGAAGTTTTAGCAACAATGTATCAAGAACAGAAATTAGAGTTGAGGAATGTAGAAGTGACTAGAGCTCAAGCTAAGAAGATTAATGACAGTCAAGTTCAGAACAAGATAGGATGCATGTGAAATAAAGATGATAGAACCTAAGTTATGAGCTGTTTAACAGGGAAGAAGAATGAAGGAGCCTTAAAACTGAGTAATCAAATAGATAATCAACTGTTAGCTCACGTGAACTATGCGGACAAAGCAGAAGCTGTATTCACAGAGAATCCATCAGGACACATTAATTCTCGACTTTGGCATAGGTGAACTGATAACCACTGGCATGTTCTTGCTATCAGCACCATCTATATGGTCTCATACAGGGAGACAGTGTTCAAGGAAGAACTGGCTTGCCCCAATCATCTCTCACCTGAATACATTATTAATAATGGCCACCAGTAGAACTAGTCTTTAAAGCAGGGAAGAAACTTCTCGGTTGGAGAATTGTACGAAGTAAAAATAATAGCAACAGCACCCACCCATCCCTCACAGTTCATCCTGAGCGACTGTGTTCTCCAAGGTTAGGCACTATCTCTTCAGGATGGGTCTACTTAACAGTGATGTCTTGGTAACCTAAGACCCATGAATTGTCTGATCTGAGTCTCTTTAGATTTTGTTTTGAAGAAACAGACACTGAATTTTAAAGCTGCTCACAGCTGGATCTTCATTAGACAACTGTGATTGTCATTATTTTGCTTTGACTTCGGTTGGTTGGTTGAGTTATAATCTCACTATGTAGCCTAATCTAGGTTCAAACACGAGTCATTATCTTGCCTTTTATTGGAGGCCTTTATTGGAGATATGTGACACAGTGCCCTGTTCCCGAGCCTGTTATGCCTGAGGTTGGTCTTTTATTCTCTAGTTTCTCTACTTTCTCTTCATATGAACTCATTAAAAATAAGTTGACTTGGTTCCATTTCCTTTTGTTTTTAAGTGAAATGTCTCGTCATTTAGGAATAATACTCAAGCCATAATCAGAACAATGTTGTTATTTTTACAATATCAGAGAGCTTAACTTTTGTCTATTATTTTCTTATTTAACAAGATTAATAATCCCTCACAGAACATTGGGAAATTCCTAACATATAAATGATGACAGTCTTAAGAAAAGGATGAGTGTATGTAAGCTGTGTTCACAAAGAAAGAAAAACCTGCTGACAATGAGATGATCACAGAAGCCACAGGGGGTAGACTCTGCACAATCTGCAGTGTGCAGGATGTGAGAAATGAGATGCTGGCTGAGCTGCAGGATAGATACACAATGACTTTGCAGAATAATCAGTGATGAACATAGAATAAGGTAACTGAACTGCATGTCTTCAACTCACTTCTCTGTAACTGGGGCAAATTATATACCAGAGTCCTTTACCACAAAATATTTCCTGCACTTCTAAAAGGGCATTTTTAAATGTCTGTTACCCATACCTGGGGAACCTTAATGTAAATAATTTCCTCTTGCAAGACCTCTCATGCAGGGGACATGGTATTTGACTGCACCGCCAATAGTAAAAAAACGACTATGGCTTCCCCTCTCTCCCTGCCCGTCAATGACTGCTGGTGAAACCCTGCATCTCCCTGCATTGCATCATTAGCACATCCACTATTGGCTGACACATGACTGCTATCTCAGGCACAAGTTTCAAAGTGAATGTAAGTAGATTTATTTGCTTGTATAATAACAAGTTCAAAGGGAAATTTCCAAAAGTCTGAAAGGGCTTTAGGAAGTAATGAAGCTATGTCAGCTCAAATAAATTGGGGAGGTGGGGGGTTTACAGGGCAAGTGTCAAATCTGCATCATTACTGATTTGCATGACCAGTTAGAATTAGTTCTCTAGCCACAAAAATGGCCATAAATTTCTTGCTTATATCCTAATGGTCTAGTCAATTATATTTTCAGAATAATTTGTGATTCTCAGGTGAAAAAATTTGAATTTTCTCATTTATGCATTGTAAGGGCAGAGGAAGATAAGGTGGTAAATTTTAAATGCCCTGCCTCAGGACCAGTCTGGAAAACTATATTAATTTTGGTTATATAGTTTATAGTTCATGGGGATTTTTCCCTAGATAGACTTCAGTGAATTATACAATCACAGAATCATTTGTAGTTAATTGCCTTAAAACTATTTTCTGTATTCATTTCTATGTTTACATATGGATGTGTGGCCACATCCTACAAATAAACTAAATTTCACTGTATGCACTTTTTAAAGTTAAGTTAGGTTTTTTGGTTTAGTTTTTTGGCTAGTGAAGTGTTCCTGTCAGCTCAGAGCAGAGGGGATGAGTTTGCAGGCCAGCTCTTAGCTCTTGTATAGAACTTATTATTCTTGACTACAACATTTCTTGGATGCTAAGGTAATAACATTGGATTTAAGAAATATTCACAATCACACAGTTTACTGAAAACAGGAAAAGTCCAGCTGGAAACAGACAATTTACTTCTGCTTTAAAAGGAAATATTCCACTAATGTTAAAACAAAAATCAAGCGCCAGGAATAGTAAGTAGCTCCCACCAGTAATCCCAGTACGCAATTGAAATACTTAATTTCCTGTTACTGTAATAAATATCATGATTAAAATCCAGTGAGGAGAGGAAAGGGTTCATTTGGCCTACTGATTATGGTTCAGGACAGAGAAAAGCCAAGGCAGGAACTCCAGGCAGAAACCACGAGAAGCACTGCTTACCAGCTTGCTCCCAACGGCTTGCTCAGCTTCCTTTTTTATACCACCCCAAACCACCTGCCTGGAAAGGTACAAGCCATAGTAGATCGGGTTCTTCACATACATTAGCAATTAAGAAAATGCCCACAGACAGTCCCACAGCTCAATCCAATGGAGGCAATTTCTCAATCGAGGCCCCTCGTTCTTCTTTATTTTTATTTTTATTATTTTTAAAAAATGTTTATTCATTTTACATACCAACCACAGTTCCGCCCCTCACGCCTCCTCCCCTGAGGTCCCTCTTTCAACCCTTAAACTATCAATGACACAAAGATTCAGTCACAGGTCTACACAATTATTTTCTAATAAGCCAAAGAGTATATTCTGTAGCTATACAATACTGCAGGCTTCATGTTTTTCCACACACAGCTTCTATTCACTCCTTTTCCATGTCATGATATAAACAGAAAACACATAAATAAGTGTGGCTGTGTCCCAATATCAGCTTACTCATGAGAGCGGAAATCTAAAGTTCATATAATATTCACATTTCAAATTTTTATTCTCTTTAAAAAACCTCTTCCTAGAGAGACAAAGGATCTGATTTCCCCCTGGCTTTGGTAAACTAGGGCCTGGTTTTGATAGGCATTATAATATTTAATACGGTTCCTGTTCCCATATCTCAGAGGGACAACGGGAAAGGAAGAGCCTAGGTGGGTGATGAGACGCACCACCGTGGGGGCATTAGTGCCGTTGGCAGGAGTCACATTTTGCAGTCCAAAATGGCTTGATACCCCAAGACTTAAGTAAATTAACTTCTTTGCATATCAGCTTATCTGTAATGAAGCTGAAATCATCCAGTCAGTACCTATAATTCACATGAAGCAACTAACAGCCAGAATTCTTTGGTATTCTTGACAGTTCACAAATCAAATATGGCACTGGAATATTGGACACATAGATGAAAATGCACAAACCAGCAGACACCAGTAACTAGTGTTTTGCATCATTCCTTGAAATTAACCTAACACTCTGGTACATTGATATAATTATTTCTTTATATCTACCTGTTGCTTTTAGAGTGATTAAATAGCTTCAACATCGTATTTATTTAGTCTTTAATATAATAATACAATCCTTTGAGGTCTTGCCCCAAAGAGTGATGGGACCTAATTTCCCAAAGTTACATAAAATATGGCCTGTGAAGAGAAAAGCCTTAACTTGAGCACTGGTTTCTACCTAAAAATCCAGGCTTCTTTTATCGATAGGCAGATGGATGACATCTTATTTGAAAAGACTAAACAATTGCCTTTTCTGATGCCCCCTGCTCTGGGGCTGCCATTGAGTGCTGGATCTCCTGGTGATCGAGAAGGAATCTTCCCCTGCAGCCCTGCAGCATCACTCTTGATGGCTCACACCATGCCTTCTTATTCTCTCCTTCACAGCCAGTGTTACTAAAGACCCTGTCGGCCAACAGCAATCAACTGTAGGCTAAGCAACATGAAAACCGGCTGACAGAGAGAGGCAGACCTGCAGGATGCAACTGATCTATGGTACAGGGTTAGAACTATGCTAGGCACCTGTTGTACGTGTTTCTCCCTGAGAGCTGAAGGGCAATACTTTGATATCAAGAGAGTTAGTATCCTCAAAATATCACTGTTAATTTAGCCATTTTTAAAACGAGTACCTCCTCCTTCTCCTAAAATAAACTCCAAATAAAACACTCTGACCAATCCTTTGAGCATTTTTCTCCCTGTACAATAAAAATAAATATATTCACATGTAAAACAGTGAGAAATAAAAAAAGACAGCCCTTATATTTAAAATTCCAAAACTAGATATGTATGTAAATGTTGAGCATATTTTAAAGGCATGGGTAAGGCAGATGAACTAGGTTTTATTTTGTTTGGAATAATATTTTTATTAGTACTTCAAGAAGTTCATATAACATTTTTGATATTATTAAACTTATTCCCACTTGTCTCTACATTCTTTCTAATATGATCTAAAAAGTCTAATATGTGCCAAAAGATCATGAAATGTGTACTCTTTCATGATCAAATGTTGGTCAAAGACTTGAAGATAAAATGAATAAATTGTGTGTCATTGTTGGGGGCATCTTTTTTTATGCTCTTTTATGTAGTGCGATTATGTAGTTACGCTGTAAATAATTGTCCTGCCCACTGGTTTAGTAAAAATGCTGATTGGCCAAAGGTAGACAGGAAGTAAAGGTGGGGCTACCAAACTAAGAAAACTCTGGGAACAGGAAGAACAGAGCAGAAATGCCACAGAGACTCCAGAGATGTCAGACAAACCAGAAGAAGCAGAAGACAACTATGCTGCTCTGAGAAAAGGTACTGAGCCCCATGGCTGAACAGGATAAGAATCATGGGTTAGTTTAAGGGTAAAGAGTTAGCAAGTTATCTGCCTGGACCTTAGGCTGATCAGCATAAAGTTAATTTAAGAGTCTGTGTGTCTCTGTGGGACTACGGGACTGCAGGTCTGAAAGTCCGGCCCAGGAGGCTAGGCCAGAAAGTCTGGGCCAGAAACCTCATACAACACTTGTGGTTGACAAAATTCTGCTTATTTGGCTTATCTTTCTTCTTACAATAATTAGTATTATTCATTTCATTATAATCCATAGCCATATTTTTATACTAAAATAATGAGTTAGATAATTATTTTATGTTTTCAATACATTCAGATCTTTGTCCTGTGCAATTATTTAAGAGTCAGTTGGATTATAGCTTTGCATTCTTCCTGAACATTTAAACCACCCGCAAAGCTTTTTTAAAAAACATCTAGAACCTTACCTCTTCTGCAAAAGAGTCCAGATGCTCAAGGATGATTCTTCTATATTAATGCCCTTTAAGGTTATTTCTCAAAGTATGAGTCCAGGATTGAGAACCACCAGTTTAAAAATAAAGCCAATATATTCTAGAGACCCAGTTAATCAGATCAGTAAGAGTGTCGTTCCTGTCATGATAGATAAAGAAATATTGACCCATGTATCCCACCCTCAGGACCAAGAAGCAGGAATCTTGGTGGGAAATGGACGTTCCCAGAGGGGTTTGGAAAAGTTTATACCACCTTGACTTTATCAGGAAGAGTGGTTACAATAAAAGTAAAGAAAAAACGTTCCCAAACTGTTCCTCACACTTGTCTACACTTGCAATGCTTGTGACTCAAGACTCACTTTAGTAACTTTCCCGGCATCAGGAAAAACACAGATAATTATTTACTTCCTCAATTGTTATTGTCTGTTTCTGCTTTGAAATGAAAGACTTTTTTTTTTTTAAACAGTCTGATGTTATGTGTGAGTAGCAAGGGCTTGTCCGTTAGCTTCCACTCCCCTGGGCGAGATTGAGTTCAGTTGCACTGCTGGGCTCTCTCAGAGGACTCCCAGACCCAGTTTGAGAAAACTGAAACGAAAAAAGAGCTGTCTCTTGAGGGGAACCAAGGCTTGGGTAGCTTCTGCTGAGTTGGAGTGAAGCCAACATCTTGGGGGAAAGGAACTTGGTGAAGGACAGCATAAAAAGCACACCTGGGAGAGGCGTGCTGCAACCACATTGGTCCTCCTGATGGTTTCAGATGGAGCCTCAAGGGCAATGGCTGTCTTCACTAATTAAAGCCTTTCTGAGAACTAAGCCAGTTGCACGCTGGAGAACATTCCATAACTAGAAACTACCAATAGAATTATTTTAAGTTGTTATTTCATTTTATGTGTGTAAATGTTTTACCTGCCTGTATATTTGTACACCACATGCATGCTTGTGAAATGCGCATTGGATTCCCTGGGACTAGTTTTTTAGATGGTTATGAGCCATGACGTGTGCTGGTAAGTGAACCTGGTTCCTCTGAAAGAGCAATCAATACTCTTAACAGCTGAGCCATCTCTCCAGCCCTTACCAGTATAATTCTTGTGACTTCATAAGCAATATTCTTTTTAAAGTACAAATTGTCCCTGTAGAGAAGAGGTTTAGAGCCCAGGAACGCATGAGTCTGTCATTCTCTTAACTGATGCTGGTGCAGAGGAAGTTTTAAAAAATATTTACAGATTAACAGGAAAATATTAATTGAAACAGTTTTAAAGGGACTACTTGGCATTTCTACTTTCTTTGCCCAAAACACCCTTTATTCAAACAGTACAGAGGTGAATATACACGAGTCTTTGTCATCAAATATGACAAGCACTGTTCACAATAACAAAGTCTAAGGACTGAAAAATGTTTCAAGATGCAAAAGCAATAAATGGAAATGAGGGCCTGGAAAAATGGCTTTAATGATGAAAAGTACTCTCTGCTCTTGCAATGAGCCAGAATTCCCATGTCAGCTGGTTCACAATTGCCTTGAACTCTGACTCCAGAGTATTCAGGTCCTTCTTCTGGCCTCTTTGGGCATCTGTACTCATGTACACATCCATACACAGACAGACAGACAGACAGACAGACAGACAGACAGACAGACAGACATAGAAACAATAAAATAATCTTTAAAGAAAAATAACTGAGTGCAAATGAACAAATAGTAAGTTAGGTAACATGGCTTCCAGCCCCGGGAAATTGTTGGACAACTTAATCACCATATATGTAATTTCTTATTAAAAAAAAAAAGATCAGATCACTAAGGGTGTGTTTCAGGTCCTGATAGATAAAAGAATATTGATCCAGGTGTCCCACACGCAGGACAAGGAGCAACAATCTTGATGAAGTTGAAAAAGGACTTTCATAGAGGGGTTTGGGGAAGTTTGCTTTTGGAAGTTAGATTCTTGACAGTAAGACCGATTATGCGAAAAGTAAAGTTGTTCTGAAACTATCCTTTATATTTACTTGTAATCATAACAATTTAAGTATAATTTAAAATAATTCTATTTTGATTACAAAATGCATATTTCTTTTGTCTTCTTAAATCTCTGTAGAGGAAAGAGATTTTTGTACTCTTGAAATACAACTGTTTGATAACTGATAGACATCAACGGCCTGTAGGATTTCTTCTAGTGAGGTAATTAAAATTAAAGTCAGAACAGAGATCTGCCCTAGCTTGGGTCTGATCACTCATGTTTAATGATTTCTAAGTGGTGTCCATGGGCAGCATCCACCTTGTACTCTGCAGGCCCCAGTTTGTGCTGCTGAGTCACATACGCCTGTGCCTTAGGGAGGATGTGTTGACTAATAAGCCCCATGAGACGTGAGCAGGAAACAGAGTGTAATGTGAGTGCTCTGGTCTTTTCTCCACAGACATGTGATTTATATAACATGGACTCTGACAGTCACTGGCTCAGTACCTATCCACTTTTCCAAGTCAGTCAGCAAAGAAGCATTGTAACTTTTAGTCAAAAGTAACAATGAAGACCAACTATAGGAGAGCTTATTGGAAAGGCCCAAGACTATGCTATCAGGTCAGACATACAACAACAATTATTTCATAGTACAGACAGTATTTGTGGTTATGTAACTACTTGACTTTTTTATTTATTTATTTATTTATTTATTTATTTATTTATCTATCTATCTATCTATCTATTTATTTATTTATTTATTTGACACTTCTCCTTGGTGGACCTTGGGATCTATATTGATTCCTCTAGACTCTGGAGCCACATTGTTCAAAGCCATTAGCGTGAAGGCAAAATGTTGCCATGTGACATGGAAGCTAGGTTGGAAAACATCCATAGTGTCTACCAGCCTCTTTTTGTGGTACTCACTCTGAGTAAAGTGAGCAGTAAACAGTCTGACTGTCTGAGACATGCACTTAGGAAAAGCACGTGCATATGCTCCTTCTCATGGAAAGTTCAAGCCACCAGCTGTAAACCGCAGGAACCACCACCCGTGTGAGCGGTTCTGGCCATACAGCCCATTCACATCTTCAAAACACAATAGTTTCAATCACATCTTACTAAATGAGAGATTCTGAATGAGACTCACAGATCATTAGCACCATGAAAAATGTTTGGTTTCTGCTGCTAAGACTGACCTAGTCACTTGAGGACAGTAGAAAAGATGCTAATTCATTTTCTCCTCAGAACAGCTTTGCAGAATGGATACCCTTCTTATTCTTGGCGCTAAATTTTTTTAGCTTGTCAAAAAAAAAAAATAGGCTTCATTAAGATTTCACATAAACATCATATTTTGTGCCTCTTCAGCATCCAATCACACTTTGTTCACTTTTATCTATCAATATTTCTCCTACTTTGATATCATAGTATACATACCTATGTGTATGGCTGTTTGCATATATGCACATATATGTTTGTATGTATGCATGTGCGTTTATTCCACATTAAAAAAAATGATGATTGCCATCTGGACTGTTTCACTTCAATGATAAGTACTTCAATTGGCAAATGCATTAGAAGCATCTATACAAAAATGAGTTTTTCTACCCAGGAATATGGCAATTTAAAACTTATAAAAACCTGTAGATAATTTATTTTATTTTTCACATATATATACATATATATATCCAGTACTTTTGATTAGACATATTCCTTGATGCTTATAGGCCTTATAGATTCTTTTCATATTTCCAGGTAGAAAACGGCTTAAGGCTTAAAATATGATATATTTAGATAAGGATGAACTCCATAAAATATAAAACAGAAATATAATGAAAGATTCTTTAGCACATAATAAGAAAGAATATTTTAGGAATGTTAATAAGCAATTTTATATAAGAAGGCTATTTTGGGGCTGGCACCCAGGAATATGAGATGCAGAGGACAGAGAGATCAGTAGCATAGAGTGAAGGAGATAGTAGGAGATGAACAGAATGAAGTCAGATCGTGGATAGCCCTGCAGACTGTAGTAAGGAGCCAACATCAAGATGGATTTCGGATGCAACACATAAGATATGTCAACGTCTACCTCTTGGTAACAGATTTTAACCTCATACGCCAAAGATACAACATCATTGTAATTATTCACACACTTCTGACACTTAGGCACATGAATGCAGCTAGCACACATTTCACCTTCAACTTCGAAGGCATTACCTTTGAGTTAATGGGGATTCTTTCCCCAGACTGTTATAATAAATTACTAT
Source organism: Phyllotis vaccarum (assembly GCA_033318265.1). Lineage (NCBI taxonomy): Eukaryota > Metazoa > Chordata > Mammalia > Rodentia > Cricetidae > Phyllotis > Phyllotis vaccarum. Next base: position 17,134,277 of record JARWLC010000007.1, read on the forward strand.
AAACACCTTTTAAGTTATTATTATCAGCTCTCATACACTTATTGTGGTGATATATTGTATATTTAATTAAAAATCAGCCCGGAATACCAGAAGACATAATTACCCACAGTCAAGTCATAAGATCACAGAATGGTGACTCACACCTTTAATCTCCGTCACTCAGGAGACAGAAATGTTTCTATGAGTTAAGTCCTTACAACCAAACAGTAGTAGCTCACATCTTTAATCCTAACTCTAGGAATATGATGCAGAGTTAAATCAGAATTGAAACAACTCAGCAGGGAAGATATTTAAGGCAGGAGGGGACAGAGATTCAGACATTCTGTAGAGGTGACAAGCCAGGCAGAGGACTTTTGAAGACAGCATTTATCCTGCTCTGCCTGAGAAGTTGGCTGGGTGATAATTGACTGTGGTCTGTTTCCTCTCTTTGATATTCCAGTTTTTCCCCAATATCTGGCTCTTGGTTTTCATTAAATACTACTAGAATTCATGCAATAACTTATATTAAAGTATTCCAAATGGGTTTACTACAGCAATTTTTTTTCCCAAAAAATCAGCCAAAGGTTCTCCTCTCTTCAGCCAATTTGCCAAGAATGTTTATTTTTGTACACATCTGGCAACTTAGCATCTAGCTACTGTCAAAACACACTTTTATTAGAGACTAGGTTTCAAGGTTGATATCATATATATATATATATACATATACATATCAATTTCTCTCACATGTTTCTGAAAGTATACTAACTGTTATAATTTGGTTTTGCTCCAAATAAATCACACATAGAGGCTTATTTAATTATAAATGCCCAGTCTTAGCTTGGCTTGTTTCTGCCAACTTTTCTTAATCTAAATTGTCCCATCTACCTTTTGCCTCTGGGCTATTACCTTTTTATATTCCTATATCTTTTTTTCTTACTCTATTGCTGTTTGTGTAACTGGATGATTGGCCCCTTGTGTCCTCCTCCTTCCCTGGCTACTTTCCTTTTTTTCTCCCAGGTTTCTCCCTCTATATATATATTCCTTCCTGCCGCCCAGCCCTGCCTGTCCTTTCTCCTGCCTTGATTCAGTTCTTTATTAACCATCAGGTGTTTTAGACAGCCACAGTAACACAGCTTCACAGAGTTAAACAAATGCAACATAAACAAAAGTAACACAGCTTAAATACTATTCTGCAACAAGTAATCTCTTAACTCTTTGTACCCAAGGCTGTCCCTCACTTGAGACCACCTTTGAGAAAGTGCTACATTAAGTACATTACCTCCCACAGTGAGATATTAACAGTTCTGAAGCTGCAGAGCTCAGTCATTTACTGTGGTGATTTCCATTGATCGGATGAACTAGTTCTTGACTTTCTTTAACATTGATCACCTAAAAATTGGAGTAATGCATGAGGTAATATAGCATAGATAGCATATCTGGAGAGAGCATGTTGCTTTCAAAAAGGTAGAAGAGATAGGGCATGGTTTTAGTGGGTGTCTGAGGAGTAAACTCTATTGGTAATACTGGTTCCCCAGTATGATATTGTTTTGAAAACTGATTTTCTCCTATCCTTGATCTGATTCACTACCTCAAGGGCACTCGGGAATGGAAAATGACATTAACTCTTCTTCAATTTCTACTTCAACAGTGCAGTTCCTTTCTGTCCTGGAGAAGATCTCATGAGTGTGACTTACAGCATTCTTCCAACCACCCAGCTAAAAACCACTCAGCACTGTGCTAGGAAGCTGAATGGGAATTTTGAAGGCACGCTACCCAGCTCAATTTGTAATGCCAACTGAGTTACCAAATCTTTCTGAGGCTCAGTTTTCTCTTTTTTGAATGTTGATTTTTTTTTCATCTTAATGCATTGTTACTCTAGTATAAACCTGAATATAAAGCATACATTTGAAAATTTCTATACTCTCACCATCAAACCCATTGCTAGAAAATGACAATCTATTCATAGCTGACTAGATCTTTCCCTGGTAACATTACTTCTGCTAGTCTTACTTAGTAATTTTCAATCCCAAGATTCTTTCTCTTTCAAGGATGAACAATATGCCAGGTGTTAGCTCCTTCAGAACTTGTTTATTAAGTATTCTTTCCTCAAATAACCTCTACATTGCCTTGTTTGATAACTTTCTTGCTCATAAATTCATCATGTTAAAATACAGCAGCTTTAAATGACAGTCTGCTTCCTTCCTTCCCCCGCCTCTTTTCTTGTGACACAGTCTCATCAGTGTGGCATGTCTCTGTGGCTGGCTGTAAACTCATTATGTAGAACAGACTGTCCTTGAACTTGTGGTAGGTCCTCCTGCCTCTGCTCCTACGTGATGGAATTCTGCTTGTGTGCCACAACATCTGAAGTCAATCAATTTTTATTATAGAATACACAAATTAGGCTGTTAGAACTTAGAACTGAACACGTTGAAAACTCATGCCTACAAATAACGTATGTGGAAGTATTTGTAGCACCTTAATTCACAGTTGTCAGAAAGTAAAAGCAACTGAAATGCCCCTCTTTAAGAGGCACCTTAGCTCTTATGCTCTCAGAAAAGCCCTAGGGAAGCCAGGAATATTAAGCACATAGGGTTATCACTTCAAAGGGAGACGTGTATGATGTGTTTTCTACCCCAATGGCTGAAAATGGAGATGGTTAATAGCCTGATGACCTCTATGTGGCCAGGCTGAATGCACTCTCCCAGACTTTTATCTTAATCTTGTCTATTTCAGCCAATCTACAGTGATATCCTCCCTAAGACCCTTATCATGAATTCGAACCTGTTTTCTCAGGTAATCTATAGAACTTATCTTTATGGAGGACGTCACTTCTACTTTATAAGATTTTTGATGTAGTCTTTTTTATGCACATGGGATTGTGTTAATTATCACAGGGACACTTTTTCTCCTGTACTTTGTGCTGTACTTGAATATGCCTAAAATAAACTCCTTGGGGCCGAACTCTTAAAGTTTGAACCAGCTACAGCTACAGAGCTGTATTGACCCAAACTGCCTTCTCCTCCTGCTAGTTTTGGTGGTTGCAGAGACCTTCAGTGGCACAAAGGGATTATGTAGGGTAACACAAGGAAATGAGCTATCAAGCTACCAAAAACAGGAGAAAATTTAAACATACACAAATGTGGAACAGCCTGTCTGAAAAAGCCACATATTGCGTGATATTCTGGGGACAGCAAAACTCTTCAGGCAGTAAAAAGATCAATGGTTGCCAGGGGCGGCAAGAGGGAAGGAAAAATAGATGGATAGGCTGAGCATAGAGAAATGTGAGCAAATGAAACTGTGTTATATGCTACTGTTATCTACTGTTATGATAGATGTGTAGCATAATTAGGCAATATATATATATAATTGCTATACAAACAGTCAGCACTCCTATAAACTATGGAATGTTATTAATAGGGTACCAATATTAGTTAATAAATCATAAAGATTATACAACAATAGTGTACAATGCTAATAATAGAAAAACTGGGTAGAAGATAAAGAAGTATAAGAAACATGTTGGTATCTGCTCATTTTTGTTTATTAGCTTGAAATTTCTCTAGAAATATAAAGCCTATTAATATTTTTAAACTCAGAAGGTTTATATAAACTTCTTCATCACAGTGCTCAAGCTCAAAGAAGAGTTTCATTCAATTTCTAGAAGAGAGTATTATGGACATCAAAGTGTAGGAATCTTAGGGATACTTTTGAATTCTGCTAATGGACACTATTTTAGTCTATGTGTTGCTTCTTCTTGGCAGCATCCTTTCAGACCATATACTAAAGCTGATGTCTCCTATACTTTCAAACCAAGTCTCTCTTTCATTTCCCTGTTCTCATCTTCTGTCATGGTTTCAATGACTTTCTATATAAAACTAACCACAAAATTGGTCTTTTTTCCATGTTACCTCTTCTGAAGTCCATATGTATTTGTCTATCTCCTGATGGCGATCATTGACATATCCAATGAAGAATTAAGAATAATTCATTAATGCCCCCAACACATGCAAACAGAGACATGCTCCTCCTTGCCTATTTTTTTTTCTTTTAAAATGAAGTCACAATATATTCAGCTGTTCAAAACATCAAGACTTGGCTAGTATTTTCTGATATGGGCATAGACGAGAGATTATTAACATCTTGCCATCACTGCAGATCTTGGCACGATTTTCCACTTCTGTAAGGTACACACCTAGCATATAGTGTTAGAGTCAAAAACTTAGGGCCGTGACCTTGACCCAGGCACTCATAATTTACTTTTCCAGTTCCTCTCCAAACTCTGTTTGCATCAACCGTACACAAAGGACATTTTTACTGCACGGTCAGGAAGTTTCCTTTTCAACAACAGATACCTGTTTGTATTTTCCTTCTTGGTCTTCTGTTCATAACTGAACCTGTGCTCATGTGAGCTATAAAACTCTTCTCTGTATGTAACTGTCTTCCCTTCCACACCGGGAGCTGTCAACATAAAAATAGTTCCCGGCATATAAATATACTTAATAAATATTCATTGAATACATCTTATCTAGTCTCTATCTTAGTCTCTGTTTTAAGATCTATATTTTCCTGGGTGTGCATTTCTATAATAGGATGAGGCAGGAGGATGGTTGAGAGTTTGAGGGCAGCATGAGCTCCCCCGCAAGAGGCTATCTAAAGTAAACTATTTACTTTGAGGTCCTTATCAAAAATATATCTTCAAGAAAGAAAATAAAAAAAGTTTGTTTACGGGCCTTAAAGATCACTCTGAATCATAGTTTTTTTCCATATGGACTACGCATATTGTTATTAGAGCACTTCATGTCCAATCTCTTAAGATAAAGTTCTACGATCTGACTTGCCATTTCATGTGGTATCTCTGTTTGAATAGGGGTATGACTACTTTTTTGTTTGGTTTTTATTTTGATTTGTGTTCATCATTGGCAGGTAGATAAATCTTCAACATTGGTTATGTAGTCAGATTGTGTCACCCCACCTAACCTCACCCCCACTCTTCCCGGTGATAGATAATGTTCGCTAAAGGAAAACAGCCATAAATTACGTAGGCATTTGATACGCGGGAGGAAAATGGCAGCTATCGCTGGAGTGAACAAGACCACCAAATTGCATTCAACGGCCTGTTAACCGTGCTTCTCCACGTGATTCAAACGTTGCCTCTCAACTTGCAATTAGATGCAATCCACACTGGTTAGTTTGTTGCAGCCCTGCTTTGGTAAATCAAGCCAGGCTGACTTCTTTGCTTTCCCAGCATAAAACCAATTCTCACATAGGAAAACAGTTTGCTCACTTGTCAAGCCCTGCCTCCTGCCCTGATTTCATTTTCTAGTGATTTCCCCCACTGCTTTCTTCCTGCTAAACCCGAGATGGACTGCTGACCTCTTTGCAAGAGGTGCGAACGATGCTAGAGTTAGCGACTCCTCTGCGGCTTTCCAAAGCTCCTCCTCCCCAGAGGTCGACAGTCCTTCGGACGCAGAGGTTGGGAAGCAGGACGGGAGACGCTCGTGGGGTGCACTCCGAGAGGAGCAAGCAGAACCCTGGGTGCCGAAGAGGCCGCGCGGGGGACCGGCGTGCCCGTGCCATGCGGAGCGTGGACTCCCGCGGCCACCCTGCAGCTGCAGCCCCGGCCCCCGGCTCTGCTCCGCGGCTGGGCTGCCCGGCGCGGGCCGCTGTCCACAGTGGGAGGTGCTGAAAGCAGGGCGCGGGGGCGGCGGGCCGGCCGGCTGCTCCGAGCGCCCCCCTCCGCGGCGCGCCGCTCCTCCGGCCCTCCCCTCCTCCATCAGCCATGTTCCGCGCGCGGGGAGGGCTGGGGGAAGGGGCGAGAGCCGGGGGCCGGCGGCGAGGAGAGCCGCCTCTGCCTCGGGGAAGGAGGGGATGAGAGCTGGGGGGAGCAGCACGACGAGGACACGGCGGCGGCCGGCGAGGAGCCCGCGCTGGGTTCTGCCCTAGGACTCTCCGGAGCCACCATCATGGTGAAGAGGAAGAGCTCCGAGGGCCAGGAGCAGGACGGCTGCCGCGGCATCCCGCTGCCCATCCAGACCTTCCTGTGGCGGCAAACCAGGTGAGGGGTGCCGGGCTGGGGCGCACGGGGGTCGCCGGGTCGTTGCCACCGCAACCACTGGGCCACCGCCGAGGCCGTGCTGCAGCCTGCAGCTGGCAACGACTCTGGGGTGGAAGGGGAGCCCTCTTGCACCCACTTAAAAGCACGCATGTAAAAAAAAAAAAATCTCACTGAAGTTTGACAACAAGCAGATGGACAGTTTTCGAATATATACGTTATTTAGGGGGTGGGAGGGCAGAGAGCCTGGGCAGAGGGGGCGGGGAGCTCGGAAGGTAATTGGGACTGATTTCACTCTTCTGCAATGCCCCCTCCATCTCTTGCTGTAATCCCTGCCTGGTGACCTGTTGTTTTCTAGCATGTTTGATATATCTGCGGTGCCCACTTGTTAACCATATTTGCTTGGATTCCGCCAGCGTCGTCTCCAAGATTAAGCCCCTAAGCAAAACGATTTTTGATGGATTTATCTCACCTGGCCGTACTTGACACCCATGCCATAAACAGTAAAGGGTTTTTTTTTTTTTTGTTATTTTAGAGATTTAGTACATATAAAATAGATGCTGGAAATATGACCCATATCTGTGCTCATTTTTTAGTTTTTTTTAAGATAACTGCACGCATGGGGAATGCATCACTTCTGGCCACTGACGATATAGAGTTGGATTCAAAATTAATCCAACTGGTATAGAAAATTGTAAAGAGCCACATCTTTTTCGCGTATGTAATAAATGTGTAAAAGCAGATGTCAGCTGCCCAACAGCTGCTCATAAACAAGTATAAAAAAACCATGAAATATGAGTTTTGTAGCACCATGCCCTATTTATTGAAAATATAATATTCTTTAAAATAGTTTTGCTCATGTTTATAACAAAAACCTTTACTAATTTTTCAGTGCATTTTTGAGGCCTAAGCTGGGGAAGCAATATGAAGCCTCTTGTGTGGTATGTGATTCTCACCATTTAATGATTATTTTCATATTCTGTGTGATAATTTAACCCAAAGAAAAACAGAATCATATTAACGCCACATGTTAATTCAATTGACAAATATTAGTGAACGTTTTGAACATTTACCATGTACCAGGCCCAGTTCTACTGTTGGGATAAGGCAAAGACATAAACAAATCACAGTGTTTACATGGAGCAGAAAGACCACAGATGAATATATACATAAAATACATAATGAGATAAAGGGTGATAAGCACCAGGGTGAAAAGTGACAATGCATATTAGGAAAACTATGGTAAGGGTTTTATTGTATAGGCAGTAGGTGGATTTGGCCTCATTACTAATGGGGTGCTTGGGCAGTCGCAAGGGGGAAGGATGAATCCTTGGGAGAAGAGCAGAGAAAACTACAAAGCATCAAGGGAAAATAAACTAGAGGAATGGGGGGGGGGTGAGGGGGCAGGAGAAGAAAAGACAGAAAACAGTAGAACTATGCCCAGTGGAGACTTTTAGGGGAGATCAAACAGTCAAATCATTAATCAAGAAAACAGAGACTATGTGGGCTGGTTATTCATACGATGAAGCCTGTGGAGTACTTAAATAACTTAATAAACAATTCTGTACTTTTATGTCCTGCATATATTCTTCCTGTCTGAAAATGAATGGTCTAAAATCATCATGGAAATAGTGCTATTAATATTTATACAGAATGAAGTGAACTTGCCCCCAAGGTTTTAAGAGGAGCCCATAGTTTTATAAGACCTATTTTGCAAACTGAGAAGATAAGACATGAAATGATGTAGCAAAAGTGGAATGGATCTTAACAGCTCCACAAATGGATTTAGATCATGTACAGTATAGTAAGGCAGTAGAAAGCTATAAATGCCCATGCTGCCAAACGTATTTGTAAATGGCTGTATGGATGATACTCCAGGAATGACTTCTGAAGTATAAGATCCACCAATTATGGCGCAAATCAACTGGAGAGTTAAACACACTTGTGCACACTCAGGCACACAGAAACACAGAAACGCATGCACATGGAAGCATTGGCTTTATCAGATTATCACAGAGATACTTTCTAATCTGCCTTCCTTGTCGGTTTTAGTATCTAGGTCCCCCCAACAACTTGGCACTTCAAATCTTCAAGCCCTTCCTTATATTATGCTGACATTTTAGCTTAAAATAACCACGACTTTTCTCTGTTCATGGCTTCTAAATATTTGTCCGATGTTTCTAAAGTACTCACAAAATATCAAGCACTTAGGTATCATGTATGGATAAGTAGGCAAGTGGGGAGCAAGGTAAATCGATGTCAATACAGAACACAACTTCAGAGTTTCAAAAGTTATGGAAGTTACATTAGCAGCATTTAAGAAGAAATAACCCTAACTACTTAGCTCCTTGAGATTATGAAAGTGGATAATTCACCCTTTGACATGTACCTTTCCTTTATAAAATGAGTTTCTGTTTTCTTGATTTGAGTTAGAAGGGAAATAGTTCTCCTTACATCATCCCTGTAATGAAAGTCATGTTCTCCAAATACCTTAATAATTACAATACAGCCAGAATATGCAGAGTTTCTGTTACAGCCACCTACAAGACAATTGCACATATCTCGACCACTCAGGGTCCTAAAGCATGAATTGTGTTCATGCAAGTTACATCTGGACTAACTTTGTTTCAGTAGATGGTTGGTACCTGGTGCAGACATCTTCTACCCTTCACAACAAAAACCAAAGGAAAACTTATGTAGGTCAAACTTGCTTCTTGGAGTTTCCTTTACTCCTTTAACATCTATTTGACAATGAGGAAAGTTTGAATAAAACACAAGGCAAAGGTGGAACCTCGTCTTTTTCTACTTAGGAATCTTTTCATTGCATCATTGCTTTGAAGATTAGAATCTATAGCCCAAATCAGTTTCTTGAATAATCTTGTATTTCAGTTAACAACTATTGAACACACTGACATAAATTCTGTTCCTTAAAATCTTTCATAAAACACATCTTATTTTAGTCTAGAGCTGTGACAGCTACTTTGGATACTCAGGAACATTTTTATAAAATTTTGTAAGTATAATATAATATATTATAATTTGTAATACAATATCTTGACAGCAAATAAGTTGCTATGTGATGAAGCTTATTTTAACAAAATTGGAAATACAGGTTACATTCCGGGCATTGGTAGTGCAGGTCTTTAATCCTAGCCCTTGGGAGGCAAAGGCAGGCAAATCTCCGTGAGTTTGAGGCTAGCCTGGTCTACAGAGTAAGTGCCAGGACAGCCAGGGCTCCACCAAGAAAAACTTGGCTCTAAAACCAAAACAGCAGTAGCAGCAACAAAATACCATAAACCAAAACAACAAAACACAGATCATTTCAGACTACACACCTTATAATTTGGGTCCAAAGACTACAAATTGGCAGTTAACAATGGCCTATGGCAGGTCAGTGTGTACTTGGCAAGAATAGGAGTACCCCCACCCTTAGAAAACAAACTAAGCACTGTGATTGTCTTTTAGGATATGTAGTATTTTAGCACCAATTTTTAATAGTCTCCCATTCTTTATTTTGTATGTTTCCTAAAAATTGAAATCTGCAGTCCTTTGAACGAGTCTTGGTGGAGAACAAACTTCACGGTCTCTCCCCAGCCCTCTCTGAAGCCATCCAGAGCATTTCTAGGTGGGAGCTGGTGCAGGCCGCCCTCCCTCATGTTCTTCACTGCACGGCAACCCTGCTATCAAACAGGAACAAACTCGGTGGGTGTTACAGCACTGCTGAACTAGAGTGTATTTTATGTGCTATGCATACAAGAGCATGCATGTGTTATGTAGTTACGATACCATCCCAGACACTTTGCACACGTTATCTTATGAAATTATCATAGCGTTTTCTTCCTACAATACCATTATTATTGTTTTTGCAAAAGGAACCAGACTTTCTTGGTTTTAACTTTCGGTATATGAATGGACTCTCCACTTAAACGTGAAAATAACAACCAATGAGGAAAAATCTTGATCCAGCCTGTGATTTCCTATTTAACCTTCCAGTGCCTAATGCAACTGTGTTCATGAACTTGGCATATTCTCCTAAGGCAGTGGTTTTTAACCTTCCTAATGCAACTGTTTGCTACAGTTCCTCATGTGGTGACCTGCAACCATACTTGTACTGATACTACCTATCTGTAATTTTGATACCATTATGAATTTTAATGTGAATATTTTTGGAGATGGGTTTGCCAAGAGGGTGGAGTCTCATCCCCCAGTTGAGAACAATTGTCCTATTCATTTTCCCAGCGTATTGTATTAGATAGAAAAACAGATAGATAGATTAGATAGATAGATAGATAGATAGATAGATAGATAGATAGATAGATAGATAGATGATGGATAGATGGATAGATGGATAGATGGATAGATGGACAGATGGACAGACGGACAGACGGACAGACAGACAGACAGATAAAGATTATCTGACAAATTGCTTTCCTCTTCAAGTAACACATCCTGGCCATTTCTCCTGTGTTAAGAGTACCTACCTTTGGTCTCATTAGCTCCCTCAGCTTGTGTCTCTACTTTGATATTAAAGAGACCTTTTTAGGTCAGGTCTAAAATAGAATAGACTTTTATCTTCATTCTTCATGATAAGACAGGTCTGTTCAGGGAAACATGAATCTAACTAATGAAATATGGTAGAATGCTGTTCTGCAGAAATCCTAGCCAGTAAGAAAGAGCCCCAAGTGGCAATGAGTCTTGTAAATACTGGTTGCTCAAAGTTTGAAGGATTGCTAGTGTCTCCTGGTAATGGAATTACAGAGGAAAAAAAATGAGATATGTTCTTCCAGATTAAAGGGTTACATCCATTATTCTGCTCGCAGAGTTTACCTTCACCTGGCTATGTGGTTGTCCCATGTAGGTCACCAGGATAAGCTGGGTGTTGCTGAGACAAAACTCCTTCATACCCTGCACTGGATGCTTCTAGAGGCCCCGCAGGACTGCAACAGTGATCAGTTTGGGGGTACAGACCGAGGCTCGAGCTGGGGTGGTAGCAGCAGTGCTTTCATCCACCAGATTGAAAACCAGGGTTCTCCAGGGCAGCCTTGTCGAAGCGGCTCCAATGACGAGGAAGAGAACAACAGAAGAAAGATCTTCCAGAACTCCATGGCTACCGTGGAGCTCTTTGTGTTTCTCTTTGCTCCTCTTGTGCACAGGATAAAAGTAAGTTGGAAGGTAACGTTGGGTCTGGCGTGGGATAGAAATGAGTGTGGGTGGCCTTCTAAGGATGCTTCCATATTTGTTTGCCCAGGTCTTTGCATCATCTTGCAATAGCATAGGAACTTTTAGTTCTACCTTAAACATTGAATTTTACTTAAAAACCTACACAAGCTTCTATGTATTCTTTATCTACTCAAAAATCTTCAGTGCTTAAATACTGTGCTCTCCAAATTAAGTTGTTATATTCATTCAAATATGATCTATGGCCTAAATTCTTTTCTTGATTTATTAGCTGTTAGCTTCTACTGGTCACCTCAGGGACTTTTAGGAGCCATCCCATGAAAGTGTTCTTGCTGTTTGCTCTGTATACTTTTCTGTCCTCTCTTCCTTTCATGGCTCTTTCGAATTTGACTTTAATGTCATCAACTCCATAAAACTTTTTTCTTGGACTTTCTCCATATAGATGGTTGCCCTAGCTTCTCTCTATTTCCATAACCCTTTGCTACCATCTATATTATAAATACAGGATCCGGAGCAAAAGCTTCAATTTTTATGTGCTACAACATTTTTGACAATCATATAAAGCAATTGAATTTTTATTTTAAAATATTTTAAATGCATGAAAAGGAAATACAGGGTTACATATTGTAGATGGTAACTTTCTAGGTAACTGAGCCTAGTTAGGTCATTTTGTCTCATATCTCATTTGTTTAAAATCATGGATGCCTCCAAAACTGTTAAATATATGTGATGACATGCATATCATATTGCACTTCATAACAAGATAAGAGATAAGAAGCTATTCATGTGCTTAAGTATTCTTCAGTATTATAACCCTTATAAATAGATATGCCAACTAGCAATGACTACACAATGGTGAATGGGACCATTAACAATTACTATGAATGAAGGGACTAGTATTAATTTCATTTTTCTTTAAAAAAAGCATCACTCATTAAATACACTAAATTTTTTAATGCTGTTCAATGAAACTGTTTTAAAAGCTTAAGTTTTCAACTACTAAAAGCCTCACATAAGAGTCACTGAAGAGAAAACATTATTCAACTGAGGCAATTGTAGGTCCTGTAGGTCCTGTAGGTCCTGTAGGTCCTGTAGGTCCTGTAGGCCCTGTAGGTCCTGTAGGCCCTGTAGGCCCTGTAGGCCCTGTAGGCCCTGTAGGCCCTGTAGGCCCTGTAGGCCCTGTAGGCCCTGTAGGTCCTGTAGGTCCTGTAGGTCCTGGCCCCTGCTCACCTCTTCAGCCTCATTCCCCTCCATATTCACTAACCATTATTACTGCAGGATCATCCTCAAACTCCATAAACCCATCCTTATGCTAAGGTATCTGAACTCTTTTTTTTCTCTCTCTCTTTTAGAAACATTTACTCCTGCCCTCTACCCTCTCATTCTCATGGGGCCGTGTGTTTCTTCGCAAATGTCAGCAGAGAGGAAAATCATTTCACCCTCTATTTTTCCTTAGCAACTGTTACTATCAGGAATTATCGTAGGTGTCTGAGTGCAGAATCTTTAATGTCCACTACTCTCACTTGGACAGAGGTTCTAAATGAAGAAATGTTGTTTTCCTGTGTCACAGCTGAATTTCCAGTGTCCAAATGAGTGCATGGCTCTCAATAAATGTTGGGTCTTTCCTTCCTTCCTTCCTTCCTTCCTTCCTTCCTTCCTTCCTTCCTTCCTTCCTTCCTTCCTTTCTTCTTTCCTTCTTTCCTCCCTTCCTTCCTCTCTCCTTTCCTTCCTCTCCCTCTTTCTTTCTTTTTTAATTTTTATTAATTTATTTATTTTTTGCTGACTCACTGAGAGAACCAAGAAATGTCATCAGAGCAGATCCCAAACAGTATGCGGATATATAGATAGTCTTTACTCATGAGAAAAAACATTGAAAATGGTTCCTTAAAAACATCCCATAGAGATGTCCATATGTCAACAAATATCATCTGAATGGGAATAAGAGGTGATCCAAGAATGGCTTTCATGATATTTGGAGGGCATGGCTGAGAGTCCAAGTCTTGAAAACCAATGACAGTACATTTTGATTTCAGTGCCTGGAAATGGCTAATGTATGACATTGAGTAATTAATTTTTAAGCCTAAGTTTTATGAAGTATGAGTTGGACATAGAACAAATTTGAAAGCATTTTGAGAATTAAACCAGTTATAGTTTTCAACCTAAAGCATAGACATTAAAAAGGCAATTTATTTGGATGTCAGTATTTTATTCTCTTTCAGTAGATATGACAGCATTGGAATGCTTCTAGGAAGCACTCCAAATTTTAGAGGTAACCTGGCAATAGAGCACTTACTAAGGAGTCAGTATATACAGGACTCTCTGCAGTGACAGAAATTTTGTAAATAATCATTGTTAGCTATATTACTAGAATAATTGTTACATTATCATTTCATTGCTGTTTTGTTCTAGATACCATGAAATATAATTATTGAGTAAATGAATATGACTGCAAGGCTTTCTCTGTTTAACGTTAATGATGTTGTTTTGTTTTTTAAGTCACTGGGGATATAAGATCTATAGATTAGTATTTCTTGGCTTTGACCCTGTTGGCATTTGGGCCCAATAATCTTTTGTTGGACACGACCCCATGAACTGTGGAATCTTTAATGCTATCTTGATCACTAACCTGCTAGGTGTTGACCACATTCTCTCCTCCCTAAATTGTGACATCCACAGATGACTCCAGAGGTGACCAAATGTTCCCAGTTGTAGGGGCCATAGAGAATTGGACTTGACTGAGAACAGTAGCCTGGGCTTTTTATTTTTCTACTATTTATAGGACTGTGTTTTGAGGTCCATTTGTCTTGGCCTTTCTGCCCTTAACCAGTACCATCCCTACCCTTTGCTCTTCAAACTCCAACGTAAATCAAGACCAAAGGCTGTTTCTTCATTCCCTGTCTGAGAGGTCTGCATGTTGCTGGAGAACATATGAAGCCATTCCAGGGGTGCATCTCCAAAGCCATAGCCCCTGACCTAGTGGGCTGCCCACTTGGGATCATGTGTCCCCTCAGCACTTATGTGAGCACAGATGTGATGAGGGGGATTCCAAAGTTTAGTCAAGGTACAAGGCCAAGCTTTCATACTCTCCTCTCCCATTCCTCCTCCTTCCTCTGGGCTTACTTCTATTCCATGCCTGGCATCTTTCATGCCCATTACTTGAAATGTTTTTGCCCATCCATAGCGATGTTTGTATCTTTGCTACCATTTGTCAGACGTGAAGCTGAAGTTTAAAGCTGAATATCCAAGCAGTTAATAGCGAAACAAAAATCCCAGCACCATTCCATTAGATCTCCTTCTAAGACTCCCCAGGGTTCTGTGCTAGAGCAGTTTCCAGTCACTCCATAAATAACTAATGTTGGAATTAATCTTGTTTTGCAATCTTCATTTTGTTAAACCTCGGCCATGTTTGAAACTGACACTGTGCCTCCCGATTATACGGTTCTGTTGCCCTGATGCACTAGTTGCTGCTGGTTGTTTTTAGCATCCCTAGCTACAGCTGCTACAGCTTCTCTTGAAGATCCTTTCCCAGTGACACGGGACATAAACTGAGGTCTCCTAATTCTGTTTCTTCAAGCCAAACTCCGTATTGCCTCAAGAATAATTTCAAGTTAGTGATCCAAATAGGGAAACCATGGACATTTTGGGTTTTTTTCTCGAGTGATCCTAGGGTCTGTATTTCACATCATTAACTTTTTGAATTACTTTGGCTTTCTCCAACATGTCCCAGGAATCATTGTGTACTGCCCACTTTACCTTGCAAACATTTCTTAACTTATCACGCCTTTCCCATGCCCATTGATTGTCTTTAGCATTACTTATTTGAGTTTCTTGCTTTCTAGCTGGATTTGGTTTTCTGGCTTGTCTCATAAAAATCCATTGTCAACACCAAAGCAGTTGGTACAAAGTCCAAGGTCTGGTATCCTGGACCTTCTGTGATGTACATACCTCTCTCTATGAGCTGTATATGTTTAGCTATGGTTTTTTCAAGGCTTTTTAGTTGAAAGTCTTGCTGCCTGGAATGTTAAGAGTAAGGTTAGATCATCTACCCCTCTGCCTAGAAAACACCTGTTTATTTTTTAAGATCTCACTAAAATTTATACATGCTCATCTCTATTTTAATAATATTGTAGGTACATGTTTATTGTTATAATTAACTTGCTTATTGAAATCTTTTTCTAAGTCTTTCTCATACTAGTTTGTGAATGGTTGAAAGACAGAAATTATAGTTCTGTCTGTATAAGTTCACACAGTGTCTGTGTTTAGAAGGTAATTATTTATTGAATAAATTAATTCATAAATTAGTTATAAATTACTCATTAATTTTAAAGACATATTCATTGCCTAATTTTCTATGCTTTTAATTTATAATTTACTAAAATATCTTACCTAAATTATTAATTTGAATATTCTGTCAAATATATCATTAATTTTATACTCGATGTAATTAGTGAAAACACAATATATTTGTTAAAGTACAGAGACTCATATTGTCACATATTCTTTGAAGGAATATTTCTTGAGTGCCTCCTGTATATGAGGCACCATTTAAAGTCTTAGGGAAACAGCAGGAAATAAAGGAAAATGCAGAGCCGCAAATGGATTTGAACAAAATCCATGTGTGACGTATACAATTTTGTTTAAATGCTACTTGCTCAGTGAAATCTGCTCAGTGACTAGTTAATTCAATTTTTGCATCATTTTATTAGCTACATTGCTAGAATACTTATTAAGTTATCATTTTTCATTGCTGTTTTGTTCTAGATACTATACTATATCCCACTTACCTTGAGATGTCCCAGGCCTCCCTGGTGTCTGTGCCCACCATCTTAGATCTTGTTGGTTGACCTTGGGCAAATGACTGTGACTGTATTTCGCAAAGATTTATCTGTGAGTTATGGCTAATAATAATGTGTCCTTCCTGGGGTTATAGTCAGAAGACCTCAGTGAAATAGATAAAAGTACCCAATACATGGAGACACAGATCTCATGTTTATATCTGGGTTGTTTTTTTTTTTTTAAACTTTAAGTCTTTTCTTCCTAACTACTTAAATGATTTTTCAAAAGATGTTCTTCAGGGACCCCATTTCTGGTTGTGTATTATGTACATAGCACACACAAAGCACCACTGAATGGGAATAATTAGGGTGGCAGGGCCTATACAATCTGACAAGTTAAGAATAGTTGAAAATAGCACACTTAACATAAGAGGAAACCATAGGTATGGCAGATGTCAAAAAATGAAGGGTGACTGACTTGAGATACTATTATCTCGAGAAAGTAGGAATATGTCCGATTAACCGATGAGGACACATAGATAGATGGTTAGAGGGGAGGCAAGTGTCATACTGATACACTGGATGTTAAAGACCAGGATTTTAATAAAAGGCTTGGGTATTTCCTGATGTCATTTCCACTGGAATTTTTAAGTTGCTTCTTCTCCCATCCCCCTCCTCCTCATCTCCTTCCCCTCTTTCTCATTATTATTGCTGTTATTATTTGGGGTTTTCAGATTCATAGTATAGACTAAACTGGCCTTTATTTTCTAGGTAACCAAGCATAACCTTGAACTTCTGATTCTCTTGCCTCCACCTCTTGATCTGGTAGAATAGGTGTGTACCATCATGCCTGGCTCCCACTACAATTTTATGCTGAGATTGTATTTGAGAAACAGGGAAATGAAATGGGTTGAATTTGTAACTAAGAAATCATTAAAATCGGGTCAACTGAAGTTTGGATTCTGGCATTTCTGAAGATAAATATGGAAGAGTTTATTTTATGGTGATCCTCCGCATGCCAGGAACCATGTCTGCCATACATTTCAAGGGACAGTAGCCTCCAGATCTTTATAGCTGCCCTGTTAATTATCTACTCTTTAAAGTCAAGTGGTTTCTAAGCCTTATCAGACCATGTTTTCAAAATTCCATCACTTGCTTCATCTCACTCTCTGTTCATCTTTACCTATGGCAGAGTCCAAAATTCCAGGCTCCTTCCTTCCTCACAAAACTACTACAAATCAGTTATCAAATTCTGTTTCTCCAAAATCCATTCAAATTGTAATTTTGTTCTCTGCTAGAATTTCAATCTAATTACTTTTCATATACATATACTTATAACAATACTCTGACAAATTGTCTTATTCCAAATTTTTCCTTGCTCAAACTATTCTCAATGACTTGATCTAACTTATGAAGCATACATCCTCTGCTACTCCAAACCTGGTGCTTCTCTTCTTCCCAGATCCTGCTGAAGTCTGTGCCTCTCGTGGAATGCCTTTCTTTGTGACACCTATGTGGAGGCTTAGTCATGTCGTTTAGACCTTTACTCATAAGTCACCTCTCCTCCTCTGCCTGAACTGCCTGTTTTAAGAAGCCAGCAGTTTGCCTTTATCCACTTTACTCCTGTGCACTATGAGCAAAGGCTTCTGGATGCTTTATTGCTTAGTATAACCAAGAACCTAGAAAAGCACTAGGTTCATAGTACTTAGTGTACAAATATTTGAAATTAAATGAGAAATTAATTTCAACAAGTACTTTGTAAGCTGTTATAAGACTTTTATGGGGAAACCCAAGTGGTTTTTCATTTTTGGACATTTGTGTGGTTCTCTTGCTAACGGATCCAGGACTCTGCAGTGTGAAAGATTTTGTTTTCCTAAGTAGGTACAACTCACTAGTGTACTCACCCCAGAAGGGAATCAGGGACAGACCAAAGTAACAAATTCACTTAAGTCGAACTTGGTGAACCTGTGAGATTTTATTGAGGTTGCTAACAGGAGTGTGGGTGAGGGGTTACTTATAGGAACAGGGATGACTCTAAAGCAGCTTTATCACCAACATGATGACATTGGAAGGCTACAAATCTGGCTAACTCTGCTTAACTTGCCCACAGACTGAAAAGTTTGAGAAACCACATAGCAGCTCTGGGTTAGAGTCCCCTCCCTGGCTGCTGTTAATTGCTTCCACCAAGGAACCTTTTGAGAACCTTTCGGTTTTTCACTCTCCCAGACATGCTATGTCCTGTTTGCCTCTGGAATCTCCTGAGTGTCCTCTTCCCTCCTAGCTGGCATGTTTCAAATTCAAAGGAATCTGTTGTAAGAGAGACCTACCTCAACCAAGACTTAGCTTTGAAGAAGAACAGTTGTATCCACTTGTTTTAAATGTCAACTTTCTACAATCTAAAGGCACCTAAGGAAAAAAAGAGTCAACTGGGGAATTGTCTGGATCAAGTAGGCTTGTGGGCCTGTCTGGGGAAATTAGTTTGATGGTCCAATGATGGAAGAAGACCCAGCCTTTGATAAGCAGGAACATTCTCCAGGCCGGGCATCCTGAGGTTTGTAAAACAGGAGGAAGCAAGGGTGTGTCTGTCCTCTTTTCTCTTGGCTGTGGAATTGATGACTAACTATTTCCAGCTCCTTGACTCTCCCTCAATAACAGACAAATAAATAACCTTTTCCTATCCTACGTTACCGTTGGTCAGGTTTTTGTAACATAACACAACAGACATGAAATGTGGACCCCCAAGTCTCTAACAATGTGAATTAATCTGGGGATTTTTAAAGGGATTTGTTTATTTTCAATGTATGCACCTGAGTGTATGTATGTGCACCATATAGGTGTAGTGCCCTTGGAAACAAACAGGGGGTGTCATATCCCCTGGAACTGGGTTTTCAAGCTGATTGTGAGAGGTCTGTTAAGAGTGTTGGAAACTGAACTCTGGTCCTCTGTAAGAACAGAAAGTCCTTTTAACCACCCAGACATCTCTCCAGCCCTTCATCTGGGAATTCTGCCAACACCATTCAGCTGAAGGTTTCTTATTATTCAGTGAACTTGATTCCAATTTTTGAATCCCTTTTTATCTTCTAGCTTTCCAGTCTCTCTTCACTAGTATCTTCTAGCTCAATGCTTTTCAGCTATGGCTACGAAAGAGGGTCCTTGGGGAACTTTGGAAAAATCTCACAGGATTTCCAATTTAATGGGTCTGAATATGAGCAAGATGAGACCTGAGCCTCCCCTGTGATTTAAAACTTCCCAAAGTGGTTGTAATAATACAAGTTAGAATTTCAAAATCCTGTCCCAAGTGGATTTTTGGGTCTCAGCTGTGTTTGCTATCTGTGTTTATATCCCCTCCTTCCATGTTCACTTTTTGATGAGCTGAGCAGTTTAAGATGTGATCTTATGACACATGTTTGGACTCCTTGATTTGAGGTTGCATTTTCAAATGCTTAAGCCTATCAATATGATGCAATTATGACATATAGAATGAGTTTCTGGAAGGAGCTTTTAATTACAAATAAACTGAACAGGCATGGGCTGTAAAACCAGGCAAATTTAACAAATATTTATTGCGTATCTTTGTACACACAATTTGCCAACTGTGTTAAGGGTTGTGGTGATGCTGGGAGATGCAGGAAAGAAGAATTCTTCAACTAGCCCTTGCCTTGAAAATTTGGGATTGTTAAGAAAATGTTACGATATCACTCACTATAAAGAATCAAAATAAATTTACCAAATTCCATGAAATAAAGAGAAAGAGAGAAGCATTGAAAACTAAGGAGTCACAGTAGCCAGGCTCTGAGGACATTGCCTCCTGAGGGAAAAATAAGAACAATTACATAATCAAGAGGAATGACACTTTAGCCAGGCTTGAAGAGATCTTCTAAGAATATGGAAATAAACAGGCCTCCCTCGCTATAAACACAACAATGGTCTGTGTATTCCATGCTTTTTCCAAAGCTACATTTGATTATTTTCTCATTTTCCATAAAGCAGGTCACTCTGTACATTCCATCCTGATTGTAATAGAATTAACAGGATCATTGGTTTGCCTAGAAACACTCATCTAAGTGGCAGAGCAAGTACCTAAAATGATCTGTGGAAGATGATAAATTCCGTACTATAGACCAATTACTGAACGTTCATCTTCTCTGTCCCCAGGAATCTGACCTCACCTTCCGACTAGCCAGTGGCCTGGTTATATGGCAGCCTATGTGGGAACACAGACAGCCAGAAGTCTCTGGCTTTACTGCCCTGGTGAAGCCCATCAGGAACATCATTACAGGTTCGTGACTCCAGTGCCCAGACAGGTTCCCTCAGGTATTGTGGTAGGATGGTTTTCCTTTAAGAAAATAATAATAATAAAAAGCAAATCTCTCTGAACAGTTATCTGGGTGGCCTAGGTATGAGCCATATCCACATGAGAGACATAAGTTTTGATCATGTGACTTTGGGTAAATCATCTAACTATATTGTGTTTTTGTTTCCTCATCTGGGAAACAGAAATTAAAATATTAATAGTGCTTGTAAAATTGGATAAGGAATAAATTACATGTATATATGTACTGAGATGTATATGTATGTGCATATATGTATATACATACATATATAATCAGAAAATACCTGTCATATAGTTAGATATCATTATTATTAAATTTATTATTGAACACGGTTATGGTAGATGAAGTAGAGGGTCCTTGGAGATCTCTTCATATTATTTTATTGTTACTGAAGTATTTTACTTGAGGAATTGGAATTATGTGATGATCTAGTTCTATTGTTGAACTGAATTTAGAGGTAGCCCAGCACGATAAATTTATAAGTGTACAATAGCCTCATACTTCACTCTCAGTACATCTATCTCTTATTATGTATACAAGTTAACTATGCAACGCAATGCCAGAATGTGTATTTCTATCAATGTAACATAGAGATGGTACAACAGAGCACTTTCCTGGCTTCAAGTACATAAAGGACGTGGTGGGAGTAAATGCTTAGTTAAGCCCATTCTTATATTTTTTCAGTTCTATTTTCAGTGTCAATAGCAAATAAATTATGAAGAAAATCTATAGAAGCATGTATGCTATAATCAGAGGATATGTCTGTGGAGGTGTTTTCCTTACTGTGTAGGTTTTGGAGGCAGACAGTGGAGGATAATATGTGTATAGGGGCTCTCTATGTGGAAGGAAACTACAAACAAATTCTTTAATTCTCTATAATTTAACACATCTTTACAAGTATTTGATGTAGTAAGGCTTCATTGTAGACACTGAGATCTTTATTAGTCACGCGTTTGAAAAGATTATTGTTGTGGCAAATAGAGTCGTTCAAAGGAAAATGACTTTTTTACATAATAAAAATACATGAGTCTCACTATATACACACACATATATAATTGACTTTTGAAAGATAGATTCAAGAGTAATGTCACAGTTTGAAATATTATTTACTTTAAATAAGTAAAGGGGCTATAACTGAGTCTGCTTCAGATTCTAGGGATGGAATGAGATTAACTAACCTGGATTCAAGCAACTGGAGGCAATGTTGGATGAATCAAGATTATTAAAAAAAAAAAAAAAAAAAAAAAACAAACAACAACTAAAGTAATAGAAATAATGCTGAGAATAACGTAGGCATAACAAGTTGTTAGTCAAGTGTCATATGTTCGTGATATGTTAAGGTAACATAATTTTTAAGCTTTTTTGAGTTTCACTGTAGTTTTCCTTTACAAATGGAATATCCCTTTTACGGCTAGAGGTCTGACCCCTGAAACTTGACCCTGGAGCCTTGTATATGCTCTGCAAGTTCTCTACACTGACTTACAACTCCAGATCCATTTTTCTCATTCCGATTCATACATAGAAGGTCATTTAATAGATTCTTAAAACTTTTAAGAAACTTTGACCCTCCATGACAATCCTATGGACTACTAACCTCCCGCTTCTTTGATTTGAAAAACACAGAGGGATGGTTTCTTTCTCCTGTACCTGATGCCTGGGGCTTGAAATGGTGCCCAACATCGGAAGAGAATTCCTACATGACCTAGTCAATATGGCTAGAAAGAGCAACTCCACAAGGAGATCTTGACAATAATTTGGATTTTCACTACCCAGCGAAGACAATCACTACTCTTGTAGTCAGTCATCCAGTTATCTAATCCAGAAGTGAAGATGGGGTCCTGTTTGAGTCTTACTACAGGATCAGTCTAACTTGGGGACCAAAACACAGATGCTGAGTCTCAAAGACTGGCTTGGAATCTTCTGGTGAATGTCAAGTTAAACGTCTTATTACCTGAATTTTTCATCTGTAAATTGGTATAATAATTATACAGCAGTAGTACAGGGTGACCAAAAAGGTGAAATTAGTTAATGTATGTCAACTACGTAGGACAGGACAGTAGTAAAGTTAAGAATAGACAGCCCATACCTGTTTTATTTTTATTATTACCAACTTCTAAATCTCCTCCCTGTAAGTCAGAATAAAGTGATTAATATATACAATATTTTTATTGACTATTTGATTGAAGTTACATGCCACATGATTCAATGTTTTCTTTCAAGATGATAAATAATGTTATATGAATTGTTCTTATTTAAAAATTGTGTGAACCTGTGACATAAAATGACCTTGTGATCATATTGGTGATGGCTTTTTCTGTCATCTCTATAGCCAAGAGAAGCTCTCCTGTCAACAGTCAGAGTCAGACCTGTGAATCACCAAATCAAGACCCAAGACAGCAAGGCGAGGTTAGTTTGTTATAATCATAAGAAGAAGGGCAGGGGGCTTCTTAGAGCAGCATATCCTAAGGGATCAGCCATCAAATTTAGATTCAAAACCCTCTCCTCCATTCTGAACATGCAGCTTTTCTCAGTGAGAGGTCTTCCGTCAGACAAGTGTAAAAATTAATTTTGAGCATCTTACAACAGCATACAGGTATTGGGACAAAATGAGTATTATATCTCAACAGTCAGTATGAAGTGAGCTTTATTTTATCTCCATGGCTAACATGTAACAATAAATAGTAGTTGTCGTTCATCTTATATTTAAAAAGTGTTTTCTGTTCACCTTTCACTTTCCATTCAGCCAGTGCAAAGTAAAACTTGATGCCTCCCATTGAGATTGGCTTCTCTTTCTACTTGTCTATCTTCTGAGATAAATTTCAAGCTGGGGGACTTCACTGTTTTGACATATCTACCATTCTCTGAGAAGTTGCCTACACTGGGATTTGTAAATGTTATTTAAGTTTATTTCACACTTCGTGTCTTAGTGATGGAGTGTGTTGATGGTCATTGGCTGCTCACAGTCCCCCTGCCTGGTGGCTATCTAGACAAGGCAATCATTCTTGTGCAGAATGAGTTTGGTCATGTATAGCATCAACAGTTGAAGCATTAGAGTCAGTGACTGAAAAGAATGTCAGGGGAAGAGAGAACAGTCTTAAAAAACACTGCTTTTATGAAGTAATAGCCGCACAAAGGGGAAACTATTTCTTGGAACACCTCAAATATCAACTCCATATTCCAGAATGAAGAAATCTTAAGACTACTACACTAGTATGTTACACTTCTCCTCTCCTTCCAAGTAACACAAAATAAATACATAGCCCAAATTACACCTAGATAAACCTAAAACAGCTTTTCCAACTAATATGTGATTTAAGCTTTTCATTGTTAAGAAGCAAAAGTCTCAAGTATTTTATTTTTCTTAGTAGCACATAACATAATGTTTTTAAGTGATGACACTCTGACTATAACAGGTTGTGTGGGGTTTGGTGGGCTCTGCTTGGATCTTCTGTTGGGGATTTATTGCAGGGCCGTGTGCTTTTTACTGTTGTTCATGTGTGCTGTTTATTTCCTTCAACCATTTATATAATGAAAGTGTAATAACTCGATTGCACAACCGACCTTCCTAATTGGACTTTGTAGCTGTCAGTTCTTTCTATCTTAAGCAAATGTGCAATTTCATGATGTCTGACTACCCTTCCTAATGCACTCTTTATTATTAATCCACTTCCTTAGAAGCCTGAAGACCAAATTCCTCTTTGAGGATTAGTACTCCGACCACCTGCCACCGTGCTTCCTAACTGACTCTCTCTGTGATCACACCTTCAGATAACTGTCATGCCTCCAGCATATAGCTCATGCTCTCTTAGCCCGAATCTCTGCTCAGGCTGCTTCTTCCAACACAAATAAATGTCTCTCTCCCCTCCTGTTACCAATCTAAATTGTATTCTTTTGATAAACAACTGTGATGCATGTTTATAATCCCACTTGCTCAGAACACCAAGGGAGGAAGATTGCAGCCAAATTGCTATGGTAAACATCTGAGGGTCTTTGTACATAGGAAATTAATCTATGATACCTACAGAAGAATATTTCCCAAGAGCAGAATTGTATGTGTCAGCTAAATGGGATTAAAATAAGATATTCAGTAGAATGAATTGTGGAGTGCATAGTTGCAGATCAGGTAAAGGTCCCCAAAGCCAATTAAAAATTTTGTTATACTTCTTTTCTCATGAATGATGGGAAAACTTTTACCCTCAGGTTCTGACTTGAGTCTGATAACTTCCTGCTTTGCTGGCACTAGGCTGAGCCTCACACTCCTGTTTTCCTTGGCGCTAGCATGTCCTTGCTGAATTGTGAGGTTCATAACTCTACTGCAGATGCTGGACATAGAAAACAATGAAGGGCAAGATGAATAAAACTATAAAATACTTAAACTTCATGCTTGGAATGACACCAATGTCTTACAAAAATCTATTTCCATCTCCTTTTAGACAAAGGCAAATCTTTAGGTCTATGATCGCTTATGCTGCAAAGGAACCCTTCAATATATATGGCTCTGTGCACATGAGAAAGGTAATTCTAGAGGATATTACCAAAACAGGGAAAGGAACTAATCTATTGTCTTGCTGTCAAAAGGGACTTCAGGTGGTGAGTGAAGCTTCGCAGTCCGATTCTATCTCACCCAAGGCCACCATCTCAGGCTGCCGCCAGGGAAACTCCTTCGATGGAAGCCTATCATCCCAGACTTCCCAGGAAAGAGGCCCATCACATTCAAGGTACTTGGAAGGCTAGATGAATTATGTCTCAGCTATTGAAAGTTAGACTGAATTATGGCCGTTTTTATAATCTTCACTCTTTAAAATATTGGTGTGTGTTCTATGTGAGTGTGCACAGTTATAGTCAAGATGTAAATTGTTATTTACAAGCACAGCTATGAATGTTCCTCTTTTAACAAATAAGGCTGGAAGGAAGAAGACATGTTAGATTTAGTGAAATGCCTGAGCTAAATGACCAAGGGCAGAAATCCCAGTGACAAAAGAGGATTACATTGTAGTCATGATTAAAGATCTGCTTTAGTGGGAAAGGACATTTTGCATCAGTAAATCCCTGTATTGAAATGGGTATTGCCAAAACACTTTGGAATTATCAAGCCTACCCTTTAAATGTTCCAACTCTTCCCTGTTATTCTGTGAACATAACAAATGAATTTGTTTAGAAATATCTTCCCCAAGGACTTCTTCCTACTCCCTAAAGGAATTGTGAATGCCTAGATTCAGAAAGTATGCCCTTTTACCTAATGAGCCATGGACGATAAGACAATCTCTGTATTTCTACTTTCCAATGAAATTATTGTTTGGGTGATAGTACATTAAAATAAAGTTTTAAAGATAGCTTTATTGTATAGTCAATTATATCATATAATCTGTATCATAAAATCAACCTGTTAATGTTTTAATCATATAGCTTTATTGAGATATAATGTCTATGTTATAAAATCAACCTGTTAAAGTTAATGTTCTAATCATTCCTTGGTATATTTACAAAGTTTTGCAATTGTCATCCAAATTCAGTTTTAGAATATTTCTATCCTTTACAATTGTGGTTAATCTCATTCCCATGCAGACTTCAGAAAGTCTCTGACATAGTTTTTGTCTGCATGGGGTTGCATTTTTAGGTCCTGTGTAGAAAGGAAATGGGTCTGTTTATGGTGTCTTGCATCTGCCTCGTTTGATTTAGTAATGTATTTTAGGTTTTTGGTTTTTTTTTTTCTTTAAATCTACATCACTGAATACTATACAGTGGTTGGGGTTAAGGTTCCTTTTTATTGCTGAATATTATTACCTCGGACAAGTCTATTAGCATTCTTTATTCATCATTGAGTAGATAGTTTGTTGTCAAGTTTTGTATATTATGAATAACTATACCGTGACTTTTCACATAAATCTTTTATGGATGTAGGTCCCCATTCCACTGGTGGACATCCATGAGTAGAATTGCTGAATTGTGTAGCAGTTATGCCTAAATTTGAAGAAAGAAAACTAACTTTTTTCTGAAAACGGTGACACTGAGCTCCAGCAGTATGTGAGCCTCTGTATTCTCATTAACATTTAGTTGTTTTCATGTTTTATTATTGTCACCCTAGTGGGTGTCAAATGGGATCTGACTGTGGCTTTCATTTACTTTTCCTTCAGGACTACGGATGCTAAGTATGCTTTCATATGTCTATGAACTATTCAGATGTACTTTTTTATTAAAGGGCTATTCAAACTTTTCACACATTTAAGGGGGTGTCTAAGTGTTCACTTTTAAGAATCTTTAATATATTCTGCATATATTAGAGAAAAACCATTCACAGGCATTTTCTTCTTATATCTACTCACCTTTTCATTGGATGGTTTTTAAATGATTTATCTCTACCTGCCCTAAACCAGATTATTTAGGTAAATTGTTTTGAAAATTTTCTTAAACTTACTGAAAACATAAAGCCCCGAGAAAAATATTAGTCTTTATATTTGTAGGTTTCAGACACACACAATTATTCATTGGTTTCTGTTTTAGGAGGTGAAACAGCCATGTCCCCAGATATCTTCCCTAAAAATTTTAAAGGTACATTAAGGTCTAAGTTCATAGTATAGCCCTTCATAACAATAAGCCAAAATATCTGAGGTTCATTCCAACCTAAGACATTTACATCCACCTTCTTAATGCCTTTCACATCCTTTCTTCCAATCATCTATTTAAATCTTTACCATTTTCCTATTTAGATTTCTGCAGCTGCTTCTAGTGTTTATCTCTGCATTCCTCGTACATATTATCTTTTTATTTTGTCTATGTGTCCTGTTACCATGCTGCTTCTAACTGCCCATGAGCTAAAGAGACAAATAATCTATAACTACAAGTGTGATATAACAAGCATATGATTCATGGCTGCTGGAAAGGAAGGCATGAAATGAACTGACTCAGCACTCCTAATGCTGAGCTGGAAGTGGTGGAGGCCCTTTGAATAGAATGTAGCCCATTCTTGGCTGTGCCAATGGGCTTCTTCTTCTGAGCTATTGGTTCTAGTCTCTAAGTCAACTTTTTCTTTTCCCAGAAAGGTAATTACAGCTTATTCCCTTAAATTAACATTTAGGGGTAGGGCTTTCAACTTTTAATGTCTCTGGAAGTGTTTTTGATCATAAAATGTTTTTAAAACTTTTATAGGTTCACTGTAAACTTTAGTAGGATCCAGAGGATAGACAAAATCCACATTTGCATATCCCATTTCTGTCTTAGGCTTCTGTTAAAGAATAATGCTCATAATTTTCTTATAAGTCCCTATATATGTACATATAAAAGGTATATGATATTATAATTGTAATATTGATAATAGACTATGAAATTGTAAAATTATATAGTGGGTACTATAAGATTATATAACAGATACTAATATAAAGATAATAGACTATTACATATATATGTATGGAAAAAACATATAAAATATACATATTTATAAATGCAAATATATAATGTATGTGTAGATTATAAAGTATGCATATATTTGCATCACTCTGTCAAAGTTCATAAGGGCCTTTGTTAGACTTGATAGCATTTTGAAGTATGACCTTAGGTTATTATTTGAAGTCTTAACAAGTAACTCTATAGCTTCACCTTTGGCTTGATGTTTAGACCGCATTTATTTAATAGTTTTCTGGATTTTATGTCTGCAGTCATTCATTTCTTAATTTTAGCTTCATTTGTTCTCTGTAAAAGCTGGGAAATTTGATTATAAGTCTTTAATAATTCTTTTTTAAATTTCTATCACTTCTCTTCTGGTTTACTGTAACCAACAAACAGAAATGAGAGGCGTCTTTTAGGCTGTGTCTGGATATCTCTTTCCTCCCATCACCTAGTTTGTTGGGCACGTTTGTGTAACTTCCACTCAGGTTCTACACAGCAACAATCTTTATCCCCCAATTCCAGCAGCTTCCTCAAAATTCAGGAGCTGTATTTACAAACTGTAGACAATTTATACTTTAAAAAGTCACACTCCTTATTTGTTTTTTATAGGTTCTACCTGTTCCGGAGTTATATAACCATTCTCCAAGTCTAAGATTTTATTATTTTTTTAACCAAAATATCTTTTAAGTTAGCCTCAGATTCTCAACATCAGAGTCTCTTTTAAGGCCAAACATAACATGGGAACTGTCTTCTCTCTGAACAAATTGTGTGTGTGTGTGTGTGTGTGTGTGTGTGTGTGAGAGAGAGAGAGAAAGAGAGAGAGAGAGAGAGAGAGAGAGAGAGAGAGAGAGAGAGAGAGAACACATCACTGTAGACCTTCAGTGTTTTCATATTATACTCTGAACCTCACAGACTGTCACTTCTATTATACTCTGTGCATCACAGATCCAGCCCTGGCAGAGTGTGGGATTATCCTACTCTGGGATGTAAGGAGCAGGAAACATTGGGAACTATCCTAGAGGCCAAAAAATATTGATAATAATGTCACTATCAATTTATATACTGTAAATTTTATCATTGCTTTTCCATCAGTTGTTGAAAATGCCTCTCCTACCAGTTCTGATTTAAATTCAAAAATATTTAATTTGATTTAATATAAAAAGTAATTTCTTATTTCAAATACTTGGCTTATGACAAATAGTTTAAAAAATCATTTTTAAAAGAGTATGAATGTAAAATTTTGAGGCTGTAAAATATCCATATTTTATTTCTTACATAGTTTTCTTGACCATTACAAACATTTAGAGATTATAAGCATAAGCAAAAATGAGTTATTTTCTTTGAAAAATCAAACTGTTTTGATTCTAATCTGATTATGTATAAAAACAAAGCTAACTAACATGTCCCAAACTCCTATTTAAAAAGGATGTTGCTTTGTTTTCTGACATTGCTGAATCCAAGCCATCTGTCTATCATCTACCTGCCTACCTATGTGTAATCTGCCCATTTATCTGCATTTATTGATTTTAAATACACACACACCCACCACACACGCATGTATGCATGCTCGTACGCACACAGTCTCCCATAGCACATTGCACCCACATTATGTAAATTAGACATGAATCCGTGGCACTCTGAGAAAAAAATGAGTTGTCTTCTCTCTGCCTAGCTACAGAGGCTGGTAACCATGGAAATTATGCACGAGCTAGACTGCTTAACAAATGCTCCTCCATCAGAGGAGTTCTTGTGTTCATTGGACTTGAAGAAAAAGCCCTAATAACAAAGCTGTGCAAATATCCTAGCAACAGAAGCTGTCTACCTAGAGCAAGCAAATATAGATCACTGCGACTTGTGCTCTGACCTTATGTGAACTCAACATCACTCTTCCCTTCACACTGCAATCAATGAACAAGTAGCTAGTTTTAAAATTGATGTAAGATTGCATCTTTAATTACCATATGCATAGACATAATTCATGCTTCATTAAATACTGCAGAGGGTCAAAAGTGATTCACACACTTCTCTGCTCTCACAAATATTGCTTCCAGAATAATCACTTGCATTCAGTGTATTCTATTATTATCGTTCTGTACTCATTAATAATAACTTGGTTTCCCAAAACTGTGGCTGGTTGGACTATATTAAAGTAGTGAAGTATCTTCACCTTTGTGAAGATCTTTCCTCATCATCCTTGCGTATTGTTATAAAAACCTAGTGAAATGCTATTAATTAAATATATTAAGAATATTTAATTAAATATATTAGAATATTTAAATTTGTTCATTAAATCATGTTTGTAAAAACTTTTAGTAAGTTACATATTAACTTACAAATATTTGTTAATTATCTTTATAATTATAAATAAATATTTAAATTAATATTTAAAATATTGAGAAATAAGATATATTCCTCTATTAGGTAAATAAATGCCATTAACTTCTCTGTAAGTGAGCCTCTCTTCATTATTTCTAAATATATCATTTAGAAGAAAAGTTATATTCATATTCAGTCATGAAATGCTCTTTTTTCTACCCTTTCATATTTTAATTTAGTAAAAATGGCTTTAACTTCTTCTATTAGCCAGTTAATTACATATGATAACTCTGTTCTAGTTTAAAAAAAAAAAAACTTCATCAGTTTTACTTTTTAATGACTTACAAGTAGTAAAGCTCACATTTCAAGTTCAGTAATATGGAGACTGAAAGAAACTGAAGGTACATAGGTCATAATTATTTGCCACTGAATTCCTTGTTAATTCACTATTGCTATTTTTAGGGTGTCTTGGGTGAGGAGTGGTCATTTTGGGGTACCAGGGAGTTAGTTCCAGGGGATGGAAAAAGAATCTTACTTCCAGGAAAGAAGACCATTGAGACAAGAATGTGAGGCAGGGGACAGTTGGAGGGAGGAGCCACTGGAGAGCATGTGACAGCTGAGATCAGAGGCAGGGAATGGGAAAGTCAACTGCTTGAGAGTGGAAACAACACGTCTGAGTCCAAGGAAACAAGCAACAGTTTCAGATAAACTGAGGGTCCCTGACACAGTGAGAGGAAGTTACAGATTGACTGTGGAGCAGAGAAACACCAGCCAACAAGAGGAAAGAGGATTAAAAGGCAAACTTTATTACAACCGACAAACAGGGATGGGAGGGGCAAGAAGGCGAGAGACCCAAGGTCTCTCGGTTAAATTTTTTATAGGTTCTTGGAGACCCACTCCCTCCAGACTTCTTTCTGCTTTTGTAACAAAAGCAATCGCTTGGGAATGAGGAAAATTTGGGAGCAAGAAACAGCCTTTCTTAACGGGCCATACCTGTTTGCAAAATCAGTCCAAGTTCCCTTTACCCTCCTTCAATTTCAAATAGAGTTTCCTCCATTACAAACAAATAGAATATAAATCTACAATTACGCTATTTGGGAACACATTTTATTATCTTTGGTCACAACTTTATTTGTATCTATGCAGCCCATCATCTGTTGTATTAGGTTTCTGTTCTGGACTTTCAAGTCTAGCCTGGTGGCCCAGACTTTCAGACCCACAATCCCACTGAAACACACAGACACTTGTGTTTATTGTACACTGATTGACCTGGGGCCCAGGCATATAACTTGCTAGCTCTTGCTCTTAAACTAACCCATGACTCTTATCTTGTTCAGCCATGTGGCTCTGTACCTTTTCTCAGAGCAGCATAGTTGTCCTCTGCATCTTCTGGCTTCTCTCTGGCATTTCTGCTCTGTTCTTCCTGTTCCCAGAGTTTTCTTAGTAGGGTAGCCCCGCCCACACTTCCTGTCTGCCTTTGGCCAATCAGTGTTTTTATTAAACTAGTGGGTGGGACAATTATTTACAATGGAACATTATCCACCTACAATCATGCAGTCACTGAACTGATAAGCTCTGTTAGAAGAAGGAGGAAGGAAAGAAGGGAGGGGAGGAGGGAGGGAGGAAGAGGAAGAAAAAGAAAGTGGTAGATGTGATATTGATGTTAATGCCTAGAGGACTTAACTGAACAGTCATTCTTTAGTTTCTGTTGAATGAACTCAGTGTGTAGCGTAAGACACAAATTTAGTTATCGGGAGTCCTGGGACATGAAGTTATCAACATAGCATCCAATTATGGTGTTTCAGTTCAGCAGTGGTTTTGAATATCTGTCTAAAGGGGTAGAAATAATCCTTTAAATGTTTCTCTAGGGCATTAATTCTTCAAATTTATTGAAAGGCATCTTAGAAATACCTGAGGATACTGTTTAGGACAGAAGCTTCCTGGGCCTGACCCTTGGAAATTTTAGGGGAAACCTTGGTGTCTGTTTTCTTAACATCTTCTCCTTTCTTGTGCTCCTTTGGGATTTCACCTAAGTAATCCACTAACAACTCACATGGAACAAGGTTGTAGGGATCTGAAAATTTTAGGATATTATGTAATCTAATAACTAAAAAAATTTAAGAACTCTAAGGTATGGAGATGAAAGAGTTTCTGATAACTACAGCTAGTCAAAGGAGGGAATAACTTTGCTGACCTGCCAACGTCTGCCTTCACTACAGAGGATTAGTCAAGAAAATAATGGCATTCACAAACTTATAAATTAGACAACTGTCATGAACACTTTGAGGACCTAAAATTACACAGCTGGTAGCCAGCCAACCTCTTATTTTGTCTTTTCTTTACAGATCTAACACTGGAAAGTATTTCTTTTAACTTGGGTGTAAATGATAGGCTTAGAGGAATAAGTCACATCACGGTTCTTTAAGTAAGAGAAATGGAATGGGTTGGGGGAGGGGATAGTATGAGAATCCTCTTAGAAAACTATGCAGAAATGAAAATTGTTTTCCCTCAGGCTAGTACTGAGGGTATAGCCATTCAAGGTAGAAGGCAATGAAGAGCCTGGTAGACAATTTGAAAAGGTAGTAAGAGAGGGGCTTTACAATAAACAAACAAACAAATGGAATTAAAAAGCAGTGCAAATACATTGATAACTCTACACCAGCACATGCATAATAGAAAATGAAGTTGGAATAGATAGAACAGTACACAACCATTATCCCATCACTCAAGAGACTGAAGCAGGAAGGACATGAGTTCATGTCCAGGCTGGGTTTCTTAGTGACTTTGGAGCTAGCCTGAGCTACATGAAACCTTATCTCAAAAAGAAAACAGTAATAACAATAAGAATGACCAAGAGGCAGAGGAGGAAGAGGAAATATAAAGAAAGTAAATTTGAATATACGTTAGACAGACATTGTTCATGTATGGATTTTGCATTTTATTCTAAGAATAGTTTAATAATTTGAGGAATGGGGAACAAGAAAAGACAAGAAGATCTGAAGGACATAATTGTGATTCCCCTTGTGATGTGTGTTGGCCACTAGCATATAGATGCTGTCTGTAGGAAAAGCTGGTGAGAAATAGTAAGAAGGAGAATCTCTAGGGCTATATGATAGTATTAAAATTGAATCTCTGGGACTCTATGAGAGATTTTGGCCTGTAACATTGGATCAGAAAATTTTACTTCCCCAATCCAGTGTATATGAGAATTTAGGGTTATATAGAAAGCCTATTCAATATGATTTCCATTCCAGTTAATAATACAATGTTTGAGTCAGGCGGTAGTAGTCCAAGCCTTTAATCCCAGCACTTGGGAGGCAGAGGCAGGAGGATCTCTGTGAGTTCAAGGCCAGTCTAGTTTATGGAGTGAGTTTCAGGACAGCAGAGGCTACACAGAGCGACCCTGTATCGAAAAACTAAAAATAAATAAATAAATTAGTGTATGGAATTGGATGTGCTTGAACTTCTTAAATTCAGTTTCTTACTTTCTAGCTAAATTATTCCAAATATTCAGCTATAAGGCAGCACTAAGAGCTGGTGAGGTGGCCCAGCAATTAAGGACACTTACCTCCAAACCTGACAGCCTAAGCGTAACTCACTGCTACAAGTTGTCTACTCACCTCACTGCACCCACATACAGGCGCACATAGGCGATAAATAAAATACAATAAAATTAGAAAAAAAAATACAAGTTTTTTTTAAGACAACAATGACATTCAAAACTTTCATGTACATGGACAATTGCCACTCAGTACATCAGAGGATGTTGTTAATGATAATAGAGACAGCAGTGTGACATGTGCTTTGACAAGGGAGTAGAAGGAGCTGTGAAGATCACAAGCAGATTACAAGATGTGACCTAGGTCTCTTGGTCTGTGGGGTTTTTTTTTCTGATTATCTTTATTTTTTATTTAAATTTTTTTCCCATATCCACCACTGCTCCCTTTTCCTCCCCTGCTCCCTGTCCATCTTCATCCCCCCCCCCATTCCATTCCCCGGGGAGGGCAAGGAATTCCAAGTCAGTTCAGTCTGGCATATCCAGGTGAGGTAGGTCCGAGTCCCTCCTCCTAGTATCTAGGCTGAATAAGGTGTTCCTTTGCTGGAAATGAGCTCCAAGAAGCTGGTTCATGTACCAGGAATAAACTCTGGTCCAAGTGCAATAGGCTCCACAAACTGCCATTGGACTGTTATCTACATTCTGAGAGTTTAGCTCCTTTTCATGAAGGTTCTTCAGTGATTATTTCAGAGTCAGTGAGCTCCCAATTGCTCTGGTTAGCTGTCTCTGTGGGTCTTCTCCTCATGATCCTGATCTCTTTGTTCATATACTCTCTCCTTCCTCTCTTTACCTGGACCAGGAGCTCTACCCGGAGCTATGGATCTCTACTGCTTCCTTCATCAGTTGCTAGATGAAGGATCTCTTCTGCTAGGGCTCTCCAGAATAATTTCTACTACCTTCATCTCTCTCTCTCTCTCTCTCTCTCTCTCTCTCTCTCTCTCTCTCTCTCTCTCTCTCTCTCTCTCTCTCTCTCTGAAACTTCAATAGAACTAAGGTGCCACCAAACACACAATCCCCTATTCCATGTTATTTATTTTTGACAGCAGGCTAACTGTAACCATGTCTCACTTTCTTAATTTTAAGCCACTGATAAATTGTAGATCTTTGATGCAGGACATACCTATAATCCTACTTCTTGGGAAGCTGTTAGGAGAATCAAGAGTTCAAGGCCAAACTATGCTCTCTAGGGAGACCTGTCTCAAACAAGCAGCAGACAAATGAACAAACAATAAAATCCCCAAAATAAGGACCTTAGAAGTCCAATAAACTTACTCTACACTCTTGGTGGTTGCATAATTTTCTTAAGAGGTGTTTCTTAGTGTGGGGATAGTGTCAAAACTTCCCAAAAGCCTTTCTGCAGCATCTAACTCGGAAGAAAATGGTTCTTGGGGATCAAGATTCCCATTTAAATTCCAAGTGGCCTCAATTCACAGAAAGCTGATTTTACTTTGCCATTTGTTTTTGTCATTCTTGCTGGACTGTATGTTGTGCAAGACAGACTTTTACACCCATATCTGTCTTAGTTTGGGTACTGTGACATAGCCTGAGCTAAACAAGGAGCTGCGTACCCAGGCTGCACATTGGCATGATTGGTTTAGAGGGCAGACTTCTGGCTTCTGATGTTCCCATGGGGTAGGAAGACAGTAAGAGGGAATCCTGAAATCTTTTTGTAAAGGGTGTTATACCCACTTGTGAAGACTCATGACATTGTTATCCCCCACCTCTAAATATTAACACATTGCGATTAAAATACTGATTCTGAAGGACAAAAACATCCAATTCTCTTAAGATATGTAATATAATGTAATAACCTAAGTAATTATTTAAAACTATTCTTTAGTACACTTATCATTAGTTAATGACTATATCATGCATTTAAGTGGAACAATAGCATTCTAGAACTTTGAGAATTTCTAGGTTACTTTTCAAGTCTAACACAGATATGTAATCTGAGAATTTTCAAAGCGATTAATTTTCATAATAATAAAACTTTGGTTTGTTTAGAATGTTTACATATGTTTGTTTTGTTCATAATACGTTCGCCCTGAACTTAAAATACCAAAGACAGTAAAGAAGACTAATATCACCCCTGCTTTTATTGCCTTCAAAGCTGATAGCTGAGGAAACATAATGACTTGGATCTCATTATAATGTCTTCGTCTCTGGCAATCTTCATTGCCCACCACACAAATTACTCATCAACTGTACCAGTATAAGATGCTCATACTCAACTCCTGATTTTTTTTTTTAAATCAGTACCTTTACAAACATGATTTTTCTCTTCCTAAAACAACTTTACATTGCTAATTCACTACCCATCCTTCAAAACTCTCAATGTTTCTACTTTTAAGAAAAACTTAACAAAAGTAGAATTGGCTAGACTAGGGAGGAGGTCATTAGAGTGAACCATGTGGGAGATGAGTAAATGGATCAATAAATAAAAATGTCGAACCTTATGCTGGATTATGTTGCCCCTTGGGAGGCTTGATGCCGGGGTAATAATCTTTTCTGTCACTGGGAGCAGGGCCTCTCTCGTGATACCAGCATGCCAGAGGTCACGCTTTGCCACCTACTTCGATGTTGCGGTTCTCCGCTGCCTTCTCCAGCCCCACTGGTCTGAGGAAGGCACTCAGTGGTCCCTGATGTACTATCTACAAAGGCTGCGACATATGCTGGAGGAGAAGCCAGAAAAGACCCCAGAACCAGATATTCCTCTCCTGCCCAGGCCCAGAAGTAGCTCCATGGTGGCAGCAGCTCCCTCGCTAGTGAACACCCACAAGACCCAGGTAAGACAAACATGGTTCATTGTCTTTGGGGCTAACAACATCAGCTGGAACACATTCTCTCTTTCTCTTCTGGCTTCAAGAAATTATGTACCCCGTATGTAAAGCTTGCTTGGTGGCTAACTCTCTTGTCAACATCCTTCTCTTCTGTTGCATAGCCAGAGCCTTTGGCTATTCTTTAGAGCTCTATTTACCATTGACAAAAGTGTACTTTTTGTACATTTGCTTTAGTATAAGCCTTTGTTTAACCAGGACATTGAAAATTGGGTCTCCTGGAAAAATCATAGATATAATTAGAATAGGAATCTGATCTACAGCCTCATAATTAAATATCATAAAGTAGGAAATTAGCATTTTATAGAATGTAATTTAACTGTTTTTACTCAACTCAAAATCTTAAGCATCACAAAGATACTATTGGGAATATTAGTTTTTGACAGAAAAACTTATAATTTGTTATAAATATTGAGAAAAGCAACCTGAATACACCCTGATGTGGTAAAGTTCCCATGAAGATTTATTGTGATATGTGATGTCCAGTTATTAGCGGAACACTTATTCTTCCTATCTTTCTCCTCAACTCCACGTGGTGAAACTATAGAGAAATGATTAGCTTGAAAGACATCTCAGCTGTTTGGTTGTAGTTAAATTTGAGTGGGTTGGTTCTGAAAATGCTTTCCTGCACATTCTAAAGATAAGCACGTCTTCCATAGTAGACATTCTCCCGAAATTGCATCTCCCTTAATAAGTTATTAACTAGAAAAACTCTCATGTTTGAAAGATCTGGGTGAATTTGGGGAAGGGGAAAATGACAAAAATATTTATATGAAAAATGTTTTATAAACAAATTGTCCCTCCTCCCTGTTTTCTTGGTATTTGGATCTGTGGCTAAACAGTCTCAGTGTAAAATTTGCAGCAGAATTTATGATTAGTAGGAAACATATCTTTGCTGCAGCAGATTTTAGATTCCAGAAGTTCAAACATGCAAGATAAAAATTTCATAGATCTCAGAACAAGCGTAGTGCCATTAAAAGATGACATTTCAATAAAATAAATATTGGGATTACTTATGTCCCTAACCATAGTCTATTTTTACGTATTGCTAAGGATCTCACCCTGAAGTGTAATGAAGAAGAAAAATCTCTAAGCCCTGAAGCTTTTTCCAAGGTTTCATTGACCAATCTTCGAAGATCTGCAGTCCCAGATCTGTCTTCAGACCTGGGCATGAACATTTTCAAGAAAGTAAGTATGCATTTTAATATCTCAGTGATTTAGAAAGCCAGAAGGGCATGCTGTCTCTTGATCTGTTATGGGATTTGGGGTTATGAAAGGGAGAAAATATTGGCTTCTAAGTGTGTGTGTGTGTGTGTGTGTGTGTGTGTGTGTGTGTGCGTGTGCATGCATGTGTGCATATGCGTGTGTCTGTGTGTGTGTACATATGTAAATGTGGGTACCCTATTCTAGATGTTCCACACAGTTATCATGAAGACCCAGGCCGCTGATTCAGTGTGATAGTGGAGACAGCCTGGGTACAGTGATGCTTGGTTTCATTCCTATGACTCCATTTTATTTATCAAATACCTTATACAAGTGGTTCTTACTTAATCCAGTGAGAGCCTATTCTTCAGTTTTTCCAGAACAGAAATTAACCTGCAGAAATGTTAGGCAGTTTGCTTAAGTTTAATGCTAACCTCAAAAACAAGAGTTTCTATCTAAAAAGTTTGCGTTCTTCTGGACCTGCCAGTCTATCTCTCTTTTGTCATTGCATAGAGTTAATCAACTAAAAAATGATACGTGTGTGTGTGTGTGTGTGTGTGTGTGTGTGTGTGTGTGTGTGTGTTTGTGTGTGTGTGTAATGGCTCTGCTTTTTCTTTTTCAAAAGTATTCACTTAATTATGTCAATGAAGAACAGAGGAACAAGCATTTACATGTCTTATCAACCTGTTACTAAATAATGAGCTGTTGTCTCCTTCACAAACAACACAGCAGTAGACACTAACCGTCATTCTTCTAAAAACATTGACTATTTGAGAATGAAAAAAAAGATTTTTTTTATTCTTGCTGCCAATATATATTTTTGAGAACTTTAGAAATCTAAGTGCCCAGGCCTGAGCCTAGAGTAATGTAGTCAAAATCATTCTCTGAAAGTTAAATTCAGATATAGGTATGTTTTTAAAGCTTTCCAAGCCATTCTAAATTCTGAGTTACCCTTGATCTTGAATATCTTTGGTGTGAATAATAGATTAATACCAATGTCCGTTGTGTGTCCTCTTTGGCCATCCTGTGAACAGTGCTGTTGCTAGCTAGAACAAATGACCTCAAGCTTGGAAAGGTGAACAGAACTGAAGGAGGAAGGTCTAAGTGGTGTCTCGGGACACAAATCCTCTGTCCGGTGGATCTTGGCCTTTAGTGTGCATCAGAAATCAAAGGCACCCACAGGGCTTGTTAAGTCATAGACACGGGGCTTCTTCTGAGTTTTAGATGTTAGGTATATATGAGGGTGAAGCTGCAAGGTTTCATTTTTAACAAGTTCCCAAACGATGCTGCTGTGGATGGTCCAGGAGCTTCTCTGTGAGAACCCGCACTCAAGCTCAGCCAGCAGAAAGACTTCCAGAATGTATAGCATTTTGCTTGGTTGCTCTCTCTCCATTAACACCCTTGTGAGATTTCCCCGTTTATTAGATGATACTCAAGCCCTCTTCATTAAAGATATCCTGTGTTTACTTTTACATCTGCATTGCCTTGTGTCTCATCATTGCAGTTCAAAAGTCGCAAAGAAGACCGAGAGAGGAAAGGCTCCATTCCGTTTCACCACACAGGAAAGAGGCGACCTAGAAGAATGGGTGTACCATTCCTGCTGCATGAGGACCACTTAGATGTGTCACCCACCAGAAGCACATTCTCATTTGGAAGTTTCTCTGGGCTTGGAGAAGACAGGAGAGGCATGGAAAAGGGAGGCTGGCAAACCACCATCCTAGGTGACTACAAAGATGTGACCATTTGTGAATATGGATCTCAGGATCCATTCTAAATCCACATCTTTCTTGAACAGTTTATTCAAGAATACTAGTCCCAAATACAAGTTCCCCAATATTAAAATAATGTAGTTTTACAACCAAAGAAATTTAGATAATTTAAGTAATTATGCAATATTTCTCTGTGGTTATCTAGTAAGAGCCATATTTCTTAGATTTCTTACAGATGCAGAAACACTACCATGGAGGATTCTGTATATTAATTTTTAGTTTTTTTTAATCTAATCACAGACTTCTATTTAATTTATATTTCATA
The DNA here is from genome assembly GCA_033318265.1 of Phyllotis vaccarum. Taxonomy (NCBI): domain Eukaryota; kingdom Metazoa; phylum Chordata; class Mammalia; order Rodentia; family Cricetidae; genus Phyllotis; species Phyllotis vaccarum. Next base: position 17,173,924 of record JARWLC010000007.1, read on the forward strand.
AAAAAAGAAAGCAAAGGAAGTAGGAGCCCACCCCTGCTGAACGCATATTAGGAAAGAAAGATTAAAATCAGAAGTTGGCAAACCACAACAGATGGTCCCTGACATTTGTCTTAGATCGGGGCTGACCTTATCACAAGCAGTTTCATCAATCATATTGACCTTGACTGCTCCCAAGTAAAGTCCAGTTCTTGCTATTCTGGTTGAGCTTCGTGCTCATCTTTACACCCTCTCACTCTATTGCTGTCCTCAAGAACAACAGAAACAAAACCTCTCAGCAAAGAGTCGTCCATGTTTTATTTCATTTACTTTTCCTAGTGTGTTGGTTTATTCTCCACAAAAACAACAAACAAAAATAACCAAAGGGACAGAAAGGACACTATTGTACTATATTATATTATATTTAGAAGTGAAGGGTCACAAAAGTAAAATTCAGGTGATTTTTCAATCATATCTGTAGAAACCGGAAACCAGTAGGGTCATGATAAGAGGCCATCCCCTACTCATGTGCTTCTGTCTGCACACAACCTTCTTTAGCGACGCCACAGCTTCAGCAACTGGACATTAAGCCCCAGACTTCTGCAGAGCTGAAATAACAATTGTTTTTGAGTCTTCCAGGGTTTAAAAGCCTCTTGTGATGCTCTCATCCATCACAGGGAAACTGACCCGGCGGGGCAGCTCAGATGCAGCCACAGAAATGGAAAGCCTGAGTGCCAGACACTCCCATTCCCACCATACCCTTGTGAGCGACCTGCCAGACCACCCCAACAGCCATGGAGAGAATACTGTCAAGGAAGGTGGGTCCAGCATGGGTGCAGGCCAGAGGCAGGATAAGGAGGATTTCTTTCATGGTTTCCCATTATGTTACCCACACATCCTACTTAGGGTTTCTAAGGCTGTGATGAAACACCATGATTTGAAACAACTTAGGGACGAAAGGGTTTATTTGGCTTATGTTTCCACAGCACTGTTAATTATAGAGAGAAGTCAGAACAGGAACTCAATTGGGACAGGAACCCAGAGGCAGGAGCTGATGCAGAGGCTATGGGGAAGTGCTACTTATTTCCTCCTCGGGGCTCACTCACCCTGCTTTCTTACAGAATCCAGGACAACCAGCCTAGAGATGGCACCACCTACAATGGGCTGGACCCTCCTCCATCAGTCACTAATTAAGAAAATGCCCAACAGGCTTGCCTACAGCCTGACCTTATGGAGGAATTGTCTTTAATGAGGTTCCCTTCTCTCGGATGATTTTAGCTTGTGACAAGTTGACATATAGCATAACACGTTGATAGTTCTCTGCATCCTTATATTTTCAAGACCCTTGCTAGCTATTCCTAACACAGTTTTAGTAGCAGGGGATGTTTACACTACTCAATGAGCACCATACCTCCAGGAAAAGAACATGGACAAAGCACTTATACATATTTTAAAAGATCATAAGCCCAATGGCTGGAGAGTGTCTAGATTCATCGCTTGTCCACCTCCATGCTATACTTCCAAGGCAGGCAGCTTCTACAAATCAGTGGGAAGGAAGTCTATCCTCTCTAAGGCCACCAAATCATTTTTCTGACAGCTACTGTTTCATCTTGGTGATTTATGTGGAGCAAATGTGTCTTTGAGTGGTACCCACACAGCCTCTTATTCTTTCCTTGAATCAGAATTGTTTATTCTTTTCATTATTTGATGCTTTCGTAGTAGCATAACCTTCATCTCTTGCTTCCCTTTGTCCCCAAACTGTACTATAAATATCCACTGCTATCTATTCTTCCTCTTCACAAATCTAAGTGCCATGCATTATTTTGGACAACAAAGAGAATTTTCTTGTTATTCTTCAATACTTTCAATAAATAAAGTTAAATATTTTTAGAGTTGCATTTCTGTTGGTTGCTTGACAGTTTCATGTATATATACAATACATTCGGATGCCCCTCCCCACCCCACCCCCAGGCCTCTCTTAGGCCCCTCTTGTCTCTGTTAACATGAGTGCATCCTCACCAGCTCCATTCATACTGCGTTCTTTCTCAAGTTCCTAAGTTTCGGTTAAACAAAGTGAGTCTTATTTAATAGCCATAAACTCATAGAAAAGATCTCAAATCATTCACTTTATATCAACGGGCTGTTGTGTAACAGTTAATCATCATTATAAAATTCTAGCTTCTTAAGAAGAATGCTTGTGATCACAGTTTTTTATGGCTGTCCCTATCCATCAGATACCAGATTGCTTTCACAGTACTCCATGCAAATTGAGAATAGCTCTAAGACCGTAAATCCATTATCTTTAAAAAGTACACTTGAGGTCACAATGTAAGAAATAGCATGACAGTCTAACTGGTGTATCAGGTCCACACAAAGGAAAGTGAAATCTTGCTTTTGTCTTCCCAGTACGATCGCAGATCTCCACCATCACAGTTGCAACCTTCAACACCACTCTGGCATCCTTCAATGTAGGCTATGCAGACTTTTTCAGTGAGCATATGAGGAAGCTCTGCAGCCAAGTGCCTATCCCAGAGATGCCACATGAACCTCTGGCATGTGCAAACCTGCCAAGAAGCCTCACAGATTCCTGCATTAACTACAGTTACCTAGAGGACACAGAACATATTGATGGGACCAACAACTTTGTCCACAAGAACGGCATGTTGGATCTTTCTGTAAGTGGCCGTATGTTTCCTTATGAAGACTGGAAAGACTTTAGTGTAATTTTTATAAGATTGAGTAACATGGTTATGCAGATGTCTTAGAAGTATTTGCTGAATCCTAAAATCAAGAAGCAACCATATAAAAATTCCACAAGAGTATCAGCCATCTTAAATGTACCTTTTGTTTTTTCCCAAGTATTTTATTATATTTGATCTTATCTGAAAATGTTTTTTACCTTAAACTTTAGTGAATCCAAGTGCACATATGTAAATTCATTTAAGTGTATGTACCACTACGCCTCTGTGTTTTTCCTATAATAAAAGTAAGAAGTTCTTTTATTTTTCTTTAGTTATATAATCACCTAGACTATGAACCTCCCATGAAGCCAGCAGAAAAAAAAATGAATAAAAGTCCTTAAAAGATTTAAGCTTGCTTTCAGGAATGCCTGTTTTGAGTACAGTCATTAGTCAATGAAAGGGTGGTTATATTTTACAATTATATTTTACCAACATTTTATTATACTGTATGGAACCAGGCTCAGCAAATAATGTAAGATTTTAAACTCAATAGAAGATCATAATTTAAGCATGCAAATATTATGCATTTAAAATTGAAGGTTAAATAATTTTACAATCATGAGGGAGTCAGTGTTCCTGTGGTATAAATGTAAGGGAACCGTTGTTCCTTATTTTGTGGGAAGTGAAATGCAGAGGATTACATTGTTTTGTACTTAAAAAGTCAGTTAAATGTTCATTTGGGCAAATGATTGTTTATTCATTAACTCGGTATGCTTCATTATTTCCATCTACTATCTCTTTCTTGGCAAGACTGGAAGGCTTACCATGCTACTGAATGTCTTGAATTCTTCTGCCCGAATTATTCATGACCTTTTCTAGTAGTACCCAATGAAATGGGTTAAAAGAATAAGAGACTTTAGAAAAACAAAATGGATGTGGGCAGCTTCATTGTTCTGTGTTTCCCCGTGTGTTCTGCAGGTGGTCCTAAAGGCTGTTTATCTTGTTCTTAACCATGACATCAGCTCTCGCATCTGCGATGTGGCACTAAACATTGTGGAATGTTTGCTTCAGCTTGGGGTAGTTCCCTGCGTAGAAAAGAACAGGAAGAAGAGTCAAAACAAGGAAAATGAGCCAGTGGAAAAGAGACCAAGTGAGGGAACATTCCAGTTTAAAGGAGTGTCTTCAAGTTCCACCAGTGGGTTTGGGGCCCCTTCTGCAAGTGGAGCTGGAGATGGTGGAGCAGGAGAAGGAGGAGGAGGTGGAGGAGATGGAGGAGGTGGTGGAGGAGATGGAGGAGGTGGTGGAGGAGGTGGAGGTGGCCCTTATGAGAAGAACGAGAAGAACCAGGAAAAGGTATGGTTGAACTGCCTGCTGTCTCCGTAGGCAGTTTGGTGCCCAGAGTTTTTTTTCTTTTTGTGCAAGTGTGCGTGTGAGCATGAGTGTGTGCGTGCATGCGTGCACGATTTTGTGTGTGGTGTGTGTGTTTGGTTTTGTTTATTTTCCTCACATATTTATTGACTAAATATCAACAAGTTACTAGGGTTTGAAAGCAACAATGATAAAAATCTTTTAATGAAGTGCTCAGCTGGCTTTTAGAGACTTAGATGAACTTGGATTCTAATTCCAAAAGTTGGCATCACCCGTGCAATGTTAGAACAGTTTGTCGTTGTTTGTTTGTTTGTTTTGTTGGGTGTTGTTTTTTTTTTCTTAGCAATTTTATTTCTGGAAGACAGCATCTCAAACCTGCTATGTTATCACAATTAAGTCTGACAGCAAGGATATCCTCTTTTTTTTTTGAAGACTTTGCATATCTAGCTTAATAGTAGTGGCAATCTGCTCAGACTCCATCAAACATTTATAGGTTGATCAATGTCTATTCACTTCATTCACTTCATGCATTTATGGTGGCTGGAAAGTTCAAGCCAGCAGGAGTTGCTACCTCTTCTCCAGGCTAGAAGGTGACTGCCACCACTATGAGCCCACATGACCTTCTCTGAGCAAGTGTGAACCAATACTGGGAGATCTATTTCTCCACGAGGCATCCTGGTTCTGGACACCATGTCTAACCTCATTTAATTCTAATGACCTCCTCCAAATACCAGCAGACGGAGAGGTTAAGGCTTTGGTGTCTGAAATTTGAGAGACACAGATATGTAGTGGGATTCAGGCATTATTGAGGGAGACCTAGAGGCATAGCTTTGGGGTCTCAGGACCCTGGATGGGGCGTGGCCAGCCTCCACTGAGGACCCCATTGCACGCTGCCTGCCCTTCCTATTTGTTCTTGCATTCTTGGGGAAAGTATTGGCACAGTCACTGCGTGGGACAGTTCAGCTCTCCAAAAATAGCCTTAAGGTTCAATTTTATATCAGTGAGTGTTTATATAAACCCCTTAATAAGCATTAATCCTTAATATGATCAACTGCCAATAAATAATTTATACAATATCTACCAGTCTGACTTTTTGCAGTGTTATTTGACATGCTTGGTATGAGAGCAGCTACCCAGCCTCAGTTCTCTGGATTCTCAATGTGTCTCATCTCTGATGCCTTCATCCGATAATTATTGGTTGTTCCCAAATTTCATTCTTGCTGCATATAATGATACCTTATGGTCTCTTGATTTATCATGAATGTCTTTTCTGTCATTTGAAATTTAGATACAAATTATTATTTAAATTCATGCAACTTATACTGATTTCAGTTGGAGGTTTTAGCTTCAAATTCATGTTTATAAATTGAAATAAACCAGAGAATTCCTTAACAGGTGACAATCTATATATCATGCTGAGCTTACAAGTAAAAGATTACATTGTAAACAGCCTTGTGATTTGTTACATAAACTATGGAGTGCCCATTTTTACATATCAGATTTAATATATAATTGAATAGCACTTTCTTTGATTTTTCTTCTCTATCCCTAGTTCCACTGGTGTGAATTTACTCTGTTAATTTTCTATTTCATTGCACAGTTTGCTTATCTTCCCAAAATTTGTAACCTATGACCCATAAATATATTCCAATGTTCTTGGGTTTTTACTCTTTAATTTAGAATGTTCTACTCTTGCCTTAATCATATATTCTGTAGATATTATCTTAAATATGTTTAATTAATAATTATAGAAATAATTAAACTATATTATTGTATAACTAATTAAACACTGATATAATTATTAGTTATGGTAAATAACTCTAGTAGTTATTATATTAGATACCATAACATGCTATAATATATTATTTCTGACCCAAAATTACATGTGGAATATTTTAATGTCAAATTTTATGATCTCCAAAATAGCCACCAAGTTGTAAATCTTATGTAGTTTCTTATCAAACTGCAACTAGACATTAAGATCTATCGAAAGTCTATTTTACCTTAGGACTATCTGTTATTTCAAGTAGGATCATAGTTTATCAGCTTTTATAATCTACCATGGAGGACTCAAGAGAGAAAGGAAAAGCTAATTTCTATTTCTTTGTTGGCCACTAGCCTATAATAAGAGTGTAAAATATCATTTCATAACTGATTTCTGCCTGTAGCTTGATACATCTTTCTTCATGTCTTCATCAAAAGCAACCTAAATCCCAAGGCCATGTGAAGGCCTAAAGAAATAAAGCTTGGGTGGATGTGCACAGAGAGTTTTCAGAACTAGAAAATCTTTTAAAGAGCATATAATTTTTAAAACATATGTAAACCAACCTTCCAAAGAGACTCTGTCAGTAGGACCTTTTCCAAGGTGCTACTCTAAAAAGCTGCTACGTTCCTGAGTCACCCAAAGGTGCTCAGCTAAGGTTTGTGAAGACTCAAATCCAGTCAGCTTTAACCTCTTCTTACTAAGCCACTGCTCAAGAACCTAGTCTACATAAAGTGACTCTGAAGAACAGCAGTGACATCTGCCTAAAGTTAATTCTGTGTTTGTTTTGTTCTTCTTGTGGACATCACATGTTGTCACCTCTCACAATTTCTCTACAAAACAGATATTTGTGAGGTTCCCGTCTTTGAGAGCATGGGATTTTAATTATTAATACCTTGCCCAAGATTATATAGCTGTTAAATATTGGAGTTAAAATTTGGATTCCAACTAAAAATCATTTCTGGCTTAGCAAATACATAATTACAAAGTGTTCTTTAGATTCAGGATGCCTCTTCAAAGCAGTTACCAGGTGATTCAAAGTGACTTTTAACCCCCTTTTTACTTTGTGCCCTGACTAATCAGTGGAGAAAGAGTTCCTTCAGGCAAATAACATGATGTTGGATGGTTAATAGAGGCAGCTTCCTCCCACCTAGAGAAGGCCTTCAGCCGAGGCAGGTTAACCCCCAACATTTCTGTCAGCTCAGAGATGTTTCATTCCTGAAGTGTGGCTCTCTAGGGCCCCATCCCACATCTGCTACCTGAGTTTACAGGCAAGAGTGAGGAGGAACAGGTGGATAATGTTGGGAAGAATAAATTCCACTCCACCGTGTTAAGACACATGATAGTGCCTCTGGAACCCTCTAGCCCCTTCACACCCTTCCCACGTTGCTGTAATCGGTTAACCCGACAGTGTGACCAATGGAAAAAAGCCCTCATGATTGTGGAGTAATTTCCTTCCACTGTCTCATTTGGTCTATGTGGAAAGCCTGTGATACAGAGAGAGTAACCATTAGCAACCTTACTTCACAGGCAGCAAAGTCAACAAAAGAGATTAGTTAATTTACATAATTGTCCTGCATCACCATAAGCAACTAGGGACCTTGAGATAGAATCCTGGCTCTGTGATGCCACAGGGACTAAAGAGCCTTCAGCTATTAAAAGATAATGATGTTCCCACTGTGGGCTCAGCATTATTCCTCAGTAACAGCTTATTTATTCTTCTGTGGATAAGTTCCTTTTAGGGGAATCCCTGTTTTCCATTCCCCAAAATTAAAAAGGACAGAAGATAAATTTTATAATTCATCTCAGGATGGCTTCCTGATGAGGCTTAAGAAGAGAGTCCAGCTGAATATTTGTTAAGTTCTATACATTCTACTTTCTTTATGGTTGTTATATATATTGCAATATGACAGAAGTACACCTTGGGAAATTTTTATCCAAAATATCAATCTTCTTACCATAACATTCCCAAGTTCCAGACTTGGATCAGCTCCAAAGACCTATAGTTATCGTTGCCTGGTGGTGTTATCAGATACTTACTGAGGAGGATATTCTTTAAGAAAATCCATTTGTGTTCATTGCTGGTCATCCCACTGTCTCTCTGTAGGTTGTAGTTCTGATCATCCATCGAGGATCTGAAAGTATGCCTTGTAATAAACACATTCACATTCCATACCATCATAGGACATTCAGAATGTAGGTTCTTTCTTTGGTTCATGTACTGGATTTTAATTAAGAAAATGAGTCTGTTGAACTCTTAACAATTTTATTTTCTAAATTGCCATAACCATCATTAATTTATTAATAGAACTCTAGTGAAAAAATAAAGCTCAGTGGCAAAGTCAACTGGCTTCTCTTTCTTTCTCAATTGTGGTCTCTAGGATGAAAGCATACCTGTAAGCAACCATAGGCTTGCTCTCACCATGCTTATCAAAATAGTGAAGTCTTTGGGATGTGCCTATGGTTGCGGAGAGGGACACCGAGGGCTCTCCGGAGATCGTCTGAGACACCAGGTATTCCGAGAGAATGTAAGAGAATTAAAGTAGATTCCATTTCCTCTCTTTCTCTTTCTCTCTCTCTCCCCTACTTCCCAATGAGGAATGAGTCCTTTGACAATGAGGGTCAGTGTTCCCAGAAATTATTATATTTCATATGGACTTGATGCCATCTTTGGGCTAGAGGATTCCTACAAGGCATCTCAAGACAGCTAAAATTGAGGCTTAGGAAAGTTTAATTGGGAAAACTGGTCTGTCTATTACAGAGCATTTGGAAAAAGAGTCCGGAATCAGATAGAAGCTTAAGAAATTTTTGCACAGATGCATACATTTGGTAAACATCTGGTGGTCTGTGCTGATGCTCCTTCAATAATCTGGGTAACAAGCATTTTTCATTAAAGGAAGGGGTCAAAGACCTTAATATTCTTACTTCAAAATGGAAAGTGGCCCTTATTGGGACAAAACAGGACTGTAAAAGTAGCCAGGCATCTGGCTGCTTTGCTTGAGAATGCCCCACCCCAAACTTCTATATGTTTGAGATCATGCTCCTTTGAACTGTATGAAACTTGAAACTCTGCACAATGGCTGCCTCTGGACTGTAGTAATAGAATGTAGTTCATTACAGCAAGCTGAGCAAAAACCCACCTCCAACAAGCCTGATCCAGGCTATTTTGCCTCATTTATATTGGAATTAAAATTATAAGAAAATAGTCTTTTAAACATTAAAATTTGATGCAAATTTGAGCACAAATCTCTTTGGCATATTTTTGCAGAGCTTTACGATCATGTCAAAATCTGATACCAGCCCATTTCCTCTGGTGTAGGTTTTGTCATGAACTGTTCATACAGTATAGCATGCTAGAGTTCTTGCTAAATTAATCATCTACCATCCATTGATTTATCCATTTCTCTTTCTTTTATATTCAATTATGTTATAGTATTTTGTTTATTGTATGTGTATGGGAGGTATAGTCACAGTGGTTAACTTTTAAATTCCCCAACTCAGACCTTTTGACCAAGATCTAGATTTTGAGGCCACAAATTTTCTTAAAAATCAAAACAGTTAATAAGGCAATAGAAGCTTCTCTTGCATAAATCCTTACACATAGTATTTTTAATTCTGTTACAAGATGAATAAAAATTGTTAAGGCTAATAAAAGCACATCACCCCTTATTCAGGAGACCAATTTCATGGAACTCAGCTTAAACTCTTAAAAAAAAAAAAAAAAAAAAAAAAGCAAAAGCAGAGCATTTTCTAGAGGTGTAAACTGGCCTTGAGAACTATATTCTGTTTTTCTGAATTGATGGAAAGCAGAACCAGTTGAGTCAGAAGAGAAGCTGCTGTCATTGCATGGCCAAAAGTATCTTGTGTTTCTGTGAGACTGGCCAGCCAATACTTACCTTTTCAACCTTATGTCTCGTAGATTTGCTTTCTGATCTTCTAGACCTCTTCTGTACTCACGAGTCTCAGAAACTCCTCCAGGAAAGTGTCTAGTTTAAGCACTATTTGCTTCTGTGTTTCTGCACCATGGAATTTTCAAATGCAATCTTTCCTGAAAAGTTAAGAATGTGTTTTACCTCTTGACCAGACCATATACATACATATGTATATGTATATTTTGAAAGAGAGGATTACAGTAGTGATATTTTCTAAGTGCCCTAGGATCTAACACCCATAATCATTTGTGGGTTATTAATGTAATTTTGTTAGTAGTCTCAAATTATTAAAAAGAAGTTTATAAATTAATACTTTTATATTGCTTGAAAATATAAAAAAAGTGCCGATAGGTTCTAACATCTAATTCTTAATACTTCTTAGGTTATTAATCTAATGACTTACTAATAGTTCCAAATTATTTACTTAGAATAAGAATTTTAAAGTCTGGAGCTCTTACAGCATTGTAGATAGACTTGTAGCTTCCATTGCAGAGATATGGATTGGATGTGTTTTATACAGAATATTAAATAATTTGAACTTCATGGTTTAGCTTTTTATTTTCTTTGTAAATATTACAGTGAAAATCTTTACAAATCAGGTGTGGAATAATAGTTAAGTCAGTGCAGATCACATTGAAATTAAGTGCTTTGTAAACACATGACTATCACAAAGCAGCATCTATTTCATAAAAACAAAACAAAACGAAAAACCCAAAAAAACAAAAACAAAATAAAACAAAGAGCATGACCTTGTTTGATATTTGCTAACTATAAAGCTCTCTGGATCTCTGGAATAAAAACTCCTAATTTCAAATCTTCTAAAAAATGGCAAGGGAAGAATGAAAAAAAAAATCTCTCAATGATACAGACGAGATTATAGCAAGATCATACCCAAAAGCTTATACAATGAATTCCATGTCCCTTTTCAGCTATTTATTTTTTTACTTTTAAATGTTCACCTACCTTTTCCAGGTTACAATTACATCAAATAGTAGCAAAACTTAAGTTTTCTTCTGGGGCTCCAGAAAAAAACTCATCAATAGGATTCCATTTCTCAGAGATCACCCCCCTCAATGCTTAGACCTGACTACAAAGTTTTCCATCCTCAAGATGGTCTCCCCAAGCTGTATCTCATTTCTTGATTTTTTTTAACCCTTTCCCTCAGCCCAGACATCTCTGCCATTTTCCCATTCCATCCATCTTCAGGACCTTTTTTGTGTCTTGTTCATTTAACCTTCTTCAAACTACCAGTAAATCTCTAGTATGAGTTGCCTCAACCCCTTGTTATGAGTGGCTGGTTTTTAAGTCTAGTTCCTTGAGACCATCAATGTCTGAAGTATTAAGGAGATGAATTCACAGGAGAACAAAGTACACCTTACTGGGGTGAGCCTCTTACTTCTCGTATTGACTCTACTGCAGAACTTAGAGTATCAGATTGGACAAAACCCTGGATTTCTTTTGACCTTAGTTTCTTTAGGTGCAAAAAATAGACAATCAACAAATAATAGAGTGTGACGTGACACTTTTCATGCAAAAAAAAAAATGTGTATTTTACAGCAAAATACCATGCAAATAAGGCTTACCTTTTATTAGTAGGAGAAAGTTAGAGCCTCCTGGTGTTCTCAATAGCATGAGCATATTCTGTTGGAAACCTCTACTGTCAATGATTGTGATTTTGTTGCTGCTGACGGTAGGAATTATTCCCTTTTATTTCAACAGAGGGCAAAACTACTTACTAGATCACAGGAAATATACTCTTATTTTGGGAAGGAGCATGTCACGAGACCAAATTCTACTTAAATACCATACTTTCTTTCACATTTAAATACAGATCAATAATGCATGAATATTTTATGCCTCTTACATGTTCCAAGGACCTTTACCCTCTTGGTCATATAAGAGGTCACTGTACAGTTTTGGCTCAGTTGGTAGAGTGCTTGTCCTAGCATCCATGAGGCCCTGAGTAAAACACCCAGCAGCACATAGCAGGCTGTGATGGTACACATCTCTAATCCCAGAACTCAGGAGGGACGTGCAGGAAGATTAGAAATTCAAGGCCATCCTCACCTATATAAGGAATCAAAGGCCACACTAGACTACTTGAGGCCCTGTCTCAGAAGATTAATTAATTAATCAAAAAATGTAAAAGGCCACTGTATTTCCACTTGGCGACTCCTCTGGCCTTCACTTTCTCTTTTAAACCTATCTAACTTCCAAGTGCCTGCGCAGGAAAGCTACATGCTTCCTCCAGTTGCACAGTGCCTTTGCGGTTTTCAAAGAATGGACTACGGATTTGATGACTTGCTTCAACTTTACGTTTTGAGTTATTTTCACTAGATCTTAAAATCTGGACCTTGGTGAAAGACTGGGTTCTTCTGCGTCTGCGACCAGCACTGCCGATGAGTTTTTCTGAGGAGCAGTTTTCCCAAATACAAGCTTCTTCAGACTGCCTTCATTGGTCTCTGCCCACTTCTTATTCAAACAACTGGGCCTAGCATGGGGGGGGGGGATCTGGCAGCAGTGTGAGGGAGTGGGTGGGAGTCTTTGCCTGCTGCATCTTTTGTCTCAGGCTGACGGTGTCTGGAGCTTACGCTGGTACTCGTGACCCTTTTCACTTTTCTTCCTTCATTGCAGGCCCAGAACTGCCTCACTAAGCTCTACAAGCTAGATAAAATGCAGTTCCGACAAACCATGAGGGACTATGTGAACAAGGACTCCCTCAATAATGTAGTGGACTTCTTGCATGCTTTGCTAGGATTTTGTATGGAGCCAGTCACTGACAGTAAGTAAAGCCACCTCAGACTTCAAGAAGAAGTCACTGTGAGGTGAACCAGGTAGTGTTTCCCTGGCACACTCAGTGTCTGGGGCTAGAACTCAGAAAAGAAAACTATTTATGCATGCCTGTACGCATGTGCTCATGTATGTGTGTGGGTCTGTGTGTGTAGTAAACACAGGAGATGCCTTCAAATTATCTTTTGACACATGGTGTCTTCACAAGGTAAATTGAAGAGGAATTGGTAACTTGGTAATTCTGTCCCTCACCTGACCTGTATGGAGACCAAAATCAAAAGACAAGGAAATACATTTACTAGTTCAACAAGTACGAAATGAGTGCCTATAATATGCCACTTGTAGTGTTTGGTAATTTTTGCATAATAAACAGAAAAAAAGTAAGTAGCATAAACACAGTGTTAACATAACTGGTACATGTACATATAGACTTAGTTCATTTAAACTAGGCAAATACAGACCTATTTATAGTTCGGTGGCTTTAAAAACTAACATGGATGCCTAAACTGCAGGCTGAAACTTGATAACACCAGTTACATTTGTATAAAATGAACTGCTTTGTGACCTTCTGAATGGGGATGTATTGAGGAACTGGAACCCAAGTCGAATCAAACGCATATTTTTAATAGAGCCTTGAAAGAAGTAACATTTTAGCATAGATCCATTGCTCACATGATACGTGAATGGAATTGACTAACTTAGGTAAAATCATCCATGTAAGCAGTTTTTTCCTGGTTGGTTTCCTATTCTTTATTGCTTCCTTGTAGATTTCCAGAGCAGCCTATCCTCTCACAACTAGTTTAAAGTAAACGTTTTATAAATTTGAAAACACTGAAGTAAGCATTGTAGTCAATATATACGAAAGCACATGCAGATTGTAAACTTAAATCTCTCTCCCTCCTTTTTTCTGCCCCTCCCTCCTCTATTGGAAATCTAGAGATAAGTCGTTATTAATTGATACAGACAGTGAAAGGCTGAGAATCAAGCATGCTATGTTCCTCTGAAGATTCTTGGGATATAAAGGGAAACTGACAGGACAGATCCTTATCCACCAATCTGAGAGCTGTATTTGTTCTTCCCACAATCCACAGTTGGCTCACGGGTCATGAGGATTCCTTTTGCAAAGCCACAGAATACATGTCTTCTGAAGATCTGTGGATTTGTTTATATTACAAAAAATATCTATAAAATATCATGAAGGTTCCCGGTCTTTTGGTCTCCAGCATTTTTCCATGCTCTGTGTTAAGGCTGTTGTCTGTAGGAGAGTGGAAATATTTCCTCTCCACATGTGCCCAGAGCCTCTGGGAACAAAAGTTAGAGGACTCAGTCTCCCCCAGTTCTTCTACAAGGGCCCTCCCACTTCTCCCCTGTTGCAAAGCTCATATTGAGCAATGTCGTGCCCCTTCTGATACTGGATAATTTTTTCCTAAAAAGCCTGAGTTCCTCACTGAAGAAAGTGGAGTCACATTACACTTTCTCTATGGAGAAAGCAATATGTTAATATTCCTTCCGTCTTTTTTTCTTTCCTTCCCTTCTCCCCCCCTCTCTCTCTTCTCTCTCTCTCTCTCTCTCTCTCTCTCTCTCTCTCTCTCTCTCTCTCTCTCTCTCTCTCTCTCTCTCTCTCTCTCTCTCTCTCTCCCCCTCTGTCTCTCTTTCTTCCTTTCAGTGGACCCCTTTTTCTTTCTAAGATTAATCAACTCAGATGCTCCTCAACAAGGGCCATGTGAAGTAGATGGATTGTTTTTCTAATCTGAACAGGGATCATTGCACGGGGTATATCTTTAATCACCATATCTTTACTTTCTCATAGACCTTCATAATTTCATAGCTACCAAGCCCTTCCTTATCCTTCAGCTGTGTAGCTTATTGCCTTTAACATACGTTTTTGCATTCCAGACAAAGCTGGATTTGGAAATAACTTCACCACAGTGGACAACAAATCCACAGCCCAAAATGTGGAGGGCATTATCGTTGGTGCCATGTTCAAGTCCCTCATTACACGCTGTGCCTCAACCACACATGAGCTACACAGCCCTGAGAATTTGGTGAGAAGCAATGCCCCACCCCCTTGTAAAAGATCTCAGACTCAGTTGTGAGAAAAGCTCTCATACTGTGACCTGGAGGAAGGAAAGCTGAAGTCTTAAAGTTACAGTACCCATGTTTTCCAGTGTCGTATGTAACTCACCATGGAGCCCTAAACACTTAGACTGACTTATAGTCTTCCATCCCACAAACTTGTGTAGAGATTGGTGAAAGATCACAGGTACTTTTAGCCTTTCATAAAGAAGGTGATAAAATATGCTATTGGTTCAAGAAATATGAAAGGATATTACCCCAAGAATTATTTGAAATAGTATTTAATCTTAAGAATGCATGCAAATACACTATTGAAATATCTTTTACTTTATAGAAGTGTGTGGTAATTAATCAAATGAAGCTGTAAATAGTGTGGGAAGAAAACTGTTATGAAATGTTCAATCTTCCCTAGGAGAATAGGAAGTCTTGAGATACTCAGTGCAGATGTAGGAAGACAAATTTGGCCGGTTGTGGTGGCACACACTGGTAGGATTTGCTGAAGGAAGACAAATTTAACACAAATAAGTGAATTCATGTACTTTTGGGGACCAAAAGAGTATTCCCCCGTACATCCATTAGATACTATGATTTCAATATAGAAATTAGCTTATTTACACATATGGCCCTATCTGCTATTTTACTCAACAGAGGACATTATTTTATATTATTCTAAACTGCAAAGTGGTTCATTTTAGATAAACATAATTCTCACAAACCAAATGGAGTTTATATTTGCTGATGGTCAATGGTAATCCAGCAATGTTCTTGGACCTCGAGTCTAACACAGGCACCATTCATGCATTCATTTTGGTCCTGGTTAAATGTGGTTTTTAGAAGTTATTAAAGTGCATGTGAGTTCTTATAAATCTTAATGTGCAAATTTATATGTAGAAAAAATATGAAATTCTTTAATCATCTATAGGTTTACCTTTGAACTGCTATCCCAGCAGAATAACTAGAAGTCAAATCTGAGTTATTTTAGGTTCCTCACTCCACAAAGTCTTGGTCCAGAGGAAGTCTCCACAGACCCCAACCATTCATAGACGGAAGTTATTTCCCACGGTGCGTTCTGCTGACGTATAGGCCTGCGTATGCCCTTGGAAAAATAGAATTCTTTCACTCAGCTGGCTTTCTCTTCCATGGATGAGCAAATGCAGAGCAGAGCCCTACTCCCCGTAGGCCTCAGTGGATTTCATTCGTGTTACCCTCAAGGCTCCTTCCTTCTGACTTCCTTACGATCAAAGGCATAACTGTCCCATACTACTAAGGTCTGAAAAACAAAGATATCAAGGAGCTTTTGTTAGGCTTCTAAATTCTGCTTTACCACAAAGATGAGAAGTATTATAACTACCACTTTAAAGAAGTGGATTATGTGCTGAGAGCAAAACTTAATATCTCAAGAAAAATAAGTATGCACACTTTTTTTTTTTTAATGTTGAGCCACAAGTGACCAGCAGTAAAGCCCTATCTGCAGTCTGGGTTTGTGGTCATGTTCACACTCAATGTAGCTACAGCATTGATGTAATTTCCTAAGTACATCCAGGGAAGTCCATCATCCTATGAATAATCAGGCTTTGTTAGAAGTATCTAAGTGAATTACTTAGCATTTTACCGTAGTCATACAGACCATTTAGAGAAGCTGGTTATGGGCTGAAATTTTCATTCTAAGCAAAATTCTGGCTATCATTTTGTTTTTCTTCAGGTTAAAAAAAAAGTTTTCTTCAGAGTTCACAATTAAGAGAGAAAATTTGAGAATCTGGTGTTTAAGAGTATAGACTGGTGTCTACTGAGTGTTATATCCGACTATGAATTTGGAGCTGTGTTAGCTAGGCAACCTCCCCTGTGCTGAATAAGAAGGGTAGCATTCTTCCCTAGAAGCAATGGGAAGAACAAGCACAACCATTACTTCAGCAGTGTTTTATGGCCATTCATGACTTCACTGTTCATCAAAGCACCAGCAATTGACTTCTCTCCATAGGGCATCTAACCAGTCAGATTTCTGGTTACCTTTACTGTTCCCAAACCTTCTTGCCTTCAAACAGGGACTGTACTGTGACATCCGCCAGCTGGTCCAGTTTATCAAAGAAGCTCATGGAAATGTCTTCAGGAGAGTGGCCCTTAGCGCTCTACTTGACAGCGCTGAAAAATTAGCACCAGGGAAAAAGGTGGAAGAACATGGCCAGGAGTCTAAGCCTGCAGGTGGTAAAAGGTTGGAAGCCCGAGCTCTCTGAATATTAGTGTTTGCTAATTGTCAGAAGAACCCTAATATGGTACAAAGTTGGGGCAGGGATGGACAAACTATATTGTATGACTGGTATCATTGATGGAGTGTAACTGAAGCTTTTATAAAATGACTTTTAAAGGTAGAAACTTTGGGATAATTGGGTGGCAAGGATTGCTCCCATGGATGGATTAGTGTTTCCACAGAATATCATGCAAGTGTCTTGGTTATGAGAGTGAGCATTCTACAGACAGCTGACTCTTTTACCAAGTGATACCCTGTAACAAACATCCTTTGCCATAGCATCCCAGTAAGAAGCCATCATCACCCGCCTTTGAATTCCCAAGCCTCCAGAGCCATTTATTTATTAAATGGAATAAGCTCATAAACTCAGATCTCACTCTATGGTTCCTGATTATATGATAAAACATTATCTTTGTTATGTCTTTTTATATATAATTTGCATTTTTACTAAGAGAAACAATTACTGATGCCATGTTCTTAAATGGTATTCTAGAGGCAGTAGAAATATACACTGCAGTGCTGAGACATAGCTCGGTAGTAAATACTTACTTAGCCTGTACAGTTCCCAGCACTTGAGGAAAATATGCTGTGCAATGCTGTGCTGTTTATCCTGCCAGTAACTGTGCGTGTATGCCTCCTGCATATTAGACAGTCCTTACAAGGATTAAAAGCCCCTACAGTTTGCTTTCATCTAAGGCCTCTGCTTACTATACTGAAATACTGGTGAGGGATAGGTCATGCATGAGTCTAGAAGTAAACTATTAAATTCCATATAAAATGGACTGGTGATGAGAAATGTTACCAACCAGATATGTTGTTGATAGCAGATGGTTTGCTCCGTAAAGCATATTTAAAATTAAACAGCAGTGACCTACTCCATTGTGATTGGTGGAATGTGCTATTTGTATAGGTCTGAGGCAGGAAGCATTGCAGATAAAGGCCAGGTGTCCTCTGCACCTGAGGAATGTCGAAGCTTCATGTCGGGTCGCCCCTCACAGACACCAGAACAGTAAGTAGATTAAAGTTTTTTGTCTCCAATGCAAAGAATTGGGCACTTCACATTGAAAGTTGATTTTCTAAACCTCTTTTGAGGTTTATATATATATAGTTTTTTATTAGTTTGCTTTCATTTGCTTGAGACATTGCCTCTGCCCTTACAATTGTATTTCCACTGTCACCAGTCACTCCAGGTGAGGTCATTAACAACCTTCCTGTCTATAGAAAGGATCTCTATTGGCGTTTTTCCATCTTGCCTTTTAGTATGCAACAATAAACATGAAAAGTAGTGTACATTTGAGATGTCATATACTTTCTTGTTTAAAAGTCACAATTTTAAAATAATTGGATTGGATTACTCCTCAATATATGCAATGAAGACTCTTTTTACCTTTTTTTTTTTTTTTTTTTTTTAAGGGGTGTGTTTCAGAAGTGTTGGACTCTACTCCACAGCACTGCTGTCTTAGATCCCTTTCAATATCTTAACATCAGTTTATCTCTGGTTTTCATACTGACAAAAGATCTAAAGCATCTTCAAATTAGTGTAGAGGGTATGAGGGTGACTACAGACACTAAATACATAGCCTAAGCCCATGCGAGGCTCACGTTATTCATTTTTCAATGGGTAATTATTTATATACAAGTAGAGAGATCTACATTTCAAACATTCATAGTTGAAGACATACAGTGTTCCTTCCCAAAGCCCTTATTCAGTATTAATTATTATCCTAGCAATTTTACAGAATATTTTAGGTATTAGGGTATCCTTCCTTTATAACTAGATGAATTAAAGGTGAGAAATCTTCAAAAACCACAAAGGCCCACACAGTTCTTGTGTGCTTCAGAGTCATAGAGACGGTGCCTGTTAGCAGAGTTAGTCAATTAAATGGGCACAGTCACCACACATATTTATTGCTAAAGCTCTAGCACCAAGATAGATCTTTGCTCATCATAGGAAATTAATATACATAATTCAAAAATAAATAAATATTATGCATTCAGTGTTTGAATGCTCTTCAGTGACTGGAGAACAGAGCTATCAGACTATCATTTAAGCTTCATTTCATTTTCTTTAACTTCTTTTTTCAAAATTAAACTTCAGGTTTCACCTTAAGGAAATCCTCAAAGACATGGCAAGGGTGTTACAAGAGGTTTCTGACCTGCCTACTGTTACAGTTTGGACACATCTGCCACCACTTATCTGACCCAGCAACCCCAAAGTCCCAAAGAAACACACAGACATTTATATTACTTTATGCTGTTTAGCCTATGGCTTGGGCACCTTGCTAGCTAGCTCCTTCATCTTAACTCAACCCATTTCCATTAATCTGTCTGCCACGTGGCCCGTGGCTCACCTATTTCACTACATGTTGATTCTTCAGCAGCTGGAGGGATCTCTCTCTCTGACCCCACCCTCTTCTCCTCTCTATGCTCCTGCCTACAGCTATGATGTCCGCCAAGGGCCAAAACAGCTCCTTTATTTAAAGAATGATGTTCACAGCATATGGAAAGACATTCCCACATCACAAGGGTCCAAATTTAGCTCCAAATGGAGCATAAAGAATTGGTAAAATGAGTTCCAAGTTCAAAAATCCAGAGGACTCATTAAAAGGCGTTAGGAAAGACATTGATTTTTTTTTTTTCAATTGACATTGGCAACTATTGAAGTAATGTGATAAATGAAAATTTCTAAAAGATAATTTGGATTTAAAAAAAAAATGGCTATGCTAAAACATAATTGGGATCTTTCTTTCTTTTCTTTTCTTTTTTAGCTCCAAATATTCTTTGTCTGGTGTTCTGTAGACACACCAAATTCCTCTGCTTTTGGCATATGTGTGTTTTACTATGCCTTACCATTAATATTTCTGCTTGGAATAGTGTCGTGAATCTTCAAATACGAAACTTTCCCATCACTTAAATGGGCCCAGGAGGAGAGCACAGTAAACATCCTTTGTTTAGCCCAGAGAAAGGCAAGAAGTCCTTCTGGTTGTGCTGGTTCCTCCTCTACAGTGTTTCCCTCTCTCTCCCTCCCCCCACTCACCCTGCTGCTTCTTATTCTTCTGAAGTATTCGACTGGCTGAGTCAGCAATTCTAGTAATGGTTTAATGTGATGGTTTCTCTGAAGCCCATTGCTGCTGATGTAGCAATGTCTCAGGGAGGGTAATAAATGACAGCTTCCCTGAGTATAGAAGATTGTCTTCATCCGTGCACTCATACAGGCTCTCAGCATCGTGTCTCTTCTTTCAGGAAGACAAGAGCTTGGCACACTGTGCTGGCCTCCCAAATAACAGGCTAGTCAATTCTAGAAATCCAATTTAAATATACATGTCTTCATAAGTATAATGACATAGGTTAGAAGAACTGAAAATAGATAGTACTTTGATTATATTTGAGAGATAAAATCTGAATTATGATCTGTCTCCTGAAAATGGTTGTATTATGCAATATTGTCAATTTTGAATAAATTCAGAACTCTATCCTAAAATTTGTAAATAAAAGTTACATTAAAACCAATAAATCAATGTCATTATGCTGCTAAGACATTCTCTAGCATCAATTCTTTTCTAACTACAAGAGTAAATCATGCTGTTCAAGATGGAAAATTTGGAAAACACAGAAATCTATACAAGAGAAGCTGAAGGATCAAAATACCACTGCTAAAGATATTTCTGTAAACCTTTTGCGGTTTATGCTGAGAACATTTTCGAGCATGCACATGTGAATTCCCACCCAGACACATGATTGCATGTGTCATTTCTAAAGGTTGTTAACATTATTTTATCCTATTTAACTCATTGAATCATTGCTTTTAAGTTTTAATAGTGCTTAAGTGAAACTTCTTCAAAAAATAAGATTTTTTTCAACAAAATCATTTTTATTTTGAGAATAATGAAGCTAAGAAAATGTAAAGCCTTTGAATTTTGCCCCTAATAATACTGGCTTGTCATATTCATTTTAAAGCCTGACTTTTACCAGGAAGGAATTCTGTCTATAAGCCTGTCATGAGAGAATTGTGCCTTTACAAGTGAAGGCAACAGTGCTCACTGGGAACTGGCTAAGGGCATTTGTAGCCAATGATACAAAAGACCAAGAATTTATCACTATACGCAAGTCCCACAATATATTCAACTGTCTTCCCAGACTTAAAAATTGAAATTATATCCTCTGTTCTTTTCATGACTTACTGTATAATCCTATCTTTTCCTTGATATTACTTCTTGAAAATTGAATTTCTCGGTCTACGGGCAAAATATTGACTTTCAAAAACGTATCTTCTGTATGGAATGTAAATATTCCAAATTTTTAGTCTAAAAATAGCAACATATTTTATCTCTCCAGTGGCAGTATGCAGGGACATTGCTTTTCTCCTTTTATCTGCCTTAATCCCTTAATTTAGCGGATGAAAAAAAAATGGGAATTTTAGCTTACTTTTGTTATAATTGTTGTTGTTATTACAAGTTAAAGTTCTGCGTAATACTAGTCACTCTTCCAAATAAAAAGCCTTCTTCCGTGTTTTCTGACTTATCCTTTTGGGTTGGATCCGTGTTTTCACTTTTAAACTTGACAACTTTCTTCAACGTAATTGGCTGCAGAATGATGTATTCTCTGAGCATGACGTTAAAATTTCAGCCACCCGTTCATTAATTCATGGGAGTCATTTTGATTTTGTTGAGTGTCAAGGATGCGACTATGTTGTAGTAAGTGTTGGAACATGGCACAAGAGCCAGGGTGTTTTTTAAAAAAGATAAATATTTACTGACATTTTAAATGCTTCTTATGTTATTGTGACTCATACTGTAGATGAGTCATAATAAAGTTGAAAAAAAAAATGACCGCCTCCACTTGGTTGCTGAGACAGTGCTGTTTCCAGGTTAACTTCGAGTTAACCTTAGTCTCCCAACTCCTAGTCTATCCCCAACTTCTTGAATACCCAGCTGATCAAGGAATATTTTGCACAAATTGCCTAAAATCCATAGTTGGAGCCAAGAGGACACTGGGATGTTGGATGTTATTTAAGCCTATACTCTACTTCTCTGTAGTGATGAACAAATGCAAGGTGGCAATCTGGGACGGAAAGATTTCTGGCGTAAGATGTTCAAATCCCAAAGCGCAGCAAGCGACACCAGCAGCCAGTCTGAGCAGGACACTTCAGAATGCACCACAGCCCACTCAGGGAACACCTCGGATCGGCGTGCCCGCTCACGATCCCGCAGAATCTCCCTTCGAAAGAAGTTGAAACTCCCCATAGGTAAAAGTATGTCTGTATTTATTTATGGATCCTATTGCTTTCATGTCATCAAATCAATGAGTGATTGAGACAGGGCATGGCGTGGGGTGGGGAATGCTGAGAAGAAACACTTTCAAGTTGTGAGCCCTCTGTTGCTCCTGCTAAATGCTGTTATTTCCCAAATGCCCCCTATATGTGTCTGCTGAGTGCGAAATACACAGCTCTTTGTTTTGCTGAATTTGAGTGGGAGCCACTACACTAAAGCAGATCATCACAAAATTAAGTACAGTTGCGGACTGTAAATTTTAGGAAGGAAAAACGGTGCTTTGAACACAGACAACAAAGCCTGACCTGTACAAAGGGACGAGGAAGACAAACATTAAAATCTGCCAAATACACAAGAGAAAGAATAAGAAGAGTCCAAGGTTATTAATGAATGTGCAAGGATCATAGGCTGGGAGGAACCGGAAGGAACCAGTTAGGTGGGGAAATGGCTGACTCACATGCAATCAGGGTGGCTCTTTACCATGGCCTCATGTACCAAAATGCTAAGGGGAACAGAGTGCAAGTGTATGAGCGTTATAAAAGGGAGTGTTAGTCAAGAAGGGAATCAGACCGAAAGTAGCCCAAGCATAAACGAATGAACATTTAGTTCTTATATGAAGCATAAACAGAGATATAAACAGATTTGAGAACTGTTTAGGAGGTAAAATATACAAAAGATATGGAAAACTTGTCAAGCATAGGTAGATGGATTGTGGTTTCCTGCGGTGGAGGGGACTAGGTCTATTTTGTCCTGTACTTATGTGTTCAAGTAATTTTGTACTTCAGCACTGAACATTTTGCCTCAAAACGTGTCTACTGAAAACAACTTGATTTTGCTTCTATTTATATTAGAGCCATGTGACTTCCGTTGCTAGTTCAGTACATACTGGCATTTCTATTTAGTTCACTTGAAAGCAAATGTTGTAACAGCTTAATTTTTCAAAATATCATTAACTAGGAAGCTGGCTGAAAAGATCCTCCCTCTCTGGCCTGGCAGATGGTGTAGAGGACCTCTTGGACATTAGCTCTGTGGATCGCCTATCCTTCATCAGGCAAAGCTCCAAGGTAAACTGGACATTACTCATGAAGTGAACATCAGTATCACCAATTAAAAACTATTGGGGCTGAGGAATGGTAAATGCATAGAAAGTTACAGAAATTTTGGAGTTGATCAAATTTATAAGTTAGACAAGCAATGATAACAAAAATATTAATGAAGTAAACCATCATATGAAAAAAATGATGAAATAAATCACTATATCTATATTTATATATGAAGGATATAGCCTAGAGACAGACGTTAAGGAAATATATTTGGAATTTTGCAAAATTATCACATAATTATTGGAGTTTACCTGCTTTTAGTTTCCTTTCTATGCTAAGTTGTTTATTTTTATTGAGTTGACCTGAAGTCAAAAATCATGAAGACATACATATTAATGCTTTAACAGAGGCATAGAGCCTTGAAGAGCTTAGTGGCACTGTCTTAAATTCAAGTCCATCTGGGGCTAAATAACGAGTTCGAGACTATCCTTGACAACTTAGTGACTTTCTAACTCAAGACAACAAGTCAACAAGAAGGATGCAGCTCAGTGATAGAACACTGGCCTGCCGCATGTCCGTTACTGCAGTCAGTTCTAGGAGAGCGAAGAAAGAGGGAGATGGGGGAGGGAGAGACGGAAGGAGGCAGAGTAGGGGAGAATGTTATGTTACAAACTGATTTATAAATTTCAGTCTAGTCATTTTTTCTCTTTGGTCTGATTTTCAACTGTGGTTGAGTTCACAAAGGATGAATATGTGTTCAGTTTGAACTTTATCCGAATTAACATGGCTGAGTCATTTACTAAATTATTTTCACATTCCAGTTTCTGATCCTCTTACCTAATCTTCCTTGCACCAGTATGTATGTATAGTGATGCCTTTTTGGAACATGGGAACATATTACACGACAGCACTTACTAGATGTGGAAGCCAGAGGACAAAGTCATTTTCACATCCTAAACAACCTACTTTTCCAACCCAGGGCGAGTATAACCCAATGATTGCCTGCTGAATATCTAGTGGCTTTCCTTTCTTCCCCAGGTCAAGTTCACCAGTGCTGTGAAGCTTTCCGAAGGTGGGCCAGGGAGTGGAATGGAGAATGGTCGGGAAGAGGAGGAGAATTTCTTCAAACGTCTTGGTAAATGTCAGTAGCCCAAGGATCCTGTTCAGCTTTTCTTCTCTTCAAAAACTTAAATTAACTGCTCTGTTTCTTTTTTTTTTTTTCTAAAATTGTCTCTTTTAAAAAATGGTTATTTTCTGTGTGCATGTCTTTTCCTCTGTTCTTTAAATGTGCCTTTTACTGCTATGTATAGCTTCTTTATTACCAGTTTTGTTGGAGAGACATTTATGGAGCTCTTGCCGTGATTCTCACCCCCTGGTGGGCCCTGAGTGCGCCCAGAATACAACATGGCCTCTTGTCTTTGTTGGAATCTGAGAGTCACAGGACCTTCTCTCCGCCCACCACTCAGTTTCAGAGTTCTGTTCATTGCATGGCTGACAGGTGGCCACCCTCCTTCTGCATACTTCCGCTGAGGAGGAGTGTGCAACTTTACAGAGCAATTTGTTCCAGAGCTAGACAGCTTTAATTGTTAGAAAATCTTTCTTTATAATCTGAAATCTATTTGCCAATAAACTTGATGATTTGTCCCAGTGACGGCTGAAACCACTCATATGCAACTACACATAGTGTTGTAACCCCTCTTACTCATTTCCTGTCCTTTCTCTTGGTCTCTTTGATGAAATGTCTTTGGTTACTTTTAGTTTGTATTCCATGGAGCTTCTCTGCTTCTAACACATCCTGACTCCATTTTCTATGTGTGCATGGTGGATGGTGAGTGTTGTAAACTGTGGAGCTTTACATGGAATATAACAAGCTGTATTTGAAATTAATCAGGGTAGCCAATAGTATCACTAAGCCATGGATAAAGAAAATAAATTACAGAACTTAAAAATACATTATCAGTGTTCTCATCACATATCTGTTTGTATTGATCAGCTTTTTCTAGTTCGTCTTTCTATCAGTGAATGCCATGATATGCTTTGATGTAGCCATTATGAACTTGCCATTTCATGAAATGGAGTTAGGTCAGGTGTCTAGGAAAAAATTAAATGACAGATTCAAAGCCAATTTGGAATCTATCTTTTCTTCACAACTGGACTTTGATGATCCATCTGAAGAGATACGCATAATCATGCTTCATCCAGGTTTATCAGTTTATTCCTGAACAGGAAAAAGATAAAGTTGTAATAGCTAATATTGTTCTATTTGAATATGTTTAATGAATAATTTGTGGACATAGATTTTTTTCAACAAACCATGTCATTAATCTTCTAATAATTCATGAATTATTTTCCCATCTCTTTATAAAAGTAGCATCAAATATAACCAAAAATTATCTCCTTGATATTTTTATGATAATACTGAAAGTCTGTCACATAGTTTGCTGTGATATGTTCTTCATGGATGCATGATGTTTCTTATGCTTATTTACATCACAAAAATCATCCTAGCCACTTACATGTCTCTTTTGCAATTTAGAGTAGATAACGTTTTAGCAAGCGTTCCAGTGTCTTCCTAGGCTGGAACATTTGGTCTGTTGTAGAGCACTTGTCTAATATATGGGGATTCAGATTTGATTCTTAGTTCTGATGAAGAAGAAAAACCCCTCTTCCTGGCAACCCAGGTCTTCACCAGCTCCACCATTTCAGTCTGTTCACACCCTGCCCACTTGCTGTGGAATTTCAGAGACAATCTGTCTAGTGTTCAGAACCAGCAGCATCATAAAGACAATGTTTCTCTGTTTGCTTGAGAATGATGCTAATGTGTGTCCTGAGGTCTGTGCCATGCTAGCTCAATGTCACCTGGCTGGTGCTATGACCACATCTCTAAGTTCTTTCTGCACACCAGAGTGTTAACTTGATGCACTCACTGTCTGAGCCTAAGAGTGTTCTTTGTTAATGTCTTCATATATTATAGATTCCCATGTAATATATAGATTGAATGTTTGCATCTATACAAAGTTCATGTTATGAACTTCCAGCTCACCATGTGGTAACATTTGGAAATGGGACTTTGGAAAGGTGATTAGGTTTAGAAGATACAATGAGGGTAGCATGGCCATGATTGTATTTTTAGTGCCCTTGTAGAAAAGAGGTGTGAGATACCTCTGTGCTCATACACAGAGCTCAAAGGCCATTTGAGGACATTATCGAACCAAAAAGAATCATTGTTACTTCAACTCAAAATCATACTTGTAGGTTACAAAGTTGTGAAAGGCAGATATTAGTGGTTTACAAGTCAGGTGGCCCTTGGAATTTCATTATAGCTGCCCTAATTGACAAAGGAACTAATGAATTGTCATATTCAAAATATGCCCATCTCATTTGCCAGCTTAGAGACATAGTAGCAAAGTAATCAGACTCTGCATTAAAGTTGTGTGGTGAAAATCCTGGTTTTTAATCTATTACATGTTGCCAACTAATTCAAGTCAAAAGGTGTTCATAGCAAGCGTCTTAGAGGCCCAGGGGAAGGGAAAAGAGTGGAGGAGAGTTTTCAGGTCATCACTGCAGAGAACGTACTGGTCTGACTTTGATACTTTTTTTATGACCCATTTTGTTCTTTCTCTTCACAATGACACAATTCCTACAGGTTGCCATAGTTTCGATGACCACCTTTCTCCCAACCAAGATGGTGGAAAAAGCAAAAATGTGGTGAACCTGGGAGCAATCCGACAAGGCATGAAACGATTTCAATTTCTGCTCAACTGCTGTGAGCCAGGGACAATTCCTGACGCGTCCATCCTAGCCGCTGCCCTGGACCTAGTAAGTTACAGCATTTCCCCACGCTTATCCACAGGCATGCTAGCAATGGAGGAAAGCGTGAATCCTCAGCTCTAACCCTTAAGATGGGTTCACATCTGTTTGGTTTTGTCATAATTAATACCAAAAGGGAGAAGGCAGACGGTAAGAGAAGAGAAGTAAATGAAAGGTGAAAATCTTAAAAAATCACTAGGAAGTAGCATGTGTTAACAGTGTGATCATTAGTATGTGAAAGCACTCCAACTTCAGGGTGCCTAACATGAAAAATCGACCTGAAATTTATTAGCCCAAAACTGTAAAATGAGGAATTAATGCTACCACCAAACCTTGTGTATCAGTACAAAATACTCAAGACATAATACTTAATTAACAGGCATCCATTTAGGTCTTCCTCTGTGCTGGGCATGATACTAGCAGCTACAAAGATTCAAATCTTAGCTTCAGAACCAAGTTTTGTTTTACCTCTGAAGACTTTCTGGCTTTAGTCATCTAGTCTTCTCAGTGAATGTCCAGCTGATGATTGACATCTATAGCATGCTTAGTGCATTTCCACGGAAAAAATCCTGAAACCAGAAAGACCAGTTTATAGTCCAATGGTGGAAAGCCAGCAAAGAATAAACTAGAGCCCAGGGCTGTTTTCTGTTCTCAAAGAACCTATATTCTGTACTCTATTATGTTGATTCTCAATAAAAATCGATATGAAGCCACTTTAGGAATTTCAAAAGCTCTGACAGCTCAGGTGACTTTGAGCAAGGTCATATGCTAATTGGTGCTAAAACTGGGATCAGAGCAGAATCTTCTAATTTCATTCAGGACTATTATAGAAACACCATATGCTTTCTCTGTCAAGTAATTATTTAAATAAATCAAAATTAGTATCAGGACACATTGAAAATATATGTATATTGCCTCCATAACCAAATAAGTTGTGAATACTTATTTAAGGATTCAAAAAGCATTTGATCCTTAAAGATATTTCTTATTAATAAATTCATAATAGGGAAACCTGAAATGTTTTCAATTTTGAGTATCTATACCACACTTATTCTCCAAACCAATGATTGTTAACATTTGGGAACATTGATTCTTTTAGATTTGGAAAAGAATTGTGAAAATTCTCCCAAAAAAACACAATTATAGACAAAATTTAGCATATACATCAGAAAATTAATGGGTTTTCCACAGAATTGATCTATAAAAATTCAAATGTGTCATCACTAGCAAGAATACTCATGAGGCAACTGGAATTACTTCATTTATATTCATTGATGATGGAAAACCAGAAGGAACCTGTTCACCATTGCTTCCCATGTGGAAAGCTCTTAGCATTTATATTAAGATATGTGGGCCTGCAGAAACACATGGCTTGTCACAAGAAGAACACACTGGAGGATTTGAAGAAGAATCTCATTGGAACAAATTAATACTTGCCTGTGAATCACAACAATTTTAATTACAATATTGATGTCAATTTGATATTTAAATTTTCTAGGTGGTTGAGTTTCATTTGCTCTCATTAAAATTATTCCATACCTGCCTAATTTCCAACTGTTGTACCCTTTAATTTAAAGGAAATGTGGTACAGGAATTCAGCCACAAATAGACTCTACTCATTGCCAGAATGTGATTCCCACCTTTGGATTGGACTAAAATACAGTAAATCGAATTTTTTATGTCCCTAGATATAAAGCTAAGCCTATAGAATTCTCATATCACTAGGCTGTCATTTCCTCCTTTCTCTGCAGAACCTTCTCTAGCAATGTTTTTTTCCTTCCTAATCTCATAAATTCTATGAAAAACAACAAAAAAGGTAGACTTTAGTGTATGAATAATATCTTTTTGCCTCTGAGCAGAGACTTATGTGGGAGCACATTGTGTAGGGTGGGGGGGGGATACACTCTTCACCATTAACGATATGTGCTGGGGGCAAACATGCAGCCCTGGAGCAGTGGGTGGGTGGGATTAGGAGGAGTTCTCATGCCTGGAATCCTTCATTCTAGTAAAGACCAATCATTGTGCCCAAATTCAGAAAATCCAAATACCAGATGTCAGAATTAGTCAAAATGTAAAGGAGCTCAAGAGTTTCCATTATCAAGCTATGGGGGTGACTCATTGACCTGAATAAAAGCAAAAGCAATTAAGGAAGAAGAGAAGCAGAGGAGGAGAGAGATGGAGGTTGTCAGAAAGATTAGCAGAAGTTAATAATGGCAAGTTTCATTCTACTGACAGTTTATAGAGCACTTCCACATTATCTTACTTGCTGGCATAAGTTCAAAAGGATCGGCCAGGATATGGTCCCCAGATGCAGGCACATTCGAAACCATTCCATGGATACGAAAACATGGAAAAACTCAATTTGCTAGTAAATGCTGACAAGCCAACTGAGAGAAAGGGATTTGTAATTGCTCTTGAATTAAAGTGGCATTTGGTGCTGTCTGACATTTGTACATGTGTGACAACTGTAATTTGTCAGTATAGATTTAGGTTAGGAGTTCCTCAAGATTACTCTTTTGTTCAAAGATTTTTCCCTCTAAATTTGATTTTTCCCAGCATCTAATCCAAATGCTTCTTATTTTGAACAAATACCTCTGTTTTATAATATTTTTCTATGTTTCTCTAATGCTTTTGTAGTTTCAGTAATATGTATTATATAGATAAGAATATGGAAGCACAAATATATAGAAAACATAGATAAGTAAAAAGATATTAACAGATATGCATAGGTGATAAAATTAAGCTAAGTAGGGATAGATAACATGTAATAGGTAGGTAGGTAGGTAGATAGATAGATAGATAGATAGATAGATAGATAGATAGATAGATAGATAGATAGATAGATGGATGGATAGATAGATAGATGGATAGATAGATAGATAATCTGAGACATATGCATGCATGCATATATGCATGTACAGATGCATATATGCACAGATAAATGGATAGACAGAGACAGGCATACAGGGTGCAAATTAATTAAGACATAGTTGTAATTTCTGCTTTTTTTTATCAAATAGTTAAAGGCAGAAGTGGAAACATAAACTGGGTTCAGAATTATATTGTAGTCATCTCTATTTTACTCACTTGACTATTTTGTCCTGTTGCTTTTAGGCTTAAATGGAACTTTGTATTAAAACATAATTTTTACTTTTATTGTTTAATTGATCATACAGTTTAAATGTGATTGTTTTCAAACTGGCATTTTTTTCTTCAGAATCAGAAAGTACTACTAAGTGAAAAAAATACTAGAAACTTGAGTAGTCAAATCTAACAAATTAAAGTTTGTTGTTTTAAATAATCTTACTATTATTGTTACAAGCATAAAATTTAAGATCATTGATTTAAGGCCACTGCAGGTATTCTTCATAATTATTTTCTTTCGTATAAATGTGTCAAATGCAACTGTAATGCTTTTTTAAAAGACTTATTTACAAAAGGGATCCCTTTCTCACTGAAGTTATCTGATCTGCCAGCACAGAAGGAAGGA
Source organism: Phyllotis vaccarum (assembly GCA_033318265.1). Taxonomy (NCBI): domain Eukaryota; kingdom Metazoa; phylum Chordata; class Mammalia; order Rodentia; family Cricetidae; genus Phyllotis; species Phyllotis vaccarum. The sequence continues at coordinate 17,204,367 of JARWLC010000007.1, forward strand.
GAGACAGTCTGGGTAAGCTGTGTTCACCGTGTTCACAGTCTAGCCTTGTTTATCTGGTGGAGTCTGTAATGTGCTGAGATGGTGACTTCTAGCTTGGGTGTGACTTATTAGCATGAATACACCTAACAATGACATCAGGTGGCTTTACTACCAATTTCTGTGAACATTAACTCATCTCATCCACTGGATTCTAGAACTCTCCCTCATCTGTGACTGGAGAAAATCTAACTCACATTTAGTTTTTGGCCTTATAAATAGGTAGAATTGATGAAAAATAAATAAATAAAAGACAGAGTCATATCGCTAACAGGCCTCACAAAATAAGACATTCCCAGCAACTGTGAGATTCCTAGGCTCTTACCTACTGGCATACCTGTGCCTACGAACCACTGCTTGGCTGTTGTTTGGGGTTTTGTGGTTATTGTTGTTGGATTTTGTCTGCTGGTTTTGCTTTTTCCACCTGCTTTTGAAATGTCTTGATGTGAAGTCACCCATTCCTTTCTGTTCAAAGTTCTCTTTCTTCTGATGCAGTTAATGCTATGGCATGAGTCTTCACTTAAGAATAATTTATTAACTATTGCACAAGGTATAAATTCATTTTAGCAAGACTTTTCTTTTTTTTCAGAATTTTTGGCAGTTCTCGATGTTACTTCCATAAATGTCATACAAGGGCCTTGATTCAAAATAGTTTCCTGGGTATATAGAAAAATTCAATTCTGATTATAATTTTGCATTTGGTATAAAACCCGTATTTCGTAATAGTTGCAAGAATTCTATACAGGTTCCAATGTGTAAGGAAAGTTCACGCCAGTCTATGTTCTCACTTATGTCTTAGACTTGCTTACATCATTATCTTTACCAGTCTGGTGCCCCAAAGTGGCCAGCTTTGCATTTGAGCATAAGGTTTGAGATGTCCTTGCATAGACATGATGAATAATTTAGTGTATGTCTTTGTCCATCACTTACTGAAGAATTATCTGTCTTTTATAGTTAACTTTAGAAGATTGCAGGCAAGGGTTGGTAATGCATATGTTGGATCCCAGTACTTGGGAGGTATTAGCAGGCAAATCTTTGTGAGTTTGTGTCCAGCTTGGACTACACAGTGAGCTCCAGGACAGCCAGAGCTACATAGTAAGACCCTGCGTCAAAACGAGCAAACAGTGAATCAAACCAACCAAAAAAAGATTGTAGATGACATTACTACTAATTGATGTTCTACTTTGTACAGTGCATCATCTCCTCCTTTGTGGCTTTATTTTCTCCATTTATGTGATGTATTTTAATGAAGAGAATTTTTAATTAATTTAAGTTAACTTAATTAATTTGTATTTTCCTTTACAACTAGTGCATTTTCTTATATATTTTCTCACCAACTTTCTCTCCCTCCCTCCCTCCCTCCCTCTCTCTCTCTATCTCTCTCCCTCCCTCTCTCTCTCTCTCTCTCTCTCTCTCTCTCTCTCTCTCTCTCTCTCTCTCTCTCTCTGTCTCTCCCTCTCTCTCTCTCTCTCTCTGTTGTGTGTGTGTGTGTGTATGTGTAAGGGCATATGTGTGAGCTAATGTGTGAGTATAAGCACATACATGTCTCGCACATGTATGCCACCCATGTGGAGGTCAAACGACATCATTGGGTGTCGATCCCTGCCTTCCATCCTGTTTGAGCGAGGATTTGTTGTTCACAGGCTATCCCCAGCTAGCTGGCCCTCAAGATCCCAGTGGCCTTTTCTCTGCCTCATATCCCAGGCGTCCATAAATTACATTTGAGCTCTATCACATCTGGCTTTATGTGTAGTCTGAGAACCAGAACTAGGTCCTCATGCTTAAAATTTTCCCCCAATTTAGCAAATTCTGTTGATTTCTTCTCCTTTACCCCAATGTTCTTTGCAAACTCATGTCCCCTATGAAGTATGCCTCACAAGAGGGGATTCACAGGCCAGCTGGGGTACTGTTCTCAGCCACGGTGTTTTTGAACATGTTTCTGTTTTTAACCTCGACTTGAAGCTCCTTCTGCTGGCATTAATAAATCATCGCTGACATTTTCTTTCTTCCCTTCCAAAACATTATTTCACCAATGTCTTAATAGCCTGTACTATAACAAAGACTGACCATATTCCAGGCACCTTTAATATCTTCTGGTCACTGTTGGTAGTTTACAGTTCTTGGGTTCGTTAGGCCCCTAAATTGTGTGCTTGGTTTGTTATACGAATTCTTAGAAAAATCTCAGGTATTAGCTCTTTAATATAAGGTCCCTCGCATTATCTCTTTTCTTCTAAATACTGCAAGTACCATTCCAGGTCTAACTTTCTCCCCTGACGTGGACAGCCTTTTCCATTTCATTTCTTTCTCGTTGTGTCTTAGAAAATGGTCAGATATCATATTCACTTCACTGTCTCTCTTTCACATAAGTCTGATTGCATGGTTCTTTAATTTATGTCTGTGGGCATTTTGCCTACATGTATATCTATGCACATGAGCATGCTTTTGGCCTGCAGAAGCCAGAACACGATGTTTGATTTCCCAGGACTGCAGTTACAGATGGTTGTGAATTACAGTGTTGGTTCTAGAATCGAACCCAAGTCCTCTGGAAGAGGAACCAATTCTTTGAACTTCTGAGGTTATCTCTTGAGGCCCAGTTCTACCATTCTTGAAGAAGGGAAAGAATACTTACCACAAGGTAGTTCATAACATCTGGAGAATCTTAGGTTTTCACAACTTGGAGTTTACTACTGGCATGTAGTGAACTGATACCAAAGATTCTGATAAACATTTTGCTCATAGTATGCCACCATAAAATAGAGATGATCAGACCCAACTGTTAACAGTATTTATGATATAAACAAACAAAAAAACAAAAGACTTCAACTAATCTACGTTTTATCCTATACTTGAAATTTTCCATTCCAAGAGGTGTGCTAATTTTTTAATTTGTAAAAGGTCAATTTAGAGCCAGGGGTGGTAGCACAAATCACACCATTCAGAATACACAGCCTGGGCTAGCTAATGAGACCCTTAACTTAAAACAAGCAAACAGAATTAACTTTGCTTAGAAGTGTGAAACCTGCCCCCACCCACCAGCTTGAGACTAGATATTTAGCCAGTGGACCAAAAACTCTCAGAGTAAATATTTCTAACTCATCCCATCCCTGCCCCATGATTGCTCTTTCTACATTGTCTTCTGTGGTCTTCCATCTCACCTTAGAAATAAAAAATAAAACTCAAATTACAATTTTTCTAGCATCCTTACATGCTTTAAACCGAAGGAAGTTTGTCTTACCACCCACTCCATTATATGAAATAGAAAACATCATTTGTTTTTTAAAATACTGGCCCAAAACACAAACATGACTTCAGTAAATATGAAATTGACTAGCCACCTAGACCTTGAGCCCCATCCTCCTGCTCACATCTGCTGCTGAAGTGGACAGAGGCAATTAATGAGTCTGTAACTCAGATCTCATTCAGAGAGAGAATTCAATACCAGCAAAGTAATAAACATTGATTCAGAAACATAAACCTTCTCATGGGGGGGGGAGAAAAATTCTAACGCATACTGAGACCCATAAAAACTGCTTATTCCCATTGGTTTTAAATAAACATATCTCATAACAGCAGGAACTTTTTATTTTATTGTAAAGCAATAAAATTTATGTGATTCCATAGGGACCATCATACAATATTTAGCTTTCAAAAAAAAAAAAAAAAAGGTAGTTCTTGTGCTATGTATGTAAATTTTTAGGATCTGTTGAGGTTTCTTCTCATATAACAAGCTAAGATATAGCCCTTGAGGGAAAGGAATGTATTGCAATTATACCCTCCAATTAACTGTTGTGTTCTGGTAAATATGTTTCTAGGTCCCCAGGCAAAAAGCAGCCCAGCTGTTTGGTTTAGTATCCCAATCCTCCGCTTCACCTTCACAAAGGAAACATTATATATATAACAACCACAAAATCTAGACAAAATAGAAAAAAAGAGAAAGGAGTGATGTGGGATGTCTATATGCTGTGAATAAAGGACTGTTTTGGCCATGGCAGGTACCGTAGAAGTAGGCTGGGAAATCGGAGCATAAGTAGGAGAAGGAGGGTGGAGTCAGAGAAGACACAATCCAGGGCATGAAGAAACACGTAACAAAAGAGGTAAGCCACGGGCCACGTGGCAGGAAAATTAATAGAAATGGGTTGAATTAAGATGAAAGAGCTAGCTAGCAATGTGCCTGAGACATAAGCCAAACAGGATAAAGTTAATATAAGCGTCTGTGTGTTTCTCTGAGACTTTGGGATTGCTGGCCCAGATAAGCAGCAGCCGGCGGGTCTAAATTGTTGGGCTAGTCCTGGCTGGGAACCTCTTGTTCCAAAAGAGTCTGAATGCACGAAGTTTTCTAGTTGCAGAATGTTCAAGAAATTCAGACTGCATAGTGACAATATCATGACTTTATGTGACTTAAACTAGACAACTCTGTAGCTATCAAACAATATGCCTTCCATTCAAGCAGGGGAATTTCTTGAAATCACTGATAGTTTATCTTTTTATTTAAACTTTATATTTGGAGATTTCTAATCCATATAGTTTAGCTTAAGGTAGCCTGATTTTCCACCTAAAATGATCCTGTGAAACTGTGGCATAGCAGAATAGAAACTTGGCACAGCTATAGCAGCTGAAAGGTTACCTGGACAGGCAGATTAATAAGAAAGAAGGCATTTTTCCATTTCAGAAATACCAGCATCACATCCCTTGGCAGGCCAGTGCTGTCAGCATTTGGGTTTGGTGTTTAAATTTTTAAATTTTTTCATTAAAATGTAGTTACGATACTTTCTTTCTCCTTCCCATTTCTCCCACTAGCCCCTCTCCAACTCCTCCTTCCAATGCCTCCCATATCCCCTGTTCCTCCTCACTCACTGCCAAGTCTCTTTTTCTTTGAATCTATCTATCTATCTATCTATCTATCTATCTATCTATCTATCTATCTATCTACACACTTAACTATCTATCTATATATCTATACACATATATACACAAATTGTATATATTTAATGTTGCTTCGTGAATATGATTTCAGGCCTGACCACTTGGTATTGGATAATCAATTAAGGGACTCATACATGGGAAAGACTGATTCTCCCTGTCTCGGAAGTCATTAGCTTCTCATAGTTCTTTGTCTAGAGGCCTGGTAAGATTTTCTGCTTCTGTGTTAGCATGTCTATTGGTGTTTTCCTTGTTCAGGTTGTCTTTAGCAGCCATATGATTCCTTATGGACCAAGCATTCCTGTCTAGGAGACGCATGCTCCAGCTCTTATTGTCTTCCTGTCCATTCTTTCACAAGTTTCCTGAGTCTTGGGTGCAGGGGTTTTATTGTAGATGTATCCATTGGAACTAGGTATCTGATGACCAGTTGATCTCTTTATTTGCATGACTTATATTCTGTAATGGTCTCCATCTGCTGCAAAGAGATTCTTTGATGAAGCATGTTTTAGTTAATGTGAAGAGATACCATGTCTTAGTTGCTGTGAAGAGACACTATGACCTCAGCAACTCTTATAAAGGAGAACATTTAACTAGGGCTGGCTTACATTTCAGAAGTTTAGTCCATTGTCATCATGATGAAACTATGACAGTGTGCTGGAAGACATGGTGCTGGAGAAGCAGCTGAGAGTTCTACATGCAGATTCACAAACTTCAGGCAGAGAGAGAAAGAGACTGGACCTGGCTTGAACTTTTGACACATCAATGCCCACCCCCCAGTGACACACTTCTTCCAACAATGTCACACCTGTTCCAACAAAGCCACACCTCCTAATGCTACTCCCTAAATATGCAAATTTATGAACCTACAAGGGGTATTACTATTCAAACCACACAATCAGTGACAGTTAAGTTTGGAATTATTCTGATCTAGTAAATTGGCAAACAGATTCTTCTCTAAGATCTGCAACCTCAGTGGCTCCAGGAAGATAGGTACCAGCTAGCTTCCAAGACCAGGCATGATTTACTTTGGTTGTTGGGGCCTTAAAAGCTGGCCTTAGCCAGCTGTTGGTTATCTTGAAGAGTATCCTGCCATGCCGATAACTGTTGTGGTTCATAAGTATCACAGCTGGGTAAAACTTTTATTGTTTTTCCCTGTGGAAGCTTGTATAGTGACTTCTGGGAAGGGGGAAGCTTTCGGATCAGATCCAGATTGAACCTAATGAATTCTATGTCCTATATGTATGTTGTCTTCAGCAACCTCTGAGACACAACCAAGGCTAAAAGCAATAGAATATATTGTTTGGTGGCGGTGTGTCTCTTGAACTACTCTAATGTTCCTTTAGAATTGTTGACTGTAAAGGAGGTTTCTCAGGCCTGTTATTTTTGGGATTTGTTCTATAGTCTATGGTTCTTATTAGGAACATTCTAAGTGGCATGACTTGTATTTATTCATATGTGTGTGTTTTACATACATATATATGTATAAATAATATAATTTAGGTAAATATAAGATGATTTAATTCCTTAATGTCTTTTTTTTTAAATGCTTCTAGTGTTACATGTTTTCCCTCCTGCTAATGGAAATTGTGAGGATAAAGGGCGGTTCCATGATTGTCCAACTAAAGCAAGCTTTATTAGAGATTGACAAAGAATATAGACAGTGGCCAGCTCTACACACACCTACCATTGCTAGAGAAATGCTGTGAATTAGGTCAGCCAAACCCACAAGGCTACATACTATCTGCTTTTTTCCAATCTGAGGCAAGCATATATCCTGATGTACTTTCTGCCTACATATCTCCTGCCTGTGTGTGATAAAGCACATCTTGTATGGTTGGGCCGACCAACCTTGTTTACAGAAGTCAAAACAGGTAGCTTGTGATCTTACATGAAGAACAGCCCCTGTCATCCTGTGAAGTTATCGGTCCTTGGGCAAATTGGGCTTATAGGTTAACTTTAGCGCATACATTCATTCCCTCTATCTCCCTCTATAGGTCTCTCCAATTAAGTACCATGTTTTCCCCTTGCTCCCTGCATATCACCTGTGACCTGTTATTTCCCTCTCTAGACCAGTTTTGACATTTAATTATAGCTGTGCTTTTGATACTTGATGGGTTTTTTGTTTGTTTGTTTTGATTTTTGTTGTTGTTGTTTTAGTCATTTGGTATTTGCTAAATTTTCCCCCATCCCCTTGCATTATCTTTCTCCATGATGTGAATTCATCCTTCTCCATTATGACATACCTCCATTTTTTAGTGATTCTGCAGATTGTACTGAACTGTAAGGTTAAGCTCCATCGGAAGGGAAACATGGGCTTTCCTTAGTAGCTAGGAAGTATCCACTGTTCTTGGTAGTCAATAGTTCTGCCTCCCATACTTCCACTTTTAAAAACTATGATTTAAATAGTACTTTTAAGAACTCATCAGCCACATCCATACTAGAATAATTTAGATTTTGTTGCAACACATGTTCTATATTTATTCTTGTTACTTGGCATCTTCTACTAGAATGGATAGTAGTATCCTTAGCTTTGTACCTCAACATTCCCCTCAACTTCCTGTATAGAAATAGTCACAAAACACACCTTTAGTCCCAGCACTCAGGAGGCAGAAGCATCAGATCTCTCTGAGTTTGAGGCTAGCCTGGTCTACATAGTGAGTTTCGGGACAGCCTGAGCTATGTAGAGAGATCTTGTCTCAAAAAACAGAAGGGGGTATGAATACTTAATGCTTTAACACAATTCCCAACATCTGGATACAGAATTCCCAAGCCTGCCTCCTATCTATCAGCATCATGAAGATCATTATAAAAGGCTACCATTTGAATGGCTCTGCACTTTAATTTCTTCATTCAAGCAGTGACAGTTCTCAGTGATACCAGATTTTATTGCATGTGTCAAATCCATTGGATACTAATAAATCTCACCCTTTGTGTTGAGTTGTATAATAAATGGAATATATCCTCAAAATGATCTAAATTGCATGTCTGAAGTTCAGACTACCAAGGCCATTAACTATATGCAGGTATCATCTGGGGTTTATTACGGTAATGTTTTTAAAAATAGAGAGCTGGAATTTCTGTTCATCTAAAAACGCTGACAGCTTCTTGTACCTCTTCACGCGCATACATCTGTCAATTCTTCTTTCCTTCATAAGCCCGTAGTTAGGGGTGATGAAGAGACTCTACCCCATGTAACTAGTCTATGTTGGGTTTTACCTTTAAGCCTATAAAGTCAGAGTTGACTGTACAGTGCTCTGCTAGTCTGTTCTTTATAACTCCTGTCATTAAGCATTGAGTTCACATTGCTTTATAACGAGAATCTGTCACAGTCTGACAGGCAAAAAATAAATTTGCAGTGCTGACCTTGCCTTCTTGCCTGGCGTTTATTTTCTAAAGACAGATGTCTCAGCCCTTCTCAGATGCAGACAAGCATATCTGATGTGCTTAGTAAATACTTACACAGGAAGACTTGGTATTTAGACTATGTGTGCCTTTGATGCAGACTCCCGGCATTGAAGAATGAACGATTCCTATGACCTGTTTCGCCTTCTTGGCCTCTGTACAGACTTTCACCACTTGTCACTTGTGTATTAATATCAGATTTTTAACCCAGTGTTCATCTAGTATTCTATCTTTTCATCTATATTAACTTTCTGTCTCCTGTCAGTGGGGTTTGAAAAATTAAACTGCCTGTAAATATGGCTCTTCTGGAAAGATATGAAATCTCCTATTTATGAAACAGCTTCTTTTTTGATTTACTTAGATTGTACAGCACTTGAGATGGGAATAGACTGGGAAGTAAACCAAGTCACAAAAGTTGAACATCATTTTTTATTATACAGAATTGTAATATGTTTTAAATGGTAGAATGAATATGATATGTGTTTAAAAATATGATATTTAAAGATTGGTTTTATTCTTAAATACATTCTATTTACATTCCAAAAATTCTTTTTTGTGAGAACTTTGAATATAAATTAAGATAATGTAAATACAAGGACAAAACAGCACATATGTGGGCATAAAAGAACATCAGATTAGATATTGCATGCCCTCTGTCATAGTCCAGGATTATATGTAAAACATGTTGTTTTTAAGACTCTAGAAATGAGAGTAATATGTCTAACAAAATCATAATCTTGTCATATATTATAATTTGTAAAAGGTCAACTGTGATATAAACTTTATACATTAACATTTATTTTAGCATTATGGATTGAATTATTTTGAACTTTATTGCTTAAAGTGTTAAAAAAAGAAATCTTTTCAACCTGAAAATCTGTTATCATTGACAGTCTAGAGTTACTGAGTGACCCAGGGGTGGTAGTAGCATTGTGACTTTTTTTTTTTTTAATGACACAATAGGCCCATATAGACCTGAGTGACATACACTGCCACCTAAAGCCATGGCGTCATATGGCCCAAACTACAGCCTTGGCTATGTCTGGATCAATGGCCCTGCCCCAGTCAGGGTCTACGTTGATGTCCACGGCTCCTGTTACCACCAAATACAATGAAGATACGGCTGCACAGTGAAGCTACTCCTCACTGGCTGCAGCCCTAGGGGGAACTGGCCCTGCCCCTCAACAACAGCACTTGGGAGAGTAGGCCTTGCTTGGGCAGCATGGTGGAGCTGATCCCATTGGCAGGGGGCTAGTGAGCTGATCCTGAAGTGGGGAGAGTAGGAGACATATTCCCACTATCTGTCAGTAGGTAGTGAGAGCAAGGGAGACATTCCCTGCCCCTTTTCCATTCCTCCACATTTAGGGTGGGTGGGGAGCTGGCCCTGAGGTAATGAGAATGGGAGAGCTGACCAGAGCAGTGCCAGAATACTTACCCAGTTGATGAAAGAAACTAGTGGCTGACCAACCCAGCTACTACCTAGGCCCAGAACTAAGCCTATGAATTAGGTCATCCCGATATCCACCTCATCTATGAACTTCTGGCGCACATGAAGGGACCAGACCTGCAAATCTAAAGTGACAGCATCTCCATGACACAAGGCCACAACAGGATATCCAAGAGGAATCCCAGTGAGGGCCCATTATCCATAGTGCAGCAGAAGCTAGAGGCCTCAGACCAGACCAATGCAAAGAACAATGAATTACCAGTACAGCTGGATGGCCTAAAGGGCGTACAGACCGTGACTCACTGTCTCTGTCACACTACAGCTTCCGCACTGAGACTGTTTCTTGTTTTTGTTGTTCAGTTTTACTTTGCTTTGCTTTTGGTTTAGTTTGTTCATTTATTGGTTCGGAGTTTTGGTTTGTTTGTTTGGGAAGGGGGGGGTCCCTTCTAAATTTTATTTTATTTTGGGGCAGAGGCTGCAAGGGCAGAGGGCAGATACGGAGGGCCAGAGAGATGAATGGGATCAGGATGCCTGGGATGTGAAGCCACAAAGTTAAAAAAAAAAAAAAAAAAAAAAAAAAAAAAAAAAAAAAAAAAAAAAAAAAAAAAAACTGGCGCAGATAAAATTCCAAGGTAACACTTTATATTTTTCTTTATATTTTCCATACATTTCTTTATGTTTTCTATATACTTTACTGATGACCTCCTCATCTTTCTCTTCTCCTCCTCCGTCGTTCCCACCTTCTTGCCTCTTGTACATGCTTCTTAGTTTTTAAAGAGTCCAACAGAGCAATTTTTTGTTTCAGGTTCTGAGTAGCAACTTACCACTTTTATTTGTAAAATCCCATCTTTGCATAACAAGAGAGAGTCCTGCTTTTATATTCCTGGGGGGAAAAAAAGTTATGTTTATCATTTGCCAGTTAAGGAATTTCCTGTTTTCTCTACTATTTTCAACTAAAATAATACTTATTAAGCAGAACTTGGTTTGTTATCCAGGAAAAAGATTAATTCAACAAAATCTTCCTCTTCTTTTTTCTAATACTCAAAGTGTGCAAAAGCCAACAGGACCAGCAAAGGACAGTTCATCTTCTGAAAGGTGTGAATGGTCTTAAATAGCATAGGGTCACTATAACAACACGCTGGATTTAATTAAGACTCATTATAGACATGAAGTGTTTGCTTATTAATGTTACAATTTTACCGCTTCTTGAAACTTCTTAATTAAAAGCCTTTGGAAGGTCAATCACACACACCTTCAGGTCCTAGTTCTGGTTTGTTATTATTTTATCTTATCTTATTTTGTTTTATTGTTATTTTATAGATGCTTATCTGTATTCTAACGAGAAAGAGAAAGAAAGTATGTGGATTTGGGTAGGTAGGAATTTGGGAAGATGTGGGAAAGAGTTGTTAAAGGGGAAACTATAATTGAAATATTTTGTATGAAGAGAATCTATTTTCAATTATATATACATATACATATACACATACACATATACCACATACATATACATATATACATATATATACATACATACACACATATATATATATACACATATATATATATATATACACACATATACAAACACACACACACACACATATATAGTGAAAGCATGTAGCCAGTTGAGAGCTGAGAAGGTGAAAGCAGTATGGACCCTCTTAGGATACCTAGTAACTTAATGTATATGATTTGAGATTTCATTTTCAGGGCTGGAGAGATAGCTCAGAGGTTATGAGCATGGGCTCTTTCAGAGGTCTTGAGTTCAATTCCCAGCAACCACATGGTGGCTCACAACCATCTATATAATGAGATCTGATGCCCTCTTCTGGTGTGCAAGCAAACAGGTATATAGAGTACTGTGTACATAGTAGATATAATTTGTGTGTGTGTGAGAGAGAGAGAGAGAGAGATTTCATTTTCAGATTTCCAATTACCATGTTGATGCTATCCTGAAGAATATAGCCAAAATAAATCAAAACACCCAGGAAAGTTATTCCTTCCACTTGAGGATGATAAAGAAGTTATTTATTAATCTCATGTTGTTCTTCCCTAACCCTTCACAGGAAGCCCCCGTGGTGGCCAGAGCAGCTTTGTTCCTGGAATGTGCCCGTTTCGTTCACCGGTGCAACCGGGGCAACTGGCCAGAGTGGATGAAAGGGCATCATGTGAACATCACCAAGAAAGGCCTTTCCCGGGGCAGGTCCCCCATTGTGGGCAACAAGAGAAACCAGAAGCTGCAGTGGAATGCTGCCAAGCTCTTCTACCAGTGGGGAGATGTGAGCTTTTCTCTTCTGTAAAACTTAAAGTGTTTGAATGAAATGAAATCTCTCGGTGAATTTGTTTTAGAGACAGTTTATCTGCTACATTCCAGGCATCAAATGAACACTTTTGGGGGGAAGGTAATCATTTATACAACAAATCTATAAGGCTAAATATTACTTTTGGTACTATAGTTGAGGACACTGAGGTTCATACAGGGTAAGTAACTTGGCATGTTGCATATAGTTGGAAAAAATCAGCATTTCATCTCCCACACTGGATTCTAAAGGCTTGGTTTTAATTACTGAATTCAAGAATCATCTTTGCAATCAAATAGTTGCTATCTTTATATAAAAAAAATTAGATTCCAGAAGCCTATTTTTTTTTCTTTTTAAAATTTTTGTGTTTTTATTCTTGGGAAATTTTATGTATGTATGTATGTACTGGTTTTACACATTTTTGCCTCCTACTCATTATAATCTCTCAGTTCCCTCTTCCCCCTGAAACTCTTCTGCCCAACAAGCTCCTGCTGTTTTGATCATTTTTCTGCACTTGCTGAGTTTAATTGTAGGTATTCGCATGGTCATTAGCGTGAGGGATGCTATTTACCTGAACATGGGCTACTTGGCACTAACTACACCACTGACAATGTGACAATCCCTCCCAGCCCCCGTTCACCACCCACAGTCCCTGCCCTTCTAATTTACTATTAGGTTTTTTTCCTTTAGTGTGCCATTTATGTATAGGCATATGTATGAATAAGATAATAAGAAATAAACAACTCTGCGTTAAGAATTCTAATAAAATGGACCCTTATAATGCCAACTTCCTTACTCTATGAAAGGAGCAAGGTAAAGAATAAAAAGAAATTCAAGAATACTAAGTGTTTTTTTTTTCCTGCTAATTTTAAGCAGGAAGGAAACACAAATGCATATAAAGGGTTCAATATGCTCATATTATTTGTATAATGCCCTCAGTGGCTTGGAATTCAAGAATCATCTTTGCGATCAAATTATCGTTAGCATATATAAAATATTTATATCCTGGAAGCATAATTTTTCTTTTTAAAATTTTAATGTTTATATTTGTTGGCAATTTGCATTTGCACATACTGGTTTCGTGCATTTTCACCTCCTACCAGTTATCATCTCCCAACCCCCTTTTCACCATCAACTAATCAACTAACGTCACTAATTTGGGATTTCCTGCTTCTGGTCTTTGTTCGTCTCTTCCCCATAGTAGCTCAGAAGGCATGCGCTGTACCAAGATGGTGTGCTGTCTGTTTATAAACATGAACACATTAATCTTTCTCTCTTTGTTTGCATTCTCTTCGAATCATTTATATAACTAAATATCAGACAGTGCTATTTATTAATGCTGACCTTCCTGATCTGTGTTTGCTATTGCCTTTTTCTGGTTTCTGATGTACAGTTTATATGAGAAAAAGATCTTCTTCCCATGTGGCAGCCAGTCTTTAGAAATCAGTGAGTCAAGCTATATAACTCCACTATATCTTTTCTGCACTCTGTTATGCTTAATTTAATATCAAACGTAAGAGTTTACACAAGTCAAGTAGTATAAGGCAAAAAAATATATTATGAGACACAAAGATCCAGCAGAGCCACAGGAACAAAAGGTAGGAGATCCTTTATTAAATGTCGGCCACTATGTGGCTGGCATAAGATTAATATTTATAATTATAAGATGAAGCTTCACTAGACAGGAAACCAGATATACTGAGCTTGAATTCTAAACTTCCCACTGAAACCTTGACCTTGTGCTTGCTGTATGAGTTCCTTGTGTCTTCATATACTCATCATGGAATAATTTGTTAGGCCCATTTTTACTAGATTTTAAATTAGCTGAAGCTGAGATGATAGTGCCATTAGCGAAGTGCTTGCCAGTGAGTATTTGAGTTCAGTAGCCAAAACTCCTGCAAGAAGAAAACCAAACATGGTAGCATATGCTTGAATTCCCAGTGCCAGGAGACAGGTGGATCCCAGAGATATTAGCCATAAGCCTAGTCTAACCAGTGAGCTCCAGGCCAGGGAGAGATTCTGTCTTACAAAGATAGTACTGCATGAGGAACCATACTGGAGTTTGGCCTCTGGCCTCCATGTGTGACATGCATACATGTATGTTAACAAACGTAAACATAACAAATAAATGCTTAGACAAATAACTAATAAATAGATACTATTATACTATATGCAGATTAATTTTATCAGAGACTAAGATAAATCCATGTAAATTATTGAACTTGATAACACTTCATATTTTTATGTTAATTGTTCATTCTACCTGATTAGAGCAGTTCGTACCCCAAAGTATAATTTTTGCCACTAATGTTTTAGAGATGGTAATTATACTTATTGGCCTAGTTGGAACCATCTTGCCTATAAATTAAAATCTTAACTAATAAATGGTAGCCTTTCACCATTGTCTCTCTTAAAGATAAAAATCATATAAATCTTCAAGTAAAATTTTTGAGATTCCCATAGTGTTGCTTATTTGAAAAATGTTCTTGCTTCCCCATTCTCTGATCATACTTTAACCCTGTCTGCTTCTTCTCACCTGAGTTCCTATCACCAGAACCTACTCTGTCACCTTGCTGAAATTTAATTTTCTCTTGCTAAAGGTATTCACTGGCCTATACACAGACTTCCTATAAGATCTCTTTTCCTAGGTGATAGAAATGTCACCCTAAATTTGTTTGGTGAATAAGTATGCTAAAGGCATTTGTCATATTGAGCAAAACAGGATTGGTGGAGAAGGCATAACTGGGGTGGAGGAAGAGATAGAGAGTGGGGGTGGCAGCTGCCTTAAAGGTCAGTCTTCAAAGATAACACCTTGAAGATAAACTGTAAAACATGTTTACAGGATGGTTATGACACTGTAATACAATGTTAAAGACAGAAATGGGAACATAAGATTCTATGAAAGATAGGGCAGGTAATTGGATGGGACTGGTGCTATTATCTTCTTCCAAATCATGAACTCCTCCCCGAGACTCAACACCTAATCCATGTATGAGTTCATCCCACATGGCCTCTTCTCCGGTTAGAACAAAACCATAACCCAAACATTCATACATGCAAAGCCCTGTCTATCTCTTTCACATTTAGTGTTCTTGTTATTAAAGTATTGACTACTACTTTCCAATTATTTTGGTCTCATAATCCTGCTTGAATCAGGGTGATTGTTTTTCTATAGACTACTATCAAGGCAAAATCAAAGATTGGAAATGTATATCACTACATGACAGTAAGCAAGAGAAAGGTTTTTCTTATTCCCACATCCTCTATTTTCTAACCCAAACTCTATTAAAAAACCACGCAAACCCCTGCTGGCAGAAAGGTTTTCCATTTTAAAAAGCCCAAGTACTTTTGGACTGTCTTGCTTTCCAGTGAAATGGGGATGGATGTAAAGCGTTTCTCTTCAGCATTTTAACTCTTTTGAGGACTAGAGTGCTCAGCTCCTATATTTCTCCCACTCAAGGACAATAAACTATAATCAACATTACTGTTACTCTATTTGAAGTTTTTTTTGTTTTTTTGTTTTTTTGTTTTTTTACTAAATGGACCCTATTGTGATAATAATATCAAAAAGGACATAAGAATACATTTAGAGACTTCCAAGAATTCATAAATTATAAACACATTTACCAGATGGTGTCTCTCTGAGAAAAGTCCCTCCAGGCATTGTTTGATATAAGGAAGAAGAGCTATCATGTAATGTTATTATAAAAAGAGCTATCAGATAATACTACCTCCATTTGAGTCGTTAATATGATTAATGAACAATTGTGTAATAAATTTAGGTTTTTTTTTATAGACTATGCTCCCAGCATCATCAATCTCTTTGCTTTCCTGCATTTAGAAGACAGATGGGCAGAATGTGTGAGGCCTGAACTGATCTGTTATTTCTCCTATTAATCTGTAATTAGAGATGTATCACAGGTAGTTTTGAAAGCCTAGAACATAAACAGATTGATTTAATAAGAATACCTAGCTTAATTAAATGTAGTGAGATTAATAATTTTCCATTAACAGGTAAAATTGCATTTAACTTTAACAATGTGTGGGCTACCATTTTAAAATCTTCAAATTTTATAATTCTTATACTATAATTATATTTATGTTATTCCAAGTCTAATATTTCATCATACTTTACTATCTTGTTATAATTAAAATACGATTGATTTATTTTCATCTTATTTTAATTGAGACAGTCTGGAACAGAAACATATTCTATCACAAAGCTCAGAGAGTTGCCCTATACCATAAAAATCTCCCCCAGAACTACAAAAATCTCCATGCAAGTGAGTCTGAAGGTCACTGCTACACAGCTATTAGAATTTGGATGCACCTTCCTCTTATCTTCCATATGTGTGTGTCAGACCCTCTGTGAATAAGGTGGGCTCCCTTGCTTAAGTTAGATGAAATTGGGGCTCTGAGGGAAAGAAGCAATGAGGTCACTAAAATATATAATTAAGTCGGTTTTCAGTTTTTAGCTTTATTTTCCACATAAAGCAATTTTAAAGACATTTTTAATAACAACATTCACTATTTCCAGTCATTTATTAGTGAAATACACACATACATACACATACACAATGAATACATCATGCATATACATACACATACATATCTATACATACACACACATATATGCATGCATGCATACACACATGTATACACATATTTATATATAACTGTTGTTGTTCCTAAAAATTTGAGCAGTTTCAGAGTCTCTTCGTTGATGCGGATTCGGGGGGGGGGGGTGGAAAGTGAATTTTCAAAAAAACTGGCTAGTTACTTTACGATACAGAAACTTTTGACCCCATTTTAAACTCTACCTCATTTGCAGAGTGCTCCCCTCCGTGACCTCTCACCTTTCATTCCTATCTAGTCATCGCCCAAGATCGCTTATAATTTCTTGGCGTGTGATTTCCCTCAGGGTAACTCAGTTCCTGTGTGTCCAGTGCTTGATGTATGGTAATAGGAGGGTGCCCTGTCCAGAGCTCTTTTTAGATACTGGGTCTGTATTGCCAACTTCATCTGGCAGGCACTGTCTCGATATCCCCAAACTCAATCCGACCGACATAAAACCATTCTTCCTGAATACACACTCGTCTGCAATCATATCAGCTTTCAGTTCACACCAGCATTTGAGACACTCACCATTTAGCACATTCTCAATCTCTTCCTCTTCTAATCGGAGTCACATAGGTCAGGCCTTCATTACTTCAAACTTAAATGGTTCTCTTCAGTTTGACTCCTCACTACATAATCCTTCTTGCACACTGCTGGTAAAGTCACCTCCACAGGGTACAATCTATCCAAAACAGTTCACACTGGACTCCCAGTGTGTCCTCTGGTTTATTCTATGAGCTATTGGGTATTTGGTTAGGAGAAAATCATTTTTGTGTCCACTCTTTTTCGTTGAGTTACAGCCCAAATTTCTCAGGTTGGTATCATGGTATGGCCTTTGCTCAAATCATTCCTAACATTAGGGGTGATGAAGTGGAATTAGCTCATATACACAAAGCATACTTATCTTAAGCCTTCATACTATAAATTTATCTTATAAATTTATATATAATTATATGTTAATTATATTTTAATATTTAATATATATAATAGTGTATGAAATTATAAATTTATGAAATCAGTAGACTTCCATATATTTTAAAACCAAGTTTCAGGATTTTCACTACTTCCCTGAGCAGGCAGCACAATAGCCCTCAAATGATTCACTAGGCTGCCCAGTCCTAAGATGACTTTCTGGCCTTCCTGCACATTTTTCTCATTAAAAAAAAAAAAAAAAAAGGTGTTCTTAAATGATTTCCTGATTTCCTGGTGAGTCCCTGAATGCCTAGCATAGAAACTCAAATGAACATCTACTCTCCCCATTTCCAATCAGCCAACACATCAGCTTCTCCAGGTCTGTGGCAATGAGATACCTCGCTTTTGGAACTGAGTCTGCTGTTTATCGTGATACTGATACTAGTCAGTGTATCATTTCAACACGTTCTCACCTCCACAATAGACTCAGAGTGTTGTAAAGAAAAGCGTAGGATGTGACATGTTTGAATTCTGTCCACAGCCTCCAGCTTAGCCTTTTTATCTCTGTACCTTCCCCTTTCATCGGAGATCTTCATGTGAGTGCATTCATAATTCATCGGGACACGTGTAAAAAAGACACCCGTACTTCCACAGTGTATGTAGGTTCGTGTTTCATTTAATGCCTTACAAATTCCCTCACTTTATAAATATTTCAATGAATGGAGGCAGAAAGGAATTACATCTCCTTAAGGCACCTCTCCAGCCTTAGCTGAGATGTAGACCTTTAAACTATTATTTAGATATTAGTGTTATCTTACACAAGTTCAGAGTTTGATGTCTTTTGTAAACTGGGGGGTTAATTTAAATTATTTCATTACCATATTCCAGAAGGACCAATATAAGAAGAACATTTCCTCCTTTGAGTTTTACTGTTCAGCTGGTTACCTCCACTCCAAATTCCTCATGTCCAATCTTCCTAACAGTCTTTTTTGGTACCACTTATGATCTTGTTTTATTTGTTTATAACTTCTGAAGTTAGCAAGTAGAAAGGGGAGGTAGCTTTTGATGGTACGTGCTTGTCAGGACTTTGGGGTTTTGTTTTATATTTTATCACTTAATCTCAGGTATTCTGAAGACCTTTTTCTTTCCAGAAGTTTAACATACTCAAAACAGTCGTGTTTTTATTGAAAGCATTCTGGATGCACTTTGCACATCTGTTCATGGGTACAGGTTGGTTTCCAGTAGCGAGTCCAACTCCTTACAAGCTTAGAACTTTGTAACTTCACAAAACCTTTCATAAGTATGACAGAGGAAGAAGAGATGAGCTGGGGTTTGTTTGATGTGCGAGGCACAAGATTGCCGGTACTCAGTCAGTGTCCCTTTTAGCTTTATTGTTGAGACTTCTTCCTAAGGCTGTGACCTTTCATTGCCAAATATTCTGCATAGTTTGCATACAAAGGGAACTGGATAGAGACAGTGTCTTCACCTCTTATGGAAAATTCCTTTGGATAAGTTGTGCAAAAGTGTGTCATGATTCAGAGGAACAGATAACAAGAATCTGAATCTGTGTACGCCAAACATTATCAATGTGCCAAGTTATTTAAAAAAAAAAAAAAAAAAAAAAAAAAAAAAAAAAAAAAAAAAAGGCCTGTTTCTAAAGTGGTTTTTAGAAGCTCTACCAAAAGAGCAGTCAACATGACTTACTAATTTAGGGACTATCACGAGGGAGAGAAGTTCCATAAACACCAATAACTGCAGACATAATAGTATTATAAATAAAATCACAGGAAAAGGATTCTTGCCAACTGTAACAAGAGGTTTCTGGACCCTGGCCAGCCAGAGGTCCAGACCCACAGACCTGCAGTTCCAGAGCACCTAGCCTCCTACCACCAACATTACAGCCAACTTCCAAGCTCATTAGCATGACAGCAACAGTCTTATAAGATAGCATAATCAGGGGTATGCAAAGGAGGGATGCTTTCTTGTTTGCTCACTGCCCTAAACACCTTTGCTAAAAATAACTTCATGCAGGGTGGGAGATTGCTCAGTGGGTGAGCACTTGCTTTGCTTTGCATGGGAACCTGAGTTTAAATCCCCCAGCACCCCTACCTATGTGGGATAGACATAAAAGACATGGCAGCATAGCTCAAGATTCACTGAGAAAGCCTGTCCCAAAGGAATAAAGTGAAGAATCATAGAACAAATCACCCAATGTTTTTCTCTCGACTATACATTTGCAGAAATGTACTTATCTGCATACTTACCATGCATTAAGAGAGAAAGAGAGAGAGCACTGTTTGCTTGCTTCCTTACATCAGTCCTACAAAATGAATGAGCTTCGAATAAAGATGGACATTTGGTTCACAAAAATATTGTGTATGCATACAAAAGTGTTCATTTCATTTTTTTTTTCAATTCTTTAAAACAAATTACTTCAGAGACAACACTATTCCTTCCTTCCCTAAATTCCTTATTGACCGAGATGGCGGCAGCAAAACATGGAATACTGAAGAGGTATTCCATGGGAAGTCATCCCCAGAGTCTGTTATCTCTTGTGAGGTTTCACTCTTTCCTTTTCCCCTTAGGCAATCGGCATCCGATTGAATGAGCTGTGCCATGGTGAGAGTGAGAGCCCTGCCAGCCTGCTCGGCCTTATCTATGATGAGGAGACCAAGAGAAGGCTGAGAACGGAGGATGAGGAGGAAGACTTTTTAGATGACAGTAAGGACAGTCCCTTTACTACAAGACGCCCTGCTCGTAAGAAACTGTGCTTTCGGAGCCTCAACCCTTCATTCCTCATACTCTCCCTGCCTTGCTACATCTTCCCAGACCATCCCCCTACCCCCGATGTGGATGCAAAAGCATGTTCATAAGGCCAGAGGAGAGCGTGAGCTAGCGGAGAGCGTGAGCCAGCAGAAGTCAGGATGAAAAGGTAGACAGGGCAAAGCACAGCAGACAGTGTGGAAGACGTGTTACCCCTCCGGTTTTTATTCCTACTGATACCCACAGATTCATATTAAGCCCCTGAGAGGAAAAAAAAAAAAACAGTTGAGAAAAAAAGCATTGCTTTGCCAGTAGGGCTTTCTTTGCTTTAATTTTTTTCAGACTGTGTTTGTTACTGCTTTGGGGAAGGGGGAAAAAAATACAAAATATGATTGAATAAGAATTGCTTTGCAGGGGTTGAGGAGATGGTTCAGTAGATAAACCAGGTGTGAGGACTTGGATTTAGATCTTCAAAGCCCTAGTAAAATGCCAGACACAGTTGTGAGAGCTTGCACCCTTAGCAATGGGAGACAGAGACAGGGGTATCCACCTAATTCATTGGCCAGTCAGTCTAGTTGAGTGGATGAGCTGATTCACTGAAAGAGGCAATCTGAGAACACCATTTTGCAGGCAGAAAGGTTTTAGAGAAAGACACTTGCATCCGCCTTGGGCCTCCACATTCATGAACATACATGTGTGTCCTCATCTGCCTGTGCACATACCTATATTACCAAGTATATACACCACCGCACACACCAAGTCATGCTTTCCAAAGAACTAAAATGTTAAACTGTTTAATCAGAGCGTATCACAGCTTAATAAGAAATTAATCTGTGACTGTCCAACATTGTTTCTGCTAGACTTGTCATAGAATTAAGGACAAGAACACTCCTGCTAGATCCTCTATGGCATCATTTTGTACATACATATGCTCTGTACCATGCCATCCCAAGTGAAGGCTCATTGAGAGATATTTTTGTCAAGTGTAAATTCCAGCTTGGCCTGTCGAATCATTCTTTCCACAGTGGAAATGTGGGATAGCCTTCCACTTTACATTTCCTTTTCATTTGCTATTCAAGTTACATTTTAAGGGTCATTCTTACTTAATGCCAAGTCTGCTGCATTCTTGTGTCATCACATAAAATTATGGCTAGATGAAAACATCAGAAAAGATTAAACATTAATCATAAAACCTCTCACTGTGTTCCTTTCCTCTTGTGCACCAAGAACTTTGTCATTGTCCGACCATTTGGCTCTCTTTTCATACCTTATGAAGTTGAAGCAAATCTCCACATCTCTGTTGAGAAAATATTGAGTTTCTACATGGGTGTATCAGCCCAATGATAAAAGCTGGACTCTGAAGATAACCTAGCTTACTTTTGAATAATTTTTGGATGTTTAATTTTACTCATAGATTAAGCTAAACTTAGGGAAGGTTTGCCATAAATGCCAGCTAGAGGCATACCTCAGAAGCCCTTCAGAACGGAGGAAGCCAAAACAACATTAAATGAATTCACTCTCCATACTAAACGACAAAAGCTCCATTATTTCCTATGAGATATGAGATATCTGGCACATCAGTATTTTGCTTGGGCTATTTAGACCTCCATCTTTTCTCATGGTGACAGAATATTTCAGATACTTATTAAAAGAGAGACTAGACCACAGCCAAGTTCACAGATCATTTGAGAAGTTTCTGATTGACAACCTTATGAGGGAAAAGAAAAATCCAGAAGTTTACAGAGGATCTAGTGTTCAATTATTTTTATTATTCATTTTTCCAGACATGGGCTTCCTATGTAGCTTAGTGCGGTCTTGATCTTGAAAATCTCCTGCTTCAGACAGCTGAGTAGCTATATTATAGGCCTAGCAGGCCTAATTCCTATCAGCTCATTTTTTTTTAAAAAAAATTTGCATATCTAGGTAACTTTCAGAGTCCTAAATCCTCTGTAGAGTATAAGACTGTGTGTGATTCTCCACTGATTGTGAGGTTGTTATGTGTGATTTAGCTAATCTTGCACTCCAAAGCTAAATATAATATAAGTGCATGCCTTTTTGGAAAGTCTACACAAGCTTCTCTCTTCCATTCTTAATGAGAGACAGATTTACCAGTCATGTTTCAACTCTGAAAAAAGGCAATGGTTCTCGGGAGGAAAAAAATGTTTGCCATAAACCCTCAGAAGATCAACTTTTACCTTCTGTGTCAAAAAAAAAAAAATCATCCTGTATACTATTCAGTTAAGGACTCTTATTATAAGGTTTGGGATTTTTTTTAATTACCAACATATAACGATATTGTGAAAGTTTGATGATTTTATTCATTTAGCTTTCTCTTGTAAGAGGCAGAACACTACATGGCCTTGTTCTTTGCTGAAGATGAAGTAGTTAAGATATTTCTTCATAGTTTATGTTAATGCAAGTCTCATAACTAATCTGAAGTTATTAATCCTGTTATCCCCTTGGCCAATATCTGTCTACAAATCAAAATCAATTAGTTGGTCCACAGAGGAATGGATGGGATGTCTGACAAAGTAAAAAGCCAATATTCTTCAGAGTGAAAGAGACTATTGGTCTCTTCTGGCATGGCTATGTCTTATCCAGGACAGGACAGCTTTACTAAAATGTGTAGTATAAACTTGGAGTGGTGGTCCATGCCTCTAATCCCAGGCAGAACCAGGAAGATCGCTGTGAGTTTGAGGCCAGCCCGATGTATATATATAGAGAGTTCCAGAACAGCCAGAGCTAAGTAGAGAGAAGATGTCACAAACAAAAATATGTAGTATAGGTGACCAAGTGACACATCTCCTTGGATTGTATTTCACAAACATCCACTGAACGAGAGCTGAGAGAGCTTCACAGCTGCTGTCAGAAGACAAATGTCCCCTTCTGAAACAAACATCCCTTCCTAAAATGTGCTCGAAGGATTTGGGGGCTCCAAATCTAGCTGGTTGTCAAAACCTGACTGAATACAAGATGACTTTTAATTTTTGTTTTCACCAGTCTTATGACATTGGAGCTGTGTTGTGTCACCCTATAGTAACAGAAACACTGACTTCTCACCTAACACTTTATGATTGACGTGCCTGTTACACAACTGCAGAGTGGAAGAAGCAAAGTGGGTGGGCCCAAGTCATGCTAACAGGAGTATGTAAACTGAGGTTGTGTAGGAAGCCTTCTTATGACGGATATTGCAGGGATGTAGCTAGGTCCATCACATCATGACCCTCTACTTGTTACTGTCTTGTCTTCTCATGAAGAATTCTTTCTTTTCATAGGTACTGTGAACCCCTCTAAATGTGGCTGTCCCTTTGCTTTGAAGATGGCAGCATGCCAGCTTCTCCTGGAGATAACCACCTTCCTGAGGGAGACTTTTTCTTGCCTGCCTAGACCTCGCACTGAGCCCCTAGCGGTATGTTAAAGCAACATGTATCACTGGACAAGCTACTAACTGTAGCTGGGTTTCCAGTTCTCCCAACATCTTTAAATGTCTGAAGACCAAGTGTGTTTGTAATTTAATATTTGAACCAAAGGTTTTTCATGCATTAAAAAGACAGTGTCTTTTATCTGTTAAAATCATAACTCCAGGGTTGACTAAAGACAGCACTTTCAGGTACAGAATTTGACAGATGACCACCACTAATTTTCATGGAAATATCTAGGAGCCTTTACTCCTTTTCCCTGCAAACAATGGGGGTAACAGTATTCAGAAATCATTAGCCAATTGTCTTTTGTACTAAGAAATCCTAGGTTCATACAGAAGTGTGCTTGCTTCCAAAGAGGTTTCTGACTTACAGTATGGTATAAACGACTTCAGTGTTTATATTCTCAACATTTCCAAGCCTGTAGTTATTTTTATAGTATTTCTTGTGGACAATGGATAGACAGAAAGCGTGACACTACATCCATACACACATACACAATATACATATAGCACATAAAAATACAGTCATGTGCCAGGTATTATTTATTTCAATGTAGACATAAATACTGTGCAGGCCCATACATCTTCAGAGTGTATGATAACAGGAAACACCTTGGGCTTCTGAATCTCTGATGGAAATCAAAAGTGCTTCCACCACAGTCAGCCTGCAGCTTTCCCTGAAGAGTCAGACAAAACCTTCTCTTTTGTGCAAGACCTTATTCCACACACTGCAACACCAACTTCCCTTTTAGGGTATTTCAGAACCCACCTCTCCTGCTGTTAAACCCAAACAGCATGAATAAGTCAGTACCTCAATCCTGGAGTGGGGACAGAGGGTAGATAAAGGAAGCAGTGTTCTGCTACCATAGAGCACAGCCTCTGACTTTAGTTTTCCAATGTTCTAGAAAACCCATTTCCTCACATCCTCAAGCAAAAAAACGGGCATTTTCAAATTAGAAACATCATGAATGAAAAGCTTGTTTTCCAAGAGAAAACTATCCTCATCAGGACTGTGAAACTGGCCATTTGACTACGGGAAGAGGAAATTCCAGCCACTGCCCTCTGTGACATCATGTTGTCTTGGCCTTTACTTTTCTGAATTGCCATTTTTATCCTGCTGTTGAGAATACCCCCATGAAGCCAAACCAAGGCACCAAGATGCATGTGCTTAGTTTAAAGTCAAGCAAAACAAAGTTTCAGACGTGCCAGTCTCTCCCAATATCTTTCTTTTAGCCTCCTGACTAATACAATCATTGGAAGAGCATTGAGAAAATCTGGTTTCACATTTCCAGATTAGCCAGAATTTTGATGCAAATATATGTGTCTTGGTTGTCACTCAGTCATTTTTATTCTACCCTTTTAACTCTTAAAGCTCTGGCTCAATGGTTCTTGCTAGTGAGGAAAGTGTTTCATGTAGCCCATCATATGTTGAGGACAAACTTAATAATCACATCCCCTTGAAGAACAGTGTTGGGCTGAAACCTGTCAGTGAAAAATGAAACATTTTATGTTTCTTATGTCAACCAGGTTTGTTTTTATAACCTGAGTACACGACACTGTCAGGATGGTGGACTGGAACCTCAGCACTCAAGGGATCATAAGCTAGGCTGCATAGCAAGACCCTGGATAAATAGAGGGTATATAACCAACTAGAAGACTCTCAGGAAGCCCAAAGAGAGGAAGCTAAAAAGCTTAGGATAAGAACAGTAGTATTCGTTCATTTAATAAGTGAAAAGTATGGTCTGTTTTCTCTTTCTGATATTTCCAGGCTAATTTTACTAAATATAAAATATATCACCACATCCTCTTCACCTTGAACTAGGCTTCTTTTTTAAAAAAATTATTTTTAGAAAAGTCTTTTTTATTCATGTATCCCCCTTCTTCCCCCTTACTTCCTTCCTCCCAATTCCTCCCAGTCAGCCTTCAGCCTCCCCCTCCCCATCTCCCCATTCCCTGCCCTAAAAGGGCAAGAAGTCCCAATGTGGGTCAGCTCAGTGTGGCACATCCACTCCAGGCAAGTCTGATTTCTTCATCGCAATATCAAGATTGGATTAGGTGTTCCCTTGCAGGGAATGGGCTCCAAGGTGCCAGCCCATGAGCAGGAACACAGTCTGATCCCACCCCTTGAGGCTCCACATATTTCCCGTGCAAATCAACAGTTGCCTACTCTTGGAGAGCTTACCTCCTTTCCCAATGGATACCCTGTGGTTATTCTTGATTCAGTGAGCTCCCAAGTGCTTCAACTAGCCATCACTGTGGGAATTTTCCTCATAATCCCTTTCCCCTTGCTCATACAGTCTCTCCTCCCCCGAACTTAACTGGACAGGAGCTCTGCCCAGTGCTCAGCCCTGGATCTCTGCCTCCACCTCTATTCATTGTTGGATGTAGGTTCTGTGATGACAGGGTGGTTATTCATTTGATTATAGGGGAAGTCCTGTTTAGGCACTCCCTCCACTATTGATTGGAGCAGTGACATGCTGTGAGTTCCTGGAGGTTTCCCTAGGACCTGGTCTCTTTCCAACCCCACATTGGCTTCCTCTATCAAGATATCCATCCCTTTCTATCTCCCTCTTTGATGATCCTCTCACTCAACCATCTCCTTCTCTCATGATTTGTTCCCAGCTCTTTTTGGTTGCAACCCGTTATTATCCCAATTTGCTAAGGAGATCTCTATTTTCTCTTCCTAGGGGAATCTCTGGATGTTTCTCTTAAGTTCCTTCTGATCCCAAGCTGTTCAAGGTTGTGGTTTGCAGCTTAGGTATTCTTTGTTTTTTGTCTAAAGTCCACTTATGAGTGAGTAAATTCCGTGTCTATCTTTCTGGGCTTGTGATACCTCTCAGGAGGATAGTCTCCAAATCCGTCCATTTGCCTGCAAATTTTAGGATGTCATTTATTTTTTCTTTTTACTTCTGAGTAGAACTTCATTGTGTAAATGTACCACAGTTTGTTAGTCCATTTTTCAGTTGGGGGCATCTAGGTGTTTCTGGGTTCCAGCTATTACAACTAATGTTACTATGAACATAGTTAAGCTAATGCCCTTGGGGTACAAATGTGCATCCTTTGGATATATGCTCAATAGTGTTATTGCTAGATCCTTGGGGAGATTGATTTCCAGTTTTCTGAGGAACCACCATACTGTATTCCAGAGTGGCTGTACAAGTTTACACTCCCACCAACAATGGAGGAGTGTTCCCCTTGCTCTACATCCTCTCTAGCATAGGCTGTCATCTGTGATTTGATTTTAGCCATTCTGAGAGGTGTAAGGTGATATCTAAAAGTTATTTTAATTTGCATTTCTCTAATGGCTAAAGATGTTGAACAATTTTAAAGTGCCTTTCAGCCATTTGTAATTCTTCTCTTGAGAATTCCCTTTTTAGCTATGAACCCCATTTTTTAATTGGGTTGTCTAGGTTTGGGGCTCTAGTTTCTTGAGTTCTCTATATATTTTAGAGATAAGACCTCTGTCAGATGTAGGGTTGGTGAAGATCTTTTCCCATTCTGTAGGCTGTCATTGTGTCTTATTGACTGTACCCTTTGCCTTACAGAAGCTTCTCAGTTTCAGGAGGTCCCACTTACTGATTGTTGTTCTTAATGTCTGTGCTACTGGTGTTATATTTAGGAAGTGGTCACCTGTGCCAATGTGTTGGAGGTTATTTCCCACTTCCTTTTCTATCAAGTTCAGTGTAGCTGGGTTTATGCTGAGGTCTATGATCCACTTGGATTTGAGTTTTGTGTAGGGTCATAGGTTGAACTAGGTTTCTGAGAGGTTTTGTCCAGTATACTAGCATTGTCACTGCTAAATGTAGGCTTGTGTATTTTTTTATTAGTCCTTTTCGAGATTACAGCATATTTTACATCATTACTTCCTTCCATTTCCTCCCTCCAAATTCTCAAATCCTCTTTGCTCTTTTTCTAATTCATAGCCTCTCTTAAAATTATCATCATATAAATATTTCTATAGTTATGCATTCATGTGTATATATTCCTAAATCTGCAAGTACAACTTATTCAGTATGCAAGATGCTGCTTGTGTGTATGTTCTCAGGGTTGACTATTTGGTATTGGATAAGCCATTATTATGCTCTTCCCTGGGGAAGATTATTTCCCCTGCTCTTGTTATTCTTTAGTTGCTTATAGTTCTTTGTGTAGAGCTCATGCCTCCTGGGATTTCCCCATCTTGTCCTTATTCCTTCTAAAGGAGAGTTAGAAATGTCTTCAGTACAAAAGCCCCACATAGGCTCTGGCCTCACACAAGCATTTTCCTAACCCTCAACTGACTTCCTCCACTTATGTACTAAGCAACTTCAGTCAGGTTTACCTTGAATGGCGCTCTCTCTTATTTCAACAGACATACTATCTTCAATTTCTTCCAGTCAAAAGTCCAAGACAGGCCTTCCTAAGCTAATATCAAGATTGTGGACTTTTTTTTCTGTGGAAGGGGAAAAAGTGTCTGCCTCCTTCCTCTTTTTATACCTTGTAGAAACTACTCTACCCATCTCATTCTTCTTCCATCTTGAAAGGCAGTAATAGCATATCGAAACTCCCTCTCGCCATAGCCAGGGTAAAGTCCTCCATTTCTGAGAATACATATAATTAAATTTGGTTCCCTTAGCTAACACAGTATTTCTCTCCATCATAAACTCATTATCTCTAAATGTGTCTCAAAGTTCATGTTGCAGTGTAAAGCAACATATTCTCAGGCTCTGAAGATTTAGGGTCTAGGTATCACTTGGGGATCATTATTCTTTGACTGTTATCTAGCTCCTACACTTGGGGTTTATTATTTGAGCTTGCTCATCTCATCTCCCATCTTAGATTTCCAAGTTTCTCAGGAAACAGATCATTTCTTACTTATGTTACTGTACTTAACATGTTCAAACTTAATGCATGATTATACAATTAACACATAAATGCCAAAGACACCTCCAAGACATTGGACAGAGTGTTAGAGGGTAAAGGAGCTAGCTAAATGCCCTGCGTTGTTGGGGGTAGAACAGATAAGAAGCTACCAGTTAGGAAACACTTGTTTTCCAAACCAAAAATATTTTTTCAAGATCACAATTTAAAATGAGCAATAAAGACATTTTAAATGAAGTCGAATGTAATTATAATTAATAGAGTTTTGCCACAATGTCAATGCACTAGGTGGAGCAACATGGCACCTGCCCATCATTGCAGCACTTGGGGAACTTAGGAAGAAGCAAGGGGGTCTCAGGGCTGGTTTTCTGGCTGCAGAAAAAGACCCTGCCCCCCCCCCCCCAATACATAAGGCACTGCTTTGTCTTAGGACATCCCAGCACGGATGTAATCTTCTATGCCATTTCAGGACCTGGAGAGCTGCAGGCTCCGTCTGGATCCTGAGTTGGACCGACACAGATATGAGAGGAAGATCAGCTTTGCAGGAGTTCTGGATGAAAATGAAGACTCCAAAGATTCTCTCCACAGCAGCAGCCATACCCTCAAATCTGACGCAGGTGCTGAGGAGAAGAAAGGTAGGCAAACACAAAGGTTGCTTCATGTTTCTGGCTTTTCTCACAGGAAATATTTGATCTGGGATCTAAAGTACAAAACCCGTGTGCCCAAATTCTTGGCTTCACACAGTGTGAGTCTGGGGACTCTTCATGGCTGGTGAGGTAGGAAAAATCACTAGTTAGAGGTTGATCTTGGCAGCCAGACTGCCTTAGCCTGCAATGCCCATCTCAATAGTTCTCCTTTGCCCCCACTGAACGCGATGCCATCAGCCTTAAGATGACCTGATAGCTTATTAACCAATAAAAAAAGGAAAACCCTCATAAATAACTATTTTGCAGCAATTCTTTAACACTTTACCTTGTTTTATTGACTGAGGACTTTGAGATAATAAAATATATGTATATAGTCATGGTGATTATTACACATAATTCTTGATAACTAAAAGCAGTATAGCTAAAATATACTGAATAAAGTTTTTCAACTTACAGGCCAAATTTCTCAATTACTTTTCAGTTCAGAGTTGTCAATGTCCATGTTTTTCTACAGGATAATGTCTTCTGTAGCATCAGAATGTTAATGGATGACACAACACCAGTTCAGAAGTGGGTCAGAGATTAATACATACATAAAGTACATAATGAGAGATGATAAATATAAAAACAAAACAAAACAAAACCACAGGACCAACAACTGTAAAGCAGAGCTGCCTATACTGCTGTAGAGACCAGTTAGGAATAGTATGAAGCTGGCCTGCCTTGAGTTCCTCTTCAGGACTGTCCAACTTATACCCTGAGCCACATTCCCATTCCTCACTAACACTTGGCCTTGGTCCTAGGAGATAGTCTGCATGTTTTGCTGCTGATGCTTATGTAGTCACACATAAGCAAGAACCATTGTATGTCGGCCGCCACTTGGCATGATGAATCCTAATCAAAACGTGACTATGAGCCTCTTAATTGGGGGATGTATGGCCCGTCTGTATGACCTTGTTTACATAACTTGCCTTTAAAACTACATCCTCTTTTCTAGTCAGGCAAATGACGAGCTTCTGTGCTGTGCCATCAGTGCTTTAATTAAGGCCATGCAAGTAAAACATAGAACAATACACAGAGCAAAGGGGAGAGCATGTTAAGTTACCATTGCCATCCTTACCTTTCTACTTATGAGCAGCTGGATCAGATATCAACTCAGAAAGCCTAGCTAGGGCTGAAAAATATCAGTTTTAAGTAAGTCATTTAAGGCTCCCCTAAAATGTCACCTTCACTATCCAATATTTTTAGTTTTTAAATTCTGATACCCTTTAATGCTTTTTGTAAAGAGTTTCGCATTTCTAAAAACCTGTACATCTTTGTAGAAAGCTGATTATGAACACTTTCAGTGTCCTATAGACAATGAAGGAGTGCACATTTGATTATTTTGATCAATTAATGAGTGCCAGGGTCCTATATAGAGAAAACACAAAATATTTCAAGTCTTAGGAGAAATAGGAATACAATGGAAAAAGTTTGACTATTTTAACATCAGATCATTGCCGCCTTTTAAATACAAATATTATTATATTGTATCCTATTGAATTTTTGGTGGGTAGAGGCCATGTTCAAAGAATAACAAATAGTTTTGAGAAATTTATAGACATTAAGTATTAAGTCAATGTGATTTTAAATATTTACTATATGTGTATCTAATAAAGGTAATTTCCATTTTTAAACAAATACCACAATACTTTAATTTGAAAAGCAGCCGTTAGTCAAAGTTATTGTCACAATTATTATTTAAGTTGAATAATAATTCCAGGTACTCATCCAGTGAAGCTCAAAGTCAATTCTACATCATCTTTCAAAGTAAAATATTTGCTTAATTTTAAAATTGTGTCAACTTTATTTTTATTTATGTAGTTGTCTTTACTGTTCCAACTCTCATATCCTTAGTGATTTCTATTATACAATATGCCTATGGTAATATTTAAATATTGTCTTACAAACAGACAATAAAAAGCTAAAACTATAAATATGAGATGATAACCATAAAATGTTAAATAGTGGGCAAAAGTCTCCCTAAAGATTTGTAAATATTCTGCAAACCATTTGACAACACATCAGCTACTACAGCCAATATGAAAATGTGACAATCGGACACTGATAATGATGATTACTGTTTTTTTTTTTTTAAGAAAAAAGTCATACCATCTGTTTTTATAAAAAGCAAAAAGTCAGCTCCTGAAATAAAGAACTTTAGAACAAGAAGATTCTACCAAAGAAAATGAGCATGAGCTTATCCTTAAAAACTGAAATTATCTCTGCAAGATCTCTAGGCAAAGTCTACGAAATACGTTACTCCTTCTCCAAAGACAAACTAAAACTACTACCCCAAAATACAGAAGAATGTCCTCAATTTGCTTTCAGCTACTGAGCACCTGCTGTATACCAGGAATTATTACAAGTTCCCAAAACGTAGCCACTAACAAGAGTATGTTCCCACATGTACTTCCATTCATACTAATTCATAGTTAAAGGTGTATCACTACTGTCATAACAATTAACAGCAACACTAAATGCCAAACTTTCGAGGTATGTAATGGAAAGTAAAATAGATAAAAGTGTAGGAGACGGTATGCTCAGAGAAGATCCTAATAATGAACATTAAATCAAGAGACTTTCGTGGGACATTTCAGTAAAGCAGAAGGCTGAAGACCGAGTGTTCCAAACAGGCAACCAGGAGGCCAAGGATGTAATGAAGAGTGAACTTGGAGCATTTGAGGAAGGGTGAGGAGAGCAGCAGAGTTATTACAAAATGAACTGGGAGAGCAGAAGACAGGTTAGAGTATGGTAGATCTGCTTAGAAATTTAACTCTATTTTATATGTGTTAGAGATTGTCATGCAGTGTGTGATTAGATGTGTGGAAGCTAGGGAAGAAGAAGCAGTTCGAGGTAGCTGAACTGGACCACAGAAGGGAAATAGAAATGTAACTCTTGCGATATTTTGAGGCATACAGGCAGCAGGACTTGCTAATGGACACAGTGTGGAAAGGGAGATACATTATCCAAGTCAGATGACTTTTTTTCATTTTTTAGTTGTCATTGTTATGGGGGTGAAGGCTAAGATTCATTCAGTAGCAGATATTCTCAGGTGACATATTTCATGAACAACATTAAGCCTGAATTCTCCTCACTTTGTCCCTTGCAAGTAATCAATGTTGTAATTCTGAACCCTAATTTTTCAAGACTGTAGGAGGTCTCCAATTATCTTTTATGTCATAACAAATTCTCAAAATTAAGTCTCCTTCCGATCCCGCTAATTTGATTTTTTTTTTTGCTTTCATTTGTAGCCTGAAAAGTATCATAAACTCAGGCAAAAGGCATTAGTATGTGCCTCTATTTAAAAAAAAAAAATCTAAGAATTATCACTGTAATCTACTCTTTACTTCTCAATCTATTTACACATGAAATTGCAGTAGTGGTCATTAAAAATAATTAACCACAAAGTCCAAATTAAGCCTAAAAATAATATTGAAAAATACAGTTGGGTGAATCTTGTGTTATAATTAAATGACAACATTGTGCTCTATATCATTGGTGGCATTTACCCAACTGTGCTGCAAAACATTCTTCCAGATGTGCACTTCTGTTCACATGTGTTCAGGGAGCCCCAAGAAGCTTGTATAAATAGAGCAATGGTAATTCTAGGCTCTTTCAATCATAAGAATAATCCAGAGACTAAATATCTCTTCTTCTCTATGAATTATTCACAACTCCTTACATGACATCAAAGGTGGGTGTACATTTAACTAACATATTAAAGAATATGAGTTTTATTACTGTCTCATATAAGCATTTTTTTGGAGGGAGAAACCTGAAAGTAAAATTCAAACTTCCTGACTTCAAAATATATTCATGGTTTTGATTTAAATAATGAATAGGAAATCTTGTTCATATCTTGAGATTAATGTATAAATCTAGCTCCTTCCTTCTAAGCCTTGAAATTTTTTGCTTTATCCTGCTATCATAAAATCAGTGTTGATACTATTAAAAGAAAAGAAAAATATACACATTACCTGAAAAATTGTGCTTTTGATTCTTATAAAGTGAGTTTGAAGCTTAAACATGTTTCTTTTACCATTTTATCCCTGCCCTGGTGACTGTCTCTTCTAGAACACTAAGCATGAATAATGCACCCCCTTATTACATATAGACTGTAAGATAGCTCAGGGCATGCAACATTTATAATCACATCTCACTAGCCCTTTGATTGAGAAGAGTATGCTATGAAATCCCTAAATGACTGGAAATAGAACTACATCAAACACCACACACACACACCACACACACACACACACACACACACACACACACACACACACACACACACACACACACACACACACACACACACACCCTCCTGAGAACAGATCCCTTAAAGTCTTTACCAAGGAGCAGAGTACACATAGTGGCTGACTGTCAAAGAAAGGTGCACATTTGTGTTAATTTTTTAATAAGTTACTACAAAAAGAAGGGTTCCAATGACAGTTTTCAGACCTCTGTAAGTCCCATATTACAGTAAAACCAAAACCAGTAGAGTGTTGTTCTAATAAACCAAATTAAGAATGTGATTAAAATTTGCTAGCTGATCTTGGTGATGGTGCTGTGTAAACACACTCATGCTTATGAACCCTGGGCCAGAATGAGGGCAGATTGTTCCCAGCCATAATGTGCTTTTTGCCCAAGAAAGATTCTGCACCAGCCCTTCTGGTCCTCCTGGTCTCCTGTGTGACCAAATATGGTGACAGGGGCTGGCAGGAAAGACCCCATCCAGAAATGCTGTACAATCAAGCCGGCAGAGTTGGCTGGTCAGGGACAAATTGGGAAGACTGTGGATATAAACTGGCTGGGGAAAACTAAGCGGGGAAAGCCCTGTTTTATTCTTTTAATGCAGTTCCCAGCAGGAAGATCAGGATAGGAGGTTCTCGCCTGCTCCAGATTAAAGGAACCCGCAGTTTCCAGGTGAAGAAGGGGGGTTCCTTGTCCAGCATTCGCCGAGTCGGCAGCTTAAAGAGCAGCAAGTTATCACGGCAGGACTCAGAGTCTGAGGCTGAGGAGCTGCAGCTGTCCCAGAGCAGGGACACTGTCACTGACCTAGGTAACATAGAAGAAGGGGTGTGCAGGGACGTGGGGGGTAGGAATACAGGACTCAAGTCCTGGAACAGCCGAGTCCATTTCATCCCATGTATATAGAGCAAGATCAGAGCCATAGTTTAGACAACTCATTCTGTAGAGAACCACACTCTTGAGCAGGTGCATGTGACACCTGGAAGTCTGTCCAAGTGCAAATTCTGAGTCAGCAGATGATGATTCTAATTTGAAATAAGCTTCCCTGTGAAACTGATGCTGCTGACTCAAAGACCGCACTTTGAGCTGTGAGCGTAGAAAGTGTTTATTAGGGAACAAAAACCACATTGGTGACAGGACAGTTTTAGAACTCGAGGTGGTTGTCTATCTCTACTACTCATTAGGACCTTGAAAGTCAAATGTTGAGTAGTTGATATTGTAGTCTCCATTTACCGATAGATACACCAGGAAGGACTGGTTGTGTAGACTTGAAATCTAGGGAGTCTTTAGTGGGTCACCTTCCTTCTCAGGGATGTGTCTTCACCAACCATCTGGTGGGAATGGTTGTTTGCTCATAGTCTGTTCTGTAAGGATGTGCTTGTGCAATGTGTTAAGTGTACAATGTGTTAAGTACAATCAACACTAAAAGATATACATTACCAGAGGCTCTAGTCAATGGTCATCTTAATGGACAAGGAGAATAAGTAGGATAAATGCAGAGCTCACCGGATGCCTAGAATTAAGTCTTTAGTGCATGTTCAAGCACATTCTCCCTACTTCAAAAGCAGCAGTAAGTGTGGATAAATGATCGATAAAGCCTGTCAAATGGGAGCTAAGTGTTTAATCAAAGAAAGTTTAAAATAGAAAATGCTTCTACATCCACCCACCCTCGCCTTTAAAAATAGCTAATTTATGCATTAGTTAAGATTCGGCTTATTTTTTTCAGGGAGATAATAGAGCAAAGTGCTCTCTGTTGTTGCAAGGTGAGCATTATGACTTTACCATAGGTTTAGGATCATCTGAACTAACGAAGTCCCATCTTCCCCAGTCAAAGTAACCAGACTAGAGATGCAGCTTCGTTATTAAGAGCATCTGTGAAGCTTTTAGAGCTGAGGGCAAGGCTTGGTGGGTAATAAGCTAAATGGGGAGATTTCCTTTACACTTCCCATAGACAAGACACAGGGTTTGCTTACAATTGGCTGTTATTGCTTTCCAATCACCAAGGCCCGCTCACAGCACTGAATAGCTCCCATAGCAGAGCCTGATGTCTACAACACTTATGCAGATGTAGCCACAACTCAATGGTGGTATTATCAGCCTGACATGCCAGTACAGGTTTGTTTGTGTCCCTGCCTAGCTACAACTGTCAAGTCTGAGCAGTCTGGAATGGATTTGGGCACACTCAATAGACTAGACTTGAGTCTTTTTTTTTTTTTTTTTTTTTTTTTTTAAGTCTGCTCTCATGTCTTAAAATGGAAGCGGCCTTAGTGGAGATCACCAATGTCTTTGAGCTTGCCAGTTCAGCTTATGTTTAGGGAATAGTTCTTATTAATACTATTCTTTGAACAAAGTCCTATGCCCTGTAACCTGTTGGGCCATGGTAGAGTCTGCCCTTGGTTCAAAAGCATGGACAATGACACCATACCGACATGTTCTCCAGGGAGACTGAACATTAAACTCTTTCTTGGTATTTTCTTTTGAAGAAGGGAGTCCTTGGAGTGCAAGTGAGCCCAGCATTGAGCCTGAGGGAATGAGCAATGCCGGCACGGAGGAAAATTACCACAGAAACATGTCGTGGCTTCATGTAAGTATACATCTCTGAAGATCTCTGAAACAAAATCATTTCCGCACTGGGGAAGATTCCTGGAGAAACAGACTATCATCGTAAGTGTGCTTCTAACAGAAAGTGTAGCCTCGTATTTCAGTTGAAGATCTCAATTCAAAGTAAAAATATTATCTGCTGGAATGTGTTTATTTTAACATTCACTAAGACTAAAAAGTCTTTTGCTATGTGGCCAGTTTCTGGGTTCCCACATGTCAGGAAAAAACTATGAAGAATTGAGCTAGGTTGATGGTCAAAATATCCTTAATGACACAGGCCAGACATCATGGTCAATTCCAAACATAGTAACATGAACTTGAGAGCAAGGTCCGTGTAATTCTTGACTATGTGTTAAAGATGGGCAGGGCCAGGGAGTTGATATAAACATGTAAATACTTATCTGCAAAATTACCAAAATATAAATAAATAATGTAAAATTTTACAATGTAAATGGGTCAAGAAGATCCTAGATAAGAAAATCATGCCTTAGATGGATAGCCAGGATGCAAAGGCATGAAAGCCACCTTTGGGCATAGATTGGAGCAGGGATTTGAACTGGGCATGAAGAAGTAATGTGCTCTCTCCTCACATACTAAAAGAATGATAATATCTCAGATTTGTGAACTTTCTACTAATCCTCTTTCTTAATCTTGGTCCTTACTGTAATCCATCTTTTCATGACAAGGCCTAGGACAAGTTATAGGGACACAATACTAGAGATGTATCGTTGTCTGCTTTGTAAAAAC
Source organism: Phyllotis vaccarum (assembly GCA_033318265.1). Lineage (NCBI taxonomy): Eukaryota > Metazoa > Chordata > Mammalia > Rodentia > Cricetidae > Phyllotis > Phyllotis vaccarum. The sequence goes on from JARWLC010000007.1 coordinate 17,241,327, forward strand.
TCAGAATGGAAAAAACCAAGTGAGCATCTTGGTATCAACTATGGACTTAACAGATGACCCGTCACTGTTGGCCCATTGTGATAACTGAATCACTGTGGTCCAGGGAGTTGACAGGAGGCAAGGTTATATGTGTATGCACACAAGATGTGCTCAGGAACTAGCTATACTTTCTGCTCAAGTGGGCTCTGTATATAAAACAAACTGTCTTAATTTAGAGGCTTTGCAGGATACTATTATAGAGCAAGGATTCAGTCTGTCCTCTGGCAGATAACAAAGAATTCCAGTATTACTACAACACGATGTAATTGTCAGAATATCTGTTCTATTTGTCAGCTAGTTTATGGGCGACTTCTTTGCTATTCAATCAGCAGGTGCCTAGAAAGGAAAGGCATCTCTCAATATCTCTCTTCTTCTCTGACCCTTTCTTTGCCGTTCAAATCACCATTTTTTTTTTCCTTGCAGAGGTATAGATACTGTTGGGGGAGAGCTAATGTACAGCAGAGTTGTTTTTTTCTGTTTGCCTGATATTTGGGCCTACAGCTCTACCTCAGGTCTTCTGTTTGTCCACTGCAGTCTACTCCCTCCAGAGGCTTGGTCAATGACCTTGGAACATTCCCTGCCCATGCACGTAGAGTCCGGGGAGGATGCTCTTCATGATATTCCTTTAAAAATGGGTCTCTCACTAAACTTGAAACTTACCTATTTCAGCTAAGCTGGCCTGAAAACTCTTGGGATCTGCTCTTTTCTGTCTTTCCAATGCTGGGATTATAGGCAAACCCAATCACATTCAGCTTTAATGTATACTGTGAAGATTCAAACTCAGGTCCTCCTGCCTGCACAAGTGTTCTTACACACTGAGCCATTATGCCAAACCAGAAGACTCTCTTATTTCTTTACTATGTGTAGCCTTGAGACATGACAAATGGTTCCATTAAAGACAGCAAGAGTCATTTAAGAAGAGAGAAATCACAGTCGTGTGCAATGTAGTCAGAAAGGGACCATTTGTCACATGCTGTTGTTGAAAACAAGATGTTAGACTAACTCATGCTCAATGGGAGGAACTTCACAGAGCATAAATACCAGATTAGAGAGTTCACTTGGCATCAACTTAGAAATATACCTATGAAAGGAATATCAGTGGCAGAATTTTAAAGTTACAGATTATAGATTCCTAAACCAGTTGTGGCTAACCTCACAACTTCCATATCAGAATTCTCTGAGGCAAAGTCTATGGTAGAGATGCGCTCTCTCTCCCTCCCTCCCTCTTTCCCATTCTCCCTCCCAGCCTCTCTCCCTCCCTCTCTCTCACCAGCTTCAGTGTAACACAGAAGCATCCCATGCTACGTATAAAGCAGAATATCCAAAGATACCCAATTAATATGAATATGGGCTGGATATTCTACCAAGACACCATTTACTTTTGTTAAAAAAAAAAAAAAAAAAAAAAAAAAAAAAAAAAAAAAAAAAAAAAAAAAAAACCTTGGAGGCTTAGATATTGTTGGCTTGACAGGAGTGTAGAGATGACTGTAGATTTCCTCATGGCCTCAGAATAAACAAGACATGTTAGTCTTAAGGTAGCCTGTGGCAGCTCTATATGGTAGTTTCAGCTGGCTGCCTCTGTGTGTCCTTGCATTTTGTTCTCATTTGGTACGGTGTACAGTCCTTCACAGGTTAGTCACCAAGGTGGAAGCTAGTTTCCTGGTTGACAGAATCACTCAGAGGGTTACGCTATACATATTCTCTCTTAAGGAAGGTTACTTTGAAAGTTGTGTACCTGCGTCCACATACTAGCATCCACATCCAGGTCACAGCTGTCCATAACTCTAGTTCCAGGGGGCTCGACACCCTCTTTTTACTGCCACAGGCATGCACAGTGCATATACAGACATGCAGATAAAACACTCATATACATACAATAAGATAAATTTTAAAGTATTTTGAAGTTGTAAACTTCGGGTCTGGGGGCATGACTCAGTGATAGAGCACATGCATGCACAGTTTCACAAGTTTGATCCCTAGCACCACAAAAAAAAAAAAAAAATGCACAAATTTGTGGTGAAGAGTTGTAGCTCGGTGATAGATATATGCTTTGCATGTGCAAGGCCCTAAATTTGAGCACCAGAATTGCAATTTCAATTTGTATATTTGAGTTGCAAATTTGTTTCTATCTTAAAATAACTGTATCCTTTAAATCAGCTTAGTTCATTTCTAGAATCCTAATGGGAAATCTTAGGAGATGTATTTGACCCAGTTCAACTATTTTAGAAAGGAAGCTAGAGTGGCTTAAAAGTCAGAGCTGGAAGTAAGTGTAAGGTGGTAGGGAGTCAGCTCAGTGCTGAAGTTGAAATGAGACTTTTAGGTGGGGCTCAAGTTCCACTTCATGGTGACTATCCAGAGGGAAGGTGAAGAACTGCTTTCAAGCACCATGCAGTATAAGTGGAAGTTTTAAGGTGTACCCAAGTATTAAGGATCAGCTAGAGAACTCTGGAATTGAAATCACTTCCCTCTGGCTCCTATCACAGTGTATGAGCTGGAGACTTTGAAACTATTTGGAAGTGTTAATGTGTCTCTAAAGGGTCCTTTTTATCAATTGCGTACAGAGGAGAACAAAGGTCAAATGATCAGAGACCTTTAGTTAACAGTCCACCTGTGGGAATCACCAAGTTACTGTTTTTGCTCACTGATTAAGAGTTCATGCTCTGACTTTCCATCTTCTGAGCCTCTGGTTGAACTGGTTGAACATGTCAGTGTTCTTTTTGTCTCCAGGTCATGATCTTACTATGCAATCAACAGAGCTTCATCTGTACACATGTGGACTACTGTCATCCACACTGCTACCTGCACCACAGCCGCTCCTGTGCCCGGCTAGTCAGGGCCATTAAACTGCTGTATGGGGACAGTGTAGACTCCCTGCGTGAGAGCAACAATATCAGCAATGTGGCTTTGAGGGGCAAGAAACAGAAGGAGGTGAGTGAGCAGTCACTGAGTAGCGTATCAAGGGCAAGAGAAAACGTGTATTTATAGTAATATTCTTATCTGCCCTGGAAATAAAATTTCAAGCAAAAGCAATTATATATAGCATACTACACAGATCTCTACAGCTATAAGAAGAGGCAGGATTTATGTGCGAGACAAATGTTTTATCTGTGTTTGTGAGTCAACATGGAGTATTACTCAGGCTTTGTCTTATAGATTTAAAAAAAAATTGAGAGTTTATGATGATGAGTAGGTAAAGGTAAGGAGAAGAGCATCTCCCTGGGACCTATGAATGTGACACCCCCAATGACAAGGAAGACTTTGCAAGTATGGTTGGGGATTTTTTACAATTAGCAAATATCCACGTAGCTCACTGTTATCATATGCGTCCTCATATAGGAAGAAGGGACTTCTGAGAATCCAGAGCAGAATGGATGGCATTAGCAGACAGCATTGTTGGGAGGGTCCATGAACCTGGAAAACAAGCAAACTCCAGACTCACGGAAGTGAAGAGAATATAATATCTCCTGGAACCTTTCAGTTCCTTTGAAACTTCCGACCCTTAGAATTATAAACTAAAAATTCTGGGATATTTTAAGCCGGGAAGCCTGCGATAGTTTATTGGAGCATCAGTAGAGGGTTGATAGAAGTATCATTATGAAACAAGAAATAAATGGCTCAGCCAGGAACAGATGAGTATACTTAAAAAATTCTTTCAAGATCCTGTGATACTTCCAAGCATTAAGCTGAGCTGAAGTCTATTAGCTGGGCTGGAAGAAGAATAGCAATGACTGCTTCCTTCCTGCCAGAAAAACCTCCAGTTACCCACCTGTCCTGAGCGGCCACTGTATCCAAAATGCGCATTCAACTGAAGGTCATGGGTCTCCTCTACAGATGCTTTTCTCAAGTGGTTTTGCAAAGAGACTTTTATATAACACCTGCTCACTTCAACAAGCATTCTCTGTGCACTGACTATTGAAAAGGTGTTAAATCAAATATTCTATTAAAAGTAAACCAGCTGCAAGAAAGGATCTTTTCACTAAGGAGTTTACATGCAAGGCTTGGGCTTAGAGTGGGCAATAATATATAATCCAAGCAGTTTAAGAATATATATAATAAAAGCAAAAATGCAGTTGAGTTTTTTGATGTTTAATACTTCAGTGCTCACTGCAGGGTATTTATATTAAAGCTTTTTATTTTAACTCATAATTCCAGGTTATGGTCCATTTTAGCAAGGAGGTCAATATGGAAGAAACACGAAACAGCTAGTCACATCACATCCACAGTCAGGAGACAGAGAAAAATCAATGTATTCATGATCATTCGCTTACTCAAGATTGATTTCTCCAAATTTTATGTAATTCAGAATGCCCTGCCTAGGGAATGGTGTTGCCCATAGTAGGCTTGGCCTTCTCACATTGATTAACTGGATTCAGAAATATCACCCATAGGCCAACCCAGTGTAGACAATCCCACATTATGACTATTTTTCCAAGTATCTAAGCTGTGTCAAGGACAGTTAAAGCTAACCACCGTCTCATCTCTTACCTGGTTGGTGCTGTGCACAGAACACATTCAGTTAATAAATATTATTTTCCTTTCTTAGCCTTTCATCTAAATTTTATTGGAATTGTACTTGTGGGTTTTTTTTTTCTCAGTTGTCTTTTATTTGACCATCCATCTGTTTATCTATTCAGCAGAGTTGTAAAGAACCTCTGAGCCACGCTGAGCCCATATTTTGTTCAGAATGTAATAATGGACTAAAGAGGACCGAGGAGGATGCAGCTTTCTCATACAGAGTACTTGCCCTAGCGTGCATAAGTCCTTGGGTTTCATCTGTAGAGCCTCATAGTGTGGTAGTGGTGCGCACATGTAATCCCAGCACTCAGGAGATGGAAGTAGAAGCACTGGACATTCAAAATATTCCTTAGCTGCATAGTGAGTCTGAGGATACCTTACACTCCCTCCGTAGTACCAGTAATAGGCCAAAGAAACAAAGCCCTTGCTTTCAACTTTCATGGCGGTCCTCAGCCATTCCCAGCATTCCTGAGAAATCTTAGGGCCCTGTGTCTGCTGCTCTTGACTACAGTCACTGTGGTAGAACCATGTCAGTAGTGGATAAGGTCCTTGTTTCATGAATTTTCCTGAAGAAACAACAAAATACCTGTTCACTCTGTACAGAGGAGCCAGCAAACCTAAGAAAGGGTTGCATCCTTATAAGCCAATAAGTTATATACTCCCAGCTAGCTATGCTGGGCACCAGAATTCCCTTTCCTATAATCTAAGGGGAACTGAAGAGAGTCTTAAGTGGGTCTCATGAGTGTCTACCCTCTCCCCAGGTAAAAATGTTAACATCTCAATCTCATGGGCATTTCTTGCATATGACCACAATTGCTCTATTATACAATAGCTATGTTCATGCCCATCCCAGAACAAACAGCTACATTATAGTTCTCCATTAGTGATTAATTCTATCCTTTTTCTTGGTTTATTCATCTCATATTTCTCTACAGATTATTGTTTCATGTCTAATTCTGATAATTCATATCTCAAACTTGTAGTAAGAGGTTTCTGGCCCAGACTTTCAGGCTTAGCCTCAAGGTTTAGGCCCACAGACCCACAGACCCGCAGAGACACACAGATGCTTACAATAGTTTTAGGCTGACCAGCATAAGACCCAGGCATATAACTTGCTAACTCTTTACCCTTAATCTAACCTATGAGTCTTATCCTGTTCAGCCATGTGGCTCGGTACCTTTTCTCAGAGCAGCATAGTTGTCCTTTGTTTCTTCTGGCTTCTGTCTAGCCTTCTGCTCTGTTCTTCCTGTTCCTAGAGTCTGGTAGCCCCGCCCACACTTCCTGTCTGCCTTTGGCCAATCAGTGCTTTTTATTAAACTCATAGGTGGGGACAATTATTTATAATGGAACAACATAATTCCCCTACACATACTCTTCAAAAACTACTACTAGATGTCATGGGAAATAGCCCTTCTTTTCTTTTAATGCCTAGGTTTCTTTGATTTGAGTTTCATTTTTAAAAAATTGTCTCATAGTAGTTTGGTCTGAGTCAAGAGTCATACCATTAAGGTACTTCAGGACTCTTACACAGTATACCAAGTCCCCCTCACACATGGTCCCATCTCTAGTTTTCTACTGCCTGACTCTAGTCAAGTCATTCAAACTCAGTGACCAGCCTGTGGTCCTAATGTAAAAACCATCTAAGCCCCTGTCTTCCACTAAAACCTACAGGCAAGGTATCATGGAGCCAGCAGACACACCATGTTTCCTCAGCACACTTGCCAACATGTGCTTGTCCCACGAGAGGCTGGCAGACCGAATAAACATGACCTCCATACATTCTAGCACACCAGGTTTTCTTTGGACGCTCAGCTTTTCTTTTCTTGACCTGGATACTGTTTTGTCTTATAATTTAATCAAGAAGAATTATTTGCCAGTAACCATGAAAAGGATGCAATGTGTAGCTAGAAGACAAAGGGGTGCACTTGTAACCATCTGAAATCATTACTCCCCAGGAAATAACATAGCATAAAAGTCAGTGAAATGATTGCTTAAAAATGTGAGCTGCATACAGAAAGCTATTGCAGTTTTGCTAAGATGTATCAGGGAGGAAGAATAAATGAAAGGAAGGAATTACCATTATTAATTCGGGAATTTGAGGATTTTCTGTTTTCTTTATAGTTTTTGTTCTTTCTAGAAACTCTTATATACATGAGTATTATTTTTTACTAGAAAGATACATAACACAGGGGGAGATTTTAAATACCACATTTTTCTTCAGAAGGATGTAAGACATACCTCCACATCTCTATGAGAAACTATAGCAATAAGTGGTTTTAAAGGTTTTCATGATGTATGTGTGTGTGTATATATATCTTCATATGCATATGTATACTTTTTATACAGTGTATTTCCCAATTGTTTTATGTTTCCTAGCATGTACTTTCATGATTTTTATCCTTTTTTATTTCAAAACACCAGCTAAAAGCTTCTCTTTTCTATGTAGGTTCATTTTAAAGGACAGTCCCAGACCAGTGCTATAACAGAGTCATTGTCTTGATTTTTTTTTTCAGAGTTTCAGGAGACTTTCTTGGGACCTGTGCATGCTTGTAGATTTGGTTTTTTTCCCAAAATATCTCCATCTATCACACTGTGAAGCTCTGCCAAAAAACACTTAAATTTAGTTTTTCTTTTGGCATTAGTGGGAGGAAATGTTTCATTGGCCTGGTCCTGGCAAAAATAAATGAGCTTTATTCTGTGAGGGCCTGCACAGCCTGAAAGAAAGGAAGGAAGAGAGAGAGAGAGAGAGAGAGAGAGAGAGAGAGAGAGAGAGAGAGAGAGAGAGAGAGAGAGAGAGAGAGAACCTAGAAAGGAATCAGAAGTTACAATTAATAAAGTAGGAAGGACCAATTCTTCAAACTTCTCTGACCCTTCCAGGCTTTGGAACCTTGGGAGTCACAGGCAAGCGTTGTCTCCTCTGTGTTCCTGTAGATGAAGCAGCCTAATCAGGAGCCAGGCTGGAGGCACAGTTTGAAAAGAACCACTGTTGCTTTCTATGGTTTTCTTTTTCCTTCAAGAAGCTGCTTTACCTGTCCAGTTTGTGTTGAGATGATGGGAGGGATCCAGGTATTCTTCCTGGCAGCCCTGTTTCCCCTCTCGCATCTTAACACACCTCCCTCCTTCCCTGACCACATACCTCAATGTGTACCTTAGAATGAAGTGGATTTTATCTGGATTAACCTTTATTTAAAATTGTTTGTTTGGTTTTTTTTTTTTTTTTTTTTGCCACTTGGCAAAACATAATCAAACTCAAACCTGATTAAAAATCATGAAAACTTTGTCTTGCACAAATTCAGCAAATAACAGGTTTGTGATTTGGTCAAACCATGCCACTCTTATACCCTTGTTTCTTCAATTGTAAAAGAGAAGCTTCATAGGAATCATATTGAATATCTCTTTCTCTACAAAAGTCAATGCTTTACAGAAAGTTTGGGCCTGTGCTGTGCTGTGCTGTGCTGTGCTGTGTGTGTGTGTGTGTGTGTGTGTGTGTGTGTGTGTGTATGTGTGTATAATTGTGTGTGTGTGTGTATGTATATATATATATATAGTTGAATATATGTATTCAATTAAAAGGTGGTACTATAGAGAAATTGGGGGACATAAAGCAGTATGAGTTTTGTAAAAGTACCTTCAATACGTATCTCACCTTCTCTTAGTGTTCGGATAAGTCATGCCTGAGGACGCCTTCCCTAAAGAAGAGAGTTTCAGATGTCAATTTGGAAGGGAAAAAGGACTCCGGAATGCTTAAGTACATCAGGCTCCAGGTATTCACACGTGGATAAGAAACATCCATGAGACATTAACAAGAAAGAGCTCCCTTATAACCTACCAATGAATAATTGAGACACAAAATGGAAGCTGTCACTATAAATTGCTATAAATTGTTGCCATAAATGACTTGTAACTGGTGAACAAGGCACCACCAAATATGCTTGAGGAGAAAAGTCCTTCTTGCTAAGACAGACAGTTGCCACAGAATGAGGCCTAGAAGTTTGGGTGGGTACCTCTCACACTCTGCTGTCTCCAGTGAAGCCAATCCCCCACTGGCATGTAATGGCTATCTACCGGATTCTAAATGGGACCATCTACATTCACATGCCAAGTCTGCTTTTCTGTCTCTAAGACTTGGGCAAGGGCTGGATTGTAGGAGTATGCCTATCTGAAAGAATTATTGCATGGATTAAATAAAATAATACATTGGCCTACTTATCCAGTATTGGCACTGTTTTCATGTTCTTACAAACTAAACTTGAAGTCATCTCTTTTCCTTGTGGGGAGAAAAGGTTTTTCATGTTTTTCTATGTTTTCTAATGTTTAAATTAATAACTTACCTGTAACCTGAATACACACACACATCCTAGTTTATGTGAAATAATGGATTAAGTAAGACTTTGTGGGTGGACCTATGTGCCCATAGTCATAATGTATGATCACATTGTTTAAAAGTCTATGCTGCCTTCAGAAATTAATTGTATGAATGGACTCCTTTATAAATTATAGATCCTGTATGGTTTTCAGGGGAAATCTGCTAGCATGGAGAAAGTAAAAGAAAGGAAGCTTCCTTTAAAATCTTCAAAACTTTAAAGACAAATCTGTAATATAAAGTTTTTGAAACGTCTGGCCCTAGGTTAGGACCTGCATACAGCCTCACCCCCACTTAGCCCTAAATAATGACTCAGACGCTTATATTAATTGCATGTTGTTTGGCCAATGACTTGGGTTTATTATTAGCTAACTTTCACATCTGAATTCATTTTTCTTAATCTGGCTTGTTACATGGCTCATGGTTTACCTGTACTGTGTTATACTTACTTCTTGGGTGGCTAGATTTTTGTCTCTCTCTATTCTGCCTTCCTTCCCCTGTATCTATGCTTAGATTTCCCTCCTATTTCTAAGCTGCTCTGTCATAAGCCAAGCAGTCCCTTTATTAACCAGTGATATTCACAGCATACAAAAAGATATCCCATACAAATACACGGTTGTTGCTTTCTTTGTTCCCCATAGAGGTGACCATAGTCCATGGTTAATTTTTTGAGTAATTGTAAAATTGTTTTTGTGTTCCATATGATGAAAATACAAGATCAATATTCCTTTCTCACTTTTCTCAACTAATAAAGTATAAGGTTTACATACCATATTACTTAACTCCTCTCCCATTTTAGGAAATATCTTACAGTCACCCAAGGGAGCCAGAGAAGGGAGGTGGTTCAGGAGTTTCAAGAAATAATAGTTATCTTAAAAGATTTTGAAACATGATTTGTGTCCCTCCCCCAGGTGATGAGCTTGTCACCTGCTCCCCTGTCTCTGCTAATCAAAGCAGCTCCAATTCTGACAGAGGAGATGTATGGAGATATCCAGCCTGCTGCCTGGGAACTGCTTCTCAGCATGGATGAGCACATGGCAGGGGCAGCAGGTAAAGAAACATAATCTAGGATCTAGCTTCTATGGCCATTAATGACCACAGTGTTCTTCAATTCTATGTCTGGATGATGGGAGTTTCTAAACTTCTAGAGAGTTCTAAAGAGTGGTATGCTTCTAAGGAAAGGAGACCCATGTTTTCAGGGCTTCCTTCAAACTGTATTTATATAATTTGCATTTATACAAGATCATCAGTTTACTCTCCAGGGTATTTGTGTTCTATGACTATGATGGAATTCTTTGGGGCTGGAAATGAACTTCAGCTGGTAGAATGCTTGACCATTATACCCAGATCCCTGGGTTGGGTCCTCAGTGCCACATATAGCCAGGCAAGGGAGCACATACTTATACCACTTGCACTCAGGAGAGGAAGGCTGGGGGAACAAAAGTTCAGCATCATCCTTAGCAACATAGTGAATTCAAGGTCTGCCAGAACTACGTGTCTCTCTCTCTCTCTCTCTCTCTCTCTCTCTCTCTCTCTCTCTCTCTCTCTCTCTCTCTCTCTCTCTCTCACACACACACACACACACACACACACACACACACACACACATACACACAGATGCACACATGTACACATACATACACACACATACATACACACACACACACACACACACACACACACACACACACACACACCCCTAGCCCAGAGGACTACTGTGTACAAAATGACAGATGTAATACATTTTGTTTGTTTAGAAATCTTGAAGATATGAGTTTGAGAGCTCAGCTATTTCACAGAAGGGCTACTTGCTTATAGTATTGGACAGCTGACTGGTACTCAGGTTGCTATAGACTATTTTATCACAGGTGAGACTTTCAAAATTACTGTAGACAATTGCTTATGGGCTTTGAGGAAATAAGTTATATAACCATTGTCTAACTTTACATGGTATTTGTTTGGTTTTTGAAGTCATGACGTTTGTGATGATATATGCCTATAGTTCCATCATCCAGGAGACTGAGAGAGGAGAATCCTGAGTTTGAGGCCAGTCTGGGTTAGATAACTGACTTCCAGTCCAGCCTGAGATATATGATAAAACTCTGACAAAAAGAAACTTCAAGGATTAAGGATGCCGCTCACTGGCCACGCACTTGCTTAGTGTGTACAATGTTCTAGATCCATCTCTAGCCTGAAAATAAAGAAATTAAAGTAGTGATTGATTTTAAGTGAATAGAGCTGACGACGTCTATTGTTAGTCATAAGACACTGGTGTGCTGGTATATGTGGCAGCTGAAGCAATGGGTGCCTAGTATCCCTTGAGAAGAGGGGTCAGTAGAATGAAGGAGTGTAGAGATACCTTGAAGCACTGGTCTTTTCAAGCATCTAGAGAAATAAATTCAGCAGGAAAAAACCCCTCCAAATGATGAGAAAAACAACAGAGCTTTCAACTTCCAAGGCCATGAAAGCAAAGGATAATAATTCTTCTCAGATATTTTTATGGAGGTGTTAAGAGGAAAGACCTGCTGTTAAAATACACACACACACACACACACACACACACACACACACATTTGGTCTTCTGGCAGCTTATGACTATTATGACAAACCTATGTTGGTAAGAAGACAAAAGTAGAATCCTCCAATAGTGTAAAATGCAAACCTGGTGTTTAAAAATTGAGGTCAGGTGGAAGACACCAAAAACAAAGAGTAGAAATTTATATGGCCAGTAAGCTAAATGATTTGTGAAAAGTTAATGTTCACAGTAACTAGCATTTATGGTAGAATTATGTCTTGTTTTACTAATAAAATTTAATTTGTTTTGTTTTGCTTGGGGCTTTATCAATGGCTGTTGTTTTTGAGAGGCCAGACTGGCTTTCAACCTCAGCCTCATTTTAGGACTACAATTGGTGTGTGTTCTACTGCCTGGCACAAGTACCTCTGTTTTATACAAGAACAAACTCAGAGTTGAAGACATTTGTGGAAGTTTGTTCCAGTTAGATCAGAGAGCTATTACCTCCAACCCAGACCTTTAAACAGCACACTATAGACAGTCACACTTTGTATCACTTTACTAGAGGGGAAAAATGCATTTTGGAGCTTAAGTGCACTTCACATTCCACAAAGCACCTTTCTACTGTACTGGAATGGTAAACTTGAAGGTGGATACTATTGAATACTTGTCCTTATTCTTCCTGACTAGAGAAGAAATGGAAATGTGAGGTTAAAAGTCTTGTTCAAGATTATGCAGCAAAGATGTGTCAGAGCTATGGCCCAACCTCAGTTCTGTTGGCATCCGTAAGCGTGGTGTGGGGCTCTCGGGAAAGGGTGTTTGCAGCTTATGTCCTGATGGCTGCCCCTGGCCCTTCTGACTGTGCTGTGAGGGTTTTTTCTCATTATTCACAAACCCTATAACTCACCTCCACACCCACATTTCTTTTATTGATATTGAGCTTTTGCCAACATTTAAGATTTTTAAGTCTTCTGATTCTTGAAATCAGTTTTGCCTCTCAATCTCTGGGAAGGGCAGATGTTCTGATTAGAATCTACATCTACATTGTGGACTTTGCTTTTTGTATGGCTGATAGAGCTGAGGTTGTTTAAAAGATTATCTTCCTTGTTTCTGCCTCAGAACACTACTGAAGAGTCTAGCCCTTTCCTAAATAGCAAATCTCACTGTATAGCTTTTTCTATGCTTTCTCTGGCTCTGCCTTTTCACCATAAGCCAAAAGAAGCTCTGCTTAGAATGAGTATTCTGCTGAAATGTCAGGCTGTCCCTGCTTTGACACCAGCTATTAGATGTCCCCAAGTTTGCTGTTTAGCTTCTAATGACTGAAACATTGTTAGCTATGGCCCCACTTGGAAGTGGTTGTGAGGAGAGGGGAGCGGATCCCATAGCCCTTCAACCCCAGAAACAATGCAGCGTCTCAAGTGTGCAACCAAAGAACTAATTGTCGGCTGTCTCTAGCCGCTATGTTCCTGCTGTGTGCGGTGAAGGTTCCTGAAGCTGTGTCAGACATGTTGATGTCCGAGTTCCACCACGCAGAGACCGTGCAGAGGCTGAATGCGGTCCTCAAGTTCCACACGCTCTGGAGGTTTCGCTATCAGGTCTGGCCAAGGATGGAGGAGGGAGCGCAGCAGATTTTTAAGGTAAGGATGCTTGGAAATTAGATCAGCGCAACCCACCTAGGGCTTGTTTAAATCCATGAAACACAGATCCACAGAGCGCAGCCAAAGAATTCTTCCCTCTGAATGTCTCTGCAAGCTTAATTCATATATAAATAAATTCTATTTGATTAAACAAATTGGGATATACAAGAATATAGAACAAGAAAATCAAATCAGTAGCAGCTGGATTGTTTCATTGGCATCCTCTGGGTAAGCACCTGAGTGTGGATTGTATCCATCTAGGCATCTTGTTTACATAGCAGATGTGTGGTGCAGAATAGAGTGATTGCACACTTGTGATCATTTTGTTAAAATAATTCGTTTTACTAAAGAGTAAACTACGGCCCAAAGAGGATCATCCTGTGCCCTGTAACAGAAAAGTCTTAGAAAACACCGCTTTTCTCTGAGATTCCTAGGCCTCTAAGAGCCGCTCAGACCCCCTGACACCCACTAAGGCCGACTGTGTTTAATTCTACCTCCGACTCTTTCCAGCCTCTACTCCATTCTAATCGCTTCACTCCTCTATGTCAACTAACAGATCCCGCCTCCCAGTATAAACTTCACCCTGCCCTCGCCAGTACTTGGAATGCCATCGGTCCCGATGTTTGACCCTCCGTGGGTCCCTCAGTGCAGCGGGAGTGTCCAGGACCCCATTAATGAAGACCAGTCTGTGAGTGTCAGTCTCCACACCTTGCGTGGATGCATGAAATCATTTCGCCGTTCTTGTCATGAGAATACAGTAACACAGAAAGGCACGGTAGCCCACAGTATCGGGAACAGTAGAAACTAGCTTCTGCCAAACTAAGTTTTGTTTTTCTGACAAAGCATCAAGCAGGCATTTATTTGCTGGCAAACAAAACATTTTTTTCCCTGCTGTTTGTTGTTTTATTAATTTAACTGCAACGTGTGAGGTGCCTGGTGGTTGAAGACATGGTTCTTGCAAGAGTAAGAACTGAAAACTCACCAGTTTCTGATTCTTATTTATTTCTCTTTTGATGATCATCACCACCATCATCATTGCTACCATCACTCAAAACTCTAGGAGTTACAGTCTTTGTATGTATCACTGCCGCGTGTAACAGACTCAGCTAGGTTTATATACAAGAAAAAAAAAATGTACCTTTTGAAATAAATGAGTCTTCAAAATACATCTTTATCATCTAGTGAATAGCATACCTCTACATTACCAATAATGCTTTTTAAAAACTCAAAAATGAAGCAAAAACAGAAAGGAAACACACCTCAGTGCAAACCTACTGTTATGTCCATGAACAAATCCACACGGGATTTCCATAATTACCTGTGTATATATTAAATATATTTTATGTATTTCCCAAAAAACCTCAGAAAGATTATACCATTGCCTTCTATTTTATACAAAAATATGGTGTTTTTTGTAGATGCATAAATCATCTCTTGCTTCAAGGAGTATAAGCGATGGTTAACTATGAGCCAAATATTAGTGGTATGGCTCATGAATATACATTTTTGATGCTCTGAATGATACCTTGGAAGACGTTTCATGAACATCTTTAGTCTCAGAACAAAAGAAAATTATTAAAGAATGCATTTATTAAATACATGGGGTGGGGCAGATATTAGACAAGAAACTTACAGAAGAAAGATGAGTTCTTGGCTTCAGATGCTACCCTGTAACATCTTTAGCTTTGAGATTGGAGGGGTCTTGTGACTTATGAATTTAAGACATCCCAAAGGTTACTTTTTTAAAAAGGTTGTTAGGTCAGTTGGAGATGTTTGTAGTTAATGGCTATTAAAGGTATTAAAAATAGCCCAAGATAATTTTGGCTTTCAGTTTGCAATATTCCTATTTTCTGCAAACGAGAAACTCTAGTCAGTGGATCTACAAAACTGTGAACACCAATGGGATTTTTTGTGATGTGATGTGGGAGGAGACTTCAGCTCATACTATTATATGTTAGTTATTTTGAACAGTAAAAAAAAAAAGTTATTGGTGTTTTAATTCACACATCTTTGGAAACACTAGTTAAATATACGAAGTTAAATTGAACATTTCTGCAGGGCTTGCAGAGGCTTTTTTCTAGACATTTGCACATTCTTTGTGGAACAATTTGTTGAGTTCTTTCCTTCCCCCACAATGTTGTTTTACTTACCTCCCTCCCATATGCTATCTCTGTGCCTGGTGACCCTGTAATGACAAGGGAAGCACAGCTGTTTCTGCTCTCACATGTGCAGTCACTCAAGCATCTGCTCCACCAACATGAGTATCTCTGACTCTTCTCCCATGCAGGTGGCAGCTCCCTTTGATACAAATAACTCCTTTCCAACAAGGGATAAGAAATGGTTTCCAGATTTGATGTCCAGCACTCTCTTTTTCCAGTTCCTACAGTATGCCTTAATACAGACCAGCGTAGCTGCCTGGCTCTGAAAATTAACCATGCGATCCAATGCTGTACAGTTTATCTTGGTAAACAATATCCTATCTAACATTGCTCCTGTAAAGAAGCCAAGATCTCCAGATGTCTCTAGAACCATTACTGATTATAGGGCAACAGAGAGATGCGAACTTGCTATTATACTTCAAATTGGCAAGGAAAGACTCTAGGGGTCACTGTTTGCTCTGGTCACTGGCTCTGTCTACAACTCTCAGAATCTACCTCAGTATAAGTATCATCACTAAGAAAGGTAGAAAAGGTAGAAAAGCATGGGATGAATCTTCTCTCCTTTGTCTCTACCTTTCACCTGTGGAACAGGAAATTGGTTTTAATTTAATTCAACCTGGGTGACACTTTATAGTGTCCTACTTTACATTCAGTAACATTTTACTACAAAGTATTTTCAGTGTTCCATTGTAGTTATTGATGAATGCTATTTACAATGTGCCAAATACTTAGTAATAAATCATCTAACTAACTTATTTGAGAGCCAGCTCTTTCTTCCTCCTTTGCATATTCTATTTTATTGTCCTTATATGATAAACATTACAGCCAGTTTAATAAAGTTCTTTATATCTAAATTGTGAATTGCTATCCCCTGAACTTACATTCTTGAAGAATAACAATGATGAGTGGGGGGGGGGGTCACCAACTATAGAAATTTAATTGTGTGTGTGTGTGTGTGTATGTGTGTGTGTGTGTGTGTGTGTGTGTGTGTGTGTGTGTGTGTGTGTGTGTAGGTGGACAGACGGACGGACGGAGAGACAGACAGACAGATAGATAGATAGACAGATAGATAGATAGATGTGATAATATATAGTTAACAAAATTAAACTGGATTATGAGAGTCAGCCACAGAGCCAAGCCACAAAGGTCAAGAAGTGCTGGTCCACATCTTTAATCCTGGCTTTAGGAATGTGGAAAGAGGAAGTTAAGATAACTAGGCACAGGGAGAAAAGAGGAGTTTTTCAGTTTTCCCAGATACTTGTTTGGTGGTCTGAAGAGAGAGAGGTTTGGAACAGGAAGATTTTGTAGAGACAGGCCTGAGGAGTTAGTGAGTGAGATGTGACTGTGCTTTGTTTCTCATCTCTTTGATATTCCAGCTTTTCCCTAATATCTGGCTCAGGTTTTTATTATATACCAAATAGAATTCATGCAATGGATATCTGGGTGGATGGATAGATAGATAAATAAGTGTATGGATGGGGGGAAAGAGAGAAAGAGAGAGAAAGAGGTGAATTAGGTCATGAATGACTGATATTTCCTGAAGGCAAACTCCCACCTTTGAGCGATTTGCCTATGAGTCTGTAAGAAGTGTGGCCATGCACTTGCTTTTATGTCTCCACAGAAATCCTTCTCTGCCCGAGCTGTATCCCGCTCTCATCAGAGGGCAGAGCACATCTTAAAGAACCTGCAGCAGGAAGAAGAGAAAAAACGCCTTGGTCGGGAGGCAAGCCTCATTACTGCTATTCCCATCACCCAGGAGGCTTGCTATGAGCCCACCTGCACACCCAACTCAGAGCCTGAGGAAGAAGGTGCCTTGACATCTGGAATTTCATGATGGGGGGCATACTACAGGGAAAGGTCCTGATTCAGATAAACAAGGATATGCCCTCCCCTATCTCTCCCTCACAAGGAGAGAAAAAAAAAATGCTATTTCTAAAGTTAAAATTGTCCTGTCTCTAGAGAATGGTGGTAACCTTGAATAAATCAGTCTGATAGAGGGCTAAGCATTGGTTGTGGTTCAGGAAAGCCCAGTCCACCATGTACAAGACAATCAATGCACTGAATCTTCCTTATTAAAAATTAGTTCATTTATCAGCCACTTTTCAACTTCCCAAATATAGATAGCTTTCTCTCTCATGATATATCTATAAAAAAAAATGATTTGTGAACCATACTAAATCCAATGATTCTCTGTTCGATTTTTGTGGAAAATTTTACAAGGAATTTTCTGCTTCTGTTCACTTTGTTTTCTAAGTGTGTGCTAAAGTTACTCAAGCATACTGGTTTGAGACTAGCAGTACTTGATGTAAGCCCAACTTTATCTGTGGTGATGATAAATTTGACTTATAAAACCAAATCTCACATCCCCTGTTCTGCTTGCTAGTAGAAGAAGTCGCCAATCTAACATCCCGACGGCTGTCTGTGAGTCCATCCTGTACCTCCAGCACATCCCACAGAAACTACTCCTTCCGCAGAGGATCAGTCTGGTCCGTACGCTCAGCAGTCAGTGCTGAAGGTGTGTCCTCTGGTCACTCTGTTGTTCATGATGACTACATTGTTCTAAAGCATATTTTAGTATCAGAAGAGCTTTATGGCTTCAAGTTTATCTTTAGTTATGTGATCAATTTTTTGAGATCAAGGTGTTTGTTATATTAGCATCCAGCTTTATTCTTTCGCTCAGATGTATCTAGTTGTCCCATTTATTAATTGCTAATTATCATGGACACATGACTGTGAGCAAAGTGGTCTATCTCAGGATTCTGTCATACTAATCGGCTTAGGTTTCCATCTTGATCCCAACCCAGGCAGTCTGGGGTATAGCCTTCCTGTTAAGTTTTTAAATTTGAAAATTGTTCTCTCTCACTTTGTTTTTTTTTTTTTAATTTCTGAGATTATTTTAGTTATTCTTGATCTCTTGGCATTCCTGTGTGAATTTTAAGATGAGTTCACCAGGCAGATGTATTTTAATCATGTGTTCATGAATATGGGTTATCTGTCAATTCATAATATTATAATGTGCGTGATATTCAGTTTACAGATCTTACACTTCTTTTGTAGGATTTATTCCTATTTTAATTTTTATAGTGGTTCTTGCCAGTTTATAGGAACTTGTTCTTCAAATTTCACTTACTAGAGTTTTCATTACTAATATGTGGAAATAAAAGTTAATTTTCCCATAAATATTTTATCACCTCAAAATTTGATGGTTTCTTTTGATTTTTTGTTTATTTTTCCAGACAAGGTTTCTCTGTGCCATAGTTCTGGCTGTCTGGGAATTCACTCTGTAGACCAGGCCAGCCTTGAACTCACAAAGATCTGCCTACCTCTGCCTCCCAAGTGCTGGGATCAAAGGAGTGTGCCATCACCCGCAAGATGGTTTATTATTTTCAGTGATATTTTATGTATGTTCTTTAAGATAATATATATAGTCATGTCATTTACAAAGAGAAATTATTCATTTTTTTCTCATGTAGTGTCTTTATATTTCTTGTTACTGACTACTTAGCCCTGCTAAGTTGCAAGGACAATGTTATTGCAAACAGGGACACTATATATATTTTGTCTTACTAGCTGTCCTGGCGGTCCTATGGGGGAAGTATTTAGCCTTTCCCCATCAATTGTAATATTAACCATAAATTTTTATTAATTAGTCTTTGCTAAGTGAAGAAAACTCTTTTTGATTCTCACAATTTTTCTATTTTAATTGTGAAAATAATAGTATGTTTGTCAAATGGTTTCTATGCACAAATTAAAATTCTTGTGTTTTTTTTCTCTTCATTTAATTGTCATGGTTTGTTGTATTACATTTTTCATGTCTTTGAGATGGAATGTAAGCATGGTATAACTTTCCATTCCAAAGACATACCATCTTGTTAATAGTAAGCAGTCTTTCTTTTACATGGTTCTACATCCCATTTGACAATACTTCGCTGAGGATTTTCACCCCATGTTCATAAGGGATATTGGTCCACAGTTTTCACTTCCTATATTGGCATCATCTAGTTTCAGTGTCAGAGCATAAACATAGCTAGGTGTATACACAGATATAAATGCTGTTCTTGCTGAATCCCAAAAATAGAGACATATAGTTTTACTTTTTATAATTATCAAAGTCCTTTTAATTCCCTCTGTGAGTTATGATTTGATTGACTGGTGTTTTAGAGTCCTGGTAATTACTACATATTTGCGAATTCCCCAAGTTTCCTGTTGCTATTAATATTTAATTTCATTACTATAGAGTGAGAAAGCACAGACTGTGTGAATTAGGCCTTTGTACTTACCATGGCTTCTTCACTGAGTACATGCTGTTCTGTGCTGGGTAGCAGTGTTTCTTTCCATTGATATTTGGGTGTCCTGGTTTGCAACCCTGTTTAAGTCATTGATTTCCTTGTCTAGCTGCTTTCTTATGAAAAATTATGTAGTCTCAGTGATTATTTTCACTTTCTTCTTGTGGGATGAGGAGGTAGGATTGAGAATAACCAAATAAAGCTTTTATCTTCCAGCCCTTTGCAGGACCTCTAAAATCTCATTAGTCACAGAAGTTTAGAGTGGAGACTCAAAGACTCAGCATTCTTTATATTCTATAAAAACTGTTTATTTAGTATTAATAATAAGTGGATTTATGTTCATATCAATCTACTGTTAAATAACTGTTTCCTTTTGTGACCTCCACTGCCCTTTTATTTGTTCTAAGTGAATTATCAATTTTAATATCTATTGTATTTATCAGGTAAGGACATTAATATGACTGGGTTGCATCATACCTACCCTAAATGCACATGCTTTCTGCTACCTAATGTTCATGCTTATAATCTCTGACACATGTTTGTGATACGTGGCATCTATGAAGAAATGCCTTTGTCCTCACTTATACTTTTGTTTTCTCTGATTTCATAATATGAACTAATTTCCTACCTCAATATGTCTGTACTTCTCTTTCTGTGCTGATTAAGACTAATCACAGTGCTTGGCACGTGGACTAATTTTGTTGTTTTATAGAGGGAAGCACCTTTTTTAAAATTTTAGCAATATCATAGATTGTACTGTCAAGCAGGATTTGAACTGCAAATGATTGTTGCATTTGGAATTTTGTTTCTCCCTCCAGATGAGGAACACACCACTGAACACACACCCAACCACCATGTGCCTCAGCCTCCGCAAGCAGTATTCCCAGCATGCATTTGTGCAGCGGTCCTTCCCATTGTTCACTTAATGGAGGATGGAGAGGTGCGAGAAGATGGAGTGGCAGGTATCATCTGGCCAGCCAAACTATTCCATTCTTAGCCTGCTTGTCTGACAGGAAACAGCAGGTTTCTTTTTTGAACATACAATCTACCTACTATACACTCGATGGTTCTGTGTACATGTTATAATTATGAGTGTTTAACATAGCATGTTAGTGTTATCACTTCTCTACCTCCTCTTTTGCTACTTTTACTGCCATTACCAAGAAATTCCATTAAGATAGTTCACTAGGGACATGAAAAAAAATTATGAGCAGAAAATATAACTGTCCATATTTGACTGTCAAGAAGTCATACAGTGATTTTTCTCACCTCAGAAATCTTAGCTATTAATTCAGTCACAACAAAGCCTTCATTTCTGTTTGCTGATCACTCCAGACATACCTGTAAAGTGAGGTCTGAAAGTAGAAATAATATAGGGATAAAGTAGCTATGTTTATAGTGAACAAAACGTTAATATTCTTTTTTATTTAAAAAAAAAATACTTTAACATACCCACCACTGTTCTTCCTCCCTCTCCTCTTCCCAGTCATCCTCCAGCGTCCCCCAACCCCCTCCCCCATCCATTCCTCAGAGAGGGTAAGGACTCCCAGGGTGAGTCAATGCAGTCTTGCCATATCCAGGTAAGACCAAGCCGCACCCCCCAGTATCAAGGCTGAACAAGGTGTTCCTCTGCAGAGAATAGGCTCCAAGAAGCCAGTTCATACACCAAGAATAAATTCTGGTCCCACTGTCAAAGGCTCCATAAACTGCCCGTGCTATTTGACTGTCATCCACATTCAGAGGGTTTAGTTGAGTCCCACAAAGACAGCTGACCGGGGAGCTATTAGGAGCTCACTAACTCTGAAATGACAGCTGGGGATCCCACAAAAAGTTAATATTCTTTTTGCCTGTTTTTTTTCTTTTTTGTCCTTTACTATGGATTGAACCCAGGGCCTTTTGTATAATAACCAATAGCTCGAACATTGAGATGTACCCAATCCTCTTATTTCTTAAAAAAAAAAAAAAAAAAAAAAAAAAATTAAGACAGAGTCTCATTAAGTTGCCCAGGCTTGCTTTAAACTCACTTATAGCTGAGGCTAGACCTTAACTTAAATTTCTCCTGTCTCGGCAACTCTTGCTGAGTAGCTACAATTATAAGACTTTGCCAAAGACTCAGTTAAGTTTAATATTTTTCCAATTTTTAATATCTGTACTTCAAGAGCACAAGATTTAACTATTAATATTAAAACTCAATAATAATTTTTAATATCCCCAAAATGAGTAAAAGATGTAAACAACATTCTCCGGGCCAACAACACAGTTGAGTAAGCAAAACTATCTTACATTTTGTTTACAGAACTGTAAACGTATTTCAAATTGACTATCAAAAGTAGTGAATAAACAAGAAAAATATAATGCTAACACCTCACAAAAAAGGCATAAATTTGGGACAAGCATTTTAATGCTGTTTCAAAATATGCCTAAAAGGCTGAAAACTATAAGTCCCTTTGGCATAGAGTTGGATTTTTTAGTATGAAAGGGCATTATACATGAACGCACACACACTCACACACCACATACATACACACATTTTAGTTATTCAGTAAGGCACTTGAAAATTAAGGCTTACAATTATATATTTCTTATTTATAGTATTTATCTGTATAGCTCTTGATTTTAATTGGATGGTTAATTTATGATACAAAAACTAATATTATTTATCAAAATGTAAGCTAAATGATAAATTCATGCTACATTCTAAACTCCTAGCTTAGACACCAGCAGAATTGAGGACCACTGTTCAAACTGAAGAACATGTGTTTTTGGCCTCTTCTCCTATGCATCCTTTCCCATTGGCCTCTTCTCCTATGCATCCTTTCCCAATGCACATTCAGGGAACCTCCTCCTGGCCTTGTGTTATAATGAAGAACTGTCCCAATAGGGCTATGTATTTTTTCCTAGGAAGATAATTACTTTCAACTCAACTGGTTTATCTTGCTGAACTAGATACTGTTTAAAGTATCTGAATAATAAAAATACATCCCTAGCTCATTTATATTTTAAGCAAATCATATTTTAGAACCTAAATAATTGCTCTAAGAATTTATGCTGGATTTAGAGAGATGGCTCAGCAGTTATGAACACTTGGGTTGATTCACAGCACCAACATGGTAAATCACAACCATCTGTAACTAGTTCCAAGGGAATCCAACGCCCTTTTCTGATTTAATCTTTGCAGGCACCAGCCACGTGAATAGTATACAAACATGCATGTATATTCAATAATATATATGAGTGAATCTGAAAATTATTTAAGTAATTAAAAATTAAATTAAAAGCTGAATTTATATAAAATGCAATGATATTTGACTTTAATTCAATGAAGACTTACATTAGCTGGTCTCCAAGGCAAGGGCAGCTGTATACACTTGCAAAGGCAGCGCTTGCAAAATACTGCCAATACCTAAAGATCAACTTACTCTTCTTTTACACAAGAAAATATTCAATGTAAACAAAACCAACAGCTTTCCATTTTTCAGTACAAAGTGTTCAGAGGACATTTTTTTTTATCATATCATGACCACATGAGCTTTATTATACTTCACTCTTTAAAAAAAATTAATGGTTATTAATTATTTTAAAATTTCACACATGTACACACTTTTAATCTTATGCATCTTTCTACTTTCCTCCAAGTCATTCTGGGACCCAGTGGGTACAACTTGCCTGGCAAGTCAGCAGTTAGATCCTTGGGACTCACACAATAGAACATTAACTTCAGAAAACCTTTGAGAGCAGAAAGGGCTCATTAAAGCTTAGTAAAATGCTTGCAAACTTCTTCTGGTTGATGGACTTATGCCACTTTCTTTTCTCTTGTAAAGTCAGTGCTGTGGCCCAGCAGGTCTTGTGGAACTGTCTAATTGAAGATCCATCAACAGTGCTTCGACATTTTCTGGAAAAATTGACCATCAGCAACAGACAAGTGAGTCCCTCTTCCTTGTCTAGAGCAGTGAATATGAGCTCTGCTGAAAGCAAGCACAGCACTTCACAGGGTATTAACATACTCCGATGGGTAGCCAAAAGATGTCTTTTAGGTCATGATGAGCAATAGTAATCTTTCCTAATGCAGTTGAGATTTCTCTGGTAATTACTTTTTACGTGTGTGCACGGTAACCCCAAGACTTATAAGAATCTCAATATTTGAAACAAAGATTAAAAGAAGTTTGGTGGTTTGAGGATTGGAATACATTTACAGAATTCTAGTGGTTTAGCAACCTTGGTGCTAGTGGGGTTATTACAGTATTTTAACATTCTACATCACCTAAAAAGCTAACCTAACAGAGAATCTGAAAGGTGTAAAACACAAGAAGCTTTCTGGAAAATAAGAAGACAAATTGATGATGTAAAATTATATATATATGTATATCAATGATTATATTTCCTGGAAGATTGAGTTTGGTTTCTGGGAAGCAGGCTTAATTACAGGCAGGCATTTCCATTTATCTTACTTTGGTTTCATTTTCTCTCATTGGTTTAAAACCTAGGAAACCAAATTAGGAAAGTCAGTTAACCTGGTGTTTGCATTACTTTCACCCCACATTCCCTTTACACCTGGCAACCATGACAAATATAACGAGTTAAAACACACAACTCTTCCATGATTTACCAGTAACCTGTAGACACAGTGCAAAGTTGTATTTTAAAATAAAATTGTCTACTGCTTAGTGATACTTATATATTATCCACGAAAGAAAAGTATTCCCTACTCATTTAAAGAGTAAGAATCACATATGGTATCAGATCTATAGATTAATTTCTCCTCTGCCATGTTAAAGGGGTGAACACAATTAAAATTAACTAATGGGAAAAGCTAGGAAAATTCCCCTCTGTTTTCAAGCAGTTAGTTTCTGCACAACTGCTGATGGGGGGCTTGGTGCATCTGTTCTTTTTCTAGGATGAGCTAATGTATATGCTGCGCAAACTTCTCTTAAATATTGGAGACTTTCCAGCTCAGACATCACACATCCTGTTCAACTACTTGGTGAGTCTCCACAGCTAATGGATTAGAAGTGATTCCTCATAGGAATCAGAAACATGAAGAGAGGTGGTAATCCCTCCCCAACAAATTCCCAATAGATGCATAATTGGAGAAGGGTCAGCAGAGGTGGGAAAAGCCGTGCCTGGCACAGTCTTTGGTGTATGGTGGATCTTCAATAAATATTATATTCTTGATCCTACTTTTAGCATTAGGAAACTTTTCTATGTTAGTTAGTTCAAGTTATTTTTAGTCTGCCCAACTCCCCTTCTCCTAGTTTGCTGTTTAACACACAAACACACACGTGTGTGCACACGTGCATTAGATAGAAATCATAAGTATAGTGTTTCATAGCAACTCTTAAGCCTTATATGGTTCCCACGGCAGTGTTATTTCTTCACATTCTTCTCCTTAAAGCACAAATAAATATGCATGTGTTTTGCAGACTGGGGCATGTTAACTATTCCAATTTTGTCCTTCAATCCAACCAGATAGGCAGACAAATAAATAGCTTTGCTGACATTGTCTTCCCTTCTGTTATGAGGGAAATAGCCATGGCATCTGCATCCACAGCAGTGTAATGAACTTAGCTAACACTGTAAAACTAAAAGTATGGGTGATGCTTGTAATTCCTTAATTGTTTCCATGACTAATTTGGTCTTCCTTCTCAGTGTCCACTTGTTGACTAGCCCAGGAAAAAATAAAAGTCCAATCCACATGAAAGCCAGCTTTGCCAAGCTCTTCTGTTGTCTTCACCTGACTAACGCCTCTGGAAGTGTTAGGGAAACATTTGAGCAAAGACCACAAATATAGGGATGATTTAACTTAAAAAAGAAAACCTAAGAAAATGGGAGCTAGAGTGTAGAAATAATGTGGCTCTATGGTTGTGGTTCTTTTGATTCAGGTGGGACTGATCATGTACTTTGTGAGGACCCCATGTGAATGGGGGATGGATGCCATCTCTGCCACACTCACCTTCCTGTGGGAGGTGGTTGGGTATGTGGAGGGCCTCTTCTTCAAAGATCTCAAGCAGACAATGAAGAAGGAGCAGTGTGAAGTGAAGCTGCTGGTCACTGCCTCCATGCCAGGTAAGCCTTATGTGTATTTATATATGCATATGTACATTCTCCTTTGAAAGAATTGGGGCTTTTCCCATTCACAAGAAAAATAGAGTTCTACCCCCTAGTATTGAATCTATTTAAGAATTTTTGTTTACTACAATCAGAAGAAATATAATACCCCATTCAAAAAGTCAGGAGTTTTGAGCTGAAAAGGCAGATATCTGAACAAAGTACTAGTGAATCCGTCCTTGAAGAGTGGCCAAGGTTAAAGATTTATTTAAGTCTATTGCAGAGGGCAGTTGGAGCAAAGCCATTGGGAGTGGAACTTTGGCACTGGCATTTGAATGACATTATTTGTATGGCAAGGACCCTGGGCCTTTGTAAACTCACTGAAAGGAGGCTTTATGAAAAGCTGGAAGAGGAGAAACAGGAAGAGGGAAAGAATACAGTGTGTGTTGTCAAGTCCAGATGCAATTTCCCTCTTCACTCAGTGCCGCCTGCTTGTCCTCGAGATGAAAGATTTTAACAATGCCTGATCCTAGTGTGGAAAGTATTAAAACGTAAGACGATATGTGTATTGAAATGAAAAGAAAGGCTGAATTACTCAGGCTGAGGGAGAGGTTGAGAACACAGGTTCCAACAGCAGAGAAGCCCACGTTAAAATCAGCCCTGCCATTTATTAGCCTTATAACCAGAATTAACTGTGAAAAAAAAATCATTTTGCATGCCTTCTTTCCATGTGTGTGTAATATATAAATGTACTTCCTAACTCACAATTATGATGAATGCATTAGTTTCTATACATAAAATCTTGTTTGTGAAAAGGCTTGATTTGTGGTAATCATGCAACGGGTGATGGATAATTAGGCATTTGTATACTGAGTAGAGTATTCAAAAGAATAGCCAACTCTTTAATTCATATAAAAAGTCATACTGTCACTCACATTCTTAAAATCTTGGCTACATAGCTAATTTAAAGTCTGATTGGGCTAGATAAGACCCTATTACCTATTTCAAAAGCAAGCAAACTAACTTAAAAAGAATTTGAAAATAACGCCAATGGAAATCAGCTTATTGATACTATTTTAACTCTAATGTTTTATGTCTTAAATGCAAACTTTCATGAAAGACTGTGTTAATAGTTATTTTGATTTTGGATAGGTACCAAAACCCTAGTAGTTCATGGACAGAATGAATGTGACATTCCAACCCAGTTACCAGTCCATGAAGACACTCAGTTTGAAGCCCTGTTAAAGGTAGGAAAACTTTATTGACAGAAATGATTTTTTATGCATATCCACGGATGGCCTCCTCAGTAATTAGAATTACATAATTAGAATTATAATTGTTATACCTGTGTCAAGGGACACACACACATAGAGATTACCACAGAGTTGGATTCCGATGTAAACACACGAGGGTTAGTTTATTCTTTTGGGCAGGTTCGAACCTGGGCTGAAACCCTATGTTCTGATGCAGAGGACGAATTTGACCCTGAGCTTAGGGGTGAGAGAGTTTTTAAAGAAAGAAGTACATGAATGGGGTGTTACATGTCTTGGCATTTCAGGATTGGGTAAAGGGATATGAAGTAGAGCAATTCTTGGAAACTATTGGTTAAACTTTCTGCACAAAACCAAGTTTTGAATCTATTGGCTGTCAGGTACATTCCTGAGATTTTTCCTAGATTTTTCTTAGACCTGAGCCCTGTCCAAAGGCACTAGATGGTCTCTCCCTGAGATAACGTTTTGTAACGGTAAATCTATGCTGTGTCAACACTGAGAGCAGGCTATATAGTACAGAAATTGCTGGTGACACAAGAAATATATGTCTTAGAATAAATCAGGCAGTCAAAGAAAGACTTTTCTATCAGTTAGAACAATCCACCTCAATAGAAGTACAGGTAATAGCTGCCCACACCTGTAAGACATTTAATGTAAAGCAATATGTATGCTAGGATGCACCTTTAGTAATCTTACCTTACTGAATAAGATTGGAACCCAGTTTTGGACCCTAATGTAAGTAGAGAAGTATAGACATGACCATGGCCCATCTTTAAGACTTCTTTGAGATCTCCAGTGAATAGCTAAGGTTCTTTGAAACTAGCAAGCTCTTAACACCACCCCATTTGCATACTTGCATCAGATGGTGGATATTAAAATTCAGACAGTGTGTCCTGTCCCCTCCATAGCTTTACTACAGCTAGTGTAAAATCAATCACAGGACCTCTATAGTCAATTTCTTTTCTGTAGTATTAAGTTTCTAGCCTGTCTGGCCTGTGGTTCCACAGTTCCTCAGACCTACAGACCCGCAGTCCCACAGAAATACACAGGTGCTTATATTAATTTTATGCTGACCAGCTATGGCTCTGGTATATTGCTACCTAGCTCTTGCTCTTAAACTAACCAATGATTCTTATCCTGTTCAGCCATGAGGCTCGGTACCTTTCCTCAGAGCAGCATGGTTGTCCTCTACATTTGCAGGCTTTTCTGGCATCTCTGTAGCATCTCTGCTCTGCTCTTCCTGTTCCCAGGGGTTTCCCAGTCTGGTAGCCCCTCCCACATTTCCTGTCTGCCTTCAGCTAATCAACATATTTTTATTAAACCAGTAGGTGGGACAATTAATTACAATGTAACAACATAATCCCACTACACTTTTCCATCAGTAGTATCATATTAGTTTGGTCATATATATCATCTACATGGAAAGCACTGGAGCCAGCCTACAATAAGCACTGGTCACTTATAGTTTAGATTATTCTTGATGCTGTTACTAAATATACTTTCCCTAATCTTGTGCCCGGGGGGTGTTATTGTCCCTTCGTGGCCTGTCACTCAGTCTGAATTAAAACTGTGCTACTCTGGACGCTGTAAGAATAGATGATTTATATTACCAACCTTCACTATATTACTTTTAGAAAAGGTATCACCATATTTTTTCTTGTCCCTATAAGAATTACCATGTGTCTTTCTAGCATATTATCTATCTGCCAGGTAATATAGTCTTGATAAACATTTATAAAATTTGTTGTTATTGTATTAGGAGTGTCTAGAGTTTTTCAACATCCCAGAATCCCAATCAACACATTACTTCCTCATGGATAAACGATGGAATCTTATCCACTACAACAAGGTAAGTGTGCAGTCATGATGTCCAAGCCTTGCCTAAGAGCAGTTTACTACTGATAAGGGGCCACTGATTCAGTTGATAAGCCTGATCACTTGGGTCTCTTGGGCTTTGGACCAAATGATTTGCCTTTCTACCCCTTAGTGTCCATATCTGTAAAGTGAAAGTGATTACAATAGCTGGGGAGGCTGTAATCATTGAAGGAGATAGGCCAGCTCAAGTACTTAGTACTTACCATAGTTTGAGACTTGGGGGTGAGGGGGATTTGTTGTTGTTTGTTTTTTTTTGTTTTTGTTGTTTTTTTGTTTGTTTTTTTTTTAATCATACTGGCAGCTTTTCTCATTGCTGTGACCAAATTCTACACTTGGGAAGATCATTTATTTTGGTTCACAGTTGAGTACACAATCCGCTGAAACCAGAAATGCATGGTGGCCGGAACTAGAGGAGCCGTCAGTCACATGGCATCTGCAATCAGGAAGCCGAGCGAAGTGTCTGTGCTCAGCTCACGTTCTCCTTTTCCTTCAGTCCAGGTCCCCAACCCTTGAGGTTAAGCTGACGGTGACAGCTAATTGTCCCATGCACACAGTAATGGCAGCCTTGTGCCTGGTTGGAATTTTAGCTATTGGGGTTTTCTTTCCTGACCTTTAAACGTGATGATGGTAACTTGATCTAATGAACAAAACAACATGTCAGGTGGTCCCCAACATCACTTCAAGTTAACCCTCTCACAGAGTAAAGTGTTTCTAATCTTGTACCCAGACTGGATGGAGCAGAGCTTTGCTGAGGAGGAAAGTTGCTTCTGAAAGGTCCTATGGAAGTGAGTAGTGTAAGGCAGCAAGAATAGAAATCATTAGAAAATAAATGAATGTTTTGTTTGCCTGACTTTTGGATAAAGAAGAAATGAAAATAAAATCTAACTAGTGTTGACCTGGTCTTTCTCTCTCTGTGTAACCCACCGCAGACCTATGTTCGAGATATTTATCCCTTCCGGAGGTCCGTATCGCCACAGCTGAACCTTGTACATATGCATCCAGAAAGGGGGCAGGAGCTCATTCAGAAACAGGTGTTGAACCTCGTCGTTTATATTCTGGGTCATGTTTTTGGCAGGGTAACCTGTATTCAAATTACTTATCTTGAGAGTCTGCAATTCTATTATGATTCTCTCTTCAGATAATGAATTGATAGATAGACTTGTTCAATAGATTGTCTCCTCAAATATGCAAGTTTTATAATTGGATCCTGATACATAAGGAATTTAGAGAAACTCCTATGAGATAATATTATGAAACATATAATAGAAATACTCTGCTATTAACTTGTTAGTTTCTAGGTATAAGTTTTCATTTCACGTGTTTATAAAGTAGTATTGAAGGAATTCATAAGTGGCATGAATTACCCTTATCTACATGTGAATTTCAAGGTCAGCATGAACTCCATGAAACCCTTTTTCAAGTAAAAGAAAAGAGATAGGGGCGAGGAAGATGGCTCAGTGCTGTGCAAGCCTAAGGCCATGAGTCCTGATCCCTGACACACATAAAAAGTTAAGAGTGATAGTGTGTATCTGTAAACCCAGTGCTGGGGATGAGGGGTGGAAGGTGGACCCACAGGGCTCTCTGGCCAGATAGCCTAACTGAAATTGTGAGCTCTAGGCTCAGTGACAAGCTGCTGTCCCAAAAATAAAGTTGAGTGTGATAGAGGAAGATGCACAGAGTTGGCCTTGGCAAGCACACCCCATGTACTGTATACACCCACACATGCACACAAAGTATACTTGCTATAGTTTGTATACTATTAACACAGCGATATAAGCTAGGTGAGAAGAGGTTAAAAAAACATAGCACCTCAAAATAGCATTGACCTGAGGACTGGAGATCTAGATTTCATCTCTACTCTGCAGCTGCTAGGACGCTAGCCTCAGTGGCTTTTTGAAAATGGGAAAAGACACAGCCAGGCAATCATACTTATGCCCAATATTGGAAAACAGAACAGTAGTCACCAACTTGCTCTCAAGTCAGACTTGGATCTTAAGAAATTCAGCAATCTGCATGCAAAACATGACTTTATATAGAATTCCAAAACTGATAATTTTCCTAATGTAATTTTAACATGTGCACATTAATAAACTTATTTTAAGTAAAATACATGAGCAATTATTTGAAGATACTTGTTTTTCTGCCAAATCAAGAATGCTACCTATTACATTAAAATATCATTTATGAGATAAATGAGGATGGCATAGCATTAAAACACTTAAGTGATTTTTTTTTTAAATTGCTACTATTAACTGCCTCCATTGCTTTTAAAAGAAAGAAGATGCCGAGTCTGTTGTTAAATATAAGGTGCTGGGGAAAACCAAAAGGTCTTTGCCATGAACAGTGTTAAATACCACCTTACCAAAGTGACAACAGCCTTTAATTTTGACAGCAAGATAGTCAAAAGCATGGTCAAAAATGCTGCATCATTGGAGTGTGTTTGTGATTATTACTCTCTCTACTCCAAGCTGGAATTCTGAGATGTCTAAGTTTCCCTGGGAGATAAAAACACAGAGGCTTATGATCTGGCTCAGAAGTTTCTGCAGCAACTGTTGATCACTCAGGAACTTTATAATCCTATCCTTTTGCCCAGTGATTATCAAGAGAAATGGAAAAAGAGACCAAGTGCCACAGAGACATGTCTTCCAAACTTTGGAGCAAATGTGTATCTGGGGCCATCAGCCTTTGAGTTAATACCTTATTCCTAGACCCCATCTTGTCTTTTCTTGAAAAGACAAACTCAGAACTTCCAGGAAACAGCTTGAGGCGTCTGTGGAGATGCAATGGTTATTGTCACTGACAGCTGGCAACCATTAGAGAAAGGCTTCTGTGTTATGGCACGCACACAAATGGGGCTCTGTGTAGTTCTAGACTCTCTTGGCAATCCCTGATTGTGCTTCCCCAGGCCACAGCATCCCTAAGCTCAGACAGCTTCAGGAACTCAGGGTCCATTAAACACCACTTATTCTTTCTGTGTGTTAAAAACACCCCTTCCTCTCCCATCCCCCCCTTTCACTCTATCAGGCAGTTTTGTTATTGAAGATCTTCAGTGTCTTCATTCTCTGACTTTCAACTTCCCAATTGTTCTTTGCTCCTGCTAGGTGTTCACCAGGAAGCTGGAGGAAGTAGGGCGTGTGTTGTTTCTCATCTCCTTAACGCAAAAGATTCCCACAGCCCACAAGCAGTCGCACGTCTCCATGCTCCAAGAAGACCTTCTTCGGCTGCCCTCCTTCCCTCGGAGCGCAATAGATGCTGAATTTCCTCTCTTCAGTGACCCTCAAGGTACTACAGGAATAAAGCCAGTCCTCTTACCTTTTCCGGAGGCCGGTGGTTCTCAAACTTGTGTACGCATCTGAGTTAGCTGGAGGTTATGTTAAATGCTGATGCCTAGACTCTACCTACCAGTTTCAGGGTCCCAAACTCACATATATAACCCATTCCCAGAGGGTGCCGGTGATGCTGATGCTGTCATTTAAAGTACTGGCTGTGGAGACCGCTGCTGGTGGCTGATTGCAGCAGATGAAGGCAGCAGGAAGATGATGGTTGAAGGGGACTCCTGAACAGCAGCGGCTTCCTCCCACAAGCCGATGGATTAGGCACAAACTGCACTCAAACACCAGTTTTTAACCAAGAGATCTTTTATTAAGCAAGAAAGGAAAATTAAAGTGGCTGTTTTCGAATTCCTGGCAGAAAAAAAAAAAAACAGCAGCATGTGACCTTGAGAGAAAGAGGGAAGGAGAAGGCCTGCCAGAGACACCTGCTCCAGTGGGCTGATGTCTCTTTAGTGTTACTGCAGGAGAATCCCTTGAATAAAACAAATAATAATTAATTAATTAAAATAATAATTAATTAAAAATCCTGAATGACATAAATCAAAACAGCAGCTGCCTCTGGGTGGGAAAGAAGTGAATGAACTGCCGCATGAGGGAACTTTAAGAAAGGATAAAAATTAGCTACATAGTCCTTAGGTTTTTGTTAACTTGAGTAAATATTGTTGCAAAACTCCCTGGATATACCATTTAAGTTCTGTGCATTTTGGTGTGACTTAGGCCTGCAGTGAGTCACAGACAGAGAAATAGCAAGAGACCCAACTGAGATCCTTGCTTTGTTACCATCCTTGACTTAGGACAAGCCACTTAAATTACATTCCTGTGCTTCAGGGCCCCTGACAGAAAGGGCTCTGGCCTCAACAGTGACGAGAAAACCAGGCCCTGATCCCAACCTAGCCAGAATATCATCTCTTAAAGAGATATTATTTATTTAACAACACAATACAACAAATGCCTATTCTGGCTTGCCCTGGTTAAATCAAAAAGTTGTTGGTGCAAACCCTCAGCTGGAGGAAGTGTTGTGCCCGTGCAGGCAGTAATGTGCTGGGAAATCATTCAGCTGCATTTGGAACAAATAGCCTCACAGTGGCATTTGATCACTTGCTTGTGCTGACATGGCTGGTGCGGGACTGATTTTGTCTCTGATGTTTCATGTTCTCACAGCTGGGAAGGAACTGTTTGGCCTTGATACCCTCCAGAAAAGCTTGTGGATCCAGCTCCTGGAGGAAATGTTCCTGGGCATGCCAAGCGAGTTTCCCTGGGGCGATGAAATCATGCTTTTTCTCAATGTGTTTAATGGGGCTCTGATTCTCCACCCAGAAGACAGTGCTCTGCTCAGGCAGTATGCCGCAACTGTGATCAACACAGCTGTGCACTTCAACCACCTCTTCTCTCTCAGTGGCTACCAGTGGATACTCCCCACCATGCTGCAGGTGCCCAGAATCTCCCCTTCTAGCTACACAAGTAACCCAGCCCTACTCAGACCAAGCAGTCCAATGAGATCTGCAAAGAAACCTTCCCATGTCAAAGTTAACTTCTTTGCTACAGCAGAGGGCACACACTGAAATTCCCACGTAAAATTTCAAGAGTTCACACTATTCTGCACTATTCTGGGATACTGTCCCAGAGTTGAGAGCTGGGATAGTCTTCCCATATCCCAAAATGTAGCATCTAGAATAGCAGCCTCAATATCCCCCCAACAACTCACTAGAAGTCACTTTCCTGCACCCCATCCCATACCTGCTGAATAAGAAACTATAGTGAGAGTCGAACACACACTGTCTTTAGCAAGCTATGAGGCAGTGCAGATATTGTAGACAGTGAGGGGACCTCTGTGTTGCCCTTGAGCCAGATGGACAACAGATTGCCATCTATTGGGACCTCAGTTTGAAAAGGGATTTCTAATGCTGTAAATGTGGGTCCAAGGGATCGGAGGAGTTGACTTAGCAAGATTTTCTGTTTCACATTGTTCAGTGTGCATCTGGCTGCACTTAGGGGTAGAGTACCAAAGACGATTCAGACAAGACCTGGAGCTGTTTCTAGTGGCCTATTTGGAGGAAGATTTTAATGAACAATATGAAAATAGCATATGTTTGTACAAAGCACAATCCATTACATTCAATGATGGCAAGAAATTTGCTTTGACCACAAGACTCTCTGACTCTTTTTTAAAGAATAGCAATTTTTCCTTTTATCCATTACCAAAAGTAATCACACTCCTCATAAACTTGAGACAATAAAGTTTGAACAGAACATGAAGATCACCTACCCGCCCCCCAGAAAGCTTTTACATTCCCTGAAAATCTACATGCAGGCATAAAAATAAAACTACATAATACCGTATTCAAATCTGTAGCCCATTTTCACGCAATAAAGACTATGGTGTGAATTTCCTATAATTATTGAGCTTTAGAGCATCATTTGAAACAACTATACTTTTGTTGTTTTGAGATTTCATCTTACCCGGGACAGAATGACTAAAGATCTAAAACAAATGAACAAAATCCCAAATCAAGTATTGATAGTGATGGTGTAGATGTGGGAAAAGGCAACACTTAGTGCTGCTAAAATGGCAAACTGGTGCCACCACCCTGGAAATCAGTGTAAAGATTCCTAAAGGAGCTAAGCGTAGATCAGCCACACAACCCAGCTTTATCACTGCTGGGTGTATGCCCAAAGGATGCTGTATCCTACTATAGAGATACCTGCTTGTCCACAGTCTCTGAAGGAAATAGAAACAGCCTAGGTTTCCATCGACTGTTGAACAACTTATAATGAAAATGTTGTATATTTACACAATGCATACACCACAATTCACTTAACAAGTTACCACTTATGACTAATTTAACTCATTTCAAGCTTTCCACTTTTACAATCCGCAGCAGGTATTTTAAGAGCATCGTGTCTAGTTCTTTCACTGAAATAAATGCCTAGTCATTAGCTTCCTGGGGGAAAATATATGTACGGTTATAGGAATTTTATGTCCATCACCAAAACATCTCAAGTAAGCTGATGCTCTTACAACCCACCCTACCCGCGTATAGAATTAGCCCTTTTCTATGTTTCCTGTGACTATGGGAAGTTTTAGAAGGAAACACACT
This sequence comes from Phyllotis vaccarum, assembly GCA_033318265.1. Classification (NCBI taxonomy): domain Eukaryota; kingdom Metazoa; phylum Chordata; class Mammalia; order Rodentia; family Cricetidae; genus Phyllotis; species Phyllotis vaccarum. The sequence continues at coordinate 17,276,459 of JARWLC010000007.1, forward strand.
TTGACACACTGTGAAGGTGCTTTCTAAGGAAGATGGTGTTTCTCTGTAGGTATACTCTGACTACGAAAGCAATCCCCAGCTTCGCCGAGCCATTGAATTTGCCTGCCACCAGTTCTACATCCTCCACCGGAAGCCCTTTGTGCTTCAGCTGTTTGCTAGTGTGGCCCCTCTCCTGGAGTTCCCGGTGAGTCGGAGCTGAGAGAGTTTACGAAGACCAACCAAACGAAGATGTTTAAAGGCAACAGTAGGGGAGGAGAAAACCCGCTCATGCTTGGGCAGGAGGCAGAGCCAGGCAGAGATGTCTCAAAGCTCCCGAATGGAGAGGAAAGAAGCTAAAAATGTGCTTGAGTTACCACTGGCATTGAATAGACCCCTGAGATTCGGCACCAGAATGTCAGATACAGAGTTATATAAGTTGAATTGCACATTGATTCTGTGATGTATATTTGAATTTATAAATCTGCAAGTCAACCGTGTTAGTGCTGAGGTGGTAAGCAATGAACTGAAAGCAGTTTTTGTTGTTTGGTTTGGCGTATGTAGGATGCTGCCAATACTGGGTCCAGCAAAGGTGTGTCAGCTCAGTGTCTGTTTGACTTGCTACAGTCCCTGGAAGGAGAAACCACTGATATTTTGGACATCCTAGAGCTGGTTAAAGCCGAGAAGCCCCTTAAGTCACTAGGTAAATGCAAAACTGCCCCCAACTGCTCAAAGAGGTGTATGTACGTATATAACTAACTATGTATAGCTAAAATTGTTATATGTAACTAAATCAAAAGCAAAAATAAATGGAACAATACTATACATTAAGTGAGTAATTTTATTTTATTTTAAAATCTACAGAATAAGGAATCCTCTGCTGTGAAAAATAATACTAAAATGTTCCTCAATAGGCCCCTACTCTAACAGTTTAATTTCAGCAATTCTAAGCAAATAGTTTTCTAGAATGGTCTTTTGTCGCTATGCAATGAACATAATTAGATATAATTCAAAGATAAAGCTTTTTGTTATACTTCAAACAATTAAAATTTCTCAGTATCTTCTATTAGGTGGATTGTTAAACCCTCCCTTACTCCCATATTTATTTTTTCCTTTTGTATAATTTTTTTCATTTATTTTACACACCAACCACAGTTTCCCGCCCCCCCCCCCATTTCTCTCCCTTTTCCTTACCCCACCTCCCACCCGTCTCCCATTCATTATCCAGTGGTTTGACTGTAGGAAGGAGAATTTTGTTCCTTTCAGATGTCAAAATGTATTGTTTGCAGAATTCAGGAATAAAATCTAAGAGATAAAAGAACTTTGGTAGTGATACGTTGTTTTTCCCGGACCCACCCATGCTGATTGTGCCTCTTTGCAGATTTCTGCTATGGAAACGAAGACCTGACATTCTCCATCAGTGAAGCCATTAAGCTCTGCGTCACTGTGGTGGCTTATGCTCCTGAGTCATTCAGAAGGTAATGTCAGTCCTCAGTTCTGTCCCTTGTGATAAATACATATGTTTGGCATATCTTTCTGTAACATTCTGGAGAGTAAGCTTCGAAAACCCAAATTTAGAAGATCCTTCATAGCAGAGGTCCTGAAAAATATTATAAATCATCCTGAATTTGAAATTCCCTAATTTGGAATTCTGTACAGAGGCTAAGGTGTTGACTTGTGTTTAAAAAAAAAAAAAAAAAAGTTTCCACTTATGTAATAAAAGCTGTTAGCAAAATTTTCAAATAGACATTTAAATCATCTGTGAAAAGCCTCTCTGAGAACTGAAGAGTGTACAAAGGGTACTGATAGCAATCCCAGGAATAGGGAAGCCAAAGGACTCAATGGGAAGTGAGTCATCCCAAAGCCAGAAAGTTGGCTCTGGTCTAATGCATAAGTTTCATCTCTTTTTAACAGCCCTACTATACAGGCTCACCCCACACACACACAGGGAGAGAGGAGCCAACCTTAGTTTGCTCACTATGTCTTTGTACATTTTTTAGATAGGCTTTTGCTCTCCCCTAGACCAGAATAAAGGGCCAAAGGGTGTCCAGGATTTATCTTCACTGAACTCTTTGAGAGAGAAACATTAAGAATCAATAAAAATGGAACCAGTAGCCTCAGGATTTTGTCACCTTTAGTGAGGATTAGGCATGAAGCTGAACGTCCAGCAGGACTGTGACTGTGGACTTTAAGAGAAGAAAATCTGCATCCTATATGGTACTAGACCCCCCAGTCCTTTGTTCTTCCTGTAAGATCCCAGCTCCAGGAGGCACTCCAGAATAAATATAAACCTCATATTGAGTTCATTCTTTGTGAATGCAGGAATGCATTCTCTTCCATTTTGTATTCTAAGTATACACATTGTTAGTTAGATATCTTGGGTTCTCATTAAGACATTGTCTTAAGGAAGTACGTTCACTGTTGAACTCCCACCAAACTTGACAAAAAGAAAAAAACCTTCTTAACCAAGTTCTCATTGAGACATGAAATTCTCTTTCAAATTACAATTTAAACACATTGAAACCAGGAAGCGTTTGTGCCTGTAATCAAAACCCCTTGTCATTGTGCGTTAAAGACCAAAGTCCACTAAATTGCAGTTATACTAGTTAACTTTTATTGATGGTACTTCTTTATTTTTCATTTGGCTCAAGTTAAACCAGAGGGCATCTTGATGCCTGAGGAAGTACAGTAGTTCCTTAAGTAGATATTTCTCGGGATATCTTTACAGGGCTTCTGTATTTGTTAAAATGAGTCCTTGTGGTGCTTAAATTATCCCCTTAAAAAGTGTATTTTATTTAAAAATAACACCCATACAAACATTTTTTTTAAATCATGTTTCTATAATTGAGTGCATGTTCATAAAGTTAGCAGATCTATATAGTTATAATTAGCACTCAGACAAAAGAATCCATGGAAACACATTATCTTCATTCCCACAGGGGAAGTCAGCTTCATTTCCTAACTGCATTTTGGTACGACAGTCTAATGAGTGATTCCTAATATCTGACTTTTGCTCATCAATAATTCTTCATGAGATTTATCCACACCATAGCATATGACTGCAGTTTTCTTTTTAATCATTCATCTACAATATTCCATTGTGTGACTATGCCCTAAAGGCAGCAAATTCTTTTCTTCCTGACATACACATCACACTGTATTCAGTTTAAGGCTGTGGCAAATTATGTCCCAAAGAATATTTGCCGTTTTTTTGCATGAGTCATATCAGCATTTCTGTGTGTGAAAATACTTTGCTAGATCATAGCATACATACATGTCTTACTTTAGTAGAACCAGCAGGGTTCCTGAATTGGCTGTGTATATTTTCATTTTTCACCAGCAATGCCCATTACTTATAGACTAGCAAATGCCTATCATCATGTTAATATGCATCTTGTTTTCTCTAGCGCAAGAAATGGTATCAGTTCTTTATAAAATTAGTGTGTGCATGTGTGTGTGTATGTGAATGTGTATATGTGTGAGAGAGAAAGAGTATGCATGTTCATGTATCTATAGATGCACATGTATACATGTGTTTACATACCTGTGTAGAGCAAAGGACAATCTCTGGTGCTGTATGATGTCAGCATGACTTAAGCAGATTTCTTCTTCTACAGAAACGTCGTCCTTACAAAAGATACCCAGAAACCTTAGCTTCTACCTAACTTTTGTAATAATTTTTTAATATTCACCCAATCTTTCTAAGGTAGTTAACCTACAACTTTTTTTCAGGAAATATTCTTGCCTCATTATTGGACCAAAAAATGTGTCATAGCTTTAACTTGATACCTATACATTTCTGAAAATTGTCATATCTTTACTGTAGAACACTGGTTCTATGTATTTAACCCAGAGAAAGCGGTACTCAGCGCTGAAAAATAACGTGACAGAATTTTCTGGTATTTTGAGGAAGAAGCTGGATTATGCAAGATTGTATTCCAGGCTTTCCAGAATATCAACCATGGAGTAATGTCTCAATGTCTCTTAGAACATGCAACTTAAGAACTTAAACTCATTTGGGTGAATCTTGCAACAAAATATTTTTGTTTGAGTAATATACCAACAGTTTTTAATGATGGTTACTGAATTCCCATCTCCTCTTTAAGTTGAGGTTTTGACTACTCTTTACTACACCAAGTGTGCACCCTATCCTGTGAGTAATGTCTAACAACACATTGCCAGACCCACTACAGTAGCAGCATCTACCAACTCTTGCTATAAAATGGTTCAAGCTTCTGAAGTCAGCTTCTTAGAAAAGGATCTAATGTTGTTTCAAGATTACTTTCGCTGAAAAGTTACCCCTAGCACATTCCTAAACAGATGCTTTGCTAGGGGATGAAGGCTTTTGCTCTGGGTAGTCTATGGCACCCTGCCAACATTCTACTCTCCTTTTGGCCTAATGACTAATTCTTCTTATCTCATATGATTCATGCAGACAAGGTTCCTCACTTGTTACCAAGTGCGTAATTAATTAATGATAGTCAACATCCAATAGCAACACATCCTTGATTGCTTTGGATTGGTGTAACATAGGAAGGAAATAAAATCTAGCATCTCTAGTGACTTTTCCAGTCTCCCAAATACCACGCGGCCCACTGGAATCTGACTTGGTTTTCTTTCTGTTCCTGGCAGCCTTCAGATGCTCATGGTCTTGGAGGCATTAGTTCCATGTTACCTACAGAAGATGAAGAGACAGACATCACAGGTAGAGACTGTGCCTGCTGCACGAGAGGAGATCGCTGCCACAGCTGCTCTGGCCACATCCCTACAAGCCCTTTTATACAGTGTGGAGGTTCTCACCAGGTAATCTCAGGGGCAGATATCCATAGCCTATAACCAAATGTGTCCATTGGAAAGATGAGAAAACAGGTTGGCTAAATATCTCCAAAACTTGATCATTGTTTACAGACTGCAGATAACTGTCTTTCTAGAGATAGCTTCTCAGCCCCTTGTAGTAAATACTCCCTAAAGTGTCTGGATAATAAGTGCCAAGTGCTCGGAATAGTGGCAATAGCAATAATGATGACTTTCCTACACAACTGCTAAATATACAATTACATATAACTTGATGGGTTCTATGGAGGTTTTAGGCCAGCTGGTAAATGAATCTTTAATAGAAAGCAAGTTAGCAAATATGAAGATGTGATCTACATTTTAATTAGCTGTTGGATTAATTTTTAGTGTTTTACCTTTACAGAAAGAGGGGGGGATGGGAAAAGGAGAAAGCATGGGAATGAAAGCACACACAATTCAGAGGACAAGTTGTAAAGACTGGTTCTCTCCTTCTATCATATGGGTCCCAGGGAATGAACTCAATTTGTCAGGCTTGGGGCCAAGTACCTTTCCTCACTGAGCTATCTTGCTCACCATATTCAATTATTTTGAGATGTGTGCTTGCAATTGTAAACCAGCCTCCTTTTTTTAGTTTACTATTCATAGGGAGTTGTATTTTTAACCATAGTTTTAGAAAGTACAAGACAAAGGTAGACTTCAGAATGTTTGAGATTCTATTGCAGAAGGAACAGATTTGTCTTGGAACAAGATCAGATAATTCCAGGAAGAAATAAAAATAAAAATGGGAAATTTCAGGAAGAAAGTCACATCAGCACCAGAGTTTATCCCTAAACAAAGTTCAAGACGACGCTGTACTGTCACAAGATACTTGGATGTGGAAGTGAAAGGACATGAGCTGTCATACAGCAGGAAAGGCATAATGGGGGCTGTAGGTGGGCAAGGATGGCCTGTGAGCAGGGAAGGCATGTGCAGGGTGCAAGTCATGGGGCTGGTTTTCTTGTCCATTCCCTCTAAATATTCTTCCTTGAAGTGCTAATGGGGACCATTCTGGGTTTGTGTCTTTGCTCCCACACTCCATTCTGCTGTTCTGTGTATCCTCATGCCCATCCTAAAATCCTGCTTATGATTTCACTCATGACCCTGCCCAGAGATCAGTTCTCTCCCACTCTCATGTGGGGTCCCATGAATGGAACTCAGCTCTGCAGTCTTAGAGGCACCCATCTTGATCCACCCAGTCATCATGCCGACCCTATTCAGTTATTTTGAGATGTAATGTATGAGTGAGAGTCAGCGGGATAGCTGTACATGACAGTCATGAACCATACTTCCAAACAAGGGAAGCAGAATAGAGCCCCAAGGCCTTGGGTTATACATCACCCTGAAATGCCCATCTACACCCCAAATGAGGAAGCAGAAACAGGTGGGATAGAGAGCCATAACAAACTGGATAAACTGACTGTTCCAGTGAGTAATTTAAAGATTTGCTGATGGGTTCAGGAAGCCTTGGGAGAAGATGCTTCCACAGAGAAGGATTCTTTCTACCCCTGTCTTCTAAGCCTCCCTACAATAGAGGTGAAAGCAGTGACCAAGTTTCCCCAAAGGGCACTCCAGTGACTTCCCCTCACATTTTATAATGGTAGTTCTTTCCTTCTTTCTCTTCCCTTTTATAACAACAAACAAACTAAACACATTAAAATTCAAAATATGCTTGCCCAAAATTTCATGAACAGTTATGGATAAAGTGTTGGGCATTTAGAACCCTGTAACTGTGTGTCGAGGTTCTCATCATGAAAACCTGGTAACCTAAACTGGATCCTTGGAATTGAGTCCACAGAGTTGTCCTCTCTCTCCAAATGCCATGGGATGTGCATCTTCACCCTCACTGCAAGAAAACAAATATTAAAATAAAATAATGTTTTGTGGCTTTAAATACTCCGTACATTCCCTGTCCTTTTGTAGAGAAGGGAGCCCTGCCAGTTAGCTGAAAGTACAACATACGGGTTTTCTTGGCTTTTTCATTAATTAAATTTGCTTTCAGACAAGTCCCACTGTATGTTGTGTATCACCCCCACATCCCTACCGCACACTCTTCTGTCCCCTCCTCCCAAAACCTCTCTCATGCTCTTGTCCATTTGGTTTTATTTGCTATTTTTTTTTAAGAAAAGTCCCCCTTTCATATCCATTTTGCTAATTTTATTATCTCATGAGAAGAGATATTTAACAGTTTTATGGGTATCATATAAGTACATTATATGCATATTAGGTTTCTATTTTATGACGGTATCAGAAAGTTAGTCAACAAAAACAAAATCTGATTTTAGTGTTATCACTTCATTCTGTGGAACAGCATCCACAATGAATCAGCTGTTCTCGGGGGGCTCAGAGATTGAAAATGAAGGCATTGGTTAGCCTGAATGCTTGCTTATCTCAAGGCTCTGGGGTGAACCCACTCCCTAGCTCAATCATTATTTTTGCAGAATTTGGCTTCATGTGGCTTTGGTCTGAGCAGTTCCTTTGCTGGCTCTCCACCAGGAGCTACTCTGCATTTAGAAGGCATCTTTTCACATGGTCCCCTTAATCCTCCAAGCTGGCAACAGGGCACTGGATCCTCATGCTTCAAATCTCTGTCCCCAGAAAGAGAAAAAAAAAGACTATTTTGAAACATACTCTTGGCGTAAAAGTAGGCACAAAGGCCTTGGGGCCATCTTTAAGTTCTGCCTAACACAGCAAGGCTTGGAAAGTGATCACACCCCTACACACACCCCCACCCCCATAATTCCTGAAAGTTTCAATACTCATCATCCAGGACAATGGTAGACCATAAAGATTTCATCAAGGTAAATGCTCCAGAAACCTACATCATCCTTCCTGTGCCTCAGGTGCCAATACACAAGCAAATTGTTACCTAAAATTAAAGGAGACCCAACAGACATTAAATGAAATCATTTGAATCCCTAATAAACATCTGACTTAAAATAGAAATTACTCACTTCCTAGGGAAACTAAGCTTAGATACAATTTCACTAAGAGTTATTACAGTATGTAATAATTTCTCACAAGCAGAGTAATTCTGGTTCAGATTTATGTGTACTCTTGCCTCTAACTGCTATCTAAAATGCTGGTCTGCCTGCCACCGAAAAACAGTTGAAAGATCTCTTTACTGTCAGCTGGCCCTTACAATTTGAGCTCTTGGAAAGTCATAGTTTACTTCTGAGACTCAAGACATAGAACGTTGACCTTGATTAAGTGTTCTATAACATGGGAATCAACCTAGTCTTTAAAGGGCCTCTCAGGACAAAGCTTATCCTTTTAAGGTCCAAAAACTTACTGAGGTAGGCTTCAGCAACTCGAGAGCTTCATAAATGTTTCTACTTCTGTTGTTTTGTTCTGGAAACGACTGTTATTGTTGCAGGCCCATGACAGCCCCACAGATGAGCAGGAATGACCAAACTCATAAAGCTACAACCACAGCCAATCATACTTTGTCATCTGGAGTGAACACCAGGTAACTCGCCCTGCCCTGTGCTTCTGTGGCCTCTCAGTTACATTTCAGTGGCTAGGAACAAAAGGGATCCTGAATACAAAAACAAACAGACAAACAAAAGAACCCACACTCTTAAGTCTGTGAGGAAAGCCTTCCAAAATAAGAAGAGAGGGTGAAAGTTTCCGGATACAGTAAAATACCAGAGTTGCTTTGAAAATTATGAAGGAGAAACTCAAACGACCTTCATGAGGCAGCGTTCCTGTTGGTCTGTGGGACGACTCCAAGCTGTCTGGAGGATTCACCAGGCCTTAGAATGCAGAGGTGTTCTCCTTCCCACACACTGCAGTCTCTCTAGCTTGTCTCAGACTCAACCAGTCATAATGTAAGTGTTTCCAAAATAATAGAAATAAGCCACACACACACCTCTCCTATCGCCTGAAGCAGAAATAATATTTAATAATAAGGCTCAGACTTCAAAGTTTTTTTAAATTCCCCTCTTGCTATATTCCATGAGTTTACATGGATCCTTAATTTTTCTTTATATACTTCCTATGACAATGAAATGAATTTTATAGGAGCTGTAACTGCAGTATATTTGGTGGCCAAACTAAAGAACACAGTACCTTTAGGGTTAATCTGTATATTTGCATTTATCATGTGTGTACCACCAAGGGTTTTGTCTATGAAAAGTCTCTAGGAAGCCCCGGCCAAGGAATTCCCTTCTTGCTCCAAAGCTTATGCGGATTGTCCTTCTGATCCTCAGGTATCAGGAGCAAGGGGCCAAGCTGCACTTAATCAGGTACAGAAAGACTCGCTCTGATTTCATACCCCTTCTGACACACTGAGGTGACTGATGCCTTTAGACCTAAGCTATGATGTCATTTAACTCATCCAGTGGATACATTACAAAACTGTTCTCATGTAAATCCTCAGGAAATGGCTCAGGGAAAGCCGCTGCAGTGTGGCACTGCCACCTCTCCTGGGAAGATAATTTTTCTTTAGCCTCCAAAGGAGCTTCTATGGGGCTCTGCCTACCAGACCGTAACTCACTGGGGATCGTATTTCTCCGCAGTAGGATACCCTGCACTCAGGCTAACCACATGCCCATGTTTTCAGAGCACAATTAATCCTTCACAATTCCCCAGGGAAAACCTTCACCTATTGGAAGAAGGCCAAGGCCTTAACAGAGAAGAGCTAGATGAACGAATTGCTAGAGAAGAATTCAGAAGGCCCCGGGAATCTCTGCTGAATATTTGCACAGAATTCTATAAGCACTGTGGGCCAAGGCTGAAGATCTTGCAAAATCTGGCTGGGGAACCCCGGGTCACTGCACTGGAGCTGCTGGATGTGAAGTCCCACATGAGGTACCTACCTCTGCCTCGGAGTGTGTTAAGAGCTTAAGAGTCATGTGTGTGTGTGTGTGTGTGTGTGTGTGTGTGTGTGTGTGTGTGTGTGTGTGTGTGAAGCTGGCCTGTGGGAGCTTTCTCCAGGAAAATGAACGAGACACATAAAATAATTTGTTTTTTGTGACTTGGTTACATAGCATTTAGATCCTTCTGATGAAGTGAACATTTTACCTGTTAAAGGGATCTCAGAAAGGGGAAAACGTACACTTCTCTCTTGCCATCCAGAAACAGCCTCCTAGTTTGGTGAAACAGACCAATGTTCCAATTAGTGACTTTTATTTTTATTTCTTAAAATGATCTTTTGAAAGGAATAAGTAAGTGCTGGATGAAAGTAGAAACATGAGACAGATGCAAATTCTTTCTCCTCCAGCTTCTCACCTCCTCTGAGGTGTGGGCACACCCCAACAATGCTGGAGCGGTGCCCCCCCCCCTCCAATGATTAGGGGACTATTTCACACTGAGAAGTGCAGCTCCCAGACAGAAGGCTGCAGTGGTTCAAGGACCTGTTGCCATGGCAACTGAGGACTCTCTTCAGACTCTCCCCTTCCTTCCCTCAGATTATCTCTAATTGATCATGGTAATTCTGTGAAGAGACAAACACCTCATTTCCAGAGTCAGAAAGTGACTACTACTAACAGGCAGTGTGTGTGTGTGTGTGTGTGTGTGTGTGTGTGTGTGTGTGTGTGTGTGTGTGTGTGTGTCTATGTACATGTCAGTGTTTGTGTCTGTGTGTATGTGTAGTATGCATGACTATGTGTGTCTGTATGTGTAACTGTTTTGTGTGTCTCTGTGTCAGCATGCATGTGTCTGTGTATATGTTTGTATGTGCATCTGGGTGCTGTATGTGTGTGTGTCTTTATTTCTGAGTGTGTGCCTGTCTATATATTTGTATGTGTGCCTTGTGCATCTTGTGTTTCTCTGTATCTGTTTGTGTGTGTATGTATGTCTGTCTGTCTCTCTATCTATCTATGCCTGTGACTATCTATCTCTTTGTGTCTGTTTCTGTGTGTCTGTCTGCCTCTCCATGTGTGAATATATCTGTGTGCATGTCTATATGTATGTAGGAGCTATAGGGTATCTATAATTCTTTGGACATTTCAGGAAAGGAATAATAGCATCAGAGAGGCCTGAAGCACCCTCTAGAGACTAACACTCCCTAAGGTTTAACAAGCTCTAAGTGACTACTTGGTACTTGGTGTGGATTTAAGATACAAAAGGCATTAACACTAATGAAAATATTAAGGATACAAAATATTAAACATCAAGGGTACAAAATAAAGCCCTGATTTTCAAGGTTATCATAGTCCATTTTAAAAGACAAAAAAGAAAAATAAGACTGTTGAAAGTACTGAAATCATGTGAATAATTAGCTGTTTATTATTTTCAGGCAACTTAAAAACTATAAATAGAAAAAGATAGCATACACTAACAAGAGAGTCAGGAAAAAGTGACATTGGAATGTAAATATTTATATGTTTGTTATAAGACTAGCTCAAAAATAATAAGAAATCTATTAGATTTCATGAACCATATATTTGGTGTTAAAGCAATTAGCAAAATATGATCAGTTATAAAACACAATGTCCATAAAATAGAAAAGTAGCTGCTTGGTGAGACAATGCTTATTAAAAATAGTATTGGTCATGGATATTGACACCAGTCATCAGTGAGTTATGAGGTGGACGGGATCAAAAGGCCAGGTTAATCTTCACAGTTCCAGGCTACTCTTGGCTCCATAAGGCTAAAAACAAACATGGGAATAAATAAAAGGACAAGCAGTATCTCCTGATTGACATTTGTTGAAAAAAAAAAAAAAAAAGAGTAGTGTCCTCGACAGTGTCCTTATAATAGATAAGGGGCCAGGTCTGCATAGCTTTGTAGATAGCTGACATAATGTCATTCTGTGACTTGTCACAAGATGCTCTCTAGAGCTGGGTCAGTGTGAGAGGACAGACGCTTCATGGTCTGGATTTATTGGAGGGTAAAGGTTACATTGCCTAGAGATTATTTAAACCAAATGCCCCTTATTAATATACTGCTGAACAGCAAGTTTTTGGTGAAAGATAAATGTATGTTTCTTTGACTAAATATGTTCTATGTTATGGGCAGTAGATCCAAATACATTGTTATAGTACCACATATATTAATGTTTCTTGTAGTATGTGTATGTGTGTGTGTGTGTGTGTGTGTGTGTGTGTGTCAAACTGAACATGACGTTTAGCGATGTGTGTCATACTCAAGTATTTAAGAGTGGATATTACCCAAATAGAAAAGCTCAACACAGAAAGGAGAAATGGGAAGGCTATCCAGATAACACAGGAAACACTTGCTCACACACTTTGGACCAGGCTAAAGTACTAAGAAGCAGTGTTAAGGGAATCTATACTCTGCATTTACATGATATATGATTGTTGTATTTCTGGCCCAAACTTTCCAGCCTAGCCTCATGGCCCAGACCAGCAGATCCACAGTCCAATAGTCCCACTGAAACACAGAGACACTTATATTAATTGTACACTGATTGACCTGGGTCCAGGCATATAACTTGCTAGCTCTTGCTCTTAAACTAACCCGTGATTCTTATCCTGTTCAGCCATGTGGCTCGGTACCTTTTCTCAGAGCGACATAGTTGTCCTCTCCATCTGCTGCTTTCTGTGGCATCTCTGTGGCATCTCTGCCCTGTTCTTCCTGTTCCCAGAGTTTTTAGTCTGGTAGCCCTGCCCACACTTCCTGTCTACCTTCAGCCAATCAGCATTTTTATTAAACCAGTGGGAGGGACAATTATTTACAATGGAACATAATCCCACTACACATGATTGATTTAAAGACTCTGAGAGGAATTATTCTTGTCCAGATAGACTCTCGGCTCAGAAGGGATTCCTGGCCTCATTCCCAGCTCCTGAGTTCTCCTCCCCGTTCCCTCTCTCTTCAGCCTTCCTCTCTCATTCCCCTGCGCTGCCTTTTTCTTCATGCTCCTTATCTTCCCGTCTTCCCAATGAGAAGAACTCTTGAGTTCCCACTAAAATGGACCAGAACAATTTGATTTTTTTTTTTGAAATAAGACTATGTGTGTAAATGCATGGTATTCCACAGGTAAGATTGGAAACACTGTACAAAAGGACAATATTCTTGTAGGCTCACCCCCAATCCATTTTTTGCAGCTGAAGGTTAAATGTTTTTTTAAACTATTTTTAAAACACACTCTTTTTTTGAGAGCTAAACTCTAGTGCCTATTCAACCAAAGAGGAAATTGCATTTTATCATATTGATCCACTTTCTTCAACAAAATAAAGGCCAAGTTTCCCAAGTTGGTTTAGACTGGTTATGTGCTGAAGTAGAATTTCTAAGATGAAGGTTTCCAGAAGAGTTTGTGTGGATAAAATTACCATTATCTGGATATGAGAAATCAAAGAAAGAGTCCTTTATCTGTGACATACTTGAGAGAAAGGGGTAAACAATACAAATGTGTAGGCAACTTGACTCATTTCTTTAGGGTGCCCACACTTTCACACAGTTTCTAGGACACTGTCCAGTTAGGAATGTAGATGGTGAATATGAAGCCATGGTAATGATTTTTTGGTGTGAAGGGTTGCCATGAAATGATGAATGGAACCTTTGCATTCATAATTAAGCCTAGCAGGAAGATGTCAGCGAGAGCTGAGAGACCTCATGTGACAGCAGCTTCTAACAGTGCAGCCTCCAAAAGTGTAATTAATTCTTTTGACAGTAATGAGTTCTTCCATTTGTGGGGCTAATCAGATGAAGTACATATTAAGAAATGCAAGCATTGGAGAGGTTAGCAGTGGCTTAGATGCTGTTTGGAAGAATCTCTAGAGGTCAGATCATCCTATAGAGCCTTTTAAGCATTCATTTTGCCTCCTGCTGTATCAACCATTTTTTTTTATTAAAATGCTATAGTTAATATATGAGAAAAAGAAGAGTACAATATTCTCATTAATTAATGTGTGTGTGTGTGTGTGTGTGTGTGTGTGTGTGTGTGTGTGTGTGTGTGTGTGTGTGTAATTACATTCTCTGAGAATTACGCTCTCTGGGCATGGTAACAGATATTTGTAATTCCAGAACTTGATATAATGAAGCAGAAGGATAAGAAGTTCAGGATTATTTTCTGCTAAGTAGCAAGTTCAGAGCCCATCTGTGTAACAGGCCTGTCACACACACAAGAAAGTAGCATTCTCTAGAAACATTTGACCATCCATAATGTTTCCAAGTTGCTCCTCATATTTACTCTCTGAATTCCCTGATTCTCCATGACTATGCACGTGCATATGTTATTGTTTTGATTTGTGTAAAAAGAGCAAAGAGACAGAGTGTACTAGAGAGAATGTTTTTAGTTAGGAAGTTGGTGCTTTGATTAGAATGAGGTGGTCAGAATGACCCCGTGTAGAAATGTTCCCATTGTGCTATTTTTCTGCTCATTATTTCTAAAATGATTTTAGGCTGGCAGAAATTGCACACTCCCTTCTGAAGCTGGCACCATATGACACACAGACAATGGAGAGCAGAGGCCTTCGGCGCTACATCATGGAGATGCTGCCTATTACCGACTGGTCAGCAGAGGCAGTGAGGCCAGCCCTTATCCTCATTCTAAAGAGATTGGATAGAATGTTCAACAAAATCCATAAGATGCCTACCTTGAGGTGAGGAGACCTCCTGGTCAGATATTACAGAGCACATGATTAGAAATTTGCCATTTTCAACAGAGAAGGACAATCAGTAAGTTAAATGAATTAAAAGTTGTCTGGTGGTATTTGTGCATAGATAACTGAGAATATAGTTTCCTCAGAAGCCAAATTTGTTTTGAGGAAATGACATTTCTTTAGGAATAGAGGTACTTAACTTGAGGAGGTGTCTGTCCACTTCCCAGTTAGTTCTTCATCTGATACAATTGAGAAATCCAATTAGAACTCAGCAGTCTCTAATCTTCTTTGAAGTAAAGGAGAGTGTGCCTTACAAATAGCCAACAATAGAGAGAAGCATTAATTTGATGCAAAACACACTACATTTAATGTATTACGTTATCTTACCTGGGCACATAGCAATACAGAAAAATTCCAAGTTTTATAATTATCAGCCAAGCTGCAACTAAAAATGTCACAGGACTGATAATAAACCCTAACTTTCACCTTATTCAGTGGAGTTCTAAATGGACACAATTACAGCCTGGCAACTTCTTGGTGACCTGAGGGGGAAAAAAATCCACTTATCCCCATTGCATAGGTAGAACAGGTGCCTCTGCACTACCCTTTCTGGAGATATGAACCAAGTTTGGAAACTGTAGTCATGGTGGACAGGTGGTATAATTCGCAAACCCACTAAATGGAAAGTTCACATTTGGGTGAATGAGAGAGCCTTTTCTGTCTTTTTAAAACTAAACTCAAAATCAAATCAACTTTGCCTTTATGCTTAGGGTTCAGTTTGCCAGAAGTTTTACAGACATTAGCAGGCATTCTGCATTTGTATGCCATAATAAGTCATAGAAAAACAAAATTGGACAATATCAGGCTACTGCCCAAACATGGATTCCTATAACCTTTTGTAGCATAGTGATGAATGTAAGACATTTTGACAAGGTCATTTATTTCAGTGGCATGGAGATGCCTGCTCTTAAGCACTATTCTTGTGGTCCCAGTAGAAATTTGCATCTGCCAGTAAATGGCTGAACAAAAATTTACGGATGTCTTATGAGTATGTGTCATACTTTGTCTTAAGTACTTTGACATATAAAGATGTTAAACATCTTCATAAAATGGTTCACTTGTTATCCAGTTAAGCCTATTGTAAATGACAATACCTCTCCAAAGTAAACTTTGGATTCATTTGGTCATCTATGGGAAATTTTCCTGGGACATCTAACATAATAATGTACAGTTTATTTGTCCTTAATCCTTCATACAAAGTATTGTCTGAAGCCGAGCTCTGGGTTACTTGGGCACTTCTGGCATCTGGGACGTTAGTGCTTTCTCATTTGTGATACATCGCCATTCTTTCATTATACAGGATGCAGTTTCATAGGAGATGTAGGCTTAGAAATGATTTCCAAAACAGAAGAGCCCAGCCTGGATATTTTGGAATCATGGGGACTGGAACAGTCGCAGAATAGATTCATTTTTAAGAAAATCCCTGTGCTATTCTGATTGGATTGTGAGCTCCACCCTCTGTACTACCATAGAAAATAATCCAAGGCATCATTTCCTATGAGACAAAGATAATTTTTAGACCATCTTTCTCAAATTTTATCTTTTTAAAAGGACCATAGAAATCCCACCAGTCACCAGTCTGAAAGTTGCATCAGAACTGCAGCTGGGGGCAGATTTGTTCTGTTGAAAGATACCTGACATCTCCCAAAATCATAGTATAGGGCCCCTCTCAAAGATGACCCACTTGAAAATGTGACCCATTCATCATCTCTGTTTTTTCTTTAATAGATTTTGTCTCATTAGTCGGTTGGGCAGGAGTGTGCCTCTGCTGCGTTTTCTCGGTATCTTCTTTCCTTCCCAGTGTGCTCTGTACTTTTGGAACAACATGGGTAAACGTCGTCATCCCGTGTGAAGCACTCTGTTGTCTTGGCACATTTAATTGATGCCAGAATCACTGTGTTGTTCACTTGTTTCAGACTGTCTCCAGAAGGGAGCCAGGGTGCTAATGGCTCCTATATTGTATTCCAGGCGACAGGTTGAGTGGGAGCCTGCCAGCAGTTTGATTGAAGGGGTTTGTTTGACACTTCAGAGGCAGCCAATCATATCCTTCCTGCCTCACCTTAGGTCACTGATCAATGTCTGTGTCAATCTGGTGAGTAGACAAGTGGCTTATGAAATTTTATCTTATAAAACTTTGCCCAGATTAACTCTGCTATTGATTTCTCTAAACTGAAGATTTACAGGTCAACCACTTTGTGCCCCTTATGTACCTATTAAAACAGATGGCTCAGGTGACACTGAAACCAGTGAGGTTCATTTCAAGGTGGTACATGGGAGATACAGGGGCCCATCCCTGCCCAGGCGGGATGGAGGTTGGAATGCTGCTTCCCATGCACTACTTTGACAATCACCTCAAAGTTGCGTTGAGAGTTGAGGGCTGCCAGTTGGAGAGTGGGGTGGTGGAGTCTGCACAATTGGATAGAAGTTGTGATTGTCTGGGGAGGGGCAACCTTAAAACACAAAGATGGCTTTCTTTTTCTTCCTTCTTTCCTTTCTTTTTTCTTTCCTTTTTTCTTTCTCTTCCTTCCCTCCCTCCATTCCTCCCTTCTTTCTTTCCTTCCTTCTTCCCTTCCTTCTTTCTTTCTTTCTTTCTGCCAAATAACACTATGAGTTGGCCAGACTAGGATTTATGCAAAGAAAAATTATTTTCACCATTTACGTAATATCTAGAGTCTGGCCCTGACAAGGTTTTGTACAATGTGTGAAAACCATGTTAGAGCGTATCATCCAGTAGACTCTGCTGCTTAACTAGTTGGGCAACAAGTGTGTAGTTGGAATGCCTAATGCACATAGAGCTGTGATCACCATCATTGCTGTCAGCATTTGCTCCATCAAAGAATGTTGACTGCACTCCTTCGAACTCACAAGTGTCCAGACTCACAATTAGAATAGTCCTTTAGTTCATCTCTCATCACCTCCATAGTTAGCTATAAACTGCATTCTACAAAACCTTGGCTGAGTCCAGTCTAATGTTCGATCTGACTCTAGACATTACACGCTTTAGAGGGTTAAAAAAAAAAAAAACAACCTTCAATTTGTTATTATTATTACTAGTGAATGAGACTCCTTTACTGCAGTTGCATGAAGTTGCAATGGTCAAGGCTGGTCACGTGCTCTGTTTGTGTTTCAGGTGATGGGAGTAGTAGGACCCTCCAGTGTTGCTGATGGATTACCCCTTCTTCATCTCAGCCCTTACCTCTCACCACCTCTGCCCTTCAGCACAGCTGTTGTCCGGCTTGTAGCATTGCAGATACAGGTGTGACTGCCTTACCTGTTTGTCACGCTCATTGAGTTGCTGGTGGAGGCGCCACAAAGTGGTGTTCTCTCCTCTTTCTGCAAAGGCTGGGCAAAATCTGTGAGACAGCAGTGTGAACACCTCCAAACTTTGATAGGTTTGGAGCTTCTGCCTGAGCGTGGCCCTAAGTTGTGCTTCTGTAATTCTTCTTGAGATCTCAAAAATAGCAGAGTCATTTAGTCCTGGTACAGCCACAGGAACCGCTGTGGTCCTTTAAGCTATGTGCAAACTAATGGCTTTTAGGTAATCGGCTCACAATTGTTAATCAAAAGGCAAAGGTATTCAAAGTCTGGTATAAAATTATTTTAAGAAAGAATCACACTATAAAATTCTTTTATTACCAGACTTTGAATATCTTTATTTTCTTTAATGATTGTGAGTGGAATATTATTTTAAACAGACATGACTATCCCACTTTATTAACAAAGGTACAGAATCCGTATTCCCCTGATGGTTTCTCTGTGTCACCAGTTTTAATGCTCTGTGATCAACAGAAGAAATACACTGGATATAAAGGCCTAACTGACCTGCCCCTTGTCTACAATCAGGCTTCTCACTATCCAGAGAATGAGTAGATGTACAAAGCACATGAAGAATGGTGCAGAAGGGAAAAGATGACACCCTATAGTCACTTTAATAACCGGTTTCCAAAGCTCATTAATTTCTTCCTTTTATTGCTTCCCGACTTGAAGAAGGCCTAGACAGGGGTTAAAGAACTTTTAAATAACCCCAAATGGAGAAAATGCCAAATTGTCATCTTCTTCATTTTTCTGAGTAGCCACATGGAGAAGATTAGCGGGGGAAATGAGGTGGGTCTATATTAAACTTCTTCACTTAATGCTTAAGCTGTTAACATCTTTTTAGGAAAGTAGCTCTGTTGTGTGAAGCCAATGGCAAAGCATCAGTGTGGGTCAAGCTTCATATGCCACAAAGAAGACACTTGAACTCATAGTTTCCAAGTGCAGCCAGCGGGAGGCACCTTCGCCAACACACTCTGTAGAAACAAATGCACACAATGGGCTCAGTGGTCAATTCATCTTTTTTTTTCTCTCTCTCTCTATTATTGCTGCACAGGCTTTAAAAGAAGATTTCCCTTTAAGCCATGTGATCTCCCCATTCACCAATCAAGAGCGAAGGGAGGGGATGCTTTTAAATCTGCTCATCCCATTTGTGCTCACAGTAGGATCTGGAAGCAAAGGTCTGATTAACTTAACTAAAGGAAACATCTTATTGTTGTTGTGTTTTCTAAACCAGCAGGATATTGTTTCTCTCCCTTCTTTCCCTGTGAAGCTCATCCATTGAAATGGATTAAGTGGGGTTTGGGAAGTAGGGGTTTTATTGATGTATGACCTGGGACAAGAGTCTTTCTGCTCTACTCATTAGAAAACATATCCCACTTTTTTTTTAAAATTCAAAACAGCAGAGGGCAGAGCACATTGTTTCAGTTAAGTTGAGAAAATGTTAATTAGTTCAAGCCCAGTACACTGAGAACTGATAGATGACTGGCCTACAATATGAGCACTGTGGTTAGCAGAAGCCCTGCAGCTGCCAACTGTCAATACATTATCATTATGCTTCCTTCTTCTTCTGTTTCTAAGAAACCCTTTAATTCTTCTTTTTTTTTAATCCAACATAATCTCAAAGGGGTCTTTCTTTTAGGAAAAGCATTGTCTCAAATGTAAGGTCAGTACACTCTAAGTATTTACCAAAAGAAAAGAGAGTAAACTGGTAAGCAGGAGATCTGACTAGGAAGACAAGCCCTGGGATGCCAGCTATGGTGACCCTCGGGGGTGCCAATGATGCTGTGCTATCCGTGGAAGAAACCGTACTTAGTGGGAAATACCCACATTTCTATGTGTTCTGGTTTGGAGCGGGAAGGAGTTGCATTGCTCAGTGTATAGCATGGGAGGTCTGCCTTGTGATTGTTATGCTTTTTCCCTTCCTTCTCCAAAATACGCTTCAGATAGCCCATGGCTGGAGCAGCCCGAGGTACAGCTCCTGCTTCAGACTGTCATTAATGTGCTCCTGCCCCCTCGGATCATCAGCACATCCAGGAGCAAGAACTTCATGCTTGAGAGCTCCCCAGCCCACTGTTCCACGCCTGGAGATGCAGGCAAAGACTTGCGCAAGGAAGGGCTGGCTGAGTCCACCAGCCAGGCAGCCTACCTAGGTGGGTCTCTTTTCCCTGTCTCCTCTTCTTGCTCCCCATGTATGTTCTTACCATGATCTATCTTGGCTCAGAGGATATTAAAAGAAGCCACATGAGCAAGGAACATTCATGTGGCTGGTTCACTTTAGCAAATATATGTCAAAAGAGTGTTTTTATATATGCAATATTTGAATTTCTTGGTTGTTTGCATAAGATGTCTGGAGTATATAAGGAAAGGGTCTGTGGGAAGGACTGCCTCTGATTGACAGCAAGATTACACGGATTTGGCAACTGCTGTGATGTAGCATATACTGTGCTTCTCATCAGCCTGTCATCTCCGTAAATAAAGCCCTTGGAGAATTTCTGAGCAGTAGCACATGGTGGCCTTGAAGAACAATATTTCCTCAGCTAGTTTCTTACTCTTCCCTGACAATGATTTCACATTTCCATCTTGATCTTTAATCATGAGAGGACCGTCCCCTTTTCCTTCAAGCTTTCATTTCCTCTCCCCACTTACACTACTTCCCCACTAGCTCATCGCTGCCTTTAAGTGTTGCCTTCCCATTGAATAATAGAGGGCCACTCATTGTCCCTAAAAGAAAACCAGGAGGAAGACTCATGAACTGACCCCAAGAATAAGTAACATGACAATGGGAACCCCATAAAAGGACATCTCACATGACATTCTTCAGTTCACCAAAGTGGATGTTGGTGGGAGAATGCCAGACAAGCACAAACTCACTGAATCAAACAGGTCCTTGGAGTTTGGAATATGCAAATATGGGGTGTTTAAGTATCATCCTAAGGGATATGTGTGTAAAAGATATCATGTACTATATGGCCTAAAAAAACAAACAAACAAAATGGGTGTACCTAGGACCTGCCCTGGTGGACACTTGGTTGCCCAAGGTGTAAGAAATCAGTCTCAAACAAAATTCAGGCTGGCAGAGAAGCTTATGTGAAGTCAGGGAACACAGCGAAAGGGGGTTCTTTATGGAAGACCAGGACTAAAAAGATTTGTTTTCATTTCCACTTTATGCCTCTTTCTTGTTTTGGTTTGGTTTTTTTTTTTTTTTTTTTTTTTTTTTTTTTTTTTTTTTAAACAGCATTTCTGTCCTGGAACTCGCTTTGTAGACCAGACCGGGCTGGCCTTGAACTCGTAGAGATCTGCCTGCCTATGTCTCTGGAGTGCTGGGATTAAAAGTGTGTGCTACCATCGCTGGACTTTATTATTATTATTATTATTATTATTATTATTATTATTATTATTATTATGTGTGTGCGTATTATTGCCTTTTTGTGTGTATGTATGTGCACCACATACTTCCCTGGTGTCTAAGGCATTTAGGAGAATGGGTTGAGTTCCCTAGCACGGAGTTACGGACAGTTGTTATGTGGGTACTGGGTATTAAACTCGGGTCCCTTAGAAGAGCAGGGGTGGGTACTCTTAATCACTGAGCCAGCTCTCCAGCCCTACTTTCTGCCTTTTTAATGAAAGCATTACTTTTTTTTCTTCCTTGATCAGGTAATTGTACCTTTTTTTAGGTTGTGTTCTGGCTAAAAATGTGAGTAATATGTTGATGATAAAGCCACTGTGACAAAGGCCATGGGCCATAAAGCATTAATAATACACATACTGATAACTGCCTCTTTAGTTCAGTGGACTACCTACCTTACCCTAATGTCTTTGTTTCTGTTCTTTCCAAAAGTCAGAATTTTCAATGCACTTAATAAAGTTGTGTTCTAATCCACATAAAAATACCTTTACCTGTATGTCTGGATTGCTGGCTGAAGGGTGTTTAAGTTTCGAAACCATGGAGTTTAATGACTTCGAAAATTTCCCATGTACAAGCAGTGGCCGGGGGCAGGATTCCTCTGAAGCACAAGCCCTCAGGATCCGTTTCTCTTTTCCTGCTCTGAAGCCCTAAAGGTTCTTCTGGTCTGCTTCGAGAGGCAGCTGGGAAGCCAGTGGTATTGGCTGAGTCTGCAGGTGAAGGAGATGGCTCTGCGGAAGGTGGGCGGCCTAGCCCTGTGGGACTTCCTCGACTTCATCGTGCGCACCCGGATACCCATCTTCGTACTCTTGCGCCCCTTCATCCAGTGCAAGGTGAACTTGAAGTGTTCTACTAAGGCGGGAGTGCTGGGGGCAGCGCAGGGGTGGGAGTGGGGGGGCGGTTCACAGGACGCGTACACACGTGCTGTGGCCACTTAGCAGAGACTGTTAATGTTTGATGAGAAAGGAGCCCCAAGCAAGCATCCCGAGAGTATTTCACATTCAGAGCACTTCCTCACCTACGAAATATGCTGAACTTATTCTTAGCGTATCCATCACTCGTATCCCTGTAAAGAAAGGAGAAAACTGGCCCTGTGGAACGGAATGTTCTCCCAAGTCAATGGTATCTGAAATCTACTATTAAAACCATAAAAAAAATGGAATAGGTGAGGCTTCTTTATTTCTGCAAGATTCTTGGTTTCTATGTACTCTTTTTCTTGGGACAGAAGCACTAAACAATGAGTCTTGGCACTGCTGTTTTCTGCGCACCTCTTTTCTTCCTGTCTCTATAAAATGGGTTGGTATCACAGTTAGCCCAGATTACAGATGCGGAAACTGGGGTCCTGAGGATGCAATGCCTTCCCTTTAGCTACTGGCCCAACCAGCAGAGAACCACGAAGAACTTAATGCCCGACAACATATCGCTGACCAACTAGAGAGGCGCTTCATCCCCCGCCCTTTATGCAAGAGCTCACTCATTGCAGAGTTCAACAGTGAACTGAAAATTCTGAAAGAGGCAGTCCACAGCGGATCAGGTAAGGGTGAAGGGTGTCTCCCGAGTCTAGCAGTCGGCCCCGCTCACTGCTCTTTCCCGGGCTGACCATGTTTGAACTAGCTACCTTGATGTACCAGTAGATTTGACCAAGAGATCATGTCTAACAATAAAAGTCAAGGGACTGCCGTGGGAATTTAGTTTCATTCTTCTGGATATTTTTTAAATACTCTTTTTAGTTTTTAAGCACTGACATATTAAATAAGGGGAAATTACATTTAAACATGTGTTTACATTCTTCCATTCCCTTTTTGATAGAGGGACTCACTTTATTGAGCATTAGTTATAATTTCACAGGTGTTAGTCCCTTTAATCCACACAACTATCTGTAAAATGTATCATTTAAAGCCCAACTTAAAAGGAGGAAAATGACACTCCGGGTTAAATAACTTATATATCAAATAATTTATATAGCCAATGACGTGATTTTTACACTAGGTTTGTGTTGTGGATTCTAAACCTTCTTAAAGTTTTACCACTTGGAATGGGAAGGAGTTGAGTTGACAAGAAATACACTTCAAATTATTTGAAAGATTTGAGGAAATTAAATCATGTCTACCACTAGAGGGCAGTCATCACCCATAGGTAAAAGACTTCCTAAAGTGTTTACTGTTGTTCGCATGATGTTCCAAACACAAACATTCCAAGTGCAGCACTGGTGTAATTGCGTTATTTACACATTCCCATTTAGATATTCTGCTGATAGAATCATCTGACACAGAGCCGAGAAGTTTCTAATACTGTCTCCAGGAAAAGAGAAAGAGAACTCCTTGGCATTGAATTCTGATTTTGATCTTAGGCTCATACAAAAGACAGAAAGTTTCTTATTATCCTAATATGTTTATGGGGCCAGTGCACATGCTGTAGTAATAAAGCCAAGGCTTCAGAAGCACCAACTCAAGTCAAAAACAGTTGGTGTCCTAAGCAAACACAAAATAAACACTAAGAAAAAACTACAAAGGCCCCTTCCCTTGTTAGGGATCTCAGGCCTCCATAAGGAAGCTATTCACTTAGAGTACACCAGAGGCCAATACTGACTTCTACACCTTTCTTGTGCTACTTTATCTTAAAACTCCATAGTCTGGGACACACTGGTTATCCTTAAAAGATAAAAATCAGAACTTGGAAGCAAACATTTCTTTCTGTTTCTTATGATTTTACTTCTCATTTCCTTTGGTCTCTCAACCCCCAGCCTACCAAGGAAAGACATCTATCAGTACTGTGGGCACGTCCACCTCTGCCTACCGCCTGAGCCTGGCCACCATGTCCCGCTCCAACACAGGCACAGGCACTGTCTGGGAGCAGGACAGTGAACCATCCCAACAGGCTTCTCAAGACACGCTGAGCCGGACGGACGAGGAAGATGAGGAAAGTAAGTAAAAATCTAGGCAAGCAAAAAGCCTGCCTGGCCATACTAGCCAGGGCCTAGGAAGGATTTCCACCCTAACAGCCATTTCCAGCTCATTCTGTAACCTCAAGTTTTCTGACCCCAAGTTTGTTGGGCTTATGGTCCAAACAAATCTCTCCCACTGGCGGCCTTGCAGCTTCTCATAAAATAATCACACAAAGCCTTAAGTTATTTACAAACTGTTTAGCCTATGGCTCAGGTTCATTACCAGCTAGCTCTTACAACTTAACTCAATCCATTTTTATGAATCTATGTATTGTCACATGGCTCCGTGGCTTTACCTGTGTTCCATTATATCTTACTTTCTGGGCAGCAGCCTGTAGCTTCTCCTTAACTCTGCATCCTTATCTCTGTTTGGATTTTCCTCCTGCTTCTAAGCTGACTTTCCATAGGCCAGAAGCTTCTTTATTAACTGCTTGCAATAAAGTATATTCGCAGCACACAAAAAGGCATTCCCACGTCATCATTCTTTTTAAAAAGAAGTTTCAAAATGAAATTAATACCCTTGGACATTTAGGAAGAAAATATGTATCTGACCTTGTCTTAGAAATTTCATTTAGATTTTAAGCAAGTAATGTATTTCTCTTTCTCTTGGGTATTCTGGCTGGAGAAATGGCCAGCACTCACAAAGTCCCATTTGTCAAAGAGAAGTGGGCAGAGTATGCAGAAAGTGCCAGCTGTCTATGACAGAATGATGGAGGAAAAGCACCTTGGAGTTTAGATACTCTCCCGCAAGGCATTTATCCCAGGAATTTCCAGCGCTAAAGATATGCTGCTGCTAAATGGGAGACAGCAGATCAACAGAAGCCACATGTGTGTGCTCGAGCAGAGTAGGATTTAAAAGCAAAAGTCCGCTGAGTTTCCATTACATGTCTCTTTCATATAAGAGGCTTCTTCATTTACAATGATTATTTTACACTTGTGTTTTAAGATTTTTTTTACATAATGCTTATTGAAAGTTGTACCTTTAAAGATGCCAATAAAAATAAGAGCCCCCACTAGACCAAACAAAACCCACAAAAAGGCCCTTCTTTGAACTAAGTAAAATAGAAGAAATGGAAATGGATCTTAGAATTTTAATTTCATTAAGATGAATGAAAGCATTTTAATGTCTCGCTACAGTTAGGTATATAAGATGGGGAAAAAAAAATATATATATATATATACTTTTCACCAATGCTTCCAGATTTAGTTTGGGGGTTAGTCATGTTTTGATCATGTTATAAACATCTTATAACTAGACACCTGCTCAGTGCTCATGGGCATAGTTCCATATTGATCAATAAAGCACAGTGTAGCGATTTGCTTTTAATTTTTTTCTTTACTTATTTTTATTTAGGACAGAGTCTCACATATCCCAGACTGGCCTTGCATCCCCTACATTGCATAGGATGGCCCTGAAGCTCCTGATCCTCCTGTCCCCACTATTAAAATCCAAAATTACAGGCACAATCCTGAACCAGCACACCGGGTCCCTGATTTATTTCTTGTTTATTATTGGCACTTCTTATTTTTGTTAGTACTAGGGATTGGTGGTGCTGGGAACTGAACTTGGGGCTTCATGCCTGCAAGGTGCTGTCAAGTACTCCACAATTGACTGTAGTAGGTGGTTTCTGTCCCAGACTTTCGGGCCTAGCCTCAAGGTTTAGGCTCACAGACCCACAGTCCCGCAGAGACACACAGATGCATACAATAGTTTTAGGCTGATCAGCCTTAGGCCCAGGCATATCACTTGCTAATTCTTTACCCTTCATCTAACCCATGACTCTTATCCTGTTCAGCCATATGGCTCAGTACCTTTTCTCAGAGCAGCATAGTTGTCCTCTGCTTCCTCTGGCTTCTCTCTGGCATTCTTCTGTGTTCTGCCTGTTCCTAAAGTCTTCTTAGTCTGATAGCCCTGCACATACTTCCTGTCTACCTTTGGCCAATCAGCGCTTTTTATTAAACTCAGAGGCGGGGACAATTATTTACAATGGAACAACATAATCCTCCTACAATTGACTATAGTCTAATACCAAAATGAGCAGTTTAAAATAAGCAGTAAGCCCTGATACCCGTTAAAAACATAAAGTAAATTCTACTTTTCTATAATGTATGAAATAGTATCTGCAAACATTGTTTTAATGATAGGAAATGATGTTCCCTATGATTTCTGGGACTAAGTCTATTCTAAGGTAACTTCAGAAATAAGTAGTCGGGCCTGGATAGTAGGAAGGAGTTATAGAAAAAAGTAGAGAAGATTTAAACAGATTTATCATCCTCTGAGTCCAGCACTCATATGGTGGTGGTAGAGGATGTCAGAAGGTCTGTAGTCTTTTGCTAATATCTTTCCCAGATAACACAGTTATCACAAATAAATTAAGGCTGCCAATAAATGGTGTATTATGACCATGTGGATGATCATTAGTTTATATGGAAAGGGGTATGAAAGAAGATAATGAACTGTTTTAATTAAAACCATTCTTCCAACCATAAAAGCACATACTAAGACCTATCTGGTGTAGAACAACACAAAACATAAGAAAGACATATTCTCTTTCCTCTATGATAGTCTAAGTAATCTCATAGAGAAGATGGTGTTTACAGACAGCACTTAAAAGGCTTCATAGGAGAAAACATGTGACTAATGAGGAAGCAGATGCCAAAGAGATGTTGAGACGTGAGTTCAAATGACAATCAGCGAATCTAGGAAAGCCTTTTGCAGAAATAGTTCAATGTGGTCGATCGTGTTTTCCATATTTTTACAGCATCTTTGTAAACAATGCAAAGGCAATATGCAAGGACTCAGTTCAAATTATTGTGTAACAAATTAAAATTTATAGCAGTGTTCATATTTATAATTTCATTTTAAAATTTATATTAGATATATCACTTGGAATATTTAGATAGTATCACATGACCTTCCATAGTAGCATACATTTGCAAAAACACAATTTCTTTATTGAAATTTATGTGGTTTAGTAACAAACAGTATTCGATCACTTATCATAAGGTCAGCTTGTTGCAAATACTCTACAAAAGCTAACTGTTATACAGATTTGGATACATTAATTTTTGCTTCTGCAGGGAAAGGAGACATTTTTTAAATGTACAATTTAGATTAAAAGAAGCAGGTTTTACAATTTTCAAATAATTTTTCTTAAAATATCTAAAATTCTGCTTCCTACAGCAAGCTAGAAATCATTAAATGGACCGAGTAGCTTTTTAATGTCAAAAAATGTAATTGGCTTACTCCCCACCTCCCCCAATTGATCTTCCCACAAGTCTTTAAACAAGTATGTACAGTCTGGCTTTTCTGAAGTCTTTAATTTGCAGGAACACACTGGTTTATATTTATAAAAATAGATAAGGCATATGCATGTGTTTTGTGTTGTGATGGCTGCTCTAGTGTGAGGGGTTGGGGAGGAAATGTGATAACATGAATTATCATTGGCTCACTTACCATGCTAGTTTATTATAAGTACAAAGATGGCTATTATCGTTCTGCTTTAGATACAGCCCTTTGGCTATGGTTTTTGCATAGGTGTCATGGTTTAGTGACATTGATCCCTTTATACTTTCAGATGACTCTGTAAGCATGCCCAGTGTGGTAAGTGAACAGGAAGCTAGTCTCCTGAGTGCCCTCGGAAGGAGGCGGTTCTCCAGCCACGTCTCCAGCATGTCTGCACCTCAGGCTGAGGTGGGCATGTTACCCAGCCAAAGGTAAAGGACTATGACTGTCTTATACTCTACACTTGGGGGCAAAAGAAATTCTGAAAACACATTAACATTATCCTAGGAAGACTGAAGGAAAAGCAAGCATAGGAGTTTCAGGAGAAGTTGCTCAGGAAAGCACTTTCAAGTAGGTTCCTATGGGTAATCATTGCAGATTTCTAAACCAGCCTTTGAAATGAGTTCACACCTGCAGGTTCAAGTATTATTCTTCTTGGCATTCATAAATAGAAATATAATCCTTTTCTTCTGGTCAATGCCATCCTTACTTGTCAGATTTATCTTCAGGAAAGACAATGAGTATTTGGCGAGAGCAGACCAGTTTACTTGATACTTGGGAGGTTAGTCTTCGGCAGTCGATGTTCAACTGCATGTCTGGAATGCTCCATCAAGCAGAAAATATACCTCTGACACTGTGTGGACTCTGGCCCACTTATGTACAGTTCACAATTTCTCCAGCTTTGTGCTGAAATGGGCTAAAATGATCTGAAGGCGGACTTCTATATGGACCCCTCAATGGCTAAATTCAATGACTAAACCATTTAAACAATTTCCTTTGGTGCTTTCTGCCGTAAAAGAATGTAATTTAAAAATTACATGTGGGGTCTCTTAGTTTTTAAACTTTTTACACTTGGAAAAAAAAAGAGTACATAATTTACATAATCAAAACTTAGATTTATATTTAAACAGACACTCATATTTGAATTCTACATATTTTAATTAAAACTATAGTACAAAAATGATCTGAGATAAGAATTAATCTACTTTTCAAACAACTAATAATTTCAAGAATTGTAGTCTTTCAAAGAATTGGTGTTGCCTGATTTTTAGTGTGCTATTTTATATTTTTGCAATACAGGCTTATGTATGCTATGTCACTGAGCTATATCCCTAGCCACTGTTATTTTTAATATCCTTAGACTCAATGTTCGCAAGAACATAATATCAATAGGGATATATAATTGCACTCAAATTAAACTTGTTTATACACAGGAGTAGACCATACCTGAGTCACTCAATAAATAGTCCATGTTACCTAATCATTTCCCTTTGAGCCAAAAAATACTGTAACCAAAGAGTCAAACAACTTGTTCAGAAAAGAGTAATATAAGCAGTTAATATTAGTAACTATCAATTAATTCTTAGTTGATAGCTATACATGTTTGTATTTAGAATAATATAAATTTTAATTAGAGAGGTTTGGGGCTATTTAAAATAAGCCAAACTTCCAATTCTTTTTCTCCATGTATAATAATAGATCAACTTATTTTCAAAGAGAAATTTTATCTAGTATAAACATATTCCAGAAGTTAAAGAAGATGTTATAATGAATCACTTTGTTCTTGGATTATATTCTGGAAAATTGGAGAAGGGAACACTGTCTCTGTCCATTATCAAAAAAGAGGAAGGAAAGATGAAGAGGAGGAAGAGGAGGAAGTAGAAGATCCTCTTATCCTCTTCCTGGGGACAGAGTCTAGTTTTACATTTAGATCTTTGGTCCCTTCAGTTTTGTAGATTCTCAACTATACATAATTTAATACACATCCATTGAATATCTTATAGTTTCCTAGCTCAATGCTAGACCTGAGGAGAAAGTGGATAAAATTATCACAGTTTGTGCTCACAAATATCAGTTCAGGTACATCCAAATAAGTGGATAAACTATTGTTCACTCACCAACTAACAGGCTTCCATTGTGTTTACAATTCATAGAGCATAGACTAGAAGGGTCAATGTGAGTTCCTTGCAATGTTTTGAAGATACCTTCCATTTGTTTACTGATATTTTCATTACAAAACTAGCAGGGGAAGTTGGGCTCTTTCTTTACTTTTCTTAATAGCATCCAGTTTCCAGACTTTGGTTGTGGCCATTCATGGTAAGTGGTTTCTGTGTGGTAATATTAGGATGTACAAGAAAATGTGGGGTCTGATCATTGAAATACTGTGTCCATAAGATAATGTTAAAATAATCACCTAGCCAAATGGCTACCAAAGAAATCATAGATTCATCTTCTACAGATCTACCCTGCAATGCATTTCAGAGCTCATGTGTCCATTTGGAGCTCATTTTAACTCTTGACCAATAAACAGACCACTCCTCTGAGAGTCGTACCATCCGGTCTTTCCTCCCCCATTGCCTGAGTCCTATGTCTTGACAAACCCAGCACAAGGTGAAATGGTTGACTGTCTCCTTTTCCTTCCTTGTTCTGTTAAATTTATTTTCAGTTCTCGGAAACAGAAAATTGCATGCTATTTCCCCCTTTCCCTTTCTTCCCCCGCCCCTATGTTTTCTTTCTGCATTTTCTTTCCCTAAATGCTTCATCTCCCTACCCCTCCTGCAGTGAGCCTAATGTCCTCGATGACTTCCAGGGCCTGGCCGCCGAGGGCAGCCTCTCTAGGTACAGTGTCAAAGCTACCTGTCTATTGGTGTCTGTGCTGGGAAACTAGCTGTTCCCTGTCACCTCCGTCACTCTGTCTCCTCTGTCTTCTCTTGCCCGTCTTGGTATCTATTTCCATGCCTCGCCCTTTGTCGTTCATGAACACACGAGCCTGGAGTCAAAGGTGTAGCAGACCCTCCTTCTTTCCAGACAGCTTCAGAGACCATTCACAAATAGTCTAAAACCTTAATTTAAAACAGAGAAAAACTTATGGAATTCCCTAAGGGGCTTGTCTAATAAATCTCTAAAATGTTTGATATACCAAGGGCTAGGAGTGTAGTTCAGTGGTAGTAACATGTGCTAGACCCTTGGTCCATGCTCAGTACCTTCTCCAAAGTTTGTTATATAAAATGTTAAATTTCTCCCATCCAATCATTCCACACAGATATTTACTGAGAATTGCTTTGGGCGAGGGGGGGGGCATCTTTTTGGTACAGCTCCCTCTCAGGGCGCCCCTGTACTCCACCAAGTCAGATCTTTCAGCAAGCAGTGATGCTGTGAGAATAGCGATGTCCTGCCACTTGGGTGATCGCTTCTCTTTGAAGCATGCTGTTCGGCACACCATTATTGTAGCTCACTCAAACACATAACAAGAAGATGGGCTCTAGCACAAAGATGACTTAAAAACTTACCATGAAAAATCCAATACAAATTCTTCTTGGTAAGTAACAGGAGAAGTCATAGAAGAGAAACAATACAATACCTAGGCTCTTTGCTTAAGCCTTCAGAAATGGGTACTGCACCTTTAACACTCAGATAAACCACGTCAAACATTCCTAATCTTGTGCTGTTGATTTACACCTCTCAACTAATCCTCATTAGGGGCAATGCTTCTTGTTCATCGGTAGAGTGTCTTTGTCCTATCTCAAGAGAAAGCACTCCCAGGACTGCATTCTGTAGTGAGTACAATCCCCCCGTATATTGCTTTATCACGAAGATGAGGAAATGTTGAGAGGCCGTTCTTGTGAAAGGTTGTCTTTTGTTCTCATCTTGTTCCGATTTCACATTTTCTTTTTCAACTGAAAATGGGAAATTTAGTCCATCATGAGGTCTATTTTTTTTTTTTTTTTTTACTGGATCCATAATTCATCACATCCATTTGTGTTTGCGAGCCCTTGCTTGGACAGATTAGTCTCTCCTTGGTAAATGTGGAGGTGCTTCAGAGACCAACCTTAATTAGCAGGAGCTAGGCAGGTTGAGAACCAGTCCTGGAAAAGGTTTCCCTTAGCTCTTCATAGTATCTGAAGAACTTTTAACAAAGTCTATCAGGGGTACCAATGTTTTCAAAGATGTAATTCTTTAATGCTTAAAATTGCGTATGGAATAGGAAAATTTAGATGACTTTGTGCTGAGAGTTTAGTCACGATTCCAGTTCTGCTAACTGAAGTCACAGCACAATGTGTATAAGAGGAGAAAGAAGTGGAGTTTATTTTTATTAATTTCCTCAAGGACTTGGTGAGCTCAGGGTTCAAAGGACTAGAGTTATTTGAACAAATTCCTTCTGGACTGAATCCGGTGCAAGGGAGGAAATTCAGTGTTTGTGCCAGGTGGTTAGATGAGCTGAGAGGCAGAGTCATAGACCTCAACTGCAGGTGAACTAATTGTGTTAGCATTGTGATGACCATCTTAAATCAGCTGTGGTTGACCTGCTGCTGATGACACTTCACCTCAGGACCTTGGTGTTAGTCACAAGGCCCAGCCTTGGTCATTAAGAAATGGAAAGATTAATAATTTGCTTTGGATTGTAAAGTAATTTTATTAATGTAGAGGCTTCCCACCAGTCATTAGCACATCCACCGTTGCCATATGCTGCAAGCTCTATCTCTTGAATGCCATTGGGTCAGCAAGTTCTCTTTGGAGGAGAGGAAGTTTGGGCATTTACTAAAAAGGAATTTATGAAATGCCATGTTTTATATATTTTGTTTGCAGTCTTATTTTGGGGCACGAGAATTCTTTATGTACATTCTTAAAATCTAAAAAACTAAAGATCATAATCTTCTGAGTTACATTTAATATACACTTTAGCACTTAGGATCTGAAGTACACTCAAAGTTATCTTGGAGAAAATTTGACCTAAGTTTGCCACGAATCATACTGAAAGGAGACCACTAAACCCTGCTAGACCACCCTGCCCCCATCTTTCCTTAATTTTTATAGGGTTTTGCATCTCATAGGTTACTTATTTTATAGAGAAGAGGCAAGTTGGACTGTGTAGGCTGAGTGGGGAAGATAACCAGATAAGTTGTATGGGAACTGGAAAAAAAATTTGCACACTAATTAAAACCTTCTAAGATTTTTACTAAATCACACTAATAAATTTCTTTTAAAGACTCAGCCACCAAATTCCTGTCAGAAACACTGTTTCCTGTCTGGTTCCATTTCTTAAAACTTCCATTAGAAATTAGTAAGCTGAATCAAAGTTACAGGGAAGATTTTCTTTCCCTGGAGAACAATGTTCTGAGAAGCATGAAAACTCACTGTAGAGGTTCTTGAAATGTGCATAAAATACATACCATGGGCATGTTTTCCCTCTGGAATAATAGAGATCTAGAGAAGCTATTTAAGTCCTTAAGACTAGATGTTTATAGTTGAGAACCAGATTTTGTTTAGACATGTTAGGATATTTTTAAAAAGCAGGAGTCAACAGTGAACTCTTAATTTCAAAATAAATTATCATGGCATTTTATTCTTGGCAGAGTTTAATCACCGTGAAAATTAAGAATTCAGTCTAAGTTTGAACAAGACTGTATTCTAGATGATATAATTACCTGTGTACTAAGACCCATCTTATGCTCACATAGAGCTTTAAGCATGAAAACTTTCCAGGTATTCTTAAAATACAAGGAAGATCCCACCAGCCTTTAACACAGCTGAAAAACCAAGGCCAAGGTGATGCACACTGGGACACACAATATGCTCTTTGTCATTGCTATGTTCTCACAAGACGTCTAAAATCCATTGATTCCTTACAGTCTAATTGGAAATGCTTAGTCTGTAACTTCAGTAGCATTTAAAATATATTTTTGGGGTGCTCTGGAAACTAAGTGCTTTTCAATGATGATTGTTTTGTGAAAGGGAGGCATACGCTTTGGTCCTCTGTTTGCTTCCCTGCTGTATACTTGTTACTTCCTTAGTGTTGACTTCATGAGGCATTCCCTCTGGATACATGGCTGTGCTCTATGTGTTATGTCCCACTTCTAGAGTTCTATAACCAAATTAAAGCTGAAGCCAAAAGTATAGAGAGATGCAGTAAAAACACCAATTTACTAGCCAGGAGTTCTGTCATCTTAACTTTGCCTGCTTCACTTTTTATTTATTTTATGTATTATACTGCAATATATAGTTTATTTTTTAATAATTTAAGTGATATAAATTAGCTTTGCATTACTGAGTGGCTTCTTGTTTACCTAGCCCTTATTTAAAGAAATACTATCAGGCATATAATTAGGAAATTTACAAATATGTATATACTTTGTTCCAGGCCATATGCTGCAACAATGATGAGGGCACTCTTGTCAGAATCATTTTCCTAACATTGCCCAAATTCCCCTAGTTTATGAATTGCTTCCTTTTATTATATACGGGAACTAGTTTTTAAAGACAGCTTGCATCACACCAACTTGGCTGTGCCCTGGATGAATTTTGTTTTCTAAAGTCTGAATCTTTACTATCATTTGCCAAAGTGATATTTTCAGGAACTCAGAAACACAAGAGAAGACAGAAGTGGCTGTTAAGTAGCCCTAGCATTTGGGAGGGCTGCAGCAGGTGCACGACACATTCTAGGCCAGCAGGGTAATATACGGAGACTATGCCCTCTGTAACCAAAGGTTATTTACTTACCAAGGTGTTGCAAGATGTTAGTTTCAATTTGGAAATTTTTATTAGTTTTTATACTATTGTTTCACACTGTTTGGTTAAGACAATAAGAATCAGCTGTCATTATTATAATTAATGCTCCCAATAAACCAGTGTTCGATATAAGATAAAGTCTTTGATATTTTATCAACTAGTGTAACAAACATTAACATCATTTCAACTTCTCAGTTGTTTTTCATAACTGTTGTACATGAAATAAGTATTTCAGTTATTCAAAAGGCTTTAGTTTCCTACTGAAGTACACCTCTAAAATATGAGACTACCCAATAAAATGTAATAGCTCCCTGATAAAGAAAATAATTTTAATTATTACATTTGTGGTATATGAAGAGTCTGGATGAGACTGCTTCAGAAATTTAAAATAGGACGTAGAACGTAATCATTGATTCTTAGTTCAGAGCTTGGCTTTCTTCTAGTTTCTACAAATGACTGAACTATTATATAAAGGAGCAGAAGCTAAGTTGAAGCTTAAAGTGTAAATCTAATTAACCTTATTCATAAAACCAGGAGTCAGATATCAGGGTAATAACCTAAAGATCAGAGAAGCAGAGGAGCAGCCACCAGTGACTTCTTACCTTTCTGGATCCTCCAATCAAAAGACTGAAATCTTCTCTCCACCCCTCATCACTTCCTATCTCCACCTCCCCAGTGCTGGGATTAAAAGCTTGTTCCACCACTGCCCAGCTTCTATGGTTACCTAGTGGCTAGCTCTGCCATCTATCTCCAGGCAAGCTTTGTTTGTCAGAACACAAACAAAATATCACCCAAAAGAAGCTAATTTTTATATTTAGTTCCAGTTTGAAATAAACTTCAACATATGAAAAATGTTGTCTATATTATATTCATTGTTAGCTTTTGTTTTTTTGGCTGTTTCACATGACTTCATTCAATGAGGTGGCAAATAGAAATATCAGCATCATATTTCTAGGGCAAGTATAATTTATTGCCTGAGTTGTGTTCCAGGAACATGTTCTATAATTTCATTTTGATGTGTACATTCCTATATTATTCATAGAATAGCCCATTATTAAGGAAACTTGATAGATTTCTCAGCTCCAAGCCTCTCAGTCCATAGAGAAATGTTGATACTCATGATTTTCCCTCCGAGTAGCTAGCATGAAATTACTGTTCTGTTGTGACATTTAACTCTCCAAGTAATGTACATTTTTTTCTTGCACCATTTTTTTTCTCACAATCTTGGAAGACTAAATAAAAATGAGATAAGAGGACTGCCTCATATTCATTTTCTCTGTCCCATTATTTTCAAAATGTATTAACTACTTCCTTTTGGTATCCTAGAAGCAATAAACTCATTACAAACAACCAATGTTAAACAAGAAAGCATGCTATACATGTCACTGTTCATATACAAACCATTTTACATCAACTAACTTCTTTTCTCTACCTTAATGGGAGGTAGTTGGTAAGTATCAACCTCCCCTTATGGCCAAGGGAACTGAGGTAACATCTAGATGTCAATGAAGAATCCATTCCAATGGTAGCTTTGCTTGGTATTGGGAGAAATGTGTTCCTACTTGTGTGCATATATATGCTTTTCAAATTAGCAAACTCATGTTAAAATGATAACTAATAAGGAGATGTCATTTCAGACATGTCAGAAACATAGCCTGGACTCATTATTAAAGTGTGCTGCATGGTTCCTTTAGCATTCAGTTCCTTCATACACACTGCAAAGTAGTATAAAGATAACGTACATCGATCTGTTGACTTGATTTTGGGGGAAGAAAAGCAGTTTTAAACTCCTCTTTTTTGATATTCTTTGTAGAATTGTGTGTTGCATATATCAGATGGTGTAATGATATCCCTATTTTATAGAAACTTTGACAGATAGTATTGAGTCACTGCTTTTTCTAATAGTAAAAATATGAGTTGGATGTTACATAAATGATATCTTTGACTGAGCCAACTGCAATTATTAGCCTGTTGTTAGTTTATGAGAAACTTCTGAACTCCCATCTTGCCACTAATTTCTTTTACTGAAAGTGCAGTGAGGTCTTTATGTAGCACATTAAAAAAAAAAAACAAAACAAAAAACAAAAAACAAACCCAGTAATGTGTAGAAATAATCATTCTCTATTTTTTCCTGAACGGTTGCTGACTGGGTTCCTCTGTGGGATGTTTTACCGTAACAATATCTGTAGATGACTCTCCTTTTGCAAAGGCAAAGACATCATTTAACCATAAATCAGTTAATCACATTGACATCAACCACGAACTTAAAATACCATATGGGGCACTGTATCTTTCTCTTTTCTCTCTCTCCCATTGTAGATACCTATGATACATGCATGGGGAATGGGAAGGAAATCATGTCCCATTTCAGTTCAGTGTCACCAACACTAAAGTAGCAGACCCCGTCAGTAGTCACTTTTGCTTATGAGACACACATACACAGTAATTTGGGGGGAGCAGACTGTTCCTTATCAACTGCACGGTTCACATGAGTGCAGCTAATTGAGTTGTAATGTTAGCTGACTTTGCCAGTCTCTTAAATCTAAAATAGTTTTCAAATGTATTTAAATTTTCTACCCATGTGACTATTTGCTCAGCTGTCACAGAGACTTCAGGCTGCAAACATGTGTTGAATGTGTCCCTTCACCCAAATGGACTCTGTGTCTGATGTGTTCAATATTTGTCCATCTTATTTTCATTTAAATTGGAAGTTTTCAAACAGGTGTTCCCATCCATGTGACAGAGTTGTTTGTGTGTATTTGTCACCAGCGTTTCCATTCCCCTTGGAAAAAAAAAATTGAGATTAGACCATGACATGTTAAGCCTTTTGATGGCTTCCAAACCAGGGGTGTGATCGAGCCAACGTCCTGCTGAATGATATAGATACAGCATTAGTGATTGAAAACAGAATCTCAATTTTGACAGCTTGGGGCTACAAGGCCCTGTCCTCCTTTCCAAGCCTTTGAAAATCCCTACCCCAGGGACTCTTTCCCAACCATCCTTCAAAGATAATGGTATCTTTGAAGTGACTGTTCCATATAAAGTGATTTTGGCTAACACCCATCAGAGAATGGCCTTGTGTGCTGTCTCCAGGGTAGACTAATGCTGTTAATGCTTGGCAGGGTGGCAAGTGTACAGAGTGAACCTGGCCAGCAGAACCTCCTCCTGCAGCAGCCACTGGGGAGGAAGAGGGGCCTGAGGCAGGTAAGTAGACCCTGAGGTGCTAAGAAAGTCATCCTGTAAGATGGAAGATCCACTTGATTGTTAATGCTTGTGTTTATTAAGATTACACTTGGCCTTCATGCCTGAAATAAGCATCACACAGCACCCCTAAAGTATGGTAAATGTTTGGGCAAGCTGAGCACATGAGATTTCTATTTCTAAGACGAATTTTTTTATTGTGCAAAGCTGACTATTTAATAAGAGAAGTCAGCCTATAGCTCTTCTTGCTTTCTCTTTGGCAAGCTTCTTTCCCAGGCAAGCTCACTGGCAGTGCTTTGCACTGGCTGTTATTCAGTTAAAATACTTGCTTTTACAGAGTCAGAGATAGATCTCCTTTTTCAGTCTGAAGTTAGAGATCTAATTTAATATTGAAACAGAAGATCATATTTTCAACTGGTTGTTGTGGTGCATACCCATACTTCCAGAACATAGGAGGCTGAGAGAGGAGGGTCTCGAGTTTAGTGCCAAGCTGAGCATGGCAATAGAGTACAAATTTCTTAGATGAGATTCCTCCTACTTTTCCTTCTCCTTCCCCTCTGCTCCTTTCTTCCATATCTCCCTCATACCTATCTCCCCTCATTTTTCAATTTCCAGACATGGGTTGACTATATAGTCCAAACTGGTATCACATGCAATCCTCCTGCCTCAGCCTCCTAAGTATTAGTATGTAGCACCAATCCTGGATCATACATTGTTCTATAAATAGTCTGAGCAAAGCTCTAATGTTTTGCTAGAGTTTTTGGATTCATAATAAATCTCTCTGAGAGTTGAGAGATGTTCAACAATGGCCGTGTGGACCCTAAGATTCCCCATAGTTGGGGTGGTAAACAGCTCCACAATATTTAATATTGCTTCTTAGAATTGGAAAGATAAGCATGGCTGTGATATGCCTAAGTCAGAGCATGATATTAATATAAGCCTTGTGTGATTATTTGGGGCTAGTCAGTCTGGGACTGCAGGTCTGTGTGTCTGGACCATCAGCCTATCCACTGAACTTCTCAAATTTAGCATTTCAAATGCATTAATGTTCCAAGGCTACAGGAAGGAACAGGTAGGACAGTCAACCTCTCTTGCCAGTTGTTCTTTATTTATTTTCTCTAGCTAAGACGCCCTCTCCTGTCAAGGCAGAAGACTCAAACTGAACCCAGAAACCGCCACGGGGCTCGACTATCCACCACTCGCAGGAGCATTCAACCTAAAACAAAGCCGTCCGGTGAGGGAGGCCTCATGTGTCCCTTCTGAGGGCACCACTGTTGTCATGGCAAGCTGCTTGGCCTGGGAGGCCTGCAGAAAGTGAGATGATGAAAATAACCTCACGTTGGGGAGCTCTTAGGAGACGTTTCCTAGAAAATTTTACTACCTTCTTTTTCTTTTCTTATCTTCTTCAACTTTTCCCCACCCCCCAGTGAATCTAGGTCAATGAAACAACCCAAGGTAAATTGTTAATATCCTGAAACTTGAATGTAAAAGGTTGTATTTTCTTTACTAAGTCCAGCAACTAGACCATTCTACTTCTTTCTAAAGGCAAAGGTGCAGTGAATAACTCTTTGGGCACTTAGTTCTAGAATTAAATCATTAGAAGGGTCATAATGTTAACCTTTGCAAATCTCATTTTGGATCATTTTCTCTGTTCAATTCTATTCTATACAAGAAGGAAAAATCAAAGTATAAAAATTGGCCATATAAGATTTCATTTATTACAAACCAGCAATGTCTTTATGACAAATCACTGGTTAATGCCAATTATTAAACCCCTGCAGTCAATTTCTCTCCTACTTACTGGTTCACCTCTTACAGTTGATCAGAAGCGATCTGTGACCTTCATTGAGGCTCAGCCAGAGCCAACAGCTGCCCCAACAGACATACTTCCTGCCACAGGCCAACCACAGGGCTGCAGCCCAGGCCTATCTAGGAAACCGGAAGGAACAGACAAACCAGTGCTCACATCCTCCCCTGCGATTGTTGCTGCAGATCTTCATAGCCTGTCTCCCAAGCAGGTGAGGACACCCTAGAGACAGGCAAGGCCTGCTTCCTGCATCCTTATTCACAAGAATCACTTAGATATGCACATTTATTCCAAATAATTAAGTCGGGGTCTATAACATGTTATTGCCCAAACAGATACTATTTTTGACATTGTGAACAAGAAAAGCTATATAAGGGGTTTGGCCAATAATTTATTTATAAATAAGAAGGACTAAGAGATGTCTTAGTGAAAACATAAAAAAATATTTTTCAGCTGGAGTACTCACTGACAACAGAAATCTGAAGCACAGAATATTTTTCAATTAAAGTATATGAAGTTACTAGATTAGATGAAACTTCACATAGTTTTCTGTGCCCTATAAGATCAGATGAACTTGAAACTTTTTCCCTCATTGTTTTAGTGTTATTTTATTTAGCATTTATGAATAAGTTTCTATAGGTACCATATTTTGATGTGATAGTTAAAGAAAACTAAAGGATATTATTAGTTTACTAGTTATATTAGCAGACGCATTTGTATGGGCTTTAATAGTAAAGGAACTATAGCATATAATTTATATCAGTTCACTTAACAGTCTATAAGCCTGCCCCCCCCCCATTATATGTCTAAGGATAGAAAATCAATACTTTGAAAACTAAAGTGATTCTTCTAGATTATCCCTGTGACAACTGGAACTTGGATTCACCTTGGAGTTCTTATCCAGTTAGAGCTAGCTATACAGCAGTTTTATGTTGTTCTCTGGTCCATGATGCTATGATCCTTTTGGTCACAGAGTGAGCCCCTTCTTCAGGAAGAAGGAGAACAGAAGGAAGATACAGAAGTTCAAGGTGCTGCAGCACACAGCCCCCTCTCTACTCAACTCTCAGACCCTGATGACTTCACTGGCCTTGAGACATCCAGCCTCCTACAACATGGAGATACTGTCCTTCATATCAGTGAGGAGAATGGCATGGAGAACCCCCTGCTGTCCAGCCAATTCACTTTCACTCCTCCTGAGCTAGGGGAGAAAGATACAGCATTAGATGAGTCCCATGTTTAGTTCTGCTTCACAGGAGCCATGCACTGTACAGAAGATGGCTAACAACAGAATGCTTTTGATGAAAAGGATTGATTCCTAAACAGCACTTTATAGCCAGTGGGTGATGTTTCGGTTTTTTGCTGCCAAAACTCCTAATGTGTCATAACCATATTAAAAATAAATAGCTAATAGTCTCTAGTTATGTGAAGATCATAAAAACAGAGAGGGATAAAGGGAAAGAGCCGTTTTACTGCACATTGTGTATAGCTCTCTCTGAGCAGCTAAGAATATAGTCACTATTACAGATAGTTGAGAATACATGCTATTGTTTCCTTCATAAAAATACTAACGATATGTTCTAAAAAGGAATGCTGTCTTTTAAGATACTTACATCATAAATCTCCTTAAAATGTTTATTTTTGTAGTTTCAAAAATTTTTACATCACGTGGCTATATGCACAGCAACTCACATAAGAAACAACCAATAAAAAAACCAGATTGGAGAATCTAAATTACAAACCCTGCAAGTTTTTTGTTTGTTTGTTTGTTTTGTTTTTGTTTTTGGTCAATGATATACCCAGTAATTAAAAATAACAAAACACTATTTTTTAGAGTTGGTTATTCAAAATTTATTCTTTAACTGTTATTTTCATTACATTTATAAATCAGAATTCAAATTCCACAGATCATATCAATTGGACACATTAGACAGGATGTTCTAGAAATTCTCAGATATAATTCTGAATTAACAGCAGACAGCTATATAATTATAAAAAGCTAAATGTAAATAACATTGCTTGAAAGAGATGGCATTCCTTCTTCCAATCCTGACTACACCAATGTCTACACTGGACATATTGAAAAAGGAGATGGCTCTCCCCCACAGTCCTTGTGCCTGCCCTTGAGGGCATATTTTCATACATTAAAATTAAACTGTTAGAACTAGATCAGAAAAATGTTTTTTCTCAGCAGTCAAATATTCTATGATCTTTCGGAGATCTCAGTTAATGAAGAAAATACAGAGTAATCAATTTCTTCATAGACTCAGACAGCTTGTATATATCATAAATAGGGCTTTACACTTGAAGTGCAGTTACTTCAATAAAATAAAATATGGAAGGCTTGTGAGGCCAGTATGTAATGGATTATTAAAGGGCTGGGCATCATGCAAGTTCATAAATGGTTTTCAAAAGTTTAGCAGTTTACATTAGGGAAATGTTACATAACTACTAAGCATTGAAATACACACACATACCTACATTGGTATGGTTGTGTGTGTGTGTGTGTGTATGTGTGTCTTTAAGTAGAAGTTAAACAGAGTTTAATTATGTTGAGATGAGTTAAAACATTTTATATGTGATCAAATATTGATTATGTTGGCTATGAAATGTACATGTGTACAAAGAGGAGACCTATAAATCCAAACAAATCATAAAAGAAATCATTTTTATGTTAGAATTGTTTATTAAATAAGCACAGTTTATATTTTGACTTATAAAATCAAATATATTTTGGGGATATGGCCCCATTCACCAAGAAAATGAAAGTATTTATAAATTAATTAGAATAAAATTTAAAATCCCCAGGTGGAAAATCAAGGTGTTATCACTTCAGGGCCTTTGGGCTAAGAACAAGTATGGGAAATCAAGAGGATAGATGGACCTCTTTTATGTGCTATAATATCTTCATATCATATATTAATGCTGAATTTGTCCCTAAGTGCAGACATTGACATGCAAGTGGGTTTCTGGTTCCAAACTGACGTTTTTTTGCCTGTTAAAAAATATGCTGCTCAATTAGCATTAGAGGCCTTATGTCTGGTAATTACAAGTGTCTGAGTTATGTGCGTCTATGTGCTTTGTTCCAGTTTTGGGATTCTTGATTCATAATCTCTATAATTGTGTCAGATATTTAAGAAGTATAAAGGTCAATGAGTTGTTAAATACTCAACAATAACCCTAGATATCCTTATATATTTTAAATGTGTTGGGCTGTTTGAGAAATGATTTTACTGGTCTGTCTGCCTTTTAACCTGACTCCTTCCCTGTTATGTATGGAAGTCTGTTAGAAATGTTTTCAATAAGCTAAGTAATATTTTACCTTGGAAAAAAGAGACTTGTCCACACTAAAAAATAGGGACTTACAGAGTGGAAATGCTCTCTCTCATGTTGAACTGCTGAGATTTTTCAGATGTGTGCATCTGTTCCATTTGAGGTGTCCTTAAACGTGTTGAATGTAATGTGTTGAATGTTTATGTGTGGTGATTAAAGTATCTATATGTATGTGCATAAGATGTATTCTCAGGAATACTGTTACCTGGAGTTTGGAGGAATAACTTAAAGAAAAACATGTAGGGAAGATTTAAAAAAAAAGTTCCAGTTAATTGACAATCTCTTATAATATTCAAAATGTGACTAAGAACTAATTATCACTTACAGT
Organism: Phyllotis vaccarum; assembly: GCA_033318265.1. NCBI lineage: Eukaryota > Metazoa > Chordata > Mammalia > Rodentia > Cricetidae > Phyllotis > Phyllotis vaccarum. The sequence goes on from JARWLC010000007.1 coordinate 17,319,177, forward strand.
CAATATAACATTAGTAAAAATTGATTTATTTCTTAATCTATGATGTTTAATCATATTTATCTCATTCAGAGGAAGGATAAAACAAGCACCCACTTTCACCAGGAATTTAAAATACTAGATTTAATAAAGATTGGCTCTTTTGAAAGTAACTTTATAGAGACCATGGAAAAAATATTCTCTATGATAGTGGGTACAGATTTATATGGTTCAGATTAAAGCAGTCTAAATCCTAGGTGCAAAATTTTCTAGAACATTTTATTTTCATTTCCAGCATTCACTACTTCCTATAGTTCTATTAAGTACTTGATTCTTCTGACAAGGAAAGTGAGTTACTGAGTGCCTTCGAATAAGCCACTAAGAACTATAGTGTCAAATGGCACAACTGAGCACATTGCAGTGCTGGAGGCAACCATTGGCTTGCTGCATCGTGTCCCCAAGAGTACCCTAAGACAAGATGGCATCTCTATTTTAGCATCTGTTCTTTTAGTCAGTGAAGAACTTTCTCGACTTTGCTGCCCACCTCTTAGAGTTCCCAAGGAAAGAATAGTGTATATATCGAAATCTATAGGGAAGAAAAAGTTAGAGAATTATAGTCTGAAACATGAATTAAATACCTTCCTTGAGTTACATAGGATACTTTTACCAGAGAACTCTCCAGAATTTGCTGCTGTCACAGAGTCCCACTGTTGCTCTGTGACCCCACACTTCCAATCCATGGCCTTGTCGCTCAGCAGTGAGTAAAACATCCCACTTCCTCATTTACTTTTGTGGGTCTCAACTGCAACATTTCAGAAGCAAACTTTGATCTGACACTCAGGAGAATAAAAACAAGTTGAGGGCAGAATGTATTTGGAAACATTTATGATACATTTACTTATTTTATTTAAAGATCATTTAGGATCATAAATCTACGTACCTCCATGATATTTTTAATAGTCACTGTGACCATGGGATTAAAGTCCTTCATTAGCCATTTTGTAGGTAAAAACAAAGGATTGACTACATAGCCAACTTCCCTCAGATGTCTATAAAGTCTGTTATGAATACTGAATGACCAAAGAGCATGGAAAATGCATATGAATAAATACTGAGATGTTTATGAAAGATATTTATGAAAGATATTGACTTCTGTGTTTGAATATGCACATATAATAAAATAAATCTAAAAGTATTTACTATGTGCTCTAATTTCATTTCTCTCCTTGGGGAATGTGTTAGCTCATTTAGGACCATTTTTTAAAGATTTGAAGTATGCCTTCCTTTATTTATCTTCTGTTCTTCATACCTTAATCTATACCTAGCCTAAAGTCACCAATGAGTAAACACCATGAGTGCCTTTACTTGTACATACAATTCATTCACTTTCAGGTGCTTCCCATCTCCCACCTTTCAAAATAAAGCAGAATGTAGATATGAAAGATATTCAATTTAACTTCACTACCCAGACTATGATCTGCTAGAATGCTGGTAGTCCAAGTCAAACATTAAAGAATCAATTGTCTCTTTGACTGTGGCCATAGAAACTATGGCATCTAAATTACCACCAGCTATGTTCTTAATAAAATTATGAGGTACTGTATCTTTGTCCTTTAGGAATTTCTCTTGTTTAATCCATTTTTATCTTCACATAGCTTTGCATTTCTTCCTGACCTAGACTCTGGATACATTTGGCATTAGGACACTTACCCATTTCAAGAATTATGGCTGAATAATCAAGAACTGTATCAAATCCATCTACTGCAGAGGAAGTGAGACCAAAGAAGCCTATGAAACTCCCTCACTGAGTATTCAGCAGTCACCCTTTCCCAGCACCTTGACCAGGGGCATCACTGAAGAGAAGACCAAAAGACTGTAAGAGCTAGAGGGAGGGGAGAAGCCCTCTGAAATGCTGTGTACTGGATATGGCAGAGCTATTACGAGTGCACAAGCTACCTGCACAAAACCTACAGACACACAAAGATATTTAAGAGAAGAATTAATTAGGAAGAAGAAAAGGGTCAGCAGGAGAGAAGTAAGAGCGGGTAACGGGGGCTATGATCAAAATATAAGGTATAAGGTTTCCATGTATGAAATAGTAAAAACATACATTTTAAAAATAAATTCTTGCACTGTAGGCAGTAGTCTACAGAAGGCCCGTTGCCTTCTAACATACATAATAAACTATTTTTCCTTACAAAAGGAAAAGAGACTATTTTACTGTGAAGACAGAAGGTCCAGGAAAAATCCAATACAGGAGGCAGCAGGTACCCGCCCGGCTCCGCCCCTAGCCTGCCATCTGACAGCCCCGCCCCGGGAGGAGGCGGGACTTCCTTGCCGCAAGGTAGCTGCTTCCGGCAGAGTCCGGAAGAGAGTGCGGGCTGGGAGGGGGCGGAGCCGGGGCGGCGCGCCCAATCGGGACGAAGTCTTGACTGGCCCGGGCTCTCGTGGGCTCACTCGCTCTTAGGGAACCGGCACCATGGCGTCGGGCTGCAAGATTGGCCCGTCCATCCTCAACAGCGACCTGGCCAACCTGGGGGCCGAGTGTCTGCGCATGCTGGACTCGGGGGCCGACTACCTGCACCTGGATGTAATGGACGGGTAACTCCGCGGGGCTCGGGGCGGGCTGGCCGCGCGGGTCGCGTCGCTGCACCTCGGCGAGCGCCTGTTGGGTGCACGGCGCCCCTTTGCGACGGGCGGCCTCGCCGGGCGCGCTGCTGAGGACACCGTGCCGGTCCTGGTTGCCTTCGGGGCCCAGTCCCCAGACCTCCCTCCCCTCCTCCCACCGTAACCTATGGTAATAGGACCCGGAAGCCACCTTCAGTATTCGGGACATTTCTTTCATGAACTCGTAGAGAAACCGAGGCCCAACGGGACAGGCACGACTTGTCCAAACTCAGATGACAAAGCTAAGAGACGAGACTCGTCCACGGTTACGAGCATGACACCTGGCTAGGATTCCTACGCTCGACCACCTGCTGGCTTGTTTTAGACAAGCCACCTTGGCCCACATTGAGATTGGGTTTCAGTGTTTGGAAAATGCAAGTATTATTGATAATAGAACGCTTCCGCGTCTTTGGAAAAACGAAACGAGCAAGTTTCAGTGCCTGACATGTAACAGATTCTTTACGGTTGTTAGTTGTATCGAGTAACCATTCGAATTCTGATTTTCCTGTCTATTTTCTCTTCAGGCACCCTGCTCTTCAGGGAGGTCAGTTTTTTGTAAGTAACTTTTAAGCACTGTAGTTATAGCTTATAATGCTCAGAATCAGGGTACAAGTTTCCTAAGTTGGTTATAAAGTGAGTCAATAAACCTAGACCCAAAGGAGGCCATAAGACTTGCTCAAGATTACAGAGGATTGTGACAGACTTGGAACTTGAATCTTCTTGGCTTTGACTAGTCTTTCCCACTGAAGTTCCGCATAGGGATTTTAAGAGCCTTGGCTTGAGCTAGAAGAATAAATTGATTTCCAATAAGCAAAATGTGTTTGCCCTCAGTCATATTGACAAATAGGTGCTATTTCCGAGGGGTTCGTTTGTTTCTTTTCTTGTTAGGGTTAGAACTAGGGGTTGCTGTTCATCTTGTTTTTGAGAGGAGGTCTATATAAATCAAATTGGCCTCAAACTCAGGATCTTGCCTTAGCTTCCCAAATGCTGGGATTACAGGCATCTGCCTTCACACTCAGATGCACCTTTGCTTTTTAATGTCACTGGCTACTCTGTAGCAATTTTCCTCTTCTTATTTTTTTTTTTTTTGCCCCCAGCAGTTAAATCTCCTGTTTCTCTTAACTCTTACTGAAAGCCCTTGACTGAACAAAGTGTGTACCTAGAGATAGGTGATGGCTGTATTTTGGTGCCAGAGAAAACTTAGGGGTCTCGACATGGAACGGGCTACAAGTGTAACTGCGAGCCTATTTACACAGACGGAATGAATGGAGAACATTTCTTTCAATTTGTTAATAGGAATTTTGGATAGCAGTACTTGGAAGCACTTGATACTTTTTTTAAAACCTTATTTTAAAAGTTCTTTTATTTTTTGAGATTATAATTACATTGTTTCCCCCTTCCTTTCCCTCCCACTAAGTCCTCCCATATAACCACCACCTTGCTCTCTTTTAAGTACATGGCCTCTTTTTATTTTTAAATTAATTGTTTTATGTATATCTCTATATATGTATATATATTTAAATATACAAATGAGACCTGCTCAGTCTGTATAATATTATTTGTGTATCTTTTTAGAGCTGGCCATTTGATATTGGATAAGACAACTGCTCTCTGCATTCCTTAGTTGTCTAGTTCTTTGTGTAGAGGGCTAGGAACCTGTGGGCTGTTAAGGTACTTTTTTGAGGTTAATGTTCTGTCAGTGAAGAGTAAGGTGTAGTGCCATGTTTCATAGCCAAAACCAAAACAAAACAAAATGGTGGAACCAAGGTAGAAGCAATGTAATTATGTCTCAAAAATGCTTTCTGTGAGTCCTGGACTTCTACAAAACTCTTAAAACATTTTCTGTTCTCAAACAGCAAATAATAATGTTATTTTCTCTCTCTCTTCTGATGTACTAAGAACAGCACTCTCTCTCTCTTGCTCACCTTGCTATCTGAAGTGAGGCTCTATCCAGCCTTGTTACCATTGCTCAGTAATAGTGGGAAGCATCTCTAACACTTGGCTTTGCTTCCTCCCAGCAGACCCTTCCTCTGCAGACTTAAGTTTAGTAAATTCGGCAGACTTTTATTTTAAATTGTTCTTTAGCTGGGAAGCACTGGCTTAGAAATCCTAAATTCTATTCTTCATATACAATTTTTAGGCCCTTTTACCTCTCTCTCTTTTTTTCTTTTCTTTTCTTTTTTTTAAAGAAAAGGCTGTTTCTAGTCATCATTTGCAAAAGAGGAAACCAATTTAGGAAAGTACAGCTTCTTTTCCATCGTCCTGCCAGAGTAGACAAAATCTGACAGAACTGGTGTCAATCACTGTAGCCATGTGGTACACTGTTTCCAGGACAACAGTACAAAAGTGAGCTGTGGGATACCTTTACAAAGGTGTCAGGCCTCAAAATATTTCCTTCCCTTCTCCATTTCATGTCCAGTTTTCTTTCCTGCTTAAAACTGAATTCATCTAAAAAGTAAAAAACTAGGTTGGGAGACACTAGGTGGCCAGATACAAGTATGGTTAAGTATCTAAAGTAAAGGGCAGGTTTATTTTCTGCAAAAACATTTTGAGGAAAACATAAAAGACATCATTACAGCATGGTGGCTGCAATGGGTTGATCCTATCCATGGGAACAGAGCAAATATCTATTTTTAAATTAACCATCAGTTTTAAATTGGGGAGATTTCACATGAATATTGGATTTCTGACTTTTGGGGCTGGGGCGTGGTGAGGGATATCAAAGCTCTGGCCATGCTGGGCTGGAGGTGAGTGATGCAAGCACCTTTAACATCTGTGTCCTGTGCCTCACCCCTCCATCCCATCTCATCTGCTCAGTTTTGTTTCTTCGCTATGTCTGCCAATTACGACAGGCCAGTGACTATGATTCCTGATTCACAGGAAGATTGTTTTCTGCTTCCAGTCTCCGTACATTTTGTGCCGACCTTAATCCTCTTACTGTTTGGTTTGTTGATTTGACTGCATTTCCGGTTATAACTAGGTGAAGTATAGCACTGGTGCTGGAATGGGATGAGAGAGGAAACTTATATTCCTGCATTACAAGATAGATCTTAAGGCAAGTTCCGGGGTTCTCAAAGGAGGGATCCTTTGTTGAATTTTCTTTCAGACTTTACTCCAAAAGATTGCATTCAAGGAGGGACATGCCAGAATAAAGTAATAATAAAGCTCACTTTTCTAGTGAATTCCTTTTCACTAGAGTGAATTCATTTAAAATTTTCCTGTCTGGTAAGAAATCTTTGAAGCATTTGATAAAAAATCATCTTGGTAAATCTTTGGAACTGTAGTAGCCCTCATAAAGAGGCTGAACATCCCTTGATAGATGCTGTTGTCAGGCAGTTCTAGGACACCTGACTGGGTTTTGTACTTTTGGGCTAAGGTTTAGCGACAAGCCTTTAGTTTCTTGTGATAATATTGATGCGTTTTGTGCTCTTGGTGAAATTTTGAGCACAGTTCATTGAATTCATCACCAGGAACACACATTGCTCAATAAATTGAGGGTCAGTAGTTTTATACTTGTGTTTCTCAAGTAAATTAGTATCTGTTTGTGTCTCAGCTTCTCAGCCTGCCTTTTGTTGGTATGTTTGTTCTCATAGTAAATGAGACCTAAATCTGAGCAAAGTGCTTTTCAAGGGCACATGGTAAATTAAAAGTGCAGCATTTACAATTAAAGACATTGTGTAAAGTTGTAGGATAGACATTTGGGGTTGCTGCCTGCTTACCTGATCCCTGTTTCTAGTGTAAGTTCAGTGTACCATTGAGCTCTGATGGTGCCTGCTGTGGTCAGGCAGTAAAATAATCTAAATATTAGAAATGATGGACCCTCCAAGGACAAGTTGGCTAGAGAAGCTATCCATATTGGTCCTCCTGTTCCATCTTGCAGGTTTGTCCCGCCCTCTCCCAGGTCTGTTGTTCTCACCGTCATTGTTCTGTCAGGTGAAAGCAGAAGACTAGACTTTGTAGTATCCTTAACTCCTGCCACCAGTGCTTTTTGATTGTGTGACATGGGGCTGCATCCCTCACCTGTAAAATAGGCACTCCCTGGCTCACAGGGCTGCCTGATTTTAAAGTTTAAAGCACGAGGAGTATTTGGAACTTATACCTAGACTGTAAGTTTTTTCTAAGCACTTAACCTGTCATCTAAACTTACAGCTTTAACCATGGCTGACTCTCTTTTACCTGACACCCCCACTCCCTATGATCAGTTGCTGGCAGACACTCTTAGTTTTGCCTGTCTTTGTCATTTTACCAGTTCTTAGTATTAACACCTGTGGTTTGGCTGAAAATGGCCCCATAGACTCTCATGGGGGCACTTTTGGAGGTGTGGCCTTGTTGAAGGAAGTATGGTTTTAAGGTTTTGGGAGGTCAAGCCAGGTCCAGTGGTGCTCTCTCTTCCTGCTGCATGCTGATCCTCCTCCGGCACCATATCTGCCTGTATGACAGCAAGCTAGCAAGCTTCCCACCCTGACAATGGAGTAAGTCTCTGAACCTATAGACCAGCCTCAATTAAATGTATTTTTTTTTAAAGTTGCCATGGTGATGGTATCTCTTCATTGCAATAAAACCTAACTAAGACCTCTTCCTTCCTTCTTGCAACTTATTGCCCAACCCATCTTCATGCTTTATTGTATGTATTTTATTACTTGCTTCTTGCCCTAATATCCCATTTGATACTTAGAGTGCAGTAAACTCCAAACACCTGCATGTGGCGTTGGACTCCTTTAATCAGATATAGCCCACTCCGGTCTTGATCAGCAGCCTTGCTCTTGACCTGAACTTGCTTATTTCTGCCTTCACTTCCTTTTCAGCCATTTCTGATCCGATAAGTCTCAACATTCCACAATCCTGTGATGATCTGATATGGAATGCTACAGGATACTTGCGTTTATTTCAATTCTTTGCTATTTCCTTTCTTCACATTTCTATGGGCATTATTGTTTAGCTTTTCTCAAAGTGCTGTAGTTCATTTTTTACTCACATAGCAGTTGAGGATGAGTGCTCTTCTGTGCACTTGTCTTGGGATTTCGCCTTCTTTGTGAAGAGCTTTCCAAGCTGGTGGAGGAAAGGGGTTCAGGTTGAGTCTCTCTTAACCAGAATGCCCGCCACCAAAGCTGTCAGATTTGGGGCTTATTTGGATTTCAGAATATGTGTGTGTGCCTAGTAAGTTCCTTTGGGGATGGGACACAAGTCTAAGTTCATGAAATTCATGTATGTCTCGTGAAACTTTATGCACAGTTCTCTTTGTCCTTTTGAAGCAGGATCTCTGTGTAGCTGAGGATAATGTTGAATTTCTGGTCCTCTTTCACCCCTGGGTATTGGGGTTACCATGTGCGCCCACCACACCAACTAGACCATCTTGTCTGTTGTGGCATTCTTTTGGTGCTCAGAAAGTCCCCGATTTTATAGGATTTCAGATTAGAACTGCTCATGTTCTAGACTCTGCAATGACATCTGTCGCGGCAGGGGGTGGCTATCTTGGGTTACAGGCAGCTGCAGATCCTGCAGCTGAAGATCCCTTGTGTTGCTGTCACTTTAATCTCTTACTAGTGAGGTGGGATTGTGGATGAGATTATAAAGTCTTTGTCTATTTCTTTATAAAACACAGTCCATGCTGCATCCAGGAGAGGAAGTGGGAAGGGGTTTTCCTCAATATTTAAATGGGCAGGTGATACAATAGGAAGATAACTAAGAAGGTCAAAGGTTAAGTGCTTTGGGGTTGGTGTCAGGCTGACTTAATTTGAATTCTTTTCCACAGATTATTAACTGACTGATTTAAGGATCTATTCTGCTACTCTGATGTAGGAAGAATGGTATAATATCTGGGGTGAACTAAGCTCTCATACTACCATCTCCAGTAAGCATTAAGTTATTATTTTTTTTCAACATAGCTTTATAAAATTGCTTTTTTAAAATCTTTACCCTTGCAAGACTTTTTAAAATTTATTCATGTATTTTACATCCCAACCCCAGTTTCCTTCTCTCCTTACCTCCTAGTCTCTCCTCCCACCTTCACTCCACCCCCCCACCCATTCCTGTTTCTGTTCAGAAAGGGGCAGGCCTCCCATGTGTATAGCATATCATGTGAGCATAGCATATCAAGTTCTATAGGGCTAAGCTCCTCCTCTTGTATTAACACTGAGTAGGACAACCTAGTATGATGACTAGGTCCCCCAAAGCTAGCCAAAGCATTAGGGACAGTCCCTGCTACTGGTGCTAGGGGTTCCACAAGTAGATCAGGCTATACCACTGTCACACGGATGTAGAGGGCCTAGGTCTATCCCATGCAAGTTCCCTGGCTCTTGGTCCAGATTCTTTCAGCTCTTATGAGCCCAGTTATTTGATTTTGTGGTTTTCCTTGCAGTGTCTTTGACTCCCTAGCTCATATAATTAATTTTTTCCTCTCTTCAGCGGGATTTCCTGAGCTCAGCCCAATGCTGGGCAGTGGTCTTGGCATCTGTTTCCATCGGTTACTGGATCAAGGCTCTCTAGCGGCAGTCAGGGTAGTCACCAATCTATGCATATAGCAGAATAACATTAGGCATCATTATGCTGACATTTTTTTCTTCTCTACTTGTGTTTGGTTCTGGTCTAGGTTTCTGGATCATCCAGCCTCTGGGTCTAGGCCTCCAGACAGTGTCAGGGATCTCATGGTCTGGAGTGAGTAGATTAGAGTCCAGTCATTGAGTGTCCACACTCCCACATTCTCCATGCCACCCCCACCCCCCACCCCCAAATACCACACCGTATAGCCAGGACAGACTGTAGGTCAAAGGTTGTGTGGCTGGTCTGAAATCCCAGTCTCCACTGGAAGCCCCACCCTGTCACAGGACATGGCCAATTCAGGCTATACATCCATCATTGCTAGGAGTCTTAACTGGGGTTATTCTCCTGGGAGTTACCTTTGTACCAGGTCTACTTGACCTTGAAATGTTCCCTCTTTTCAGTCATCTCTTTCAGTCTTCTCCCCCCCCCATACACACCTGATTCCTCATGTTCCCATCTCTGCCCACCCACAGTCCACCCACAAGATCTCTTTTATTTCCCCTTTCCTGGGAAATCCATGCGTCCCCTCTTGGGATCTTCTTGTTACCTAGCCTCACTGAGGTCTGTGGACTGTAGCATAGTATCCTTTATTTTACAGTTAATATCCACATAGAAGTGAGTATCATGTTTGTTCTTTTGGGTCTGGGTTACCTCGCTGAGGATGATTTTTTTGCTAGTTCCATCCATTTGTCTTCAAGTTTTCTGATGTCATTACTTTTAACATCTGAGTAATAGTCCATTGTGTAAATGCATCATGTTTCCTTTATCTTTGGTTGAGGGTTGAGGGCTATCTAGGTTGTTTCCAAGTTTTGTGTGTTATGACTAAAGCTGCTATGAACATAGTTGAGTAAGTACCCTGTGGGATGATTGAGCTTATGTTCATAGCAACTTTATTCATAATACCAAGTTATTTTTTTAATGATTATTGTTAAAGGGTTTAAATACACTCTCATTTAGTGTTCTGTGATTGAAGTGGATTAGAGGCTGGTTGAGAACACCTGTGTTCGAGTTGGTTACTAACCAGTGTGTCACTTAAGCACAGAGACACTGTCTTCTGTCATCTCTCCCTTCTTGCTTGCTGTGCCTGTGAGTTACAGACTCATCATCATGAAGGTATATGTGACAGCACACGTTAATCCTAAACCCGATTTTACCTGGTTATTTTTTCTTAAATTTGTCTAATATTAAAAATGTTAAGGATTTTATGGGAAAAGATTGCAATCCTAACTAAATATTCCCTTGTTCCCTAGTAAAAATTCATGTTGATAAATGCAGAAGTGAAATTCAAATTATTTTCAGAGTAAGATTTTGCTTTTTTTTTTGTTTCTTCTTGTAGGCATTTTGTTCCCAACATCACTTTTGGTCACCCCGTGGTTGAAAGCCTCCGAAAGCAGCTAGGCCAGGACCCTTTCTTTGGTAAGTGGGTCGCTAACCACTTAAACCTGACTATTAGACGCTCAAAGGAAAAGGTTGGCTGATGGAGTTCATCTTGTCCTGTCTTCTGTTTCTTCATGAGCTTGACCTTAGCAGTTCAACACCCTTCTCCTTCCCAGGACTGGGAACCTAATTCTGCCTGGAAAAACTCTTCTGCTGAAGGCCTCACAGTCATCAGGTCTTTGTCATCTCTTCAGAGGCCTCTTAAAGCACCTGGTCCAAACTAACTTTATCCACTTTTAGTCTGTTCTGAAAACTGACTATAAGATCCATGCAGGTAGAGCTAGAACTCAACTCTTGATTTTTTTAAAAATAATTTACTTATAAGTACATATTTATTTTTTAATATATGTACATTGTATATATAATTTATTTGGGTGTTTTTGCTTGCATGTATGTGTGTAGTGCCCTCAGAGGCAAGAAAAGGGTATTGGAGTCCCTGGAATTGGACTTAGTGAAGGTTGAGAGCTGCCGTGTGGGAACTGACCAGGGTCCTCTGGAAGAGCAGCAGCTCATTACCTTAACTGATGAGTCTCCATCCCCAGCTAAACAGACATGATTACATTTACTTTTATCTAGTAATTGAACTTATGATTTAACTAAGTAGTGCAGCAGCCACTTCATTTGTTTCAAATGTGGCCTTTTTGAAGATATGCTTTATTTTATGAAATAGAAAATAGAAAGGGTTTTTGTTTCTTTTGGTGTGGGCTCTATTTTGTTTTTGTTTTGTTTTATCACTTCAACTTAGAAGTTATTTAAACTGAAAGATTCACATTCATATTTTATGTAACTTGAATAAATTAAGTGAAACTTGAGTTTTTTGCCAGTAGAACAATTTTATGGACTCTAGCTGAAATGTTCGGTGTGATAGCTTTAAAGATCATATAAAAATAAAACTGAGTTTCTCACTCACAGTCGGCACATGACACATGCTCAGTAGCCACATGTGTCTGTTGTCAGCAGTGGCCTGGACGTCTCCTCCTGTGCAGCCTCTAGCAAATGTGCTCCACCTCCTGACATGCAACATGTCACAAAGTTCACACGAGAGAATCACAGCCCACATCTTATATAAAAAGTTTAAATTTGTGTTGGTCTTATTCACAGCCGTTGTCACCTTCCTCAGGCTGTGCCTAGACATCCCTATGAAAGGGTTCATCCGTTTTGAGAGGGTCAAGAAATGTGTGTTATTACCTCACATATACCAAAGTGTTCTTTTTAAATTTCATGTGGCTGAATATAATTTTGATTATGTCAAAAAAATTGGGATGGAGTTTTCAAAGTGAGTTTCTTCCTGAGTCAGCTCATTGTGTACCATGACTTTAAGACTGAATTCGCCATCCTATGAGATGCTGGATAAATTGGCACCATTCCCATGCTCAGCAGTCACCCCCCTGCTCTGTGGTCCTCATATTTCTTTTCTCCTAGTTTTCCTTTGTCTCATACCCGGGCTCGTGTTCTCATTTCTCAGTTTGCTGTCTCCTCCTGTAACACCACTTGCACCACCGCATGCAGTCCACCTTTTCTTCCCGAATTTAGGCAGCTAAGAATGATGGATCTATGAATATAAATTTGCTGATTAATATTTTAGAAAATTTGTTCGAAATAAGAATGAATACACTGTGTTAATACTTGGGGTTTGAGGCCTTTATTTTTACAGTGTAATTTTGTTTTTAGTCCTTTGTTGTTAGATAACTGATGAATGGCTGCATTTTAAGAAGTAGACCAGGGCTAGAATGATGGTTCAGCAGTTAAGAGCATTTTCTGCTCTTACAGATGACCAGGGTTTGGTTCCCAACACATACAAGAGGTGGCTCACAACCACCTGTAACTTCATCTGCTGGCTTATGTGAGTACCTGTACTTATGTACAGAGACACATATATGCATAATTAAAAATAAAATCTGTAAAAATAAATAAGTAGTCTATAAGTTGTATGTGTAACCTCTAAGGTTCTGGGGTTTTGTTAGTGGAACTAGAGATCAGAACTTGGGCCTTGCACATGCCCGTTCCAACCACGGCCTTTTACTATTTTAGAAACTTTAAATTGTGTGTGTGTATACGCGTGCAGGTATTCATGTGGTACAGTGACACTGTACTTGTGGAGGGAAGGTCAAAGAGCAGATTTTGGAAGTCATCTTCCACCTTCCACACTATTGAGGCAGGCAGGGTCTGTCTTACTGTCCTCTCCACTTAGCTGGCCTGGGAGCTTCCTGGATGTTCTCTCTACCTCCCGGCTCATAGAAGCACTGGGACTATAAACAGGACCAGACCCGGATGGACAGGCTTGCATGGCTAGCACGTGTACCCACTATGCCATCTCTCTAGCCCTACTTTTAGTTTTAAGGCTGGGTCTTCCTCTGTTGCTCTAGCTGACTTAGAACTTACTCTGTATTCTAGGCTGGCCTTGAACTTGTAATCTTCCTGTCCTCGCACTGGAGATGCTTATATTACAGGTCTGTACCAGCCAGCCCTGCTGCTTATTTAGAAAGCGCTAACTATTCAGTCTTAGTTTTGAGTATTAAAAAAAAAATTAATAAACTAACAAGAAAAGCTTTCATTAGTGATGAGGCAGTGGTCTCTATTGTAGGGAACCATGGAATCCTCTTTAGCTTATTTATAAGGTCAGATGTATTTTCATGATAGTAAGACAATTGTCGTCCATACTGGTGCTGCATTTCAAAAGTGAGTTAGTTTTTGGGGTCCTTACCAAGTCAGTAGTAGAGTGGCATCAGATTCCTCTCTGCTTTGTATGCAGTATGTATTTATTTTAATAAGTTAGTCCTGTTGGTTTTCATGGGACAGAGCAGGAAGAACATAGCATTTCTGCTGCATGTGTGGTGACACTTTTCACTTGAGATGACACTTTTCTCTAGACAGATAGCTTGCACCATTGCATGAGCTGAAATGGCTACTTTTTCCAAACACCCGTTTTCTCTTGGGAAAAAACAAAACTGTCAGCTAACTTGTTTGTTTTAGAAAATGGCTATTTTATAGACTTTCTTTCTAACTAACAAAGTAAATTTGTCACTTCAAAGAAAATTACTTTGTGTTTGTTGTCAAAGAGCTTGTACGGAGAAACTAGTATTAAGAAGCTGTTATGTTCTGTGCACAGTGACACCTAGGGCTGGATGCTCCTTACCTTATCACAGGGCTGTGTTTCCATAAATATATGGTAGGTTGAGACACCATGAGTCAAAAATGCACTTAATACGACTAACCTCTAAAACATCATAGTTGAGCCTTCAAATGTGCCCAGAATACTTTAGTTAGCCTACAGTTGGGCACAAACGATCTATGTTGTTACAAAGTATTGATTGCCTCTTGTGACTTATCACCTGTATCAAGAAGATACTTCCCATATACTGCACAATACAGATACAACAGGGTGTTTGGAGGACTGGGGTTGGAGCAGGATCTCATGGAGCTCGGGCTGGCCTTGAACTCTTGATCCTCCTTATTCTACTTCCAAAGTACTACAAGACCGCATACAAGATTGTCCCTGAGCAGAGCAAGGCTTCTTAAAGGTCTTCCAGTCTTAGCTCCCTGGGTATACAGATATACAAAATAAGGATATAAGCTATAACTTTACTGGTAATAAGTCATAACATAATTGATTTTAAAGCAACTTTTTGGTATACATATTTTGCCATTTACTAAAGATGAATGTAAATTTGCATTCTAACAAGAGAATATGCTTGTTTTTGAATAAGGAATATCTTGTGTGAATATTTGTTACCACCGGAAATAATATCACTAACGATTTTCTTACACATATCTGTGTTAAAAGCTTAACTTATAGTTAAGCACAGTGGTTAGTGAGCAGCAACTCATAATAGAACAGGACAGTGTACTGTAACTATGTGAATGCAGTCTCTGAAATTCTCTTACTGTAGTACTTGCAATAATGTGAGATACTTAAAGGAAGCATTTATGACTTGTCCACTTGTCATCGTTACACTAGTACTATGTTACTGATAGCAAGTAAATAATAGCATCGTCAAAATAACCCAGGGGGTAAACGTGTTTGTTATGCAGACTTGACAACCTGAGCTATAACCCCTTTTCCTGTTGTGGAAAGTGAAAATCAGACTTCTAACAGTTGTCCTCTGACCTCCACATGTTTACCATGGCATGCACGCACCTGTACTTACACATGTCATGCGCACGCACACATGCACGCGCGCATACACACACACACATGCACACACACACACAATGATTTTATAGAAATAGGGTAACTCAATCATAAGCACTGTAATTACCAGGACATTGGATGTGATCACTTCTGCCAAGTGCCAAGTTGTGTGCATATAGTGTGTGTACACAGTCAGAAGGATAACACAGAGAACAAGCTGGTGTGGGGTACACAGTATAAAAGTTACCAAGCATTTATTTCTAGAACTTTCTGTCTAATATTTTTAAACCACAGTTGGCACAAGAAAACTTCCAAAATGAAGCTGCACTAAGTTATCTGTGCAAAAAGGAGATCTTCTGACATCTCTGTTAGTATCTCACGTGTTAAAATACAGTGTAGCAAGGCCAGAAACATACTTCCTCTAACAAAAAACAAAAACTCATTACTCTTTGTCATAGGCTACTCTTGTGGTCTTGCCTTCCTTGTGAGAAACATTTCAGCTTTGAGAACTTTAAGAAGACCATGCCTGTGTTCTACTTACTGTTATGTGCATAAAGCTTTAGGCTCCCAGCTCCTTCACCAGTCTTCTCTCTCCTCTGCCACTCAGTAAAGTACAGCTCTGCTCCTCTACTTTTTAGGCCAGATCTTCGGGGCCATTTATTTCCCTCACCATCCTTGTGCCTGTGCCTTCAGAACATAATTTCCCTGTGTTTTGCCATTGTTAGGCTGACTCCCAGAATCACACCCTCCTAGTACCGTCCAGTCCCCAGTGCAGACATTAGCTGCCCCAGCGAATGGACATTTTATCCTAGTTTCCGTCCATTTGTGGTGCCATATTCAGTAAAGGTCGCTAAATGTTTATCTTTCTAGAAGAGAAAACTCTAAACTCTTCAACGTGGAGTTCCCTGGACGTACACCCCCGTTTCCTGATTTCTTCTCACTGCTTTCCATATATAGCAACATGTGCTTTTTCTTTGAAAAACTTTCATAAGTGAGTATAACCAAACTGTATCTTTAGGATGAAGACTAACTATGCCCAAGAATAACTGACTACTTTCGTAATGCCAGAATAATTTATATATGTAATGACCAAACCAAACAAAAAACCCTATAGTGACTTTATCCCGTGAGCTGGGTGTTACTGTCAGTAATGAACTGGAGATGTCTTTTCTTCCCAGACATGCACATGATGGTGTCTAGGCCAGAACAGTGGGTAAAGCCAATGGCTGTGGCAGGTGCCAATCAATATACCTTTCATCTTGAGGCAACTGAGAACCCAGGGGCTTTGATTAAAGACATCCGGGAGAACGGGATGAAGGTAAGTTGATGATAGGAGTCCTGTTTTATACCAGGTCTTCTCAAAGTTTGAAAGATGTGTGGACGAAGGTGAGAGGGGAAGGACTGGATGTTGGCAGCTGGGAGTCCAGAGCCAAAGTGGCTTGTAAGATGTCTCCACTCATGTTTCTGAAGGTCACTGCCTAGGAGTCATTTACATTCAATGGTCATTTTGTCTTTAAACAGCAAACAAAACCCGAGCTAGGGCTTGCCTGGCCTGCATGTGTCATTGTGAGGGGAAGTCCCACCCCTGAAAAAGAAGCTATTTGTAAATACCCGCTGGCAGGGAGAGAATCAGTTCTCTATCTACAGTGCCATTTTACTGGGTCTGTCAGCCGTAATCTAGGGCTGGCCTAATCCCAGCAGCTGCCCAGTGCATGTGTTCTGTCTCGTTGTTTAGTTTGTTTGATTTTTGTTTTTGTGTATGTTTGCTGTATTTTGGGGTTTTTTTTTCTAGATAGGGTTTCTCTGTGTAGCTCTGGCTGTCCTGGAACTCACTCCAAACAAGACTGGCCTGAAATCAGATCCTCCTGCCTCTGCCTCTTAAGTGCTAGAATTAAAAAATTAAAGTTCAAAAAATGTATTAAAAAATGCCATGTGCCGCCACCACCAGCACATTTGTAATTTTTATAAGAAAGAACAGGTAAGGATATAAAGTTGAGTGGGTAGGGAGGATCTAGGAGCAGCTGAGGGCACGGTCAAAATATGTTATTAAAAATACTTTTTAGTAAGACTTTTTAGTAAAAGTCAAAAAATAAGAGAACAAAATAAACCCCAATCAAACAAACAAAAACTGATGTTGTATTCTGGATAATTTGCATACTTTGTTTTATAAGTTGATTTAAAAAAAAAAAACTTGGCCATGTAATACAATAGGGAAATTAATGATGTGATTTAGCGTTTGTCTGTTGCAGGTTGGCCTTGCCATCAAACCAGGAACAACAGTTGAATATTTGGCTCCATGGGCTAATCAAATAGATATGGCCTTGGTAATGACCGTAGAGCCTGGGTTTGGAGGGCAAAAATTCATGGAAGATATGATGCCCAAGGTAAAAGAAATATTCTATTCTGGGGTGAGATTTTTACTATAGGTGTGTATTCAGTAGGCATGACTGTAATGTATGTCATTGAGACGGGTCCTGCTTTGGAGCTCAGGGGACAGAGATGCCTTCAGATACTGTAATATGTTTTAAAATAAAAGCTTATATTTTAACCATATTGCAAAATTTTTGAACTGCTATTTTTGTGACCTTGGGTCACTTGAGTTTTCAATACAGTCTTTGCAAAGCTGTCACAAATTGTCATGTGCTTAATGACTTTTCTAAACATAATATGCTTCAGTGTATTGAAGCCCCATTCTGATCCCCAGTAATGTTGTATATATAGCTGAGCTTGTCAGCTCTGATGTTTTGTGTGCTTGGTTGCTTTCCCCTGCATGTCCACTGTAGGAGTCACTGTTTCTTCATGTATGTCTAGGTTCACTGGTTGAGGACCCAGTTCCCAACTTTGGATATAGAGGTCGATGGTGGAGTAGGTCCCGACACTGTTCAGAAATGTGCGGAGGTGAGACTACTCCTCAGCTGTGACTAGGGCAGTTCCTGTAGATGCGTCTGCGGGACAGTCCTATCACCAAAGAAATGATTTTTTTGTTCAAATGTAGGATTAAGAAAGTAAAGAACAAGTGAGTTTCTAATACATAAATTAAGAAGTAAACCCCAATCTTTAGAAAGAATATATTGAATATTAGCCCTTAACAAAATTGTTAAGATCTTAAAAAAGATAACTTCTCAGCTGAAGAAAAGTAGAGAAATTTACCTGGCTTAGTCATGCTATTCTTAGAATTTAAAAGTATTAGCTACTTGTTTGCATTTTATAAGAAACAAGATCGATTTCTGTTGAAAATTAAGGCCTAAATTCCCATTTGCCAAACTAAGTCTGTTTTGTCTAGGGAGCTTATTCTTATTCTGTCCCGGGTGTCACCGTAGGTGACCATAAGTTACATGGTCATTAGATGGCAATCCTCCCTGGAGAACTGCAGGTGATTTTAAATCACATGGCGCATTTTTATTCAGATTATTCTATAATGGCCATACTTTTCTGCCTGATACAAACCATCAAAAGCTTGGCAGTTACTGAGAATGCACAGCTAGGAGGGACAGGAGGAATGTGAGTAGTAAGTTCCAGACCAGCCTGGGCTATATGACAAGAAAGACCCTGGCTTTTCTTTTTAAAGAAAAAAAAAAGGCTTGGCAGTGCTAAGAAAGTAGAAAGCAGTTGGCCAGACACTGAGCACATCATCTATTTGATCCCGTTCAGTTGCTTTGTTTTAAACTCTTTTATGCAGTGCTGTTCCTGCTCAAATCAAAAGACTTGTTAATCGGTAGTCTTATAAATTCTAATTTCTGGCAAGAATGTTATTAGAGATGTAACACTCTGCTGTCAGGTGACTGGGTCTCATTGGAGAAATTTCCTCAACTTGGGGCGTTCCATCTTCTAACAATGGATTACACCTTGGATTGGTTTTTCCCTCAGCTTAGGTCCCAGGCCGAGAGCTTTATTTGTAGCTAACTCATTTGAACTTTTTAGGCTACCCTACCCCCTTCCCCATTTCTTTGCCTCCACATTTAAAAGTCTAGGGAAAATTTTCTAAAGCACTGTAAGCTATGCTGGACTCTAAGAAAGCATAAAGATATTTTTTAGATTCTCTCTAAGACAAAATGACAAGGCAGTAATGTTTCCAGTGTTTTATGGATAATTTCTTATTTTCACATTGTCTCCCTTCAGGTCATTTGTATGCATTAGGAAAGGCCTGAATGGAATTGAGGACCAGAGGTCAGAGCTTTCTCTAAGTGTTGCCAGAGGTACTGTGTACAACCTAGGACTAGTTAAGCCAGCAGTGACTGATAGGCGCATTCACAGATGACTCTGCGGCCTCATTTGTAAGCATTGTCCCTTCTTAACTCAGTGGATTAGAGTGCCGGCACAGGAAGAGCGGGAAGGCTGCCCCCAGACTGCTGTGCCAGCCTCTTCCATGCTAACGCAGGGCCGTGTACTTCTTGTAGGCTGGAGCTAACATGATCGTGTCTGGCAGTGCCATCATGAGGAGTGACGACCCCAGATCTGTTATCAACTTACTAAGGAATGTCTGCTCAGAAGCTGCTCAGAAGCGCTCTCTTGATCGATGAAGCCACAGGGACCCAGGCTCTGCTCATGAAATCTTTCTTACTGGAAAAGAGGAATATTAACTACCAAATGACAATGAATTGAAGCAGTGCTGCATTCCAGTGATTAAAATCAATTGTGCAGGATGTTCAAGAGGTTAGACATAACTACCTTTTTAGTGATGCCATTTAGAGATTAGTGTGATGAAATGTTTGTTTATATTGGGAAAATGATTTTTTGTAAAGAGTAAAAATATGGTCTTAAGATTACAGACAGAAATATGTCTTAATGCCTGAAGAGGAAAATTAGCTACTATGAAAGCCATTTTTCTGTATTTTTAAAAAGAATGTTCTAATGTTTACCCTGGTTTTGCTCTAAAGCAAATGACATCCATATTTTCTGTTCTGTGTCATTAGTGGTTGTTTATATGCTTAAGAATATAAATGGAACGGGACTAAAATTAGCATGTCATGGCCTGGCATCTGAAAAATTTTACTTTTTACCTTACACTTGGTTTATTAAAGGCTATAGGAATAATGTATGAAGCCTAGGGTTTCTGAAATGCAAGCACAGACTTTATCAAGGTATTTTTGTCACAGCAGGTTATGCAGTAATTTCTGCTCCTGGTTCTCATTCAATCACCATTCTTAGTGCTGTGAAATAATACTGTTGTGATGGTTGTGAGCAAAAACCATACAGTCTCTCTCTTAGAAGTTTCACTGGGTTGAGTCCAGGTTGGCCCCATTCTAGCTCTTTGATTTTAATAAAAATCACCCAACTTGTATTCACTATCAACTCTTATATATGTTGAATGGAACCATAACTGCTGTATGTTGAGAATTAAAAGCATAGCATGATATTGGAAAGCCGATAGTTCTACTCTTAGACTCTAGAGTATGCTCAACACAAAATGGCAAGCATTGTGTCTGTTTTGTGAGTTATTAAGCACTTTGGTTGTGTTTAACTCCTTGTTTGAGCAGATATTTTGGGACTAGTACATGGAAGCGTTTTCTGGTATGTCATACTACTGCTCTGACTACAAACAGTTAATGAAGGATGGATTAGAAACAAAGGTTTTTACTTTTTTTAAACTTTTACTGTAACTACCTTCTAGCAGAATCAGAGTAAGTCAAGAATACTCTGGAAATACAGATGTGACCCCAAGAATGTATATATAATTTCTAAGAAAGAAGGAGTAGACTAAGACAGAATACAGACTTAATACATGAACTAAGTATTAATAATGGTGTTCCCAGTTATGAAGAGACTAGAAATACATATTGACAACTTCACTATCATTAAATTTCTTCAGGTTATTGTGAGTTCTGAGAAATGATGTTTTAAAAAACTAAGACAAACTTAGGCATGAAACAGAGATTGCTGGGGCTTTTTCCTGCCCTATAAGGTAAAATTTATTAATACTTGTTTTTATTTTGGCTTAGGAAAAGTTTGTGCCACAAGTAATAACATTTAATCAAATCACACAATACAAGGCATATAGAAATAACTTTAATTAAAAAACTATGTAGAAGATTATAATAGCAGTCATGACAAAGATTTGAATTTATTTGCTGGGACAACTTGTATTTTTCTGGCTTTTGTTATCTTTTTCTTTAAAAATAAATGTCCAGTAAAACTATAAGTAAAAGTTTCTAAGTATTGAATTTGAATGGTTCCCCCACCCCGCTTGAAGGGACCAGTTTAATTTCTAATCAACAAAACCTAAGTATCTAATCCACAGACAAGAAGCCCAGTGCTCAGGGTTTTCAGTACTATGGGAACTATGACTTGCGTAACCTTTCTTTGCATAACAAAAAGTGGTTGATACAAATTGTCCTTAACTATCATCTAGAAAAATGGTATTAGAGCTCCAAAAAAAGAATTTCCCTTAATGTACACTCCTCAGTTTTCTATATTAAAGTCTTAGCCTTTGAAAAACTTGAATTCTTGATCTAGGAGCCTCTTAAGAGTATGTATTAGAGTAAGTTATGACAAGGAGAAACAAATTACAAGCTTCTAGCCATACATTAGCTAGAACTACAACCATATTATGATTTGTATGCTGTTTTGCATTTGAAATTGTTGTCCTGAAGAGGTACATAAAGCAAGTAAAACTAAGGGTGAATTTTCAAAGATGATAGTTTGAAAATGTATCAATATATTAAACTCTTAAGTTGCTTCTCTTAATTCTGTTAGGAGTAAGCAGAAAGTCTGGTGAGTTCAAGAGAGAACAATGATTTCAAATAAATGAATATTGTATTGTCTGATATAAGAATTTTCATAAATAACTTATGTTGGTTAAACACTTTCTAGAATAAAAGGAAACAACTCCCTCTCCACAGTCAAAGCTTTCAGGTGTCTGTTATCAGTCCACACCTGTGCTAGGTATCCATGGCAACTTACATTGCATAGAGTACTTCATACATGCAGTTTTAAGACTACGGGTGTGCATGTGTGTGTATATGTTCTGTATACACACTAGTATATTCTCATATACTATTGAGGCAATTTCGGTGAACTGCCATGAAAACAGAAACAGAACAGTTGTCTTTTGATGCAAACCAACTGCATTGTCAGGGAGGGGCTCTTCCCTTAACAGTTATCCCAAAGGGTGATTTGGCATCAAATTGCAGCAGTTAATATCTTAGTGTTTGTGGTCTGTATTCTTGACAAACAAGTTACTAGCATTTGTGTAGGTGAACAGCTAGCTACTCCTGTGACTCGGGAAGGAAAAGGAAACTCCTCTGGCCTGTTTCAGGAACAGTGAAAGATGGATATGTGCCACACATCCTCCTGTTCTGGAACTGTGACCATAAGTGGAAGATCCAGAAGAGGGTTTAGGTTTTCCTCTTTTCCTTTCAGTTACATAGTTTTTGTCTTATGTTCCCTGTCACCTGTTTCTTTTAATGTTAGTAACTCCTATACCAAAGGTTTTACACTCCTCCATCCCATCTAACTGCATGTCTGGAGGGTGGCCATTTTCTGGTGTAGCACTGCAGAGGACTTCATCGTGGAGGGTTGTGCTGGTCCCCGCAGTCTGATCCTTTCTTTCATCTTGGCATAATAAAGCTGCTGTGTCCTCATCCTTCAGCGGAAAAGCTCGGCGCTCCCACCGCCAAGACTGAAATGGGAAACGTTTCCAGTTAAGTTTTACCTAATTTGATTATATGCTAAGGAATTTATAAATGCCAGTCTTTATAATTATTCTTTGAGCATCTAAATTCATGATTTTGTTTCCTCTAATGTCAAAATGGAATATACTGAGAATTTGTTGACCTTAAGGGACTATTTCTTTACTCTGTTAGGAAATGCTGCCACAGAACCCTTAAGAGAGTCTTTCCTTGCTGTACTTCATTTCTGGCTCGTTTTTTTTACAGATAAACATTGACTTTTCCTTCCTAACTTTCTGTAACTTGCATATTAATTTCCATAGTTCCTCCATTCTTGATCTAGTCATTTTTCAACACCTTTTATCACTATAGATGCATGAACCTTATGTAGTTCTGGGATGTACTCCTAAGGTAGGAGCTGGATTTGTGTGGAGACAAGGAAACCCCTCAATTAGAAGCAGGTAATCAGAAGTCTTCTAGGAGTCTGGTTTGTTTTTTAAAGAAAGTGCAGTAGAATCCCCATTCCCTAACAGGTAAGTAAGTAGACAGGTGAAAGTTGTTACTGATAATGCTATGTCCCCCCAAATAAAAGTACAAATAAATTACTCATATAATGGAACTAGATGCTCTTCTATAGACCTTCATGAACATGCTAGATGGAGCGTCTCACTGAGTTTGATATGTAATAAAATAAATTGCAATAAGCAATCTCTGCATGAGAGGAAGTTAAAAGGCAATTAAAAGAAACTGCAATCATATAACCTACATTTACCTTGATTTCCTGACTGTTATTTAAAGAAACTGAGTCCTGAGCACAGAGACTGTGGTTCTCTGCTGGGAGGTCATGAGGGCTCTCGGCAGCACACTGATGAACACAGCTAAGTTCACTTGGGTTTTCCTTCAGAGCCAAGTCCTGCCCTTCTGCATTTTTACTGTAAGCTCTAGCAAGGAAACAAATAAATACAGGGTATTACTAAGTCAGTACTGCTTTTTCTCAAGGTCATCCAATGATTTTTCCTAGAGTTTTTACTAAAGGCTTTTATCCAAAATGTAAATACAGTCCATCATTGAGTAGTGGTTATAGCTCATCAAACCTCATCAGTCACAGTTGTCACAGTTACCTGACTTTATAGTCAGAAGGGCCATGTATTTGACATTTATAATCTTTGAATTCTCAGGTTATTATATATTGTTTAATACACAAAGGCCTCATTTCACATTTTTCCTCTATATTTCTGGAAAGTTGTATCTAGGATGTAGGAAAGAATTGGAATTCTAGAGTTTCATTTATGGTAGAACTTTTTCAACAAAGATTTACACTATATCTGAACAGCTAAGCAGAGAAAGGACTTTAATATTATTTACATAATTGAAAGATGTTCCTTTAGTGGAGAGACAGCTGGATTTTACATGAGTTTGCTTTTTTAGTTGTGACTATATTAAAAAATACTGAAATGTAACTAAAAAAAATACTAGAGGTATTTTCAAATAGATAATTAGTAATTTTATGTCATATTTATTCTTCCCCCAAATCACTTGTTTTTGATTTTTAAGACAGATTTTGGCTCTACAGCACAAGTTCTAATTCATGATCATCCTGCCTCAGCCCCCCGAATGCAGGAACTCTGTGACCATATTCAATGTTTATATTTTTTAAAGTCCCAGGAACTATTTGCCTTTAATGCTAAAATAAAATTTCTCAAAGAATTTGTGTTATTATTTTTGAGGTGTTTGTTAAAACAGATTATCTAAGCCCCAGTATCTAATGCTGGCAGGTTCACTGTCTAAAGTCCATTGAAATAACTTGCTTTTATATTTTGGAGAAGAGGTTCTCACTATGAAATCTGTCCTGGTCTTAAATTGGGGATCCCTTTGCCTCAGCCTCCTGACTAATTACTGGCATGTGCCACTGTGTCTGTTTGAAATGACATGCTCTATATAGAATCTTTCTGATACTTGCTAGGTAAGTCTAATAAACCATGCCTAGCTGAACATGACAAAACAAAGTACTAGATACTCATTATATCACATAAAATTTCATATATTTAAATGTAAGTTTGTATATGCAGATGCCACTTTACATAATAGCTCATCTTACAGTCCGTGATTTCTTGTCAGTGGTCTTTCCTGAATTTTATGGCTTGTTTCTGCATATTCCTCCTATATGGGGCTTTAACATTTTAAACTTGGAACACTTGCCTGTTATTTCTTCTGTGCCACTTGCTTTGCTCCCAGAGTGACCACCGAGCTTGCTCTCTCTCTTCGTATTTTTTGTGTCTTAGGGAGAAGACTTCATCAGAAAGATCTTCTATCTGGTAAGATTTTTGAAATATGAAGACATGGTTCAAGTAGTCTTTTTGAGCACAAAGCTTTTTAAAACATCCTACTCTTGGCCCATGTTTTAATATGTACCTAGATTATAAGTGGGTTCACAATGCTCTCCATTTGCCACAGTTTATGGGGTTGTTTTGTTAATTTCTGGGGACAGGCTCTTGCTATACTAAAGTGAGCTTGGCTATGCACCCCTCTTACCTTGGCTCTGAAGTGCGAGGGTTACAGGTATGTGCTACCTTACCCAGTGTACAAAAAACCAGTCTTAAACTGTATTCATTCCACAGAGTAATTGTGGATTATCCATTATATGTGTTCTAAGAATATGTCAGTGTCAAAAAAAAAAAAAAAAAAAAAGTAAAACTGTTGAAGTAAATCAGAATTTAGTTAATTGACTTAGTTAACTGGTAGCTCTGGGGAATTTGGTTTTCCTGGCAGTGGTCATTAGCAAGAGTACCACAGAAAGCCAGTGCATTTTAACAGTAAGATAGTGGTAGCTGACAAACAAGGCCAGTAGGCATAGAGACACCGTTAATTAATAGAAACTGTGTTTGTGCCCTGTAGATCATTTAATTTTCATCTAAAGACCTTGAAATTATCTGTTATATAATACTTTCCCAAATAGTTCTTTTCATTAGCTCTTTGAGAGTTTTGAGTTTCATACAGTGTATTCTTAATGTAATTTTATCTGTACAAAGTTAGAATCCTTTGCCAATAGGTTCAGTATCCAAAAGTTGAGGAGAAAAAAAAATCTCAAGCTTTTTACATAAAGCTTGATCTGAAATGCTGTGACAATATTTATTGTTACTGTTTTATCATATTTTGTGTATATTTTACTACAAAGCATTAATATTTAATTATTGCTAGGATTGTCCTTGACTTTTGGTATTAACATGACATATGTACTACACTGTCTTTTTGTTTGGTTTGGGAGATACACTATGCTATCTATATATTATTACTTTTGCAGTCAGATTTACAAAGGAACATCTTTCTAAAAAGAATTAATATCCTTTTTGGGAAAAACATTATAAATAAAAAAATCATGAATATGGTTTATGTTTCCTTTTAGATATTTAAATATCAAATGATTTAGGCTTTATAATATGAAAGGTGCAATTATCACATTAGACTTGGGCAGCTTACCTCTTCTTTGCTTAGGTTATGTTCATCAAGAGGCTGAAGAACAACCATCCTCCAGCTGTTGAAAATACAAAAGAATTTTAAACAGCTTTTGTTCAAATATAGTTTTATTTTCTAAAACACAGCTTAAGGTTTTATTTCCTCAAGACTTCCATAATTCAAATGGTTACATTTTAATAGTTTGTCATTTTAAAGAGAAAAAGTACTTTTATAAGAGAGAGAATAGAAGTTGTCTTTATACCTTACAGTGACTGTGTCTTCTATGTTGTTGCATTTTCTAATTATGTGCTGTCTTTGAATTAACTCACCGGTAAGCTACTGACATGGGAAACAGTGAGGAGAAATCTGACCTGATTCAGTGTTTTACAGTTTCCTTTAGTATGAAAATGTGTATCATGCCCTTTTTTTGGATTAGTAGCTTATAAACTGGTGCTCAGATTTCTCCACTGTGAGTTGAAAACATTGTTGCAATGGAACACTATTAACCACAAAAACTTTCCTTATTTTAGAAAGTAGACAACTATAGTGCCTAGTAGACTGATTCCTCACATTAATTGTGAAGTAGTAAGTGAGCTTGCAGAATTAAAGTGGCGATGGATGGGAATTAATATAACTGTTACCTGGCCCATGTGTTCATCTCCAACCTTTTCTATCTCCTAGTGCCAGTTTCATATCTAAAAGAGACTGATTGGATCATTGCTATAAAACCTGGCTGCCTTCATTGCCAGTGATGCAGACCCATGCATGGATCTGAGGGTACCTTAGTCTAGTTCTTTTCTATCTCAACTCTTGTATAAACTATTATTCTAAACCTCCATGTCTGCCTAGGCCTTGCACACTGTGTCTATGTATATAGCCATTTTTATCTATATGGATTATTTTCCTGGATATTCCCTTTCATTTTTCTATTTAATTTTTTCATTGCTGAATTAGAGATAAATCAGAAACTCATTTTTGTTTGCCAGACAAACATTACTCTCAGTGAGTGCACATACAAATACAGTTGCTTTCTTTTTTGAATTCTTTGTAAGCAAATATACCTTTATCGTAAAAGGCAAGAGCTGTCTGTTATAATGTTTACAATGCTGAAATACCATGCTAATAACTATACATAATAGATACATATAACTGAGTAAAAATCAATTTTCAATGCTAACATCAGTTTAATGGAATGTTTTTCTTTTACCGTTTCCCTTCTATGCAGATAGGGACGGGGAACATTATCCTTTTAGTTAGAACTTGACTCTGAATTTAAGTTTATTAAAGAAAGAAGAAAAAATAGATGTAAGTATACGTACCGTGGAGTAAGTATTTCTTTATATTGGAGTTTCTCTAACTTAGCTGGTGCTACTAATGACATAGGAATCACAATGTTATCTATATCGTAAGAGCTCTCACTTCTTAACCTCCGCCGTGCTGGATTCTGAAATACATAATTATTGAACTCATTTACAGCAATGTTTTAGTTATCTCTGAAGGAGATACTCCTTCATTAGTTATATAAAAATAATGCGTAGTATATTTGTGAAATAATTTTTGTAAGCCCATTGTCAAATCTAATTATAAAATACTAAGAAAGCTAATTAAAGATCGTGCTTATCTTTTGTAACCTAAAACATCTGTAGAAATACATGTAAGGTATATTTTATGTAAAAACACATACAATTATTTGAAAGACTATGGATTTTGGGAAGCCTTTGAGTGAAGGTGGCTGCTGCAATCTTCATGAATGTGCCCCTGAGCTTCAGACTGCCCATTTAGATTTTCATACCTGTGACCTCTCTACTCCCAGGCAGCAAAATGAACAAACAAACAAATGAATGAAACAGTTTAAGAGCAACACAAATCCCATAGTTCATTAGCAAAACTGTTTAGCTTTGGGTGTTAACATAGAGATGGTCATAAGTTTTTAACATAAGCAAAGTATGAGCTGCTAGTTTCCAAGTAAAAATAATTTATTTAACCAGATTTACTACTTCCTAGTATGGTAATTCTAAAATATACTAGTAAGAATTACATAGATTAACAAAATATTCTGACAGTTTTATCAGTTTGTTTTATTTTTATAAAAGCTAGTTTAAAATGTACAAGATTTAAAAACAACCTACTTGTGAGGATGAACTCTGGGATCTTGATGTAACATTGGCATTAGATACAGCAGTAAAATCGCAGTGAGCTTCTGGTTCTGTACGTTGAAAAGTGAATTCTTCAAACCTAGTTCTTTCTCCTGCTATAAAAAGAACCCTCAATGTCACATGTTAAAAATGACCACGTGTATTAAGTGTCCCATTAAGGCAATATTGTAAGACCGATCTTAAGTTTCTTTTCTTTTCTTCTTATCTTTGCCTGACGTACTTTCTGTGAGATTTTCTCATGTTGACCATCTGAGTTTTTATTTTTATTGAATTTCATTTATTTTTATTGAATCTTAGTAAGTCCTAAAGATTCTTGTTTTCACTTGATATAATATCCTATACCTGTTTCATGAATGAAATTCATTTTCTCACATTTATTTGATACCTACTTTTATTAGTATGTTTTGCCAAGTTTTCCTTTTTTTCCTTCTTATAAATGTATTTGTATTTCTGTCCATTTGTTTAGTGTTATTATCTGCATTACTTCAGTATGAATTGTTTTTTAAAAAAGAATATTTTCTTCATAGTGTAAAATGTAATAGGGCCAACTCACTTATATTTTTTCAGTTGTAAAAAAAAAGTGTTTATTTTACTTAATAGCCTCAAATTCACATACTGAAATTGATAATTTTTGTGGGTGTGGGTTTTTTCCCAGAAGAATTTATTTTTCAGGGCACTGTCTTGATAGGGAGATGTCTAATTTCTCAAGTTTGTGTAGTACCTACTTACTATTTTAATATACCATTTTATTGATTTTAATATCTCTTTATGTTCATTAAATTTGAATCTGTCACTCATTTCTATTTAGATAATTAATCTGTATTTCATAGCCTAAGTTTTTAAGAGGTAACAATTTTCCTCATGCATTAGCATGTATATATAAAAGTCTGGTCTTAAGAGACACTTAAACAAAATCTCTAGATTCTTGAGAGCTTGTTCATTTTCTGCCACAGTGTGTTTGATCAGATTGCAGTGTTTTATAAGGTGACAAACCAGTAATTTAGTACTGGTTTGTAACTTATTGAGTATGTCCATGTTACTGAAATATAACATCTTGGAAAAATTTAATTCATGAATATGATGTGTGTTAGGACAATCAATAAGAATCAGATGTGTACAGATTACTTTCTCTTCAAAATATGTCCTGCTAATTTTTCTTCTTTATCATTAGCAACTATAACTTTGTTTCCTAAGTCCCCACAAGTCTCACTTAATATTATTAAAACAGGTCTGTTTTCAAATCTTGCCTCTTGTTGGTCTTATAAATTTAAGTGGGGAGACTCCTAAGGAGAATGGAAAAGAAGTTTCTCAGTTAAATCTATCAAGTAACCTTCCACTGGCCTAGTTTGAGTCTTATATATCCCTGGAGAATGAATTCAGTTCAGATAACAGCTGAAAAAGGCAAGTCATTGGGAAATAGGAAAGAAGTAATTAATCTCCTAAAGTCGTCAGATACCCAGCTAGCAAATTCTGA
Organism: Phyllotis vaccarum; assembly: GCA_033318265.1. Taxonomy (NCBI): domain Eukaryota; kingdom Metazoa; phylum Chordata; class Mammalia; order Rodentia; family Cricetidae; genus Phyllotis; species Phyllotis vaccarum. The sequence continues at coordinate 17,348,619 of JARWLC010000007.1, forward strand.
ATTAAGTACATGAGTAATATACTTATAGGGACATAGGTGTTTTAGGCAGTTAGTGAATGTTCTGGATTATAAATTCCCATGAGACAAGGGTTCTTTGAGGAATATATTTTTTATTTTCCATATTTAACACTAATGGTCACATTTCCTTTGAACCTACCTAATGCTGTTTCACTCAAGTGTCTCTTTTTCCTTCCCTGCAATAGTTGTGCAGATGACTGTGACCTTATCTGAGGCTTACACAGAGGTGAATATCCGTTTCTCCACTGACTCAGAGAAGTCCCTTGTACTAAAACAAATGAAAAGAAAGGCTGTGTGAAGTTTTTGTTCTTTAACAGAGACAGTGAGCAGTTAATTTGTTTCTGCTTATTATAATGTTGAAAATTTTAAGGTAATAGTTCAAAATTACATGAAATGAAATAAAAACCCAGTTACCAAGATGCATAGTCCTAAACTAAAACGAAATAGTGAGATTTCTCAAAAATGTTTTCAGGAAATGTCCAATTTCCATTTTTGTTCTACTCATTTATAAGTGGATAAAAAAGGGGGTTTCCAAATCATTGGACAAGGGCTGTTATCCTTAAATATGGAAACATTCCGCACCAAGTAAGAATCAACATGTCATGACATAAGGCCTCTGTGAAAGCAAGAACTTCATTTCAACCAACTGACAATGATACCACTGTTATTTAAGTTTTAAAACCTGAATTTAAAATAATGTTTTAAGTCGGTATCTCAGCCATCTTGGGGTTATGAGGATTCAATAAATTAACAACAGGATGTCCCCCATGGAAAATGTGTCATAACTATTAGCTTTATCATCATGAGTGCTGTATATCTGAACCTCAGAGTTCAAATACTGTTCAGTCAGTATCTTGGCCCCTTTGGGGGAGCAAAGGATAAAGGTTTGGAAATGTGAAAAAGGATAGAAAAAAAAAATAGGTAGACTCAAGTGTCAACACACCAAGGGCAAAATAAAAGGCATAACCTAACAACAGATATCATGAATCAAGTTAAAAGATGGCAGAGCACTCTAAAAGTGACAAGCCAGATTTTTGTGTACATAGGTGTATACATAGATGAACACATTTGTTAGAAGAATATAAATCAGAATTTATGAAGCATCTCTGCAAAACTAACATCTACGGAATTTAGCTGAAAAACTCAAAAGAAGAAGTACAAGAATGTGATACATGTCAGTGTTCTAGACCCGCAAAAGAATAGCAATGGTGTGGAGTGACTAGTAGACTGTGGAAGCCAGTCTCTACCTCATTCAGCTAGACTGCTTAGAGAGGCTATCAGGTAACAAAATCTAATTTTTCATAGAGAAAGGGTTAAGGTCCTCATCATGCCCCACTTTCAAGTTCTGTGTTGTCCCAACTCCAATCTGAAAATAGTTTTGAGTCACTGATTACTGTAAACAGTAGTGGTAGAACAGCGCTAGCCATACAGACTCCTAAAATCCTCAGCACTGACACCATAAACAATCTACAAGTGAAAGAAGCATCCTAAGAAATAGTTTCTGGAGTGTTCTATGAATATAGAATAAACAAATCCTAGGAGCCTCTGCAGAGAAATCTCTGAATTGTAAAAAATGTACTTGTTCAGTTTTAAAAATAACTAGTTGGGCAATGTAACAAAACAGCCACAGCTAGAAAAATTCAAGGGGCTGGAAAAACTTCCCCAATAAAATGAACAAAACAAAGAAAATGAAACGATTGATAAGAGAACAGAGTAAGAGCATCTGAAAAAATAGCCCTGAATTTTTCATGAATTGCTTATATTAACTCTTAAGATTTCAAAAAAATCACTTGAATGCCAAACAGCAACTTAAAAAAACAATTTGTTGTGTGTCATAACAGTACACAAAGATAAATATATCCAAAAAGTTGCAAAAAAGGAATTTTAAAAATTACTGTAAAGGAATGAGGATTAGTAAAACTGGATGTAAAAAACAGTAGGAAACACAATTGTGAAGACATCTAAGACTCCATCCAGCAATGGAGAGAAATATGTTAAGTGAGAGATGACAAGAGTAATCCTGACACACCTGGACAGCATAACTAAAGCTGGACGCTTACCCCATTGTACACCTGTCAAGCGGTTCCCGTCTAGATTACCCTTTTATTATCTTTTAATATTTTAAGCAAGTCCCATCTAGATTACCCTTTAATTATCTTCATTGCCTTATAGGTCATAGGAGAATGTGGACAGAATAGCCTATGTAAAGATGCAAGACAGAATGGTGAAAACCAGCAAGCAGGACCCAGTCTCTGTTGTCGGAGCCTGAGGGTCTTCCATTAATTCCCTAAAGTACCCTAAAAGGATACAGGTAACAATTTGTAATCTAAATATCATTGAAGAGATTAAAATTTAGACTTTCAGTGTAAATAGGTTACTGTGTAGGACTTAATATAGACATAAAGAGATTTCAACCCAAGTTTGTAAAATCATATGGGATGAAGCGTTCTGAGCCTGGAGACCTAACAGGACAGGATAATGTGCTCACCTCCCACATTTACTCTGCAGAAATACCAGGCTGTTTGTAGATCCTTGAAAGCACCACATGGTCTTATGTCTCCACAATATGTGTTTATTTCCATTACTTAAAGTCTTACATAGTATAAGTCAACATTGCTCGCAATAACATTCTACATAACTGTGCCAAAATCTGAATGGGCTGAGGCATTGAAATTCAGAGTCTTGGGGCCCATACCAAACTTCTTGAATCTCAGTCTGCATTCTAACAATATTCCTCAAGCAATGTGCTTGCATACTGATGCTGAAGAGCGCTCATTTGAAACCTTCATCTCTGTAAATTCCAGAATGGCACTTAATATGTTTCTGTTTCTGGAAGGTCCTGTCCCTCATCCCCTTAGCTGCTCTGTTTGATTATCTTACGAAGAGTTATTAGAGTGTTATCATGTTGTATCATACCCTGTAATAGTTATTTTTGTTGACCAACAAAGGAAATTTAATATTTAATTTTATCTTTATTATATATTTATATAACATATAAAAATATATGTAATTTCCTGTGCTCTACCTTAGATTTTTCTGCATTTAATAGTCTGCTTAGCACCAACTACCTTCTCAATGTGGAATCTACTCCTGTTTTAGACAGGCAGAATCCTAATGTTTGAGTTGACAACGGTATGGAATAACAGAGCAAAAGAGGGCACAGAGAGGACCGCGTTGGTTTGCCTAGTAGCACAGCAATATGAAACTCTAGTATATCCCACTTCATACCTTTAAAAGTTGACATTTTATATGGCATCTGGCTCATAACTATAGTATTGATAAATCCCACACCAATTCATTGCCTAACATTTATAATTTCATCCTTTAAGTCAGAAACAATAGACCATGAGAAGAAACAGTCCCCTTCTCAGTTGTATCCTGTCTGTCCATTTTGCATATTCCCTTTCACTGAAACATACATTTTATAATCCATGCATACCTCACATATAAAGTCAGTTTAAATTAGAATATAAGTGTATAGGTATTACTACTCATTAATCAGATGTTGCCTAACATTTCTCTATAATGTAGGTATTGAGTCTTGAGCTGTTGTCATCACATAATGAAGAACCACTGTAACAGTCTTTAAATTACTGCATTTCAGAATTTTAAAATTTATATTCTTAGGATTAATCTCAATGAGTAGAATTATGTCCTATCAAAGAACCTGGACATATCCTATAGTTTCTAATACTGCTTCTGTCTTCTTAAGCGTAGATTATTGCTCCTTGCCCTAGGTGTTTTGATTTTTATTCTCTTTTATTATGAAAAATTTGAAGATACAGAGACTATAATGATGGCCTCCCAGTGAATGTTGCAGGCATCTTTAACATAATCAACTAATCACTAATTTGTTTCATCTCAGTCTTGCCAACCTTTATGTTGTAATATTTAATAAGTAAATCTAGAATTTTTATTTGTATCACGTCAGCGTGAATCTCTAAGCAACTGGTAAAGTATATAACTACTTAAGTGATCACAATGCATTATTGAAAATGACACAATATTTAATATACAACAGAAAGTTCATGTTCATGTCTACAATGTATATTTGATAATAAGTGTTTTGTTTTTTTTGTTTTTTTTTTTTTTTAAGCTGGGCTGTGGTGGCTCACACCATTAGTCCCAGTATTTGGGAGGCAGAAATAGGGGGATCTCTAAGTTCAGTGTCAGCCACCATGGTCTGCAGAACATGGCTCCAGACAGCCAGGGCTACACAGAGAAACCCTGTCTCAAACCATAACCCCCCCCCCCCCGCAAAAAAGTTATTTTTAAGTTTGTATATAAATAATTTCTTCATCAGAATTTTAACTTTTTATTGAATATGATTTATATAGTAACTTTTTTCCATAACTAACAGTAAAAAAAAAAATCCTAGCATTACATTGCAGTGTTCTTTGTTTCTACCCTTAGATGAACCTTTAAGATATTTTTAAAAATGCATACTGTAGTATATACTTAACATAATAGTCATATTTAAGTTGTTACTAATCTTAACATTATCACAAAAATTCTGAGACATTTCTGAATAAAGACTTCTATATGTAATATTAGACTACATTTTTGAGAATAATTGGATCATTGTACAGAGTTTGCAGTTCAGAAAATATTCTCAGTAAGTGCAAAAGTATTGATTCATCTTAAAATCATCTGAGTGAATATTAGTGAATCCTACATTGCCTGTGTCAAACATTGTGAAATGTGAAATATTTGAGAATACTGTTGTGATTGTAGTAATAGAAATTATTTAAAATGTTTTATCAATAGGCAAAATATTTAAACATACACAATGTTTCTAACACAAGTCCTCAGTAAATATTATATTCTTGTTTTCATTATAATTATCACCAGGGATATCTAGATTTTTTAGTTTTCTTAAGACATTGTTAACATATCTTTAATACATCTGATATATATAAATATATATAAATTCATCCATCCAAAATGTGTCTTAATGTGCTATATGAGAACACATGAAAATCAGACATTATTAATTCAACAGTACAAATAAATGGTACTCACAGCACAGTCTTTGAACCAGATTGCTCTTTAATCCTACCTCACTGTGATTTGCTTATCAAAGAATACTGCCTTAGTTTAAAGTACCTTTTGATATTGTTGGTAAATGATTACATCAAGCACGTGCTCTTGTCATTTTGGTTTAAAGATTTCTGTGTATGTTTTGTCTGTATAAGTGTTATGTGTATTGTCTGCATACCTGGTACCTATGGAAGTCAAAAGAGGGCATAAAATTCCTCTGGAACTGGAGTTACAGATGGTTCTAAGCAACCATGTGGGTGCTTAGCACCAAACCCATGTGCTCCTAACTGCTAAGCCATCCCTCCAACCTCTTGTCATGGATATTTATTGACTAAAGCCTCCTTTCTACCCTATAAAATATACCTTATGTCCTTGTGCCTGTCTCTGAGCCTTCCTTCTGTTTATTTCTTTTGAGTTGGCTTTAGTTCAGTACCATCATACTTTATTATAACTATAAAGCATTTTGATGTATGACATCTCCTTTTGATGTTTTAAAGAATTATGTTTGCGACATTTTCTCTGAGATAAACTTCAGAACAATCTTGTTCAAAGAGCATTTCAGCCAGGCATGGTCGCATACTCCAAGAATACCAGGATTTAAGAAGCTGAGATAAGGAGATTATGAGTTGAGAACAGCAGAGCTGTGTCAGTGAGTCCTACTTTGTCTTGGGATAACTACTGTAGTCCAGGCTTCACTAATTCTGATAATCCTCCTGTCAGCCTCCCCAGTGCTGGGATTGTAGAAAAAGAATTCTTAATAAATGTAACTTAAAAAAGAGGGTAATGGTGTAAGTTAGTTACAGCATTTGGGAGACAGAAGAAGGCAGATCTCTTGAGTTCAAGGACAGCGAGTCTAACAAGTTTGCTTCATGATAGAGCAAACAGAGAAACTCTGTCTTCCCTGTAAACAACAAAATACAGAAAACAGATATCGTAATTTACACAAAGTATCTTTTGACAAGAGCAGTTTATTCTTCCCATATAGGAATATTTTTCATGCTATGTTCCTGTAACTTTAAATTATTAAAGTTTTCTTAATCTAAGTCCATATTTACTCTAGAGACACTGCCATCTGTCTTGAATAAAGATTTGTTACTTATATTCTATCCAGTTATCACTACGATTTATAAAAGCTGGTGGGTTTTTTGTTTTGGTTTGGTTTTTTCCCTTCTATCTCCCAGAGTTCTAACTGAGTTCAGGGCCTTTGAACATTGAGCCACACACAGCCCCCTCCTCAGCCCTAAATGCCTGTTTTTTATATTGAAAAACTACTTAACATATATTTATTTTACTCTGACGTTTTGCAGGTAGATATTTTTCAGCCAAGAATAATTTGTTTGCCTTCTGATACTAAATTTATAGCTTTGCAGACAATCAGAAATGCTAATTTTTCCATTTCATTAGACAATGTCTTCATTCCTTTTCATAGTTCATTATAATTCTCGAGGTTTTATTATATAAACTTTGTTGTTTTACTTAAAATTATAGAAGCCAGCTCCAATTTATTGTGATTCATGTTATGAAATAAGTGTATAAATTTTTTTACTCAAAAACTAACAATAATATTTCACAGCTTTCTTGATCATTTTATGATTATACTCTTTTAAATATAAGCAAAATCTATGCTTTATATGGTTTTTGGTATGTTTCTATATATGGTTAGGTAAGAGTATTCAACATTACCAGTTCCCTTTATGTCTTCCCCTCTTTAGTACTCTTAATGAGCTGTGGGATATTTTGACATCAGCAAGTCTACTATACCTCCAGCTTATGCTGCATTAAATATCTGCACTAATTAAACAAGTTGATAGTCCTAATCTTACCACATAATAATGTTTTCTACTTATCCATACTTCATAACTTTCAGTAATATAATTTTAGGATTGTTCCTTCACTCATTCATTCATCTACCTATTCATTCTCCCTCTCCCCCTCCTCTTCCCTCTCTCTGTTTCTCCAATTCTCTCTCACCTTTCACCCACCTTCTACCCTCTCCTCCCTTGTCTCGTGTCCTAGGACCAAGGGCCTCAAACAGTAAGCAATCCACACCACATGCTTCTCTTTCTCTTTCTTTCTGTGTGTATGTATGTGTGTGACTTAAGGGAAAAGTAAATTTAAAAATTAAGGATTTGCATTTATTATTTTGTTAAACTTTATTCACTGAGATTGCAAAAAATAAATGTGGGCAATGTAAAAACATATACAAATGCACAGGGTTTGTAAATGTGACATACCAGATGGTGGCGCTATGGTACAGTCACCTACAAATGGATTTTCAGCAAGCTCTCCTTTCATGTCAGTCTTCTTAAATAAGGCCTCAAAATGAAAATGAAGGGGAATCTCTGGAAAAACAGGAAAACAGTTTTTTTTTTAAGAGAACACCACTTTTCATAGCCTAGTACTATCTTTCTGTTTATTAAATATCACAAAATCATAGAAAAATAAGTTTAGACACTAAGAACTTTGAGAAGTAGATATATCAGAATAGTTTTCCAAGAAGCTTTAGAAAGTTGCTAATTTGGTATAGTTAATAAACAAAAGGCTAGCATATGAACAACTCTTATGTATCTTGGATGAATAGACACAGGTGTACGCAAAAGATCTTTGTAAAACATAATGAAAATGATATTTCTATGATTGTTGCACGGGGAAACACAGCGATAGCAGAGTACATAAGAACATCAAGCTTCACGATCTCTGACATGAGTGAAGCTACCTGTATAAAGACTAAAATTCCCAGAGAAGCTGTCTTCCTTCACAGAGAAATTCAATTGAAGATATTTACATATTTTATGCAAAAAAGCCAAGTTATGAGCAACATGTTCTAATTACATTAATTTATTGTGTACAAGTGCCACAACATAGGCATGTGCAAGTGAGAGACACCTCATGGAAGTGGGGTTTTCCTTCTGCCATGTGGGTCCTAGTTATTGAACAGGATTGTCAGCCTTTTGGCAAGTGCCTTTTACCTGGTTATTGAGCCAACCTACTGGGCCAAAGTTTATATTAAGATTTTTTTTGTTTGTTTGTAAATGTAAAATCCGGGCCAATGAGATAACACCGAGCATGACCACATGGTCAAAGGACAGAACTGGCTCCAGAGAATTGGTCTCTGACTTCACACACGGCATGAATGCAACCATATGACACACACAAAATGAATAAAAGTTTTTTATAGAATGTGAAAAACAAAGTCATTTTTTAAAGCATGTATAACAGGTATCTAAAGTTTTTCTGAGAAACATTTTTGTGGCATTTTTGACCTGTTGATTGTTTTGCCAACAATAGGCAAAAATTAGTCATGAACATGTATATCAGGATAGATTAAGGAGATACTCTGTGGATCAGACTAGCCTCAAACAGAAATTTGTCTCCATCTGTCTCCTTAATTCTGAGATTAAAGGGGTGTATCACCTTGTCTGGCTCAAGGGATATATTTTAATGCAAGTCCACGTGTAAATAGAAAAAATATACTTTAAAAGTCCTAAGTACCAATTTGTAAAAACATGGAAAAATGAAATAGGAAAATAAATAATGTGCTTTGAAATTGTCTTTAAAGTTTTCAAGATTTTGTTGTCAATTGCCTAAATGTAACCTTGTATCTCTAAAGACCTATTACTGCTCTAACAAGAACACCATCTGTTCTGGCATTATGAGGGCTGGAAACATGACCTAATCAGAGATTGCCTTTGTTCTTCCTGTGTACCTTCCTAAAGTACCTTGTGGACTTTTACAAAGTCTTTATTTGTTTTTATTTTGTATTTATATATGGTAGTAAAACTAGAATACAAGTACCATGAGGGATTTATTTATACTTTTAGCATCTATTTAGTATAGAGTAGGATTTGAGATTTTTGTCAAATACAAACTTTAGCTTGTAGGTAAAGAAGCTAATTGAACTAGACTAGATGGAGGATAAGTATATTTTGATTAATATGACCTCAGAATTAGGATTTAGAGTGAGGCTATCTCAACTCTCAAAGTTACATCAAGAGAGAGGCAAATTAAAATAAAGGGTAATAGGACTGTGGGTCTGGTGATAAATTACCTCAACTCTTATCTCCATGGTTCATTAGCTAAATGATTGTGGGTGAATAACATCTTCGAGTTTAATATGCTTTTGTGTAAGATGAAAAGGGCAACAGAATATGCTCTTATGGAGTTTTGAAAACAGAAATATCCAGTGTGCTTAGTATGCGTAAGTAGGGCTAATGCTGCTACATAGTGACGACCTGTCTCAATCCCTCCCTCCAAAAATCAGACTGGAGACATGAATAAGGACTTGGCTGTCCTTAGAGAAAACACTCAGGTTCCCAGGAGGTGCCTTACCTGTTGGCAATGACAGCACAGGATGAAAAGAGGAGTCTAGTTCTGACACTTGTTCTCTTAACAGCTGGGACTTGGAACTCTGTCCCCAGTTGTCCCAACTTAAAGGCAATCCCATGTACGGCATCTGTGTCGTATTTAAAAATGCTTCTTTTGAAGGTAAAGTCTACAAGAAAAAATGAAAGGTTTCACCTATTGCTTGGAGACTTGATCACAGACGGTTATGGTACAATGTGTGTTTGCATGACACTAGAACAAAGTCCTGGCTTCAGTAAGTCACCGTGATACAGAATCAGAGAGATGAGTGAACTGGCCATGATTCTGGAGAGGTGTGACCGGCCCCTTCTGGAAGTAATATCTGACACTCCCTTTTAGCCTCCTTAGGCACCCATATACACATTGCACACATTTTTTGTCAGATATTTTCAATTAACTTTTTAAAAATTTTCTAAAGATTTTTATTGTGTGTACGTTGCTTGCATTGGGTATGGTGCCTATGACAGCCTAAAGAGGGTGGTGAGGGATCACCCAAACTTGATTTATGTGGTCTTGTGAGCTGCCATGTCTGTGTAGGGAATTGAACTCAGGTCCTCTTCAAGAACAAGTGATGCTGACCAATCTCCCCAGCCCTACTGAAGATATATTAAAATGAAATTAACTGTTATGTATTAAGCATATCCCCACAACTATGCTGAACTTCTTTATATCACCAGTGTCTTCTATTCCTTTTGTCTTCAGTAAGAGATAGGAATCCAAATATATTCTTCATATATAATACTAATTTGAATTTTCTAAAATCTTTGTTATTTGGAAATGCTGCTAGTCATACTGAATGGGTTCAGTTTCATTCATAAGTACAAAATGACCAAAAGAGATAATCTTTATTTGCAACTAATTTTAACAGGAATGACATTAATTTATCAAAATTTCAAATGATGTGTCGGGCTGGAGAGATAGCTCAATAGGAAAGAAAGTCCTTGCCAAGTAAGGATGAGAATCTGATTATACCCAGCACCCATGTAAAGGGCCATGTGTGGCAGCATGTACCTGTAATCCCAGTGCTGAGAAATGGACACAGAATCCTGAATGTTTCGTGGCCAATCAGTAACTAACTGATAAGCTCCAGTTTCAGGAGCCCCTGCCTCAAAAGATTGAAGTAGGGCTCCCAATTCTGAAAACTTACACCATAGTTCCAGAACCATGTCTTAAAAACCCTCTTTTTGTGAGAGGGCCACCTTTCCTAGATAAGTCAAAGAATGTTCTCTTAACAGCAAATGGAAAGCATCACAGAAAAGTACAACTGTACCCAGAACACGGATAACGGCATAGGGAGCTGCTTTAGTGGTTGTCCAAGGCAGAGTAGAGTAGTCAGCCTTGAAACCTAATGCACACAACAAAAATGAACTCGGCAAGTTTTGTATTTGTGTGTATACATACATTGTGTTTTTAGCAAAATCTAAAGAAAGGGAGTGTCAGCTTGAGAGTGAGGAATATTAGGGAGGTTCAAGGGAGAGAGAAGTTGGGAAGGGCTGGCGTAAAGAGCAGGGAAGAAGTGATAGTTAAAAAAATAAGATGGGGAGGAGACTACTGTCTTCTCTCCACTCACACATGTATGCACATACACATACACCTCCTCATATAAAAGTAAGATTTTAAAGATTGAAGTTGTATCAGAGTTTTAGTGTATTGTTTACCAGGATATATTGTTTGTCAAAATAACTTTTAATAGTTTATTTTCTGAGCATACTGAAATCACTATGGTTTTTCCATGGTAAATTGCATTAATATATTTATAAAGGTCAAGTCAACCTTGTATTGTTTTGAAGAGTCTTAGTAGGGGTTTGTAAGATTTGTGTTTTCAAAGGCTTAGTAATTGGTTTAGTTGACTTCCTACATGTTTTCTATCTCACTCATCTCTGCCTTACTTTCTTTAGGATTAATCAAGTACTTTGCTACACATTGTCCTCATTAACATGTTCTTGTACTTTATTTCTATTTATTTGTGTGAGATATACAGGGATGTACATGCTTATGTCTGTGTGCATTTGTACGGGCAGGAGCATTCACTGTGTCCACATGTGGAAAAGCCAAAGCTGATGTCATGCTGTCTTCCTTACTGCTCTCCACCTCACTTGTTTATTTTTGAGACAGGGTCCCATTTACCCTGATGTTGGCCAGAAAGATCAAGCTCCTCTTCTCCCAGGATGTGCCACCATGCCTGGCTTTCTATGTGGATGCTAGGGATTTGAACTTGGGTCTTCATGCTTTTACAGCAAGCTTCTAAATGACTGAGCCCTTCATTTGCTTTTCCGTGGTTTCCTTATAGGGTCCTAGATTCCAATATCCCATATAATATATTCTTATATACTTTTCTCGTAGAACTCTAGGACTTCAAAATACTTTGACTTTACTCTTTTTCTTGCTATGAAACATTGTTAGACAATTTTTGTCTAACAAATTGTTTTATTATAATTTTAGAATTTTAATAAAATTCTATGTTGACTTTTTCTTTTAATAAGTTCTGGATGCTTTCACTCTTCTGGCTTCTTCTGTTTGCTAAGTAGTTAGTGTATCTAGAGTCTACACTATCATGTTCTCATTCCAGGATAATTTATCAGGCTGCTGTTAATATAGTCTGCCTCATTTGTTTTTAAGGCAGGTTTTTCATAATTAATGGCATTAGTCTCCTTGATCTTTTATAATTAAGTAATGTAGACTATGTGGCTTGTAAATAACACAAATTCCAGAGGCAGGAAAGCCATAAGTTACAGTATTGACAGATTCTATGTCTGCTGATGGTCTCCTTTCTTCATAGATGTATTTTACCTGGGATATCACCTAGCGGAAGTGGGGTGGTAGCTCTCTGGAATTGACTTAGAAGGTCACTAATTTCATTCTTGAGGGTTCTACTCATGATTTAACTACTTCCCAAAGGTCCTAGCTCTAGATAATTATATGGAAGTTTAAGTTTATGTGAATTTGGGTAAACACATTCTATAGACTTCCATTTCTCTAGGAAATTTTATGTCTTGATCACTTTAAAAAAAACATTAATTCTATCTCCCAAAGTTTTAACTCCAAGAATCAACTTAAAAGTCCAGCATCTCATTATTTTGATGTATATATTTAATATACATAAAGTACAAGTAAGATTCAAGACTCAGTTCACCCTTTGGTAAATCCCTCTCCAGCTGTGAACTCACGTATTATATACCTCAGAAATAAACAGCAAGAGAGGATCAAGGCAGATATATCCTCATCTACCCCTCCCAAGAAAAGAAAGCCCTTGTGCAGAAACAGTCAGCTTCAAAATATAAGAGACAATACCCTGAAAGAATTCAAAACAAAACAAGTTTTGTGCTTTTTGTTGGGAGATCTAAAAAGAAGTGAAATATCAATGTCCTAGTCAGCACTACTAAGTGAACATAATTAGGAAAATCAACAAATTATACTCCTTCCAAGTGTACATGGAACATTCACATGTATGAGAGTCTTGTAAACAAAAGGCCTGACTGGAGGGCTGGAGGTATGGGTTCTAAGGCTAGGTGCACTTACTGCTCTCTCAGAAGACCGCTGGTTTGCTTTATTTCCTAGCACTGACTGATGGGCCACACTATATATAACATCAGGTTCAGGGATCAGAAACCCTCTTCCAACTTCCGCAGGCACTGAATGCATGTGGTATACACACATGTAGGCAAAACATACCTAAAAATCTAAAAGGCCTGACTGAAATCATACAGAATGTGTTTTTTAATCACAAGACAAATTTGACAAAATAATACTGCAGTGTTTAGAAATTAAAGTCATGAAATGTCAGAAAATACAAAGAAGCTAGATAAAAGAAATTAAGTCTCAAGTGGGCATATGAGCCATGTTAATCTGATACTCCCATTAGACTGGCTAAAATTAAAATCACTGGTCATCTTGTGTTAGGTTTACATAGGACACTCAAGTAGTTATATTTCTGATGGCAATATTAAATACTGTCCAAAATGATGACACAAGATGCATAATAATACATTTGCAGCTTTTTATTAATACAGTGCCAAGTCAGCAGCAACCCAGGTGACCCAATGCAGATCAGTCACGATAGTCACTGTGGGAAGTCATTGTTTTATAACCTCAGTCCGTTTTAGGCCCTTACTGTTTCCTTTCACTCCCTTTAAAATCATCTCACTGTATTTAATATGAATCCCCTGGGGTCTCTACATGGAGTTGTCCTATTCTTCTCAAGTTCTGTTTGTCTCTCCTGGAGCATGGCCAATTGATCTCACGGGGAGCCAGCACTCATTCACTCTTAAAATGTCACCAAGCTATTCATAAGTCTTTGTCATTATACATATCAATAAGTTATTAAATTTCAAAAAGAACTTGCTTTTACCTTCAATTCAGAAGATAAAATGTATACTTCATAAAAACTGTCATGGTCCTATGAAAGTTATATAATTTCCTTTTTAAGACATACCTTGTTTTTTAAAAATACATATTTAAAAGGTTCTTATGCAGTAAATTATTTTTGTTCTAACAGTTTGTTGATAAGCTTCCTATAGAATTCACAACATAACCATAATTTAGTGTCACTTCTGGCACCTAAAACAATCAGTTTCAATGGCGGTGCCAACTTGTACATTGTAGGCCACATGTTGTTTTAATAACCTTGCGTTTTGCTTTCTCTTTAGAAGCCTTAAGACTTTACATATAATTGTAAATTTCATGAGAATCTGTTTAGGTGTAGGTTATTTACTTTAGTTAATAACGCTGAATAGTTAATGAACTTGTTCAAACTAAATGTATGCTTCCTCCCCTCAGGTATCAGAATTATATGCTTGTGTTGTAGGAAAGTCCCTTGGCCTTATGTTTCAGTCCTTACAAAGACAGATTAATTCCAACAATTCTATTTTTAATTTCTAAAGACTCAATTTTGCTTTGTGGTTTTTACAACAGTGTTCTGGAAGTTACCCTGTCTCCACCATGGTCAGCTTTAGTCTCTTGGTCTTTTTCTTTCCTTTCTCCAGAATCGTCTATCTCCCATTTCTCATTTTCATTCTATTATTTTCCAACAAACAGTACTCGTTAACATTTACACTTTGTCTTTTTCCCAACCGAATGTAAGCCCCATGGAGGTTGGAACCCTGTATATTCTTCACTATAGTATCTCCAGTGTTAACAACTATAGGCACAGGGTAGGTAGTGTTTCTTAGTAGATGGGGGAAGAGAAGGGCATATCAAGTTCATCACTCATTGTAAGCCAAAATGTTCCACTGTCTTCCCAATAGACGTCTTCCCTGAATGATGTCTCATATGCCCTTATGGAAGCTGTTATCTATGCCAGCTTTAACCTCTTGGAAGCTTGTACTTTATAAGGCGCATTCAAATTAATTAGACCAGCGGTCTTTTATTATGAAAGGAAGAATGGAAATGTTAGTCCTACAAATTTCTCCAAAACAAGAAAAATTGGGCAAACAATAATAATAGTAGTAATAATAAAAATCAATCAACAAAAAAGTATGAGAAGAAAATGTAGCATTATGTGGGGCAAATATGATGGAGAATGCCATTCGTCGCTGACTTGAAAGAACGAATACATGACACAAAGGAAGAGTATAGGGAAAACACCACACAGGTTACAGATACCACAGAGAGTCTGTGTTCTGAAGAAGATAGTACATTGTTTTCATTCACAACGCAGTGGAGTTCATACAGTTGAAAATCAAATGCATGAAGGAGAATCAGATCTGCTTCATGTCCTACCATAGCCTAATACTGAAGGTAGTATTAGCACTATTATTAGCACGTCTGAACATTTCCAAAATGCATTCAGTGACATCATAATTGGAAGTAACTTTTTCTATCGCTTCTTCTTCTTTCCTTTATCCTATCAAATCAGTTTAGACTAGTCATTCATTGTACACAGTGTCTCTTTGTATCAAGTCTTTTCCCTCCAATTCAGTATTACATTACATCTAATATATTTTAATAGTTCCTTGTTTTGCTAGTCTCTCCTTACTGAAACTGGCCTTTGCAAAGGCACCATAGTAGTAATTATTGAAAAATAGTACCTCTGACATTTGACTTCCTAAACAGCTCACCCACTGATTTTTCAACTAATTACTCTAATTCACTGAATTCTTACCATCCACATTCATACTTGATGAACACCTGTGTGACAGACATTGAGCTGTATGTGCTTTCTAGGCCCAGCATGACTAAGTTAGTCACGCTGCTGCTCCTCTTCTCAGAAGTTATCTAAGTGGTCCAAAGTAGCCTCATTGGGAAAGTGCTTAACTGAAATGGGCTCAAATTCCTCCCATTCTTACAGCTATAACTCCTCATAAAAATATCTCTCCATGAGGCTAGAGAGATGTCTTAGTACTTTGTACTCTTCCAGAATACCTGGTTTTGGTTTACAGAGCCCATGTCAGATGACTTAAAACATATGTCAACTCTAGGTCTTAAGTATCTGATACCTCTTTGCTTCTCCAAGAACCTGCACTCATCATGTACACTCACCTACACATAGTTAAATAAAAGTAAGTGTAGCTCCTTCCAAAGATTTGTTTCTCCATCCCCTTACTCTGGGAAGCCAAGTGTTTGCTTTGCCTTACAGGATGTCGTGGAAATGGGATTGAGGGTGTGTATCTGCCTTCTTGCCATCTTTGGTTGTCCTTGGATGGTATGAAAGGAAGCAGTTTCAGCTTGTGGAATATGAGAAGTCCCACGGTGAATGGAACTGCTATCTGATAGAATGAGTGAGGCTAGCTTCCTCCAGTGTGGCCCACAGCAATACAATACGAAACAGCAGGGCTCCAGGTACAGCTAAGTGGCTGAGTCTTTGCTTGGCATGAGGCAAGCCTTGGGTTCTATCTCCAGAGCTAACAAAAAGTGCAACTAGGATTACAATCCAGTGTGTTTTCCAGCACACATGGGAAATGACAAATGTGCTATTCCCTTCTGGGAAATCACTTTCAATTCTTAGTAAAATTTGGTACCATCCAGATTGGCCCATAATTACATAAGGCATATTTTCTCACAGAAGTAATGTTACGCATCTAAGAAATGGAGTCCTCCAACTACCTGCCAAGGAATTTTTAACTGTTGCAATAAAACATTTCTTTACTGAGATTGCTTTCATTATTTAAAGAAGATGCTCTTTACAGGGTAAAGTAGATGTGATACACAGATGAGAACGAGCTGCCTTCCCACTACTAGATACTATTACTTAAATTATAAGCCACCGCATTTTCTTCATTTAATCAGACACCTGCAATTAACCTGTTTCCTCTATCAATAACATTCTACTTATTACTTACGGATTATTCTCTCTGCCCGCCAAGTTCAAGAGATAATTTTGAGGCATTTGAAATGACATTGTCTGTATGTGTGCCTTATTTCTTGAGCAGGAAGTTAAATTTATGTAAAATCATATTACTTTGAACTTTTCCTATTTTTTAACTATGGAAAGTTAAAAAGGATAGACATCCGTGTTTATTTTAGACGTTAACTTTTATCCTGTTTTTTAACGTAAGCATTTTTTATTAAACCATAAGTGTCCTTTAAGCATATAAACAAACCTATTCATTTCATTCTTTAAAAGGAAATGACAGCACTAAAATAAACACTGTAGAAACACTACTTTTACTAATTGCCATAAAGACTCAAGGAATTTTAGTGAATAGATACTGGAAAGAGGAATACCATTCTGCCTATTTAATAGATGCTATAATATTCTATCTTAATTTTAAATTTCACTTCAGTTTTTAAATGTTAGGTCCACTAGAACTTTTTTTGTTTTTATGACTTGGCTTGTGGATTACATGCTAAAATGAAGGAATTATTAAAATTTTCTTTTCAAATGGTTTCTCAATATTTCATAGTCTTCATATGGCTATTTACGATTTAGGCTTGAGTGGCTCCTTGAAGTGCAAATCTAATTCTTCAGGAGCAACACTGTCAGTGGTAAACTAGCTAAAAGGCCACCTTCTCGTGAGATAAGTTGGTTATATTTGCATAGAAATAAGGAAAGAAAAGAAAAATAAGTTAGAAAACTAGAATCGCATAGACAAATGGGAATCTTAGACTGTGTGTAACTAACAATCAGGGAAGCAGGCCATCAATTTGAGAGAGTGAGGGAGGGGCTCTTGGAGGAAGGAAAGGAAGAAATAAAAGTAATTAAATTTTAATTAAAATATTTTAAAAATACCACAGGAGAGATGACAGAAGACAAATGAAGCTATTTCAAATAAAGTTTGATTTATATAAAATCCTGACCAGGTCATATTCCTTACATTATAATAATTTAAAATTTGTGCTGTGAGTTAATAAATAGTAACAGAGAAGGAGTAACCATCACTGCCCTTACTCCTAATATGAATGGAGATTGCAAGCATGGCTACATGAAGACTGAACTTTCCCCCTTTCTCCACATTCTCAGCCAGCTCTCTGCTTTCAACCATTGCAATAATCCTGATATTGTATTAAATATAATAAATATATAAAAATATAATTAAATATAATTACTTATAATTAGAATATCATGTAAACTATTTGTATGGCTAATCAGAATCACCTATTTCTATTTTTAATCAGCATACAAGATCTTATGGCATTTCCAAATACACTTAATTTATATTAACATGTGCATATTAGCCATTGATCCCAGCACTCACAGAAAGAGGCAGGAAGATCTCTAAGTTCCAGCCTGTCTGGTTTACATGGCAAGTTCCAAGACAGCCAGGACAAACAAAACAAAAAACTCTTGTGTGTGTGTGTGATATGTATAGCAAATGTCTTCATTCATTATGTACTCTCAGAGTTAGTAATGTCTTTGTTGGAAATCTTTATCAAAAGTCAAATTAGCAGTATTTTCTAATTAGTAGTGACATTTTTATCTTGTTTAAGAAATCAACTCGGCAGGGACATGAAAATATTTTCCTATTTCCCACTTGTTTTGACATTTAGACCCAACATTCACCTTCAAAATCTACAACAGAGTTCTATTATCAATCCTTTTTCTTGCCTGAAAAACTTAGGAGGTGATAGCATCGTTCATGTCACATAAACTCTGTCCTTTCAGTGTGAGCTGGCTGTGCTCCTAGTGATGCACAATTCTAAAACTAACAAAAAACACTAGGAGCCCCTATGTACTTTAAGGAGATCCACATTCCTAGAAGAAAAAGTTCTTTGAAGTCTCTAGATTGTTAGGCCCATCTGTGGTGGTATATTGTGTATTTAATAAAATTGACCTAGAATGGCAGAGAACAGAATCACCCACAGTCAAGCCATGTAAATCAGAGAGTGATGACTCACACCTTTAATCCCATCATTCAGGATACAGATCTTTCTGTATTTTTGTGAGTTGAAGGCCTAACAGCCAAGCAGTAATAGTACACACCTTTAATCCTAACTCTAGAATTATGATAGAGAGTTAATCCAGGAAGTAAAACAGCTGTGCAGGGAAGATATACAAGGCAGGAGAAGGTAGGAGAAGGCAGAAATTCATTCATTCATTCTATAGAAGCGACCAGTGAGGCTGAGGTGAAGACCCTTGAAGGTAGCACTTACCTTGTTTGGCCTGAGAAGTTGGCTGGGTAAGAATTGACGGTGGTCTGTTTCCTCTTTCTGATATTCCAGCCCCCCCCCCAAAAAAAAAAACTGGAGAGATTACTCTCTGATACTCCAGACTGAGTTTATTATGTATACAATATATCGCCATACACCCATCTCTATGATTTCTGCTGAGATGGTTGACTATTCACAAATCAAATACCCAACATTACTGGGAAAAGTTTGCCAATGCTCTTGGTTCACTCCAGGTTGTCTGTGTGTAAGATTCTGCCTGAAGATGCAAATTTCCCAGATTATTAAGTTGTGGTTCTTTTCTGCCTAATAGTTCCTTAATTACCTCTTTTCTCTGGTAGTTTACCAGAAGCAGCCAGGAGGAACTAAATCATGCTTGCCTGATGATTTACTTACAAATTTCTTCTGGTAAATACTCAAATTTCCTGTCCCATTACCTATGAAGTTAGTGGTCCTGGCTGTGTACTCCTGCCACCTCAGCTGTGGAGACTAGGGGAAATATGCAGGTCCTAGAAGTTTCCCAGCCAGCTAGCACAGCCAAGAAGGTGAGCTTTCAGCATATTGAGAGACTGGGTAACAAGGAAATAAGGTGGGTAGCAACAGAAGATACTTACTGCATGTGGCCTCTGCAAGCATATCTACTCTTACACACACACATGACTTTCACATTTTCCTAGCAACATTCTAGTGTAATGGAATTATGTTGTTACCTTGTAAATAACTGTCCTGCCTACTGGATTGATAAAAATGCTGATTGGCTGAAGGCAGACAGGAAGTGTAGGTGGGGCTACCAGACTAAGAAAACTGGAAATGGGAAGAACAGAGTAGCAATGCCAGAGAGTTGCCAGACAAGCCATAAGAAGCAGAGGACAACTGTGCTGCTCTGAGAAAAAGTACCAAGCCCCCTGGCTGAACAGGATAAGAATCATGGGTTAGTTTAAGAGCCAGAGCTAGCAAGCTATATGCCTGGGCAAACAGCGTACAATTAATGTAAACGTGTGTGTGTGTCAATGGGACTATAGGCATGTCCGGGCCAGAAACCTCTTACAACATTTTAATAATAGCAGCACACATTTTCTATGCTGTCAGAAGCCTCATCTTTTATCCTCTGCATTTTATGAATTCACAAGAATCTAGACTCTTTCCCATTATGCACCTTAGAGTTTTTTCATTCTTTACCTATTAATCAACTGCAATGCAATTATAAAACAGCTTATACTCTTGGGCTGCCATAACAAGATGCTATATATGGAAGGGCTGAAAATTCCCGCTTTCATTTCTCATAATTATAGCATCCCAGCTTTAGTAGGACAAACTTGTAAGGCTCTAGGAGGCAATGCTCTTTTGCTTTTTCCGCCTCCCAGGACTTATATCATCCTTGATTTATAAAAGTTTAACTCTAGCCTGTTTTTATTTCCACAACACCTTCATCTTACTGTCTTCATTTTTAAAATTCTACTTTCTCTTCTCTTCTAAGAACATATTTCACTGAGTGTAGGGCTCCTCGTAAGTCCAGAATGATCTTGGTATTAAGTTCTTTAATTACATATCCAAGACCCTATTACTGTCACATTTTAGCTTGTAGTCACACTCTTAAGAACCAGGTTTTGGGACATGGACATATTTGTAGATAAAAATGTCCTCACCACAGTTGTTTAGATGTCTTACTCCTCTCTGCTTCCATAGGTATAATAAAAAGTGATCTATACTTCTTAAACAGTTAAGTTTTTTCCTCTACCTCTAGCCATTTCCAAGATTTATCTTTGAATTCTATAGATAAATAAATGGATAGGTAGCTAAGTATTCAGGCTGAAATTCTCCTTTTTACATGTTTGATTTGTTGCTTGCCATTAATTTTGAAAATTTCTCATTTCATTTATTTTTGTTCCATTATTTTCCTCTTAATATTCTAGTACATATCTGAAGTCACCTCAAAATACTTACATGTCTTGTTTCATTTTTTTATAATTCTCTTTTCTGTTTGAATTTAAGTTTCTGAGGTTTCAATACTTCGCTATGTGTGGAGCCTTCCTTGGCCATGTCCAGACCACAGGTGAGCTCACCAATGGCCAGCTTAAGTTAGAGTGTTTTTAATTTGTAGCATAAATTTCTGGTTCCTCTTGATTTTTCAATTGGTTTATATTGCAAATATATTATGTTTTCTACTTTATGTGCTAAAGATCCTAATATAATATTTTAATTAAGATTTTCCATATGACAACCCAAGTCCTTTTTTCCTAAGGTTAGGTCTTATAATTGGTTTGTCTCTTCAGTGTGTGTTCTTCCTACTATGCCTTAAAGAGTTCTATTGATTCTGAGTATGACATACAATGTAATAGGAGGTAATCAAAGCTTTCATTATTGTGCTATATAATCTAAAGTAATTGCTGCTGCTATCAGTGCCAGATACTTGAGAGTATCATTTTATAAGTACATATGAGCTTCACTGTGACATTCTCATGTCTATATGAGATGTCCTTTCATTTATCTTTTCCTCTCTCCCAATGGACCCCTTTCTTTTCCCAAATAGTTATACTTTTGTTTTCAGGTTGTTTTAAAATAGATTCTATATATGAGAGAAAACAGGAGACATTTATCTTTCTGAGCCTGTTTTATTTACTTAACACAATGATATCTAGTTCCATCCATCTTCCTGCAAAAGAATAATTTGCTTCATGATGACTAGATAATTCAGTGTGTGTGTGTGTGTGTGTGTGTTGTGTGTGTGTGTGTGTGTGTGTGTGTGTGTGTGTGTGTGTGTGTGTGTGCGTGTTAAGTAAGTGACTGGGCTACTGTGAGAGGGTTAAGATAAGCACAGATGCAGCTGGGTATCTCAGCAGTCTGCTAACATGGATCCCTTTAGGATATGCTGAGGAGTGCTAGAGGAGAACACGATATGCTGGTTTTAGTTTGTTGATCAGTCTCCATGCTGATTTTTGTAGTACTGTTATTAATTTAATTTCTTTTGGATGAGTAGTTGACACAAAATTTATCCCATTCTATAGGTTATTGCTTCACTTCATTTTTTAATGTGTAATGCAGAAACTTGTGTCAGAGGCACTGATACAACACTCAGGATCATAAAACTCACAATTATCTTATTGTCTCAACAGATACAGGGAAAAAAAGCCCTAGACCAGTTCAACATCACTTTTTTATGAATGCCCTGGTGAAATTTGGAATAGAAAGAATATAACCATCCTCTATCTATATTTAGATAGATGACAGATGAAAGTAAAAGGACCAAAGGAGGGGAGGAAGGGAGAGACAAGGGAAAGAGGGAGGGGGAAGCGAGAGGAAGGGAGACTGACAGAAGCCTTAATCTGTGGATGATATCATCCTATGCTTTTCTGGCGTCTGAACTTTTGTTCAGAGAAGACATAAATGTTATTCTGATGGTGATGCCTTTGTAAGTACATTGGCATTATTTTCCTCTAGTCATTTTGCTGTCCTGTTTGTTTTCATTTTGACATTTGCTGTGCTCCCTTTGTAGTCTCAGTGTACTACAAACTTTCCTAAGTGACACCACAGCTACCTTTCTCCGTATGTAGTATTCCCCCTTTGCTCCCCCTTTTCCTAACTCCAGTGTGACATGAGAGCGTCTACTATTGCCATATCTATTAGGGAGTCTTAGTGCCTCCAGTCCAGTTTGTCTATAGCATTAGTTTGAGAAGTTTTCCGTGACTCTGTAGTTGAATAGGCTTTTATGTGCCTTTAGCTTGAAAGTTTTCTATTACATGTATGCTTAGGTTTGGTCTCTTCCTAAGTTTTTCAAAGTCATAGGCATCCTGCTGTTGGTCTGTTTGTTTTTAATTTTTCTAAATGTACTCTTGACCTTAACTTTGTTTTTAATCCCCATGTTGTTTATTCTGCTTGATCTGGTCTATTGGTGATAATTTCCATTGGTTTATTATCATTTATTATTTTACTATTATTTGCTTGCTATTTAATTTGTTTTCTTGCTGAGTTTTCAATCCGTATTTCAGACTTTTTATTTCTAGGTCCTGAACTGATGTGTTTCTTAAAGCCATTGATCAGGTTTAAAAGTAAGCTTTGGATTGTTTGCCTTATTGTTCAAATATTTCAGCATCTTTGGTTTTATCTATTAAGATCTTTAGATAAGGACTCATACTGTTTAAATTTATATTTCTCATTGTTTTATACTGTGACTTAGACATCTGTAGGGATATTGTGTTGTTTCATGGAAAATAACTGTCCCACCCACTGGTTTAATAAAAAGCTGATTGGCCAAAGGCAGGCAGGAAGTGTGGGTGGGGCTACCAGACTAAAAACTCTGAGACCAGACCGCCAAGCAGAACACCAGAGAGAATTCCAGAGAGAGGCCCGGAAGAAGCAGAGGAGAACTATGCTGCCCTAAGAAAAGGTACCGAGCTGCATGGCTGAACAGAACAAGAGACATGGGTTAAGTGAAGGGTACAGAGCTAGCAAGTGATATGTCTGGGCCTGAAGCTGATAAGCCAAAAACTAATGAAGGCATCTGTGTGTCTCTGTGGGACTGTGGGACGGCGAGTCTGTGGGCCTAGACCTTGAGGTTAGACCCGAAAATCCGGGCCAGAAACCTCGAACTACAGACATCTGTTGGGATATATATACTTTTCTTTCCTTTATATATTCATAACTTTTGAGAGGATAGTTTTCTCTTGGGCTTATGGTTCAAACTACTCTATAAAAGAGATGAAGCAGATATTCCTAAAAAGCAATTATTTGCCTAGAAAACAATTACTAAAATGTATTAAAATGCAAATGACCACCTACATCCTTTGTGAGGTCATAAAATGTCTCAGATCCTAACTATAAATACAGGAAGGTTTAAAAGTTATTGTAAGTTACTACTACTCAGTGAAAAGAGTGGAGGGCTTGGAAAGGGTGAGAGAAAGTGAGGAAGGAGTGATACAGGAAAGTAGAACAGGTAGGCAGATGACTAAAACCCCAGAGAGAAGCAAAGCAACCAAAAATGCAGAACAAGAGGAACACAACCAGGACAAAATATGCTGAAGGGGAATAAATGGGAGAGCAATACAGTGTTTCCTCCTGCCGGACACTCTGGACTGTCTTTAACTTATTCTACAAGTCTTCTGATCCACTTCTGAATGAATCCTTTCCTGTTCCTCCTCAGAGTCTGCAGCTATACCCTGTGCTTGCACTGGGCCTCCTTTAGCTTAGTAGTAAGTCTATGAAAAGGAAGTATTCTTAATCTCATGATTAAACTGTTTCTAACTCACACACATACACACCCCCTCAAGTGAGAAATAACTAGGAATAAGAATGAGAAAGATATTCTTCCTTAAAATCTTTCTCCTAAAGAATCTTTGTTACAGATAATGCCTAAGCCTATTTCATGTTGGTTCTCTTCCTCCGTACATGCTGCAGTCATGAGCTGTCCCTTTTTAGCACTGGGTTTTAAAGTGTGTGAGTCCATGAGTGGAGGTCCATGTGGCTAGTATACAATATGGCTTCTGCTCAGCAAAAGGAATTTAGCTGTAACTCCTGATCTTTCCTGTCTCTCAATATTTCGGGGTAGCAATTAGCCTGGCAATCTCAAATCTCTGACAGATCCATGAAAAGGAATTCTCTTTTAATTTGCTCACTGTTTTAGTCTAAAGATAGGAGTGACACTGCCTACTTCCTTTGTGTGGTGGAACTGACACCACACGTCCTGAAATAGCCTTAATAGTATAATATCTAAGAAAGCAAACATTTCCCCCTCAGTTGTCGGAAGTGCTGGTCAGCTAAGTGCTGCCTGTGACGTCTCTACTGTAAGAGCTCTCGCCTCTCCATTGCTTTTTAGTTCTCTTTATTGCCTTGTAGCAACCAGTGCGTGTATAGAAATGTGCTCAAATATCGGTACCTTCAATTCTCCAGAGGATGACCCACAACTAAGACCACACTAGATACACAGATAGTAAAATAATATTTAATAATTAAGTATAGTTCTATTAACAGTATTTGATAAATATTTAAGTGGGTGCTTTCTAGAATAGGTTGGTTTCTTACATAGAACAGCTGTTATCACATTTAGAAAACTCAACATTGAAATTTTGTTGTTTGAAGCTACAGCCCCACACTGATGGATGTTTTTTATTCATCTGCCAACTCTACTTCAGTTTTTTCATTGTTCTAAGAAAAATTGTCCCTGACAATATTCTGCTCTGTATTACACATTAATCCTTTGTCATATACCTTCTTAATATGTCAATCAAAAACAATTCTTCATGACATGATACTGAGAATGTTTTCGGTATTCCAAACTAGTTGTTTCTTAGTAGCATATTTCTACACTTAGTTTTGTTTATTCATTACTCCTATTTAAGTTAGAATGATATACCCCTGTATCTTTCTAGTAGTCAACTCTGGCTTTGATAACATGGGCGGCATTTTTTGATTGCCCATGCTTCAATTGTTATGAGCCCCTGGAAACAGGTAAAAGGTGGCTGTACTTTAGTTTTTGCAGATATCCTGTCTATAGTCTCTTTAGTCCCCACCCCAGGTTCTCATCCACTCTGTCTCTTAACACCCTGCCCTATCCATCTACATACCCACCTGTCAGTCAGTCCATCCTTTCTGTGCCTTCACTGGGAACTCGCTGCTGCGTGTGGCTTTTCGTTTTGTGTTGTTTGAAACACTGTGTCATGTAGGCCATATTGCCTTGGACTTCATTATATGTCCTAGTATGACCTTGTATTTTTCATTGTCTTGCCTCCACCTCCCAAATGCTGCCGATTCCAGGTACATGTCACCATGCCTCAAGCCCTTTGTGAATGCTCACCAAATGCTTTTAGCAACTTATCCCCATCCTCATGTGCTCAGTAGTCCATTACTGCTCTCATGGGGATGGGGATGTAGCTCAGCTGGTAAAGTATGGGCCCAGAATTCACAAAGTTCGGGTTCAATTCTCAGCATACTCATAATCCAGGCACCACACAGGTAGAAACAGAGGATCAGTTTAAGGTCATCCTTGGCTACATAGTAAAGTAAGGCCAGCATGGGATTCATAAGACTTTGTTAGGGAAAGAAGGGGGGGGGGGAGAAATTAAAAATTTTGATACTCAAATATTCTCACATTTGGCCAGGAGAGACTTCTAAAAGTTCACTCCTGCATTAGTGTTTCCCACTAATCTTAACCTTTTGTTTACCTGAGCAAATGTTTCTAATACATAGATGGTATATTTCATTATTATCTTTACCTGAATGTTTTAAAACTCACCCTTGACATTTAATGCTCTTTTTAAAATAGTTTAATTTACTTACAAAACAGCAGCATACATTTATTTTTTTAAACCATGCGTTTGGTCATAGCTCAGTGAAGCTTATCATGCAGGGGCCTATGTTAAGTTTCCAGCAACAAAGAAAACAATAATCATTTTTTATATGGAGAATAAGAGAAATTTTAGAGTACTGATATGTTTAAAAATTATTAGATCCCAGTTTTTATTGTCACTATTATTATCAAATTTATAAACTCTTTTAAGTTTTCTATATGTATTTATTCTAACTATATATAATTCACATCCAGTTGTACTCAAAATATACTGGTAGTGAAATGCTCCTTCATGTTTTCCCACATCCAGCCTTACCTGAGGAGTCCAGTAAAAAGTGGGGCTCAATCTGTAGAGTTTTCGTTTATGGAAACTCTGGAGGGGCCGTGTTCTGGCAGCTGTGCTCATGATTGCCAAGGACGGAGACTTCAATCTTGTCCTCTCTTTTCTCCTTTTCTTACTGTGCTTCTGATTAAGTAACCAGCTACTGGAGGAGGAGAGCTCATCTAAATTCTCTGAAGCACTGAAATGGACGAAGTCATTAGAGATGGGGGTAAAATAAAATGAACAAAAGACAAAGAAAACTAAATGTAAATTTTCTTGGTTTATTCACTTTTAGCCAATTTTGTGATAACAATAGGTAAAATAATTAACATTAATGGAGAATTACATAGTAAAAATATAATTTCTATTTTCCGCTACAAAAGGTATATCTATGTCTTCAAAGTTAAAATATTCTTTAGAATAAAATGAAAGTTCCTTGTAAATCACTAATCACATATGACACAGTTTTAGCTTGCAATTTCTTTTTGCATTTGGGTGAAGGATATCAGAACCAAAGGCTTAATTCTTCTTAAATAAACGAGCTTACTGCATACTCTGTGAACTCTGAAACAGCTGCAATCCTATTATGCTTTAGAAACTTTTCAAACTTATAAATAATGAAGTAAGCTATATATGGAATTAATTTTATAATTACTCTTTATAATAATTTTTAACATATTTAAGGTCTTGTGAACTGAAGTTCCCAGAAAAAAAAGACATGTATTTTGAAGATTTTATAACAACTTCATAATTATGCTAGACTCTTACATATCAGGAGAAAATTATGTGGTATCTTTAGTCTCATTTGTTACCCATTTCTGAATCTGATCTAGTTTTGTTTTGAACAGCAGTTAAGAAAAACCTTTGGAATATATAAATGACTAAATTATTACCAGACCACCAGCTTCCACCAATGCTAACACCAAGGATGTCAGGGAGTACACACCTGAAAATGCTAACATACCATATATTTGTTAGGTACCTTGATTTATGTCTTTCTTTTGTTCATAAAATGTTTATGAATTTTTTTCTACAGTGGAACATATACTAAGGCAACCTGAATCTGTTCCTAAATGTAATCACTCTGAATAAACTGTCTTAGGAATTTTGGAGAACTATTTTATGTTGATATACTCTCGTGCATTATTAGTATATCGCATATGATATAATAATATAAATACAGTGATATATTTATATACTAATATAAAGTAAGCTTTTTAACCTCAACAGGTACCAATTTCAACTTTTTGCAACCCAACAGTAGTTGACTTAGAAGTCCAACATTATAAAGTGAATCTGAGAGGCTACATAAGACATGACAAACAGCATGCTGGCTAGAGGGTGGTCATGACTGTAGTGGACTATGGTAGAGTGTTATTGACGACTCAGCACCACAACTGCTAATACCCTTTGTTTCATTATGGTTACATCTCAGATCATTAGCCTTGCAAGTTTGCTTGCTGCTATCATATAACTGACTACCATGCTACATGGAGAAACCCCACAGAAGGGCTGGGGTAGCCCTGTTCCAGGACACACACCCACACACCTTCCCCCCACCTTTCCTCTACCTTAACTCAAAAATAATCCTTCCTTTATCATCTTAAGTTTGGGCATAAAAGCAGATATGCGAGAACTGGGGTGTGTTTCTTCCTGGGAAGCCAGGTGGTTAGTACTTAACCATGTACTCTCCTGTAATGAGCCTGTTCCAAATGCCTTACTTATTATGTGTTTAATGATGACAAGAACCTGGAAACATTGAGGACAGGTCTCCATTTGTTTTCCCTTGTCCTAGCACTAACCACATAATGCTATTTGACATAAGAACAGTTGTTGTTTGCAGGTTAAATATAAGACATGTTCTTCTAAGGGGTAGAGAAATAGTTTAGAAATAGTTCTTGTACTGCCTTGGAAGCACAAGAATCTGAGTTCGGATGCCTACTACCTTGTAAAAGTCAAGTGCAGTAGTGCCCATGATTTCTTCAGAACCACAACACTGGGGCTAAAGACAGGCTTAAATGGTACCTAAAGCTCTGCAGTTGGATGTGCTCCAGGTTCAGTAAGACCTTGTCTCTGAGAATAGGGTGGAGAGTGCTTGAGGGAGACACCCAACTTCAGCCTCTGGCCTAAACATGTATGCACATGCAGTTTCAGCACACACATATATACTGTACCCTACCCACATCCCTATGCGAACACACACACACAGACACACACACACACACACATACTATAACAGTATTGTTGCTTTAAATCATATTACAGCTACTATATTCTTTTAGAGGGGATGAAACAAAAAATTCAAGAATGCTTACATAGCAGTGGAAAACCAGAAAGATCTAAAGAAGCCTGAATAGTTTATGCCAATGAAAACAAAAAGAATAGGAAAGACAGTAACTATAATACATTCAATAACTACATCAATGATATGTATAGCAATTAGTAATAACACAAAACTGTCACTTAAAAGGTTTTTGCCAGTTGGCGGTTTGTAGTACTCGCTACTCAGGAAGCCTCAGCAATGAAATCAGACTTCCTGAGATACAGGATAAAGCAAAGACCAGCCTAGGCAATTTAGTGAGACAAATCTCACCATCTAAAATGCATATCTCACCTAGCACCATGCCCAGATAAAGGGATTTTTTTTTTTAGTCTAAAGCCAAGTATTACCATATTTAACTAGTTAATGATTGAGATATGTCACTTGTCAAACAACTGATAACAGTTAATATGTATGTATGTAATTTTTAAAGGGCTGGGATATATCTATCAGTGGTTGGAGCACTTGCCTAGCATGTGTAAGACTAAATTCAATTCACAGTACAAAATAAATAAATGCTTAACTGTAGGCTTTTAATGCTGTCATAGAATTTCTACTGCATTTAAACGTGGCTACTGAGGTCATAAGTGAAGTGGGGGCCTTGACAGCCAGATATAAAGTATAGATTTTGTTGGATACTGATCCTAGCAAATCAGTCATTAAAAGATAGCTTTATGGATGAAAAGTTGAACGTGACTGGAGAATTCATGATGATGACAAATTAAGGTTAGCATACTAACTGTATATTTGAGAAGTAGAATCAGGAGGTTCAGAACTGAAGACCAAGGTAACAAAATATGGTAATTGTGATAATACATATTTTTTAAGAGTCTATCACAGAATTATACCGAACTGTTTAGTGTTAAAATAAATCTCCAGAATGTACCTTTAAAATATTTCAGGAGTGAACAATCCTGTTAGAAATAGCTTAACTGAATTAGCAAACTATTGAGGTCTAGAAATAGGTGGATTGATTTTTAATATATTTTCTATGTTTATTGTTTTCCATGGAGAAAAAAACCTGTTAATATAGTGTCATCTGTGTTCTTACCTCTAGCTATTAGCTTCAACTGGAGCTTTTTATTATCATTTGTTCTTGTACTTGTTTTTAGGAAAGGTCACTATGTAAGTCAAACTAGCCTCAAACTTGCTATGGCCCACACCGGCCTAGAACTCATGGTCTGTCTGTGCTAGCCTCTAAAGAGCTGGGACAGTAGGCGTGTACCACAACACCTGCCTGACAAGGACCAAAACAGAAAGCAGAGAGCTACTGGTAACTGCCTGTCAGACTCTTCTTATCTAAGTTCAGGGAAAGGTAGTGTTTTTCATTAAAGAAAACTTGGAAATACACACACACAAAGAAGGTGAAACAAAGTTAAGGGAGTGGGGAGTGTGTCGGGAGTTTTTGCACATTGTTCATTGCTCAGAACTCATGCAATGAGTGTGGTGTGGTCACTGGGCCCTGTGAGCTGGACAAGTGCACAGCAAGAGACAGGCAGACCCTGGGAGGCTGGGCCTCCCTGGTGAAGATTCCCATCTCAACAGTAGAAGGTGTCTGAACAACAACCTCCATGGTTGTCCTCTGAGCTCACTAAGCATGCTGGGTACATGGACACTACATGGGTACATACATATGTACCATCACACATAAATAAAAGCTAAAATGCTTTCTAAACCCAGCCTTCTAAGAGGACATCCTATTTTCACTAACATTTTCCTGTATACACCTCAAATATTTTTCTATACAATCATTGTACAATAAATTTTGCATTCTCATTTTCCAATTAATAGTCCACATTTAACATGTTCTTATATAATTACTTATTTTCTAGACATAATTTTAATGGTATACCAGTAAATTCCCCAGTATAAAATTAGGTTTTTTACACTTGACCATTAAAGATAACAACAAGCCATTTTACAAATAAAAATAACTCCTATTGGCACTAGTTTAAAAACACATCAGGGAGATTCAATTTCCCCAAGGCATCATACATGCAGCTATGTGTCTTCCATCAGAATCCAAACTTATGTTGAAAACAGTGACTCAGAAAATCCTGTTGGCAAACAATATTTTCATGACTGAGAGGTGCCTACTCAAAAGATTGTGATGGTAAAATTATTACTTTATATTCTGACTAGTTTGACAACATAGCTGTG
Source organism: Phyllotis vaccarum (assembly GCA_033318265.1). Taxonomy (NCBI): domain Eukaryota; kingdom Metazoa; phylum Chordata; class Mammalia; order Rodentia; family Cricetidae; genus Phyllotis; species Phyllotis vaccarum. The sequence goes on from JARWLC010000007.1 coordinate 17,379,663, forward strand.
GCTTTCGATTATGATACCCAGTTAAAAGGAATAGTTGCATTTCATGTGAGATAGTTACCATAATGGAAACATGGCAATGACTTATTGGAATTTATTTCCTACCTCATCCTGGAACTCATTTAGGCAAAATCAAACAAAAATTTAGACCTTGTTCCAAGTAGTAATTCACTTTCTCAGAGATAATATATAACATACCGTATGTTTATTTTAGAATATCAGGTCTAGAAATTTACAACTACCTTATCGACAGACTGCAATGCTTCACTTATTTGGAGATTTAAACATACATATCTGGTTCTCGGTGACTCATCTTAGGCATTATTTAAACTCAGTTTTAGCATTCGGGGTAGATAGTGCCCTTAATTAATAAATGGGAGTTAAGGATCAACAAGTACACAAACAAGGGTCCCCAGAAGTAATTATTATTAAGTTTAAAGATACTGTGAGAGGAGGTTATTAAGATACTTGTTAAAAGAATGACTTAAACTATTTAAAAATATGTATCATAAATAGCTTTGTTTGATCCCCCAAAAGTTACATTAAAGAAATCCTAACATTTAAAAGTTAAATTTCTTCCATAATATACAAAACTGTGATCTAACACAATGTAAGGCTAGAATGAGTACACTTTGATAGAAGAACTAAAACGTTGTACTTGTGAGATTACTTATATAACCTGCCAACTACACAGAATGCAGCTAAAATCACAAAAGGCCTCCATCTAACCCAAAGAGATTTCAATATGGCATGCATGCAAGCTGACATTACATTTAAGAGAGGTTTTCTCTTCCTATAAAATGTCTCTTACTATATTATAGATATTTCTAATGCTTTGAATTTCTCATTTTCTTTAAGGGGTATGTGTGTGTTTCCTCTTTGGAGTATGAGTTAAGAGCATGTAAGAGCCAGGAATTCCGATCCCCATGACAGGACAACAAGCGCTGGTAACTGCTGAGTCATGTCTCCAGTACTAATTTCTGGATGCTCTAATCCAGAAGCAAACAGATAGGAGGCTGCGGTGAGAGGAATGCGGTACTGGTGCGGCTATTGCAGAGGAAGAACTAGGAGGATCTCATTTTTCTTTTCTTTTATTTGTTTTTTTGATACAGGGTCTCCTACATCCCAGACTGGCCCCCAAGCCCTGATCCTCCTGTCCCAACTTCCTCAATGCTACAACTAGAGGTATCTACATGCAGGTTATGTCATACTGGGAACAGAACTGAAAGTGTCTTGCAGGCTAACACTGTATCAAATGAGGGAGACACCAGCAGCCCCCAACTTTGTTTTAAGAATATCAATTATCTGCAAGAAATTGCAAAGCATATTGGCATAGTTTGGAGCCTGGTCTACCAAATGTCTACAAGTTAAAGAGTTGGTACAGAAGCTAGCATTAGTAGAGGGTGGTGGAACCTTTAGCAGTAAGATAAAGAGCTTTAGAGTATATATAAAAAAGCCCTTGAGCCATAAGAAGTATGACCTTAAGGGTGCTTGAAAACCCAGATCGCCTTATTTTTGCTCCCTTGTTCCTGATGAGCAGGCTCCTTTGTTCCACAAAATACTCTTGCCATGGTGTGCTACCTTGCTGCCAGCCTCAAGCTAATGAATGCGACCAACTGTGAACCTCAAAAACTGAAAGCCAAAATAAATGTATCTGAATACAAAGCTGATAATCTCAGGAATTTTCCTATACTGACTGGAAGATGACAAATATTTCATTTATTCAATATTAATTGATGTTCATAATGTCTCTTATTGATTCAAGTGTTCAAAATAAAGTCCAAAATCTCAATTTAACAAGATAGACCAAAGAAACTCTACTCTTCTGAAACTTATAAAAAGTCCAAAACAGAAGACAGATAATATGTAAAAAATTAACAAGATAAATCACAGTTATCTGATAATCAAAACTACCCATGAAATAAGTGATTGTTCCCATGTATTTTTATTTATTTATTTATTTATTTTGAGTAGTAGTAAGTAGATGCAGAGCTTCACGTGCGCACTAGGCAAGGGTTCTACAACTAAGTCACATCCCCAGCTCATTCAGTGCTCCTGCCTCCGCTTTGCAAGTGGCTAGGGTGACAGAAATGCATCACCATACTCATTTTGATGATTCTCTTCCTGAAATATGGTAAAATATTCAAGATTATGCTGCCACAAGTTAGCTAAATTGGGATTAGCTGAACACTGTCTTATTCCAAGTTTTGTGTTTGGTTTTTGTTTTATTTTTAATTATGTGTATATGTGTGTGGGTATGTGAACATATGAACACAGGTGCCTGGAAAGTCCACAAGAGAGTATCAGAGTCCCTGGAGCTACAATTACAGGATGTTATGAGCCATTTGGTATGGGTGTTAGGAACCAACTTCAGTTCCTTGGCAAGAGCGGTTTGTGCTCTTAACAACTGAGACATCTCCTCAGACTGTTTTTTTAAGACAAGGTCTCACTGTGTAACTCACAGGCTGGCCTTAAACTAGCAATCTTCTTGACTCAGCCTTTTGAGTTGTGGGATTATAGGCATAAGCTATCTTGCCTGCCTGGCTCCAAAATGACATTCTTAGCAATAAAAGTATCTTTAGAACATTTATCAGTGTTTAAAATATGTATTTATCTGAATGATTATGATGGTGAGGTGGTTTGAAAGAAAATGCCTCCCCAAGGAAGTGGCACTGTTGGGAGGTGTAGCTTTGTTGGAGTAGGTGTGGTCTTGTTGGAGGAAGTGTGTCTCTGTGGAGGTGGGCTTTGAGGTCTCATGTATACTCAAGACATGCCTAGTAGGATGGACCACTTCCTGTTACTTGCGTATCAGTATGTAAAACTCTTAGCTATTCCAAAACCATGTCTGCCTGCATGCCACCATATCCCACCATGATTATAACGGACCTCTAGAATGTGAGCCCATCCCCTTAAATGTTTTCCTTCATAAGAGTTGCTGTGGTCATGGTGTCTCTTCACAGCAATAGAAACCCAAATGAAGACAGATGGCATCAGTTATTCCTCAACTAGACACTTTATCACAAGTACTCAGTTGACTTCCTGTTGCCTGCAAGATGTAGGACTCTCAGCTACTTCTCTAGCACCATATCTGCATGCACGCTGCCTTGCTCCCCACCATGATGATAATGGACTAAACCTCTGAAACTATAAGCTGCCACCTCAGTTTTCCTCCGTAAGAATTGCCGTGGTCATGGCGTGTCTTCACAGCAATAGAAACCCTGAGAGAGATAAAGAGAGGGGGGAGAGAGAGAGAGAGACCCCATCCAGTAACATAGTCATGGTAATAAGCATAATTTAGATAAGCAAAATGGTATAGAAAATGTATTTAGCCTGAAAATATAATACTTGCTCATCATCTTATGACTTAAAACTTGTAATTGACTTTCATTTTGAATCCCCAAACTAGGGTTCTTATGAATGAGATTATCATAGTTGCCCTAGACAACCAGTCTTACTTTCCAAGTGAAGCATCAATGATGCAAAGATTGACACTATGTCAAAAACCAGGAGATGTAACACTATATAAAATCAGGAGATGACAGAACCAGGGAAAATGACTGAGCACAAATAAAACTGTAAGCTTTCAGAATAGTCAATTAGAAATAAAAATAATTTTCTTATTTAAAACTTAGTTTACATTTACTAATATAAGAATGAAATAAGTCATTCCATTAATATTAATACCTAATATAATTTTATTAGGATATTCATTTTTGCTATATTAGGGAGTTCTTAAAATAATAATTGTTATAAAAGTAAATGTAAAATTATGGTGATATATGCCAATCTTCTGTGCCCAACTATATATAGGGTTTCTCTTTTTTTTAAGCGCCAGTAAACTGGAGAACAAGAATACAAAATGTACAGAATGGAAGTTATAGTAATAAGGCTAATATTATCACTAGTATAATTTTTAGAAGCATTAAAATTCCTATAAATTGTACTTCCTCGTGGAAAGGTTTTATAATTACATTAATCTCATGAACTTATTTATGTATAAAACTATACCCATGATCTACTGATTGATTGTACTATTGTAGTCCTTAATGTAGAAGAAAAGTGGCTGTAATACGTGTAGATCAAGAAAATTAAAATAAGCCAAATTTAGAGCCAAACTCTTCAAATAATACCTACCTCCTTGAAATGCCATTAGGCAGACATTTGTGGCTACAGGATTTAGAGGAGAGGGGTGATGAAGTTGGAGACAGGTTGAGAGGGGCAATCAAACTGTTAATGATCTCAGTCAACTGTGCACTCTACAAAGAAACAGGTTAACACGTTAGTACAGTTAAGCATCACTAAGATCCTGAACCTTTCTTCTATGATCCTGAGATCTCTCCTGAGTATACTTAGAATGCTGTATTGTATTTGTTGATTTGCATATACAGAACTATCCTTGCATCACTAAAATGACTTGGCCATATGTTTGTTTCTCTAACGTGTGTTTCTAGTGGCCTACTTTCTCCAAAAAGTGCCTACCTTATAACTTTTAACAAATTACACATCTATTACTGGATTGATCTTGTCAGATCCAATCAACTCTCAATGACTGGGTCTACAAGCTAGAGACTAATGCTTAACATGTGACTTTGAAAGGATATTTAATATCTAAACCCTATTAAATAGTTTAAGAAGCAAAAACTTATCTAGAGATTTTTCTTTTCTTCTCTTTTTCTGTGAAGTAATTCTTACAGTTTTATTAACCAGGAACGTCAAGTGGTGACAGATTTGGTTAGTGTTCATTTGTCAACACAGTGGATAATCTTGAGGGGAATATGGCAAAGATTTACATACAATGATGGAAGTTCTTATCATACACTCCACGTGAAGGCAAATTTAATTCCTTTTTACATAGTCTCAAAAACATTCAAGTGAAGACAGACTCAGACTGACATAAACTCTTGTATGTTGAGGTCCTTTGTTTTATTTTTTGTGATAAGAAAGTTCAAAATTATTAATGTTGAATTTCTCATTGTACATTAATCAAAAATACAGTTTAAAAAAACCCACAAATATAAAGGAGGGCTGCAGGTCAGTTAGGTTAGCTGTGGTAGAGTGGCTTAATTCACTACTGTGGGTTTCTGCTAAAGAAGAAAAACAGAACCAAAGAGCTGGAAGAAGCTCTTCCAGCCACCAAGAAACAACGAGAGAATGAAGACAACCGTTATGATGCCACAGATGCTGTTTCTGGCCTATTCAGTAACGTCCTGATGAGCCTTTTAGGTGTTTTCTTTTTCATAAAGGTAAAAGAATCTGAAAAGAAGACTCATTGTATATACTTTTTTCCCAAAACATAGATTTGAAATATACATATAAATACGGAGGTTGAGATTATGTAAAAACCAATAAAGAAAGCACCACTGCTGGGCCCGTGGGTGCAGTATATAGATTATAAAATATCCCTACAGCAGTTTGGGGCTTTTACCTCTTTTCTTCCTGTTTCATAACTTATAATCACACCTAAGTATTGTCAAGCATGGAAAAGGCACTGCTGAGAGCAGGTAGTGTGGAGAGCGTGGATCTGGAGGAATAAATCAGTTAAATGAATACATACTTCATAAAGCACACTCTAAGCTTACCTGTTTTTCTATGTTTCGAAGAAGTAGTGTAGGACTGCTTGGTGACATCTCAAAATCATGCTCTGGCAATGGCTCTTCACTCCTTTGGAGAACCTGAGAATTCACTGACGTGTTTAATGAAACTGCTTGGTTTGAAAATTGTATTTGTTTTTTCAAAATGTCTTTTGGAAGCTGACATTCTTCTAAGATCACTATCCCCTAGGGGGTTAAAAAACAGTAAAAATGGTCACATCCTACTGTCTTCATTAAAATATAGATGCAAAATTGAAAATGCAGTTTATCTTTCTTTAAAAACTGGCTGATTGTGGCTGTGGAGGTGGCTCAGCAGTTAAGAGCATGTACTGTTTTTTGAAAGGAAATGAGTTTGGATCCCAGCCTCTATGTTGGCCAGTCTACCTACAATCACTTGGAACTCCAGCTCCAGGAGTTCCAACATACGCTTCTGGCCAGTAAGAGCATGCACACACAAATGTACACACACACATTATTTTTACACAGAGCTTATTTTTTATCCGTGTGATTAGACCACTAGAGTAAGATGGTGGACTAGAAACTGCCTCCACATGCTTGTACACAGTTAGGAAATGCCAAGAAAAAAGAGAAAGAGCCTTAATCTAAAGAGAAAGGGAGAAACAGCTTGAAAATCTACCAAAAAAAGTGATGGGGCACCTGAAAATTACGGAGAAGTAAATAATAGACTGAAAAGAAGGAAAAAGGCCAAACACGGTTTCAGCTGCCCCCTGCAGAGGAGGGGAAAGCAAAGGATGCCACATCATAAGGTAGGACTAGGGATTGAGTGCACAGGAGTATACAGATCACTACAAAGATTTCCCCAAAACTAGAACCAAGAGCAATTGTAGACATAAAAAAAACCAACCCCAAGCATAATAACTAATAAATTAAAAAATGCTAAAAACTATAAAATTCCAGATGAAGACCTACAGTGACTACAGTGATCACCACAGTGATCAGTGACTTCAAGGAGACCTCAGACAGATGAATCAATCTAAGATGTGCAGAGAAGAGAGAGACATGTGGGGAAATCAATAGAATTGAAGAAAAATTTAACACAATAACTGAGATTTTTGAGAAAGTTGGAAATAAAGTGCTCTTAAAAGTAAATATATGAGAATTAGAAAAGCTAGCAGTACTAAAACAATGGTTTGCAACTCCACCTTTGTCTTCTATTGTTATTTAAGAGATCAGTGTATGAAAAGTATTATTTGTGTTTTGTGGCATAAAGACTTAAATGTGTGATTTTACTACATAGAGGATTTTTTATGTTGTTGAAGTTGTACTGTTATAAATTCAAAAGAGTCTGTGGGAACTACAGAAACCAGTAAGTAAAAGAGGACTGTGTCCAGGATGGGGGGGGGGGGGGTTGAGGAGCAATAGAGGGAAAATAGCAGAGCACAAGTAATCTGAGCAGGGAAATCGGAAGGAAGGGGTGCTTCCTAGGGAGGGAAGGAGGGAAGTTTTAAAAGGTGGGGACAGGGTAAAGGGGAATGGCAGGATACAAGTGACCAGCTTGTCCCTACTCCCAAAGTACTGCAATTATCAGTATGTATCGCAACACCTGGCTAAGAGGATCAACTTTATTTTTAGTGATTTTTCTCAAAGCTGGAATGGTAGCACATAAGCTATAACTGACACTCAGAAGGATGAAACAGAGGGTTGGCTGAGGAGAGCTAGACTACATAGTCGGACCTTGTCTCATAATAAACAATCGACCAGAAACTCTAAGCCTTGATCTTTTTCTAACATTTTCTTTATATCTAATTTGTATTATTTCTTTCTCTCTGCTAGCTTTTGGGTCTGAGTGGCCTGCTGATGGTTCTTAATGCTTAAAATTAAGTTGTTGCATGGAGACACTTTTTTGTTTTTAAGTGTGCCTGTAGCTATATAGTTCCCCCCAGCACTGACTTCACCGTGTCTCATGTGACACATTGAATTTTCATTTGATAAACAAAAGCATAAACCAAAATAATAATAATAATAATAATAATAATAATAATAATAATACTGGAAGACTTACACTCCTTGATTCTGTAGTGACTAGAGCAATCAAAGTCGTGTAATAATAGCCTACTTGTACACAGAGATAAAGTCCAGTAGAACAAAGAACAGAGAAATAAAATATGTGCATGTATGGTCAAATGATTTTGAGAATGGCATCAAAACCATTCAATAAAGAAAACAAAATCTTTTTGACTAAATTGGCCCTGGGGAAACTGGAGATCTACATGCAAAAGAATGGAAGTTGGACTTGATCAACTCCACATTTAGAAGCTAACTCAAAATGGACCAAATACCTCACTATAAGACCTAAAACTACAATTCTTGAAGAAAACATAGGCACACCAAAGGCACAGACAAAAAGAATGGATACGTTAGACTTCATAAAAATTAATATAAACAAAATAAAAATACAATGAACAAAATGGAAGAAAAATTTTGAAATCACATATTAGAGAAGTAATTATCATCTAGAATATACAAAGAACTCCTAAAGTTCATCAACAACAAAGCCAATTAGAAAAAAGCAAAAGACTTAAAGTATAGATACTTGTTTATAGAATATATACAAATAACCAGTAAACATAAAAATATGTTCAACTTCATTAATATTAGGGAAATGTAAATCAAAACTAAAGAGACATCACCTTACATCCAGTAAAATCATTTTTTAAAAAAGCAAAAAAAAAAAGAATGCTGGCCACAAGTTGGAGTAATTTGAACAACTGTATAATATAGTTCATTAAAATTTAAAAGAATTATCATGTAATCCTGTAATTCCATTTTTAGATGTATAGCTAAATGAATTGAAGGAAGAAATGCTGTATTTTGTGTTTGATAAGGGCTCCTACTATGGAGCCCAGGCTGACTTGGAACTCACTATGCAGGCAAGGAAACCTTGAACAAGGAAATCCCCTTGCCTCCTTTCCCCAAATGCTGGGTCCACTGGAAAGTGTGCCTTGAAGAGTTATGTTTGGCACTCTATTCATAGCATACTCACAACACCTTAAAACATGCAACAATTCAAACCTATCACTGGGTCAGTGGATAAACAAAATGTGATCAGCAATTACTCACTTTTGAAAAGGAAAGAGACTCAGATGTACACTACCAATGTGCATAAAATGGAAGGACAACAGACTAAAATAAGCCAGTCATAAAAAGGTAAGTACTATTGTGTTTCCACATACATGAGATACTTGAAAAACATGGCTATTATGACTCGGGAGAAGGAAAACTGGACGGCCATTGTTTAATAGGTATAACATTTTCAGTTTTAAAAGATGAAAAGAGTTACACAAATGGACGCGTAATATTATTACTTAATACTATGAAATTGAACACATAAAAATGAATAAGATGGCAAACTGGGATATATATATATATATATATATATATATATATATATATATACACACACACACATGTATGATGATATTAAAATTTTTGAAAAAAGTATACTATTTTTATCAATTGGAACTTGGTTAATATATATATAAAGGCTTTTCAAAAGTAGCATCAACTTAAGAAATTAATGTATGAATATCTTTTATGAAAATGAAATTTGTGTAAAAAATGAAACGAAATTATACATGTAACAATTGTAACAAAGATAAAATAACACTGATAATACCTTAGAGGCACGAATATGCCTGTGAATATCTGTTAGTTGCTGGATTTTGTATTCTAGCTCTGAAATCTGAGCCTGAAGCCAAGTCCATCGGCTGCCAACTCGAGCTCTGTCTACAAGCCACTTCCATTCAGTACTAGAGTTACTGTGAACAAAGCAAACACTGTTAGTCAAAGCACAAAGTCATCAGCTCTTCAGTGTTTATAACTTCCCTGACTACTTTCATGAAATCCCATTTTTACAAACTATACTGCATCAGAGATGGCAGGTTTACTTCTTATCAAAGAAGATAATTGATTCCTTACTACACAAGTGCTTAGCTTTAGTCAATATCATGTACCTAACCGCAGGATATCCCTCTGGAGTTTAATGTTATTAATGCTAAGGACATATGGATTTGAGCCAATAAATAAAATGAAATAAAGAAGGATAATTCCAACATCCCGTAAAATCTGTTCAGTAATGGGAACACTATAACTAGGCAAGGCTTCCAGTGGTTGGTCTGGGACATCAACCCAGCCACAAAACTTTCAAGCAACAATCGGTCCTGCCTACAAGATGTGCTAGGATAATGATGGCTCAGAACTTGTAGGAGTGGCCAACCAATAATTGGTCCAATTTGAGAACCTAGGAAAAAAACAAACAGGGTTGGGGGGGGGGGGAGGAGTCAATTAAAGGATCCCTAATGATATTCTGCTATAGCAGAATAGCAACATCAGATCAGTGCTTGGCTCAATCATGATCAGAGAGGCTTCATCCAGCAACTAATGGGAGCAGATATAGAGACCCACAGCCAAATGTTAGACATGGCTCTGGGAAGGAAGAATTGTAGGAACCAGCAGGGTCAAAGACACAGGAGAACATGACTGTCAGAATCAACTTAGCATGGCTCATAGGGGCTCACAGAGTCTGATGTGACAATCACGAAGCTTATGTGGGGCTGAGCTAGGTCCTCTGTATATACGTTATGGTTGTGTAGCTTGGTCTTGTGAGACTCCTAACCATGGATTGGGGGGGGGGGGGGATATTACACGTTTAAGGAATTTTGGCTTCAATTTACCTATGTATTGTTTTAACTGAAAATTGTTTATTTGGGGGTGTTTACCTGTATATATGTATGTGCACCATGTGCATGCCCAGAGAGACAGTGGAAGCCAGAGAGGCCATGGACCCCAGAACGGGAGTTACAGGGGTTGCTGCTGAGAAACTAGTCCAGGCCCTCTGCATAAGCAGCAAGTGCTCTTAACCGCTTTAATATTTGAACCTACAGTCTAGATTTTGGCTTTGAAGTAGTTACTGAAGCAAGAACTTTCTAGTGTTATATCTTAGAACCAAAACCTAAAGAAAGACAAGTCTAATTTAATCTTTCCTTCAACACAAGGTTTTGTTAGATCACTAATAGGGCAAATTGATGATGACTTATCCAGTTGTAAGAAATGACTATGTAAGGAAAAGAAAGAATTTGTTCTAGAAAAATAAACTAGGTCACCATTCTCAACTGGTATTTGTTCACTTAGAAAAACCTTATTCTTCCCTGGAATTGGGTTTCTTGAGATCTGAGGTTAGGAACCATTTCTATGAAAAGGCAGATACTCTGAGCTTTGTGGGCCACAGAATCTCTGTAACTATCCCGCTCTACCTTTGTAATATGACAGTAGTTATAGACCATACACATTGGGGTGGCTGTATTCCAATATAACTACTTTCAGAACAGGAACTCAAGCACCATTGCATCATTATTGATTGCCAAGGCAGTAGAGTTGGTTCATGGGTGTGACTGCCAACACCTGTTGAGGTTTATTTTCTTATGTGCTTCCCAAAGGATTTTGAGGAGTTCCTTTAATAACATGCCAGTGCAAATATCATATCCACATTTGACTGGGCTATCTTATTGGTATAATTCCTTTATGAAACTTACTTCATTAGAAAACTTCATTCTCAATCTATACATAGGTGAGTAAATGAGAAATGCCCAAAGCATGAATGTTAATTTAACAGCGGTCTGAATGGGTTTTGGTTTGTCTTGAGAAAGGACCAATGTAGCTGATAAGTTGTCATTATTAAATGTAGTTGAATTTTGTCAAATTACTTTTGGCATTAATTTTTATTTAAATTTTGAGTGTTAAATCACTTCCCTTCCTCTCATAATGTGTGTGGTCATGATTAAAATACTGTGCCACATTCTATTTGATATTTACTTTGATTCTGTGTTGGCTGGAGTGACAGCAGCTGTATTTCGGCTGCTTTCTTATATTTTCATATAGTGTCAGAATCAAGCTAAGGCTGGCCTCATTGAGAACTGGGAAGTATTCTTTTCTCTTTTATCCTTTCAAGGAGTTTTTATAATATTGTGATTATTTGCAAATCCATTTCAAAATATTTAATCAATGAAAGTATGTAGGCCTAAAATTCCATCTGGGAAGAGTGTTAATTATTAATTTAATGTTTCTAAATGATAAAATGGCTATCATGTTTTCTATTTCTTTAGCAATATTTGATAATTTTGTTACAAATCATCAAACTACTTGGTCCTAACATTTTCATTAATTAGCACATAATCACTCATAACAGTCCATTGTTATTCTAATAACACCTGTAATAACTTTAGTGATGGTTGTATTCCTTACTGCTTTGGATCATTTTTTCCTAATCAGCTTTGGTATGTTTATCAACTCAGTCTGAACAAATATCTGTGTTTCATTATTCCATGATTTCTAGGGGTGTGGTGATATATTTAATAAAACTAGTCTGGAATATCTGATAGAGGAAACAGATCACAGTCAATTCTCACACAGCTATCTTCCAAAGTCCTTAGCCTGGCTCCTTGTCGCTTCTTCAGAATAAATCTCTGTCTGCCTACACCTGCCTTAAATATCTTCTCTGCTCAGTTGTTTCACTTCCTGGTTCAACTCTGCATCATAATCTAGAGTTAGGATTAAAGGTGTGAGTTACTACTGTTTGGTTGTTAGGCCTTGAACTCACAGAAACACAGAAAAATCTGTCTCTGGAGCTATGGGATTAAAGGCGTAGGTCACCACTGGTCTTTCCCCTGCTGGGGTTAAAGGTATGAGTTACCACTCTCTGACTCTCCTGGCTTGACTGTGGCTGGATCTGTTCTCTGATATTCCAGACTGATTTTATTAAATGTATAATATACCACCACATAGGGAATCTGCTCCCCTTGCTTTGTATTGAATTTGCTTTAAGTTTTAGAATGGGCACAGACCACAGATTTTATACCATTCTTTTCTAAATTATACATTTATAGTCAAACATATTCCTATCAGCATCACATAGCTTCAGAATTTACTACATAGAATTAAAATAAAACATTAATACACAAGGCATGAAATCTTTAGTATCACCCATTTAAAAATATTTCATATCATTGATGATTTTTATCATCTATATTATTTGGAAGCGTGGTTTACATATTCCAGATCCATATGTTTGTTTACCATTTCTTATCAGTCTTCTTTATTTTCTGTAGATATGAGTTTAAATCAAATATGATTTTCCTTAGCCTAAATATCTTATGAAAATATATTTGATGCTCATGTCCTGCCCTTCATTTATGGCTGACTACCTGCTCTCCCTCTAACACTACGCAGAAATATTTCCACTACCCACAGCTCTTTCACAGAAGAGACCAGTTTCCCATATACTGGCTCCTCACTGCACTCAGGCTTATGTCAAAGAGCTGTGGAAACCCAGCTCTTAATGCTCAACCAACCAACATCATCTTTCAGCCATGCTGTAGCCTTACAATGGAGACAAACTGAAGAACAATAATTACTGAAAAGGAACCGGGGAATCCCAAAGTAACAAAAGATGGCATCACTACTGCAAAGGCAGTATATTTGAAAGATGAAAATAATTATATTTGTCAAGACATTGCCAGTAACATAAATGAGGAGACTGGGTGGAAGCACCACTGCTGCTGTTTGGACATGCTCAGTTGCTAAGGAAGGCTTTGGCAGAATTAGTGACAGTGCTAATCCAGTGAAAACCAGAAGTGCCATGCTGGCTACCGGTGCTGTTAACTGGTGATCTTAAAAAGCAATATAAACCTGTAACAACCAGGGAAGAGATTTCTTAAGTTGTCTGCAAATGAAACATCATTTTTAAATTAATGACAAAAGTTTGGAGGAAAGTATCACCACAGTGAAGGATGAAAATCCCTCAGTGATGAGTTATAATCAAGATGTGACATCTGATCAAGAATATATTTCCCACTGTGTTAGTAATATATCCAAAAGTTGAAAATGTGCTTTCTAAGATGCTCATATTCTGCGGAGTGAAAAGGAAACTTCCAGTGTCCAGTCTCTTGTTCCTACTTTTCATACTTCCGTGCTCGCCAGAAGTCTTTGGTCATAACCACTGAAGACATTGATGAAGTATACTTCTTTTGAATGAGATGAAAAAATTGCTTTTCAAGTGGTAGCAGTCAGGTCTCCAGGATGAAAAAGAATAGAACCAGTATTAAAGGTGTGCCTGGGGACTAGATTTCATGGTAACAGAAGGCAATGTGCAATGTTCCAAAGGAGGGAAGTAACCAACAATCCTACTCAGCTCTGACACCATGAATCACAGTGACTAGCAGTGGCAAGATAATCCTAAGGGTACAGCAGTGGCACACATACCTACAGTAACCAACAGTTCTATCATTGTATTGAAGACCCACTAAACAAGAGAGAAATAATCTGGTATTGGGAATCTAGCCAGCTACTTGGGACTAGTGAAATTAGAGATCTTAAAGAACTTACAACCAGAACTTGCAACCACCACTTTATTAAAACCACCATAATCCCTAACTGCATTCTAAATATTTGTCCTCATACTCACAGATAAATGTAGTCCTCCCCTCCCCTCCCCGCCCAGGAGGGAAACATCTCTTTAAAATAGATGGACATCATTGCATAAACCTACAATCTATCAAAATTCATAGTGGAGTCAACTCCCAATGAATACACACAAAACAATGCCCCTAAGGCTTAGGAAGCATTGAAGGAGGAGGATTGGAAAGATTGTAAGAGACATAAAACCAGTGAGTTTGTTTTGAGGTTGTGTCTCCTAGTAATTTCATAAGCTGAACCCAGAAAGTCTCGCCAACAGACGGCCAAAGCAAGCTCAACAAGGACTACAATAGCCATGACAAAGTGGATGGGAAAAGACCATGAGGTCTCAACCCTACACTAAAGAATACTGAAAGCAAGAGAAATTGTATTCACCAGGAAAAGCACTCTAGTTAATTATCCAATACCAAAAGGTCAGCCAAAGACATACAAGTAATATTATACAGACTGAGCAGGTTATATTTAGAAATAGGTACACACATACACATATATGCATATAACAATAATGAAAGGAAAGTGGGGATGGTTATATGGTAGGGTTTTAATGAAGGAAAGAAGGAAATGATTTAGTTATAATCTCAAAAAATAAAATAATTTAAAGAGATGTGGATATTGCTACTGTTGGCTCAATGTTTGGAGAAGAGGTGCTGAAGTTAAATCTTGAACAGGTGACAAAGTTCAAGTTGAAAACCTAAACGAATGACTGGCTAAACTATCAGACAGAGTGAGAAGCCATGCTGAAGCTCAGAGGACATGTGATGTTGAAGCAAATAGCAAGAGGTGCAGATTCCCCCAATCTTACAAGAGCAGCTGTAGAAGGCATTGTTTGGGGTTCGGGAGAGTGCTACCTGGTTGCATTACAGTAGTATACTAGTATAGATCAGGACAATGGTAGGAATTCAAAGGACACTTAAAATTTCTGCAATAATCATTGCAGAAATTATTGTTAGAATTATTAATATTGAAGGACATCTGATAGCTGAGAAAATTCTGGGAATTCCTTTAGAAGCCAGTTATGATGTTGTGCTTGGAGAGTAAGATTTTGTGCATATGGTAGAAAAGGAAATCCTTGTTCCCAGAAAGACTGTGGGAACTGCTGGACTAAATACTGCTGAACAGTGTTTCTATTAAATGCAGCAGATGCTTAGAGACAAGGTGGATGAAATGGGTAAATGAACATTGTAGGTAGGGTGCAAGGGACATGTTCTAATTCCTAGAATAGCACTTTGCCCTTATAATAAACTGTTATGTGAAGCTCAAGGCAGAGTTCAACAATCAGAAAACGACTGATGAGAAGCTAATCACTGTAGTCATCAGCTTGGGGTTTTAGTCAGCAACACATAATGGCTTATGGTCAAGATCCTCGCCTAGAGATAATCCTTGGGGTTTTTCTTTTTCCTTTTTTTTTTTTTTTTTTTTTTTTTTTTTTCTCTCTAAGAAAGAATGTTCCTTATCCGGGTGCAAAAAAAACCTTTTAAAGTATATTTATACTGACTTTTGTCAGTTTTTACTTATTTGGAAATGCCATTTGTCTTTGTCTTTCTAAAAATAAAAATCACTTCACTGAATAGATAAGATTAATTTGATGTTTCTTTTTCAGCATTTCCATTTTATTCCATTTGTTTCTGAAATCATACCTTCTAATGAACAATAGCAGCATCTTATTTAGTGAACAAATCTAAATAATCATTCTCTTGCTAAGATGAACAATAGGCTTCTATTTTAGACACTGAAAGTTCATTGGTTATTTTTATCTTCAGTTTCTCATGTTTTATGTCTTCATTCAGTATGTTCAACTGATACTCTTCTCACATCTCCATCATTCAAAGGTCTGTGTCTATTATTGTTATGTCTGTATATAAGTACATATACATCCATCTTGTAACTGGCCATACAAACACACAGGCATATAAAAAGAAGATTGATCAGTGTGATCCATCTCTAGAAAATAATTTTAGTTTTAGTGGGTTATTAAATTGGCTTATTTAACTACACCAACTTTATCTTGCTTTAAGACTTTGTTTAATCAAGTATATGTAGTAAAACAGACAATAAGGCAACTCATTAAATTGATGTTGAGTTGGAATGTCTGAAGAAATAGCAAATTAACAAAGCTTAATTAACAGAAAAGGAGAAAAATGGCTTTGGTATTTTTATATATAACTTACTAGATGGAAAAAAAATCTAAACATTGAGAACTCGGTTAGCAAAAGCTACCATGAGGAGACTAAGAGAAACTAGCCCTGGGGATTCAGGGTTAAGAATGTAGTATAACATCCAACAGTGGTATACTGTGAAGTCATATCATCACAAAGTGCATGAGAACACGTGTCCGGGACAGCAGAGTGAGATGCTATAAAAACAAAAGAAAAGACAAAGCAAAATTAGGGTTCCTCTAAGACATTACTCACGGGGACAGCAAGTTCTAGTGTTGTAAGGAGCAGAAACTACTGTGCATATCCACTGTCTCCTTTTTAACCAATGAGTTTTGTTGGATGATGTTGGATGCTCCTGTTGAAACCATCAGGCATCTCCTTAGAGTGCTCTCCTGATTTGGAGGGACAAGGTTTCTCATTGGTTGACCCGGAGTTCATCAATTCACTACACTCAGTGGCCAGCAATCCCAGGATCTCCCAGCACTGGTATTATAGCTATGATACACCCAGATTTTACATGTGAGCTGGGGATCAAAACTCAGATCCTTGTGCTTACGTAGCAAGCACTTTACCCACTGACCCTTTACCCAGTCTTTACTGCATCATGTAAGAAACAGGTTAAGAGGGATACAAACTATGTCTACTAATTTGTAGCTCATCACGTTATGAGGAGCTATCTGAATATAATACAGGAATATTCTATGGTTCTAGCTCGTCATCTTTGAGAAATTGGTATGTTTTATATGAGAGAAAGTAGTATGTGGTTGTATGGAAGGCCAAAGATAAAAAAAGCAGATATGTAGTCCCTTCCCAATATCTAGTCCTCTCCCCCCCCCCTTCTCTCTCTCTCTCTCTCTCTCTCTCTCTCTCTCTCTCTCTCTCTCTCTCTCTCTCTCTCTGTGTGTGTGTGTGTGTGTGTGTGTGTGTGTGTGTTTTGAGTGAGTCACACCATGTAGTTCAGGCTAATCTCAGACTCACTTTATTAGCCCCCAACTGCCCTCAGGTTCACGATCCTCTAGCCTTCATATCATTTGCTGGGATTATCAGTACTCACTAACTTTGTGGTAACAGAACTCTGAGCCCTGAGCAGAACACCTAGAGACTTGACTATTCCCCAATATGAAATGCTTTGAGATCTAAGTTTCAAAGTCTGACTATAAGAGGTAGGTCAAAATAATTGTGCATCTGCTAGACCTTACCTTTAAATCTAATTGAGTGGCTTCTTAAAAATTGGTGGGTGTGGAAATGAGATGAAGTACTAGTGAGTCAGTGCAGGCAACAAAATGATCTTTGGGAGATAACAAGGTAACAGGTCCTCACCAAAATCTGAGCATGCATAATTACTAACTGTTAACTAGGAATAAAATAAAAAACATCCTATGTTGTGGAGGTGCCCATCCTATGACAATTTAGTATATATCCTAATAAATCTCTCCTTCAAAAATACTCTATGTCATCAGGGTCAGTTCACACATTCTTAGAGTGTTCACTGTCTGGCAGACATGCCAAGTCAAGCCCCTAATTCTAGGACTTAGGGATTTGTAGGCGGGAGGGTAGTGGATCCAAAGCCAGCACAGGCTACACAGCAAGATTCTGCCCCAAAACACAACAAAAGACTGAAAGAAAAGTGAACTTTAAAACTTGTAATGATAAACAAAACTAAGGGATAATGGTGCTAAAGGGTTTTCAAATATAAATGAAAGAGTGGCACAGTGTGGAACATTATTTAAATTAGCTCAGAACCCTGGAAAACTGTGAATACAAGAACTCACATCACCCAGAAAACATAGTTCTACCCTCCTTCTCTCTCAAGCCCTCTCAACACAAAGGAAGAGGAAGGAGGCTGGGGCGTATGTTTATAGACACTATCACACCACTCTTTTTCTCTTGTTTGCTTTGATTTGTTGTTATGTTTTCATTGTGTAGCCCAGGCTGTCCTGTAACTCCATAGGCCAGGCTGGCCTCAAATTCACAGAGATCTGCCTGCCTCTGAGGCCTTAGTGCTGTGATTAAAGGTTTGGGCCACCACCACCAAGGGAATAGAAAGATTTTTGAGACTTAATGGTACTCTTATCTGTCTTTATACAACTCCTGTGTAACATGGAACATTGACAACGATGGACATAGAGAAACAAAAGCATAATGAAATTGTTAAGCAAATTGAAGCATACTTGCAAAGGATAAATCAATAATTCAGTAGCATCTTGTGTGTGTACATGCACACACATATTTCTTTTGTCCAAGACAGTAGACAGTTATGTAGACTGAACACTACATAAAGATCCAACAAAAAGTTCTGAACTTCCAATTTGAAACAGCTCAGCTTATCTCTTGCTAAGGCACTACCATGTAGACTTATTGGTAGTTCTTCCAAACATGGTAACGGCTCTAGAAAGAGGGTAAGAGTACTAAAACTTCCTCAGCAGCACCAAAGTCAAAGCAAACATAACCAACAGAAACTAAACTTTGTTACTTAGGAAAAGTGACTACAAGTTAACCAAAAGTAAGTGAAGGCATTTCTGCATTCATTTTTCAGCTATTGACTTCTGTGGTCAATTACTTAAAGTGATGTATTTCACTTCTTTTAAAGACTGAACAATATTCCATTATGTATTCGGTTGTGGTTGAACATGACAATGGTAATGCAGAGATGAATTCAATTTACTAATTTTATTTCCTTTGGATAAATACCTAGAGTAGTAAAGATCGCTGGAATATAGAAGGTAGTGTTGTTTTCAGCTTCCTGAAGATGCTTGTTCCATGATGGCTGTACTAACTACTTACATTGTCAACATTGTGCAAAGTTTTCCCTCACTTTGCACTCTGATCCTTCTACTAACCACACTAACACATGAAGACAGTATCTTGTTGCTGTTTAGTGGGTATTTTTCTGATAACTAGTAATGTTGAGTTGCATTTACTTTGTTTTGAAGTACCTGTTGGCCATTTGTATGTCTTCTTTAGAGAAAAGTTTAGTTGAGTCCTTTGATCATTTTTAACTAAGTTGTTTTCTTGTTACTGTCTGGTTTGAATATGTAGCTTGGCCATTAACTGTGGATTAGCAAATATTCTCACTCATCCTATAGGCTGTTTCTGTATACTATTTCTCTTGTGTGTCAGTTCTCAGTTTAGGCCATTTTTCCCATTTGTCTCGTTTGCATTTGTTGCCTGTGTTTTAAGGTCAGAAAACCTTTACCAAGACTGTGCATCAAGCTTTTCTTCTCCACTTTCTCATGAGTTTTACATCATATCTTCTGTTTATGTCTAATTCATTTTGAATTAATGTAGGAATATGGAATGGTATAAAATTCAATTCCATTATTCTGCATGTAGATATCCGTCCAATTTTCCCAACGTTTAAGAAATTATCACTTCCCATTTGTATGTTCCTGGCATCTTTCTCCAAGATGAGTTGGACAAAACTGAGTAGTCTCCAGAGAAAGGACTGAATAGGATTAGACACCTGCTACAATGCCTACAGTTTTTGTAGAATATCTTTCCATTTATTTATATCTACTTTGATATTTTGTAGATTTAAGTATACACATCTTTCACTGCTTTTATTAAAGTCAATCCTAAATTGTTGCTTTCTTACAACTCTAAAAGTAATTTTTATTCTTGATTACATTTTCAGTTTATGATTAGTGCACAGAAACAGCACTGTTTCTATACATTGATTGTGTATACAGCAAGTTCCCTGATTTCAGATTCTAACAATTTTTAGGATACCTGTTCTTCCCACAAGATCATAACATTTCTAAACAGCCTATTTAACATCTTCCTTTCCCCTGATTTGGCTAGGAATTCCAATCTTGACTGGGAAGAAGTAGGATTTACAGATTGACCGTCCATGCCCCCTTAGACCTCCTATGTTGAAGCTTCTTAGCAATGGTGTGATTTTTCAGAGGTATTCACTGGGAAATAACTGGTTCTACTTTCATCACAGGTGTTCTTAGCAAGAGGCCAGAAGACTTGTCCACTCCTAGTACCATGTGAGAACCCAGCTAGAAGACAAGTACCACGTATGAAGACATTTCCAGACCTGAATCTGTAAGTTCTTTGACCTGAAGACCCCCTACCCTCCAGAAATGTCTCTGTGATTCATAAATCTCCTAGCCTAAAATGTCTTCTTATACCAGCCTGAAGAATTAAGAATCCTTGTCTTGTTCCTTACTTTAAAGAAACACTTTCAAGTTGGGTATTACTATGATACTATCTGTGAGCTTTTTACATGTGAATCTTATAAGATACATTCCTATTATATTTGGTAATTTTAACAAAGAAAGGATAAATTGTTTCATTTTCCCCATTTATTGATATGATCATGTAAAGTTCTGTTCCTGTTGTTAACATAATATTCATCAATTTGCATGTTGAATCTTTGCATCCAAGGAATACATTCTACTGGATATATATGGATATATAATGGTTCATAATTATTTTAATTGATGAATTAAATCATTTAACTCAATTCTTTTTGTAAAGAGTTTTGCATTTATATTAAGGATACTGGTCCATTTTACTTTTTCTTTCAATCTCCTTGTCTAGTTTTGCTCTAAGGGTAGTGCTGGCCTCATACAGTGAATTAGGAAGCAATTGCTCCTCTCCACTTTTAGAATAAATCGAGGATTGTTATTAATTCTCGGAATGTTTATAGAGCCCAACAAAGAAGGCGCCAGTTCTCGCCTTTTGACAATAGGGCATCTTATTAGTGTTGCCACATCTCCTTACCCAGCATTAGCAGGTTCAAGTCTCTAAAGTTTTCATTATTTAGTCTTGGAGTTATATGTATTATGAGTTAGTGTATGCTAGGTTATCCAGTTTTTTTTGGAATATAAATGTTCCTCGCAGAACACTATAGTCCTTTATATTTCTATTCAACCACTTCTAATCCATGATTCCTGATTTTTGTTTAAATCTATAGATTTATCAATTTTGTTTAGCTTTTCAAAAACTAGTCTGATATTTTCAATTGCTTTCTTGGTCTCTTGCCCATTGTTTCTATGTGATCTTTATTATTTCTTAACTTACACTAACCTAGGGCTTATTTTTTTCTGACTTCCTTATGTCTTAGCATTATCTCACATACTTATTTCTGTAATGTAGACATTTCCATAAGCTCGCTCATTAGTAACTGCTTTTGCTATACTGTGTAAATCCTCGTATGTTGTTTTCTACTTTACTTTCTCTAAAGATATTTTACAATTTATCTGTAAATTCATTCATTGATCCATTGGCTTTTTAGGAAAAGTATTTAATTTCTATATATTTACTAATTTTCCCAAACTTGTTACTCATTTCTAGTTTCATCCCATTTTAAATGTAAAAAATTATAGATTTTTGTTTTACTCTTTTGCCTTATAAAAGTGTGACTTCAAGCACACACGTGCCATAAAGAACAAGTGGAGGCAGAGACAACTTGTGGAAGACAGGCGCCAGTTCTCTCTTTCCACTGTGGCTTCCAGATACTGAACTTAAGTTGTGAGGCTTGAGAGGCAAGCATTTTCCCCAGTAAGCCAACTCACTGGCCCTACAGATAAAATTTATCTTAAACTTGGTAATGTTTTTTATTCTGTCTATAATGTGCTCTAAAGAATGTCGCATGTGTGCCTCAAAAGAATGTACATTCTGCTGCTGGTGAATAGAATGCTCTATGATAGTTCCATTTGGTCTTTGTGTAGCTCAAGTGTTGGTTCTTAAACAGTCTATGTGGATGATTTACCTATTGCTGAATGTGACTTGTTAAAAAAATCTATTATTAATTAGCATGTTTTATCAAATATATTTGAATTTTCTCCAGAAAGACAGGTATGAGGAATGTACACCAGCAAGCCCAACACTTGAGAAATTCAGGATATTGAATTCAACATCAGTCTAATTCCACACCAGTTTGGGCTACATAGGGAGAACCAGTCTCAATATTTTTCCTTTCAGTGTCTCTGCTACACTTAAGTATTTCTCTTCTGACCTCGCTGTCCATATTCTCTCAGTTTGCTGAGCTTCCCTAAAACAATTATTAATTTTTTTCCCAGGAAGTTAATTCATAGAACTTTTTATTCTTCGAGGCCGGTTACTGAAGAGGTGTGTGCCTCTTTGGTGGTATCTTGTCGTCCCCCCCCCCTTCTTCTCCCTTTGCATAATACATGCATCTGGTGGCCTTGCTCCTTTATTCCTTGTTAAGTTGGTGTCACTGGTGCAATGACACCAGGCAAGGAGGTGAAAGGAGCAATTCTGGTCAGTAAAGGCTGAGCCGAGACACTGAGGCCTGTTACCTGAGGCCAGAGCAGCAAAGACTACAGAGAGCTTCTCAGCATCTTAGAGTACGCGTCCACTGAGGCAGAAGGGCTACTGTGCTCTTTAGCAGGAAGACTGACAGGGTCTTTCTGGCCTTTTTCCACCTGAGAAGTCATGGTCGAGCTCCCTCCTGGAACACAACTGAGTCTGGCTTGCAGATGTGTCTTGGTCTCAATGATGACGGGAGCATGACACTAGGAAGGAGCCACAGACCTGAGGCATAGCCTTGGCCATATGTTGGAGGGATTGTTCATCTTTAAGTGAAATAAGGATAGTAACAACTGCATCCCATGGTTGATGGAACTCAATGAACTATCACATGTAATTAACTAGTAAAATGGCAGCCTAAAAAATAATTTGTGCTTAATAATTGAGTTCTGACACTCAAGCAAATTTCAGTTATAATGACATCAGAACACTGAATGACAGGAATGCGCATGCTGCCACATCTTATTCATTATAAAATTAACACACTTTATATTAATTAGGAAAAGCGATGTTTTTTCTAATTCTATAATGCTTATTCATTTTGGAGAATTTGAAAAAAATGACACACTATTTCTGCCCCAAATGTCACAGTTATATTAAGAAATTTGTATCAATTTGGGAACATTAACAAGAAATTTGAAATTGTGTTCCATGTGACTATTCACATGAAATTTAAGTCAAATTAAATGGAAAACTTAGTCCTTCCCAGAAGACCATGATGCACTGCAGATGAAATAATGCTTTCTATTTACCTTGTTATAATGTGGGTTGAACAGAGATTGTGAATTGAAATACAATCATATCCTCTCATTATAAACAAACAAATAAGCGCACCCCTAGCAGATCAAAGGCATGCTTTTAGTCTAGCAGTTAGGAAGAAAAGGCAAGAGTATAGAGTTCAAGGAAGGCCTGGGCTACCTATGACCAGCCTCAACTCTACCCTCTATAAAGTAACATTAACACTTCACATATACTCAAAACTGCTAAATTCACAAAGCTAATGAGGGTTATCTCTTAAAATTTCAGACTTTAATTACATTCAAGGATATTAAAATATGCTTATTCATGCCTGATTACTATTACTATCTCTGTTTTCCCAGAAAGTAAAATTATTTTAAAATGTTTAGTACTCCATATCCATAGAAACTGTAATATCTGCAGATTCAAACAATCACAGTTATAAGAATTGAGAACAAAATAGTTATACGAAGCCTATTACATACAAAATACACAGAAAATTCCCATCATCTCTGAAACTGCTTCCATACAGAATATGTAGAGGTTTTCCCCCCTTTTATATCCCACGCAGTTTATTTAGTACAGCAATTATTTACATGGCATTTACAGTGTTTTTAGTATTATAATTAATCCAAGGATGGTCTAAAGTATATAGGAAATGTCATAGATGCACATACTACACCATTTTATATAATAGACTAAAAAAGGCCTATGAATTGAAGTACTTGCAGAAGATCCCGATGCTGACACACACATATAACTTAAAACATCTTAAGGTATCATCATCTCAGATTTCAAGTTTTATTACAGAGCTATTGTAATAAAAACAGCATGGGACTGCATAAAACAGACACGTTGAGGTGGTTAATTCACACCTTTAATCCCAGCACTTAGAAGGCAGAGGCAGGTAGATCTTTGTGAATTGGAAGCCAGCTTGGTCTACATAGTGAGCTTCAGGCTCAGCCACAACTTCATAGTGAAACACACACACAGGGTGGTTGATCAACAGAATAGAATTGATGAGACAGACGTAACTCCACATACATACAAACACCTGATTTGACAAAGAAACCAAAAATATACACTGAAGGAAAGACAGCATCTTCAACTGGTGCTGGTCTAACTGGACGGCTGCATGTAATGCAAATAGATCCAGATCTATCACCCTGCACAAAACTCAACTCTAATTAGATAAAGGGCCTGAACAAACCTTACAGAAGAAAAAGTGGGGAACTGTCATGAACTCATTGGCATAGGAAAGGATTTTCTGAACAGGACTAGGAAGCACAGGCATTAAGAACAATAAATTGGACCTCATGAAGCTAAAAAAAACTTCTATACAGAGCAAAGGACACCATATTGAAGCAAATATAGCAGCCTGCATAATGGAGGGAAATTTAATCAATTATGTATCTGCTGAAAAAGTAATTTCAATAATACATAAAGAATATAAATACTGAACATCAGGAAAATAACTCAATTAAAAACTAGGATTAGAACTAAACAGAGAGTTCTCATAAGAAGAGACACAAAGAACATCTTCAGTGTTTTCAGAATTTTCAACGTTCCCTGCTATCAGGGAAATGCAAATAAAACTACTGTGACTTACCCCAGTCAGAATGGCCAAGATCACCATAACAAATGCAGGGGAGGGAAGGTTTATTCATTGCTTATGGAAGTGCACACTGATAAGGTCACTATGGAAATCTGTGTGGTGGTTCCTTGGGAAGTAGGGAGCAGCTCTGCCTCGAGATCTAGGCATACACTCTGGGGAAGCTGCTCATGCATGTTCACTGCTTTTGTAGTCATAATAGCCAGAAACTGGAAACAGCCGAGATGGCCATCAAGTGGGGAAAGTATGATGGACATAGGCTTCATTCACAATAGGCCGTTATCCAGTTATTAAGGAAGATAAAAATCAACAACTATCCTGACTGAGGTACCAAAGCCAACAAGGCAAGTATTGAATGTTTTCTCTTATATCTGGATGCGGACCTTGAAGTTTTAGATATGTGTATTTGAATATGAATAACCACAGAGGTTAAGTAGTGAGGGAGATCTTCCAGGTAAGAAGAAGTAGAGTATCAGTTATAGAGGGATAATTGGGAACAGAAATAGGACTAACCAGAGCAGAGGAAGCAACAGCAGGGTAAAGAAGGGAATATGGAGAGATAATACTAAAGGCCTTTTGGAAAGCCATATGGAAACTTACTACAGCAGACGCTTCCTAGCATACATATATGAGGAATTTAAATGAGCCAACATATGGTGGGAAAAGCCCCAACTTGACATACCACCAAGTAAAACATCCAGTGTCAAGAATGAGTTCCATCTTTTAAGTCATTGGCCAAAAGGGCCTCATAGATACCCCTCCCCAATAAAACACCATAGGCTATTGCCAAGGCTATTGGTTATTCTCCATAACTTGATGGTAAGGCATATTTGCTGAAGACATAAATTACTCATATCATCAAACATGGAGAATCAATCCAGTGTATAAGTAGAAGCTTTACCCCTATTACTAATTGTCATGGTGCTAGAAAGTACCTTGCATGCTTCTGGAGAAAACTAAGCATCATTTTCACCTGGCTACAAACCTTGCTACATACTGTGGTGATATATACTTAATGAAATTAGTCTGGAATAGCAGTCAGTCAACCTTAGAGCCAAGCCATGAAGGTCAGAGAGTGGTGACCTACACTTGTAACCTTAGCTTTAACAATGTTAAAAGAGAAAGTTAAGATAGCTGGGGAGAGGGAGAAAAGAGAGGTTTTTTTAGCTTTTTGTTCATTTTTTTTCTTTTTGTGGGCTAAAAAGAGAGGTTAAGAATCATAAGATTCCATAAAGACAGGCCTGAGGAGTTAGCAAGTGACAAGTGGCTGTGCTTTGTTTCTCTGTCGCTCTGATATTCCAGCTTTCCCCCAATATCTGGCTCCAAGTTTTTATCATATAACAAATAAAATTTGAACAATAACATACAAACTTGAAAGATATACTGGTACAATAGTGAGTGACATAAATGTTATGTGAGTAACCATCAACTACTTATTGGATTTAAGGCCCACTCCATGACATGGAACTCATGCATGACACTGCTAAGGAGCCAGAACCTGAGACTAGACAGGTGATAAGTCTAGGGAAACTTTACTACTATTATGTTAAAGGAATATAGCAATAAAATGACCTGTGATGACCCACTACTGTCCACAGACACAGTATCACTACACCCTCCTCAGGGGAGCACCTTCTTGCAGTAGATAATTAATAGATCCACAACTGGACGGTGTGTAGACAATGAGAGACTTCAGAACATTCAGCCCTAAATGGGATGTCTTTATCAAACACCTTCTCAGGACTCAAGATCTATATGGAAGAGACAGCAAAGGATTTAAGAAGCAGAGGTCATGGATGACTCCAAAGAAACAGCATCTTCCAGACGCAGTAGTAATAATATACATATAAACTCAAAGAGAGTGAGTGTGTCACATACACAAGACTACATAAACTGAAGCCAAAGTCCCAGCACTGAGAAGGGAATGTAGACACAAAGTTTCATCCCTAAGCAAGACACTACTCACAATGGCTACTCCCTGGGAAACAGAAAATCAGTTTCCTCCAATGCACTGTTACTGTGTCTGTGAATCACACTTCCAGGAAGGTCCCATTCCCAGATATGGACTCCATGGTGTTGGGTTTGGGTTGCTTGGTTTGTTTGTTTGGGGTGTGGGGGGGGGTGTGGGGTGTGTGTGGGGTGTGTGTGTGTGTGTGTGTGTGTGTGGGTGTGTGTATGTAGGTGTGTGTGTGTGGTGTGTGTGGGGTGTGTGTGGGGTGGGTGTGTGTATGTGTGTGTGGGGGTGTGTGTGGGTGTGTGGGTGTGTGTGGGTGTCTGTGTGTGTGTGTATTTGTGTGTGTGTGTGTGTGTGTGTGTGTGGGTGTGTGTGTGTGGGTGTGTGTGTGTGTATGTGGGTGTGTGGGTGTGTGTGTGGGTGTGGGTGTGCGTGTGCGTGTGTGTGTGTGTGTGTGTGTGTGTGTGTGTGTGTGTGTGCTTTTGTTTTGATAAAATTTGGCGTATTTCCTTTTTCTCAGTTGTCTTTTTCATTTTGTTCCTTCTGTTTCCTTTATTTTTTGAGGAGAAGGAACGTGAAGTCGGGTGATGAGGGAAGGATCTGAGGGGAGCTGGGAAGGAAGAGAGGATGGTCAAAACATACTGTATAGCGAAAAACCATTTTTTTAATTCACCAGTTTTATAATTTAAAGATCATGGCAGTAAGAATTTAGAAAACCTATTTTCTTATACCTTGAAAGCAAGAAGAGTGCTACTGTCTCCAAAAGAGAAAGGAAGCCCAGAAACTTTGCACTTACACTGCCGCAGTTTTTCTAAGGGTATATTCGTCCACCTCGTCATCTGAGCTGCTGTCGGTGGCATCAGAATCCAGACCCTCTTCAACATGAGACAATAGCCCTGTAGCAGACAGGGCAAATCTTTGGATTTCTGCAGCTGTACAGTGAGCAAAGCCATTGTTTGCATCATCCCAAAACTTACTCTCCGAAGCCAATATGTTGACTTCTGGCTTAATTTCAGTGTCTTCAAGTAAACTATCACCCAAAACTGGGGGAGGTTCATGAAAGATCTTCATTGTGGGCAGCTGGTGCTTCATAGAAAATTTCATCTGTTGCCCATAGTGCTTAACAACATGCTTTGCCAGGAGCATCTGCAAGTGTTTCTGAGTTCGTCTAGCCTGGCTGAGCAAAATTTTCTGTTTACTCACACAATGAAGCAAACGAGCATTCACTTCCTCCTCTTTTTCAGCAGCTGAGGAACTACTAGGCATATCCGAGGAACTAGGTCCAATTTTTTTTTGAGTACATTGCAATAAACCCTTTTTAATCTTAGTGTCAGTAAATTTATCCAAAAGTGCATTCTTTTGGTACCATTTACAGTTTTGCAGATGTATTTTATCTACATTAGTGTCTTTGGTGAGATTTGAGTCCAAAACGATCCGTATATCTTTCACACACTGGCTTGTGGTATCTGGGAGTTCTTTTTTGATGAACTCATTCTCAGAATGTGAATGGCAGATCTTACTGAACTGAATGCTGCTGCCATTACACAGTACATTTTTCAGCTTACAGCAGTTGGACTCCATTACTTTCTTTTGGTTATAATTCTCATTATACTTACTTAGTGTCGAATTAGAACTCATTAAAAGAACTGTCTGAAAATGTTTTGAAGCCTGAGGGGAGGCAAAATGTTTTAAATTCACAAAATTAGTATTTAGAGTAGGTTCAGGAGTCGGAAATCCCAGCATCTGAGAGAAAGTGTCTCCTCCTGTAAGCTTTTCATCTACAGTTCTTGGACTTTCCATGCACAGCATCTTGTCAGATTCCATGGTACTTGGCAAAGATGAAAAGCAGATACCCTTTGTTGTTGCCTCCTTCAGAGCTGGGGTCATGGCGAATCCTGGAGATAATTACTGGAAGCCTAAAATTACATAAAAAAAAATATATGATCAAACGTCTAGAAAAAAAGTTTGATGCTTAGACTTTTGCCAAGGGCAACTTTTATTTTTTGATGTCTCTGATTAAAATGAGCATGGCACCAAAGACTTCCATTATCTCTCAGCTTCCCAAATTATCTCAAATGAATAAGCTGCTATTCTTCACTCTGATTATGAGCCTAATATTCACAATTCCAATGAAAGTTACACATTATTAAACTGGAAATATAGGTCAGTGGTATAGTATTTGTGTAGCATATGTGAGACCCTATGTTCCATCTACAGCGCGCACACACACACACACAAAATGTACTTTCACACTGTCACAATCATATTATTGACAGTGTTTAGTGAAAGTCAATAGAAAAATAACTATGAAGCTCTTAATCATTCTTGAAAATATGAATAAATTGAAATAATGCAAAAATACTTATCTTTATGAAATACAGTAACTTTTTCTAAAATGAAGTTCCATTTGGAATTTATTTTTCTCAACTTGAACAGTAACAACTAGAATTAAAATATGCTAAGTAATCTGTTAATAAGTAGACCTATGTAAACACAAAACATGAGTTCATAATTGTTCAAAAATAAATGTGGTGGTGAGAAATCACCTGATCTGAGACACTTATTTTTCCTGAAAATGTATCTGCAATGTTTTTCTATCCCAAGTGTACATTATTTGTTATCATCATAATGCATTCCTTCTAACATACAAAATAGTGTAAAACAATGCCAGATGACCAGTGAAGACTAATTCCAAAGTTAAACAAAT
This sequence comes from Phyllotis vaccarum, assembly GCA_033318265.1. NCBI lineage: Eukaryota > Metazoa > Chordata > Mammalia > Rodentia > Cricetidae > Phyllotis > Phyllotis vaccarum. Next base: position 17,409,190 of record JARWLC010000007.1, read on the forward strand.
TTCAAAATAAAAGAATAAAGCCATATGTCCTGACATACAGAATAAAGCAACTGAGTCAGTACCACTAAAACTTACCAACAGCATACTTAGTGAAAAACTTTACACCATTAACTATTTTAAGTTTTTAATGATACTTAATACAGTGGAACTATTACATTCCATAATTTTTCAGCACACATGACACACTAATGTTAGATGCACCCAGATGCACCCAGATGCTACCTATGTGTACTTTCTTCATTTATTTTCCACAAAACTAGTACAAATGATGAAGAAAGGTATAAAAATTATTTGTTAAAAACATCCAAGGGTTAAGAGCAAATAGACAATATCTACAACGTAAGAGAATTATTAATAGCTAGGATATATAAAGAACTCCTACAAATAAGTAAAAGACACAGTGCTAAGGCACTTTAGGTGTTAAAGTCTAGATGGCCATTAACATATACTTGATCACAGTAGTTAAGAAATGCATATTAATAAAGCAAAGCCCAAGTTTCCAAACACTAACCTGACAAAAATGACTCAAGTCTGAAACACCACTTATGATGAAGGAGGAGGCAAGCAAAATTTCTCACATCCACTAAGACCACAAATTGGTTGGGCAATTTTTACATAAACTAGAAAATATGCTTGTCATAGGTTTATAGCAATGCTTATAACACCAAAACATTAACAAATTAAACATAAGATTTCAAAAAAGAAAAATACAGATGGAATAATATATTGAAGAGAAAAGAATATCAATATGGGAAAGCTTTAATGATAAAGGAAAGAACAGTGCAGGCAGCCACGTGCATGCGCGGACACACACACACTAGCTTTATACTATACAAATACAACACAACATAAAAGCACATCATGTATATGGACGCTCGAGCTTATACTTAATAAGAAGTGAGCTAGAAGAATTGCCCACCGTCCCTGGAAGAGTAGTTGCATCAAGTTCCTGAAAGAGACCTAATACTGATAGTTTAAGAAGGCTTCTATTTTCATTATAAATTTTATGACTTTGGAAAAAAGAACAAATGTAAAATAAACAAGTGTTAATGGTTAACTAGAGGATGAAAATATAGATATGTGTATTTATATATTATATATAATACGTTGTTTCATGTACTGTGTTTGTAATGTGCCTCCAAATTTGAATTTTCCCAGGCTTAATATGCTATTATGTAACAAGCAATGAGCTCTAAATATCATGAGACTCACAGCCATCCTAAATTTTAAGGGAAAAATGAAAAGAAGGTTTTTGTTTGCAATTCACTCTGATTTTAATGGAGATGGAAGAAAAATACAGGATATCGGGGAAGTGGTGTTGAGCATGTGCTTGTGCAATGGACCTGCTTTCTGTTCCCAGCACCCACACTGGGCTACTCACAACTGCCAATAACTCCAGTTCTAGAGGATATGAAACCCTTCTTATGGGCACATGTGTCAGACAGACACACATATGTATAAATAAGAAAACGTTTTTTAATCGGAGGAAAGTCTCCCAGGATTTAAATAATAATTGATCAACTCCCTGACCTATACCTTACAAATCTCTAAAGTCCCTTTATAATCTTTCTTTTACCCCACTCACATTTCTCTCACTTTTAGACAAAATGCTAGTGGCCAAAGTGGCCAGCAGCAGGGACCATGAAGTAAAATATCATGAGGCAAGAGAGTTGGTTCATCGTGGGTCCTGGATACAGACAAGGGAAAACTACAAGTATAGTAAAAACATGAAGAAATAGAAGGAAAATAAACGCAAAGATTAAAGTGGCTAAGGACCACTTATGGTAGAAAATGAGAATAAGTAAGAAACTTGTGCGATCTCTGTTAAACTGGACAGCTTCTGAAATGACCCTAACAATGCCTTATTGGCATTCAGGTCTGCATAACCTCGCCTCTTCAATACAAACTAGACTAATAGTGTATATGAGGTGACTGAATCCAACAGAAATAACAGAATATGACTTCTGAGATTAAGCTGAGGGGGAGACTGGATCTTTCACCTTACTGCCTCCCCCTCAGGAAAACAGGTAACTGCTAGGCTATGAGCTGGAACGACACACATGGCGAAGAAATAGCGCCTCCTATGGGAAGCGCTGGGAAGCTGAGTCTCCCGAGTCAAACCTTGAGATCACTGCAACACCTGCTAACACCTGCTAGAGCTGGAGAGACCTGGAGAGAGCCAAGACAAGGAAGCTGGAAAATCATGTTTTTTTAAAAAAATACATTTAGAAGAATTTTAAATGTGCACAATAGTTAGAATGTGCACAAATAGTTAGCTTAAGTTATCTATTGCATTGAGATTATAATTACATGTTATAGATAACTATATTTGCCATGGAGACTTTTAGATTGTAGTCTCTGGAAGGGAAACCACACACATATACCAATCTCTATTTAAAATTTCCATGAGGTTCTTCTATTAGACTATTCCCAAATGTTTTCATATTTGAAAAAAAAATCGAAGTAGAAATAATGTGTAGCCAAAAGAAACTCATAAAAATATTGATATCTCTTTTAAATAAAAAAGACTGTATTCACTATGGTTTTAGTATAACATGTAGTAAATTCAATTATACATATATAATAAAGTATAATATATATAAATATATATAAAGTATATTTTTATACTTCCCTATTAAAAATATTCTTAAAATAGCATTTTGTATACTTTCATATCATATATATGTACATAAATATATCACTAGCTCTTACAAGCTCTAAAGTTTAATGCTAGACTACTAATTTGCTATTATATGAAAATAATGTGAACAGCCAGATACCCTATAAATATCTGCTGACTAAATGAGCAGTTGGTCCTGTATTTAAAATAAATTCTGAAGTTATCAGCTTCATGACCTACACTATCAGAGCTCTGCCTGTTGCATGCTCTATGATTTTCTTCATGGATTAATACACTGTCGGGACAATAGGCTTCTGTTGGTCTTGAAAATCAACAAGTGATGGTACAGTAAAGCCCTACCCTGATCAATGTATTTAAAAGAACTTTAGTCTTTCTCTCTGGGACAGTTTTCTTGTCTTCACTCAGCATTAGCACTATCAGACATTATTTTACAGACCGGGAGGGCATGCAGTTTAAGGGCAGGTTTTTGTTTTTCAAGATTACTTATGTTATGTATATGGGTGTTTTGCCTGCATATACCTGTGTACCGTGTGTGTGTGTGTGTGTGTGTGTGTGTGTGTGTGTGTGTGTGTGTGTGTGTGTGTGTGTGTGCATGTATATGTGTGCTGCCTGTAGAAACAGAAGAGGGTGTTGGGTCGCCTATCAGCTGCCATGTAGGTACTGGATGAACCTGGGTTCTTTGGAGGGGATGCTCTTAACCACTATGCCATCACTCTAGACCCTAAGGGCAAGTTTTAGTCTATATTCTAATCTCCCACACTAGAATACTGCTTGGGCAATAATGGACTTATTATATATTTGTTACATGGGTTCATCTCTATGTAACAGAACCTCTCCTTGAATTCTTGATCAGCCCACCTCTCTGTCTGACAGTCCTGTCTCTCCAGCCTGAATACAGGGTTACATGAACACCACCACAACCATTGTGGGTCATCAAAATACATTGGAAATAAGTTTATAAAAAAATTATTATCATCCAGGATTCATGTAGTATAACTAGTAACAATATCTACTTAATTACTATTTTAAAGTTAATGTACAGCTACAGCACTATATAAATGGGATGTGACATAGCCAAGTATGATTAATTTTATAAACTCAAGACAGGCTCAACATTTTTTTTGATCGGTCACTGAAATTAACCATATTAAAAGGCTTTTTGTAAAAAAAAAAGGGGGGGGGAGGGAATCTCTCATATAGTAGTGCATTTCACAGAATGTAAAATCCATTTATAAGGGAAAAAAGAACTCATAAAATTTAAGAAAAAGAAATTGCTTATAACTGGGCAAAAATCATAAAAGCCTAAAGTTTAGATCAAAACTGATGATACGTGAAGAATTCTTTTGCCCTAAGACTGGGAATGGAGCAAAATATTCTCATCATTCGTTTTCATTATGGTACCAGAGGATCCACTAAGTGTATTTTCAAGAAAAGCAAGTAGATTAGAAAATAAATTTATTAACACATCATATGATTTCTAATAGAAAATCCCAAGAATATTTATTAGAAACAAAAAAGTTCCAGAACATTTGTACTAACAAGCACTTAGTCAGGTTATAGACACTATCAAAATACTAAGCTATTTGTACTTCATAATAACAGATGTGAAAAAGCAGATCAAACACAGAAAACTTGAAAACAGTAATAACTCCAATACTTCCTGTGATGTCTAATCTTGGTTGTCAACCTGTGACTACATCTGGAATCAATTAAAACCCAAGCATCTGGGCACGCCTATGAGGGATTTTCTGATTAGAACATTTGAGGTGAGGAGACCCACCCTAACTGGGAATCACGCCTCCCAGTTGCAACTTACATAGGACATGGAAGGACACTTTTGCTTTTTGCCTGCCTGCCCTCCCTCTGGCTGGCAAGTTTACCTCTCCCGCTGTTGCTGGGCCATTCCTTCCTCCTTGTTCCGACAGACATCCAACCTTGTGGATTGAACAACTACTGCATTCTCATCCTTTCCATTGGGAGACAGTTGTTCAGATAAAGGCCCACTCTAAGAAAGCCCCCCCCCCTTTGGGTTCTGTTCCTCTAGAGAAACTGGGCTAATACACCTTCCAAAAGAATAATTCTATTGGTGCTTCCAAAAGTACCTATCAATATTAGCACAGCTCTGAGGTAAAGACTGATATACACAGTGTCCTTGGCTCCATTTCTAGTAACAAAACAAACTTAACAAAATGTGCATGTTCCATACACTAAAGACTACAAGCACAAAGACTACCCAGATGACCTCCCTGAATGCAGTGATACACTGCCCTCATAGCAGAGACTGCTTAACATTGCTATGATCTTACCCTCCTCAAACCGACTTGTGACAGCAAATAATTACAACCCCATTCTGGAAGGCTCTCTATCACCAGTGACAAGCTGACTAAAGTGATTTACAGACACAAGAACCAAAATAGCCAAAATAATTCTGAAAAAGAACCAACTTGAAGGACTTCCACTATGTACTGGCACTGGCCAAGAATGCATAAAGAATGGAAGAAAAAAGAAACCAGAAACATGTCTCTACGTGCATACAGTATTTGGGGAGGGGAGTCTTGGCACAGACCTTATACTATGTATGAAAATGGTAAGCTTACTCAAAACAAGTCGCAGGCCTACATGTAAAACCTAAAACTCTTATAACATCTAAGAGAGGAAAGAGGAAAAACAATTGTAATATTTTATTACTTGAATATTTTTTAAGATATGACACCAGAATGTCCATAAGAAAAAAAAAAAATGATGAGTTGAATTTTCCAGAAATTAAGTAAGTACCAAGTACAACAACTTTTTGATTTTGGTTTATTTTTGTTTTTGTTTTTTAATATAGTCTCACTATGTAGCTCTCGCTAGCCTGGAACTCTGTAAGTAGATCAAGCTGGCCTTAAATTTACAAGATAGGCCTACTTCTTCCTTCTAAGTTTCTAGGATTAAAAGCATGTGTATCATTAAAATTAACATGTAAAACAGTAGTCTGGGAACTTTTGAGATATATAGTCAAGAAAGTATAGGTCTGGCATTTTGTAAATTTTATATTGTTGTATATTAGTGTATTGTACAATAGTTTATATTATTAAAATCACTGAGTTAACTCATGTTAACTCTGAATGATGGCTACAATCATGCAGGTTTTATTTAATTTATTCTTAGTTAAATATACTTCATTAAAACAAAAATAGCTAATTATATTAAGGCAATACATTAAAAAAGGATAATTTTAAAAGCACACAATCGTGAACAATTCTGTAAGTTTAATTTAAGATAATAGTCTTTAGTTCAATATAATCTCAATTACTTCATAGAACCCGAAATGATCATCCTGAACTTTGGAAGTCAATTTTAGGAAGGCCATAAGAAACCCTCACTACACATTAAGCAATCTATTTTTATTGAGAATATAACAACCAGCCACACCACACACCTTTTTCATCCTGAGTGCTGATGAATAGCTAGAAAAGTATTAGTTTTAAAAGATAAAATTAAAATGTCTGAATTATGGAAATAAATTAGTTTGCTTTCTTAAAGGTAGAAAAAAAAATAGTCCCTGAGTCATAAAATAATTGTTTGCATTGGGTAGAAGGATCGAAAGAAGCTAGAGACTTCATCTCCATCTACTATGTTTTCAATCTATAAATCAACAATTTATTTAAATTTTCACAGGTAAACATGTGTGATACTATCCTAAATACTAGAAAGATGCAGTAAGCATGACAAATAAAATTTCTACCCTCACAAACTTTACATTTAGAGGATATGCTAGAGAGAGGGGAAGAAAGGTAAATTTATTAAAAACTAAAGAACTTTACTTAAAGCTACATTCACATGAAAGGTGGCTATTAACATAAGTGTGTTGATTTTAATGTATTTGAATAGTTGGTCCCCTGTTGGTGCAACTGTTTGAAAAGGATTAGGAGGTGTGGCCTTGTTGGAGAAGGTGTGTCTTTGTGGACAGACTTTGAGGTTTCAAAAGGTTATGCTATCCCTGGTGTCTGGCTCTGTCCTGTGCTTGTGGACAGAGATGTGAAGTCTCAGCTATGTTCCAGTGACTGCTGCCATGTCCCACCATGATGGTCACAGACACTCAAGCCTTGAGCCCCAAACCTCTCTCCCTGTCCTTTCTAATCCCTAAGGCACAGACACTCTATAAACAGGCCTAACCACCAGACTATGCAGTGTCATTTTATTAAATGCTTTATATCCTAAACATTTTACTAGAATTCATTTTACACAATATGTCATATCCAGCTCTCAATTAAAAAGCTTACATGGTGCCCTAAGGGGAAACATAGTCCTAAAAGATGGGATCAGCAGATAAGGAAATTAAAACGACCATAATTAATAAACAATGGGCTTTTAATCCCAGGGGGGAGACAATACACAACAGGTAAGTAATGCAAGTAAATTAATCAAAGTCCTAACAAAGAATCAAAAACATGGTGTCTGTGCTCAGCAGGCAAAGGTGCTTGTCACCAAGACTGAAGGCTTGAGTTCAATCCCCAAGATCCACATGATGAAAAGAGACCACGGACACTAAGGAGGCACCAAACCAGATTCAGGAGGCTCGGAGAAAACCAGGCAGAACCAATGTCAAATCAGTTCACATAATCTTAATTCATATAATGTATGTCACTTGATGAACTAACACTGTGTTCAAGCATTATGAAGTTATGTTACTTACTGCATAATAGCATGCTCACAACAAGTATTTAAAATTATGTACTAAAATTTCTTGTCATATTTGTCTATAGGTGTTTGTGGTGCAGGTTCCATTAAACTCAGCCTTGCATGTACTAGGAAAGTTCTATGACTTAGCCATGCCATCAGCCCTTGGCTTAGAGACATGCAGCACTGCACAGCCTCAGCTCATAGTCCTTCTATACCTGCATAGTGCACCTAATCTGAGGGGTAGGAGGGGGTTGCTTTTTTTTTTTTTTTTTTTTTTTTTTTTTCCAGACAGGGTTTCTCTGTGTAGGCCTGGCTATCCTGGAATGCACTTTGCAGACCCGGCTGGCTGCCAAATCAGAGATTAACCTGCCCCTACCTCCTAAGTGCTGGGACTGTGTTTAAAAGCTCAGGTTTTATTTATTTATTTACATGGAGCTAGCCACCTAAGTCAGGGCTCATGCATGAAAACAGCTCTGAGACTGAGCACTATTTCTGACTTAAAGTCAGGCACTTTTCTCAACAGATGAAAGCTGCACTAGGCTTTCTATGTTCTCACCAACAGTTGGATCCTAGAATATTGCTTGGCCCATGGGAAGCTTTGTTCTTTTTTCTTTTCCTCGGGCAGTCTTGCTGGGTGACATAAACTTACTATGGGGCTGGCCTCTACAGAGTGAGCCCCCATGACTGACTCATACAACAGGCTCTTAACAAAACATCTTGAATAAACACCATCCCTACTTGATAAAATTGCTCTAAATTTTTAACAAAGGAGATTTATGAGACATTTTCTTGCCAGGTCATCAGGTAAAAAGATTGGAAAATATTAACACAGAATGTAACTGCCCAGGAGAAATGTGTTATTTTAAACTCGCTACTAGACATTTTAAAAATAATTATTACATTTAGCAAATGAAAATGTATCTTGTAATCAAAACAAAAATTTCTTAATGAGAGTATATATATTCTTTATGTTTAACAAATCATCAAATCTAGAGTTTCTTTACCACCTTACTGTAGAAAGAACTTATTTCAAATATTCAAAAATATTCAAGTCAGTGTGGTGAGAGATTGCTGTCCTAGTACAATGTAAGATGTATTCTTCCTTAAATAGGCAGGAATCAACCATTAGCTACAAAATTTCAATCTACAGATTTATCTTAACCAAATATATGTATGTTTTAGGCGTCTTCAGTAGTCTCCTAACACAAGAAGGAGTAACTCCAACAATTTTCTAAAAAGCATCATGATCAATTTCTAAGTAAATGCACGGGATGGGGAGATTTAATCCTAGCTAAATCTAAAAATGTCTAACTACAAAAATATTATGTTTAACGATTCCAGACATTCCTACTGTTGGTAGGGTTGTTTATTTTGTGTACACCCTAGATAGCTAAGGATAATGTGGCACTCTCCTAAAGTAATTTAGTCTAGTGACCTTGAAAAGAAAAAAAAAGAGAGAAAAATAAAACCTTTTCTTGGTCAAAGAAAGACACTAAAATATCAAGATGAAAAACTGCCAGTAGTCTTTGAAGGAAAGCAACTATGCAGTCCTGATTCTCTGCTAAGGCAAGAGTTCCTAATAATCAAAAAACAATTATATTTCATGCTCACAACTGACTGATTTTTCAGCTTACATTTCAGTCTAAATGAGAATCATTAGTATCTTGGCAAACATAAATTCTGTGGTTTTCTGAGTAGGATAAAGAAGTTTATCACAAAGCCATTATAGACAATCTGTCAAGTAAATAAACCTTCAACAAACAACCCAGATCCGCATATATACTATTCTTACGAGACTCATAAAAATACCAGTAAGAGACTTTCTGTTTAACAAGCTAAAATTTATAATTTAAATAGCACTGTGCAGTCACCTTTTTCTTTCTCTTAGCATATACTAATTGTATTATTAGAAAACAAAATTAATCCAGTGAGAACAATGAACTGGATTAGACTGTTAAATCTACATCACAAATTCTAAAATTTTAGTCTACAATTTAATCTAAAGGGCACTCACTGAGAATTAAGAATTTACTTATTCTGAAATTGTACTATTACAAATAGGTTTTGCCTTGTCCCCAACATGTTTTTATTAGTAGCTTAACCTGTATTTTTAAGATTCATAGCCCATTCATATTTGAGCCTAGAATTAACTGAAAGTCATCTAATCCTCTAGAGATCATGAAATATAGGAAAAGCAGTTATCCTTCAAAATCTGCATGTACATAGTAACTGTCAAGATGATTAGATTACTATTGAGTTGGTTCTAACACTTAGTAATCAAATCTTAAATTAATAAATAATTTATATATTTCAACTTATTTTTGACATATCCTAAAATTTTTTTAAATACCTTCACATTTGATTTTAATAATCTAGATAAGAACCACTACTCCTTCTGAAAATTATTCAAATTAAATGATTTCCTATCCTTTGCATTGCTTCAGATTTTTGTTTTGCTTTATATTTTAGAATAATACAAGCATTCTATACTGTCTTTGGAAAATAGTCTCTCTAGTTTTACCCCTGAACATTAAATTTACTTTAAATTTTAATGTTGATAAACCCTACTCTCTTAAATGCACAGATCAGATCCACATATAAAAATAGAAATTACAATGGGCAGTGGTGGTGCGTGCCTATAATCCCAGCATTTGGGAGGCAGAGGCAGGTGGATCTGTGAGTTTGAGGCCAGCCTGGTCTACAAAGAGAGTTTCAGGACAGCTAGAGCTACAACAGAGAAACCCTGTTTCAAAAAACCAGAAAAATACAAAAACTACCAAGAAAAAAGGGAAAAGTCCCATGTATGACGTAGCGCATGCTAAGACGACGTAACAAAAGCGTGTTCTCTTTCTGTCTTTACGTATTTAGTGGAGAGTGCGCTACGGCACAGATCAGAGGGCACTAACTAGAACAAGTGCGTGGTTCTCTCTTTCCACTATTTGGGTTCCAGGGATCCAGCTCAAGTCCTCTTACGTAACGGCAAACACTCTGACCAAATGATCCATCTCAATGTCCCCACATTTGGCTTTCAAACATGGGCTTAAAAAGCGGGCTTACTAAAAATGGAAGAGAATTCAAATTTTCTAGCTTGTTCTTATAAAGGCAAAAGACAAAAATACAAAACACTAAGGAGAATGGATTCATAGTGGCTGAATTTTTATCTCCTAGAACTAGAAGCCGGGGCTGGAGAGATGGCCCAGGAGTTAGAGCACACATACAGCTTCTGCAGAGGCCTCTGTTCAACCTCTAACTCCCAGGTGGGTTGGCTCACAACCACCCGAAATTCTGACTCCCAGAGACCCGACACCCTCTTCTGGCTTCCATAGGCAGAAAACTCTGCCATAATTGGCATGAGTTGAAAAGTTAGCTCAGCATTTTATAGTCTATGATGTTTATAAGCAAGGGCTTCTTCCACTTTGAAAACTATGCCTAAAAAGGAATTCTCATTGAAGACTAAAGAATTTAATTAAAGATAAAGCCACTTGGGTGGCCACATAACAGATCAAACAGCTCATACTTGAAGCAGAATTATTACTATTCAGCTGTATGTGCATGACTCATAAGAATATAAATGAAGTTAATCCTGTGTACATAAATTAGGATGCAGAAATTTACATTTAAAAGCACATCATCACATACTTGCTCAGTCTATTCATTTTGGCAATTTAACAACACTGATTAATGACTCACTACAGTTCTGGGGGCTTGTTTTGTGTTGCTTGTTTTGTTTCTAAAATCATTCTGAGTCTTAACTCAGAACCTGAAACATAGTAAAGTTCACAAATGATTCAAAACATTAATAAATTTTCACTATTATACATAGGTGAATTTTCATAGCAATATAAAAATAAGTGTTTCTGAAAATATAAAAATAACATCTGGTATTAAAATTTTCCATTGTGGCCAAACAAAATCCAAACAGGAAAGATAAACAAAAAGCTAAGTTATGAGCTCGTTTGGACTACAATGCAAATTACAGGCTGATTCAAGTCTCTTAGTGACATCCTGACTTTACACACACAGGCACACACACACTCATACATATACATACACTCTCACACACACACACACACTCATAATACACTCACACACACACATACATATACTCACATTCATACATATACATACACTCACACACACTCATACATATATATACACTCACACACACTCACACACACATACATATACTCACACACATACATATACATACACTCACACACACTCACACACACAAATATACACACACAGAAAAAAACCCCTGTGAATTCTCTTCAGTTTTCACTATACACTATCAATAGCAAGTAGAATGATATTATTTTTACTAACTTGTTTTTTTTTATCTTTCAGACTAAAAAAGAAACAAAATTCTGTGAAATGCCCAGTTAGCCCAACATTTAAGAGAAAATGGAAAAAAACGTTTAATTATATGGCTTCTCTTTCTAAATCTTAACATACTGAATAGAAATATGAAATATAAGTTAGCTTGTGTATGATATTCTATTATAGTTCTGTAATAGTAAAGACTGTAAGAACTGATGAAAGACATAACACACATTAGTCATAACTGGCTGCTAATTCCCCAGTCATTTACACTACAGAGCAGCCTCATTTTTGCTGTAACAATTTGATAAAGCAGATCAACCCCAGCCTTAAATCTAATCCTAAACCTGAAGGAAGCAGCTTTCTACTCCTTCAACTGACACCTAATATAGCAAAGACAGACTTAAAGGGAAATGAACATGAAATATATGAAGGCACAAAAGACATCATGGAAACAAGAATGGCTTACGACATATAAATGTATGTGACAGACTAAAGGGCAGCAAACACTGCCACAGGCAGTTAACAGTGGGCTGTCAACAACTGGAAATATAACATCGAATTTCTGACACTAACAATGTTACTTGTCTAATGCAGAGTCTGTGAGAAAAATTAATCAGAATGAAAATTTCACGTTAGTTTCTTGGAAGAGCAGTAAGTAAGGGGTGAACCCCTGTAAGTAATGATATAAGCAGAAAGGGGAGATGAAGGTTTGGTAATGCCACGCTAAGACAATGGGAAGTTACTGGAACTTTTAATAGAAAACTACTAAGGCCTAGCCTTAAGGAACAAGTACTCAAATGACCCAGTCAGCTACTGCATTATCAACTATGTGCTCCTCGGGCAAAAAAGGAAGAGCCAGTTTTCCGACTTCTCACAGGTTAAAATATTAGCAGCCAATTGGCAAGTCTTTATTGTGCATCCACAATTTATACAAGGCATGTAAGTATGAAAGTTTTCTCTCAAGTATCTGACAGTAAGTTATGAAATGCAATAGATAACACATACATGTCTCTAGTAAAATAAAGAAAACAGCAGTGGATAATGAACAAAGATCTGACAGGAGGCACATTCATATCTCTATGTGAGTAAATTAATACCACATTTTCAAAGCTGGGGATGTCAAGAGAGCATAAAAATAAACAAAAACAACTCTGACCCAGAAACTCCTCTCCTACAAATCTAGCGGGTGGGGAGGACAATTTATTATTTCAAAGACTTGTGTAATAAAACTTACACATAACATTAGAAAAATCTCAAACGGCTGCCAAAAAACTTAAAATATACTCATATGAAACATTATACAACCATTAAAATTATTTTCAAAGAATATTGTTATTTAACAATATTTAATGTTTCTGAATTAAACTGAAAGTGAAAGATCTCTAATTTTAGACAAAATTACACACAGAAGAGAGAAAAATACAGAGGAATACCAAGTTTTCCAGGTAATTTTATATTAACATGTTAAAAAAATAAGCAGCTACTATTTGAAAAAATGCCTATTACCAAGAACCTATAAATGTGTGTTATTTACTGGCCAAGCTTACGAGTTTCACATTTAAGAAATTATTCTAGAAAGGCTGGGAAAGGGAAGTAGCAATAATCTCTGTAGATCAAAAACTCCGAAGTAACAGCAGACCTTGCCAGTGATCTTTAATACGGGGAAGACAAAGTCGCAGCCCTGTTAGGAGTGGTGGTACAGGTTCAGCCTAAAGGGACCTGGACTACACACTGTAAGTTCCAAGGCCAGACTGGGTTACATACCCTGAAACAAAACAGTAAGTTCAACCGATCCAGACTAAATGTATCTCATCCCAAGGCTTAACGTTAAAATTCCGAATATATGCTGGCTTTGTTAAAACTGACGTTTCGTTACACCACATTATGTGGAGATTTACAATCACTAACAAAACACGTGATCTTCATTACACTCCTAAGGCAGGGACTGTATTACGAAACGGTTTACTAGAGGAAACAGATGTATCAGCAAGGCTGTGACTTGCCCAAGAAAAAGGCTCGTTAGTTCTCTGGAAACCGCAGAAATCAACCACCCGCGTTAAGCCTCTTAAGCAATCTGTGTTCCACACCTGCACCTTTCCCCCTCCACTGCCGAATTATTTTTAGAGCTGCCTTTCCTACCCCCAAAATCCTGCCTGCTTTGCCAGCTGTGCTCAGGAATAGTTTCGGTAAGTTCTGTTGCTAACAAACTTGCCCCGTCCAATCAGGATCTAAAATCCTTTCTCCAGACGCAAAGTTAAAAAGAGTTAGAAGGCGGCTCTCAGGTTTGGGGAATCAATCAGACGGCGACTCCCACAACTCCGATCTCCCCGCACCCGCGCCTTTTCCGGGAGCATCGGGGACGCCCACGCCGCGCCCGCTCCCAGCAAGGCAGAGCCCAACAGCTCCTTGCCAGGGGTTCGAGACCACACTACGGCGGCCGGCGATCGTTTCCTCCCTACCAAACGCTACTTCTCTTTCCCGAACCCAGCCCTAACTTCGGCACCAGCAGCAACACAACTCGGACGTGTTATCCCTCAATACACTACGATCCCTTCCAACTCCAACAATTCTAAAGGCCAAACCCATAATGGCCCAGGATAAGCAAAAAGAAATGTCGCTGCTAAGGCGGACAGCTCGGCTAGGACCTAGAGTTAGTTCCACACCGCATTCCCTACACCGGCTAGAGGACCGCCTGCTCCTGCCCGGGCCCGCCGAGGCGGAGGGGGGAGGGGGGAGGAGCCACGTGTGTCTCCCTCTGCGCACGCGCCAGCCAAAACAAAAGGGAGGCCTGCCAAACTCCGCCCCGCCCCCACGTGACTCGCGTCAGGGCCCGCCCCCTGCCCCGCCCTCCCCTCCCGGCCGCGTCTGCCAAGGCTGTTAGGTTTAGCCGTTTAAATTTGGCTGCCGTCCGACCCCTGCCCCAAAGCACTGTCCTGTGTCGGGGCCCGGAGTCCAACGGCCAGGAGGATTCGGGGTGCAAGGGGACTATCCGAGGGACGCCGAGCCCACGAGTCCACCCGGCCGTCTTCTCCGCTCTTCCCGCCCCGCGCCGCCGCCGTCCCCCGCCGAGGAGACCCACCCCCCTCTGCCCGCCGCTGCGACGCCGGCCACTCGCCTGCTGGGGCGCCCTGGCTGCCCTCCGCCGCCGCACCTTCGGTCCGGCCGTGGTGGGAGCCGCCGTAGGCGATCTCTAGCTGTCCGCCCGCCTCCCCCCAACCCGGGGCGCCTCCGACTCGTCTCCAGAGCGCGCCCCGCTCCCGCCCCGGCTGACGCCGCCGCCGCCGCCGCCGCCGCGGTTTAACAGTCTGCCCGCTGCCCGCAGCTCCGGGCGCTCGGGGGACGGAACCCTGCAGCGGGGGAAGGGGGGGGCGTGTGGGGGAGGGCGGGGCCCAGCTCCGGCCAATGGCAGCGGGGGAGGGGCGCGCCATGCAAATGAGACGGGCGGCGGGGAAACCCCGGCGGGGGGCGGGGCCTGCGGAAGCCGCTGGAGAGCGTTCTGAAAGCGGCCTGAGCGCGATGGCCGAACGCTGCGGCCGAGCTGGCTCCGAGTGCGTTCCGCCCGGCTGCTGCTCCGCGCTCTCCCCGCCCGGGCGCCAGCCGGGAAAACCGACACAGCCAGCCGTACTGCGTACACCTCCCGCCGCCTCGGCGCAGCGGTTTCTGTAGGTCTGTGACAGGAAAATAAGACGCGGGGGTGGGGGGGTCCGAGGCCCTGAGCCTAGGTGCCTTGGCTTGTACCGGGCTCAGAAACTCAGATCGCAAGTCCTGCTCTGTCGGACCTCCGACGGACCTTAACAGAGGTAACCAATTGCCTTGGGTGCATTCGACTTGGTGTATGATTGAGGAGCGCTTCACTTAACTCTCTGCCGTAGCGCAGAAAAGCGGGATTTTACCGTTGAACTATCGGAGAGACAGAAAAATCTCTTCAGTCTCACACCTGGCCCAGCTTGCAGTTTCATCCTTAAACGCACCTGGGCATTTCCCCAGGCTTGAACTTGATGCTTAAGAAAAAAACGATAACCTAAATATAGCTACTTAGATAATAGATTAGAAGCTTTGCTAAGCAGATTTTCGCTGGAACTCTTTAGGGAGCTAGTGGAAGGCACTAGAGTTTTAGATCCAGAATTATCATTATTTCTACCGAATTATTTATTTGAAAGGGATCACGAGGTAAGACCGTGGCAGAAGTGTGAAGAATTGAAGTCATCAGGAAGTAATACTTAGACATTACCGGAACTAGAAAATTATCCACTACTTCCCTTTCTAGTACATCAAGACACATAACTGAAATAATTTTTAGTACAAACTGTCTTCAGTGGGGAGAATAGCTATAAATATTACTCAAAACAATATCTCAACATGGACAAGGGGGACATTTCAGAAAATATTAAAAAGGATTAAAAAATATGAACTAATTTAGGTGAGTTGGAGGAAAAATTAAACACCTACTGGGTATTTGTCATATTTAAAGGACTGTCATAGTCCCTGAGAATGGAAAGAGAAAATGAGTAAAGCAAAGCAGGGCCTGGGTTGGATACATACCTTAAACTCCAGGCAGAGGTGGGCCAGCCTGGTCTACATGGTGAGTTTCAGGACAGCTGTGGCTATATACTAAGACCCTGTCTAAAAACAAAACATTGCATGGTGGCAGTAATAGCCCTTTAAGAAGTCAAAGGTGTTAGAGCAGTTCTGGTATCAACTGGGCATTCATTTTAAGGACTTCAAAAAGAGGGAGGGAAGTATCAATAACTCAGGAAATAGCATCCTTAAGGGGAGGTAATAATGTATCATACTATTAGAATAGAAAACAACATGGTTAACTATATTGTTAAATCACTAATGACAAGGTTATACCACAACATAAGAGCACTTCTGTAACAGCAAGAGGAGCCCTGGGTTCAGTTTTAGCATAACCAATGAAGAATAAGGAATTCAAATTTAAAATAGAGGTAATTGTAGAACTGTAAAATTACTTGAGGTACGGTTATCTCCTGTGAGGTAACTATTATCAAAGCAAATACTTGTACGTTAACAAAATGTGTATTGAAAACATTTTGTGAAGGTTATAAAGGAGATAAGGCAATAAATAAAGTCCTTGCCTTTGCAAAGTTTAGTAAGCTTTGCAAAATGCAGATAAAAACCCTAACAAGGTTTTAAATATATTGCCTAATTTGGTCATCAAATATAGTAGGAAGTAGGTTGTTTTCGAGTATTCAAGGCTAATTGTTTTATGTTTTAGATAACCTCAGTCTGCCAGATTTTGTAGACCTTCATAAATATTCCAGTCTATGAAGCAAGCATGTATGCAACATTTTCCTCTTCCTTTTATAGTCAATTTTATAATACTTCAAAAATAATAAAAATGAAAGCATGTTTAATATCATGGGTTTGACATATACTTCTGAAAAACACAAGGAAGAAAGCTCAGTAATTTCTGTAGCCTATTTTGTAACTAATAAGTTCATAAACTAATTGCTGTAGTTTATGAAATGGTGTTAATCCTCACTTAACTACACATTAAACGCATTGTTCCTTGACACTGAATGCTATTCTAAAGCATGCTCTTGTTTTATGTATAATAAGCACACCAGCTTTCTAGACACCATAGAATAAAGTTCTAAAACCTGATAGACTAAGCCATTTGTCAAATGGTTTCCTATTTTACTTAGCAAAATCCTGAAAGAATTCATGTACTCTTAAAACCACTGATCTAATATTTTAAAGATAGATTAAAAGAATTCTGATTTCCAAGAAAAGGCGGTCGAGGGTAAAGCAAAGATATAGCAAGGGCAAGGAGAAGAGAAGGGCACAATTCTTGCTGACATAGTTCTGACCTGTAAAAACACCCAGGTAAGCAGTATTGCCATGATTTCATGAGATAAAACTCTTAACGCTGGCATTCACTCAGTCACTTCTAACGTTCAGGAAACAGCAGCACTTAAGGTCCAGCTGACACTGTGATAAATGCTGGAGATAGGGATCAACACGCCTGGCCAAGAATGGATTACAAAAGCAGCCTTCTGTGTCTTCCTTCTCCGAAAGAGTTTCTTTATAACACCTCACCATCCAGCAGAACACAGGTTTTTATTTCTCCCTGATCTAGACTATAAATAAGCTCCATGAACTCTGACTGTTTTTGCTCAGCACTGAATCCCCAGAGCTTAAGACATGGTTCTCAACAAAGGTTGAATGGGAGAACACTGAATTCTTACATTCTGCAGTTCCCTATTAATTTCCTGGATTTAAAAAAAAAAAAAAAAAAAAAAAGCTCAGTGGAATCCAAGTATCAAGATACGCCGAAAACAACTCTCATTCGCTGTCCTATATACATCCATATATTTATGATTAAATTCAGGTGTATGATGTGAGACAGTAGCATTAACAGGATTCCTCCTCAGGTCAGATTAAGTTTTAATCAGTATTTATAGATGAAAAGGTTAGGGGTATGCAACAAAATTCCCACAGAGGTAGGAGAATAAAAACAGTAGACTCCAAATGAGAAGCAACCCTAAAGTACACCATCTGTAGAAGGATAAGCAACTTGTGGCATATCCATATATTTTATTATGAAATGCCACTGAAATAACAATAAGCACTTTTTAAAGTTTTTTTCATACAATATATTTTATCATATTTTTTCTCCTCCCAGATCCTCGGAGTCTTTTTTTGTCTTAAGTGAACATACAAAATAATGGTTATCATCATGACATATCCATCCATGATGCATCCTAAGCAGAATGCTTAATGAAAGAAACCAGACACAGAAGAAGAGTAAATCTTGCACAATCCCATTTATGTGAGGCTCTGGGAAAGACACATGTGACCTGAAGTGACAGAAAGCAGACAGACAGTTGCTGGCTGAGGAGAACTGACTGGGGTCAGGGAGGTGGGAGTGGAAAACACTTTGTCTCTTGATCCTGGTAGAATGAGTGCAAAAGTCATGAAAACATCTAAATAGAGTAATACACACAGGTTGTGCTTAACTAAACCCTCCTTGATGGAAATGGGCACAAATCTCAAGGAGTTTTAGTCCATAAATTGAGAGCTACTCTGTATTTGGAAGACGGGTTGTGTATATCAGAAAGCCAAAGAGAGTGCTCAGGCTGTTGGTAGAACACATGCCTAGCATGTACCAGCCCTGTATTCAGACTCTAGAATCAAAAACAATGGTTTAAAACACAGTGGTTTTCTTGGGAGCTTGGGGAGTAGCGGTACTAGGGATTTAATCTAGAATACCATGCACACTAGGTAAATACACTACTTGAGCTCCTTCTCACCCTTTTTTCTTCTATTTTGTTTATTATTGTATTTTCTTCGAGATGGGTTCTATGTTTCCCAGGATGGCCTTGAACTCACATTGTCACCCAGGCAGACAGTGAAACATTATCCTGTCTCAGCCTCCTTAATAGCTGGAATCACAAGCCTCACTTCTAGGCCTGTTTCCTTAATATATAAGCAAATGGTCCATTTTAAAAGCCAATGAAATGTACTAATGTAATAGCACCACAGCTTCTGTTGCCATCCTTATCCCTTGTCAAAGTGCTCATGGCCCCAAATGCCTACTACTTTCCATTAGTTCTGTACCTGAGTCTTCAACATGGCTCTCCTTACGTCTAGAGACTTCTACACACTTATCATGTAAATATATATAGTAGCACGGGAGCCAAGGAGGTGCAAGTTCAGCAGTCCAAACACATTTTCTCCCACAGTATAGGCCTTGTTTGCTAGGAGAAATGTTTGTTGGTTGGACAGTGTCCTCCAACTAACTGGTCAAGTGGGCCCTTGACTAAGTCAAGCTGTTCACACAGTATTGAGTCTGCCCTCCCTCTGCTGTTCCATCTTTTTGAGCCCTTCATTGTTTAAGCAAAACTCGATTTGAGCTTTGGTTTTGGCAGGAGAAAATAATCTATTTAAAATAATATACTGTAAAATGGAACATAACTTACTTTACAATGTGGCAAGGTAAATTTGTAATGGGTTTGGCCTAAAATAATACTTTAAAAAGACTATAATTTTTGATAATAAGACGGTTTCAAGGGGGATTTCATGAAATTGGAAGAAAAAAAATAAGGAGAGCTGGTAGTAGGATCTTGAAGCTGGTAAATTGTATTAAATAAATGAGGCTCTGGGACTGAGATGTAGCTCCAGTGTGGGAACTGTGGGACAGTAGAGGGTTGCTGTCAGGTCAGATAAAGTGCTTTCATACATCTGGTTTTTATTTTTAAATTATCTGTGAGGGGGAATATAAAATTGGGCCAGCTGACAGCTGTCAACAATGAGTGATACATGTGGTTTCACTATGTCCTGCTCTGTACTTTTTAATGTGTCTGACATGTAAATAGAAAAACAGAGCAATTTTGTAAGGGACCCCCCCCCAATTCTTTTAATTATTTTAAGACATGGTCTCATGTCTTCCAGGCTAGCCCTGAACTCTTCACCCACCTACTTCCACCTTCCAAGTTAGCTGAGCCTTAAAGCTGTTCTTATTGGTTCAAGAATAAACAATTTATACATTAAAAAGAATGGCTACTGTTAACTGAAGCCCATTAAAATTTCCAAAATTCAGTCAGGCATCGTGGTGTATACCTTTAAGCACAGGACTTGGGAAGCAGCAGCACACAGATCTTTGTGTGTTTGAGCATTCTAATAACCAGTTATAGATCAGCCAAGCCTATACAGTAAAACTATCTTTAAAAAAAAATTCCAAAACCCATGTGCACTTACTAATTCTAAGATGAGTCTTTACTATTAGAAAATGCTACAATACACATTATCAAAAGAAATACAAGAGTCAGGAGTATTTCATTCCTCTTATTTATAAATTATAACTCAGAGTGTAGTATCCATGATCTATGTATATATGACTTCTAGATACCTCTTCAAAAACAGACTTGGCATTTCATTATAGTAAATGCACTTAAATGTCAGATAAAATGGCAAACACAAGTAATCCTAACACAAAGGAGACTGAGGGAGGGTTCCGACCTTGATGCTTGCATGGGCAACACAGCTGTCTACCGTGATCTCATAACAACTGCATTGAAGTAGGGATTAAAAAGAACATCTGGACCAGGTGTGTTAGTGCATGTCTGTAATCCTAGCCTTCCGTGGGCTGAGACAAGAGGACCACAAGTTCAAAGATGCTTGGGTTATACAGCAGGACTGATTTTAAGCAAACAAATGAACCAACAAAAACCCTAAGGAACCATTGGCAATTATTGGCAGTTTGGGGAAGAAGCCCTTTTCTTTAAGGATATGGCTGCTGCTAGGTTGCCCATGCTCAATTGGACGGTCCTACACCCATCCAATGCAAGCAGCATTATTGGACTCTGGTTTATTTTAAGAAAAGATGGAGGTGGAGGAGGGGCAGTATTGGGAAGAAGGGGCATTTGGTTGGATTAGATGCAATAAAGATACATTGTATAGATGTATGAAAATAAGAGTAATAAATATTCAGAGTCAGTGTGTGAGAGAGCTGAAGCCGACTTCGGTTGTCACCTATGGGATCCATGTCTTTTGGGTTTTTTGTTTTGTTTTTTTAAGACAGGGTCTCACCTTAGTCTAGGCTAGACTGGAGCTTCCTATGTAAACCAGGCTGGCCTCAAATTCCTGATCCTCCTAGCTCTGCCTTTCCCCTGAGAGATAGGACTGCTGGCGGCAGGTCCCACCATACACAGCTTTCCAGCAACTTTTAAGACCAGCTAGGACAGTGGCTGAACAAGGATAGTAAGCAGAGGGATTGGGTATTTCTGCCCATAATGGAGCACTCTTAATAGGTAGTCAGCCCACAGCTTCCCTCTGGAAGCTAGGCAAGATTTTCCCAGTACACTTCAAGGATAAAGGCTCTGTTCACTCTGCTCAGTAAAAATTCCTTTCCTTTCTTTGTATCGTGCAACTTCTCAGGAAATCTCTTGAAGGTCTGCTTCTCAGCTTCTGACACACAGACCAGGGAAAATGTTAGACAATTCTTAGTCAATGAAGTTAATGAATACAAAAGGAGTGGAAAATTAGAAAAGCAGTATCAATTACCAATAAAATAACAAATTATTGATATTAAGGCTCTTGGTAAAACTTAGGATTCCTTCTGCACATATCATATTAATGCTACCTGAATTCCCTTCAACTTCAGGATCACTGTAACAGAGAAACTACAAGTGTAGTTTATGATAAGAGTTGATATAAGAGTATCTATAGTGCAGCTTATCAAGTTATCTAGAGGAAAGGGTTGAACCCAAATCTAACTAAGCCTCTCTATATCTTTCAGTTTACAGGAACTGGAGAAGGGGGAATAAACCTTAGACTAGACAGGTCAGAACTTTCATACTACAGAAACCATTGTGAAATAGCAATGAGGCAAATCAGTAATGGATAGTCTAAAACATGAATTATGTTTTTGGTTCCTAGCAAAGCAACTGTATGAAGAAATGGGGAAAATGTGGCCTAACTCATTTTGATAACAGTCTTGTCTTGATAAAACCAACCAACCAAACAAAAACCTGAAATGTACACACTGAAAAAAAGGGTACAGTACAAAAAGAAAATTACAAACCAAAAGCAAAAAAAAAAAAACAAAAACAAAAACAAAACCCAAAAAAACAGCCCTTTTTGTGAACCAGCACAATTCTCAAATTGTCAAAGAATATGTAAAAAGAATAAAACATAATAATTAAGCAGAGTAAAACACAAGGATATAAGGATGGCTCAATATTCATTGCATTACAGAACTAGTTTGAATGTGTCAGACTCCCAATCTATCTGTGCTGCTATCTCATTGCCAATTCAACAGTATGAAGAGATGAGGCCATTACAAGGTGATGAAGCTACAAGGGTTCTGCCCTCATGATAGGTTAGTGTTCTTATAAAGGACTCCAGAGAAGCAGCTTGTTTACCCTTTTAGCTTTTGCCATGAGGATGTAGTGTTAATCCCCATCTGAGGACAGAGTGTTCAAGGTACCATTTTTGAGAGCAAAGATCAGCCATGGGTATCTTAATCTTGGACTTCGTGACAACTATGAGAAGTTAGTTTCTATTGACTGCTCACTTTGTTCCTGCTCACTGTTATAAGGAGAAGTTCTATCATTATGTAAAAAATGATGGGAGAGTCAAGAAATGAAACATATACAAATTGGAGAAAAAGGGAAGGAGCTTCTGATTCCTGGATAACATTATTGTTTGTATAGGAAATTCAAAAGTTTCCACACAAAGTAACTCCTAAGGTAAAGTTCAAGCCACAGGATACAAGATAAATAATTATCTTGGTAATAAATAATTATAAAGCAGAATTAAACAGCAATGAAATCTGCAGTTGTTCCAAAAAAGCTTTTATATTAGAAGCATGATAGAACATGTGCATGACACTTAGTGATGAGATCTAAAAGTAGCTGGATAAATAAAGTGTAAATGAACAGACCCCTTATTCATGCCCTGGAAGATCCAAGAGATGACACTTCTCTTCACACTGATCTGGAGCTCCAACTCATCCCAAGTAAGACCCCACAGGATTATTTTTATAGGTATAGACTCTTTAAAATAATCAAGAGTAGCCAAAACAATTTTGAAAAAGGACAAAGCCATGGAAATTCCACCATCTAATTTTAAAACTTTCTAAAAGCTACCAAATTCAGGATATCAGCCAAGGAATTGCAGTCATAGATCAGTGCAACAGAACAGGGCCCATAAACAGACCCGAATAAACATTTTCAGTGGGTCTCTAACCAAGGTGCAAAAGGCAGTCAGTCATTAAAGATACTCTTTCAACAGTTAACAGTGCAACGCCTAACTAAACATGGGCTGGAAAAAAAAAGTCAAAGAAAAAGCTCAAAACTTAATATAAAATTATTAAATGAGCATAGATCTTAATGAATAATACAAAATATAAAATTCTAAGAAAAATATAGAAAAATTGAATGGCCTAGGTTTTCAGTAAAAAGTTTTATGCATGATAGCAAATACAGAATGTATGAAAGAAAGAAATGACCAGAATTCAAACATTAAGAATGTTTAGTTGAAATATATGGTGAAAAATGAAAAGGCTACCTACAAATTATAATCTGACAGGTGTCATCTACAGGGAACAGCATAAGCTAGTGCTCAAAGACCTTGATGTTTCCACACAAGCCACATAAGTCAGTCTTGAACAGCAGCTGGATCAGCAGAATGACCTATGAGTCCCTCCGAACAGAACAAGGGAAACTTGTGAGGTCCTGCTACCTGACCAGTTCTCCAGGGCTTGCCTCTGCCCCAGGTAGACTACCTGGGGATGCTTTCTCATTGTCTCAGTAGTGCGTGTGAGTGAGGACTCAGCCTCATCACCTTAAAGACATACCTACTAGTCTAGGTTCTTTACCAACATGGTCATGTGACCCTATTTGTTTGAGTTCACTCTGCTTTAAGGCCACTTGTAAGCTAAAAGGTTGAAATTTTAGCTACTCGGTTTTCTATCTGGATCTAAAAATACCCACTACTAGTGCACACACACAGACACACACACACATACACAGAGAGAGAGAGGGAGGGAGACAGACAGCCTGGCTTTACCCTGTGCTTCACAATCTAAGAGAAACTCTCCAAGTTCAACACTAAGAAAACAAACCCTGCCCCTCCCCACACACACGGGCAAAAGCCATTGACTCATCCAAAGAAACAGGTGAAAGATAAGCATAGGTAAACCTGTCCTGCCACCAAACAGGGAAATGCTAAATTAAGCCATGATGGCCTCAAGGGGCTGGAGAGATGGTTCTGTGGTTAACAGCAGTTATTGCTCTTGCAGAGAAACTATGTTTGGTTCCCAGCACCCACATGGCAGCTCACACCCATCTATAACTCCAGTTCTGGGAAACAGAATGACCTCTTCTGGCCTTCATGCCCACCAGGCACACACATGGGACACAGACATATGCAGACAAAATACCCATGTACCTAATATAAATATTAATCAAAAATTTTAATAAGACATCAGTATATGCTTTTTATAATAGCTAATATTAAAAAGGTGTATATTTAGAGCAATTGTAACTCTTAAGTGGATGCTTAGAAGATAAATGATGTAGATCTCTGGAAAAAGAGTTTGCAGTGTTTTTATGCATGCAATTCAACAGTTCCCTCCTTGGAATTTAACTTTAACAAGAAACTAGATTTAACTTTAACCTGAACCAAGATCTCCTCACAACGGGGGATGAATAATAAATGAACCGTGGTATACCCATATGGAGATATTTCTTAACACCAAAGAGGAGAAAACTATTGGTTCATGCAAAATGGATGAACCTTAAATGCACTTTTCTAAGACAAAGACATTCTTAAAAGGTTATATGCTGTATATATTATTGTCTCAAAGTGACAGAACTCTGATGACAAAGATGAAATCAGTAGGTGCCTGCGGCTTACAGTATGGAAAGTTAGGTCTATAGAGAACACAAGGGGCATTTTTGTGGTGTGAAACATCTGTAGTCTGGTTGTAGTTAAAGTTGCACGAATCTATAAGAACTGAAATAATAGATACTAAAATTCTGAGAGCTGCAAAAAGCAATTTGACATTATATACAACAGGAAAAAATACATGTTATTTCTTAAAAAGATAAGGGGAAAATAGAATAATTCTAATAAAGATATTTAAGGGTTGATAACAACCAAATGGAATCTAAAGGGTGGTTTTATTGTTTGTTCTTTTTGGTTTTTTGGTGTGTGTTTTATGCGTGGGGGTACCAGGGTAGGCCAGGATGGTATTGGATCCCCTGGAGCTAGTGTTACAGGGAGTTGTGAACGACTGACTTGGATGCTGAACATGTAACTCCCCTTTTCTAGGAAACAATACTTGTTCTTAACCTCTCAGCCGTATCTTCAGCTCTCAAAGAGAATGTGTAGGTCTTGGTTAAATCCGAATTTAAACAAACGAACAATAACAACAAAAGTGCTTATGATATAATTAGATGACATTTACATGAGCCTAGGATTCCATGTTATAACAATTTAAGTTTCTGCAATACGTTAATAGCATTCTGGTTAGATGTAAAAGTCAAAACATTTTCATCTGTTGCATATGTATTCAGGAGTACATGTGTATGTGAAATCACACTAATTCTGGAACTTGCTATAAAAGAGGAAAATGTCTGTGATGATGACTGCAAATATAACTGAAAGTCAGTTATACTACACTCTATTTTCAGTGTATTTGTAGCTCTCCATAAATCTTTCTTGAAAGCAAAAATTTTAAATACGGTATTTTTCAACATTTATTATAAAGCAGTAGACACAGGCATGGGCCTGCAATTGGTTTCAATCTCAATGTCAAATTTTTCCAGTGACTCCAAATAAATAAATGCTGTATGTGCCAAAAATAATGTTGACATGGAATAAAAATCGAGACATCATATACTTTCAACAATAAACTACTAAGATTACTAGGTTAGTAAAGATTTGCAGTTAGATTTTAAAATAGCAACTCAAACAGTTTTTAACGATACCATCAGGAAATAAAGGGGAAAAGGAATTTTAAAGCAGTAATATTGATCCTACAGATCTCAGCCTCCAAACAAAATTAACCAAGCCTTTGAATTCTCATTAATATTTACAAAGCAATGCTTCCTTCTGCTTGCCCAGCTTGTTCTTTTGAGTTGTTATTATTTATTGTTTCTTGAACACTCAGCACTGCGTGGGATTCAGATGATAAATTTCCTCCCTGGGGGACACTTCTTGAAGCCACACAAACAAAGCACAAAGAATAGCTGTTTAAGAAATAAACTCCAAATGCAAAGCTGAGCACATTTTGCTTTTTTTTAATAAGGTTCTAAGTGCTAAAGGAAGAATACACATTCAAACTCAGGGCCGTCCACCTCTGCATTGTAGACTTAAAGAGGTCAAAGGGGGAAGAAAGATTTCTAGAAAATTCTCTAAAGTTTCTGTTGGCAGGAGGGAGGTGCACGTTGCAAATGTAATACTTAATAAGAATTTACTTTAGGGACTGGAAAGATGGCTCAGTGATTGAGTGCTTGCTGTTTCTGCAAAGGATCAAGGTTCAGTTCCCAGCACCCATCCTGGGTAGGTCACAACTGCCTATAACTTTAGCTCCAGAGGATCCAATACCCTATTCTGGACTCTGTGGGTACCTGCACTAACTTGCACATATTCACACACACATAGACATAATTATAAACAAATTCTTATTTAAGCTTATTTACTACTAGTTTGTAGGAGGGTTATTCAGATTTTTATTTCAACATTCTTAACAGCCTAGTTTATAGAGGATGCACAATATTTAGTAAGTATAATTCACTCTACTGAAAAATAGAAGCCTTTGCTTTGATATCTACCAAACATCTTGAATTTAAGGATGATGAGTTTCTATTTAAATTAAGCTGAAATAGGATCTGTTGAAGGCCCATGTGTTGAGATGGAGAGATGGCTCAGAGATTAAGAGCACTAACTGTTCTTCCAGAGGTCTTGAGTTCAATTCCTAGCAGCCACACGGTGGCTCACAACCATCTAAAATGAATTTGGTACCCTCTTCTGGTGTGCAGGCAGAATACTGTATACATAATAGATAAATTTTAATAAAAAGAAAAGAAGAAAGTCCATGTGGGAAAAGTCATGTGAAACTATGCAGACACCCATTAGAACACACTCTCATTTTTCAGTGCCTCAATTCATTCAACACATGAATTATTTTAAGTTTTACTTTTTTCTTAACTGATACTATACATGACTACATATGGTACAGCCTGTTCTTTTCTGAAGGGATCCATTCATTGCTTAAAAAGCATGGGGTTGGAGGTAAGATGGCAGAAACCAATGTTCTAGGGAATTTGGAACAAAGAGAAGCTGAAATTACTTTCTGTGAGTTATAATTATTTTGCCTTTTCAAAATCTGGGAGTATTATTAGTGTAATAAGAATATAAAATTATTTCTGCCTCCACTTTAAGGGTCAAAGCAGTTTATGCTCTTTAGAATTTCAAAGACAAGTAAGACATTAAGGCTCTCAGGTTAGAACATCTTCCGTATTTACTGTATAAAAAAGGTTAACCTTTCACAGCATAACTTTAGACTCTTCGGGTTCAAAACATTTTATTTCCTGTGTTAATCCTTATAGTTATATTTTATTTCATTCCCTGTAACAATCATACATAAAACAGCTTTACTATTTTCCCCTTTCCAGGTTACACCTTATCTCAAGTAGATTCGAATCCAGATTGGCTGCGTGTAATAGGACTCCAGGATGCAGGCAGGTGTCTAGCTGTCACTGACGATCTGTCTTGCGATCAACTCTTTCATTATTTCGTTTGTACCACCATAGATTGGCTGAACCCGAGCATCCACATAAGCTCTAGATAAATCAGAAAAGAGTTGAATTTATATAAACACAGCAGAAATTTTAAATTCCATATATGTTATATATTTGCATATGTAACAACCCGAAACATCTATATTTAGATATGCATGAAGCATCATACTTTCTTATCTTTTAGTCTCCCCAGAGAGTTGAAATCCACTGAGCATAAGGGGAAAAAAATTACCTATTGCCAGATACTTATTTTAATTTCACCACTACAACCACCATCTGATGTTTTAAAAAGTTATTTTCCCCCCAGAAGTTATCAAGTAGCAAGTAGCTTCTTTGGGGGTGGGAGATAGGTATATAATTGTAAAAATATATAAACTAATTATGATGGTCACTCTTGTCACCACTGGGATTAAAATCCTAAGTGGGGCGCCCACTGAGGCAAAGAGACAAACACACACCAGCAGGAGTTCACTTTTCTCTCATTCTGATGCCGGGAGAGGGAGAACACTGATTACCACAGGAACAGAGCTCAGGATCTTGCCAGGTGTGAGCTCTACCACTGAGCCTCATCCCCAGCCTTCAGACCCCCTTTTAACAGGCAGCAGCCATCTGTTTTCGCCCTTTTTCCTTTCCCTTTTAACCCTTTGGAATCCAGGGACAGACATTATTACCGCCTTGCAGGCTAAAAAGGAGATTTAGACAGGCTGATGCATTTGTTCGCTAATGATTACCATTTACTGGTGACATAACACATAACTGTCCGCCTGGAGCAAGAATGTAGCTGTCTCACCTCTTGGCAAGCCAACTTTTATTAGGTCACAATACTTTCTTTGTCCCAATCCTGTAGAGCAAGTTACTGAGTTCCAGACTTCATGGCAGGAAAATCTAAAGACTTTTCTTTCTCAAACATAAAATTGGGGCTTCAATTATTTAATTTCTAAGACAAAATGTGCTAATTTTTTGGCATATGACCAACTTTGAACTTAACACATTTCCACATTTACCAAGGTTGCAGATAAGTAAGCCCTCATTTAATAATTACCTACTGGATGAACTACATGGTAAAGGGAATTAGGACTCTCGGTACTTTCTGAGACATATAAAGCCCACCCCGACCCTGGGAAGATTTTGTTCTCTACAAAACCACGAATCCTCTGAAGACTTTGCTGGCATTCCAGCCTACCCAAGCAATCCCAATGTTCAGACATTTTTGAGCTGGGCTGGGTATTTATTTTCACATGAAAAGAATTCGTTCTCCCAGGATATGTAATGACAGACCAGCAGACCTTCATAAGTCACCCATTAAATTCACTCTACTAAGATGAACAGCGAAGGGCAGCAGAGAAATGTTTAACTGCAAAGAAGTTTCCTGTCTCACCCTCCCCATCTAGAGTGGCTAAGAGATCTTCAAGGGTCTAAAATGAAACCTAATGAGAAAAACTAAAAGTAACTCACAGGCCAAGAACCAGAAACCTAAAAGCTGTCAAAAGGAACAAAGCACCCTTTACCTATAAAGCCCAGACTCAGTAACTTACCCATCACCTTCTCTGCCCCATCCACACCCCACAATAATAATGGAGCTTAATCTGGGGCAGGTATGAGACTCGCACATTGGATGATTTCTTAACTTAAAGTCTGTATACTTTAGCCACATACTGTCTAATATGCAATTGACTTTTGTCCTATCAGGATTTTCCACATCTTAGAAGAAAAGATTTCTAGGTAAAGATTTACATGCTCCTTGAACTGGCAAGTCAGGAAAAGATAGTGATTATTATTTCTTAAAGGAGTTCAATCTTCTGAGCTGAAAGCAGAAATCGTCATCAGTTCCCAAGTTTTCTTGTTATTGACTTAAAGCAATGGACTCCAGAAAAGCAGACACCCAGCTTATGGCACCCTCTATCCTTAACCCCTCTCCACTTGGCATGCCTTTTTTAGAACATAAAGTGAGCCACACAGACACCCAACCAATACATGCCTACATTCCCAGCAGCAGTTACGAGAGCTTAAGCACACAGATATAAACATCATTATCATTTCACCCACAAAGCCCTCTTATAAACAGGATGGATGAGGGCTGGTGGAAAGAAGAGCCCACAGGAAAAATTCCAGCGATGGTAACCTCTGGGTTAGCATAACTCGAAGCTCCTCCTAGCTCCCTACTATGGAGGATATAAACTGGAAGCCCTGCTGTGATTGAGGCCTATCTGGAGTTCTGATTAATCAATGATTAATTTGGGGAAAAAATTCATGCTTATATTATTTACAAGAAAGAACACTTGATTGATGCTATTTTATAAAGTTATAAATTACAGATACCCAGTAAGTAAAGCTTTGAAGCTGTGTAATAACTGTTAGGAAGTTATACCTATATAGGAACTTCTGTTCTTAAGGAAATGGCAATAAAAAGTTCACATTCCTCAATATAGATTATAAACCCATGGAATGCCCCCACTTAGGCTTGTTAGAATGAGAAATTCAAACAGATCAGGCTGTGAAGAGGCATTTGTTCGATAACTTTTCTGACTTTACAAAGACAACCAGGTAAAGTGTTTAGAAGCTGATAGCATTCCTACTTGACTCGGAACTAAATTGGATGTGCATGTCTATTTATCAAAAACTTTAACAAAAACGGGCAATTTTTATCACCTGACTGTACTGTTAAGTAAGAGGAAAAATATTTGCTAAAGTGGTAAGGAATAGGGAAGGAGAGACAATGGTCAGTGATAAATTGCTTATTCAACATGTGCACATCCCTGAGTTCATTCCTATGATGGCCAGTTCTGATTATCAACTTGAAAAAATCTGGAAACATCTAAGACACAAGAGCCTGGTATAAGCATGAGACGTTACTTGAACTGGGTCAGCCTCTGGGCATGCCTGTGAGTAACTGAATGGACTGGGCTAACTGAGGTGGGAGACTCACTGAAGATCACCATTCTCTGGGCTCGTGTCCTGGCCTGCATGCAGAGAAAGCCATCAGCTGAGCAGCAGCGTCCTTCATGCCCTGTTCCTAACTTCAGGTCCAACCTGAGGTCTCAGGCATCTCAAGCTCCTGCAGCCAGGACATCTCCACTCCAGCAGGTTACACGCTCAAATCATGAGCCAAATCAACCTTCTCTCCCTTCAGCTGCTTTTGTTAGGGTATTTTACCACACCAATAAGAAAAGTAAGTAATACAGGAGAGAGAGAGAGAGAGAGAGAGAGAGAGAGAGAGAGAGAGAGAGAGAGAGAGTGTGTGTGTGTGTGTGTGTGTGTGTGTGTGTGTATGTGTGTGTGTATGTGTGTGTGTATGTGTGTGTGTGTATGTGTGTGTGTGTATGTGTGTGTGTGTATGTATGTGTCTGTGTGTGTGTGTGTGTGTGTGTGTGTGTGTGTGTGTGTGTGTAAAAAAGACAGATTGAGAGAAGGGAGTATGAATAAATTAAGAAATGACGTTTTAAAAAAATGTATATCTCTTAAAGCCAAAAATCATATTTAAAAGTATGCTGGACTCATTTTTTTAAAAAATGAAATCCTAATGGGAAGCTAATAAAATAAATCCACTTCTACTTGCATAAATATATTCCAAGAAAATGTAGATTTTTGGATATACTTTCCCTATATATTTGCCATATAAAGTATAGTAAAGAAAATTTCTTTTCTCCATATCCTTAAGAAAAGCATCAACCACATGATGGTGTCCCACACATTTAATCCCAGCACGCACAAGGCAGGAGGACCTCTGTGAGTTTGAGGCCAGCCTGGTCTACAGGCAAGGGCTACGCAGGAAAACCCTGTCTCATAAAACCAAAAAAGCTCCTAATAAGGAAAGCAAGAAAGAGAGGGTATGGTTTGTGGTTGTTCCATAAGACCCTATCTAAGAGGGGCGGGGAAGAAGCACCATACTTACTTTGCAATAGGGTACTCCCACATGTATCCCCAGCCTCCATGGAGTTGTACACATTCATAAGCTACGCTGTTTTGTAGTTCAGATGCCCTAAAAGATAAAAAAAAAAAAAAAAAAAATAACAAGCAGAAAAAGATATTTCAGTCGATAGAGTACTTACAAATCTTTAGGTTTAAACCCCTGCCATGCACACCTAGGGTGGTAGTGTATGCCTGTAACCCAAAACTCAGGAGGTCGAGGCAGGATGATAAGAAGTTCAAGGCTAGCCTTTGCTACATAGTGGGTTGGAGGCCACCCTTGATACATGAAATCTTGCCTTTAAAAAAGCTTTCTCGCTACTCATAATTTATAAACTATCTACAAATTCAGCACCAGTATGTCCATAAGCCTGGCATGTTCAAGAACAAGGCCATTAGCTATACAAAATTCTCTTCCCAAAAATATATAAAATTCTTTTTTATACCTTTTCCCTTCAGTCAAAGAACTTGTCATAAATTTAACTGTCCCACCCCAGCCCACAGTGGAAGTTTATGTTAATTCACATTCCTTTTCAATCTCATAAACTAATCATTATAAAATTATTGCACAAAGCACCATTCTGCATATTTCCGTGTCTATTAATGACTGAACTGAACTTGAGTTAATAAATAACAATGGGAAATTTTTCTAGACTGTTTTTGGGCTAGTAAGAAGAATTTTTTTTTTCCTTCTCCTTTAAGGAAGCCAATTTCCATTCCTCCAACTGATTTAAACCACACTTGCATCTTAAAACACATAAAATCTTTAAAGGGGTCTGTTCTCAAGCTCACCTTTAACAGCATTTCTCAATCAACCTTAATGCAAAGCAAGTTTTTTCTAAACTCAATAGGACTTTGGCCAGACAGTCAATACTTCAGATTTTTCTTAGATCTGGAAAACACCTCACATTCTATCCAACCTAAATACTTCTGGATAACATAAAGCTGTCCCTAGAGAATTAAAGTTAGTTGGAGTTACTGAATAGAACTCTTCTATGCTTTCTGTCTCACTGCTGCTATTCTACTGATAATTTGAAATTAAACATATTATTTGAATATGAAGTAATCACTGATCCTACTTCAGGCCTTAATATTTTACTTTTAATGGCAAGTTATAAGGTGTTACATACCAACTCAAGTAATTTTTAGGATATTACAAACAAACCCAATGGGACTTTCCTGATTTTTTTCTAATGCTATTTTTCATTCACAGACTTTTTTTTTAATGCCTTCAAGGTTCAGTTTATAGGCTGGAAAAATCCCATAGCTGGCTAAACAAACACATTTTAATTACAGTAATGTGCATACCAATATTTTGCCATAGAAGCCGAGCCCGAGTCCAGACGCTTTGTTTCATGCAACTGCAGACAGCTGTCCACAAAAGCTCTGGTTACACATATGTTTGTTTTTAATTCTGCTAGTTTATGCTGCACCGTCTTGAGAGGAAAGGGAAAAAGGGGCATGTTAAATGTACAGATTTCAACTCAGCACCTCAAATGGTTACATAATTAAGAAAATTTTAAAGCAGAACCTGTGTCATAAGAAGATAGGTAAGTGGTTTAAAGGGAATCCCTTAAAGAACAACATGACTTAATGTGTGAGCACCATCTTGTGGTTGGAGCCATCACATACAGCTGCTAAAACACCCAGTTTCCTCTGGCTAAACCTAAATCTGTGTATTGATGAAATTGAGAATATGCATTATCTTACTTTGCCTCTTTGGCTTAAAGTGAAATATAAAATAACATGATAGAGGGGTTTATCTAATTGCATACACATCATAAAATACTTATTAGGTTAGTGGAAATGGAATGATAGGCAGAAACCAAGCTCTAGTAACAGGCTTTGCCATCCTTCTGAAGAGTCTCATGTAGCCTCCAACTAGGTGTGAATGGTTTTGTTTGCAAATGTTAGTAACTGTGTATCCACCCTCTCTTGCTGCCCTAGACAGCCAACAATAAGCTTGGAGATCATTCTGTTTAGACCGTTTTCAGTGGTTCCTGGCTCAATAAAACGAGATCAAAGGGAAGAAGCCAACGTTCCGCTATTTGCAGATGATATGATGGTAGATATAAGTGATCCCAAAATTCTACCAGGGACTCCTACAGCTGTCGAATACTTCCAGTAATGTGGCAGGATATAAGATTAACTCAACAAAACAAAACAGCGGCCCTCCACCTATACACAAATGATAAATGGGCTGAGAGAGAAATCAGAGAAATATCACCCTTTACAATAGCCACAAATAATATAAAACACCTCAGGGAAGGGAACTCAAACCAGCAAGTGAAAGACCTGTTTGACAAGAACTTTACGTCTTTGAAGAAAGGATCTTAAGAAAATATCAGAAAATGAGAAGCTCTCCCACGCTCATGGATAGGTAGGGCCAATATAAAAAATGGCAATCTTACCCAAAGCAATCTACAGATTCAATGAAATCTCCATCAAAAATCCCAACACAATTCTTCATATACCTTGAAAGAAAACTACTCAACTTCATATGAAAAAACAACAAACAAAAAGCAGGAGAGCTAGAATAACTCTTTACAATAAAGCAACTTCTGGAGACATGACCATCCCTGACTTCAAGCTCTACTATAAAGCAACAGTAATAAAAACTGCTTGGTATTGGCATAAAATCTGACACGTAGACCAATGGAACTGAAGACCCTGACATTAATCCACACACCCATGAACACCTGACTTTTGACCAAAAATAAAAAATCAAAAACTGTACAAATCATCTTCAAATGGTGCTGGCATAACTTGATGTCAACGTAGATTGCAAACAGGTCCGTATCTATCACCCTGCACAAAACTCAAGTCCACGTGGATCGAAGACCTCAACATAAATCTAGTTACACAGAACCTGATAGAAGAGGAAGTAGAAAGTAGTTTTGAATGCATTGGCACAGTGACCACTTCCTAAGTATGACACCAGTAGCACAGATTCTGAGAGCAACAATTAATAAATGGGACCTCCTGAAACTGAGAAACTTCTGTAAGGCAAAGGTCATGGTCAATAAGAAAAAAACAGCAGCTTACAGAATGGGAAAATACCTTCATCAATCCCACATCTGACAGAGGGCCAATCTCCAAAATCTATAAAAATAAACTCAAGAAACTAGACATCAAAATACCAAACAACCTAATTACACAATGGGCTACAGATCTAAACAGAATTCCTAACAGAAAAATCTCAAATGGCCTAAAGACATTTAAGGAACTGCTCAGCATCCTTAGTCACCAGAGAAATGTAAATCGAAATGATTCTGAGATACCATCTTATACCTCTCAGAATGGCTATGATCAAAAACACAGATGACAGTTTATGTTGGAGAGGATGTGGAGCAAGGGGAACACTCCTCCACTGCTGGCAGGAGTGCAAATTTGTACAGCCATTTTGGAAATCAGAATGGCGGTTTCTCAAAACACTGGGAATCAATCTATCTCAAGACCCAATGATACCACTCTTGGATATATACCCAAAGGATTGTGGATCATTTTGTGGTACAGCAGCAATTTTTTACTCATAATAGCCAGAACTTAGAGACAACCTAGATGCCTCTCAACTAAAGAATGAATAAAGAAAATGTGGCATATATTCACAATGGGGTATTTTATTCAGCAGTAAAAAACAATAACATCATGAAATTTGCAGGCAAATGGATGGAACTAGAGAATATCATCCTGAGTGAGGTAACTCAAACCCAGAAAGACAAGCTTGGTATGTACTCACTCATAAAGTGGATACTAGATGTAAAGCAAAAGATAACCAGACTATAATCCACAGCTCCAGAGACGCTAGCTAACAAGGAGGACCCTAAGAGGGAGGGATGCATAGATTACTCTGGGAAGGGGAAGTGATCTCCTAAGTAAACTGGGGGCAAGGAGGCAGTAGAGGGGAGCAAATGGGGGATGAGAACATAAGGGGATGAGATGATAGAGCTGGGGGAGGGACAGAGAGAGAAAGCAATGACAGAGGTATCTTGACAAAGAGAGACATTATGGGGTTATGGAGAAACCTGGTGCTAGGGGAGTTTCCAGGAATCCATAACAATGACCCATCTTAGATTACTAGCAATAATGAAGAGGGTACCTGAACTGGCCTACTTCAGTAATTATATGGGTGAATACCCTAACCGTCATCATAGAGCCTTTATCTAATAACTGATGGAAGCAGATGCAGAGATCCACAGCCAAGCATCAGGCCAACCTCTGGAGTCCAGTTGAAGAAAGGAAAGAAGGATTATATAAGCAAGGTGGGGGTCAAGATCATGATGGGGAAGTCTGACAAGTGAACCAAGCTCATGGAACTGACAAACTTTAGAGTGACATCTGTGGAACCTGCATGGGACCAGACTGACCCTTTCCATACAGAAGATATTTGTGTAGACCCCTGGTAGTAGGATCAGGATCTATCCCTGGTTCATGAGCTGGATTTTGGAGCCCATTACCTATGGTGGGATACCTTGCCTAGACTTGATTTTGGAGCCCATTACCTATGGTGGGATACCTTGCCTAGACTTGATTTTGGAGCCCATTACCTATGGTGGGATACCTTGCCTAGACTTGATGGGGAGGGGCAGCTTGTTCCTGCCTCAACTGAATATACCAGGCTTTGCTGACTCCCCATGGTAGGCCTTATCCTTTGGGAGAAAGGAATGGGGGGGATATAGGGGTAGAGTGGGAGGAGGGATGGTAGGAAGATCTGTGGTTGTTATGTAAAATGAATTTAAAAATTCCTTAAGTAAAAATAATTTAAAAAGTTGTTTTGTGAACTAGGAAAAAAGTACATTTCTTAATTTAAACAATTAAAAGGATATTTAAGTAAATTTGAAAATTACTATAGCAAAAAAAAAAAATCTTACTGAGGCACATCCACTACGTCCAGAGATCTAAAAATAAAGAACACCGCCAAAAGTACATAATTTACTGTCTGAAGATAAAGAGATTAAATATTTACATATTCTTGGCACTGAACTGGGAGACAGTGAACAGACCTGGCCTTTGTACTTCTCTAGAGACAGAATCATGATTTCTGAACCACAGTCCAATGAATAGCTGCCGACGATTGCATCACCATCACTGATAGGGTGCTTTTCATGAATGATCAACATGTCCACACAGTATCTTTAATGGTTCCTGATATTTGTTAACAGTAAAAAGTAAAGTTTGAATTTAGAGAGAAATCTTTGCTATGGACTGTGGCATGAATGTGAAATTCCAGCAGTGGAAAGGCAAAGGTAGGAGGTCAGGAGTTCAAGGCCAGCCTGTACTCTATGAGCCCCTGTTTCTGTCTGTCTCCCTGTCTCCCTCTTACTCTCTCTCTCTCACACACACACAAACAGAATCTCTGTAAGCATCTAAGTGAAGTGACTAACTGCTCAACATTCTGAATTAGGGCCAGATAAAGGTAAAGGTACTCCCTGGCGTGCCCGATGGCCTGAAGTCCAGTCCCTAAGATATAAGTGGTAGAAGGAGAATCAACTCCCACACATTCTCCGACCTTCACACACTTGCCATAGGTGTGCATAAACACACACACACACACTGGAGGAGGGAGAAGGAGAGAGAATACATAAAAAATATAATATTTCAAAATATAAAGCAGTAAATGGCACTTATCTTGGAGCTTTAGGACTTGAGGACACCTTGAAATGGTTAGCAAGCAGAGAAGTCAGTAAAGGAAAACCGTGAGTTGTTATTAGCACATATTACGAGTTAACTATTAAAAAAAGCAAAACAAACTCAGGTTACCAATCCTACCATTAACTATGCCATATTTAAGGCCTTAGTAGGTACAAAGTTTCCACTTGAAACGATTGAAGAAAAAGACATTTTTTCCTTTTCCTATTTCTTTTCCAAAAAGTGTGTCTTTCAAATAAATAGTATGTACCACATAAAAAATGACTAAGCACTCTAGCTAGAAAAGAATAGCATTCCATCATCATGTCACTGCCCACAGGTGAAGGAAACAGAGAGGAAAAAATGAGGATTTTCTGTTTTAAACGCTGGTATGATTAAAATGTAGGTTCTAGGCAGGCATGGAGTTACATGTCTTTAATCCCAGGACTTGGGAAACAGGTGATCTCTCAGAGTTCAAGGACAGTCTACAAATCAAATTCCAGCTCAGCCAGGGCTACACAGAAAGACCCTGTCCTAAAGACCACAACAGCACAGAATATAGACTCTGTGGCTGGAGATATGTGCACTGATTGCTCTTCCAGAAACTCAAGTTTAATTCCAGCACCCACATGGTGGCTCGCAAACATCTGTGACTCCAATTCTAGGGGATATGGTGCCTTGATTCCATGGGCACCACACACAGGAAATCACATGGTGCATAGGTATAAATGCAGACAAACACTCATATACACACAATAATGATTTTTAAAAGAGTATAAGGTTTAGGCATAGAATATCTGTGTCATTTTAGTTTACCTAACCTCTTCCTTAACCACTTTATAAATAAAGATAACAGTAGTAACTATATATACAGTTATGTAGGAAAAGATAAAACTGCATTAAACAATGTCTAAGAAATGGGAAGCAGTTAATAAATGATACACAAATTATTATTAATAGTCACATCTGAATTATACTGTTTTATCGGCTATTTCAGGGTAAATCATGACCATCACCATGGATTGTACTTGTAAGTCCTGCTACATTATAGTAATCCTCTAGTCTAAAAGGAAATGAATTTTGTGACATGTATCCAAATAGGCAAAAGAGCCAAAATATCCAAGATTCAAGAATTATTAAAAGGAAGCATAATTATGTTAAAGTAGCATTTAGCCAAGTATGATGTGGTATGTACAGGTTATCCACTTCAGTTAATAGAACTAGAGTGCAGCCAGCTCTAGAGTAAAAAATGTATTAGTCATCTGTCTTCTCTGCATGCATTTCTAAATTTAAATATGAAAATATTATTCAAAGATACTTACTAAAGAAATTTAAAGAAATCTCAACATATACTTACTAGAAAAGCAATACCACTTTACATAAAAATATAAAGCTGTAGGGAGCTGGTGAGATGCTCACTGAGTAAAGTGCTTCCTATTTAAGAATGAGGACCTGGGTTTGAGTTCCCAGCACCCACAAAAAAGCTAGGTTTGGTAGTATCTCCCTTTAACCCCCACATAGTGGGATGTAAAGACTGGTGGACTGCCAGGGTTCCCTGGTCAGCCATTCTAGCCAAAACAGTGCTGGATTCAACAAGAGACCTTGTCTTAAAAAGCGAGCTGGAAGGCAACCAAGAAAAAAATACTCACGTCAACTTCTGGCCTCCATATACATATACACAAGTGTACCCACCTGCACACATTCCTGTCCATACTCACTACACACAGCATACACCACCCACCACCACCACCACCCCCCTGGCAGCACGTGTCTACACCGGTGGTTCTCTTCCTTCCTTATGTTGTACTGGCCCCCAGCCAAAAAATTATTTCATTGCTATTTCATAGCTGTACTTTTGCCACTCCGATGAATTATAATGTAAATATCTGATATGTGCTATATCTGATATTTGATCTCTGTGAAAGAGTCTTTCTACCCTAGGGGTTGCAACCCACAGGGTGAGTAACAATGACTACCACCTACTGAAAGATATAGTGAATTGCTTATATTTTGTAGGAAAGTAACAAATGACACATGCTTTGAAAAACGGGCATACAGCTACTTATCTTTTTGATATGAAAATGAAGTACTGCCATGTATTGCTTAGTACGGTGAACCATTTTAAGAGACAGGTCTTTAAGCAATTTCACCGTTTTGTGAGCTAACAGTGTATCAACATAAACCTAAATGGTACAGGTCACATGTTTGGCAAAGCATTTTGACAAGCAAGAAACATGGTGAACAGAAGGAGTCTGAGGATTCTGCTGGCATAGCTTATTATTTTAATGTAACTTACTTTAATGAAAGAAGTAATCTATCCTGAGACACTGACAGAGTATAGCATAATACATAAGCAATAAATTTACGATCAAGTATCATATACTGCCTGACTGAATGCACTATGTGTCTGTATGAGCAATAGACAGCATCTCCACCATCACGTACTGAGCTACCATGATATAATGTCCCATCATCAGGTCATATTTCTAGTCCATGATGTCTACATTATTACACAGAACATGACTATACTTTAAATTATACGCATTTGTTTCTTGTGTGTATGTAAATATATATGTATATGTGTGGGCA
The DNA here is from genome assembly GCA_033318265.1 of Phyllotis vaccarum. Classification (NCBI taxonomy): domain Eukaryota; kingdom Metazoa; phylum Chordata; class Mammalia; order Rodentia; family Cricetidae; genus Phyllotis; species Phyllotis vaccarum. The sequence continues at coordinate 17,449,219 of JARWLC010000007.1, forward strand.
CAAACATACCACAGTGCCTGAGTAGAGGTCAAAATTTTCAGGAGTTGGCGAGATGGCTCTGTCCTCTGATATTCCAGTCTATTTTTATTAAATATATAATATATCACCCCAGGAGTTGCTTCTCTTCTTCTACTAGGTGGGTTCTGGGATTCAAACTCAGGTCCTTGGGCTTGGTGGCAAATACATTTACCCATTGAGCCACCTCACCAGCCTCATGATTATAATTTAAAGGAATCTTTATCTTTTATGGAATAAGAATACAGATCAGTGGCTACTTTCTTTATAACCATAAATGCTTTGTGCATCATTCAGGAAATCTGGGTAGCATACTTTAGAGATTTATTTCATTGTTTATGGTGTGTGTGTGTGCGTGTGTGTGCACATGCCCATGAAAGCAATATTCCAAGTATTTTATATGCACTGCCCCATCAAATCCTTACAGTAATCATATAAGGTAGATACCCATATTATTCATAAGTAGAAAAAATATTTCTACTTGTGAATAAGCACAAGTCCTACAGACTTCAAGCATTTTTTAATAATAAGATTCTACAGATTTGCACATCAAAAGAATTTTCAAAATTTCCAAACCTTAGCTTTTCTCAAGATCTCCCTTTCTGTCACCATCCAGCCTCACAGTTTTCCCCAGGACTCTGTCCAGGGACCTCTTTCTAGTTCAGCATCTCTACTTTTACATTTCTAAAACCACCTTGCATCCAAATGACACTTGACATTCCACCCAGACCCCATCAGGATTGACTGACTTGATGAACACATTCACAGCTGTAAGACCAAACTCACCTGTATGTGTGCAACTGTTTTCCCAAAAGCTTTCCTTTGCTTAACATAGTTCCTGGTTTCTTCAAACATGAACTCACAGGCAGAAATTGCCAAATCTGCAATTAACAGCCTCTCCTAGAACCCCCAAATTAAGCAGTAAGAATTATTGCATAAATGATTTTTCATACCATTTCAATAATTCCTATACATGATTTTTTATAACAAAATACTAAAGATTAAGTCTTAACTTACATCTTAGCTCTAAAAAAAGGCTCCCACAGGGGTCTGTGGTTATTGTAACATACATAAGAACAGTGCTAAGGTGTTTAGTTTTTATCTATACCGGCTTTACCACACAGATGCAATTAACTCACACAGATGATTGCTTTTCCTCATCATCTACTACAGAGCAGGGCATCTGTGGAGCATTTTCCTACAACATCTTCAAGTACACAGTTCAAATTCTACCAGTTAGTGAAAAAATAGCTTTAGTCACCAAATTCCACCATGCTGGGGATTTCTTATTCTACTTTGGTACTGGAGCCACTGGATTTTGTCATGTTTAACTGGAACCACAGCCAGGCTCATAACCAGGTGAACACACTCATGCTAGCATGTCAGCGCCAACAATTAGACAATTAGAATCCAAAATCACAGACTCAAAGACTGCAATTTGAAGGACTTTTCTGTTTAACACCTTCTCCCTTATGAGTCACAGTTATTTACCACCTGCCAAACAGTCTTGCTTTACAAAGAACTGTAAATTCTTTACTTAAGATGAAGCCAAAATCATCCCAAGGAAGAATTACAGAAATAAAATAGCTATTTTCCTTTCTTTTGTTACATTTTGGTTGGATCCTGCTGAGATCAGTTCCTTACTTATCTAACCTGTAACAGTGTTCTTTCTTCATATGCAACTTTATAATCAGATGCCTACTGTGGTGTAAGCTTGACATGTGTGATCTATACAGCTCTGTACTCTATTCTGCTCAGTATCTAACCGGAAGCATCTAACCGGAAGATGGCAACATTAGGCATTAATACCTGTGGGAGCTCTTGCATGAGATAGTAGAAACCTTTATTCTCTTCCCCAAGTAGGGCGCTAGCTGGCAGTCGCACATCTTCAAAGAATAGTTCTGCTGTGTCCTAAGAAACATTTATCAAGCAGAGAATGAGCCACTAGTTTCCCAGTAACCCAATAACATTCACAAGCCCCACAGAAGAAGAGACAAAGAGCAAACTGGGATGGACTTGGAGATGGAAGTGAGCCATAAACCAGGGCATTTTTATCTAATTCTACCTCATTCCGTGGTGTGTAGCTTTATCACTGTAATACACTGTCTGTCATTAGGTTTTGACACTATCTGGTTCTCTAGGTCCTGGGAAGTTAGAAATTCTAACACACATTAAACAAAACATGTTTTCTGGTAATATATACCAAAATACCATTATTACTTCATAACCTAAGTTCAACAGATGATTTATGAACAATTACAAAAGCTAACTTCCCCATTTCTAAAACATATTCAAAACTCCCCAACTCCTTTCCATTGCTGAGTATGACAGAAGCAAGAGCTTCACTGAAAAAAGTCTCCACCATCATTTCTGAAAACACTGCTTTCTGACTGAGAGGAAACACTCAATTGCTGGAATCTGATCCATGTGGTCACTTACCTGAGCTTTCATTCCCATCTTGTGCAGCTTCCGGCCCTTGATAAACCCTTTCATCCCATTCTCCACCAAGAAAAGGCTAATGCCATGGGCGGGCGAGCGAGCCTCACGATTGGTAATGGCAACTACGATCACAAGGTCACTTAACCAGCCATTAGTGATGAACACCTGCAGAAATCAAATGCACTGTGATGCCCTGTACTATTCTGGTCCATGTGCAAGCTAATACGGGGGGGGGGGGGGGGGGGGGGGTTGGTTGACATGTGCAGGAAGGTACCCCTACAGGCAGAAACTACCCTGTCTGTGCACACACAGATGCCCTGTTGACAGAGAGGTTAGTAAACAGCAGGGGATCACCGGTGTAGTACTGAGGTGTACGCATTTCTCTATTTATCTGACAAATGAGAATAGGAAACTAATAAATAATGTCTCTAAAATAAAAGCAAACTTCCCATTCACTTGGTAAACTGAATTTTAGAGGGAGCTACAAAGATGAAAATGAATTTTTTTTGTAAGTAATTTAAATATCCTCTTAAGTTAACAGGTTTTGAAAAGACAGTTTGGGGTAGTGTATTATTATTATTATTATTATTATTATTATTATTATTATTTTATAAAGATTGATTACTTCATAATGTCCTAAATAAAGAAAGCATTGTAGTTAAGTTTTGTGGGGGTGTGGAGGGGATGACAGCAAGCCAAACAGGAAATATGAGCTGACAACCCAAAGCAATTAGTAACTAACACCTCCTTCTGAACCCTGCTGGGTCATCTCCATATTCATGGCGCAGTCACCCCTACCTCACCCACTGAAAGTGCAAAGCTGTCTGTCCTGCATTTTTGGTGAGACAGGATCTCACTAAGCGGCAGACCTGGACTTGTTAAGCTGCCCAGGCTGGCCTAGAATTTAAAAGCTTTCTGGTTCAGCACATTGCAGAAAAAAAAAAAAAAACTGAAAAAAGAAAAGAGGTTGTGTATCTCCATGGCCAGATAAGCCACACTTCTTGATATGATCTAGACCAGTACGCCTACCTGGATTCCACAAAATGACTCATGACAACCCTTCCCACCCCATACTCCTACCCTTTAATATTAACTTATCTTCCACTATAATGGATGCTTTGATAAACTACGCTATCATCTCCTTCACATTCAACTCAGCATGACTCTTGATGGTCAATTTTCCTGTTTGAGCCTATTTACTTCTTTTCTGCAACTGCCATGACCTTTGCATTTTTTTCCCCAGCCCTTGTCAATTCTTGCCCAAGGTTCTATGACAGCTCTCACTAAAACTCTATCATCCATCAGAGGGACTGTTCTAGAAGGCAACCTGATCGCGTCATGTCCACACTCCAACATCCTTAAACAGCTAGGCTTCGAGACAAATTCTAAACCCTTAGAGCAGGCATATAAAACTCCCCACAGACAGACAGTAGTTTATACCTCCTCCCTCATTTCTCCTACTTTGCCTCCATTTTCTGTCCTCAGCTCTACGGGTTGCCTCACACATTCTAAAGCCTTCCAGACCCTGTGACTTTGAAAATTGCATTTCTTCCTCTTTGGAGGTCTTCTGTAACTCTGACAAAGTGACTCTTTACTCATCTGGGTACATATGACATCATCTAAACTTCTCAGTCCTCCACACTGAGGTAAGTACTCCTGATGCGCCATCAACTCATCACCATGCCAGGCTTAAATGAGAAGTTTGGTTTGGTTTTTAGAGCATCAAAACCAGGGCCTTGAACATAGTAGGCACACTCTCTCCCACTGAGCCATATCCGCCCCTCTCTAGGACACTATTTCTTAAAGTATATTTGAATAACGTCAGTGATTTACAATAGTCTGTAGAAGGAAATTTTCTAGATATACTGGCTTCAAATTTTTGAGACTTTGAAACGCACACTGGCATATCAAAGAATGATAAGTTCTCTATATTCCTTCAAATTTATTTGGTAGTGCAGCTGCTGTTTTCTAGTACAGGAATTACTGATGTCAAAGAACAAACTGACTAGACATGGGCAACATAAACTAGGAATTCATATTGTAAGGAACCTGACAGGAACACATTATTACTTGATTTTATAAAGATAAAAGCATTAGATTAAAGCAAATTGAAAAAATAAAATAAAATAAGCCCAACAAGGTTATAGATGCTTGGAATGTCAGCACTTGGGCAGATAACACAGGAGGGTCATGAGTTCAAAACCATCTGGGCTTGACAGAGAGACCCTGTGTCAAGCAAACAAACAAACAAACAGCCCAAACAATAACAATCCCCCCCCCCCCCCCCCACATACCACCACCACCAAAGTGATAATATTTAGCATTTGAGAAGCCCTGGGCTCAAACCCTTACACCAAAAAAAGCAATCAAACGAGAAAATTCATCCACAAAGGGGCCTTATATTAAAGACAAACATCTTTCCTCAACATTCAGTCAGCTGGAACATCTCTCCTCAGGATGCACTTGCTCTTGAGCCACTTGCACCTGTTTGAAGAGCCCTCCACATCTATGAGGAAGCTGATGCGGAGAACTGGAGAGCTCTGGAAATCCTGTCACCTCCACTTTTATCTCGTAAGACCTCTTCAAGCTTCCAATACTGTTAGAAAGCTTTCCTCCCAACCCTTCTTCTTCTCATTTTATTTTATGTGTTTGGGTGATCTTTGTTGCTGCTGTTGTGGGGATATTTTCAAATAAAATAAAAATATTCGAGCTATCAGAGGGATCTACCTACAGTCAGTCTAGGAGGATCAGACAGTGGTAACTCACACCTTTAATCCCAGCACAGGAAGTATCCTGGGAGTGGTGACCTATGCCCTTAATCCAATCTGAGTTTGAGATCATCTTAGTTTACAGAAGGAATTCCAAGCTCCCAGGCAGGCAGTGGGCAGTGGTGGGGCCATGCCTTAACTGAGCGAAGAAAGTATTTAAGGCAAGTGTAGAAAGACAGAGGAGGCAGAAGAAGCCAGGAGTGAGGCTGAGGAAGCTGGAAGACAGCTGGGTGTTTACTCTCTCTGATATCTCCGACTTTCCCAGAGCTTTGGCCCTGAGTCTCCTTTATTCCTGCAACATGCTGCTGTTGTTTTTCTTGCATGTGTGCCTGTGCACATGCATGAAGCATCCACAGAAGTCAGAAGATGGCATCAGACTCCCTGGAAGCGGACTTACGGCCAGTTATAAGGCACCATGTGGATGCTGTTAATGGAACCTAGGTCCCTAGAAGAGGGGCCAGTACCCTTAACCATTGAACTATCTCTCCAGCTCCCTCTTAATCTTCGTCATAAAATTTATTTACTTATCTGTTTGTTTATCCACATATCTGTCAAGTTCTTCCTCTATCTCTCTCCACCTTGTTCTTTTAAGGCAGGGTCTCTTCTCAAGCCTGGGGCTTGCATTTCCCACCTATGCTAGTAGCCAGTAAAAGCCTCAGTGACCTCTAGTCTCTCCCCTCTTCAGGGCAGGGCTTTAAAGTGTGCCTGGAGCCATATGCCTTTCATCAGCCCACCACTATTTGTCCCACCTGGAGGCAATAAAACCTTATTTTCATTGTGGCCTGCATTGTGTGTGGAGGGTCAAACAACATGGAATGTAGAAGAGGCTAGTTACAGACTCTGCCAGTCCCCTCAAAACTGTCAAGCAATTCCTGCATAAGTTCCTAGACTGATCATATCGTCAAACTATATGCAGTTTTTAGACACTGGTACCCGCGGCCTGTTTACACAGAGAAGCTCTTCTTTACAAACCTTACTTCCATTGAGAATCCAGTCACTCCCAGACCTTTTGGCATTTGTTCTTACTCCTTGTAAGTCACTATGATGGAAAACAAAGTCAGTCAATTGGTAATAATCAAACTATACTAAAGCTATTATGTTAAGTCTCATGTAGTAAAAATCCTAATATTATAAATGGTCACAGAATTGCACTAAGGACAGCTCTGATATATTTTCAGAATTTTCAATGAATGAACATATGAGGGGTAAATGGACTAAGCAGACTGAATACACCCCAGAGAAGCCCAACTACATCTAAGAACTTCCAACTACACATTGGGGACATTTCAAGTCTTGATATCTCCCTAAGTTATGAATCAACATTACTTACTGCCTCTATTTGGTTCCTATTACTATATTGTCATCAAAGTGTAGGCATTTAGAAGACAGGGTCTCAGGAAACAGCTCCATAGCTAAGATACTTGCTGCTCTTCTAGAGGGTCTGGGTCTAGCTCCCCAGCACCCTATGGTGGCTCACAGCCTAGTCTTCAAAAATAACTTCTATCCTAAATGAGCATTCTTAAATTATAACCTTCTAATATTTTTACTGCATATAAACATACACACACATATATATAATTAGAACCATACATAATTTTGATTTTTCATATGTAGTATTTTTCTGTGAAATAATTTTTTTGTTTGTTTGATTTTTTTGAGACAGGACCTCTATTATGTTGCTCCAGCTATCCTGAAACTTGCTTATAAAGCAGGCCAGCCTTGAACCCACAGAGAGTCACCTGCTTCTGGGCTAAAGGCATACGCCATACCCAGCCCTGTAAGATAATTTTCATTTACATAAGAGTATTTTTAAAGTACATTACATGCTTTACTTAATAGTGTGTGTACGTGTGTGTGAGTGTGTTTGTGTGAGTGTATGCGTGTGTATGTATGTGTGAGTGTGTGTGTGTATATGTATGTATATGTGTGTGCGTGTGAGTGTGTGGGTGGGTTCATGGGTGCGCGTGCACGCTTGCTCATGCTACTACAGCATGCGTGTAGAGGTCAGAGGTCAACTTTTAGGACTCAATTCTCTTCCACCATATGAATCATGGGAGGAAATTAAACTTAGGTTATCAGGCTTGGTGGCCAGGCATCTTTACCCATGAGCCATCTCACCAGCCCAAGCATTAGTTTTTTATTTTCATTAATATTCTACAATGAATAGCACAGTGTATAATTAATCCACATTACATTATTGTATGTAATCTTTGTATTTTTATATCTAGGGACCTTAACAAAATATTTTCTATATGAGGCTAAATAATACTACCCACCACCACAAAGACCCCAGGTCCTAAGCAGGGATACCCTACCTTACATCATCTAGAAAAAGGTTCTGACAGATGTGGCCAACTAAAGGATTTCTGAGGCAGAAAGATTATCATGGATTATCTGGATGAGCTCTAAATATCACAGATATCCTTGGGAGAGGGACAAAGTGAGAAAAGGAACGGGCAATGTAGCCCTAGGTAATAAGCCAAGGAACACAGGAGCCTCCAGAAGAGAGGGGTAAGGAGTGAGTGCTTCCCTCAACCCTCTAGGGGGTACATGACCCAGCTAAAGCACTGATTTGGGACCAAAGGTCCCAAATGTGGATTTCTAGCCCCCAGAATTGTGAGAGAAACTCATTTAAAAGACTAAATAATGTTGAATCCCAATGTTACAATTTTCATCATTAGGATCCGTTCCTAAAATCGGTCCATGGCTTCTTAAAATAGTTGTTCCAGATAGATGACTCAGAGGTTAAGAGCACTTGCTCCTCTTGCAGGACCTGGGTTCAGTTCCCAGCACCCACAGCAGGCTGTTCACACAGCAGCTCCAGGGAATCAGACACCCTCTTCTGGCTTCCATGGGTACCCACACACACCAGACATAAACACACAGACACAAACACATAAAACAAACAAAACCTGGTTGTTCCATGTAGGGACATAATCAGGTAAGAATGGTAATGAACTAGGTGAGCGGCTTGACCTTTAAACTTGTCAGATACATGAAACATTATAAATGGTTTAACCATATACAACCCGGTAATGACAAGAACACCCTCATAGTATCCTTGAGTATTTCCTCAGTTTCCTGATTTTAACACTGAGAGCTGGAGATTTTCACATCACAGATCTGGTGCCATAATATCCCAAATCAATTTGGTGGATGTGCTTCTTTTAAAAAGCATACTTCCCCATTTTCTCTTTTCTCCTGTGGGGACCAAAATAATTCTCTACCTTATATGAATTATCACTGAGCGAGAATTACTATGAGGAAAGTGTGAAAACACTTATAAAAACCGACAGCATCATGCGGATGAACATAAGTAAATACAAAGGAGTCCCTATGAACACAGAAGGGGAAGGGCTGGCGAGATAAAATGGTTTCCAGCGACAGCAAACATTTGAAACAATTATCATCTTTACTACTGTGTATTTAAGTGGCTTGCCAGGGCCTGCATCCCTCGTAGGGCCCATTCCCTTCCTCTATCTTTATGTACATTCCACTGAGGTTGCCAGGCTTGCAGCAAAGCAAGCACCTTTATCGGCTAAGTCACCTCATTGGTCCAACAATGGCAACCTTCCGGTGTAGGCCAAATCCAAGTGGTCAACCTATCTCTGAAATCAGGCAAAACAAATCCTGTCCCACCTTTCTTATTTGCTCCTTCACATATATGTATCCTTGCATCTCAACATCTTGACATTCATTCTATTCAAAATGTCTCTCTGTAAAATGTACAGCCTCAGCAGCCTGTGTTCAAGAGTTTCAAACAGGTTTATTTAACAGCCCGTTCAACACATCCCACTTAAAATGTACCACGCGAAAGACTCACCTCATACACTACTGTGTTTTCATTATACCACACTGATATCTTGAAAATAGCAGATACTACAGATGCTTTGCTATAATTTGTGTGTGAAAATGCCTTGTTTTCTGACTGTGGTTCCACATTGTGAATTATGCTATGTTCACTTTCATCTTGTAGACAGCTCAGAATCGCATATAAACTGAAAGCAGTCACCTAGTACCCACAGAGACTTGAAAAACTGGTCCTAGGACCCCTATTCCCAGATATCAAAACCCACAGATAGCTGCATAGAACCTATATGCATGTGCACATACTTGAAATTTTGATTGCCAGATTATTTATAGAATCCAAGCCAATGTAAATGCAATGTGAATGCTTGCTTTGTTTTCTATCAAGTCATGACAATAATGATAAGAAAAATGTTTACAGATGTGGTACAGATGAAAATACTTTTTCAAATATTTTCAATCTGAGATTATATAATCCATGAATGGAGAACCCATACTTATGGAGAGCTATGGAGTATACCTAGCAAATATCTTCTCTTAGGATACTGCTTCTGAGAATTCAAAAGCAGCTTCATGTTGACTCACCTTCCAGCACCAGGCTCGGTCATTGCTATGGCGCCAATGCACTTGCCCGCTGTCATCTGGGGGATGAAGTGCTCAATCTGTTCTTTTGTGCCATAATTTGCAATGTAGGGCATGACAATATCTGAATGAAGACTGAAGCCAGGGCCTGTGCAATTTGAGTATGCTCTTAAAACAAAAAGACAGGAAAACGGAACCATGAAATAGCTATTTGGTTGTTTTAAGTTTCTCTAATTTTCTGTTTTACTGAATAATGTAAATATTAAAGGCCTCACTGTGCTGGATGGCAATGGCCTGCCTTCTTATAAGCCTATGACCTTCCGGAATGGTATCTTTGTAATGGTATCTTTGTTTCCAGTAAGCTTTTAACTGTGGCTCTCACATAGTAATGGTGCTTCAGGAGCCCTCTATAGGTACTCATTTGATGAATCAAGAGAGAAATACTGACCACCTGCAATTACATTACCCTGACCCTGCAACTGTCTTATTATGGAGAACAGCTGAGAGATATATTATAATGTAACTGTGGTCAATTTATGAACTTTCTGCTTTATTGTTTTTCTCATCAATTTTATAATTAAGCCCCACAGCTTACAATTTTCTTCAAATTATGTTCTTAAATAGATGTAAGTATTCTAAATTATTATGTTGAAAAACTTACATACTTCTCCTCCCACTGTGGTACAATTTAAATTGCACCATAAAAGTCAGACGTAAGGACCTGAGAGCAAAGCTTCCCCTTTTCCTGATACACTCTGTTCTCACAGTAAATTCCCCTGAGCGCCCCGGGGTACATGTTCATTCATTTTTCATATACTTATTAAGATTAAAAAAAATGCTCATTTTTCTAATTCTTAATGCAACTAATGCTGAATGAATGTGTTACCTTCACAACTATCTTGTCATTATTGGGTATCAGGATTTGTCAATTTCCACAAGTTTTGCAGATAGGAAAAATGATAATTCCTGGTTAACATAATTTATGATTGATTACCTGGTAGTGAGAAAGAACTGCTTTCCTTGAATAAAATCGAAGTGCATTTCCCCTACATGAGCTGTTGCTTCAAACTTCAGCCACTTCAGCTGAACTCTCTATGTATTCTTACAACGTAACTTTTGGCATAATTTAATGAAATATTTTCCAATCTGCTATACTCTTTGGGGAAGGGGGAGATAAAGCTAACAAGAAATAAAGAATGAAGTTATCTTTTTAACTTTGTTTATTTGTTTCGAGACAGGGTTTCTCTGTGTAGTCCTGGCTGTGATAGAACTAGCTGTCTGTCAACCTGGCTGGCCTTGCGCTCCGAGATCCCCTTACCTCTATCTCTGCCATGCTGGTATTAAAGGTGTATACTACTGTGCTTGGCTGGTTTTGTTTTTTAAAACAGCTTCATGGTAGGTGGCTCCAGCTGGCCTAGGACTCTGTGTTAAACAAGCTAGCCTCGAACCCTCAGCAATCTCCTTGCTTCTGTCTCCTGCATGATAGGATTACAGGTGTGTTCACGCCTGGCCTATCAAGAGCATCTAGTTCAACAATGTAAAAGGACTTTAAAAGAATGGATTATCTTCCTACATCCAAGACTGAGTACACACAGGGTGTCCATCTCCCATATTTTACCCTGAATTTTCAGTCTTCCAAGAACTTCAGAAAGTATTCTCATTATCACTTCAGGAAGGAAAACTTACAAAGCAAGACTCCCCTTCAGATATCTCCCTACTTACTGCTCTTCCCAAGTCACTGCTGTTGAAAACAGGTCTCCACCAATACCGCCATGCTTCTCTGCAATGTTGACGCCAAGCAGCCCTTGCTTGCCAGCTTTCTCCCACAGCTCTCTACTCACTTCTCCAGCTTTCTCCCATCTGCAAAGACAAACCTAAAGTCAAACAGATTTCCTGAAAAATTACGTAAACAGCCATACTAGGAACTTGACATTTATGCAGGAACATGTCCTTAAAGTAACAGATGACACGGGCCACAGACCTTTCAACATGTCCTTTCTCCTTTTTCATTCCTTATCATTGCCACTTCTTGCCCCTTCTGATCTACTTACTACACCTATAATTTATACCCAACACACTCATGTGTACCTAATGCTCTAGGGTACAACCTTAGTTTTATCACATAACCATTAGATCTCTCTAACAGGACCTGTAAAGATTTTCCATATATTTCCTTTAAAATGCTGAATCTTAACTGGGCACAGTGGTGCACGGCCATTAATCCTAGCAGTGGGAATAAGAGGCAGGTGGATATCTGTGAATGTGAGGCCAGCCTGGTCTGTGTAGAAAGTTTCAAGCCAGCCAGGGCTACATCTGTCTCAAAAGAAAAAAAAAAAAATCATAGAATCTGTTCTTAAATAATATTTAAAACCCATTTTCAGTTTAGTAAAATTAGTGAATTGTGAAACAAAACAAAATTCTATTTTAATACAAATGAATTTTTGTTTAATAATAAAATAATTAATGAAGAGATAATAGTAAGGGGGCTGAGATGGCTCAGTGGTTAAGAGCAGAATTTAATTCCCAACACCCACACAGTGGTTCATAGCTATCCTTACACGCAGTTCTAGGATACACAGGATACACAGAAATGTATTCGACCAAAACACTCATACACAGAAAGAAATCTATAAGACTTTTTAAAAAGTGGTAAAAATATTTAGAGGTGGCCAATGACCTACCAAGATGCACTATGTTGAATACTTTAATCTATAAGGGAAAAAGAGAAACTATAAAATGGACCAAGGATTTGACAATTAACCATAGGTTTGGGGATTTGTTTGTTTTTTAAAATGATATTCTTAAGTTCCCTTGTAAATCCACAAACTTTTCACTCTTGAACAATACACTTTAAAAGGCCAAATGCAGTGTCACAAGTTTATAGCCCCAGAGAAAATACTTGTTCATAAGGATTCAAGACCAGCTTGGGGAAAATAGTGACACATGAGGACTTGAAAAATAAAATTAATATTAACAATAATAAGGTGTTTACAAAACCTAGAAATCCTACATATGATCTCAACAGTATTGTGATAAAGAATATTAAATAGACAGAGAAAGGATTTTTTGTGTCATATGTATAGCACTCCAGGAAAGAAAGGGTCCTTTCCATTTATAATGTTAAGGTGGGGAAGGAGAGCACTTACTCTGCATGGTAAGGAATTACTTCTTCTTGAAAAAACTTCCTTACACTTTCCCGGAAAATGTCATGCTCCTCAGAAAAGATTCTTCTGATTCCAATATCAGTTAGTTTTTTAGCAGAAGGGGTTTCCAGACGTGCTTCTGCCCCAGAATGAGCGCATCTTAAAGAAACATACATGAAGAAAATTAAATCAACCGTTGATATGGGAATGTCTTTCTGTATGCTGTGAATATCAATCTTTAAATAAAGGAGATGTTTTGGCCCATGACAGGCACCATAGAAAAAGTAGGAGGAGAAATCAGAGCATAGGTAGGAGGAGCAGGGTGGAGTCGGGCAGACCAAGCTGAAGCCCAAAGGAGCAACATGTAAAGAACACAAGTGAGCCACAGGCCACGTGGCAGACCGATTAATGAGAATGGGTTGATTTAAGATGTAAGAGCTAGCTAGCAATGTGCCTGAGCCATAGGCCAAACAGCATGAACTTAATATAAGAGTCTGAGTCATTTTGGGGGACCTGAGCAGTGGCGGGCGGCTAAGGGGTCTGGCGCGGCAGGTCTGTGGGTCTGGGCCTCTGGCTGCCCGGGACCAAGAAACCACAATGCTACAAACCATTTCTCTTGATTTCCAAATGAATGCCAGTGCCCAACATGGAACCCTGAGATGGACTTCCCATAGGACCTCCTCCTTACCTCCCAGATCCTATCTCAGAACTCTTTCCCCAGCCCTCCTGCCACAGTCAAAAAGAAAATAGCACTTTGTCACAATTGAACTGTTTCTGGTCTTCTGAAGAAATCTGCAAGGTGGTCATGCCTAGATCTAACCACACATGTGAGGTGAGTACAATGTTTCCAAACAGCATATGAACTAAACTGCATAAAAGCCAAACACTACAATAGAATAACCATGGTAAATAAATTTTCCTGCCACATACAATTTTTAAAGTGATACAAACCCTCCCACAGTAGTAATGTATCCAGAATCAAATTTCCAAATAGCAGGAGCATAAGATGTGAACTGTTGTCAATGTCACAGTCACACCACAGAGTCAATCAGAATGTTCAAGGCTCGGTGTGAGTGTGTATGGGATTCTGTAGGCTCTTTAGCGGGGCTTCCCTCTCCCTGCCACCCTTCTCCTTCTCTCCTCACAGGGCATATAAAAGCTTTCCCTCAGTGCCCTCAGTTCCGATGTATTCAGGGTTTTTGTTTCTGAATTCCTTTGCACATCTTCAAGTTCACATCTAAATAAAACTTTTTTTTTTTTTTAAAGAAAAATTATCTTTATTTGAAAGCAAAAATGTGGATTTTAAGAACAGGGTTAGTTCACTCACCCTGGTCCTTGTCCTTCACCATGATGCCAGTGATAATTCTCATGCCTGACAGTGTGTTCTGGTCCATGCATTTAGCATGGCCTGAGAGCGGGTTTCAGCAGGTATTCTGGATCCTTCTTGGACTCTCAGAGAGAGGCACTCATTCTATACATTTACTCAAAGCAGTTGCCATCGGATACAAAGTCCACCACAAAGTAGCCAATGAGCTCCGGGGAGAGTCAAGGAGTTAATGCCCAAACAAGATAAAGATCCAACAGAAGAGTTAAAGACCAAGCCCTTGAAGAATAGAGACCCCAACATGGTAAAAGTCAAAGAAGCCAGGGATAAAGAGCCTATTTCAGCATGATAAAGGCTACCTATGATAACCTACAGCCAGCATCATGCTAAACAGAAAAACTCAACCATTCCCACTAAGATAGGATGAAGATAGAGTGGTTGTTTTTACTCCTGCTTAATACAGTGCTTGAAAACATGGATAGAGCAATAAGACAAGAAAACAATATAAATAGTATGTAAACAGGAAAAGAAGTTCAAGTACCTCTATTTGCAGATGGCATGAATCTAACCTAAGAGACTCTAAAGGTTCCACCACAAAAACCTCTCAGCGCTAATAACCGCTTTCAGCAAAGTAGCAAGATACAAAATTAACACACAAAATTCAGCGGTTTCCTAATGCTAATAATAAACGTACTGTAAAAGCAATCAGGGAAACATTCCCATTCACAGCCCAGGCACGTGCGCGCGCGCACACACACACACACACATCTAGGAATAAACTTAATCAAGGAAATAAAAGACTTCTACAATGGAGACTTTAGGACACTGAGAAACGAAACCAAGAATAACAGCAGAAGGTGGAAGGACCACCTATGTTCCTGGCTCCATAGAATTAATATTATGAAAATGGTTATCCTATCAAAAAAGCCATCTACAAATTCAATGCAACTCCAACAAAACTCCTGGGCTAGTCTTCAAAAAAATATGTTAAAAATTTATATGTTGAAAAAACATTATATGGAGAAACAAAATACCAAAGATGGCCAAAGCCATCCTGAACAGAATGCCGCTAGAGGTTCCCCCCACACTTCATCTCAAGATGTAGGACATAGGCATAGGAATGGAAACAGCGTGGTAACGGCAACAGAACACACACAGAGAATAGAGCATGGGATGCAAATGTAAGTGCAGGCAACTCCAGTTATCTGACCTCTGGTAAAGATCACGAAAGTATACACTGGGGAAAAGACAGCATCTTCAGTCGATGGTGCTGGGACCCATAGAGAAGACTAAAACTAGATTCTCATCTCTGACCCTGCACACTGCTAAACTCCAGGTGATCAAGCAGCTCGGTACAAAGATCTGATATCTTGAGGCT
Source organism: Phyllotis vaccarum (assembly GCA_033318265.1). NCBI lineage: Eukaryota > Metazoa > Chordata > Mammalia > Rodentia > Cricetidae > Phyllotis > Phyllotis vaccarum. The sequence continues at coordinate 17,464,675 of JARWLC010000007.1, forward strand.
CCCAGAGGAAAAAGTAGGAGGTACGCTTCAAAACACAGGTATGGTTAAGGGTTGTCTAAAGAGGACTTTGGTAGCACAGAACACGGAACTAAGACCAACCACCAACAACAAATACAATCCCATAAAACAAAAAAACGCTTCTGTTCAGCTAAGAAAACGGTCAATGAAGTGAAGAGGCGACCCACAGAATGCAAAAAACCTTTGATAACTCAACATCTGACAGAGGCTTAGTGTCCAGAATACTCACAAAAAAAGCCAAGCAACCCAATTACAAAAATGGATTATGAAACTGAATACAAAGATCTCAAGAGAAGACACATCTAAACAGTAAAGGCATAAAAAAGTGTTCAACAGCCTTAGCCATTAGGAAATTGCAGATTAAAGCTAATTTAAAATTCTACCTCACTTCAAATCATCACGGCCATCAAGAATACAAAATGACAAGCTGGGAGTGTTGGCACATGCCTTTAATCCCAGAATTTGGAAGGCAGAGGCAAACTCTGAGTTCGAGGCCAGCCTAGCCTAGTCCAGGACAGCCAGGGTTGTTACACAGAGAAACCCTATCTTAAAAAACCAAAACCAAAAAAAAAAAAAAAAAAAAAAAAGGAAGCATTCAAAATAACTAACCCTGCCTGGGATGTGGGGGAACCATTAAAAACTGTTAGCGTGGACACTAGAAACAAAGCTACCATATGACCTTCGCATGTACCCAAGATGCTGTATCCCACCACAGATTACTTTTTCCTTTTTATTTATTTTACATCCAGACTTCACCAGAGTTTCCCTTCCCTCCTTCCCTCCTTTCTATCCCCCCTCCACCTCTCCTCAACCACGACCTCCCAATCCACTCCTCCTCTGTTTCTGTTCAGAAAGGAGAAGGCCACCCATGGGTGTCAAGGAAGCATGGCATATCTGGTTGTAGTAAGAAAGGCACGTCCTCTTGAATTAAGGCTGGGCAAGGAAATCAAATCAGAAGAATAGGTTCCCAAAAGCCAGCCAAAGCCTTAAGGACAGCCTCTGCCCCCATTGTCAGGAGTCCAACAAGTAGACCAAGCTATACAACCATCACATATATGCAGAGGGACTAGGTTGATCCCATGGAGGCTCCCTGGTTGTTGGTTCAGACTCTGAGTTCCTAGGAGCAAGATTAGTTGATTCTGTGGGTTTTCTTGTGATGTCCTTGGCCCCTCTGGCTCCTCAATCCTTCCTCCCTCTCCTCAGCATGATTCCCTGAGTTTGGGCTAATGTTTGGCTATGGGACTCTGCAGCTAATAGTCACAGATGAGTAAATACATACCATCTTTGTCTTTCTGGGTCTGGGTTACCTCACTCAGGATAATGTTTTCTAGTTACCATTTGCCTTCAAACTTCCTGATGTCTTAATTTTTAATAGCTGAGTAATACTCCATTGTGTAAATGTACCACAGTTTCTTTATCCATTCTTCGGTTGGAGCGCCTAGGTTGTTTCTAGATTCTGGCTATTGCAAATAAAGCTGCTATGAACATAATTGATAAAGTGACCTTGTCGTATGATTGAGCATCCCTAGGGTCCAAGAATGGTACAGCTGGGTCTTGAGATAGATTGATTTCCAATTTTCTGGGAAACCAACATATTGATTTCCAAAGTATCACAGATTCTTACACAGCCACATTCATTCATACTCACAACCACCAGAAAATGGAATAAACGTATATGCCCATCAACAGATGAATGATGAGAATATGGTACTTTATCAGCTACTTTTCTGTTTCTGTGATAAGCTGCCATATCCACAGAAGAAAGGGTTTATTTGGGCTTATAGTTCTAGAAGGACAAGGGTCCTTCACCCTCCCGGCAGGAAAACATGGTAGTAAACAGGTGGCTGGGCAGGAAGCTGAGATCTTGAAACAAAAGAGAAAGCAAACTAGAAATGTCTACAGGACCCCTTCCCATCCTCCCCACCCTCCCCACTCTCCCCCCAACCCCACCCCTCCACCTCCACACCCCACACCCCCACCTCTCAGTGATTTATTTCCAACAGCAAGGCCACACCTCCTAAACCTCACTAGAGGCCCTAAACTCAAGACCAAAGTTTCAAAAGGTCAGAGAGAACAGGGCATAAAACCTGTAGGCGGACTCACAGATCATGACCATATCATATCAAGTAGACAAAAGTTTATTTTACTGTTAGATAAACACTTTAAAGTACATGTTTTCCATACAGATTTTCCATACATTGGTTTTCCCTCCATGTAAAAACATGGTAGGATTGGGATTCCATGCTTCTTTGATACAGAGGGGATCGTTTACTAATATAAAGACAGAACTTGTGTGTAAGTCTGTCTGGATCTGAAAACACTACACAAACATTTTCCAAATAATTTCTAGGCACAGAAAGAAATGCACAAACAATAAACACTTTCCAGTCCAGTTAAAGCTGCTCAACGGAGGCAGAGGGCAGAAAGCAGACCGTTTACTTGGCACTTAAGTTTGTTGGAGCATCTATTTTTCAGTTTTGAGACTGTACAGAGTAACAGGCTTCAGGAGGGTCTCTGGTTTCCTCTGCCTTTTAAGTCAGGGTCTCAGTACCAGCTCAAATCAGATCAAATTCATCTTGATCTGGTGGCCTAAGTGCAGCCACTTTAAAGCCTCATTTACATAAAAAAAGGAAGAAACTAAAGGAAACGAGGCACTAGGACACTCAGCCCTGGGAGCTGGCTATATGCATTTGCTCTGGGCTCCGCCTAGGCCTCACTCTATAAATGCTGAATCAGAAGCGTTCCAACAGGTTCATTATGCTCTTAAAAGTTTAAGAAACCCATGAAGGTAAAACTATAGCTCCCGACTCATTATTTTCCAGTGGTCTCTTTAAGGTACTCCCATACATGAATCTAAATAAGGTCATTTTGAGGTTCTCTAATTTTAAGTGCACGAAGAGCTGATCAGGAGTCATAACATCTCTTCCTTTTCTATAGAATAGAAAGCAATCCTTTCTTAAAGTCCTAGGAACTTTTCTCCCCAGAATGGCTAAGCATTACCACAACACTTTATGGAACTTCACAACAATGTGCTAATTAGCTCATTTAAATGCCCTGCCACCCTAATTAACAAGGCTTTGAGCTGCCAGTTTGCTTTATGCAATGAATGGATTTTAGGATAAGTTAAACTTTTGATCTCAACATAAACACCCTGAATAATCCCTAAAGCTCCATTAATCCCTCTACACTTAATAAGTTTAAGGATTTGCTAATAAATCTACAGTCAGTTTATCAGATGGGGCCCTCCGCTGGACGCGGGAGTCGGGATTGTAAATGTTGCACCCCGTCTTCCGGTCCACGCCTCCACACTCGGAGTCCCAAGTTCACTATCAGGTTTGACAGTCTCCAGCCTCCGTTCCAACTGGGCCAAAGGCCGCAGCTACCCGGTGGCAGCGCGCCCGCGGGGTGACCGTCCCCGCTTCGGGGCAACGGTTTGAAAGCCAGTTCCCGGGACATCGGGTAGGACGCGGGGCGGGGCCCGGCCCGGTGCGAGCATTGTCTTTGGGGGGGAGAGGGGGTGCCCGGCGACCCGTGGCGGGGAGCGGGTGGTGACACCCCGAGTTCCCCGCGCTGCACGGGGGAGCAGCCCCAAGTTCCGGAGACAAGGCCTGTGTCCCTTCCCCAGCCGCGACGTCCCGGTTCGGCCTTAGCTCGGCACACCCCATCCCTGGAATGCCGCGACCCCGGCTGCCCGCACCCCAGGCTGGCGTCGCACTCACCGGGCGGAGGGCGGAGGGCGTGGCGCAGAACGGGCGCTCAGGACGCGCAGGGAACGGAGGAGCAAGCGCGCAGCCATGGCGGGACACCGGGCGGAGGACTGGGCTCCGGCTCTGCAGCCGACGCTGGCGGGATGGCGGGGCGGCGGGGCGGGCCTCGGGGACAGCCAACTGCGGGCCGCAGGGCGGGGCCGTCTGCTCGGGCGGGCTCTGCGCCGGGTCCCGGGCGCCTCCCCACGTCCCGCTGCGGGACCCAGAGAGGGTTCGCGAGGGGTTCCTGACCGTGTGGAGCATCCAAACACCCCAGAGACCCACACAGACATGTGCATAAAATTCATTTCTAACTCTGGAAGTCTCACTTCACATAGACAAACTATATAAATACTCTCGACAGAGGATTATGCCTTTTATTTCCTTGCAAAAGTTTGTAGCTACTCTATGAAAAAAGAAAAAGAAATATATTTGGAACGGAAATAACTCAACAGTTGGTTCAATTCTCCAATAGTAGTTGAATTCGAATAGGGTTGTTTCTTTTTCTTTTGGGAAATTGCGTATGAATTTGACTTTTTTTTTTTTTTTGTAATGGGGAAATGCCTGAAAGGCTTTGAACTCTAAACAATGTCCAGATTAGATTTCTAAGGAGGCAAAGTAAAAGAGCTTTCTCAGTTAAGGAGAACAGTCACCGGATCTGAAATAATGAAATACTGAAAGAGAAAGATATTTTGTGCTAGAAATCAACAATAGACAGCTTTCAGAAAGAAAGACGTCAGAAATGTTTAAAGGGAAAGTTTTAGTACCTCACAGAACCAACAATCTGGGAAGACATGAAGTCTTGTTTACTCTTTTAATTTTTAAAAATATTTAAATTTTATTTTATTTTTTTTACTGTGTGTATCTGGGTGTGGTGAGTGTACATTTTGATGTGTATGCGTGGTGTGTGTGTGTGTGTGTGTGAATGCTTGTGGAGTCTAGAGGCCAAGCCAGGTGTCTTCATCAGTTGCCTGCTGGGTTTCCTCACAGAATCTGGAGTTTATAGATTTGGCTAGTGAATTCCAAAGATCATCTACCTTTCTCTGGTCTTCCTCTGGCTTGCTTGGCTTACAAACAAAGTCGGGAGAGTCCAGCTAATGCATGGGTGTAGGAATGGTGTAGGGGATTCAAACTCAGTTCTTCAGGTTAACTACAGCCTCCCCCCCCCCCCCCACACACACATATTGGAACCCCTCTCCCAGTTTCCTCAGATGTTTAGTCCCCGAAGTGCATGAACCACTAATTCCCTCTTAAGGTTGTGTCTAATGAAATGTCACAGCCCTTCAACTCTCAGAATGCTAGCTGTTTTAATTCTCCACTGTTGTGTGCACTAGCCTCTGCCTTTTTGAGGGATGGTCATAATGACCTTTTACAATCAAACACCCACACATCATACCTTTCTCCCTATTCAGTGAATTAATGCCAATATTAATGTGTCAGAGATCTGTCTACCTCTGCCTTCCAAACATACACTAATTAGCATTGATTCTGCCATTGGGAAACAGTGGCAGATTCAAGATGTGTGCTACCATGCACACCTTAAGTAAAACTCTTCAAAAATTTACAGTGTTTTCCAGTTTCAGCGAATCCCCAGTAATATCCTTTCCTTACAATGAGCTTTGATACCAAACCCCAGGCAGACCTGTTTTTTGTCTCCAGGTGCTGGGAATGGACTTGAGGGCTTTGCAGCCCCTAGGAGACACCCTCACACTGAGCCACACCGGCCCCTCCTAGGATAAGTCACACTGTCAGCTGACATGGAGAGCTTCTCATTGCCTGTCTCTGGTCTTTTTGGTTTGCTTAGTTTTAGTTTCATGTTCTTTTTTGCTTTCCCTTACCATTCATTTTCTAGAAGTATCTTAATCTGAGTGTTTGAGTTTTCTTTGCTTGGGTTTTTTTTTTTTTTTTTTTTTTTCCAGGTTTTCCTAGTAGCAGAGTTAATGCAAATTATGTGTGGCCTCGGTTAAGGTGGTTAAGGTCTTGTTCGCCAGGCTTCTTTATCATGAAGTTACTCTTTCCCTTTTAAAAATAAAACCAAGGAATCTCTCTCTCTCCCTCTCTCTCTCCCTTCCTCCCTCCCTCCCTCCCCCCTTGTGTGTGTGTGTGTGTGTGTGTGTGTGTGTGTGTGTGTGTGTGTGTGTGTATTACTGTGGCTAGAACTCAGGCCTTCCACATATATACAACAAAACAGCTTCTAAGAATAGAATCGGCTGTGATAAATGTTATAAGAAATTAAACAATACCAGGATTTCACAAGCCCCTGTGAGTTATTTATATTTCCCTTGTAGGAATATGGCACATATTTACTTGAGAGTTCTGCAAGTCATGCCTTTTTTAGAGAGTATGAGACAGAGTTTTTTGTTTGTTTGTTTTCTGTATTGCCCAGACTGATCTCATAAATATCTATACATTTAAGCAATCCTCCTGCTTCATTTGAGTGAGTAGACTACTGGCATTTACCACCATACTCAGGAAAGGGCATACTTTTATTAACTGAAATGTCAATGGTAGCCAGAGTCATATGCTAATGAATGTACCTGAGCTTGAGGCATTAAAAGATAATAAAGAAAAAGATGGGACCTGAGAAGTAACAAGTTGAGGAAAGCTCACCAGAAAGAAGACAGAAAGGGATAGATAGCCGGACCTAACTGGAAAGTTTATGTTGGGAACTAAGAAATCCAGTTAAATAGGTAGGTCATCTCAGGCTAATACCTTGGCAGAGAGCACCATGCCTCTGAGACTACCTGGATGGGAAGGTCTCTTCTTTAAGATTGTGGATTGGTGCTTGCAAAGAGCCAAGCACACAGACTTGCTGCAACCATTGGCAGGCAATTGTTGGCGGACAATATTTTTATAAGCATTAAATATCAAAACGAGTAGCTAAAGAATGTTTATGGCTAAGGGACAAAAATAACCCATTAGTTCACTCTTTCATTCCATAAATGTTGAATTTCTTCTAATCATAAAAGCATGACCTTTTATATAACATAAAATCCCTCCTTCCAAAGGGGCAGTTGCTACTCCTTTGAAAATGGGAGTCACAAGGGCTGGAGGGATGGTTCGGTGATTAAGAACACTGACTGGATTCAATTTCTGTCATCCACATGGTGGCTAGCTCCTTCTGTAACTCTAATTCCAGAGGATCCAAAGCACTTTTTGGCCTCCACAGGCAGTAGACATGCGGGTTGTGCACAGACATACATGCATATAAAATAAAATAATACTTAATATGATGTGAGATGTCTTTGTGTATGTTGCAAAAAGAATATAACATGTAAGACAGTGTGATAGGAGAGTGAAAAGTGAGCAGTGGTGACCTTGACTGGTGTAATAAGAAACACATGGAAAAGAACATTCTAGACTTCCAGACTGAGGCTTAAAAATCTTCTCTTGAAGTTCTCTAATCTCTCTGGGTCTCCTTTCCTTATTTGTCACATGGAGATATTAATAGCATCTACCTCATCCCCTTGCTGTGGAGCTAAAACAAAACATGTAGAGAATCCATTCTGGGCCCAGTAGTCATGACTGTGTCTCCTCACCCTAAATCTAAGAGGAGGGCTCTGCCCAGGTTGCCAGGGAAACTTAAAAACCTGACCCCTCCTCTGATTCAGTGTTTGCAGCAGTTTGGGTGGTTCTTGTTTACTTCCAGATTCCAAGAGGAAAAGCACGGGGCAATCATCTCTCCTCTTTCCACTGGAGAGAAGATTAGATGGCCAATATCAAAGCCTCCCTTAAGTAACACTGTTTACGGAGATTCTGACCTTGGTGTCCTTAGTTTAGAAGTCATAAACAACATAGGAGATTAAAGTTAATGCTAATGTTGAAATGGGTTACAGGACAAAGGAATTTCATTTGTCTATAGTATAAAAACAAGTACTATTTCTGACTTGGTGTTCTGATCTGACGCAAGTAATTGTTGGCAATATTAAATTCTGACCTTATTTTTAAAGGATCACAATATTCATTTCTCAAGGGTCACCGTAGCCTCTAGGCCATGAGGTTGACCAAGTACTTGAAACCTTTAAAAGTCACCTAGCTATGACAATAAATAAAATAGTGTCACTATCTAACAGGCCATACATCAAGATAGCAGGAATGTCAAGGATATGGGGCCAATACGTAGGCTAAAGTTGAGAGGTTGTCTGATTAAAAGAGAAGCAAGACAGATGTGAAGGTGTCGAGGGTCAGCTGAAGTCTTCTCTTTGTGTGGAAACTACTCAAGCTCACCTGGATATTCTGAGGCCACATTATATATGCTGGTTGGAACAGACCAGGTACTGGGAGGCATGAACTTGGTGAGTCTAGCATACAGTATTTAAGCCTCCGCCTTCTCAAGATTGAAGAAAAATAGTACCTGTTTGGGTGGATTGTAATATGAACAGTTGTAAGATTGTGGGGGAGATTTTCACATAATGAAGGCCAAGCAGTCAACGTACTGTAGAGAAGAAGGTGGGCTGTTTGGCTGGTAGGTAGAATGCTTGTCTAGCATGCATGAGGCCCTGCGTGATGGGCAGTACCAACTCAGTAACTGAGGCCAGCTTGAGATCCGTGAATCTCAGTTTCAGTAAAGGAAGCCACCTGGGGAAGGTAGGGGATATTTCACAGTAGAAACTGCAAAGCAGCTGTCCCAGAGCTAGCTTAGGAGGCAGGGGTGTGGTGTGTGGGAGGGAGGGTAGAGCTGACCTGTTTCAAGATCGGGAAGGTCCTTAAGACATGGGGAGAGAGCTGCCTAGCAACAACTCAGATTCAGACCAATTTTAAAAAGTAATAATTCCCATAAGCACTTGTAACTAATACTGCCATTGATCACGAATAACCTCATTTTGGAATACAGAGGGGAAAAAAGCATTTTAATTCAAGAATATTATTTTTTTCTTTTAAAATCAGTTGTCCTTTGCTCCCTTTGTGTTATGGTCTTTTTCAATCTTGTTTCCTTCACATTTGTCTTCAACGCAGAGATTAGAGTCTCTTGTTTATAGTGTTATGACAATTCCTCTGAAAGTATTGATTTATCTGTTGGTGGGGAGCATGGCAACACGCAAGCAAGTGCTGGACCCAGAGCTGAGAGTTCCATAGGTAGAGAGTGTATGTCTGAGGCAAGAGGCCTGGCACCTACCCACTTCTGGTGACACAAGGCCACAAGTCCCTAATATTCTAATCCTTCTTAAATAGGTTCACTCCCTGATGAGTAAGCATTCAGATGCATGAGGCTATTTTTATTCAACCCACCACAGATGCTAACCCCTCTCAGGGAGGCTCAGCTCTCTCTCACCTTTCTTGCTTGTCAAAACCTAGAACACCCTCAGCATATTAAAATTCTGCTTTCTCTCTCTCTCTCTCTCTCTCTCTCTCTCTCTCTCTCTCTCTCTCTCTCTGTGTGTGTGTGTGTGTGTGTGTGTGTCATAAGCATTCAGGCAACTGCAAGAACCCATCTTTACTGTTCATTTAAAATACTTTCTCATATGAATTTTTACGTGTTGGGAGCTACTCAGGGTTTTTCTTTCTTTTTTTTTTTTTTCCTGTTCTGTCTTCCTACTTGTTTTCATGGACCAGCTGTCCAGAAATTCTCTATGTTGACCAAACTCCCCTCAAAGTCACAAACATCTGTTTGCTTCTGTCTCCCAATTGTTAGGATTAAGGGCCTATGCCACGATGCCCAGCTAATCTCTTATCCTTTTTATATTTAACATATTTATTTATTTTACATCCCAAGCATGGTTTCCCATCCCTTCTTTCCTCCCATCTCCTCTCCCTCCACTCTTCTTCCTGTTGTGCCCTGGTCATGAGACCCCTGAAGAGACCACCAGAGAACTCTCTGAAATGTAAAGCAAGGTTTATTAAAATACAAACTATGAAAAAAAAAAAAAAAGGACCTTGTCCAGTGCACAGGCATGGCAGTGGCCAGAGGAGGTACCTGCCCCTCTGCAAGCTGGGTTTTAAAGGCAAAAACTACAAGATTATATATCAATTAGGGGTCTTAGAATGGATATAATTCTGATTAGCTCATTTTGGGGGGACTTTTTAGAATTCCTTGGTTATCTTAGCCAACTGTTTGTCAAACCTTCCTCCCTAGACTCTCTCCAGTGTTGGGATATCCTGTGGTTATTAAATGGCCCTAGGCTATCTCTGGAGCTGAGACATTCTATGGTTAATTCAGCTGTTATCAGGTAGCCTCTAGGCTATCTCTTATTTTGTACTTCCTCCTCAGCAGAACTCAGGCCTGTTTTAAGCTGGGGTTTAGGGACTTTTGCTCAAAATGGAGGAACTTCTCTGTACTTCCCTCCATCCACTCCTCTGTTTCTGTTCAGAAAGGAGCAGGCCTCCCATGGGAATCAAAAAAGCATGGCATAGCAAGCTGTGGTAAGACTAAGCTCCTCCCATTTTATTAAGGCCAGGCAAGGCAATCAAGTGAGGTGAATTGGTTCCAGCCAACACATGAGGAACCCATTGTTAGGAGCCCCACAAATAGACCAAGCTCCACAAGTCCTAATTTCATATTCTTAAGCTATTTTCTTTTTCGACTCTTCGCTTGTTTTGGAAAGATTCACATCCCTTAATTACAGATCTCTCTGTATTTCTCTCTCTCTTCCTGTCTTTCTTCTCTCTTCTTCTTCCCTTATTTATTTGGGGTGGGTGGTACCTGCTAGGGAGCACATGTTGAGGTGAGAGGACAATGTGTGGGAGCTGGTTTTCTCTTCCCATCATATGGGCTCTAGGTATTAAATTCAGGTCATACATGGCAGCAACTACCCTTCTCTACTGAGCTATCTTACCTGCCCAACTGCTTGCTTTTCCAAAATGATATTTTCATAACAGTCTGGGCTTTGGGTTTGAGACTTGAAGGTGTTGAATACAAGGAAGACTTCCCTGCTCTGTGAAATTCAGTGAGAAAATGCCCATGCCAGCTTGACTATCCAAGCTCAAACCCTTTGGATCTGAGTACTTAGTGGTTTTTACTTGCAGGTGAAAAAAAAAAAAAAAAAAAAAAAGGAAAGGAGACATGAGATTCTGGTCTGAGCACAGGTATAAGGGAAGAGATATCAAAGAATCTCTGGGACTTGCTTCCCTGGGGCAAGTGATTAAGCTTTGTGTCCTGGGCAGACTTTGTTGCCAGTGCTCTGGAAGTAACAGAGCCAAAGCTTGCAGAATCTAAATACATTCTGTCCTTGGTAGCTTTACAAGGTGTGCCAGATTTCAGGATTCTGGCTCCTTGCCTGAAGTTTGCATGTAAGTGTTATATATAAATCTGTGCTTCTGGTGGCTGGAGGCCACATAGCTACTACCTACGAGCAACAGGAAATCCTAAGGGTTTCCTCAGACTACTCATCTGAACACTCAAAGAAAACATGAGCTGAGTATCTTTTAGTCAAAATTCTTGAGGCCAAAACTGGCACAAATTTGGGGATATTATGTACACACACACACACACACACACACACACACACACACACATCTTGGGAATAGGACCTGCACAGAATTATCTTATATTTTATACAGCTCTACATGTAATTTTAAGCAATATTTTTAGTGCCTCTCTCTTTTGTTCCTATCAAATGGCCAAATGTGGAATTTGTTATTCGGTCCATGTCCATTTTGGTGCTCAAACAGGGTTGTAGCATTTAGGATTTTTGAATTATTGATGCTTAGCTGATTATAATTTTCTTGTTTCGCCAAAAGGGATATGATAACTCTAAATTCTCCCTCCATCCAGAGTTTTTGTATAGCTACTTATGGATGTGGGTCACCTGTTCTATAATGTGTCACCTTTGCAGCGGAAAAAAAAGAAAAAAAATTCTAGGAAAAAATATGTTAGCTTCATAAGAAGATGTCCAAAGAGCTGTTAACAACATCTCATTATCTCCATTTAAAAGTGTTTATAATATCTTTAGAGATATTCAGCAGAGTATCTTCGTGATCCATATTACTAGACATGAGTTTGATAGCATTTACAATTAAAGTTCCATTTAATTAAGCAAGAATACTATAAATTTCCAAGAAGTTTGTACTTCTACAAATAATACTCTACATGTACACATGCATACACACACACTATATATATGTATGTATATATATAATAAAAATACTATACACATATGGGATTGGGGGAAAGGGAGAGAGACTTTATTTTCTTGTTTGCCTTAAATATCACCTTTCTGCGGCTGTGCTATTGTAATATTAGGACCAAAATAAACATCCTTGGAGTTTATTAACTACATTATAATATGTAAAGGTAGAGTGAATATTTCTTTTTTATTACAGTTGAACTTTCTTCCTACAGCAGAAGCTATTCCTGGTTCCTGGGGAAACTTTTAAGTATCCATTGCTCCATTAGACTTGTGTCTCATTCTTAGGACAATCCAAGATTATAGAATTAGCTAAGAGTGCAGTTGGGGCCTGAATTCAAGCAACCCTATTTTCTTACTTAGCTCTTAAAACACAGAAGCAGCTTACAACACTGGCCACTGGGAACTTCCATTACAAATAACATGCTTGCTAGCAATTAACACACTAGTACAAATAGCAGCACATCTGGATTTTCTGAGCAGAATTAGTATGAGCTGGGAGAAAGAAACTATATTTTTTTTTATCAGGATACTTCAACTTCACTTCAAGCGAGTATTTTACTCAAGGTGATTACTGCTGTGAAGGAACTTTCTCCTATTAGGCCACACACAACTTTTGGCAGACAGCAGTAGCAAACTGTGGAAAAGTTCGAGGTAGGTAGAAGCTGTCTGTTTCACAGTATCCTCAAGGTTACCAGAAAAGCGAGTTTCAAACTGTGTCACTCATATATGCATTTACCAAACATAAATTGTCAACAAGCTCAGAACAATTCACACAGGATTTAAAGACAAACAAGCAAACAGCTATTTGACTTTTAGTAAGTATTTCTGACCTTAGGTTTATCTGCAGCTGATTCAGAGTCTACAAGCAGAATTCTGTCATTATTTGTGTGAATGTGTGTCTGTATGTGTGTGTTCGTGTTTGGCCCTGCAAGGCCAAAGGGTAACTTGGGTGTCTCTATGTTTCTTCTTTCCTCATTTTTTTTTTTTTTTAATCATTATTGAGTGCACTGGCCAGTTTTATGTCAACGTAACACAAACTAGAATCATCAGGGACAAGGGAGCCTCGGTTGAAAAAATGCCTCCATAAGATTGGGCTGTGAGCAAGGTTGTAAGACATGCTTTTAATTAGTGATTGATAGCATAATGGGTGGGCCTCCCTGGGATAGGGGTCTTGGGCTCTATAAAATACAAGCTCAGCAAGACCTGGTGAGCAAGCAGTACTTCTCCATGGTTTTCCTCTCAGCACCTGTCCCTCCCCCGCTTTTGTTCCTGTCCTGACTTCCTTTGATGAGTGGGAAGCATAAGCTGCACATAACCCTTCTTTCCCACGTTGTTTTGGTCATGGTGTTTCATGACAGCAATAGTAACCCTAACTAAGACATTGACACAGAGTTTGATTATATATCCCAGGCTGGTCTTATACTTACTTCATAGCTCAAAGTCACTTCAAGTTGAGCAATCTTCCTGCCGCCACTTTACCTGTGCAGGTTTATAGGCGTGTTTCATTATGCCTGACTAGCAGTCACTATTTCTTATTAATATTCATGGACATCGTGTGATACGAAGCATTTTGAGACTGTTTCTGTATCAATAGAACACGATTCTTCCATTTTTTGCTACTAGAAAAACATTATAAGAATTTTTCTAAAGTAATTCCCCCCAAAGAATCATTTCTTTCATCTGTTTTTTATCTTTTTTATGTTTTCCCCTTTGGCTTTCTTTATTTTGTTCAAGCCGAATATCCCATTTCTCTTACCCATTTTCACTTTAAAATCCCCCAAGTCTATTAAAGGTGCTATTGCTCTCTGGGCTACATGGGCTTTAAGTATGTGCAATGACCACATGGACATTTAACTAGCCACCCACCTATTTTCCGTTTTATGACTCCAACATCTGTAACTAAGACCTCCAGAGCAACCAGGAGACATAGCCTTAAAGGAGAGTCATGCATAACTTGAAAGTGACCTGCTTTCCCTTAACTCATGATGCATGACTCGTAATTACTTATGTGCTTCATGTGGCCACACTTTGCTTTCTACACGTGAGGAAGCTAAAGAATGTTGTCTTCCCACATACTAAGGAAGGAAAAAGCAATGGCGGCTGAAAACATTGCCCCGATTCTGTCACACCTGCCACCAACAGCTAGTCACAGTTTATGTGTAATGTGCTTACCATTTAAAAAAAAAAAGAATTCATATATTTCTATTTTATGTGTTTGTTTTGCCCGTGCATTAACTGTGCCATGCAATGCAGTGCCTGGAAGGGCAGAAGAAGGCATCACAGTTGCCCTGGGACTGGAATTACAGGTAGTTGTGAGGTCCCACACAGGTTCTAGAATCTAATTTGAGATCTCTGCAAGATCAGCAGGTATTCTTAACCACTGAACAGGATCTCGAGCCCTCATATTACCATTTTTAAACTTTGATTTATCAAATGATTTTCTCATGTGTTCTTTTAGTTTGATTCAATCAAGCACATGTGTGCAGATATAAAAATCTATAAAAAGAAAAATGAGTCCCTGCTCATGAGGATTTGTCTCTTGAGAGAGCTACAGTCATGTACAATTACACTAGAGTAAGAGGCACAACTGTACAGCCATCTACACAGTGCCAATCAAGTATCAAGGGACACAGTTTCTTGATAGGGAGGACTGTGTCTTGTTTGTGTTTCCATAAAACAAGGTATGTGTGACACAGTGGGGAGTCTTGCATATGTTAAAAACTAAATGATATTTAATTATTGAGTGTAAGGGGTAAGGAAGCTAATGAGAAAAAAAATAGAATTCTAAGCCTTTTGGAATAAACAGTGGAGTTTAAATGAACCTGTGTACATGGGTGTACATAATATTTAATAATTTCATAATTATTAAATAAAATGAATACAAATAATTAGATGATAGTTTTCAGGGTGCACAGAAAATGTAATGTTGCAAAGTTATAAATAATATTGAGACATTAACCCCATCTGTTCTCCGTGATGTGGTAAACCCATGTGAGTGAAAGTCTATTCACAAAATTGTGCTTTTACAAATTATAAAATAAAATTATACTCTCTGAGCATACATTTTTACAAATTACAAAAATATAAAATTTTGTTATTTGCAATTTTGACTTTTTACCTAACATATTCACTTAAGTGTTAGGTTTTGGTCAGTGGAAGAACTTATTATTTAAAGAAAGTTATAAATCACTATAAAATGAAATGCAGTTTTTTTTCTCACAAGTGTTCTCTGTGGGGATATAATAAATCATTCAGAGATATCAGAGGGATCTACCCACAGTCAGTCTAAGAGGATCAGAGAGTGGTGATTCATACCTTTAATCCCAGCATAGGGAGTATCCCGGGAGTGATGGCCTAAACCCTTAATCCAAACTGAGTTCGAGGTCATCTTAGTTTACAGGAGGAGTTCCAGGCTCCCAGGCAGGCAGTGGTGGGGCCATGCTTTAATTGAGCAAAGAGAGTATTTAAGGCAGGCATAGAAAGACAGGGCAGGCAGAAGAAGCCATGGCTCACACTGTTAGTCCCAGCACTTGAGAAGCAGAGGCGAGAGAATCTCTGTGAGTTCAAAGCCAGCCTGGTCTTCAAAGCAAGTTCCAGGACAGCCAGGACTGTTACACAGAAAACTCTGTCTGAAAAAAAAAAAAAAAAAGACAGGAGAAGGTGGATCTGTTCTCTGCTATCTCTGAATGTTTTGTTATATCCCCACAGTCCTTTCTCTCCCTCCTTTCTCTCTCTCAACACTCCCCCCAGCTTCTCATTATGTACCTCATACTGGCCCCACACCACACAGGGACTGCAAGTGTGTATCACTGCATCAGGCCTAAGAAACCCTACTCTTCTGAGAAGAAATTTTAAGAGTCCTCATCTTCTATTGATTGTTAAAAATTTTTGTTCTGTGGTGAGTAGATATCAAAATCTCCTGAGAAAAGGTCCTATGTCAGGTTTTGTGAATCAGTCAAAATTAAAGAGTAAAGGCTTATCACACACTTTGTCTAAAAATCCTGCCCACTTAGTTTCCTGCTGTGGTTATAACAAATTGTGCTGAGTTTAGCATTTAAATAACATAAATTTTTATTTGACTTCTGGAGGTCAGAATAATCAAATTGGGTTCTCTATGCTAAACTGAAGATGCTTACATGCTGTGTTCTTTCTGGATTATCTAGGGAAGGCACCATTACAGCCTCTGCTTCTGTCTTTACAACAACTTCCTGTCTGGTCCTCACTAGCTGCTGTAAAAGGTTCTTAGGATTGATCATATGGGGTTCACCAGGCAACCAGAATACTCTCTTCACTTGATAATCCTTATTATTATATGGCTATCAACTCTATTTTGGCATATAAATGAATATATTCATGGGTTCTAGAGATTCATGGGTCTCTGTTGTCAGCCTACCACATTTGTTTAACATGTGGTATCAAGAATAGGAGAAAATTTAGGGATGTGAAGAGTAAATATGACATCTATGTAAATAAATCATTTAGCATGGTCTACTACTACCACTTCTTAAAATACATCCTTCCAACGGACTTCATACATCTATAAAATTCACTTATTTTGTTCAGTACATGCTTGCCTTGAATGTAATAACAAGTGATACTGCCTATGAGTGTCTCAAACAGAGTGCTTCAGTGGATGCCCACTGACTTCACCTGACACCTCACCTCTTCCAACTTTGTCTGTGTATAATCTCAATCAAGAAGTTTCACAAGCAAGAAATCCTGCTATTTGATGTATGCTGTACATTTTAAAGAGATTGCTAATACCCACAAAGTTAAAGAGATAGAGATCTTTCAGCAAATATGAAGTCATCTGTAGATTTAAAAATATGAAGTAATTTTTATGAAAATGGTTCAGTAAGTATATTAGTAACTTCTGCTAGGTTTAACTTGCGTACACTCAGTGAGCAGGTACAAACTACAGCATATGCCTAAAAACTCCTGGGGGAAGAGACGGGCAAGGGTTGGCTTTCTAGATAAGATTCCAAAAGGCATTGATGATTTTTAACCATACAGAAAAATGATTCTCTATCTTTATACTCTCACATCCCATTTTATGAGTTCTGAAAGTGTGTCTGTTTGGCAGTGGGACAAACATGTAAATCAAACCTTGTAGAAAATCCTTGAGAATGCAAAATTGCTAATTCACAAAGAGAAATATCGTCACAAGAGTAAAGTAATTCAGTTAGCATAGACTGCACATTTCTTCTTTTAGAAAGCTATTATGGGAAGCCACATAATCATAAGGTCACCTAAGGAATGTGGTTTCTGAAGAAGGGCTGTTACATAACCTGAACATCAGATAGGATCAGGTTACAGTACCCTTGGTAGGGTTGGCAGTGTTGAGGGAACAATTACACTGAAGATTCACAGGCTCTTCTCCTGTTTGTCTGCTCTCCTTTAGAAAATATGAATCCTCTAATTCTGTGGCTTCTTCTGTACTTTTATTGCTGTCTAGTATCCTTTATTGCAAGACAGGGTCTCAGCCTGGGTTTCCAGGTGGTTTTGAACTCATGGTGATCTTCCTTCCTTTGTCTCTTGAGTGTTGAGGTTTACAGACATGAACTATAATGGAGATTTAGCTTTTTCCCCATTTTAATTAACACAATGTTTCAAGTAATAAAAAAATTTCATCAGGTTGTCTTAATGAAATTTTTTTTTCATCGAAAAACCTTCCTCATCCTTATCCTTAGATTAGATAAGGGAATACTAAGACATGCTCAACATGATTATTGGATACCAACCATATTCCTGACTACTTCTGATATGGAGTATCACCTTATTTTCTCCTGAAAATATGGCCAATTACCTCTTGCCTCCTGTTTCTAAACCTGGACATTAAAGCTGAATGGAACTCTTGCTGTATCTTTTGATAGAAACAGTCTTCTGCTGGATTCTGGTTCTCCAAACCCACAGAGACCTGAGTGTCAGGGTTAGAAGCAAAACTGTCTAAGTAAGCCATTAGATGGTGACAGTGGGGACACTGAGGACCATATCCATGTATCTCTAGTGGATAATAACATCATATGAAGGTATCTGATTGATAGTGTATCCCTTAACTGGTAGATGAAATCATACCTGGAGAAGAATTTCTCATTTTCATCTCCATGCTGGTGTCTAGTGTCTCAGCTTTAGTGCTACTCTACTGGGCTATCAACTTTGAAAGTAAAGTTGGAGATAAGAACAATAGATTTTGTGGTAGTTTGAATCTAATTGGCTCCCATAAGCTCATAGGGAGTGGCATTATTAGGAAGTGCAGCATTGTTGGAAGAAGTATATCACTGTTGTGATGGCTTTGAGGTCTCCTATGCTCAAGATATGCCCCCCAAAACCCTCTTGAATCCATATAGATAGATTATTCCTATTTAACTTTATATTTCTTTCTCTTGGCACATCACTTGAAGGACTCCTTCTTATCAGAGTCCTATATCCTTGGTAGCGCCTTGATGACTCTCTATCCATATGTTAGAAACTTAGCTCTTCCTATAGTAGGCTATTTTGTGCGTCACCCCCTGTTACCATGTAGCTTCTAGAAGAGAGGCAAGAGCAATAAATTTCAAAGAAAGTAGTGTTGTCTTTAAAGACAGAAGTTTACATCTGGGAACTGCACAGTGCTAGCCTTTAGTGGGAAGAAAGATGTGGGGCATTGTAGCAATGTGGTTTCTTGGCCCTGGGCAGCCAGAGGTCCAGACCCAAAGACCTGCAGCCCCAGACCCCTTAGCCGCCTGCTGCTGCTCAGGCCCCCAGAAATGATTCAGACACTTATATTAACTTCATGCTGTTTGGCCTATGGCTCAGGAACATTGCTAGCTTGCTCTTTCATCTGACCTCAACCCATTCTCATTAAGCTATCTGCCATGTGGCTCACTTGTGTTCTTCACATGCTTCTTCTTTGGTGGCTGGCTTGGTCTGCCTCTGACTCTGTCCTTCCTTTCCTCCCTATTCTGATTCCCCCGCCTACATTTTCTATGGTGCCTTTCATGGGCCAAAACAGCTCCTTTTTTTTAAAAAAGATTGATATTCACAGCATACAGAAAGACATTCCCATATCACCTCCTCCTTTGTGTCTAATCAAGAAGGAAGGTTTCAATTTTAACATAGCAAAATTGCATATAACAAAACAGCTGTCAAGCAAGAATTACAGTTATATCTAGTCTACTTGTATTTAGCAAAATTAAAGAAAATACTCTATCATCTACCTTATCGTTATGAATCTAAAGTTTCATATCCAATATACCTTTCAAATTAACTAAGAAAAACTATACCTATAACTATTTAATCTTCAACTACATCAAAGACCACAGAAGGATATATTTACACAAGTAAACTGGAAGTACAAACAACTTTCAAAATCTAGAAATGACAGAGATGACACCTATCTGCCTGGACAGTCACCCAAAGTTCCTTTATAAAGTTGGGGCATCCATCTTCAGCCTACAGGCCCAGAGTCTCTTTTCATTTCAATGAAACAGGTAATCTGCTCTGTCCATTCGTCAGTTGCTTCTCCTCGAGTCCTGAAGAATGTCTGACAGTTTTCTCTGCAAAGCAGGAACCTGAATGACCATCTCGGCTTGTTCTGCCAAAGTTCAGAGGTCACCTTGCTATGGAACCTGCATGTCCAGTTTAAACAGCATACTGTCAAGCAGTCAATATAAGAAAAGGTTCATGTCCAGTGGCTAACCGATGCCACAAAGAAACTAATACTCATATGGAGTTTCGTTGGTGCCCATTTTTCTCTTGAAGTAAATTGGTGCTGCAAGGAGCAGACCTGTCTCATTGTCCAGAAAAGTCTAAGTTATTAAAACATTTTAAATGCCACATTCTGTAGGTCTTAGAAGTGTTTGAAGATTATCTATCTAATTGAATTATATCTTTGTATACCTAAAGTCTAACTAACATGCATTTCTTAATTATACATTACAATTTTAAATCAGTTACATAAACATATCTTAAACAAGAGTAGAAAAATACATACAGCATAACAAAAATTGACCTTAAATTTGTATCAATAAACCAAAATCCATATCAATGTAAAACATTTTAAGATTAACAGCTGATTTCCTGATCTAAGTAAACACAATAATCTAATTTTTAAAAAAATCATTCATATACCATATTTCTTCTTAGAAAAAGATTAACTATGACCATTAACCATTTATAATGAAAAAAAATTATAAACAATATTTTGGGAATTTGGGCATAGTTTTCCATTACTAATTCCTGCTGATTATGTGGCGTTGAAAATCTCATGGGTTCTTGAGAATGGATCATAGTCTGCAGTTCTGAAACTGATATGGCCATCTCTTCTCATCAGAGATTTTTTTTCAGGGGGTCTTGGTTGATGAAACCATATTTACCTGGAAGCAATCCACAGATTCTCATCTTCTGTGGAAACAAAACCAGAATTCTTCCAAAGCAATAAATCCTTAGACACAAATTTCAAAATCAAAATACCTTTAAAATATATATTCTTGTTTAAGTTAGTAGCCTTTGCAATTCATTGTCTTTCTGTAGTTAGCTCATTAGCAGTTAAAAAATTAAAAGAAAGCACAATAATAACCAAAATTCAAATTCTGTATCTATATTTTCCATCTTTACATGGCTTATTATATTTTTATTACTCTATTTTTCTTTTTAAAGACTTTTTCTACCTTCTTTCTTTTCTCTCTGAAGCCTATGTACCTTTTACACACATTGTAACCCATTTACAGGTTTTTTTTTAAATCAGAATATCTTTTATTGTGAATCCTTAATCATCTTCCAACCAGAAGAGCTTTTACAATACTCATACTCTCTTAAAGAGCCACATAGTTTTTGCAGAAAAAGCTGAATCAGTAAGTTCTCTTAAAGAGACCTCATCTCTGTTCACCTCCAGCAAACAGAGCAGACCCAAGAAAATGCTGCTACTACGAAACCATTTGACTCTGTTTCCTTTTTATCCAAAGTAAACAGAAACCTTAAATCAATCACATGCTACCGAGTCTTCTGTGAGACTTCAGGAACAGGCCTAGTTGCAGCTTACACTCCTGCCACCAGTCTGCCGGTGCAATTTTGAATGTGGCCCAAATGCCACGCTTTCTCTGTACAATGACCCACTTCAGATACACAATTTGGAAGCTGCTTTGGCTCAGTTTCTGTGATCTAGAACACTTTCTAATCTTTCTCTGGCATTATATGGATGTTCAGTCCACTTTGGGTGCCATCTGTTACAGTAGGGTTTCCTGGCCCTGGGCAGCCAGAGGTCCAGACCCAAAGACCTGCAGCCCCAGACCCCTTAGCTGCCTGCTTCTGCTCAGGCCCCCAGAAATGATTCAGACACTTATATTAACTTCATGCTGTTTGGCCTATGGCTCAGGAACATTGCTAGCTTGCTCTTTCATCTGACCTCAACCCATTCTCATTAAGCTATCTGCCATGTGGCTCACCTGTGTTCTTCACATGCTTCTTCTTTGGTGGCTGGCTTGGTCTGCCTCTGACTCTGTCCTTCCTTTCCTACCTATTCTGATTCCCCCGCCTACTTTTTCTATGGTGCCTCTCATGGGCCAAAACAGCTCCTTTTTTTAAAAAGATTGATATTCACAGCATACAGAAAGACATTCCCACATCAGGGCATTTCTGTGGACCTGAGGATTAAGGACTTGGGATTTATGACTTTTGAATATACCAGGCCAAGTTCCTCCTCCCCAACTTTCAGAGTCCCCAGTTCTTTGTGATTAGTGGACCCTCAGACTTGCCTCAATGGAGAATTCCATCCCTTCTGGAGCTCATAGGAAATGAAACTTCTTTATGAATTTATTTTTTTTAACTAAAATGTAATCACCTTCATCCTCTTATTTTGTGAAGTGTCTGTTCCTCACCTCTATGTCTCTACTCCATTAGTACAATCTGCTTCCCTGCCCATTTGTATATAGAAGTTGGAAATCCCATTGCTTCAGACTGAGACTGTGTTTGGAAATAGTGTCTATAGACATAATTAATTGGTTTTGTCTGGTTAAATATACCAGCTAGAATCCTTGTAAAAATGGAATTTTGACACAGATTGAATATAAAGTTGGAAATCAAGCTTATACTTCTTCCAGCTGAGAATGTCAAAGGTGGCCACTAAGTTTGCCACAAAGCCACATTAATGAGACCCAAAGCAGGTCCCTTCTTAGAGCTCTCAGATGGAGAAACCTAACCCTCAGATCTGAGATGGTTCATTATTTGTGGTCCTTTGGTAAAACAGCTCATGGTGATATGAATGGGATGTCTTCTCTAATCTCAAGTTGAATACTTGATTCTCAATTGGTGACTATTTGGTAAGGATTAGGAGGTGTGGTCTTATTGGAGGAGACGTTTCACTGTGGATGGGCTTGGGGCTTCAAAACCCTCACCCCCAGTGTACCTCTCTGCTTTCTTTTGTGGGTTTGGAAGTGACCTCTCGGCTGCTTCTCCAATTCACTGCTTGTTTTTCTGCTGTCTTGGTCCCTGTCATGATGGTGATGGACTCCCATCCCTCTGGACCCATAAGCCTCAAATAAACCCTTCCTTTTATAAGTTGCCTTAGTCCTGTTGTTGTTTTAAAGGTAATTAAACTACAGTCTTAGTAAACTAATGTATCACCAAAGGCTATCTAATACTTATCATTTGCATGAAAATTCTCAAATCCACAGATGTTACCCTGTAGTACGAATTCTAGTTGTTATTAAATGAAAACTCAGAGCCAGATACAGTGGAAAAGATGGAATATCAGAGAAAGGAAACAGACCACAGCCAAATCTCAACTAGCCAAGCTATCTTCCAGCTTCCTCAGCCTCATTCCTCATTGCTACAGAATAAATCTCTGTCTTCCTATGCCTGCCTTAAATACCTTCTTTGCCTAGTTGTTTCACTTCTAGGTTCAATTCTGAATCGTATTCTAAAGTTAAGATTGAAGGTGTGTGAGCTACTATATATTTGATAGTTAGGCTTCAAATTTACAGAAGCACATCTCTGTCTCTGGAGTTATGGGATGAAAGGCCTGGCATAACCACTGACTGCCTGGGAGCCTGGAACTCCCTCTATAAACCAAGCTGGCCTCAAACTCAGATCTGCTGGGATTAAGGGCGTAGGTCATCACTCCCATACATATGGCTAGGACACACCTAGAACATATTGCTAGGGCTCATCTTCATTATATTGATTGTGCTCAGCCTTTGCTTTTGTTGATTTTTACATCATGACATTGCCCTACATGAGTCTTTCGGCAGACCGTACCTAGTTTTTGGGTTTATGATGATGATGCCTCTCCAGCCAAGGCAGTTCAATCACACCCTTCTGCAGTATTGGGAATTGTTCAAAGGCTTCCCTTGAGGGGCTTTGCATATTTGGAAAGATTCCTGACTGGGTCATTACTACCTGTACCCAAGAACAAACAATGGTTACAGGCCTTTGATCCGGAATGGATCAAGTAACTTTTGACACCATTATCCCAGTTGTAAATTGTTGCAATTATTTCTTAATCACTGTATGCGTTTTCCTAAAGTTGCTTCTCAGCACCCTATAGCTGGGGTGGTGAATGTGTTCACAGACGGGTCATCTAATGGGATGGCTGCAGTCTTTACTGTATCATTTTAAAGGAAAAGATTAATACTCAGTCTGTGCAAGTTGCTGAATTGGCTGCAGTATGTATGGCTTTACAGTACTTTTTAGATATTCCTATTAATATACAGATAGTGTTTATTTTAGTAAAGTTTTGGGACCCTTAGAAACAGCTGGAAACATTGCCGCTGTTTCTACAGTGGAGAGTTGTCTGTTACAGAGACAACTCTGCTCTGGCACCATAAACATTCCTTTTTTGTGTGCCATCTTAGAGCACATTCAAACCTTGTAGGACTTCTAAGTTATAGTAACCAATGAGCTGATGGGGCTACTAAATTGGTCCTGTTTATGAATAAATCAAATCAGAAGCTGTGCAATAGGCTCATCAAAAATTTCATCTTAATGCTGGAACTTTAAAATTTATTTACAAACTTTCTAAAAATCAAGCTGTTGCCATTGTCAAGAGTTGCCCATCTTGCCTGTACCCCCACTATGCAGTTAATGCCAAGGGTTTATCACCCAATCATATTTGGCTAATGGATGTTACTTATGTTGCCTCTTTTGGGAAGAAATTACAATCTGTTCATGTTACTGTTGATACTGTTTCTGGAATTCTTTTTGCCTCTGCCCATGCCGGGGGAAAAGTTTAAGGATGTAAAAAGTCATTGTCTACAAGCCTTTGTCTATTTGGGTGTGCCAAAAATAGTTAAAACTGATAATGGACTCATGTACACTAGTGTCAGGTTAGAAAAATTTTGTGACGACTATTCTATTGTTCATAAGACAGTATACCCTATAATCCTCAAGGTCAAGCTGTTATTGAAAGAACACATTGTACTCTGAAGGCATATCTTCATAAAATAAAGAAGGGAGAGTATAATACCCCCAAGAATCAGTTATCATCTGTTCTCTACACTTTAAAATTTTTAACTGTGGGTAATCAGGGAAGGTCGGCCGCTGAACACCAATGGCAACCAAATTTTTCCACATACTCTCAAGTAAAATGGAGGAATTTGATGTCTGGACAATGGTGTGGACCAGATCCAGTGCTAGTGTGGAGGCAGGGAATGCTGAATTTCCACTCTGGGTTCTGGAACAGCTGTTGTGTACTGTGGGTGACCTTGTTGGGAACGAGCCTTGTGCAACAAGTCCATTGGGCACTGGTAAGGAATCCCCCAATGTTGATGCCAGTGGGTCTTGATGGTCTAGTCTGGCCCTACTTTGTATCTACTGACTAGAAGACAGTCACCTCATTGACACCCATGAATCAGGATAACGCTATATCACTGACATTTGGAGCCTCTGAGAGCCTCTGCTTTGAGAAGGCACTGGTTGAGAGCCAGTTCCCTAATAATTCCCTTGCTCATAGTGGGTGTTTTGTAATAAGCAATGCTCAATTGCTGACTTTGGGCAGAATTCCTCCAATGCTTCTGTTGTAAGCTTAAAATTTGTACTTGTGCCAATAAATAAAAAAGTCTCAGAATCACCATATCCCTCTGGCTAATTGTTGCTGGCCTGGGCACCCTGACTACCACATGGTCAGTCCACCATCATGGGTCATCCTCCACATCAGCTAAACCCTCTATGGTGGTGGGGGCCACAGCTCCTGCCAAGGATATTATATAGACAACCTATTTTAATGGGGCTGCTTCTTGGAAGTCAAGTATGGGGTTTGAAAACTCTCTGTCCCTTCCCTTTTTTCTTCATGGTGACAAATGCTATTAACGTGTCTAGCAGTTTGAATTGTTCTAGAGAATCCTGTTTCCTGACTGGCTGCTGGAAAAATGAGACACTCACATTGGTGGTTTGATCAGCTCATCCTCTTTTGTCCGAAGAGAGATTATGGCAGCTGTTGCCTCTGAGGTGGCAGCAGCAGTGGGGATTTCCCTTAGTCATTCTGTAGCCACTGCAGCCACATTATATTTATTGTCAGGAAAAATAGCCAATGCTTTAGAGACACAGAATAGTATGAATGAGCATATTAGACAAGGTATTTTGCAGCTTAACTTGCAGACTTCTTTGTTGCAAGAGCAGGTAGATTTGTTTTGGGAATTATACACAGCACCTGTCTAGAGAGATCATTGCAGCAAATGAGACCAGAGTGTCAATCAATCAGTTACCGGTATATTTCAGGGCATAGAGGTGATTAGGAAGTGGGCAGGATCAATGCTGGGAGGAGCATTGCTTCTCACCATGTTTCTAAGACAGAGCCAGCAACAAACCCAAGTCATTATTGTCCACAAAAAAATGTGCTTTGTGCTATTGCCCATAATGCAGCACCTAGTGAGGTGTGGATTTACATGCAAAAAAAAAAACAAACAAAAAACAAAACAAACAAACAAACAAAAAAACAGGCTATTGAGCCAATGGTAGGTAAGGTATGGGGGGACTGTAATCAATCTAAGACAGGAGGTTCTGCCCTATGCTGCAGAATTCTCTGATGATGGGTAAGATGCAATCTGACTTTCTTATGCCACCTAAGACAGGCCTAGTCTGGATGTCCTTTTTGTATAAAGAGAAGGGTGATCTGTAGAGGTTGGCCTGCAGCCTCCAGGACTTAGCACTATTTAGTGTTAGTGGTCTGCGGTGTTTACCAGAACCAATTGATCTGATCAGTTTCTATTATTGGAATATTGCCCAAGCAGGTGCTGTGATTAGGGAATCAGGAAGTTAGCAGAGAACAAAGGAGTTGACTGTGGGAATACATTTGTGCGTACTGTATCTTTAAATAAAGGAGCTGGTTTGGGTCATGGCAGGCGCCATAAAAAAGGTGGGAGGAGAGTCAGTTCAGGTAAGAGAAGCAGGGCGGAGTTAGAGGCAGACCGCGCGGAAGCCACCGAGAGAGCAACATGTAAGCACGGGTGAGCTGCGGGCCGCCACGTGGCCCTAGATTAATAGAAATGGGTTGATTTAAGATATGAGTGCTAGCTAGCAATGTGCCTGAGCCATAGGCCAAACAGCCTGAAATAAATATAAGCCTCTGAGTTATTTTTGGGGAACTGGCGGCTGGGCAGCTGAGGGGTCTGGCACGGCAGGTCTGTGTGTCTCAGATCTCTGGCTAACCGGGACCCAGACAAACCAAAATACAACAGATGGCGCATCCAACGTGGGCCGATTATCCACTTAGAGCCTGACAAAGATTAAAAAGAGTTCTAGATCGCAGAAATTGAGCCAGGGCAGCTTCCAAATTGTGTGTGTGGAGCGGGTCTTTGTACAAACAAAGCATGGTCCGGGTCACACTCAAAATGGCGCCAGCGGCGGGCTAGCGACAGGCAGTGTGAGCTACAATCAGGCGGGTTCCTAAAAACTAACAAAAGACTCAGTAATGTGATTGATTTTAGATTTCTGCTTATTTTGAACAAAAGAGAAACAAATTTTCTTCATGGCAGCAATTTCTTAGGTGTGCTTTGTTTACGGTCCGTTTAAGAAAACTTAGTGATTCAGCCTAATTTACAAAAACTGTGCTTCTTTTTGGAGAATGTATTTTAAAAGCTCTTAAGGTTAGAAGATGAATAAGGATTCACAATAAAACAGATTCAGATAAAAAGAAAACCTGTAAACGGGTTACAATGTTTGTAAAAGGTACATAGGCTTCACAGAAAAAAGAAAGAGGTTAAAAGTTTTTAAAGCGAGAAATAAAGTAATAAAAAGATAATAAGCCACGTAAAGATGGAAAATAGACACAAAATCTGGATTTTGGTTGTTATTGTGTTTTCTTTTAATTTTTTAACTGTTAATGAGCTAACTGCAAAAAGACAATGGATTACAAAGGCTACTAAGTTAAACAAGAATGTATATTTTAAAGGTATTTTGATTTTAAAATTTGTGTCTAAGGATTTATTGCTTTGGAAGAGTTCTGTTTCTGTTTCCACAGATGAGAACCTGTGGATTGCTTCCAGGCAAATATGGTTTCATCAACCAAGACCCCCTGAAAAAACCTCTGATGAGAAGAGATGGCCAGATCAGCTTCACAGCTGCAGATTATGACCCAGTCTCAACAACCGTGAGATTTTCAACGCCCCTTAATCAGCAGGAAGTAGTAATGAATAACTTCGCCCAAATTCCCCAAATATTGTTTCTAAATGTTTGTTTTCATTATAAATGGTTAATGGTCATAGTCAATCTCTTTCTAAGAAAAAACGGGGGATATGGTATGTGAATGCTTTTTTAAAAAAATTAGATTATTAAATTTACAGGTAATCAGCTGTTAATCTCAAACTGCTTTACAGTGGTATAGATTTTGGTTTATTGATACAAATTTAAAGTCAATTTTATTATGCTGTATATGTTTTTCTATTCTTGTTTAAGGTATGATGTTCATGTAACTGTTTTAAAATTATAGTATATAATTAAGAAATAAAGGTTAATAGTCACTTTTGATAATCAAACTTATAGTTAGGTTAGTTAAGATTTTTAAGTATACAAAGATATATTTCAATCAAATAGATAGTCTTCAAATACTTCTAAGACCTACAGAATATGGCATTTAAAATATTTTAAGAGCTTAGACTTTTCTGGACAGTGAGACAGGTCTATACCTGGCAGCACTAATTTACTTCAACAAAAAAATGGGCATTGAAGAAACTCCATATAGAGTCTCATCTATTTGTGGTAATGGTAAGCCACTAGAGAAGAAACTGTTTTTATATTGACTGCTTGACAATATGCTGTTTAAACTGGACATGCAGGTTCCATAAGAAGATGACCTCTGAACTTTGGCAGAACAAGCCTAAATGGTCATTCGGGTTCCTGCTTTACAGAGAAAACTGTCAGACATTCTTCAAGACTCAAGGAGAAGCAACAGATGAACTGTGCCAGAATGGACAGAGCGGATTTCCTGCTTCACTAAAATAAAAAGAGACTCAAGGCCTATGGGCTAAAGACGGATGCCCCAACTTTATAAAGGAACTTTGGGTGACTGTCCAGGCAGATAGGTGTCATCTCTGTCCTTTCTAGATTTTAGAAGTCGTTTGCACTTCTGGTTTACTTGGGTAAATATTATATCCTTCTGTGGTCTTTGATGTAGTTGAAGATTAGATAGTTATATGTACAGTTTTTCTAGATATAAAACTTTAGATTCATAAAAATAAAGTAGATAGAATGTTTTCTTTAATTTTGCTAAGTGCAAGTAGACTAGATATTGTAACTGTAATTCTTGCTTGATGGCTATTTTGTTATATGTAATTTTGCTATGTTAAAATTGAAACCTTCCTTTTTGATTAGAGAAAAAAGGGGAAATGTGGGAATACATTTGTGCGTACTGTATCTTTAAATAAAGGAGCTGGTTTGGGTCATGGCAGGCGCCATAAAAAAGGTGGGAGGAGAGTCAGTTCAGGTAAGAGAAGCAGGGCGGAGTTAGAGGCAGACCGCGCGGAAGCCACCGAGAGAGCAACATGTAAGCACGGGTGAGCTGCGGGCCGCCACGTGGCCCTAGATTAATAGAAATGGGTTGATTTAAGATATGAGTGCTAGCTAGCAATGTGCCTGAGCCATAGGCCAAACAGCCTGAAATAAATATAAGCCTCTGAGTTATTTTTGGGGAACTGGCGGCTGGGCAGCTGAGGGGTCTGGCACGGCAGGTCTGTGTGTCTCAGATCTCTGGCTAACCGGGACCCAGACAAACCAAAATACAACAGTTGACCCAGACCAGGTGGAACTTATGAGCTTCCAAGGTTACTCAAAGTTAATTAAGGCAATCCATAAATCTTTTCTACATGTGTCTTTAATTTCTTACTCAATTTATGTGGTAGAAATATCCATTTCAATATAACATTTTCCCTTTGCATTAAAATTTCTGTAGGAGAATGCTTAGAGGGCAAAATAACTAGAATGCAATTAAGATCTGAATCCACTTGTGCACAATTTCTTTTCCATGGATGTGATTCTCCCATCCTGCCACTACCAACAGTAACACATGAGAATAGAGAATGTGTGACAATTAATGAGCCTTTACTGGAGAATCGTCTAGAACCCAAAGTTTATGTTAGGGTCTGCTCTTAGCATTTCTGTTCTTAACAACAGTGGAAAGGACAATGAGATGCACCACAACTAACATCGTAGAGAACATAAATTAATTCATACAGGATAAAATCTCTCTACGCCTCTGTCTTTTCTTCCTTCCTAAATCTCTGCAAGGTTTTTTAGTCCAGTGATTAGCCAAAGTACTTGGGATCTAGGCACATTCCCAAAGCTTGTTAGTTGGCAACCAAACCTCCAGTATATGAACCCAGAAGGGACATTTCACATTCAAATCACAACAATGACCTTTACCAAATTGGGAATGTGTTACATTATACAGCTTCTTCTGAACTGGAAGATTCCACAAGGACTATTTCACTGCCTTGTCATGTCAGGGTGTTAGAAGGCAACGTCTGGAGAGTTTAAGTTGGTTTTCTCACAATACAAAGCCCAGCTTGATGGCTGTTGAATTTGTGTCTAGGTACTACTTGGTTTATTGATAAATTTCTGGGTTTTGTGTGTGTGTGTGTGTGTGTGTGTGTGTGTGTGTGTGTTTTCTTAGTTGCCCCCCCCCCTAAGCTCTTTCCCTCGACCCTTTCTGCTCCCTTGACCTGTTTCAGGACTGCTTTAGCTCTTCTGTGGCCTCAGGCTGGGGACCTGTGGACTTCTGTTTGAGTCCATCTAGTTTGGGCTACCTATCTGATCCGCCCATGTTCTCACTAGTTCTACACCGTATCGATTATTGTAGTTTTACAGCAAGATTGGGCAATGCCGGTCCTCTGCCTTTGCTCTCCTTTAATATTCTGTTGACTCTTGCCTTCTCTTCTCCTTTAATGCTATTTTGGCCTTTTACCTTCCATATAAATCTTAAAATTAGCTTGTCCAAATCCACAAGATAACCTATGAAATTCTATGAAAACACCAAACCCTAAAATATATATAATGGCCAGTTTTATGTCTACTTGGCACAAAGTAGAGTCATCAAAGTGGAAGGGGCCTTCGTTGAGAAATGCCTCCATAAGATTGAGATATAGACAAGCCTATAGGGCATTTTCTTAATTAGTGATCCATGGGGGAAAGCCCAGCCCATTGTGGTGGGGCCATCCCTGGACTGATGGTCCTGCCTTCTGCATTAATGCAGGCTGAGAAAGCCAGTAAGCAACTGCACTGTGAGTGGAAGCATAAGCTGAATAAGCCCTTTCCCCTCCAAGTTGCTTTGGTTGTGGTGTTTCAGAACAGCAACAGTAGCCCTAGCTAAGACAACATGATACATACACAAAGAACCTATAAGTTAAAAAAAAGAAAGAAAGAAAAAGAAAGAGAACCCCAACAAGGGTTTATTGACAATGAACAACCCCAAATGCCATTGAATTGATTTTGTATTGGCTATCTCCTACTGGATATGGGGAGTGGTCTGTATACCCAGTGAGATTCTATTGAAGAAAATGAATTTTTTATTTGTGAACAGTTATGAGTTGGAAATAACTTCTGGGTTAGTGACAGGGGCGTCTGTCTACTTCCCCTCCCAACACTGGGATCCCATCTGGCCCAGACTTGTGTAGGGCCTGTGCATGCTGCCACAGACCTTCTTGAGTTCATATATGCAGCAGTCCTGCTGTGTTTAGGAGACCTTCCTTCCTTGGTGTCCCCTTTGGGCTCCTACAATCTTTCCTCCTTTTCCATATGATGATCCAAGCCCAAGGAAGAGGGATTTGATGGAGACAACCCATTTCAAATTGAGCGTTCAAGGTCTCTCACTCTCTATACATGGTCCAGCTGTGGGTCTCGGTATTTGTTCCCATCTATTTCAGGAGGAAGCTTCTCTAATGATGGCCAAGGAGGGCACAGATCTATGAGTAGAGCAGAATGTCATTAGGGCATTTTATTACTATCTTTCTTTAGCAGAACAGCAGTGTCTTTCTTAGGATTACTATTCTTTTTTTTCACCATGACCAAAAGAATTTTGTGGAGATAAGGATTCATTTGGCTTATGCTCCTACCTCTTTGTCATTGAAGGAAGTCAAGATAGAAACTCAAATATGTCAGGAACCTAGAGGCAGAAGCTAATGCAGAGGCTAAGGAGGGGTGTGGCTTATTTTCTTTTTCTCATGTCTTGTTCCATGTACTTTCTTGTATAATCTGGGATGAGTACCACCCGTAACAGGCTGGTTCTTCCCCTATCAGTCACTAAATTGGAAAGGAAGAAGTCAAAGTATTTTTATTGGCAGATGATCTGGTAGTATACATAAGTTGTCCTAAAATTTTTACCAGAAAACTCTTAGAGCTGATAAATACTTTTGGCAAATATCTTGGGGTGACTCTACCCAAGCAAGTGAAAGATTTGTATAATAAAACCCTTAAGACATTGAAGAAACAAATTGAAGAAGATATCAGAAGATTGAACTCCCTCCCATGCTTGTGGAGCAGTCGAATTAATATAGAAAAAACGGCCACCCACCGAAAGCAATCAATGTAATCCTCATCAAAATTCCAACACAATTCTTCACAGATTTTTGAAAAGACAATTTTCAGCTTCATATGGAAGCACAACAAAACGAACTATTTTCTGTGCCTTTGACCTAGGTTTCTTCTTCTTCTATGCCTACTATTTTTAGATTTGGTCTGTTCATAGCATCCTTTTCACAGACTCCCTGGATGTTTTGTGTCTGAACATTTTTAGACTTAACAACTTTCTTTGACCGAGGTATCCATTTCTTACATTTTGTCTTGAATGTTTGAGATTCTCTCTTCCATCTCTTATATTCCGTTGGTAAGCATTATCTCTGGGGTTCCTATTTGATATCCTAAAGTTTTGATTTCCAGTTGTCTCAGTTTGGTGTATGTGTGTGAGAATCCATTTTGCTTTTATATCTTGAATTGTTTTCTTTATTTTACTCCATTGTTTGTATTTTTATAGTTTTTATTATCTGTGCAGATCTGGCTTTCCTAAAACTCTCTCTGTAGACCAGACTGACTTCTAATTTCCATAGATCTGCCTGCCTTTGCTTCCTGAGTGCTGGGATTAAAGGCATGTGCCACCATACCTGGCATTTTCATAGAAGAAGAAGAAGCGGAAAGAGAAGGAGGAGGAGGAGGAGAAGAAGGCGGCCTCTGGTGGTTGCTCGGTCCTCAGACATCCACATGGCTTCCAGTGGCAGCTCAGACCATCCGTATGACCTGAGGTGTGGACCATGGATACCAAGAAACTGCCAGTCCAATATATTTGGTGTTGCCGTATACTCACTGTAACACGTTCTAATTCCCAGTAACCAGTAACTTAAAAACAGACAAAAAACTGAGTCCTTCCCCAACCTCATTTCTAACAGAAGCCCTCAGTTTTTGAATAGTTTATACTTCAGCATACTTATCATAATTTTTAAGAGTTCTCTTCAATGGTTTTCAGTCTAGGCTGTTACTGTTTTAGGGAGGATGGGGTGGGTGAGTGGGTGAGGGTAGGAGTTGTCACAGAAGCCTTCTTATGCCCCCCCCCCCTTTTAACTGTGAGTCTGCAGTCATGGATACCACTGCAAAAGTAGCTTCCTTGCCCTTTACAGTCAGTGAGAGCTCAGGTCATGGACTTCTACATGGTTTCTGGACCATGAACATCCACTTGGTCCCTGGCATTTTCATACACCATGGATCTCAGTATGGTCTCCAGTGGCAGTACAGTCCATGGTCATCAACACAGCCCTCTGCTGCAGCATGGGCCATGGACAACATCAAAGCCTGTGAAGGTAGTACAAGACAAGGACATCAACATGACCCAGGCAACACAGGCCAAGGACACCAATATGGCCCCCAGCAGCAGTATAGATCACAGGGCATCATGACTCATGGATATAAGCATAGATTCAGTCAGAAACACAGACCAGGGACATCTGCATGGCGCTCATTAGTAACATAGGCAGCAGACATGAACACCACCTCAGCTGCAGTAACATCATGGGCCTCAACATGGCCCTCAATGGCAGCAGAGGCCATTTAGATCAAAATGACTTCTAGAGGCTACCTGGACTGCAGGCATTAATATAGCCTCCTGCAGTAGCACAGACTACAGATTTCTACCTCTGGTGGTTGCTAGGGCCTCAGATATCCACATGGCTTCCAGTGGCAGCTCAGACCATGGACATCCATATGAACCTCAGGCTTGGATATGACCTGAGGTAGTTCACCATGGATACCAAGTTGGCCTTTAGGGACAGCATGAACCATAGAGGTCTTTCAAGGAAGTCCAATCCAGAAAATAAACTATTCATCATGTGCATGCTGCTATTACTCAGAATTAGGCCGTGCGATTGGGTAGTGTTAGGTGCTGAATCTGTGCAAGCTCCCAGATGCTGTATACCGCCATCAGCCCTATACAGCAATGACATGTTCCCCCTTTTCATATCTGTCACTACTATTTCATCTCTAGCTTTTCCTCTCTCCACCAAACACCTTCCTCCATCCTTCCTACCTTCCCATCTCCCCACTGAATATTCGTTCATCATAGTGGCAATGCATCATACAGTGGTTTTTTTTTTTTTTTCCCAATCAGCTTTTCATTGCACCAAGTCTTTGGTTTGGTTCAAAGTTTCTGGTTTATGAAGCACCATAAATACTGGACAATTGCTGGGAATCAACTGATATCCTGCTGTTGCATGGAGTCCGAGTGATGTTGTAGCTAGGCATGACAGGTTACAAGGGAGACCCAGGCTGCTACACATCTCTCTGCCCAGGATGTCTGCTGCCTTAGGCTTGTTGGCTTGACCTTTGTGCTTGTAGCAGCAACCCTGCCCTTATGCTTTACATGGGAGCTCCAGGCTGCCGCAAGTCTCATGGGGCACAACTTTCGTGCTTGTATCCTGATGTCTGAGATGCCTTGGCAAAGGGTATAGATTCGTCATTCTCCAAAATGCACCTCTGTTCAGCCATCTTTCTTTCCAATTTTGTGAGTCCATTTTAAAAAGCATCTTTCCATAAGTTTTGCCTTTTAATATTTTTATTTGTAGGATGTTCCAGAGACACTGGGCTCTCCACACTTCTTTTTCCACTGCCAAGTCATCCTTCAAAGCCTCCATGGGTCCCTCAGAGTCCACGGAGCTCTGAGGCAGGTGCAAATGGCTGTTGCATCTTTTTTCCTTCTGTTTGGGCATTTTTATCTTATTGGTCTTTTGCTTGTTTATAATGGTTTCTTATATTGTGTTTTATTTTATTTTATCTTACTTTGTGTGTGTTTCTTCTGCTTTTTCTTTTCTAAATTCTGTTTTTTTTTTTTGTTTTTTTTTTTAAAGAATTTTGCCTGTTTTCTAAAGAGAGAGAAAAAAGGTGTGGAATTGGATGGGTGGCGAAGTGGGGGAGGGGCTGGGTAAAGGGAAATTGATAAAAAATGTATTGTATGAAAATTTTATTTTCAATAAAAAAATTAAAATTAAAAAGTCAGGTATGGCTGCAAGCAACTGTAACCCAGTCACCGTGGAGGCAAAGATAAGAAGGTTTCCCCAGGGGCTTACTCTTCAGCCAAAGAGAAATTAGTGAGAGCTCCAAGTTCAGAGAGAGAGAGACCCATTTCAAAACCTACAGTGGACCCTTGAGGAGGAGGGCAAATGTCAACCTGTAACTACACACACACACACACACACACACACACACACACACACACACACACACACATACCACAACACACATATGCATGTGCTCTGTCACAAAACTACAGATACCTTGCAAAGTTTTAAAATGGTACATTTAGTTTATGAATATTGACATTTCCTGCAGAAGCAGCAAGTATGCATGGGAGTGTAGCAGGGATCTGTTCAGAATGGTGGCTGTCTCTTAGTAAGGAGACAGGATCAGGGGACAGTTAGAGGAGATGTCGTTTCTATCTGAGAACCTATACTTCAAAAGCTTTTTTACCAGTACCCTGTGACTTGTATGTTTGACATGTTCTATTGGTGTGAGAATAAGTTTTACACTTGAATGTGAACCACCCAGCCGAGTGGGCACTAGGTAAACAGAAGCCCCTCTCCACCAAACGGCTCAGCATTTATGTTCAGCCAGCACGCTGTTACCATGCAACAGTGCCAACCAGTCACAAGTCTCCATTATTTTTTATTATTATTACAGTCATATATCATTATAAGAATACAGGGATATTGTGAGGCCAAAACAGGAGCAGGTATTGCCAGTTAAGGATTTTGTCTTTAATAAAGACGTTCCTGCTTGTTCAGTGCAGGTTAAGGGTTCTGTTTGTTGCTGCAGCTCCTGTTCGTCCTGTGTGAAGTCCTTGCAAGTTAAGGTTTCTATTTGCAATTAAGTATAAGTTCCTGTTTCTTATATCTGGCATAAACTGCAAAACATGGTTTTCAGTCTACACTAAACTTACACCCCACATGATATCGATCCTTACTTACCCTTGTTCCTTCCTATCATTGTATTTTTCTTCAAATAATGTTTAACAGCCCACTCTCAAGCCTCTGTACACACCTTATCTCTGCTATAAAAGGACCTCAAGAGGCCAGTAGGGGCTGCTCTCTGAAATTCCAACTTAAGGTGAGACATCCAGTTGGCCAGTCCCGAGTACACCACACATTACAGCTTGCTTTAATCGGACAACCATGGATTCGGTCTCCTTGTGATTCTCAGGTTTAGCAATATCTGGCTATTTGTGAGTAGCTCTGGATGTAAACAAAGCAGGTTAAAAGTAGTTTTTGTGAGGTAATCGGTTGGCTTTCTTTCTGTAGACATGCAACTCCAAATCATTAAAATTGAAGGTGAATCCCTCACGATTTCAGATTTATCTTGTTCCAGATGTATACTTGTATTTATTGATTTAGGCAAGATGCCACTTTACAAGTGTGCTAAGTGTGACAATGAACAGTGTTCCTCAGTCTGTGTGTGTCCCTCAGACCACAAAGCTTAATGCTGAACGTTAAGTTCAAAGGGAAAAAGAGTGAGGTGGGACATGAGCAGGCTACTGTCTCTTGCATTTCTTTACAGCACTGTTCAAGGAGCACTAATTAAAAACACAGAATGTATTAAATACAACTGGCTGCCATCTGTTAGTAGGACATGTAAGTGACTCTAGGCACATCTCCTCTTCCTTACAGTTCTAGCTTCACTGATAGAATGACCCATATTTTGGCCACTGCAAGCTCTCGACCCCATTCAGATTCATTAGTATTTGTTTCACTGATAAATCAGCTAGCACATCTGGTTACAGTGGTGTGTGTTTGATGGGTTCCAGCTCCTTCGGAATCTGAGGCAAGAGAGGACCACCTTAGCTAGCCTTGAAAACAAGGAAAACACAACTTGACAACCAACTAAACCTGTGGGAAGAGTCTGTTCTCTGAGCGACACGGTGTGCATCCCTTTCAGAGCTCACATTCCCAATGCCACTGCTCAGAATGTCTTTCTCACCTGTATCCACCGCCAGATTGGCAATGGCAAAATGCAGTTTATAACAAAACCAGAAGATGGCAATAGAGTAACATCAGTTTAAACACTAGTAACTTTCCTGTGGTTTTATGTAGCCGTTGTCCATTAATATAAGGCTAAAATCTAGTTCTTCAACCTTTTGTCTCCCAGTTGTCTCCCAATTCCTGTAAAGATCTTATCGTACAAGTGAGCTGAAACACACACTGCCCTTAAAAACAACAGCCACAGAACCGGCCCATAATAAAATTCTATATAGAGTCAACATGCTCTTGCTGTGTGAAGAAGAACATATCAAAGTCTTTCTCAGTCGGGTGAGTTCTTATTTTAAGAAGTTTGCGAGAAGACCAAACAACTAGACAAAAAACAATAAAGCAAAAATGGCAAGACAATCCAGGAAGAGTTCAAAAGGAATCTGTGATCATTTTTTACCCTCGTTTCTGATGCGTAATGTCACAATATGGTTAAATACTGAGGTGTGGTGAAAGGTTTCGGGTCTGCACACATCGTTCATTTACAGGCTGTGTGCTCACAGGCAATTATTTCCTTCCCTGACACTAAATTTCCTCTTCTGTAAAAAAAAAAAAAAAAAAGTAAGAAAAAGAAAGAGTAATAATGATAATGCTCGTTATTTTGTGGCGATGTCGTAAGGATTAGGTGAAATGATACATTTAACTCCCTGACATGTGATAGGAAGCTAAACAAATGCGGGCTATTATTCTTGTAGGAAAGAAGCCTGCTCTGTGTTAGCTTCAGCTGAATAACCATCACTGGATTGTATCAGGATTCTTTATTGTTGTTGCCTGTTAAGCATGTAATCGAAGCAAAGTGAAAACGGCCTGAAAATGTTCAGAGGCTACAAGCTTGTGTTTTCCGAGTGTGGTAAGTAACTACAGCATTCTATCAGAACAAAGAGAGCGTGGTGTTCTCTCTAGCATTCCTTCTGTGCCTCAGATCTTTCATTCTTAACACTGCACTCAATCTCTTTTAATCAAATTACCAAAAACACATACTGGTCTATTTTTTCTCATTGACGATGTGATTAGAAATCCATAGAGCAGGCCTCTTTGAAATGGTCTTATTTTTGACTGTGATAGCGGTAAACATAATTAATAAACCAAGGTTCTTTGCATGGCCCCTGTGATGCCAATATTCATAAGAAGGCGAATGTTTTTTCATTGAAGTTTTCAATTTGAATTTGCATATGGTAAAAGGCGTCATTGAAATTAGTAGAAAGGTTTCAACCCATTGAGAGAACTAGCAATAAGGATCAATGAGCTTTGTAAAAGTCTGTAAGCCTGTAAGGAAAAGCCCCCAAGTTGATGAGCTCTTTTGTACCAGTCAGAGCTGAGCTGAGACCCAGCGAATGGTAATCCGGATTATGTTCCTTGTCTTTCCAGGCACCACACTACCTGGTGTGCAGTCATTTTGGCTCTCTTTGGAAAGAAAGTAGTAAAGTACTTTCCCTTTAAACAATGAAATTTTTCCAAGGTGACAGGTTGGTTTATCTATCTATCTATCTATCTATCTATCTATCTGTCTGTCTGTCTGTCTGTCTGTCTGTCTGTCTGTCTGTCTGTCTGTCTATCTATCTATCTACCTATCTACCTATCTATCTATCTTTCTATTTATTTATTTGTTTGTTTGTTTATATTCTGGATACACATTAGCAACACCAGAGCACTTAAAGAATGTCAGAGCCAAGGTCTCTATCCAGGTTTTGTAAATCGGGATTTCTGGAGGCAGATTTGTAACTCATTTGTAATGTTTCCTGGGTGAGGCTACTTTGTGCTCAGGGTTGAGCCCATCTGAGCTCAAGGTCAGGAGGTTAGCATTCTAGCCTGACTCTGGATGGTATTTTTATGAGGCCTCTGTCCTGGTTTCTCAAGCTCTTTTCTGGTGCTTTATATCCTCCTCAGCATTCCTCCCTCACCTTTCAGAGCACCAACCACAGACAGCAGAGACTAGTCTATCTGAAGGGACTTTCTTGGCTTCTTGTCTGTGTCTTCATGACTTACAGGTCTGGTTCTCTCTCCTTGTCTTAAAGTCCGAAGGGCATTTTTCCCTGCTAAGGCTTTCTCTCCACATCAAGCCTTCTGCTCCTTTCAAGACAGTGGCTTCTTCCTTATTCCCTCACCCAAGATAAACAATTCAGACTCAGCAGCTTTTGAGCACCTACTGTGTGCCAAGCCCTTGGTATGAAAAGGAGACTGCAATGGAATCTTGTCCAGGAAGAAGGGAACACAGACCTGACTGGAGCAATATATGAAATATATGAAATATAGGCAGAAGACAGAGGGAGCCAAACAGAAGGGGTTTGGCCAGTTTTTCTCTACTTCTTTGTAAGCTGAGAGAATGTCACTCTGTGCAGACTAAATGGCAATCCTTTCTCCCCTTTTCAAAATTAATTGTCCTTTTAGTTTCTATCTTTTTGTTCAAGGCCAGATTTCATGGAGGAACAACTTACACTTTGTGCCTCAGGTTCCCCTTACATTTTCCCCTCTCTTCCGATTCAGATCCATTCATACTTTTAATGTTATCTGGTTTCCATATTGAAGGTTCCATTCAACAACCATTTCCATTTAGATGGTCAGTCTCAGTTTAGATTCTAAGTCTGATTAGCCATGAGAACACATTCCAACGATAACAACGGTATCATTTGAAAATATTTCCAGTGCTAATCCTTGTTTGAGTCAGGGTTTCATTTCATTATCTTTATCCCCATGGCAATCCTCCTGTCTCAGGCTAAGTATAGTTTAAAGCACACACACACCACACGCACACACACATACCACACACACACACACACACATATACCACACACACACATACATATACCACACACACACACACATACCACACACACACATACACACATACCACACACACACATACCACACACATACACACATACCACACACACACATACCACACACATACACACATACCACACACACACACATACACATACCACACACACATACACACACATACCACACACACACATACACACATACCACACACACACACATACACACACATACCACACACACACCACACACACATACACACACATACCACACACACACATACCACACACACATACACATACCTACACATACCACACACACACACACACCCATATACACACACACTCACAAGTTCATAGATCAATTCATTTTGTGCATTTCTCGGATAGTTCAATTAGGCATTTCAGTTGTTTGCTGATTATATTTAATGCCTTGAAGAATTTAACTTGTCCCAAATCATTCATTTTACTTATTTTCCTTATTAATGAAACCAAACCATTAATCTTTATCCCTCTGTGATATGTCTGTATGATGCTGTGTGTGTGTGTGTGTGTGTGTGTATGGTGTGTGTATGGTGTGTATGTGTGTATGGTATGTGTGTGTATGGTGTGTGTGTATGGTGTGTGTATGTATGGTGTGTGTGTATATGGTGTGTGTGTGTAGTATATGTATATGGAGTGAAATAATTCATTTCACTTACTCTCCAAAATGAAACCATTCATTTTTCTCCCTTTGTGGTGAATGTGTATGTGGTGTGTGTGTGTGTGTGTGTGTGTGTGTGTGTGTGATGTGTATGATGTGGTGTGTGTAGGGAGGTGAATGCACATGTAAAGGCAAGAGCAGGACATTGGGTGTTCTCCACATCATTGCCTTGAGACAGGATCTCTCCCAAGGAGCAGAAGCTTGCCTATTGTCTGGGCTAAGCTGACTGGCCAGAGAGCCCTGGCTCACATAGCATGGTCCCTGGATCTCTGGGGTGCTCCAGAATAGAGGAACAGTGTTCTGAAATGGATTCACCTCCTCTTCAGACCTAACTAATATTTACATGCATATGATGTTTATGGAACAGACATCTACTTTTTCATGGAAATCAGAATTCTCAGACAATACCAAATGCTGAGTCACAGAAACCAGAGTTTTCAGGGACACAAAGCTGAGTCATTGAAATCAGATTTCTCAGGGAGAACTAAATGCTGAATCATAAAAATCAGAGTAAGAAGATGAAGGGACCTGTAGAAGAAGAGATTGAGAAATTCTGTGTCCATGTTTATTGCACAATACATTTTCCCTTAAGAGATTCTCAATGCTCTGTTTTGTTACAGAATATGGATACCCATCATCATGATATTAACTGGAGATGGAATATTTTAGGTAACTCATATTATCCTTGTGAAGCATAGATTTTTTTTTTTTAAATGAAAAGAAAGTTCAGTAGAAACCTCTAATGATGTAATCTAGGCTGTAATGATCTGACTAATCTAGAAAGTTGGTGTAAAAATGAGATTGGTTCTTAGCTATTTAGATTCTCTGAACATAGTTATCTGTCTAAAGGAAAGATGTTTAGCATGCAGCAACGGCATGATGTCCTACTGAAATAGCTGTTTTACCTAAAGTGAATCATGATTTCTTCCCAATGAAAATGAATGGCTAGAGTTACAGGGCTTCACTTTCAAATGATGTACCCAAAGAATGGTGACTCCAACTGAAT
This sequence comes from Phyllotis vaccarum, assembly GCA_033318265.1. Classification (NCBI taxonomy): domain Eukaryota; kingdom Metazoa; phylum Chordata; class Mammalia; order Rodentia; family Cricetidae; genus Phyllotis; species Phyllotis vaccarum. The sequence continues at coordinate 17,505,947 of JARWLC010000007.1, forward strand.
TAATTTGATTTTTATTTTAATTTACATATGCATGAATATGTCTGTGTGAATGTTTTCCATATGTGAAGGAGCTTTTGGAATCCACAGTACAGCACTGAATTCACTAGCGATGGAGTTGCAAGAGGTTGTGAACTATCTGACACAGGATCTGAGAATCAACCTCAGGTCCTCTGTAAGAACAGCATGCACTTTTAATTACTGAGCTACTTTTCCAGCACCTTTACTTAGATTTTAACGACACAGTTGCATAATGTCCAGTTTGAAATTAGCAGAATCATCTGAGTAGGAAAAAAAAAAAGCTAATTCTGTAAATTTTATTACATTAAAAACAAAGAATACTCTAGAAATAAAAAGTGAACAAGTTTAGGTATTTAGGGGATTGGTAAATATGATATATAAAAATGGAAAGGGTAAATCTCATGAGTATGGAATAGTTTAGTTTTAGCAGATTGTGGTTACAAGTTACATGAAACACTGAATGTGATTAAACCTCACAAGACATATATCCACCCACTCACATACAGGAATGCATGTGTAATTGAGTGACCTCACAGACTGAGCTAATGTCAACATTATTTTCTATTTATTTTATCTTACATTGTATGTCAACATCAGATGGATGAAGGAGGATGAAAAATTCATGACTTCCCTGTACGTTGGCTGGTAACCATTTTTTGAATCTACAACACTACAGAGTTTCAAAAATTGTCTTTAGTTATCCCAAGAAATTCAAGCAGGTAAGAAGATTGGATACACAACTAATTCACATTGGCTTTGTGTAGTGGGATTATGTTACATTGTAAATAATTATCTCACCTACTGATTTAATAAAAATGCTAATTGGCTGAAGGCAGACAGGAAGTATGGGTGGGGCTACCAGACTAAAAAAACTCTGGGAACAGAAAGAACAGATCAGAGCTGCCACAGAGAGCCAGAGATACCACAGATGCAGAGGACACCTATGCTGCTTGGAGAAAAGGTACTGAGCTGCATGGCTGAACAGGGTAAGAATCATGGGTTAGTTTAAGGGTAAAGAGTTAGCAACTTATATTCCTGGGCCCTAGGTCAATCAGTGTATAATTAATATAAGCGTCTGTGTGTTTCAGTGGGACTATGGGACTCTGGGTCTCTAGGTCTGGGCCATGAGGCTAGGTGGAAAGTCTGGGCCAGAAACATAATACTACAGCTTTGGCCACATTATTTTTTTCTAAGAGTAACAGCCTCTGCTCAGCTATTTTACAGCAAAGCATATCTCTTCTAGAACAATTTATACCCTTTAATTTGATAACCATCTGCCTTAGAGCAGCTGGTACAGGAGCGGTTAAATGTTTAGTACATTGAAGAATCAACCAGCCCTTGGAATTCTCCTGTATTTGTTATTAAAAAGAAATCTGGAAAGTGGAGAATAGTAACAGACCTAAGGGTGATAAACAACGTGACCCAGTCAATAGGCTCTCTACACTCTGGGATTCCTTTGCCTTCTCTGTTACCTAAAGAATGGCCTATTAGAGTTATTGATTTAAAAGACTGTTTCTTTACAATACCTCTACAAGAACAAGACAAAAATTCACCTTTACAGTGCCCACTTATAATATACTATTCTCAGCCTATAAAGAGATATCAATGGAGGGTCCTCCCTCAAAGAACGCTGAATAGCCCCCCTCTGTGCCAATATTTTGTGTAAAATCCATTAGAATAGATATGTAACAAATTCCCACTATCTGTAATTTATCATTACATGGGCAACCTCTTGTCGGCTGACTCAAATATCGATACCTTAGAAAAATGTTTGAAGAAGTGAAAAAATTTTGCCTGCTTGGGGATTACAAACTGCCCCTGAGAAAAATTCAAAGAGGAGATTCTATTAATTATTTAGGTTACAAAATAGGTCAACAAAAAATTAGACCCAAAAAGGTACAAATCAGGAGAGATATATTGAGAACACTTAATGATTTTCAGAGATTGCTAGGAGATATTGCCAACTTATCAACCACTATTGGAATAAAAAATGATGAACTGGATAATTTGTTCAAAACCTTAAATAGTGACAAGGATTTAAATGGTCCCAGAGAATTGTCACCTGAAGCTGAGAGAGAATTGACTTTGGTGGAAAAGAAATTACAGGATGTACATGTGGATAGTGTGGATCCAAACCTTAAATGCATTCTAGTTATCTTGCTCTCTAAGCATTCTCCTAAAAGAATTTTAATGCAAGGGGAAAATGTTATATTGGAATGGATATTTCTACCACATAAACCAAGAAAGAAATTAAAGACATATGTGGAAAAGATTTCTGAATTGATTTCTAAAGGAAAATTAAGACAAAATTTAGCCACTGGACAAAAAACTACTCTTGCCTTGACTACCGTCAGTATGATGTTCAAAATGGACAAGCAGGAGTCACACACCAAGACAAGGTAGGAAGGTCTTTGAGAATATCCTGCTTCACAGAGAAGTCTGTCAGACATGCTAGGCCTGTAGGCTGCAGATGGATGTTTCAGTGATGCAGAAGAACCTTGGGTGACTGTTCAGGCAGACAGATGTTTCATTTCTTACATTTTTTGGAAGTTGCTTACTTGCACATGTTGTTTACCTAGTTAATATCATTTCCTTCTTGGGTCTCTGAGGGAGGTAAAGATGAGATAGCTATAGTTTCCTAGTGGAAGTTTTAGGAAAAAAACTCACTTAGAAGTTAAAGTGTATAAGTTTCAGAGATAGCAAATACACTTTTTAGTTAGTAATACATATTAGATAGAAAGTAAATTAAGTATAATCCTTTGAACTCACCAAAATAGGATAAATAATAGAATATTTTTTAAAAAATTGTCAATTGTTAATGAACTGAACATTACTCATCTAATTATTGTTTATATATATTGTATATAATTATTATACCTATTATATATGGTTTTTCTTATGTAAGTTATAACCTTTTTATTTTTGACACAAAAGGGGATATGTGGTGATCTGTTATATATTTAATAAAACCAGTTTGGAATATCAGAGAAGAGATATTCCAGTCAATCCAGGAGGATCAGACAGTGGTAACTCACACCTTTAATCCCAGCACGGTGGGGGTGGGGGAAGACCAGGAGTGGTGACCTACACCTTTAATCCCAGAAGATCTGAGTTTGAGGCCAGCTTGGTTTACTGAGGGAGTTCTAGGGTCCTAGGCAGACAGTGGTGGTGCTAGGCCTTTAACCCCATAGCTCAAGAGACAGAGATCTTTCTGTGTTTCTGTGAGTTCAAGGCTAACTACCAAACAGTAGTTACTCATACCTTTGATCTTAAACACAACTGGGCGACGAAGGTATTTAAGGCAGGTATAGGAAGACAGGTAATGCCTTAGAAGCCATGAGGAGTGAGGCTGAGGAAGCTGTAAGACATCCATACAGCTGTTAGAAATGGATTCTGGGGTCCAGATTTCATGTTGATTGGTCTTCCTCCATATTCCTTCCTCTTATTCCATGTTAGTCTGAGATAAACCCATGTACAAGGCTGGTGCTAGCAAGTTGTGTGACACTTTTCAAAGGAAAGAATGATTATGTCTTAAAATTTAACTGGCAGCCAAAGTACTTCACAAAAGAATGCTAAAATAAAAGGGAGTCATAAATACATTTTATGTTTGTTTTTCTTTTTTTTGAGACAGGGCATTTATACAGAGCTCAGGCAAGCCTCTCCTGCAGCAATTTGTGGACTCTGCCTCTCAAATACTGGGATTAAAGGCATGTGTCACTATGCTCAGCATATATGTATTTTGATATTTTGATCTGTATATTTTATACATATTCTTTCCTCTTTGGGCAGCATTCACATAGGAATACATTTTGTTTTCTAGGGGCTTCCAGAGAGTGAATAATGACACTGGCTTCCATCTGTTTGGGGTCTTTTTGAGTTTCCAAGTGTCTGTAATATCTTTATAACAATATGCAAAGGGTACGGAACTTATTATTTTTTAAATATTTTAAACTTTTTAAAGTCTATGAATGCTTTATCTGACCATATGTCTGTATATCGCTTGGATTCTAGTGTGTCAGACCCTGGAGTTACAGATGGTTAAGAGACTCCATGTGGGTACTGGAGATTGAACCTGGGTCCTCTGGAGGAGCAGCTTTTAGGTACTGAACCATGGCGTTGGCCCTAGTTTTTGGAATCGAGGAGGGAAAGATGATTCTGATTACAACATAGCAACTGTCCTATGATTGAGCCCCTCCCCCAACTTCAGCAAAGGAATGTGTGTGCCTTTTCCTGTTAACAAACAGGAAAAAGGTGCCTCCTTTGGACAGATGTGGCCCCTGAAGTGCATGTCTAAGTGGCAGAGCAAGATGGTAATACCTTTGTAGTAAGTTAAAAGCTTAGTCTTTTCCGGGACAAGGACCCTTCACCATTTGGCTCACAGCCTGTACTCCATCGTTCTTTTGCTAATGAAGCATCCTTAGTGCACCCTATATAGGTAAGGTTCAAACACACTTTCAAACAAGTTTCATTTAAACTGTAAAATATTAGCCATGTAGCAGCCCGTGGAGGGATTATAACAGATTTCATTCCAAGGCAAGAGTAGCACTGACTGTATCACTTCTAGGTGAGAATTTTGGCTCATACGTTCAATGTCAGCACTCTGTAGGCTAAGTCAGGAGGAGAAGGGCATTAAGATTGTATACAGATTGAGGATCTGTCATAGCAAAATATAACAACAACGGCCGAACAAAATCCCACCGTTCTGACCATTTAAAAACTTTGAATGAGTCTGGAAGACAGTTGAGAGCGGCGTTCAGCAGACATCACCAAGTATAGCCGTTGCTCATCCCGAACCACAGGTGTCCAAATAATGTTCTGGTACCCAGTGGTTACCAGCAGAAGATGGCAATTATGAGGTAAACTTGATAATAGCAAAATCACGCCCAATTAAATTGTATAACTGGCCGCTGAGTAATGAATGTACCAGATATGCTCAGTAGGAAGGATGGGACTGAGCCTTTGTGGGACAACTCTGGGGATGCCCAGGTGCCCTTGCTGCTGGCATCGTCCTCTGTAGGAGCCAGCAGGTTTTGTCGGGGTGCACGATTTTGGTGAAATATTTGGCTTTCTGTTCTCTTCAGCCCATCTGTTCCCACAATTTTTAAAACCTGAAATGACTCAGGTAAAAATAAAATGTGAGTTAAATACTGCTCGGTGCAACCTATTTTGAGTATTTTGTTTGAAGTCCAACATTAAAAGGACTTCAGAGGAAAATCATGGCCCACTGACATTCCTGCAAGGAAGTTATAATCATTTTATAGGATAGAAAATTTCATAGCCTTTTCCTGCTTCTGTAGAAGCCACACTTGAGTTGTCTCACTATGAAATTTTAATATAAGAAAAAAAGACACCCCATAAATAACATTAATGAAAAGCAAGCTGGCTGAACAGGTGCAAATTGACAAGGAGGCTGTGGGTGTGGGGGTCAATGCCCAGGTGATGTGCAAATAATACATGTGGGAATTTGACAGTCAGATGCAATGAATAAAAAAATGACTTTGGGGGAGGTGAGAAAACCATGTCAGAAAACTTCTCTAGATATTGGATTTAATAATTAAATTTGCAGATAGATGATATGGGCAGGAAAAAGGCAGTGAAATAGCTGCATGCCCATCACTGCTTTTCATGAAAGAGATGAGATAGCAAAAATGCATTCTTCAAATGACTATGTTTGAGTGATATAGACTTTATGGGGCAGGGATTAAAAAAAAAAAAAAGCTCTGTTTAGGCTTGTAAGCTTCTGTGGTATGTTTCTGTTGAGTATCTTTCATCCTGTATAAAGCCTTACTTCACATATAATGAATTTTCTAGTCATTTTATCCAATTAAAAAAAAACTTCTTATTATTTATTTCAGCTAAAAGAAAGATCTTGTTTTAGGAATTACAAAGTGTCAGTTGGGGACTGAAGAGATTACCCACCTGGTAAAGTACCAACCACACAAACATGAAAGCCAGAGTTCAGATCCACAGCACCGTGTAAGACCTGGGTGTGGTTGTACCATTTCTGTAATTATAGCCAAGGTGGGGGTATGGAGATGGGCAGATCTCCTGAGATCTCTGGCCTATTATTAGTCTAGTCAGTTGTTAAACTGTGTGTGCAAAGAGAGAGGCTGTCTCAAAAAGATAAGGTAATAGTAGAAGACACTGAATGTCAACCTACACACACACACACACACACACACACACACACACACACACACACACAACCACTATCCTAGTATAATGCAAGGACCCCAAACACAATGTTGCTTCTTTCTCTCCATCCTAACTTACTCTTGCACACCTCTAGTGAGAATTGGCCTCACACTCTCTGTCTTCCTCATTATCCTCTAACCTCTGGAGCAGCCTTCTCTGAACCTTGATGATCAGGCCTTGTGGATATGATCAACAAAAGATTTTGTTTTTAAAAAAAAAAGGAATGCAAAATTTTGTTGTCTGGCATAGTGTGTTGAAGGTTTCATTTCCTCTGTCAGTGAAGGATATTCATTTCATGTTGATAGACTAGAACGTCTGACTCATTTCTGAACCTCATACATGGGCTTCTGGGTATCAGCGGAAGTGAGATTAGAAAATGGTATCCTCTGTAGAACCTCTTGACTTGAGGCAACACTTCATCTTCTTGTCCTCAGAAGGGGAAGGCATGTTTTATTCTTCCTTGTGTGGCCTTAGCAGTTTTTGGCAGGAATAGCCTTTTAAACTTTTTCAGGATATATATATATATATTGAAAGCACAAGGAGAGAAGACAGTCTTCCATTTCATACACACTCTCAAGTACTGTGTCACTTGGCTGAATGTAAAAGTTCTAAGGGCCTCACAACTTCTCCATTTCTCAATACACACTAGAATATTTTGGAAAGCAGAGGATTGTTACCCGTGATTGACTTCTCTTCGCAACCTTACAAGCCCTGCATTGGTGTTCTGAAGTCAAACTCTGGAGTTCTTGTCATGCTTTGGACAAGAAGGTAAGTGTATTGGATAGTTCTTTTATACATCGAAGTGACCAAATAGTTGACCAAATTCACTCAAGAGAGGATTGGTTTTGGTTAACAGTTGTAGTAGGGTTAGCCCATGGTTGCTTGGTGCCATGCACTTGGGCAGGGTATCCTGGAAGCTGGAGTGGGTGTCAGAGAAGCTTCTTCACTTCTTGGCAGAAAGAAATTAAGAAAGAGGATATATATATTTATCTGATTTTCATTCGCCCCCCCCCCTTCAATTCTGGAGTTGGGAGCCCATGGGATGATTCTGTTACACTCATGCTGGATCTGGAAGACTGTCTCTGTAACAACAGGCAGTCATAAGGAGTGACCATGAGGCTCAATCTGTTAATTCTCCAAAAAACCTGGCTATGTTTATTGAAAATTCTTGACAGATACATGTTTTTAAACAGGTTTCACACTCAATAGGTAGTGGTGGATGACCTTGAACTTGTGGTGCTCCAGCCTTAGAAAGTGATATGACAATAAAAAAGAGCCAACAAACAGCTTCATGATGAGTCTTAGACCAGGTCGTGGGTACAAAGGGCTTCTTTCTTTTCTTATTGCCATGTTTTTTTCTGTATTTTATCAAACCCTGATTTATGCCTATTTTTGTCATTTCTATTTGAGCCTCACAGATGTAATATGTATTTTCTTCATTTGCTCTGGAGGACTCAGACTACTGAGCTGTCTTTACATCCTAGCTGAAATGTCACCGCCTGTGGCACTGGTCTATGTACTATTTATTATTTCACAAAGGCATACACAGTAGAAGTAAGGCAATTCTTCCAGGAGAATTAGAGGGTGGTTAAGAAGGAAGAGTATATATTAGAATATTAAAATGAATGTCCTCTGTAGACATGGCCCCTACTTAACAAGAATGCGTACCTTTAGCTTAGAGAGCGTATTACCATCTAGTCACAATACAGAATCTGTTGCCATGCAACAGAGGCAGAGGATGAACCAAAAACAAGTCTAAGAAAGATTATGTTCTCATTCTTTCTTTAAGAAACTCGGATGAGTCTCTTAACCCAGTCTTCTGTTTTTTTTGCCAGCTTCTAATAGCAGGCAAAGCCAGACTCGTGGACACACACCTGTAGTCCTAGAACTAAGAAAGCTAGGTAGGAAGGTCATGAGTTTGAGGCCAGCTGGGCTACACCTGGGATCCTGCATTAGACTAATTAATTAATTAGCTAATGGTTTATAAAAAAAACAAAGACCATAACTACCTTTCTGAGCCCCATGTAGGCAATCACAGCTGCTGTATGCTCACAACTATGATAACCTATGCTGCATCCAGAAGACAGTGCCCTACTATATAAAAGGAAGGAGGGATGCAAGGGTGGGATGGAGGCAAGTTAGGAAGATGGGCTCATCAGAGAGAGGGTGTGAGGAGTGAATTTAATCACAGTGCATTGCATACTAGTATACTATTGCCAAAATAAAGAACCAGACTCAGTAAGGAGATGGTTAGCACCAGATTCTCATGGGAATGGGCTGAAATCATTTAAGATCTGTGTGTGCTGCTCTTAGGAATTGGGTGAGCCAGTTGCCAGATTTCCTTACTTTAGATCTTAAAGGACTCTAGCTGTTCCCAAGGGACCCACTTGTACCACCATGAGCACATCATTCAGAAATTTCCAAAGACTACACACAGAAAACAAGACAGTACACAGCATGTCTTACAGCAAAGATGTTATTTACGCCTGCAGATGGACTCTTTCCATTTCCCATTGCCTACCTTCTCTCTTTCTCTTTTTCCTTCTCTTTGTCCCCTTTCCTCTCTGTATGCATTTCCATCATGTGAACTAATTTTCATGCCTGTTATTATTCCACAAAATAAGCAAGTAGCCAAAGTACATATTCCCCTAAACTGAATTATACCTATCATTCTAGAAAAGTCATTTGATAACTTTGGAGTTTGCATCTGCACCATCTAACCAAAGTGTTTCTTTAAAGCACGTATAATGCTCTCCCCTTAACTCTATTAAATGTATTCAATATTCCTTTATCTCATTACATGATCAGTATGGCTAAAGAAACAGGAAAATTGGGAGCCAGGGTTAGACGTTCTTCATTCGGTGGCTTTTCTCTCATCTCCTGGAGAATGGACAGCACTAGAAGAACCTTTCTGTCAGAGAGGATCTCCAGTTCTAAATTACCTAGTGGTCATACTGTTATAAAATAACACCATTGAAAGAGAACCCCAAACACATCTGTATTACCTAGCTGGAGCTTATCAAGTGAGATGAGTGTCAGTAATTAAACTAAACTGGGATTCTTTCCTTGGAGGAAGAGAACGTTCACCCTCCTTTTGAAGCATGTTAATCTCTACTCCAACTGTCCTCTGCTTCGAAGGCTTAAGTCTTTCCACACACAGAGAAAAGAGGGCAGGTAAGTGGAGGATGTATGGGACAGAAGAGCGCCACCTGTTCGTTTTGCAAGCTTAGGTCTCATGTTGATGCCATGGGGAGTCTTTAGAGACCAAGTAGGAGTTAGGGTGTTTTTATTGCTTTCTAGAAACCCACAAACACATGGTGGTTTTTAAATGATTCTTGTCAAAAGTACACATACATACCTGCACACAGATAAACACACAGTGGCTAAAGAAGAACTTGAAATAGAATAGCAAGTTATCACTGGTCATCCAGCTATCAGCTATGATTTATGAATATATATATCAGCTGTACATTCAAAGCAGGCTTGTGCAGCCCATGCACAAAGCCATCGAATACCACCATTGTTGAAATGGCCATATTATCCCCGCTTTTACAGAAAAAGAAGCCGAATTAAGCAAAATTAATTGTATTGCCTATAATCTGGTATTTAAATCTTTCTAGTTTGCTAGCTCCAATTCTTTTATCACCACCCATTATGCAAAGAGAAAAAACAAATTCAATTAACTTCCCTTAGTGCTTTGTAAAACAAATGAACAATCATTAACATATAGCTATAGATTCCATCTCATTACAAAGGCGATGGGAAAATTTATCAAAGCAAATAGGGCATCCAAGCTTAGTGCAGCCCAAGAGAAAGATAGGATGTTGCAACCAGGAAAGGATGCATGAGTTTTAATTTCAATTCTGCTTATTCAAGAGTGATGAAGGGCAGGCAAGAACTGAAGTAAGGAGATCCCATTATAAGAGTTCATATTGTCATTATTACCCTATCAGCGACCTTTATATTACTATTATCTTATAACGAGACTTCATAATTTTGATCTTTTTCAATTGGTATAAGAAAAATTAATATTTTTGTGGTTTAGGCAACTCCTTTTTCTTGTGATTTTAGCAAACTTGGTAAATGATGTGCTAAATCTTCCATCTAAGGCAGGGTGAATTTCAAGGGATATTAAACCTGTTTCTGATCTGGATTTACATTGCCCACTGAAATATTATTTGGTAGAAAATGCTGGATGTCCAGAAACCTTATGATCCATTTTATCATCTTTTTTTATTTGATCCAGGAAGTTGATTTTCATGGGCAGTAAATAAAGTTTATATCTAGAAAGATGAAATCATGAAGCCTGTCAGTATGCTTATTACAATTTATACCACCAAAACAGGGTTGCTTTGACTTAACAATAAAAGAACTTTCAGTGGGGCAGTTAATAATAAAGGTAGAAAGTTAGATACACGGATAGAGAGGAATAAAAACATATATAGCTGTATATTTCTTTTGGGTGAGTAACCAGCTCCCAAATCACAACATGGAGACTTACATAAAGTATTGACCTTATCTTATGCTTTTCCCATCAGCTCTTATAACTTAACCTATTTTTTTTTTTTCATCTACGTTTTGTGTTGGGGCTTTTTACCTTCCTGACATTCTGTATGTCCTATTCTGTGTCTGTCTGTCTGGCAGCTGCCTGGCTGGCTATCCCTGGAGTTCTCTGTCTTTCAATCCTTTCTTTCTCCCCACCCAGCCCCACCTGTCCCTCTCCTGCCTAGGGATTGGCCATTCAGTTTTTTGTTAGACCGATCAGCAGGGAAGCTTAGGAAAGCTGAAGTAGTAGTACATCTTTACATAATTAAACAAAAGTAACACACCTTTACTTAGTTAAAGTAATATTTCACAATATGTAACATGTGGGACAGTTTCCAAACAAACATTTGCTCTAGTTTCTGACTGCTGAGGCCAGACCTCCACTTGTTTTACCATTGTTATACATACTATGTTACAGTTTCCAAAACTAGGCAAAGATAAAAAGAAGCCAGGGACACCCTATTATAAGGAAACAATGAAATAAATGAATGATTACCCACAAATAAATGCAAACCCAATCTTCCTTGCAAAGTCCTACTTAGCAGTTATGAAGGTCTGCTAGGAGACTGTTATAGTCCTTATTGTGAACCAAGAAACAACATTGAGTCATCTGCGTAATTGTCTGGAAGTCTCACTAATTATCTATTTAGTTTTTATATAGATAAACATTTTTCTAAAAAATCTAAAATTTCTTGCAATCTTATTATTATTATTATTATTATTATTATTATTATTATTATTGCCTTCTGTGACCTTTGTTCTATTGCCATTACTTGATTTAAAAACTAAGAAAAGCAGAGTATGTGAGGCAGTGGTAAGAAGAAACAGATGCATTGCATGAATGTATGAAGTTCTCAAAGAACAAACTTCATAAAACGTTTTACAAGAAGAGAAAACGAAAGCAACATGTATTTTACTCTTCCTTACAAGGTACAAAAGCTATATGCCTCACCTCAGAGAAAAGTCAGGAATGGACACATGAAAGGAAAGAAAATGTGCAAACGAACAAGAATTTTGTAGTTTTACTTGCCTAGAGAAAACCACTAACATTAATTTAATGTTTATGGATGCTTACCTGCATTTTGTAGTAGAAAGTTTTATTGTATTTTCTTAAAACGAATGCAGCTTTACATTGAATTATTGAGTCAAATCTAAATAATGTCTGAGATTCACTAAGCTTACTAAATTAATTATGGATAAATTTTATTTTCTCTGTGATAGCCTGAGAATTCAAGACTAGACTGGGTAACATAAGAAGAAACTGTCTCAAAGAAAAATGCTACGTATGATGGTATACCACCCTACCCTTGAGAATCCTAAAGTAGGAGGCTTGTAAATTCAAAGTCAGCCTGGGCTATAGGCTCAGACTGTCTTATTCCTGCCCCCCCCCCTTTAAATTTAGCACTAGCTGTTATAGAATACTAATTTAAGATGTGTTACATTTGTTTATGCTGTGGAACATTTGTTTAATGATGCAAAGATGTGCTGCATTCTTTTGTGTTGCCTTTGTTTAACTCTGTGAAGCTGTGTCACTGTGCCTGCCTAAAACACCTGATTGGTTGGAAAAAGAGTTGAATGGCCAGTGGGGAGGCAGAAGAAAGGATAGGTGGGGCTGGCAGGCAGAGAGCATAAGAGAGGAGAAATCTGGGAGGAGAGGAAGGAACAAGAAAGAAGAGAGAGGACACTAGGGGCCAGCCCCACAGCCCCACAGCCAGCTACACAGCCACACAGCCACACAGCCAGCCACACAGCCCCACAGCCAGCCCCACAGCCCCACAGCCAGCCACACAGCCACACACCACACAGCCAGCTACACAGCCACACAGCCAGCCACACAGCCACACAGCCACACAGCCAGCCACACAGCCAGCCACACAGCCACACAGCCCCACAGCCAGCCAAACAGCCACAGAGTAAGAGTGAAAGTATGATATAAAGAAGACAAGAAAAAAAAGCCCAGAGGTAAAATGCAGATGAAATAATTTAGGAAGAGCTGGCAGGAAATGAACCAAGCTAAAACCAAGCATTAATTAGTAAGAAAAAAATCGCCCATGTGATTCATTTGGGAACTGAGTGGCAGGCCCCAAAGAGCAAAGAGCCAGAAAATGAAAAAACAAACAAACAAAAAAACTACACTAGCTGCAACCAACCTCATGTCAACTATGGTTCCAGGTTCCAGGGATATATAGATGGAGTGATATAAATAAAAAACAAAAATGTAAGAAAAGGGACAAGGTCCACTGGACATGTAGTTGTAGGGCTTAAGTAAGGAAAGACCAGGAGGGTATGTAGAAGTCAGCAAGACGTAAAATCATTCTCTGAGAAGAAATTTCTATGTTTTCAAAGAACTATGATCATAATAACTACAATTTTGTTTATTTAATCATTACAACTTATCTTAGGCTTTAATTGCTGTAATAAAACACCAGATCAAAAGCAAGTTGGGGAGGGAAGGGTTTATCTATCTTACACTTCCAAATTGATGTTCATCATCAGAGTCAATCAGGGCAGGAACCTGGAGGTGGGAGCTGATGCAGAGGCCATGGAGAACTGTTTATTTGTGTGCTCTTTATGGCTTTCTCAGGCTGCTTTCTTGTTGAACCCACCATCTCAGGGGTGACAGCCCCATAATAACATTTTCTTAGTGATTGATGGAGGGCCAGATCTGATCACCCGCCTATAGTCCCTGCCTGGCTACTGGCCAATCAGCATTTTATTAAACCAATAGGACTGACAAGTCTTTACAGTGTCTATAAGAGCATTATCCCACAGCAACTCTGTCTCAGGAAGAAGGAAGAAAATAAGGAGAAAGAGGAAGAGGAGGAGGAGGAGGGGGGGGGAGGGGGAGGAGGAGGGGGAGGAGGAGGGGGAGGAGGGGGAGGAGGAGGGGGAGAAGAAGAAGAATATGTAGGAGGTTTCAAAAAGGCTGTAGTTTAACTTCACCCTCTAATCAATGAGAATTACTAAACATTTAAACCCAGAGTGACAGAAGTATAATCAGAAATATGGGCAAATGAGTTGTGACTTGGACATGAGTTAGTGATTATTCTGAGTGGGGAGATATGCTTCCTGGTGGAGTCATCAGGTTTGGTTGAATTGGTTTGGAGACAGGGAGAGGCCCACAACGGATAGGAGTCCTAAGTTCATGGTCTGGGCCACAGTGTAGATACAGATTAGGGACGGAACAAAAAGAAAGAGCTTCTTTTCAATATGATGATTGCTTTCATTTGGAATGGATGGAAAATGGCCCGACGGGGATGTATAGGAGCCAGGTTGGGTAAGTTGAGGATGGTTGGGCTTAGCGTTTGGGAGAAACATGTTTGACTAAAAGCAGAGCTGGGTGTTGCCAGAGCTATGTTTGTGATGAGCAAGACTGAGACCCTGTAGATGGAGGAGCAGATGACACCAACTGTACAGCAAGCACAAAAGAGCCACTGAGGAAGAGACGGCCTAGAGAACAGGAAAATGACAACCAACAAGGGTGGGGAATGTTTCAGGTGGCTGAGAGCTGGGAATTTAGCTTTGGATTTGGTCATTCATTGCTTTCAAGAAAGCAGGGTGGGTTTTGATCAATCTATCTATCTATCTATCTATCTATCTATCTATCTATCCATCCATCCATCCATCCATCCATCCATCTATCTATTTATTTATTTATTTTTCAAGAGACAGAATCTTTCTGTGTAACAATCCTGGCTGTCCTGGAACTTGCTTTGTAGACCAGGCTGGTCTCAAACTCATAGAGATCCGTCTGCCTCTGCCTCCTGAGTGCTGGGATTAAAGGTGTGCACTACCATGCCTGGGAAGAAAGCATTTTTGTGGTCTATCTAGAAAATAAAAAATTATCAAAGAATTTTCCTATTTGCTGAGTAACTGGAACATGAGAAATTGGATGTAGTTAGTGTGGAATATTCTCCTGAAAGTTGTAATAGTGAGAAATGAAGGAAACTAAGGAGCAGGGAAAATACGCTCCTTCAAAAAAGCATTCAATTTAACCAAAATTATATTCAAAGTTACATATTAATGTCTGCTATCCAATAAGAGAATAGGTAGCGAGAAGTTCTAGAACGTAAAACCTAGGGCAATGTATGTTTTGTAAGACCACAAGACACAGTACAGTTCAGAGTCTCTGTTAAAGGACTTCAGAACACAGCTGTGGTGTGAAAACTGAGATGAAATTAGCTAGATAAAGAAGTCATGAAATGGAGAAGCTTCCCTGACAGTAAAGAGCACCATGTACACATTTCCAGAAGCAAACAGCTGCAGGAGGTAAGTTGATCCTCATGGAATTCTGTTTGGCTCACACACTGTAGGGATGGACGGGAGAATAAGAAGCAGGAGTCTCAGAGGGTGTACAGAGGTGTCACAAAGAAGGTTTTGAGTCAGCCTGGAGGGTGTTGGTCTCTTCTGGGTGACAGGACCTTTGAATCAAAATTAGGGAGTGACCCCATTTTATGTACAGTTTAGAAAGTGGCTCTGGTTGAGTGCTGTGGATATCTTGGGAATGTGAGCGATACAATGAGAAACAGAAAGAACAAACCATCACTAGACTGTACCAAGCATTAAGAGTTTAGGGCTGTGCTGACAAACACATTGACACTGGGAAAGTGAAAAATTGACCTTATCTTTAAAAGAATGCTAGAGTGTTAGGCCTGTGGTTGATGAATTGTGAGGGCTGGAGAGAAAGGTAGATTGAAATGAGTGTGTGTGTGTGTGTGTGTGTGTGTGTGTGTGTGTGTGTGTGTGTGTGTGTATGTGTGTATGTGTGTGTAGGTGTGTAGGTGTGTGTGTATGTGTGTGTATGTGTGTGTTATGTGTGTGTATGTTTGTGTATGTGTGTGTATGTGTGTGTGTATGTGTGTGTATGTGTGTATGTGTGTGTATGTGTGTGTATGTGTGTGTTATGTGTGTGTATGGTTGTGTATGTGTGTATGTGTGTGTGTATGTGTGTGTTATGTGTGTGTATGTTTGTGTATGTGTGTATGTGTGTGTGTATGTGTGTGTGTATGTGTGTGTATGTGTGTGTGTATGTGTGTATGTGTGTGTGTGTGTATGTGTGTAGACTACTCTAAGTTAATGTGGAGACAGTATGTGCTGTGATTTTGTTATTTAATTTTGAGATGACTGAGATGTCAGTGAATAGAGCAAGAATGCTGCTTTATATGGCATCTTGAAGCACATGGAAGGAGCATTACAAAAGCCATGGATTCAGGGCGCACGTATTCATGGATATTATATTAATTGACTGGAAGAGGTGAGGTCACCAAGGGAGGCTGTATATGATAAAGGACAGAGGAGAGACTCTTGAGCAGCCATAAGATTTAAGAGATGAGTAGAGAACTCTGTTTCACCAAAGAGATTAAGAAACAGGAAGGAGATTTAGAAGAAAAGGGAAACGCCCAGTGTAGCAGATGTAGAAGCCAAGAGGTGGAGCATTTCAAAGAAAGTGGGTGGATAACACTGCATGCTGCAGAGGAATAAAATAGGTACTAAATAAAAGTGGCTAGTTCTCAATTGCTTTGTCGAGGGTGTAATTTCTTTCCTAGTATGAATAAGTAGATTTCTTTTTAGTCTGAGCTTCTTCTTTGCTTAACCTAATATCATGGTATCTTCATACTAGCCCAGAGTATAGTACTGCAGAAAGCGTGTACATGTGAACTTGCCACACGCCTAGTAAACTGACATCCAAATTTATTTTCTATCACATAATAATCCCTTTAAAAACTATTTAATATAAGATGAACTTGGAAAGGTCAAGTGAACCCCACATGGTCGCACAGCTTAGAAGAGCAGTAAGAGGGTTCAGACCTAAGCCTGGCTTCCAAGAACCTGCTCCTCAGGGAGTCTTCAATTTCTCTGAAAAACATGTAACAGGGAGAGACAGAAAAATCAGCAGAAGTAATTGTAAATTTGCTACCTAGACATATATATATATATATTTGGCTGAAATATAGCTTAACTTTAAAAAATATTTTAGATTTATTTATTTTATGTGTATGTATGTTTTGACTGTATGCATGTCTGAGCACAGTATTTGGGCCTGGAGCCCGTGGACACTAGAATATTCCCTGGGACTTGAATTACTGCAGATTGGATTCTGAGAATTGAACCCTGGTACTCTAGAAAGGCAATGGGTCCCCTTAACCACAGAGTCATCTTTTTAACCCCTGCATTATAGTTTAAACTCAGCTTCAGGACATCTTCTATTCTAACATGAAGAAAACCTTATTTATGTATGTGGGTTAAGATTTCAATGGATTTTTTTCAAAAGTAAAAAGAAAGTCTCAAATATGTTTTATTTATAATGTTTGATACACACGTACACATGTACACACAAATTTAATATATTGTATGTGTCATGATTGTATACTTACATGTGTGTGCATGCATATATGGAGGCCAGAAGTAAACATCAGAAGTTGTTTTTCGGGCATTGTCTACTAGTTTTTTGAAACAGAGTCTATCACTAGGCTGGTACTCACCAGACTCCCCATTGCTAGAATATATGTCCATTCCCAGCTTCATTTGTTTAAATGAAGTAAGCCTCTATTTCTGAGCAATGTTAAGAGTAGTCCCAGAAAAGTCAAAGCTTTTTATTCAGAAATTCCACCTTCACATTTTACATTCAATAGCACAGAGAGAGGTTCAGTTAGTATAAATTTAAATACTTGCTTAGGGATCAAACTAACAAACTGTGACATAGACCTTTTTCATTTTCTCCTGAAAAATACGGTATCAGATTTTCTAAGAAGGCCAAGATGGAAGTTTTGACTTTTTGGTGATCTGACCTATAGGAGGAGCTTGATTGTCTTCAGTTCTTGTCTTCAGCATCATCCTGGACGGGTAGGAATTGCCTGGGCAAATAAGACCCAGATTAATAAATAATGCTAGAAGGCATTAACAGCCTGCCTCTCTGTCTCCTGGCTACAGTTACCCAGTGGGTCTTCCTTTAGGAAGGTGGGCCTAGGAAAACTTACTCTTGTCCTTGGAGAAGGCCTGACACCATTTAGCATTTAGGCAGGGAAGTCTGGGTTCCTGCCAGCCTTGAGTGGCCTAGGATAGAGTGCATGCTATATTCCTGATTCCTGACTATGCTCCTTGCCTCCAGAGGGATGTCGAAGACAACTGGGACTGAGTGGGATGCTGTAAAGCTAGAGTCTAAGGCATGTTTGCCTGATCTGGGAGGGCTGATACTTCTGTTTCGCATGGCTGTGGTGGCTCTGGGCAGTCTCACTCTTAGGAGATAAAGTCAAGGGAAAAATTAGGTAGGACTTTTTCCTACCAAAAACTACTGCTGTTTGAGAACACCTATCTTGTATGAAACTTCTGGAAGGCTTGCCAGCAGGTCTTTTGACACATCATTGTTCCCCAAGCTATGACTTTTTCTTAGCCTGGGACTCACCCATTTGTTGCTTACCAAACCGTAAACTTAAAATCATTGCCCGAATTATTTATTCACTCCCTAGACTTACTTACCTCGGTTATTCTAGAATGTTTACGTGTTGTATGATATTTTGTTTGTGTTCTGACAAGGCATGCTTGGAGTCAGGAAGCAAAGCCAGCCACTAGTTAACCATAGAGGTCTGGAGTCTGGATAGAGAGGAAACAGAAAATGTAAGAGACAGTCTCTGCCCTTTTGGTGGAGGATCTGAAGAGGTAGGAAGACACTGGTAGCTGTTCCTTTGCTTTTCTAATCGTCAAAGCAAGCTTTATTTGTCGGAACAGAAACAAACTATCACACAGCAGTGAGGTCATTAGTCTGGACTTCAAATTGATAATTACTTTTTAATCTCTTTCTTTCGCAATCACAGACATGGCTGACTAGATCTATAGATTCAAGATTTTCTCAAAGCTTAAGAGTTGAGGGAAGATATTCTTTCTTTATTCTGCTGCGTTGTCATCACTGAAAGAAATAAGAAAGGTTACCATAAGGTGACAAGTTAGGACAAAGTATGTAAGGGGCTCTTTACTATATGATATTTCTGAAGAAATACTACCTAGAAGTTTTAAAATGCAATTTAATTTAATTTTCAGTTAAGTAATAACTTTATTTAATTTCTAAAGAGGAATAAATTCTTATGTGTTTAGTCAAATGCAATTGTGAGACAAAAACATCAAAGTGTAATGTATTTTATGAGCAAGGTAACTTGAAGATGGTTTAAACCAACTCGAAAATATTTGCTTATGCAGCTCAGGCTTTTTAAAAGTTATTTTTAAAGGCCGAGGAATCAGACACCTGTTGTTTCGCCAGCTGGCGGCAATGTCGAAAAGGACTCTTCTGCCTGCGACTCCATTTTGCACCTGCTGCGACTTGAGTTCTGGGCGGGTCACACATGGTAATTTAATAAGGTTAGGTCCCATGGCAGTGTGCTGAAGTTGTCATGTAGGTGAGGTTAAAACACTTCCTTAAAGTCTTGAGAGGAAAGCATTATATGCAAATCTTGAAAGTAACAATTTAGTACCACTCAGACATCATGCTTTTCTAGCTGAATTTTTTTTTTTTTTAATTTTTTTACGTGAGGAGAAAGTAGCCACAGTTCATGAAAGGAAAATGAGTCTTTATGACAGAACTACATGTAGTGGTAATTTTCCTCTACACTGTGACCTTTTTATTTTTGAAAACATATTTTTGTGATTTTGGTTTTTTGAGAGATGGTTTTTTTGTGTAGCCTTGGCTGTCCAGGATCACTATGTAGATCAGGCTAACCTTGAACTCAGAGATTCACCTGCTTCTGCCTCCCAAATGCTGGGATTAAAACCATGCACTACCACACCCAGTTTGCAACATTTTTAAAATTAAAAACATTGGCAATTTCATATGTGGACCTTTTTAAAAATTTTTTTAGAAACTATTTTAGTAGTTTTATGTAATAATTAAAAATACATGTGTATTGAAAACCTCACATGCGCCACGTGTAATTAAAACCTTAAGTTAAAATGAAATATACTTAAAAATTCAATTAATTCATATCACTAGCTACATTTCACATTCTCAGTGGCACTGATGTGGTTCCCATAAAGGAAAATGCAGAGCAGCTTTCCATTCTCTGAGATACATGCACTTTGTGGTGTTTCCAATTCTTGGTTTTAGATAAGCTTGCCTTAAAGGTCATAAGGTCACAGTTCACTCTCCTTAGACATGTGATTGCAGAAACCTAGCTTATCCACAAAAGCACAGGTTAGTGACTGGAACAGAATGACTTTTGCTAGACAGAAGGAGTTTGTTGACTTGAAGTTATCAACATCCTCCCCCAAGAGGCATACCTAGGCAGGTGCTTCTGAGAGAATTTATAATCCTCTTTGTTATGGTTATCTTTTCAGGGGAGTGGGGACAACCACATAGCACTAACACTCTTTATTTCTGGGGTCTGCTGTGGAAAGGTGTATGTGATACATAGGTGATGAAGCTTATTCTGTAAACTTCATTTTTATGCTTCCTTGAAGGCTAAACTGAGATGTGGACACATGTACATGGAAAGCATAATAGATCATAGGAGATCTGGGGAGAGGCAGAGCAATAAACAGACTCCTCAGCTCTTGAGCAATGAGCCCTTCATCCAATAATTATTATTTTTATAAAGTATAACAGTTAAAAGATCACACTGGATTTTATTTCTGAAGTCATCAGAGAGAAAAGCCAAAGTCATTTACAGTTTTCTAATAGGCCAATTGTTACTATAAAGGAAATGGATAAAGCCATAAACAATGATTAAGATAAATTTGAAGAACCCAATTCTACCTTAAATTGCCTATATAATCTGTTAGAATGCCCCAGCTCCTATCTGAATTACCTGGTTCTCTACTTAACCTTTAAAATAATATCTCTTTATTATTCAATCTGTAATTATTTTCCAGATTGTGATGACTTTTATTTTTTGCATTTATTATTTATTTATCTGATTATTTTTATTTGTGCGCATGTGTGGGAAGTGGAGCATGGCATGCATTTGGTGATCTGAGACAAACGTGGGGATATATTCTCTTCTTTCACTATGTGTATTCGAGGGATAAAATGGAAGTCTTCAAGCTTAGTGATACGTGCCTTTACCCACCAAGCCATCTCATCAGGTCCTGCAGTGAAATTTTTAAAAATAAATTTGTAATTCATCAATAGTTTTAATAATTTACCATAAGAATAGAATTCTCTCATAAAGCAAAAAAAGTAAGACACAACACAACTTAATATTCCAGACTGACCAAATTTATTGATGAAGTGTTTTAAAAATGTTGTGGACCCAATGGATGATAAAGGTGATGATGCTTGAATTTGAGATCATCAATATTTTATTTATCTCCCCTAGAACAGTAGGTGCCTGATTAATGTGTTATGAAAAAACTCAAGGCTTATAAAAATTCAGGGAATTCTTCAGTCTAGAATGTTCTAGATTACTTTGATCTTCTGGGTAGTGGTAAGCAGACATAGACACTTAGCCATGGGTGTTCTTGAACTGACATTATGGCTAGTCTTCCCAAATACCGTGTTCTGTAGGGGAAAAAGAAGCAAATTAGATGTGAATACCATTTCTTTGAAAAGAATACTCTTGAGGAAATGATGAGCCAACACTCTCAAGGCAAATCACATCCTTGCTTTAAGAACCTGGTTGTCTGCATTTGAATCTCATCTATTACAATGCAGTTTGTTAGAGCAGTATTTGTTAAAAGCTAATATTATTCAAAGAACTTAGGACAATGTTTTCAGTAGTATTACATGCCAACTAAATCAGCTAGTCTCTGGTTAGTTGAATTTCTACTGTTTAATTGTAGTACAGTTTAAAAGACAGGGTTTATAGACAGAGGCTAATGGGTTTTGCTTGTACACTCATAAATATATTGCATCTATTGTCTCAAGAAGGCAGTGCATTCTGGTTAATATAAATAACTTGCAATTAGGAGGCAATACTAATAATATCTAAAGCATGTGCAGTGAAGATGTTATTTTTTAAAACAAAATATTACCCAAGCCTTACATATTAAAGAGAGGGTAGGTGTATACCTTTAAAACTCCATTTAGACAGACATGATGTGCTTGACAAAAGCTGTTGGACAATATATACAGTTAAGAGTTAGAAAAGCCGAACTGAATTAAAAAGAATTTGAGAGTTGACTTTATTTTCCAGATAACTCTCTCTGTTCCAATGACATTATTAGAGATTATCCTACCTGCTATATTTATAACGACAACCAAGTAGGAATTACTTATGAGTAAAAAGTACTTTCTAGCAAAGATTGATTTAGTAGTTGGAGCCTTCATTTTCTTCTCTCTCCTTCTTTCCTGTTCTTTTAATTTATTTTTTTCTTATGCTTTTTTTTTTTAAAAAATTGTAAACGTAAATTTATATTTTCATCAAAGCTATCCATATTGAAATGTGGCTGGTCTTTGGAGAGATGAAGTTTATTAAGAATACTGTAAATTTCAAATAACAGTACACAGCTTTGTTTTAAATATTAACTTTGAGTATATACTGCTTTCCTACCCTTTGCGTGAAGCTGCTCTAAACTGGCAGCTGGAAATAAACAGCTGGCTCCTATGAGGCGATAATCTCTCCTCTCTCCGCCACCCCACCCCTGTGTATGTGTTCATCAGTTCCGTGTGAACACTGTCTCACTGCCACCCTACCCCTGTGTATGTGTTCATCAGTTCCGTGTGAACACTGTCTCACTGCCACCCCACCCCTGTGTTTGTGTTCATCAGTTCCGTGTGAACACTGTCTCTCCGACACCCCACCCCTGTGTGTGTGTTCATCAGTTCCGTGTGAACACTGTCTCTCCGACACCCCACCCCTGTGTGTGTGTGTTCATCAGTCCTCACTTCTGTCCCTCCTTCCAGCGGGTCTCATTCTATCCTAGCTTCCCAGAATTACAAATGTATGCCACCACTCCAAGCTATTGAATGATTTTCATGTAAATAAGAGCACCAGACAAAGAGACCTAAATTCCAGTACCAGCCTTGCTATAAATGATTTGACCATTGATAAGTAACTACATTTCTTTGACCTCCACTTTCTTGACTCTCATGATTTTGTACTTCAAAATCTGTTCAACTTTACTGTTGTATTACACTCCGTTCTGATTTAAGCACTGTCTACCCTTCAGGGAGATTGTGGAAAAGCTAAGAGACAACATAAGGAAGCACAGGTTAAACTGTAAGACCGCATGGGATGTCCAAAAGCACTGGAATTAATCCCGCATATCTGTTTGGGTCCTCACACAAATATCTCAGAAGGAGGCCACTCACTTATAATAAAGAAAATACATCAATAAAGAAAGGAAAATAACTTAAAGTCGAAAAGGAATCTATTGCTGGGCAGTAGTGGCCCAGGCCTCTAATCCTTGCACTCCAGAGGCAGAAGCAGAAGGATCTCTGTGAGTTGGAGACCAGCCTCATTTACAGAGCAAGTTCCCACAATAGCCAAGGCTATCCAGAGAAGCCCTGTCTTGCCAAATAAAAAGGCAAAAATAAACAAAAAAAAAGAAAGAAAGAAAAGAAAAGAAAAAAAGACGTCTATCTCTGTCTATGAGGTAAGAGTTGCTGAGGCTGACGGGGCAGGCTGGTCGTACCTTCATAGTTGATGCAACCGTTGGAGTCTTCCTGGCCAGCGAGCAATGCTTCCACCTCCTCCTCCTTCATCTTCTCACCTGACGAAACAAAACCCTCCTAGTTTTAGAAATACGATCACAGAGTATTTTCAAATTCCCACCTTAAGCTATCAGCCATGGGGCTTTTGAAACTGACTGACCACTTCGAGGATGCACGCTCGTCCCTTCCTATTTCCTTGGAGTTTGGGAGGCTTCCGGTTTTGGATGGATCATTGTCCCCTCATGCCCTCCCTAACCATAACCTGCGGGAAGCACAATGTTTTACTTACTAGTGTCCAATGCTTTACAAGTTCACCCTCAAACAGACTCACTGTTTGAGGCCAATGGAAGAAGTCTTAGACTTTTGACCATTGTTTTTCATTTTTCCTTTAGAGTCTTTCTCTTGACTATTTTGATTATGACATGACTTTTTTGCTACCATGATCTTCCATGTATACAATTTCTCCTATTAAGACCACTGAAATGCACTCCCTTACCCAGAGTGGCAAGGACATGGCGGAGTTCAGCACCCATGACAGTGCCATTGCCTTCCTTGTCAAAGACACGCAGACCCTCAACAAAATCTTCATAGCCTCCCTGGTCCTTGTTGTTGGAGATAGCTTGCATCATGGGCAGAAACTGCTCAAACTCAATCTTCTTAGCATTCATCTCTGGAAGACAATTTCGGTTTGCAGAGTTAGTCACCGTAAGATACCATCTCTGAGTCACAGACAAATGTTCATAAAAATCTTTATACAATTTAAATTTCACTTGATAAACTACTGAACTGGCAAAAAAAAATATGGTAATATATATAATGTGTGTTCTGAAGTTCCAGTGGTAGGCTTTAATCCCTAACGCAACTCTGCAGCAGTGAGCACCTTTGCTAATCACTAATTTTTGTTCATTTGCTACATTTTAAAGGTGGGATCTTACTTACCCCTTTGTGACCTCCAGTTTTCCATGAAGCTGAGGATGACATTGAACTCCTAAGCCTCCTATCTCTACTTTGAAATGCTGAGATTAAAGGTGTGCCCCCCACCCAAGTGTGGCTCAACTTTCTTCCTTAAATTATTTTACATATAAGTGTGTGGGCCTGAATGTGTGTATGTGCATTTGCTGGTGCCTGCAGAAGGTGAGTAGGGTGTTAGGTCCATTGGAATGTGAATTACTGATTGTGCCACCTGATGTGAGTGCTGGGGACCTAACCCAGACTCAACCCTCCTAACCTCTTTGTGCACTATATTCTCAGTTTTAAAATAGAAGTATTACACCATGTCATTGTGAGATTTAATGAACCTCATGCCTGAAAAACTTGTTAAAATTTTTGGGACAAATTGATTACTCAATACATTTTATTAGTTCTATGATTTACTATATTCCATAAGGACCAGAGAAGTGATGTACTATTCTCCATAATAACATTAACACAGTAAAATGTCACAGAACTTTAGCTACAGATGGCTCCTGTGCCTGAGCTTTTGTAGGGTCTTCAATTTCTGTGAATCTGAAGTAATTTTAAAAAGAGGCTCAGAAGGAAAGAGTGCATATCAAATATTGTGTGACGTTCTAATGCCGTTCTAATTCCAGGCCAGAAATGCTAGGGCATTCTTGAGAATCTCCGATGAGATAAGCTTAGTCACAAAAAAGTGTAAAATAAACTGTGTGTGTGTGTGTGTGTGTGTGTGTGTGTGTGTGTGTGTGTGTGTATAATGTATGTCTACATACATACATACTCATATAATTTCATCTATAATATGTATACACATAAAGGTATAGATGAAATCATATACTACCAAATAAAAATTTCCCTCTTTAACAGAAGGAAATCTAACACAGTAGGTACTATTAGAAAGATCACATCTGGCTGTTAAGTAAATGAGCATTTACCTAATAATTCTGTTAAAGAGGGATGCTTCTAAGTGAGACATTGTTGTGTGAACATAAGGCTCAGTCTGCTTTCTCACATTCCTGCCCACTCTACCCAGCTTTCTGCATAATTTCATCGGTCATGTCTTCAGAGAAGATAGGTTGACTTATGTAGAGGTAAGTTTTCTTAAAATCTGTGTTCTTTTTTCTTCCTCCCTCCCTCCACCCCCCTTTCATTTCTTAGTGAAGGAAAAAAAAACCACCAGCACATTCCTAGTCATCAGGAGAAACACATGATCACTTGCCTGTTTTTCATTTTTCCCCCTTAAGGCAAAGACAAATAGCCCTAATTTCTACTTCAGAAAACTTCCATCTTGTGTCTTATCTATTTTTGTTTAGAGTCGCACTTTCCAATAGGCTGTTGTTATACTTTGCAGTGAGCCATTGAGATTAAAAGCAATTTTCTTGTTCCAGACTAATGACTAGATTCTCATATGGAGTGAGTGACTTTTGTAATTTCCATTTATGTACCTCACTGCTTCTTGTTCCAGGACTTACCTGAGGAGACAGGTTTTGTTTTAAGATGTTCAATACACACACGCACACGCACACACACACACACACACACACACACACACACACACACACACACACACACACCAATTCCAAGTGGTCAGGACTGATATCACACAAGCAATACTAAAAGACTCAAAAGGTTGTATTTGTGTGTTTATATATTTATGCACATATATAAAAATAACAGTAAAGAGTCCGTTAATTTGAGAGGGAGTCGGGGGAAAGCATGGAACAGATTGGAAGGAAGAATATGGGAGGGGATGGAGGAAAGATCACTCTGTACATTGGCTCCACAAGAAAAGGAGGGGGATGATGCAAGTATATTTTATTTAAAATTAAACTAATTTTTGAAATGCACTTTTGCCTTTGAAGGTATGAACTCTGGAAAAGGGAATGTGCTTGTCAATGCCTTTTCTCGTTCATCCCAGATTTAGATATGATGCTGAGCATAATGATCTCATCCTGCCATAACATTTCTGTTCTCTACTGTGATGTTTTGCCATTACTTACAGGTCCTCTATGAAAGTTGACTCATTTTTTTTTAATTAAAACAAAACAAAACAAAACAAAACAAAACTAAAGCTTCCCACTAATGAGAATCATAGCTGTCACCAGGAGGAACAAATGGAGCTCTGTTGTGTGGGAGCCCCTCCCCAATTTCCACTGACCTTTGAAGAACCTACCTTCATTGCTAGGGTTCCCGAGAACCTTCTTGACCTCTGCATTGGTGGGGTTTGTGCCCAGAGCCCGGAGGACATCGCCCACTTGACTTAAGGTGATCTTACTCTCTCCTGTTCTGTCAAACAGGAGAAACGCCTCCTTGAATTCTGCAAGAAGCACAGAATGTTCAGCCCTAGTGGGGACTCGCTTTTTATTTCCTGAAGCCATCTAATTAACCCCAGGTTCTTCAAGGATTCAGTTCAAACTCTTCTCTGTTTTACAATTTCTTCTAAGCACTCAAGTTATCCCCATCCATCTAACAGTCACTGGAAAGCCCTTTTGGTGTCTCGATGGGGAATCATTTTAAAGCAGCATTTCTAGTTTTAAGCCACATTATTACTAATGTGGAATTAATTTTTAATTATGGAAATTGGAGCTCCCAGTGATAGCAATTCATATTTCTTTCATCTGTGGAGGAACCAAGAGTCACTTAAAATATTCTGTTGCCTTGAGAAAGTGTAAGAGTCTCCAAATAGTTCTTCAATTAATTGGCAACGTTAGTAAAATTTTAAGAAAGCAATTTTCCAACTGGGACTATTGTATGTGAGTTTAATCTTAACTTCTTAGGTTTGTAGAAAAGCCTTCATTTGGAGCACAAATTTTATAGGCTGTCTTCTCAACTAGTTTCCTCCAGAATAGCTTATTATGATTGTTGTTGTTACTATTATTATTATTATTTAAAAAGTTAGACGTATGAGGCAGGCTTGTAAATTTTACAATCTCATTTAACCACCTCAATCCCTAACCCAAGGAGGCTCCTAATATAGTTGATTCAGAAAAGAAATATTTTTGGATCAATTGTAATATTATCTTTATATAATGATTTAGTCCCCAAATAATTTATATGGCCAAACATGTTTACAATTTAAGAACATATTTTAAAATTAACATATAATGGAGATGAATGGAGATGATTTTAGATTCCCATGCAGTTGTATGAAAATAATGAGGAAAAGGCATTTTCTCCATTGTCTAGCTTTCTCCAGTGTAATACTCTGCAGAGTGCTATCGTGTTTGAAACTGGGATATTTGCGTGGACAGACTGAACTGTTTTTATTCATGTCCACCTCTGTGTGTGTGTATTAAGAGTGTATCTTGAGGTACTGCCTTTTCTCACCACAGTCGCTCTGCTAGGTACTCTGTCCTATAATTCTATTTTGATCAAACTGCTTCACCTTCTCAATTATAACTACAACCATTTAGAAATATATGACAAAAAGACTTGAAAGAGGGCAAACATGGATTTAGGAGCCAGAAAAGGCATCTTAATGGAAATATCTAAACTTAACTAAGTATAAAATTCTGGAAAACCTGGAAGTACTCATGGTGAGGTTAACCCTAATGACGTTGGAACACTTAGTTAATAAACTCTCAGAACTGGGAACAATTGTTTTTAGGCTACCAGTGATCTCCAACAAAATATGCTGTCGAGAAAGATTACTCTGTCAACATCCAGATATCCTATCTTACAATATCCCAGTGCCAACATCCTGCTATCCTATCTTACAATGTCCCTAAGATTATACTGGTTAATATATACCCAATTAGCTATAAGTCATCTTATCATTCTTATTTAAATCCTATGAAATCTCACCATAATCTGCCTCAATCTGCAAGAAAATGCTTTTGACTTGTGGTTGGTTTCATGAGTCACATACTATTTTTTATCTTTCTAAAGGTCACGTGGAACTGGACTCCTCTCACAACTGATGCCAGGCACAGTGCTTTGCGGACTTGCAGTCACCCGGCTCAGACTGGTGCAGAAATGGGAATTTTATGGCGGTAATGAAATCACTCTGACATTATCTTTTGGTAACTTAAAAGCCAGAGAACTAATTCTTTTAATCCTGGACTTTTAGCCCAAGGTTTACTTCTTCTCTTCAAGGATTCAGAGCAGACTGGAGACCTCTTTCCTTGACTTACCATAGTAAGAGCATTTTAATCTCACCACATGCTGTGTGTGGTCTTTGCTGACCCACAAGAACACAGTGGAGTTTTCTTCACAGAGAACAGTGCAAGCAAATCCTAACAGTTTTTTTTTTTCTATTTGCCCTTTAAGAACGTATTGCCTGACTTTCTGCCTAGAAGCACACCCTTTACAAACTATCTGGTGATGAAATTATTCTCTACTTGCCCTATAATGATAGTTTTGAAAATCTGAATGTGGCTGGTGAAGTTTAAGATACAAACTTTAACATTTATAATTTTAGAATTAATATATATTAATATATAATTTATACATTAAAATAGATATTAAAATTATTATAATTTAAAAGTTATTATACTTAAGTATAGTGTATGTAGCTGGTGGTCATGCTAACAGACGGTGTGAGTCTGAAACCTTCAAAATGCTGTAAATTCTTTACTTTTCTTCCTTTTCCTACAACCCAAATTGAATGGTATGAACAAATTCTTCACTCATTAAGCGAGGACACAGATTTAAGTGGTTTTGATTTATTCTTAAAGCACAGAATTCCTACTTAGTATAAATAGTTTACATTTGTTTTTCTGACACAAAGAAAAAAATTCAGGCCAGTGTATCAATATTTATTCAACTCTGAGTCTAAAACCTGTTTTCGATATTGAGTGATGGGTCTCATACTCAACACTAAGTACATTTTTGAACCTTTCATTGTTTGGTCCAGTGATAGTTTGGTAGCTATGGTGATGTGGTAAATCAGGAATTGTAGAGGACTAGGAGGCAAGGGTTAATGATGTCACTGCATCACAAGTTAAAAGTATACTTAAACAAATTAGAATCATCATTGCCTTTAAGACAATAACTTGTAAGAAAATATGCTTTTATAGCATAACTTTAAATAATCTTGAGTTAGAAGTCATCCAATCATCTAAACTGTCTACATGAGGCCAACAACCATTATATTGATATCAGTGAGTTTGCACTGTAGCAAATAATGTTTTGTTTTTAACTGATATCCGATATCAAAACAAACATGATCCTAAAAGAGGCTGAGCAATGTGAAAGCCTTTAGGTAGAGACTCATCCATAATTATTTGTATTTTATATCTGTAATATACTATATATTAGTACAGCCAATCTAACGTGACATCACATAATTAAACTGTTTCTGTCCCTCTTTTCTACAAATGCACCTTCTTTAGTTCATTCACATACTGTGAAGATTTTACCCCTTTAAAATCTCTCCCTGCACTTCCTATTCCAAAATTAGAGCTTGTTTGGGATTTTGTACCCTGTTGAATCCAAAGACACAAAAGGAAAAAAAATTAAAGTTTTAGAGAAGCTACCAAGGGTCCCTTCAATCTTAAGAAGTTTGAGACTCATCAATGGTATCTGTTCATGAAAAACTGTCCAGTCAGTTTGAATTCACATAAGATTATGATGCTATTACTAATTCTTTGGTCACCGAGGAAGAAAGATCTGTCATCTCTCTCCGGTTGTCTGTCTCTTGTTTCTTAGTGAAGTGCTGGACTAGCATTCTTCTCTGTCTGTGGCTTCACTTCTAACCCACAATTCCAAGTTCCTGCAGAAAGTAGGCAGGTTTGTCCATCAGGGAAGCCTTTATAATCAGTTTCATTGTTCAGATTGAACCCTTCAGACCTGTCACATCTCTCTCTAGGGTTTTGATTACTTAATTAGTTTTCTAAAACCTATATCCTTTTGTGAATATATCATATATAACCTTTCATACTGTATCAAGTTCATCTTACTTAGAAATCAGTGGCTATAAAGACATACTCTATCTTTTTTCCCCTTAGATCTTTGATTACTAACTATAAGCAGAGTCTTCAGTTATATAAGTTTATATTTAGAGTAGTTGAAAGCAATTTATATTTAGTGGAGAGTAACACCAGTGTCGATAATTAGGCAGTACTTAGCCCATCCCAAGGGAGCTGGTTTTCTCACTCGACATCTCTACAAGTCTGTACATATGAACAGCTACAGTTTTTAAACTCACCCTCTTGCTGCTCCTTAGAGAACTCGATCTGTTAGGAAGAAATTAATCATAAAATATATTTTAACCAGAAAAGAGCGTCCTGATTCATAAGTGTATCCAGCTCATTCCCTGAGTGCTCTTCAAAGTGAGCTCCAGAAGTCAGCTCAGTTTTCCGAGCTCAGGCATGGCATGGACACGGACAGTCTGAGCCACAAAGGAGCATGCTGTGGAGTTAAGTGACATTTTAGATACGGGCAGAGTTCTGCCTTCCGTAGAGAAGCTCAAATCACTTACCGGCAATCTGGTCAGCACTGAAGGACTGCAGTGGCAAGAGAGAGAGAGAAAGAGAGAACTTTCAAATGCATTGACAGAGTGCTTTCTGCTCTGAGACCTTTAGGAAACCATGTAGGTGTCTCAGCCCAGCAAGGGCATGTGAGGGCAATTTTGAACCTAGGAGCATAAAATCTATTGCAAAAGATAACTGGGATATCTTTTCTCAATTTCTCAATGATGTATAGATATTAGAAATGCTAATTGAACACTTTCTCGAATGCCATAGCGGTCTATATGTAGCATACATCTTATAAGCTATATATTTAAAACTGCAAATAAAATGGCATATAAAAACCACCATTTAATTAACATATTTTTGTACTAGTATATGAAACTGAAGAATCAGGTGTAGATTCCTTAATTTTAGCTATCCATTATCATCGGATCCTATTCTAAAGCATACTATTTCACTATAGTTGCACTTTTTTTTCTTCTAAATTTAGATGAATCTTACGTGAAATAGCAAAAGCTGGTGGAGCACAAAGACTTTCTGGGGAAGAGGATGCATTTTTTTTCCATCTGGTGCCATAATTGGAAGTGATTTCTTCTATCTTCATCATAGATCATCGAAACCAGTATTAGGTTCCAAAATCCTTGTACTAAATAGGCTCTCCCTCCTCTCTATTCCTTGTCTGCCTGTCTTCTCAGTAAGCTCCTGTTGCCCAACTGCATCCTTCTATACATGACATTTCGTTTTCTTGGAGGACCCACCATGATGGAATTCTGGGCTGCAGCACTGCAGTGGGGCTGAAGCGTAAGCTGAAGGCAGCTCCGATCCCTGAGTGGAGTCTCCCCTCTCAGTGGCTTCCTTTTATTTCTGGTCAAACTGACCTCATATCTAGCATCAGATTTCACAGGGCAGTTGCCACTCCTCCCGAAGGAGTTCTTTAGCTTTCTTAGGGCAAAGAGAAAGAGGGCCGTGTACCCTTAGGGCTATTTTTAGGAACCCAGGATCTAGAAGTGAACAGCCCAGTGAGACTGAAGCCTGTCAGTACTTTTATGGTCTTTACCTCTGTTCTTTGCAACGTCTTTCTTTGCTCATGGAAAACTGGAGAATCCCCTAGGGCTCGGGCTTCTGTTGGATAATTATGGACCTTGCTAGTGTCTACTCGGCAAGTCTGGAACTTCGTGCATGAAACGAGGTTAAGGTTTCAAATAGTAACTGGTATAGAAAGAACACTCTCCAAAACTCCATCCAGTAAGGCAAAGCTCTGAGGACTTGAAAAGGCATTGTGTGCTCCAGACATTTCTTAGGATTCCTTAGAATACACCCACATGGCAATCTGCTCAGGGTCCCACATCTCTATTAAAGGTTATGTTTTTGCAAGCAGTATCCTCAGGGGAATAATCTAAGCAAGAAATGGTTTGGGGTTCTATTTTTTAATCTTTTCTCTTTGTCTCCAATTATTAGGTTTGAGTTTGTCCTTCCTTTCCTGTTTTTTCTATTATACACATCGACTTTATGTATTTTTGTTTTCTAAAATTCTTAGCCAGCAAGAAAACTGACATGTCAATTTTATTTTTTGCTGCTAAATTCTTTCTTAAACCAAGGTGCCCTGTCCAACACTTTGTGGCTCGGTCTGCAGACTGAGAATAAAAGAACCTAAAGCTATTTAGACTCATGGATTGCAAAGTATACTTTAACATTTTAAAGTTGTTTAAGGGAACTGGCCAGCAAGGGGCTTTTATAGCAGCTCTTCTGAAAATAGGAAAGCTAGAATGGTTTTGAGGGGATGGGCAGGGTCTTAGCGTGCTCGCTGGAGTTCCGACACAAAGGTTTTTATTATCAACACATTTCAAGTAGTTCAAAGAAATAAAATAGGTGTGAGATGAATTGTGATTTCTACAACTGTCCTCACGGAAGGTATCCATAAAAGTCATGACGTGTGCTGCTGAGAAGATGGATATTTTGAACTTACTATTTCAGAAGAAATAAACAGATAAATATGTACCTCTTTTTCAAAATGTATATTTATATGCATACATGAATATATTACAATGATACTAATTGTTCTATATAATTATTAGATGCTAATAAAAATATTAAAAATATATATCACTTCTGGCTCAAAGTTTACAAGTGGTGAAACATTTTATAGGATCTTGAATCTCCAAATGGAGAATGATAATTTTAAAGTTAGTAGAACCTGGATAAACATGTATTCATAAACAAGGTATTTTTAAAAGTTATTAGAAAATGATAGTTAACAGGAAAATCGAAATTTTCTGAATCATTAAAAGTAAAACAGGAGAGTATTAAAATTGGAAATTTATAATATTTATATAATTGTCTAACAGAATCTCATGATTTTCAGTGACTAAATTAAAGTTCTGATAGAACATAGCTTTTTTCCCTCTTTCTCAATTCTGTAATTGTATTTTTTCCATTAAATTTGATGTAATTGTATCAATGTATTTATACTATCAAATTTGAATTTTCTAATTATTATTATTGAGAACTGGCATATGTCTTTAGTGAAGCTTATAACTATAAATATTACCTTGAAGTTGCCCTATTGCTCATAATTTTCATAATTCACTTTTTCAGGTAGAAAAGTGTGTTTTTGCATAAATATGAGACACGATTAATTTGTATAAAAGTTTGTGGGTAAACTGGAAAGTCAGCACAAAATATGAATTTATGTTATGAATAAGCTTTTTGTAACCACTTAGATATCATGTAAAGATTTATTGTTACTATTAAAGATAGCAGCTTTAGAGTGGTAAGAAACTGCTCAATTATTCCATCCTGGTTTTTCACCACATCTTTATTATATTCACAGAACAAGGTTTAGATTTTTTTTTTTAACCTACTGAAAATCAAACTATAAGCTTAAA
Organism: Phyllotis vaccarum; assembly: GCA_033318265.1. Classification (NCBI taxonomy): domain Eukaryota; kingdom Metazoa; phylum Chordata; class Mammalia; order Rodentia; family Cricetidae; genus Phyllotis; species Phyllotis vaccarum. The sequence goes on from JARWLC010000007.1 coordinate 17,539,534, forward strand.
TGTGTTGATTGACACAGGAACGAATAAACTACAGCTAGGTCCAGAGAGGAAAATAAACTTTAAATGTTGGATCTGGGTTATGTGCTCAAGGGTAAATGAGAAATGCAGCCCTTCTGTCCACTGCTCAGACACTCCCTCCTGCCTCCCGTCCTTGTTAAAATAGGCACACTGTCAGCTGTTTGAGCAAATGCTTGATCTGACCACACAGCCCTTTGGCTTGGGCCTCCGTTTGAGAGTTCATCACCTGGGGTGTTTCAAAGGTTAGACTGAAGTCTTTTCTCTCTGCCATGCCACCTACTCTTTTATACTTTTTTTTATGTTAAACATTCTTCCAGGTTTCATAAGAATTTGTCTTCTTCAAAGAACCTGTGCTTCTCTAAGGTGCACCCACCTGGCTCCCTTTTTCCCCTATTGCAACCTTCTTGTTTAATTGGCTGGGAAGCCCAGGCCAATGCTGAAAGCCCATGGTTTGTTTCTGATGTGGACCTGGATGTGAATTAACACAGCATCTCTCTCTAGAACACTGGCTTTGCCTTGTACTTAGGGTCCTGTCTCTACGGGTACTTCATCCCTACTAGATGCTTAATGAATTTTCATTCAATTAAAGCTGTTTAGACTGTTACTACACTAAACTCACCGGTGCATTCAGGGTGGTATGACTGTAGGCCCAAGTTCCTCTTTCAAACCTAAGTTTTTCCTATAGAGTATTATTTGAAACTTTATGTGCTCTTTTGAAAAAAGTTTACACTCCAGAGAAATTATGTATATTCTCTGCATCTTCAGCACCCAGAACTGCCCAGCACATGGTAGGAATATTCATTTAAAATTCTTTAATATTTGTATTTCTAGCATTTTCCTTTAGATTTGATATGACTATGGCTAACTTGTCAATCTTTAAAGACATCTTTATTATCTTATCCTATGTCATTATCTCACACAGTTAGTAAAAGGCCACATTTTACATTGTTCTAACTCATCCATTCCCATTTAGTGTTGTTGAGGTAAATAGCAATCTGTCAGAAATCTGCTTCTAAGAAGAATTTTTACTACTGTGGTGAGAGACTTTTTCAATCTGAGAATTATGTTTCAGCTAGTAATTATGATGTTTGGGTCACTGATAAATTTTCTGGCATCTAGAAGGAATTGTTTTATAGGAAAAAAGTATTATAATACAGTTAAATGAAATAGATAATTGATATATGTTTAATTTTAGTAACTCAGAAGAAGAAGAGCTATAATTAAAGATGTTGTAGGAAATATATAGTATTGAATCTGAAGGGAAATGCCCTAGGAAAGAATGTGGACCTGGATGATCAGAGATCTTCCTATTTCAAGGGATTGAACAGATGCCAATGGCTGGACCTAAGAAAAGAAGCTGCTGTAACCAGAGCCGCTTCAGCCAAGAGAACATTGTTAAGTAGTCTCTGCCTTCTTGCCTGACAGAGAGATCAGAGTTAGACGTATATAAACCTTTAAGAAAAAAAATACGAAACTAATTTCTCTTTCAAAGTTTTTAAAATCCACCATAAAAGGCCATTAAGAATACTATTTAAAATCCTTAGAATGTTGTGCTTCCTAAGTCACTTGAGGTCAAAGGGTCTTAAATTTCTTTTCCTATAATTCTGATCTCAACAAAATGTATTTAGAATGCTTTACTAAAATAATATATTAACAAGAAAAGTTAGAGCAATAAGAGATGGTGCCAGCCCAGGCTCTCAGATATAAGCGCTCTTAGATGGTTAGATTGGATTCATTGGTCTAAACTGAGACTAACCTGATAAGGCTATGTTCAGCAAGCTTAGACTTGTCATCTGGATTCTGTCGCCTAAGCACAAAACCTGTGCAATTAAAAATAGCCCAGTTCATATCCGTAGGAACCAGTAGAGACCGAAGTGAATCTTGATACAAGTTTCAAAATGTGATCCAAGTCTGCCCCTTTCTGGTTTTCTCTCTTGCTTTTTTATAGATAATAAAATGGAGAAATAAATGCAAAATTTCTCATGAGCTGTACTTTTCTACTTATTTGTATGTAATTTCTTAAAATTTTTAAATGTGGTTTTGTTCTTTTATTTTTAAAGTTTTATAATGAAAGCATTTGAAAAATATTGAACATGCTAAAAATTATAGTTATGCTTTTCCTATTTGTCTGGAATAAAAAGTTTTTTTTTTTTTTTGGGAGGGACAGCTGTGATAAATACTGAACACTATTCTAGACACTTTGATGCCATACATGGAGAACTAGAATGGGAATCTTATTCTGGCTGTCATGACAAATCCTATGTCTTGATTTAGGTATCATCTCTAGATTATTGTTCCTGAATATATGATTTCTTGTGGGTCTAATATATTTTGAACTTTCCAGCTTTTAGTTAGGACCTACTTTTTTGGAAAAGGATTAGGTATCTAAAAACTCAACTGATAATTATGTTGTAATCATTGCAATAAAGAAAAATTTATCAAAATATAACTTTACAGCAGCACATTCAAGTCAGCTATATTTTTATGAACAGAAGATAATATACTGTTGGGTGCCTGGGATTTAAAAAAACAGCTCACTCACAAGGACAGAAAAAAAATGTCTAACTCAGGGAAGGGTTCTCCCCTCACCCCAACTTCAAGTCACTAATATTAATTTCTAAATAGATCAATTAGATTTATCACCTACATAATTTAAAATTTAACCAATATATTCTGAAGCCATTGATATTTTTATATTGTAGGTTTGGCTGTCATTGGAATTAATGATGAAGAAGTAAACTATATATTATCCCATCTTCATATAAGAAATGTTTCAGTCCGAAGAGAAAGTACAGTCTCAGCAGGCTAAATATAATCCTTTCCACAATTTCCATGAGTCAGTGCTTAAAGCTGGGTAATTACGGAATGACTTCTAAAGACAACTTGCCAGGGGCTTCATTTGCAGTCTTGAAATGTCAAGGGCTAAATCTGGCACCGTCACTCTGTGGTCTCCTCATCCTGCGCAGATTTAATTATCTTGAAATGAAAAACAGTTTCACTCTTAGTTGGCAAACACATCTCTTTCTTTGCAAGTTTACGTTGCAAAGACATTGCCCAGGTACCTACACTTCAAAATGTCACATGGAGAGAGTTACAAAATGCCCTTCAAGGTTTCCCCCTCACTCACCTGCTTTATTCTCATAGTATAGATGTGTAGAAGATGAAAGACATTATTGACGCCGACTCACAAGCTTGGATATTTGTTGCTTTTCCCCCCAAGGATATATTGTTTTCACTTTTTAAAAAAAATTAGAGATTGATTGTATGGTTCTGTCTCATGCTTTCCCCCAATGATTTAAGGTTAATATTTATAGGGTTAAAGAGATTATCATTTTTGACATTGTCATTTCTGCTTATCACTCCAAAGAATGCTAATTAAATTAGTGAGTTCATTTACAAGCAAATATAGGTCTCATCTCAGGGTATTAGCCGCATGATGGCAGATTTAAAGATTAGATTTGGTATGTCTGAGGGTTTATTTGGTACAACACAACCACAAATATCTTAAAATTCAATATTTCATTGCACATGGAAGGTTTTTTATATCCATTTCTGTTCATACATTTTTACAGGGAGTTGGGACAAAGTGAAATAAGACTCTTTTGAAGTGCCTAAAATTTCATCCTCTGTCTATAAAACAGAATGTGTAATTTCCCAACAACAGGTGTAAGGGAGGGTAAGGGAAGCTGTGCCAAACAGAGCACTGAGAACTGCCAAGGTCAAAGTCCTGCAGAGCCTGCTCTGCAGTGGGTCGCTCTCTCCCTCTTCTGGCTGCACAGGACGGTGCAGTGTAATACAGATCAGCTCTGCAGCAGCTTGTGTTCTAACTACCAAGACAGCAGCTTAGTTTTTAGAAACCAGGGGTAGCTGAATGCTTAATGAAGTTGACTCTGGGTTTACCCTGCTGGTTAAGTCTTCCAGTCTCCACTTAACTAGTTGTTTGATGATGGCCTCATGTGAGTTAAGTTTCCTCCTTGACAAAAGAGGATAAAAACAATCTCTGTAATGTTGGAAAAACTAAATGGGAAAACAACCCAGAACAGATTCACAATGGATGTCGGGTGCTATTATTACAGTGAGGCTCATAATTTTCAGTTTTTATGGAGCCTAGCTTCAAACATTCCCAGAAATTCTTTTATTGGAACTGGATTTATTTTAGCTTTCTTAGAGATGAGATAAAACACAAGTGATCCCAAACAAGTTCTTACGTCTAAGCCAAATAAAATCTACACATTAGGCCTTGAACACAATATACAATATGCCTTTACTAAACATTCAGAGTTAACATTTAGTCATTAAACTGAACACTTAAGTCTTCCAAAGTCTGCGCCCGGCTACTATTTGGAGATGGGTTATGTGGTAGAGTTTCTGTCAATGCATTTTTTTTTTTTTTTTTTTAGCACTACTGATTTTGCAATGTTGCCTGCAGTATCCAGTCAGAAGTAACCAGATTGTGGCATGAATACAATGCAATTTAAAACTGAAACAACACATTGGAGTTATGATGATGGTCTCTACACACAGCAATCCTGGCTTATCAGCCAACACATGCATCATGCAAAAGAATTCACTTTCATTTTAAAGATCTCTTAAAATCCAGGTGTGTGGTTATCTCATTATTCATTTATTTTCATTATTTCACTTGGTTATAATCAATATTCACTCCTTTATTTGCATTCACAATCATAATGGTGGGTTCTAATCCCTGTAAATGTGATTCTGGGAGCAGTGTTACTCTAGGTCTGGGATTTGCCATTGGAAATATCAGCTCTCTGAAGGCAAAGAAAGCCAAGAACTACCAAGAACAGTAATATTAATGTTCAAATCCCAGTGGAACTTTATGCAAGTGTCACTCACAAAAATGTGCATGGGTATAAGACACTGGGTAGGCATTTGCTCAGAGACTCTCAAAGGTTATATGTCAGGACTACTGAAGAAGCATTTTAAATAAATAGCTACAAAATCAAACTGGAAAAGCATATCTAAACAAACTAATAAAAAACATTCAAGAATGTTTAGAGTTTCTTGTGAGTCGAGTATGTAGCTATTAAATATGGTATGTTTTATAATGGACTATGGTCTTAGTTGGGAAAAGTACTGAGGAATGAATTTAATTATTGTTATGTCCTATATATAATTAAACATCACCATTACCTACAGTTTAAAGGATAGTTAGATTTCTCATCTTACAGAATTTATGAAATAAATCTTATAATCCAATTAAGTTTTGTTCTTTATAGAGTTTTCAGGAACTTAATGAATATGTATATAGATATGTTCATTTTTCTCTGCTTGAAAAATGTTTATAAGTTACATTAGAAAATATATCTAGAAACATCAAGTGATTAAAAGCATCGTAACAGAAAGGCTATAACATACTTTCTAATTAGCCTTGTTACCTACTGGGATGAAATTAAATTTTACAAAGCTCCCAAGTTGCATCATATTCTCTGGCTTTGCTAAAACACTTCCAAATATGTACTGATTTCATATCAATGAGGGAAAAATCACTGAAGGAATTTACATTCCTTTACAGAATTAAGTCGGCTTCAGTTTCTTCCTTACTGACCTCTTCAATTGAGACTGGCCTTTCTGAAGGAAATGAAAAATTATTTTCCTTCCATTCCTTCCAGATTCATTTGACTTCTGTTTGGGTTTTATTTTGTGTGCTCCTTTTCACAATCTCTCCTGTCCCATCTCTTGTTCTGCAATGAACAATCAATCGCGGAGCGTATTGCATGCGTACAGCTCAGAGGACATTCTTAGTTTTTCTTGCTCATCCCAGCATTAATTTAATACAAGGATGAGAAGCTAAAGCAATGTCCCAATTCAGAGGAGTGTCACTTCTCTGCCGCCTGGAACAACAGCTTTATTTCTGGACTAAAAATACTGGTGTTAGCAGGGCGTTTATTAATTTACTTTTTGATACATGATTTCTCTGGGTAGAAAATTAAAGCCTGCTTTCATTAGTGGGGCTGTCTTCGTTGTAAGAAGACACATTTTCTTTCCTTCTGAGAGATTGTCTCATAAGCAGAGATGATGTTGTCTCGTAAATCACGATACATATAAAAAAGAATGGTCTTAACTCTGACTGATGGTTCTTTCATATATATTTATTTATTTTCTTTAAAAAATATCATCTCCATCGATGGATCCCCTCCTCCCCCCCTCCGACTTATGATTCTAAAGCCATTAAACAGTGCCTGCTAGAGAATAAGGAAGCACAATGGGGGCTGTAATCACACTTGCAGGCTGCAGGCAGTGTGCATCTATAAAGATTGATAAAAGTGAAAGATTTGGCTTCGTTTTTAATGAACTAACTATATAATCTTGTCCTCAAAATTAAAAAACAAAAAAGGTCAGAAGACATGCATTTTTCCTACATGGACATTCATTAGTAATATTGCATCCTATGACCAAGTTTTTTCAAATATAACTTCAGGTACAGATAAAGATTAAACATTTGTGATTACACACTTGCCCCTTTGGAACATGTCTCATTTCATGTTTAGCTAGAATATTATAAAAATTATGACTATATTTGATTTTTAGGAGTTCCAACTCAATATTAATTTAGGGATTTTTTTAAAGCTCCAGATTCTGTAAGGTAGCCAATGGAATGTCGGTGTGTAGGCAGCATTGTAGCTTTCTTATAAAGCGTTAAGCTTGAACCATCAGATGTGCTACACACATCAGATGTGCTACACACGCAATCCTTGGCTTGGGTGGAAGGATCACCTCATAAGCACTTTGACGCTGTACCTTTCCATATAAGGCTGGGTTCCTTAGATGAAGATTTTCAACCTGCCATGAGGACCAATCTGAGCCCAGTTAGTAAGGAGAAGGTGCATTTTTGATGTATCACTGAGAGGTAAAAGGGACATTTGTCATTTCCCAAAAACAGATAATCTTTTGTGAAGCTGAAAACTTGGTTCACAGAAAAGTGTTCACACAAAAATCATCCACATTCTCCTTAGTTCAAGATCATCAGTATGTAAAAGGCTTAGCACTCACTGGCAACTATAGAAATGACAGTATATATAAATATTATTATATATAACATATCTATTAGTTTTATTTAGAAGGAATTGACAAATTCTGAATTAAATGCTGTATATAAGTAAACATGATGATAGTTATAGTCACTGAAGCATTTGAGCGTCTCATTTTCTACACTGAGATCTCACTGAGTGTTGTATAAAATCTTACTAAGCAAAGTTGAAGATGGAATTAACTTGAGTTGCAAAAATTTTCAGATGAAATGAAACAGCTGTCTAATAGATGTGTCCAAGACAACTGGTTTATCAGCTGTCTTCGACTTTCTGGAAACAAGCAGAGGCTAAAACTATTTTTATGGTGTAGTTTTAGAGTCAGGAATCCCATTTCCACGGAGCTTTTATTTTAAAAGCTCACTCTCTAAATATTTGTAAATGCAAAAGCTATAGATGAGCATATATCCCCCTCACGTGCACTTCGACAAATTGGGGAAAATGGAGAACAGAACCAGCAAAGGCTGAACAACTAGAAAGGAGTGAGCACAAATTTCACTTGTAGTACCCAGTCTTAACGTCACTGGAACTGAATGCTGCAGCCCACGTTAGTAAGCAGGATCCCTAACTTCTTAACCACATCCGTTCACTGAGTAATGCCATTTCTTTCAATGAAAAATATACCTCTTCACTCAAATTCCTTGAGTTCCTTAATGTTGAAAGATGTTTCAGTGACCACAACGATCCACCTGTTTAGTTACCTTAATTGCAGAGAGGTCAATTTTTTCTTCTTTGGGTTTGGCTGGGGCAGGGGCCGGGGCCGGGGCTGGGGCTGGGGCAGCAGCAGGCTTCTTCACGTCTTTCTTTGGTGCCATTTTGATTAAAAGGATGCGTTAACAAAAGAAAGATCTCCTCCAGAAGTACCTGTCAAAGTGAGGCTCTGAAGAGCAGTAGCAGCTTGCTTGACCTGCAGCCCAGCGTCTGGAGGTTGGACCCAGAGTGTTGAATGGTATAAGGGCATGCATATATATTTCACTTAGTGCCTAACAGAACCTTGACACACGCGGCTGGATTGGATGGCTCACTTGTCCAGGGGGGTGGCATTCCGGCTCAGACTATAAATGGAATCTAAAGGGTCAGGGCTTCCTCAAGTTTTTTGAACGCCTCTTGCTCCCCCCCCCCTTTCTTTCTCCACCTCCATATATAAAGGAGAAAGAAGCCTGACCAAGCCAGCCATAGTCGGTTTGGTGACAGCAGATGAACATACCTTTTTCTTGGTAGAATTACAGTTCTATTGAAGCTGTAATTTTTTTTTTCCATCCTAAGAAACTTTACCGGATTCAATTTCAACTTGGAATTTTGGCAGAGGTCATCACCAACTTTCACCCAGCTTCCTTGCTCATGCCCCTCCCTCCTTGGCCATGATTTGCACGAAAATGTTGGTCAGCAAAGAGGTCATTGGTAGTGTTTAAAAATAAAAAGCAGACGTATAAGGAAAGTCTATCAAGTCTTAAAGTAGTTTCCTTTCTAAGGAGTACACTCTCTGTCTCGTCTGTGTGTCTGTGCCTCTGCTCTAAAGAAAAATATTTTAAAATTATTTTCATAGCTTCATTTTCTGTACAATTTAATGAAGAATGATAGTTAAAATAGTTTTCAGCCAAAGTATGACTTTAGTCACTTTGTTTTCTAAATCCTGTAAAATAGAAATATCTGTCACCTGAATCTTAATCCATGTCAGAGAGACAAATAGCTTTTTGAGGAAGTAAAGAAAGGTATTTAATTATCAAGACTGTGCATGTTTTGCTGACAACTTGATATTTCTTTTTTTTGTTTGTTTCTGGCTTCCAGTTTGCTAGGCTAAACTCACATGAAATACATGAAAACCAAAACTGGGTATATTGGTATATATCCTTAATCCAGTACCAAGGAGGCAGAGGCAGGCAGATCAGTCTGATCTATGCAGTGAGTTTCAGAGTAGCCTGAGCTACCTAGTGAGACTCTGTATCAAAAACAAAAAGAAATATGCAGACACCATGGCTGTAACTCTCTAAGTGACAAATTCTATCAGATATGGTGTCACAATTATGTCATGTGTCACTCTCCCTTTGTTGTTTAACTTTCTGACATTTAAATAATGGGTACTTAAAATTTTAATATTATTATTATCATTAGTGTGTGTGTATGTACAATGCACATTTATGAGCACAGCTTGCATGTGGATGGCAGAGGTCAACTTTCTGGTGTTGGCTGTCTTCTTCTACATTAACATGGATTCTGGGAGTGGACAACAAACACTAACCACTGACCCCTTTTACTGGCCCTGTAAATAATTATCAGTAAAACAAAAGAGTAAGAAGTTGGGATTTTTAAGTGAACTTGTTTATATACCACATAAGAATTCATTATGTATATATGCATATAAGTTCTAATTATTACATATAGTTGTGGTCAAAGACAGTAATTTGTTATGGTCGAATAAAAGTTTTCCCCATATATTGTAACAAGAGAGGTTAAGACTCTCATAATATCAATAATTCACTTGTTAACAGCTGATCTCCCACTAATTGGTCTCCTTAGCTCATCTATTGCCTTTATTTACTGAGTTACTGTGCTCAAGAAAAACAGCTTTTACTTATTTATTTCTTTTTATTTTTCACTGATAGAATTGCTTGCACACTAGAGGCAGGCCCTCTACCTCTGAACAATATTCAAGACAAACCCTTTTCAAATAATTCCCAATTAAATCATTTTTAAACTAACAAACAAGAGCTGTGTCCTGAATGACATACCAGGTACTGTTTCCATGTGTACCTACACTGTGTAAATAGGTTAAACATATTGATTGCTTAAACTCTCATCACTTCCTCATGGTGAAAATATTCCTCTTTGTAGTTTACAGAGTTCTGAACACACAGTAACTATCTAAGATTGTCATACGAGGGCTTCTGATACCTCTGAACTCCAGTATAGTCCATTTCTCAGCCTTCATTCATCCCGAGCTCCCGGCTACTCTCCTGAGCCTCTGGTAACTTTGCACTCTCAACTTTAATGACAACCTGTCTCTGTATCTCTCTCTCTGCATGTGTGTGTTGAGGGGACGGAGTGGAGGTTGATAATCATATACAACCACACATACCTCAGATCAACATATTTTGTATTCATATGTAAGACTAATTGGTGCTTGTCTTTCTGGATTAAGTAGAGTATTTTACTTTTTCCCAAAACAAATGATCTATCTTATATCTAGATGAAAAATAGAAACAATAAAAATGTGGTAATCTTGATGTCCTATTAATTCACCCAAATTGTATGACATTAGTAATGGTGACAAATAATGAAAATTATGTCTTAAATATTCAAAATTGGGAATACACAGACCTTATTTTCATACTAAGAAAATGCCTTGTGATTGCTATATACCAAGTCCCTTTGTTTCATTTTACAGATTTGTGGATTCATAGAGAATAATGTGTTTATGTGAGATTTTCTTCTTGAGATTACAGATAATGAGTGTCTCTTATGAAGTGAAAGGTCATCTGTCATACTAGGCTTGGCCATATAGCCAAGGTATTACTTGACTACTCTAAACCCATAACCCAGTTTAATTCAGAGAAAAACACAAATTGGACCAAAATTGAGAGTTATTCTACAAATAGCCAATAAAAACATCTTTAAATTGTCAATGTTACCAAAGCAGGGAAAGGCTGAGAAACTGTCAGCCTAGAGAGACATGAAGAAATGGAATGAATTCTTCTGCTCTCACTTAGGGTGCTGGGATAAAGGAGACATTAGCTAAACACGATGTCCCAATACATGTGTTCTACTGATGACTACTTACAGGGCCTATAGCATTCATTGTTCAATGCTTAGTATTTGTTGTACAAACTTGATGATCCACATCCTATCCCCAGGATCCGAGTTACTGCGGAAGAAGAGAACCATCTCCACAAAGTTATCCTCTGTGACCACAAGTGTACATCGTACATACATGCAGAATAATGCATTATGGTAACACAAGGCACAGCGGGGCCATAATGAAGTCAAAGAGAAGTTTGTGTTCAAAACTCCTAAAGGAAACTACTAATTTAAAGGGGGTTCTCCCTGGAGGAAACAAGACACATGGAACCTCCTGAAGTTTATTCTTATCTTTTGCTAATTTATTCCCAAATAAACCGTTTCATTATACATATATTTTTAAAATAAAACAAATATGGAATAATTCAACCTAAGAATTAACACTTAAAGAAGGGAGAAAGAAAGAAGTACCCAATTCCCTTCCTACTTGGTAAATTTTCTTTGTGTATTTGATTAGGTATAATAAACATTTTAAAAATAATGTATGTTTGTTATTTAGGTATCATTAGTCACACAGAGAAATCTCTTGTGCAAAAATAATTTAGAAGCCATTATAAATTATAATGCTGATTTAATTTAATGTGGCAATCAGAATTAAAATGGAATGTCCCTATTGACCCACATATGGGGCTATGAGACACTGGCATGGGGGAGGGGGTGGGCAACAGCTGACGATTCATGTTCTTCGTGGCAGCTGATGACTATCAAATCTTCCAAGTGTTCCTTATGTGCAACTGTACCATTTGCTGTGACAGTTTTTATAGATGCTGACCAAAGCTCAGGGGAATGTCAGAAGACAGCAAAAGGCGCTGTGACTTACCACTTGGTTAAGCTCTGCCACATGCTAATCCTCATCTTGTTTGATTCAGATCGATTACTTACTTGTCTTCTGTTTAAAACTCATGGGCCCAGGGACAGAAGCAACCAGCATCCCCTTCATTTCCCTAGCTTATACAACAGCTTTCCATAAAAAGCCGCTGGCGATGCAATGACTGGAACTTACTTATCTCATATATACCGTTCAGTTGTTTTAGACCTGCTATATATTATTAGAGTATGCGCCAGTAATGTGGTATTATTATCAGGTAATGGTGGGTGAATAAATTAGAGTTTGTTTCTGTTCTCTTGGGTATCTGACAAGGGCACTGGAGAGAAGATAAAAATGGAGCTCTGATAATCCAGAATTCTTGTCATTAATAAAGGCAGCTGTGAGTCCACCAAGGATGGTTTTGACAGCAATCAGTTCCAGGCAGCAGCCAGGATGGCAGATCATGCTGGGCTGGGGGAGACTGTGTGACATCAGAGACAGCATGTGTTGGGCCTGAAGCAGCAGAGGGCCATCACCAAGCAGATAGAGAAGGAGGTGACCAAATGCATAAAACTGAAGGCATAGGTGGCCCATGATGTTTGTGCTTAAAACCCCTAAGTGTACAAGATACCTGAGTCTATGGAAGATGGTGTTTGATGCTTCAATGCCATGTTTGAGAAGTGACTGACATACTGACATACCTGTTTGAACCAAAGGGAACACTGACTGGAAAATACAGAGATGATGTCAGGCTTATCTGTCACTCAAATGACCAGCTGCTGTCCCTTCTTTATGACCTTACTATCCCTTTTGCTTCATATTTGGCATGACTATATTGATTGACATTAATAACCACATAGCTAAGGCATATTGTTGGGTTAGCCCAGCTATGAGCCAGAGTCATTATGCTGAACTCTACTAGTGTGATTTTGACATTGCTAGTCAGTTGGACTCTCTGACTTCTGATTCAGAACACCTAGAGATAACGTGTGAGATCCTGAGTTCACTTCAGATAGGCAGCGTACCAGTCAAGGTAAACCATCTGTGCATGCTAGGTGAGATACTTGCCATCTATGGTGTTCCTGATAGCAAGTTCTGTACCATCTGGTCCTCAGTGGACAAGGAAGGGTGAGGTGGTAGAAGAAAGGGCCTTGTATCTCAAGCAGCTGATATCACCGGTGACAGCATGGTGGGGGTGTTCTGCTCTAGGATCCTAAACTGTCCCCAGACAAGTAGGCATTCAAGGGCTTTGAAGAGTTAAAGCTGTTATTTGAGTGCCTTATCACTGTGTTTGACAATGATGACCAAGTCTTTAACCTGAGCCCTGGCTGAAGGTTGGACTACACACTATACTGGGCTCATTTATGAAGCAGTATTGCCAAAGACCCTAACCCAGACATGGGAAGAACCTTCAGGTATGGATAGGATGAGAATTTGACTGCTGGAGTATGTAGCAAAGGGTTAGCAGGTATGTTTGACCCCAAGGGACTCAAGATGTCGTGCACAGGGCTCAGCTTTGGAACAGAGGTAGTCATCTCTGTTTTTGAGCAGAGATTAGAAGCTTTGGAGGTAATAGTACGGACCTCAGAGACAAGGGTGCTTCTGGCATCTGCACAGAAAAAGTTGTAGGAGGAGAGAACGAAGTCTTTCTCAGAGCTCTGGGATGCTGGGATCAAGGCTGATCTTCTCTATAAGAAGAACCCGAAGTTATTGACCCAGCAGTGGTACTTTGAGGAAGCAAGCATTCCCTGGTGGCCATTATTGGCAGCTCAAGGATGGTGCTGATGTAATTAAGCTCAGTCCAATGACTAGCAGGGAAGAGGTGCATGTATAAAGAAGAGACCTTGTGGAGGAAATGGGAAGGAGAATAAGTCAGCTCTCCTTAACCGGCTGAGCTGAGCGAACTAACAGACGCAACAGGACTGGTGTTATTTGAGCTAAAACAAAAATATATATGCACTTAAATAGTTAGCACATCTCTGTCCTAGCAAAACACTGAGGGATGGTCAGAACAGAGGCTTTTTGTTTTTGTTACTATTGGCAGCCAATAGCAACAGCAATAATAATGATGATGATGATGATGATGATGATGATGATAATAATAATAGTAATAGTAACCAGGTACTAAGCTTTCTCTGCGGGTGACAGCAGAGTACAGGAGGGTTAATCAAGTATCTGCCTTCTGAGCTCCTGGGATGGACCTGAGATGGCCTCATTGCAGAGCTACAAACCAGATGGAGCAGATAACTCCCTACAATCTGTCATCAAAAGTCCTGTAATTGGGTTGACAATTGTAGGAAGAAAAGAGGAGAAGGATTCTAGGCAACACAATGAAGAAATGTATACTAGGACTCACGGGCAATACATGTGGTTAGTATCAGCAAATATAAAGCCAACTAGAGAAACAGCTTTAAAATGGTAGGGCAAGATGGCAGATTGAGGTAGCTGTACAAGTTGTCTTTTTTGAAGGCTGGGAGAGAGGGGCAAGTGTTAAAACTTAAATACTCACCTCAGCTGGATGTGCATCTTCAGAGTAAGGTAGAAATGCCATATATCCAGCAGACTGCAAGGCCAAGTACAATGACAACAATGTTTTAAAAATAATTTTGAAACCCCCAAGTGAATAATGGATTTTTATCTGTGGATAGCACACTCCTGTGAGGAAAGATGAGTTGGGGACTGGATTTCCACTTTGTTGTGAGACATTGGAGAGGATGGACACTGGCCAGCTCATTATCAGAAATTCACTTTGTAATTTTTTTCTTTTCTCAATTATTCACCCAAGTACCCAGACTTGGGAATACTTACTCAAAGCACAGATACTTATTTAATACTTTCCTCAAGAGTGGGGTTATTAAAAGAGTAAAGTCTAGTCTTTTTGAGATAAGATTGTATAATTGTTTATACATTCTGGGAGAAAAGATATTGATGGCTAACGAAATAGCATGGTGGTTTGAATGAGAAATGTCCCCCCATTTGTTTGAATACTAGAACCCTTGGTCCACTGATCTGTCTGCAAATCACAATTCCCATTTGGATGAAATCTACATGGAAACCAGGTCTTCTTATTGACTTTCCCCCTTAAATTGAGTAGAGTTTATGCTTCTGAGCATTTACTGACCAAAATATGTTAAACCACACACTATCCCAACTTCAATTCATCTCCTCAGGACTCAGACTGCATTTGTGATTGATCCATATAATGATTATGTAGTTCACACAACTCAAGATCAAGGCCACAGCAGGTGCTGAAGGGCTGAATTGGAGAGCTGGCTTGCTACCAACTAGCTGTGTGATGGCTGGCAATTGTTTTCAGCTTCAAGGAGGCTTAAATATAAAGTTAGACAAAATGGAGAGGGTGAGATCCAATGTCTATTTTTTTTAATTAAAGAACTCTATAGTGTTTGTTTGCTTTAAAAAAGTAATTTCATTATTAATATTCACCCATTGGAAGTACGCCATCTCTTCTAATCCCATAGCAACCCCCAGCAGGCATCACTTCTACCCCACAGACTAAAACACTCAAGAAACACAAAGCAATACATTAGCTTTACACAGGAAGTAGAATTTCAAAGCAATCCACTCCCTAGGCTTTTAATTATTGCTTCCTATTATTGGCTAAAGGAATAATGACATGTGGAAAAATATGGGTGGGTATGCTACTTATTCACTTAGAATAGAATACAATGACATGTTAGCTGAGTGGCAAAGTGGCTTGGTGGGTAAAGGCATCCTCTGCCAAACCTGAAAACCTGTGAGCTTGACCCCACATGAGGGAAAGAGAGAACCAATCAACAAATTCTTCTGATTTCTAAGTGAGCATACACCCACATATACAATACAAATAAAAATTTAAAAAAGGATAGTATGTCAGCTTGTAAAAATAATTAACAGGTTATCCTTCAGATGAAATGGGACTCAGGGCAGAAGAAGAACTTCTAAGGTATTATGAGTATGAAGGATAAAGATCTTGGGTGTTTTGGGAGTCAGGATCTGGAGGAGCACACAATGACCAGACACTCAGCATCCAGAGCAAGGTGGATGTGATCAGTCACTGAAGGGGCATTCACATGGAACTTAGAAATCTCTAAATGATGGCCAGCAAGGCTGGACTTCCTCTGCTCTCTACCTCCCTCTAAGCTCCTTGTACCTCTCTCTCTCTTTATTGGCCATGATATTCATCATTCCTTCCCACTTGGGCCTGTTACTGCTCTCCCCTCTGCTGGGATAATCTCCTGTGCACCCTTGGTGGCTGCCACCTCAGATCTTTCCGATTTTAATCCACGTATGACATCTTTAGAAAGATCTTGTCTTAATTCAAGCACCACCTCTGCCCCACACAATATGCAATTATTTCACACAGGAATTGTACTCTTTCTTATGGTCATTATAATTTTTTAGCATTCTTTCTGTGTGTTTTCTGATGCATTTAGGAAATGGGTTCCGTGGTACCTGGGGCTCATCTATCAAGTTCTCTGAGGGATCTCCGGTTGCCAACACGTAATGACCCCAAAGCAACTATTTCTTCCTCTATGAAATAAATGAACAAATGTTTCAGGTTTCAATGTTTATTATAATTAAATTGCTTGGGACAGATGTCACTTTCCAAATTTTAGCATTCAGAGAAATTGGAATAGCTAGCCCAGGAGACTGTTGAGGAGCACATAATCAACTGTTAGAACTCACTCTAAAATTGAGGAGTTTCAGCATTACTTACAGAAGGAAACTGACTTACCTCCCAGAAAGAGAGAAGGGAGCCTTTAAAGTAATTCACTATAAAGAGAACAGTCTTTAGCTCAGACTTAGCAGATGCTAATCACAATGAGTGGAAGGATGTTCATTTAAAAATGAAATGTTACTAACTGGGGACGGAAGATCTTCCAAAAGTGCTCTGAAATGTAGCTCTGCTGAAGAATAGGTGGATCCTTAACTGTTGACTTGATAAAAAACTGGGAAGGGGTAATGCAGGTTTATTTATATATATCCTCCCTCCCTCCCTCCCTCCCTCCCTCCCTCCCTTTCTCCCTCCCTCCTTTCTTTCTTTCTTAGCATTCACATGCCTTTTATTACTAACTTTTAAAGCAATGTTGTTTCTTTAACACTCAATAAATTCAATCCCTGGATAAATAGGAGAGGAGTGCTAATTTTCTGATTTTCCTTTCAGCTATCATGCCACATGTATGGCCAAGCTGGGGCCAGTGCTCAGGAATGAAGCCTTGTGAAGGAGGTAGTAAGCTCTGTGGAAGTGGAATCGGCCCGATTCTTGGCATGGTTAGTTGCTGCTTTTCTTGGAGGCAGGGTGTAGCGTTTCTTAAGGAAGGGCATTTATAGTGATTAACATTGCTCGGAGCTTGCTTCATTGTGTAATTCTGGTACTGTAGTATGTAATTCTGGCAAGGGAGGAGCAAGAAAGGAACAGAAAATCCCAGGTGGTGGCATGGAAGGGCACACAGTACTGATGCTACCTAAAGAGAGGGGGCTGCCGACTGTCGGGCTCTTGGTCAGTACTCTCTGGTTATGTCGATCTCCTAAGTAGAGTGGAGAACACAGGCTCCAAGGGAGGGCTGCCCATCGGCTTGTGGCCTGTCTACAGTTCTTAGGCAAGTTCAAGGACCAACTGGCAAATGGAGCTTTTGAATGGGAGTTTGTTCTTCTGGGAGGTAAACAGAAAGCTGTCTCCCAGAACAAAACAATGAAGACATGTTAAACATCTACTTTAAAAGCCAGTAATTCCATTTCTAGGCATACGCTCTACAAAATATGCACATAGATGCATATTAATGTATATGCACGCCTGTGACCACATTATTCAGTGTAGTGTAAAAATGAAGCCCATCAAAATGTCCAATGTATACTATGGCACATTTATATAGCAGAATACTGTATGATAATGAAAATGGACAAATGACAAGCAGGTGAGATAAGGTAGACTAGTCTCACACAGTTTTGAGTTAAAAAATCATAAAACCCAACATATCCTGAAATATTTCATTTGCATAAAATTCAAAACCAACTCAATGACGTCCAAAGACAGAAGGTGGAGCCCTCTGGAGAGAAGGGTAGGTATGCAAGATAGGGTTAGGGTATGAAGGTGCTTGTAGGGCGTGGTGATAATCTACTTGGTAATAATCCATCAGGCTTCATGCCTTAGAATTTTGCACATTTCCCAAATGTATGGTGGTGCTATTTTGTGAAACATTAAGTAAGTCTAAGAAGCAATGCTACCCCCAGAAGTAAAGAGGGGGACATTGGATGGAGTCAGTAGAGATCAGTGGGAGCCCTGTTCCAGCTTGTGCTGGGGGCTTCAGAGAGCATGCACGTGATTGTCTCCATTGTGAGAACAAGCATAAGGATAGAGACAAGAATAGCGGATGGAGCATTTGCTTTTCCCGGTTGTCATGAGGCTTTTCTAAATCTGGCCCAGAAAAATAGCCCATTTCTCTCTCTCCCTGTCTTCAGGAGCCCCTACTATAGTGTATTAAGCATTTCATGGGAAATTGGTGGCCTCTGTCCTTGTGTTTGATAAGGGAATGACCAGATGCCTGCATTTAAAACACATGAAACAGTTATTTCCTTGAATTAGGAACTCCTGTTTGAGATCCAGCTCTTCATCTGGTCTTGTACATTTTTTTAAAAAAATTTTTAATTAATAATGCTGGACTTTTCTGACAGGAAATTGAGACTGTGAAGACCAGCAAGAAAGGCAAAATGGAATAACAATGCGATTATCTCAGCTATTAACAAGATGGGTAGTCAAGAGCAAGTATACACATTGATTCTTGTCAAGTGAGATTCTTTACAGGGTGAAAACATGGGCTGCCATGGAGGTGAGTCCCCTGGAAATGCTTCATGCTTCAGTCTTTCAAATAAATAAGCGAAGAAAGGTTCTTCCAAGGTGTGTCTTGCGTGTTGGGATTCTCCCCGGTGCCCTCTGGCAGTTAGGACTCTTGTAGCTTTAAAACCTGTCAGTCCATGTCTCAGCTTGCAGGGTGCATTTTGCCCCTTCCTTGGAAATGTGTAAAGGAAGAATTGGATTGCTGTTTGTTGAAATGGACTGTGTATCTCACAAATCCCATTTCATTAATCTCCTAGAAAAGCAATGCTGAATTTGGAATTGAAAAGGGCAATACAACATGTCTAAATAAATAGCAGGCAGTCCCTCAACACCTGGTGGCTTGCAGCATTACAGTGTGATTTCTGGGCCTTAGATTTCCTCTCTTTTCTTAAGCAAACAGAATCTGAAAGGGCTTAAACAGAGACAGAATTTTAAATCTGAATGCTCATGAAATGAGGTTTCTGAAATTCTAAAGCTGTGATCCAGTCCCTTGAGAAGTGGAAAGTTTCAACTAAACCCTTTACTCTGTTCAGTTATTGTTCAGCTTTATATGCCTTTAGTTTCTCTACAAATTTTGTCTACTGAGATGCATGTCTACCCTTGTACTTTTCTCCTGTTTCGAGGCTGAGCTCCGCCATCACCAATGTATGGAAACCATCCTCAGGGCTGCAGGTCTAAAAAGCCAAGATGTTCTGGCTATGAAGGAAGACATGACAGGGCAAGGGTATGAGAAAACGTGGGTTCAGAGTGATCAAGTCCTATGTTTGATTTGACTCCATTTCCCCTCCCATGAAAACACTATTTTTATGTGAGGAAGAGAGAGACTATGTGGAGCAAGTCTTCTAATATGAGTGAACTTATTCACATCATATTTTTTCTCATGAGTTTCTCTACTAGTAAATTTTTTAAAGAAAAAAAATTAAGGAAAAAGCAAAAGGATTACTCTTGTTTTCTCTTGATACCAAGAGCTGACTTTGTGCGGTGGGTTATGTAAACAATCTCCAGCCTTCAGAAATGCACATTAATTTTATAGGGAAGAATTAACCATGCTATTAACTTTTACCTTTCATAGGATACAGCCCGTCAGCCTTGAAACCCAGATATTCTTCTTTCATCCATCAATAGTTTTATCCTGTCCTTCTATGGCTTGAAAAAAAAAAGATGCATTTAGTTAGATTTAGTCTAATCATTAACTTTAATGTCTAATACACAGGATGGGCTTTTTCAATTCTGTGTCTACTTTTCTTAGTCAAGATTCATTACAAAAACTTATAAAAGCATTCTCGTAGACTCAGTTACTACCACTACATTGATATTTTGTGCATTTATAAAAAATGATTTTCAGATTTAAAGGACAGCTATAACCAAACAATACCTACCCAAATTGTCTCTCCCTAAAAGCCTCAGAGATCCCAAGGGAAGTACAGAGTAGTATTTGGTAGCATAAGAATGCTACTTATTATGACTTGGTAGCTAGCTTTGCCTAAGATAATTTCTGTATCACTTCAAGAAAATGTTAGAAACCTTTATCCATTGATTATAGAAGATATTTTTCATGAAATAAATGCTTTGGAGATCGATTTGGCATTGTTCAGTGGAGGTGAAATGGTATATATCTCACAGTCTATTAAATTCATGAGTTAACCAAATGACTTAGTGATGTTCAACCATAGGAGTATGGAAATATGCATTGCAGAAGTTGGTGAAAGATTTTGATGTACATAAGGTGAATACATAATGGATAAAAATATAAACCACTAAAAAAATATGAACCATTGATAAAACTAACTCAATACAATAATCTTAAGGAGCAAAAATGAATGAAATAGCATAGTTGAGACTCATGTTTTCATTGAAAGAGTAATGATGAATTAACAGAAGTAAATTTGTGACTATGCAACACATTATTGTATGTAGGATGTTTAAGTCCTAGAGACTTCTAAGGGTCTGAGGGCCAGTAGGCCTCAGCTAGTTCAAACCAGTTACAAGTGGTGCCTTAAAGCATGTGCCCCTCATAAGTGGGCACTTCCTCATTACCTATATTGGGGTCTGTCTGGGGGCCTCAACTACAAAGGTGGAGTTCTGATATGAGATGACCTGGACCAGTGAGAGACTCAATGCTAAAGCAGCAGAGGCCAGCAAAGCACAGCCCTTCCCCTCTGGCTGGGCAAAGGGTATATAAGGCTTGCCCCCTCCCAAAATAAATTGAGCTTGCTTGTTTAAACTTGAGTCTCAGAGTCTATGTCCTTGTACTCCAAGCCTACTTGCCTCCTTCTCTAAGGGAACTGGCAGGGGCCAAATAACAATTATATTAATATTAATGCTTCATTCACAGGCATGCCCAACCAGTGGTCCGGGCACAGGACATGTACCCCAAGACCACTATGAATATGACTAAATTCAAAAGTCATCATCTTAGTTAACATACTATGAGTTTTGTTTGTTTTGTTTTTAGATGACCCTGTTGTATCACAAAGACAAGCCTGGGTGGATAATAGTATTAATAAAAATAATAAGCCCTAAATTCAAGATAGATAGTTTCTTTTTAGGTAAAATAGAGCAGAAAAGAGGGGATTGGAAGGAGGAGGGGAGGAAGGGAGAGAGAGAGAGATATCAAATAATGAAATGAGGTCTAAAGTGTTAACTAGAAGAGTTTTTTGTTGTTGTTATTTGCTTGGGTGTTTTTGTATGTAGATTTTTTTTCTTTTCTCTTGTTTTGAGACAGGATCTCACTGTGCATCCCTGATGGTCCTGGAACTAGTTATGCTGACCAGGGAAGCCTCAACCTCACAAAGATCCATCTGCCTCTGCCTCTCAAATACCGGGATTAAAAAACTAGAAGAGTTTCATTATACACAATGTTTTATTACATGCATTCAACATGTATGAGTATATTTGGAGAGTTTTTAGTGATTTGGGAAATCAATGGAATGCTGAAATCTGAGAATTATGTGGTTTCTTGCTTGTAAAAGACATGAGATTATAAAAGTGCCTAATTTATACACACCAACTTTATGCATTTTTTTTAAACAACCTGGAGTCTGCATAACTTTCATATGCACTTCACCACTCCCACTGTATCCTTTTTGGATACAATTATTTTGTGAAAAGCCGCATGTAATCTCTTTCTTTCTTCATTGGTCTGTTGGGGCTTACTATCTATTTCTCTATAATGTTTAACTTAGGTATAACAATGTAGTCTTTTGGTACCTTTACCTTTTAGGGTTAATGGAAGGAAGAGCTGGGGGTACACAGGGAGGAAAGCTTTTCTTTAAGAAAAGGCACAGTGGCTGTAATTCTTGCCATCGATAATGCTTGGTGACTTGTAGATTACATTTCTTCAGGAGATTTGAAATTTACCACACGATAGGCCCTGAGTATTTTACACTTGGTTGGTACTGGCATGGATGCTTGTAATCTGTTATCAAGGAATGGTTTCCTTACTCTAAATTCTAACATGAACAGCGAATTGTCTATGTTCTTTAGGAAATATCAAGGATCACAGAGTGGACATTTCAGCATCCAGCTGTCAGAAACAGCAAAGACAACACAAGAGTTGCTTGGAAGTCATTAAAGTGTTGGCTCTGCACTGGGCTGTTCCTTGCAATCAACTGGAGATTTGTAAGGACAAAATATCAATGCCAAGACTCATTCTCGAAGATTCTGATGTCAGAGCCTCATAGGACCTGGTTGACCGAGATGAAGTAATTGTGCTGAATTGAGGTGGTTGCGTCTCCTTCTGTTCAGAATGGCTCTCCGTGGTTATTTATCCTCAGGCTTCAGATGAGTCTTTCTGCAGAATCAGAAACCCAGGTTGGTGCTTTTTTAAGGAGCTTTCCCAGGGGTCACACACACATGCAAGCACATAAGCAGGCACACACAGTCCACACTCTCAAAAGACTCTGACCTCACTGTAATACATTTGCATTGTGGTCTTGATCCCTGCCTTGTGGCTTTTGGAAGGATCCTGGGATCCAGAAAAGGAGATCCTGTCCAGCATGACTCAGCAGGGCAAAGATCACTTTACTCATTTTATAAATATCCACAAAAAGTTCTTCAAAAATTCGCAGTATTGAACTCAGTATACCAATACCCCTCAGCTAAACTCACTGCAGTCTGTCTCTGGAGTCGTGAGTCTTTCCTTTGCTTTGTTAAATAAACTTGTATTTAAGATGAGTATGTCTCTTGACTGAAGTCCGAGGAGGCAAGGATGGAGGACACAGTGATACCTGGCAACACTGAGATTTTAAAAAAAACATTGGGAGACCCTGATAGGCAGCAAAGTCCATGTGAGTGAGCCTCAGTGTGTTATACAAATTATATTGACTTGAAATTCCTATGTATTCCTAATCTCCATTGAATTAGTTCATTAAGGACTGCAGAGAAACATGTAAGAGTCTGTTACCCAGTGGCATACCCAATATGAACAAAAATGGGTGGAGGATTCATACAGCAATGCCCCAGATGTTCAGCATCTATGACTTTGCATCATAGCGAGTACTTGGTAGAGCTTTGGCTGTAGCAAAAGCTTAGCTGAAAGTTACTGAATAAACAGATGTACAAACCAATACAAGGAAAGAAAAACTGACGAGAAAAACTCAGAGGCAGAATCACACACTTGTGAGAAATGAAATCACCTAAGGATTCTTGAAATTTGGAATCTAGAACTTGAGAGCCCCAGCTCTGGATTCTAGTTACTCTGCTAGAAGGGGCTGTGTTTCTTTGTAAACCGATTCTCTTTAATCCTAAGCAGGAATAAAGAGTGTCCTTGCTGTCAGCTCTGGTTTGATTTCACTGATCATTAATTCTCTCCTAGGAAGCTGGACAAGGGTGGATCTTCCCACACAGGTTCAAGTTCAGAAGGTTCCTTAAATAGACCACCACTAAATAGTCAAGGACATTTCAAGATGAGTTGCGCTTCCATTTTTACTTTCTCAGAGATTCCTTAAGTATTGAGGATAGCATTTGATGAATGATAGCTCTGGAACTATTTTTAATTTCTGTAACTGGCTCAGAGAGCACATTCCATTCCCGCTCCCTGGTGTTTGTGCCTCTGCCCTCTGCCCTGAACAGGTGTGAGCTTGTCCACTGAAGATGTGCTTTCCCCTCTGAGCTGAGTCGGTGTTAGCTTCCTGACTTAGAGTCTAGGCGATTGTGTGCATGTGTAATGGGTTCATCTTAGGATGTTGACATCGCTTCAGGTTGGATCAAGTGCTTCTGAGCCACACCTAGGAGGAACACTGGCTTCTTTGTCTGCTCAGTGAGTACTGCACAGGCCCGATTTCTACTCAACTTGTTATGCTCAGCATTAGAGGGAAGATTCCAGCTAACACGGAAGAAGATTGAAAATAAAGCGCATCAGAAAAATGAGAACAAAATGGAAAACTTAAATGTTGATCTCATTCTAAATTTTTGTATTAGACCAAATGTCAAGTGTGGTGGTCTGAATAAGAATGACCCCCATAGGCTCACCGTATATTTGAATGTTAACCCATCAGTGAGTGACACAATTTGGAGGTGTGGCATTATTGTAGTAGGTGTGGCCTTATTAGAAGAAGGGTGTCACTGGGGGTGGGTTTTAGAGTTTCAGAAGACCGAGCCATGCCCAGTGCCCCCCCTTTCTGCTGCTTGCAGATCCAGATGTAAAAGTCTCAAGCTACTTCTCCAGCAGCATGTAAAAGTCTCAAGCTACTTCTCCAGCAGCATTCTGTCTGCATGCTGCCATGCTTCCCATCATGATGGCAAAGGACTAAACCTCTGAACTGTAAGCCAGCCCCAGCCAAATGCTTTCTATTCTAAGAGTTGCTGTAGTCATGGTGTCTCTTTGAGCAATAGAGCACTCACTAAGACCATCAGGAGACTAGATTTCCATTCTTCTTGGATTGCAAATAGAGAAGAAAGATTTAGAAAATAAGGGGTGTCTTTTGTTTGATAGTTTAAAAATTATTATTATTTTCTTATTTTGATGGTTAGTGTTAAGGTCAGTTTGACAAAATCTATAATCACTTGGGAGATAGGGCTCTGGGCATACCTGTGGTGATTATATTGATTATGCTAATTGGTATGTAAAGATCATTACTGCTGTGGTACCATTCCCTAGGCAATGGGTTACAGATGATATGGAGCAGAAGGAGGAATTGAACTCTAGCAGGCATATACTTATTTCTGTCTTCTGACTCTGGATGCAATGTGGATAAGCTGTCTCAGGCTCTTAAAACTGTGATTTCTCCACCTAATTACTCCCACCCCCCCAATATATGTTAGGTGTTCATATCTCTGTTTAATTATTTGGCCATTTATCTTAAAAAATATTTTCTTAACCCAATAATGATGTATCAGTAGTCATAAAAACAATAGCTCAGTTCCTTCTGGGATTGGCGACATGAACATTGACTGCACATGCACAGGATGCTATGATGGGATTGGGAGGTGACAGAAAAATGACGAGGTTGCTACTGCCTGTTACAATGTAGTACAAGTGATAGAGTAAAGATCAGCTGAAATCTAATGAAGGCAAGTTGAGTCTTGAGTGCTCTAAGTGAATTTACTTGAAAGAATAAAAGAAGAGATTAATTATGTCTGAGGATAGCTATGGATTTGAGGTTCTCAGAGAACCTAGCCAGGTTTTTAAATCATAGGCCTGCAGGTAAATGACAAAGCTACAAAACTCTTAGATGATGACATCAGAGGAAACTGAGGTGATCTGAAGTCCTGCAGTGACCTTTTGGCTATAACACCAGAGACATAGCCAAGAAGAGAATAACAATCTCTTCATAAGTTGGAGCTCTTTAAAATTAAGAATGTTTTCTCTGGGGGAAAAAAAAACATACTGTAAAGAAAATGAGAAGACAAGGCATGGAGAGAAAAAATATCTTCAAAGGCACCTGATAAAGGACTGTTGCCCCCACACTCATCAAGAACTCTTTAAGTTCTACATTTACACGAATAGGCACTGGGAATCTATGAAAAACTCTACACCTTCCTTTGAATTTTGCCATGAAATTAAAACTCCCCTCAGAAATACAATCTTTAAAAAGATATATTATTTGATAAGCCAAGGTAGGAGTATCACAAGTTTAAGGCTAGCCTAGGCTAAAATTTAGTGAGATCTTATCTCAAAATAATAATAACAACAACAAAAGGCTGGAGAGATGGCTTAGTGGTTAAGAGCACCGATTGCTCTTCCAGTGATTCTGGATCCAAATCTCAGCACCCACATGACAGTTAACAGCTATCTATAACTCCAGTTTCAGGGCATCCAATGCCCTCTTCTGAGCAGGGGAAACAACCATACACTTAAACTTTAAAGGAAAAAGAAAAAAGAGGGCAAGAGACCTAGCCGACCTCCTGTGTGTACCAAAAAGAGAGAAGACACTAAGAAAAGACAGATAGATGGATGTGTTGATAGATACATACATAAACAGAGATGTCAAAAATGTGATCAACTATGTAAATTCTTCTGCATCTTCTAGCTCTTACTTGTTTGGAGGTTTATCCATGTCAATACATGTCAATGCAATCCAATTTTGAGACTGTGACATTGTTTCATATAATTCCAATATAATCTACTTTTTATGGTTCCTTTTGGTAACATAATGGTCATGATGTTATACAAGATCTTTTCTACTTGCAAGAGTATAAATGGACTTGGTGGTCCTTGCATGTGAGTATTATCAACTTTGCAAAGTCTTACTGTATTGGTTTTCAAAGATGGATCCTAATTACCCTTTTCTACTAAATGTATAAGATCCCAGAACTACAAATTCTCACTAAAATGTCAACAAATCAAAAAATTTAAATCTTTATTGGAATAGTATATATTAAAACTATATTTTAATTTGTGCTTCAATTAAGATTGATATTGAGTGCTTCTAGTTTATAATAATAGGCCATTCGAATTTAGCTCTTGTATTCCCTACAGAGCGAGTTTGCCCATTTTATAGTATGGCTTTAACATATCTTTCTTATTCCCTTATGGGAGCTAATTATATTATAAGTATAAATGTTTGTAAATATATTCTCCACATCACATATTTTATCCATGTGTTTTATACAGATTTATTCCTCTTTTTAAAAGACAAGCTGAGCTGTCACCAACTATCCTAGGCTGTCCTTGAAGCTGAGGTCTTCCCGTCTCAGTCTCCTGGGTGCTGAGATTATAGGTAGATACCACCATGCCCAGCTCATATTCTTTTCATTTAAATTTATCCAGACTTTTATTCTATGGTTTATTTTTGAGAAATCATTGTTAAGCCTGGAGAGCTGGCTCAGCAGTTAAGGACACTTGTAGCTCTTGCAGACATCCATGGTTTGGTTCCCAGAACCCAAGTAAAGAGGCTCACAGTCACCTCTAACTCCAGTTTCAGCACCCTCTTCTGGCCTCTGAGAGTACACGCACTCATGTGCATACACATATATGTGGGTACATGCACATACATGTAAAGTGGGATGAAATAAACCTTTAACAAGCAGCCATTGTTAAGAAATCTTTTTCTAGGCCAAAATTTAAATGTGTCCCTGTATTCTTATATATCTCTCTGTACTTTTAATTTTTGAGTATGACATGGGGATCCCCCCCCCCATGTAGATAACAAAAAGCTTTGAGACTAGGTCGTAAATATGCTATTTTCCTACTGATATCTAATAACACAGATATATAAAAAGCTTCTATTATTTAAAAATCTATTTCTAGAATTTCTGTTGTCCTTCTTTGATTTCTTAGTTTTAAAATCTTCAGAAATAGTCTCAGTATTTATTTATATACTGACCATGCTGTATAGAAAAGTGACTATTCTCAACAAGAGAAATGTATTGGAGAAATGTGAAGATTATTGTGGTCGATGTAAATAATTTTAGTATCAGGTGAAAAATCCACAGAAGAGCCTCTGGTCCCTCAGCCCTTCATTCCCTGACTCTGAGGTCATGATGAGGAGATCAGACCCTGGAGACCGGATCTCTTCTTTCTAACTCGGGCTTCACAAACGATACTGAGCAAGCTTGAAGGTCACTGCTGATGAACAACTTGGAATGTGGCTATTAATATTCACAGGATATGCCTATGCTAAGTGTCGTGATTGTAAAATACTCCAAAAGCCATAGTATAGCAATTCCTGATAACATTAACTGTTTCCTATAAAATCCCATTAAAGCAGAAGATTACTGCCTTAATGACAATTTTGGATAATTCATCTCCCTGGGATTTTATGAAAGAGTGAATCTAAAGGGCATAAACCTTTCTCATCTGAGAGTTGATTATTATATTTTCTTTATTCGATTCCCCTTCCTGCACCCCCCCCCCCATTACTTAACATTTTCACACCCACTGTTGGACAACTAACTTTGAAAATACTTTCCAACCCATTTCACTATCAAGTCCTGCAGTTAGGCAGTTTCCATTTATTCCCCTACCAAGAACACTTAAACACATATTCTTCCTTTGGTTTCCCTAGACTTGATGCAATCTGGGACTGTACATCAGGATTACTATTTTCATGTCAGAAAACCATTTCTAAATATTAGCCAAAGTACCAGCATATGTTCGCGTATGTATATCTTCTTCTTCCTTCTGTTTGGATAAATTGGTTGGGTTATGCCTTTAATGAAAACTTCAAAACAAGGCAGCTGAAATGTTACATTATCACACAGCCTCTGCTTGTATGTCAAAAGAAACCCATGTACTCTATTCATTATATCCACCTGAAGCCATATAAGCAAAGGGTTCATCCTATGTCTATTGCACCATCCAATCATCTCTTTTCCAGCACTTTCTCTGATGAAGCAATTTTAGTGTCAACATCCGGAACAGGAGGAAATTCATTTTCTCCTCTGCCTATAATAACAGCAACAGGTTGCGGTTTCTTTTTCTTTCTGAAAGTGTTTACTGGAAAGTGTTATGTTTTTTCATGTGACGTTACTTTTTCCTCAGACTAGAAATTTATTCTGTTATCATAACCTTCGGTGGGAAACTGGGGACAAGAGAGGTTAAAGGTGGAGTAAAAAGCTTCTTCTGGAACTCCTTACTTTAGACGTGTGACGACAACCGTGTCAACACAGTCACCTGTGCATGACTCCTGGAGTCAGACATACACTGCAAAGGATCTCAGGTGTCTTGTATTTAAGCAAAGTCATTGTCAAACAAGGCCAGACATGTCAGAATAGGGATAAAACCAGTAATAGTGATTAACTGCTGAATACAAAATAGTGTGGTCAGTTAAAGTAGAGGCAAGAGGCTACGCTGTCTTAGGGTTTCCTGCACCGGGAAAATGCCAGCTCGGAAGAAATTCCTCAGTCCCAATCATTATTTCCCTTGTTGATAGTTTACTGATTAGAATTCTTAGTGTTTTCTTAATTTCATAATGATCCTACATCAAACAGCTGCAGAGTGTTTTCTTTAATTAGTTTGTATTTGTTCTGTAAAATGTTGCCAAATAGAGGTGATTTATAATAAAAATTAATATCTGATACCAATTGTTTAAGTATCATAAAACAGCCAGAAAATGTTTTTATTACCTGCATTTATTTAGTTCCACACGAAGTTCTGAAGGTCTGTAGAAAGCATTAATATTTACAGTGTAGCAGGAGGGTTTCAGGCCATGCACGTGGTCTTTCAAATGGAAGCTTTTGAAGCTGTCCAAAGCTCGGTTCCAAATACAGTACCACTGCATCTAATTGAAAGCTGTTGGAGAATACAATGATGCCGAAACTGGTATTTGTGTAATTAGCTCTAAAAGTGCATCTTCTCATTTGTGGAGGAGATTGAAAGGGAACAGGAACAAAGACTCCAACTATGCTATTAAAATGATGGCCAGCTGAATTTTGTTCCCTGAGATTATGCGAACAACATTCTATTCTGCTAAGTAGCTCAGAATAAAATAAATGACGGGAACAGTGCAAGGCAATGATGGGGGATGCTTGCAGCAATAAGACATCTGGAATTGAGAACACTGTCCTACTAAAAATCTAGATGGCTCAATAATAGAGTGTGTTGTTTTTCAGGCCCATGCCAATTTGGAGGCCAGTAGCTGCTGGAAGTTGCTACTACCCATTCAAACATCACTTTAACAAATGTAATGATGCACATTGCCGAACATGTAACATTTTCTACTGCCCTGGTAGACCTGCAGAGAGTTTTATTAGCATAAATAACAAGTGGGATTTTTGTTTTGTTTTGTTTTCTTTTGTTTACACAGCTCCTATTCACATAGATTTTAATCTTTCACAGGATATACGTGGCAGTGTACTTTGCTACAGGTACAAACTTAGATTGATGACACACTGCAGAACATCCAGAGGAATGTTCCAGGCATATGTTCATCCCTCCTTTCTGGAAATCCGTTCCCAAATTTTGAATCCTGGACTCTTACCTTTGGCTTATTAAAGTGAGTCTTGATTATTATTTTTACTTTCTCATCCTAAGGTCTAAATTTAATGCAGGGATAAAAGGGTCCACTTCTATTTTTCCTTTCTCCAAGGACCACCTGAAATTTTGGCGCTGTCTTTTCAGATGTATTTATTTGATGTATAGGAGTGTTCTATCTGCATGCACGCCTCACGCCAGCAGAGGGCATGAGATCCCACTAAAGATGGTTGGGAGCCACCATGTGGTTGCTGGGAAATGAACCCAGGACAGCTGAGCCATCTCACCAGCCCTGGATTGTCTTTTAATTGCTAGGGGAGGAGGTGAGAGAAATATGGGAGGGGTAACAAGAGACAAAAAAAGACACGGAAATCCTTCCTTCCTCAAACAGGACTATCCTGGAAGCCTGCCCCTCTCTCCACATCTGTTTCTTTCCAGATTCCATCTAACATAAAAAAAGTAGAAGACAGACATGCTCAGGCCCCAGGAATCATAATGGCTAATTGCACAGGAGAAAGAAGAAATGTGATAGAAAAACACTATATAAAAGGGAAATCCATGAAAACCTGAATTCTTCCAGGAAGTGTTTGCCCTGGGGTCTTGCAACTAAATCTGATGGCCTGCTATTACCTGCTGTGGGCGGCTCACTTGCAAATGCCTGATGACAATCCTTCCTCCTTTTCCTTCTCTCCCCCACCCCCCAAAGGCAGTTGTCTAAGTGCTAAAAGCAGCTAACTAGACTCACAAAGCCCTCAGAGGACTCTGCATATCTGTACGCATGCCATAATGTCTCATATAATTTCCTCTCATTTTTTTCTTCAGAATGATGTCTTGGCTTCAACCCTTCTAAATATGCCTATAGTTCACCTTGGTGTATGTTTTCCTCTTGTGACAAGTGGTCCTGGATATTCTGTAAGTGACGGAAGTCCCTTGGATATTCGCTTTCATAGATACTATGTCAACCTGGTCACTGGGTTTCAGGAGCGGAGGCTCTGGTTTCTCATTTCACTGGTATAGGCTACTGAAATCCAACAAGAATACCTGGTAATAGTGACACTCAGACTGGTTTAGGTCACTCGTCAATACTAAGAAGACTTGATGAGATGAAAACAATTTAGGGAAGATGCTGGAATCCTGAGGTTTCAGCCAGGTTATTCCTAAATTCTTGTCATCTTTAAATGTGACTTTGAACTAAAATTCGATGAGTTCACAATTGTGTCCCACCTCACCTCACACAGGAACAATAGAAGGACCCCTGGGAGGCAGATTTCTGTGAGTTTTTGTATTTCACTAGGCTCCTTTGAAAGCTGGGGAGCATTTGGGCTCAGTTGGTATATGAACATGTGCAAGGCTCCAAGTTTAATACCAGGCACTTCCCAAAACAAAACAGCAAAACCATACAGAG
The DNA here is from genome assembly GCA_033318265.1 of Phyllotis vaccarum. Classification (NCBI taxonomy): domain Eukaryota; kingdom Metazoa; phylum Chordata; class Mammalia; order Rodentia; family Cricetidae; genus Phyllotis; species Phyllotis vaccarum. Next base: position 17,570,800 of record JARWLC010000007.1, read on the forward strand.
GATGTAACTTTGGAAAATTTCCTTTTTATCTGTGTCAAGATGAAGCAGGAACCCAGAGCCTCATGGGTGCCAGGCAACTATCTTTTGACTTTAGAAACAACCGTAGACTTGAGGTCCAGAAGGGAGCAGATGTAGACATAATCTGTCTCCTTCCCTCTCCTCTGTCTCCCTTGGCTCTCACAGCATCACACCATGTTGGCCCTGATGAACTCATGGACTGATCTGACCCTCTGACTTCAGCTGACTCAGTAGCTGGGGCTACGTCATGTGTCTGTGTGCCCAGCTACTAGAAGCAGTTTTGACTCAGACAAGCATAATCCTCCCCCCCAAAATCCAGCTCGTAGAAGAGCAATATGACCAGTTATCAGTCTGCAATTAATTCAGAAATCTATTCCCTAGGGAAGACACAAATCTGATTCAGAATGTTAAATCACATGCTGTTAATGCATTTAAAGATTCTAGCCTGATGGACAAAAAAAATCTCTCCCCACTTCTCTCTTGCCCATGGATAACTCTTTTCTCTTTATTATTTCTGACCCATTTTAAGTGGCATTTTACTGCTATTCCTACATGTAGCAGAAAGAAATGTGTCCTCTGAGTACTCCACTTCTATAAAACCATCAGCACAAAGTGTAATTATGCTGCTGTGCTTTTTCTTTCTCTTCCACTAAACTGTCATGTCCAAGAACTGGAAAGTTTTTTTTTTTTTTGTTTTTTGTTTTTTTTTTGAGACAGAGTCTCACCATATAAGACCAGGCTGTTCTTACTTCACAGAGATCAGCCTGCCTCTGCCTTTTGAGTGCTGAGATTAAAGGCCCTGCCCTCTGCCTCTAGTATTTCTTATAATGACAATATTACACCCATGTGAGCACATGGCTAGCCACATAATAAAATGTCCACAGTTCTGGATAGTGAAATAATTGCTCACACAAACAACTGTCTTACCCTCCATTTCTAAAATCCCAAATTGTCACTTTGTTCTACTTGGCAGCCATCTACTGGTTCTTAAATTCCAGTGACATAGCTTTATCTGCTCAGTCACATCTGTATCTCACTACTTTGATGGATCTCCTGAGTAAAACTTAATCAGGGGTCTAACTCCTGCTTGGCTTATACTCTTAAACCATCTTCTGCCTGTCAGGTTCCAGGACACCTGGCCAGGACTGGGGATTTGCCTCACCTTTCAGCTACTGTTTTTTTTTGTTTGTTTGTTTTGTTTTTGTTTTTTTTTTCACCATTTCTTTTCTGTTTCTGCTACACCTCAGGCTCTTGAGGAAAAAAATCTTTCACTTTGAGCCTCTCCCCCTATATAGCTTGTCCTTGCCTCAAACTCAGGACCCTCTCACCTCCACTTCTGAGTGCTGGAGTTAAAGGCATATGCCCCACATCTGAATAAAGATTTTGACTTTGTGGTTTTTCTTTTTCTTTTCTTTTCTTTCTTTCTTTCTTTCTTTCTCTCTCTCTCTCTCTCTCTCTCTCTCTCTCTCTCTCTCTCTCTCTCTCTCTCTCTCTCTCTCTCTCTGTCTTTGGAGACAAGATCTTACTATGTAAACTCCACTGGCCTAGAACTCACCATGTTCACCAGGCTGGCCTCAAACTCACAGAGATTCCCGTTTTTGCTAAAATTAAAGGCATTTACCACAACGCCTGGCTTTGTGTGTCTCCCTTTCTTTTGTGAATTCAAGTTTCCTTGTAACTTCAAAACTATTTTCATGGAGTTGTAATTTTGAATCTACAGAAGACCTCAGGTAGAGTAAGTCCATCCATTATTGTATAGATGAGTTTTTTATTGGAACAGCATATATGTTTGTTAGGGTGATGGTGGTAGAGTAACTTGGTTGATTGATCGGGACCAAAGAATGCTACAAAGATCGTACCACACAACAGACCTCATGCAAGAGATGATGATGATGGCTGATGATGACATTGCTGCCAGAGGTGAGTGGCTGAAGGTAAGCTGGGGGGAACACCTGGTTCCTAGTAATACTTCTAGCAAAAGAATGGCATAATGACAGAAAACATTTGAATTTGGTCTAATATTTACTAGTTGTATTATTTTTAGGCAAAAGGCTTGTACAGTGGGTGTGGTGTTCTTGCTTTCTGGTCACTGAGTGCATCTGTTGGTTCCCTGGCTCATGTTGCATACACTGTCATTATACTTTTTATTATTTTCTGAGAGTATGGTGTATGAGGGGAAGAGAAGAGGGAAAACCTGTTGCTGCTTCTTCTTTCTTCCTCTCCATCTCTTCTACCTTCTTCCTCCTCTTCATCTTCTCCCTTTTTTTAAACCCCACCCCCATCTTTAAATTTTCCCCTTCCCATCCCATTTCTTCTTTTGATTTTCTTTGGTGTCTTGATAAAAATTTAGAAATTCCCATTGCTTTAGAATTTGTTTCTGGATTCAAAGCATTGGAGCCCAACTATATAACAGCAGTAAAATAAAAATGCTAGCTTGGAAATTCTTGAAAATGGCTTCCCAAGGAAAATTAAGGGCCCCTTAAGGAGAGGGCTAGGGTTGACACTGTGGTGTGGGGTGACATTGTGATATAGGGGCAAATAATTCACATCACAATAAACAAGTAAATTAAAAAAAATAGTTTCCTTTGCTTTTGTGTTAATAATTTGCTTTCTCACTATTTGGCACTTTTGATTGCTGAAGGCACGGGTTTATTAAAGAAACTCCAGGAAGTTTTAGTTCTGGTTGCTGATTATTATTGACAGATAAAGTCTAGTTGAGCATTATGACTCCCTTCTGTAGTCCTGATACTTGGACGGCTGACTCAGGGGGACTGCTGCAGGCCTAAGGTCATGGGGAGCTCACAATTGTTTCAGGAATAGAGTGAAATCCTCTTTCAAGAAAGATCTAGAAATGAACTGGGACAAAGATATCAAAATGCATCAAAGGTAGGGTGACTGGGAGACAGCTCAGTTGGTAAAGGACTTGCTAGGCAATCATGATGACTTGAATTCATCTCTGTAGCACCCATGTAAGAATCTAGCCATGGAGATATGTGTTTATTACCCCAGTCTGGGGGAGACAGAGCCAGGAGCATCTGTGAAGCTCACTGGCCAGATACTTAGCCAAATCAAAGATCTTCAGGTTCAATGTGAGACCTTTCTCAAATCATGAAGTGATGCATGATTAAGGAAAACAGTGTTATTTTCCTGGTACATACACATGCATTCCTACACACACACACACACACACACACACACACACACACACACACACAGAGAGAGAGAGAGAGAGAGAAAGAGAGAGAGAGAGAGAGAGAGAGAGAGAGAGAGAGAGAGAGAGAGAGACAGACAGACACACACACACATCAAAGATTAATAAGGACTTTGTTAATGTGAGAGTAAATCAGGGTCACTTGTTTCTCAAAGCTCCAGAGTAGAAACGTGGTGAGGAGATGGGAATTCTGGATGTGACAGTAAGAATAGGAAGTGCATTGTGTTGATCCATTTCCCAAGATCAACTCCCACCATCCTATGTCAACTTTCATTAGCTCTCCTCTTCTCAGGGTGTAATCCAGTGACAGACACATTGTAGAGCATCAAGAAGTTAGGTGACTATGTGTCCTGGATGTTTTGCTAAAATCGGTGCCTTTTCACTGTCAAAGTATCCAGTGTGGAAGACGGGTTACAAGGCTATCTTATCAAGATCTGTCAGTGTTTGTGGAGGGCAGGCAGGATCCTGTGTGTAAGAATAACAATTCAGTGTTTTCTCAGCCATAAGAACACTGTGTATCCTTAGACAATATCAATTGTCCAGGCAAATGCTTCTTTCCTTCAGGTATATACTCTCACAAACGGTGAAAATCTCACGTCATGCTGAACTGGATAAGTGTAGGAGCTAATAAACATAAGCCACTCAAATGCTTCACAAAAAAAATCCTGTCTTTTCTGTATTAGTTCAATGACTATGTACTGATTTCCTACTGTGCAGGATGCCAAGCATAGGGTGTAGGGCTCATTAGACAAAGTCAGCCTCTCAGAAAAGAACATGAACTGCACAGGAGGGTTTTCCAATGGTATATCTTAATGGGTGGTTAATCACATGTGAGTGACATTCAATGAGGAAGAAAGAGATTACTTAGATGAAGTAGACAGTAGGTAGAAGTATTGTGAGTCACAGCCCATGAGCTCGATGGCATGGGCAGAAGAGGTGCTCATTAATTTTACATCATACGGTAATACTGAGCCTTTCAGTAAGCCTACTGCTTTGCACTGATCCTTACCCTTGTACATTATTTCTATCCCAGGTGTAAAGAGCATTGGACGGTGGTATCATTGGTACAATCACTGGGTTAGACCTTTATTCTACTCAGTAGCTGGTTGGCAACTTAAGATAAATTGATGAGTTCAGTAGGTAAGAAAGAGAAGACCAAAGCTAAGACAAAATAGGACTGCCATCCTTTCCTGTCTCTCCTGATCTACTCGTTTTTACATTTCTTTATTTTTTGAGGGGAAATTTATTAATGTGCACAGAGAAGGTGTCTTCTCTTGGCTCTGGTTCAGCTAGAGAATTCTTAATACGCTCAGAAAGATGTCTTTGGCAGCTACTGTGGTTACGGGATGTCTTCTGCAAGTAGAAGGATATCTATAGGAAAGTCAAAGGAGAGAGCTAAGCCAGTTATCTGGAGATAATAAATATTTCAGCCATGCAAAATTGCAGCATTTGTGGGTCAAAGTCAGAGAAACAGTAAGACTTCCATAGATAGTAAGTGCTGCATTAGAAAATATGATTTCTGCACTCCTTATCTTCAGAGTTGAAATTACATACCATTCTTTAACTCTAAACCTTATGCTTTTTCTATAAGTCTTTTTTTTTTATTTAGATAAGCTTTATATTTATATTCCTCTTTTGTAAAGGACCTTTTGTACTACTCAAGCTCACTTATCTTCCTCTCTGGGTGAGTGTTTTTCTTCCTTCCCTTGCCTCTTTTTTCTTCTTTCTTTTTTTGAGACAAAGTCTTACTGGGTGGTATTGGTTTGTTGGCTGGTCTTGAAGTTGGTATTTAAACCAGGCTGGGCTACAATTCAGAGAGATCCTCTAACCTCTGCCTCCCAAATGCTGGGATTAAAAGCCCAATGAGAATCCATATGTTTCTGAAGGAGGATGATTTGAAGCATGTCTCTGAGATAAAGAGGTGTCTTTGTGATAGCAAAGTGTAGCTGTGCAAGTGGCCTGCTGGAAAAAGTCCATTTCAGAACGAGTAAGATACTTCTTCTTGAGGAAGCTTTCTCAGTGATAAAGTGGTGTGGCCTCTACAGTGAGAAAATGCCAGCCTTGAAATGGGAGCAAAGGGACTTGGGGACTAAAATAAAACTAAACCAAATGGTGGAAACATGCTCAACTCCTTAATTCATCTGATTAGAGCCAACAGGCGCCACTGTGTAGAACATTTGCTCCTGTCCCAGATGCCATTAAGGCAGCAGCAGAGCTATTTCTAGGCTTGGCTCCAGATTGGTGGGGGATAAACTCACAGTGGATTCAGTTTCAGCCTGGAGCTACCGTGTAATGGTGCGGACTGCAGCCACTGCAAAGTCTTCAGGCATTGAGTGTTCTCTGGAGCATATGCCTGCTTTGAAGAGCTGTCCTAGCCCTGAAGGAACATTACTGCAACTCCAATTCCAACACAGCCCCAGTTCCTGCCCACCTCTCTGCCTTACTCTATACCACAGAAGCATGCTCTCTTAGACTCTTAGAAGATGCTATAGTATATGTCTATATACTATACACATACATTATTTGTACATCATCAGTCACTAGTGGTCCCTTGTACACCTTTTCTAAACTACAGCTGTACAAGCACCCCAAAGGGGAGCTGTGCACACAGCATCCAAGACTACATGTGCTGACCTGCAGCAGTAGATCTGAGCAAGACTTACAAGGCAATTGCTGTGTAACAGGTGACCCCTAGCACTGTTCTCCTTCCTTCACCTCCCACATACAGCTGTTCCAGATACCAGTGTTCCTCACAGCCAGCCCTTCCTACTCATCCTGATTGCTATTTTACTTGACTTTCTTTTTCCTAGGGCTTCCTTAGCAAATGGCACAACCTCCTAACAGTCTTTCTGTGGTCATCTCTGCTAGGATTCTGTTCTAGCTTCTGCAGCCACACCCTCTGGAGTTCTGATGTCAAGGCCCCATTTAAGAAGAATTCTCACCGCCGCCCTCCCTTTCTTGCTTCTGCCCTTCTGGGAGCGCTTCTCTCTCTCTCTCTCTCCTTCCCCTCTCTGTTATTATAGTAATATCTGTTACAATAATAAAGTCCTTCTACATAGAAACAGCCTCCAAGTGTCCCCTGCACAGGGCATGGGGCCTCTCCATTCATGGATACCTGCCACCAGCTAATCGTGTAAACCATTACGGTATCATGCCAGATCAAACATTTGATTCCAACAATCTCTCCTTCACATAGATGCATAAGCAATCCTTCCTATTGAAAATAGAACTTTATTGCCTTCTCTTCTAAAGCTGGGAGAGGATGGTTTCTGTACATTTGGTCAGTTTTGCTCCTAAACCATCACAGGTGAATGGTTCCTGCCCCTTAATGTCCATGAACATCAGCTGGAGGATGTGCTACAGTGGTTGTCTAGGTTCTAGTCTGTGTTTGAGAGACTGATGGTCTAGGGTGGGAGTCTGACAAAGACTCCTTCCAGAAAGCCTCAAAGACTGCTGAGGTTAAGACCAATGAGATTGTGTATACACACCACTTAAGAAGAAAATATCCTTTCCCATTTGGGTCTGTGGGGCCCAGAGAAGCTTGCCAGACAGCAGGCCCTTGCTGGCACCTTGTGGTTCTAGGAAGGGGTCATAAGAGATCACCATCCAGAGAGGACCCAGCAAGAATGCCTGACATTCCAAACATTCCCTTTTTTAGAAAGGAATGCTTACAATAGAACAGATAATCTTTAGGTACAGGTAAACCTTAAGGACTATGGCTAAATGTTGAAACATCCCTACAATTCAAAGCAGGCAATGACAGGTATCCCTAGCCTGAGCTTGGACCAATCCCAGAACTGTAACTCGCAGTTCTGAAGCCCCTAGAGCACCTCCCCCTCAATAAAAATCTTTGCCTAGTGCTGCTCAGGGTCACTCCTACTCTACTGCCACGTAGGATGGATGAAAAGGCCCAAGTTAGTTTGTCAATAAAGAGACTCTGCTGTTGCATTGGACCAGTCTCTTGGTTGTGTTTTGGGAGTCTGGACTCTGGGCACAATAGGTTCTAACACCTCTGTTTAGTGGGATTATGTTACATTGTAAATAATTTTCCTGCCTACTGGTTTAATAAAAATGCTGATAGGCTGAAGGCAGACAGGAAGTGTAGGCGGGAATACCAGACTGAAAAAAAAACAAAAAAAAACTGTGGGAACAGGAACAGCAGAGTAGCAATGCCAGAGAGACACCATGGAGACATCATGGAGACACCATGATGAGACACCAGCAGATACAGAGGAAAGAAATTGAAATGCTGCTCTGAGAAAAAGTACCAAGCCACATGGTTAAACAAGATAAGAATCATGAGTTAGTTTAAGAGTAAAGAGTTAGCAAGTAACATGTCTGGGCCCCAGGTCAATCAGCAGAAAATTAATATAAGCGTCTGTGTGTTTCTGTGGGACTGTGGGTCAGAACCTCAGGGCTAGGCTGGAAAGGCCGGGCCAGAAACTTCATACTACACCTCTGGTATAGTTCTGTACTTGTTAAACATACTCTAACCTGTGCAAATCTTTGCATAACCTCTGCAAATACAATCCAGTCACTCCTCTTTGCCTTCCATGTTTTAACAATAAAAGTTATAATTTCCTAGCTCCCTTTGCCAGAATTTTCCCTCTTCCAGACTCAGAAGGGAAGTCCGGATTCCAGCAGTGTCTGGTCTATAACAATAATTACTCCTCAGTCGGTGTAGTGAGTCACTAATTCAGTTCCCTCACTAGCTCATGAATTCCATGGTCTTAGCTTTCCTCTTGAGCACCTACACCTCCTGACACTCTGTACAGAACAGCAATTAGAAGACGCTGAACAAAACCTTTCCCAAGAGAAGTATTGACTCTTTACACTCAAGAAAGTGTTAGGAGGTTTCCAGGAACTTGCCAAGATTTGTTCCTATTGCATTGCAGTCACCCTCTAGCAGCATGGCAGCAAAAAGGCAGGAACCTGATAGCTCTCGTGGGCTGCTGACTGGTACCTCAGCCCTCTTGTCTGTGTGGCTGTTAACTAACCAACTAAGCGATAGATGGGCCATCCAATTTTGCTGCCAACACTTACAGTATCCACCCTGTCTTCTTAGTTATAGTAAAACCTGTAGAATCAGTATCCTAAGTCAACCATTGGTGGTGGCTATTAAATAGAAGAGCTAGTCTCTGAATGTTCACATGAAAAATAATCACACATCAATTTTTATAAAGTTATGGCTAAAGTGAAACGTTTCCTTCAGTTATTACAGGTAATGAATAGAGTTGCATTTTTAGTACTCAATTCTTTGTCACTGAAAGGAACCATTTATACTTGTATACCACACCCCAGTGATATTTCAAATTTATTGCAAGGGGTTGGAGAGATGACTCAGAGCTTAGAACACTTACTGCTCTTACTGACGACCCAGGCTTGGTTTCCAACATCGATGTGGCAGCTTCCAATGCCCTTTTCTGGCCTCCATGGGCATTGCACACACATGGTGAATATACATTTACATCCCCCCCTCATAGTCATAAAATAGAAATTAATCTTTAAAACATTATTTCAAAATGACAATAGTTATCAAATACACTATTATATTTTGGTATTAGATATACAAATAAGAAGCACATATGCTTTTATCATATTTGTTGGAAATATCTAGAAGTACATTTCTATGTGTTAAAGATGTGACGTGCTTGTCTAAAATGAAAGTTGTATGCATTTTATTTTGCGTATTTAAAATATTGTTCTGAGAGGGACCCATAAAGTTCAGTGAGATTCTACAGGACTCTGTGACATTAGAGAGGTTGAGACTCTCTATTTAGAATATAAAGTTAAGGCAGAGTTTATTCTGTAATATAAGTTTGGAAAGAGAACTTTTCAGAAGAATTAGAAAAATTTTCCAAGCTGTATACTATTTAAAGAGCTCAAGGAATAACTATCGGGTTAACCAAGTATGTCAGAACATTTGCTTCTCTGTGTACAGACTGCAAACCAAACATTCTTTTGTTCTTTGGGCTACATGCTCCCAGTGCTGTAATAGTTAAATTAATTTCTAATGTGTCTCATCTCATTATAGATCTGTGCAGCAGTCTCTTTCAATTTTAAATTGAGCTTCAGGGAAGATTAAATACTTAGGTATCTCAGTTTGTATAAAATTTCTAGATCCATACAAATTAAACTTCCCCTGTCTAAATGACCCTAATCATTCTAATTTAACTAGATGGAGCTTATTTCCTTTGACAGCACTTGTCATGTTGAATCTTAGCCGTGGAGACGAATGACATGCCAAATGGGCAATCAGTATTCCAGATGTTGCCTTGCTGCTCGCCAGCAACAGTATTAATAAGTCAGTTGGTTTTTTTTTTTTTTTTTAACCCTCTAACATTACTGAGGCTTTAAACTTCCTTTCTCCCCGTTAAGATATGCTAATGGAAATGTAAAAGTACAACAAATGGGCTGCCCCTGAGGAAGACAACCTGGAAAGTACCTGTCCACTGGAAGTGGTCTGCCAGGGACTCCTGGCTGATCTGTGGGATTTGCAGCCAGGTGAGACTGTGGATATGGAGAGGTTAGAGGGCATGAAGATTGGTGTGTGTGTGTGTGTGTGTGTGTGTGTGTGTGTGTGTGTGTGTGTGTGTGTGTGTGTGTGTGTTCTTGTTGCCTGGCAGTCCCTCTTCCACTGGCTTGATGATCCTGTTCCCTCTTGAGCATCTCCCAAACTACGCTGGAGCTTACAGAGAACTTCACTCATCAGATAGCCACAAGGACCCTGGTGACTTAGATCTGTCCTCACACACACACACACACACACACACACACACACACACACACACACACACGGCCGTCTGCCTGCCTGTCTGTCTGTCTGTATATATGTAAATGAAAATTGGATAGTCAGAGCTAGGAGAAACCTCTACCACTACTATTATCATTATTATCATTTATGCATTAGGTGTGGTGATTTCATGAGTGTTTACTGCAAAGGCAATGGGCTTGGTGCAGTATTCTCGCTCAGTCTCTCTTACCTCAACTGACAATCAGGCTTCCACTTTACCTTGTATTCTCTTCTGTTTAAGACTGTGTGTGGAAAGGCCTCTGAATTTCTAAACACGAAGGATGGTTTACTATCTCTCAAGCTTCCTAATGCTGCGACCCTTTAATGCAGTTCCTTGTGTTGTGCTGACCCCCCCCCCCCACTATAAAATCACTTTTGTTGCTACACTGTAATTGGAATTCTGCTACTGTTATGAATCATAATGTAAATGTCTTATTCTTTGATGGTCTTAGGTGATCCCTATGAAAGAGTCATTTGACCTCAAAGAGGTCACAAGAACCAGGTTGAGAACCACTGTTCTAGAGAAAGAGGAAATCTAAATAATTAGGGGAATAATATTGTGGTCTCCAGAAAACTGTCTCAGTGGGGGGGGGGAGGGGGCTGGGTAGATGCCTCAGTGCACAAAGTATTTACCATGTAAGCATGACAACCTGATTTCAAATTCCCAAAACCCACATAGAAATCTGGGTGCAATGACACACTGCTGTAATCATAGTTCCAAGAGTGTCTAGGCAGAAGGATCCATTCTTGGTCTAGCTAAAATGAGTGCTAGGTTCAGTGAGAGACTCTGTCTCAAAGGATGATAAGGCGGTGAATGATAGAGGAAGACTCTGACATCAGCCTCGGGCTCCCACCTGCTAACATGTACACCTATGTCTATCTCTCCCCCATCACACGTAAATAGCCTGCACTGGCATAACACACACGAGCCCACATCCTTAGCTTTTCACTTTCTACATCATTCTTGACTTGGGCTTTGATTAACAACTTGACACCCAGTTACAACCATGCTGAACTTTTAAGTGGAAGCCATTAGCACCCAAACCATATTTGTTATAGTCGATCTTGCAGTGTTTCTGACACACCTAATTGTGTGAATTTTTATGCCATGCCACTTCCTCAAATGAAAACCAAAAAGAAGAAGAAAAAAAAAAAGCTATTCTTTGTGCAAGTAATTTTCCTTCCGTAATCTCCCTTGGTTTTCCAAGTTCATGAAAAATAGAAATTATTAAACTGAGTTCTACTGACATCTGGTGGATAAAACCTGTGACTCGATTATTAGCCGAGGGACAAAGCTGCATCAAGTGAAATAGAAAATCGAGCTAAGCCAAGCATGCAACTCTGAGTTAGTACAGAACACATCGTAGAGCACTTTCCAAGTGTGTTTTTCTAGCTGGCAAAGACGCACTTCAGCTTAGTGCTTTAAGCCATATTTTCTGTGCCTCCCTTGAGCCTTAGTGACTGTGCAAACTTGCTCCAGTCACAGCCGGGTCTCCTCTATGGGGGGGGGGCTAGTTCAGCTGGTGAGGACATTCATATACACAGGTATTTCAGGAAGTGGTCTGTCCACATCGGGCCTTTTGGCAGCACAACACAGGTCTATCCATATTAGGACATCTTTGTGGAGGAAATTGCCAAGATGCAGTGTCTTGCATTTAAGATTTTTCCTTTTCATGGGCTTACAGATATGGGTGGGGGTTCTAAAACACAGTAATAGCAGATGTAACATCAACTTTTCATTGTCGTTTGGGATTTTCTTTTTAAATAGAGACTACCGGCATATTTTTGTTTTTTCAGCCTTTATAGCCTAGGTTCTGATGAAACACTTGATCACAGCTTGGGGTTGGCTGGGCCACCTTTGTGGAACCTATTTAAAAAATCGGGTCTGCACAGATGGGTAAGAGTGCTTGCTTTGCAAGCCTGAGGACCTGTGTTCAAATCCTCAGCATCAACATAAACCAAGCATAGCTGTACATGTCTGTGACTCCAGCACTGAGATAGAGACAGGTAGATTTAGGGTGCCTGGTATTTAGCCTTCTTAGCCAAATAGGGCAAGTTTCAGGTTTAGAGAGATGCCCAGTCTCAGGCAGAGAATAGGGCGGAAAGCAATAAAGGAAAACACACTATGTCTTCCTCTGGCTTCTACATATGTGTACACTTACACACACACACACACACACACACACACACACACACACACACACACACACACACACACACACACACACACACACACACACACACCACACACACACACACTCACCCCACCCAGGGACCCCACCAGTTCTATATTTTAGGTAAGATCCCTCTACTTCTTAGAAATACTTGGATAAGGATGAATTCTAATAATAGTAATAAAAAAAATCATTGTAGCCAGAAACTTTTGGCCCGGCCTAACTCTGAGGTCTGGACCCACAGTCTCAAGAAATGACACAAAGTCTTATATTAATGACCTGGCCTCTGGCTCACTTGCTGTTACTCTTAAACTAACTCACAATTAGCCACATGGCTTAGTCCTTTTCTCAGAGCATTTCATCTTCTTTCCTCTGCGTCTGCCTGGGATCACTGCTCTGCTCTTCCTCCTCCCAGAGTTTTCTTAGTCTGGTAGCTCCACCCATACTTCCTGTCTGCCTTCTGGCCAGTAAGTGTTTTATCAGAACAGTAGGAGGGACAAATATCTACAATGTATAAAAGCATAGTCCTACAGCAAATCATAATGTGCTAAATTACATTTCTTGCACGCAGAAATACTTTACAATATAAAATTTTAAATAAGATTAAAGTGAAATCTACATACAGTTGACTGTATTTCAGATGATGCGATTTGAGTTCATGACTGTTTAGCGGTCCTATAATGGAGTTAATACAGAACCAAGTCAAGGAGAGTTAGTTGTGTATACAACCAAGGACAGCCTGGTAGCTGGGACGAGGGGAAGCGCTTTCCTTTTTCTTTTCTGACCTACAAATTCAAGTGTTAATTCCTATGCATTTTGATTTTTCTAGCTTCCCTCCTGGCATTTTTTGGTAAGATCTCACATTCTCATGGTGTGTCGTTACCTAGTATGTGGTCTGTACTGGAGACTATCATGTGTAATGTGGGAGTAGGTAGTTCTTTGTCTAGTTCTCTGAGCTGTGTGTAGTACTGTGTTAGATCCCTTCTTTTTCATCACCATGGAATCCCTGAGTACTATTTCTATAGCATCCAATGGATCTGATTCTGATGTTTTAATCTGACGTGGTCTTTATGCTCTATTATCAAAAGTGGGACACTGAAACCTATTATTACATTGCATGTTCTCCCTCCATCCCTGCAGTGTTTGCTTCCTACGTCTGGTCATGATGAAACTGGATGCATATTAATTTGCAATAGCTACATATTCTTGGGGATTGATCCTTTTGCTATTATGGTTTTTTGTTGACCCACTTAGACATAGTCAATGTTGGGTGATATAATAAACACAGACACTCTGTAAAATTACCATTTATGGCCTGGTATGGTGGCACATCATTTAATTCCAGCACTCAGGAGGCAGAGGCAAGTGGATCTCTATGAGTTTGAAACCAGCCTGGTTTACAGAGGGAGTTCTAGGTCAGCCAGGGCTACATAGAGAGAACTTATCTTGAGAAAAAAAGAAAAAAACCAATTACCATTTACACTCAATATTTTTCTCATTTTTTTTGGGGGGGTGTCTATGTGTGCCCTTAAATCTAAAGTTAAATCTCTCACAGACAGCACATCATTGGATCTTGTTTTTTGAAACATTCCATTCAGCAATGCTATGCCTTTTGTTTGTAATGTTAAATCCTTGCACATCTAGGAGCCATTATTGTGTAGGCCTCCTCTTGCCTTTTTGCTAACTATTGTCCACCCCCTGCTTTTCTCTCATGCTCTACTGACTGGGGTGTTCTTTCTTATTTTCTTGTGTATGTCTTCTCTAGGTGTACAGGTTTTTTTTTTTTTTTTTTTTTTAAGTACTAATGACTATCTAAAGCACCTTACTGCTGTGATAACGGTTTAAGCCTACAACATAGTGTTAATCTCAAAAAAAATATTCTGATGTCTTTGCCCACACTTTTATCATAGACATCACACTTCTTTATATTATGTATCAATGTTCTATATTTTTATGGCAGAATTAGAATGGCTTCTATGCCACCTTCACTAAATCACTGTTCTTGTCTCCTTATTTATCCTTTTTTCTGTTTCAACTTGAAAATTTTCTTCCCCTGTACTCAGCTGCAGGCTTAGTGGTAACTGGGACCATCTTACGGCTCATCTAGGAACACCTGGATCTGTCTCAAAGGATAGCTTTGTCAGACATGTTCTTTCTTGACTGGGAGGTATTTCTTTTTCCTATTGTTTACCTTGCTTAGCTCTTTGGATACACCCCACATTGGCTGCCAAGGCTGCTGCTGTGGAGGATTTTATAGTCAGAGAAGTTCCCTTGTATGTGACCACCCATTTTTCTCTTGCTTTCACAAGTTTCCCTTATGATTTGATGACTTGTCCATAACATGTCTGAGGACAGATTGGTTTATGCCCAGCCTAGATATTAGTTTTCTTTCTCGGCATTGGGACAGTTTAAGCCATTTTCTTTAACAATGTTTTCTGTTCCCTTATATTGTTCTGAAACTCCCATAGTGCAGTGACTCTTGTGCAAGCAACATATACATCCTTTGAGTGTTCCCCACTCCTTTATTTATTAGGATTATTTTCTCTTGGACTGGATGGTTTCGAAAGATTTATAATTCAACTCAATGATTCTTTACTGACTCCTGACTGATTTTCTGTCACTTTAGTGGTTTTATTTCCAGAATTGTTTGGTTCTAACATCCTTATTTTTTCTATGTTATACTCTTTTCTGAGAAACTTCTGTTTCTCAGAAACAGGTAATTTCCATCTCTTATTTCCTTGGAGTTGCTCTGCAGATACACTTTCTTAGCAAGGGGCCAAGCTTTTATGCGTCTCATGTACTCGGGGTTAGGGCTGAAGCATTTGAAGGAGTGGTGGCTAGAAGCTGGGAAGACACAGGAGAATGGGATGAGGTTCAGCACGAAAAAACAGAGGAGTCACTTCTGATTCTCCAAACACAGTTAACAACAGTTAAGATATAATTTTTAATACTTTATTTATTTTATATCCTTGTTGCAGTTTATTTTCTGACTGGCAACAAAATAGCTAATATTATGAGAAATTTTCATCCCTTTAAAGGCTACTTACAGTAGGATTCAGTCAGTTCAGTGCAGTTTCCCTTCCTACCCACCCCCCACTCCTCCTAAGTTCCTGTTCAGGAAAGGGCAGGTCTCCCATAAGTATCAACAAAACATGGCATATCACGTTGCAGTAAGGCTAAGTACCTCCCCATATGTTAAGACTCAGCAAGGTGACCCAGTAGGAGGGTCCTAAAAGCCAGTAAGAGTTGGAGGATAACGTGTCCCCACAAGCTACACAGCTGCAATGTATATGCAGAGTGCCGAGATCAGGTCACATTTTATTGAAGGCCAGTCAGCCAATACAGATATGATCTCAGTCCTTCCCAGTTAATGGGCATGTAACCTTGGGGTGATCCCTGAATGGCCCCAAGATGAATTCCAGTTTACAGAATGTAAACAGTTCCACTACAGCCCAGTGGCACAGAGAACTCAGAGACATGCTCTGACACATTTCAGGGAAGCAGAAAAGGAATTCAGATTGAGGAGCCTAGGAAGTGTTCCCACTCACATTGTTTATTACAGAAATAGGTGGTAGAAGGCAAGGATACTATAAAACCAGATACAAACTGGCCTGAGGACACAGGAGCAGAGTGTCGAGCTCACTTACTCAGGGAAATGGGAATAAGGAGAACAAATGTCCATAAATCCCCCTTCTGCTAACTAGCTACAGGGGCTTCTGCTGTCAAGTGGATATGACATGAGAAAACAACAGGGAACCAGATGACTCTAAGGACGAAACACTGACAGACGGGATGGAGTGAACGCCTGCTGGGAACTATGGAACAGGTCATGGCAATGCTGACATTTTACGTGACGAATAGTTAAGGGCAGAAATATACAAGCATCTTACATCCAGTCTCTGTATGAAGATTAGGCAATACCAGAAGTACGCTCTGGAAGGGTTTTAAACCAAGAAGGAAACTATTTGCTTCCACACAGGACTGGAGAGAAAACAGTCTTCCTCAGAGAAGTGGTGTTGCTGTGGGCTTTGCAGTGTACCTGAGTTTAAAAAGCCCCAGAAAACTCTTGTGACTCTAAAGCCTAAGTACACAAGTGGGCAGTGTAGGAAGTCTTAAAAAGCTACAGAGGAGATGGACAGCTGACTGTGTCGAAGAGGCTGTTAGTGGATGGCAACATGGAGAAGACAGCTCAGAGTTAAAGGGTGTTACTCAAAACACACTTTAAACACACTTTCTGCTTTGAGTTTTTTCTGTGGCTACATTAATCAGGACACCTGGGGAAGCACTGTGATCAGACTCTTGACTGACCAAAATTCTGTGGTTTTCTTTCCTTTAGTAAGTAACTACAATAGTTGAAAGTACAGGCAGAATATAATAAGCCATTTAACTAAACCAAGTGGGTTTTCTTTTCTAAGGCTGGACAGCCTGCCAAAGGATGGATGTGCTCTGCTGTCTATGATTCTTACTTACAAATCATTACATTACACCACTGCAGCCTTCACCAGGCAGTCTTCCAGCAGGACTTCAGAGGGGGAAGTCACCTAAGTCCCTGACATACAGGGGCCACAGAAAGAGCAATTCAACCCTAGGAACTGAACACTGAGATGCCTGAATCCTACTGTAAGTAGCCTTTAAAAGGATAGAAAATTTTTCATATTAGCTATTTTGTTGCCAATCAGAAAATAACAGATTATTCCTCCCAGTAACCAGCACACACTCAATGGAGACCTGATTTCCAATAAAAACAACATGACCATGAGAGCCACAAAATAGCATATTACATATTCGTAGTAGTATTCCAGCTGGAAAATGTTTCCAAGTCAGTTACAAAGGGTCTGGGAAGGCCTGTGATTTGAGGAGGAAGAGAAGAGATAAGGAGTCTGAAAGCTTTGTTCAGAGTTTGAAGCACTAAGGAGTGAATCTTCACGGATAAACCAACCTGACTCCATGTTCTCAGGGGTGCTGCTCTTGGGATATGCACTTCTAAGAGCAAGAATTCTTGTCAAAAGCTCTCTGTCCTCTTAGCCTTCCCTACCCTCCTTGTAAGCATAAGTAGATTCTATACTATTTAGTGAAAATATTAATGCACTCAAGCACAGTCATCGAAAGCAAGAAAACCTAAGCCAAACATTCGAAGGTCAGATTGGAAGACTTATCTCAGCAAATTCATAAAGAAAATCTACTTCCAGATCTCATATGAACGCCGAGAAACAAATACCTCTAAACTAAAGACTTCCAAAATTGGTGAATTAACTTCCAGGTCAGACAATTTTGACAACATTGCTGGAGTTCAATGCCCATGTGGTTCACTGAAAATGGTGTTTCTAGTTCAGACAGGAACTAGAAGTTTAAAAGTGACATTTAGGTCCTGAGGCTAGTCTGTAAGTCTTTTTCTTCCTCAAGGGTCCCCTTTAGTAATCAACCACTTGGAGAAAACTAAATCATAAAATTACTCTGTTGGAGGAAAATATTCAGCAGAAGAGATGGAAGGCAATACTCAACAATGGCCATTTACATCCAATCTCTGTCTACCTGTGCTGAGTGTGTGAGTGTGTGTATGCATAAGTGTACTGGGGACAGAACCTAGAGCTCTTGTACACTAGCAAAGTGGTCTACCACTTAGATATACCCGAACCTTTCTTTTCACTTTATTTTGAAACAGGGTGGGTCTAAGTTGCTCACGTTGGCCTTGAACCTGTGATCCTTGTGCCTCAAGTCTCCTCAGCAGATGGGATAACAAACTACCAGGCATGGCTTACTGAGCTTTTAGAAAACACTTAAAGAGAACTAACACATAATTACAAACATAAAATTAGAGTACAATTTCTTCCAAGTCTGTAAATCCAGGTAAATGGTCACAAAATACTGTACCTGTCAATCATCTTTCCCTTAGGAAGACAATTAAGATGGCTTTCACTTACACTTTTAGGTAAAAGTAAATGATAAAAGGAAGGCGCAGGACTGCCACAGGCAAGTTATGGAAATAAAAACCCAGCTATATCAAGTGTACAGTTTCATTCTGCTCCTTCAAAAGCAACAGAAGCACTTAGCCCAGGCTGGAATACACACAGAGGGTCATGCTGCAGGGGATATGCTTTCCTCTCAGAGCTCAAATGCAGGGAACTTGGCCTTTGTGGGGACTAACAGGTCAGACAAGAAATATATTGTTCCAGCCATCCCTAAAGGAAGAAAAAAGGCACAAGTTACCATATCACATGGCTTCACTTTATAAAATATCAATATTATACTAAGACAGAGGCTTCTTGTAACTCATACAACGCACTGCACATCAGAGGTTACTAGAGGTGTTCCTGGCTTTTTATCCAGAGGAAGAGAGCAGACAGAACCGAGGTCAACAAGTTCAAGTCACTTGGCCATGTGTGAGTCCCTTCACCACAGCATGTGACCACTGTCCTCTCTGAGCCTCTGATCCACGACTCAGCACATCTCTTGGCTCCATAAATGGTGGTCACTGTTACAGCTATGAATATTAAAGTCTGCTACTAGTGTGCCTGATAATTTTTTTTCCAACACAGGGTGTCAAGATGGCTAGATGGCTGACAATGATCTTGAATTGCTGACCCTACCTTTACTGTCTCCATCCCCTGAGTACTAGGATTATAGCTGATATTATAGGTGTGTGCCAACATGCTCTGTCTATGCAGTGCAGGGGATAGAACTCAGGCTAAACGAGCATTCTAGCAACTAAGCTGTATTCCCAGTCTTGCTAACTGATCTGACACATCAGAAATAAGTATGTGTTTAACAATGGACCATAAAAACCACTTTGTTGTTACAACTACAATTCAAACATGCTATCATTTAGCAGAATAGTAGTTGATGGTATTAAGTCACATGCAAAAATACCTTCAAAGAGGGAGAAGGGGGTGTCCGGTGTCCTGCATCCATGCTCTCCATAATCTAAGCACCACTCAGCAAACTGAAAATGAGATCAAGTTCAATGGCTGAAGTGCCTTCTACAGAGAGCACAGAAACTCATGCAAATTCTGTTACAAATTCCAAAACCACCAAGTCAGAGATGAGGAGTTAATTTTAAGAAACTGGTGGTTTAAAGGCAGACGCATAGCCCAGGAGGAATTTAGTGAGCAGTGTGAGCCACATGTAGCCAATGGTATCAAAGAACAAAATGACCCTCTACCTTTTAGCTTTTACTCCCACAAATGTCCAAGCAGAATCTATACTTTAAAGGAATGTTAATGTAACCAAATCCTTCTGAAGGTTTTTCTTAAAGAACATGTTTGTTAACTTAAGTTCATGGACATAATATAAATGAACCGACTTGGATAGACCTGAGCCTCAGCCTGGCTCCTACCTTGCAGGCCCTGTACAGGTACTTGGCATCTCGTGTGAGGTTGTAGAGGGCCAGGAAGGCGTAGGCATTCCCTGCAGCACCATGGCATAGGCCATAGCCCTTCTTGAGCAGCCCGTACTTCCAGACCATATCAGCACACTGGTAGGCATCAGAAAGGTACTGCTCCTCTTTGAACACCTTCAGGGTCAAGAAACAGATATGCGTTCCATCATCGGGGGCACAGAGGAAAAGTCTCCAGGCAGCACTTTCTGAAGACAAGGCAAGGTGGGGAGAAAAGGAGGCGACAGCAAGAAGAAATAAGGAATGGTTGACTTGTATCATAGTTAGGGTTTGTCAATTGACACACGCCTAGGCACACCTGGGAGGAGGAATCCGTTTCAAGAAAGGAACTGTTCTAATCAGACTGGCCTTCCTTGACTGCTGACTGGTGTGGGTGGGCGGTGCCCCCTGGCAGGTAGTCCTGGGTTGTATAAGAAAGCAGGGTAAGCGAGGCAGGGGAAGGGAACTAGCAAGCAGCACTCTTGTATGGACTCTGCTTCAGTTCCTGCCTCCAGGTTCTTACCCTGGCTTCTCTGCAGCTCTATGAACCTATGAACCATACAAACCCTTCCCTACTCCAAGCTGCTTTCAGTCGGTGTATCACAACGTCGGAAAAGCAAACTAATATAGCCAGCTTGCTCTAAAAAATAACTTGGTCTCGTCCTGTGTGTTTGCTCTGATCCCTATGAGTGTGTGTGACTGATCAGCAGCATCACTGAACTCGATACTTGCTCTCATCATCTCCTCTCCAAAAGAACACAGACAGCTGCTGAGTAATATGACGCCCTCCACCTAAGGGTCTTTACACACCAGGGAAGGATCTGTGAGCTAGTATATTTTTGTGTGTATGTGTGTATTATGAGTACATATGTGTGTGGGTACCTATGGAGGTCAAAGGTCTAAGTCAGCTTCTTTCTCTAATTGCTCTCCATCTTATTTTTTGAGATAGTCTCTTACTCATCATGAAGCTCAAGGATTGGGCAATACTAGCTCGTCAGTGATCCCTAGGGATTACTGTCTCCAACTCCCCAGTACCAGGATTGCATTTATCTGTACACAATTCAGTGGTATTAATTATAGTCATGAAATTGTGCACACAACATTATTTCCATTTTATCTTTACACATCAAGCAATAGGCCTTCTTTCCCTGCTTTCTACTTCCTGACTCTGATACCTTCTACTTTCTGTCTTTATAAATTTGCCTACTCTAGACACTTCCTACTAGTTATCACTCCGTATAAGTCTAATTTCCTCTTCTGATTGCATTTCTGGACATCTATTTATTTGTTTAGCATCTTTTCAAGGCTATGAACATTAGAGTATATATTTCATTCTCTTATGACTGGATGCTGTGCTACCGCATGCACATACTATTTTCTCTATACATTCATTTGTTGGACAGCAGATACTTTGATAATTTTCACATTTTGGCTTTAGAGTGAGGCTGTTATGAATAGTCATGTGCATGTATCTTTTTTAATTGTTTTGTTTGTTTTTTTTTTTTTTTGGCATAAGCCTTGAAGTGGAATTGGTAGGATATATGTTAAGTGCTTTACTTTTTTAAGGACCAGAAATCTGTCTACTCAGCAGCGGTACCATTTTACATTTCTGCAGCAATGTATAAGGATTCTCTTTTGGTCATGCTTCTCGGGTATTTATCTTGGCTCTGCCACTTGTGTTATCATTTTGGTTATTCTGTCAATGAAGTACTAGGAGATGGTACCCACTCCAGTCGGATGGGCATTGTGAGAATGAATGCTAACCCATTCAGCACAATGATCTTAGACTTAGTAGTTGATTCAGAACCCTTTAATGATTAAGAGAATAGTGGTAACTTACAAAAGCATTTACTGTGTTTTTTACTTTTTGTTAAATAAGATAACATGAGGTACCTTGTAGGCCTGGATGAGCATGTAGATGACCCCAGGTGCACCATGGCACCAGTGGACAAGCAGATCTCTGGTGTCATCCAAACATGGAGGGTAATTACCGGAAGGGAACTTCAGCTGGCAGACAAAGTCTACACTTGGCTTCACCAAACTATGCAACTTTGCTTGGTTCACCTGAAGGCTAGGCTAAAAATGAGAAACAGATTATTAGTTCTGCTGAAGAAAAAGACATTCCTAGAACTAAAAATGAGTTTTAAACAAGAAAAAAACTTATGAATAATAGGAAATTTGAAGTCATTAAAAGGCTCTTCCATTTTTTTTAATCTGATGGATATTGTTATTTATTTTGTTTTATAATTTTAAAGTAATGAAACAGTATAACTGGGCTGTTAATTAAGTCTTAAGGCCTTCTGTATATGTTATTTCAAATATTTGTTGTTAAGACATTCACAGCTGCCTTTCTTAAGTCAATTCTTGCAAACAAGAGTGAAACAGATGTTTGTCAAGTGCAGAGGTGCACTGACCACCAAACTTGGTCTTCGCTTTCTCACAGAGAGGTGGTGGGTACTGTCTGCAACAGTCAAGGACACAAAACTGGGAAACCTGAGACCTGATTTACAACTGCAGCGTGGCTCAACAAACTGAAATGACTTGTATATAGATTATTCTGTTACAAGGATATAGAGATTTATATGGCATAGTGCTGTAGGGCACATGGATGTCATCTGGGATATAATTTTGTCATTTCTCTTTTTGATCTGTTCTTAATTCAATGCCATGCTCATTCTTTAAAAGACATATTTAAAGTATTGTATTCCAGGCAGCAGGTAGAGTATGTAGGGTGAGGGGTACACAGCCTTGAGATGCACAGTTAAGAGATGGTACTGGAAACAATGCGATGTAGTCTGGATTCTGTGTTCTTCAAGACATGTAAAATAGTACTTTACATAAAAAATACTATTCAATAGAAAGCACCAAAAGCAGAGTAAGTCACTCTCCAATTATTCAACATAGCCTAGAAGTAATATTGTCCAATTTTATGTTGTTATCTAGGCACATTCATGAATGGATTTTCATTACTAAAAACATCATCTTTTCTAATAGATAACAATCTGGAAATTAAAAAATCAATACTGTGTGGTTTTTAGATTTATTATAGAGGTAACAAAAAGAGGCAGGGCAGACAAATCTCTTGACTACCAGAT
Source organism: Phyllotis vaccarum (assembly GCA_033318265.1). Classification (NCBI taxonomy): domain Eukaryota; kingdom Metazoa; phylum Chordata; class Mammalia; order Rodentia; family Cricetidae; genus Phyllotis; species Phyllotis vaccarum. The sequence goes on from JARWLC010000007.1 coordinate 17,593,463, forward strand.
TTATTGACTGGTCAACAAGGCCACCCATTCACTGATATGGTTTTAACCCACCTTGAATACCAGAAGACACAATCTTCCTTTGATGAAAGCTTTTTAAGAATCTACATGTAATTCTAGACTTAAGAATAGCTGAAGGAAGATTCCAGAAAAAGGAATTTAAATCTTGGTTGTCAAAAATGCTAATTATACAACTTCTAATGGAAAACAGAATAAACAAACAAATGAAGAATGAATGAATACAGGCTGGCCTCTGGTCACTGTTCCCAAACTAATTCTATTTAAAAGCAATCATGGGTTGAGGGCATGTATGACACTGGTTTTGTATTCTTCCAGCCAGATGGTAATGTGTACATCTACGCATGCACGCTGGATGCACAAGTATCTCCTTCCTTTATGTGACACTGGACTTTGTCAAGGGGAGGCACAAGCCTCTGCTGCCATGCAGAATCCATTTTATTTTGCATAAATTCTCATTTGCAAGCACCAATTGTTCCCTTAAAATGGTACCCTTTGAGTTATCTTTCTGAGCTCTCAAGTTCTGTTTGATTCCAGTCTCTCTAACTTTGGCTGATGCCTCCTTGTAGTAAGAGGCTTCCGGCCCGGACTTTCTGGCCTAACCTCAAGGTCTAGGCCCACAGACCCGCAGTCTCACAGTCCCACAGAGACACACAGACACCTTCATTAGTTTTTGGCTGATCAGCCTCAGGCCCAGGCATATCACATGCTAGCTCTCTACCCTTATTCTAACCCATGTCTCTTGTTCAGCCATGTGGCTCGGTACCTTTCTTTAGAGCTGCATGGTTGCCCTCTGCTTCCTGTGGCTTCTCTCTGGTGCTCTGTCTGGCACTCTGCTCTCAGAGATTTTTTCTAGTCTGGTAGCCCCGCCCATACTTCCTGCCTGCCTTTGGCCAATCAGCTCTTTTTATTAAACCAATGGGTGGGACAATTATTTAAAATGAAACAACACAACCTCCCACACCTCCTAATATTGTCAGAACCTAAGAACGATGGGGCTCAGCACATTCTGCTATTTTTCAGGGGGTGTCAGCGAAATCTCCTGAGAAGTCTTCTTGGCTTTACTCCCTCAGTGAGCCTTAGGCAGTGTCTGCTCATTTGTTTTTATGGATTTGTTTTTACTCCTTGAATCTGTTTTACTAGGTTGTTCTTTATAATAATAGGAAATGATACTTATAATTCAAGGCATTTTCTGGGAAAAAAGCAAAGAGCAGTACTTTACATAGAATTAGAAGCCAAGATACAGCTCCAGTCGTACTCATGGTGAGCGCACTGTTCACTAGAAAACCTAGTACCTTCCCCAGAATGGTGTCTTTATGCTTTCACACCTGGAGATGCACCCTGGCTACAGCAAGGAGTAATAAGGAGTGTACCATAGTCCATGTGCGGGTCATCTTACAGTCTCACCTTAAGCATCCCTTACCTGCATTAGGTAGTAATAGATTCCTGCCAGGCCATGAGCAGCTCCCACGTAATATTCTTGGTACCACTCATACATCAGTGGAGACTTTGCTGTGAACTTTCTCTTTCTGGCTAGGTTTTCCCCAGAACTTAAGATTGTTTCACAAATCTACAGGGAGAAAGTCAAGCAAAATCAGACGATTAGACAAAAAGTGCTCTTGGTGGAGGCAAGGAATCTTCTGTTAGGAAGTACTGGGAGGGAATTGGACAGCATCTTCCACCAGGAAGGATGCAGTTCCTTTCTGAGAAGTGTAAATGTATTCTGCCTAGAAGACAGTTCAGGAGGACCCCAAATCTTTTTATTAGCACTTTAAAGAACCTACATGTCTTTCAAAAAAAGTACAAACTCCTCTAGGCACTGAAAGGGATACTTGCATCTGAGACATGAGATCTTCCCTCCATCTCCCCCAGAAAGGGCTTCTGAACTATCAACTAGAGCAGGATAGCCTTCTGCCTCCTGTTGCTCCTGACAGGACTTCCCCTAAGACTGAGTGGGAAGTTGTTGGCTCTCGGAACCTGACCTACAGAGATCAAAACATGTGGTCTTTCCTACAGGGGGTGTGCTAACTGGATAGACAGAGCATGTTAGTGGATGAAATCCACAAAACTGTATTACCTGCTGAATATGGCTTTGAGGAATCTTCTCCTCTCCAAAGTTCTTATTGACAAAAAGCAGTGCAAAGATGTAGCCTATGCGGCCATAGAGCATTTCATTTGGTGCATGGGGATCAATCTTATTTAGGTGAATGAGCCTAGGAACAGAAATATGTCTATGATCATCTGACAGCGATCAGACATTAGCATATAAAGTGGTCCACTAATATATATATATTATTAAAATATATACATATATAGACACATACATACCTAAAAATCACAGTTTAAAGATTAGCCCCATACAATGTAACTGGTATAAAACACAAGAATACACAAGTGAGTCCAAGACTACCTGAATTTTTCCCAGCTTCTCACATAAGCAGGCTCTGAGAGTTGTACCTAAGCAGTAGGGATTGGAGGAGCTAGAAATGGCTGCCATTACAGCATTTAGCCTGCGTCACTGGCTTAAATGAACCGCCTGTGGCATCCCACATCCCACCCATCTCTATTGCAGCCCGATTGGCCACAAGGTAACATCCAAATGGCCCAAAGCCTTGACACCAAGTTGTGTGGGTATGTGAATGGATGTTTAGATTTGAGTAAATATAAGCCCAAATATATGGATGCATAAATATGAATGCAACCCAGCCGTGTTCTGTTAAGACCCTCACAGTCTTTCTCTCTCAAGCACACATAGACTAGTCTCTTTTTTTTTTAAAGTTGCCCATTATAATTTATTAGGTTCTTACTGATGAACTCTGTGAAGCTTCTCAAATTTTTTATGGGTTCTGTTTCCAGTTAAGTAGCAGCAAGTAGACTTTACTCTAGTCCCATTAAATATAGCTCCAAAACCTGGACAGAATACACAAGGCCACTATTTGAAGACTTTGAAAAGGAAGTAGCACCAGATAGGTGGAGCAGGATCTGGAATAATAGATTGGGGGTGTGTTTCCCCTTCCAATATTCCCTTGGTCTGAACTCAGGACAGCTGAACACAGAAGTGGGTAGTAGTGGGCCAACAGTGAGCCGAGAAGTTCTGTCTCAAGGCTCAACAGGAAAATAGGCATCTTAAACCTCAAGCAGAAGCAACAGCAACATCAACGGGAACCCAGAGGAGCCAAAACTCCAAGGGAGACTAGAGGCCCTGTGGTTCCAGGAGAGGGGTACAGCCTATCTGACTCTAACTTCTCTGTACTTAGTCTAGAAGCAGGCTCAGTGAGGAAATGTGTACAGCTGGGACCTGGAACCAGGAACCTCTGGAATATTTACAATACTTCCCCAGATCAAGACCACAAGAATCTCAGGCACACAGACCTCTGCTAACTGCTCCCACCAGGCCAGATGCACACCAACCAGCACATACAGTAAGGACTGTAGGTCGGCAGGAAGAGCATTTGTGAGAAAGAGTGTGCTCCTTTCACAGCCCCTTCCACCAGTCTATGTGCTGGGAGGGAGAGGCACATGCGGTGCCCACAGTGAGCAGCACTTGTGACTAAAATAAGCTGACAGATGTGGAGCAAAGGCTCAGGAAAGGTATAAAGGATTCTTGTTTTTAAAAATTTAGCAAAAATTTTAATGAGACCTATTCATTGTATAGGAACTGCACTTGAATTATGGAGGTTGTGAGCTACCACATGAATGCTGGGAACTGAACCCAGGCCCTATGCAAGAGCAGCAAGAGCTCACTCTACTGGTAAGCACTAACCCTTCATTTCTGCTAAAGGATTTTTTTTTTTTTTTTTTTTTAAATGAGAACTTGCTCCTAAGTACAAAAAAGACGGCTTTAAAGAATGGTATGCTACAAATAATTGATGCACCTCAAATTAGGAAAATATATAAATGCTAGCCCATGTTTTTTTCCTTATTACTATTCATAAGTATAGGAAATACACTGGCAGGGTTACCGTGGCCAGAAGTTCCTATTTCTGTGTAATATACTGTAAGGCTGTTTAAGCTGTGCTCAATGCTAATAGGTGCAACACGGAGGGTTACGTTGTTTTTGACACCCCCCCATCATCTTATTGTTGTTGCCAGAAATGAGCCAGTGTCTTCGGCACAAGGGTCAAGTGCTCATCCTGAGTTACAGCCTCAGCTTCCAATTTTTCTTGTATTCAAAAGAAAATACATATGGCAGCACACACACACATACAAACCACACACATATTTACACACACACACATACACACACACACACACACACACACACACACACACACACGTATGCAAATGGTCAAGGTCAAGTCTGGTAGTAACAAACTAAAAGAAATAATTGACAGACAGCATTTTAGGTCTACCAAATAAGGTTAATACTGCAAATACTAGTGTTGGTGAGGCTGTATGGGCCACATGTGTGTATGTATTTATATTTCTTGTGCAGTAAGCTATTTCTAGAGGGATTTGTCTAAGGTGTCTTATGTGCCTTGTGATCCAACAATTTGACCCCAGGGTTTTTTCAATATATATCTATGCAGGTCTGTAAAATAAATGACTGACACATTTACTCTAAATCATTTTCCAAAATGATTCTATAAAAGATGCTTTGCAGATTCTGGTGCCTTGTTCTTCTATTATGACACATGTCTAGCGATCAGGCAATTCAAGGCACTTCAGGGAACACAAGGCTTCACAGAAGCTGAGAAAACTGGAACATGTTATTGCATAAGCTGAGCAACTGGGGGTGGAGGCAGGATCATTTTTACATCATCAAGGACTATACAAGACTCTTCCTTTAAAACAAGTTTACACACACACACACACACACACACACACACACACACACACACACACACACACACACACACACACACACACACACACACACACACACGACTTCACCCAGAAGCTTCCCCAGAGCTCACAGAGCTTCTTCTGAGGGGGAAGATCTGGAAAGGCAATATACATGGCCTCAGGCAGAGGAGTTCAGCCAGCCCCTCATATCAAAAGAACTTAAAAGCATTTGCTAAGAAAACTGTAAAACTTTGTTCTCCTTCCTGACAGAACTTGCCCCTGAAGAACATTGGGGCCAAGAAAGCAAATCTGTCTGCTATGTACAAACTCAGCTGCTGCAGTGTTGACCTTGAGTGTTGTACTCAAGGTCACATCAGAATACTTTATCAAGTTTAAAACAAATGAATCAACTCTATAGATTTTGGAAATAAAAACAAACTTGATTTATCTTTCCAATGGAACTTAAGAAAATATTCAAAAAGGAAAATGTCTGTTTCATTTCTGCCCTAGGAAGTATTATTATGAGTGATCACTGCATCCACTCCAATGATGAGCCAAAGAAAACAGAAGTTGAACTACTGAATTACAGAAACACCAGTGTTCTCACCTACTCTACCACTAGATGGCGATATGCAACTAACATTTTAAAACCAAATTTATTTGCACCAGGTCTGGCCATAGCAGATAGGGAATACAGCTGAAATGCTTACAGACAACATCCTGTTCAGAGCCAGCAGCTCCAAAGGAGAGTGTTTAGCTAGGCTAATATGGGATGTGGTGCAGTTCTTTTCTGGATCTGAATGCAAATTATCAGCACTTAGTTGGTTTTTGATTACTAAAGGTAGGGCCCAAAGTCGCGTGCCTTACATGCTATTCGAAAGATAAAATAATAACGATGCTTGAAAATTGCAATAGTTACTTTATGTCTTTTTGAAAACTCACAAGCCCTCAAGTGTATCTCCTCGGCTCTGGTTATTTGTCTGGATAAGCTGATATTAACAGCAACCCCTTCTTAGAAGAGAACAGCAAGCCGGGGAATATCACTGGAGGAGGAAGACTCCTCCGAGACAAGATGGCTCTGCTAGGCACCTAGCAGCCCTTCCCAGGGCGTCCCTGCCACTTTCTGATTCTGGTTCCTTTCTGATTCATCCCACTATAACGCACATCATATTCTCTGTCCAGAGAGTCAGCTCCTCACCATCCTAAGTATGGGCCCCAGCATACTCTGATCTGTCAGGCTGGGGACCTAACGTGAAACAGGCTACACTCTCTACTTGTACTCTGACACCAAGAACTCTGTGTAACAGGACCTACAGGATAGTTACCAGACAGCAGCGAACCACTGAGGGGTTCTGTTGCTCATCCAGGCCATTTGCAAAACAGCATGACCGTGTGTATTGACTGATGCTCATTCTCCCCCTCCAATCCCTATGTTCCTTGTGGGAAGTTAGAGACCTCCACCCTCCATTCTAGAAGTGCAAGTCCTTTCCTTCCTGAAAACATCTCAGAGTCCGGCTACTTTTTGAAGTCAAAGATCATCAGGGGCCAGTTTAAGAACTAAAACTTAATGAAACTGTTTTCTTTGGATTCCAGTTTCTTTGTTTAAACATTACTTTTTTATATTAAAGGTATGTTTGCTCTTTCAAACTCAAAATTCTGATTTTGAGAACTCATTACATCAAGAAAATCCTGGGAAAGTAAATGGGATAGTGCAGCCAGTGAACACCAAAGACGGTGCTGAGGAAAAGGACTGTGTGACACCCCAGAGGACGTGACACCAGAAGGTGGTTCATTAGAAATCAAAATAAGCAAGCACCTGGTTCAATACCTGGCAACATAAAATAATTCTGAACTTTTAGAAAGTGAACTGAAGGAATCTTTGTCACTAAGGGGGAAGAGATGTAGAAAGGGCATCCAGACTGCAATTCCAGACTCTATTCCAGTGACCATGAAATAAAGAAGGCAGTCAAGGCTGCAGCCACAAACAAGGAACTTCTCTTTCAATCACAGCTTTATACATATGTGAGTATGGGAATAAACGCACACACATACACACACACACACACACACACACACACACATATACACACACATACACACACACATTTTTTCTTTTGTTTTGAGCCAATCTTACATTGTAAATCAGGCTGGCTTGGCACTTACTATGTGGCCCAGAGTGGCTTTGAACTTCTAGAAATCTTCCTTCTTTAACCTTCCAAGCGCTAATAATTATGGATGGAAGCTACAACTGATCTCATATTCTGGGTTTTAACTGAACATAACAAGCTTGCTGGCAATAAATAAAAATTTAAAAATATATAAATCATAAAAGGTGTTTGTAACCAAGATATCAAATGAACAACTTTCTGTAATCAGTATTGAACACAAACTCCAATCTGTGTTAACACCTTGTTTCCACCCATTAAAATTCCTAACAAAGTAGATCTCTACCTAGCCACTGCATTTAGGGAAGATGACCTCGTGTGGGATATACCGGAACTGCCCTAATATTTTTTGACGGTAATTCAGAGTGACACTGAAGAATACTATGTCAAGAATCTCAGACGCCTAACGGTTTTAGACTGGCTGTGCAAAAACTAAGAAAAAAGAAAGACAGTTTCTGTGTTTCAGACTTAGGTGAGCAGCGAACAGTTTTGCACTGGCTGGTCAGGAATCAGTAAACTGTCACGGAAGAAACATACTTCACTTCAACTTATAGAAAAATTACTTATTTGTGTCACTTATCCCTCTGTGACAGTTCTTTAAAATTCATATTTTAATTTAATTTTTTTGAACCCATGAGTTTAATGAATGTGGGTGTGGGCCATCACAAATGCTCGGTATCTCGTAAGTGGCTTCACCACTGAAAAGCAGTCCTGTACCTCAGCAGCCACTGACTGCTGAGAAGACACTCAAGGCCAGCAGCCTGTGACTCCCCCCTGCTCCCCTAAGGGAGGCTGATATGACTGGCTGATGATACGCAGGTCTCTTGTAGGTAATCAGGAGAACAGTGGCCATAACCCAATAGACAAAACTCCACCACACTCCAGCCTTTTCCAAGGTTCTCGCATTCTTTCCAGCTCCCTTGGAGACTGGTGATATGATGCTCCATTTGGGGCTCAATGCTCCACAGGAACTTATTTTCAATGCATAGATCAGTTCTGAGTCTCTAAAGAAACTGCCATCCAGTGTAAAAAGAAGCCTCTTAGACTATCTGTGCAATAGCCCTGATCTGTGGGCAGGAACATCAACCAACAGGTGTGTCTCAGCCCAAACAACAGCAGTAGCTTCCCCTAAATGGCACATGACCTCCCCAGCCATGGGCTTTTGACCAGGCTTACGGTACCAGACACAAATTCCCTCCTAGGAAGGAAGTGTCAGATCAATCACCTGTGGTGATATATTGTATATCTAATAAAGTTTGCCTGAAAATCCGAGGCAGAGCCACCCACAGATTTGGCGATAGAGGTCAGAGGGTGGTGACACATCTTTAATCTCAGCTCTCGGGAGGCAGAGATCTGTTTGGATCTCTGTGAGTTTGTGGCTTCTGACAGCTATAAGCACAATTATGTATTAAAATGACAATGCAAAACATCACTTACTACACTGATTCATATAATGTTAGAACAAAAGATTCTTTGGTTTCCCTACCATACGTATACGTAGAAAAAAACTGTTAGAAAGAAAAAGTACCATTCTATGCGACAAAATTTGGGGGAGAATGGAGAACTTCTATATATGTAATTAACTATGCAAGCTTTACACACACATACACACAGTAACACAAGTGTGAATAATTTCTTCTCTGTAGTACAACTGTAACTTGAACAGTTCAAAAAAACTTGTTGATGAACTACACACACAGACCAGATATTGCTGGGCATCCAGAAGATTGGCTCTGGCACTCCCCAAAGATAATAAAATATACTGACACATTCTTCATATACAATGGGGGGTTAGCATATAACTCATGAACATCTTCACTTATATTTTGAAGCATTTCTGTTATACTGAAAGTGCTCTGTCAAGAGTTGTACTGTTTAGGGTATAACAAACTTTTTGCCTAACATTACCTGCCGATGTTCCCCACTACCTGCCAATGTTCCCCACTACCTGCCAATGTTCCCCACTACCTGCCGACGTACCCCACTACCTGCCGACGTTCCCCACTACCTGCCGACGTTCCCCACTACCTGCCGACGTTCCACACTACCTGCCAATGTTCCCCACTACATGCCAATGTTTCCCACTACCTGCCAACATTCCACATTACCTGCCGACATTCATTTGCTCAGTGACAGCCCAAGAGTCCTACATGCAGCTGCATGCCAGTCAAACTTCTCAGGAGTTCAAAAGAGTACTCAATAACTTTTACAAAGACAAGAAATATTATCTATTTGTAGAAAAGTTTAACAGTTCTTTAAAAGTCAACAGTACATAGTTTTCTATACCTATCTATTTAAAATGATAATCTAGATTTGTATGTCACTGCCCCCAAGAAAGGCAGTCATCATCGTCATCATCTTTATTATTATTGGATTTTTGATGATGGACTCAGTATGTAGGCCAGGCTAGCCTTGAATTCAGGATCTTCCTGCCTTAGCTTTCTGAGTGCTAGGATTATAGAAGTATACCTAACCCAGCTAGAATGGCAGTCTGGAACTGGTTTTTGGTCCTTGGGTTCTAAGATACCCACTTTCCTTTCAAATGCGGATTCTGGTAAGCATGATGAGTTAGTCATCCCACGATCAAGGCTCTGTTCCCAGGGAATTGATATCTGGACCAAGCCAGGGTCTTCTATCTTGTACTAAGACGGGAATTACAAGGCCATTCCTTAACTATAACAGGAAATGAGAACTAACCAAATGCAGAAGGAAGACTTATCTTCTGAGAGAAAAGTAAACTCCATAGAACGTTCTTGTCAACATATGCACAATTCTAATGATGTCTTGGTAAAAATCCTCACAAACAAACATTATTACCGTGTGATGCAATCCTCTGCCTGCTTCTCACTGTTCATCTTGTGATACAGCACAGCAGCCACAGCCAGGGGGCCTGCATCGCCACACAGGAAGGTGATGGACCGCCTGCTCAAACAGTTTAGGCTTTGCTTTACATAGCCGTGAGCCATCTGCAAGTAGGCAGGGTCCCCAAACACATCATAGAGGTGTAAGTAAAGCACAGCAATGCCTGGAATACAAGGAGAAAGCAAGTGGAGATGAACACCGGCACCCGTTGTGCTATTTTGGTGTGCCACCCACTCATCTGGGCTGAGTTTGATAAGCTCTGTGAATCATCTGCTAGTTAGGTGACTTTCTTTCTAGCTCTGTTCACTATGAATCAGCTTGAAGAAAAAGGCAGAGGGAACCAGTTATCTTTGTATTTCTCACTGCTAAAATTTTATTAAGTAAAAGACTTTTTAAGACTTGTTCAAAACAGAGACACATAGACATAACGATGATTACTAATCATTTAACAGGAGTTAATTAATAATGAACACGAATTATTACTGTTGAGACAAAGTAATTCAGAGCAAGGGATGAAAAAGCTAACTTCTTTTTAAACAAAAGATAATTTTTGTGTGTATGAGAAGCTAGTTTGTGTCACCAAATCCTACACTCTGGCTTCCTTGCTGGCAGGCACTGGATATTTGAGAAAATGCACTCCAAGTCTTCTAATATTTTTCTCTTTCAAGGGATGCCTCCTCTGCAACCATGAGTTGGAGACTAAAATAAGAGGTGTCGGTAACTTTGTTGTGGTCCCCATTTGTGTGCTCCTCTCCTCCTGTCCCCTAAAGCCTAGAGTATAACTGAGGCAGTTTCTGTGCATCCTTATTACGTGTACCTGTCACAGGAGACAGCCTCCTCTGCCCCTGAAGCCATCTCAGTGAGAATCAGTCAGAGGCATGGAGAAAGAAGTCTGTCTGCCTAAAGCATTTCCTGAAATATTTTTTTCTTGTAAAGTACATTTTCCATCTCATTTACCATTTTTAGAAGACACACTGCCTATGTTTAAGTCTAAATTAATAGAGCCAATCTCTTCATGGATTTCAGTGCAGTAAAATGCAGCCTGCAGAATTACTTTTCTCTATACTGAGACAATTTTAAATTCAGATACTTTCCTCATTTTGCATGGGTAATCTCCAAAGCTTTGTGTTACAGACAATTCAATTTCATATGTATATTAAGGCCAAATTTTCATTTCCTGCCAAAGTTAATAACCTTGTCTGCTCTTGCAAAGTAGCGTGGCGTTAGTAATTCCAAAGTTGATGAGCAGATGGAACGACAATGCTCAAGGTCTGCAGACAAGTGTACAGAACCACAGATGTGGGGAGGGAAAAAAACCTCCTCTTCACAAACCATCAGTCAAGAGCTTCTTCTAGAATCCCATCCTTAATGGGTTTCCTAACCACCCACATCACGACCTGCTGCAATTCACTTAAGCTCTTGCCCTTTCACGTTTCCTTAGTCCTGCTGCTGTCTCAGCTCCCTAGGTAAGTGATGTAAGCTCAAAGCCAGATGATGACAAGCAGGTACCAAGTCCAGGGACTGCTTTCCCCTCTGGACCCTAGTTTCATCATCATCAGTTCCTCTGTCTTAAACAGTGGACAAACAAAACCTTTGATGCCTCACAATTGTAAGACATGCACAGCACTCTCATGAAAATCAGGTAATCTTCTGGTTGATTCTTTTCTGATGCACAGAGTTATTTCTTTAGCTTCTTGAATTCCATGGCCCTAGAATCCATTTCTCTCTTCCCTCTGTTCTGGGCTCTGGTGTCACATTTCCATTAGGCAATCTGTTCCTAGAGTGTGTGGTTTCCTTCTACAAAAAGCACCCATGGATGGAAAGGGCTTCAAGTGCTAAATGCTGTTGCCAAATTCCTTGGACATGCTTGTAACCCAGCTCTGTCAGAGATATTTCATTTCTCATTTTAAAATTTAATACTAGGAAAAGTGGGGAAGTGGACTACCTAGGGCTAAACGTCTTGAGCCTGATCCTAAGACAATCTGCACATGCATATCTTCATCTTTGCAGATGCCAAAACTCAGAGAAAGCAGGCAAAGTGGAACACCAAGATGCAGCCCATGGTCCTGATGATGAACAGTTACAGGTCTGGCCTCAGCAGAGCTGGCTATTTATAAATGCTGTTCACAGGAAGTCACATAGCAGTGCGAGGCTGAGCATACAAACTCTGGTCCCTTCCTTGCCCCCACTCCTGCCTCTTAGAGGCAGCTACCTCCAATTATTTCATCTATTTGTTTGACTCTCTGCCTCCAAATTTTTTTAAAAGAAAGGCTACCCGTTATTTGTTAATTCTTTCCATTTCAGAAAATTTTTGAAAATTCCCATTTGGAATATGAAAATTTACCTCCTGTAAGAGGGGAATAGAAGTGGGTTCCCTTTAACATCCATGCCCTAGATTTCAAGGTAGAATAAATCTGCAGTAGGGGATGGCCTCTGGCTAGGCTCTCACCAGTGAGGTACATCCTTCCTTCTACTGTCTTCCTGTCTGGAATGTAGACATGATGGCGTGGCCAGTGCAGGAACTGTAGACCATGAACTGGACACTCTATTAGGATGCTGGTGATGCACAGAGATGGTGGCCAAGTGGCCCACGAGTTAAAATAGGCCCACAATAGACCCTATTCTGTCTACTAATAATGGAGAGAGAACTTCTGTCTTATTAAAACCACTTCTTTGTAAATGTACTGCCACATGCTTCTAAGTCCAGTCCTAATGGAGAGAACCTTTCCAAACCTAGAGAGGTAGCAAAGATGTATCTCAAGCTTAGCCAGGTGATGATGGCAGTTTCATTTGAAACAATTGATTTTAAGGAGAACAGCATAATGGTATTAAAAAAAAATCGCTATATCTGCCCTATAAGAGTTGGGATAGTGGATGCCCAAGTACAGTTAGGAGGATGCTACATGGGTAGGGGTGAGACTCAGGGCAAGGGGTACAACAGAGATGCAGTGAGAATGAACCTGCCTGGGAGGTAAAAGCAACAGAACTCATTAGGGGATGAGTGACAGGCAGATTCCATGATGGCTCCCGAAAGCCACAGTTCCACAACTTTGTGGGCAGCACAAGGCAGACAATAGTTTCTCAAGAGAAGATTTCCACTGTGTCCATGGAGAAGCATATCTTTAAATGTATTTCAAGTCTTTGAGCGACACAACAGCATAAGGAAAATATGTCTATGATAACAACATGTACCAGCAGGTTTGGTGTGTCAACCTGACCCAAGCCAGAGTCATCAGAGGAAAAGCCTCAGTGAGATCTGGCTGTAGGGCATTTTCTCAATTAGTGATCAACTGGGGAGGGCCCAGCTCATGGTGGGTGGTGCCATCCCTGGGTTGGTGGTCCTGGGTTCTGTAAGAAAGTAGGCTGAACAAGCCAGTAAGGAGTGCTCCTCCATGGTCTCTGCAACAGCTCCTGCCTCCAGGATCCTGCCCTGTTTGACTTCCTGTCTTGACTTCCTTCAGTGATGAACAGCAATGCTGAAGTGTAAGCCAAATAATCCCTGTCTTCCCCAACTTGCTTTTTGGTCATAGTGTTTTATCCCAGCAAGAGACTCTGACTAAGATGCAACACAACTGGGCAAGAGCCTCAGCACTGGGCTGCATCTGTCTGTGTGCACAGAACATATAACTTCTTTAAAATAAGGCAACAGCCATTGTAGTTAACTGCATCCTACAATTTACATCTGAACATCAGATAGTTTCCCTGTACCCTATTTACTAAGCAAAGATTATAAGAACTGAGATATGCTTCCTTTTAAAAAATCTTTTTAATTTTTGTACCATCCCAGAAAATATTCAATAATACATAAAAATAAGCTACTCTATTTTTCTACTTTACAAGTATTTAAAAGTATAAGCCTCCTTCTCATGAGCCTGAATAAAATTTGACAGTTTTCATGAACACAACACTTTTAAAAGTCTTTGCAATTTTTCTTTTAAAATTTACACTTTTTTTGTCTGTGTGGGCGTGTGCGCATGGCACAGACGTGGAGGACAGAGGACGACTGTTGGGCATCTGTTCTCTCTTGCTATCACCATGCGGGTCCAGCGGATGGAAATCAAGTTGTTAGGCTTGGCCCAATGTAAACGTTAAAATTTAGGGTGTTAGTTATTCTTATCTTGGTTTGTCTACTCCATGAACTTAATGACATTAAAATGTGTAAGTTAAGGGCTTTGGCTTGTACTGTTTTCCAGCACTGCTCATACACTAGCCTAAAATGTGTACATCTTAAGAATAAAATCCAAGAGAAAGGAAGGTATGAAGAAGTGGCTAAAGCAAAGATCTAGTTAGACAACATTTATTTATGAATCCTACAGTCAAAAACATGATCAGTAAGCACTTGGGAAATACCTTAATGCTGTGTAACTGGAAGTCAGCAATGGTTCCCAACGTGTGTCGAGAGCAGATGGAGGGTAATGGAAAGTTGTCTTTCCTTAAAATATAGCAAAACAAGCCAATTTGCCAGTCTGTGGTCTGGGAGGCCAGGAGAACCTGAGACACGTGACATTCTAGCTCTCTGGAAACGTTCTCTTGCTCTGGTCCTATAGTATCTGATGCTGGCCCCTGCTCTGGAACTACAGACATTTAAGTTCATTAAACAGGAAACACCTTTCCAGTGACACTGACACATTTGATGTGTTCAACACCTACACTTGGCCAATGGCTGCTTCACTGACAGCAAACTATCATTTATTTCCCTGGAGGCAAATGCTCTAACTTGACTACTCTAATGAGCAGGGCCTAGTGTTCCTTTGCATAAGGAGCTGAGGAATTCTGGGGCCGCCTCAAACTCATCCTATAAATGTACCTTTGAAATGTTCCTAACTAAGAAGTAAAATAATACATTGTGAGGCCAAAAAATACTGCTGGATGGGGCACCGATGCGAGCCTGCTCTGCAGTTTCTTTCCAGAACCACCACTCTGGGGTCGGGGGAGGGCCAGCTGTTCCGGGACCCTTCTAAATCTGTAATTTCCTTACTCAGCTACAGATCCTCAGCAGTGCTGTAAGGATAGCCAGATGGTGAGAAGTAATCAATACTAAGCCTTTGCCTTTCTGAGGTCTATTCTTCTCGACCAATCAAGACCTCACTGCATCTCAAATGTATATGGACATGATAAAATCTCCAGACACTCAAGACTCCCAAACATGTTTCTGTAATGCTAGCGATTACTTCTTAACAGTTTTCATTTATTCAAAACCACTTGGCAATAGTACCTTTGCCAGAGGATGTTGGTTCCCTGCAGGCCAGGGGCTCTGAAAGGTATTGGCACTATGGTAGGAACACATTGTTAAGAGCGCAGATCTTTAGGGAGTGGTCCACTAGTACTCAGTAGTTTGGGAGGTTCAGATAACTCCTAAAGAAACAGGGAGAATTCCAACCTGACTGAAATTGTTCTCTGAAACTTTCGAAGTTTATCAATTACTATGTTTTCTTCATTCCAGGAATGAAGGGGAATAAAAGTAAAAGCCCCGATGACCTCCCATAACCCATGGTCACCTGCCTTTCTCTATCAAGTTGATGCTTTGTGCTGTAAATTCAAAACTGTTCCCCAATCTTGTGTGTCAAAGATTGGGCATGTTTCATCAAGAAAATTAGTTGCTATTAGGGCAGCAGTTTCTTTCTGGTGATGACTTTACTGTGCACAGCTCTATACCCCTAACCTAGGTGTTGGTAGAGCACAGAAAGTGGCATCTCCTCAGCTGTGAGACCAGAGCTGCCCACTGTGGGCTACTGGCCGCACAAATCCCCCAGGTGTTTCACACAGACAAGTAGGCATGACTGCACCTATTATCTAATATTACCCCAAATAAAGAGGAGCAGAAAGGGTCAGATGAGCCCTTCAAACATTTCTGTTTCCATTCAGCTATTTCCACAGCTGCCATACAACTGTGGAACTGGGATTTAAGACCAAAGGAAACATTACATGTTCTTCTTTTCACTGTGCAGAAGGTCCTCTGCTTTGTAAAGGTCAAATACAGAAGTACTCAGACTGCAAAGCACGTGATAAATAAGCTAAAGTAGTAAGAACATGAGCTCTTCATGCAGGGGTCAAAGGCGGCCTCTCCCCTTCCTGGCTGTGCAAACACAGCCCATTCAATAAGCCTTAGCTCTTCTGAGAACTGAAACAACAGAACAGCAGCTTCTCTATAGAACTGTTGAGTTACGTGGCTCACACACAGTCCCTGGCATCCACTGACACACGGCCAATCCCATTAGGTAGTGAAGCTCACTGGATGCTAAGTTGCTGTATCCTCTCTGGTCTCTCATCTAAAGGGACAGAGTGCAGAGGGAAACATACATTTCAGCATCTACCCCCTTTTGATCTGTGATGACAGAGAACTGTCCTATACAGACCACCTGACCTTTTATTAGCCTCCTGGTGCCCTCTGTCTTCATCTGTGCACCCCTTCCTTTTCACCAGGCAGGCATGCTAACCCAGGACTACCAAGTTCTCCTTGAGTTTGGGGAGAAGTTCAGATCAAGGTCTGATCAACTCTCTCTACCAGCTTTACTAGTTAAAAAGCAAATATGGTAAAACTTGTCAGCTAATTCCTAAATTCTTGTCTCAACCTGACCTGACACAGGAGCTGTGATGAACTGCATCACATCCTCACAAACAGGAGCTGAACTGAGTCTTCATTCTTTTTCCCTTGTACCTAGTAATTAATTCTTCTGGGCTACACAGTGAAAAAGAGTGGCAATGCAGCTGCACTCCCTTCAAATACACACCCTTCAAGCATTTTCCTTAAACACTGACTATGGACATGACATTCTGCTGCATGGAAGGACTGTGCACTGGGAATAAAAGGCCCAGGGCAGTCTTTTTGGTGTTGTCTATAGTGGTCATTGCTTAGGATAGTCTGACTTCCTTTTACCATTCCTTGTTTGGTGTGTGGGATCTGTGTCCACACTGTGAATGTGGATTTAGAGGCAGTGGCCACAGCAACCTGGAATTTACATGAGCGCTATTTGAACTCTCTGCTTCCCATCTTTGTCCGGCAAGCACTTTATCCAAGAGAACCATCTCCTCAGTTCCCTTCTACCAATTATTCTGATTTGCTTACAATCACTGTCACCTGCTCTCGGGGCTTCACCTAGTACTCTCTGGACATTTAACTGTGCACTTGTCTCAAGTGTGTATCTTAGTAAGATGACCTACAATACAGCTCCATCAACACTCTATGCTGTAATGTGTAACTCAGAAAGCCAACAGATGCTCCTGGCAGTTAAATATCCAGTGGTTGGTAAAAAGAGCTCTTGTGAACCCAGTCCATCCATATCCAGTGGCACTGGCTTGGGGATGGGTGCTTCTCATGAAGGTGAAGGAGACTTCTACATAGGACTCAGTTAGACACTAAAACACTGCCTCTGGTACGGGAGCTTCCAATAAAGAGAGATCAAATTGCAAAGAGAAGGCAGTGGCCGGAATGATTTATTTCAAATAAATCTTGTGTCAGCAGTAACTGAGAGCTACATGCTAATGTGGTAGCTAACAGCTATACACTTGGCAGATCAGAGGAACAGCATCTTGAAACACTAATGACCTGCGTTTAGAGTCCAAGTTAATATTACTCTAGGGAATCACACTGCAGCTCTTCTTATTGAAAACGTTATCTAATGCTTGAGAAGAGGACAGGCATGCCAATCGCAGCCTCATTAGCCTGCTGAGCTGGTTAAAAGGAGCTTAGCCCCTGCCTTTCTGAGCTGACTCCCTCTAGCCCTTTGTGCACATGGCCTTTTCTCTTTTAAAGTCTAAGTTGATCATCGTTTCTCCAAGGAATCATCGCAGTGAGGAGTGGGAAAAGTGCCATTTCATGAAGACTAGCACTTTCCCCATGCCTTCTAAAGATACCAGTGAGATCCCAGCCCTCCCTTGTGCTTACTTTTAACTCTGCCGTTATCTGACAGAAAAGCAGTTTCCTAGTAAATGCTTAGTTTTAGCAGAGACTTATCCTTGCCCATTAACCCTTAAAACAATAACTCTTTACTAGTCTTTTGTGATTTCAACTCCAGATGCCATTCTATGATCTTCTACCATCTTCCTTAAACAAAAGGCAGCCCAGCCCACCAACATGTAGCACAACATCCCTTGGATCCATCACAGAGCCAGCAGCCGACTGTGGAGTTGGTTGTATAGTCCACTCCTGCTGTTTTCAGCATCCAAGTGACCTAAATGCTCCTCAAACTCCTAAACTGTGATCTCTTAGTCTGCTGAGAGGGGGTGGAAACTGTACACACACCATCCCTCCATCCTGTGCATTACCCTTCAGGGTAATATATTATACAGAAGGATTCCAGTGAAAAAACTGAAGCTGTTCACTTTAAATGTCACTTATTAAAAACTACCAACTGATTTTAGGTGAATCAGAACTCACTTGAGAAGATTCTCAACAACCCTTTCCAAATACAAGCCACGAGGAAAAGAATCTTCTTTGGATCAACTAACATTTTATTTCAAATCTACCCTGAATGAAATTGTAGAGTCAAGAAATAAGAAAACACATGTTCTGCATAAGAATGCCAGAGATTTCAGGTTTTTTTTCCCTTGCAAATGCTGAGAAAAAATTCCAGGATTTGCTTTATGTCCAATCCTTAATAACCTACTTGCAGGCAGAACAGTAATTACCCTTCCATCTGCTGCCTTGGTAATAAAGCTTATTTATCTCTTTATATTTCAAATTCTTTTCATATTTTTTAAATAAAATACTGACTTTTGATTATCATAAGCAATTCTAAAATGTTGTTCAGTTTAGGTATCAGGTTGTCCTGACTCAAACTGTTCCATCTCAGAGATTAAGAAAATCTCCCTTTACAAATATACACAATAAGTACAAACATAGAAGACGGCAGGAAACATGCACAGACTCACTCGAAAAGCAAGGAACACGACTCATTGTGGAAACAGTGCTCTTGTACAATGTAAAGATTTATTACTCCTATTGGTTTAATAAATGCTGATTGGCCAGAAGCCAGGCAGGAAGTAGAGGTGGGGAGACCAGACTAGAATTCTGGGAAGAGGAAAGGCAGAGCAGGGAATGCCAGGCAGATGCAGAGGAAGCAAGATGAGAATGCTGCACTGAGCAAAGGTACCAAGCCACACAGCTAAACATAAACAGAATCATGGGTTAATTTAAGTGTAGAGCTAGTCAATAATATGCCTGAACTACTGGCCCAGCATTAACTATATTATCAAGACTCTGTTAATTATTTTATAAGTGATTGTGGGACTGTGGGTGGGAGAGATTCATCCAGACCTCAGTTGTAGGAGGGACCAAGAAACTTAGAGCTACAAATAGTGCTTCAGTGTGATACATGTACATCCACATAAAGCCTGAGAAATCTTAAAAAGGGACTCTAGACACAAAAGAACAGAGCCAAGCACAGCAGTGTTTTCTCAGTGGCTTGTTTGCTGACAGTGAGCAGAGGCACAACTCCTTTAAGAGGCTTCCTGACTCAGTGTTAGCAACAAAAACACAAGGTTCTTTTAAGAGGCCTTGCTGCCAAACACTTAACTGATGTTCATTAGCAGTGGGTGGCAGTGCTCTACTTGGTGGTAGTGTGGACCTTAAAATTCCCCAGGGTTGAGGTGGTAAATATGGCTCCTGCCAGTACATCTGCCATGAAGCTAAGCTCTCACAAACCAATGAGCTGGGTGGAGCCAGCCACCAGCCAGGGCTTTAATCCTAGTTATAAGGCTTTAGTCTTAGCTATACTTCCCCCCCACCCCCAGTAGATTAAAGGCTTGTGTGGTCAGAAAAAGATAGAGATACACAGTAAAGACAAATTCAGATTAAAAAAAAAAAACCCTTCTAAATGGTTTACAGTGTATTAACAAATATAGATAGGCTTTAAGATAAAAAGAAAAAGGATAAAGTCCTTAAAAATAGAGTAAAAAAACCCCAATAAACCACATAAAGATGGATATTACAGAGTCTGGATACTGTATGTTATTGTGTTGTATTTGAGGTTTTTTTTTTTTTTTTTGACTACAGAAAAAGGAGCAAGAGATGCTAGGAGACATTTGATTATGGATTAATCTCACTTATATATTTTGAAAATGCCTTGACTTTAAAATTTAAGTCAAAGATATGTTATTTTGGAGAAGAGGTTATACTTTTGTTTCCACAGAAAATGAGAGACTGTGGATTCATTCTAGGTTAAGAAAAACCAGGTTTGATGGAGGAAAATCCCCTCAAAATCTCCGATAGGAACAGATGGCCCAGATGAACCAATGTTTCTAGCACTTCTGTTTCAGTTTCCTCTGAGTCTACATATAGAACAGTTTCAATGCTGACTGAGATGATCCTGACTCACAGACTACTCCATTCAGAACTTGTCCATATTTTCAATGAATCTCAGCATCCCCAAATGAGCAGAAAGCAGTCTAGAGAACTACCCACATTTCCCCAAAATGGATTATGGATGCTTTTCTTTGTTTAGAGTGTAGATTACAAGCTGCTATGAATAATGGTCAGGAAAAAGGCTAAACAAAGGAGATTAGAGGTTCTTGTTTTAAAAAGAAAAAAAAAAAGAAAATGTGGGATAATGCTCTTGTACAATGTAAAGATGTGTTACTCATACTGGCTTAATAAAATGTTGATTGGCCAGAAGCTAGGCAGGAAGTAGAGGTGGGGTGACCAGACTAGAAGAATTCTGGAAAGAGGAAAGGCAGAGAAAGGTGTTCCAGATGTAAAGGAGCAAGATGAGAATGCTGCACTGAGCAAAGTACCAAGCCACATGACTAAACATAGATAAGAATTCTGGGTTAATTTAAGTGTAAGAGCTTTATAGTAATGTGCTTGAGCTACTGGCCTCTGAGTCAACTATTTTAAAAGTGGCTGCAGAACCAGGGTGGGGCTGATAAAATTGGGCAGGAGAAAGAAACTTCTGACTACATCCCATGAAGCAAACTTGCTGCATAGACGCCTACTGTTATCCCCTGCTGTCTGTGATACCCGTGAGCTTGGCCTTGCTCTGCTTCCCTTTCTGTGCTCTGACATGAAACCTTCTATCAACTGCACACCATGGATATGCTCAGGCACAGAGGAGTGGACAAAAAGAGCACCTGGGATGGGATCTGCTTTCCCCACTTGGCACTGATGTCCGTGCACCTTCTCACTCCTGTCATGCAGATGTCAGAGTGACTGTGAACAGGAGCAATGCAATCTCGACTCTGTGGTGTTATGTTATATATTTAATAAAATCAGCCTGGAATATCAGAGGACAGAGTCATCTCAAGCCAGGTAGAAGTGGCACATGCCATTAGCTTAAGCACTGGAGAGGCAGAGGCAGGAGGATCTCTGTGAGTTCAAGGCCAGCCTGACCTACAAAGCAAGTTCTAGGACAGCCAGGACTGTTACATAGAAAGCCCTGTCTTGAAAAACAAAAAACAAAACAAAACAAAACAAAACAAAACAAAAGGCTGGAGAAATGGCTCTGTCCTCTAATATTCCAGGCTGATTTTATTAAATATATAACCTATCACCACACAACTCTTTTCTTTTATGGTCATGGAAATTTGCTTTGCTACCACAAGTGTAAAAGGATAAAGGCCAGGGGTGTGAGGCTTAATGATGGCATCTCACAAGGTGTAACATGTAGATCTGATTGAAACTACAGTTAATACTCTTGGTTCTCTAAAATATTCTCATGTTCCATTTTAGTGTAAAAGCCAAGGTAGTCCTGGCAGAACAGTTTGAAATGAGGCCTGTCTGCCTACCTTCCTCCTCTCCCACTTTCTATAGTGTATCTGCAAGTAATGTGTGTGTTTGCATACATGCAGGCCTGTGTGTTTGGAGCCCAGAGGTTGATGCTGGGTGTTTTCCTTGGACAATTTATACCTTTTTTGTGGAGGTGGGGTCTCTTGCTAAGCCCCAAGCTGGAAGAATGGGTAATCTAGCTAGCCAGTATGTCTAAGGATACCAGCTCCACCTTTGAGTACTAGAGTTACAAGAGAGTGCTGTGTCTGGTATTACAAGTGGGATGCTATGCTCTCTTAGTTTTTATTGGAGAGATGGGAAACTCCAGTCCCCATGCTTGGGAAGCATGCCCTTTTCCCCAAGTCATCTCTTTCCAGCCTTTATTTTCTTACTAATAACATATTTTGTACACATGTAGTTATTCCAAAGTTTACTCTTAGCTGAGCCAGAATTAACTATCAGAGTGCACTAATTCGATGGAATCAGATGGGAAACTTCTAATTGTAATGGTTATCTTCTGAGGCAATCATCACACAGAGGTACCCTGGCAGAAAGTTGAAGTGTCCCATCCCTATCAGTCTCAGGTTTCACTGAAAGACAGAAAAAGGAAAAAGCCATGGGAGTCCATGTGTTTGGATGTAAGTACACATGTAGTACTAAACACACACTGCTTTCTATCTTCACCAGAACCCTTTCATCTTTAGGGCTAGCTGAGCAAGTGAACAGCACACACAAGGCATCAGGGAGCTGGGCACCTCATTTTGTATCTTTAAATCTTCAGGGTCAGGAAGGAGAACCCAGATGCGCTACTGTGGGGTTTGGTATGGACTAATTATATATAGTAAGCATATCCACAAGAGCAAACAAGGGTTTGACAGGAGAAGAAAAGGGGAGGCTGAGCACTAGTTCTTCAGCTGGAGAAGGCAGACGCACAGGAACATCAGCCGTGGTCTCTCCTGGAGAGGAGGCACACTGAGCACGAGGCAGACTTTGAATTCTGACATATTTCTCCCTAACAGGCTTTCTGGAAAAACCACTATGTGTGACACAAAGACTTATTTTTAGTTCCTTTGGAAATAAAGAGGGGCAAAATATCACTCACCTGATTAAGAAAAAAATTAAGACTTTATTAAATTCATTCTTACAAAATCCCTGACCAAGGAGGACAGACTTTAGAGAATGTGCAGATGGAAAAATAAATGAGTACCAGGTCCAACTGGCAACAACACAGAATTAAGGCAGTTTTGCTTATAGATAATATGTTTTTATCTGAAAGTCTACATTCTTCTTTTGCAAGGAAACCCAGCTACCAGAATACATGAGCCACCTCTTGTAACAGCAGTGACCATGTGACAGTTCTCAGCCAGGGAACAGTAAGTGGGGCATCCATGAGATCTTTTTAAGGGAAGGGAATGTGTTTTCCTTCTGACCCTTTCCCTCTGCCTTTAGCAGCCACCGGGATCAAGGGGGAACTAGTGGCGGGGAATGAGAAACCATCAAAGGAACCCAGGCCTGTTAACACTGAGGCTTCAACTGAGAATGATGATCTGATCCATTTCCCATCCTAATTCTACCTGGATCAGCCATATTTCCATTAAAGAGCAAGATATGAACGTTCTACATAATTTTAATCACAGCCTTGGCTCACACAAACCACACTATAACACAAGGACAATTTTCACTTCTTTCCCTGTCTACTGACAAAAAAATGCTCAATAAAAGTCAGTGTAGCAGTTCCTCATTTTGTGTATGAGTTAGCAGAAAACAACAATAAAGTAGTTTTGTTTTGTTTTTAATAAAAGGTCCTAAATTCCAATTTCATGCTGAGCAAAGTCAAAAATGAAGTACCTTTTTAAAAAGCATCATTTTTAGAAAGCTACCTAGGCACATACAAATCACATACAGGGGGACCTGCCATCAGGTAGTCACTGCCGCCACACACAGCACCACGTATTCCCATTATGTTCATGGGTACAGTGCTCAGTAATGAAGCTAGTTGTCACTAGAGAAGGTTTACAGATTATGATTTCCTGGGGTCAAATCAGCATTTCGTTGACTTACGCTTTTCAAACTAAATACTGGCACAGGGCAGCCTTTTATGTATCAGAATGCTGGATGAGACAGTTTATTTTTATGTGGGGATAATGGCATTTTAACAGCGTTTGATGAGGGGACATCAGGAATCTTGCCATTAACAAATTCATCTACAAGATCTTTTGCTTCCTTAGAATCCACCAGCAGCTGAAGACTTCCTTACTGCTTAGTGTGCCAATGTGCCGAGTAAGCTGCTTTCCAGAGCCAGCAGAGAGTGAGCAGCCTGAGGGTAGACTGTAATGGCTTCAGGAGATGATGCCACAAACATAACTTAACACGGCCACAAAGCTTAAACCAGGCACACTTCACTCAGAGAAAAACCTCTTCTGAAGGAAGTATAACTTTTAGCTTCTCAACTAACCCCTGCGATTCAGGTATTTGATGGATGGCATTTCCTGACCATGTAAAGCTATTCAAACCTGAAGCCAGTCAGCCACCTTCTCTCCCCCTCTCCCAAGCAAAGTTCTTTATAATGCTATGAGCCCATATGAATGGGTGATTTAGAAATTAAGTCACTTTGTAATCTGCCCTGGAACTAAGTCTAGCTACCTACCTGGCCCAGGTGAGCCATGCCTCTTTCTCTGGTCAGACACATCATAAAAAATAGAAATTTCAAATGCCTTAGGAAAGCATCTAAGCCGAGGCCTGTAGTGTGAAACCTGGCAGTAAAGGACAAGCTACATCACCTGTGTAGGGGACTTATTCTGTTTTCTCAAAATTTTTAATTTGAAATAAATTTGTTAATGAGACGAGTCTGTCAACTACACTGCAGCTGAAATTACAGCAGGAAGAAATAATTTCCTTCTTGACCCAAAATACTTTGTATTTTCTGCTTAGTGTTTCCTGTATTCGGCTTCTAAAATATGTAACAAAAACTCATATATAGAAACAAATACATAACCTAAAACTCGACTCTTGAACAAATTTTATC
Source organism: Phyllotis vaccarum (assembly GCA_033318265.1). Taxonomy (NCBI): domain Eukaryota; kingdom Metazoa; phylum Chordata; class Mammalia; order Rodentia; family Cricetidae; genus Phyllotis; species Phyllotis vaccarum. Next base: position 17,618,016 of record JARWLC010000007.1, read on the forward strand.
TTGCCTTAGGCTAGGCATGGTGGCACATGTCTTTAATCACAGCACTTGGAAGGTGGAGGCAGGTGGATCACCGTGAGTTTGAGGCCAGCCAGGACTGTTACACAGTGAGATGGCTGTCTCACAAAAAGGCGGGGAGGCTATGGCTCCCTCCAATTATGCTATAGAACCCATCAGTCTTCCCCACCTAGGAAGGAATGTGACTCCACTAAGGAAGGTTTTGAAGAGCCTGCTCTTAGCCCGTCTCTCTTAGATAGCAGCTCTAGGTAGCAGACCACAAACCAGCTTCTACATTTCTTTGTAAAATGCACATTCCTGGCTTCTGCTTATGAATCTCTGAGAAGCTCTGCTGTAAGCGCAAGAACCTGAATTTTCAGATTCAAAGTCCTAAAGTTAAAAATGGAGCCTTCCTACTATTCAAAGCCTGTGAGAAACGCTGGGTCCTGCCAGCACCGCAGGGAGGCTGTCTCCTATTTTCCTTTGCTTCCTCTCTCACTTACTCTAGTGTTTCCCCAGTGCCAGGCATGAATACCCACAGTGTGCTTGCCTCCCCTAAACAGTGTTCACATCTCGCACCAGAAGGTGACTGTGGGGTGGGGAGCACTGCACGCCCAGGATGCATACACAGGAGGGCCTGCAGGCTGTGCCCACACCTAACCCCTGTGGGAAGGTTCTGCGTTAGCTCTCACCAGTGTACATGTTAGCTCAGTCAGCACTCTATACCTGCCCAGCCGGTATATCCAGTGCCATCCCGAGGATCTGCTGACTTTAGGCCTCTTTCCATTTGCTGAAGGAGCTCACGAATCTTATTGGTCAAGCGCTGTGAGAATTCAGGAGTCAGCTGTAGAAATTAAAGAACATCATTTTAAAGAGTAAAAGTCAATCCCATTAACAGAATTAAAAGTACCTTTAGGATGACATTTTCTATTCATGGCAATAAAAGATTATCATATAAAACTTAAAGCAGCCTTAAAGGTTTAGGTTTTCCAGAAACCACATTGGGAGCTCTTACTATTTAAGCCAACATGTTTATTTAAAAACGTTAACCATGAGCCAGGTTATGGTGGCACTTGCCTGCAAGTCCAGCATTTGGGAGGCTGATGCGGGAAGTCAGCTACTTTGAGGCTAGCCTAGGCTAAACAGTTAGACCTTGTGTCAAAGAAAAGACCAGGCTGGCCTTGAACTTAGAGATCCCCTTGCTCCTGACTACTGAGTGCTAGATTAAAGATGTGTTCCACCATGCCAGGTAAAAGTTATTTTCTTAACATAAAGCATAAATACTTGGAGCTGGAGGGATAGCTCAGAAGTTAGGAGCATTGGCTGCTCTTCCAGAGGACTTGAGTTCAATTCCCAGCACCAACATGGCAGCTTACAACTGTCTGTAACTCTGATGATCTGACACCTTCATACCAATGGACATAAAGTTAATTAAAAAAAAAAAAAAAAAAAAAAAAAGCATAGACACCCATTGAATCTCAGCTGCTGGATTCCAAACAAACCATGACAATGTCCGTCCCCTTAGGAAATACTCTGTTTCTGTTACTTTTGAGAGTAGATAAAGCAGCAACATTTTAAAAAAGCGAAACCAGTGTGTGATCATCAGGAACCTCAAGCTTAGGGTGAGACCCTCAGCAGGGTGCCCTGCTCAGCTCCTGGCTCCTATCTACTGCAGCGAATTGAAGAGGAACCCCAGCCCCACAGCTTCTTACAGACAAAGAATCTGTGCTAAGGGGGTTACACTAGTGCTGGGGCCCCGGACTTAGAGACACTCACGTGGGGACCTATGGAGCTGATTGGCAAGCTGAGGTGTACAAGTCACATTCCTAAATATATATTCTTTTAAATTTGTTTTCAGATTTTTATTTTATATATATATGGGTTTGTGACAGTTTGTCTGTGTGGTCTGAGTCTGGAACTGGAGTTATAGACACTGTGAGCTGCTATATGGGTGCTAATTAGGGACCATTTCTTCTGCCTTCTCGAAAAGGCATATTCTTTATGAAGGCACCTGGAAAGCATTTTCAAGGTACTGTACACTCTAGATGACTGAGTGCCTTAAAAAGTCACCTCAATGTATCAAATATTCAGAAACCTGTTATGACTTCATATTGGGATTCCCCAAAACCAGTAAAATTTCAAAACAGAGCTGGTGAACACTGTAAGTACAGAAACTGGCCATCACATGAGTCCCTCCTTACTTTATTATTCTGAGCCTAGGTGTGTGTACCTGCTGTGTATGCATAGCAGAGGTAGAGGTCAGTTCGTTCTTTCTCCGTGGGTCTTCAGCTTGCCTGGTAGTACTCTTACCTGCCAAGCCTCCTGAGTGGCCTTATAATCTCATTTCTCTGAACATCTTGGGTAAGGGGACCCAGGCAGTAAAGTGCATGCTTTACAAGCATGAACGTTTGAGCTTGATCTTTAGAATCAGTACATATAAAAGCAAGGCAGGCTGGCATGTGTTTACAATCTCAGAGATGGGAGAAGGAAACCAGGCTGATTCCTGGGGCTCACTAGATGGCCAGTCATGGCCTACATGGCAAACTCCAGGACAGAGAGGCCCTGTCTCAAACAACAAAATAAAAACAGGACAGCACACAGGGAGCAACAGACATTATCCTCTATCTCACATGCCTGCCTCCCAGCACACACATGGACTTTGAGTTTGAGGCCATCCTGGACTTCACAGTGAGTTCTAGACCAGCCAGAACTACATAGTAAGACATTTCAAGAAACAAGAGAAATCAATGAACGAGTCAGTGTTAAAAGCTGGATGGAGTGGCCCACACCTATGGCGCTAGTCCTCAGAAAGTTGAGACATGATTTTGAGTGAAAAGTCAACCAGTCTGGGCTACAAAGTGAGTTTTAGCTTAGCATTAAAAAACTCAAAAGAAAATGGGCTAAGATGTGTTAGTGCACACCAAAACATTAGCTATGAAAACCTGACTATGCAGCATTTGATCTTAGAACATGTAAAAAGCTGAATGTGGCAGCATACATCTTAATCCCAGTACTCCTACAGCAAAATGGGGAGCAGAGAAGAGGCCTGCAGTCCAGCTATCCTGGAATACACTGCTCTGCAGCAGAAGTAGACCGCGCCTCAACAAGGCAAGGATGACTCCTAAGATCTCTAAACGGCTGCAACATGCATGGGCCTGCACATCACACACATACAATAAGCCTATAGGTTTTTTGTTTTGTTTTGTTTTGTTTTTTTAGCAAAAAAGGAAAACAAAAGCAGAAAACCCCACACAAATTAAATGTATAAAAGCACTGATGTATGAGCAGCCTAAACCCTAAGAGAGAAGTTCTATCATCAGGACAGTTTTTTAAGTGCTCCCTCTGCCAAGTCAGCATGAAGCAGCATGCCTTCCTCCAATCAGACGTAACTCGCACCTTAGCTTCAGATCTGCAGAGGGAGGCAGAACATAGGCCGGGGCCCAGAGGAAGGCCACAGGGGCTCCAGACAAGTACACACAGCTTTGTCCTAGCAGGTCAATCCAGTCTTTAAATAAGGGATTCCAAATCCACACACACTTTGGTACCTCCTACTGAATGACTGGCTAAGGTGTTTTCAGAGGTGAGGCCAATAGGGTGACATAACTCAACCAATGTGAACCCCACCCAGCTACCACAAGACCACCTAAAATGTCTCTTTGCAGCATGGACAGATTTCAAAGAAATAAGCTGGAAGAATTTTTTTCAATTTATGGCCACTGGGTATATCTAGGCTTTTTATCCTAGTACTTGGGAGCCTGAGGCTGAAGGTTAGTGATTTCAAGGCCAGCCTGGGCTATCGTGAATTCAGCCTGGGCTACATACACACACACACCACTGAGCGCAAACTCTTCAGCTCTCTCTCAGAGATTTGCCCAAACTAGGTGTTTCTTCCAATAATCCAACTCGCCAAAGAGGCATGAGAAAGCAAGTCCTTGGTGCCACACCCCAGGCTCTCCTCTCCAAGTGCCTTGTGATATATAAACGAATGAAGTAACATGATTTTTTCTAATTTTGGGCTCCCTACTCTCAGCTTTAAGGATGGCTCCGAAAAATGGTAAAATTACAAATTACTTCAGGCCTTCCGGTCACATTTTTTTCTCAGCAGCATCCCTTTAAAGACATCCTCCCCATGGGACCATTTGCTCTCATTACTCTGCCCAGACTCGTGCACACTCACTAAGGAGTAACATGGCACCGGTGTATACAGCCAGGTCCCTCATCTTCCTTATTGCCACTTAGGAAGCGAACTTCGAAGACAAATTTTATAACTGACATTCTTAATACCTGAGGCTATTCCTTCCACCCTTAAGGCTGACGGTGGCTTTTTATTCCCTACCTAATACAAGGCTCGGTACATCTTTAGATACTTATGTTAACCGGCTCCAATCACACATCTTTGGCAAGGGATGGATGAGCGACCCCATCTTCCAGGCAGAAGTGAGGTCCTTTGGAGTCCCTGGGGTAGGGAAGGGGTAGGAGGCGATATAGGCAAGCCTCAACTCACCCTCCCGGTAGAATCAAAGTAGCATTCGGCCAGGGACTTGTTATAATCGGCATAAGGATTCGGCAAGGCCCTTTGAGCCATGGTGCCGCAAGCCAACCTGCAGAACAGGGGAGAGAGAGATTTCAAGTGGAGCCGGAGCTCGGGGCTGGGATGCGAACGCGACGGCAGGAGCTCCGGCAGCCCCTTCCCTCCGAGCGGACCCCGACCCACAGCGGTTCGAAACGCTCGCGGGACGGCAGCCGCGGCTCGGAGCCCCACGGGAGGAAGGGGACCCGTTTTCCACCCACGCCCCACGCCCACGAGTCGGGGCACAGGGCAGACGAGGCGGCCGCACGACGTCGCTCCGGGCGGGCCTAGCAACTCGCGCAGCAGCGACAATAACAGACACGGCGCGTTCACCGCCCACTTCCTATAGAACTGGCCAATCCGCGGGCACGCTGAGGCGGAGGCCCGCCTCCCGACCGCAGAGTCTTAAAGACGTAGCGTGGTTGTTTTGAAGCTCCGGGAGGAAGCACCTTTTTCACTCCTTGTTGGAAGCTGTGATGGGCTCCCGTGTTTCTTACCCTCGTTTACAAACACATTGCTTAAAGAAAAAAAAAAAAAAAATAAAGCCAATTCAGTTTCAGAACCCAGGAGTTCGCCCCCCCCGCCCCCCCCCGTTTACCTGCAAAAGGAAAGAATCGTTTTTCAAATCTAAACACCATAGTCTTAGCTACAGCTCACGGAATGAAATTGGGGCACTGTCTGCAGACACCTCCTGACATTTTAATTAAGTTTATAAAAGGACGGAAGTGAGGATGGAGGAAACAACAACAAAAAACCACGAGGCCAGCACCATCATCGCAAAACCAGGATGTGTTAAACACTTTGGGGACCTTTTTCTCTTCAAGGCACCAAATGACAAGTGACAAAAAAAAAAAAAAAAAAAACATCAGGGAATGTATGCACAAACTCAAATCTCTTAGGAAATTTAGTTTGTTCCTTAGCCTAAATTAGATTCTAATGCTGCTTATGAAGCCCTTAAAAAATAATTAAGGACAAAGAAGTTTAAAAAACACAAACTTTTACTTATTTATTACAGTTTTGGAGGTCTAAAGTCTGAGATGTTAACATCCCTTTTTGTTTGTTTGTTTGTTTGAAAAGACTACCACTGTTTTCACATGGTGTGATGATTGCTTGACCATAGTTGCTAGCTGGATTCCGTCTAGGAACAACTGGGCGAGCTTGTGGGCAGCTAATGTGTCTTGCTTACATTAATCAAAGTGGGAAGTTCCTCCTACAATGGATGGTATGGGGAGCCCCTAAAATGTATATAAAAGAGAAAGTATGCTGGACACAAGCCTTTATCTTTCTTTGCTTCCTTCTGGAAGGAGAAACAATAAGACATGGAGTTGGCTGTCAGTCTACATTGTCTGTGTCCCGTCTCCCATGAGGGCCCCTTGATTTGTTCATTTTTATTACCAACTTTAAGGCTATCTCTAAATATAGTCATGATGACGTATCTGGAGTTAGAACAGCCCTGTATGAGTTTGGGGGCTGCAGTTCTCCCATCTGTGTTCTTATCAGATCACCTGTAGTATTTATGGTAGCTGAACACATTTGTGTCTAACTTGGGTTTGATCATTAACGCTCTTAAGGACTTTCCACTTTTGGTAAATTCAGAATGATTTTTAAGTATGTCTATTTTACAATATTCCTTCTCTTAATTTGTGAAGCTGTCTTAGATGAACACTCAGAAAATATCCATTGCACCATTGCCTTTAAAATGGCATGCTCCCAGAAATCTGGGAAGATTAATATCAAGTAGAGAAAACCGCTATCATTTGAGGGTTTGCTACTTATATTCTATCTTCAAATTCCACAGCACTCTAAGTCTAGGTTGCAAAGGGGCCCCAAGCACATCGCAGCAGCAGAGGGAAGTATACTTCTCTTAGTTTAGATTAGCTTTGTTCCATCACCATTCAGGACTACAGATTTCATTCACTGTGTTGTCTGTCCTTCAGTGTGTAATCCTTGTCACAATGTCCAGGGTGGTCAGAGGAACATCTGTGTTCCAGCCTAAGGGGAGATCAGGCAAACTCAAGCATGCACAGGCTAGTAGTGGAGCCCGTCACTTCCACTGGTGAACAGTAAGCCACATGGCTGTGACTGGCTGACCAGGGAACTATGAAATGAGGTCATCTTTTGGCCCACTCTGTGTCTAGCTTTGATGTACAAAGGAGATGCTTGGTTTAATGGATAGTTATCTCTTATGCACAGTGGAAGTGCTAACAACTAATAGTACCTGTCTGCTAGCAAAAGAATAGTTATGCTTCTGTGGTTCTCCCTTTGCCTCTGACCTTGTCAAAGGTCCTATGGCTGCTTATGGTGCACCCCCTTGAACTGTGTTAGTTATATCATTGAACCATTGAAGAAGATAGACCATGAAACTCTAAAATATTTCCTCTTTCAGAAACATCTCCTCTATAGCACACACATACATGCACGCACATGCAAGCCCACCAGGACACACCACGGATGTACCCTGCAAAGGGCCAATGACTTTTATTTATTCTTTCCCTTTAAATGATTTCATCTTGTTTTAAGAGTAGTCTATTTTTTTCCCAGCTCAAAAGCTACAAAACAGCAGTTACCAAAGTCTGACTATCACTGTCCTGTTGGTTTAACATCCAGTTGGGGTTATGTACAACTGAAGCAACTTCCTGATTCACTCATCATACTGACATCACTGATTGGCAGTGCCATTGGCAGTGGAAGAAACAGACATGCAAACAGATGTTCACCAAGTTCATGCGGTACACTTTTAATTTCCTGGATACCATGTTTCCTATGGTACAGACATCTGTCTCTGCTTGGTCAGGACTATTATCAGTGTGCTGACAGGTTTCTTTGTACCTATGACTGCTGGGTGAGAGGTCCTATTATATGAGACATAGGGGCACTGGGCTTAACTTGGAAATCAAAAAGATTGCAAGTATAGAAAGTTGAATGAAGATGTTCAAAGATTTAGATAATTTTTTCTATTTCCTATTTACCTTTCAGAAGGAATCTTGATCAAGACCACAGCTCATCCCTTTAGGAACAAGGGAGAGGCTTTCTGTAAATGGATATTTACTGTCTCCACTGCCCAGTTCCAAATAACCAACTCAAAGTGTGAATATTAATTATAAATGCTTGGCCAGTAGCTCAGGATTGTCACTAGCTAACTCTTACACTTAAATTAACCCACATTTCCATTTAAGCTTTGTCACGTGGCTCATCGCTTGTTACCTCATTTTTTTTTTTTTCATTTCCTACTTGCTTGGAGGTTGGCTGTTGTCTCACATGACTCCATCCTTTCCTTCCCATCATCCTTAGTTTGCTCACCCCACCTATACTTCCTACCTGGCTACTGGCCAGTCATCATTTTATTAAATCAATTCGAGTGACAAATCTTTAGAGTGTACAAGAGGATTATTCCACAGCAGCTTTCCCTTCTGCTATTGATAATGTGTGCCTGTGTTGTGTTGTTATTACACAGACCTTTGTTTTCTATATGCACAGTATATAGGAAAGCCAGCAGTAAAAAACCATCATGGCCCTGGACCTGCACCTGGGATTCTTCTCACAATCAGAATAAGTTAAGAATATATTTAAGATTTTACTACATTTATTTATAGTGTGTGTGTGTGTGTGTGTGTGTGTGTGTGTGTGTGTGTGTGTGTGTGGTGTGTGTGTGCTGTGTGCAGGTTAGAGGACAGGTTTGAGGGAGTTTATTCTTTTTGTTTCCCTTTTCTCTGTGTGGGTTCTAGGGATTGTCAGGTGCTAGGGAGAAGAAGCTTTACTCACTGAGCCACATCTTGGGCCCTCAGAAACCTACAATCAGGTAATTTGCATTCACTTCCATCCCCGTGCAGCCACACACAGCTAGTGCGTGCCAATCATCCTTGGATTGTCCCCATCTGAGATGCCCACCAGTCTGTTCCACTGGCTGAAGGAGAGGCAGCAGTATTCAGAATACATTGTGTCAGGTCACAGACTTGCCTCACCGTGAGCAATTTTCAGTCACTTAAAAGAAAACATTAAAAAATTGCAGTTTTCCCTTTGTCTGTCTTTCTACTTGCTATAAGAATTAAGATGTCTGGTGTCAAGGTGCATAACTGTGGACATAATAGTTTATAGTGAGAAGCCGAAGAAGCTGCCTCAGTAGAGCCATGTGTATCTTGAGATAGAGATCATAAAACAGAGAGGAGGCTTAAGAATCGACTGGTCAGCTTGTTACCACCATGTCACCTCAGTGTTTCAGGTCTAACTGTGACAGCCAGTAATCAGGCTGGGCTACAGAAAGGATCTTCCTCCTTCAAGAGCATAATTCCTGAGCTGAGCCACAAAGCCTGGCCTCAAGGCTGTGATTTGGACTGACCAAAAAATGGAGGAGACTCAAACTCCCAAGAGTCACACTGTTGTAGGATAAAAGGTGTGTTATTTTGGCTTATGTTGTAATTTTTTTTTTAACTTTGTGAAGCTGTGTTACGTTGCCTATCTAAAACACCTGATGGTCTAATAAAGACTAAATGGCCAATAGCAAGGCAGGAGGAAGGATAGACAGGGCTGGCGGGTAAAGAGAATGTGGAGAAGAAGAAATCGGGGAGAGGAGAAGTAGCCGGAGAGGGAGGATGCCAGGGGCCAGCTCCTCAGATAAACTGGAACTCAGAGGGTAAGAATGAGATTTACGGAAGTATGAGAAAAGCCCAGAGGCAAAAGTAAAAAGCAGATGGGATAATTTAAGGAAAGCTAGCAAGAAACAAGCCAAGCCAAGGCTGGATGTTTATAACTAAGAATAATCCTCTGTGTGTTGTTTATCTGGGAGCTGGGTAGCGGTCCTCCAAAAAACAAAGCAAACAATCAGCAACATGACACAAAACTTGCTCTTCTTGGGGACTGATTCCCATACATTCTTACCATTAAAACTTATTTATAATACAGGTTCTCCGACCTCCTGCCAGATAGATACTCCATTGCAGGGGGATTGTGCTGATTCTGCTTTGTGAAAATCTTCATATGAATCGAATCTCTGCAGACTAGGCTGGATTGTCAAGTGATTCTCTTGCTGTCTAGAGTTTGGTATGCTATGGTTCTAGAAAGAGAGAAGAGTATAGTTTGAATATTTTAAAAAGATGATTGTAAGTAACAGGCCGGAGTTCTGTGAATCACTGCTTTCCAGTTTACATCTGGCACATCATAGCCCTTGAAGTAGTCTCTAGACTCCAGCTAAGAAAGAGAACTGAAGAGAGGGAGGGAGGGAGGGAGGGAGGGGGGGAGGGAGGGAGGGAGGGAGGGAGAAAAGTTGCAGAAGGGTAAGAGAGAACAGAAAAAAGGAAGAAAGAGAGGTTCTTGTGTACTTACTTTAGCCTTGTGCTTCTAGGCAGTATTTTGAATATTTTACCTAGACACTTCGGAGAAGGGCCATTCCTATTTTCTTTTCTTGAGACAAGGTTTCTCTCCTAAGCCCTGGCCATTCTGAAACTTACTTTATAGATCATGCTAGCCTCAAACTCAGACTGGTCTGGCCTGCCTCTGCCTTCTTAGTGCTGGGGTTGCAGGTATGCATTAGCCAGTCTCGCTGACTTTTTTTTTTTTTTTCTTCCAGTTAATTAAGTTTCAACTCCACCTCCATTTCCCCAGGATTTCTCTCTTTGATGTGATGCATCTCTCAGTTACACCTTCAAACATGTTTCTAGCAGAGTTCAGAAGCACTAGCCAGGGCAAACCTTCTGGGAATCCTGCAGCTTTCCCTGGACCGCAGGCAGAAAGATTCCACTCCACACATTTCGACTGTGGGACTGAAGCTTCATAATTCGTCTCTCTGCTACCAAGCCAGAGGCTTTTGGGAGGGCAGCAGGGGGCTTGCTGTCACTCTTTGTACAAACACTCATAAACCTTTGGAACAGTCATTGTAGTTGGCAGGCACATGAAAAGGCCAAGAAGGGAAGACTGACCCATGGTCCCTTCCTAATAACAACAGCTTGTGTTCACAGGACCTTGTCTGTGTGCCAAGCATTCTATATACTTCTGTCCATTATGAAAACAGTCTCAAGTGTAGCTATTTGAGATTCATTAAATCAACTACCCACTGATTTGGTGGGGGGTCAGTCTTGCTTGCACATAGAAATTATTCAGAAGTCTTAAAATGTCTAGCACTCGGTCCTGTAGTAGAACAATTACATCTAAATCTCAGTGGTCAGAGATCACACAACTTTTGATAGAAAATAATTCCAAAGCCATCTTTCCATTTGGCCTCTTTATTCACCTATTTTTCTGAACCTCAGCTCTGAACATTGGACCTACTCTTGTTACAGCAAGTGCTATCTGCTTTTGCATTCATTTTTGTTAACCTTAGATAATAACCTCCTTGAGACCAAGGGGTCATCTCCCTGACCATGTAACTATGGCACAGATCGTTGGTGCCCTTTCCTAAAAATTTATGAAGAGCATAAAGCAGAGATGAAGCCACATGCTTATGTTTCTTGGAGCCATTTTTTTCCCTTTAGATTCCAGGTTCATTTTTATCTTCCTCTCTCTCTCTCTCTCTCTCTCTCTCTCTCTCTCTCTCTCTCTCTCTCTCTCTGCATGTATGTATGTAAGTATGTATATATGTATATGTAGTAAATAGCAGTGTTTTAAAATTTCTTCTTCGAAAATTACATGCACATATTCAATGTGTCTTGATCATATCTACCCTTTATTACTTCTGGGCCTTCCCCAAAATATTTCCTTCATAACTGTATGAATTTTGGGTTATTTTTAAGTAACTACCTGAGTTTAATTAGTACAGCTCATTTGTGCTTCTGATGTGGCCACCCACTGTCCATGGACAATGTGCCAGTGGGCACAGTCCCAAAGAAAATGACTCCTCTTCTCTGGGCAGCCATCAACTGCCAGTAGCTCCTGTGATATGGGTGGAGGCTCAAGACGTTTTCCCTGTCTATGCTAAAATTTTACCTGGTTTGGTCTTGTACAGATAATTAGAGTTGCTGTGAGTTTCTATGTACAATAGCCATGTCATGTCCAAAAGCCAGTATTTCATAGCTACTTCTTACTTAATGTTGGCTGAGCCTGTAGTGATATAATGCCGATGTAGTTGTCCTACCCATGTCTGAGCACTCATTGTCACTTATTATCAGTACTCTGACTAGTTATGAGTCTGCTTTCACTGCTGCCCACTGCAAAACAACATAAGTCAATAAAGGAATCTGATCACATGGCCATTTAGCACAACAGAGGTGGGTTCTCCACGGGGCCTGTGACTTCCCTAGCTGAGGGAGCAGGCCTCAAACCAAGTCAGAAAGCAATTGGTTACCCACACAACAATCATGCCATAATTACATCAGTGGGTACTTCTTGCAGGTCAGTGATGTAGCATAGCGGGGTTCAGTACTGGATAAGACCACTTCTGTGTTTTCTCCCAGAAGTCTGTGCATCGTCTTCCAGCACTATGAAATCTAGCCAGCAGTGAGAGTTTCCTGTTCCACGCTGTTGATTTCTCCGTTCTACAACCAAAGAGTGTGGTGTCTTCAGCAGAAGGCTTTTACTACCTAATTGTGGCAGTCAACCAAGAAGATGGTGATAATATGTTGATTTGAGGGACTCCGGGGTCTCCTTGGTCAATAACTCAGCTGTTATAAGGGATGACCTGTTCCTGGCATTGTGGTTTTTATTGAATCCATCCTCTCTTTTTTTTTTAGCCTGCTCTTTTTATGTCAGGACTGTCCTCCACCATGTTCTCAATCAGTCCGCTCTGCACTTCATTCTCTCCTTAGTGAATTCACCTGTGCACGTGGCTTCTGTTGCTCCCTACCTGTTGAAAAAAGTTCCCAAGCTATACTTCTTTGCATTTCAGACTTTTCATCTTCTTTTCATAAAGAATCATGGTTGAGAGCTTGGATCTGGTGCTCCGGAAATAAGGGTAGATTTGAATCTCAGCTTAAACATCATCTCTTCAAGTTATTTAATTCTTTTGGTGGGAATATGAAGCAGAGCCAACTGCTTATGCTATGAATTGAGTGTCATAGAGAGGAAAAATGATCTAGGACACATTTCTAACGATCTAAGAGCCTCCCACAAGACATTGTGCTGGGCATCAAGACTTTAACACATGGACTTTTAGGGAACACATCCAAATCAAGTCATTCTAATCGATAACCCCCATGTGTAGAGTCCTTAGACATGCTGTAAGCCTGCCTTAGATATATGCTGACATGATGGTCTCTCTGCCCATTGTCTACTTTTACCATGGTGGAGTGGCCCATTTGCAATGTAATAAGATCCCTATCGTCTACACTACATTCTCTCTGTGTGGTCTGATTTATTTCTGCAGAGACCATCAAGACTAGGGAGCTGAGGTGGGGTCCAGAGTGAGACCCAGTTACAAAACCATACCAGATTTGCCAATCTTCTTCCTTCATAGCTTGCTTATTTTCATCACTGAGGTCAGTTATGAGTTTGCTTTAACTACTGCCCACTGCAAAAAAGAAGCTTCTTTGATATAAGTTAATAGCAATACAAATCTATGGGTATAAATATAAAGAGTATAAGGGAATCTGACCACATGGCAAAATGTCAGTAGGTTCCCCATTGGGCTTATGCATATAGGGAACCAACCATAAGCAAATGCTAAAACCTCCCATGCAAAACTTATTATATGTCTTTAATAAGATGCTTCTTATTAAAGTTTAACCACCCTGTCATGTGTCTCAAAAAAGATACAGAGATATTCTTCATTTGACCCTAGTTACCATTTTCAGAAATGTAAGCTAGCTGAAGAACGGTTTCCAATCTTCTAAGAGGCCACTGTGTGGAATATTCTTTTACAAAGTGTGAAGATGTGTCATTAAACCAAGAAGTGTACCTTGATTTAATGAAGTACTAAACCACATTAACTAGGCAGGAAGAGGTTAGGTGGGACTTCTGGGGACAGAGAGGACTCAGAGAGGAAGAGAGAAGGTATCCCCAGACATAGAGGAAGCAAGATGGATGGTAACAGCCATGTAAAAGAATGTAGGTTTAAAAATATGGGTTAATTTAAGTTATAAGTACTAACTAGGAGCAAACCTAAGCTAAAGCCGAGATTTCATAATTCCTAAGCCTATTTTGTGTCATGATTTGGGGGCTGGCAGTCTAAAAATGCCTGCTCCAGGCTACTGTGTAGCTTTCCCAGGTCTACTGAACCACACACCACATTTATTCCTTTTAGGGCTTTAGCTAGGGGGTTCCCCACTACCTGTTCCTTCGTTTCCTACAGTAGGCGTACTTTCCTGTCATGTGCCTCCAGCCATTGAGATATTCAGTAGTGTCCCAGTTTGCTTTGCTATGACTGTAGTAAAACACTTGTCCAAGTCCAAAGTGTACCACATTCTTCAACTTCTCCCCTAAAAGGGAAAGTTCACTGGCTTGGTCCAAAATTGAATCTAGGATCAGCTCAAGCTGGACTTTAGAAGGATTTCTGGTGGTTTAATAAAAGCCAGCATCCCTCAGGAACTTGTAAAGTATTCCCATCTACAAAAGGAGTCAGTTACGTTGCCTCTGGCAGAGGAACATATGATTCTCTCTCTTTCTTTCCCTCTCTCTGCCTCCCTCCCTCACCCCCGTTTCTCAATATCTGTGTGTGTGTGTGTGTGTGTGTGTGTGTGTGTGTGTGTGTGTGTGTGTGTGTATGCCATCATATCATCATATCAAAGCCCACGCTGGTCTCCAGGCTCTCTCACATTTTATTCACACTTATTTGATAGCTGTTATGCATCTCAAAGTCCAGCTAGCACCCTGGCCCTTTTCAATTCCTCTACTCTGCTTCCATCCAGCCTGTTGCTGTTGATAGGCATCCCTTCTCTCAGGTACCCTTTCATTCTCTATCCAATGGCAAGGCTCCCCCATGCTCTTGCTATTCTCACTTGCTAACCTTGCTGCCCCAGCCACAGCCATGTCCAGACTGCTTCCCTTTCCTCTCTGCTCTGGAAACTTTTAGATGCCTCTACCTGCTCTCTCTTATTCAAAAGCCCGCCTCTAAATAACGGAGCAGGGATTTTGGCTTATTTGCTGCACCCTCATATGTAATACTGACCAAAAAGAACCTAGGAAGGCTTTATTTTGGCTTTCATTTGCCAATGACAGTCTCTTAGACTGAGAGAAGTCAGGGAAAGAACTTAAGGCAGCAAGCTGTCACAGACATCATGGAGGAAGGCTGCACGATAGACCATTCTCTGGCATACTCAGCTGGCTTTTTTATGGAGTCCAAACGCACCTGCATAGGCATTGCAGTGGGCTGGGTCTTCTCACATCAATCATCAATCAAGAGATTCTTTCATAGACATGGACAGAGTCCCATATGATCTGGGCACCCCCTCAATTGAGACTCGCACAGATAAATTAAGAGCTGAAGCTAGCCAGGGAAAGTAGAAAGAACAGCTTTACTGTCTTCTAGCTAGATAGTCCCAATGATTGGTGGGTCCTATTGAGAAGACTCAATTTGAATCATCTGAATTTCATTGCAGCTTAGTAATTTGGAGACAGCAGTGACTCAGGCAGCTGTTTTGGGGTGAAGTACACAATAGGGTTCTCCGAACCAGTGATTTTACTAAGATTAAGAAAAAAAAATCAGTGATGTGTGTATTAAAGAATGAGAATAGGTGATAATGAATGGAAACAACAGACCCAAATCTCCAAGTTGTCTTTTGAGATCAGTGGATTGTTAGTTTGTCTTTGACACTCTCTTAGGGTTGTTCATTACATCACGATCCCTCCCAATTTCTGTCTCTTATAAATTGTTCCCCCAATAGTCTGGCTTTACTCTTTCAAGTGTTTGGATAGTAAATTTACCTTTACACATGTTTGTGCTCCAAGCCGTACATATCAATTTGTAGAAAGTGAAATGGAGAACAATTTAGCCTCAGTGAAATGTCAGAAAAATACCCAGAAGGCACCAATGCAATTCTTGAGTTTCAGATTTTGAGAATGGAATTAGGCCACTAAATCACTTTTCCTGCCTGTGTCGTGGACCATGGGGACATGTTCCAGTTCTTCAGAAAAAAGGGCATCCTCATCATACTCAGTACAACTCACAGGTCTGTGTTGGAGACCCCTGGGAAACCTTTGGCTGTGAAACTAATTGAATCTGCATTGAGATGACCTTTTCCTTTCTTTATTAAATATCTGGTTTGCCCCACAACCTTTTTCTTTGGCTTGCTTGCATTATTCTTTTTTAGCTACACAGTTTGGTTATCTTCCAAGGTTAAAAAAGAAGAAAATGGCAGTGACTCATACTCTTCAGATTCTGGGAATAATTTCACCTTTGTGTTGAAGGTAAGAAACATGCCCCTGTTGCAAAAAGGAAGAAGAGCCAGTCATCAGTGCCAGAGTCAAAGATAGAGCATCTCTTTTATTGTTTTTCAGTATGGTGTCTGTTTTCGTGATAGAGTTTCACTGTGTAGTCCTGGCTGTCCTGGAATTCACTCTGTAGAGCAGACTGGCCTCAAACTTACAGACTTCCACCTGCCTCTGCCTTCCAAATTCTGGGATCAAAGGCATGTGTCACCATTTCTTGGTTAGAGCATCTATTATATTTCAAAAGTGAGCAAGGATAACATACACAGCTCCTTATTGTCATCAGACCCACATTGTAAAAGCTCTGCCTCTGAGTATAGATTTACCAGTTCATGGCCACATTTCTTTTTCAGGGTTTGGCAGATTGTAGTTTGTCAGTGGTCTTCTTGTTAACGTGCTGTCTGTCTCTTCTATCTGCTTCCACTGCACCTGCTGCGATAGTGGTTGTTTTGTGTGTGCAGGAACCATTGTGAGTAGAAATAAACCAATGTATTTATCATCTACTGTATAAATCCCACCCATCTTTTAGGCAAGGAGGGAAAGATCTCTTGGGAAAACAATGTTTTCTTTGGGAATGGTGGGTTAAAAACCTAGGTTTGTAGCTGTGTTCATCTTCCTCTTCTTGTGACACTTATTCTTTTAATTTTTTATTTATAATTAAATCTCAAATCCAGAGAAATGAGTAAAATAGTGAACTTTTTTTTGTAGGCAATAATAAAAAAAATGTGGAGAAGTTTTACCAGTTAGGATTGCCAAAATCTTTCTATCAAGTTTAAAAAGTCTTAGTAGACTATACACTCATACTTCTTCAAATGCCCTTCTAACCTCCATTTTAACATAAATTTTAGAAATTAGATATGCAGACGATGGAAAGAATGATCAACAACTATTGTGGACTTTGCTTTGTATTTCTGCCTACTGGGCATTTTGAAGGACACAACAAAGATCTTTCTGGGTGAAGTTTTGGTTGATTCGTGGTCATACTCAGCCCTTCCTCGATACAGATCAAGAATGAATACTTTTCTCATTGTATAGTGACTTTGCCTCAGTGAGAGATTCAGGGACAGCGCTAGACACATCTAGGAGGGAATCCTTTCCTCACATGGTACTTGCCCCTCAGCAGTCTGAGATTGTTCATTGTGGAAGTTGCAGGAGAAGGCATACAAATACTAGACAGAGGAACAGCAAAAGATACACACATTTAAGCTCAACGCTATACTATAGGGAGACAGTGTTGCCAACTACTTACAGGACTGCCATTGAATTCAAATGCGCTTTTCATCATGATCCCCTCAAGAATGGAAGAGAAAGGGGAAAGCAAAAAGCAGGGAGAACAAAATGGATAAAGAGAAAAGAGCAAAGACATTTTACATTGTGTATGGCTTAGCTTCATTCAGTTACTGAGCATTTAATGATGAGCTGTACTATCTGTGGCTGCTCAGGGATACCACTCAGTAAATCTACAGCCAAAGCTTTATTGCAACTAAGAATATTCTATACATTTACGGAAGCATATAGATACTTATATAAATCTGATATATAATGCATATGGCCTTAGATTATAATTGTCTATATGGCTTTCTTTTCTGCCCTGGCCCACGGGGTCTAACAACGTAGACCTAAGGAAGGGGGCAAACACATGAAGGGACAAGAAACATGAAGAACTAGAGCAAGACAATATTCTGATCAAGCTCTGAAACTTTATTCTTCTCAGCAGTACATATAGACCTTTAGGAGGAAGGGTAAGTCAAAGATTAAGCAAATGAGGAATTCACACAGCTGCAAGCTATTCCACCAACAGGATGTCTTGTCACAGAGACCTATCTAGTCTGGCTATTGTTCAACCCCAGGAAGGTTACCTAATTCCTGGGAAAGGACTCAACTAGTTAGGTTAACAGCGGGGAAGGCTGCCTGGCTTCTGGGGAGGGATTCTTCTAGGGAAAAGGAATCTTAATATGCTGGTCCCCAAATGGCATCACCACTGCTAAGGTTTTTCTGGCTCCTGGCACTTTTCTTTCATGCTTCCCCATGGTAGGTGCAGATCCATGAGATCCTCATAGTATATCAATTCCAGCACTGGTTGTATAAAATAAATTTTCACCCAGTACATGACTAACCTGAGGATTATTTCCTAAATGTTTTACTGTAGCATTGGATCTGGGGAGAGAATGTTTGTGGAAGGCATTGAGAAAAGGAATTGCTGATTCAGTTATTGGTGGCAGGGCACACTATTGCTATAAATAGAAGACCCCTTCAGCGTGAGCCCTGGCTACTATTTAAAGGGCAGAATGTTTCAGAAAATGCAAAGTAGAACTACTCCATATTTGCACTATTAAACTTGTGTCTAAACTTTGAGGCCCCCATAATATATATATCTTGAACTTGTTCACATATTAATGCAACTCTCCAGAAGTTATGGAGAGTAAGTTATAAACATTAGTTTATGTTTTTTGGTTTTTTCCCCCCTTCTGTATCTATGAAAACAATGCTGCCTACAGAGTCCTTGCTTGGGAGTGGTGATGGTCAACTCAACAGAACCTACAATCATGTGGGAGACAGTCTTTTGGATTTTTCTGTGGGGATTAATTTGATTACATTAATAAAGATGGGTAGACCCACTCACTGTTGGCAGTACCATTTCCTGGCCTAGATTGTGCACTATATAAACTGAGCCGACAGCATCATGAACTTATTACTCTTTGCTTTCCAATTGCTCACATAATGTTACCTGAGGTACTTGAGTACCTTGATTCCTGATGATGACAAACTATACTGTGGGCTATGATATAAATAAGTCTTTTTCCCCTTGAGTTTTTTGGTCAATATTTTACCTTACCAACAGGAAACAAAACTAAGACACCAATCTACTTTTGTCTTTGCTGCAGAAGTCTCTGGGGTCAGGGAAATTTCTTCAAATGCTTTGACCTCCAGTTTCCTAAAATCTAGAGGCAATTAGTAGGCTTGTAAACACATTCTTTTGAAGTGAGTGTTTGAATTGTATATTGGCAGGAATTGTTTGAATAATTGACTTGAATGTGTTTAATTGACTGTAGGAGAATGTTTTGGTTTTGTTTTGTTTCTTCAGAAGGCGTTAATTACTGCTTGTGTTGAGTTCCTGCAGGCATGATTTCAGGGTTGGCTATTTTGAATTGTGTAGGTAATAAAAGCATGCTTGGATATTTATGGCTTCAGTTGGTCTTTTGTGGTGTTCTAAGTGTCCTATGATAATGGGAAGATACCATCTTACCTCCATGATTAAGGTATCTCGTGGATACTTTTTATGAAAGTTTTTTAAGACATCTGTTAGTATTGGGGAGTTTGAGTTATCACTCTCTTTGAAGTCTTCTGTTGGGACTTTGAGCTGTCTTCTATCAGCTGGACAAACAGGGATTCCCTTAAGCATATTAACTTGAGAACCGAAAAGGGGTGTCTCCTCCCTAACTTAGTAAAAGTTTCAGTGACAACGTAAAGGGCAGTGACAACAGTGAAACTGCCCGAAGTGTTAGTGAGAGACACTGGCAGCAACCAACAAGAGTCAGGATAAATCCATGGCCAGAGAACAAGGTGCTGGAGCCGATTTCAACCAAGTTAATGGCTTTGTATTTAGTCTGAGACTAAGGAGCATACAAGAAACAATGTCTTTTCTGTGTGATGCCATTTTATGATTGTATAAAATTCATCATTTGGAAATCTCAAAATACATTGTAAGCAGAGAACTCTTGGACATGGTTAGGCAGCTTAATGACCTACAGTTTCATGTTCTGTACATTTAGGGAAGAAAGAGTTCTTAAAGGTTAGGGTGATTGTTTTAGTCTGTAAGAACAGCACTGGAGAAGTTAGAGACAAGATAGATACCTGCAATGTACACTGGGAAGTTTTTTCTTTTCTTTACTTTTTTTAGACATGCAACTGAAAGTATTTCATGTCATTTTGACCATCTGCAGAAAGGAACTTTTAATATATTACTTGAAATGAAGTATAGAGAATATCTGCCTTAACAAGCAAACATCCCCCCAAAGAACCCCAAGCCTTCTCAAACTTGACATAAAGCACAGAAAGTCATTGACATATGGAAGAACCCAAAAGAAGATATTTTGTTTCTTGTCTGTCTTGCTCCTGTGAATCTGAGTATCTGCAAAGTCCATGAGGAAAAAAAAATCATGTACTTAGTGTATATCAAAATCATATAAAAGTCAGTAACGACAGAAAGAACGTTTATAGTTTCTTGACCTTTTATATCATGACTGGCAGTGTGGTGAAGCCTAGCTATCTCCTCTGAGAACAATGATTTCAAATGTGCAGTACAAAATAGAAAGAAAAGAATACAACCACATTGAAATATTGTTATATAATGCTTTATATTGTACACAATAGCATGCATTCTTTTCATAGCAGAATCTACATTTGCAGAATTCAGTCATCCTAAAGCCAAATTAATAGTACACATAGCCCCCTATATGCGCACCACCATGATGAAAAATTTAAATATAAACTCTACAATAAAGTTGTAGACACACATAACTCTACTAAGATTGAATTCTTGCATTTATATTTGAAAGAATATTAAATTTTTGCTAGATGTCACTAAAAATAGAGGTCATACCCCACATCCATTGAGACTCACTGGCCTTTGAGAATATAGTTTTCATCCTACTCTCACTGAAGTCAGGGTTAAAAACTGCTTTATTGGGTTTCCAAATCATCCTTCGTTGCTTCACCAAGCTGTTGTTCAAACAATAGTTTCATTGGGGTGAACTGGTGGGTTCATTCAATAGAAGATGGAGGTGGGTATGAACACAGGCTGGGTAAAACTTGATCAAATTGTGAAGTGATAAAATTGTCATCTGTGGCAATCACTGGGCTTCCCAATCTTGCTTCTCCAAATCAGGTGTTTGCGCAATTCTAAATGATACAATGGATTCCTTTAGGTGTGATTGTTAGTGACACTAACATGGTCTTGGAAAGGCTGCACTGAGCATGGATATTCAAATGCACTAACCAGGGCAATGTGCATTACAACATAGGAATCTAGTGCCTGTGGTGGATTGTGGGATGATGGCTTTTACTTTGTTTTATTTTTTGCACCTGGGTCATGTATAAAGCGATGGTGTTCACTTTTACAATGTCTAAACGGATGCTGTTGGCTGTTTCAGACACTTTCAATCATCTCAAACATGGAGATGGGCTTTTCCCTTTCACTACTATCAGTCAGTTGTAGGTCTCAGTTGACAAAATTGAAAATAGTTCTTTTCGATTTGCTCTTGGTTCTGCTCACATTGGCAGCAACATCTCCCCAGGGGGCACGCAAATACCCTTTCGCGCTGAACATCTCATTTGTGGTGCTGTCGTTGAAGGTGATGGCCATTTGTGGTTTAGAGAAGAATGATTTCATTCATAGGATTGAACAGATGGGTTAATAAAGCTGTCTGAAGTTGTGAACTGGTTCACAGGTGTTTTCACACACATTTATCATGGTGTCAGGATGCCAAATACCGAACTACCAATGTTTGGCTAAATTGTGAGTGCCTTGAAAACTGGGGTTAAACTTAATCAAACCTGGGCTCATGTCTAGATGAAGTAGAGAGCAATGATGTATTTCTAGGCTTTTAGAAGCAATAATGTGGCTCTGGGCCCCCTGTTATAATATGATGATTAGAATACACAGAGGAAATACTTAAGCAATGATAATAAGCTAACGTCATTAAAAGGTACTAAAATCGATTTTGTGCTCTCTTATCTTGTACACATGCTGACTTTCTAACTTTTGTATTGAGAAAATAGCATGGACATCTTAAATAAAATGATCACACAGATGCAGACATCCTTTGGCACTGGTATGGGCCCCTAGTGAAGGAGTCTTATCTTTGATATGCAAAATGTTCCCAGGCTCTCTAGGTTTTGTTTTATTATATCTTACTTCTATTCTGTTTATTCTGAAGGTGCATAAGAAGGGAAGATCCAGAAGTAGTAGAGTTTATGGACCCAACTCAATTGGCTTTTGGCACTGACTACCTAATGGAATAAATTGGGGTCTTAAACTTCTACCAGTTGACTTAGAACCTGCAGTGGGTGAGCAGGGCTCTATCTCTGGCTTATGTGAAAAGCACTGTGTGTGATTCTGCTGAGTGGCCAAGCCTGGAAACTACAGGCAGATGAACTCGACCGTACTCACACAAACAAGTCATCAGGGATTAGAACATGACACTTCATGTTTGACCTTGACTTTACTCCCTTTCTTTGGAGTTCAAAGTTCTCATACTAAAAACTTTTGGGGGATCAGAGAAACTTATTTTATATTATCTTTCCAGTGAGATGCCCAGTATCCCATTAGCATGGCACACTGTCTTCAGTGGTGCGGTATATGTGGAACATTGTCCTCTTTCTGTTAGAACTTCTGTTCAAGAACTAAACTCAGGAATCACACTAATCATGTAATTGTGTAAAGTCACCAAAATCTAGAACACAGACATACTGACTACCTCCTCCTTGCCTGTTCTTCCAGTTGGGGATGGATCTTATTTAACCTCTGGGAACATTTTTCTTTTCATGTTCCTGTTGTCAGAAGTTTCTGGGCTGGCCTAGCCCTGAGGTCCAGACCATTAGTCCCTTAGTCCCAAAGAATCACACAAAGGTTTATCTTAATTGCAAACTGTTTGGTCTTTGGCTCAGGCTTATTACTTGATAACTCTTATACATTAAGTTAACCCACATTTCTATTTATGTTTATCCATGTGGCTTGGTACCTTTTCTTCAGTGGAGCATCCACATCTTCTTTCCTCTGCATCTGGCTATCTCTTCTACTCTGCTCTTCTGCTTCCCAGAATTCTCCTAGTCTGGTTGCCCCGCTTCTACTTCCTGTCTAGCTACTTGTCCAATCAGTGTTTTACTAAACCAATATTTACAGTTACAAATATTTACAGTGTACAAAAGCAGAGTTCCAAAGCACATTTCCATTGTGAAAAGTTCATCTATTCAGCAGAATCTTCTTTAATTTTGTTACATCAATTCAAGCTAAGACTTAAAAAAATACCCAGAGTATATGAAAAGTGTTTAACAAGTGACTTTATAGTTTGCTTTGCCATTGAATACAGATTTGCTACCTGCCTGGGGAGTGTGTGTGTGAGTGTTTCTGTGTGTGTCTATGAGTATGTATTTGAGTGTGAGTATGAGCGTGAGTGTGTGTATGAGTGTGTGAGTGTTAGTGTGTGTGAGAGTGTGTGTGTGAGTGTCTCTGTGTGTGTCTGTGAGTGTGTTTGTGTGTGTGAGTATGTGTATGTGTGTGTGTGAATGCCTGTGAGTGTGTGTGTGTGAGTGTGTGTGTGAATATGTGAGTGTGTGTCTGTGTGTGTGTGTAAGTGCAGGAGAGTGTGGGAGAGTGCATGTGTATGTGTGTGTAATAGATAGGGTCTTTCTTCTTAAGTGTATTCCCTCCCCCATCATCCCCCTTTCTCTTTATTTCCATAAAATAAAGATGAATTGGTGGTGAACTCCTTAAATTTTTTATCATTTCCTCACTGTTGTCACCTAAGTATCTTGTTCCCATACAGAGAAACTCTCAATTATTTCCTACACAGGTTTATCATTGAAAAGTTTAGACCACTGTGAATGCACAGAAAGTGTCCGTGGCATCTACTGGGTTCTACGAATGTACAAGACAATATTCAACTTTCCCATTCTATAATTTGTTGCCCCAGATATTAAGATGAGTCCACTTGTGTGTGTGTGTGTGTGTGTGTGTGTGTGTGTGTGTGTGTACTTTTCTCTCTGTCTCTTCTAGCTTCTCTGTGACCTTCCTACTGTAGGAAGAGCTGCCACACACCATCAGTACTTCATGTTTCTGCTTTTCACAGGACCTTAAATGTAACCTTCCTTTGTCGTTGACCAGGAACGAAAGCCAACAAAGATGTTAGCCCAAGGTGCCTCTGTGAAAGACACATATGAATGTCAGTGTTCCTAAATTGGCACTATACAACGGAAGAGTTCTTTTGTAGGATGTGGTAGATGATTGCATTGGCTTTGTCGATTTCTTGCAAGGAGACAGGAAACACTGGAGCATCCAGGACAGAGAGGTGGTATCATCTAAATACTACTCTGTGTATTTGGAATGCCTGGTTCCAGGAAGCCCTGGCTCAGGCCATATCTCTTCAGTCACATCTTTTTGAGCCATTTAAAAATACTTACTCTCCACACTTCTCCTCTGCTTCAGCGATCACCATCTGATACCACATGCAGCTTATTTATCTTATTTACTTTCTGTCAAGAACAAAACCTTTCTCATTCTGAGGAACTGACCCAAAGGGGATGGAGATCTTGTAAACTAATCATCTCACCCTTTCTATTCATTAGCTCAGCAAAATTTGTGTAGGCTTTAATTAAGGAATACATCCCTCTCTGGTAGTTCTTTTTCATCTCATCTTACTATTTGGTCACGTGTATTTTTTCACTCCGAATTAAGATCCTATAAAAAGTGTTATTGTTTTATGTCTATTTTTGTATCAAATTGTTAAAAGACTAAGACAAGTTGTAAAGAATTAATTCATCTCTTAAAGCTGTCAACATTGGAGAGCACATAGTTAATTGCTTAAAAGTGTAAAAAAAGTTAATAAATGTCTTTTGTGAAATGCAATAGAAACAGCAAATATTTATTTACCTTTGGAGGATGAAACGTTTTTATTATAGGAACAGCATCTTTTCAAGAATACAGCTTGCATTTGCTGAATCGGTTTGAGCCATTTTAGGGTTGGGTTTTAGGAAAAGTACTGTACTCTCAAGGGAAGTCAGTCTGAGGTCCTCTGCCCCGCCATGGTTTCTACACTTTTAAACAAGAAATATTTGAGTGAGCTTTGTGTTTCTCAAAGCTCAGATTTGCCCCAAATGATCCGTAGAACTTTCCTTTCTCAACCCCACCCCCATTAAAAAACAAAACAACCAATTCCTTGAGCCCGAGTTCTAGACATTCTGAGGGGATGAGTGTTTTATAAAACCCAGATTGATCTATTTTTAAAAACTCCCAAGTTGATTCCGTTGAACAGAGAGGAGATCACTGGTTCCAAACCCAGCTAAAATCTCTCCAGCTAACAATTAGTGGCAGGGTAGGTAACTTAAGTCTTTAAAACAATTTTTTTTTTATTAAAATAGAATTACATCACTTCCCCCTTTCCGTTTCCTCTCTCCAACTCCTGCTAGGCTCACCGGCTCCAACCTCTTTCATGTTCTACAACCCACTCTCTAATTGATAGTCTTGATTATTGGAACGCACATAGATATGTACATATATTTATCCTAGCAATCATTAGCTACCTGTATTTCTTTGTCTAGCGTCGAGAACCAGTGAAATCTTCCCCCCTTCCGCATTAGTCCGTCTGTTGATACTGCCTTTGTTAGAGTCTTTATAACTACGGAAAAGGCTAGCGTATCCCTTAACCAGTTGGCTGCTATGCCACATGCTGCCACTAGATGGCGCGAGCAATTCTTGGGAGAGAGAAGGTAGTGTTTGCTTGGGGTTTCCCTTTTCTCTGTGCAGTAAGCTTGAGGCTAGGTTTTGGAAGCTTTGTGGAGACATGTCACTTTAACTCAGAAGATGCAGCTGTTTTGCCTGACAAGTTGATAGAGAGAGACTCATTAAATAAGCGTTCTAGCGTCTGAAGGGAGAGAGGTGAACACTGAATAAATATTAGCTCCCGTTTTTCTTTTCTCTTTTGGCAGATGCGTTCCTCTTACTCTTTATTGGTACCTTCCATGCCCTCTCTCATTTCCGTCCCTGCCTTAACTGCCATTTGTAGAATGGTGATATAATGAATTGGCGAGTTTAATTTTATTTTGCTACCTCTGTGGTTGGTATAATTTTCAGGAATTTGAGTATTTGTCTTCAACTCAACATTCTTAGAAGGGGGAACATATTCAGGTTAAAATGGAGGATTATTGTTCAGGAGAGTTGATCTGTAATGCTGTGTGTGTTCTTAGCATTGGAGGCAGCACAAGGCAAATCCAGCAAAGAAGAAAGAATTTTATGCCCTATCAGGGAAAACAACCCAGATCTTCTCAGCACAGCACAGTTCATACAGGCAGGGGGTTTGCACAACTCTACTTTTTCCTGGGAGGGCTCAAAGCATACAGCTTTATTCTTCTACAAAGCTTCCTGACCTGGACCCCCTGAACTGTCAAAACAGGAAGATGTGTTGTGCTTATCCTTTTTTCTTTCAGAGACTTCCCTGGCTTTGCTCCAGCCCAATGGCTTGTGGTTCAGGAAATGCCAGACTTTTGTTATCAGGCTATCCCATCACGCTTTCCTGTTTCCTTAGTGACATATACTGATGGGTGACATATGCTTGGAACAGTGGATCAAAGCTGTTGTGTGTCCACGTGTGAACATCCCTTCTTTGCCCCGTGATGCTTCCCATACGGCTGCATCAGATTCCAATCTTCAGTAATACGAAACAAAACAACCAGCGAGCCAAACACCTCGGATTCTAAACCATCTGAAAAAATAAGCAAAATACAAGCAAAAAGCCTTTTTGTTATGAGTAGCTATAAGGTTTTGTTGTAAGAGGTTTCTGGCCCGGACTTTCAGGCCTAACCTCAAGGGCTAGGACCCACAGACCCACAGTCCCGCAGAGACACACAGATGCTTTCATTAGTTTTTGGCTGATCAGCCTCAGGCCCAGCATATCACTTGCTAGCTCTCTGCCCTTCATCTAACCCATGTCTCTTGTTCAGCCATGCGGCTCGGTACCTTTCTTTAGAGCAGCATAGTTGTCCTCTGCATTTTCTGGCTTCTCTCTGGTGCTCTGTCTGGCATTCTGCTCTCAGAGATTTTCTTAGTCTGTAGTCCCGCCTACACTTCCTGCCTGCCTTTGGCCAATCAGCTCTTTTT
Organism: Phyllotis vaccarum; assembly: GCA_033318265.1. Classification (NCBI taxonomy): domain Eukaryota; kingdom Metazoa; phylum Chordata; class Mammalia; order Rodentia; family Cricetidae; genus Phyllotis; species Phyllotis vaccarum. The sequence goes on from JARWLC010000007.1 coordinate 17,644,742, forward strand.
ATTAAACCAGTGGGTGGGACAATTATTTACCATGAAACAACACAATACCCCTACATATCCCCTTTTCTCTTTAAAACAAAAGGAACTCCAATTCTAATATTCTTTCCCCCCCTTATCTATAACAGCTTATAAGCAACACTGTAAATAAACACAAACATCCATAATCCATGTTTTGGGAATGTGGGCGTTGTTCTCTAGGCTACTTCCTGCTGAATGGGGACGCAGACAATCTCATGGGAATCCAAAGAAAAATGTAGGATTATGGACAAGTCTTTAGTGGAGTAGTCTCTAAGGCTGGGTCATCTCAGCCAGTCTCCTTGAAATTGTTTTGGATTCAGAGCTCTGGAACTTCAACAGAGGTGTTCTGAAATGTCGAATCATCTGGTTCATCTATTTTCATTGGAGATATTTCAGGTGGTCTTCCTCTATCAAACTTTATGTTCTTTATCCAGAAATAAATCCACAGCTTCTCATTTTCTGTGAAAATAAAAGGAAAACCTCTTCTCCAAAGTAGCGTATCTTTGCATTTCAATTTTAACGTAAACTCATTTACAAAATATATACCTGGAATTAATCCAACAGCATTTATAGTCAACTGTCTTTTAGTAGCTTTTACTAAGTCATTTTCAGTCAAGAAGCTTAAAGATAAGACAGTAATATACAGTATCCAGACATTCTTTGTATCTTCCATTTTTACGTGGCTTGCTTATTCATTCATTCATTCATTCATTCATTTATTTAACTAACTCTATTTCTTTTTTAAGACTTTCTCTACCTTTTCTTTTCTTCCTCTAAGCCTATGTATATATATTTTCAACATACTCTAAACCACTTAGACTTTTTACAAAAACTGTCTTTACTGTATATTTCTTAAATTTTTCTGTCTCTGACCACACCTTTGCTTGCCTAGAGTGATTGATTCCACCCAGATTCTTCTATTTCTTCTGTTTCTGAACACACCTTTAATCTGCCAGGATTAAAGGCTGGTATGATGGGTGGATGGCTCCACCCAGCTCCTAGTTTAATTTTATAGAATTTATCTTTTTAACCCAGGTAGTCTGGGAATTTTAGGGTCCATATCAAGTAAAGCTTTGCCATCTGCTACTCATTAACTCCATTTAAGTGTTAGGTAACAGGGCCTCTTAAAAAACTCACAAGTGTTTTGCTTCTAATGCTGAATCAGGAAGCTTCTCTTAAAACCAAGCCACAGTTTGCCTCCGGCAAACAGAGCTGATCCAAGAAAACACTGCCACTAGAAAGCCATCTTTGATTCTGTTCCCTTTTTCTCCTTATGAACAGAAACCTTAAATAAATCATTTACAACCTTTTGCTTACATCTAGGCTCCCGTGAGACTTCAGGAATGAGCCATTTTACACCTTAAGCTGCACTCCAAAAGCCTGCCATTACTCAAGCCGACAGGCCTCACCAGGGTGTCTCTGTACCACGGCTCATGTGGGAGACACAATTCAGAGGCTGCTTTTGGCCCTAGACCATTTTTAAGCTTTCTATGACTTTATGTGGGCATATTTGACCCACGTTGGGCTGCCATTTGTAGTACGAGGTTTCTGGCCCAGACTTTCAGGCCTAACCTCCAAGTTTAGGTCCACAGACCTGCAGACCCGCAGTCCCGCAGTCCCACAGTCCTACAGAGACACACAGATGTTTTCATTAGTTTTTGGCTGATCAGCCTCAGGCCCAGCATATCACTTGCTAGCTCTCTGCCCTTCATCTAACCCATGTCTCTTGTTCAGCCATGCGGCTCGGTACCTTTCTTTAGAGCAGCATAGTTGTCCTCTGCATTTTCTGGCTTCTCTCTGGTGCTGTCTGGCATTCTGCTCTCAGAGATTTTCTTAGTCTGGTAGCCCCGCCTATACTTCCTGCCTGCCTTTGGCCAATCAGCTCTTTTTATTAAACCAGTGGGTGGGACAATTATTTACCATGAAACAACACAATACCCCTACAAGGTTTATTGATTTCTTAGTGTATACCATACTATATGCCTTGCTTTAAACACTTGACATGTGCATACTCAGTGGGACACATTTATCCTAGGACCATTGTCAATCTACAGATGAGAAAACTGAGTATAAACAAGGTTAAGTGAATTACTCAAGGTCAGACAGCTAGTAAGGACCAAGTCAAGGTCTCAATCTAGGGAATTCAATGAAGAAATACTGATCCCAAGGATTTTGCATTGAAATTACAGTACTTATTATTAATGCGGCTGTAATTTTTTTTTCTAGTTTATACTAGATTGGGCAGTGCTGCAAACCCAGTTCCTCACCATTCTAAAGGAGCTAAGTATACTGCCCTACATCTGGGTCTCTCTGATGATCCAATCAAGAAGAGGAAACAGCCTTTCTCACTGTGATTGACATTGTCCAGCGTGTCTGTTCAATGACAAAGACTCTTAGGAAGCTAGCGATTTAGAAGGATGGCCGAAGCCCATTTTTTTTTTTCTGATTTACTCTTTATTACATAAAGAGGGCTGCAAAAGGGACCAACACAGAGGAAAAGTTAGGCTATGGCATGTGGGAGCTTTTCCTACTAAGCCATAGCCTAGGCTCTCTAGTCAATCATTCACTCTGCCTAGCAGAGGAAGGTCTTAATATTATTTATGTCATATTGGGCATGAGGAAAACAGGCAACAGTATTTCTCTGACTGAATGATATCCAGGGAAACAGTTTTGCAAATGAGACGCTACAATACACTTATTCCCTCACTAGGCTCTGAGTGTCCTGCAGTTGGAAAAGAGAACAAAAGCTTATAAATAAGCTCACACCTCACTGTAGTCTAAGCCAGCAGGGCTAAGTTAGTGTGGACCAAGGGAAATTTCCTAATGAGAAAGGACTGAAGACTTCATTAAAACAAGAGTGGTATGCAGCTGCTGTATTTTTCTGGTTTCAACTATTCACATGAGTGTAATACTCCAGTTAAAGGATTTCATCTGCGTTACCCATTGCATCACCAATGAAAAGAGTGACCCTGTTGTTTTCTCTTTTTTATTACTTAATTAAATTTTTAAAAGGTTTTTTTTTAAACATACCCTCCACTGTTCCTCTCCATCCCTTCCTCCCAGTCACCACCCCCCCCCTCATCCTCAGCCCCCCCATCTCTTCCTCAGAGAGGGTAAAAATTGTCATGGTGAGTCAATGCAGTCTGGCATATCCAGTTGAGGTAGCACCAAGTTTTCCTTCCTCCCCAGTATCAAGATGTTCGTCTGTAGGGAATGAGCTCCAAGAAGCCAATTCATACACTAGGAATAAATCCTGGTCCCACTACCAGAGGCCCCACAAACTGCCCAGGCCGATCAAAGTCATCCACAGTCAGAGGGCTTAGTTCAGTCCCATTCAGATTCTCCAGCTGTCAATTCAGAGTCAGTGAGCTCCCAGTAGCTCATGTGACTTGTCTCTCGACCCCTTTGCTCATATACTCTCTCCCCCTTCTCTTCAACTGGACTGGGAGCTTGACCCAGTACTTAGCTGTGGACCTCTGCATCTACTTCCAACCATTGCTGGATGAAGGTTCTATGATGACAGTTATGGAGGTCATCAGTTTGATTATAGGGGAAGGTCAAGTTAGGCATCCTCTCCACAATTGCAAGGCAATGCAAAAATAAAAGAAATAGCAAGGGATGAATGGCAAAACATCAAACTGGGTGCTCAAACATCCAGCAGAAATTGACTGGGAAGCTCTGTTGAGATTGTCAGGGTTAGTAAACTTCTAGCGGAAATCCGCTGAGAAAGTTTGAGCATCAGCCAGATCCTGATTGGGCTTTCTTGCCTTGAGTTTCCCATGGCTGAATTGCCAACTGCTTCTCCTATCACAGGCTCCTTTACCTTGTGGAAGAAACAGTAAGAATATCTGTTGGAAGTGAGTTACCTTCTAGTCATTCCCAAGAGCACACAGCCTTTACTCTTGGGTTGTTTTTTTTTTTTTTTTTTTTTTGACATTCTCTTCCCTCCCCAGAACAGAGTTGTGTGGGGAGAAGCTCGTTCCTAAGCAAGAGGACTTAGAAGACACTTTGGAACAAACATACTTAGGTCTAAAATACAGGAAGGGAGACCTTACTTCCAGAGCCAGCTTCTCATTGAGCTCTAAGTACACAGACAGTTTACTGACGTGACGTTACAGCTGTCCTCTGGGCTTCCTGGTACTTGTCCTTTCAAGCACACTATAGCTACTTACTCTAGAGATCTTGATAGCGCTCCACACTGTCCAAACACTGCCCATCACGTTTCATTTTTTTCTTCCATTCTTTTTATATGGTTAGGCTTTTACTTCCTACTTATTAAAATGTGATACTTCAAGTCTTCTTAGTGTGGTCTGTCTAGTTTTCATGCATATAATTATATATATGGCATATTTTTGCCCTCCTATTTTATTTGCATATTTACCTTCTAATGTCCCATGAAGGAGAAAATCCTCAAAACAAAACACCTTTAATACAACATTCACCCAAGGAAAACCAAAAAGAAATGCATTGGCCTCCTCTGTGCAGATCTTTTCTTAGTCTTTCGCTCTAATAGCTCTGCTTTCAGCCGTTGAAGGTTCAGCCGGATCAGAGATTAATATACTTTATTGGTGCATAATCTTCAAAGGGAGTCTTAAGGTGACCAACCCAGAGAACTCGCACAGGTGTGGGTCACAAGTCCAGGGTGCCCTCCTGTGTATGACTTACTGTAAGGTAAAAGTTTCCATTTGTTGGTGATAAGACAGGTAGGTTGAGATCAGCCCCATTTATACATTTGGTCTGGGTCAGGCTTAATTCATAGATACCGAGCAAGAGAAGTGTGAACTGGGATTGTTAGTCGCCTTGACCTGCCCCACCTTGGATCTTGGGAAATCAATGTGGCTTTGTTCAGCGGTGACTGCCTTGAAAGGGCCATAAATCAGGAGCTTCCATGGAAACTGTTTGCTGTCAAGGTAATGGTAAAGAAAAATGATAGCAGGTTATTCCATTTACACACGCTAACCTTCTTATTCTTCAATGATGTTTTTCCAGCTTTCTTTTCATTTTTGTAGTTGACTAATAGGCACATAAGGCTTTTGAGGAAGTTCTTCCAGAATTCGTTTGCTGAATCTCATTGTGGTAATAGTGAATTTTGAAGTAGTCAGCAGCTACTCACTCAAATGGAGAAGTGCATATTAATAAGGTACCTCATCAAACCTTAGTACACAATTAAACACCAGCGTCAGGACAATAGGTGATATTCTGTGACCAGTGTCTATTCGTTTGCCCACATGTAGAGTGGCTAGACCCAATAGACTTCTTAAGTCACGCTATGGTGGTTTATCAGGGATGTCATTCTGACTGTCTGGTAGATGGTAATCTGTGCTTTTTGCGAGTCACCTGTCACTCATGATTGGTGATGTACCGAACACCGTGAAGGCTTTTCTGCTTTGTAAATTAGGCTGCAGTCACATGATCACTGTGACCATGTTTGCTTTCTGTCTCAAGTGGGAGAGATGTTACTTCAGAGGCATTTGTCTCAGACACTTAGGCTAAGTGCTAGCCACTCTTAGTATGGGCTCTCCTCTTTACTTTCCATAACAAAATACAGCATGAATCAAATAAATTTCCTTTCTTTATAAGATTATCCTTCCTCAAATATTTCATTATAGCAACATAAAACTGTCCACCCCAGTCACTATGTATTAGTTGAGTTTATGGCATTTTATAAAATTGCTTTATACACTGTGAATTATTTTTGTGTAGCTCCCTTCACCGAGTGTAATTATTTTCAGGTTCATTCATACTGCTGTGTAGGATCAATAGTTCACATCTCTTCCTTGCCAGGGCTGTTTTCTAATGTGTGGATATACTGCAGTGTCTCTTGATCATTCCCCGATGTGATATCAAGGTCATTAGATACGTTTCCAGGTCCTGGTGGTTAAAAGGTGAGCTTCTTATAACTTAAGCTTTCATGCCTTTTTATGGATGTAAGATTTCTGTTTAGTAAAACTCAAGAAATAGAATGAGAAGTGTGTGTGGTTAAGTGAACCCTACCATTCTTGTTCAATTCCCAAATGTTTTACAAAGTGATTGCAAATCTACATGACCAGCAGCATAACATGGCTTGCAGTCCTTCCAAACTCTCGCCTGTGTTTGGGATATCAGTCTTTAATTTCAGCCATTCTAATGGACTGTAAGTAGCAGCTCCTTGTGGTTATTTAACTGGCCTTTCTCTCTATGGATGCTTCTTGGGGATGTGCCTTTGTTATAGAGTTGCAGGCTGCAGATTTGTTCTCTTACAGTAGTTTAAACATGTTGCTGTGTTTACTTATTTTTTATTTTTATTTTTATATTTTTGAGAAACCCCTGAGCATGCTTGTCTCTGTTCTTTTCCCTTCTTGCTTTGATGGATTTTCTCTTCATCACTAAGTCTGAGCAATTAGTGTTTCTTGGTGGGGTTTTCTTATGTCTTGCTTGTGTATTGTTTAACTTATTTAATTTACTGTCCAGTTTTTTAAAAATTAAATTTAGACCATTTAATCACTATTTATCTGTTTTCCATGCTCTTGTCTCTTTAGGGATTCCAAATATTTGTATATCAGACCTTTTGAATTTTCTAATGAATCATCAGTGTTTTAATATTTTTTTAAAAGCCTCCTCTTAACTCAAGTTTACTTATAAACAACTCCTATTGCTTTCTAAAATGAGTTGGAACCCTCTCCCCCTTTTTGTGGTTCTGTCATGGAACCTAGGGTCCACAGTAACAGGCAAGTATTCTACCATTGAGTTAAATTCCCAGCCCTTAGTCCATTGGTATTTTATTCTGTGATACTCAATTTGCAGTGCATCTTAAACATCAGGTATTATCATTTTCATCTTAAAAACTTCAGTGCCTTTCAAAAATATAATGTCATGCTCCTACTTAATTTCTTGAACTTAAAATGGTTATGACATCTTTAATTTTCTCATCTGCTAATTCTATTATCTGTGTTAGCTCTGATTGATTGACTTTCTATTTCTCAGCATGCCTGACATATTAGTTACCTTTGAAAACTGCTGTGATTAGCTAGGAACTGGGAACAACCTAAATGGCCCACAATTGATAAATGGTTAATGAAAATGAGGTACACAGACACTATAGAACACTATTAAGTGGAAAAGAAAATGGAAATAAAAAGATTTGCACGTAAATGGATGGAACAAGAAATGATCATATTGAATGCCACAGAGAAGGTAGTAGAAGCTAGGAGGAGCGAGGTTGAGGAAGCTGGAACACAGTTGGGTGAGATTTGACTGTGGTGTTTCCTTTCTTTGATATTTCAGCCATGCGGCTCGGTACCTTTCCTCAGAGCAGCATAGTTGTCCTCTGCATCTTCTGGCTTGTCTGTCAACTCTGGTGGCTTGTCTGCTCTGTTCTTCCTATTCCCAGAGTTTTCTTAGTCTGGTAGCCCCCCCACGCCCATACTTCCTGTCTTTCTTTGGCCAATCATTGGTTTTATTAAACTAGTAGGCAGGACAGTTATTTACAATGTAACAACATAACCCCCCTATACTCTTGTGAAAAAAAAAACATTGATAGAAGCAACTTAAAAGAAGAAGAATTAATGTTGTCTCACAGTTTAAAAAGTGCTACAGTCCACAGTGGCAGAAAGACATGGCAGCAAGAGTGAGGGGGGCTGGCCACACTGCCTTTGTAATAAGTGGGGATGAATGCTGGAGCTCATATTCACTCCATTTTGGTTTTCAGGCTAATTCGGAACTCATGACTCGGGGTCATGACCCCCACACTCAGTGAGTTTTTCCTCCTGAACATCTCTGGGAGCACCCTTACAGAGACACCTGGAGGAGTGTGTCCTAAGTGATCCCAAATCCAGTGGGCAAATAAAGATGAAACAATACTGCTTGAGGAAACCCCTGTATAGATCTCCCATCTTCTCTTAGAGTGGTTTACTCTACTATGACATTCTGGAAATTCAATTGCCTCTGTTCTCTGGGTGCCTAATCTGAGATTCATCAAGTCCTTTGGCTTGTATCTTAGTGCTGGCTCTCTGAGCCAAAGATTGAACGCCAAGACACTAGGGTTAGCACAGGCTGTCCTCATGGTATCTGGACTGTGATGTCATTCTTAGCTGCTATTTTACTAAGTATTTAAATAAAAGCTCTTTCCCTTATACAGTTTCCTAGGTGATGATGCTTCATGTGGAAAGAATGTATTACATTACAGTCCCTCTTACTCTTAGTGAAAAGGGAAATTTTATTCTTTGCTCAATGAGCTTCAAGTTGTAATTTGCCCTTTTAAATGCACTGTCCAGTGGTTTTCAGTAAATTTTCATACTTGTACAACCATTACCATTATCTGGATTTGGAGTATTGCCCACAGTCTCCAAGGATCACATGCCCATTTCTCCATCAATCTCTGTTCTCACTTGCAGCCTGGATAGCCACAAATTTATATTCCATGTTGAACTGCCGTCTTAAACTTAAAAAAAATTGTATATGGGTGTTTTGTTTGTATGTATATCTGTGCACTGCCTGTATGCTTGTGGGTGGTGGGGATAAAATCTAGGTTCTCTAGAAGAGTAGTCAGTTTTCTTAACCACCGAATCATCTCCTTAGCCTGCTTTTTAAACATTTTGTCAAGGTGGAATCAGGTAAATATAGCCCTTTGCATCTGTTTTATTGTCAGATTTATCCATTTTTATGACTACTGAGTAATTTTCTTCTGTATTAATATCCAATATTTTGTTTATCTATGTTCCTCATATAAACATTTATCTTACTTGTGTCTTGGACCTATAAATGTTTCTATGATACACACATACAGACCTTTGTGAAGGCATAATTTGTGAATTTCATTTTTCAAGTAAATATTGAAGGATAGAATTGTTAGACCATATGAGAAATTTATGTTTACATCTTTAAGAAAGTGGCAAGCAGATTTCAAAGAATTTGCACTGTGTTACAATATCAATAGCAGTGTACAATGTTTCCAAGTTTTCTTCATCTTCGCAATGCTTCTTATTGTCATGTCTTGATCATAGTTGGTCTTTTGTAAAATAAAAGGTAATTATTTTTAATTACAAATGTGTGTGTGAGTGTGTGTGTGTGAGTGTGACATCTTTGTACTTGTTTGTATGTCTGAAGGTCAGAGGAAGATGTCACCATTTCCCCCAATCAACAGGATCTCTCAGTTGAACTGGCTGGTCAGTAACTGTCAGATATTTTCCAGTTCCCTTCCGTCACCTCCTGTCCTAGGGCTACTGCAAAAGCTTTTATGGGGGTATTTGGTATCTGAAATCAGATCCCCCCTCATGTTTGCACAGCAAGCATTTTCCTACTGAGCTATCTAGCCAGCGCCTATTTTACCTATTTCAAATTGTTTGTGTTGCTATCTATCTGCTTTTAATAGCTCTTGTTCTGGTCTGGATACAACTCTTTTATCAACAATATAATTTGCAAATATTTGCTGATAGCTCTGTGTCTTTACCTTCTTAACAGTCTTTGGAATAAATATTTTAAAATTTTGATGGAGTTTAATTCATTTTTTTATATTTTAGGTAATATTTTTGATGCTTTCTAGATATTTATTTTAATATAACTATGCATAAAACACATGCAAATTTTTAATAGAATTCAATCATGTAGATCATGTTTTGATATGATTAAGCATGTTAATATTTAAAAGAACTCCCAGAGTGTATTTTAATTTTTGAACTCTGACTGATAGAGTAAATAAAGTAGTCAAAAATTATATTTCCATTTCAGGGACTCTGAATTTAAATGAGGGTGAGAATCTATAAAATCATAACCATTTATTATGACTTTGTTCTTTCCTTTGTCAACCAGGGGGTGCTGTTGATTCAGTGATGAAGGCGCATTTATGTCTGGGTGGCTGAAACTGTATTGAAAAAAAAAAAAACCCTCCAGAGATCAGAGTGGACATTAGATGATGCTTCTTGGATACATGGGCCCCATTATCACACTATATATTAGAAAGAATATTCCATCAGGTTGTTAGTTCTCAAAGTAAAAGAACATCCTGAGTTAAAACTACCTAGAAGACATGATTTTTAAGACTCTTGGCTGTTGTAGAAGTGCAATGGTAGCATGAATCTGAGCAAACACTGAGCTGAAGTAAACAATGGAAGACCCAGGCTAAAAACCAGGCACAGCACTGTGTGTGGTATTGAGCGATTTCCCCCCTTAGTTAAGCTTATCTTTTGTTAACTATAAAATTGGCATGAGCACTTTCTAGATCTAACTATATAAGAAGAAAAGTCTGGAAATGCTTCATTTTCTACTCAAATATTTTAGGACAGGGTGAGCTGGATCCCATTGCCTACAGAAGCCGGGAGAGAGGGGGAGATCCTACAAGGTTAGCTGGCTGTCATGTCTACACAAGAGAAAGAGAATGTTCAGGAAGGCACATATAAAGTGTTTGTCATTATTTCTTGCTGTGGGTGGGTGTGTTTGAAGGTGGGGCCGAGATGGGTATAGGAGATTATTTCTGATTAGCAATGTTGACACTGCTGTTTGCCAGAGCCAATGGCCCCATTGTGCAAACCAACTGTGTATTTAGTGGAGGGTACCTCAGGTCAAGGGCCTGCTGTAAATATGGTTATGAAGCAAATGAAGTCCATATTCTGTGATAATCATTACTTTTACATATTTCTTGGAGTTTGGTACACCATTTTAATGAGACAGCATATGCAAAAAAATGCTTACAACAGCTTCCTAAAGGTAGACGTCCGCCATCACTGCCTCCCTCCTCACTCCTTCCCTGTGCTGCTTTCAGCATGGCTATTTAACATTTGTAAGTCTCCAGCACTTTCCTAAGGTGTTCTCTCCAGTTAGGGAGTTCAACTAGAGTTTACTTTAGACTTCAATTCCTTCTTAAACTTTGCTTTTACATAAAATTTACTGAACACATATTTTTCTTTCTTGGATTTACACATGTCTATTATAACCACAGTGAACTTATTTAGAGACAAAATAAGTTAGCCAATATTTATTTACTTATCGCTAATGTGCTAAAGATTCGACATCGTACCTCATACAGACTAGGCAACTGTTCCACCACTGAGCTAATCCCCCTTCTAATATCTGATGAATGATTATTATGAGCTGTGTAATATTCTAATGACAAAGGTACAGTAAAGTAACAACACAAAATTTTTTGCCTCCATGGAACTTGTGTTGTAAATGATAAAATGAAAAGTAGGGAGTATGAATGATTAATGGATATGCCATCTCCACATCTGTTTATGCTTCTTACTTTTCTGATTGCTGTATACTGATAGATCTATGGGAAAGCCTGCTTGACTGGTGTCTTTGTGAGACGGTCTCTGACAGTATTCCAATCTCTTTCTCTTTGCCAATTTGTAGACACATGACAACACTCGACCAATCTGACGCGTAGAAAAACTGAATATAATTGGACTGTGTTCAACTCAAAGGTTCTTTGACAAAGGGTATTGGCTTCTGTCACCTAGGACCTCATTTGTCCTCACTTGTTCCAAAGGCCTCTTTCCTTGGTTGCTCCTCCTGGGAAAAACCTTCATTGTTTCTCACAATTTATTTTAAGTATAATCTTGCATTGCCTGGAATCCAGTTATTCTAACACACTGAATTTCTCAGATTCAACTCTCAGCCTTTATCCATTGGGCTGGTAAGAAAGTCAATTAAAAATTTAAATGGGGGATTCCCCCTTCCTTCCACAGCTGAAGAAGCAGTAGCCAGTTTCTGAGGTGTCCACTGTTGCAGCCTTTGCTCTATGTGAGAGATAAGGATTGTTAGAAAGACCGGTTATCAGAGAGTTAAGGTTGAGCTTCTGCAGGTGCAATGTGCAAAGCGAACTGTATGTCAGTCTAAATTATGCCATGGAGACTTTGTACCATCAAACTGATTACTCTGATGCAAACCCTCTCTCAGACAGTTAACTTATCGGAAAGCCTCCCTTATCGTCCATGAACAGAGGGCAAACTCATGTTCGTTCTATCTTTCTCACTCACCTATCTACTCTAAGTTGCCTTGGACTGCTGTAGTAAACCCCAGGGAACAAGGAACTCATTCTTTTCTTTAGCAGGCATTTAGTAAGTGTTTGATCCATTCCACATCCTCTAAGAGCCTTTGCAAGGACAAAAGGAAACTCCACCCAGCTGCTGTCCACAGCAGCACATAGCAGGGATGGAGAAAGGAAAGGCTAAGAGAGGTAGTGGCCAAGTAACAGGGCAGTGTTGAGATGGACAAGAAAAATGTAAAAATCGCCAGCATAGAAACAGAAAAGGAAGAAGTTCTGAGTCTATTGGGGATGTCATGGCAGACATGGACTGCAGGAGAAGATGGCTGGATCCTAGAGAGGATGTGAGAATTTGCTTAATATAGAGGTAACTAGTGATGGTACATTACAAACGATGTAGAGAGAAAGACAGAAAGTAAGGAGGAAATAATCTTGGGAGGAGACGGAGGAGGAATAAATAGTATGGGAGGAAGAGAGAGACAGAAAAGAGACAGGAACAAGAGAGGAAAAGGAGGAAGAGGAAGAGACGAAGAGGAAAAGGAAGATGGAAGAGAAGAAGTAGAAGAAGGCCAGGAGAAGGCTGGGGGAGTTAAGAGAGAATGCACAGCACATTAGAGCTGGCCTGACCTTGGTGATGCGTCCATTCAGAGGGTTGTGTGAGACGGACCATAGTAAGTGGACATCAAAGAAGTCTATAGAAGCATCACCAACATGCCATCCTGTGTGAACTGAAGCATTTCCTCTGTGAATTCAAGAGACCTACCTCTGTCCTCGTCAACACAAAAGAGATGGCAGAGTCTCCGTCTTCACACTATTGAGAGGGCTAAACGGACACAAAAATTAAACATTATCCAATGGCGAACATAACATTAAGATAGTGGAAATTATTATGATCTTGTTATATAGTCAACTAAGACTGCCATTTATCTGTCATCTTTCTACTTACAAAAGCCCAAAATACTGTTTTCAGTTTTTATAAATTGTTTCAATTAGATCAGGCATGAACACCATCGTTCAGTTATTTTCGGCTTCTTGGTATTCACTGGTCCTCACTGTCAGTTTCTTTCCTTCAGAACACATTCCTGACACCTTGATGCTTTTCCCTCCACATCCCTCTTTGTGCACAAAACTCTATATCATCAAAAACTCCTAGACTTTTTTGTTGTTTATTTTCCTTTAAGATAAAATAATATATTTCTTTCTAACTTGTTTTTCTTACCTGAAGATGTATCAGGGACATCCAATTAACTGAAGAACTCTGATAAGATTGAACACACTGGAAAATAATAACAGAGGCTTTAGGTCTCATGGGCCATAGAGATTGCCTAGTCAGTGATGCCTAAAGATAAGTCTCTGAGCTTAACTGCTCTCCTCCTAGGGTAGGTTTTCAACATAGAAGTGTTGAAGTTCTATTAAACATTAGACTGCAATGGCAAAAAAAAAAAAAAAAAGAAAGAAAAGAAAATTTGGAGAATGTAATTGAGGGCTACATCTCTGGTTCAGCTTTAATAGAATTTCCCCTGGGGAAGCATACTTTGTGCTGTATGAGAAGCTTTTATTTTATTTATTTTGATTCATCCGCTAACAAAATGTTAGTTATTTGTCACTATCTGTTTACATTTTTGTGTCATTGCATTTTACTATCTGACATATTCTTGACAGTTTGAAAAAAGGTAAAAAATGAGTAAATGAAGCAGGGATCCTCTCAGGATGGGGCAGTCACAAAGAAGTTGGAATTTGATGTAGTGGAGCTTGGATGCTTGATGAGACTCAGTTATGAGAAGCCTTCATCAGAGAAATGTTCTCTGGCTGGTGTTTTACTTATGAATTTGTGACATTTAATATATTCCTTTACTAGGCCCACAGGCTAACTTTTATTATCCCTCTCAGGAATAATTAGTGTCTTGGTTAAAAATTAGCAGTAGTCAAACATACAGATACATTATCACTTAAAAATAGAAATTGTATCTTTACAGTGATTATGTCTTCAGTTCGGGCCACTAGATACATGAAGATTCCACAGAGGAAGATGATGACTTTGAAACATATTTTGTCTGTATTTCCATGGGAGCAGAGAAAACATTTTTAATCCACAGAAGAAATAAAGTCCCACCAGTTTTAGTGAGTCAATGGCTCTTTTTCAAGGATTCAGTTTTATTTCAGCCCAACACATTTTAATGATATACCACTTACTGTGCACCATTTTGTTGTGTAAGGAGTACCCAATAATCTTATTAAGATATTATAGATCTGGGACTAGTCTCTCTCCTCTTATTATAGACTGATTTAACATTTATTCTCAATATTATTTACTTTGATTAAGGCTTATTGAAAATATGCCAAAGTCATTCAAAGAAGGAAATTCTGGCCAAGCTAAGCTGACCAGTAGGAGCAGCAATATGCTGGGACCTAGTGGGGCGGGGTTGGGGGAAGGCAGTGGCTGTGGATAAGGTAGGTCTCTGTTGTTCTCTTTACTACTGACTATAAAGGGAATCTGAAATAAGATATGGTCAGTATTAGGAGTTGGGAGAAAACTATTTTTATGGAGTAAATTCTTCAGGAAAAATGGTAGGATTCAATATCTGAGTACAACAAAGAAAAAAGTAAAGGCAGTATTAATTAGTGTTTTGGGGGATTGGAAAAGTAGTGGTACTCCAGGTAAATCTTGGCTACAGAGTGCCTTTTGATTTGGAGGAAGAGAGCTTACTCTGTGTTTGGCTTTATACATATGTGAATTTATCATGATGGTGGGATGTCTAAGCAAAGATTTGTAAAGGGATGTCATAATTTTCTGTTACTGTGATAAAATGCCCAGACAAAGGCAACACAAGGGGGCAGGGGTTTGTTCTCACTCACAGTTCCAAGCAGATGCAGTTTATCATGATGGAGAACATACAGTATTAGGCAGGAAAGATGTGGCAGCAGGAACAGAAGGCTGGTTAGTCACATTACATTCATACTCCAGAAGCAAAGGTATAAAATAAGTGAGGCCAGCCTTAAAAATGTCAAGGCCTGGCCCCAGCGATACACTTCCTCCATCAAGTTCCAGCCTCTTAAAGGTTCTACAATCTTTCCAAGCAGTTACAATAGCTGGGGACTAACTATTCAAATACTTGAGCTTATGGGGGGACATTTTCTTTTCAAATCACAACAAGGGAATTATCATTCAAAGGATTGGAATTTGAAGATGGTTAGGATAGCCAATGAACTAAAATAACTCTATCTGTACTTTATGTGGCTCTGACTCCTCATTTCTTCAAACATAGAAACATTGTTTTGATCATCTTTCAGCCTTCTAATATTTAGCACTTAGTAGGTGCAAAAATGATCAATGTTCCATTAGGTCAAGCTCAGCCTAGACGAGAAAGAAGTAGAAAGATAAAATCAACCTCAGCTTCCTTCTGGAATCGGTTCGACGTCTTATCTTTGTTATTAAGGCTCTGCCAGAATAAACTTGTCTTAGAAGCCTCTTCTCTCAATACCAAGAGAGTCCACCCGCATTGTTTATTTTTTTTCCCAGTTAGATTTCTGATCTTTCAAAAGTGTTATTTTCTTCTCTTGGTTGCAGAACTTCCTGTATTGTAAGTCCTTAAACTTCAATATTAGCATCTTCAGAGAAATATAGAAAAGAGATGTTTTGCCTCAATTTTCCTTTAGCTGAGACAGAAAGAGGAGCGAAGTTCTGTACTGAAAAAATTCCGTCATATTCTTGCTTACTGATTGCTGCTTGATCAATACTTCTCCAGCAGCAAGCTATGTGCTGTCTTCTGTCATATTTCCAGAAGGACCCAGGTTAGACATGCTGATAAAAATGGGCAGCATTGTGGCGATGGATTAAAATATAGAGTCTATTTGTTTTCATCTAAACAGCACTTATTATCTCCATTCAGTTGCTCGTTTGTTGCTCTGTGCCAGCTTGCAATATACATGCAATACTATGCCAGACACTTTTGGTCAAAAATGCTTTCAGATTTTGTCATCAGTTAAGTCTTCATTTTAGGTACCTACAGTTTAGTGAATTTAAACCACTTATTATCCTCAGCTTTAAACATTGCATCCAAAGAGTAATATTGGACTATCTCAATAAGGCTTATTATAAATAGTAATTATTTTCATTGATGGGAAGAGTGTTTCATGAAGGCAATTTAGTGACCTGCATCAGGACATGAGAAGGGTTAGCTAAAAGTTGGACAAAAATGATCAAATTCATCAATAAAATTGGCTGTTATATTATTCAATGTAAAATGTTTTTTAATGTATAATAATATTGCATTCTTCACACAGATGAGACACTTCTGATATGGGATCATATCTGTGATAAATTCCAACTGCTTGCTTTCCTAAAATTTCATTGATCATTAATAAAGTTAAAACTTATATTTTTGCTTCAATGCTCAAATATAAAATAAAATTATTCACTCTAATTCATAAAACTTAGGTTCTTATAGAGTAACAAAATGACTGAGCATTTTAGGAATTTGTTGACTACTTCACGGGAGCTACAGATCCTACTTTGCTTAATATATAAAGGAGGGAAGTAAAGGACATGAACAATAGTTGATATTATCAAATAAATGGTGACATTAGAATTTAAGTAAAGATCCCATCATACTGAATCTGCCATCCCCTTTTGAAACTAGAAGTGACTCTCATTTCGGAAGTAGACGTTTTTGGGTTTGCACATACAAGATAGGAAGATAAACATCATTGTTTCTGAAACAAAGTAAGTTATTTTTTTCTCTGGCCTGATGTCAAAAGGGTTCTGTCAGGAGGTGGAAAGATCATAGTATCTGTCTTCTGTTAGTTTTCAGTGTCTACATTTACACATAAAACTGTTATTTTGGGTACACTCATACTTAAGAGCAGTACAGAAGTTAACCTAAGTTGAATGGTAGTGGTAAAGTCAGCTGTTATTCCAAGTTCCAAAAACATCCAACAGAACCGCAAATGTTAACAAAAAGGTGGTCTAGTGATAATTGTTAAAAACATAGTAGAGGCTGTATTGTTGAGCCGTGAGATATCTATAGGTATCGTCTCAAAATGTCTTGTAGTGGAAGAGAAACACTAAAATCATCATGGACAAGTAGGAATTTATAGGAGAGGATCAGTGTGGGATCCTGAGTCTAGAAAATCCATAGGAAAATGTCGGGAGTAAGAGGGTATTCTGGCTATAGTGACCTGAGTGGAATCTTCTAAGGTAGGTCAATGTCATTAGATGTCACTTAGGGGATGGGAGAGGATGAAGATGTTCATGGTAAGGGAGATAAAAGATGTAAAGTTTTGCCTGAACTAACTTAGCCAGGCTCTTTCTAAAGCTGGATTTTATAAGGAAGCACATAGACAGGGCTAACAGAGGATTTAGATGACCAGTTCATGGTGGGTGAGACAAAGAATATTGTCACAAACACCATCTCTCTTTTTGTTGGTAGTCCAACCGGAATTCAGATTCCATTCTAGTGAATGTGTAGTTGACAATTACCTCTTTTAGAAACAACTTGGAATTATTTAAAAAATTTAGAGTCCCAAGTTAGCTTCCATGTCACATACCTGTAACCCAAGAATCAAGGACAATGAGATGGAAGAATCTCAAGTTCAAGGCCAGGCTAGCCCACACCATGAAATCGTTTCTCAAAAAGCCTACAGAAAAAAGTAACTTCCAACTCCAATTGCTGTAGATTTAGTTTAGATTCAGTCCAGACAATGTGTGGCCTAAGAATTTTACATTTTTAGCAACCATTCCTTATAGTTATTATATAGTAAGTTTTTGAACTATAGCATTCTTATATCAGGAAACTCCATGAGAAAGTCTGATATGTATATTTTAAAGCATAACTGATAATGCTTTGTACAAATACTTCTCATGTCAACAGTCATCTCTCTGTGATTCAGAAGTCTGGATGACAAAAGGAATAATTTGTCTACATGTTGAAAGATCATGGCCTTGGGGCTGAAAGTTCTGGGAAATAAATTTTAGCCTTAGCAGGAAAAGACAGAGGGAGAAAAAAACCTACAAACTTTGCAAAACAGATAAAATGAACAGAAATCTGTTCATTTTATCAATTTGAACAGTACTCTTCTGCCAGCCATTAGTTCCTGTGGTTTCTATTTAGAATTGTGTAATGGCCTCTCAATAGTCAAGTGATTTCCTAGTTATTTTAGGATTTCTATTTCTTTGGCATTTATCCTTATGGGCCTACTGAAAAAGTGAACAATAAAAGTAATCAATTGGGAACATTTTAATGAGGCAATCCAACCCAAAGCTTTGCATTCTACTATGGGTTCAAATTTGAGGAGGTTATAGTTACAAGCTTTACTTCACTAGGCCTAACCAAAGAAAAAAGATAAAAAAGAGAATTTCTGGTAATTTTTTTTGGTATTGTTTGGGTGTTGAATCCAGGACTTTGTATGCCCTAAGCAAGTGTTTTCCCACTGAACTATAACCCCAGCACAGAAAATAGGTTGCCTGTTGATAAAGAAGTCTGCAGTACAGCAGTCCTTGAGCAGGTAACTTTCCTAAGTTATTTATAATTTACAAACCAAAAGACTTTGGGAACAATGTAACTTTGGTAAAAGTTAAGGATCACTGGAACATTACAATTTAAGCACAAGCTGAAACCTGTGCCCTATTTTTACTGTTTCCCTGTGTGGCATGTGGCTTTCTAGAGTGCATAGTTCTTGTGAGACAGAGACACTAGGTAGAATTTGCTTACTATTTACTGGGGAAATGTGTACCTCCATGCTGAGGTAGAAGTTTTAAGATGGTAGGATAGTAGACATAAGTCTCCTGGTTGCTTCACACAGAACTCTTTCCAAAAGCAGTATGGTTCTATGATGACTGAAAACACCATAAGCTTTTAGAATTCTGATTTAATTAAGCCTTGCATTGAGATAATTCTCAACATTTTTGCACTGTACTTTTCACATAGAACCTCTGGGATCAAAGCACAAGCATTTATCAGCAGTGTCTTAGTTACAAAGGCAATTTAGAGAGTGTTGAAAGACTTTTGGTGGACAATAAAAGACAGCTTCAGACTTAAATGTGAGGGAACAAGATATTCACTACTGCCAAAATCCAAGTAATAGAGGGCAGGATGTCACTTTGAAAGTATTGTATTAAAAATATGAAGAATAAAGAGACATCTGTATAAAATTCCAAGTAAAAAGGCTTTATATGTAGTGTTTTAAGTTTTTAATTAGTTTCTTGTTCTGAAATAATTGTGCTTATGTCCTGAAGACATTTCTGTTTTCTGTGACTACTTCCTCCTAAAACTAAGCTGTTAACTTGAAGGGATACTTGGGAAGGGTATTTGACTTTTTTATGTTGGCCTTTTAAAACTTAAGGCTGCTAGGTCAAGAAAGCCAAATACTTTAGATTCTTATATGGTTGTATGTTCATAATTCTGATGCTGATAACATATTGTTCTATAGAATTAAATTGCTTAAAGTTGAATTCAAAATTATTTAAAATTTCTGCTTAGATGATAACACTATAAATACCATATATATCTTCCAAAGAGTTTAGTGTTAACAAAACAATCTCTAATCGTGGTACCTTGTATTTTACAAACAGTTTTAGGACTTTGATCAAATGTTAACTTGTAATCCAAATAGAAAAGGATGAAATGATGAGTTGGATAGGATAAAGTTTGTGAGTGAGTGTGTGTGTGTGTGTGTGTGTGTGTGTGTGTGTGTGTGTGTGTGTGTGAACTGGAGGATACCATCTTGAAGAATCTCATTATTTCTTTCTAGACAGGCTTAATCCCTAGGACCTGGGTTACACTGAGGAAGCTAGGCTGAATAGCAGGCAAGCCCCAGGAGCTCTCCTGCCTTGCTTTACTAACTGTGAGATTGCAAGTTTGTGCCAACATTTCTGACACTTTTACCTTGGTTCTGGGAATCAAATGCTACAAGGCAAGTCCATTCCTAATGAACCCATGCCTCTGCCTCCATGACTCAGCTTTAAAGAATTTTTTTTTTCTGGTTGTGATTGTAAGATATGAAGACATCATTCATCTATTTTTTTTTTTTTTACTGAGTTCTTGATGTAGGTAAGTTCTTGTTCTAATTGTACAGACAGGCACACTGATATGCAGTAGGCAATTTTCTAAGTTCACGTATTTAATAAACGGTTGAGCCAGGTTTTTAGCCTAAGAACAGCCATTGGTATTATTGAGCTAACATGTAGAACAGTGTAAGAAGGAGTGGCCACTGAAATTGAGAAAAGCTTGGAAAAGCAACACTAGGAGGAGAGAACCATGGCTAGCTCAGCCTGCTTTTCTAGAATTTAGGACAACCTGCTCAGGCCCTACACATAGTGGGCTGGGTCCTCTCATATCACTAATAAGGAAAGGCTTGTACAGGCTTGACTACAGCCTAGTTGTATGGAGGCATTTTCTCTATGGAGACTTTCTCTTCTCCAGTGACTCTAGCCCGTGTCATGTTGACAAAAATTAGCCAGCCTACTCAAACAACCTCTATCTTACTTTTTAGCATTTCTCACTGATCCTGGAGCTTACTGATTAAACTAGACTGGCAGCTAGTGATCCTCAGGGCTTGCACCATGCCCAATTTTTATGTGGAGATTCAAGTTCAGGACCACCTCTTGCTCATACAGCAAGCACTTTCTTCTGGATGGCCATCTCTATAGATCATGTTTCTTAAGATATCTATGCATCAATTAAAGTTTTGCATGTCTAGGTTTATTGCAATCAACATGGTAGAATAGCTTTATTTTAGCTCTTGGTAAAATAAATGCTGATTGTTAACAAATGAATTACCTTATTTTCTGGCTTGCAATGTGGGGACTTCTTAGATATTCTGTATACGTAGTTTTATAAGAAAGCTCAGGGATCTTGTGGCAGATAAAATCTTGGTAAGGGAGATCAATCAAATGATTATTAGTAAACACTGGAAGCTGTCTCATTTCAGGAAGCGACATTGTCCCCCCCACTTGATCAGATGGTAAACTGTCCAATGAAGATCATGTCCTTTCCTGTCTTTTTCTATCTACTCTTATCAGTCAAAGTGCAATTTGAGTAGAGCCATGTTGGATGTTCCTGTCACATGTTCTGATGAATGAGCATACTGCTGTTGTCATGCAGCTTTTTAAAAGAAGCACCATGATATCCTGTGGGGAAATAAGCAATGTTTTGATTGCAAATAGACTGTTCATGGAGGGGCTGCCCATGGTTGCACATGTTGCTTAGGCATGCAGCCAGCCTGGGAGTGATTGATGGGTACTCTGTTCCCTCCAGGTGCGCATTCACTTGAGCTGAGAAGAGAATGAAGGGCACCTTTGGGAGAGGAGGGGCTATGGTAATCATTTCATCTTTCTTCTGCTCAATGCACACTCATTCATGAAGGATATATGAAAGCCCACTCTTGAAGCAACTATCCTAGAGCATTATACCACATTGTTGGTTCAATTTGGACATTTCTAGTACTGTTTTACAGCGACGATGATTGACTCTGGCATATAGCCTGATTGCATGCTTCTGTTAACCTGAAAGTATTTAGGAAGGATCAGAGAATAAGGTTTCAGTGGGTGATGTTACTGGGGGATACACAAATGAGAAGACGCCATACTGGCTTTTGAATTTACGGTCTTAATTCATGGTCGTAGAAGAGAAGCTATGCTTTTCACCATTAAAGTTTGCCCGTTTCCCTACTTGCTAGTTAGACTTGATTTAGTTACTTTGAACTTGTTCAGTTCTTCTCTTTTTCATTTCTTTGATAATTTTTAGAGATTGTCTAAGATACTCACCGTTAGGTATCATGAAGGCCACACTGCCATTCAAACAGTGTGCTGTCTGTCCTTTTGGCTTCCTTTGTTTTTTTTTTTTGTTTGTTTTTTTTTGTTTTGTTTTTTGTTTTTTTTCCTGATTTTATTGAACCATAGAACACCTCTTGCATCCTTTGAGCTCTGAGGTCAGCATCTGGAGGTGCTTTTTGTGTATGTAAACTGGGCTAGGTCTCTAGGCTGGATCTATACCATACCTCATGCCCAAACTCTGGCTGCCTTACATGGACACACTCTCTAAATACTCTCTTATTTTTTTTCCTCAGGGATATTCAGGAATTTTTGGTTGCTTCTGATGCAAAAAGTGGATGCTGAACCTCTAAGAAGCATCCTCAGGGGGTCTGAAGAGATGGCTCAGGGCTAAGAAAAATGACTGCTGTTCCAGAGGACCCAGGTTCAGTTCCCATACTCACCACACCACACACACACACACACACACACACACACACACACACACACACACACACACACACACACACACGTTAAAAAGAAGCATTCCCTGGTTTATATCTTCAGGACCTTCCCAACTCCGGTGGCTTTTATGCTACACTGCTCTGAAGCCATATTGAATGAGCAGTTTTCTTAAGAGCCCGCAGTGCACTCTGACTGTACCTTGAGAAACAAAGCATCAGATCCTTTCTCTAAGTGTTTGGCATGTCGTCAAATCTAGGAAGGGCAAATATATATACAACATTCATTATGTGCCACATTAGTATGCTCCAATATACTCAGCCTCTTTCAAGAACAGCATCCAGCTATAAAGTATTCATTTTTTTTTACTACATACATTTGAAAAAATGGGTTGACTCTTCCCATTTTCATCCCCCCTGTGTGTGTGTGTGTGTGTGTGTGTGTGTGTGTGTGTGTGAGAGAGAGAGAGAGAGAGAGAGAGAGAGAGAGAGAGAGAGAGAGAGAGAGAGAGAGAGAGAGAGAGAGAGGCATGTGGGGGGGGGCAGAGAAGATCTCAGCTATGTTCTTCTATAGCTCTTTATCTTATGAATCAGATTATGCTGACATTCACTCTCCTAGACATAAATGTATCTGCTGAAGCTACCTTGCCATTTTCTGTGTAATTCTGTCTTCATCCTGAATGAGGTTAACCAAACACATCTTGAATATATTCCATGAAGGACAAGTTTCCACACAAGGGTTTTATGTGCATACAGTCTTTAAAAACTGCTTATAATGTGCAAGTTTGAAAGAAATTTATTACATAGTACTAAGAATATCAATTTTTCAAAATACCTATCTGTGTATTCTCCTTTGATACCAGTTCAACGAATTAACAATACAAAATGGGCCAGTAGGTCTTCACAGACTACTGGAACCAGTTGTGGATATCTTTTGTCACAATGCTTTTGTAGCAAATAAATTAATTTGCTGAATAGATGTTATATACAACAGGAGAGAAATGAGGGTAAAGCAAATTACTGCCTGGGAACTTTGAATGATTTTTGGATTTTTTGTAAACTAAAGCTGAATACCACGAGACAAATAAGTACAGTGGAAATTCTGAAAGTCTGTGATAAATTTAAATCATATTGGTGACCATACCAGAAACTCAGAAAACTCCAACGTTCACCATTTTCCTCACCAACGATACCAGAAGCATTTTGATGGGAATTTCTTCAGCTTTTGACCTTTGTAATGCTGATAAGCTGCCAAGGTGCATTATCTATTATCTAAGGGTGAATTATCAGCTTTGGATTTTTATTTCCTCAGGTCACCAAAAGGTTCAATTATAGCACATTGCTAAGGGGTTAATTTTCAATCCAATAAGTGGTTAGAAGGCTAGTGTTAAGAGTAATAAAAAGCCTTTATAACTGCTAAAAATCTTTCCACATGAATAATCTTCTTTTACATTTCCTATGTACTCAAAAGAAATGGCAATTTCCTAGTTCAGTCTGGGTAGAGTGATAGGTAAAGGCTAGGTGATCAGGCTGGTGAGCCTCTTGTAAAAGGAACTGTCCTGTTCCACCAATGCTGTCTGCCACACACAAACAACACTAATAACTCCTGCCAAAGCAGCCCTCTGAAGTCCTGAGTGTTGACACACCCCAATGTTCTCTAGGT
This sequence comes from Phyllotis vaccarum, assembly GCA_033318265.1. Classification (NCBI taxonomy): domain Eukaryota; kingdom Metazoa; phylum Chordata; class Mammalia; order Rodentia; family Cricetidae; genus Phyllotis; species Phyllotis vaccarum. The sequence continues at coordinate 17,668,591 of JARWLC010000007.1, forward strand.
ATTACAGCTTCATTGTCCAATTTCAGTCTTTATCAAATATGGTACCTTGATTCAAAGGTGCGTGTCTATGTCACCAATTTGTGGTAAGCTGCTGCACTTCCCTAAACAATGTGGTATTTTATATGGAAATTATTAAACAGCTGTGATTATTTTAGAATCAGAAGTGGTATGATTCACCAGCTACTGTTTGTTGATGCTGCGTTTATGCTGAGTCTGGCCTTGTATGGAGACTAAAACAATCCATTCGCCTACCAAACATCTGATGTTTCTTATTCCGTGCTGCAACCCAGAACTACTCATCTTTTCTGGCTGAAAGAACAACATAATTATATGTATGTCTGTATCAACAGATCTGTCTGTTTGTCTGTCTTGTCTGTCTATTTATATCTTATATCTATCCACCCATTTATCTACATATATATCTATTCTCCATCCAGTCATCCATCTATCCATCACCTATATATGTATTTATCATATCATATACATATCATATTCTCTATTCTATCATCGATCTAACATCTATTTATCTATTGATTATCTATCTATCTATCTATCTATCTATCTATCTATCTATCTATCTATCTATCTATCCAACCATCTGTGTCTCCTTGCTGTATAGATCAGAAACAATGTTAAGATGTAAATACTTGAGCGGCCTTTTTTTTTTTTTTTTTTTTTTTTTTTTTTGCAGTGAGCAGTGTATTCTTTTCCCATTTCATATGAATCCTTTGGTGTTTCGCCTGAACAATGGTGCTCTCTGTAATTCATTATCTTTCATCCATCAATCATTTTTCTTTGTTTGTGCCAGGACTTAAAACGGGAGTAAAGACGATGCAATTATATAATAAAATTAGTTCCACAATTAGTAAGGTTTTAGGTTTCTTTCCTGTTCTATTAGGCCATTCACATTTTAAAGGACATTAAAAATTTTATAAGAACTTATATTTAATTTTACAATTAAGCTTCATCTTCATTTCTTTCTATTTTATGCATGAATTCACAATATCATTTCAACATACTATGTTTTGTATTTTTCAGATTGCATAATAGAGCTCATGTAGAATGAGGGTTCAATTGCTCTTCCTGAGAAATCAAAATTCTTGTTTTGCCACAAGGTTGCTATGGAATTCAGGCTAGCCTCACAGTCTTCTGGATTTAGCTTCCCAAGTTCTGGGATTACAGGTATATACCACTGTTTTCACGAGAAATTAGGAAAATATATTTCTATGATAGCAAAACTTATTTAATTTATTATGGTAAGGCATATTTCTATGTTTAATTTTAATAATTGACTTCCCACTTTTAATTTTTCAATGAAATTATCTTGTCTGACACAATCACTTTGTGTTAATGTTCTTGAGAATGGTATCGGTCCCTATTTAAATATTAGTCTATAATTAGAAATCAGTTCTTTGATAACCACTGGGAACTTTAGGGCAATACTGTCGCACTATTTTTTAATGTCCCTGTGTTTACTTACAAATATTTGATAAAACATATTTGAAATAAAGTACAAAATATTACTAATATCACATACTCTTGGCCATCATATTTATCATCATTTATTTTATTTGATTTTAGTCACAACAGCAGTACACTGCAATACTCTGCATGTGGGATAAATAAATTATCAGACCTAAGATAAAAATAAATTTCCCCATGTAACAATAATACTTCCAAAAACAGGAAAACGTCATAATTAACTTTATAACATCTTTTAAAATATTTTTTCTAATCATTTACAAATACAATTATAATATGCGAGCATGTGCCTGCATGCTTTGCTAATGCTGTAGAATGCACATCACTCATATAATTGCTTAAAAAAAAACTCATCAGTGTGCCTTGCCTTAGAGTTTGTTCCATTCAAAATAAACACGGAAATCTTGAGAAGACAACCTAACTGAGTCTCTGCTTCAGTTCCCTTATATGTGTAACGGGAGTAACAATAGTGTCTACTTTGTTGTATTATTGTAGCACAATGCTAGTTAATGTCTACAGAATCCCCAGAACAGCTCTATTTTAACACTGTTCCAGTCTTTAAGTCCACTCTGATCTTGTGAGATGCTGCAGAGTATTTCAGCATGGTTCTAGTATTTTTTTTCCCCTAGAAACATCTCTATTGATCACTTTGAAGCAAGGCTTAGAATTCCCTGCAGTTGGCTCAAATAAGCAATAAAGTTGTAGATTTTTAAATAATTTATCTGGTCTTTTTCATCGACCAGAAACACATCTTTCATTTAACGCGCTAAATTCTCTTCTTAAGTGCCGTGCTGTGGTCTGGTTAGGAAACTGGCTCCCTTATTCCTTTCCTGACAGTTTAGCTTATACTGTTGGGATCTAAAAAAGGGAAAGGTGTTGGGAACTGGCGGTGTCTACTGGACCATTCATGATTTCTACAGAGGGATGAGCCTTCAGGGACTCTGTATTGGTCCTCAGTGTGTTGTTGGTCAATCTGTTCTTTGGAGATGATACTGGATTCTCGTTTGGCCACGAGTTACTTATTTAAAGTGATATGCCTCCAGGAGTCTTTTTTAAAAATCTAGATTCTAAAGCCTCTCCTTTCCTCTTTATTCTTTCAGATCCTCTGTGTGGCGACCCTGAGGACTTGGATAATTTCAGGATCCCCATTTGTTTCTCAACCCTGGGATGCCACGGCATCAATTCTCCACTATTGATCATCTGTGACCATTGTTAAGTTAATCCTTTACTTCTCTGGAGATCCGTCCATGTTTGGGCTGCGTTTTGGATGCAAATAAAGGAACTGCTCTGATACTTGTGTTTTTATTCTTCATTTCCCTTCACTACCTAGAAGTGGTGAATTTGGGCCCTCGCTTCCTTTATGCCACATCTCTTCCGTTCTCTAAGCTCTTGCAATGGTAATAGAAAGATAGAAATGATAATATAAAGTAACTAACCTTTTAGGGACATGAATGGCTGCTATATAATTTCAATCTTCTCGGCTGGATCACGAGAAATTAACAACGTTTAAGGTACAGAAAGTCCTTTCTCCCTGGACATGTTTGATTATTTAGAACTATTGTCTACTGGTAAAACCCTTGGTAAACTAGAAGAGAAACATAAACTGTTTTAAGCTTATTTTTCAATGATAACAATCCTAAACTAGTTCAAATAAATGAGTGTGCAGGTGGTCAAGGCCAGTAAGACTAGTTTCAAAACAGAAAGGAACAGTAATTCACTTAAGTGTTGTTTGCATGGATTCATTGATTGCACAATACACATATACACATTTATGATTTTGTGCACACATTTTTGTATCTCTTTAAGTTACATATTGAGAAGTACAATGACCATAAGATATGCATATTTGATATTTTACTATATAATGACTAATTGTACTAGACCATTTTAATTTCATTTTATTTGTGTGTGTGTGTGTGTGTGTGTGTGTGTGTGTGTGTGTGTGTGTGTGTGTATGTGTGTTATACTTGTGGAGGTCAGAGGGCAGCAATGGGCTCCTGTTCTCTCTTTCCATCATGTGGGTCCCAGGGATCAATTTAGGGTGCTTAGGATTGGTGACAGGGACTTTGACCCACTGAGCTAGCTCATCAGTTGTGCTAGACCACTTTGATACTCTATACATTTCAAAGAGAGCATAGCATTGCTGACTAATGTTACACATTTCATATAATGTATTCATTCAGAAGTCTCTGGCCAGCTCTCCATAACTGTGATTGTCATTCCCATTTTGCATATAAACAAAAAGAGGTCTGAAGAATTAAAGAAACTAGTTTGGGAACCATTTCAAACAAAGCATAAGAGTTTTTACTAATTCTTGTTCATACTGGAAACATGTTGTCACTTTTAGTAAATTCTAATATTGTTGACTTCCTATCTTCTTCACAATTTAATAATCTAGAATAAAAGTAGAAGATTATATTGTAACTAATGTCCTCTGTTAAACCATTTAAATAGTTATTTAATGGTCAAGGGCAGATTGTTGGCCACACGTCCTTTTGGCCCACAGCCATTAAGTACACAGGAAAAAGGCACAAAACTCAGTTGAATTGGGTGTGAGATCAGTTTCAGCACTATGACCGTGAGGCCCCAGGCATTGCTCTGAGACTGAAATCTTCAGGGGTGTACTCTGGGCAGAGGAACCCACACTGTTTGAAGCCAGCCTCATGCACTACTACAGGATTTTTTTTTTTTTTTAAACTGAGATTGACATAAGCCAATTCGTCAGGTCAGAAAAAGAGAAAAAACTCTTTGGAATGAGTTGATATTGAAGAATCTCTCTTTTCGAGTCTGTCCCCTGGTCAATCAAGCTCCCTCAACTGTTGAAATGCACCTACTGTAGCCCAGAGTATTCCCTATTTGCACCAACTGGCTCCAGCCTGAGGCACATCTCTGGCTGTTCTTTTCTATCTATAAGTTACAGCGCTGGCCTCGCAGGCAGAACATCCTGTTCAGCAGTCGCAACTCGTTATCAGCTTTATCCAGAATAACAAACAGAACAAACACGTTTTGCAAGGGTTTTCCCTCCTCTTCTGTAGAGAAGCTGGCATGAAGCAATCAGTGAAATGCTGATTGATCAGTGTGCTGACTTAGAGAAGTCCAAGGCCACATGAGTAGGCTAACCCCTTAAAAAGAAAAGAGAAATTCTCTTAAAACTTTATATGAACTGATATTTCTGTGAAGTTCAATTTTGTCCAAAAGAGAAATACATATTTTTTGCTTCATTTATTATTATAATTTACTGTTGTAGATTGCCTCGTAATAAATATCATGGCAGTTAGTTAGAGAAATCTTAGTATGTGGCCAGTGTTATTTGAACAGAGAGAGGTGGAATTGTGTGATACAAACTGTACAAAGACAAGAGATTGTTAGTGAACTCCCTTACTCGTGTCCTACCAACTCCCACAGGCATGCCCTGACATTTTACTAAAAGCGGAGCCATCACTAAAATCCAAACATTTTTATTCTCTTGCCCCTTCCCCTGGTTTTTTGAACTCATGTATTCAGTGCATGGTTCTTTTACACTGCTTAAACAGTTCTTTGAGCATACTTTTGTGTGCTGGGGGAAGGGTGTGTGTGTGTGTGTGTGTGTGTGTGTGTGTGTGTGTGTGTGTGTAAGCCAGATTCTGATGCTGAGATCTCTTTGGCTTCTACTTTGCTTTTTAAGACCGAGTCTTTCACTGAATTTGTAGATCACGTACATGGCACGACTATATGTGCTCAGCTTGTATCAAGGAGTCTCCTGTCTCTGACTTTCCAGTGCTGAGATTTTAGGTCAGTACCACAGTCTTGTTGTTGTTATTGCTTTATTTTATCTCTTGAGATAGAATTTCTTAGCTTAGCCTTGGCTGTCCTGGTACTAGCGCTATAGACCAGGCTGTTCCTGAACTCACAGATTTGCTTGCCTCTGCCTCACTAGTGCTTGGATTATAGGTTGTACCACCACGGCCTGGCTGCCATTTATTTTTAAAAAATTATTTTTTTCATGATAGTGATGGGGATCCAAACTCTGGTCCTCATGTTTGGATGGCAAGCCCTTTATGGACGGAGACATCTCACCCTTGAGAATCATCTCCACCTACACCTCTCCTATCCCACACTCCCCCTACAGCCAGGCAATGCTATTGCCAGTTACTCATTGGTGAATGATATGCCATTGGCGAGGCTGCACACATGCCTTGGAAAACAGCTGAAGAAGATCATGCTCTTGGATATTCGGATGTCACTATAAATTCGTAATTACCATCTCAGATGAAAATTTGATGCTATTGAGTCTTGCTGTCTTACTGTTAGGAGATCTGACCCTAACTTTCTAATGAGTTCTCTCTCTCTCTCTCTCCCCGCTTGCTTCCCTCCTTCCTTCCTTCCTTCCTTCCTTCCTTCCTTCCTTCCTTCCTTCCTTCCCTCCCTCTCTTCCTCTCTTCTTTCTTTCTTTCTTTCTTTCTTTCTTTCTTTCTTTCTTTCTTTCTTTCTTTCTTTCTTCTCTCTCTCTCTCTCTCTCTCTCTCTCTCTCTCTCTTTCTTTCTTAACTGTTTGAGAATTTCATGTATGTGTCTAATATGTTTTGATCTGGTCTGTTCCAATTCTCTTCCCTCCAATTCCTCCTCTATCTTCCCATCACTATTCCCTCCCAATGTCTTTTTTTTTTTTTTTTAATATACTTACTGAGTTTTCTTAGTGTGGCCAGTTATGAGCATAAGTACAGAGTCACCCACTGGGTCACAGGAAGCCTATCAGAGGCCATATCCTTCAAAGGAGTTTCTTAAACCTTTCAACCTTCAATGGAAAACTACTTCATTAAAAAGCAGAAGCCATAAGGTGATCATGCTGTCTTCTTTCCCTACTGAGTTTATCAACTTCCAATGAGGAACAGTCATCTACTCCCTCAGCCCTCCAGTTATACTGGCAGAAATACTCCCAACTCACTCACTTTCCATTCTCCTCACATTCCCCTCTACCAGTCTTCCTCTGAGTCTTCACTCTTTGGTTATGTCGCTTCTCTCTTACAACTCCAAATATGTCCCATTACCTTTTATCTCAACCCCCCCCCCCCCCGTCTGCCCAACCAAGTCAAACTGAATGAAAACAAGGGGGAACAAGAAAGCTCGCAACAAATAAAACCTGCCTGACCGTATTCATTTGTGCATTTGTGTGTGTGTGAGTGTGTGCATGTGCATACGCGTGTACGTGTTTACTCATTCATCTGCTTGCTCCTGACTTCTACCTCCACCGATTAACTTGAATATGTGACTAATCACAAGGTATGTCTAGCCTTGGCTTAGCCTATAGAGGATGGATTTGGAGCATAGACCACAGGGAAGGGTTGCCATATGGTGGAAGAGTTTGGTCTTTCTTGCCTTTGGGATGGAAAAAAGAAACACTTTTCTAGAGAAAAAGAGCCATCGGGGAGTATTCAGCAGTCAGTATTCATGGCGACTTGGAGATGAGTTCATTGGCTCAGTAAAGAAATCTGTGCAAGGTACCCAGGCAGGACTGTCACAGCTGGCTTCTTACATGAACTCACCTTACAGCAAGCAGTGTGTCACTACACAGCCCTCCTTGATCCTTTCTAATAGTTCATAATATAAATAAAACAAGTTCACTTTCCAAGTTAAAATCCTTAAGTGCCTTTTTAATATACTATGATTGATAAATTAGCCTCATAACTATGTCCCTTCAGCCTGTCTAGGAGATGAGATCTGACCTCTCTCTAGTATGTCCTGATAATTTTCTTTGCCATCCTTCTATTCCATCAAACAGTACCTGGAACGAGCCATCAGGTTTCAGTTTAAACCCTTTACACATGGTTTTCCTTCTTGTTGGAATGGCTTCTTTTCCATAGTACCCACTTACTATGTACCACCCCATTTCATCTGCCTCTAGCCACTCAGATAAAATTTGTTTCTACTACTATTTTCTATCACAACACTCTACTTTTCCTTGAAGTATTTACTATCAAATATAATATGGGGTGTGATTACTGAACTCTTGTAATACACTGCTATCCCCACATAATACTCTTTCCTGTTACTGTAACAAAATATCAGAGGTAGCTTATGATGAAACCATTTTCCTAATGGTTCAGCAGGCTTAAGAGCATAGCATTGGTCTGGATTCTGTTGAGGAGCACATGGGAGACAAAAGAGAGGACCATACGGTAATTCAAGAATCAGGGATGTAGGGAGAGGCTAGCAGCAGCCTTTTTCTAAGCTGAATCTCTTATAGGTTAAGCTAAAATTGTAACATTGTAGATCAGGTTTCTAAAGTATGAAATGTGGAGAAATATACTCAAATCGTATGAAGTTCTGTGTCTGACCTCCAAGGTTTGTGATCTTACAGGCCAAACAATTTTTCTTATTTGTACTAACCATAGTCCTCAAAGTCTTATCCATTTGCATACCATTCAAAGGTACAAGTTTAGTGTCTCATCTGGGGCTCAAAAAACACCCTATTTTTTCACCAACCTTCGTAAAATGCAAAACCCAGTTATATACTTCCAAGTGGAGGCAATGTGATGGGAACAGGAATGTCTATTCTAATAGGGGTACATGGGTGGAGAAAAGGGTGTAAAATTGCCTCAGAAGACAGAAGAAACCCAGCAGAGCAGATTGAAAATTCTTAAGACTGCAATTGAATACCCTATCATAAAGATTGGGTCTACAGGGCCTTGTGAAGCCCTTCCTCTATGGCTTTCCTGCTTGCAAAGTGTTTTATGACTGGAGCCTATAGTAGGTTGATGATGACGCTTGCTCTTATTCTAGTGTCTCCACGGTCATGACTCCACTATGCATGACCACATTGGGGAGCCTCTGCAGGAGCTTTGGGCCCATGGTAGCTTCTACCTGCCCATCGAGGCTTTCCTTTGATGCTAAAATACAAGCTGGCATGCCCTTATGACACTTGCCTTTTCAACCTGAAAAATCAGCACTTACATGGATACCCCCATCATCTGTTACTCAACAAATGCCCGGGGCTGTTGGAACTATTGGTACGTAGAACATTTTGTTGAAAACCCAGAAGATATATCTGCAGGTAGTTCTGGATTGTGAGCCTATGGAGGGTGCTTGAAGGCCATTTCTAGAAACGATTGTGCCTTGGACCTAGCATTGAAGTGGAACCTTGAAGAATTTGGAATTGCACATGAGACCTTTTCCAATTGTTCTGAGGGAAGCTAATGACCTCCACTTTCTTTAGTACATAGATTGATGAGCTGACCATGCTTTTATTCTCCTGAACTTGCCATTTTTCCTCTTTCCTTGGTCAGGCTATGAAATCTTCAGTTGTTTCTCCTCTGTTTTCTCTTGCTTCTGGTACTCAGTTAACTAAACACGGTCAGTAATACTCATGCTGATATCAAGTGCTTTGTTGCCAATTATGTTAGAAAAAGTACTCTATTGCTTTTAAGCTTGTCCTTCGCTCCAAAGTCTTTGGGCATGGTTATAATGCAGCCAAGTTATTTTTCAATAGGGCTAATAAGTCTAACTTGTTCATTCCTTTTAAATTGGATCCTTTCTATGAGCTGAGCTCTGTTCCAGGTTTCCATCTTTCAAGTCTTCTACCAAGAATCCCTGTATGGCCTTTTCTAGTCTTCTCTGCTAGACTTTTCCAACCACTTCTCATCACATTGTTCCATAACCAATTCCAGATTTTTCAGGTGTAGTAACAATGAGCCCTTACTGCACAGCACCCATTTTCTATATAACTTGTTTTTCTGTTACTGAAATGAAATACTCAGGACTGAATACTTTATTACAAAGGACATTTATTTGGCTCAGTTTTAGAGATGGATGGCCACAGCATTGGCTCTGGTGATTTTCCTACAGTGGTTTTATTATGAAGGGATGCAGGATGAGACAGGAAACCACAGCTCAGGCGAGGCCAGGAAGCTTCTTCTCCTCAGTGTCACTTGTTAAGGACCGCACTGCTCCCAGCATTGTCCTACCTATCGGGGATAAGCTTACAACACGTGAGCCTTCCGGGGCTATACTCAAACCGTGTCTGATCGCAGCACCCTGATTTACTTATATTTGTAAATGCCATGAGGTGGGAGGTGGACCTTTGTATAATGGAATATCTGGTACATAGTAAAGGCTACTCAGCTTTCTTGTGGATCAGTGAATGGATGAATGGAAGATGAGATTGAATGAGTTAGACAAACTAAGGGATCAAAAATATTTATCTTCACTGATTATTCCTTAACAAGTCTATGAAGGAGTTCAATCTTCTACACAATCTGTAGATTCTACACATAAATTGTGAGGTTTTATCAGATTGGTTTTTCTTGAGATGGGGAAACAGCTCAGTGGTAATGCACTGGATCTATCATGTGGGAAATGCTAGAGTCATTCCTTAGCAACTCAAAAAATTAGTGTTTTCTCCCAAGATCACAGAATGTGACAGACATTATCTTGGCAGCTTATGTATCTCTGCCATGTTTGGTCATTGATTTATTGAGATTCTAGAAAAGCTAGGAACTATGCTGATGAATTGATTTGGCTAAGAGTAGAGTGGAGTTCCAAGAGAGCTAGGGGGTAGGGCTAGCCTCTCCTTTTTGACTAGCGTACTATACTCGCTTACTTGTTAGTAGTCAAAGAAAGCCTCTTGGGGCTGACTTTCTATTGGATTTGCGATGCTGGCAGTTCTCTTCTGAAATGTGTGACTGCAGCTTTTCCTCCTTTATACATCACCTTATGCCACTGACTATTTTTCCATGATCTTTCTCAGTGTTCTTATCAGAAGGTGATAAATCCAAAAATCAAATAGCTCAACCATGATAAGGAAATGAATCCATCCTCAGGTTTGGGCTTTATTGATGACTTGTATAAGTACTTGGTTATGCTTTTAGCCCTCATTGTAATAAACATTTAATATAAAATACTTTAAACTCTACTGAACACCAAAATGTAAAGATTTCAAAGGGAGATTAATAGAAACCAGGACGCCTTGCTTCCTGTAAGAGAAACACTTATGCATATTATATTTAATTAATTATCACTTATACATGTAAATGTTAATTAAAACATTTTAGGGGCATAAAAATGTTAATATCCAACCCCATTTAATTAGAATTCTTATATTAGTATGAGAACATACATATTCCTTAAAGTGAAAAATTTTTTATCAGGTTTGAGATAGAGTTGCTCTAGCAGATTTTTGCTTGTTAAATCATTCTGAAGCATACTTAATGTGCAAGTCAATACTTGTCATTTAATAGTGACCTTCTGTAGGGCATTTGTGAGCATTTTTACTAAAGAAATATGCTAATATTGGAATTTTTTATTGGATAAGTGTTGGGCAGATCCCCTCCTATAGTAATTGTAGGTCAGGTGATCCGGCAAGGCCTCTGATCCTAGTGGCACCTGCAATACAGCTTGTCTCTTGGACTTTGTCATTTCTTTTCTCCAGATGAGATAAGGGAAGGTGTCTCATCTTAGGTCTGGAAGAAACACGGAGCCCAGTATCAAGGTAGTAGAGTAGTTATTTTCCCAGACATAGCCCAGAGTTTCCAGCCTGAAGAAAAAGATTAATCCGCTTTTAAAAAGGACTGTCCTAACTTGGGCCTGGACATGGCAGTCTTGTTTCCAGCCATCTTGAGGCTAAGCTTTAACAGTCAAAAATTTGCTTGCTTTGATTTTGATGTGGCCCAACTTTTCTTAGCTGCTCACATTCAAGATTTGGAGAAGAAGGAACAGTGGTGAGCTGAGTACTTCATTAGATTCTCATGAGGAGTTCTTGAGAAAATTGATTATTACTGAGCTTACAAATTCTTATAACTTTAATATAACTTTGGTATGAACCTTTACATTTCTCTATGTTTTTTAGTCATTATATTGTGGTGTATTTGTTGGGTGGGATAAGCACTGAAGATTTATTTTTTTAATGAGGATTTGGGGTTTTACTTAAAGATTTGCTGCTTTTTAAATGTTTTGACTTATATGTTTCTAGCATTGAGTATAAATCTAGATTCATGCTAACATATTTTATCTTGGACTTATCTTGTATACATTTCAGAAAACATCTGTTTTTTAAATTACTCATATAAGATTTCATTTTATACACTGTCTTTTAGTTCTGCATATGCTAAAAGTATAACTTCTTAAGTATTGATAATCAGTATGTTCAGCCACAAATGTCTCCTTACAAAATCTGATTCTCTCTATTTTTTTCCTGAGAATTTGTAGGATCTGAGGGGCTTCCTAAGGTGTGGGTCAACTCCTTTAGGATATGAAAGATGATGCAGGGGCTTTTGATTTTGTGAAGTGTACAGACATGTGCCCACACTTGCTGGAGAGGACTATTGATTTGTTTGTGATCCTTGGTTGTTGGGAGTCTTCAGCTACTCAGGTTTACAGTTCCCGTTGTCTTTCTTTATTGCTCAGGTGACAGCAGAGAGACAGCAGCGTCTGTTTCTAAGAATGCACTGTAAAGGCTCTCTGAGTGTGAGCTTTTGCAGGGTCAAGCCTATCTTCCTTTCTTATTTTTATTCTCAGAATTTTTAGCACCGCTCTTGGCCTATAAGGGACTTTTAGTCAACATTGAAGGAAGGGGGGATTAAGGATTACCCCTCATGGCCCATCAGAAGTGATACTTGCTATCATTTCCTATTTGTTGATGCTAAATAGGAACAAGGAAAAGGTTAACTTAGGATCACACAAACAAAATGAAGAAGAAATGAGACCAAAACCTTGGAAAATCAAACGCACTGCGTTTCTTAGTCTGGCTTGCTCAGGATAGTAATGCTAGCGTCGGAAACAATGTTATAATGAGGTGACTGATATAAACAAGATGTTCATGAAGAACATGTCTCGGAAAAAAGAGCAGGATTTTTTGTAGGAATTTGAGAATTTGATAGGATACAGCAAACAGAGAAAGTTCACTATCATTTACCTTCAGATTTCCTCACAGGGCAAAGCATTGCATTAATTCATGTTGGCTAAGCGAGTCACAGCCTGCTTTGTTTGCTTTTCCTCGGTCAATTCCATTTTGTACAGAGAAAACTTTAGTAAACACGAGTTGGATGGTTTTTGACACAGTGAGTGTCGAGCCACTGTGAACACCGAGTTATGTATTTTATATTTATTATCTTATAATCATGGGATTTTTCTTGGGCCCTTTTCTTCTTTTGGCTTGGTCTGCCACGCTCTAAGAATTTTCTCTGAGGAATTTTGTGTGGCGAGAAGAGAAAACTATCACCCAGAATCTTGAGTACTAGAACAGATTAGAGTCCAGCTAGATGTCTTAGTGAAGGCAAGTGAAAGAATTTACAGAACTGGACCCTCCCCTGCCCTAGTCTCTGCCAGCAACCGGACTTAACAACCATGCCCAAGAGCCATTTTAACTTGTCACCGTCCCTGGAATATGAGCCCAGATTCTACTTACAAACTCTAAGAGCTGAAAAATAACCACCTAAAGTAATAATGCGAAATGACTATATTTGCTCCTTTTTATTATATTAATCATTTAGTTCAGAGTAAACATTATTTAGAAAAAGATTTCCTCTTTAAAACATGGACTTTATTATGGCCTCATAGTTAATTAGCTACAAATGCAATTTGTATTTGTACACAATTTAGAACTTCATTTTGAGATATTAAAAGTGTTTATTTCCATGCTTGCATTCTTGTTTCTCAGGTTACAATAATGTTTTAATTTTTTGTTGTTAAGAAACATTGTGCTATATCTTTACAGTAAGTAACTGCCTTGTATATTGAAAAGGAAACTATAATAGAAGTTTTTTTTTTACAACCTAATGGGCAACAAATCTTTTGTTATATGTTCAAAGTACAACTGAAATGTTTTGATTCACTTGTGAATAAAAACTACAGTTCTGAAAAGTGCATGGCCAAGGCACTGAGTTTTTATTATAACTCGTTTTCCAGGCTTGTCCCCTAAAGAGCAAAAGAGGGAAGCAATGAAGTGTCAAGAAAAAATTTTATTGTTTGTCTTTTACTTAAAGATTTGTCTATGAGTCAGGCTGTCTCCAGGATGTACTGGTGTATGTGTTTCAGATTTAGAGTTGAGCTTATCCATCTCTGAGAGGCTCCTCAGTTTCTATGAGAGTAACAGTGTTTTTTTTTTACCTGGAACATTGCGTTCTTATATCACAAGCCTGTTCCCCAAAAGTCCTTCATTTATCTTTGATTTAAATGTACATGGATTTTAAGAAGAGAAATGTTAGCAAGTGAGTCAACTACAGATGAACTAACCAATAGTAGAAAATAGGCAATAGTAGAAAACCAGATACAGCAGTGACTTTCTAAATTCATTTAAATTTTTAAGAAAGCATTCGCCATTGTTAGTATAATTCTTGTTCATATTTGAAAAGCTTTTCTTTTTCCAAGCAACATTAATGGACCATCTAGACTAATGCAGTGCTAGTTAGACTTCAATCACACCATTTTCCCTCTCTTTAAAACATGTCTCATCATTTTTTTTTAAATGACTGTCTAGAGTTCAACCACAGCATGTCATTACAGTCCTCTATTGTTTTTTTGAAGCAGGGTCTACTGCAGCACAGCTGGCCATAAACTTCCTATGCAGCAAAGACTGTCCTCGAACTCCTGGTCTTTCTCTCTCTCAAGTGTTAGGATTTTATAGACATATCCCCGAATGCCCAGTCAGCTAGTTAACTTTTAAACACTACATTTTGAAATCTTTTCATAGTTTTTAACTTTTAAAAACTCGGCCTTTTCAGTTCCTGAAGTTTCTAAGAGCATCTTTTATTTCCTAATCCAGAATCAACTCTTGAAAATATAAATTTTCTTCTTCCTGAGCTATGATTAATCTTAATTAAGGGGAGCACAGATTACAGATGAATGACATCAAATAAGCAACACCAGGATAAAACACTTAATTCTCCAACACTCAAAGGCACATCAGGAATTGCCATTTAAGAAGGACTTTGACTAATTGTTAGTAGTTAGTAGAAGTCAAAGGATAGCATGCTGGCTTCCTTTTCTGTCTTCTTTGGTTCCCATTTCTCTCTGGCTTATTATCTTTTTCCTTTCAGACCACTGATTTTCTAAAAAAGATTAGTCTCTATAAACAACAGTAGTATCAGCAACACCATTTCTACCTCCAGCACCACCATCACCACCACCACCATCACCACCACCACCACAACATTCAGTGCTTTATAATAATACCCTTCACAATCTACAGGATTGGAGGGAAAAATAATGGTGCATTGCTTTCCTGGAGATCTGCAATAACATGTTAGGATAACGAAACTTAAGTTTGTGAAAGCACTCATCCAGTGTCCGAGAAGGTGAAACCCATCTTCCTAAATTAAATTTCCCTGAAAGTAGGAGGCCGTAGAAGGTGTCAGGTTTAATATATCAAATGTTCTGCTGAAGGGAGTGGAATAGAGATTTGCGTAGATGGCCTGTTTAAAAAGTCCTCAACGTCACTCTAAAGTAAATGGCTCTCTCTTGCTTCACTAGGTCGGTACCTTCAAGCCCATTACACAACATACTTCTAAACTGTGATCCTCACACATGTTTAGTTTAAAAGGGTCCAGTAGTGTCCTGGCACATGACCTGATTTACCACCTCTCCTCATGGCGAAGGTTGCTCTTTTGAGTCTTGCAACATCATTTGTTTACTCTTGACAAGTAGAAAAAACAAGTTTATCAGAGCAGTTTGTTCTGTTCAGCACATTATAAGATCGGAGGTTTTTGGCAATAATAATCATTGTGCCAAGATGGCTATTGATAAATTATTTTTTTTTTTTTTTTACAATTTCGTAGAAATATTTCACTACTTAGAAGAGGCACATATCCAGTGATTTAGTCATTCTACTCTGTGAAATTTACATTGTAAGCATGTTTAGGTCAAGTTTTAAGAAAACGCTTTGACCAATATCAGCCGGACTGACATCATCATTAGCTTTCTTCTTGCTAGTCAGTATTAACACTACATATCCACAAAACTATTTTTATTTGGGATAATTATTTCTGAAATTATTTATTTAAAATGTGGCAATTATTTGGAGCTCAGGTCTACATTGACCCATTCCAAAACTAAATTAAAGGCTTTACTAAAGGCTTCAGTACTGAATAACTCAAGAATAATGAGATGAATATATATTTGTCTACATGTCAGTTTCTTAAATAACATAAAAAACAAGAAAAATTATTTTCAAGATTTTTTAGTTATGTAAAGCTATCTATATCATTTATACTATTTGTCTCCTAAGAATGTAGATGAGACACTTACATTTTGTCAACTTTTTGACATTTTTAGCCCAAGTGAATCCTATTTTCTCATATATGTTGTTTGGTTATTTTGCCATATTTCTTAATAAGTACTTCCTGAATTGGTTATTTTTTTTTAGTTATAATAGCTTTTATTTCCAAATGAATATGAAATTTCAACAACACTACACGACTAAGATTCTGTGGCTCTAGGATGAGGAATTACAAACAACGAGCTATAAAACAGAAAACTATGGAATGCAATTTGTTATTATAGTTAAGTTTAGCCAAGTTTTAGTCCAACCTGCCTGATCTGGGCTGCAGAAGAGAGATTGCTAGTATAATTCTCACACTAGTCCACTCATATTCTCATCAATTTTGAATTTATCTGTATTATCCAAAGTAAATCACAGCAGCTTCCTTGTCTCATTATTTGACTTTCACTGAAGTTGTATTATCTTCATTTCGAGTGATAGTATATGTCCTTCTGAGCTCTGAAGTCTGGTCTTTTTACCTCCACTCTTGGAAATGCTTTTGGTCATGCTGGTTCTTGCCCAACCCACTCTTTCCAGTTGCATTCTAAGCTGTTACACCTGCTTTCACCATGTACAATCAACATGGAGGGAGTGGATGGGTATTGGCTAAGAGCTGTGTTCTGATGCTGGTTTTGTCACTGTTTAATGTGCTGTTAGACAAACTACTCACAATGCTAGGGCACTATTAGCTACAAAATAGCAATTGTAGTTGGTAACTCCAGGAGTTGGCTTCTAAACAGATAAGGTATGCAGGTGCCTCACAGTGAGAACAAGTGGAAAATTGCTCAATATTATTCATGACTATTAAAATAAGTTTGTTGGAATATGTATCTCTACATATATCCAACTATTTACATAAATATATGTGATATGGTAAGCCATTATGTTTTAGCTTCTTCTGTATGATCTTTTAAATTTCTTATTGAATAATTTCTCATTTTTAGCATTAAAGAGGACTGAGTTGGATTAGAAACCCTACATGGCATGATTTTAAATTTTAATAGCCATTGTCAAAGTAGTATACATTATAAATCTTAGAAATTATATTATATAATTATGTATAATATATTAAATAATTTTTTAAAATTATAAAATTATTAGTCAATATTTAGCCATCCAATAAATTTTCAGTTTCTTTTCTTAAATTCTAGCCTAAGTTCTCTCTTCTAAATATGCTTTATGCAAATATAGTCAGCCATGACCAACTTAGGGCCACTTGCTATTCAGTGTTAACAGTACATGTGCCTTCTTTCCAAAACCCAATCCTCTACAGCCTTTATTTGCAGACATTTTTCTTCATCTTTTGAGTTGACTTACATCTGACCCCACTTGGATTTTACTGCACTGTATTTATGTTTGACCGTGTCTTCACTTTTCCAAGGTCTCTTTTGAATTTCCAGTCAACTTTCTAAGGAACTGTCTACTCACTTTTCTTTTCACTTGTTCTTGATATACTTGGCCTACTCATTTTCAACAGGCTGCGTTCACACATTCTTTACAAATTGTACATGTCCGCAATGTCAGCCTAGAACACATACTCTTTCATTAAGGTAGATTGCATGTGATATTTTTGTTTCAATTTGCAACAGTGTCATTTAACACCGTTATGAGTACAACAAAATTTACTGTTGTTAAATAAAATCACATGTTGCATACGCTGGTGTACTTTTTCTCTTTAAGGTGTTTTCAAACACTTGGGGGCTTACAAGTGATCGCTTTTTTATTTATTATCATAGGCTATAAATCACGTGTACCTTGGGGTTTCATTGTGTGAAACCAGTTCTACAAGGTCTTTTCTATAGGTTCATTTTTCAACTTCTTTTATATCACTTCATCATTTATGTTACCAAATGTTAGATTGATAAACACATTCATCATAATTGGTTCCTTGCTTTCGAGCTCTCAACATGTCAATGGGATCTTAATGGACATGTTTTACTTGGTTGAGTTTACAAAGACACTGGGAATTATAAAAAAAAAAAAACTCATTGTCAAACTACTTAATATCTGTCCATTATCCTTATCAACATATGACATGTTAATAAGCTACTAAAACAAATTGGAATCTCCCTATTTAAACTTGAGGGAACAGTCTATCAGCATGACCTCACTTTTGAGCAAAGAAAGTAAGTTCATGCCTTTCATGTGGGTATCATCCCCATCCTTTCAAAGCATGGCCTTCCCTGTCCACATCTTTGCTATGACAATGCTCCTGTTATATTCCTTGGCTAATGAAACCAGATTTGACCTGACAACTATTCCTTGTGTATTTCATCTTAATGCTTTTCCACTTAAACACAAGTGTGGCTTTCTTCAAGGAGATTTTGTGTTTCTTTTACCTAACTCTTTTTCCTTCATGACATGCCTTGATTCTAGCTGAATTTTCTTTCTTAAAGAGAGTTTCATAAAACTAGAACTCTTTTATTTACTGATTCCTAGCCATCTTTATTTCCTCCTGGGTTTATTGACATAAGATTTTGTTTGCTGCTGCTTAAATAATCGTCACAGGTCAGCTAAGAACTCGGTGCATATAAATTCATTCATTCATTCATTCATTCATTCATTCATTCATTCATCCATCCATCCAATTCTCTAATGCTGATATTGTACAATTGTTATGCAGATGGCTTTTAAAAAGACAGAAACTCTCTGTCTTAGAATTGTTTCTGATTCATTACCTGGCAAGTCACACTCCAAGAATTGACATTTGGTAGTTTCTGTACACTTGAAGAGGAATTGCTAATACCATTATTTATTCTAAACCCTCGACCTTTATTTTCCACAATGAGTTGTTCACTTTTCCAATTGGTAGGAGGCCTCTTCTTTTGACAAATGAAAAAAAGGCATTATCAGTGTCTATACAGTGGCAGTCAGTGTTGCTTTATCTGCCCTCATTTTCAAAAATGATTACCATGGATGGATTAGTAGGAACAAAAGTGATGTGACCACAAGTGTTCAGTCTCAGTAAGAACCTAAATGTTAAGTGGAATCAAATGCTGTTTACTGTATGACAAGAAAGACAGATAGAAAAGGCAACAGCTAGGGGTAGCAGTTGTGTGCATGGAAAGCAATACTTAGCTTGTAATCAGTAGGTAAATGGACACATTTCTTTTGGAAAGAAACGTAACAATATTGATCAAAATGGCAATATTGATATCCAACACCAATAGGAAAAACTGAAAGTGAAGCCACCACAGCCTTTTCAAGTTAACACTTACAAAGAATTAGTGAACATGCTTTTGATATGACTTGACTTTACAAAACACTTTGCAAATTCACTGAAGACTTTCATATAGCTATGAAATTTACATAGTCATAGATGTTAGAGGAAAATACACAAAACTATTGCTTGAGGTTATATTTCAGGTAAAATATTTACTTTTTAAATTTTTTATATGTAAAAATGAAAATAAATTAATCATAGTAATAAGTATAATGCTATTGCAATAACAGATACCTCAGTTGAAAATTCTAATATTAAGTACTTTGGAAGACTGAGTACTGCTTCTGTTTAATAAAGAGATGATAAGTAACTATATTATTCAATGATTATATACACACATATGTATATTGTACACATATACTTATTTATTTGTGTGTGTTTGCATGTATATGTATGTGTTCCTGTGCGGTATAGCACATGAACAGAGGTCAGAAGACAGCATCATATGTTGGTCCTCACCTTTACCTAGTTTGAGACAGGTTTCTTCTGGGGATTCTTGTGGCTCTGCCTCCCATTTCACCATTGGGGCATTAAGATGGTAGATGCTGTCTTGCAGGATTTAGATGGGTTCTAGGGATCTGAACTCATGTGTGCACAGCAAACACTTTCCCATTGAAATATCTTCCCAGCTAAGGGAGAGAGGGAAAGAGAGAAAGAGGGAGGGAGGGAGGGAAGGAGAGAGAGAGAGAGAGAGAGAGAGAGAGAGAGAGAGAGAGAGAGAGAGAGAGAGAGAGAGAGAGAACACTTTTTAAGACTTATCTTTCAACTTATGGGAGGGATTAAAACATTTTTTTTAAAGCATTAAATTAAAAGGTGCTAAAATGTTTCTGGCTCTTTCATATGTGATGATATGTGATGTTCCTTGATTTTATTTTTTCTATATGGGATTATATAGAAGAAAACAACAAAGCTATAAAATATCTAAGCTATGATAAGTGCATGGAGGGCAAGTCCATGGAAAATAATTTTGCTTTTCCAGACAAATGACTTAAATAAGCTTAGAGGACCAACAATGATTTGGCTCATGAAGAGTAAATTTTCTAAGACAATTTCCATCACTCATGTCTATGAATCACGCTGATTATCCCTCTCATTTGGATGTCAGCATCTTATGTGCGAAAAGAGTCACAAGAATACAGTAAAAAAGAGAAAAAATAAAAATATGAAGATTTTTTTTTAATGGAAGTGTACTATTTCTTTTAAATTTTTGTTGCTTGACTTTCGTGAATCCCTACCCATCACCCTGCTAAGCCCCACCCCTTTGGCCTGCCCAAATGTAAGTTCCCTCCCTCATGCCATAACATTTGACAGTTTGGTTGTAAACTTTAGTCTATCCAAGCACTGAATTTCAAAGCCACTCAACATTTTATCTATTACTTTGCTTTCCAATCTAGAAGTTGGTTGTAGAGTCACAATGTATGAATTTTCCAATTTGAGGTTAGAATATTTAACCAGTATTTCCAGATTGTTTGAGCCCAGATTACGCTTATACACTAATACATCAAGACAGAAGATTTATCTTAAACTCTCTCTTGATATTTATTTATTTATTTATAGATTTGCATTCCTTATTCCAGCACTGATACCACATCAGTGAAATTACCATATCTTTGTGCCAACACTTTTATTATGGAGAGCCTAATGAATAAGTCTCAAGTGTTTTAATTTCTTGGTCTTGAACTCTATCTGACTATGATGCTGTGGGGCTTTCTGCTCTTTATAGACTCTGGGTTAAGTGAGACAGCCTGTTGATCAACGGACCCTTAACTACCTGTTTTTACCTTTGGCTAAAAGATTGACTGAGTAATTTTGCTTAGGTGAAAACATAAATGCCCATTTTGGATTTTTTTCAAGTTATATTTTAATTACTTAATAATTAAGATTAATGTTTATATTAAATTATTTCCCATTGTTCCATTCATATTTTACAAGCTTGAGAGATTTAGAGACATAGTAGGTTACTTTTCTCCAATTGTGTCCTGATTAGTATTGTTGATAGTTTTAAAATCTAAAAGGCAGAACAGTGTTGCAATAAGAATATAATATACTACTTCATCAGTGTCTCTCTTCCCAAATAATCCTGATGGTTTTCCTGTACATTTGTGGGGAAAAAGTTTATTATGGTGTTCTCTTTACTGTATGTGGTTTCAATCATCTTTTTCCAAGCAGCAAATGTCCAGGGTTGGGTTTCCTTGAAATCCAAATATCTTCTGAGGCAAATCCTACGTCATTTGCAACACAGAAAAGTGTTTGATCTTTTGCATTATTAGAAAGTTACTGCCCTTTGAGTAAGGGGTACTCCCAATGCTGTTCAGCATGTCTATGTCATCTAATTTAGCTTCATAAGCAACTTCTTCCATGGCTAGCTGGCTTGCTACAGTGTTCACATTATTTTCATAGGAGAAGGTTACATTTGTTATGTTGCAATTTGTAGAACATGTCCATTAGAACATCTCTGGACATCAGCTTGTGGGGTGGAGCAATGGAGAGGAGGGGCTGTGGGTAGGACATTTAATGGTAGAATGAATGGGAAGTCAAAGATCGCTGTGCAGTCAGCCTTCAGCTTCAGCTACACGGCCTCCACACAGCTTTCTTTCACATTAGTTAAAATCGAATTGGACAACAAAATCTCATGAAATATTTGTAATTTAATTTTAGTCATAAATTTTCTTCAAAATGACGAGGATTTTGACAGCTTGCAAGGTGGTGAAGACTCTGAAGAGTGGCTTTGGTTTTACCAATGTGACTACAAAGAGACAATGGGACTTTTCCAGATCTGGCATCAGGCTCCTTTCTGTGAAGGTAATACCCCTGTTTCTTGTTTCTGCTAACACTGCACAGGGCACAGTTCAACAGAGAAGTCAAGGGGTTGCTGTCAGAGCAAATATAGCTTCAAATACTGTTCAAAAGTGTTGTTTCTTAACAATTGCTTTATCGTAGAATCTATTGATTTAGCGTAATTTTTATCTTCTGAGCAAAATTTCAGTGATCTCTACCAAATATAGTATGATTCTGGTTCCTTTGAACGTATAAAATATAAATGTATATAAGTGTGCTATTAAAAAACACTTAAAAATTATTACAGTTTGGTTTGTTCCTTAATTTTATTGTGAATCTAAACAACGGGACAGTTTCTATGAACACAAGTTGCCCCCATTATATAAGCCTTTGTTATATAATGGACCATTGAAGAGGTTTCTCTTTTGAGATATAAGATTTTAAATATTTAGAAGAACTATCTATGAATTTTTAATTTTGGAAGACACTGTACCTAGAGAAGCAGCATTTCCATGTTCTCTCTTGACCTTCTTATCAGAGGACAACTTTATGATCTTCATTTTTGCAGAATCAGAACAGCAGGTGACGTTCTGTCTGTAGCTGGGGGGGGGCAGTTCCAGAGTGGAACAGTATATAGTTTCTCTCCTACACCTATCACTGGTTATAAAACCTCTGTAGGAACCTCCACCATTTCCTACCATGCTGTGAAGATATTTCTTGCTGGAGAAACCTAAATTGCCCCATGGGAACTTGGCTGAGCCTCTTTACTGAATATAAAGTTTAACAAATCACAATAGCTTCAATACACTTTTCCTTTAGTGTAAAATGCTGTACAAAAGAAGTAGAAAAAAAATTTCCTCTTTAAATGTTATGTATAAACAGGTCAGAGGATCGTTGGACCTTCTGCTTGTACTTCATATGCTTAGCAGACTTATTGTCCTGCCACTCTTTATATCCCCTTGCTTTGCTGCTTTGGTTAGGATCCCAGGGATTTTGGGTTCTGGCACCTGTGGGGACAGGCAATTTCCATAGGTTCTTATAATTTCCAGGGCTAGGAGTTGGGCATGAAAAGAAATAAAGTGAAAGAAAGGGAGAGGCATGAGGAGGAGAGAGGTGGGGAAAAAGGGGGAGGAAGGGAAAGAAGGAGAGAGGGGGAGGGAGGGAACGAGGGAGAGAGACATAGCGAAAGAGATTTATATTCACATCTGTGGTGTGCTAATAATTTGAACCTGTTATGCTGGGAAGATTCTAACAAAGTCTAGGAAACGACCATTTGTGACTCATTTCTATCATAAGATGGTTAACCAGGAAGGAAAAGCATACTCTGAACTACCAGCAAAGTCACAGTCAGTTGATATAGACTGAGAGGGATGATTTGGTTTTAAATAAGTGTTTGCAATACCTGGAAGACAGTCACATGTCACCTCGAGGAGAAGAAACTCTAATGACGCCAGTATCACCTACAGCTAAAGTGCTTTGTGATATTTTAATAGCAGGTCACTTGAAGCATTTTCTTCTCACAGAAGAAGGTCAGAAAACATAAATGTGTCACTCTTAAACACTGGAGATATAGCATTGAAGGGACCAGTTAAAATGGCAGAGGCAACCGTGATTAGAAAAGACAGTTCCTCAAACTCAGCAAGCACCCTCTACAGTAATAGCCACATTACAATATGAGCTAATTATGTGGACAGACCCCAGGGAAAGCTGTTCTAGCTCATGGGGGTAGATCTGTTCCAAGGGTCTCCCATAGTTCACAGCTAAGAATGACAAATTTGCAGGAGGAATAAGCCATTATTTCAGGTGTACAAGCCATTACTCACGTATAGTCATTACTGGCCAGAATTTTGGAGGAATGCCAGGCATGAAAAATGGAAGTTCTTAAGTTTCACACTAGTGAATTAAAATACCAAGTTCAAGGGGGACCTGTCTTATTATTCACTTATTTTGAAATAGCACTTTCTATATTTTTAAACTTTTTTTTTAAAAAAAATTCAGTTCTCTAGGAAATACATAGCTAAATTTATTCCTTTGAGATGGGCACAATATTTTAAAGATAGTTAAAAATCATTAGAATGTATTTACATAATTATCAGTGAAGGGCATGGGAGCAGTTTTGAAAGGTTAGTGACAGCTAGTACAGGTAGTAAATGGCTTGTGAAAGACACACAGATCAGAAAGCATTGTTCTATAAGCCAGGTTGCTTTTCCATTATCAGCGGAGGTCATTTTCTTTCCCCCTGTGGTAACAAGATAAGGGGGGCATAGCAGTGACACATACTTATATTTTTTCTGTGACCCTTCCTTGAATATTTTCAGGTGGTTTCTATTTACAGAGTACATATTGCCACTGGACAACTGCATTTCACTCATAGGGAAGAAGAAAGAACGTCAAGGTGTTCCTTATTTTAAAAGAAGTTGGTATCAAGGGTATAAATGACCAACAACCATAACATATGAAAGTTTTAGAGACCATAATCTTTTTTCTATTAGTTTTGAAAATGCCCAGTGCACATTATTATACGCAGTCAGTTGTAACAGTATTGTAGAAGACACCGAGGCTGGGAAATAAAATAAAATATGGATTCTAGCGTGGTTATACATTTCTATTACTTTGACCTTGGTAATTCATTTATTCTCTAGACTTAGATTTTTTCTTATCGTAGGTACTGTAGAAAAGGAATGCATAATAGTCGTACAATACTGCAGCTTATAAGACACTTTAAAAGGGAAATTGACCCCTTGAAGTAGAAGGACTTAGTACAGTAAGGTCAGACGGTGTCCTCCTGTTTTTTTTTTATCAACGACACATTATTTCAATGGCATGATATCTGATAAGAACTCTTATATACTTATGATTATTTTGCTTTTGCTTAAATACTAAACTTATCTTTAAAAAGATGTTTCTTACAACAAATATAGCTCAAGGACCGAAATGATTAATTTTATTATGGATGATACAATATTAAAAGGCAGAATGTATACCAGAATGTCTAGTTTTATTCACGTTTATCAAGTTGTTCATTATTAGACAAATCAACAAATTATATAAAGTATACAATATAGAATATATATAGAATAACGTATAGAATATATAATATAGAAGAATATTAAAGAGAAACAGGCAAAATAGATGGTAATGAAGGTATAGTTTCTGATTTCAATAAACTTAAAGGCTTAAGAATTCTGAATTCATGTGTCTTAAAAACACCAAGACTGAATAGTTTTCTTTGTATTTATAAATCAATTTGAGAATCAACGTATTCAATTGAAGAGGTGAAGTTTCCTGTGAATAGATAAAATGTTAAATAAGCACTACTTCTAATATTAATCTACCCACATTTAGAAGTGGGACATGTATTTATTTAAGCCAGGCACCTACTGTCTGTGTATCTTTCTAGCAATCTGGATATGACAGAGTCCTTTGAAGGGCTTAATTTTCTAAGACTACATTCTGATTCTAACAGAGAAGCTCCTCTTTAGTGGAATCAGGAGGAGCCATTGTAATCTGAGTAGGAACTGATAGCTACCCAAAGTCCTACAACTAGAATCACTTAGTTATTTTCTTAAGAATCATCCAGGAAAAATAAAATTTATTAGTATATTGGAGCCTTTTTCTACAATATTTGGAGAAAGAATTGAGAGAGAAGTAAGCTTATCATGCATATTCAGTGTTTGCTATTTTATGAAGTGTTTATTACATACATGTTAGGGATGACTTTCATCCATGGTAGAATAAATTTTTCAATAAAAATTATGCTCAAGTCCCAAGTAGTTATTGTCTGACTAGTTCAGAGGAGATGTAACTTTATGTACTTTTGGTGCACACTTTTTCTGTAATTGGGAGGAGGCCTCTCTTCTACATTTCTGTGTATGTCATCCATATTTTGTCTCCTTGAAGCACACTTGCTTTTGCTTATCATTAACAGTGCTTTGACCATTTGAGCATCTTTGCATATAACCACTGGAAAAGTTACAACAGAGGGCAGTGAGTGAGACGCCAGAGACAGAATTTCTGGGAGCAAGGACTCTTTGTTAGGAGGGTGCTTCCATTACTGCTGAGCCTTAGGTACTTCCTTACCTGACCATAGTTCTGGTCTGAATCAGCAGCTGTGAATTCTGGTTAAGAAGAGTCTAAGGTCTAGCTTGGTTTTTATCTATATGTTTCCTTAGCTTCTTTTCAAGACCTCCTTGCCTATGCTTGAGAGGTTTCTCAGTGGGTTATAGGTGAAAGTAGGTGGTTTAACTACTGTAAAGACAGGAATCAGTTCTATGCCCTTACATCTCTGTTATGCCATGTCTACATTTCTGACTTGGGAAGTTGTGAGCTGCATCAGAGCTGTCAGTATCCCCTTTGCTGTGAGACAAAGCTGGACTTTCTCTCAAACTTTTGGTGGAGACAGACTGATCCTGTTGTCACTAATATTTATTACCCAATGTCTTTGCAATGATGGGACCTCAGATATGGCTACATGGGCCCGGGCCAAACTTGCTGTGACTTTGTTGCCTGGAAATCTCTGCACCACAGTTGCTGCTTTTCTTCATGTGAACAAATGAGTTCAATACATGATTGTGTTTTTGAGACCTTTCTCTTTCCTTTATTCTTTTCAACTTATTGAACACCATCTGGGAAGTTCTTAAATTTCCTGAGGAAGTTGCTGGGTGATGAAATTGTCATTAGTCACCCCGGGTTGGTATATGTTACAGAACTTTGCTGACTATGTTTCACCTAAGCTATAGAGCTTAGCTTATAGTTATATAAGACCATATTAATTAATAAACATAAAGTAAAAATTAGCGGAAACTATTTTAGATCCTCCCAAATTTAAATTATTTTTTTCTTTAGCGTATGCTAAGACAGAAATTGTTAAAAACCCAACTTACAAAGATTTGTAATGGAATCTTTATAAATACTATATTTATGAGAAATATAATTAAAACAAAAATTATTTATGAGTCTGGATTTTTTTTAGTTCATCAATGCCCAGAAGATGGGGCTATTCAAAGTTAACCTTGTGATTTCTATCACACACATTAGCTTATGAACCTAAACCAGAGGACTTTGATGCTTAACTGATTGCTACAGTTACAATGTTCAGATATCCTGAAATGCTAAGCATTCATAAACACAAAGAAGTACCTCAAATATTTTAAAGATAGCAAATTGTGCTGTAATCATGAATTTAAATATTTATATTTTGAAAAGCATAGCTCCAAGAATGAAAAGATAAAACTTCACTTACCCAAAGAAACCTTCATGACCTTAAGCTTTTACTGTATTATTTACATAATTATTGTTAGAAAAAAAATCTGGCTTTAGGCATCCTACTCTCCGATGCTGAGTTCAGATATATATTTTAAGAGGCTGAGTACTGAAGTGACCTAATGGCTATGAAACATCAGGTAAGTCCGAAATCAAATATACTATATAGCTGGAAGGTATGGTGAAAACGGAAATAAACACAGGGCCTGCTTTCTCTGATATGCAAATACCCTGCTTAGATAAATGACTTAGCAGCAATATAGTCAGATTATAGAAATACACTCAGATCCCTGGAGTAAATCATTTTCCTTTCTCCCACTGGCTTAAGGCAATCATCATCTCTATAATGCTTTATATACAGATCTTTTGTGGGACTGTATTGCTCAGTTGGATTAAAGCTTTACATGTGAACTATTTTATTTGTAAACACTAATATGTAGAGGCCGAATCTTCATCACTTCTCCCATTTCACAGATGTGTAAGTAGCAAAATTAACAAGAATGTTATTGTTCGCAAACTGGAATATTTATCAGAAAACGTGGTTAGGATTTAAGCAGATCCCAGTCACCAGATGAAGTTTTTATTTTCTGTTATTTCTTCCTTTCAGGTTATAGTCTAACTGCACAATTTGCCCCTTTCCTCTCCTCACCCAAGATGCATATTTTGAACGTGGTATTTTATGATTGCCTGTGTTCCTGGGGCTGCAGCCCTGGAAGCCATGACCAGAATCTGCTGTGTTGGTTTTCTTGATGGGATCTTACTATGGATGCTTGAGTCCTTACCTATCAGAATTGTATCCCAATAACACATAACTTTGCATTGTCGTGCTTGCAGACAAGGAGTCAATAAGAATTCCTGCGCTACATGGGTGTCAGAAATTATACAACCATGCTGTTTCAGAGCAGGGCTTTTTTAGAGTTGATACCTCCTTCCCCTTCAATAAAGTCATCGTGTGTTGTTTTTCAGTTTCCAAATTGTTCCTTTCATACTTCATCTGGTCTGCTCCCAAATTTGAAAGTCCAAGACCATTTTCAAATACAAGAACATGGGTGATCTATATACAACATTGTGAGGAATACAAAGAAACACTCAGCAGTAATAAACAAGAAGCTAATTTGAAATTTTATAGCTAATTATAAATTCTGTTTCAATTTAGAATAAACTTAATAGGACTAACCTTTCTAAGTTACCTTTGTATAACCCCAGGAACACTTTTGAAGAGTTCTTTTTTTTTTTTATAAGAATTTTAGCTGTGTAATTTCCATTATTAGTTATAACATTATTTTTATTCTGGAAAATTCTTTGAAGCCTTGACTCTCTTAAAAGCCTTGACTCTGAGAGCCTTAGAGTAAAGAATTCTAGCCATTTAATTGTAGCCCTATAAAGCTAATCAGTCATTCTATGCAAAAATGAAAATAAATCTGTAATGTAGTTTCAAAATGAATTTTAATTCTGAGAACAAATTAAAAGCCCTAAAAAGAAGAGTGGTTTGAAAATAATGTAATAATATTTGCATAATCATATTTTTAAAAATTTCATTAATGGAATTAAAATATTTTATGACATGGTAGAGCAATACACAGAAATCTGTACAGAAAGACCAAAAACCATGTGTTAAATGTGCTGCTATTACCAGCTATAGACAAATTTCTGCACAAATGGCATTTTCATAAAAATTATTTCTAATTGGTGAAAGAATTCAAGGTTCACAATATTAGGAGATATAGTATTAGTCTTAGTCTAGAATGTTCAACCTAAAGGTAGTTTAAAGATGGATATTTACATAATATAGTTTCATAGAGATGAGTATTCCATAAAGCAGGGGATTAAAATGGAGTAACGTATTATATATTACTTAAATTGCATTAGATGTATAGAAAAATATTTATAACTTCAGGGACAGTCCTACGTAGTCAACAACCAATGTCACCCTCTCCTGCTTTCCACCTTATTGTCTGAGATAAGTCTCTCAGTAGACCTGGAGCATCCTGCCCTATTGCCTGGCCAGAGAGCCTTTGGGACTTACATATATGCACAGGCCTGTGCTGGAGTATCAGAGGCATACCACCATGCCTGGCATTTTACAGGCTTCTGAGGAGCCTAAATGCAGCCTTACTGCCTGCACAAGTACTTTACATGCCGATCCATCTCCCTGAAGACACTTTTTGAGAACTTATTCACAATCCCATTGTCTCCCAGGTCCATAGGATCTGCAATGTTTAGACTTAAAAGATGTCAATCAAATTAGCTTAAATCTTCCTTGAGATTCATATTGGCCAAAGTCTTTGATATCCCTCCCTCTCTCTTTCTCTCTCTCTCTCCCTCTCTCTAAGGTTCTTCACATATTTTGCAAATGTAATTACTGGCGTGAAAAAAAAATGTGATCTTGAAAAGGAAGAGATAATATCAAGTGCAGATATAATTTGAACGTTGGTTCAAGTTCAGTCATGAAAATTAACTCTCTGTGCGAGCTTCATGATGGACTTCTGTATTGCGATACAAGTAACTTATGTCTACGTGTTACTTCCACTTTTTTGTTCTTCTTTTCATCTTATGAGATAAGGTCTCACTCACTATGTAATCCAGGCTGGTCTTGAACTCATCATCCTTCTGCATCTGCCTGCGAGAATCTATGATTCCGCGTGTGCATCACCACATCCAGCTGCATGCTGATTGTGCCCAGCTGTGCGTCCACTCTTAAATAAAGATCAGCTTTGGAGCAATATTAGCTTGGATGGTTGATCTGGTTGAAATGCCTCCTGTGAGTTAGGATCTCTGGGAAAGGATACTGGGGAGGCCACTGTGGGCTTTGAATTGCTTCCGTGAATTGAGGTTTCTGGAAGTAGTATTGTCAGAGACACTCTGAGTATGACAAAACCATAGTCACCCCAACAGGAAGCTGTGATCTGCCAGTTTCTCTCGTTGAGTCTGCTCCTTGGTCCTCTGCCTGGCTCAGTCTCCAGAAGTAAAAAACTTCAGGAAGGTTATGTGTTTCTGACAACAAGAAGCAGTTCCCTAGTTTGGCTTCTCACAGCAAGGCAAGTCCTTCCTGGAAGAAAGCTGAGAGAAAAAAAATCTGACCGACCTTAGTATCTGTGGTATGCAAGCTATCTTCAGAGCCTGAGAACTCAGGTCTGGAGTCAGTGTGAAGAGTTCTTTAACCTCACTGAATCTTCTGAAATTGTAAGATGTAACCAACAACTGGCCTCTTCACTCTGGCCATCTACAGATTCATAGACAGTTCTCAGTTGGCCCCAGTCTGCGTTGGGTTTATCAACAGGAGTTCTGGACTAAAGTTTCTTACAAACACCTTAGACTACATGATATAATTACTTTTAATTTCCTCTTTAAAAACTGTAAAGCAGAAATGGAAAAGGGGCCATAAGTAAGGCTGACTGGTCTAAAAAACAAACAAAGAAACAAAAAACACCATTGCTCCTTAATCACCAGTATGATGATTTCCTTTCTCAAGGCTCTGTCAACTCAAGTGTAAAATGGAGATTTTATGATGTTTTTCTGTGAGGGAGCAAATCCGTGAGTAGCTATAGAGATACTTTCTTCCATAAATTCTTGATAGCCATCACGATGTTGAGATCAGGAAGGGTCAGGGACAAGCTCCAAAAGACAGGAAGTGCCCTCACACTCCATCACCCAACAGGCCTTTATGACTCTGTTTGATTTAGGTACCTTTGCCTGAATAGGAAAAACTTCTTTTTCAAATCCAAAATTTCAATTTGTCCATGCAACTGCATATAGACCTCAGTTAACACAGATACCACATCCAGCAGGCTTATGTTATACTCGTTTCTCATTAAAGCAGCACAACGTCTGCAGTGATAGAGCAGCTACCCTTAGAAGACATTCTTAAGAAGTGGCAATCCTTCACTTTCACAAGTGTTAAGAGGAGCCTCACGATAGGGAAACACACTAGAGAACATTTCAAGTGTATGCTCCTCTCAGTTATTTTAAAAATGAATTATGCAAATATTTATCAGTGACCAGGATGTATCAAGTGTTCTGCATAAACCTAGACAATAAAGATAAAGCCACTGCACTTCAATTTTAGATGGAATAAGAAAAACGAACTAGTTATTTACTACTTAGAAATTTGGTGAAGAAACAATATTTCAATATGAGACCTTTTTAGTGAATTAAAGCAAAGATGTTTAGCATCATTTTGTATAAAAACCGAAAATTTGGGTTATGTATGCTGAATTCAGTTTTATTCATGTTGACTAATGATGGAGGATTAGATTTCTAGATACCATAGCTTGTTACTAATATTACCAATAAATAAAATCATGGGAAATATGAGTAAGATTGAGAAATCTTCTAGAAATTTCTGATAGCTTTACCTAGCCTGTACCTAGATGGCATGTGAAACTGGCATTACTTGTAGTCAAGAGCTACCATCAGGTGACTGAGTCATTCCTTTCTCTTTATGCTTTAGTATCAGCCTATATAGAATGTGAGTCTTCATTTGAGTAAAGGTGAATATTGTTAAAAATAACTGGAATTCAGT
This sequence comes from Phyllotis vaccarum, assembly GCA_033318265.1. NCBI lineage: Eukaryota > Metazoa > Chordata > Mammalia > Rodentia > Cricetidae > Phyllotis > Phyllotis vaccarum. Next base: position 17,700,084 of record JARWLC010000007.1, read on the forward strand.
AGGCATCAAAATGACTTCATATCCTGCGTTAATATTCTAATATCATAACATGGCTCTCCAAATTTTATTTACTCCCAAAGTTTGGCTGCAACTTTATGTGAATCACCGTTAGGTCTTTCTATAGAATTACAGTGCTGTGTTAGGCTTGAGATTTTCTGTCTTGTCGCTAGAAAAGGGAAAACATGTCTTAAGGAACTCTAACACAAAGACACAGACACAGATACATACACATACACCACATGCATACATGCTCACACACAGCACACGTATAAACATGCACACACACATACACTCATGCACATATACACATCATTTACACACAGACACATGCATAGAGAATGAAGTGAACACAGTCCGTGTTAATGCTAACTTGTCCAATCATTGGAGGCTTAGCCTGTATATGAGGATGGACAACCAGGGTATCAGCAGGAAGCAAGCAGGCATTTACTTTGGAAGGACTGGAAAAGAAAGAGCCAAAGAATTACACATAGAAAGTGACCAGGGAAAGGAACTTATATATATGCTAACTGATTAATTTGAAGACTACTGTCTTCCAATAATATTTGAGAAAGCCTTAATTTGTACTGCCTAGAATAGGTAGAAGCAGGGAGATATTGCAGTTAGGACCAATGGGGATTTACTGGAAAGTGGAAAGGCTTTTCTCCTGGGTAATAGTACAGTTTTATGCCATATAGAGTTAAGTATAGAAACAAATGAGTGACTATTATCTGTGGTTGTCATATTAATAATTTTTAGATATTAGTTACCTAGTGCTACTTTTAATTGGGGTATTATTTAGGCAACTTTATTATTGAGCCTATGGGACCAGGTGTGATTTGAAAGTGGCTCCTCCTGAGATGCTGTGAAGAGATGATGAAGGCCGATCTTGTATCTCTAAGATGTTAATATTGTTGAGTTTGAAATATTAGAAACAATAACCACTTCTGGAAGACGTTTATAGCATTACGAATTTACCACTGAAAGAACATTTTAGCCAGAAGTTAGACAAATGAATTAAGACTATGAAATGCTGAAAGTAAATGTTAAGTACCTTACTTAACCTTTCAATGAAAAAATAAATTTATAGTGTTTTCAGTAATAAGACAGATGCACTGGGGCTCATCAGTGAATAAAGCAGGCATTTGGTCAAGTGAAGTTTACTTCCTTAGACAGAACAAGTCAGCAAACAAGGTACTCTATGGGTGTTTGGAAAGAAAAACCATAGCAAGAATGCTGGCCGAGGACACAGAGGACTGAGAGGCAGGTTGTAATCTTAAGATAGATATCAAGGGAGACTTTCAGCAAGGTGACATTAGGGCAAAGTCTTGGAGGAATTTTCAAATTTGAGACTTGAAATGCAAAATTGGCTAAGCATTTCTTTATTGAAAGTTCTGTTTGTTTTAATCTCAAGCATGGGGAGGAAAACATGATTTTTTTTAAAATTAAAGGACCCCCTCCCCAAGGAAAAAAAACTATTTTATGTATTTTTGTATTTTTATGCATTTCAGTAATACTTCCATGCTGTGTTTCTCAAGGTTTTCTGTTTTGCTGCTCAGGAAAGTACCCAGCTCTTTCAGTGGAGTCTACAGACACTATCAATCTCCAGAGCATAAGTACTTAGCCTGTGTCAGAGGCTCAGGGATGTTTGTGACTTGACTGTCTTAATAATTCTATTGGCATATGCATTTTTATTAAGCACAAAGGGAGCATATCGTTAAAAGGCCCTTGATTTTTCTTAGCCTTTTAAGAGATTCTATAAGCATACACACTTCTCTCAATTAAGATTTCCCCCACATTTTCAAGAGATTAATGTGCTCTGGTAGTGGGTATTTAAATTATAATTTAATAAATAGAAATCTAGTTCCTAGGCTATTCACCTCTGTTTGACAGGCTGGAGGCTCCAGAAATATCTTATGACGATAAAAGGTGAATTCTCATGATGTCTCTGGAAGGAAACAGCATTTGGGAGACTGTTATCTACGAGAGAGGACTCTAAATAATAGCTCCTTTCTCAGGGTCCTCCTCAATTCATAGAGAAGTCTATTGGCACTCATCATGTTAGTCATTGGAGGCTAGTATAGTTAAGAGGAGTATAAAGTGTACTGCAGGCAATATACAGAAGCCGTGTAACAATATGATGTTTAGTGGGAAAGAGAATTGGCAGACCTATAAAAACTGCCAAAAAGAACAAAAAATATAATTAAGGGAGCAAAAGACATATTGAACACATTCTCAGGGACTATTTCAGACAGCAGTAAATGTGTCTGAAAATGTGTCTTAGAAAAAGGAAAACAGAGCAGGGAACTAATTCCGTGAAGAGAAGAGGAAAAAATATCAACTAGATCTGAAGGCCGAGGTAGAAAGAGTAGGGTTTACCTTTCTTTAAAATATTTGTGTCATCCAATCCGAAAATAGCCTTAGTTGAGAGTAGGTCAGAGGAAAGAAGAAAACATAAACCAAGGTAACATTTTAGGCAGCCACGCTCCAAAATAAGGCCAATAAACTGGAGTACAGATAATAGTTGAATTAGGAGTTCACAGCCAAGCTTCCTAAGTACAATTATGTTAAGTTACATATTGTACTTAAGCATATCAGTTACACATGAGTTCCTCAACAATAGAAAATAATATTTCTAGTCAGAGTATTTGTCTTTTTTCTTTTCTTCTTCTTTTTTTTTTTGGACAGTAAATTTTCATTACTTGGACCAAAGAGTTTCATCTAGTGAAACATGTCAGAGTTACCTGGGGAGTTTTGCCAATAAACACACCTCTGCTAGGACCCATCTCTGTGGAGTATCTTATACCAATCTTTGTTAGTACACTGAACGTTATCATTCTTACTTGTTAAAATGATTAACCATTATCTTGAATTGTAATTGCACAAAGTAACTGATGAATCAGAGAAAATTATGGAATAATACATTGTGTTATATGATGTGACAGGCAGAGCTGATTTTCTAGGTACAGAGAGAAATTTGGATGTGAAGTAAGCTAATCCCTGACAGAGAAAGCTCATCATCACTGGTTTCAGATGATGTCAATCCTTGTGTTTTTTTGTGATGGGAAATTACCAATTTTTTTTAATGTCTATAAAGACAAAGTGCAGCTGATCACATATACCATCAAGCTTGTGACCCCCATAACTCACTCCCTCTCCCACATTTCCACACATAAGCATCTTTCCAATGAGCAGCATAGAACATTTTCCATCTTTTTCAGGGAAACAAACTTGAAATCCACATGTTGTATTCCTAACTTAAAATAAATAAATTTCCCACTTAAAAGAATGTGATTTTAATAGGAAACATTTAAATAGTTCTGTATATAAGTATACACATATTTGTACATAATTGAAATTTAGAAGAATAGTGTTGGATTAAAGGCAATCAAAACACCATTTTACATGCAAGAACAATCATTTTAATGGCAAGAGATTTGAATACTTTGGATCTAAAGGAAGCATCATATTTCTGTAGACATTATTATTGAAAAATAGGGTTCTGGAGTTTAACACTTGAAAAGCTGGGTTTGTGCTATCAAGATAGATGAATATGTAAAGAACTTAACATCAAATATTAAAAACCTGATGGTGTGTGTGTGGGGGGGAGAGAGACAGAGACAGAGAAAGGGAGGAAGGGAGGTAGAGAGAGGGAGGGGGAAGGAGAGAGAGAGAGAGAAAGAGATAGAGGGATTAAGATATGGAAGTATTAGACACTTGACTCCAGCTCTAAGATGGAAATGGGACAGAATGTAGAGAATTGGTGCATTTATCCCTCCAATGACCTCACTTAACTTCATAGAAATGATAGCTTTTCTTTTCAGTACATGGCCAAACTAGCTTCACGAATAATTATATATATTTATCTGACACAATTATTTGAGACAAATTTCAGATATATTACTTTATGGCTTAATGTCTCAGTATGTATCTATTAAAAGGCACAGAATCTTAAAAACATAACTGTAACACTATCATTAATCTTAGCAGAGATTCTATCTAATGTAATCATGTACCAATTTGTCATTCCTATTTCCTCAGTTGCTATGGAGTTTTTATGACACATATTACAATGGGCTATGGTGTCTTGTATGGCTGAGGTTTAACATATTTTTTTTTTATCCCTTGCCCTGCAAGAAAATTGAGATTTAAATTGTTTCAACAGTAGGATTATAGTATTTATGAGAAATGGATGATATTTCCTTGAGATAAGTTTCTTTAATTGTTCCTTCTTCTAGCCAAGAATTTTTATAGAAGCTAGTTCAAAGATTAAGACAGCAAAGTAATCAAATTCAGGATGCCCATGGCCAAAAGGGAGAACCAGACATGGATATAACTAACTCTAATAAAAGGAAAATACAATATATTTTTAGAGTGTTCCACAATGCTTGCTGTTGTATCAGTATTAAGAGAATGATACAGCTCCAGCTTCTTCACGGCCATGACATGGTGTGGAGAGGAAAGCCCTGGGGACAGCTCCATCAAACACAAGAATTCTGTGGAGCATAATTTAATAGGTAATCGCAAGGATTCCTTCTAGCCCTAAACCTCCGAGTGAAAAGGAACTGTATGGTATAATTCATGATGCTTTTGTAAGCTCACAGACTTCCCTTCAAGGTATACTTGAGCAAAGCCAGGGGATATTAAGGAGAAGAAGTCACCAACTGTAGCTTTTCAGCTAACCTGAAGTATTTCTGGGTTGTCAAAAACTCTACAAGTAGCCTTAGAATAGGCAATGCATCGACATGCTTCAGTTCCTCTTCCAAGAAAAACAAAACCAAATACCTACGGGCGACAAAAGCCATCCATTTAGAGAAAAGTTGTGGGTGACACAGCAGTTCAGTGCCAGGGTAGGATGGTTTCAGTAAGTCTGCTATACATTTGTTTATGCTTACATGCTATGTCTTCAGAATTGTTTTTTTTTTTTTTTTTTTTTTCTCTCTGGTCTGGGGTTTTGTTATTTGCTCCCGAGATTCATACAACTGTTTCTTTAGGCACAGACAGCCCACATTGTTCTGGAAGACGGAACTAAGATGAAGGGTTACTCCTTTGGCCATCCATCCTCAGTTGCTGGAGAAGTGGTTTTTAATACTGGCTTAGGAGGGTAAGTACGCTTCTGTCCAAATGCGTCCTTTCTTTCTTTCTTTCTTTCTTTCTTTCTTTCTTTCTTTCTTTCTTTCTTTCTTTCTTTCTTTCTTTCTTTCTTTCTTTCTTTCTTTCTTTCTTTCTTTCTTTCTTTCTTTCTTTCTTTCTTTCTTTCTTTCTTTCTTTTTCTTTCTCTCTCTCTTATTTATGTATGTATGTATGTATGTATGTATGTATGTATGTATGTATGTATGTATGTATTTATTTTACTCTATGGAGAAGAATACCTGGGTGATGTAACTCATGGCTACAGGTTGAAATCACCACACCACTGGATTTTATATTGTAGTTACATAGGGCTTTGTGAATGGCCTACTGTAGCTAGCCTAGAAGACAGGTCAAGATACAATACTACTGTTCCTGCAAACAAACTTGAACACAGAAGCTTCAGCGGCTCCTTAAACAAATCAGAAGAAAACTAATCCCAGAACTGTATGCTGTGAAGGCATCAGTTAAGGGAGTTCAGCAGATGGGAAAGTATTGATGTGAGGACCTTGAAAGCTGGAGCAAAGGAAAGTCTCATCGTCATAATGCAGGGCCGTTTTCTCAGTGAAGTTAAGTTCCAATTCTGCACATTTAATAAATAAACACGAGTATTTTTTGAAATTTTGCTTTTGAATAAAAAGATAAATTAATAAGATAGGCAAGGAGTAACAAGGCATACACAGCTAATATTCCTTTAAAGATTTATTTATTTTTATTATTTAATCGTGTGTGTGTGTGTGTGTGTGTGTGTGTGTGTGTGTGTGTGTGTGTGTGCGCCAGCCCATGGTAATAATAGAGTGGATCTCTCTGGAGTTGGAGCTACAGGCAGTTTTAAGTCACTTAGCCTGAGTGCTGGGAACTGAACTTGGGTTACCCTCCAGATCAATAAGCACTCCTAAACCCTCATACCTAGTATTTTAGTAGTTATCAATTTTGACCCAGTTTAGTAGTTAAGATTTACTAATAAATGGGTGACCTTGCCAATGAGAATTGACATATAATTAGTGTGGTTGATCTTACCTAGATAACAAACATTTGTTTAACTTGGGACTGGGGGGCTGGATCTCTGGTCTCAGGATGTGACTACTGAGAATGGAATATTGAAACCATATTTAATGTTTTGTGCTTCAGCTTTCCTGTTTAAAAAGCAAGAGGGCTAGATTACACAATAATTGGTATCTAGGGATTTAATCCATATGTGTCTTAGGAAAAACATGACTTGACTATTTTAAAAGGTTTCCTTTAGAGAGTCAGTCAGCTAACCTTCTATGAGATATTTGATGAACACTTCAGGGAAATTCATATTAGCCTTGTAAGGAGAATGGAGCATTGGGTTAACTGATACTGAGTGTATGGATAGATCAAGCCTGTCATTATGTTATTAATGTGCAGCTTCCCTAAATCCTCACCTCTCTGTGTAAAGTGAAGACTATTAGGTGGTTTTTAAGTCAGCCCCGGTGGCGAGAACATTAAATTACAGTGTATAAAACCTGTTTGCAAAGTTTTGCTTCGCCAGGCAATTATTTAAGCCTTTCGACAACACTAATTACTAGCTGTGTTAATATACCTGCCAACAAACAACTGTTTAATACAGATCAGAATGATGGAAAGCACTAGAGTTTTCTTCTTGGTGATAGATTATGGGTAATAAATCTTGTCACATCACAAAAGTCAAACAGGACCTGATGGATTAATTTGCTTCCAATATTGTAGCTCTCTGGCCCATGCTACATTTAAAAATTCACTAGAGAGTACCATAAGCCCGTGTTTAAGGGAAAGACCAGGTCCCTTAGAGAAAAAAAAAAGCCAACGAAGGTAAAATTAATCCAAAGCATTTCTGGGTGTAGGAAAGACATTCCTGTATTGGGTCAGTGCACAGACCTTATGTTTTATTGAGATATACGGATTTCATTCACTGTGTGGCCTACTTGGTAACGTGACTATAATTAAAGGTTTTTTTTTTTTTTTTTTCATCTTCAAGAAGCACATTTATATTGTGTGGATGCCTTGGTTAAAAAATGTTCAGTTGCTGACAGGTGAAAGGCATCTGAGAAATAAGCTGATGGGTGCTTGAGTACTTGAATCTCCCCGGGGAAGGTGGAATTGAAGACAAAGTGTTCTGTTGACATAGTTCTGGAGGGACTTAGTCTGCACAGGTTGAGGAATTTATGGTGACTGCTATCTGAGCTGTATTGGATTGGTTTCAAGGTTGTCGATTTAGTCCTGCTCAGCACCTAAATGCACACTTTCAGTAGTAATCCACAAGAAAGATTTGGTTTAACTGTGTCTGCAGAAAGACAAAATGTGAAAGGGCAGGAGAAAAGAAATTAGCTACAGCATTTTCAAGTGCATGGGAAAAGTGTTACTAGTTCCTAGTCATTATGGGAGAATGTTTCCCTCTCCACATAATGTTTCACACACACACACACACACACACACACACACACACACACACACACACACACACACACACCTCTCCAACTTTATAATTCTACATTCCTTTCAAATTCCATTTTTAGTACTTTAAAATGGCCATTTAGAATCACGATTTTTAAGTCAGTAATGCTGCAGGTGAGTGATATTTTCTAAGTTTATAAAAGCTATCATTTTAAAGTCGTATTCAAATATTTAATGATTTTAAAATCAATACTCCTCAGTTATTATTTCCTGTGCATTAACTCCTTGGTTTAATTCTTTACTGAATTCTAATATGTATATGCATTCATGTGGTTATTACTGTCACGATGGGTTTCCTTCAGTATCCTAATGCATATTGAAAAATTATCTTTAGCTTTTTGATGGTTAATATGTTTATGAAACTTTTAGCCTTCAACAGTATCAGTTTTCTTGAAATATATAGTAGGCTATGGAAGCCTTTAAAAATTTGCAAATATTATATTGGCAGCAACGTATAAAGAGTATTGACCAGGCAGCGATGGTGCACATCTTAAATCCCAGCACTTGGGAAGTAGAAGCAGGCAGATCTCAGTGAGTTCAAGGCTATCCTAGTTTACAAAGTGAAAGCCAGGACTATTACAAAGAGAAACCCTGTCTCAAAAAACCCCCCAAAACAAAACATAACCCCCCAAAACAAATAACAACAACAACCCCCTCAACTGAGCCAAAAAATCAAAATATTCTTAGAGAAATTCCAAAATTTTTAAATAAAAGAGTAAAATCATGAAAATTACCCTTGTATTAGTTTTATCATGGATAAAATTTGCCTTTAGAAAGATTTTTAGAAGTATAGCCCCATATTCTTTTTATTCAATGATTCAGTGACTCAGAGTATGTACATACATATTAGTTTTGCATTTCTATAGATGTTTTATTGATAGTACTCTGCCATGCCTACTCAGGTACCCAGAAGCACTTACTGATCCTGCCTACAAGGGACAGATCCTCACCATGGCCAACCCTATCATTGGGAACGGTGGTGCCCCTGACACCACAGCACGAGATGAATTGGGACTTAACAAATATATGGAGTCTGATGGAATCAAGGTAACACCGGTGATGACCCCGTGCTAAGAGTCTCTAATTGAAAATGTGTAATTGATTGATTTCCAAGGATATAATAGGGGCAAAGTTTCTCTCAGAAAACTATGCATTAAATCCTCATTTTTCAACCTTATTTCTAAGTGCATGGGATAATCTTCAACTTGACAAGTTAGAGTTTTATTTATTTATTTGCTAACTGTTTATTAGGATAGCTTAGATTTTAATGCCTTGGAGGAAACTGATTTTAATATGCAAAATATTGTCACATGTCTAAATAATGAAGTAATAAATAACGAAGAACCATCTTTTGAGTTAAGTTTGATAATCACTTGTGTATTATTTATTGCCTTTTAATTTAAGTATTAACAATTGGCAATTTATATAATTATTAGAAAGTTAGCATATTCATGTTTCCTAGTCAAGGCTATTTTGATATTATCTTGGAGTAATGGGCATATAAACAGTTTAAAATTTACATTCCCACTTTACTCTCTCTGTACTGTTATATTGGAATGATTTGGGCTTCACATTTCTCACAGCTTTCTCAGTCTTTTTGCATGCATATTAAAAGGTTATTTTATCTATTATGTACATTAAATAACTGATTGCAAGCTATATTATTGATAAACTAAATAGTTGAAAAGCACAATATGTCTGGAAGTGACATTCCCTTCTTTTGGGGATTTGCCCTAAATGATTTCCCAAAGGACCATCAAGGAAACAATGATATATTTAAGTAAAAGTGTTGACAAGCTTTTCTTATATCATGCCTTCAAAAATGTTAAGACTCTTATTAATAGATAAAAATACATTTAAAAATAATGCAAACTTAACCTTCAAATTGAGTCACAGGAAATACGTGTTTGGTGAATCCCTCTTCAAAATGTCTGTCTGTCCTCCTAGGTGGCTGGTCTGCTGGTGCTGAACTATAGTAATGACTATAACCACTGGCTGGCCACCAAAAGTCTGGGACAGTGGCTTCAGGAGGAGAAGGTGAGAACTGGGGAATATAGGGAACCTTTCAAGCGTGACTGGCTACTGGGTCTATGGGAAACTTGGGATGTGTTTATATACTATACATACAGAGGACGAGGAAGCTTGTGCATCTCTCCATATCTCTACTGCAGACAGGGGTTTAGAACAACAGCCACAATCACAAACCTGCCTACTAGGCGGTCTTCCCAGAACTCAAGGCTCCGAATACATAGAACTTTATATTTTCAGTTTATCCACTAGGTGGCACGCACACACGATTTAGGAAAGGCAATAGGGAATGTTATCTATCTATCTATCTATCTATCTATCTATCTATCTATCTATCTATCTATCTATCTATCTATCTATCTATTTTTTTAAAAAAATTTCCATTCTCTTGAGCAATACTAGTCACCCTCATCTATAATTTAGCTTCCTGGTCTGGGTTCTAGCACAAGGTGTACTGTAAGCCGTATGTGTAGGGTGCAAAATCATTCCATCCAATATTTTTGCCATTGTTAATTCTTACCAGAATAAATAGGTTCTCATTAAGTATTTGGTGTTTTAAACATTATGATAAATTAAGTGGTCATAATTTCACTTAAAGCAATATGGAAAAGAGATTAATCTTGCATTCTTTCCGTAGATTAAACGTTAATACCTTATCAGCGGATTCTTAATATTAACAGATCTATTACATCTAGTTCCATCTTCACTGTTAACTGTAACTGGCTTTGTTCAGCTGCTGCTAATCCTGAGCTTGATAGAATACCATACCTAGAAAATCAAGCTTCTCCAGTGAGCGTCCACCTATTTTGTGAGAAAATAAATATTAGAAACAAAAATCTTGGTCCTGGATTCCTACGTCTCAGTTTCTAAAATTCAAGAGGCAAGAAGGCACTTCTGTCATGTCTGGGTCACCACTGATTTATTCTCAACCATTTAAATCTTTATTTATCTTTATCTGTAAAATAGTGGTTTCAGCAATGGTTACTTAGCACTTTGTCTGTCTGTCTGTCTGTCTGTCTGTCTGTCTGTCTGTCTGTCTGTCTCTCTGTCTCTTTGTGTCCTTCCTTTCCATCTTTCTTCTCCCTCCGCACCCCAGCTTCCTGTCTTCGTTTCTATTCCTTTCTCTCTCTGCTCCCTATCTCTCCCTCATGCACACACACACACACACACACACACACTTTATTCTTTCTATTATCTATCACATCTGATTTTATTTATGTTAGAATTAATAATTTTAGTTTCAACCCTGTTAGAGTTTGCTTTCATTATATGAAGACCATGTTTGTTTTTATCCAACCTAGTAAAAAATAAAACAAAACAAAACCAAAGGATGTATTGTCGCATTGATGAATGGGATGGATATATATTAGTAAAATAAAGCTGTACAATGTAAGTCCTAAAAAATGTGTTGAGTACCTGCTGTGTACCAGGAATATTTGGATCAAATCATATTTGTATATTATTTTTTATAAAGTCCACTGATTTGACTCTTTAAAATACAGATTTAAAAAAAATATATGTTGCACCTAAAATACAAAATTATACACATATTTCAAACAATATATATGCATGCACACACATCTCATTATTTCAACATGAATATTTGTGTAGAATGTGACCTATTTAATATCAGAGGTTAAGCAGCCAAGCTGTTGCAAAGGATTGATGTGCAGAATTTCTTGCTTTTTATTCTGAGGACAATCCTGGGCAGTGGGAGTTTTGTGCTTAAGTAGAGCAGCAATTTTCCTGGAACTGACAACAGCATCCCCCTGGGTCAGGGAAAAGAAGGAGTGGACGAATTATTGCTGTTCAAGAAGATAGATGAGGCTAAGTGTACAACTTGAAAACAATATGCTGGATTTAATCGCCTCTCATTTCAATGTCACTGTGATTTTTTTCTTACAGGTCCCTGCAATTTATGGAGTGGACACAAGAATGCTGACTAAAATAATTCGGGATAAGGTCTGATCATCATCTTTAGCTGAATCTCTGTCTCTTCTCATTCCCCCCTCCCCATACCCCAAAGCATGAAGGACTCACTAATATGCAAAGGGGAAAACCTGCCAGCTCCCTCTGCTCAGTTCTTTGTCACTCTACCCCTTATTCTTAGAATGTGGTTCCCAGGACTGAATATTTGATTATCGTGTTTGCAGCTGGGCAGACCTGAGATCAATTTACCTGGCAGGAATTTATTGAGTGCCTACTATGTGTCAGTTATGGCAAGAAGGCAAGGCATTATAATTCTGTTCACAGGGGCAGGTCTCCAGTGGAACAAGTAGAATTTACAAAAAATGTGTAACAATTTGACCGAACTAGAATCCTCCATTCTGAAGAATGCAAACTAGAAACTACATTATGTTGGTGCTATGGTTTACTCAGGTCTCCAGGAAGGGTTCTTTGTGAAATCAGGGAGTTTGAAATCATGAGTCTGGGTTACCCCAGTTAGATAGTCTTTCCTATAATTGGATTAATAACAGAGGACACTCAAGGCAAGGATTTCTTTGCTGTTGTGACATCTGACCCCCATCTGAGAATACCGTCACTTCTTGCTTTCTTCCTTGTCTGCCTGCTTTTTTGCTACATGAATGTCTATAATCCAGAACAAAAGAGACAACCCCTCACCAGTGGTCACTGAATTTCTCAAATGCAGCTAATTTTTTATTGTCATCACATCTTAACATATTGAAAAGGAAAGAATACAATTTGGTAGTATAAGCCAACATAGGTCCTTCCAGAAAATCGATTTGGATTTTTTGTTAGAATATAGTCAGTCCTCTGCATCTGTAATTTCTGCACAGTTAAAAGGTGCCTTTAAATTTCTTATAAACATTTTATTATTTCCCCTAAAAATACAGCGCAATGGCTCTTTGCCTAGTACTTGTATTTTTTTAACTACTGGAAATGACCTAGACATGATTTAAAGGCATAGATCATATAGGTCCAGTGACGATGCATTTGATATGATGGATCTAAGCACTGTGGATTTTAGTATTCAAGGATGTTTCTAGAACCAAATACCCAAAGGATGTCAAAGGCAAGTGTATAAGCCCAGGCTGTCTGTAAACAGACAGGAGGAACGACATAGAATTTGAGAACAGGGCGGCCCCTGTGACCAGGGGAGTTCATGCCGCTGCTCTTTTCTGCTGCTCATCATAGATCCCTACAATGGTTTTCCTGGGAAGAGACTTCACAGAGATTATGTATTCCAAGTAGATTCTTGTCTTTTCTTAGCCCAACAGTGTGTGGGAGTTGTAAACAATGATGTAGCATCTAGGGCCGTAAGGAATTCAGAACCCAATTCAGTCTGCAACATTGGCAGGCTGAATAGAATATAGCCAGGCCCCATGACTTGTGAAAACTCTGTGTGGTGTGCCGGACTCAGATGGACTCTATTTTTATCACAGGTACTTCAATTTTTAAAACTCTGGCTGAACAGCATAGGGCCCATAGCAGCGTTACCTGTTAAATCTGTCCATGGCTGGTACTGGTTCATAAGAAAGATAAGCATTAGAGCTTTGACTTCTGTTATTCATAGTTTGAAAACCTGTATTGTATTTCACACAGCATCAGGAGAGGAACAGATTTCAGAATTTTGGATGTATAAATATGAAATGTGCAACTTAGATTTAAAAAGTAGGTAAAAGTCACCACATACTTCAGTTTCAGGGATTTTCAGTTAATTTTCCAAGGTTTTGGTTCAGCACTGTTTTTTTTTTTTTTTTTTTTTTTTTTTTTTTTTTTTTTTTTTTTTTTTGCTTCTTCTCTTTATTCCCTCTGCCTGCCAGCCCCGCCTATTCTTTCTCCTGCCAAGCTATTGGCTGTTCGGTTCTTTATTGAACCATCCGGTGTTTTAGACAGGTAGAGTAACAGAGCTTCACAAAGTAACAGAGTTTCATAAAGGAATGGACACATCTTTGCATCATTAAACAAACAATCGACAGCACAAACAAATGTAACACATCTTAAAATAGTATTCTGCAACCGAGCACTCTAGTTTTAACAATAGCACTGATACCCATGATACTTTCATAGTATGCCAAAATTTCCAGCTGGAATTTGCATAATAACTTTTTCAAGGAATCAGTTTAAAAGGAAAATAAGCCTTTAAATTGTTTTGATGCAATATATTGTCAGGAAAATCCTAACAGGTAGACATAGCGTTTTCCTAGGTGTCTAAGTCAAAGCACACTTCCTGACAACAAGTAATTCTCAATGTGCAGCTGATATGAAGAAGACAGCATTGCCATGTCCAATCCAGCAAGCCTTCTTGGAAATATGCTGCAGAGGGATAAACATTCCTTAAAGATCAGGCGGTTTGGAACACCTGCATGTTTATGTGTCTAACTTAGTGGAATACTTTTATTGTGACTTCTAGAAATTTCTTACATATTAAATTTCATTTTTCAACTTTTTTGTGGCTTAAATTTACTATTGAATTATATAAGTTCTTTATATTTCTTGGTAGGTTTTAGATTTCATATTTCCAACAGATTGTTATGTTTACTTCTCCTATGTAATAGTTTTAGGCCCAATGAACTAAGGTCTATGGATCTCCGATGGATCTGTGCTAGTTTGGAACCTGTTGACCTGAATTCTGATGACATTTACCTTTACTTATAAAAGACAATGGCCTTAGATCTAAAATAGCTTTGTGTAGGACTTGGCAGGTAAACTGAGTTGGTAAAATGTTTTCCTTGAAACATTGAGGAACTGAGTTTGAATCCCAACTATGCAAAAAGTCCTGTACATGGTGATACATGCAGGTAATCCATGCCAGGAAAGTTAGTCTGGGTTAGCCAGCAAGCTCTAGGCCAATGAAAGACCTGGTTCCAAGGTAGACAGCATCTGAGGTTGGTATCTAACCTCCAATTACACATGCATGTAAGCATTCACTTATCTGAACACATATCCATCTGTACATCCTCCTTCACTCACAGCCAAAAAACAAACAAACAAAAACAAAACCCTAATTGTATTTCCTTGAACATTTGCTGAAATGCAGCTGCCAAGTATTTGATGTCCATTTTTAAGAAAACGAAGTCCTAATGATGGTTAGTTATAAAGACATCTAAATGACAAAGCAGCTGTACATGGTCTCTGTGGTTCATTCTTCCAACATAACATTGTATGCATTTTTTTTAATTGAATAGGGTACTATGCTTGGGAAGATTGAATTTGATGGACAGTCCATAGATTTTGTGGATCCCAATAAACAGAATTTGATTGCTGAGGTTTCAACCAAGGTGAGAAAATTTTCTTTTTATTTTATAGTTTTGTTTTATTCACTTTAAGCCTACTGGTTTTCATAGCATTAAAATTTTTATATTCATAGAGCTCCTGTTCCATAAGCTCCAGTCTAAAGGATGAGAGTAGTTCCACAGCAGCTAATATATATATGCTACCAAATATTTGCGTGTACAGTCACTACTCTTTCTTACGGACGTTCTTGGCAATCTCTCTTTTTTGTATGATGTTAGCTCCTCTCTTGCCTTTTACTCGCCCTAATGTTTAAGGCATTAAGACCACATCGAAGAAAGAAAGCATAGAATTGTTAAAGATAGGCATAACATTGGGTAGCATTCAGAGCTAAAAACCCCCGAAGGGAAATGGGAGAACGCTCTATGAATTAGACAAAATAATAGCCAGACATGGTAGCATACGCTTTTAACCCCAGCATTTGGAAGGAAGAGGCAGGCAGTTCTCAGAGAGTTTAAGGCCAGCCTGGTCTACAGAGTGAGTTCCAGGACAGTCAGGGCTGCTACACAGAGAAATCTTATCTAGAAAAAAAAGAATAACAATAAGAAAAATAAGAGTTAAAGAATTAGATAAAATAGTAAAAGTCTAGGGTCATTTTGTGCAGGGAAAATATCTCTTTACATAACACATTATTGTGATATATTTGAGCTAAAGAACTAATGTTCATAATGTGTCTAAGTTACTCTAAGGTGAAGCATGCTTGACTTTTGTTTATAAGAAGGTATAGAACACTGTAGAGCTAGCTATGCCTCTTGATCCTGATTTAATGCCTTTTGACGAGGGTGTGTATAAATCTTGTGTGCTATCCATCCATCAATATATCCATCCATCTATCTACCTACCTATCTATAATCTCTTCTAAATTAATTCTTCTTCTCCTCCTCCTTCGTGTGTGTGTGTGTGTGTAGGTGAGAAGGAAACTTTGCAGAGTTTGCTTTCTCCTTAACTTTTACATGACAGTCCAAATAATGAACTCAGGTCTTTGGGTTTTTACAGCAAGTGCTTTATTTACTGAGTCATCTCACATCTACACACCAGCTCTCTCTCTTTTTTTTTTAAAATCCATGTTGACTGAAGAGGGAAACCATAGTGACAATAGCTGGTTCTGTTAATGCCCTTGTAACTGAATAATGTCATGATGGCTGTGATAATATGTGCATTTATAGCAGGAAGTTATACATAATTTTTGTGAGTTTTGTTTGATTATATGCCTTGGAAAGTGTTGATCATCTAATTCATTGTCATCTTATTGTCATCTGATATAGCTACAACTAGCTGGTATCATTGTTTTACTTTATAGCACGAACCCAAGGTTAAGAATAAATCAATCCTTTTACAAATTACCTGATAAAAGACTTTACCTTTGTCATTATTGATCAGTTCAGCAATAATTTCCTAGATTCAGTGTTTTCTATCCAGAATAGCCACAGAAGGAGAAAGTAAATGGCCAACGTCCTTCTTATACCTTTTCCTTAAGTACGTTTTAAGGATTATAAGTGTGTAGCATATATAAACTTTGTAGAGAAGTAGACATTTCAGTTAAAGCAAATCTTCTTTCAAATATTCAGGCTGCATCATTCACCTGGTACCTTTGTTAAGCCATGAAATCATTCTAAGTTCATAGTATTCTAGATAAGTCTTGAAGATGGGGCCAGCAAGGCTGCCAAATGCTCTAGGCTTCTTGCTTTCTCTTTTCTTCTTGATTTTATGACTGGAGAATTGCTTCTTGGGTAAATGCCTGTGAAAATCGATCTGCCTCCAAGCAGTACTTAAGATGTAGATAATGATTATGATATGCTCTGGGATCTCTCTTATGAAATCTACTATTTAAATGCAAATGACTGTCTGGTAATCTAAAGGGACCAGGTGGTCTATACTAGCTGAGGAATTCTTATGACTCCTATTTTACTCATTCAGCCTCTTTCCATAAGCCTAATATACAGTGACTTAGTGCTATCTGATATGATCTGCACTGCAATTTGACAACTAAGGGGTGTTTAAAACATGATGTATCCATTACCTCGCCTGCCTCCCGCTGAATCAGGAAAAGATATTTGAGGCTTTTATTGCTAATGAGGCAAAACATGGGGACAATGGTTAACTATGGAAAGCAGCAAACTTCTTCAAGATCTTTTTCTATCACAGTAATGAATAGTTTATATAAGACAGCAAAGTACTGTTTTTTTCCTCATAAAAGAGATACAGTCTGTGGTATTTGCTGTGCTTTTCTTACAAATTGATTTTAAACTGCCAGTCACTCCCTAGCAGTTAGAAATCAATCTGTTACCCATCTAAGTACAAAACACCCTCAGTGAATTTATGGTCTGGGCCTGGTGCTTACACTGGGAATCTCCTCTCAATGGTTGCTCTTTTTTAAATGGCAGGATGTCAAGGTGTTTGGCAAAGGAAACCCCACAAAAGTGGTAGCTGTGGACTGTGGGATAAAAAACAATGTCATTCGTTTGCTAGTTAAGGTAAGTGATTTGCCCCTTCTAGAAGCTGAGGTTTGTAGCGCTGATGTCTGTACGTCTTGTTGAGGAGAAGGCTTGCTTCAGAATGTCAGGAGGTTGCCTTTTTCCTTACTGCCTTTGGTCCACAAAATGACGCATATATTCCAATTCAAATTAAGGATACAGACAATTATGTCTTTTAAAAAATCCAAAGAGCCAAAACCCATGGAAAAAGTGATTTTCTTATCATTTGTTTGTTATTATTCACACACACAGACACAGACACACACAGAGACATACACACATGCATGCGTGCACACACATGGTATTAAGATCCATACATGAAAGAGAACACACACTATTTTTCTATCCTGGCTTACCTCACTTACAGTTATCGACGGTCCTCATCAGTTATTATGAGACAGACAGTCCACATTCACTTTGAGATTTGGAAATGGAAGAAAGCCAGGGTTGTCCTGGCAGTGCCTCTGTTGGGCTACATTTATTATGGACCACATGTTTGCAAGGATAATGTCCTAAAATTGTAAGACTTCCATAGAATTTTTATAAACTCTTAGAAAGCTAATAAACTTAAACCCTAAAATCCTTAAGGACAATTTAACCACTTGGCAACAGTGCTTTATTACCTATTATTTCAGTAGAATTTCTCTTTATAAGTCCCTCCCCCACCATCAGCTTCTCTCTGCCTCTCTGTCCCTGTCTGCCTGTCTCTCTCACGCACCTACATACCCACCCTACACTTTTAGAAACATATATGCATCCACTTGCACATGCTTGCATATCATTAAATGAGTGTGGATATAGGAGAATTATTCAATTTCTTTTTATCTTCTCATTGATAGAAACTATTATCAACATTCAAATTATGATTTCAAATTATTGATTTTATTAGCAATTTTTTTCTTGCAGATCTTTTAGTAGTATATATATGAAGGATCTTTGCATATTTCATCCATATTTCTGCCATTTTAATTCACATTGCTCATTTTTCAGCTGCAAGAATTATAGGTCTTTTTTGAGTAAGGGACTTTTATAGTTGGGTAGAGCCTGTTTGTTGTCAGGAGATACATAGAACTTTGCCTGAAACACTCCATAACCATTGACCATAGAGTCAGTGTAAAGTTCCTTAGCCCCAGGCTTGGCTCCAGGTTCCCTAAGGATTGCACACTCTGGTTGTCCATCGTGGTAACTGTATCCTGTACTGGGGTGTCTTGAGATGTCATTTCTTCATTCCATTATGTCTGTTGGAAAAACCTTCCAAATAAACCTTCAAATTCTCATCTCAGGAAACATTAGGGGAACTTCCAAACATACAAAAATAATTAGATTTTTTTTTTGTTGGAATATTTTTTATAGTTCATCGACTCTCCATTTCTCTTTGTCTATGATCTTTTCTTTTTAACAATATTTTTGATCTTGGAAAGTTCTACACATTTATACAATGTATGCTGTTTGGGTTCACCCTCTGCTGCCCCCCTTTCTTCATATCCGTCTGCTTCATGCCTTCTTCTCATTTCTTTATGTTTTTGTTGTTAACAATTATTTCAGTCCAATTAGTAGTGATTATGCACACGTGAGTGTCTTTCTGATTTTTTTGGGCATGTCTGCCTGCTGCTGGACCAAATGAGAGGGACCCTTCCTTTCTCAATAGCTGCCCATTCATTTGCCCATAGCTTCTTTGATGAAAGTGAGTCCTGGGGGTGGGAGCTTCCACTTCCATACCGGAATTTTGATTAGCTTGACCTTGTACGGGTCTCATGTAGGTAATTACAGCTACCATGACTTGATGTGTGCAACATTTATGCCATGTGCAGAAGTAAGTCAACATTTCACATCTCTCCTTCCATTCACTGCCTCTTACATTCTTGCATGCCCCCTCTTACAGAAATGTTCATGAGCCCCAGATAATGGAAAGTTGACATACTTCACCTACCTGGAGTTGAACACTGCTATTTATACTTGTCATTTTGACAAGTGCTAAATCTCTGCATTAAGCACTACCCACTGCTAAAAGAAGCTTCTCTGATCAAAGTTTGAGAGCAGCACAGATCTATGTATATAAATACACATATTTGAAATAATGATTACTTCGGAAAACGATGATAAATTACTCCCTAGGGCCTATGATCTCCTCAAGTCATGAGATTTTTGGCTAGGTAAAATGATACCAGTCAGCAAAAAAATTCCTCCTGTATAACAGGCCTCATATATCCAATCAGAAAGAGTTGGCTAGCTTTATAATCTTGATGCCATTATTACAACAGTGGATACATATTGTCAGCCAGTCAACATTGTAGCATACAAGGCCCAGTTCTGGGTAAGGCCACAGATGACTTTCTTTTCCAGTTCCTTGCACAGAAATATTTGCATTATGTAAACTAGCCAGAAGGACAGGAGTTTTTCCTTTTCAAGGTCCCTGCCCCTCTCTCTCCTGTTTACTTGTAATAAAAATTTCATTTCCCCTTTCAGATTATAAAAGATTGGAAAACCCTAGGAAGGAAAGTTACAATTTGTCAGGCAAAAAGGCAAAATGTGAGATGTGGTTATATCTTTGCAGAGGCAATGTTTGTTTTACATTCTGTGCTGCAGCTACGGAGGTAGCCAAAGCCTTACTGTCATGTCGTAAGGAGTTTAGGTCCTGAAGCCACTCTTATACAAGGCAATGTGCCACTTGCTTATTCATAAATAAAAGTTCAGTGCTTCCTATTGACCACTTGGCACACCTATGTCGTATAAAGCACAATGAGTTACCGAAATAACATTTTATTCACTGCTATTTGATTAAACACTATTTTTCACACTTCTTTTAGGGTCCAGTTTTTCAAAAACAGAGTGAGTGAAATTGCATATGACCAAAGCAAATTATTTGGTTTCAGTTCAGTTCAGTTCATTTTTTTTTTTTTTTTTTTTTTTTTGTATTTCTTTTTCAGAGAGGAGCTGAAGTGCATTTAGTTCCTTGGAATCATGATTTCACCCAGATGGAGTATGATGGACTTTTGATTGCTGGAGGACCTGGGAATCCGGTGCTGGCACAACCACTAATTCAGAATGTGAAAAAGGTGCTGTGAACCCAGGGTTGTGTGTTACTGCTTAGGAGGTGAAGGGCGGCTTCTCTATAAGCCAAAGAGGCTGCGTTTCATTTATTCATGTACTGTTAGAATTGAATTTAGGACTTGGGAGGTAATTGTGGAGAGAAACCAGTGAGGACTTTTAGAAGTGTTTGCCTTGCTTTGGAACAGAGGAACTTTGACAGGGCTTCCTCCACTAAAAGTGGTGTATGGAGTCCAATCTTGACCTCCAACATCCCTTGTATTGAAAAATGGTGACCCAGGTTCCTTGCCCCCACATAGAACCCATAAGACCTTCAAATTTTTAAATCGTTAAATTATGTTTTGTTGAATCTGAACGGCAAGGATGTCTTCATGCTACAGATCCATCAATTGTGTCTCTCTTTACAGTCTAACTGACCAGTTCCTTTTCTTGTTCCTTCATATTGCTAACGAGGGATGGGGGATACTTCGGTGTTTGTTCTTTCAGAGACAATATCTTTCGATTTCTGTCTTATTTGCTTGATGGTCCTTCCCTGACACAGATTTTGGAGAGTGATCGCAAAGAGCCATTGTTTGGAATCAGCACAGGAAACATCATAACAGGATTAGCTGCTGGTGCCAAATCCTACAAGATGTCCATGGCGAACAGGTAAGGCAATTATGAGACTGTTTGCAGTCAGACTGACTACCTCTGAAATATCACCAGTAACCAAACACAAAGGGCTTAGAGAATTTACATACTGTTTCTGCAGGGTAAACGACAGGCTTCCTATTACATAGTTCACAGACCACCTGATACCACTTTTATTACATTTCTGAGAGGCAGCCTTCTCTAACGATAACTTAGCGATAGTTTAAGGTTATTTTCCTTCTCTTGGCATGCATTGAAGTTATAATACTCAATCAGATGATATTCCAGAGGAAAGTGTTCCGATTTCAAGCTTCATTTCAGAACATTGATAACACTGTAAAGAGCTAGAATGAAGCAAGACCTGAGGACACATCAGATCCTTAGTTTCACTTCCTTGCCCCCAACACTGCTGATTACCTCAGTGTCGGGTGCCCTTCCTCCCTCTACACAAAGTGCAACCCAGAATGATTAGTCATCTACTTATTATCTCTGAGAGTTCCCCTCTGGCTTTAAAAATTACTGTAGCTCCTTTAGAATAAGTTGCTTATTTGTATTTCCGTTAAGCCAGTATCCAATTCTTTTGTTAGGAGTGTCTTTCTAAAACTGATTATGCAAGTTTAATAGACCTGATAGTTAATGTTCAACAAAGCTTTCTGAACTGATTTTGTGTGTGTGCATGTGTGTGTGCGTGTGTGTGTGCGTGCGCGTGTGTGTGCGCATGTGTGTGTGTGTGTTTGAACCTGAAATCATTGAGATTAACAATCTGTGACTCTTTTCCCAAAATGATTTTCACTGAAACGATGGAAAGGTGTGAATTTGATTTTATGAGTAACTCTTTCTTGTTCTTCATTTTTCCTGTTCTGTCTTCTTTCCCCTCTTCTTTCTCCAGAGGACAGAATCAACCTGTTTTGAATGTCACCAACAGACAGGCTTTTATTACTGCTCAGAATCATGGCTATGCTCTGGAAAACACCCTCCCTGCTGGCTGGAAACCATTGTTTGTGAATGTCAACGATCAAACAAATGAGGTCAGAACACCCTCAGCAAAGCTGTTCAATTGCTAGTGAGAAATTAAGGGCTTCTCATGTGTATGCTTTGTGTGTGTGTATGTGTGTGTGTGTGTACGTGTGTGTGCGTGTGTGTGTGTTTGCAGGTATGTTCATACATGTGGGCACATGGGGAGCCCAGAGCAGGACACCCTGCATCTTCTTCTATTGTTCATCACATCATTGTCTTATAATATGGCCAGTCATTAAACTGGACCATTTTGGCATGGCTGACTGGTCAGTAAGTTCTCAGCACCTACCTAGCACTACCTCTTGATGCTGAGGTTATAAGTACCTGACCTGACAGGCCTAGCTTCTTACACGGATGATAGGAACTTGAACTCAGGTCCCTCTTGCTTGTATACCAACTGCTATAATACACGGATGATCTCCTCAGCTAGTCTGTCACTTGAAAAGAGTAATTGCTGTCTCACTTTCTTATCAATGTACTCGTTAAGACCCGGCGCCAGGTCCTCCTTCAGAATCTATCTCATGCATTCATCGTTATTAGGGGGCAGTTGATACACACATCTGATTGTGTCCAGCCCTTGGTGTGTCCTTGAGTGTCACTCAGCACTGGTGCAGCCTTTAAGACCTTTGGGGGAAGTAATTTAAGAGTTGGCCATAAGAATTTTATTTTATGTTGAAAGGAGCCCAGAAGGGCCCCAAAGGTTCTGGACCAAATATGTTTGTTTTTGTTATAGAACGGTACCTTCATTCTGCTTCTTCTTCGTTGGGCCATCTTCTATTCTTACTTAAAGAGTCCAGTGAATCCTTAATATCTCCAATCATGTTCCTTAATAGTATTGGGAATTTTCCAGAACTTCACTAAACACTTACCTTAGTTTTCTATTTGAACTTTATTAGATACTGACTAATACATTGCATACTTGACATTTGTTTGCATAGAAGGAATGTTTCCCTGTTTCTTATTCCTTTAGGGGATTATGCACGAGAGCAAACCCTTTTTTGCTGTGCAGTTTCATCCGGAGGTCAGCCCAGGGCCAACAGACACTGAGGTATGCCATCCAGACGATGTTTGTTTTATACTTGAAAAAAAAAAATCAATGATGTTTATGGCTGAAGATTCAAGAAACCAAAATAATTGGTGCACAATATTCTTAAGGAGTATGTTTTGGCATCATGCATTTCCTGTTAAATTGCCCCATGAAGATCACGAAGGAAATTTTAATCTTTTCTTAAATTTAAAGTGGGAAAGCCCTTAAGAAGCTCGAAGCAATGCCACGATGCTATTTTTACTTAAACGAGTTATCATTCTAATATATTTAGTTCTGAAATTTACAATTGTTGTGCTATGCAAATGAATTCCCTCCTGCTCTTTTCATCTCATAACCAAAATGAAATTTTAATCCCCCATCTGTGAGTTAAAAAAAAAAATCCCTATGGCAACTGGTTGGGTAGTCACAGAAGAAGGATAGGGGCAGCAGGGAAGGGAAGAGGCTGCCTGCTCGGTCACACGACTCGTACGATTTTTTTTTAAAGGACCCATAAGAATGTTTAGAACCGTGTGTTTCTAAACTGGATGTTTTTTCCTTTCCTTTCTTTCTTTTTTCCTTCTTCTTTTTTTTAACGTGAGCTCTTGGTTCAGTGTCCACACACATCTTTCCAACCAAAGCTCACGGTGACTCTTCTTCCTCATATAGTGCTCCGGGAGCACTCCAGGAGCAGTGTCGCTCATCCCTGTGAGCAGATCCTTCCAGAAAAGATGTCCAGGCAAAAGGAAGAGAAGGTGGACAGGCCTCCTTCAGCAATTCAGTGCTTCACCTCAAAGTGGCTTCTTAGATATGTGCATGGCATCTTTTTTTTTTTTTTAACTCTTACTTGAAAGTTCAGAATAGACAAAACTGGTATGGTTTTAACTAACTCATGATGAATCTGAAAACCAAACCAAACAAACCACAAGTCACTATCTTCCTATAATGCATGCTTAATTTTTTTAAATTTAAAATTGAAGTGTTGGGTTATGCTACTTCTTCAGATTAGGAAAGATGTGCTTTATATATAGATATATAAAACCAAAGCGCTGTGACTCACTTTATTTCTTGATCCTGATAAATAGTTGCAAAATGGGTGCTTTTATTGACATTTGTCATGTCTAGTGAAGTAATAGAAGCAAGAACACTGGGAAAGTTTAAGAGTAATCTTCAGGGGTCATTTTTTAGGGTGAACAGAAATGAGGGAACATGATTTTTGACTTTACTATAGTGCATGTACTATAGCTTCAAGTTTTGCTAGGCTAGAATTTGATTCATATGAATGATAGACAATTAAAGAACTAAAACCATGATACTTTCAAAAGACAATATGGGATAGACTGTCTGGAGAAAATGTCTCATCTTCTAGACTTGAGGCAAATAGAGCCCCCACGGCCCCCAAGGTTACAGACACGGCTTATTACGGTTTTTCTTATGGTATTATGGGACCCTCATCTAGTTTACTCTTTTCTAGTCTCCCATGACATATTTATTTGGCTTAATTTGATATAAATAGACATTCAATTATTGGACAAAACTCCAAATTCAAACGGAAACCACTAAACAATAAACCTCCAATATTTATGGAGGAACTTATGGTAAAAACAAGAAAAAAAATGTTCTTGTTCTGAAGCTCCCACTTGACTGAGTATCATCAGTGTGTTAAGAGGGCTTGTGAGTTTAGAAGTGTCTGAATAGTTGGTTTTATTCTTTTTTTCTAGTACCTATTTGATTCCTTTTTCTCACTGATAAAGAAGGGAAAAGGCACCACCATTACCTCAGTTCTGCCAAAGCCAGCGCTTGTTGCGTCTCGAGTTGAGGTCAGTAGATGTGAACTCCATTACAGTTTGGGCCTTACTCATTTTCTCTAATATGGAGATGGCCATATTAAAGAAAATGACATAATTCACAAGAATGTCTATGGAAAACGGATGCTGATGCTACATGTTTTATCTGTTCTTGTTAAGTTTCTGCGATGTCCATTAACAAATGTATATTAATTCCTTGAGACTCTCATAGTGTATTTTAATCATAATGACATTCCTCATCAAACTTCTACCAGGTCCACCCTCCTGTCCTACCCACTCAAGCTTGCTCTTCTGTTTGTTTTCTTAAATCCACAATTTGTGGTGTCCGTATGTTCTTGGTGTGTGGCCATCCTTTCTAAAGGGATGGCTTCTTTAAAGTCAATTGGCTCTCCTCCTTGACGTTAATTCCCAACAGCTCTTCTGCTAAAGGTGGGACTCCGTGTCCACTTCCTCCCTCTATGCTGGAATTTCTCTTGAACTTATACAGGTCGTGTGTATGCTGTCACCAACATCATGAATTCATATGTGCAACTGCCCTGATGTGTCTATGAGACAGTGTTCCTGTAGTCACTTCTTCCCTCTGGCTTCTACAGTCTTGGCTCCCCTCTTCCCTAATGATCCCGGAACCCTGGAAAGAATGTGTTTGAGACATATGCATATATGTCCCATTTAGGGCTGTGTATCCCCAGCCCCTCCACCCCCCTCACAGAACTTTGGTCTAGATAAATCACAGGGCCTAGGGGAAATCCTACTGTTATTATTCCACTAAACATACATAGTATTAAAGCTTTTCCCAATGACTTATTGTTTATAGCCATAGATAAGTGTAATTTTTAGCCCTCATCAGAGAAGGCTCTTTTGCAATTAACACATGGATATACTCAAACTTGGTCAAGTTGCAGAGAGTAAGAAATTTTAATTTAAAATACTGTTATAAAATTTTCTTCCACTAGATTTCTTATAATAATAACCTAATAAAATAATGTTTCTTTTGATTTACAATTTTGTATTTTTTCATTACCCATCTCAAACCATAATTTTTTGTAACATTGAGATATATTTTAGATTACTGAATCATTGCAGTTGAGAGAATTAATTATTTAAAATTATATGAATCATCATTCAGTATAGCAAACAAAACTTTATTACTTACCTCTGAAGGCAAGTGGGTAAAGATTAATATGTATAAGATCTAAGTCATTATATATTTATATTTTTGTGATAATATGATAAAACTTATCTCTATTTCTTTTAATTATATAAATTTAAGAAAAGTGTATTTGTATTAAAAATGTACAGATATATGCAAGTATGTTTGCATGCAAATATTTTTTGCAGAGTAAATGCATTTGGCATTTATATTTTAAGTCAAATATCAGCTTTTTTTTCATTTTTTTTTTTTTTGCTTAAAATGAAAAAAAATGCTCATGAACTTTGGAAAGGCCATTGAAATTAGATACGTTTCAAGTTGTTAATCTTTTTTTTTGAAATAACTGTGTAAACTCACACAACATAGCTTGATTATTTTTTGCAAATGCCTTATTTTCCTTTCTTATTTAGAAATGATAGTAATGTCTCTTTCTTATTGTTTATAGGTTTCCAAAGTCCTTATTCTAGGGTCAGGAGGTCTGTCCATTGGTCAGGCAGGTGAATTTGATTACTCGGGATCTCAAGCTGTAAAAGCCATGAAGGTGAGTGAGTACGAGTTTTCCTAGGTTTGATACACTCTCCTTAATGAGTCTAATTAGTATTTTGTAATCTAGATTTATGGTGCTTCTTTACAAAGTCACTATAATTATTTTCCTTAGCTATCACTAGAACTCTGTATTAAAAGTTTGGTCAAAACCAAAATTTTTAAATGTTTCAAATGTGCACATTAGCCAAGCAAAGTGGCGGGAATTATTTATGTTATTGTTTTTTACACTGAAAACAAATTTATTTTTCTATTTCTACAGGGAGTTGCTAAGTATACTTGTGTTTGATGTGAAGGAAGGAGTTTGGGCTCTAGGCTAATATCTTGTGTTAGATACTTCAAGCTTTCTGTGGGGAAAGTGGGATGCTCTAGCTGGAAGAACGAAGGTAGCAATACATTTGTTCAAGCCTAAGACATTATCGTCAGTCACTAGAGAATCCTATGCTTTTATTGCTGACTTGCAAAACTGGATGATACAGCTGTATCTCCAAGTGGAAATGATGATTTCAAACTCAAGTTGGGAAGGGTAAACTTGTATCTTCGATTTATCCAGGTCTCCACTGTCATTATAGCAAAAATCAACCTTTAGAGAAACTATCTAATTGTGCATTAAGATGTTCTGGTGTGGAGATAATGTGCTCTCTCCTTAATCCTGTTTCCAACAAGCTCTTCATCTTGGTGATGGTTAGGGCATCTAGAGGTGGTGTGAGCCCTGGCTCTGTGAAGCTGCCTCAGTCATGGCAGTATAAATGCTATTCACTAGAAACCTGCCTAGCACAGAGTAGCAGAGGGTTGTCAGGGAGAGCAGGGGGCAAACATCGGAAAACAGCTGGCTAAAGTTTTCCTATGGCCCCAAATTTTCCCTAATAAATGACTATTAATTTATTACAGCCCTGATGCCTAATTTTTCTCCCCCCACCCTTACCCTCCTGTCTCCTCCTCTCAAGCCCTCCTCACCCCTCTCTTCTTCTCTCATTTTGTCTTTTCTCCTCATTTAATCATGGATGGTCTTACATGTGCACATATTATTTTTTACATATTTAAAATATTGATTCATTTCATTATATCATAATTCAGATTCTTATTGATTAGAGGTTTTCAATGGTTTAGCTTGGTTAGGACATAGTGTTTCTATGTTTTGGATTTAAGATATCTTAAGTAGTTATATATTTTCATAGTCTTTGGAAATTTTGTAAAGATTTAGTTCTTCATAGTTTTAATTTTAATTAATTTTTAATTTTAAAGTCTACACCAATTTTAATTTAATTAATTAAATTAATTAATTTAAATATTAAAATGATTTAAAAATAATCAGTATGTCTGTGTGATATTTTTCTGTAAAATTTATAAAAAGTTGTTATTTGCTAGGTATAACATGTTTGGTGTTCTGAAATCTGCTGGTACCTAATGAATGAGCTTTTCTTCAAACCTTTGTTATTAATATGCTTACAGTTTAGACTTAGTTATTTCAATCACAATTTATATCCACAATACATTGCTTAATTTTATGTATCTTATCAATGTTTTGTTAATAATAATACTCTTATTCTCTGTAATTTCTTAAAATTCTGACTGACAGCTCGAACTGAAGACAGAGAAAAGCATGGCTGAATGGTCTTAGACATTGTTCACTGTCGTGCATCACTATGGAACCACTAGAACCCATTTAACCTCAGTGAATCTCAATGTCTTCAACTGAAAAACAGACATCTCTCTTATTGGATTGGCAATACAAAAACACACTAAGTATTATGTTACATGCAATTTAAAATAGCAAAACTATATTTATCTTTAATTCAGAGCTTCCTTGAAAAAAACTGGCATTCAAGAAGGAGTTTTAGACTTTCACTGAATATTTTGTTAATTTTTTAAAAGAAGAAATTGAAATATACACAATAATTTGTTAAATAATGTGGACTATCTGGCCATATTTCATACTTTATTTTGCTAAGGTTCCTGATTTGGAAATATGTTATTCTTAGTAAATGAAGATCATTTTAAAATAAGTCTCTCCAGATGTGAGCAGTGATTTAAGATCACAAATATTCTTGCACATGAGCACACACACACACACACACACACACACACACACACACACACACACACACATACACATACACAAACACATTCACATAGACACTGGTTTGTATTTTAATTTATTGCAATATGGTAATTTTATTTATATTACACATATAATATATAAATATATTTAAACTTGCTCATTTTAAGCTTTTAGGGGAGCATTTCATTCTTTTAAGATCAATTGAGTCCTAAAGTTTAGCATACAATCTCTAGACAGTCTCTCTAGAAATGATTTCCAGTTTAACTTGCCACCTGTCTAGCAAAGACTTCATGGCTATGATCTTGATGAAACCATTTGTATCTCTTTTTAGCATTATTTTAAAGTATTTTCTTTCTTCCAGATGCTTTTTTTTCCTTTGACTTCTTCAGCCAGCCCAGAGAACAATCTAAAAGCTTTTCTACCCAATTAGTCTTCATGCGAGTGTAGTGACCGTTCATCGTCTCTGTACACCGTAATGCCTGACACTTGATTTGTTTCTTTTTATTTCCAGGAAGAAAATGTCAAAACGGTTCTGATGAACCCAAACATTGCATCAGTACAGACAAACGAGGTGGGATTGAAGCAGGCAGATGCAGTCTACTTTCTTCCCATCACCCCCCAGTTTGTCACAGAAGTTATCAAAGCTGAACGGCCTGATGGCTTAATTCTGGGCATGGGTGGCCAGACAGCTCTGAACTGTGGTGAGTTCTTTTCTACTCAGGTTTAGATTATTTTACTTATGCACCAATGTGATACACATTGCTTGTAGTCACCTAACAGTTGTGCTCATGTGTTCATAAAGCCTTTATCATAATGGAGAAGATAACAGCAAATAAGCTTTTAATACTGCATACTAAATTTTAAGAGTCTATGTCACAGCACAGAGATGCGAAGAATTCTTTACTTTAAGGTTCTGGAGTGGCCAAATAGATTTAGTGGACTTCCTTCTCCATCTGAGAACATTGTTATTATTGTAACTCTGAGAACTATTATGAATGAAAAATGAGAATTAGCATTCATGCTCATGAGTCAGTGCTGTGGCCTTTGCCTTTCACATTGCAGTGTGGACTCTTCTTTACTGCTCTATTATTGACTGTGGTGACTCCTTGGATGCAATTTTAAGAGTTATCTTGAAGTTGTTTTTAGATGTGTTAACTTTATATGTATGGATATTTTGCCTGCATGTGGGTATGTGTACCTGATACCCTAGGAGTTTATAAGACAGCATCCCGATACCCTTGGAACTATAGACTCTGGTCATTGTTATATATCTTGTGGCTTCTGGGAACTGACCTCTGGTCCTTCTGCAAGAGAAGAGAGTGCTCTTAACTTCTGAGTCATTTCTCCAGCCCTGGGATTCTTTTTTTGTAAATAATGTCTTCAGTGTCTGTTAAGAAGACATAAGGTTTGAAGTTATACAAACCGTATGCTTGTTCTTTTTGTAGGAGTGGAGTTATTCAAGAGAGGTGTGCTCAAGGAATATGGTGTGAAGGTCCTGGGAACATCGGTTGAGTCCATTATGGCCACAGAAGACAGGCAGCTGTTCTCGGACAAGCTGAATGAGATCAATGAGAAGATTGCTCCCAGTTTTGCAGTGGAATCAGTAATAAACTCTTTTCTTGGGAGATGGGGGCATTACTCACCTTGCACGGAGGGAGAATGATAATTATATCTAAGATTTCTGGGCTTGCATATATTTTCTTCAGAAATTTTTTAGTATCACAGAGACATTATCTATTAATGGAAGCACTCAGTGATAAAATTTTAGAAATAGATATTATTATTTTCCTCAGTGCAATGAAAAATATAAACCCAGAGGAAAATATCTTTTTTTTTTCCTTTTCTTTTTTTTTTTTGAGGCTCAAGCACCCACGATCTCTTGAACTAAAAGTAACAATACCAACTTCTGATAGCAAACTTATTTTTTTGCCATTTGCTTTCTGTTCTGTTTGGGATAAGCCACACATGTCCAGTGTGAGTCTTAATATCCTGAAATTTGGATTCTTGGAATGAAATAAACATTTAAGAATGAAATAAATTTAGCCAGACTCATCCTGGATGTGTATATTTTTTGTAATGGATCTGGGTCTGCTTCTTTCTATCCTCATTTTTACATTATATATTTATACTATATATTATACACTATTTCTATTTTTAGGATATTACCAGTCACTAAGAAAATTCAAGTAACTGTACACCTCTTTTCACCCTGACTTT
Source organism: Phyllotis vaccarum (assembly GCA_033318265.1). Classification (NCBI taxonomy): domain Eukaryota; kingdom Metazoa; phylum Chordata; class Mammalia; order Rodentia; family Cricetidae; genus Phyllotis; species Phyllotis vaccarum. Next base: position 17,730,925 of record JARWLC010000007.1, read on the forward strand.
AATTTTGGTTTCAGGCATGTATTTGGTGAGGTGGAAAGTGGAAGCTTTAAACACAACCTCCCTGATGTAGAAGTAGGCAAAGCCTTAGGGATGAGGCAAGTCATTCTTAGATGACTAATACTGGGTGTATCTGCCTTAGAAAAGGATGCTACCAAGTACACGCCAGACTACACCCTGTCAATCAAGAATGCTCCCACAGGAGCCCTCCTGAATGTTTTGGGAAGCTCTTGCCGTACATTCATACTTTTGTTGCCAGATATAATTATGTCCTTGCTTCCCCATGATAGGAAAAAGGCATATGGGAAAGGTATAATTACATTCCCATTGGTGGTGTAATAATATTCCACGGCAGAAAAATATAACCACCATATGTTGTATTCGGAAAGTTAAAAAATTTCTAAGTCACAGAGGCTGTTCTGAGAATAAATTTGAAAAATGAAATATCTCCTTTTATATAGTATTTCTGATGGCACATTATTTTATTACCATGTTAGCCCCTCAAATAGAAAAAAACATCTTTTCCTTTAAATGATAGACTTTCAAACTGAAGTTAAAACCACTATTCTGTATATCTTTCATTTATAAAATAGATGATGATTATTTCTGTTTTGACTATAGTGTAGTGTTTAGAAAACAACTTAAAATTTACCTGATGAAAATGAAAAAAAATTACACCCACTAGAATTTTAAACAACTTTTGTTAAACAACATTATTTTTCAGAAGTACATGAGGGGTTAATAGAACATGTTGCCCTGTCCGCAATTCAACTAATTAATCCGGGTGTCTGGGCTCTCATAGTGTGATTCTGCATGATCCTCCCTCCCTCCCTCCCTCCCTCCCTCCCTCCCTCCCTCCCTCCCTCCCTCCCTCCCTCCCTCCCTCCCCCCCCCTCTCTCTCTCTCTCTCTCTCTCTCTCTCTCCAGAGAGAAAGAAGAAGGGGCTGGTTTTTCAACTTAAATATCCTTGCTTTGTCCACAGATGGAGGATGCCTTGAAGGCAGCAGACACTATTGGCTACCCTGTGATGATCCGGTCTGCATATGCACTGGGTGGGCTAGGTTCTGGAATTTGTCCCAATAAAGAGACCTTAGTGGACCTTGGCACAAAGGTAAGTATTTTCCTGAGCCCAAAGTAGCTGATTTAATGGGCCTATTCACTTAGAGAAAGTTGTGACCTTCCCTCTATTACTACCAAGTATTCTCAAATGGCCCTGGGGGTGAGTGGGTGGGTGTTGGCAAGTACAAATCCTTGCTCCAGAACACAGCAGAACCCACATGACTTGAGGTAAACCACTGGTCACTCAACCAATCTGTCCATTTTCCTTATGCTTCTGAATTCACCGAAATACATTAATCCACTCTCACTTCCTCTATTTACTGTCTACTCTAAAATATGCAGTTTGCTAAAATATATTTTAATGGCCGAGAGAAGAGCAGAATAAAATGCCTAGTTTTTCAGAATACTTTTGAGAAAAATCGGCTAAGGACACAGTCTCTCCCCAAAGTGCAGATGTCAAAGTACACACAGTATCAAGCTCTCAGTTAAAATAAAAGGACTTTTGCCAACTATTATGGACAAATAGAAATGGAAGGGGGTAGAAACACAGTTTACTTCCTGGTCAAATCACATCAATGCATCACTAAATGCATTTTTGGGAGATTTAATGAATCTATCCTGACTAAAAAAAAAAAAAAAAAAATTATGGTCTACAAGAAACAGGCACAAACACACAAATCTTGCTCCAGAATTATTCAAATTCCGCTGCTAGAGAACCGTATCTGGTACACAGGGTCCTCAGGGATGTCTTTGAGTGAGGAGAGGCAGTTGTAGCTAGGACATCTTTGCAGTGTGGGGATGAATTTGATGTAACTGTTGTGCAGCAATTTGGAGAGGGTCTTAGTCTCACACAATTTAAAGCCTTTAATGTCTGACTTTAGAACTAAAACAAAGATTTTTGAGTTGCTGACACTGAAATTGAAAGCAGATAAATACAATTAAATACACTCGAATACTTGTAGTAACAGGCTTACAAGCTAACAGCTTAAATTTGGTTTTCTAAAGTTACCTAAATTATACATAATAAGGTAACACATTTAATATGAATGGTTTCTTTTCCCATTCTGGACTTCAGAGTTATTTATTTAAGGTAAAAATATTTTTATGTAATTATAAAATATAATTACTATAGCATGGTACCTGTTATGGATATTCTTAATATTAGCAATATACTAAGTGACAATAAACATATATTTCTCCTGTATTAAATATATTTTCTTCATAAAATGAAACATTATGAATTACCAAATTTTATATAGAACATTTATAATATGAAGACAGATTTGAAATAAAATATTTTCAATTATTTATATTCTACTAAAATAATCAATAGTTGTTGAATATTTTTCCTTGTTGAAAATCTTTATTTTTCCCCTTGAGATTAGTTAACCATATCATTGTATCGTAATCTATTCATTTGTCAACTTGAGATTATAGTTAGAGCCACTAAATGCTGTACTGCATCATTTAGGTATTTAAGTTAAGTTTGGAGTAAAATTGGAGACTTGAAAACTTTAAACCAAGGGTAAGAGGTTGGTTGAAATGATGCCAGTTTTCCTTGTATTTCCTTGTATTGTAGTTTATACTAGAATACACAGTTTCTTTATTCTGTCTTGGGATTTTCTTCTTTTTGCAAACAACCCAAATGACAAATTAAGTAATTACTCATTTGTGAACAGTAGCTCCCGAATGTCCCCACTATGAAAATCTCATGGTCCGGTGTGGTGAAAAAAGAGTTATATTTTCAGTTGCATGTGCTGAAGTGTATAGTGACAACTGAGTTTGTGGAAAGATGCTGTGTTGAGCTACCTTAGGGAAAATTTAAACTGAGTTGTCATTTCATCATGCAGCCTACTAATAATGTGAAATTAAATGAAAGTTATTTTTATTGTACTGACATCCCAAATCTAATATATTATGAGACAAAGGGATATTTTTGTCTCCAATTGTCAGTCACCACATGTCTTAAGGTCAGAGATTGCCTCTTTAATACTTTGAGATCAGCATTCTACCATACTGTGAGTATGCAGTAAATATGAAATGGTAATTACACTAATTCATATCTGTCTAATCAGCCATGTATGATATACGACTCAGAGTATTTAAGCACTTAGGCAGTGATTAACCATAATAATAGCTGCATATGATTCTTCTAATTCCCAAGTTGCATATGCCATTTTGGCTAACTGTTTACAGCCATCATCATCTCCCTTCTCTTTTTCATCAACACCAACTAACTTTTACTGTGTGTGCCACTGTACAAAGTATGCTCGGTTATTTTAGAGAAAGCCAGAGTCTTTAGACTTAGTTTGCCACATTTATTTGTACTTATCACATTTTCTGGTTTCACAGAAGCCTAACTACTGAAATAATTTCATTTCCCTCTGCCTGATTGCTCAATTATTTTCTCTTTTTCCTAAATTAGTTTGATTTAATGTCACATCAGCACTTTGAATGGCAAGCCTCAATAACCCAAATCAAGCATATTCACTGCAGGATACTATTCCTGGTCTCACTGATTTTCTGACTATGCCTTCTGGAAGGTGGGGGAGAACGGAGATGGGGCTTTAGACTTCAGTGCTGACCAGGATTTGGGTCAGAGCACTTTTCTTAATATCCTCATTTAAACCAGTGTCTTTCCTTAAATCTTTGGTATCTGTGTCATCAATTTCTAGGCATTCGCCATGACCAACCAGATTCTGGTGGAGAGGTCAGTGACAGGCTGGAAAGAAATAGAGTATGAAGTTGTCCGAGATGCGGATGATAATTGTGTTACTGTCTGTAACATGGAAAATGTTGATGCTATGGGTGTTCACACAGGTAGGCAAAGAATCTACAAGAATTATACCTTCAGCTCAAGAGACTGATCACCATAGCAACCTATATCAAGTACTTTAGCACTCTTATCTGGTGGACTAATCATAACACTTATCACTTATACATAGTATTTTATAGCATTTAAATCATCTCATCTTTAGTTTGGAATCCACAGACTCTCTCCTCAGTATGGTAGTTATCCTGAGTTTAACTGGGGAAAGTCAGATATGTGATGAATTTGAATGACAGCTATGACAGCGTTTGAAAGTCAAGACGGGCGTCCAAAGCCTTAAAACATACTGATACGTTAGTCACCAACGGGTCGAGAAAATAGTCTCAATAGTGATGAGAACAGGTTTTAGCAAGTTGGACTAATTGGCTTTAGATGACAAAGATGATGACTTCCATTCCAGAAATGCTGAACTGAAGATACAGTAGTAACTTTGGAGAATGGAGTTAGGACTCTAGTGTAAGAACATAGAAGTTAATATTAATACAGAGTCACTAGAAATCATTTAGTATAGAAGAAATGATTGAAATTAGAGATACACATGCCTTTTTAAGGATATAGGCATAGAAAGAGATGAGAAGAGGGTCACATTTTGATACAATGGAAAAACAATTATTCAGTTTCTAGGGCAGGATAAAGAGAATTATTGTTGAAGCTAGGGGCATAAGTAGAGAGGGAAAATTAGCTGGAATAATATCAAAATTGCCAATGCAAAAATATATTTTATTTAACTTGGGTTTTTCAATGTTCAGGAAGATTAAATATTCAAGCTAGTTATGAAACCCATGTGGAATGGAAGTATACGATAAGGAGGGATAAGAAACTTGACAAGATTTCATGTTTAGTGATGAAGAGAATGAAAACTTTGTACATCTGACAAAGTTGGGGATGGGTTTCTTGATGAGTGGGTCACTGAACATATCTGCATGCAGAAGGCAGGAGAACACGGATTCTGGGATTGAAGATGAAAGATCTCTCATGTTAGAGGAGAATGGCAATGGGAAGAGAGAACCGAGAGCTTTGAAACGGTCTAGACACACGGTTAGAATATTTGATGAAAGGGAAAGCTTGAGACAGTTTGAGATGAAGGAAGAGCAGCTGAAGAGACCAATGAAAATCTAGTAAGCTGATAATTAAGCTTTACCAACTAGACAAAAATGGCAGAAGTTAGGGAGATTTCTATAAGTATGGGCAAAACAAGAATTGTGCAGAATACCTGGTGTCTCACTCATATGAATGCAAATATTAATTTTAAACCTTTCTTCAAGTCTTTAGCCTACTCTAAGTCCTGTATCATTTTAGTGGATTAAGTCGGTCAAGTTGGTTATTAACATATACAACCAATAATGAGTGCTGCTTGTGTTAATAGGTGATTCAGTTGTTGTGGCCCCTGCCCAGACACTCTCCAATGCAGAGTTCCAGATGCTGAGACGCACATCAGTCAATGTTGTCCGCCACTTGGGCATTGTGGGCGAATGTAACATTCAGTTTGCCCTTCACCCTACTTCGATGGAGTACTGTATTATTGAAGTGAATGCCAGGCTGTCCCGGAGCTCTGCCCTGGCCTCCAAGGCAACTGGGTAAGACCAGAATAATTGACCAAAGGCTTGCAGTGTCTTTGCAGGCAGAAATGGGAAATGGCTTCCAGTGGAAGACCATTTTGTATTTGTAAAATCTAACCCCACCTCCTGTGTGCCAGCTCCAGAACATTTAGAGAACCCTAAAGACACAGTTATTAATGACATTGCTACCAATTGAGACAAATGATATTCCTAGCTGAGTTTATTTGTCGGCTAATCATAAAGCAACAATTTCTAGGGCAGGATATAGAGAATTAATGTTGAAGTTAGGGGTATAAATCTGGGTGTTCCAAGCAGGTTGTGAAAAATATGCATCTTAATTGCATTTTGAAAATGTTTTTAAAAAGTGATATTTAATTTTAATTTTCAACTGCCTATACAAATAGTTGATAAAGTATTCAGTATTTAACTCAAGACCAGTATAAATTATTTTGATTTTGGAAATATACACAACAAAACGTACAAAATTATCCACCAATTTTAATTAACAATTTAAAAAAATTTCCACAAGAATAAACAACGCAGGTTCTTTCCGTGGATAAATGTTACAAGCAAGTTAGTAAATTTGATGTCCATTTAACAGCTGCTAGCAAGCATCATCGGAAGGGAAGTAAAGCCTCTTCTTTCTATTGCTATTTTTTTTAGCACCTGACATTTAATTTCTATGACATTTAAATGAAGAAAATTTTTACTGTTTTGGTACTTTCATGTAGCTACACTGCGGCTCAAGGTGGTTGTGCTCTGTGCAGGAGTCAGAAGACCTGTTCTCTTGCTTCATTCATCAACTGAGTTGGACATAGCACATACCTCCTTCAGTTTCTTTGTCTGTCAGATAGGAAATTATACTAAAAGACTCATACCTAGTTCTATAGTTCTATGAGTTATTTTTATCAAGCAAGATTATCTAAACTGTCATTCCAGAGGATAGCCAAGTTTCCAGAGTGTTAGCTTTTACAAGAGCCCAAATATTTGGAGATAGAACCAGGGCTCAAACTTTCGAGTCCATATTTTCTGGCCTTTTATAATATACCCTACCTCTACCTGTCTCCTTAGATACAGGCAGCTACATGTGTTTTCTCAGAATATTTCGCAAATTCTAAACTGAGTGGACATTAAACATAGGTAGGGAGGGTAGAATATTATTCATCAAGAAACCAATTGATTTTGTGTTGCAGGAATAAAAGCTGGAGGCTGTAGCAGTACAAATGGGCATTAAAAGGGAATTCTCAACTGCTTTATGCTTTATTATTTATCACATTCTTTTAAATGGCCAGTAAATATTTATACAGGGCAGAAATAAAGTGTGCCTTATACTTTGAAGGAGACTAATGCCAGAATTTTAAAAATAGATTCATTTATGTTTGGAGTTGTTTTCAGTACCTATTGCTCAAATAATAATAATAATAATAATAATAATAATAATAATAATAATAAAAGAAGGTAGAATAACTATGTTTCCTGCATTACAGCTACCCACTGGCCTTCATTGCAGCAAAGATTGCTCTAGGAATTCCACTTCCAGAAATCAAAAACGTTGTATCTGGGAAGACGTCAGCCTGCTTCGAACCCAGCCTGGATTACATGGTGACCAAGATCCCTCGCTGGGATCTTGACCGTTTTCATGGAACATCCAGCCGAATTGGTAGCTCAATGAAAAGTGTAGGCGAGGTGAGCCTGGAATTTAGTACTGTATTCAAATTGTACTTGGTCTCAGTAATCTTGTTAACTCCTTAATACCATTGAAAATCAAGCGGTTGACTGGATCCTGGGTTCCAGGCTGGATATGACATGGGACTTTTATTACCTCTTTAGTGTTTTAAGATTGCTCCCCTTTGAGATTTAGTGTGTTATTTATTACATAATATTTTTATGAATTTAGAGTTTTATACAATGGTAAGGATATATACATGTTATATATATTACACACATTATGTATATATGATACACATACCATATATAATACATATATAAATATTACAGCTATATAAAGATGTAGCTGAGATATAACTTGTTTTTTAATCATATCTAGAAATAAAACAGTATAAAAGATAATGTAAGTGCTGGAAGATAGTGGATAAAGTGTTTGCTGCATAAGCATGAAGACTTGATTTGGGTCTGAGCACCCACATAACGTCAAGTGTGAATGTGTGTAACTGTGATCCCATCACTGGGTGAGATAAGGTTGAGGAAAAGAAAGGAGAGTGCAGACAGCCACTGGCCAGAGGTTCCCTGGCCACCCAGTTTAGCTAAATAGTAATCTCCAGATTCAGCAAGAGATCCTGTCTCAAACATTAATACGGAGAGGCAGTTTAGGACTTATCCCAGTATCCAGCGCTGGCATCCACAGCACACGGATTAGTAAGTACACGCCACACACCTACATGTTAATGTATGAATATATCACACACATGAAAACACCACACAAGTAGTGTAGTGTTCCCAAGCCACAACTGGTTTGAGATTAATTACTTGACTGTAGGCAATTTATATGAACTGTGACTTTAATTTTCTTTCTTATACTTCACATTTTCACATCTGTATTAGAGACAGGCAGACTCCATGGCCTCTCACAAGCACAGAGGAGCATTAATCTCCTTCCACTGAACTTAACAGTCCTGATATTTTGTTTACCCTGCTCTCAGGAATCCTCCATTACTTCCAGTTACATTTTGGATGGTGTAACAAGGGTTCTCTGCTGGGAATTAGTGATATTTGAATAGGTATCTTCTACACAGTTATTACAATTTGTTAATCTGTCATTAATGTGAACCTGAGTCTATATATGAAATCATGTAGGTTTGAAGGCAGTAATGTAACCCTTGATATTTTAAATTGGAGTAAAAAAAAAAATCGCTTAGCAATTTACTGTTCCATGGAGAGATTCAAAGACAATGCTCATCCACTAATAGAACTGAGTAGGCTGAAAGACCAGATTAAATTTAATTTTGAGTGCCAACTGGTTCAGACTAAATTATCCCATTTTTTTTTTTGATTAGATACAATTAGCTGTAAAGACTGTAAAAAGACATATAGAACTTGTCATGGCGAAATTTATCCTCCACCTATATTAAAAAATCGTAACCTACTTGTATTTGCTATGATTCTTAGTGGCCTACTAATTTTAATATTTAGCTGTAGAAAAGCCAAGCTGTCATGGATTCTCACGGATACTGTTAAAATAGACTGTTCTGTGTTAATATGCTTATTTTCTTCTTATTTGCTTTCTATTGTGAAGGATACTGGCGTAGTATGCGGTCTTTTAGAGGGAGGGTTCCTATACCCTACACATTTGCTCCTCACTATAGTACTGTTACCGTTAATACTATTATATTTAGTACTATTAAGGAAGGTACAGGCAACACCTTCCTTCCTACATTTGCTAGCTGCTAAAAAATATAAAAAACTAATAAAATGTTAAGGATTCATTACATTAAAAAGCAGAGAGAAAATGGAAGAGGAAATAAGCAGAACCCCAAATCTACTGATGCTCTCAGAATCTTTCAGCAGTTGTCAAGTTTTGGAAAATATTACACACGTAATTTTGTCAGAAACTAAGAATATGCAAGCTTATTCTTTCCGTCTACACTCTTTCATATATATTCCAGGTCATGGCCATTGGCCGCACCTTCGAGGAAAGTTTCCAGAAGGCGTTGAGGATGTGCCATCCATCTGTGGATGGGTTCACTCCCCGTCTCCCAATGAATAAGGAATGGCCAGCAAACCTGGATCTTAGGAAGGAGCTGTCTGAACCCTCCAGCACTCGCATCTATGCCATTGCTAAGGTAAGATGGAATGAGGTGCCTGCACTGGTCTCCAAAGTCAGTCAACTTGGCAACCAGGGGCAAAGTGTCTCCTGACCTCTCTGTGTGTGACGTCACAAATCTGTGTTTCTACTCCGTCACTCTCACATATGAACACACCTCTCTCTAATCTCTCTCTCACACACTCTGAGTTTCATCAGGCATTGTTTTAATTGATTAATAAGATGCATTTTTCTTAGAATTTAGCTTGAAGCTTGGACCAAGGGCACATTGCACTTTTAAAAGGACCACACAAGGCAAAATGGCCCTTCCTCTTGTATATACAGCACCAGTACCTTAAGATTTTATAGTGCTGATTTGTCCTTTCTCATAATCTTTATCAAGTTCCTTGAAAATGCATGTAACCATATTTAGAGAAGAGATCCATATATTGGTATGATATAGCACATCCTACCAAAGACTTGGACATAATCTTGTGTGTGTGTGTGTGTGTGTGTGTGTGTGTGTGTGTGTGTGTGTGTTTACACATCAGGCTAGCCAGACTGTGATGGAAGGTTTTTTTCTATGTAATTATCTTATTGGTGTTACTTCTAGAACAAAAGCCCTGCATTTCTCACTTCACCCCCCCCCCCCCCCCCCCCCCCCCCCCGTCCCAGTTTCTTTTCATGCAAATAAAGTCATTTTAATCTCCATTCACATTTACTGTGCTTAGGTTTTGAAGTTTCATCTTATCTGATTTTATGAGAGGTGACTTGGGCAGCTGGAATCTGTCTGGTCAGAAATCCCTAAACAGCGTTTTGACATTTAAGAAAGCACATGCATTAATCCTCCAACAGTGTCAGACCGCACGGGGTCCACAATGCTCCCTGGGCCATTTTATGTGTGTGTGTGGGGGGGATGAGTTAGTAAAAATACAAATTTTATCTTTAAAGAAGAAATCTGCTTTATATAATGCCTTTGTAGTAACAGAAAAAAAAATGAAGTTTATGATTTGAAATCATTGCATCTCAGGAGCATTTAGGGACAGTCCTGCAGAGGGCTGACAAAGAACAAGGGATATTTGTTTCATAGCATCTGACATACCCTCTCCTTGTGCTTATGGTTTCTACATGTAAAATCTTCAAATCCTGTTGAAATGTGGGAGAGACTATTATCTTTGATGAATACGTTCTAATCTTGAGTGCCAAAGCTGATGGTTTTCTGGAGTGTTGGGGTTCAGCAACAAAGGGAGATTTTCCTAGAAGGGCTATTTCACTGTATATATTGTTCCTCTTTTAGTCTTTTATTTTAAAAAGCGATTCATGACATCATGTGTGGGGTGGATGGGTAAATAAATCAATCTACCTACCTACCTATCTACTTTATCTATCTGTCTGTCTGTCTGTCTGTCTGTCTGTCTATATATCTATCTACCTACCAACTTACCTACCTATCCTTCCCCTCCCTCCCAGGGAAGAGCAGTAAATGGATTTTTTCCTTGAGTCTAACAATCATGTTTCTGCCACTTCAAGCAGATGAAAAAGAACAGCATTTCCTAGTTCCCAGCCAGGCTGTAAAACTCAGGCAAATCTCTCATTCTTTTCTAACAGTCTTACACAGGATGAAAACTCAGGACAAATGTGTAGAGATTCATCCTGCACAGAGCATGCTGTGTACAAGCAAGAAGTGCAGGCTTGGGGATATAAATTATTGTCTGCCAGAGTGCCGGGACAGGGAACTGATTTCTGTTTGTTAGAGGCTATCATTACTGCTTATATCCAGAGCAACCAGGAACTTGGTGATTTTGACAAAGAATGTAAGGACAGTGCAGGGCTGAAAGGGAAAAGGATTGAGGGCAGGGCGTCAATCTCTACCTGCTTTCACGATTCTCTGAAAAGGGCAGTGTACTCTGAGGTTTGTTTGGCTTTTGCTCCGGTCTTATTTCAGAATGACTGGATCATCACCTCTTTTGATTTGGGGAGAATGCAGGCCATTAGTTTTGATTTGGAGAACATTTGAGCAACCTCAAAAGTGTTTGGGGTCATTGCTGGCTTCATGACAGTGGGCTAGGATGCAGTGTAGAAGGGTGAAGTCTCAAGAATAGCGGGTTTGCTTTGTGATGGAAGGAAGGTTGGAATGTAGGTTCTCCTTCCCCAGGGGGCTATGGGTACTGGATTATAGGCACATGTTCATTACACATCCTCAGGTGTAGTCTTTACTTGATCTGCATAATGTATGAGTGTCTTACTCTCTATGTACCTTGTATTGTTAATGGCTGGCAGCTTTTAATCTCTTGGGCAATATGGTCATGGTTTTGTGAATTACTAAGAGTAATAGGAATAAAATTCAAACGTATATGACTTTGAAGATTTTCATTAAATGTTATATTCTAATCAGGTGAATTGAATCATTCTATAGCTCAAAGATTTAAGAAAACTTAACTTTATTGATTTGAATGTAACAGCAGAGTTACTACTTACGTGTATTTTTCTTCTAACATATAAAGTGTCATTCTAAAATCATTTTGAAATAGATACTAGACTTATTATTTTCACTGTATGTATATATTATGTAGATTTGTATGAATATAAATAATAACAATTTTGGCCTTTTGAGTTAGAAAGATTTGGTTTCCAGAGATATCTATTTTAGCTAGTACATTGAGCTCAATGAATAGTTCACAGTTTGCAATTGAGAAACTGTCTGAGTGAGCTTAAGAAAGTGGCGGGAGCTGCAAACAGAGCAGAGTTATAATGTCTTTAGAGCCTTCTTAATGTCAAATAGATACTTAAGGAAATAGCAACATGTCAAATAACGAGGAGGAGACAGGACTTGTTGAGACTGTTCTGAGCACATACTACTCTAAAGTATTTTCTCAGCATGCTATTTGAGGGTGTGGATAACAACACCCTACATTTATTTCAAGGAACACCAATGATTCAGTCTCATAGCTCTGTTGGTAACTTGGCTCCAGGCTCTCTACATACCCTGAAAATGAATGCTTCTTATGTTTCCAGCTAAATAAGACATTCAGAAAATGGTTGCCAACCTTGGGACTTCTTAACTTTTTGGGGGAGATCGGAGGATGGGGAGGGTGGAGGCTGAAGGATCACTAGGAGGGATTGGGAGGAGGGAAGGGAGGGGGAGCAGGGGGATACACGGAAAAAGGACTTTTTTAATGAATTGAACAAGAAACAAAAATATCAATGAAGGTGTTTATAGGGCTATAAATATTTGTGAGAATATATTATGTTTAATTTTAGATGAAATGAAAATATAAAATGGCATATTCTGCTCTCCCTCAAAATAATAAAATAGTTGCCAAGGAAAGTGTTTGCTCTTCTTCTGGCAGGCCTTGGAAAACAACATGTCCCTTGATGAAATTGTGAAGCTCACATCCATTGACAAATGGTTTTTGTACAAGATGCGTGACATTTTAAACATGGACAAGACACTGAAAGGGCTAAACAGGTAAGAGGGTTGCTTTGAACACTCTACATATTTCTGGTGCATGCTTACACAGCCAGCCGAAAGTCTGCTGCAGGAAGCTAAATGGTGCCAACATTAGGAAAAGGTAGCTATCATCAGCAGGTGACTGGTGGCTTCTCAGATGTTTTGAAAGGCATTTATTAATATTTTCAGTCATTTCTCCTTTCATTGTTGGCATCAAATGTGATTTCTTAACTAAGTCTTTCGAGCTCAGAATAGTACACATTTATAAATGTTTATTAATATATACATTGTTTATTAGAAAGTCAACAAATGATACTTCAGTTTTATGTACATTTTCTTTTCACTTTTGAAGCCTAGTTCTACTTTTAATATTAACCTATAAATTGCTTTGAGTCGATAGAGAATTTATTCCTCTCACATGCTACTGATATTCCTAACATGGGGATTTTCATTTCACATATAAATAAGCCACACTCGTGTTTGTAACAGCCTCATTACCTCTGTTTAGTTTACAATTTTTATTTCTTCATGGCCAACTATTTACAAATTTCTTTTTATGTTGAGGACATTTTAACAGTGGCATATATTTAAAATTTATCATTTTACCTTTTAATTTGAAGATTGCCTGTGAATTAGGCAGGATTTTACACATACATCTTTAAAAAGAGGGACATATATATTACCAAATTAAGATGTAAGGTCGTCTTTAGCTTCTCTCTCTAATATGTCAAAATATTAAAAAATCTCATCTCCAAGCCTATGGGTATATTTAGAGAAAGAAAGATTTAATAGTATAAATTCCTTTCAAATGACTCTGATAAATGCACACAATTTAGTTATATAAAATGTGGAGCAACCCAGAAGGTGGGTTGCTCCTGTGTTTAACACTGACCACAGACTGTAGGGCTATTACATTACCTAACTGAGGTGTTCACATAGCAGCAGGCAGTGAAACCCCTGAATAAGATTCGTCTTTGAAAAATTTATGTACTATTTATCCATGTTAAATCCTTGGTTTTGTACACAGGGATCTTGCCAGACAAAGATGAGACTGGCTACCATTGTCCGTAGCCAACCTTTTAAGAGTTTCTGTAAAATGAGCAGTAGTCAGCAAATAAGACAGAATGGGGCCTCTACAGTAGTCAGCAAATAAGACAGAATCAAGCCTGTACATTTGTCTAAGGATTTTGCTGACTTAGGGTTTCTTTTCTTGGTTTATGATGCCAGTAGAGCTTCTTCTGTGTTGAGTTATATAGTCTGTTTTAGGCAAGGGATATCAATAGTCTATGCAAGCACTCCAGTGACACCACATGGGGGCGCTAGAAACCCACAATATGCCAAACAGATCTGGCGTAGAGAAACCACATACCATTGTGATTCAAGTGTGCATTTGATATACGTTGTGATTGGGGGCAAATTTAATGCTTTAATTGAGTAGTTTTGTTACAGCCAGAACTCAGGTTAAGACTACACAGAAGCAGAAGTAGGTGTACAAAGAGAGAAAACAGGCATTTGGAGAGCCGCCGTAGGAGACTGAAACTATCTATCATCTCAACTTCAGATTCTGTTGCATGTACTTGCTGACAATTTGACATTTTTAGTTTCCATTTTCTGACATAAGCACATTCATAATTAAGTATTCTTTCCTTTGTTCATAATGATCTGCATAAAACTACCGTCGAGATTTTAACATAATTTTAAAGCGTTATCTATCATTCTGTAAATATGCTTTGCTACTTATCTAAAAACCTGTACTCAAAAAGCCATAAACCTAAATTTTACGCTAATTATCTGAGTGATACTGTCTGTACTGTTCACTTTCTTTTCAAGTTCCATTGATTTAACACCTAGCAATGTGATGGTTGTTATAAATGTTACATATGTCAGAAGAGTGGATGGTTGCTGATCAAAAGGATATCACAGTTGACTGGTTCTAAGTATTTGAGACTCAATTGTTCTGGCCCAGTTTGGATGGTTCTTACCATCATTATCCTGGGCTACCAGGTATTTTATTTCTTCAGAAGCTTTTAAATGTCCAGAAAGGTTTAGTTTTCAAATTATGTATAATTCCCAAAATAACAGAAACACCTTATCGCCAGTTGACATCAAGGAGTAAACTTACACGTTGCCAGTTTGGATAAGGGCTGGAAAGACCAATCACTCTTTTCACATTTACATTTGTTTGTGTTCTACTTTGCTTTAAAACCTTAACTGTTTCCATGTTGGAAATCTGACTTTGGAAGTGGGCCTACGAGGTATTTATTTATTTGATGTATGTTTAGAAGACTCCAAAAATTTTCTTGCATTTGCATATCTCCAGTGCCCATGTGCACAAATTCTTTTGCAATCTTCACATAGATTTATTTTGGGAAATAGAAAGCAAGGGTCTCTCGGAGAAATGGAGAAACATGAACAGGGGACAAATATGGAATACTTGACGTGGGTTTTTGCACCTTGTTCTTCCCTTATATATCTAAGATACTCGGGCTGTGGGGCCATATCGATTAGCTTACTATACTACCTATCCCCTGGGGAATTATGGGCTCATCACTTACTCCAGACTCATATTCTTTCTGCTAATGTATGCATAATAATTTTTCTTGTGAGGCTCAAATAATAAAGAATCAAGACTTTTTGTCATATGTCACATGCCCAAGAAAGGCTTTGCGTATTCTCCTTGAAATAACAACTTTAAATAGCTTTAGATATATGCATTGAAAGGTTTGTTTTTAAGTGATACACATTGAATTTGCTGGCGTAGTTTACCATGTATCACTCTTTAATTTTATTTACGATACATTGCCATCTGTTTTACAACAGATCCATTGTTTGTTTTTTTAAGGAATCCATGTTAGTAACCCAAACACAATCATCACCGAAGTCCAGTAGCTCTGTGCTATGATGACAAACACAAATTCTTCTCTACAGTCAGTCACGCTGTAAAGTTCTGGAATCCAATAAACATATTTCTAGGAGAGGACAATATCAGTCAAGCTTGTGGGCCTCGTGTCTGTGCCTCATGTTTTTACACAGTCTCCGAAAATGGAACATAGAATTTAACCAACTCTCCAGTGCAATATCCTCATGTATTTAGCATATGTGTGAATGTCTACCAAGAGAGATGTGTGTCAAGTGACTGAAGAAAGGCGTGAGATATAGAAATGAGTAATGTGAGCATTATAGCAGGGTATCCATCCCCCTTCCATGAAGGGTACTGTGAAATATGTGACGTTCAGCAGTATCATCATTTGAGGTGGGATGTGTTGTGATAATGGGTCCAGTGTCTTCCCCCATACCTCAATTTCATTTTTCCTTTTCCCACCATGTATGTATGTATGTATGTATGTATGTATGTATGTATGTATGTATGTATGTATGTATGTATGTATATCTCTATATGTTTGTTTGTATGTATGTATTTATCTATCTCTGTATGTATGTATATATGTATGTATGTATCTGTCATCTATTCTTCTATCATGTATTATATCCCAACTGAAGTCTCCCCTCCTTCCTTTCCTCCCAATCCCTTCTCTCCCTTCCACACTTTTGCTCTCCCCCAGATCCACCATCCTCCTTTCCCTTCAGAAAAGGGCAGTCCTCTCGGGGATATCAACCAAACATGGCATCTCTCCTCACACTAGGTTTGGAAGAGGCAACCCAGTAGGAGGAAAAGTTTTGTCCCTAAAACAGGCATAAGTATCAGCGACAGAGCCCACTCTCAGTGTTAAGAGTCCCACAGGAATGCCACACTACACACCTGTGACATATATGTAGAGGACTTAGGTCAGACTCATCCAGGCTCTGTGATTGCTCAGCCTCTCTGAGCCCCTATGAGCCTTTGTTAGTTGATTCTGTGAGCCATGGTCTTGTGGTGTCTTAACCTTTTGGGCTCAGTGTCTTAGCCCTAGATGTTTGCTCTGTCATTACTCGGTTCTGGTCATTGTAATCACCAACCCATTGGCATAGAAATGATGACATAATGATGTTTTGAAAAAAAAAAAAAACAAACTTCTATTTACTAATTAAGATGATAGTCATTTTTTAGAAGCTTCAGCCAAGATTTTCCCCTTTTCACTGGTGTTCACTGACTTATTTTGTCTTTACTTGTTGCTGTTGAAGAAGATGTTGGGAGAGTTGACCATCCTCGGCAGTTCATCACATTAATAAATGGTATACAGCATTGATGTGGATGGTTTGTTTAGACTTTCAGTAGTTTCTCTTTACTGCATGTTCTATGAATATGTCATGTAGGACACACACACAAATAAGCATTTGAATTGGAAATTAGAGGTCTAGAAATCCCCAAATATACCTATTAACTGCACAGGGATAGATTATTTACAAGGACTTTGAGAAGTTAAGACTGTTTGAATTTCTAGTGGTATTAAACATGTGCACACAGACACACATCTGTCCTGGGTATGAACATGTGTCTTTGGTACCATCTGGAAGAACTAAGACTATATGCAATAATAGCTCTAGCATAGTTACATTTGCCAATAGAGGCCTGGTGTCTATCACCACACAGCCAGCACCTATCTATGATAAACATTTTAATTATATTAGTACTGACCAGACAAACATAGGCTTAGAGATCCCTTAGCTAAAATGACATTGATCTAACTCAAGAAGGAGAAACATAAAAAGGCCAATTTGTGAGCAGGAATTATTTTAGGACCTTACGCTCCAAACATTTTATTTATAGCATCAAACTTAATTTGAAAATTTTCGTTAAAGGCCAACCATAATATTTAAATAAATATGTGTAGCTCAGAAAAAATGTAAGTCCCTCCTTATGTCTGTCTGTTGCTCTAAAATTGTGTGTTTTCAAACAATATTCTTCGGAACTCATTAGCTAATTCTAATATTGCCATTTCAAGGGTGTCATTACACCTGCCTAAATTAGAGAATTTTACATTAAAAAAAAAAAAACAAACCTGGCTGCAACGAATCTGCATTAAGCTCTACAGTTTTTCAAGTGCATTTTTAAAGAAGAGCTTGCCTGTCCATGTTACATCAGCAGATGAAAGATGTCCCATCGTTTATGGCAATTGCAGGTTTCTTGGCATGGTCCATTTTATGCTCTGGCTTTTATGTCATGTTAGAGAGAATTGTTTAAAGGAATTTGTTTTTGGCCATTTTTAGATGTTCAAAAGTAGTGTATAGACCATATTTTAGAGTATGTAAAATTTAGCAGCTAAGATTTGGATTTATTTCTTTATGAATGATTGACATAAATTTGCTATTGATTCCCGGAAAACAGCAAATTTACTTTTATTCAACCTTCTATGGGCTTCTATGATTTTTATGCCATGCCAAATTTGATAATATTAATATTCTCTTTCCCTTCCATCGCCCCTTACTGCGATAGTCAATGTGCTATACAGGGGGAAGTACAATTTTCAAGGGTCCAGTTTTTATCCAAACTGCGCTATGTTTGCATGATAAAGTATGCCCATTGGTGGATGCTGAAAAATCACAGGCATGCCTATTGCTTAGGGAGACAATCTCAGGCAAGCCTGGTGAGTTCTGCTTGGGCATTCAAGTGCTAAATTGAGCTCAGTAAAGTCGGTCATTTCCCTGCAGCCACAAACTTCTGGCTGATGTAATCATGCAGGTGTCACCTTAGCTGGAACAGTCCCTTTGAATGCCCTCTCCTACACAAGCTAGTTTCGATTGACTTTTTATTTAACTTGCTCACAAGGCATGGCAAAATCAGACAAGAACACTTTGTGCTTACATTTGATTGAAGTTTCCAAAGGAAAGTGTCACCCATGCGTTCTTATTACTTAGACATAAGAATGAGAATGTCTCTACTTTAGCTCCTTGGGTTAATTTATAATTCCTGGCTTAAAATATTAAATATAGAAGCAATTCAAAAACATATGAATATAACATATTTGCCTATTATAATTTGTATATTTTAGAATAACATATGTTTATGATACTATTTACCTTTTGGTTAGAGAACAGGATGCAGAGAGTTGAATACTTCAGTGCAACTCTTAAATTCAGTTCCCAGGAACGTCACTTCACATCAGTACCAATTTACTGTATTTCATAGTTTAATCCTAAAGATGACAAATGCCCACTTCTTATTTTACTAATCTGACATATGAGTTGCTGAGTATGTGATATTTGAAGTGCCCATTTTTCCAGTTATGACATTATTCTTCTGGGCCTTTTGTCTTCATATTTGTAGTCACCTATATAATGAACTTATTTTTTAAAAATTTTTCTTTGCTCTTTTGATTTTCTGAGACAATATTTTATGAAGTCTTGCCTTGTCTTGAACTCACTAGGTGGTTGACAGTGGTTTTGATATCTTGATGCCATTGCCTCTGCCTCTGAGGTGCTGGGATTACAGTTGTGTGCCATCTTGTCTGGATATGGTGAAGTTCTTTATAATAAAATTGAAGAATACATAAACAAGAATATTTTTCTTTAAAACAGGAATATTGCTATGGGAAATTTTGTGTCTCAAAACTAATATAAAAATGCATTATATTCTTAGCTTGGTTTTATGTTTTATGTGACGAGATAAGCTATTTTTAAGTGATCTAATGAAAATAGTATGACTATTAATTATAACTAAGAATTTATTATACATGATACAAATATTTACACAAAACATTTAATGTCCTGAGATAACCTTATTTATTAAATAATAACTTAATAGTTTTGATAATTGTGAATTTTTCAAGTATAGAAGCAATCATGATTCTGATATAAACAAAACTCAAAACTTTAGAGTGATATTCAGATAATTTGTGAAATTCATATTATGTATATTTTACATATCTGAAAAAATTTTAAAAACTTAAGTTGATTTAAAAGCACATAGTGGTGTGTAAGTATTGATCTATTAATAAAAAATTACTAGATTATCTGATTGTCAGCATGTCTAATCACAGAACAATAGATTGGATATTTAACTGATGCCATTTTCCTTTATTAATAACCATGTTTATCTACTAGTATTTATTCATAAATGTTTATTTGGTACCTACTGTGTGCAAGGCATTGTACTAGGCCCAGTATAATTTGATGAATAGTGTTTTGTTGCTAACCTGTGTTTAGAGGATTTACAGTCTGTATAGATAGAGACACATAGACAGGCTTTCTTGATGAACATTCTAAATATGAAAACAGTAGTTCAGGAAAATTTAATGAAGGCTAAAACTTAGAAGCCTCATCAGGCCTTTCTTGCACATCTTCATGCACATCTCCTATCCCAACATGAGTGATCCGAGAATTCATCCCTATTTTACTCTATAAATGAGGGCCCCTGAATGTTTATGTTGATTCC
The DNA here is from genome assembly GCA_033318265.1 of Phyllotis vaccarum. NCBI lineage: Eukaryota > Metazoa > Chordata > Mammalia > Rodentia > Cricetidae > Phyllotis > Phyllotis vaccarum. The sequence continues at coordinate 17,750,893 of JARWLC010000007.1, forward strand.
CCCAAGGTTTCTCAAGTGGCTCATGATGAAGTTAACTCTGGGGTCAAAGGAAGTATGCTTTCCTTTAAAATACCCTACTGTCATGCCAGCAGCTTGAAGGGAGAATTTACTACAAAATAAGTCAATAGGAAGACCCTTTCAACAGTCAGATATAGCGTAGAGAGAGATGGGGAGGAAAGGGTGGAAGTCAGTCTAGTGAGTCTACCAAAGTTGATGCCAGGGAGGTAGGAGGGAAGTCATAGGTACATAGTGAGCAACATGCAGTCAGAAATGCATGGGTCCTAACAGGCAAGTGAAGCATCATGGTAGCTGCTCCTTTTTTTTTTAATGTTAGGTTTAATGAAAGTGACAGTCTTAACTATTCAGTGAAGACAGTGTAAGGGCAGAGTTTAAACTGAATGTTGTCTAACTATTTGACCATCAGTTACAATAGTTAAAGCTATACAAACTCAGTGTTCTATAGTTTATTATATGCATGGCATCATCCTCCAAAATTACATTACAAATTTCACTAGGGAAAATGCTACCTCTGCCTTCATTTCCAGTCACCAACCCTTTTCAAATGTCTCGATATACATTTTAAGTTAAAAATTACTATTTGTGTGTGGATGTGGTGGTGGTGGTGGTGGTGGTGGTGGTGGTGTGTGTGTGTGTGTGTGTGTGTGTGTGTGTGTGTGTAAAATGTGTATGTGTGAGTAAAGGCACATGCTATGCCTTGTGTAGCTGGAGGATATCTTTTGGGCGCTGGTTCTCTCTTTCCACTGTGGACATGGGACTAAACTCAGGTCTTCAGGCTTCTGTGGCAAGTTCCTTTACCTGCTGGGCCATCCCACTTGCTTAATATACTTTTACTCTAGTTTTTCATAGTAAGAACGTCCCTTGATTTGTTGGAGCATAAAATAGAATTCACCATTCTAAAGAAGATCATAAATTCTGGAACATATACAAATGATTTGCAGTTATCTATTTATCTTTTTATTTTCTTGGGAATCAGCGTAAAGCAAGCACTTAGTAAAATTTATATGATAGCATACCAATTAAATAAAGAAATAGTATTGGTCTTAGTGAAAATCAGAATTTCTCAGTTAGGGCAAAGAAAGGAGCAGGAAATAAAGCATATGATTCCTGGTTGCTTAAAAGGACCAACCAAATTACTAATTGCAAGATGGATGGTCCAAGAAATAAATGAGTATGTCAGGAGATGGTATAAATCAGCATCTTTAGATTCTCATTTTTTTTCTAATTATCTAGGAGGGCTCTAAATGAGCTGTTCACTAATAAAGGAAGCTTTATCCAATTATTTTGTAAAGTTAAAGATTATGTACACATAACTACTAAGCAGTAGAATTTTACAGGAGCAGAATAAAGTTTTTTATTACTTATTGAAAATAGGCAACATTTTTATACTTTTCCAGAAAAAAAATCTATGCCTTTGAACATGTACATTTCTGAAGTTTTGACAAGAAAATTTCAACAATATTTTCAATTGCATTGAAGGATTTGGTTTACCTCGTAAGGAAGGTTAAGGCAATATCCAGATATTATAATGAAGACAAATGCATTTCTCTTGAGACCTTAAAGCACATTTGTATTATGTATGATACAGCTGGGAAACAGCATTCGCCTATTCCTTGTAGATGGTGAAACTGAGTCACACCGGGGGCATGTGTCATCCTTTATGTCCTGTCTGTCAGGGGAAGCCAGGGACTCCACCTCAGTACCTTTGCCTTCAATTCCAGTCACCAACCCTTTTCAAAAGCTTTTTAGAAACATGCCTTTTAAACAGACAGTTGGAGAGCAGGTCTTCTTAGTTGTCCTGTTGAGAGCTGCATGTTTTCCTGCTTGAATAGTTGACCTCACTTAGAGCAGAAGTATTGTAATGAATGTGACCTTTTCTCGAGTTCTTCTGGGGAACACACAGGGAGCCTGACAGGGAGGAAACCCCGAAGGCCACATTTAGAAGATGTAACCATAAAATTTAAAGGCACAGAGAACTCAGGATAGTCTTTAAAAACATTTGCCTTATTAATGATAACTTCTAACATATTTAATTATATGTCTATATTTAAAATAGTGCATAAGCCTTCTCTTGGATATTGAGGTGTGAGTAAAACAATAAGGAGATCAAGAAAATAAAATGGGCAGAATAGTCACAGTTTCAGAGAATGTTGGCCTCTAGGGTGGCTGCTCTTACCTGGTAATTAATACCTGAGATGCCATTACAGTACATAAAGTTACAGAGGTGGAGTATGGGAATGGCCATGTCTCATGTTGGTCCTCAAAATGCCTGGGCACAATCCCTTCAGAATTCCAATGTCCCTTTCAAGGAGTGAAAACCATGACGTTCCTCACTGCCCCAAGGACTGGATATAAGAATTATGCCTAATGTAGGTAAGGGCAAATGTGGCTGAGGTATGGGCCCTGGTCTAGATGACTTTCCAGTTTGTGTGAACGAGTTCTTTCTGCTTTCCTTCCTCTTCCTCATCTTCCTCGTCTTGGTCCTCTGGTTTCCATTTCTTTCCTCCTACATTTCCCTCTACAAACCACTTATTTCCTGGCTACTGCCTTTGCCTTCTTTTATCCCTTTTGCTTTTCCTTCCCTTCCTTATTTTCTTAGTAGACTTGAAAGTGACTGCAGAATTTGGCTAGTTTCCAGAAGTCAATGGAAAACACTGATGCCTTGAAGATATATATTTGCTCCTCAGTAGGACGTATGTGGTATTTGAAAGGCTCTCTTGTTGAAATAATACCTGTTTTTAAACAAAGACAAAGGATCTTTAAATAGACTTATTATTGAAACAATAGATTATAACATCAAAGAACACCCTGGGTTTTCTGCCAGGTCTTAGAATATACCCTTTTTATCTTTTAGATATAAATCTGAAACCTATGCTCATGAAAAACTTAAGATTTTAGTTTACCTAATATAGTTTCTTTCTTTTTTTGGGGGGGAGTATGAATTTAAAATTATAAATAAATGTGTTAATCAGAAGCAAAGCAGTATTTTATTGTTTAGACTATGCTTATTGCTTCTGTTGACTTTTGTAAAGCTTATTGGATGTCTGCTTCATTGGATGGAGCAGAACCATTCAGATATACTCAGATGTCTGATGTACTTCTTTGTTGGATTTACTTCATTTTCCTTTTTATCAAATCATAAGAAGAGACACAAAGTTCAGTTAATAATCACTGACAAATAAAATGCGACTTATCACGAATCAGAATTACAACAATCTATACTGGGATTTTTTTCTATAATTTTCTATAATTAGAAATTTGTATGTAACTCTTTTTTGAGACAGGCTCTCTCTATTATGTAGCTTTGGATATTCTGGAAGTTATTGTGTAGACCAGGTTGGCCTTAAACTCACACAGCTCTACCTGCTCTTCTGTCTCCTTAGAAGTAAAGGCATGCACCACCACACCTGGCCATAATTAGCAGTTTGATGTTAATATTCATAGGAAAATTACACTATTAAATTTAATAGAACATCAGAAGCTTTAACAGATTGAAACTAGTGGCACAGTATTCTTAAATAACTAGGAATTATAAAATTTATTTAAAAATGAATATAGGGCTGGGGATGTAAATTGGTTATAATATGTAACTGTCCCAAGGCATTAGATTCAGTCCCCAGCATCACAAAAAGTAACCCAAAAATTGTAAAAGGAAGACAGGCAACGATATATGATAGAGAAATTACAAATGGACTACTTAAGGCATCGACAGTATTAATTTCTCATCAAGTCTTGACATTGTTAGTGTGGTTTATGTTTTTCAAACCAAAGTGCAGTTTCCTATGAGGCTGACTGATGAACCAGTACTTCTGATATGATGGCATAAATAATACCAGCTTGACTTAGATTCCAATAGAACATTTTCAAGATGCTGTGCTTTCTCTTGGACATTGGTATGGCTCACATCTGCCCTGGGTATGACATGACAAGGCTGAAGGTGTTATAATCCTTCAAAGACCCCATTGCTACACAGGAACATGCCATGATGATATCAGAAAAAGAGAAGTTAATAACATTCACTTTGCTGTATCCTCTTCTAATTTTTTGCTTTTCTGAACACTACTCACGAGTTTGCAAAATATCTTCTGCAGTTCTCTTAATGATATAAATAGGCATGGCCTCTTTCCCCAAAGGAAAAAGGTGAAATAAACGTTCTAGCAGTGGAATTAGTATGATTGTAGCATGGTATTAATATGTTGAGACATATTAGTAATATTAGTAATTACTAACAATATTAGTAATGCTGTGCAAACCCAATGGGGAAGGTGAGGGTTTGGAGGGTGAGAATACATTACTCATTCACTAATTTTTAAATTATTATCCTTCTTTCTTCTTCTCTTCCTCCTCGCCCTCCTTCTCTTCTCCATCTTCTCTTAAACCTGGGGTCATTTTACTAAGAACCAGGACTAGAGTTCTGCCTTTTGTGTTTCCTAAGAGAAAGGACAACAATAAAATTACAGGTCCATCCCATAACTGTAGGCTGAGCAGAGTGCTTATTTTCACATTAGAGCCCGTGCAATATGGAGGGAAGTTTGGTGTGTCTTGTGAGTTGGTGGATTAGATGAAAGCAGTCAGGTGGCAGAGAGGACCCGGTGAGTGCACAGCTCCTCTGGTAATTGCAATGCTTCAGGTGCTCCTCCAGTCTGTTAATAGATTTCCCCAGAGCCTCTGAGCCAGGTGAAAATTTCCTCATTAAGGTGAACTCATTCCATTTCCTTTCATCATTTATTATTGAAGACCAAGTGTGAGTGTAGGAAGTTTCCAAGATGACAGGGTAGAATTTTAACAACAACAACAAAATCCACACTGGGAGTATGAGAGAGAGAGAGAGAGAGAGAGAGAGAGAGAGAGAGAGAGAGAGAGAGAGAGAGAGAGAGAGAGAGAGAGAGAGAGAGAGAGAGAGAGAGAGAGAGAGAGAGAGAGAGAGAGAGAGAGAGAGAGAGAGAGAGAGAGAGAGAGAGAGAGAGAGAGCTTGTAATTGTTTATAACCTAGAGAACACACAGCAGGAGGCTCCTGCCGAGAATCTGAGTCATGCTGTCTAACAAGCAAAAGATTATAGCAGAATATGTAAAATTCCCATTGTCTGGGCTTATGATGTTTATCTACTTCTAAAATTTCACTCTTTCATCCTATGCTTCTGAGTGGAGAGGAGAAAGAGATTTTGAGTGGGTTCCCTTGATTTATAATATAACATAAATGTCCCTGCTGATGGGTGTGCCTTTGTTTCATTGTGTAGATTGTACTATGAGATCATGAAATTCCAATCTTTGAAGAGTTTACCCTCAAACTCTGCAAAGAAAAGCTGGTTGGAGAAATCAAAATTGTATCTATCACTTATTTTAGAAGATGTAGCTCCGTAATACAGATTTTACGTATATATGTTTAAAAGAGTGAAAATAAACCAGATACCAGCACACATATCCATATAGCCAACAGAAGGATCATTTATTGCACACGTTTTCAAACCCCGTGCTTGGGTGCAGTGTGTTCCCTGATCACACTGATCACTCTCCTATCTTGGTATAATGCTCCCTTGATTTATAATATGACATAAATGCAGCATTCCCCACTGAGGTTTCAAAACACAGTTTTGAATACAAATTCAGCATTTATATTTCTTTTAGCAATTATTGTGCTTTGTGTGTGTTCCAAGTGAAGATTTTCATTTTCCTTAGGAAAAAATAAAATTGTTACTTTCTCTTTCCCTAAAGTACAAGTCTAACTGGTTTGGAAAACAAAACAAAACGAAATGAGAAACCAACTTCTTTGTGGTGGTGATGGAAGTTCTGTTTAGGAGATAGAGTGTAGGTATGGTCAGGAAAGGGGAGCTACAGTGAGTCTGGGGCTCTTACAGTGGACCTATATTCATTTAAGGTTCTCTACCTTCCAATGTCCCTCACATGTGGAGACTCTCAACCATAAAATTATTTTTATTGCCACTACATAACTGTCATTTTGCTACTGGTATGAAACATAATGTAAATATCTGTGTTTTCCAATGGTCTTACAATGGTCTTAGGTGACTCCCCGCCACCCCCCTCCCCCCTCCGTCCCCATCCCTGTCCCATGAAAGAGCCACTTGACTCCAAAGGGGTTAGGATGACTCACGGATGAGAAACACCGATTTAGGATTATTCATCCTGAATTTGGTACTGAGGAAGTTTAACCTTATCGGATTCACTGGCCCTAAGCTAATTGTGACTTCAAGCTGTCTCTTTTCTGACTTTATTACAATGGGGTACAGAATACAGTTTTGTATCAGAACAGGTCCATTTTATTCTGTGTACAACGACATGCCAGGCAGCTGTATTTTGTACACCAATGGGAGATGCGCGATCCTTCTCCCTTTCTTAGGGTTGGGCTACTTGCAAAGAGACAACTTCCAATTTGGAGAAGGATCAAAGCTAACTTTGTCTGTCTTTGTAATTGCTATTGTGGGTTATATTTTGCCTCTATCTCTTAGTGAAGAGGACTCAATTTGATGATGTTTCTCATCTAAAAAGCAGAAATTAATACCAGAGTGGCCATGGGTGAAATCCTATAAAAATCCTTCCTGGATATTATGAAAATACTTACTCAGAACTTGCATCCATCTAAGGTATAAACACAGATGTAGTACTATGTCAGTCTGTCTCGAGGAGCTCTAATATTTAAGATATGTCAATCTGTTGTTGCTGATCTAGTTGTCAGATAGCCAGTGTTAAAACAGCTCATTTTCTTACTATGAAGTTGTTCTAAGAATCAGTTTGTGATCCTAAAATCTGCACCGTGCAGTTCCAATTTGATATATTTGTTTCAAAATTCTCACCTAATATAATATGTGGGCATGCCTTTACAGGTTAGCTGCTGTAGTACAGACACACTAACAGCTGTTTGTCCATCTCTAACACACTATGACCTCTTTGAATGGAACAATGTTGGGTTTTATCTCCTGTCATTCATTCCTAAAACATCCACAGGTTCAGTAAGTGTGAAAGCCCAATAATGTATGAGCAACAATGAACTTGCTCTGCTGTCCGAATTCTGGTTCCTATGCACTCTCCGGCTAAGGGTCTCAGCATTTCCATATCTGAATATGGCTGCTCTGGTTTATTTCGCGTAACTGTTCTTGCTTATAGAGCATCTGTCACTGACTTCACCTGGATAAAGCTGAACTTTCCTCACACTTATCTTCTCAGCCCTCTGCTGCTGTAGTGCATCTCATATGCAACCACCTGCACATTATCTCATTTCTTTGGCCTCGCATTGTGCCAGACATTGATTCCTATGAATTATTTTAAATCTCTATCATTTCTTTGCTTCAAATAATCTTTTGTATTTCTTTGGGTATCACTTTCCAGCAGAAATTTCTAGGGAGAATATTTGATATATTGAATTGTCGGATACGGGGGCTACAAGCTTTGTGTGGCTATTAAGCAACTTGAAACGTGGCTAGAGTGACTGCAGATATATGTTTTAAGTTTATTCAAAAAGCCTTTATATTTGGATGACAAATTGGCTAGTGGCTTGCATCTTAGCACAGTCCTTGAGCATGTATCAAAGGGCTTGGCATATCTCATTGTGTAATAATAGGAATATTAGTAATTCAATAATTTTCTAAGAAAATGCATTTCTATGACAAGATGCATATCAAAGCCTGTGTATGTTAAAACTCCAAATAGCAATTAACAACAAATTCAAAGCATTGGCAAGAATGCACCAGTTAGAGACAGAGAGCTTTAGCTCCGGAAAACAAATTGACTGGGGAAGGTCAAAGATAAAATAATCTACCCCCAAACTGGTAATAAACCAAGGGTAAGAGCTTGTGTGTGTGCGTGCACACACACACACACACACACACACACACACACACACACACACACACACACACACAAAACATACTAACTTGGCTCTCTTTAAAAACTTAAAATACAGTTTAATTCAAGAAGATTAAAGGTTAAAACATGTAAAATGCAAATGATTTAATTCAGTTATATTATTTTTATCTGAAAGAAAATAATTTTATTTCTAATAGACTTATAACAGATTTCTGACTAGATTCTCTAGTCAGCTTATAGGGCGGCCTGTAAGATACAAGGAAGCAGACCTACCCAATACAAAGTATCTAGACCTGGCTCTTTTTCGGACTTAACCCATTCACCTATGAGAGAGGTTGAACTATATACTGATAAATACCTACTTTCTGTATAATGCTGTCTGGATGCTGAAAACTACACAGACAGGAGGTATGGATAATAGCTTCAGTAGCTCACCTGTGTCTTGAGAACATAAAGCATATGTTCCATGTTAAAATACACAGTACACACAGGACATACACAAACTGTGATCTTCAGTGTCCCTATTTTAATACACTGCATTGGTGGCATGAATTAAAATGTCTATTAATAACATTTTTATATTGCATAAGCTTTTAAATAATATATTTACATTTTATGTTTATATGATTCTCTTGCCACTTAAGATGATTTACCTTTAAGAATATTTAAAATTTTATTCTTTGATAATTTCAAACATGTACTTAGTATATTTTGATGATTTTACTCATTTCCTGTTTCTTTCTTATCCCCTCACAGTCTTGCTGACTCACATCCCACGTGCTTTTCTCTTATGTGTGCATATTTTAAAATGACTTACTTTCATTTTATATATTTCGCTTGCCTGTGTATGTGTGTGCCCTGAGTGCGCCTGGCAAGTGCTTGAGGGAGTCAGAAGACAGCATTGGATCCCCTGTGATGGGAGTTACACGCTGTAGTGAGCATCCTCGTGTGTCCTGGAATTGAACCCAGAACCTCTGAAAGGGCAACATGAGTTCTCAATATTCTCAGCCTCTGAGCCCTCTCTCTACACTTTTTTTCTCCCTGATGGGTTTAGTTGTGTTTGTTTGCATGAGTTTGAGTTGGCTCCATCTACTGGAACCTGGGAAATTTACCAGTGGCTATCCTACTGAAGAAGATGACTTGCCCCCCTCCAACTATACCCTATTAGAGTTCTGCAATAATGCTTTATTTAGCATGAGTTAGAGTTTGTGTTATCACAGCTGTATGTTTCAGTTTCATTGTATTGACTTGGAAACTGTTGTAATTTAATTTTATTGTATCAGATATTACTGCAAACAGCCCTGGGGTATTTAGCAATAGATAATTTCCAACGCTCTTTTTTATTTTTATTTTTATGCACCTTAGCGCCTTACCAATTATTTTTCTATTGGTTTTGAAATTTAGGTAAAAGGTGGCTTTCATCACCCTTGTGTCTTTTCTGTTCCACAGAAAATTACATTAATAACTTCATTTATTTGATAAACATTTGTTAGGTACTTTCTGTGGGCCAGATAATGTGCTAGGTTTGGGGAATAATCTGAGGAATGAGCTGTTTGTGGAGAGACTGTGCAGTCTTGTCTAATGCTGGAACACCCAGGTCATGCAGATTTCCATTTCACACACATGAAGACCCGGAGTAGAAGTCAGATATTGGAAAAGAAGCCACAGATTAGGAATCATGCGTCTGGGCTAATGGATCCCACGGCAGTGGCTAAATGTACAGAGGGAGAGAATGTGGTCTGACTGGAGTAGGTGTCAAAGTTACACCAGTTGTAATAGACTGAAAAAAAAAAAGACACAAAAACCAGGGTGAGAGGGGATGGAGAGATGGCTTAGGAGTTAAGAGCACTGGCTGCTCTTCCAGAGGTTCTGAGTTCAATTCCCAGCAACCACATAGTGGCTACAACCATCAATAATAGGTTCTGATACCCTCTTCTGGTGTGTAGGCAGATATGCAGAACAGTCACACGTAAAAATAAACAAAACAAAACTGAGATGGTTGGTCTCACTGCAAATAATTGTGTCAGAAGGAAGAAGTGATGAAGGAGACCTGGGGAACCACTTTTGACTTTACAAAAGGAAGTCCCTAATTATTACCGAAGAAGAAAATTCCTAAGAACAATAAATATAAGATTTTATATATATTGGGGTGTGTTGTGAAATCTGGAGTTGACAGAGGTCTCAGCACTGTCAAATGTCCGAGGCCTCCTCAGGGCTGAGAGAACTATAGATTACATATTTATGTATTTGGAAAGACAAAGAGAAATGAATTTGCTTGGATATGGAATATGAGAGAATTTTTCTGTGTATTTGAAATGAAATGGCCCACTGCTCTATTGTACTCATGTGCTTCTGTGTTTATTCTTGTCTTTATCCCTTCTTTTCCATTATATCCCAGTGAGTCTGTTACAGAAGAAACCTTGAGAAAAGCCAAGGAGATTGGGTTCTCAGACAAGCAGATTTCCAAATGTTTAGGACTGACTGAAGCCCAGACAAGGGAGTTGAGATTAAAGAAGAACATCCACCCTTGGGTTAAACAGGTATTGTATTATCCATCTCTATCAAGGACTTTTATTTTGAAATGGAGGTATCATTTCAAAATTATTAACGAAAGGTGCTTAGAAAATGACTCCAATGATTTGATTTCCATTTTTAAATAAAACGACCAGTATCATCTCCATTTTTGCCCTATATCCAAACATACATGTGGTGACAGAAATTCTTGGTGTAATAATATATGGATCAGCACAGGGGCTGAGCCTCTGTGGGAAAAATCATTATCTCGTTGGGCACTAACTTTTTAAAGGGCAATACTTTAATTTAAGTGCCCCATCATTACGGTTCATTCAGTATTCATTGCGATGGGGCCACACATAATGGTCTCATCTCGTATTCATGACAATCACACATGAACATTCACAGGTATGCCATTTGGTTGGCTATTTTTTTTTTTATTATTTTAATGCAGGGAGTGTCTTGGCTTAAAGTACCACCAGCTGCCTTTTGTCCTTTAGAATCATTGACTTTTCTCTGTGGGTTTAAGGCGCACATGTAAGCCCTTAGGTCACCAGCTGGATTCTAAATATTTTCTGCTCAGCGATTATTACCTTTCTTCTTTTTTCTCAGCTTTGCACCAGCTTGCCCTGTCAGCCCCAATTCTTGCTCACTAAGCTGAGCCAGTGGCCCCTGAGAATAGAATCGATTTTACTTTTTCCAATTATGTCCAATGAGATCCATATTCCCCATTGCCTGTTTATGCTTTGAGGTATTTATGTCACTCATTAACGCTATTCTTAACTTAAACCCTATATGTTCATTTGCAAACTAAAAACATCTTCCCACCGAGGTCATTTAGTCTAACTTAGATTTCACACATAGCTGATTTAGGTAAGGTGAGATGAGTAAGCGGTCCTGGTGACTTACCAACATTTTATGTGGGTGGTGCTACAGCAGAGACCCGAGATGCAGAGAGATGTCCAGTTATGTACAGCTCAAGTGATCACTAGATTATCTTGATTTTGCTTTTGTCTCCTTCATTTTTCAGAATCAGTAAATTATTTGATTATAGATAGATTTTTCCTGTCTTAGACAGTAGCAGGCATTGAAGAAAACAGCATAAAAATTCAAATCTTTAATAATAGGGATGGAAAAAAGTAAAATTCTTGTTAAGTAATGAATTTTCTCTTGCAGATTGACACATTGGCTGCAGAATACCCATCAGTTACAAACTATCTGTATGTTACCTACAATGGCCAGGTAGGACTATTGCAAACATCACACGTAGGGGGCTCTGGGCATAAGGAGTAGACCACATTAGGAAGTACCTATTCTATTCATCGCTGATTAGCTGCTGACCTCGAAGTGGCACCATGTGGGACTGAGGAGTTTCTGTGCCCATTCTGTTTGGGTACAGAGTTGCCTTAACAGTGATCTCAAGCCAGAGACAGAAGCTGTGCACATGAGCCATTCTTATAACTAAGGTGCAAATATTAACTATATCAACTTAAAACTAAGTAGAGCTTCTGTGAGATCTTTTAACAGTCTAGACTTAGGGATTTTCTAAGACTAGTGGAGGTGCATGTGAGAAAGACACACTTTGAGATGGGGCAAGCACTTCAGTTAGATAGAAATAATAACAATATAATATCTTCCTTTTCTATTTTTCCCCTCAGGAGCATGATATCAATTTTGATGAACATGGAATGATGGTGCTGGGTTGTGGTCCATATCACATTGGTAATGTGATAACATGTTTACATAGAGCTTAACAGTTTTTCTAGTACCCTTTATAAATATTGATTCCATTATTCTGAGGGTTCACCAAACAAATGTTATTATGAAACATGTTTTGTAATTTAAGAAAATGAGATCCAGAGAAATAATGTTCAAACTTATAAAGTGATTTAATGGCAGAAAAATGGGATTCAAGCACAAGTCTCAACTATAAATTCTCTCCGCCTTTGTGTCATATTACATCATAATTTTCTGTCTTGTTAAGAAAGAAGGGCATAAAGGAATCAGACTCTCTCCTGAGGCTGATCTTAAAGCATGATTCTAATCACATGGGAACCACTTTTCAAGGGCCCCACCTCCAAACACCATTGTGTTAGGGATCCTGTTTTCCACACATCAATGTAAACATCACCTATTTGTATCAAAATACTTGGCTTATGGCTGTAAAACCTAAAAAAACCTTCATAGGTACCTAAGCTTTAATTTTTGAAACTTTTCAATCTCTAAATTTTATGTGACTCATATACCATCACCACTTTATATAGTGGTTCAGAGAAGAATAGCCAAGCTGACGATCACATGTATACATACTCAACATTGAGAAGGAACATACTAATAAATATATCTTTGATAAGACTTTTTAGGAGATAATGTCCTAATGCAAAGAGTTAGTACACGTACTTTGGTTCCTGTGGTATCCCAGCAGAGTGATATTTTGAGTCATTTAGGCTTTTATTATGCCTCAGATTAGTTCATAGAAGGTCATTCACTCCTAGAAAGGACAGAACTCTTCAATCAATGAAGATATGTCAAAGCTTCAAGTCACCTCAGGGACTGCTGGGTTAGTTCTCCAAGAGTGATTATGTGGAAGAGCCAAAGTAAGACCTTGAGCCTTTTAACTTCTGCCTTAGCTGTTTTGCACACTGAGGCCAGTGTTTCCACTCTGAATTTCCTTCAGTAAGTGAAGGTTATCTTTAACAGTAAATGATATTTTCCATTGACCTTGAGGCCTTAATTTCTCCAAACATGGAGATACCTATTACCAAGCCAACATTTCATATTGTCTATTTAGTCGCCAATTTTCTTACTATTAGTAGAGCTTATAAACAGGTTTAAAGTCTTCTTTTTAAATTTTAATAGAAAGGCATTGACTTCTTTAGTCTGGACTGGCTGGAGAAATATATTGTTTTCCCTCATTCTTATCCCCAGTATCCTTGTCTCTGCAGGCAGCAGTGTGGAGTTTGATTGGTGTGCTGTCTCCAGCATCCGCACACTGCGCCAGCTTGGCAAGAAGACAGTGGTGGTGAATTGCAACCCTGAGACTGTGAGCACTGACTTTGATGAATGTGACAAACTGTACTTTGAAGAGCTGTCTTTGGAGAGAATTCTAGACATCTACCACCAGGAGGTAAAAAGGGAGAGAGAGAGAGGTGGGGGGGGGAGAGTGGTTCAGTGCATTTCTTATATATAATTATGTTCATGTGCATAATTATATTAAATTATATTGCAACTTTTCTTAGGAAATATCATCAATTTCTTCCATTGCCTACTTTCGTAGTGAGACTTTTAAAAAATTGCTCTGGCTTTTTATTTTTAAGGTCTTGGCACAGAATAATCATTTTCATGAAATATTCCCCATTTAGTGTGTATGCCTTCCAACTATAGTGAAAACTTTGTTACCACATACAGGTCATATGTTAACTAGCACAAAGGGGTCTCCATAAATATTTTGGAAATGATTTAAAAGGTCATTTCTCCATACATTAAATGATGTGGTTTAATGACGAACAGTTTTTAGAGAAGACATGTCAGCTATTTGCTAATGACTAGTTTGTTCTTTACCCAGTCATATCAAATCTTTATCATTCTCATTCAGTTTGAAATTAGTGAGTTTATTCCAAATGATTTGGGTTCCTATAAGGCTTTCTCTTACAGTCATTGATCTATCTTTATTACAATATTATTGACTGTTATTCTCCATCGACTAGTAATTTAAGGTTACTGGAAGTCTGTAGAGCAGGTTACTTTATAATTATATAAATAGCCATTGGAATATTCCATAGTGATATCCAATAGTTGGGCCTTGGATATCATTCTAGTTAATTCCTCACCACAAAAACTCAGCCCTTTATGTGGGAAAAAATACACTGAATCAGAGCCACAGTATTGAATTCTAGTTTTGACTCCAAAATTCTGTCTCACATGAACCATCTTTTCATTAATAAATAATATGAGGTTGAAGGCACAATGTATGCAGTCACTGTGAAGATGAGGTGTAGTCATAAGTGTCTGCTTAGATCTGACCTACTCATCTGAGATTCATATATGATGACATTTATCCATGACATTCAAGAGGTTTTAGCCCTCTTACTTATAAAGGTTTCCTAGATTATTCCTATCTAGAAATTGGAATCATCAGATAGATAGGTGAGCATCAAAAGAAGTACATTTTACAAATGTTTCTTTAACACTTCATAAATACCAAGTTTAACAGCAAAAATATGTCTTAGAGTTCTCTTGCTGTGGTAAAACATTGTAACCAAGGGTAACATGGGGGGGGGGGTGTTTATTCCTGTCTGACTCTTCCAGATAACAGTTATCTGAGGGAAGTCAAAGCACAAACTCATGGTAGGAACCTAGATGTAGAAACTTATACAGAGGCCATGGAGGAATGATGCTTGCTGGCTTGCTTTCCATGGCTTGCTCAGCCTCCTTTCTTCCATCACTCAGGGCCACCCACCCAGGGATGCTGACACTATGGGTGGACCACCACGTCAATCATCAATCAAGAAAATACATTACCTGTTTGCCTGTGAGCCAATCTGTTGGGAGAGTTTTCTCAATTGAGGTTTCCTCTTTCAAAATGACTCTAGCCTGTGTCAAGTTGATATAAATGCTAGTCAGCACAAACATTATACCTTCAAGGAAATAGTAATAAAACTGAGATCCATGACATATCATAAAAAATCAAATGTTTCTTTAAACATACTTTAAAGCGTCATAGGTGATAGCATCATGTAAATTATACACCACTTCCTTGTGTGATGATTTAAGGAGCATTTAGAAACTTCTATACTGGTACTTATACATGACTTTCAATGAAATTCTGAATCCAACTGAAGAATTTTAGAAATGAATATATTGGCTCTTCACTGAAACTTATTGTTATCTAAAATAAACAGCACCATATCAGAATATAATATTATGTTGGAAAACAGATGAGCGACATTCCACCAACACAGGTTATCCTATAGATTGTGTCATGTAACATATACATATGTATGTTTACAATCATGATATTGTTACCATTCTTTACTGCGGGCTCCACAATGCTGCTTTCTCACATTTGATCACATGTGTATCTCAAGTGCAGATTGCCATCATCCTGCCTTGAGATGCTGAATGCCTTAGCATATTCCACAATATATTTTTAAAGAAAATTGAAAACATTTCTAACAATTTTCAGAAATATAACTATTAAGTCATTTCTAAAGAAAATGACTCTCTCAGGAATGCATAATTACTGGGGGTAATAAAAAGTGTGATGGGTCTCTTAGTCTGGTTTTGGACCATGACTGAACTCCTAAAATAAAACTTTAATAAGTGAACTTCCCAGTAAATAGAACAGCCTGACAGTGAGGGGCTTTTTGCCACAGGTTTTGAGGGAAGTTCTGATACCCATTTCCCATGAGTCTTTAATATCTTTTTCCCCCTAGAAACTATTCTCTTAGTATAGTTATTTGACTGTGGACATCACTCCTGAGTATATCACCCATTTTTGGAAAGGAACACTCAGTTTGCAGAGTGAACAAGAGTATCAGCCATTTATTTTTCCTGATTATGTGTCAAGGTTCTGCTGGAGAAGAGATCTGAATTTTGATAGTGTACCTGTTTGCTTGCTAACAATAGCATGAGTGCCCAGGGTCAAGGAAAGAAGACGCCAGTTTCTACTACCAACACAGCTTCACTGGATGACATCTTTTCTAGTGTACAGCTTTGCTCAGACCATTCCCTGTAAGGGGAAAGCATGTTCTTAAAGTATTTTGAGTAAATGTCTTGACATTGCTACAATGTTATAATTCATTACAACCACCATGCTTCTCATTGCTAGGTCTCTTTGAATGGAACATATACTTATTTGAAATCCTTACAATGAATAAGAGTCATAGAGATCTGTTCTTAAAATCAGACATCTTTTCATTTTGCACTAAATTTCTATTCGGAAATTATAAATGAAGAACCATAAGTTTAGTTATATCTCACCCCCATTGAAGACTCTTTCCTCAACTCTTTTTATATTTATTCATCTAATAACATTTGTGTGTGTGTGTGTGTGTGTGTGTGTGTTAGGCATGTTAGAATACACCCTTGCTTTCAGATTCTTAGAGAAATGAAGTAGAAAAGACAATTTGAATCTATGAGGTCAAGATCAGCCTGGGCAACATATAAAGTCTCAGTCTCAACACACAAACATACAGATGCAGACACATGCATGAACACACATGTGCAAACATGTATGCATAAGCATGCACACACACACCCATACACACACATGCACACGTACACACTTGCATTTGCATTCACCCCAGATTCCATCTGAAAAGACAAGAAAATATCTTTCATGTTGCTCATAGTTTGTGTCTTCCTCGGACAATTTCCTCCACTTCCACAATTCATACATTCCCAGGCTGTACTTTGTAAAAATGTACTCTGCATAATGGTTGAATTGTATTAGTATTAACATTATAGGTCTGGTTAGATAATCGTACTTCTATAATATAAAAAGTTAAATGGACAACTTATAAACATTAATTAGTAATGAACAGTACACATTAGAATACTAAAAATTTTTAGCATTTGGTTTAGTTGTAGTTAAATATGATGCCAAGGTTCTGCATAAAGTGTAATGTTATCTAAAATGAAAAGTACCAAAATATAAGGCATAACATTTCTCATTGGTATATACAGTGTAATTTTGTAAAATGGAGATAACTCATGAAATTATAGAAATAAAGACCTTTTTAATTAGGCAAAAGGTATTTCTATTAATAAGATAAGTTACATTTTCTCATGTTGCATTATGCCTGAATTACACAATTTAATCAGTACTGACCAAAAGTGATTAATGGTTAGAAATCAAAATGTTCTCAAATAAATTTGAAGCATTTTCTTTCAATTACTTAGGGTTTTAAAATAAATTTCTGGTGTAATTGTAGCTTAGACAATGTTTAGAAATGTCCTCATGTTACCTCAACTTAGGAAAATCAGGTTTTAAAGTAGGAAATGAAACAGAGAATAAAGTTGAAGGGCTAGAAATGTAGCGAAGTATAATATGTTTGCCCCACATGCTTCATGGTCTCAGTTCAATCTTCAGTGAATTGGAACTTGGGAGAGCCCGTTGTATTGTTTGGCACTAAATAATTTATAAATATGTAAAGTACTATCTTAACTTTAGGATATTCGAGTTCAATATATTACTTGTGAGTATTTAGGTGTAAGTGACCACGATGGCCACCCTTCAACACACATGCTCTCACATTGAATACTCTTGCTGCATAGACAAGCTCTGTACAGGCCTTGCTCTTTCTTGTAGACACGAGTGAATTTCTAGTGATGAATGATAAGACTTTGGTTTCGTAATGAAAGATTTTATTTTGTCTACTATTCTCCAAAAGAATGTTTTACAAATAGTTCTTTATCTTCTAACATCAACCGTGTCTGAAAACAACTAGTATAGTGGGTCTAGCCTTTAGATATTTGATATATTATGAGCGGAGATTCTTTGTGGTCTACAGAGTGGAATCTTTATGTCAATTCTGAGTTAGATACATAGGACACTTGGATGACTGGCAGTGGCGGTGTGCATGCCTTTAATTCTAGCAGTTGGGAGGTAGAGGTAGGTGGTTCTCTATCTCTGAGTTCGAGGCCAACCTGGTCTACAGACTGAGTTTTAAGACAGCCAGACTTACATAGAAAAGCCCTGTCTCAAGAACAAGAGAGACAGAGAGTGGAGGGGAGGGGAAAAGAGAAGATGGAGGAGAGGAGAGGGAGACTTGCCTTCCAGTGAGCCTCAGTTTCTTTAACTACACATAGCAACACAGCAGTAACAACCACCCCACAAAGATGATGTAAAGATCAAATAGACATTTCAGATACACAGTTAAAGGCTAAGTAAAGAATACAAACTCCTACTTTATTCTTCCTTTGACAGTTGTGAATTTCCTGGAAAAAGAGAAATGAGTTTAATAAAAAATTTAAAATATTGGTGTTTATTCAGACAATTTATATTTAACTTTAAGCTCTATTTTAGACAGAATGGATCCTATTTTTATTCTTCGAAGTCTTCACATGAAAGCTTCTCTATATGTTAAATGGGAAATTTGTTTTTAAGCCTCAGTATCTTAAACAGCACTCCAAATAAACCCAAAATAGTGAGAAGCAAGGCTTATGATAGTAAAGAGAATAATTGTTTTTTAAAAGGCTCTGCAAAGATGTATGCTTAGTGAATTTTTAAAAGGTGGTAAAGGAAGATGTGAACACTTTTACATACACAGAATGGCTAGTAATTATTTCCAGTACCATTTACAGTACCTTTAAGAATTCACTTGCAGTGTGTTTGTTTAGACAGTACTGGAACTGATGTCATCAGAGCAATATTAGCTTCATTTCTTATAGGAGCAATTCAAAAGCCATTTCAAATCATGATAAAATAACTTGGCGTGCATCTATCACTTCAGTAATTCCATCAGTATTCATTAGTAGGTCATTAGGGCAAATGCTAATTATGCTGAGCCTAAAGCGTATTGGCTGTCATATTTTTGATAATAATATCTTATTCATTTATAAACCTACAGTGTATATAGGTTTTTAAGGTTTATCACCTTATTAATTCATATATCAGCTATGCAAATCATGGTGATGTTACTGTCTAGTGTTATAGAAAAAATTGACTGAACCTCAGAGTGAGCAGCCAGTGCCCAGGATGAAATGATAGAGAGATGAATGGCTACATGCAAGTCTAGTTCGCTGTTACCTATCACACTTCAGCTCTTCCTCACTGGTCCAACAGCTGTGTTAGGAAGCCTTCAAAATCAGTGATATATATGCATATAAATGCATATGTAGAGGTATCTATATCACACATATATTTATAAAGTAAATTAGGCAGGAAATTGGAACTAAAGTGCTTTGTTGAGGAAGGGAAGGGATGTAAAGGTGTAAACGGAAGAAAGGAGATGGGATTTAGGATGTCAGAAAGGATGTGAGAAGTACGTGGACTTGAACATAGAGCTGGTCAGAGGCTAAATAAGTGAAAGCATAAAAAAGAACAGCTTGAGAGGTTTTGGTAGTGTAAAGAATTGTTGGTGGTAACAGACATAGTTGTAGATAATGAATAGACTAGTCAGTCTCACTGACTTGAGAGGACCAATGATGGATAAGCCTGGGAAGTAATAAACGGTAGGAGTGTGTCCTTTGTTCTCTTGTTATAGAGAACTTTGAGAGAACTCTGAGTAAACAAACAATTTGAAAAATAACTACTTATTCAGGGACTGGCTAGAGTGTCCCAAGAAATCATAGATTATAGTGGATTATTAGTTGTTCACGGATTATAGTGACAAGCACATGATTCATTTCATACATTTGATTAAAAAAATGTGCATGTAAATGTCTCAAGTGATATTTGCTTGTAGTTTTGTGGAAACTTTGCAAGGATTTTAAGCTGCAATTACCTGCAAAGTCGAAAGAAGTTATACTTATTCATTGTGTTAAAATCTAATTTGCCTTGGTAAGCAGGATGATTATCTTACCATTATAATAAATATTTTAGTGAGAAAATGTTATCAATATCACTAGCACAGCTGTCTACTCCTGCTTAGGTTACACCAGTGCCTGATACTATTGGTTGTGTCTTCCAGGCATGTAATGGCTGCATCATTTCAGTCGGAGGCCAGATTCCAAACAACTTGGCAGTCCCCCTATACAAGAATGGTGTCAAGATCATGGGCACAAGCCCTCTGCAGATCGACAGGGCTGAAGACCGCTCTATCTTCTCAGCTGTCTTGGATGAGCTAAAGGTGGCCCAGGCTCCATGGAAAGCTGTTAACACACTGGTAAGAAGGGGAACAAGCATCTCATTTTAACGTTCTCTTTTAAGAGCCCTAACCTGAATGTTAACTACTAGTGAAGTTAACTAGAGGGCAGGTGGAATGCACTCCACGCTTAGTGAATTTGCTGTAAAGTAGCTGAGTTTCTATGATTGCTCTTAAATGCTGATTATAAATAGACATCAGCATTCTCATTAAGATCCAGACAATGAAAAGAAGTTCAAACTATTTTTGAACTAGATTTGATATTTAGAATGAGAAACTAGGAATTTTATGTATCTCGGTGTCCAATTTACATTTTAATGGAGTCTTTTGAGATGAGGATTAAAAAGAGTTAGGTTACCCCTTGATCTAATGATACAAGTCTGCATTTTTATTGCATATTTTTAACTATCCATACCCTTTATGTTGTTTTTTTTTTTGTTCCCTATGAATTAGAACGAAGCGCTGGAATTTGCAAACTCTGTGGGCTACCCCTGCTTACTGAGACCTTCCTATGTTTTGAGGTAATATATTGTTTTCCAGAACAATGATTCAAAAACTGAGAGATGCAGCAATGCCTGCTGCATGCTAAGAACACTAGACTTTGGTGCGTAGTAATTTGTTAATTCAGCCACAGTCTCTAAAGCAACTCATAAACTTTGAGGACAAATGTTCAGGTTTTCAGCTTAACTTTGCTTTGGGAATTAGTAACAAAGAGACACTACCATACTTGTCTGGAAGCAACACAACTAACAACATTTTCTTGTCAAACTAAAGAGGGATAGTTTTACTTAGGAAATATTAAAATACAAACTGGGGCATCTCTTAGCATCATGTATTTTTTTTGGTAGTCAGAAATGACAGCATCTTTTTAACTATCTTCAGAACCTTTGGATAGTGTCTTTGTTTTGAATATTTTTGAGTTTTTGAGATAAGTTTTTTTTTTATAATAGATGAATTATGATGGTGAGGAACATGGGCAGTGAGGATCTTTTATATTAAACGTTGAAACTAAGTTCTATCATCAAAGGGGAAGTTGTGAATTATCACTTAGTCTCTTCAGATGTTACCACATGTAAGGAATCACTTCTCTGAACGGGGGATAATGAGGGAAACACAAT
Organism: Phyllotis vaccarum; assembly: GCA_033318265.1. NCBI lineage: Eukaryota > Metazoa > Chordata > Mammalia > Rodentia > Cricetidae > Phyllotis > Phyllotis vaccarum. Next base: position 17,772,170 of record JARWLC010000007.1, read on the forward strand.
TTGCTGTGCACAATTTGGAAGTGTGAATGGAATTTGAGATGGGATCCTTTAAAATAATGAAAAATTTCAAAAGAAGAGGAAACGTACCCTTTTATTGAAATGACATTTTGCATAAACTAGTCTAATAATACTACTTTGAAGAATTAATGTAATTCAATTTAAACAACAGACATGGGTTTAAGAAGGTTGAGAGAAAGTCTTTGATTATTGCCCAGTACATCTGTCTTCCACTTTCCTATGCTCTCAGTCAGTTCCATTGCTCACAAGCCATAACTTTATGGTAATTAGAAGAGATAAAGAATATAGTACCTTTTAAAAAAGAGAGAATTAATTTTTCTCCTTTACTCCAATAATGTATCTCCTCTCTTACTGTCCCATCTCATTTTGAAAGTGTCAAAATTCAGAATAAATCTATTTAAGATTGTATTACATTTTTTAGGTATTTAGAAAGAGGGACACAGTTGGATACATTGCATTCAGAGATCGCATCATGTTTTTGCAAATGTTACTAAAGAATCCATTCTATTGTTATAGAGACTAAAAGAATGACCTGCTTTACAGAGTGTCAATAGGTTAAAATTAGCTGTTGATTACAAACACTGAAGAAACAGGGTGAGAAAAACTACGTTCTTGACTTAATTTTGTTAGCCACTTTTAAGATCTACCTGGAACTAGCAAAGTATGAAAGCTGTGACCAGTCAGTATAATTCTGAGGCTATACAACAGTTGGGAACAGCAGGGTTTTGTGTGTGTCGGGGCCATACCTAAGTTCTTTGACTTTTTACTTTTATTCATTGACCTTGTGATTACTTGGGATAAAAATCTCAGTTTAGAAAAAAAGATACTTTTCTTTCTTCTACCCATATCGGAATGGACATTGTTTGAAATTGTCCAATAAGATATAATATACCTTACTGCTGATTTGTAAAGAGAGCTCACCTGCTTTCCCTTCTGCCCTTCCCAGTGGGTCTGCCATGAACGTGGTATTCTCTGAGGATGAGATGAAAAGGTTCCTCGAGGAGGCAACTAGAGTCTCTCAGGTAGGCATCCCGTTTCCGTTTCCTCTCATCTGACTCTGACCAATCAGTACCTAGATTTCTATGCAGATTTTCTTTTCACAGGAAGTTGTTAGGGTCTCTTTCCATTCCCCTCCCTTGTATGTATCATTTTCTTACATTAAGAGAAGAAAAACTAAAAAGGAAAAAAGGGCTTTAGGTGATAAGTCAATTGTTCTAGTTAGTGGTAAAAGGAAGACCTGTGAGTCTTTGATCACCAGATTAATTTGTTTGGAAACTCTGGGAGTGTGAGCAGATGAGCACCCGTGCTGGATGCTTTAATAAGTATCTTGTCCTTTTCATGAGTTCTATGCTGGTCAAGTTATTCCTGGGACCCCAAGTCTCCAGGACTATCCAGGCATGTTTATCATCATCTGAGGAAAACTTTCTTGGCTTTTAATTCCTACACTTGGGGATTGGCCTTAATCAACCATGCAACTTATTAGTAAGCCTCCTTGCTCACCTATTGATTTCCCCCCCATTTTAGCACACTGGATCTGTGAGCTAATAAAAATGTTTATAATTTTGTAGTGACTTAGATGCATTTCTTAACTGCCCCAAGCTTTTACTTCCTTCTTTGGTGGTACCTTGGTGTGCTCCATTTAAGATTTACCCAGCAGGGTTTATTGATTTGCAGACCTCGCACCATGGAGGATGAAAGTAATGTTTTCCTTTAAAAAGCTTTCAAAGACTAGTTGGGGTTTGACAAAAAAAAAAAAAAAAAAAAAAAAAAAAAAGAACAATTCAGAGGAGAGTTTGATGTTAGGCAAGTGGAATCTGAAGGGAGCTGAAGAAGGAAGTCAGAGGCATTTCAAAGTGGGAAAAGAGCATAGATTGTTCTGAAAACAAGCACCTGGGCCCCTTTCTCTATGATGGCAGTTCATCAAAGATGCTTGGTTATGGAGAATGTGGAGAAAGATAATGAGTGAAAAAGGTAACGTCTCAAGAAAGAAAATCAATGGGGTTAGAACTTAACATTTGTATGGAAGTCGGTTACTGAAGGGCATCTCTGTAACTAACTTTTATACTCTAATCTGTGCCCAAGATCCTACTGTGTCCTTTCAGAAAGGCTAGCAACTGCACGCTACAGTTAATAAGTCTCTCTCTGTCTGTCTCTCTTCCTCCTCCTCCTCCTTCTTCCAGGAGCATTTAAGCCTTAGAGGACTTCCACTCAGTGAAAGGCTTAGTTTTATTTTTCTGTCAACATGACAGATGAACCCACACAGGGTCACAGTTTTGTGATAGAGATGTCCTTATGAAATACATTCTAGCCTAAGTCTCTCCATCATGTAACAACAGAACCCATGATATCCAATTTAACATAGAGTAAAATTAATGCTATACATTATTCCTTTATTTCTTTACTCATTCACATATAGTAGCTAAAAGATATTGTTCTCACTACCAAAAGATATACTCATAAAAGCATAATCTCATAGTTCATCTGGATTTATTCATCTCTATGATTTTGCATATACATATATATGCATATAAGCACATATACCATATTTATTGTTATACACTCACACATATACATACACTATCTGCACTCACAGATTTTCTTTGCTTGTGCCATCAAAGTATGAAATAATTATAATTAGATACAAACATCGCAGGAGAGAAAAGGTGGGATGCTCAGGGAGACCGTAAAAATTTTGATGTTCAGTTCCTGAGGAGGGATTTTAAAGCTAATGTCTGATGATGATTGAGTTAATTGGATGGAAGCCGGTCGTGTGAGTAGAAATAAAGAGACAGCATATTTAAAGATTCAAGGTGAGAAAACCCATAGCATTTCTAAAAACAGATAAAGCATTTATTAAGTATCTAGGACATAAACTGAGTCCCTGTCTGTACTGCTGTGGTATGGAAAGGATGAATTACAGAGCAAAACCAAATTCATGGAAAAGGGTTAGTGAACTGGTAGTTCATGATGGAGATGGAAGTGCTTTGGAATAACACGGAGAATAATATTGAAGATATTCAAACAGAGAGAGAGAGAGAGAGAGAGAGAGAGAGAGAGAGAGAGAGAGAGAGAGAGACTTATTAACTGTAGCGTGCTAGCCTGAATGGGCAGAGGTTAAGGCTGAAAGGTGGTGAGAATAATTGTAGAGTCTCTTACCCAGACAACAGGGACACAGTAGTGGCACAAATGAGTTAAGAATGCTAGAAAAGGAGACAGTTTACTGGAGAAATGTATTTCATGTTAGAGCATTTGAGTAGGGCGGCCTGAGAGAAATCCAAATGGTGATCTGGGGAGGGTAGAGAGGAGAGCATGTTTAGAACTGAGGTTGAGGATACGGGTTAGTTTGGAGAAATGGCTTAGTGATTATATATATATATATATATATATATATATATATATATATATATATAATGTTCTTCAAGAAGACCTGAGTTTGGTTTCCAGCATCCATGTTGGGAAACTTCAGAGCAATCCATCACCTCTGATCTCCATAGGCATGACCATTATATGTATATCCTCACACACAGACCCATGTACATAACCACATGACTAAAATAAGGTAAAATTTAAAGATAAAAGGACTGGTATTCACAGGCAGGCATGGAGATATAAATGTGGACTTCAAAATTAATATCATATCCTTTAAAGTGAAGCTTTGGAAATGGAGGCAATCACCGACAGGGTCAGTGCAGAAGACAGGAGCTAAAACAGACAATAGATGGACACCAGCATTTTAGGGCTTAGTGAAAAATAAGAGGTGATGAGGAGCCTTGGAAAAGAAGTGTGAAATGTACCTTAAAATTTGAATTCCACTTACAGCGCTCAAGGAAATATGTTACATTTAACACATACATAAAATGATGAATTCCTAGCATGGTGACCAGAGGGGCATAGAAAAATCTTCAAGAAGGTAGCACCTGGCCTAGGCTTTGAAAGTGAGCTGAAATATGAAATATGACATTTGGGAAAGAATATGGAGGACACACAGGGGAGATAGGCATGGAGACAGGTCAATGCAACCAGTGATCTGGAATGCAGAATTCCAGAGCACAGGGGAGGAGACGTAAATTGGCAAGATCATGAGGGATGCTCTTCATTTAGTGAGGACGAAGCAGTGCCCGTCTGGGTATAGACAGGCATCTCAACATTGCCCTGGGGCAACTGGGTACAGGGAGAAATTCAAGATTGAAAACCAGTTCAGAACACTGCCCAAAGAAGCAGATGTTAAGGTTAATAAAGAAAGAGATTTGATTTAATATTAAGTTACCACCATCATTCTCTAAAAACAGGATAAGGCTTAAAAACTTCAGACAAAGGATTTCATCTTCAGGCTGAAAAACACAATAAAACAGAATGCTATTTCTCTCTTTTAAGCTTATTTACATTTCTTACGCACTCAATTCACCTTTTGACTAGGAAGTTGTAGCCTTCCAAAGATAAATGAGGACAGAAAGAATCTAACCCAATAATAACCCACAGGTACAGAAAAAGTTAGATATAAATGGATGATTCTCATGGAAGGGGAGGATGCTACATTCGTCTCTTCATCTTCTCTCAGACTGGCTCAGAAGCAAATGTTTGGGATTTCAGGATTCATTTTCAGTTTGTTGAGCCATCCGAGTCATAGAAGAACACTTGCTCCTACCCTAAGCAGGACGTGACCTCGTTCTTATAAAGCTGACTGGCTAATGGGCTCCCGCTGTACAGTTGGCCTTAAGTTTTCAGCAAGTCCTGCCTTGTTATTTATTCAAGCTACCCAGCTACCTGGTATTATCCATGGGATTCGTGCTCATGGTTTCACTTCTGGTTTATGTTTGTCGTTGACAGGAACACCCAGTGGTGCTGACTAAGTTTGTGGAGGGGGCCCGGGAAGTGGAGATGGATGCAGTTGGCAAAGAAGGAAGGGTATGTACTATGCTCTCTTACTTTCTCCGGCTTTGTCTTCCCCCCTTGAAACATTCACAGGTTAGAATTCACATTTTCTAAAAAGAATGTATGTTTGCACATAGTGGAGAAGCTGTTTACTCGAAACGGCCGCCACTTACCGACCCCCTTCCCTTATAGTATCAACAACAAAACCAACCCTAAAACCCAGGCTCTGAAGATTGAATGGAGGTTGTGGGTATCTCCTTTCTCAAATTTCAAACAGCCAGCCTTTCTCTTTGAAGAGATTCAGTATCAATTATCAACCCACACTGATCTCACTCTTTTTGAATAGATCTTTCATTCTCATATTTATTTTTTTGTCTGTAGCGTCCCTTTTATGTTTCACCGAGTGTTATAAAAACACCCAAATACTTTGCTTTCTAACATCTCTAATAGAATCTCTGATTTTCTTCTCTCCTTTCCCACTGTCTCCTCTGCTTTTCATTGGATTATTAAAGGCAACCCAACAGAATAGTGTAGGAAGTGCAATAACATGAGATTAGCTTTCCATATCACAGATGGACTTAGCCGCAACACTGAATGCCTGTCTTCAAGGAAGGGAGCTGGAAGAATGTCACTTGAATTTGCTGGTTGTCTTAATAAAGCATTTATGATTTATCTTGAAATGCAGTACTTTATGTTTTAGAGAGGGCATGCCATTTTATTTGCCTCAAGGATGAAGCAAAAAAAAAAAAAAAAAAAATGGCCTCCATCTTTTGTTTCACAAATAATTCAAAACACTGCCAAATGCATCAAATCTCTTTTTCCCTAACTGGTTCACAGTTCACTTTTCTTATTTTCTTTTAAGCTCATGATGGTTTCTACTAACCACAGAATCTCATAATCATGATTTGAAGTACTTAGAGGTAATATTTCCAGTTTCCTGTCTTCAAGGGCAGGGATTTTGGCTAAAGCATCTTTAGAGGGTGCTCATCTATTTCTTTTAACTCATTGCTGACAAAGCACACACATTCCTTTAAGATTACACGTGAGTTTTGCCTTCATTTTTACTCAGATCCTAGGGCCTGGAAGATGCTAGGTAAGTGCTTTGCCACCAAGCCACGCCCTCAGAACTTTTAGGTTATGTATTGGAGCCTTTCTGTTTGAAGAACATCTCACACATTATCCGCCTCAAGATAATCTTTTACTTTCTATAATTCTCATTCCTATCTCCTGTTTTAGATCATATGGTAAATTTCCCTTTATTTCCACATTTAATATTTGAAGCTATTCATAGAAAGCAGGAGAAATGTGTTTTTATATATTGATGGAAGTGGAGGATGGGACCTGTCTTGGAGACACAAGTCCTTGTCCACATACTGTGCTCCTAACGGAGCCTATGCTGAATAATTGATTTGGTTTTACTCTGGGCTTCTGGGATGTGTACTGGGTTTTCCTCTGCAATTCATTGTACATTGTCTCATAATTTGTCTTTTAGGAATGTTTCATGCTACTCACACAATTTTAAAATTTATTCCCTGAAATGGACATATCTCTCAGATTTATCGAAATGCTTCCCAGTTCAGTGGGATGACTGCTTCTGTTTCTTAAGTAATACTCTCTTTCCCTCACACACATGAATCCATGCATTCATAACACCTATACACATATACACATATCTTTAACATAGACTTATACACACAAAATGTTCACACATTGGAGCTCTTTCATATACATTCTTTGCTTTACAAAGCCTTCTGTGAAGAAAGGCACCTTCCACTAGAAACCAATGCTATGCAGCCTTGTCTAGGTCCCAGAGTTCAGAAGTGACATCAGAAAAATGGAAACTCAATGTCACTCTTATTTAAGCCATATATAAATATGATGAGCAAATAAATCCATGTGCTTTACAGCAGTCTTATATAGTCTGAGATTATTCTCCTCACACTAAGCCTCGTAAGTTTCTGAGCAATATATCTTATTAACATATAGACCAAAGTGATTGAGCGTATAGGCTTTAGACTCTGACAGTCAAGGGTTCAAGTTCCTCTCAATCTCTCTAGTGACTCAAACTTGGTCTTTCATCCTTATATTCCCTTGTTTCTTTATTATAGAGAAGGGAAAGAATATATTATTGTCTCTCAAACGTCACTTTAAAGATCTCTGCATCAAAACTCCATTCTTTCTCTAATCTACCAAAATTCGTGGGTGTGTGATATATGATGCCATTCACATCATTAGATATTCACCTCTCTTGTCTTCTTTCCCAGTGTCTAGAAGATAAAGCTGTTTCCATAAGCCTGAGTTGACTTAGTCTTCTACTGTTACATCATTGGCAATCAGTGGAAGAGAATGAAGTCTCTTTGTCCCCCTCTGTTCCCTGCAGAGGCTACTTGTCACCTTACATTCACACCCAGACAGTGGAGCATTCTCCTGTTCCTGCTCTTAGTGGGAGTTTAGCAGAGTAATTCACTAATGGTTCCAGAACTGGTTAAGCATCAAAGGGGGTAGATGATGGAGTAGTGCCTAGAAATAGGTGTCTGACTACTTTAAAAATAATCTTCTTTTGACAGGTCATCTCCCATGCCATCTCTGAACATGTTGAAGATGCAGGTGTCCACTCAGGTGATGCCACGTTGATGCTACCCACACAAACCATCAGTCAAGGAGCCATTGAAAAGGTCAGCCATCATATATAAATGAGGCATAAAGGAAAGAGCAAAAGATGAAAACTTGCACCACAGCAATAGAAAAATCCCTTAAATTTTAAAAACAGTAGGTAGTGATGTAAGCCATACTCCAGCTTAAATTTAAAAAGGAACATCGTTGCCCTTAATCAGCTGAGTGTCTTAGAGATAATCTCTTTCACTGGTTAGAGCCTGATTGGTTGTGTGTTTGTTCAACTTTTAATGCACATCTAGACTATCCAGGTGACATAGCTGCTCATATATCTGCCTCCACTCTAAGTTTCTGATGCCATGATTCTGGAAACTTCTCTAAACTTTTATTTCTAGCAAGTCTCCTGGAGTTACTATTACCACAAATCTGGAGACCAGATTGAGAGATTGGATGCCATGGGTGATTTTAATAGCCAAGAGCCATTTATTAAGAACAATAAAAAGTGATGATTGTGAGGAGTGTAGAAGAACATGCAAAGGAGCCCCTTGGGGACCACTGGAGCCTGAGCTTACACTCTTCACCCTGAGACCCACTGCAAGCCATAACTTTGTGATATCTCTCTTGACCACCCTTTGAGAACAGTTCCTTTGAAGAACTAGCTATCCAGTGTGACTGCCTCAGCACACCATATGTGAGGCAAGGTATTCATGTAGAGCCTGCTATCTTAAGTCACTCTTGAGAGCTTAAAGGAGGTCAACTTGACTTGGCTTTTATTGGAAGCTTTTCCTGCTATCCTAAGATTTTGTGCTGGCCTGTACATTTACTTTGGGTGTATTCTGAAGGTTTTGCCCCAGATTATGGAAGTAATAGAATACCTTGTAATAACAACAGCACAGGAGTTTAAAATGTCACTAGATTTAAAACATGATTCATTTTTCTTACATTAGGGTAAATAAGCAAAAACTCCAGATTTTTATAAATCTCTCAGAGTGGACATGCCAAAGACCAGTGGCTCTCAATTTGTAGATTATGACCCCCCTTTGAAACCTAATGACTGCTTCACAGGGGTCACCAAAGGCTATCAGAAAACACAGATATTTGCATTCTGATTTATACAACTTGAGAACTGTATTAAAGGGTTGCAGCATTAGAAAAGTTGAGAACCAGAGCCATAGACTATGCTTCTTTCAAATCCAATTAAGTGGCTGATCCACCTTTCTATCTGTGATGAGTGGGAAATTCTTGCTTCCTGACATCATTCTCCTCTTGACATGAAACATGTTTTTCTAGGCATAGGGGTTCCAACCTGTGACATACAGAAATACAAGCAAGCACTGTTTTGTTCTGACCATAATATCTATTCTTATAGAGCTTAGGGTAACAGGAAAGTAACAAAATAAATATCACTGGTTGCTTCCCTGGACCATGTTTGTTTTGAGCCCACCCTTCTCTGCAGGTAGGTCATTATATTGATGTCTGGTTTGAACCTTAGTTTCTGGTGTCAGAGGAAGTAGACAGGGAAAGAGGAAGTAGACAGGAAAGATTTCATTTAGCCTCCAGTGTAAGGAATAGAGTGCATAATTGTAAGAGATAGTGCTTTATGGATGACTGATTATCTTATAAAATTATCTGTATCTTGATGCTTAATATTACCCATTATTGCTATTATCTCTCATTGTTAATAGAGATACAGAATTCTACAAAGAGAAATGAAGATCATCTAGATAGATTTCTGCATCTCTTTAAACATCCCTTATGCTGTTTTTTTTTTCTTACAGTATCTTTGTCCTTTTTTCTCTAGGTGAAAGATGCAACCCGAAAGATTGCAAAGGCCTTTGCCATCTCTGGACCATTCAATGTCCAGTTCCTTGTCAAAGGAAATGATGTTTTGGTAAGAAATACTAATGACCTTGGAGGACTTTGCCATCTTGTAAGGTTATGTTGGGTCATGTTGGGTTGTATTTCACCCTGGTACTCTGCAACCTGACAACTGCTTCTGTCTTAGTGGGATGATGCACAGTGTGTAATGTCACTCCTGTTTGAAGGCAGGGGCTCTTGGTGGCACTGATATGTCACTCACAAATCTGTGAAGTACTTGATGAACTGAAAAGAAATCACTGTATTCTATCCACAGTGAAGTACAGATGCATGTGTGCATATCTTACAGTGAGCATGCATGTGTATTTATAACTTCCTTCCTTGAAGTTTGACTTAACTTCTAACCTAGAGAACAAAGTTGTTTTGCAATTCATCTTGAAAGACAAAATATAATTTAGAACAATTAGATTGTTTCTAATTATTTTATTTTATTTAAACTACTAGCAACCAAAATCTGTTCATGATTCACTATGGAGTCAAACGGTGATTATAATGATGTATGAGGCATATTTTCTACCTTTAGGTACTTTGTAACTTAATGAGGGATGGGAGGAAAATGAACTCTGATAACTAGAATGGTATTCACAGCTTTAGTAGTTACTCGAGGGGTGCACAAGTATATTTGGAGTTGAACAGGAAGATCATACTTGCCAGTCTGCACAAACACACATGTATAAACATACATACACACACACACACACACACACACACACACACACACACACATATATATACATTCACATATGTATGAGAATATTTACACATTTACATATTAAACACATATTTGAATATCCTGTCTGGAAAAAATAATGAAAGACTTCAGGAAGAATTTTATATTGTGAATAAGTTCGCAGAATAGCTGGAATTTGGATTCCTTGAAGGTAGAGGATGTTACACACAGCCTTAAGGTAATCTACAACAGTAGATAACAAGTACACTTGGGGAGATACTAACTCATGAATCTCTATGTTTAGAGAAAGTATTTTATTTTACGTGAGGACTGGAGCTGAATCTTGAAAGTAGGACGTGGGCCAGTAAATTGGTATCAGATAGAGAGATACATACTGAAGCAAGAAGATAGGTTTCCACCAGCCAGATTTTAATAAAAAGCCATCAGGGTTTCACTGGGGACTCTTCAGTTAGGGGTGTGACATTATCCAGACCTCGCTAAATGAAATGCATCAGAACTGTGCAAAGATTTAACTGGGAAATGGGCTGGAAGAGTCAAAGTTTAAAGATGATATCCTTAAAGAAACCAGTTAGTCAAAAGCCTAGGCAGTGGAGATGATCGGAACATTATTAAGAAAGTGAGATAACAACAGAAGGAAACCAAAGGGTTGTTGTTTCTGGATTTCATCGTCTCTTCCCTTTTGAACTTATCTCTCTCTAGGTGATTGAATGCAACCTGAGAGCGTCTCGGTCCTTCCCGTTTGTTTCCAAGACTCTTGGGGTGGACTTCATTGATGTGGCTACAAAGGTGATGATTGGAGAAAACATTGATGAGCGGAATCTTCCTACACTGGAGCAGCCCATCATCCCTGCTGACTATGTTGCCATTAAGGTAACATTTTACAATATGTGCCATTTTATGGTGAAATGGAAGGGAACATTTGCAACAAACTTTTGTGACATGATGGATTGATGATCATCTTCCTTTTAGAATGTGCTGAGGGTGTACCGCAAGCAAGCAACCTCATGTGAACTACATGCATTTGCAGAAACATTAACAACCCATAAATAACATATCCTCCAAATCAGCTAGCCAAGTGGACTATAACCCATGTTTCTGCAGCTGACACATGCTGCGGGGTTAGTGAGAAAATTAAAATTCTGGGCAATCTTGTTTAGGACAAGGCTGAATAGAGAGAAGCCTCTAGGAATTCACCAGTCTCATAAAAGTGGTCACATGAGGGGCTGGTCAAATTATGATAACCCTAGATGCTTTTTCTTAGTTTGTGTTTTCTTCAGTTACACAGATTTTCTTTTTATTCTTAAAATTATAATAACAGTTTGTAGTGGAGCTTCAAGGGTGATGGAATTGAATTTATATTTGAATAATACCTGAATCATAAAGCCACTGCATTCCTCTATTTGCCTCAGTATACTGTAGTAGGAGGTTTCTGGCCAGAACTTTCAGGCCTAGCCTCAAGGTTTATGCCCATGGACCCACAGACCCGCTGGCCCACAGAGACACACAGATGCATATGATAGTTTTAGGCTAATCAGCCTAAGGCCCAGGCATATAATTTGCTAGCTCTCTACCCTTCATCTAACCCATGTCTCTTATCCAGTTCAGCCATGCGGCTCGGTACCTTTTCTTAGAGCATCATAGTTGTCCTGTGTTTCTTCCAGCTTCTCTCTTGAGTTCTGTCCTGTCTTAAGTACCCTTCGTAAATTAAGGCATGGTTCCACCACTGCCTGCTTGGGAGCCTGGAACTCCTTCTATAATATGAAGTGGCCTTGACTCAGTAGGGATTAAGGGTGTAGGTCACCACTCCCAGGATACTCCCTGTGCTGGGATTAAAGGTTTGAATCACCACTCTCTGATTTTCCTAGACTGACTGGTTAGAGCTCTGGGACTTCTGGAGCTTTTATTGAATCCCCACAGTATACAGTGTGTTCATTATTGTGAGCATGAACTACTTTGATGAACAGACATGAACATTCATGAAATAGACAAATACATTTCAACTTCTTAAGTGAAGCATACATAGTGAAGTTAATTTATATTGTGCTATACAGCTATGTGACGTTGGAATATTTTAGATGTCTTTAAAACAGTGATTCTCAACCTGTGAGTCACAAATCCCATTGTAGATCAAATTACTCTTTCATAGGGGTTGCATATCAGATATCACATGTCAGATATTTATGTTAGGATTCATAACAGTAGCAAAAATTATAGTTAGGCAGTATCAACAAAAATAATTTTATGGTTGGAGGTCACATTGATATGAAGAACTGTATAAAGAAAGAGTCACAATGTTAGAATATTTGAGAATTAATGATTTAAAAAGATTCTGTTCTTCTATGTGCTGGTAGTTCCAACCATAAATCTTTTGCTGAGACTCTGACTTCTGACTTTAGTTGTATTATAGGTTTTAAGTAGCATCTAATAGTCAAAAATATAATAATTTAGGATTCCTTGGATTATACAGTGTGTTGAGATAGAATCTTAATTTTTCATTTTTTAAGTTTTTAAATGGTTGCACATTTATAAAACACATTCATTTTAGATATGAGATCAGAAAGTGGTAGTCAACAACACTGCATACTACTTAGATTATTATTGTTATTATTATTTATTCTTCTCTCATAAAAAATATTTCAAACACAGCCTCTCTTTCCTCCACTTCTCCAAATCCCTTCATAAAAGAGCAGGCCTTCCAGAGATAACAATAGAACTTGGCATGGTAAGATGCAAACGGGCTAGACACAAACCCTAATATCAAGGATGTACAAGCAACCCAGTAGTAGATATTTTAGATTTTGTTAATAAACATAGGAAATGCACTTATCTTTATAAATTGATATGTGTATATATGCGATAATATATTATAGTTTCAACTAAGTGTAACAGCTCAAAATTCACCAATTTTACATCTCTCTGTAATTGTCACTATATATGAATGCTATTATTTTTCAAGTTACTTACTTGTCAATTTTAGAAGACCTAGTGTGGCCAATGGGAAAGAGAAGACAGCAGAATACGAAAGCTGGAGGATGGGAGTACATGCTAACATCATTAAGACAACCCAACGAAATGACCACAGGCTCATTTTCCCATAACTTAGAAGTACCAGTATCAATGGAAGGGCCGTCTAGACCAGATAAATAGGCATATGCATGAAAGAAGAACTTGGTCCTTATGAGTCACGCTGATAAAATAATTGAAAAGGAATCAATGTAGTGTTCTTGCTTACATGAAAAAAGATAGAAAAAAATTTTTCCAAGAAGAATGTTTTCCAAAGCTTTTAAGAGGTGTCAACAACACATTAATGTCTTAGAAGTCAGCTTACAGACAGCTGTGTCTGGCAAGGTGGCTTGAAGCAAGTTCAAATAAACAGATGAAGAATGTTCCAAAAGCCTATCAAGAGGAAAATGTGTTTGAACTCTGTGTTTGGAAGACTAATGCCCAGTAGATGTTGTTTGAAATAGCTCCAGTAAGAATATGTGCAGGCCAGATTAGAAGTACTGGTCTAGACTGGTCACATGAGATCTATTTACAGCAATCATTTGTAATTACTTAACCCAACTTTTGGGCCAGGAGTACAGCATATTCTTGGAACAGAATTTTAAAGCTATTTTTCAAGTCAGAGTTTTGGTCCAGAAAGAACATATTTTTTCCCGTTAACCATGGCCTAATAAATCCTGAGGGAGGTGATTCGCCAAGTGTGTTTACCTCTCATCCCTTTTCATCCTTTCTCTCACGTTTTCCTTCCCTGTTATGTCTGACAGGCTCCAATGTTTTCCTGGCCCCGATTGAGGGACGCTGATCCTATTCTGAGATGTGAGATGGCTTCCACTGGAGAGGTAAGTAGTTAATTTTACATGGATACTTTTGTTAAATTTACTTGGAAGTCGATGGTTCTACGATCTTGTATGGTCTTGTACATAAAGTAGTAAGAGGTTAGAGAAATTAAAACTTCACAAACTTTTCCTTTCCCAGGGGATCTCAAAGATTTAGGAAGTTTTAATTAAAGAAAAATCTTCTACCTCTTTTTGTAGCAGAACTGACATTTTTACATTTAAACTTTGGAAATGAATACATGTGTACGTAATTCATTTCCACATTACCCACTGTGAACAATGGTCTTATGGTCATGTATTTCTCTAGACATCTGAGGAAGTCCTGTGTCAATCTTTTCAAGGCTCTCACATACTTCTGAAAAACCAGTTCATCCCCTGCTTTGCTATGATTGAAGCAGATCTGCACATCTTTCCTATAAATATGTCGAATGACACATTGAAAAGGTCATAGATGTGAATAATGGAAACTGCAAATCCATAAGAAATCCCAAGCCCACTTTTGAGGCAGCTTCAACCTCTTGAGCCCTGATCTAAAGCTATAATGGGACTGGCCACTGGATGTCCCTCTTCTCTTGTGTTGGAATTGTGTCAAGTGAAGGTTTCTTTAAGAATGTGAAATGTGTTTGCTCATAGCAAGCTGTCAGGTTCTAGAAAGTTCTCTACATGTCAGTGTCAGGACATTTTATGAATCACCTAGCCCTTGACAGGCATACTCACTCCAACCTTTCTTCAGATCCTCTTCACTGCACACTGGAGTGGCAGCATCAGACTGTGAGGCATCATTGTTTCTCTTGGTATTAAGGAACAATCTAAAGAGGAGAATATCTAATTGCAGAAATATGTGACGTTTTATATGGTTGCTTGGTTACAAGCGTGAGCTTTGATGAGAAGCCAAGAGAGACCAGGAGACAGGCACCGAGGAACAAAGGAATGTGGTGTTAGAGTTACACTCTTAGAAAGTGGCTCTTGATCCTTTGCTGTTTCTTTTGATTTAGTTGGAAAACAAACCTCGCTGTGAAGGATAGATGCTCTATTATTTCCAGTTAAAGATGCTGTTTCCAGGCTGATCCCCATGCCAGGATTCTGGTTTTGGCTGGTCAAGAGCTGAATCAGGGAGAGGTCTCCTTCACTTACAGTGGGAAGTTGTGTCCAGGGTCTAATCCATTCAGCAATGATAATATGAACAACTTAGAAGATGATTGTATTTGTTGTTGTTTTATTCTAAGCTATAGAAGAAAGAATTCTTCTAATATTAAAGTCATATTTCCAAGTGTCATTGATATGATGTTTTAGATTCTGTTTCATAACTGAAATCAGAATAATAAATCCAGTTTAGATTTCTCAACTATGCCTCAAAGAGACTTTACAGTGTTTAAGTGGCTTCTTGTAGGGCTGCCTAAGCACCCAGCTTCTCATCTGATTAAGGGGCATTTTATTTTACAGAAGTCAAGTGAAGATGTCGTTCTGATATTTACAGACCTATTTGACTAGTTATTTTTTTTTGTTTTTTGTTTGTTTGTTTTTTTTTTGTTTTTGTTTTTTTTTTTTGTTTTTTTTTTTTTAATGGTCAGGCAGAAATTTTGGGATGCTCTTTGGAATTTGCACTTCTGATTGGACTGCAGGTTTCCTTTCAGGGAAGTGAGACTCCTTAACTCCCGTTGACATTGTTTATGTTAATTGGCCAGTATCTGACTGATTAAAATGTTCAAATGTGGAGTGAAAAGCAAGCATGTGCTTGTGGTCAGCTGAAGGTTATACTCATGAGAATTTTCCTTGCCCAGCAAGGGAGAGTGAGAGAGTCATTTGCTTAAAGAATGAATTCAGCCGTCAGCATTATTTACTATAATGGTGACTCTGAACGCCGGCCAGATGATGACGAGCAGAACTGCCTTCCATCGGGTTAAAATACACCACTTGTCCTCTAGTTATGGTGGCCGTTTGACTTGTAATTACAGCATGCAGCAGTTACCCTACAGGAAATCTCCATAGACCCTGCCAATTTGTGTTATAGTCTGGCGTCTTCTCCTTCTTAACTCATGGTTTGAGTATCCAGAGTGAGTTACAGAATATTTTGGTTTAGTTTCTTAAAGTGATAAAAAGGAATAAACTCTTATAATATTTTCACACACTTACTGCTATCTCTTAGGAAACTTTCTCCTAAGGTGTCTGAAATTATTTTACACCAGCAGCATCACTTCTCACCCTGAATTCATCCACTACTCCATTGTACACATGATGCATACAGTGATTTAAACAGTATCTCATATTAATATTTGGGAATTCACAATACTACATACCAGAAGCTGTGATTTGTATCCAAATAACTTGCAGTACAATCCGGGATGTTGTTCCACTGAGTGTTTTTGAGTAGAGAAGAAACTGCTTATTCATTCATTATGCTTAATTAAAAACATAAGATGCATCTGTCCTGGCCAGCCATTCAGTTCTTGAACTCAGATTGCTTGGTCTTTAAGAAATACTGATTAAGTCTAGGAAAATAGATTTTCAGTACATTGTTCTCCATTTTTCTCTTTTCCTTTCTCCTAGTTTTGTGTAAGTATATTTGACTATTATTTTCTTCCTCTGTTTTATATTTTTCATTTAATGTTAAACAGGTGGCGTGCTTTGGCGAGGGTATTCACACAGCCTTCCTAAAGGCAATGCTGTCTACAGGGTTTAAGATACCTCAGAAAGGCATTCTGATTGGAATCCAGGTGAGTGGCCCAGGGCTATGCTCAGTCTCGGGTAGCACAGTACACTGTTAGTGGCCAGGATATTATTTGTGGTCTATAGGTGGGGGCTGGGGGGGCTTGTTTGTATGCCTTGGAAAATGGTAACTTATGAGAATGGCCACTGTACATACCATTTACTGAACCTTCTCCTGCTGCAGCAGCATTACAAAAGTAAAATATGAAAGAGAAGGGAATAGTGTCTATTGAAGGACTATTTGTTTTAAAAGGAACTATTTTAGAAAAGCCATGACCCCTATTCCTCAGTTAAACTTTTTCTATATATTTTTCACATTTATTTAGAATTTTCTGCAATGTACTTTGATCAAACATATCATTTACCCATCTCCTTCCACATCCATCCCTTTTTCTACCCACTCAACTTTGTGTCTTATATCTTTTTAAAGCTGTTGTTTGTATTGTCCATGTACTGTTGGATGCATGGCCTTCCCTTGGAAGTGGTCAACCCAATAGGGACTCCGTTCCTCAACCAAATTCAACACTCTCTTTCCCAGCTAACAGTTACCAATAATTCTTTAAGTAGGGGTGAGACATCATCCCTGTTCCTTTCTTCATGTCAGTTTTGTCTGGCTTGAAGTTGTGCAAGCCTTGTGCATCCTTTTTATGTATATAGGCCAAAGTAAGACGAGATGAGTATAAATCAATATTACCACATTAAAAAGAGTTCTATTGGTTTATTGTTGCAAGTCAAGAGTAAATAAATCTTAGGGTACAATTTTGGATGTAAAATATCTTTAATTCCTTGAAATAATTATTGCAACATTGTATACATTTTTTTTCTAATTTCCCCCGAATGTATATGCTTCTCAAATGTCATTTATTTTGACTTGAGATTAGTAATTCTTATATCTTTTAAAAAAAAACAATGAGTGGTCATATATAGCACCCCCTGCTGTGACTTTAATAAGCTCAAACCCTGCATGTCTTCAGAAAAATCAATAAAAACATAATTAGAAGAGAATCAGGTATCCTTAAGCCAGTGGGTGATTATTATAAATGCTGCCTCATTAGGGTGTCTTAATATTAGCAAATTAGACTCCAGAGACTGGACAGGTAGTCACTTTGGAGAAGTTTCTGAAAAGAGTAACTTGGGGTTTTGCTTTATGAAGGTGGCAGAAGGGTGATGGGAAGGATTTAGAGCAAAGGCTAACAAGATGACTTGCTGCAGGAGGCTTAATGGCAGTTTAGAGACAAATCACATCATATGAGTGACTCGTCACGTTACAAATGGCTACTAAGTATTATTAAGTCCCAACCAGGAGAATATAGGCCCAACTTCCGATGATGGCTTAAAGTTTAATGTGAGACCTGGGGACATTCAGAGGAGACCATGCCCTTAGCCCTCATCTTCACAACTAATCAAAACACTGCTAACATTTCCAAATAGCAGTTTAAGAAGGCAGTGATGTATAAAATTGCAGCTTGTTTGGTTCCAGTGCTGCAGGGAAATGTGCCGCAAAATTAATTTGTTCCTATGAAATATTTGTGGGATTTGGGCATCAGTGAACAGAATTTTGCTTTGTAAGAAAAAGGGGACTTTATGGATTGGGGAACAATATTTTCAAAGCAATGAGGTTTTATTAATTAAAATTCTACCTTTGAATACAACATTTCTAAAACAATCTTTTAGCAGTTACATGAGTTGCTGCAAAAAAGTTCTGTTTGTATATAAGTGACAATCACTAGCAATTTAAAAAATATTTTTAGTGCATGTTGAGGTTAGTTTAAAATTATTTAATGAAATTATAGTTATTGACATATCTACAACTCAGGAAAATTGATTAATAGAATTGTAAAACTCTAGAAATAGAAAGAATATAATTTTATGACTTATTTTATATGATTAAAAGAATACCTTCCATTCCCAATATTCAATATTTAGATAGTCTCTGCATTCTACTCATGCTGATTTAAAAAAGTTCTTAGTCTGATGACTTATGCTGAAGGTATGATGGGGTAGACTTGGTAGAGAGACAATTACTTTAAATCTTGGAGACTCTGTCTCAGCTCAAAAAGGACCTATTCTCAACTCAGCTTTTTACCCAGCATTCACAGCAGCATGGATGCAGTCACAAGTGTTCTGTAATGCAAGATACACTTTGAAAAAGTACATGCCATCACTGGTCAGACGGATTCATCAAAACTCCTTCAAACATATAGTCAGAATTGAATGGGACTTACTAGAGGACCAATATTGAAATGAAGGACAAGCATGGCTAGAAAACACGTCTAAAAGAATCTGGTTGGGGGAATTATTTAATCAAGTTATGAAAAGGGAGTTCATGTTTGTGCCTTGACTTCTTAGGTTGGTCATCAACATCCTATAATAGGCTCCACAGAGCACCGAGCCATAGCGTTGCTGTGACTTTTCCTACGTCTTCCTTTCTGGAGCAGTGGAGAGGTTATTCAGCATCCACCCCACTCATAGTGACAGTCTTCTTTTTCCTTTTTCATATTCCCCAAATTAAGTACGTGCTCTCAGTAGACAGATTTAATGAAGACGCTCAGCCTCGTTCATCTGGTACAACAGGTTCCAAGAGAAAACTGAGGGAACAGAGAGACACAGAGTGGAGACAGTGACTCTGAGCTGGAAAACTGAATCACTTAGTGTCACAGGCTGAAAACATATAAGCATTTATTACTAGCAGGTTTTTAATATGTAGAAAATTGTAATTGTGTATTCACATGCACATGCTTGCCTGTATGTGGTGTTCTTGTTAAATCTGTATTTCTCTCCCCATCTCATGCAACCTCTTCCTGCATTTCTCATGTGAGATCCCAGAATCAAATCACTCTGACAGTGAAATATTTGTACCATCTATCTTGCGTACCTAGGATGTAGAAGAAAGGAAGGGTCGGGATACAGATATTAACAAAGCGTCTTTATCAGCTTAATTGCCCCGTGCACTGTGACTTTACCAAGAAGCTTTCCATAGTCTAGGGCATTTGTAATGTAAGAAGCATAATATGAGTGTATGAGGCAACAGAATCACCTTTGATTTCCCTGCAGTCATTCAGCCACCTTTCATGCTGTTACAAAGTATTTTTAGTTGCCATGAGAAGGCAATCTGCCTTGTTTTGAGGTTTTCTAGAATACCCTCTAACAATGAGTGATTTACTCTAGAGGAGATGGAGAGCACTCTCTGTGTTTCCCCTCTGATTGGGCTATTCAGTGATGCTGGTGAAGTGGCAGACACCAGCCTGACATCTGGGCTTCAGCATCGTTCAGAAACACAAAGCAAGCATTTATTTGAAAAGACGACGCCAAGTGACATGAATAACCTTTTATCTTCAAAGAGGCATCATTAGGAACAACTACACAGTTGTCAGTCGAGGAAACCCTGTAGCATGCACAGACATCACTTAGTGTTAACTTGGCTTTCTCTTCTACAGCCGGAAGTTAGCTTAGTGTGAAAATGATCACCTAAGGAAATAGATATTTATTCCACTTTTAAAAGAACTTTTTCCTTATAAACATTTCCAAGTACATAAACTAACTTGTACTTTTCACCTCTACTAAGGAATGGATTCTTACATAGGTATTTTCAATCAGCTTTTAAATCTGAGGTTACTCAGATGCAAGCTGACAGCAGTAATTTCTTTTTGTAGACAGGCTGTTTTATGTGTCGCAAGTGTTCAATACGTGTTTGATAGAAGTTTATAATGTGTCTATGGAAGCCAACACCCCACACCAGAAGGCGGAGTAGTTCCCTAGCTGGGAACTGCCAATACTGTCATGTTGGATATTTATCTTTTCCACTTGGGGGACAGCAATGAAACAGCTCCATAATAAGGTTCTGTGTGGTATCTGCAGGTCTTAGAGGACTAGCTGACTTATTTTATTTTAAAATGACAAAGAAAAAAAATTGCATTATGGTATTTCTCCCTCAACATTTTTCATTGTGACTTTGGTCAAGGTTAATACATCTTGACCTCAAATTGCAAATGAGTGAAGGATAGCCTTTCTTGCCTCATTCATTTCCATTCCTAAACTGAAATGTACATCAGAAGGACCTGGAGGTCTAGAAAGCAATATATGATTGGGATACCCACTTGATGCAATCCATCTGGGTGGAGCCTAAAGTTTTCCTCTTCTAGGAAGATCAGATGTTGCTGGTGATATTGCTTTGGGACATCTGGGAACACTTCACTTGAGATAGTTCATTTTAGAAACCTGAAGGAAAACTGGTTATCACATTATTATTATCACCATATCCTCAGTGACTTTCTGCTAAGGGGGTGTTTAAGAGATTGAGAGTCATTAGTTAAGCATGACTAATACACCAATTATCCAGGCTTTAACTGACCCTCTCATGTCATTTAGTACAAACTGAAGTCTGTGCTGTGTTTATCAGAAATTCCGAATGTAATGTTCTATATGAAGGGAATTTAATAAGGTGCAGAGATTTATTTTGAATATTTCATGTGTGTTTCTTAGGAACCTTAAACTATGAGCCAAATAGAATGAGTCATCTCATTTAACCCTTTGCTTCCTAAGGAACATCACACAGGCATATCAGTGTCCTATTCTGCCTGGAGTATATGTTAAGACATTGCTGCACACTGCTTTAACTTTCTCTAGTGTCAGTCATTAAGAATCACTCTGTTTTCTCTACTGTAGTCTAGAATTTTATTTTATTTTTATGTAGAGTTATGAACTGGTGCTATATAAATTCATTTATTCCTTTTTAGTCCTGAGTGGAAATAGAAAGCTGCTACCCTGGGCATGGTCACAATTCATGTTATAGAAGGCTGTCTTGAATAACCACTGTGCCTGTCTTAGCTCAGATTCACTCCATTGCATTTATCTTTTCTATTTGCCAGGGTTTTCCTCTCATACAACAGCAGTTCTAGGATAGAGAGGCCAGAATCTAAAAAGATTTCATATTTGAACATGGTCTTTGGAGTCATTGCTTAGGATTTAGGTCTATTCTCAGAGAACCTTTGCATGTAAATATTAGGAAACTTTATGGCCCAAGCTTTATAAAAATTGTACAAGGATCTGGACATATTTTTGATGACAATTCTCAGTTTTTGGACTAAAAACAGGATTACATCCATGTTTTTTTTTGTAATTTCTAAATCAATCATAAGACATTTATAGAATCAATCACATTATGTCAACAGTTAAAAAATCTTTTAAAGGAAAGTCATCAAAGTAATCTCATTTAATGAGGAACAGATATGCTTTTAAGCATAAATGATTTCATATGGCTTAAGTTCTAGGATATTCATCATTGTGAGGTCAAAGAGAATTTAACCTTTGGGCAGCTTTCTCATCTTTGTGGTATGCCATGTTGAACATTGCTTTGCAAATACGGTCTCTTAAACACGGGGAATCTTTCAAAGTGGTGAACCTCCATTGATCATGGTCAGGGAACCAGGGAAATCTGGTCCAGCTAGGGTTCTAGGAAGTATACAACAACCGATTGATAAAAAAGTGCATGAAAAATAAACTGGGACAGTAAAAAATCCGATGTGGAAATGGAAGTGTGCAGTGGGAAAAATGGTTTGGACTATAATAAAGAGTAGAATAGCCCAGGATTCAATACTATCTTACAGTGACCATAACATAGTCTATGGGAAGCTGGAAACAACAGAAACTATCTTAATGATACAAATCAATATATTTGAGAACTGTTATTAGCACAGAACCTACTTATCTGAAGTAGTAACCCTCTGAGGTGACTGCTAATAAATTTCCCTCCTGGACAATCACAATGACCCAATGCCACAAGTATTATTGCCACTGCATTGAAGGGGTGAAGAGACTACCTCAGAGAAAAGCTAAATCACCCAGGGAAGCACAAGCTAGTGAACCATAAACCTCAGGTTCTCGGGGCATCATCATCTCCTTCTTAGAAGTGAAGAAGTGAAGTCAACGGTGTTAAGTTTTCTGAACATATACTTCTAGTGGATGATAAAGGCAGGATTTGAGAAGGAACTTAATATCTTAGGGATTCTTAGTAGAGGACCGTCTAGGATAGTAATTAAGTTATTAAGGCATTGCAAAATTAGACCTCACCAGTTATAGCAGGTTGTTTGGAGTAGCAAAAACAAAAACAAAAACAAAAACAAAACAAAACAAAACAAAACAAAAAACCAAAAAAAACAAACAAACAAAAAGCCAGGCACCAACACGTTTGACTTGGTGTTCTGATCTATCTCAGCCTTGAGTGTCTTCCTAACCAGGCAAAGCAAACCATACACAAAGAAACAGTGGAGATCTAGACAAAGATGTTGAGGACCAGGTGTGAAGGAAGGGCTTAGAGATAGGTGGGAGGCAGTAAAGAAGGTAATGTTAATGGGATTTCATCTACATTGGAGAATATTAAGCAGAAAGCAACATATGGGACTTTCTTTCATACTAGTGGGAGGGACACCATATTGCATGTGTCTAAACAAAGACTATGTGTGTCTAGAAATTGAATTCTGTTCAATTTTTTTCCAGCAATCATTTCGTCCAAGATTCCTTGGTGTGGCTGAGCAGTTACACAATGAAGGTTTCAAGGTATACTCTCTTAGTTTTTTTTTTTTTTTTTTTTTTTTTTTTTTTTTTTTTTTTTAAGTAGATTTCTTTCAGCCCTAAAATTTGTCTGTGAAAGAAATGCTGTGCAAACAGGAAACCTGCTTTTTTATTTTTTGGAAGCTTAAACTATCTTGATCATTTCAAAGGTCCCACAGAGGACTACTGGTAGTTGTTTGTTGGGGGAGGAGAATGCCCTTTTCTTAAGTGTTGTAGTCATTGGTAAGGTATCCTGTCCTGTAGTAATAACTTTCCACTTACCCTGCAGCAAGGAATCTCTAGATCCAGTGGGTCACACAAAGAACATAGCATGAAATAGGAATAAGTTTGTTGTGAAGAAAGGCTGTACTGGGAGAGGGAGAAATGGGAGTAAAAACAACTAAAGTTGGTTATAATATACACTTGAAACTGCCAGACAATAAACATTAAAAAAAAATAAGCTTTACGTGAATAAAATAATTAGAAAGACTAGGTTTAGCAAAATGGCTACCAACAAAAGTAGTTAGCCTCAAATCTTGGTAACTTTGGTTGAAGCATAATTAAGACACACCAATGTATGTATTTCTGTATCCTTTCCTCTTCTTGATTCTGTATGAGGTCATAGTTTCCAGCTGTTACAGTTACAGGCAAAGTGTCTTTGTAGCAAATTGCTGTGCACATGGCCTAGTTTAGGAAAACAAAGTTACTCCACAGCTCAAATCGGGCCTGTGGCCATGGACTTCATTGACCTCATAAAAATAATTCCTAAACTGTGACTAATTCTTTTACAAAAGCAGTTACAGCAGAGGATTTTCAATGTTTCCTCATTGAAAGGATTTTAAAAAGCATCTCTGCCCCGGATCCGGTTCAAGTGCCCCGCCCCTCCCCGCGCATGCTCGCACCACACTTCTTCCATGTTTCTTTTTCTCTTTTTCCTGTTGTGATTCCTATGCCCCTTCATTAACAAAGGCTCCTTCTTTATATTAACCAAGATTTCTATTTTAAATGCAGCTTTTTGCCACAGAAGCCACGTCAGACTGGCTCAATGCCAACAATGTCCCTGCCACCCCGGTAGCGTGGCCATCTCAGGAAGGACAGAATCCCAGCCTCTCTTCGATCAGAAAGTAAGAACTGAGTAGTCCATGAATTGGGGGAAAAGAAAAAGAAAAACCACAAGAAAAGCAGACTATAAATTGTGGAGCCTAGTACAGTATGAAGCGCTCACCTCATTTGCTTTCAAATCTTTGTGTGTGTGTGTGTGTGTGTGTGTTTTTGTCAACACATATACAAATGAACTCACTTTTGGATGATAGTTTCATTTTGATAAGTGAATTACTACATGTGTGCACCTGTACATATGTTGGAGAACACCTCTTAGATATTTCTGTCAATAGTGCTTTACAGACACAAGTAAAACTGTGAAGATTTAATGCAGTGCTTTCTATATGTCATATATGTATACATGCAGTATGTATATGCATATGTATTTGATACATCACTTACATTTCATTGAGAATGGGCATCAATGGTCAGTCAGTTTATCGAGCACTTGCTGCATGGAAAAAACTGGAGTGAGCATTTTGATAATGTTTTTAACTAAATGGTTGCTTCTTAGGCGATCACCACCTGATTTTGTCAGACACGTTGGGTGAGGCTTCAGGTACTGCAGGGTGTCTGTCGTTTCAAAGCAAAAGGGGTGAAGGCACTGTGGTTCCTTCTCTGTTACTCTTGACTGTGATAGTTTACACAGCAGCCTCAACTTCCCCAATTCTATGCAGTATGCTATTTATTAAAGGTTATTAGAAATCATTATGAAAGGAATGGAAAATGTCATCATGTACAGATCTAAGCAGCCTTCCTCTGAAGCTATGAGCCCCTTGCTTAGAGTTCTGTAAAATAAAAACTAGACCTAACTTCATGCTTTTAATATTTGAAGGTCTTTTAGGGCAAGTTCAGTCAGTCCAACAACAGAATGCGTCATAGGTTAATTCACAACCAGCTGATGACCACGTTCTTTCTCCTGTTAAGCAGAGGGAAACAGGCAGAGATAGATGTAGTGTGTAGGGAGGAGCCTGGATAGAGGGCTTTTAATGCTGGGGGATCACTTCCTTGTAAAAACAAAGTGACTATCAAATTGTCAATTCTTGCTTTGTCAGATGGTATTTATATGAACAAACAACGTTTTGCATCCTGTTAGACTTTTACCAGAGTTCTTTTAAAACCACAACAAAAGATTATAATTCCCCAGTGAGTACAGTTTGAGTATCAACTTAGAAGTAGCAAAGAGCAGGAGGCAGGTGGGTCAGTACTAGCATTGGTTTACATGGCAGAGAGAGGAATTTGTGCTAGTAGTTTTGAAACTAATTATAAAAAGACATTGTTAACTCTAAGGTTTATCTATTTCTTTTTAGATTGATTAGAGATGGAAGCATTGACCTTGTGATTAACCTCCCCAACAACAATACCAAATTTGTCCATGATAATTATGTGATTCGGAGGACAGCTGTAGACAGTGGGATTGCTCTCCTCACTAATTTCCAGGTATGTTCTATCCTGTAAATATAAAACCATGTGTAGGTTTTACTTCTGGGTCTCTGTTCTTGTGTGTTCTTTGCCCCACCCCCTTTCATGGAACATTCAGAGCAAAGAGGGATTTTTAATAGAATCTAATACAATGGTGTTAACATGGTAGATTGTGGTCTACTTGAAGAGTTGGAAATGAAACAATTGATATAGTCAAAAGTCAGGAATAGATTGGTTCTTTCTGTGACCCAGTCAATCATCCTGTGAGTACAAAGATATAAAAAAGAATTGAAGGAAGATCTGGAGTACTGCCTTATTGTCTCCAAATGAAAGCCACTGCACGAAAGCGAAAGATAGCTTATTGGTCAAATGTGCAGATGTAACACACATGCTGGACCACATCACAAAAAAGACTATATAAAGCACACTTAACTTCATTTGGATATGAGCCACCAGGTTCATCACAGGAGGAGCCATATATCTAACTTTCACTTAAGATCTGTGTGTTCTATTTTTTTTTCTCCTTAGTTAGCTTGAATCCTTACTTGAGGTGGGGTAAGTTTATTTATGGTGAGTTTGAGACATGGGAAAGTCTCTGAAAAAAATGTCATCATACTTTCCATTCCATGCCCCTTTGAAAATCGGGAGCAGATCCCATGTTTCCACTCCTGATTCATCCTCCATTCCCTTTTATCTCTTATAAGTTGCTAACATTCTTGACGTTTTCTTTCAGGTGACCAAACTTTTTGCTGAAGCTGTGCAGAAGTCTCGCACTGTGGACTCCAAGAGTCTGTTCCACTACAGGCAGTACAGTG
Source organism: Phyllotis vaccarum (assembly GCA_033318265.1). Classification (NCBI taxonomy): domain Eukaryota; kingdom Metazoa; phylum Chordata; class Mammalia; order Rodentia; family Cricetidae; genus Phyllotis; species Phyllotis vaccarum. The sequence continues at coordinate 17,798,674 of JARWLC010000007.1, forward strand.
CCAGAAAGGCAGCATAGAGCAGTAAATGTTCAGTGAATTCATCCTTGAGCATTCAGCATGAGCCACACTGATCCAAAGGGACCATTTCCAGCCTATCTCCAGAAATGGATGTTGTTGCCAAACTTTATTTTGGGTTCCTTTGTTCTCAATAGTCTGTATCTGTAACCATTAAATTGTTGTCAGTCACTGTTTCTAAGCCACCAAGTCCTTACCATGTCTCTTGTTCTTCACAAGGCATCCAACCATTTACACCTTAACTTTTGTGGACTTTTAACATTTTATGGTGCTGATTAATAGTGATCAAAGTAGAAAAAGTTGTTCTTTATCCTGAACTCTATACTCTAAATATACTCCTGTTTTTAAAATAGTGTCTGCCACACCCAGAGTCTACTACCAGGGCAGATCACCATGAAAATTTGTTAAAATGAAATATGAATTTAATTTATGGATGGCATCATGTTTATGTAGTGTTTCTTTTTTTGACAACAATTCTCACTTATTTAGCCAATCTAGGACTATCATTTCTTCTTTCTATGATACACAATGTGAGATTGGATCTTTTTGATGGATTATTGCTTGAAGTTCTGGAGGATGTCAGCAGTTGGCAGAGAACACGGGGGTGGTGATATTATTGATAGTCTTGCTGAATTTTAATACAAGTGAAGTGAAATGCCCAGAGTTATGACATTCACCCTCTGGTCAAATTTTGGAACTCTTTAGACACTTCTGTTCCTTTTGTATGATGGATTTTGGTGATCATCTGAATCTGCCCCTGCATTCTGTATTCCACATATATTAAACATAGTATCCCCTTCCTTTCCGTACATTTTTTTTTTCTTTCAGGGTAGTCTTTGTTGCTTTTAAGTGTTTTGGTTATTAAAGTGCTTTAATTATGGACTTTTAAATAAAATTCTGTTAAGTAAAATGCAATTGAATTATTTTTATTTTTTAAAAATAAAATATAATATAAAACAAAACAATTAGATTAAATTTAGACAAAGAAAACCAATGAAATAAATAAACTCCCAAAGAAAGGCACATGAATCAGACACTCACTCATTCAGACTATTTGGGAGTCCAGTGAAAATACTAAGGTGAAAGCCATAATATATGTTGTAGTTAAAAGTTTCTGGCCTGTTCAGCCAGAGGGTCAGACCTATAGTCCCAAAGTTTCTTTGCCCCAAATAATGACTTAGATGCTTATGTTGATTAAAAACTGTTTTGTCTATGGCTGAGGCTTATCGCTAGCTAGGTTTGAATCTTAGCCCAACCCATTTTTACTAATCTATGTTTTGCCACGTGGCCCATGGTTCACCTGTACTTTTACAACTTCCTTCCTTGAGCAGCAGCTAGCAGAGTCCCTGTGACTCCACCCTCCATCTCCTTTATCTATGCTTTGATTTCCTGCCTGTCTATAAGTTGGCTTGCCATAGGCCAAAACAGCATACAGAAAGACATCCCACCTCACTTCCCCTTTTATGTCTAATAAGAAAAGCAAAGTTTCAATTTCAACATTGCAAAATTACATATAACAAAATAGCTATCAAGCAAGAATTACAGTTACAATATCTAGTCTATTTGTATTTAGCAAAATTTAAAAATCCATTTATCTTATCTATAAAGCTAAAATGTCATATATAATTTACTCTTTATCATAACTAGTGAAAACTAATTATTTAATCTTCGATTTTATAAAAAACCACAAAGGGATATAACATTATCTGTGTAAACAGGAAGTGCATTTCAAGCAGCTTCCAAATTCTGGAAATGACAGAGACATCTGGCTACCTGGACAGTCCCCCAAAGTTCCTTTATAATGTTGGGGCATCCAATCTCAGCTACAATATGTAGAGGACCTGGTGCAGACCCGTGTAGGCCCTGTGCTTGCTGCTTCAGTCTCTGGGAGTTTATTTCAGCATTGCTCAGTTGATTTAGAGGACCTTGCTCCTCTGGTGTTCATTGTTCCCCTCTGGCTCTTACATTCCTTTCCTCTTCTCTTCCATGGGGTTCCCCAAACTCTGAGGGGAGAGATTTGACAAAGATATCTTATTTAGAGCTGTGTATTCCTAGGTCTGTCTGTCTGTCTCTGTGTACAAAATGTCTGGCTGTAAGTCTCTGTATTGGTTCTTATTTGCTGCAGGAGAAAGCTTCTCTAATGATGTCTGAGTAAGCAACTCATCTATGAGTATAGCCGAATATAATTAGGAATCATTATTTTTTTTTATACTAATAGTATTTGGCTTTACCCTAGGTTTCTGGGATATTCAGTTTCTGGTACTTGGTGACCCAAGTAGTATTGGATATGGATTCCATCTCATGGTGAGCCCCTAGTCAAATCAGACATTGGTTGGTTACTTCAAAAAGCTTTGTGCTACCATTGCTGTGGCCTATTTCCCAGGCAGGACAGCTTTGTAGATCAAAGGGTTTGTGGTTGGGTTTGGTGTATATGATTCTTTCTTTTATTTTTTTCTTTTTGGGAACTTACAATGTTTATCAGGGACACTAGGATATAGGGATAAAGGTTCTATGCACCTATCAGCTCAATCTCTCCATATTCAATAAGTTGTATAGGTGTTGTCTTCAGCAATGAAGGGTTGCCTTCAGTTTTTGCAGAGTAAAGCACTGTCTTTGCACCAGACTTGGTTGTTTGCAGATTTCCAAGGGACTCATTTGGTCAACAACTCATTGAATGTAACCTACTCCTGGTCCTGGAAGCTTCATTTTGTAACAAGAGCTAGCTGGCAGGACTCTGTGTACCTCATTATTTGGAGATTTTGTTAATACTTACTTTATATATTTTAGGAAGTTTCCACAGTGCTAGGTTTCTATACCACCCCTCAAATGCCCCTTTACTCTAGTGATCTTTCTCCACATTTCTTCCCTCTCCCAAACTCATCCTTCTCTTTCATACTCCTTTACCAGTCTATCCAAAAAAATCTATTCTATTTTTCCATCCACTTTCAATATACCTAAACTTCTTGGGCCTAAATATTGTGGCTTGTTTATAATTTACTTAAAGGCTAATAGCTACATTTATATGGAATGTATGTTATATTTCCTTCTATGGTTCTGTATAACTTTATTCAGGATGATTTTTTTATGACTCTGTCCAAATGCCTTCAGATTCCATGATGACATAAAAAAAAAAATCTAGGTAATGCTCCATTGTGTAAATGCACCACATTTTCTTTATCTGTTCTTTTGGTGAGGGGCATTTAATTGCTTCACATTTCTGGTTATTGAGAATAAAGTGGACATAAACATAATTGAGCAAGTGTACTTATCACACAGTGAAACATCCTTTGGATATGTGCCCCTGAGTGGTATAGCTGGATCTGGAGGTAGCTCTGTTTCTGTCTTTCTGAAGAACTGACAAATTAATGTTCATAGTGGCTATACAAGTTTACACTGCCAACTACATCGGAGGCTATTTTCCTGTTTCCACATCTTCACTTGTATTATTGGTCTTAGCCATTCTGACAGATGTAAGATGGGATCTTAGAGTGATTTTGGTTTGCATTTTCCTCTTAGTTAAGGATGTTGAATATCTCTTTAAGTGTGTCTCAGCCATCTTGGGTTTCTCTGTATCTGGATAAGTACCCATTTTAAAAATTGGATTATTAGGTTTTTTTTGAAGTCTAGTTTCTTGAGTACTTTATATATTTGGACATTAGTGTTCTATTGGATGTGAATAAGCAGTTTAAACAGACCTATAATCCCTAGTGAAATAGAAGTAGTCACTGAAAAAAAAAAAAAAAAGCCCAGGGCTGATGATTTTAGCTCAGAATTCTACAGGACTTTTAAAGAAAAGTTAATGCAAGCACTTTTCAAATTACTCCACAACATAGAAATGAAAGGAACATTGCCCAGCTCATTTTATGAGGCCACAGTTATCCTGATACTTACACCACATAAAGACTCAACAAAGGAAGAGAATTAAAGACCCAAAATCCCTTATGAATATGGTTATTATTACACACACACACACACACACACACACACACACACACACACACACACACACACACAGTTTCTCAAAGTGAAATAAATATTTGCATGTAGTGATTAGAAATGGACGTTTGGGGAATGTTAATTCAGGTATTGTTCTGGACAATAAAGGTTCTCCATTTTCTACGAACTTGACGTCATTTGTAAAGCACAGTAAAATGAGAAAAACAGTAACAACCAAACTGTGAATAAGTTCTGTTTTAGGAGTGGATCCTACACACCTTCTCTATGGTGCTGAAATTGGAATTACAGTAGGTTTTGTTTCTGTTGTCTTTCTGTTCCCCAATGTCTCAATTTTTATTGTAAGACTTCAATGCAAACATAGATTGTATTTACAATTTTTAGCTGGAAGAGAGAAATGTAAGGAAGTGGAGACTCTTGTGCTCAGATCTAGTAAGGCTTTGTCCTCTTCACATGGCTTTTTTTCTATGAACAAATGAACACATCTTTAAGCCTCTCAGTTTTATAGCACAAGTGCAGTCAACACTGTGACAACATCCATAGCACTGGGAAGTAAACTGAAGTGCTATTTCCATGTAAAGCTTTGCTAGAGGATGAACTCTGCTGTGTGGGATGCAGGGAGTACAGTCAGCTTACGAGCAGAAGATGAATAAAGAGTGGTCCATTTATAAATCTGAAATTTGAAAGCTTTGGAAAGGGAAGAAGAATATTTTAAAAGGACTTCTGTGGAACTTTCCTGTTAAGCAGCATTCCTGATGGCAAGTTTTAAAAACGGCTCCAACACTCATTTGTCTCAACAGCTGCAGGTACTTGAACCTCGGCTTCTACAGTGTCCATGGCCTCTTGAACAATGAAAGTGGAAATTATCAGAGAAACAAACCATGTCTGAATGCAGTTAAGTGCTCTGTAATTACACACCAGCGTTACCATTTGGCTGCTGGTTTGGCCCCCTACAGGCACACGTGCCATACATCTCTCACACACCCAATCAAATCCACAAAGACCTTTCATTACATATTGTTCCAGACACCCTTAGCTTGAAAAAGACTAGCTCAACTTTATTTCTCGTTTCTTTCTATTGCCCTTTGTTCTTATATATAACATTTCCATTATTCCAAACGACTCTCACTCTGCTGTTCTATCAGAAGTGTGGCAATTGGTGAGTGTGATGTTAATACAGCAGAAGGAGGGAATAGCTGTGCCCTTCTAAGTGGCTCCCTGGGTTCCATGAAAAACTGGTAATAATTGTCTCCCCATCTTCCCTTGTGCATAATGGGGGGTGCAAGGGCTCCAGAAAGAACTTAAGTACCAGCAGCTGTTGAGATCAAGACAGCCATATTAAAAAAAAAAAAAAGAATCTCAGTGAGTCAAAATTAGTGCTATTTATGCCTTTTATTGCCTAAAGACTATATTTATGTCTTTACAACTTTTGTTTTGTAAAGGATTTATATTCACTCAGAAAATGATTGTGTCTCTCGACAAAATAAAACAAACAAATCAGGATTTTCCTGCAATAGTAAAGGTCTACTTTTCTAGAAAACCACCAGCTTACCAAATGATTTCTTTTTAGGTTTCCCTAAAATAAACCCAAAACCCACCAGCAGGAGCTTTGGCTCATTAAAGGATGTATACACTCATCTGTACAGCAGTCATAGATGCTTATGTTTCAAGACACTTCCCTATACAAAGCTTACTTCAGCTTGGCAGCTCTAATTAAGACAGAATATCCTCAACTTGCAGGAGAAAAGCCAAGTTTAAGTTTTGCCACTGAAGGGCAGGAATAGCACGGAATTTTATTTGGTTTTGTTATTAAAGAATATATTCTAATATCTTGTGCACAGCATTTTTCGACATTTAAAGACATGCAGAAATCTGTTTTCATTTTCCTAAAGATTTATTTTGTGCATGTGATTATGTGTGTGTGTGCTCGTGTGCGTGCATCACATAAGCATAATTTCCCTTAGAGGCCAGAAAGAAGGTGTAGGAGCTTATGAAGTTGAAGTTATAGGTGGTTGTGAACCAGTCAGTCACAAGGTGCTGGGTCCTATGGAAGAACAAGGGTTCTTAACCCCTGAGCTGTCTCTCTAGTTTCACTCCCCCCCCAAAAAAAACCCACTAGAAATTTTTCCCATTATTTTTATATAATACCCCAAATTCAAAGGATGCCAGAATTTCGATGCCTTAAGTTTAACGGGAAAATCCTAGTTAAGCATTTTAGACCTTTGCAAATTTTCATAGAAAATTGCCAAAAAATGTACATGAGACAATTTGAACTGGTAAGATTTACTTTATCTTTCTTCTAGAGAATTTGCATATGCATCCTTTCAAAAACGCTCTCCAGTTATGGAGATAGAGTGCCATATTGTCACATTATTCTTCTGCTGGGTACAGATTCTTTTCTATTCCCAATTGAAACTATCTAAGATGCTTCAGAGGAAAAGGTATTTCTCTGGGCAAAACCTCAAGGGAGTCGGAGTTAATAATTTTTTTTTCCCCATGAGGTTCAAGTGTTTCATATAAAGTAAGCTCAAATTTTATTTACTGGATCAGAATGAAATAAACAGCTCTAACTTGACTCTCTCAGCATCGGGAAGCCTTCCAGAGCAAGCAATCATCCCATGCTCAATCTTTTATTACCCGCCTCAGGCCTTGTGCAAAATACCGTTAGTTTCAGAGGTCCCTCACTAATCCAAATGCCTGGATCTGTTGAATTCTAGATCTTCAGGCCCAGGGGACTTCATGAAAACAGACGCTCTTCTCTTGAATGGTCCCTCATTGACGATACTGTGTTTTACTGTATTAAGCTTTGGAAAGCTGATGTAAACTCAATGTTCGTACAGTAATCTTGGTATTAGTATTAATGTTGCAGGTTTAGTTTTAACCAGTGGTAATTTTCTTTGATTCAGTAAGATGAGTCTCATAAATGATTTTAGATCATTTTTTTTTTTTAACCCATGGCTGAGCAAACTCTAGTAATTGTTGAAGTGTATGGAAGATAGGGGCATATTTATTGTACTTACTGAAGCTTTTTGTGATTATAAAACTGTTTGTGTTGAGGTGTGTTTGATGATCAAAATTAAATTTATCTCCTTTTTTAGTTGCTATATCCTGTCATATCTGTTGGGAATAACAACATGAGGTGAGTGCTTTCTTCTGGGCCTGGGATTACAACCTTGTTCTTCCTGGATTCAAGAAGTTAGGAATGTTAATGAGCTCTCATAAAGAATACATCAACATTTTTGTTCCAAATCTTCAACCTGCTTATTCTTCAAAAGTGTATGGATCAGCACAGTATCTTAGATCACAGTTATTGTTCCTGTAAATTAATGAATGCTATTTATTATCTGTCTCAATGTCAACAGTATTAATCAATGAGCTGACAGGCCTCTGAAAATTTATACATTTATACATTTATACATTCACTTAGTCTTTCTGCACTGTCATTTGCCCACAAGCACTGTCTAATCCCTTTAACTTTTTAGGTTTCTCTTTACGTATATTTTTGTAACTTTTTTTTTTTTTTTGTATAGGACTATCCTCTGACCTAAACTACCACTATTTTCAGGAGGCCCAACTGGGCCTTTTTTTTTTTTTTAAATAAGGTAGTGAGTGATTGAGAAAGACATTAGTTGCTATGTTAGGTTTCTGGCCTCTCTGGCTTGTGGTTCAAACCACAGACTCACAGACCCGCGGTCCTGCAGAGATACACAGACTCTTGTATTAATTTTATGCTGATCAGATGTTGGCTCTGGCATATTGCTAGCTAGCTCTGGCTCCTAAACTAAGTCATGATTTCCTATCTTGTTCAGCCATGAAGCTCAGTACCTTGCAGCATAGCTCTTCTCTGCATCTGCTGGCTTCTCTGGTGTTTCTCTGTGTCTCTGTGGCATCTCCGTCCTGTTCTTTCTGTTCCTAGAGTTTTCTTCGTCTGGTAGCTCCACCCACACTTCCTGTCTGCCTTCGGCCAATCACCATTTTTATTAAGCCAGTAGGTGGGACAATTATTTACAATGTAACAATGTAACAACATAATCCCACTACAATTGATGTCAGACTCTGGGGTCTACATACAGATGTACACACACACACACACACACACACACACACACACACACACACACACACACACACTCTAGGGGGTAGAGAGAGAGAGAGACTGAAATCCTGAGATGAATTTGAGCTCTTGCAATGGGGATGGCTTTGTCAAGTACTCAATCAGTAGGCCCAGACCCACGAGAAAAATGTCAAAAACTTCTATTCTGGTCCTTGTGTGTACAGAAAATGCCTAGTAAAGCTTTTTCTCCAAGATGCTCATAACCTGCAGAGACTGCTCCCGTCTACATTAGCTAAGATTCTCTTTCTGATCCAGCTGTATACTACAAACTCTGCCTTCTTATTTATCTGTATGTAATAATTCTGTAATTTTGTTCAGCTGAATACAATAATCCGGCCTTTTTGCTCAATTCTCTATAATAAATTCACCAAGCTTTGGGCGTTTGTATGTCTTTTTGTCTTTATGTCTTCATCCCTTTATTGCCCCATTCAGTTCCAAATATGTGAGGCCAAGCAAAGACTTAACAGAGAAAAATATGCATGAAGACCCAGAGAAGCCAAAAGCATGTGCTGAAGAACTAAAGAGATCTGAGGGCTATTGGAACACTGAGCTTAGAGAGTTCGTGGGGAGACCGGGAAAATAAGACTAACTCACAAAAGCCTTGTAAGCCATGCTGAGGACTCAACATTTTGCTAAGGGCAATAAGAAGCAGTTGAAGTCCTTAAGTTAGAAGGAAACATAATTGCTTTTGAATTTTTAGAAAGTTTACTTTTGTAGTCAGAAGTTTTCTGAACTGTCCGAGTCTGAGGTCTGGAGGAATCTCTCTCACCTATGGTTCCCCATTTGCTTTTAAAATAATTACTCAGTGGCTTATATCAATTATAGACTATGTGGCCTATGGCTCAGGTTCATTACCAACTACCTCTTATATCCTAACTCAACCCATTCCTATTAATCTATGTCTTGCCACGTTGCTAGTGGCTTACTGGTACTTTCACATCTTGCTTCTTGGGCAGATTCTGCCATTCTTGTCCTTTATCCCTGCTTGGATTTCTAGCCTGTCTCTATGCTGCCTTGCCAAAGGCTCAAACTGCTTCTTTATTAACCAGTGGCTATAAAGCATATTCACAGCATACAGAAAGATATCCCATACACTTTTATTATGGAAAAGAAAATTAATGAATTAGAATTGGATGTAGATAGATTAGGTGGCAGAGGTGAGGCAGAGTTGGATTTTTTAAAAATACAATAGGAATGAGAAATGAATTTTAAAGTAATGGAAGGAAAAGAAAAACCCATGTAGTATTTGAATGAGTGAGTGGGTGCTTGAGAGATCAGGTTTATTCTTTTGGGCTCTACAAGGCTAGGGAGTCAGTGCTGTTTGAAAGTGATGTTATATTTTAGTGTGCAAGTGCTACATTTTGGTGTAGAGATTATTTTCTTGGCTGTGAACCTAGTGCATGGTTTTCAGCAAGCTGCTTTTGTTTCCTATTTCAGTTTTTCTTTTAGCGTGGGACAACGGCCCCTCCTCACAAGTTTATTATCATGGTAGACTTGGAGATTATTAATGATGAACTTGGACTCACGTTGAGTACAGAGAATGCTGTGATAAGAGCACGCCATTATGACTGTTATTATTCCGTAGAGCACCTAGATCAGTGGGTCTCAACCTTCTACTGATGCAACCCTGTAATACGGCTCCCCATGTTGTGGCAACCCTCAACCATAATAAAATATGGGTCGCTACTTTATAACTGTAATTTTGCTACTGTTATAAATTGTGATGTAAATATCTGTGTTTCCTGATGGTCTGAGGGGAACCCTGTGAAAAGTTGTTTGATCCCAAAGGGGTCACAGCCCAGAGGTTGAGAATCACTGATCAATGCATGGACCGTTCACTGGCATCTGCATATTTATAGTAGGAAGGGATAGGTTATCAATAAAGTGTACCTAATTAAATGCCTATTGTATATTGAAGCTAAATGATTCCTAAAGAAGGCTTCTCAGTAATTACTGATATAACTATTAAAGTAAAATTAGTGCAAAGTTAAAATATTTAGAGATTCCTGAATGGAGAAATATTTTATGACATAAAATCTTAAATTATTACTCCTTAACAAATTCATCTTAATAATAAAATAGAATAATTAGGTATTTGTTATTCTGTAAGATCTGGTTAAATGGATTTGGTATATTCATTAGAAATATTACAATTTTTAATGAACAAAATTATGAATTTATAAAGGTTTGTTTACTTGGGATAAGTGTGGATTTCTTGAATGGGAGCTTGTTAATTAAGCTCTGTGCTCATGGAACTATCTACTGTGCTTCTTCTCAGGGTGGAGTGTTGGGAATTTTGTGTAGTGAAGTTATTTTTATTTGAAATTTTTTAAGTGGCAGAGGTGCCCCAAAAAGGAATGCAGATTTTTTTTTTTTTTTTAAACAGGAAGGTGGATCGTTCATGCAACGGTAGTCAAGTACTTTTGATGTGAATTCGCTGCTGTAGCTTTAAGGATAAGAGATAGTGTACATGGTTTGAGCACTTTATCCCATGCTATGGTAACATTTGATTATGTAATCTTATTTGAATTCATACAGCATCTCTGTTCTACACAGATGTGACATACAAGGCTTAGTATACTAAAGTGGTTTCCTGAAGCTATACAGAACTTAAGGGAAGAAGGTAGGGAAGTCACGAATCCTATGGGGAGATAGAATGGCACAGGAAAGCGTAAACCAGAGCAATAGACACATCAAAGTAAAGGATAAGAAACTTGCAGGTAAAGGCGGGAAGAAAGAGATGACTGAATACTCAGCTGTGTCATAGTCAGTTTATAGATTTTGGTACCTTGAGAAGGTGCTGAAGATGGGAGTGACACATGGAAACTGTGGTATCTGAAGATCTCTCATGGGACACAGATGGTGGAGAATGAATCTATAACCACATCCATCTACACAGACACAAGCTTGAACATACGTGACCCATATTCTGAGGGTTCAAGTACGGCAGACATCAGCCAGCCACACTGACTTCATTGGATTTCATAGAAGTGATATTTGGCTGTGGGTGTGAATGACTCCCTTCTTTATGGCCTGGGAACTTGGAGTTCTATGTAGACAGGGTCAGAACATAAGGTCTGACTTCCTTGTGGCAGAGTCACATGGTTCCCACCACCATAGAACAAACTATCCCAGACCTTCGTGTTAGAATACGACGTTATTATACTGTGCTATTTCAAAGTTCAGAATTTTGGATGACACTTGCTTGCATGGTTCTTGTATGGGACATTGGCAGAGGTCATTTTGTGGTATTAAAATGCTCTGTCGACTGCTTAAAGATTCAAAGGTGAGGCTGACAATGCAGCTAAGGTGGTAGAGTGCTGACAGCACAAAGATAGCCCTGGCTTTGATACCCTCACAGTGTAAATGGGGTTTGGTGGTACATTCCTGCAATTCTAGCACTGTGGAGGTAGATGCAGAAGGATTAGAAGGTCAAACATCACCCTAAGTTATACGGTGAGTTCAAAGCTAGCTGAACTATAAAGTGGCCCTCTCAAAAATGAAACAAAAAAACAAACAACCAGAAGCCCCCCCCCAAATTAAAAACCCTCAGAACAATCTCCCAAGTAATATCCAAGATAGCTTCATTTTTTATGTATGGTGACTCAAAATAGATGGCTAAAAGTAAGAGCCTAACTTTGTATTTGACAGGTTAAGCACAGCAACCACTAAGGGAAATTCATATTTAAGGAGAAAAGAATTATTTTCCTTTTTTTTTTTTAGTTTGAAGCTCAGCCAACGATTTACAGGCATTTTTAATTACTCATACATCCTGACTCCAGTTAGATATCCCACGGACAATTTACATTGCTTCCTTACAGAAGTTCTTGTTCAGTTAGCATCCAGATATAAACATCATTCTTAGTATAAATCTCACCGTCAGTGAGCAAGCACCATCTTCTTCTCTTTTGAGGACAACTCTACAGCATAAAGTAGTATTTTGAGGTCAAAGCCTAGGTAATACTTTCAAGTTGATTGGGGTCAAGAACTATGATGATAGTAATTTAGACTGACTCAAAAGCAAAATAGAATTATTTCAGGAAACACAAATCTGGATGAACATTTTAGGCATTCTCTTCCTGAGAGACATCTACATATAGTGAATACATATCTAAGAATTTTACGCCAATTGCACTTCTCTGCAACAGTAAGAACATGGTATTTTTAAAGAAACGAGAGCCTATACTATAAATATGTATTCTTTTACTTTTTACTTAAGTGAGATTGCTAATGCTTAAAATTCAGGATCCCCAAGGTTAAAGTCTGTTGTCAGCTGTGACTTACTACTACATAATGTTCGTCAAGGCATATGAAGTCCTTGAGTTTTCCCAGTAGTCCGTCAATGAGGAACAATAGTTTATTTATAGGAGTGTAGTTCAGGTAAATAATACAATTCACTGAGACTCTTACAGAATTGTACCTGCATGTACCCAAACCTGATAAACATTCTAACATGCCCTTTAAAAACTCTTATTTTTTGAGACAGCTTAGCCCTTTGTAAATACAATGATCATTAAATCCATAACCCCCTTGTTAATACACACTAATGGGATTAAACAATTGAATCACTATAGGGTCTGATAAAATCAGAATGAACTTTGAAATATTTGCCTTGCGTGTGTTTCAATACCCAGAGATACTTAAAAATCAATGCAGTACTAGATATCCAGTTGTCTCATGATGAGAGGGAAGTAGCAGGGATTGTTCTTTCAATGTTGAGAATGCCAATTATATAAAAAACCACCCAGGAACTGAGACCTTAAGTTATTTTCCAAAACACAGGCAGTATACTGAGGTCAGTAGAGCATTTTGTCTGCTACCACAAAGAAATGCTGTAGTAAATGTATTTAACTAGAGATAGAATGATTTCTAAGAAATTAGCTGTTGGAAAAATAGCTTCAACAGATTTAACTCACTAGCTATCATCAAGGCAAAGCCTATTAATAATAATTGGTGAGTTGTTAGAAATTAAGAACCCATAATTAAATTTTATTGTCTTGTGAGTGATTTGGATTAATTATATCCATAATAGGCACATAGTCACCCCCTCCCACTTTAGAGCTGGGGGTGGCTGCTTCATAGAATCTAGGCATTTACTGCAACCCTTGAGTATTCTGTGTGCTGCCAAGGCAAATCGTCTACAAAGTCCTTTTCCACTTAGGATTTACTGAAAAGTGACAGGTGTTGATTTGCTGGTATCTTTCTCAACAGATCCGAATGAGCTAAACAAAATGACTTCTTTACCCATTTAGGCAGAAAAATAAATGGGGACACCAGCTAATGAGAGAATGTAGAGTTAGCTGGACTCAAAGCCTTCCAAGCTGTTGGCAGCTGGAATCAAAAGAGGAATCATGCAGACAGTTGCTCATGTTTATTGCTGAACATGAAATTAGAAAGATGCTTCATCTTCTCCACAGGTGCAAGAGCATATAGTTATTAATTGCAGCAAAACACGCTTATTGACAACCCCAAGCCTGCAAAATCCCACACTCAGCAAATGGCTTTCAAAGTTCATCCAAAAAACACTTTAGAATCAATACAACAGTATCACACAGTTGATGAATCTGTGCCCAGCAGAATTGTGCATCCTGGAAGCACAGCGTAGACTGTCTCTTGATATTTATGTAGTCAAGTACCATCGATGCTTTCTTTGTTCTTGTTGGGAGGGGGCACCCATTACATAAAGCATTTGTCAACTTTCTACTGTAGGTCAGTATAACTTCAGACTATAGGGAAGATTAAGCCACTTTTGTTCCTGTCTACAAATTTTAAAAGCAATTTTACCTTTTCATTCTTAAACAATGTAAGGCCATGTGTTTATCATGTGGTTTTTAGCAAAAGTCAATTAGGCAGATTATTTAGGCAAATCTATTATTCTAGTCTTAATATTAGAATTTATATACATACACACTTAGGGCTTAAAATTGTATTGAATTGATGTTACGAACTAATTTTGATATGCCATAAAAGAGTATTTAAGTTCTGAGTTATTACCAAAGAAAATTAAGAGCCACCTTGGTTTGAAGGGATAAACACTTGAAGGAATTGCAAGGATGGGCTACTGAGCTGTGGCAACTGCTATTAAATGAGCACGTGTAATTTATTAAGTTGTTTTCTTCTAACTCATTTCAGCTAGGATTTGGGATATCATTCATAAAGAAGTATAAAATAACACGATAAAAATAAAAATATCAGACAGGCGTATACGTGTTATAAGTGACCCAAGGGTTGACCACAATACTTGAAATGTCTATGGAAACTTCTGTCTTTGGAAACTAGGTCTTTATCTTGAACCTAAGTTTCTTGGTAGCCAGGAGCAGAAATGCAATTTTACACAAGATACCTATGATTCCAGATGAATCGCATGAATTATAAATATTCCTATGTATAAATACAAAAGATGAGTATCTCCAATAGATGTTTTAGATATAATAGGACATAACATACATAATTAATACAATTTCATATATAGAGATTTAATGTTGCTTGTCTTGCAATTCTGATAATTTAGCTTCATTCATTTATACATTCAAGTTAGTATTTAAAATGTACACTAAGAAATTGCCATGTGCCTTGGAGACAAGCTGGTGAATATGACAGATACTAGTCAGAAATGACATACTATTTAGAATCAGGTGATAAATCAATAAACTCATTTCAAAGATTGTTGAGTGCTATTGAGGTGACACCACCAGATTATGTGATATGGAGTAAATGGGTAGATGGGTAAGACATGACCCAAAGCACATTTTAATGAGTGGAAGGAAATGCTCCTGATGAGCAGGGTGAAGAAGAGTAATCTCCATGCAGGGAGAACAGCAATTGTGCTAGGTCTCAGGGAGAGAACAGTGGGTGCCTTGGAAAAATCAAAATGAAGCTGCTATGGCTGGAGCATAGTGGAAGAAATGAAGAGGAATTGAGTTGTTAATGGGCGTAGGTTTGTGCTGGAGGAGAGCTGGATCAGCGTGTACTCTTATTGAAGAGGGTCCCAGTTTGGTTTCCAGCACCTGTGCCAAGCAGTGTACACATACCCATGGCTACAGCTCTAATAGAGAGCTTATACCTCTAGTGCTTATAGGCACCCGTACTCAGTACACACCTTCCACACGTACTAAAATTTGAGGCAGGCAGAGTAACCTACAGTAAGACATTTGGATATTAAAGGCAGTGAGAATTAGGTTAAATGATTTAGAAGGACTTGAGTTATTGTTAGTTTTTTTTTTTTAACTTCTTTTTAAATTTTTTACTCTCTCATCCCAACCAGTTTCTCCTCCCTTCTCTCTCCTCCCACCCACCCCTCCCCACTTCCCCAGATTCTCTCATCCTCTGTTTACCTTCAGAACAGAGCAGGCTTCCCAGGAATATCAACTAAACAAGGCATAAACAGGTTACAAGAGGATTAGGCACAATCCTCCTATCAAGACTGAATGAGGCAACCCGGTAGGAGGAACTTCCCTGCTAGAATCTCACGAGCAGGAAAAAGACTCAGAGATACTCCAATCACACTGTTAGGAGTCCCACAAGAGCATCAACCTACACATCCATATAGACAGAGGACCTAGATCAGACACATAGAGGGTCTGCCATTGTTACTTAAGTCTCTGAAGCCCCTATGAGCCCTGCTTAGTTGATTCTGTGGGTCATGTTCTTCTGGTGTCCTATGATTCTCACCCTTAGCTCTGCATAACAGTTCTCTGTGGGTCTTTGAATCTGCTTCATCAGTTGTTAGATGAAGCCTCTCTGATATTCATTGGACTAGGTTCTGATCTGTGAGTATAGCAGAATATCATTAGACATCATTTCACTGAGTTTTGTTTGTTTGCTTGTTTGTAAATTGTGTTTGGCTCTATCCTAGGCATCTGGGATATCCAACCAAACAATGACAGAATATTGAATATTATATAACTTCAAAATATTTTCTCTGGAAAAATGCCATAAATGGCAAAAATCAGTTAAAGTGAAGGCTGTTCCTTCCTTTTAATCCTTATCTAAATCTGGGCAGCATGACTGGACAATGGTTCAGTGGTTGAGAACGCTGCTGTTCTTCAAGGGCCCAGATTTGAAACTCGGCACCAACATGGTGGCTTTTAACCATTTGTAACTCCAGTTTTTGAGGGACTGATCTTCTTTTCTGGATTTTGTGAACACTTGGTAAGCATAGGGTAAGACGTACACAAAAGCAAAACACTCATGCACATAAAAAATAGATAGAATATCTAATGAGTCATCTGATATGAAAATACTTAGAGTCAAATCTATTACAACAGATTTATAAAAGGGTACTAAAACTGCCCAAATTATATGCCAAACAGTAGAATTTGGCAAAAGATTATATTATATAATCTTCATTATTTTATCATGGAAAAAGTAAAATCAGGTGTTTATGGAAGCACAAGAATATTAGCAAGTCAACTGGTATATCTCCAAGGTAAACTAGTTACGAATCTATACCCTTGGTTACTATATGAATTGATCTATGATATACAGTTGTTATCTCTAAGCCAATTATGCTATAGAAGACAACCAAAACTGTTATTAAGGCCTTATACTGGGTGCTATGAAGCCATAGTTTCTGATGATAGTTGACAGGTCAGTTATCTACTGAGGGTACTCTTAGTTGATCACAATAAAACACATTGGAGGGGATGCCTAAACATGACTTCCCCTATAATCAAATGAATAACCTAAGTGTCATCACAGAACCTACATCCAACAGTGAATAGAGGTGGAGGAAAAAATCCACTGCTGAGCACTGGGCAGAGCTCCTGGTCCAGCTGAGAGCAGGGGAGGAGAGCCTATATGAGCAAGGGGATAGGGATTATGAGAAAAATTCCCAGGGTGATAGCTAGCTGGAGCTGTGGGGAGCTCGCTGAATCAAGAACAGCCACTGGGGAATCATAGGAAAAAGGAGCTAGGTCCTCCAAGGGTAGGCAACTATCGGTTGGCATGGACAGTATGTGGAGCCTCGAGGGATGGGATCAGACTGTGTTCCTGTGCGTGGGCTGGTTCGTTGGAGCCCATTTCCTGCAGAGGAACACTTAACACAGTGTTGACTTTGGGATGTAGAAATACGACTTGCCTGGAGTGGATGTGCCATGCTGAGCTTTAGACTTCTTGCCCTTTTGGGGGAGGTAATGGGTGATGTGGAGGGAGGAGGCTGAAGACTGACTGTGAGGGATTGGGAGGAGGGAAGAGAGGGGGAGCAGGGAGATACATGGATAAATAAAATAAAAATATAATAAAATGAAAAATATCAAAACAAAAAACAAGCAAAAAACCCCACAGGGTTAGTATCATTCCCCAGATAATAAAACACAGGATTGGAATACCACCATACAATAAAACACAATATCAATATACCCAGACATCCTGTTGAGTCTGTGGTCTCAAATGTAAGGAAATGTGGTCTCACCAGTTAAGGCATCCAGTAGAAATCACTTGAACTAGTCTAACTAACATTTTAAGCCAAACAATATCAAAACAGCTTAAACTATGTATCAACAGAGTGAAAAATATTAACTACTTATGTCCAAAAAGGTAATCAAGGATGCTCTAGGATTTGTATTTGGTCTTGCATTTGTTTGACAAAGATCCAGCCATTTCTTTCTATGTTTCTAAGAAATTATGATACTATAATGCACCGTACCTTTGGTTTGTATTCTGGCCCTGATCTCTATTTGGAAATATGCTGCAAAACACTGAGCTATGGTGTTTCCTAGTTTGACCTTATTTGGAGCAGGTATGGAAGTTCCTTGGAGA
The DNA here is from genome assembly GCA_033318265.1 of Phyllotis vaccarum. NCBI lineage: Eukaryota > Metazoa > Chordata > Mammalia > Rodentia > Cricetidae > Phyllotis > Phyllotis vaccarum. The sequence continues at coordinate 17,816,516 of JARWLC010000007.1, forward strand.
TATGTCTTGCAGTTTTATTTTAGAGATGGGAAAGTAGACTTAGCAACAGAATTCTGAATCTTACCCCACTGGTGTGTTGCCTACCTTATCATCCCATTTCTAATTTTTCATACATGCTTCAATAATCTGTGTATTCATGAGATCTGCATTTCTATTTAGTTTTGAGCGGGTGTCAGTCAAGGCTCTGGTGGGACATAGATGGCACACTGGAAACGTTTGTGGAGAACTGAAGGTGGTGTCTACGTACAGTGGAACAAAGGCTAAGGGAATCAATATGGAACGGTGAAACACACAGAGAGTAATACCGGTAGAAAGACTTGAATAGCCACAGTCCTAAAGAGAACAGAGAAGGACCACTGTTGGTCGAAGCAGTGGTATCTGCAGCTACTGGAGAGCTGAACCAAAGACTTGTGTTTGTACAACAGCTCAACTACATCCCAAACTACAGCCTCAGCACAGAGGAGCTTCCCCAAAGTGCATCATGCCTGCCATCTTCCTCAGGCTTCTCTGCAGTCTCTTGCTGGTGCTCACCTTGTTAATGTGATCCATTAACAAGCTTGCTGGTGACACATTTCTGAGCCTGTGTCTTTAGAGTAAAAATCAAGGTAGAGAAAAAGCAGATAAAGAATCTGAGGGGAAGATAATGAACAGTTTGAACTGTTACATTACATGTGAAATCAAATAGGGTTTACTCAAAGGCTGCTTCTATCTTCTTCAACTTTCATAATCTCCAAGTTAATTCTTTTCTCTTTTGAGTCAGGGTCTCACTATGGACCCCAATATGACCTGGAACTCACAGTCTTTTGCCTGGGACTATGAATGCATCAACGTGCCCATCATCTTCCCGTTAACTTTTGATGCTAGTTGGTTATCTTGTTCTAAAAGTTTGCTTTTTCAAAGCACTGGTTTCAAAGTATAACTACATAAACAGTGGCACATAGACTTTAAGTATATAGCTCGATGAATCTTTACAAATATGAACATGCTATATAAAATTCTCCCCCAGATTAAGAAACAGAATTATAGGTTCCTAGAAGGCCTCTTTTGTTCCCACCTCCTTATAGGACACCACGATTCTTCCTCTGATAATGAGCTGCAATGGATTTAACTTTATTTAGTAAGTATGTTCTGCTTCATATATTCACTTGAATTTGTTATTTTCCCTAAACATGTTTGCAAATCTCATCATATAGTTATGCAGTAGTTATTATTTTTGAAGCATAGTCTACTATACAAATACATCATATACTACCTTTTATCTAGTCTTCAAATAGAGAGTAAGCTGTGGCTATTTTTGACTATGTCAAATCTGGCTTGTGTGTGTGTGTGTGTGTGTGTGTGTGTGTGTGTGTGTGTGTGTGTGTGTGCTGGTGACTAGTGATTAAACTCAGGGCCTTATTCATGCTAGATAATTACTCAACAACCCAGCTGCATTCTCAGCCCCTTCTAAATAAAATTACTGTACGTAGTCTATAGTTGGCACTTGGTGAATATATGTGCTTATTTTTAGAGGACACTGATCTGGAAGAATTGCTGACTCAGAGAGTGTGCACATGTGGTCAGATTTACAACATGTCACCAGATTTCAGAGTTGTTTTCAACAATTCCCATTGCCACTAGCAGTGGGTGAATGTCATCTGCTTACATCCTCATCCTCTTGGTTCCTTTATGCTTTTGCTAACATGGAGGATATGTGATGACATAGAAATATAACATGCTTTGACTTTTCTGTGGTGACTAATAACCTGAATACCCTTGGCTGTATTTATTGGCTGTTTGGACATCAACAATGAACTGAATACTCCACTCTTTATTCAATGTCAGGTGGTCCTCTGGGCTTGAGCCTTTTGTTGAACATATCTGACTGGGACTATGGGGTGGGTGACAGGTGTGGGTACTACAAATTCCTTTCATTTTGCAGCATTTCTTTGCAGAATTTTAATGGTGCATTTTTGTTAGATAAATTCTAAATTTGAACAACGAGATTGAACAGTTTTACATTTTGGTTAACATAGTTTGTATACATTTCAGGCATTTTTGCCTGCCTACCTGTCATTCTATGTTCACTTATGTTTTTAATTTAAGAACATTAAAGTGTTCTCCTTCACATTTACAGTTTCAATTCATCTAGACTTTATTTTTGTACATAGTACAAAACAAACAGTAAGACTCATTGCCTTCTTGACTCTGCTCATAGAAAAGAACATTCTTTCTCCTTTGTATTGCCAGTTTTTAATGTATTAACATTGCTTTAAATTTGTAGAACAATTTATGGAGCTTTAGCATTTAAGAATGGTGTTTTTTTTTTCATTTATTCAGTCTTTAGTTAAACATTAATGTTTCCTACAAAAAATGTTTCTTCTAGTTTTGGTTTTCACAGTTACCTGTGTAGAAATGGCATATTTTCTTCCATCATATAACTTATAGAATTTTATTTGTGCTCATCAACATGTTTTGGCATGTTACAGCTTTGGACAGATTTTACTTATTTTTATTATTTGTTATTTGCATTTTCTGGGCATTTGTGACATCATGTTTAAGTAATTATTTTTACTTGTTCATTTATTTATTTATTTTTACATTTTTCACTGATCTTTCATTGAATTAGTTCTGGAAGAATTACAGTTAACAATAGTGATAGCTGATGTATTTGTGATGTTTTATATCTTCTGTAGATGCTTTTGGCTTTTTTCTAGCAATCAACATTATGTTAAGGACCTGCCCATTAGTTTAATTGAAGATATATCATTTTTATGTAAAATGGAATTATTTGGCCTTTTTTCTATTTTGCTCTGGCTAATATTTATAGTATTTTTGTGTCTTAAAATTAAAAGTGAGATCAATCTCTTGTGAAGATACATAGGGCTGAAAATTTTCTAGTATGTATATCATATATGGTAATATGCACATAAGAGAATGATCATAGGTCTACTTTTATTATACATAGATACCTCATCTTTGACTTTGTTTTGTGTCTATTCACATTTACAAACAATTACTAAATAAGCATATATTTCCTTCTTTTCTAATTATCCCCTTATCAATCCCATAAAATGTTTGCCATGAGTTAGATTGTTTTTCTTAGATTTTCTATTGATAGATTCGTTTCAATCAAGTAATATTCTTTTCTTAATAAACTAAGTTCAAGTAATGTTCTCTATAGATTATATATGAAATTTGAGGACATCAGTGTTTTATGCCTGTATTTTTCATCTCTACTCTCTGTTTTCCCCTGTCTATTATTTTCCCTGTCTTTTCATTTCATTATTGTGCTTTAACAGTATTGTCTGATTGTGGTTGCTGCTCTGGTATAGTTCATTTTTTTTTTTTATCCTTCCTCAGTTCTTTCCAAGCCACATAGAATTAGATTTCAATTCCCTCTGCTGTTTGGCTCTCGTTTTTCAGGTTCTTTGTAGTTCTTTGAATTCGCTGATTAATTCTCTCAGTCACTTTGAATTCATGGCAATGATCTTGGCTAAGATTTTCGTCTGCCTGCTGGCAATATTTTCATCTAGTGATTATGATTTTGTTCTATTATTTGTTTTTTCTATTTCTTTCATCTTAAAGCATTATAAATGACATGATTCTGAGCCATACTCTTTCCTAATGCAACACATTCTTGATTGAAGTGATACATTACATTTTTTGTCAACAATTTCACAGTGCCTATACGAGGCAGTGCCTGGACAATGTTATATCTTGTGGAGATTTATTTGTCTGTGAGTTATTTAGTTTTTATTTGCCCTCCTGGATATACACAAATCACCAGATTTTCGGCAACCAAATAGGACTATAATTGAATCTTTTTCTAGACTCACCTAAAGGCAATTTTGTATAACAATGTTGCATCTCCTTCTATAGAGTCAAATTTGTACTAAAGAAAGTCCAGTACTCAATTCACTAATTCTTTCTAACATTATAAACCGTGCCCGTTATTTGAAATCACAGTACAAATGGGGAGGGGGGTGTCACAGAAATGGAGTAATTAAAATAATTTAGTGCAAATATCCTTAAAGGGGATAGTCATACATGAAGCAAAATGATAAGGGATGGTGACTATCATATGACTACAAGCAAATAGGGATCCAGGATATCCTAAAAAGGATATATATTATATATAATATATAATAAGGGAGCAGGCTGGAGTAAATGAGTCAACTAGCCATTAGAGCTGATATCTCAATAGGATCTGTGTTTATTGGTAAAGGACTATCAATCCATAGCTCATTAGGGAAAGAACTTGGGAATAAGTATCTAAATCATATTTCTTCCCTTCCTCATATTTTCTTTGGAGATTACCATCAGCCAAAGTCAATTTGAAGTTGTAGGAAAAGAAAGGTACTTGGATCATGTGGTCCATATTGATTAGCTGATCACAGGGCTAAGCAGTTTGAATTAGGTCCACGGAAAACAAAGAGAAACTGTTAAGCGAAGAAGCAATTTTGGCGTTTGGATCTCAGGCTTTTGTCATCATCTTCTTTAGATTAGTAGGCCATGTGAGAGAAAACTTGGCAAACTTTGGTATAAATATGCACCACATTCTTTTCTGGCACACTATTGTATTCTTTCATTACTATTGACTAAGGTACTTTTCCCCATATACTATTTTGTGGGTGTCTGAGGAGGCTAATAAAGTGTTTATTTTCTGTTGTATGAGATGGTTATCAGGAGGCTAAGGAGGAAGAAATGATCTATCTGATAACTATGGCTCAGTAGGAAAATAACTTGGAAGAACAATTTAGGACATGAAGATGATTTATCGGAGGCTATTGCAGTATTCTTGATGACAGATGATACTGCCTTAGATTTGCATAACTTTAGAACTGGTGAGAGATGTATGGTCTCAAAAGAGTGCAACAAAGAAAGAGTTTAAACACGGGGTGAACATGTAGCAACTATATTGATGATGATTTCATTGACTGAAGTAGTTGATCCGCCAGGATCTATCACGACCGCTGTTTTCCTTACTCTCATGCATTTTCTCATATTTACAGAAACTAAGAAAAGACTTGTGAAGTATTGCCCCCTTAAGACAAATGCAATCTGACAAGAAGGTCAGTCAATGTTTTTAATATTCCCAATACTATATGCCTTAAAACTTTGTATATTTCCTTGAAAGGTATAAAAGAATATACAGAATCTTGCTTCCTACGATTCTTTATGTAGGGCTGAGGTCTTGTGGGCTTTTCCTGTCTTAATTTGGCCTGTCTGATGGTGTCAGCCTTTTAAGCTCATGTTTAGGCAGTATTGTTGATGAGATGTTATTGGTGTTGGCTCTGACATTCTGAGGAGACACAATCCCACAGATAACTCCCTGATTCTCTCCATTCTCTCTTCTGGAATATTCTCTGAAGTTTAGATGTGAGGGTGTTCTGTTTCTGTATCCATTGGGACCTGGCTCTTCAACTCTGTATATTGATTGGTTGTGGTTTTCTGAAATGATCTCCATCTGTAGCAAAGAGAAGTTTCCTTGATGAAAGGTGAGGACTATATTTACCTGTGGATATAAATACAATTATTTATATTGTTGTTAGGAATTATGCTAGCTTAGTAAAGTGATGGTTGTAGATTTTCCTCCTCTATGCATGACTGCACTAACCCTCACACAAGTTGGTGATCCCTACCAACTGGCCATCTCTGAAAACATATATGCAAATAGCATTATTCAGACTGAGCAGATTATATTTAGGAATATCTATCTATCTATCTATCTATCTATCTATCTATCTATCTATCTATCTATCTATATATCCATCCATCCATCCATCCATCCATCCATCCATCCATCCATCCATCCATCCATCCATCTATCTATCTATCTATCTATCTATCTATCTATCTATCTATCTATCTATCCATCCATCCATGCATCCATCCATCCATCCATCCATCCATCCATGCATCCATCCATCCATCCATCCATCCATCCATCCATCCATCTATCTATCTATCTATCCATCCATCCATCATCCATCCATCCATCCATCCATCCATCATCCATCCATCCATCCATCCATCCATCCATCCATCCATCCATCTATCTATCTATCTATCTAAACACATACATGTAATAATTTTAAAAGAGGTCATGAATTCAAGAAAGAACAAGGAGGGATATACAGTGAGGGTTTAGATGGAGGAAAAGAAACAGGAAAACATAATTATTTTATATTATCAAAAATAAAGAAAATATTTTATTTTATATGTGTATGTGTGTGGGAAAGGACACATGGATGGAGATCTGAGGATGATTTGCAGGATTCATTTCTGTATACCTTTGTAGCCAAAGTGTGCTGAGTTCAGTTGGTTAACCAATGGCAATGCCGATAGTCTATATTGTTTAGAGACCTCAGGATTTCAACTAATAAGGTGTAGGGATGTATCTCCTGCTCTGTACTTCAATGTTTCATTTCCCATGTTTTCTAGAAGCATAACTGTCTACTCATACAGGCTTATTCTGTTTCAACTCCTTTTTTTAAAAGTTGTATTTTGAAAAACGCTGTTCTCTTCCTATTGTAACACAAATTCTAGTTGTTATTAAGTGAAAACTCAGAGCTAGATATCAGGGAAAAGCTGAACATCGGGGAGAGGAAAGAGACCACAGTGAAATCTCACCCAGCCAGTTTCTCAAAGTAAAGCTGTCTTCCAGCTTCCTCAGCCTTGCTCTTTGTGGCTTCTACAGAATAAATCTCTGTCTTTCTACACCTACCTTAAATACCTTCTTCACCCAGTCGTTTTACTTCCAGGTTCAACTCTGCATCATATTCTAGAGTTAAGATTAAAGGTGTGGGCTACTACTATTTGGTAGTCAGGCCTTGAATTCTCAGAAACACAGAAAGATCTCTGTCTCTGGAGTTATAGGATTAAAGGCGTAGGTCTTTCCCCTGCTGGGATTAAAGTTGTGAGTTACCACTTTTTGACCCTCATTGCTTGACTGTGGGTGGATCTGTTCTCTGATATTTCAGACTGATTTTATTAAATATATAATATATCACCGCATACTATTTACACCAAATATGCTAATTAAATATTATATTTAATAATGTATTGTACAGTGTAGTTATTTACAAATATGTAGAATATAAATCATTTATGGGTCAATGTGCTTTTAAATGCAGGTGTCTAGGACAAACTAGGTTTAGAAATTTCTGGTTTTGATGGTGTTCTTGTTAGGATTTTGTGTGATCTGGTATGATAATTACCATACCAGATTACCTGGTTGTCTGGCAGCAGAGGGAGATGTCTATGAATGCAGAGGCCTCATAGGGTTATGGGCAGAAGGCGGCAGCGGGTAGCAGGAGACACAGGCTGTTTCTGTGTAGAAGGACTTTATTATTAGAGGGGTATGGTTATGATAACAAAAGAGGGGGGAAAGGGAGAAGGAAGGAGAGAGAGAAAGAGAGAGGGAGAAGAGAGAGAGAGATGGGGAGGGAGGGAATATGCAAGAGAGGGGTCAGCAGGGGCAGGAATTCTTGATGTCATAACTCAAGGGAGGGCGTGGCTTTAGAGACTAACTGATAACATTTCTCTTCAAAATAGTGACAATCTGTCTCCATGTGTCTTTACGTAATGAAGAACAATGAACATAATCGAGAGCTAATAATACTTTTTCCTTCCTTCTTTTTTTCCTTCTTTTCTTTCTGTTTGCTTGCTCCATTTTTCAAAATCTCTTTCTCCTCTTGTTATTTGTACAAGATGCTCAAATACTTGTTTTTTCTTACCTCTCAATCAATCAATGATGCTGAGAAGTGTCAACATGCATTTCAAATAGTGCTTTCATGAGGTGGTTGAGTGGAAGTCCTGCTGGGGTGTGTTAGAGACTTAATAAAGGAAAGCTGAACGACATCTCTTTATGGGAGGTAAGAAAGTTCATTCCTTTATTGAGTTTTAAGTACTGCCTCACACAAAAACTTTCACTGGAAGTCCAAAGCCAAGCTGCAGAGTAAAAGCCAAGCTGTCATTTCCAACCATTTTGGGTAACCCATTCAAAATCACCAAGGATCAGTGAATCTTTCTGTGTGTGAGAACCGTGTTTGTAAAAGGCATGTGTGGATAGCTTTTATTTAAGACTAAAATATTTTGACAAACCCAAACTGCTACTAGAAGCCCTGTCACTAAATTTAGGTCTATACATTGAGATGTAAAGTGGCACTAATCACATATTCCATCTGTCAAAATCTTTGGCAGACTGGGTTAGTGAGCAAGAGAGGCATAAAAGAAGAAAAAAAGTGTCTGCCAGGGGAAAAATAGATGGTTATAAATACAGATTTTATCCCCAGATTCAAGTGTTTTCACTAAACATGCCAAGAAAGGAGAATTTAGCATCTCAGTAAAAGGATTTTAAGAAGTAAACACGAAAAAGACAGATCATGAGAACAAAAGAAAGATTTGAAATAGTCATTGATTTTTCTTTCCTCGATGTCAAATAATTTTATTGAATTTGAACCCAGCTCTAACTTGAAGGTATTAGGAAACTTAACTTAAAATTTACTTTTCCTATTGATATTCAGCTGAAAGGGTAAGTCATATATTATTTAAATAAAGAATAGTAAATCCATTTGAAAGGGCCAGATCAAACTCATATGGATATGTATTATTCTCCTAGAACTTCAGACTCCAAAGGCAGCTGGAAGACCTCAGAGGTTGACAGTTCATTTTCCTGCACATATAGCTCTCCAGAAAGATGGCTTTGTGTTTCAGTGATTTCTCACATAGGCAGGTACTCTGCCACTGGCTTAAATCGCCACTAAATTTTGATTCAGTGATTTCTGCTCTATCATCTTTAGGTTTCCATTTACTTAGCAATTATCAAACATCTCTCAGAGACTAAACATAAAATTTAATGGTATTAATACAAAATATTATTTTCATAAGAAAACACAGTGAGGAATGAGCCACAGGCTCTGCGTGTTGAAGGAAGGGAATTTGAATTGAATCATGAAGCTGTGTAAGTCATGTGGAAGTGTAAAAATAGAACACTTCAGAAGTGGAATTATAACATGCAAAGACATGATGGCATTAAGAGTGTAAGTTCCAGAAGTACTACATGTACCAAGTAAAGGCTAATAGATGTAGCAGGATAGAAGCAGGTGATGTAAGAGCAACATTCTCCAAAATGTCTTGAAGATTAGCCCTTCCACAGAAAACTCTTCAGTCATAAAGTAAATTATAGTTATCTTCTAGAAATTTGGGCACTATTATCATATTAATGTTGTAATCCTATAATATCCTATAATATCAATTCACATTTATTCCTGACCATATGATTTCAAAGAATGTCTTATGTTAGTAGATAACTGTCACTACACAGAAATCGTATTCTGGGGTTGGAAAACACTGAAAAGTGCGGAGCTTTCCTGGGTAAAAAGACCAACGGGACATTTTAATAGCTTTAAAGCTGGGGGTGAACCTAACCAGAATCTGGCTTAGATCTCTCCCTCACAGCGTGAATGGATGTCAACACTGGCTGTGTTGAAGAACTCTGGTAGAAAGGAGTGAAGAGTAAAGGGAAGGTTGATAAAGCTGCTGGGGTATTTCAGAGTATTGAGGTCAATGAAAACTTCAGTAGTTGAGTGGAGAGGAAAGAAAAGGTACAGCAACAATGTAATGGGAATTTTTAAATGGGTGAGGCGCTAGGGACCATGAAGAGCTTTGGTCAGGTGGGTAACAAAAGGTTTCGAATAGTATTTGGCTGAGGCTGGCATTATAAGCCATGCTCAAAGAAGCTGTCACGGAGCCTGTAGCATTAACTTGCTGACTGAAATGGACGCCTCCTGGAGGTATTTTTTGTTTCCAGTCTGTGGTCTCATATTAGGTTATGTCCATTGAATACATTGGAACAACCGAGTCGTGTGATGGCTCCTCTCTGGAGCATGGTTTCCTACACGGTCATTTGATCTACCTTCTTCATTCCGAGATTGTCTGCTGAAGGACATTAGCCACCCCATGTCCTCTGAGACATTTTAGAGCTTCAAGGCATCCTGTCTGTTTCTTTATCTCTTTGTTTGCCTAATTTTCTTAGCATCCTTCTTGCAACTCATTCTGTAAACCCACAAGTTCCATCATGTATCATTCTCATGCTCACATCAGAAACTAAAGCTGCTAATTTTGCATCTCTTTGATCACGCTCTGACTTATTCATACTGTGATCTTGTTCCTGTGGGCATCTAGCTGTTAGGGTAAATGCTGTTGTAGGTTGAGCAACTATCCTAATGTTCCTGGGAGTTAGGATAGCATGGTGTATATTATATGGGAGCTTATAAATATTTCTAATGAATACTAATTTTAATTAATTGAAAACCCCAACTATATTATTTTAGCTCATTATGATAGAAGATAGTACTGTATTCATTTTACCCATAAAAAACTTCCATCTTAAGAGGTTACATCTGTCCAGGACCTTGTGTAGTATGAAGCAGAGTCATGATTTGAACCTGGATCTGTTTGATTTCAAGCTTGTGTTAATTCCAGAGTGCAACACTTGTTTTCTCTCACCTGACATGATTCACCTGCTGAGTTAGTGGGTTAGTGTTGAGCCTGGGGAGCTGTCTGAGACTGGCTCCAAGGGAATGGAAAATGTTAATAGAGTCTAGCACTCTGTAAACTCTCAGAAATAGTTATGGCTCACCTCTCTCCAGGGCCTTCCTCCCCGGGGAAGCTTGTTATCTACAAGAAACACGAATTTTTTAGAAAGAGGAAATTCTTAACTATCAGCATGAGTTAGAAATCAGACATTTGTGGTAACTTTTATTTCCATGCACATAACATAAAATGTATTGCTTTAATAATTCCAAACCTTCTTGCACTCTTTAAATAACAGCTTTTAGAACTGAAATTAAGATGCTATGGTGATTAATGGCAAGATTTCTTCTGTTTACTTAAAAGTATGTTCACAATGGAGTCTGTACCTTCCATATTTTCCCATGATCACCATAATAGAATAATTTTTGACACCTAGCATAGAACAAAGTAACTCCCCGATCCAAATCCTCTTTGTAGTTTAGGTTTATAACACAGTGCCTAATTCTTCTAATAGAATATTATTATCAGATTAGTTCCTCACTCAGCAGCCATTATTCTCACAGAGTAAACAAATGTAGCTCATAATTGTAAATTGTATTGTGATTAATGAACGTGTCCTACTTGCTCAGCAGTAACATATTTGCTCTTTGTCTAATCATATTTCAATGAAGAAGAAAGAAGAAATTATGACAAGACACCCATGAGATGAAACTGGTATGGTGTTCTTGGTTTGCATGTCTCCATCCGTACTGGAGCAGCATCTCTGACTTGAATGGTGTATGTCATCTGGGACTACAGTGGGCTGAAGCGTATAAGGGGCCACACATCCATCCACCATAGAGTGCATAATCTGAGTTAAGATTTCTGCTCAATATTACAAAACAGGAAAAAATAGCCACAAACCAGCATCAATACTTACTATAATATTAAACTTTTGCCCAAATCCCCACCTTCATGCTTTCCTCATGTGGAAAGTGAAGGCAACATCTTGATTTATTGTTGGTTTATCAGCTTAAATTTTGGCAAATTGTGGCTGTACTATAGTTGATATGATATTCACTAATGAAAACGACAGCTTAATGTGGAAACCTGTAATTTGTTATACAAATGCATTAGAAAATATTCTCATGAATAATTTAATGCCTTTATTTCATAATGCCAAGTCAAAACAAAGATGACCTTTGCTACTAGAAATCAAACTGTGTTGAACTGTTCATCTCAAGAAGAAGTAAAACATTCTTATTTTTATCACTACATATGATGATATTAAGCAGCCAATGTGAACATCTTGTGTATCAGGATGCTGGGCCAATATGAGAAGACAGTTGTCCTCAGACTTCATAATGTTTCTACCCTTCCTCATGTTGTGGGAACCCCCAGCCATGATATTGTTTCATTGCTATTTCATAACTGTTATTTGCTACTATTACGTATCGTGAAATAAACATCTAATATGCGATCCACAAAGGGGTTATGGCTCACAGATTGAGATCTGGTGACTTAAGAGATTCAACTCACTGATCTGTAAACTTAGAACACCTACCCTGCTCCCCTTAAAAGTAGATTTTAAACATTTAGTTCACAGTTATTGAAGTAATATCTAAGTGCTTCAGAGATAAGAAAGAAAGATAGATGGATAGAGAGGGATTTTTCCCTTTATCTTCCTATTCTCTATATAGGCTGGCACACTAACGTATAATGTGGCATTTTACATACATATTAAATTACAAACTGATCTTAAATTTGAAAGAACCATGTAAAGAACATATGAAGATTTCTATGAGATATGAAAAATAAGTTAATGTGACAAATCTTAAATTTGAGAGGTTAATTCATTATTCTTCATGTTTTATAGGAGAAATAATATCCCACTAATTACCAAAATTTAATGATCCATCCTTAACATCAATTATCTTCTATTTTCCCTCCAGTTAGGAGAAAGTTTGGTATCTGAATCAGATGTGCATGGCTAAACCCAGGCATGTTAGCAATGTCTCCAAAAAACAGCAGCACTTTGTATTATTTCTCCTTAAAATCTTGATTAAATTGTCCTCACAATATTATGAAAACTTAGGGAATATTTGTCATTCTAAATATTTTGTATTATTTCGGTTGGTATCTATCTTATATTCAAAAGGAGAACAGATATACATCAATTAAATTACATTGGATTCATCTAAGGACACAGAGCAGCTGGAGGGGAGGAGATCAGAAAAGTGAAGAGAAAGCTTCTGTTCTTGAAAGCAGGCTCTTAGTAACCCTGACCAAGCATGGGATGAGGGTGAAGAAGGAATAACAGCTTGTGATTTCTGCTGGAGACATGGAAGGGTATAAAGTGTTGAGCACATGTGAGTCACAATAGTAAAGTAAATTCTCTTTTACTAATGTGGACATTTGGAGAGATAGAAGCAAAGTCAGACTTCTAGACCCTTTAATAGTGAAGACGTTTGAGAGTAAATTTCAAGAGAGGATTTTTAAAAATAAAAAAAAAAATCTGATATTTGATTCACAATGTGTTTAAAAGAAAATATCTTAGCTTGTGATGGTGTAAGAGTTTATAGAAATCCTATGTGAATTGGAAATAATTGTTGTAGAATATTATTTTAAGATGTGTTACATTTGTTTATGCTGTGGAATGTTTGTTTAACGATGCAAAGATGTGCTGCATTCTTTATGTTGCATTTATTTAACTCTGTGAAGCTGTGATTCTTTGCCTAAAACACCTGATAGTCTAATAAAGAGCTGGGTGGACAATAGCGAGGCAGAAGAAGGGGTAGGCGGGGCTGATAGGCAGAAAGAATAAACAGAGAAATCTGAGAGGAGAAAACAAGAGCAAGAGAACGAAGAGAGGATGATGCTGGAGGCAATGGAGTAAGAGTGAGTCAGGTCTACAGAAGCAAGAAAAGGAAAAAGCCCAGAGGCCAAAGGTAGAGGGAATGATTTAAGCTAAGAAAAACTGACAAGAGACAAGCCAAGCTAAGGCTGGGCATTTTTAATTAAGAATAAGCCTCTGTGTGTGATTTATTTGGGAGCTGGGGGTTGGGCGGACCCTCTAAGAGAGCAAAAACAGCCAACAACAAATAATTCTCAGACATATATGTATGCCAATGGTTTGGGGGATGTTTGAAGAATTAGTTGAGGTCATGGACAAGATATTTGGATCAGTGCATTTGCTGAATATCACAAGACAATGTCCTGTGCTCTATTATTATTCAACAAGAGATTCATCTTCAGGAGCCCTGGAGACACTAGAGCTTTGTTCTGGATTTCTCAGTTCATAAACTTGTAAGGATTTGTTTACAATTAGCTAGCTCTAAATAGTCTATGTAACACCAAACAACAATAACAACAAAATACTAAGCTGTAGGCCTTTCCTCTTTTTTTCTTTAATTAATAAGAAATACATTTTAAATCTCTCTTATAGAAACTATCTCTTGTTAATATTAATTACACCCATTTGGTTTAATAAAAGTACGCTTTAATAACAAAGACTTGTTTCACACTGTTTTAGGTGAAAAGACTGAGCTTTATCTTCTTACAAAGCCTGGATGTTGTGCAATGACTGGAAGTTGTTGGTCTAGAGTGTCTGAATGAGCCTAATTTTATAGACTGTACATTTATCACTCTTTAGCAGAGCATCAAAACATGCTGTATCATGAAAATATTCACTAAGGATAAACCAAGCACACCATTGATTTTGGGACAGAAGGAACAATGTGTGCTTTATTCACCATATCTCAGAATTGTCTGAGGCAAACCCTACATTACTAAACAACATTAAACTTCCACTTGGTTCCTCTCTTCCATTTCTTTATTTAGTTACTCCTTCCCCTTAGCCTGGTTTAAATTTTAGGAATGGCATCCTGTAGACATCATTGACGATGGGGACATAAAGTGCCCTTCAAGTAGAAATGACTGGCCTTCATACCAGCAAGACTCTGTTTAACTTGACCAAAGATAATGGACAAACAAGCCACAGAGTGGAAAGACTGCTTGACCCTGTGTACTTCCTGCCCCTTGCTTTGCCTTTTCCCTTCTTCTGAAGAATACCACAGCTATTGTCAGTATCCTAAAGACACTGCTTAGGATGTTAGTTTCTCTGTCTTTTCTAGTGGTAGACATACATACCAGGATAATTTTTTCCTGATTTTTTTGAGACAAAGACCCTGTGTCTCTAAGAGGAGTCCAGTGACTAAGCACAATCAAGTTTATAGTTAGGATAGTTTCATGATTTCAAAAACAAGCTTCATAAATACTAGCAATTTGCATTTTTCCCAATGTTCCCAATTTTATCATCACCTACTCATAAACTACTTACTACTTCTGTCTTATTCAACAGAATATGTGACCTTTTGTGACTAGTTTTCTTCATTTGGCATTATGTCTTAAGGTTTTGAGCATCAATCTACATGTCACTACACGTCATTATTTATATTGCCAGATAATATTATATTCTAAGAACTCCTTTTAGTTTATACATTTACCATTTGAAAACCATCTTGGATTCTACTTTTTGATTATTATGAACAATGTTACAAATTTTTGAAAAGTTACATCTATTTATTAATTAAAATAGGATGACATGTAGGACAGGTTTGTCTCATACTCTCCAAGAAGCCCAGGACGACCTCAAACTCTTGATCATCTCAGCTCTACCTACAGGAGTGCTGGAAAGATGGGTGTGAACTATCACACTCAGTTTGTGCAGCAAACTGATTAAACTCAAGGCTTCTGGTAAGGAGTCTATCAGCTAAGTTAACATCCTCAGCTCACTTTTGGTTCTGTTCTTTGACAGTATTTCAGTCTTCATCCCTTTCTCCCTCTCTCATTACCCTGCCTTATCTGCCTCCCATCTGCTGAAAGACATCTTCCCATCCACCCTGCTCCTTCTTGTGTGTGGTGTGTGTGTGTGTGTATGTGTGTGTGTGTGTCTGTGTGTGATCCACCCAGACTCAAGGGGGTTGCTTGCATGAGCATGGGTGAGAGGCTATCTACTAAAGCATGGGCAACTCATCATTGGCTACATCAAAGAAGAAATGGACAATTCTTCCTACATCATAATTCAGTGTCAATCAATAGTCATGGAGGGTAAAAGTTCATGAGTCCTTCCCCTTCCATGATGAAATGTGAGACTCAATGTATTGCATAGGTAATCAAAGCTGCTGTGAGTACACAATTCCTGAACATGTTATGTCTAGAAGATATCTTTTCCATGATTCTTCCCAAACTATATATCTTATATTGTTTCTATCCCCTCTTCCACCTTATTATCAGATCCTTGGAAGTGAGGTTGTGATATTATTTCATAGGCGGGGGTGACCAAGAAACCACATTGTAACAGAACAGATAAAGCTAGAGAGAGTGAGAATGCCAGGCCTCGAAGGAGCTGAACTTTGGAAGGAGGAGCCAAAAATTATGCTGAGAGCGACCACAGTGAGGATGAAGACACCACCACCACCACAGAGGAGTCCACCAAGAAGAACAAAAAGAAGCCACCTAAAAAAAAGTCACGCTACAAAAGGACAGAGACTGGGGAGATAACGTTTTACATCACTGAGGATGACATCGTCTACAGACCAGGAGACTGTGTGTACATCTAGAGTTGGTGACCAAACACATCATATTTCATCTGCAATATCCAAGACTTCAAACTGGTCCACAACTCCCAGGCCTGTTGCAGATCTTCAGGGTCTCAAATATCCATCTGTTACAATGTGGTTTCTTGGTCCGGAGCAGCCAGAAGCCCAGACCCACGGACCTGTCCTGCCAGACCCCATAGCCACCCGCTGCTGCTCAGGCCCCAGAAATGACTCAGACTCTTATATTAACTTCATGGTGTTTGGCCTATGGCTCAGGCACATTGCTAGCTAGCTCTTACATCTTAAATCAACCCATTTCTATTAATCTTTTGTGCCACGTGACCCGTGGCTCACCTGTGTTCCTTACATGTTGCTCCTTTGGGCTTCTGGCTTGTCTGTCTGATTCCGCCCTGCTTCTCCTACCTATGCTCTGATTTCTCCTCCTATTTTTTCTATGGTTCCTGTCATGGACCAAAACAGCTTCTTTATTTAAAGACTGATATTCACAGCATACAGAAAGGCATTCCCACATCACCTCCCCCCTTTCTGTCTAATCAAAAAGGAAGGTTTCAATTTTAACATAGCAAAATTACATATAACAAAATAGCTATCAGGCAAGAATTACAGTTGCAATATTTGGTCTATTTGTATTTAGCAAAATTAAAGAAAATACTCTATCATCTACCTTATCCTGATGAATCTAAAGTTTTATATCTAATATACCTTTAAAATGACTAAGAAAATCTATACCTATAACTATCTAATCTTCAACAACATCAAAGACCACAGAAGGACATATTTATCCAAGTAAACCAGAAGTGCAAGCAACTTTTAAAATCTAGAAATAACAGAGATGACATCTATCTCTCTGGACAGTCACCCAAAGTTCCTTTATAAAGTTGGGGCATCCATCTTCAGTCTACAGACCCAGAGTCTCTTATCATTTCAGTGAAGTAGGAAATCTGCTCTGCCCATTCATCAGTCACTTCTCCTTGAGTCCTAAAGAATGTCTGACAGTTTTCTCTGCAAAGCAGGAATCTGAAGGACCATTTCAGCTTGTTCAGCCAAAGTTCAGAGGTCACCTTCCTATGGAACCTGCATATCCAGTTTAAACAGCATCCTGTCAAGCAGTCAATATAAGAACAGGTTCATGTCCAGTGGCTAACCGATGCCACAAAGAAACTAATATCCATATGTAGTTTCTTCAATGTCCATTTTTCTCTTGAAGTAATTGGTGCTGCCAGGAGCAGATCTGTCTCACTGTCTAGAAAAGTCTAAGTTCTTAAAACATTTTAAATTCCATATTCTGTAGGTCTTAGAAGTATTTGAAGATTACCTACCTAATTGAAATATATCTTTGTATACCTAAAAATCTAACTAACATGCATTTCTTAATTATACATTACAATTTTAAATCAGTTACATAAACATCATATCTTAAACAAGAGTAGTAAAACACAAATTTGTATCAATAAACCAAAATCTGTACCAATATAAAACATTTTGAGATTAGCAGCTGATTTTTGGATTAAAGTAAACTCAATAATCTATTTTTTTAAAACCACTCATATACCATATCCCCTTTTTCTTCTTAGAAAGAGATTAACTATGACAGCATAATGAAAATAATGAAATGAAAATAATGAAAATAAACATTTAGAAACAATATTTGGGGAATTTGCATGTAGTTTTTCATTACTACTTCTTGCTGATTAAGGGGCGTTGAAAATCTCACGGGTTCTTGAGACTGGATCATAATCTGTAGCCCTGAAGCTGAAATGGCCATCTCTTCCCATCAGAGGTTTTTTTCCAGGAGGTCATGGTTGATGAAACCATATTTGCCTGGAAGCAATCTACAGGTTCTCATCTTTTGTGGAAATAAAAGCAGAACTCTTCCAAAGCAATAAATTCTTAGACACAAATTTCAAAATCAAAATACCTTTAAAATATATATTCTTGTTTAAGTTAGTAGCCTTTGCATTTGCAATCCATTGTCTTTCTATAGTTAACTCATAAACAGTTAAAAAATTAAAAGAAAACACAATAACAACCAAAATCCAGATTTTGTGTCTATTTTCCATCTTTACATGGATTATTATATTTTTATTACTCTATTTCTCTTTTTAAAGACTTTCTCTATCCTCTTTCTTTTCTCTCTGAAGCCTATGTACTTTTTACACACATTGTAACCCTTTTACAGGTTTTACTTTTCATCTGAATCTGTCTTATTGTGAATCCTTAATCATCTTCCAACCATAAGAGCTTTTAAAATACACTCTCTTAAAGAGCTGTATAGTTTTTGCAGATAAAGCTGAATCAGTAAGTTCTCTTAAAGTGACCGTGTCTGTTTGTGGCCAGCAAACAGAGCATATCCAAGAAAATGTTGCTACTAAGTATCAGTCTTTGTTTCCTTTTTGTTCAAAATAAACAGAAACCTTAAGGCAATCTCATGCTATTGAGTCTTCTGTGAGACTTCAGGAACTGGCCTGGTTGCATCTTATACTCCTTCTGCCAGTCTGCCGGCACCATTTTGAATGTGGCCAGGTGCCAAGCTATCTCTGTGCAATGATCTGCTTCAGATACACAATTTGGAAGCTGCCTTGGCTCAGTTTCTGTGAATTAGAACCCTTTTTAAACTTTCTCAGGCTTTAAGTGGATATTCGGCCCACCCAGGGATGCCATCTGTTACAATGTAGTTTCTTGGTCCTGGGCGGCTGGAGGAGGCCCAGACACACAGACTTGCTCTGCCAGACCCCTTAGCCACCTGCTGCTGCTCTGGCCCCAGAAATGACTCAGACTCTTATATTAACTTCATGCTGTTTGGCCTATGACTCAGGCACACCTCTAGCTTGCTCTTACATCTTAACTCAACCCATTTCTATTAATCTTTTGTGCCCACGTGACCCGTGGCTCACCTGTGTTCCTTACATGTTGCTCCTTTGGGCTTCTGGCTTGGTCTGTCTGACTCCGCCCTGCTCCTCCTATCTATTCTCTGATTTCTCCTCCTACTTTTTCTATGGTGCCTGTCATGTGCCAAAACAGCTCCTTTATTTAAAGATTAATATTCACAGACAAATCCCAAAAGACAATCCCAGGTGGGGGGACTATTTTTTGTTCGTGGGAAATTTATATAAAGTAGAAGGTCTGGCAAATTATGTACTAAGTCTTTGCTTAATCCATGGAGAAGAAATTAGTATTTTTCAAAGCAATTCTATGTACCACTTGATTCTTACCCACTTCAATTGCTCTACCTTCAGAAACTGACTAGCAATCATCTCTAAAACACACTATGGTTGTTATTATTTATAATTGGGCCATTCTCAGTGAGGCTTTGTTCCATCCTGTTGCTTGGCAGAGTATAGCCTATCACAGTGCAGTTACCTTGTTATGACAGTGATTTTATCAAGGTCTTCATGTTTTGCAATCTGTCTGTCTTTAATAATTTTAGCCCAGATCCTAGCCTCCACTAATTGCTGGCCAATCCATCTATTGTTTTCAGTAATATCCTGCGGTGTAAATTGCTCTACTGTCTGATCCAATTAAACTTTGGTCCTTTTGTTGAGATGTTCTTTGAAGCTAGCTTTTGAGATTTGTCCTTAGCTCAAAAAGAATTCTCTCAAATGTCTCATTCTTAGCTCTGTGAAATTCTGTTTAATCTTGGAGTAGAGCCCTTCTCCTTTTGCCAGAGGACAGGTAGAGCAAAGGAGTCTCAAGGTGCTCAGCCACTTTTTGTGGGATAGTTTCTGCAACAAAGCCATCTAGAAAGAGAGGTCCTGGTGGTTTCTTGTATCACCTGAGTTCATGACTGAGAGCTGGGTGTGCAGGTGTGGTGGGGAAGATTCCCTGTTCTTGTCTAGGATTCAGCTTTGGTCACATTGAGTTATGAGAAGATTGGGTAATAGCTCAAAATACAGACCTTTACCAGTCTCACACAGATTCTTAAGTATTTCTACATGTGCTTTATGGCTTTAGAAATGGCCAGAGATTTTTAAATGTTTCTGTTTTCTCTTTAAGTTATTTTTGACAGTCATGGCTGTTTCAGGGTGATACTGTTGACAATTCATATGAGGCCATTCTGAAGTGTCTCTCTTGAGGAGAATGTACAATCTTGGTACATGTCAGTTTGTTTAGGACAAGGAAGAAAAATATAAGAGCTACACAAGAACAAGGTCAGAACACCCACAAAGGGTCAAAATCAATTTTTGTGTCATGCTTTTTTTGTGACAGAAAAAGTCTGCAGTGGGCTATTACTGAAGTGTTAAAAGAAAATAAAAATACTAAAACCAGCTATTTGTTATCTCAACCTAAGGGCAGCTGAAGAGTCCCAGTTCAGCTGAGGTTTCTAGGCAGGGTTCCACACAGTGCAATGTAGGTGCTTAGGAGCAAGAATCTGTATTCTTGTCCAAACTTTGAAGGATGATGGTTCTTTTCCTAAGCTCTGCATCGTTACTATGTAACCATCCCCACACTGCTGTGGAACTCAAGCTCTCTTTCAATGTTGACTGCTGGCTGGTACCTATTCTTAACTGTTATACCTCCCACAGTTCCTTTCTACATAGGCTCTCAACCCACTGGCAACATGGCTCACACTTCAAGGCCTGCAGGAGTTTTCTCTCTGACTTTTTCTTAGTCAGTTATCATATAACAATGGTCCCAGCATCATGACATCTCCTTTGCTATATGATATGAGGGGCATGCCAACCCATCTTCTCAGCCTTGATCTGACAGAATCACACAAATTCTTCTTGACATTGGAAGAGATGGGGTTGACTCACTATCAGGATACAGGTCTTTATTCAGCTTCAGAATAGTTGATAGTGGGTTGCCGGCACAGCAATCTATTCAGGTAAAAGAGCCTGCTGCATTTTTTTTCCCCAAGTCTCCCTGATGTTGAATCTCTTTTATCAGGACAGCACCTCAGCCTTGATGCATTTGCTCTGTAGTCTCTGACAGAAATCATAACATCAAATTACAATATGCATTATTTATCTTCCATTTCTACTTTACATTTTGGAGGCTTCTTCCTCCAAGGATCTTGGTACAAGCTTAAAAAACTTTTAGTTCCATGTTTAATATTGAAAACAGTAGTGAAACCTTGGGGGAGGGAAGGTGTAAAGGAGCAGGTTGAGTCAGCCAATGGAAGATATGAGGAGGCAAATGCCAGCCTGCAAGAAAAGAAGAGCCTAGGAACAAGAGAGTGACAAGGAGAAATGTTCTTACCTTGATACAGTTCAGTAGCAAATCAAAAGGAGAACTGTATCAGCTTGGCTGCTTATTTATATTCCCATTTTTAAATTTCCAGCTAGTTAGTGGATGAAAGTTAAAAATAAGTGTAAAAAAAATTGAGAAACAGTCTAGGCAGAGATGCTACCAAGATTAACATAAAGGGCTTCATATTTTAGTCAGCAGTGCCTCTAAATAAAAATTATGGAGGCAGTTTGTGACTTTTCCACCTGACACCAAAAGGCTATTACTCTTTACTGACTTCTAAAAATGTTTCTGCCTCTCTATCCACAAGGCTTTACCCTTTGGTGCTGTGAATATCTGTTGGCAAGGAAGCCACCACCGACTTTGATTTTTAGGGGCTGATTGATGATGGACTTTCTAAGCAGGCAGAAGTTACCAATAAAATTGACTCTAATGAGTGCTTGGGGTGTTGTTACTGTAAGCTGTAGACAATAAGCCAAAAGAGGAACAGCTGATGAACACCTTAAGATCAAGATATGAAGTGGTGCTTGGAGCTACAGTCTAGTAGAAATTGCAGAGTATTTATAGTGCTTATTGTATTTGCGGGGTATTAGTTGAAGTGGCAAGAGGGTAGTATTAAGGCAGCCATGGATCTAAAGCTTACCATAGTGTGAAGTGTGTCTACGTGTGCTGACCATCGACAATCTTCTTACTTGTCTACCAGTCACCGGCATACGAGTGGATTATAAAGTAGAAAATCTCCTCACACAGATATCTACTTAACTTTTTGTTGAATTTTTTCCACCTTGGCTTTTAGAATGAATTTCCAGGGCAGGCAAAATGACTCAGGAGGTAAAGGCACTCACCTCCAAGCCTGACAACTAATTTACTTTCTCAAAATACATGTTCCAGAAAGAGAAAACTGACTCTCACAATCTGTCCTCTGAACTCCACACACGAGATGTATCACGATCCTCCCTCCATCTCCGAATAATAAAACAGAAAAAATAAATTTATATAATGAATGTGAAAAGCTTTTTCTGACCTACCAACATGTCAGTATTTTTCTTTTGCCCACACTTTCAGCTCTTGCTTTAAGTGTGATGGACTTACTGGATATCCTTATTTTCTTGCAATGTATCTGCCGCTTCTTAGTTTGTAGTGCTTTAAACACATGGCTCCACCCACTTCTGATACTTTCCCCTTCTTTTATTGACTCTAATCACGGTTCTTGCTCAGACTACATGCACTTTCCCCGTCATCAAAATATAATTAACACTCCATTGATAGGCCCCACCCTTTTAAATCGTCATTCTGATGGTTCATGCATTACAGTGAGGTTTCTTGGTCCTGGGCAGCCAAAGGTCAGGACCCACAGTCCTGCTGCCCCAGACCCCTTAGCTGCCTACCGCTGCTCAGGTCCCCCCAAAATGATTCAGATGCTTATATTAACTTCATGCTGTTTGGTCTATGGCTTAGGCACATTGCTAGCCTGCTCTTTCATATTAACTCAACCCATTTTCATTAATCTGTCTGCCATGTGGCCTGTGGCTCACCTGTGTTCCTCACGTTTCTTCTGGGGTGGCTCGCTCGGTCTAGTGGTTAGGGATTTGGTGTTCTCACTGCTGCAGCCGAGGTTCGATTCCCAGTCAGGGAACCAAAAACCTGGATCCCAAGATCCCAGCAGCCCCTTTTAATGGGGTTGGCCACTCCCCCTTCAGTAGCCCGGGACCCTGGATAAGCGTCTTCAGACCTTATCAGCTGACGCCTGAATCCCACCACATTCATGGCATTGATATTTGTTACCTGTTTCATTTTTTCACATAGCTTTCTAGACTGAAAATTTCATGAAGGAATGTCATTGCTGTGCCTACAAACCTGTTTATTGCTGAATAATACTCAGTAGGCTCCTTTGTATCTATTTTTTGGGCCATGTGATGAAGATGAGGATTCTGGGGCCCCAAACAGCTGTCACCAACAGAGTATGGAGTTTGACTATAAAGGATGTCCTTAACCTCATTGAACCTTCTTTCCTTCTATGTGAAAAGGTATGATATATTCTTTGCCAGTTTCCTGAGACTTAAATTATAAGATGTACGCATAAGAATCTGGAAAAGTGCTGTAAAGTCCATGGCTGGGGAGTGACAGCCAGCTTGGATGCAGTCTTTGCCCTATGTGGATTTCATTATGGCCCTATGGTTGCCTCTCTCAGTGGCAGATAATCCAATTATTTCAGGAAACCGAGAAACAAACCTTGTACTTCATAACATACGCAACTAACTTGGTTCCTTTGTGAAAGCTTTGGATTATGTCTATGTGCTTATTCTTCTCGGTTATTAGCCTGAATAACGCTTAACTGGAGGGAGTGGAGATCATGTTAATTACAGAGACTTCATTTCACACTTCTGGATAAATATTTCTTTCAGATATTTAGCACTTGATAAAAGCTAGGTCTATGGTGTTATCTTTGCTATGTCTTTCAGCTATGGAAAATTTCTTAGATTTTTTTTAAAAAAAACTATTTTTTTATGTA
The DNA here is from genome assembly GCA_033318265.1 of Phyllotis vaccarum. NCBI lineage: Eukaryota > Metazoa > Chordata > Mammalia > Rodentia > Cricetidae > Phyllotis > Phyllotis vaccarum. Next base: position 17,840,336 of record JARWLC010000007.1, read on the forward strand.
TAATGAGTGCTCTGTCTGCATATATACCTTTAGATTGGAAAAGGGCATCAGACCCCACTATAGATGGTTGTGAGCCAACATACAGTTTCTGGGAATTGAACTCAGGATATCTAAAAGAGCATCCAGTGCTCTTAACCACTGAGCCATCTCTCCATCCCCAAGAAAATTTCTTTATCTCTATATTTATTCATCCCTTTATGGCCATATGATAGGATTTTGATAAAAGACAAAAATAAAAGGTTATATAAAGTAACATTTAATGAAGATGTTAGGCCCCTTGGATATGATTCAGTTAATAAAGTTCCTGCCAGAAAAGCAAGAAGACCTCAGTTGTGAGGACCAGTGTAAGAGCCAGGTGCTTCACTGTGTATGTGTGTGTGTGTGTGTGTGTGTGTGTGTGTGTGTGTGTGTGTGTGTATGTGTGTGTGTGTGTGCAGTACTCACTAGCCAGCCAGTCTAGATGAAATAGCAAGCTCCTGAGTCAGCAAAGGAGTCTGTCTTAAAAATTAGTGCAAAGAAAAGCATGCATCCAAACATCAACTTTGATCGCTCCTGTCCATGTGAGCTCACACACATATATAAAGGTTATCAGTTGAATTTCATGGAGCTACCCTATTTTTCTTCTTGCTTAGTTTTTTTTTTTAATTATTGAGGTTGCATTTCTATTAATAACAAGAAGGTAAGATTTATTTAGCCAGATATTATGCTAAGCACTGACTACATATTAATTGTTGCAAAGGTGTTTTTGAAGTCTCTTGATATCTTCACTTTTGCAACAAGATACAGAGCAGTAATATGATTCAATGTGTAGCTGGTATCTACTCCCTGAACCACCACACTACTCAGAGAGATAGGAGATACATGTTTACCAGCTTTTAGGGGGAACAACTCACCTGGGAATCATTATTTTTTAAATACCATTCCCTGAACCCATTATTAGAGTTTCTGTTTTAGTAACCTGAGTTGGGGCTTAAAAAAAAAATGCTTTTAACCCTTTATTCTAAGGCAGGTGTTTTTTAGACAACATTGAAAACCATGAACCTACATTACCTTAAATAAAATTTTACTGCCCTTAAGGTAAAATGCGAACTGAAATTCTAAAGTAATTTTCTAGGTGAAAAAAATCATTTCTAATGCAGTGTCATTTTCATTTTGATGCTGTCAAAGCCAAGATAAAGTCAAGATAAAGACTCCGAGAATCCCAGTACCTCAGGCTCGCATTTGGTGTTTTTCTCACCCCACTTAATCTCAATTCTAGAAGCCAGTATTATTATTGACTTGTGCTTCATCTGCTAGTTTGACCTTCTGTCATGTATTTGGCTCATTGCATTAGCTCCCATCATATCTTCGGGGTTTCAGGCAAGAAGGAACTTGCAATGAAAGTCTTACAGGATATATTTGGTTGTTTCAAGTGAAGGAAATGCAAGGCTTCTTCTAAAACAAGCCTACTGTTCGATGTTTCCAGTAAGTCTCTGTGCTGCATTCCAAGAAAATAGGCTGAGTCTAAAAAGCTTGCTTGAGGTTGATGGTGTGATATGCCAGTGCACCACACACCACATCTTTTCTCATCTTCTTTTTTCCCCTTTGTATTTCTTATGAAAAATTACACCTCTTGTGAGAAAGAGAGCGGCACTATCCTCACTTCCCACCTTCCTTTGCAGTAAGTTGTACTTGGTGAAGCCAAGATGGATCCTCAGGAGGCCAATCTAACAGGATAATCAGCCTGCCCAGCCTGACCCAATTAAGTTTAATTAGTTGTTTTTTTTTTTAATCGTTAAATTTCCTACCCAGGTGGATTTTATGGCTTTTATTAAGCAATACAGAAGAGCTGAATCTCTGGAATTAGTTGGCCTCTCAGGTGCTCTCTGTTGGCAATAAAGCTCTAGGAATTCTTCAACTCCCCATAAGAAAGCCAAATGATACTGGGAACATTTGGCTCTGCCTCTCTTGGGCCGTCTCCTTTAAATGGAAAGCATTCCTATCATCTGTTATTCTCAGTCAAGACTGTACTCAACCTTCCAACATGCAGAGTCGGTCTCTCCATTCAACTGAGGCCATTTCAATGTTTTCTACTCGCTGGAATTTAGAAGGATGGGTTAAAATACAGGCTCTCAAGATCTAGAATGGAAACAGTAAAAATGAGCCTAGAGGAATTCAATAGAGATGAAAGTTCTAGAGGAAATAAAAATACCCATCTTTGTCCACTTTTCTCTTGATAATAGCACAAAGCTACAGGCTAGGGAAAATATTCTCTTAGGAAAGTTTTACTGTTACAAGTGTAAAGGACTCTTTCAGAGACCTGAGGTGATACAGCAAATGTATGTGGCTGGTCACTTCCTTATAGAGACAATATTTTTGGCCATTCCAGGTCCCACATTGATAACTTTAATCCCGAACTTCACAAAATTTCTGTGTCTAAATACCACAGCTGTGTTGGGTCTAGTAGTCTTAACATTTCAGAATGGGATGAATCTCCAACATGAGATTTAGAAAAGAAAACTTCATTCAAAGCACAGCAGCCACCTTTTAATGTTGTAGCAAATAAAGACTCTTAAAATGGCTGTACTGAGATTACTTAATATGAGCTATTTTACATGTAATTTTATAAACAGTATACTATTAGGTCGCAGCCCACCAGAAAGTTATTAATTTGTGTAGTTCTCAACAACACTGTGACATAGTCATTATCTTCTGAATGATGAAAATCTAGTCCCCTCTCAATGAATTCCATGATTCTCTCCATCATTTGCTTTTTTCCTGCTCTTTTCTTGCTTTCCATTTTCTTGTTAGCTCCTCCCTCCCTCGTCTTCTTCCCCATTTTCCTCTTCCATCTCTGCATTTCTCTCTCTGTCTCTCTGACCTCTTCATTCCCCTCATTTTCTTTATCTCTTCCTCCCCTGCTTCCTTACACATTATCTTAGGAGCTGCGATCTTTTCTATACATGCAACTTATCTGTGGAGAGTGTAAAAATAATGATTTGCTCACCTCTGAGCACTCGATTCAAGAGGTCTAGGTTGGGCCTTAAACATTTGAACTTCTGACAAGTTCTCTGGTAATAATGGATTCTTCTGCACCAATGGCCATACTTTTTAAGAGAGTCAGTTCCTTGACTGATGTGGTTTCCAGGTTCCTGCTTCCAAAATTAAATCAATAAGACTTTAGATAGAGCTTAGAATTTGTTTAGGAAATTGCCTGTATTGTCTCAGGTAATTTTTATATCATTCCACATGATGAAAGTTGGTTTTGCAAATTCTCAAAAATGAATATTTGATAGCTCTTCTGATGCAATAATCTAATATTAATACTATCAATCAGAATTACTTTCAGAACAAGAAGAACCAAAGCCCCCAAATTGGCTAATCCCTGAGCTGTGTGTGTGTGTGTTGCAGACACAGTGAGTTATAGAGGCAAGAAATTAGAAAAGCCCAAAGGACTACAATGTTTTCACCTGATTTAAACAACTTCTAATTTTATGTCCAAGACAATTGCCTTTGGAATCTGTTCTTTGCTTCTGCTATCTCTTGCTCTATTAAGCTATTTCCCCTGATACATATTAAATGTTATTTATTTACCTCATCTCTGGAAAGAGATACAAAGAATTAAAGGAATACCCTGCCTTTTGTGGAAGATAACCAGCTGTCAGGTGCCAAAGTTAATAATGGACAGACTGAAGGCTGAGGCCTAGGCACATGGCTAGAAACACTTTTCAGTCCTGGATTTTACAATAACACACTTAGCAGCATTAGACAATTCTCATGACCTAGAAGCATGTTCTTTCATGCCCGGGAGACCCAAACCTTTCTCATGCTTCTCTCATCTCATCAGCAGCCCCTTTACCCCAGTCTTCTTTACTGCATCAGCTCCTACAGTCTCTTTTGTTGAAATGCTTCACAAAACTATACTTCATCTTTCTTCCATTTATACGCAGCCTAAAGGATATTACCTAAAGACATCTTGATGGCAACGCAGTCCACATTAATATAAGTAGCCCATTCTTTCCTCTTAACAGCTTAGACAGCCAACTGCCAACATGTTTATTTTAATGTCTAATTGTCCTCTTTCTTACTATGTTCTTAAGTGACCATCACGCTGCCAGCTTTTTCCTTCCCAGTAAACCGTATCTCTGTTTCCCAATTGCCCTAAAATCTATGGGCCATTCTCGTTCCCATTTAGCAATCTGGTGTGTGCAATCATCAAAAATGTTTCTCATCACATCCACCTTCCTATGAGTTACATCGTTTCTCCCCTGGACTCTGACATAGCTTCCTAACTGATTTTTTCCTATCAGCCTCACAACGTCTACACTTTGTGCACAGAAAATTTTTGAAACACTCGTTTTACCATGTCAGTTTTTCTTAGAATCTTCCAATTTTTGTCTCTGCTGTGCAAGAAAAGCCCTTGTCATGCTCATCACAATGACCAGAACAAGTCTCTGTTATTGGTTTCCTGGTTGTACTTTGTTTCCAACATAGTCACACACCATGCTGCCTTTTGCTTCTCTGTGCAGTAGAGTGGGGCTCTCTGCTTCCATGGCCTGTCTGACTTCCTTTAAACCACAGATAAGCCCTACCTTATTTTTTTTTTAAATGTATCTTTTTTATTAGGCCACTGTAGACACCATTCTTCTCTCATTTCTTCTCTCTTTTCTTGCATGCTTGGTTAAGGAAGGTCATTTTTGTTTCTGAAATGTCTTATGCTTGTTTTTGTCATTTCACTTAATATAATACTGACCAATTGCCTTCTCTTTCCGTGTCCTTTGCAAAGCTGTGCATTTCCTAAGAGTAGAAGCTGGGAACCTCTATGATTTGGTAAATCTACGAGCAGAGTTGCTATCAGAAGCTCATACGGTGGCAGGCTTCTTTCTGTCTCTTTGCTATGGTTAGGCTGCTATAGTTGGTGTATCCAAAGGCCCATGCATTAAAGGATATGTTCCTATAGCCTGTGTCTCTGTTGTGAGATGGTAGAACCTTTGGGAGGAATGTATCCTTGAAGCAGATTGTGGTACTTGGGTTCTTTTTTCTTTGTCTCGATTTCTAATCCTGGGGTCAAAGGGCTTTCTGTGCTACAAACCCTCTAACTTACTGTTCTACAACAGACTCAAAATCAATGGAGCCAAATGGTCACGGACCTACAATTCCAAAACCATGAACTATAGTTTTCTTCTTTGTAGGTACATGTATCCCAGGTGTCTGTTACAGCCATTGCAAGCTGCCAAGTAGATCTTCCATAAACTCTTCTGACTTCCTCCTCTTCTCTGTACTCTTTCTCATTCACTTATTCTGTAAAGGGCGTGTGCATGTGATCTCAGAAGAGGAGAGACTACAAACAATACCATACTTCCGCATTCAGCCAGCAACACAATAAGTAGGAGCCATATGCACATTCCCTCTGTAAAGGACAGTGACTTGTATAACTGTGAGTTTCTGCTTATTCTAGATGTGGTACCTTGTTGGGGGAGAGGATGTGGGAGGCCAGGTCTGAATCAGGTGTCTGCAATGGTGGGATCAGTTGATGGCTTCGTGTGAAATGATTAGGTTTAGAAGTAGACATCTAAACATAGCTGTGACTCTAAATAATGCAGGAAAACTCTTAGGGGCTCAGTTTTAGTCTTGTTTTATGCCATATGAAGGCTCTTTTCTCAAGATTGTTGAGTCCAACACTGCTTCTCTCGCTCTGATCCTGATGCCCATATGTGAACAATTGAAAAGAAATGCCACGCTCAAGAAAGCAAAGAACATTTACCAAAGTCCTGCCAACTGGCCCTTGAGGATGTCTCATGAGGCTTTATCTCATCACCTCATATCCAGGCACATGATAGTTACAAAAGGCTGAGGGGCAGTTTTTGCCCTGGTTGTCTGCTTGCTATAATATTATGTCAATAATGAAAAATAAATCCTTAGAAAAGACTAGCCGTGTCCACAATAGGAGTGTGTTAGTTAGTTACACCCCTTACAGTTAGTTCTACCACTTCCTGGGAGGAAGTGTAACATGGATAAGAAGGCCTCTGTGATAAATATTATGGTATTTCCAAAATTCCATTTTCGGTCTCATAGTAAATCGTGTTAGTTTTCTCTTAAAAGTTCATGGACTCGACAGGAGAGATAGCAATTAAGAGTACTTGCTATTCTTGCATCTGAGTGGTGGCTTGCAACTCCTGTTTTAGGGGATTCCTACTCTCTTCTCTGGCATCTGTGGTCATACAAAGTGCCACATAGACACACATGTAGGCAAAATGCCTACATGTCAAACAATATTCCATGGATTTACTATATAATCCGCATTGTTCTATATAAGAAAGATCAGAATATGAAACTCACGCTACTTTGATAGAAATTCACAGTAAGATCCCTTCATTTCATGAACTGGTGGTTAACATTTTAAAGTAGATCCATCTATTCTAAACTCTCATATTACATTTACCTCTAGTGTAATCATTAGGTCATCTACAAGTGAAAACCATAAGCAGGAATCTCTCATTAATCCAATGAGTGGTTTGTTACTGAATATACATATGACTCACAAAGAGAGAAAAACGAACTGATAATTTTTTGATGAACGAAGTGCAGTATGTTAACATTGATCTTATTTAAAGCCCAAGACTGACTTCTTATTATAAGACTAGACATTTATCATTTTTACAATGAACTGAAACCTATTTGTCAAGAACAGAGCCCTAATTTTGGAGAATCATTACTTTTCCTCTCTGTGTATGTGGTACTAGAGTCCAACATTTGCCAAGGTATTCTGGCCCTGCTAATCATGAGACTAAGCTAAGGCTTCTCATCCTGGAATTTCAATGTTTCGAATAAATAAAGTAGGAAAATATTTACAGCTCATTCTTTTGAGATGTCTGTGGGGGAACTGCTGATGTCCTCTAGACCATGAACAGGTCTGGTATCTACAAATTAGCAAGCATGGTTTTTCTAGCCTTTTTCTTGGATTTTCAGAGCCTTCTAATATATACTCACTATTTTTTTCTTAACACAGCCAAAGTTGACTTTGTGGCTTTCTCTAAAAATAATAATGCTTTTACTGCTGACAGATACAACTGTGCTTGACTTCCACACTCCGGAAGCAAAATCTCTGTGCTCAATTTGTAAACCTTACCTAAGAGGAAAGTGATTTTTTTGTAGACTCTTCTCTAACTACTTGTAGTGCTAACTAAAATATTCTCTTACTACTAAAGATGGGAAGAATGTACCACCCCAAATTCTTTAGGCCAATTTGTAGGTGATTCTTGGGCTGTTTTTAATCTCTATACATTGTTGTTCTGGGTTTCCCCATAAGTTCAAGTTTAGTCATTTTACATTATTATGAAAAGAATGATATCTCTCAGATTAGAGACACCTGACAAATCACTTAAGGAGTTTGTGTTTCCTCACGCTCTAGTGATTCTGTAATGAAAATGTCTACTCAGCTTGAGGGTACTGGGTTTAATCATTGCTGCTTTTGTAATTCTTTTTATTCAGGTAGACTACAGTTCAAGCATTGCCTTTCTAGTCAATTGCTTGGGATGTATCTCTACTACTACCCATAAATACCGAAAAGCAGAAACCAAGGCATTCATTGGGGCACATTATATTATAAAGATGTTTCATTGTCGATTTTCTGAATTGAATTCCATCCAGCTGTGAGAATGATGGGGAAACACATATATAGTGTTTAAGAGAAGTTTAAAACTACATATTTATCCTCACAGAAACTTTTTGTCTCATTAAAGAAAAAGAACTAAATGTGCCTGTCCTTTGACCATATTCCAAGGCCTTTTAAAATGAGGACCCACCTATTCAAGTGTTCACATATACCTTGGCTCTTCTCTCCCTCCTTTTTCCCTGTCTCTTTTCCTTGCTGTCTATCCACACCTTTCTCTCATCCTCTTCACTTTCTACCCCTCCATTCTGTAGTTTCTGTTGCTCTTGACTGTTGTTAGTTCAGTTTTGAGCCTTGAGTGCTACTGTTTGGCTTTGAAATCTATTTGTTTTATCCTTACGTTACACTGTCAACATCAGACATGTTATCCTAGGAACCAGATGTCACAGATCTAAGAGAACCACCTGACTGAAACCCATAGAATATATTGATTTTCGGATGCATGCTGACATTCTGGGGTGTGGGATAACATTTTCAACTGTAGCACACAGGAATGAACTTTCAAACTCTACTTGGACTATCTCTATAAAACCATTTATTGTAACTAGTTTATCATTTAACTCACTGTGCGTTCTTATAGTAAGAACTCCAAGAACAAGTCAACTTATAATTTCATCATTTCAGTCATTCATCTTTTCTGGTCATCTCAAGATATTTTCTACCCTCTTTGTGATACCTTCAGGTACTGAGAAACATCAATCAACTACAGATGGTGAGAGAACCTGGGCAACTAGAACCTTCCATGGTCCTTAATATACAGGTAAATTTGATAAAGCAGATGCAAATTATATTCAACAAAATACATTCTCTCACACTAAAATACACACTAAAACGTAAATAGCTGATGTAATAAAGCAACATAGTGGCATGAATCTTATAAATATATAGACTTCAAAAGGAGTTTACAATGCTACTGTGTACTGGCTAATCATTTTCTTCCAAAGGAAACGAGGGGTGCCCATACCTAAACCATTATGCACATTCCTAAGTTTCACTATGATTAGATTTATTTTATCTGCTTGCCCATGATTAATGACTTTAGGATGAATCACCTCTCTGAAGCTTGGGTGGTATCTGTTAACACCATTGTTCTATAGCTATGGTTACAGGGATGCATTCTGAAGCTATAAAGCCTGTTACATTATGTTATAGTACAATTACAATGAAGTATGCCAATATATCATAGTAGGCCAATAAATAATACCTGAAAAACTAGAATAAAATGAAAATAAAATGGAACTTCAAGTTTCTACTGACTATGATTAAATACAGGAAGTTGAGAATCATAAACCATTAATAAGGCAAATTAATCAAAACAGAAATTATTGTTCACACTAGCAAAAGGTTAAAGATTATCAGCTGTGAGAAGCAGAACTAATGATTTCCAGTGTTACTTCCTTCATGTTTCAAATAGAGAATGGTTCATGGATACCTGTCTAAAGGTCATGATTTATAACTTTTACTGGTAATCTGTTATGTCCTTCAGCAGGAAGAAAGTGTTTTGGTGAGGAGGGTGAGGAGTGAAGTGTAGAGGTCTGAAGAGAAAACAGGTGTGCAACTGTTAATGTAAAAAACAGAAGAGTATCTTGTCTTTTCTAGCTAACTCTTTCCCTACTAGTGGTGAAATTATGCTACAAAATCAATTGCTCTGGGCCCACCATAAAAAACAAAGTATGTTTCTCTCTCTCTCTCTCTCTCTCTCTCTCTCTCTCTCTCTCTCTCTCTCTCTCTCTTTGTCCCTCTCTCCCTCCCTCCCACTTCTGTTCATTCCAATAAAGTAGTCTCTTCACACGAACAAAAAAAGTATGGAAAGTGGCATAGCTCAGATACCATATTTCACTCACCTATGTGAGTGAGATAAACTTTTATTGTACTGAGTTGTACATTTGGGTCCTGTTGTATCAGCTCTTGGCTAGTATACTAACCAAAACTGCCAGGTATGCTTGGGATATTTGTTGTTATTATTTATCCTTCTTTCTAGATTCCTAGCTCAGTCTTGGGGTACTGATGCACAGGAAGTTGGAACACATATTCCTTATTCTTTGTGTCTGCTCAAAATCAACACAAACAAAGACACGACATTAAGCTACTATTTTCAATGTAAAGTTATTCAAGCCCACATTGGGCACAGGCTGGTTTTCCTTAGGTCAATGCTTTCTTCTAGGGATTAAAAATTTTAGGAAGATAGAAACAATATTGTAAGCATGTTATTGGCTTTAAACCATATGAAGACTTGGAGAGTCCTCTGCTATGAGACTGTATTTGTGTAGACTGTGAATGTGTGTTGCTACCATTGGTTAATAAAGAATCTGCTGTAAACTATGGCAAGGCAGGACAGAGTGAGGCAGGAAATCCAAGCAGAGATACAAGGAGAAGGAAGACAATCTGTGAGATGGAATCCAGCTGCCCAAGAAGCAAGATGTAGCAGATAAAGCCATGAAGCCACATGGTAAGATACAGATTATAGAGATTGTTTGAGTTTTAAGAGCTAGTTAATAATGGGCCAGATATTTTGTAATTAATATAAGCCTCTATGTGTTGATATGAGAACAGAGGACTGCAGGACACAGGGAAACTTCTATCTACATTTCTCTCCTGTAGTGAGTAGTCTCCAGGATGCTACTACTTCATGCTTTGCTTCCGGTTTGATTGCAAAGTGTCTTCCTAGTATTAAGTGTTTAATACTTCTATATTTTATACTTTAATATATATGTATATGTATAAAATCTCAAAATATTTTTAGGTTAACAAAAAATGAACAATAAAGACAATTCTCAAATACTCTGCATGTAGTTTTCTCAGTTGCTAACACCTGACGTTTTTATTGAAAATGATAAAGCAATATTCCCATATTTTAACTAAGTTGACATTTTATTCATATTTCATGGTTTTCACTTCATGTCATTTTTCTGCTTTAGGAGACCATCCAGAATATTAAATAGCACTCAGTTATCGGGTCTTTTTAGCACACACCTGGTTATGGCAGTTCTCATGTTATCTTTTCGACTTATTTCTCATCACTTAACAGTTTTGAATTACTGACAAATATTTTGTAAAATACCCCAAATTGTTATCTTCTGGTATCTTTTCTGGATTAGACGATACTACAAGTCTTTGAGAGGAAAATCAGAGGTGAAGCATCATTTTTCCATATGACAAGAGAAGAGCGCCCACTTTAATCACTGGAAATGAGCAAGCCTGTAAGGATGAAAAGAAAAACAAACAGAAACCTGCACATAAGCTTTGTGAATTGCTTGATACAAATATTTCCTATGAAACTAAGGAGCTGAAGACCCGGATACTGGCAAAGCAGGTAGATGACCCAGGGGAGGGCTGTGATTGTACTATTGGTGTGGAAGTTGACAGGTAAACAGAGGAAGTGGTGTGTGATCATGGGTGTGGAATGAAGACAAACCCCTGAACATATGGTTAGCCTCTGAGTGTGTGTGTGTGTGTGTGTGTGTGTGTGTGTGTGTGTGTGTGTGTGACAGATTGTTACGCATACACTTGTTTCTCTGCCTGCAACTTTGAACGTCTGTGACATAATGGCACCCCATCAAAACTGATCCTGAAACATATGGTATCAGACTAAAGAAGTGCTTACACTAACAGGCAAACGGCTACTAGTTTGCTCTGGCAGGGATAACTAATGCCACAGAATGTGTATTATATAATTAAAAATTAACAACAGCACCATTTTACCAATTGTGTGGCCATATAGAAATAGTAATAATAAAGTCACGGAATTAAATCCTCCATTGCACACTAACAGAGAACGCTCAAAAATAAGACTCTCTATTTTACACATGAAAATAAAACTTTTCCAAAGCGGAGAGAGGACAGTATTCTGACCAGTTGTAACTAACCACTGTAACTGGTTTTCATAACCTCTATGAGCAGTGAAGCCTGTTTTCTTGCTCCCATAATGAAGAGTGCAACCCCACCACCCACAGTGACGCACGTGCTCTTGTATCACAGGAGAACGAAGGATACCTCCAAAAACTTGCATTGGAAACTTGATGAGAGAATAGTTGGGACCTACAAATACAGTTCAGGAGGTCTAAAAGTTCCATCCCTTGGCACACAGTAACCTGCTAAACCGAAGCATTGTCTGAAAATACTTTAGCCACCATCACATTCTTTCCATGTTCTTCTCTTCAGGTGATGATGGCCGTTATTCTGTGCAGTCAGGATCTGTTCCTCTAGTGCAGTTAACTAGGTTGGAGAGAAGAAGCTAACATTGAGATGCTTTCTTCTCTAACAAGATCAGGGAGCACAGGGTCACAGAAGCTTCCAGGAGCATCCATCAGGACCGCGGACTTCTCAGGAACTCAGCACGAGTTTCACTCCTAGATCAGCAATCTCTGGACTTTGTTACTTTGTGATCTTCCCTGGTAAAATCCTCTGTAAAATCACGACAAATAGCTTCCGGGCATCTAGACCGCTGGCTTCTCTGATGATTTACTCTCCTTTCTGTCTGTTTGTGCTGATTCATTAATCATTTGCGATCGGCACTCTTAAGAACAAGATGTCACCTCCTTTAATTCCTCAAACCCAAAGAGGTCTTTGCCTTCTTTTGTAGTCGATGTCAAAGCAGCGGCGAGTCATTTATTTTAGTTTAGGAAAAGATAAGTCTTGTTTTCTGGATTAGAGCATGATAAAGAAGTGCTTCTCAGCCTACTCTGTTACAGGAATGTTCTTTCTTGCTGAACTTGAAGCCGTACTCTAGGGAGACCTGTTTAAATAAACAGAACAGGGTCCCCGGGAATCATTTTTATCACACATCAAATTACCCAAATTACCGGGCTTTGAAAAACACTGCCTCTCTTTCTTTATTGGTCGCAAGCTTTAACTCGTGTGTCAGTAGGGCATTTGTTAGAAAGAATGGTCAAGTTTAAAGCTGACAAGTTTTTCTTGGCCCTGCTGCTCTGTATTCTTTCTGGCACTTGTAGGTAGTAGTAACTGTCCCATATAATTAGATCGCTAAGACTGACCTGTGATGCTCTAAACCACAGTGTCCTTTCCGATTCAGAAAATAAACGTTCAAACATTTAGCTTTCTCTTATTGATTATCTTCATTAGAGTGACTTTGACCAAGTAAAATATGTAATTTAAGGCAGTGTTGAGACTTGTACTAATGAACTGAAATGCCTCTCAGTTTAAATATATATCTTAGATTAATTTAATTTCTGGGCTTCTGGGCTTTTGATATATGCCAGATATGAAAAATAAATTTTGCTGAGAAAGAAATTACAATTGATTATAAGTAGTGATTTTTGCAAGTCCTGCATGTGGTTTTTATTATTGATTTCAGTATATAAAACATTAAGTTATGCTGAATTATTATTGAAATCATTAACAACAATTGTCAGCATAATTATAGAAACTTTTACCTAGGCATAGAGCACTAAATGATTTTTCCTACAATTTAAATACATGTAAAATTAAATAGTAAAAATACTGAGAAATTGAAAATATAAAGTTGTGTGTTTGCACATTTGTGTTCAGTTTTCTTCTTCACGTGAGTCTTTGGGCTAAAACTTAAGTTGGCCAGTCTTATTGACAAGAACTTTACTCTCTGAGCTGTCTTGTGGGCTCTACAAAAATTATTTTTGTATCTGTAAACTTATGTGTAATTTATGTCCCATACCTACCTGTTTTAAGCCCCAAATTAGCATACCATTCTTTTATAGTTTTCTTAAATTTGCATATTTATTCTTTGAAAATTTCATACATGTTATTTTATTTACTTTCCAATCTCCCACTATAACTACATAGACTGGTCCCCTTCTTAATCCTTCCCCTTCCCAACATATTTCTGCCCCAAATCATGACCTATTCTTGTCCTTAAATATGCTGAGTCCAATTAGTGCTTCTAATAGATACATGAGTCTGGAGTATCCACTGGAGCATGAGATACCTATCAGTGGCTATAACCCAAAGAAAACAGATTCTTTTTCCCCAAAGTTGTTTGAACCTGAGTTCCATACCACACCACACCATATCCAGAAGACTGCATTCCACGTGCTCCTTTTAAAACTCTGACTCCTACATCCTTTCTATTCCCTTTTCCTGTACATTCCCTGAACCTGTCCAGAGGAAGAGAGTTGATACAGAGATCTCATTTAGGGTGGAGCACTCAAATTTGACTGATTATGAAACAAAGACCTGAAAAACAATCAGCCAAACAAACGAACTAAGTATAACTAATTAACAAACAAAACCAGTTAATCAAAAAAACCCAATTTTAAAAATGAGCTATGCAGCTAAGCAAGATATTCTCCAAAGAAGAAAACAAGTGGATGAAATGTTCAAGTAGATTTCAGTTTGGCTTGTTCTGATTTTACTTGATTCTTGAGTTGCATCATTAGGTAATTAACTTATACTCTTTCTCATATTTATTTTTTCTTTTGTTTCATACAATATATTCTGATTACAATTTTCCCTTATCCAAGTTCTCCCATTTTCTCCCCAACTCCTGTACCAACTGGATCCTTTCTGTCTCTCCTTACGGGCTATAATTTTCTTTTTAGAAGCGCCTTTACTGTGCCCCAGAACTTCTGCTGTATTGTTTCTTCATTTTTCACTTACTCCTATTTATTCCCAGGAATATGTTTCTTTATTTCTTGGTTTCTTCTTTGACAGATTCATTATTCAGTAATGAGCTCTTTAATCTCCTTGAGCTCATACTTGTACAAAATAGAAATTTGTTTGCTGTTTATTTTAAGTTTTATTGCACAATAATCTGTGTTGTTTGGGTGCTTTCTAGGGTCTATCTGATTAATAACTTGTTGCAAGTTATCCCGTGCCTGACCCTGAGACTTTGGGTGAGAAATGCATGTCATCTGGTATACACAGTTAATTTTCATTTTAAAAACTTAATTTAATCCCCCAACCTCCCTCCTCCATTTTCTCTCTCCCTTTCTTCCTGCTCCTTCTCCTCCCTCTCTCTCTCTCTCTCTCTCTCTCTCTCTCTCTCTCTCTCTCTCTCTCTCTCTCTCTCTCTGTGTGTGTGTACATGTGTACTCATGCCATGCTGTGAATGTTGTCTTGACAACTGGTGAAGAACATCTCTCCATGTACTTTGAACTTGGATGCAGGATGAAGATCATTATCGATCTGGAAAGGTGGGTGAGGAAAGGGTGGGTCAGTTTCTTTTTTTGATTTACAATATAGTTGGTTTCCCCAAAACCTTACAGTTTTCTTGGAATTCTCAAAACATTAATTATTACACTTATCCTGATATTTCAAAAATGATTGTATAGGAAGATGAGCCCTTGGAGCAATCAGTTCTTTCTCAGTTTTTTGTTATATCTATTTCTATGTGGTTTGATTGGGGCACAGGCCCATCATCAATGTTTTGGTGTATGAGGGCTCTTTTAATTCTTGTCTGATCTGATTTCCATATGCTGTTTTCTTCTTGATATTGACATTTCTGTTTGTATGAGTATGTTTCATTTTAATCATGCCCTGCTCAGCTTTATCTGTCAACTTGGCACAGCCTAGAGACTGAAAGAGAGAAGACCATTTACTTAGTAATTGACTACATCAAGCTGGCCTGTAGACACATGTGTGAGGTATTGTTAAGATTCTTCACTGATATAGAAAAAGCCAGCCCACTGTGGATGGCACTATTCCTTAGGCCTTCCTGCCTACCACCCAGCAGCATCCTTCATGGGTTCTGCTGCACTTCGGCTGTGATGTGAATTCCTTGGTCAGAGTAATGCTTCATGAAATAGCAAGCAGGCCCCTCAAACTTCTGCCTCCAGTTCTCACTCTGACCTTCCCAGACTGACTCATGGACAGGAATTGTAACCAAATAAATCCTTTCCTCCCCTAAGTTGCTTCCAGTCGGAATGTTTTATCACCATAGCTGAAAGAAACTGGAACACCTCTCCTCTCCTCTCTCTCTCTCTCTCTCTCTCTCTCTCTCTCTCTCTCTGTCTGTCTCTCAGTTTTCCACAGTAAAGAAAGGTTCTGAAATGGTGGGTAAAAAGCTCCAGAACTAGCTATGACAAAAATCAACTTCTTTTTCTGTGACCAGGTAGGTAGCCTGAAGTTTGTAACATTATTGGTTTTTCAGTTTCGCTGAAAAGATTGACTTTTATTTGGTTGATTTCTTTATTTCAGAAGAATGCACGGAAAGATGTGGGTGTATTCTGCCACCACTTCCTTGTCTAGATGGAAATCCTTTATGTGTATATTTTATTGGAGTTGGTTAAGGGAGTGTTGTCAGCTTCCTCCAGCTGATCTATTATTGGTTGCCACTGTTTTAAGAACAGATGTTTACTGACTATCTGTCAAGAATCAAACTATGTTGCTCTTACCTTCAGAAGTGTGTATTCCAAGGCCTGTATTCCAGAGTTCAGCTTAAACTGTGAGTTGGTGACCTATGTGGGGTCATGTAATTGAACATGGGAAGTGTGAACATTTTGACATTCATAAGAGGTTTCTGGATGTGAAAAAACCAAATTTGTTTAAAAGTCAAACCATTATTGAACCCAAGGTGTTTCCAACATTGCTTTGCTTGTACTAAATCACGTAACTGCACTGTAGCCTTAGTTAGCTCTGAGCACACAGTATATTGACTTTGCACTGTGCATACCCTCCCACCATGCAATAAATGCTTTCAGAAACAGCTTGGCTTAGATTTGAGATCTGCAGGTTATAAATTGCAGTATTACTGTATGCACAACACATTTTCTTCTTTAGAAGCACCATGGTTTAGTCACAGAAAACAAAAATATTTTAGTACTTTGCTTAATACTTCATAATTCGTCATCATGAAAGTGTCAAATTAGTATAGCTTTGGATTGGATTGTCTTAATATGCTTGATTTTTAAAATTGCTATTTGAGTTCTGCTTGAGTTTCATAAAAAATACAGCCCCCACAAAAAGACCCAAAACAAACACAAAAGCAAACCACAGAGTGAATTTTGGCTTGGGACTAGGGCAGAATTTCTCAGAATTGCTGGAATGGCCCTCAACATATTCCTGCTATTTTGTGCTGTATCTTTACATCAAAGAGTATTCTCAACACCCACAATATGAACTCTAAAATAATGTTGAGGATACTCCGTGTCTTGCTGTACCAAATATTTAAACAAAACTTAATTCTTTATGCAAAATGAACAGGTACATCCATCTCATTAGTAGGCAAATTAGGTTTAATAAATTTTAAAATTACCAACATACCAAACATATTATTTGTGCTTTATTATCATCGTTTGCTTTGTATACCCATTTTATATTCCTGCATACCTGGGGCCATGTAAATATTTCTTTTTTGTAAAGTGATCATGAGTGGAAAAAATTTTAAGAAGCCCTGTTCTAGGAAAGCGAAGAACAGTAAACTATTACTATGTAATTGCTCTTCTCTTACTACTTACCACACTGTTGCCTATTCATTTACTTAAGCACATATTTTTTTTGGCAAGTGGTAAGTCTAAGGCTATTCTACATAAGTAAACATCGAGATGAGAATTTTACCCAATAAAATCATAGGGTGCCAACTGTAGCCAGGGGGAGGATATAAACCCCAAACATACAGGGGAAAATGATGGCTTGTTTTCTTGCTTCTAAATTTCTAGGTTTTCATATTCAAATTCATTTAAATGTTATTGAGAACATGCTGTGAGGAGAGTCATATGATGGATTTGTCTTCTATCATCAAGGAATAGCAACATAAATAAGAACAAATATTGCCTCCTAAGGTGATGATTTGTCTGAAGATAAATGTATGCAGAAATTATTTAAAAATAAGGCAACATCTGTGATAAATGGCATAGTAATATTGTATGAGAGGAGCATAAGCCAGGATGGGTATATAGGAGAGTTTGGAGGGAAAAATGAGAAGGAAGACATCATTTAATTGTATTATATCAGAAATAAAAGAGAAAAATGTTAGGTGTTGTGTACCCACCTGGCATTCTAGAAGCAAGGAGACACTTAGATATAATGGCAAACTCATGATTGGGAAGATATTACTTCCTTTTAAAGAATTAATTGAAGAACAGTTAACAGTCATGTAGACCTCTTTTTATGAATAAAAAAAAAATGATTTCCAGAGAAAAACAATACGTATTAGGGTCATCTACGTGCAGGGTATTTGAATGGATAATAGAGCTGGTTTCTCAAACCGAGCTTCTAGGCGTTTCCCTTCAGAAGCTGCGAGAGCTTCTGATTGGTTTGCAATCCACACTTTTCTACTCAAGAAACAATTAAATGGTGCTGTCTTTGTCTTTTTATAAGGGAGGTGGGAGTACAGAGGCCTAGAAGCTACAACTTATGAGCATGTCAAACCAAGATTTATCTGTATTTTAAAAATAGCTGGTTTGGCGACAGCAAGAATTTTAACTATTTAATTTGTTATGATTCTTGGTTTAATTAGTTGTTTAATTAGTTGCTTATTTAAAGCAGATTGATGGTGTGGGTTTGAAACAGTTTGTGACCATGACAAAATTGCTTATGTGGAATTTTTTTTTTGATATTTTTCTTCTTAAAATATGTTCTGCCTGTCAGAGCTCTATGTATTTACCTCATTAAAATAAACACATCCTGATCTTGTTCCTGGGTAAGATAATGTTGCAATTATTTTGTCAAGTTTTACAATAGGAATTGGATTTAGTTTCTACATTAGTTTTTTTAAGATAAACCATAGCTCTTGGTTTAGTAGCTGAGAATCTGAGGTGTGTAGCACTCTGTTTTGGTAGTTAAAGAAAGCTGTGTAATTGTTTCTGTGGGCTCCTTTCTGATAACCTTGCCCCCCCCCCCCAATACAATCTTTCCTCTCTCTTTTCAACAGGATTCTCCTAGTTTACCCCAGTGCTTGGCTGTAGATCTCTGAATCTGCTTCCATCAGCGACTGAATGAACGCTGTCTTGACAATTGGGGTAGTTACCAATCTGAATATAGTAGACAGCCAGTTTAGGCTGCCTATCTCCACTATTCCTAGGAGTCTTGGTCTTATCCTTGTAGATTTGTGGAAGTATCCTTGGAAACAGGTTTATTTCTGACACCAAAACCCTCCTCCATAAAAATTATAGGAGCTCACAGACTCCAGACCAACAGCTAGGTGCCTATATGGGACCAACCTAGACCTTCTACATATGTGTGAGAGTTGTGTAGCTTGATTCAATTGTGGGACTCCTAGCGGTGGGAACAGGGACTGTCCGTAAAGCCTGAGCTGGGTTTTGGGAACCTATTCCTCATACTGGGTTGCTTTGCTCAGCCATAATACAAGGGGAGAAGATTAGTCTTACCTCAGCATAACATGCACTGAGTTGTTGGTACCCATGGGAGGCCTTCCCCTTTCTGAACAGAAACTGAAGAATGGATTGGGAAGGAGGTGGGGAATGGAAATGGGAGGAGAGATGTAAAATAAGTGAATAAATTTAATTAATAATAACTTTAAAAAGAAAAGGGAAAAGAAAGTTATAAAATAAAAATAAAATTATTTTAGGTATCATTTAATCTAGAAATTATAAGATGGTGACCACAAAGTTAAAAATTAGGTACATTTTCTGTTACATCATTGAATGCGAGGAAGCTCACTATTGACATGTAAATAATAAGAATGTTACATTTCTGGGGTTCTCTTAAAAATTTAAAGTATATAGCAATGGCTGAACCCATACAGAAAAATTTGAGCTGGCTTACATAGAGATTCTGATTCAACATCACTGGCTATATCACCCCCCCCCCCTCTCTCTGTGTGTGTGTGTGTGTGTGTGTGTGTGTGTGTGTGTGTGTGTGTGTGTGTGTATTTATGCACGTGTGTATGTAAGTGTTTGTAAGTGTGAGGGCTAGAGGAAATTCTTGGATGTTTGTCCTCAAGAGTCATCCCCACATTGTTTTATGTGACAGTAAACTCCTGGGTTTTGTTTATATTAATATTATAAATGCACGCCACCATGCTTGGCTTTTAAAGATGGTTTTGGGTATTGAACTTGAGTCCTTTTGCTTGTTCAAAAAGCACTTTAACATCAAAACTATCTCTCTAGTCCCTGACCACATTCTTTAATATTTATATTATCTCTGTTTCTTAGTCTTTCTCACCTATCTGGCCACCAGAGACATTTAGATTTCAATCAAAGTGTATTTAAACCACATTTCATATGCTAAAATTATTAAAAGTTATTTTCTATAAACTGTAAGCATGAATACTGATTACCATGAACCATATGCCTTTTGGATGAGGTACAGTTTTAAGCAATCATCTGGATATTTTACTGAGATCCTGGGAGAGCTATGTGTCCATCCATGTCTCTGAAGCAAATGACTACAAGTGGGTGTCTTGAACAAAAGAAACTTACTAGTTCTGCTTCTGGAGGATGGGAGTCCAAGATGCAGGTGACAACAATATGGCGTCAGGTGCAAGTTCTTCCTGGTTTGCAGTGAGCCTTTGGAGCACTAGCTCTGCAGCCAATGCAGTAGAGTCACCAGGACCCTACTCTCATGACATAATTACTACCATTCTGTACTTCCTATCACCCTGTTACTGAGGTCTAGAATTTCAACATCTATTTGCAATTGTATGAAGTCTTTAAGAATTTCATATAGTATAATGAGCATATTTATTCCACAACTGCTTGCCACCCTCCCCATTCTCATATCTCTTCCCATCCAACTTGAAATTCCTTTTTTCTCATCAAGTCTACTCTGTGCTGCTAGTCTTAGTCCATCAGAAGTCACACCATTAAAAGACGCTGATTCTCTTCCCAGTAGCCATCAAATCAATGGCAATCATTTGTCAGCTAGTGGTTGGATCATGTGTCCATCTTTTCCACCCTTGACTGGGATTTATCTGGATGTTTTTTCTTAGTTTGGAGGCAAGGTCTTGCTCTGTAGCTCAGGCAAGCCTGGAACCACTATGTAGCTTTGGTTGACCTGCAACTCGTAATCGCTGGGTGCTTGTCATCTGAATTCTGAAACTGTAGGCATACACTATAACATCTATTTTAAGGAAACATCTATAAATATATTTCCCTAAAACCTATCTTGAGATATTACAATCAAAATGAATACATGATATTTATAAATGTATTCAACTAGCTCTATTTTTAAGAAAATAATAGTTGGGTCTTTGTAGCATAAGAAAGTATTTAATTATATTAATATTTAATAGCATATTTAGTTGAATAATAAATAAAGAAATAAGCATTTATAATGAATAGAGAACCATCATCAATTCCTTCTTTTTTGAATTGAGCTGTATACTATCTAAAGATTCTGGTATATTGTAGTTTGCCTCTGTATCATATCAACTAGGAATTATTTATTTGCCAATGTATATAATTACCTTTTTAGTTAGGAAAACATGGATTATGTATCTATTGAAGCTTCACTTGACAAAGATGATGATCTTATTAGGAAGGTAAGGTGGCTTAATTAATTTGCAAGGTTTTGTTATTTCATGATACTTTTGGTGGTAAGATGGTCAAGAGAATGTGCTGCTTACTACTCAGTTCCACAGTCAAAGGAACCAAGAGCACATTCTGGGATTTCCCCAAGAACTTATATGGCCTTATATGTTTAAATGGGAACAAGTTATATCTTCATTAAAATTTGTTTGTGCAGAACAAATTTGAATCTAATAGGTTGGAGTTAAACTATTCTAAAATAAGTTACCTTTATCTAGAAAACAATTATTTCTTTGTTTTCATTTTTCTTTTATTATATAGATACTATGATTCTTTTTTTTACTTAACAACGGGGTTATGTCTTGATACACCAATTACAAGTTAGAAATGTTGAAAGTCAAAAATGCATCTGTTATACATAATCCATCCATTAGAGCTTAGCCTGGCTTACCTTACTGTGTTCTGAAAACTTATTTTAGTTTGCCCTTGGCCAAATCTTCTAATGCAAAGCCTGATTTGCAACCATGTTTTGGCTGTCCCATGCAGAAGCATGGATAGACATTTTGTAGACATGATAGATGCCAAAGCACAATTTCCCAAATACGCTGGCGACTTGCATTTTCTGCCAGTTGTTTGCTGTTGTGATCAAGTGAACAACTGGACACGGTGACTCCCTGCCACTGTTCAGCATGAGGGACTTCCGTAAGGTACATGTATTTCTATCCTCATCAAAGAACAAAATTCAAAGTGTGTTTTCTCCTGATTGTGGTCAAGCAGTTGTTAAGTAAGGAGCCATCAGTCTTTATTTAGAAAAGAAATGTACATTATACAGGCTTTAATCTTTAAAAAAAGGTTTGTGTTTTCTTATATTTCATAAGAAGTATGTGTGTGTGTGTGTGTGTGTGTGTGTGTGTGTGTGTGTGTGTAAGTGTGTGTGTGTTTACACCATGTGCATGTAGGTGCCTGTAGAATATACAGGACATCAGATTAGATGCCCTGGAACTGGAGGTAAAATGATTGTGAGCTACTTAGTGTGGGTGCTGGGTACTGAGTCCCTGTTCTCTGCAAGAACAGCAAACACTCTTACCTGCTGAGCCTTCTCCCCAGCACAACTGGCTCTCATCATGCAGCACTGTAGTACAGGTGCTAATCTCAAAACTCTACTGTGGTTAGAGTGCATCTCCTTTCTCTCTGCCTCACTGCTCCTGTCTTCCGCTGCCTACTCTGTCAAGTCAATTTTAACAGGAACTTTTCGAAGTAAACTCTTGCCATTTCCACTTATTAAGATGCTATAACTTATATCCTCTTTATCACTCTTGTAGTATAATTAATAAAAATTACATATATATGTAGAGATTATTTTTAAATTCTATTGGAAGTGATCTTAAAATATAAGGCATATACTATATATATCTACTCTTCTTGAAGTTTGAGTTAAGCAACCAAGACACTGGAAGAGTGATTATTTCCTGATCAGAGGTAAACTCTTAGGATTATATAATTTCAGCAATGTATGATCTTAAAAGTACTTAAATTTTCTGACTCTCAATTTCCTTATTAAAGTCCAAATGTAGATTATTTCCTCATGGCAAGGTAACTCCATGGCAGCTAGGGTTCTGGACATCTGATCAGGGCACCATGTTTTTATAATTCTACATTTTTGTTTACTTGATCTAAAACTCTTCCACTGCTAGAAATAAGAATTCAGTTGACTGCTCATTTCACAACTAGAAATTCTGTAATCAACTAGACTACTCTAATTACTAGTTGGACATTCCTTGTGGTAACCACAACTATTTTCCACTTGATAATTAAATACTTTCCTTTGGCCTTTACCTCTAAAACTGGTGGGTTCTTCAATGTAGTTAGGTTTCAGATCAAGTAGCAGTTGGTTTAAACTGTACTTTCTGATCTGTCGAGAAAGCCAAGGACAGAATTTTTCAATGTATCTGGAATTCGCCTGGCAAGCTAATGACTCACAGTCTTATTGACTTAGTATTTAAAGATGTTAGTCATTTGGTCATTAATGAGTAGATAGATAAATAGGTCTTTAATAAATCTACACCAGTATTTCAACACCCTAAGCCTTTAGATCATCTCTTGAAATATTCAAGAGTAGCTTCCATAGGGTCTCATGCTATAAATAAATTTCTGGGCCTTTTTAAACTGAAGTGTTTAGTTATATATTTAAAAGTGAAAAGGTAGTGATGATGAGTTGTGATGACTATGAAGGCAAAGCACGGTTAGGACCCTTGGTTGGAGACAGAACAGCAACTGAACAAAGAAACCTCAGTTGAAGTCAGAGGCTCAGGGTAGAGGTTTTCTAGGAACTTACCACCTATCTGCACTCTAACTTTTAATGTCCCATTTCTTCTAAGTTAATGCCCATATTTGCCAGCAGTTACTGTGTGAAAGTGGACATCCAATTATGCTAACATTCGATATTTTGCTGGTGAGATTCTCAGATTAGTTTTAGCTAATCACTGTCTATAGCTGTATGAAATAAAGGATTCTCTCAGGGCAGACATAAACTTTCATGTGATATAAGTGATATGTAAGCTGGGAATTTGTACTCCTGAAATCGTTATCTCCATTTTAGAGTATAATTAAGAGTGACAAGCCAATCTATATTAATTATTTTGTCAAAACTGTTTTAATGCATAAAATACATGGTCACCTAGAACTTTACCTCATATAAGTATTTGATTAAAAGTAGATACTCATCAAATTTAACATAGAGCTATAGCCACATGATACTGTGACCTGTCAGTAGTTTGTTACCAGAAATGAGATCATTAGCAACGTAAAATTTAATTAGAATTAATAATCAACTTCATAAGACTCAGATCCAATTTAGAAACCACATCCTCAAGATGCTGGGTTTGTCAGCTTCTTCAGGTGAAACAGAAATGTGTGTGTGTGTGTGTGTGTGTGTGTGTGTGTTTCTCAGATCGTATCAATATGCATATGTATACTACATGTCCAATTTTACAATCCAATATATACATTATATAGATATGTGTATATATATATCCAACTATATATATAAATAAATATATATATAAACATCCTATTGGTATGTGTATGCACGCATATGTACAAAAATTGTATATACCAATATGCATATCCTATTGATGTATGTATATACAGATAGGCATATATATGCATTTTCTAATCATGGCAACTGACAAATCAAAAATTCATAGGGCAATTATAAATTCTTACAAGACTGACACTAAAGTCTTCAGTCTCCGGGCCGTCTTGACCACATTTCACTCTCTTCATCTGAGGACTTCAATCTTTTCTCTTATGGTCTTCAATTGATTAGATGATGCCCATCCACGATATGAATAGTGATCTGCCTTTAAAATATCTACTGACTTAAATGTTAATTATATCTAAAATGTTTCTTGGCAGAAACATAATTTGATAAATGACAATTTTATAGTTGGGTACCACAGTCTAATCAATTTGACACATGTATTTAATTGTCAAAGTCCCCTTGTGAATATAATGTGAGCTTGATGTCACATATGGGAAGGTTCAGTTTGGCGCCGAATAAGAACTATTCAAATAATTGTTTCCCATTTAAAAGGTTCTAGGTTCTGTTAGAGTTCACTTGTGGGTATTTTCTTAAGCAGCATTTTTCTCACATTGTAAAATACATCACCACCCCTACATTACATATGAGAGCAAAAAACTACAGTAGGGAAGATATAGCAATTAATTAGAACATTCTCTTTGTCTGGTACTCAAAGCAGCATCCCTCATTCCTCTTGTGTGACTACAGTTCATTGATACTTATCTCCAATTGGCAGCCACCAGACTTGCCCAGTTATTTTACATGTTCTTGGCCTCTGCAATTGGTTTAGGATAGGTATATAATCCAGTTTAGGGAAAGAGACAGAAAATAATATTCTTTCTACTGGGCCTAGAAAATAGATGGTAGACTAGAAGATGCAGGAAGACATATTCATATCTAAAAGTGTGGGCATGCCTTAGAATGAATGCACAGAGGAAAATACATGCTGCCAGAGCACAAGAAGGAGCCAAATCTTTCATGGTCTCACAGTTATAGTATTGCCAATTCATTAAGCCATTAAACCAGTAACCTTTTGAAAAGTAGCTAGTAGTGAGCTAGACATGGTGGTGTTTACCTTTAGTCCCAGCACTCAGGCGGCAGAGGCTGGTGACCAAGTCCAGCCTGGTCTACAGAGAGAGATGCAGGATGACCAGGGCCTTGTCTAAAAAGAGCAAAGAAACAAACATGTAGTTGGTGGTGACTATGTCCTAAATAACATTTGCATCCAAGTCTCCTTTCACACCCCCTAGGGCCTTCCCTCTCTGGCTTGGCATGTCAAGGCAGAGCATTGTGGGGACTTAATAAAAGCTACGAAAGTTTTGGAGATATAAGAGGGATCTATCCACAGTCAGTCTAGGAGGATCAGAGAGTGGTGATCACACCTTTAATCCCAGCACAGGGAATATCCCGGGAGTGGTGACCTATGCCCTTAATCCAAACTGAGTTAGAGGTCATTTTAGTTTACAGAAGGAGTTCCAGGCTCCCAGGCAGGCAGTGGTGGGGCCACGCCTTAACTTACCAAGAGAGTATTTAAGGCGGGCATAGAAAGACAGAAGCTAGAGGAGGCTAAGAGAAGCCAGGCTGAGGAAGCTGGAAGACAGCTGGGTAAGGTCTGACTGTGGTGTTCATTCTCTCTAATATCTCTGACTTTCTCAGAGATCTATCTCCGAGTCTCATTTATTCGTGCAACAGAGGATTAGAAGTGGAAACAATAGCTTAGATGTAGAGCATTGTCAGTATTGAACGTATTTTATGGAAGGAACAAGGACTAAAGTCCAGTCTGTTTTTCATTATGGGCTGTCACGTGTAGACATTGTCACTGATAAAATATGCCTTTCTCAATAAAGCCTCACTTGTTGGCCTTAGTTCTTAGTGATTGCTCAAGTTACGTTTGCAGTTTAATAGCAACATACAAACACACACAAAAGCGCCCAACAAAGACCTGGATATGCATGTTCATTGAATACAAACAGAAGTGGTCACCCATCAATTCTTCTCAACTAAGTTAGAATCACCCTGCCAGTCTGTTTCAGATTCAAATTAGGTCAAATTCCTTTTCTTGTTTAGTTTTCATTTATTTTTCTGGCCCCCTGTGATTTCTTGTTTTATGTGGAGTCTATTTCTTAAATTCATGAATTGATTGGAACATGGATGTTGAAGATAAGGAGGATACTCAGCACAAACTAAAAGTTCTGACTGATCCCTATTATATAAGGACATCAAAGTTAGCTTTGATGTTATATGGAAATATGTGATATTACTAAAGGATTTGGTATCACAAAATAACTACTCTGATGCATTTGCTGAAAATAATTTTATTACATGGAAAAAAGTCCTGAAAACTGATATGACTCAGATGTAAAGATCTTAAGGCTAGCTCTACTGTATGCACCACCCATTTGACATTTATCACATCCTTTTTTTTTTTTTTAAAAAAAAAACATTAAAAAAGTCATCTCTATCAATGTATCCCCTGCATCCCTCCCAGCCAGCCCTCAGCCTTGCCCCTCCCCATCCACCCATCCCCTCCCAAAAGGGTGAGCCCCAAGGTGGGCCAGCCCAGCCAGCATATCCACTCCAGGCACATCCAATTCACTCATCCCTTTTATATTGTAATGAATGTTAAGAAGCCTGGTTAGAGAAAAAAGTGTCTGTTTATCTCCTCTTATTTAGCAGTCCTGTACAAGGGGGTATGTTGTTAGTGGCTGTTTGGTGAGAGTGCTTTGTAAGCACTAATATTTACAAAATATGAATTATCTCCCAGTTACTCCACAAGCTAAAGACCAAACCAGTACTTATCACCAGGGGGCTGAGATTACTGAGATATTAGGTGGGTTGGAAGAGTCAGCCTGCATTATACAATAGTCTTTAGCTGTGCTTCACTGCCCATTCTAAAGGGCAGCTTTGATGGACAGGCCTGGCCCATGTAACAAGAATCCGAGATGAGATAGTATTATCAAATCCTTTTCTTTTGAGAGCTGATGGATTCTTAAGAAGCAGAGGCCAAAGCAAACTTCATGAAGCTTGAAGACACTAAACCTTGATGAATTAAGGGCACTGCATGGATTTCACTGTGGTCTCAAACATGTCCCTGGCCAATGTGTGGAGAAGGAACAAGGCAGAGGCGAAGACTAGACAAGTATGAGAAAGCATCCTGTTTCCTGTGACTTGGCACTTGCTGATGTGTATGCCACCAGAGGACTGCGCAGTGCTCCTGACTTTTTCTTTAAAGAATGTTCTTTTAACTTAATAGACTGAGATTGTGCTTCTGGTTCTTGCTCACATCATGTCCTTGCCCTCTCCTGAAATGATCTCTGTGGATTTTAGTTATGTTTTGCCAAAGGATCTAAGTTCTGGGAACGTTAGTGGATACCTTAGCTTCTTTGCTATGACTGTAGAGTTCTGTCTAAGGAAATTTTTAGAATAAATAATAAAAGATATGTTGCTTCTCTTCTTGTGGTTGCAATTATTTCTTTTGCAATTATTATAACATACACAAAATTTTTAAGTAAAGATTCTCCCTGAAATCCTAACAAAATCTATAATCACATTTTTCACAATAAAAATTATAAATGTATGCGGGCACATGCACACATATACAAACAATATTTTTATCCAATGTTTCAGATATTCTGAGGCCAGGAAATCTTATGATAAAGCTGAGTAACTTCAGGTTAGTAATGTTATTAGAAACAATTATTACATTTTATCAGTGTATTAATAACAACATACTAGTAATTCACTATGAAAGCTTTCTATTTAGTTGAATTATAGCAGGATTCAATTTGTCAGTTAAAAGAACTCCAAACAAAAAGATGCTTTAAACTCTTTGCAGTGGTAATCCTGAACTTTTAACATATATGGTTTATTTGAAATGATATGATAGAATTCTATGCATGTACCAGATTTAAATCGCTTGCGTTTTCCTGGTTATGAAATGACTTCACCATATGTCTAGCCTAAAGAGTTGCTATATCAACCTTTCATATGGGAAAAAAAAATCTCCACTTATAAAGGAGAGGTTTTAAGTTTAATACTAAATAATTAAAAACCGTCCTCACACAGACATCTCAAATTAAGATTGTTTACATGCTCTTTAATTAGATGCAATTAAGAAGTGCTCTCAAAGCATTTATGCCCGGAGGGAGTCTTTGCTGAGTTGATGGAATGACTCTTAACATACAGGAAACTGCCTTTGCTATTTGTGGAAAGGTTTCCCTTTGGACGATATGATAAGGACACTGTGGGTTTTGTCACAGGAGGAAACAGATGCTGGAAGTTTTCTTCAGAGAAGAAAATAAGAACAAAGTTCTGATTGCCAGTCCTGGACAGCAAGGTAGTTCTGTCATGGTTGTTCTAATCTCCCTGCTTATCAGAGCAGCCATAAGGATTCCTAAGAATTCCTAATGCCCCTTTGTTTAAAGCCCTCCCCACTGAGATCACATTCTGAGGCAGGCTCAGCCTATTTCTGCAGAATCTCTCCTGCTTCTGGTCCAATCCTATCTGCTGCTTTTACCAATCTCCTGCTCTAATCTGGCGCTGGCTCTCTTGGGTCTTCTCTCTCTGCCCAGAATATACATTTAATACTTATAGCTTCTCTTACCTTGTTAAGGGTTTGATCATCTGCTCCTTGTAGTGGCTCCCTTTCTTGGTTAATAATGTTTGAAACTCTCAGCATCTTTTCAAGACCTCACTTATTTACCTTCTACATTTTGGCAGTAGTACTGATTATTATTTGATGTTTGTATATTTTTTTTTTTACTCAGTTGATTATGTCATTTTTCTGTTAGGATGTACATTGGAAGCTATCATGGGTCATTCCTGGGTGTCCTTATCTGCTCTCTCCCTAAAACCTTCAAGATGATCTAAGGAAGCTACTCAGCAGGCACTTTCTGAGTGTGTAGTTACTGAGTGAACAAATGAGTCTCAGTGGGATTGATATTGATTGAATCATTATATATTTTTCCTTTGCTAAATTTTAGTTTTTAATCTTTTATTTTTAGATACATTGATACTTAGTTTTGTCTGTGGTCTTAGTGAAAGAAAAAACATCCTGCTTTCAGCATGCACACCAGCAAACCTAAAAGCTGGTTCAGTTGCACAAATTTTTTAAAGGGAGAACTCCATAAACTTTGGAAACTTGCAAATTGTAAACTTGCAAATAAGCTTTCGTAATATGTCCTACTGCTTATCACAGTGTGGCTAAACATCATGGAGAGACCAGTCCTTATGAAGCATGAGTTTGAAATCATCAGGGCAAAATAGAAATGAAAACCATAGAGTTTGAAAACAATCTTGACAAAGACAATATGCTTTCGGTGAGTCTTTTTTTTTTATTTCTATATTTAGCCATAATCTTTAAAGCTCAAACTTGATGCAAATGAACTAAATACAAAGTTAAGTAAAAATTCATTACGTTTTTAGAAAGATGGTCATTGGGTTTGTTTAAGGAAGGGCAGAATGTGCTGTGACTTCTGGTCATAGGTGCTTTAATCAAGAGGGAAGGCTTTGCTTTCTGGTTAAGAACCATTTGGAGCTGGAGTAAGAGGCAAAATATGAGCAGGCTTTCAGAAACAGACCCTGAAAATGACATTTGGCTAGTTCTTTCTCTCAAGCACAGTATGCATGGAATGGTGGATGGAGTCCAAAGCACACAGAGCTCTCACTCTGAAGCACAGCATGTTGTGTCTAAAACAAGAGTCCAGAATACTAAGTGTGTATGCCTGGATTATATTCATAAAGGTTCTTCTGCTTATAACTGTCTATTCTCTTAAAACAAATTATTATAACTTAAGTTCTGGTAAGAATATCAAAGGCAGATTCCGTGCTCGTAGGAACATGAAACCAACCATGACTCATACTACCTGGTCACCATTTCTCCATCCAATGAGACTTCAGGTTGGGCCATCCTGCTTCTTTTTGAATAAAATATATTCACTGGGTGTCTTTTAGTGTGAGCAACTACACTTACTTAAAAGCTGGAAGTTTGTTATAGACCACTTAATAATAATCCTAGATGACTTTGTGGAATTTATTATAGAACTCAGTGAGAAGAGAGATTTGCTTAGTTTGATTTGGGTGACTGTGATTTATTTAATTTCTCTGTTCAATTCTGCACTCTGCGGATTTGTAAAGCTGCATCACAGTCATAATCTATGGGTGATTAGTCATATAAATGAGTTTATAGATCCTACAAGGACAAGTTTTATATTTGTCTTTTATGAGCAAATATTATCAAAATGACTAGCATATAATAGAGTCCAGATCAGTGGTCAAACTAGTGAAACATTAAATTAAAATCTTTCTTCCCCCATTTTGCAAAATGCAAATGACAAATGTTTAGATCTTATAAATAAAATAAATGTACTGATTTGTTAAAATTTCACCATTCATAATGAACAATAAGTATATGATGTCACAATTTTTTGACCAATGTGGCAGAAATAACTCATGTTTAGCTGTGTAATATTTAAACTTCTTGGAAAGTAGTAGTATTTTTATCTCAAAGTTGTTCCCCCAAACTTAAACTACGAAATCTGTTATTTGTAGGTAATTGTTGCCACTTTTTAAGTAAATAAATCTTCACTTGTATTTTTAATTTATGTAGTGTTACATATTTAAGTAGTACCTACACATTAAAACACCCATCTTTGACTTATTAATTTAGCTAGAAGCTTGTATTTAAAGTTATGTCTTCTATCTAGGGTGTTAATATGAATATAGTGTAGTACCTGATGTGGGTTGTTTTCATGACTTTCTTGTATAAGTCTGAGTTATGATTTGTGTATGAGATGCCTCATATAAGATCATGAGTCTCTCAACCCTAGCTATTAGTTGTGGATACTTGAGGTGGTGAGGCTTAACTGGAGGATGCTGATGTTTGGCTTGCTTTTGAAGGTAATACCAGGTCCCCAAAGTGTGTCCTTCTCTCCACTTCCAGGCCAGAGTAAGGTGACTAGTCCTCCATCACACTTTCCCACTTGCACTGTTTTGTGACTAAGTGTATATGGCAAAACAACTGTGGGCTGACCCCTCTGAAACCTGAGCCAATATAAATTCTTCTTCCCTTTAGGTTGCTCTGTTAAGTATTTGGCCACAGGTGTGCAAGGTAACAAACATACTCTAGTTTTCTGATTTCTATAGCACTGGCTTTAATTTTGAGGAACTTAACTTCCATGCCTCACAGAGAGTTTTTAGAATGCATGGGTGTAGTAGTGGGGTTTCTTGGTCTGGGGTGGCCAGAGATCCAGACCCTCAGCCCTGCAGCCCCAGACCCCTTAGCCGCCCACAGCTGCCCAGGCCCCAAAAATGATTAAGACACTTATATTAAGTTCATGCTGTTTGGCCTATGGCTTAGGCACATTGCTAGCTAGGTCTTACATCTTAAACCAACCCATTTCCATTAATCTGTCTGCCACATGGCCCGTGGCTCACCTGTGTTCCTTACATGTTGCTTCTTTGGACTTCTGGCACAGTCTGCCTCTGACTCTGCCCTTCTCCTACCTATGCTGAGACTTCTTCTCCTACTTTTTCTATGGTGCCTGTCATGGGCCAAAACAGCTCCTTTATTTGAAGATTGATATTCACAGCATACAGAAAGACATTCCCACATCACATGGGAGCCTGTATTTTGTTATTTGGTTATGCTATATGTGCTTGTCTACTGCTCATAATTTTGACTAACATAATAATATCTCAAGAACAGAATAAATTTTATTAAGCTTACAAAGGAAAAACAAAAGTCACCATAATCATATATGTGGATACATATAAAAGTTTAGTCAATTTTTCATTTGTGTGAAATGAATTTAGTGTGAGAACACAGTGAGGATTAGATATTTGAGTGGTACTTCATTAATAATTTATTTTATAGATGAAAATTTTACTATTATATGTATATTAAGGACACTAAAGTTCATGCTGTTCTAAAATTAATTTCATGCAGTTTTAAATTTCTTTACCAGGAATCAGGCAAGGTTTCCAGTGGAGGGACTGGGACACCAACCCAGCCCCAAATCTTCAACCTACAATTTGTCCTGCCCACAAGATGTGCTGGGGTAAAGGTGACAGGATGTGGAGGTGGTCAACTAATGACTGGTCCAACTTGACACCCATGCCATGAAAGAGAAGCCATCTGACATTGCCTAGAGGGCCAAGAGTCAGAGGCTGAATAGCCCAGAGACCTAGGAAAGACCCAAACACTTCCAGCAAAAACCTAAAAAGTCAACGAAATAATTCCTACTGATACTGTGGTATACTTGTAGATGCTATACCTGTAGACTGGAGCCTAGTATGATCACCATTAGAGAAGTTTCACCCACAACTGATGGAAACAGATGTAGAGACCCACAACCAACAGCAAAACATTAGACAGAACTCAGGGAATCCTGCTGAGGAGAGGGAGGAAGGATTGTAGAAGCCTCAGGGTTCAAGGACATCACAAGCAAACCCACAGAATCAACTAACCAGGACTCACAGAGACTGCATCCACAACTAGGAAGCCTGTATGGGTCTAACCCAGGTCCTCTGCATATATGTTATGGTTGTGAAATTTGGTGTTTTGGGGGGACATCTGACAATAAGATCAGGGGCTGTCTTGACTCTTTTGCATGCTTTGGGATCCTTTTCCTCCAACTGGATTGCTTTGTTCAGCCGTAATGTGAAGGGATGTTCCTAGTCTTATTGTAACATGATATACCATGTTTGTTGATATCCCTTGGAGGCCTGCCCTTTTCTGAAGAGAAGTGAATTTGGGAGAAAACGGAGGTTGTGGTGAAGAATGGTAGGAGAGGAGGGAAGGTAAACTGTGGTGTGGATGTAATTTATGAGAGAAGAATAAATAAAAATTTTCTTTACCAATAAATCCTTACATAGTATTTCTTGGTAACTTAGATAAAGCTGAGAATATAGGGCATCAAGAATGCCAGTAAGAGGGTGGTGTATTCTAAAGTGAGAGGGATCACCATATTTGATTCTAGAGACATAGTTTGTGGACTGTAATTACATGGACATCTTTGAAGGGATGAAGTCTAAGCATTGGCCTTTATAAAGGATTCTCTGTCCTAAAGGGATCATCAAGCAGTTCTTTTAGAACAGTTTATGCTGTAAGTAAACAGTTTGTAAGTTCAAGGAAAAGCCTAATTTGATAGTTTAGTTACAGTGATAGAATTAAGCTATCAATTAATAGTATTGAGCACTGCACAAACACCACAAGAACTCCCTTTTCTGCCACTTCACTCCCAACATGACTCTGTCATAAAAGCGGAAAGCACACACCCTGGAGAGGTTTTCCTCAAATATTAACTTTGTAAGGGTGTGTGCTCTGACATTGCCAGATGTACAGCTCACACTTGTGAGAATGCTGCTCTTCAGTTACGATGAAATACTTTACAAAATCCCCAGGAGTTCCCCTGTCGAGTTGACCACTAATATTGTAGAATTTTGATACATCATTTTGATTGTAAAGAATACAATAGGCTTAATAGTGACTTGCAGCAGTTTCTAGAAAATTCTTTGCCATTTTCAAACAAACTTTTTAAAAATTAGATTGTGATTGTACGCTATAAATAGACCTGTCAGAAAGTGAAACTTACGATTTGATCTCCACTGTGATTACTAAAGACGGATGAAAACAGGTAAAAAGTCTGGAGGCAGGTGTTTCTGAAGAAGTTATTTTGGAAAGATAGGAATCATTTGCCAGGTGATTTAAAAAGTAGCCGTCAAAGGTGCAGGCCTGGGTAACATGCAACATATGGTTACACAATCATTCTCGTTTAATTTATGGTGTATAGGGAACTCATTAGTAACATTTAGCAGAAATACTCCCTATGAGGCTATATATGATCATAAGAAAAGGAAACACACATAATTTGAAAGTAAACGCACAGAAAAAAATATTTTTGTTCTCCCATAGTGAATGAAACGAAACTCACGAGGGCCTTTTAACCACAATGTGGAAAAATGACAAGGGTCATTCATGGCTCAATGTGTTGTACAATGTAACTTGTCAACTCTGCATGAACTAGGGTTATCTAGGAGCCTCTGAGGATCCCTATGGGGACTGTTTTGATTATGTTAATTCATGTAGGAAGACTGTCTGTAGGGCTTCGCCTTATTGTATTTGGATCCTAGATTACATAGATGGAGGAAGGAAACTGAGCAGTTCAATGGCACTTACTCTTCTCTGCTTTTTGGAATTAGTGGGTTATGATGTGAACCACAACTTCCAACTCATGCTGCCTTGACTCCTTGCCATAATGTACTTTGAACTATGAGCCAGATACAATACCCTTTCCAATAAGTTTTTTTTATTTTTATTTTATTTTAATTTTTATCACAGCAACAGGAAAAGTGTGGAGGCACTCATACTTTATTCCCTGAAAAATAAGGCTAAGGAACATGGATTGGTTGGAGCCTCTTGAGCAGAAGGGAATAAAGCAGGGAGAGAGGGTCTTTTTCCCCTTTGATAGACACATGGATGCTCTTGCCTTATTACTCTCAGTAAAAATACAGAGGGTAGCATGTTAAGAGCAATGAACCCAAGATTTTTTTTCGGAAATTAACCACTGTATTTTTTTTAAACAAGTAAATGGCCTCTGCTTCATGCTAAAAGAATGATGTAAATAAAATTAGTTTGTTAATACCTCTCAATGCAATTTTTAGAAATATCAAAGTATTTTTAAATGTGCACTTTAAGCATATTTAAAGCCATCACATCTGCAATTGTTTCTCATTGCAGTGAAAAGAGCTGGCAGCTGGGTCTCTATCAGAGACTCAGCTGTCTTTTCTTTTCTCCAAGTGTAGAACCAAAGATAGGGATTACTTTTATAAATATGTAATTATGTTTTTTTTCAGATTCTGATTAATAATTCATCTTCAACTCCTATAGCATTATGTTTGGAATGTTAAACAACCAAGCCAGTCAAATTTTGATATTTAGGAAGATTAAGGGGAATATTGTGCATACATTTTAGTTTCCATAGCTACCTCAGGATATTAGTAGAGTATAATATGAGACAGATTGGTTTCTCTGACAGAAGCCATGCACCCTTATGTTTCACTCAGGCAAGGTTGTGGCTACCTGTGGGTCTGGTAGTTGCATGGACTACATGGCGTGGCTGTGAATCAATGAAGCAATGCTTGCTTTTAGCAGAAAGTAGATCAGGGTACGGTGTGTTTCTGCTTCTGCCTATTTTAATACAAAATCTGGTCTTGTAAAAAAAAAAAAGCTCAGTAGTCTAACAGCAGTAAAAGTTCAAATGTGTATGTTGTTAGAAAGTGATTGTGACTCTTATATAAATGTTAAGGAGAAGTTTATTCTAACCTGTTGTAATAGGAGAGGCATCAGGTTTAATTCTGCTGACAGAAAAGCCATGTAAATGGAAAGGCTGAGAGGGCTGGTGCATAGAAAATGACCAAGAAAAGATGGTAGTTCTGAGCATTCTTGAAAAAGGTAGTGTATTGATAATTTTCTGTTTGTGTGACAAAATACTGTGACTTAGAACAGCTTACAAACCATCTATTTTGGCCTCTGATTCCAGATGGACAGTCTACATAGTGGGGGAGACGTGGCAACAGGCAGCCTGAACACAAATTGTGGAGACTGTATTTTCAAATGCAAATGTGGGTCAAGAAGAGTGAGATGCATGTGCGAGGGAAGCCATGATCTCTCCAAGCCCAGTTCTGGTCTATATCTCTTCCAGCATTGCTGTAACTCCTACATATTCAATAACATCCCCCAAACTCCACCAACAACCTCTGACTAAAAGCTCACATACCTGAGCTCATTGAGGACATCAGATACGTTTCTCATTCAAACCACTGAACTTGGCAAATAAGAGTCTTGTTAAACGTGGGTCAGTAATTTGGATATTGGGAGTGTAATGTAATAGGAGAGACATCAGGTCTCTTTAGCTCACATTTCTGCAGCATCAAGGACACAGCAATGACATATCTAGTGTCTGTGAATACCTGAGGGCAGTTGCATTGCTAAAATGAGTGCATGCCTGAGAAGGAACAACCAGGAGAGGAAACAGGAAGCCCAAAGTAGGAGGATCTTTTCTGTAATAACTTCCCCATGTCACAACTAACTCGACTGAGTCCCTTCAAATCTGCCTTAGTTCCTTCCTAAACTACACCCCAATAACTGAAGTAACTCCATTGAGTTTCACCTCATTTCTCCCATTATACTCTGAAGAGAAAGCTTTTTAACACATGAGCCAGGAGAGATAACTTATAAGTTCCAAACCATGTCAGGGACGAACATCGAGTCCTAATTGAGAAGAAAAACTCACAGCAGCCCTTACTAAAGTGGGTCAAAAAAAAAAAAAAAAAAAAACCCAACAAAAAAAAACCTTTGTCACTTTATCAGTGAGTGTGTGTGTGTGTGTGTGTGTGTGTGTGTGTGTGTGTGTGTGTGTGTGTGTGTGTATAATTAGTAGAAATACTCTCAGCTATATAATTTCTGTAATACAGGGCTATAGTCAAAAGTTTCTGACCCATCTTAGCCCAAGGTCTGCACCTGAAGACCTAGTCTCGCAGCTCCTTAGTTCCAAATAGTCACACAAAGACTTTTATTCCAACCTAATTCTTGCTTGGCTCAAGCTTATTACTTGCTAAGTCTTATACGTTAAGTTGAACCACATTTCTGTGTATATTTATCCACATGACTTGGTACCCTTTTGCTCAGTACAACATTCTCTTCTCTTCTCTGCATCTGGCTGCCTCTCCAGCTTTGCTCTTTCACTCCCCAGAGATTTCCTACTCTTGCTGCCTGCCTCTACTTCCTGTCTAGCTACTTGGTCAATCATCATTTTACTAAACCAATACTTATAGTACAAAAGCATAGACCCACAGCACAGGGCAAGAAAAAATAAGCAATCCTTCTAAAATATTGACAATAACTGGAAGATACCAACAAAAGAAAAATAGACTGCTAAGTCCAGCCTATGGCCTGTGCGGATGCCCAGCTGCTTTCCCACAAAGCTGTTCCAGAGAAGCAGCAATGGAAATCACAAGGATCAACAAATTCAAAGCAATATACATTATTATAGTGAAGTTATAACAATAAAGAGTACTAGGGAGTTGCTAATAGCTGGGATTATCGGAAGAAAAAAGTCAAAGAAACATAAGCAGGGAGACCTGTTATACACACAGAAACCTCAAAGAGGCTCCTGATTGATTTCTATGCATATAGTGCACTAATCTTTATTAGGATCCAGTTTTATATCAGAATATTTTTGTTGATCTTGTTATATTTTAAGAATACAGAAAGTTCGGCAAATCTCTTATACCACTCACTTGAAATCTATTAGCCTTGTGCAGCTTTTCTTCTATGCCAAACAAAATGCTATATTTTAGCCCAGGTTAACATGGGTATAGACATTCAGATAATACTAGCTATTGTAAAAGATAAGCCCTTCAATGTTGAATATAGTAAAACTTTTAAGGTGATCATAAGATTTTCACTTGTATCAACACTAGATGGAAATATCATTTATGTGTTTCTTTAAAAAAGGGTTTTATTTATTTAATATATGTGTGTACCTGCATGTTTGTTTGTACACCAGATGCATGCAGGCATCAGCAGAACCAGAAGGGGATATCAGATCCCTTAGAACTAGAATTAAAGAAGCTTGCGAACTGAACTGACTGATGTGGTTGCTGCCAATCCAATCCAGGTTTTCTGAAAGAGAAGCAATTCTCTTCACTGCTGGGCCACACTTCTAGCGCATTATCTATTTCTTTCTAAACTTAAGGATTTCTTTCAAGACTTAAGGATAAGCAAGAAATAAAAAGCATCCTGAATATTTTCAAAGTGTCATGTTGACACACACTCTTCTAGAATCCACAATCACATGCAAAGCAAAGTATACTTGTTCCACTCAGATTTTGCAATCTTTGCATTTATTCTTCTATCATCCAAAAATGATTATTTTAATAATCTAATAGATCTCTGGAATTTTTGTGTGCAAATGGGATAAACATCTTATAAAAGAATATGTGGAGGCAATGATATACTTGAGAACCTAGGCTCTTTCTGTCGGCGGCTTGAGGCAATGCATTCATCTGTTCATTCAGGAAGTATGCACACACTTATTATCTTGTGGTGCTAAAACTCTGCCAGACATCAGTAAGTGCAGAAATTAATGATTGTCCATGTCGATTTTTTTGATGAATTGAATGATGTTTATTTTTTTCACCCCCAAGTATTCATAAACAATATTTTTATAAAATACCATATTCTGTAATAATTTATTGTTGGTCTAGAAATTATAAGGCATCAGTAAAATGCGTACATGAAACAAGTGTCTGTTTGCTTTTGGTTTTTCTTCCTTTAATTTTAAAGCATCATGATATAATTCCCCTTATTTCCTTTAATTAAAAAAAAATGTACTTACAGCAAGCATTCTCTGATGACATGTTAATTGCACCCCGTGGATCCTCTCCCCTGTTGTTCTGAGTTGAAGAGACTGATACATTTTCCTGATGGCTGCCCTTTGAGAGGCACAGGAGCAGAGCTGAGGGCAGTCATTCATTCCAGGCCAGGCCAGATACCTTCAAGTGCTGCTCTCTTAGCTGCA
Source organism: Phyllotis vaccarum (assembly GCA_033318265.1). Taxonomy (NCBI): domain Eukaryota; kingdom Metazoa; phylum Chordata; class Mammalia; order Rodentia; family Cricetidae; genus Phyllotis; species Phyllotis vaccarum. The sequence goes on from JARWLC010000007.1 coordinate 17,879,012, forward strand.
TACTGGGGATTGACTGCCTCTGGTTCTTTTTATATTTATATACCAGCATGTCAGAAAAAATACCAATATTCTAAAGGTTGAGAGACTGATGCCATTTATGAAAACTTCCCTCGCACCTACAATACAGGTAAATTGGAGAAAGATCCCTAAACAGGATACACTACCATGGTGCCCTCCAAGCTCAGTCCAGCAGTGCAAAGATATGTCGTGGTACCTAGAGACAGGAGAGGCTGACATAACTGGAGTTTATCACAGGATTGGTCATAACTCACATATTCCTGCTATGGGATAGCATCTTGTCATGGGTAAGTTTTTAATGATGTAAATGGGATTTACTCCTCCAGGGATTATGAGAATAGATCACATTAAGGATTTCTGCTCAAAGCAGTTAAAAACTGTGGACAAATGAGTAGGTAGCTGTGTCCCCTGTGAGAAGCCCAAAAAGATTGCTTTAGGAAGTGCTAGTTATTAGGGAAATTCTCAAGTCAGGAGTCTCTGAGATGAGAGGACTCTTAAAATCTAGAGCAGCTCTAGGCTTCAGGCTGAATTCCATGTGGTACTTTTGACAGGCACTCGGGACCTCCTTGATGGCATTCTTCTGATGGCGGTTTTATATGCTGTCAGTGACCATTGTGACCATGTGGGTCTGCAGAAGGGTAATGCGTTTTAATTGCTCTTTGGAGGGAGGATGCTTAGGGCATGAGGGAAAGGAGGCATTTTATGAAGAAGAATTGAGCTGATGGGCTGAAAGCAAAGTAGATACCCATACAGGGTGGGGTAGAACTCACAACACAATAGTGTAATGACTCCCCCACATGTATTAACTGAAACATTGAGGGATGGCAATAGGTTTCCTTTCTTTCTGTGTTCTCCTTTATCGGTGCATGCCAAGAATTTCTCTCTGGTAATATTAGGTGAAGATTAGATTTGGTTGTTTTTAAGATCAACTTGTCACAAACTAGAGACAAACATGAAGGGTATACTGCTCCTATCAGATTGGTCTGAGGGCATGCCCGTGGGACATTTTCTTGATTAATAACTGATGCGGGCTGGGGTGGGGGGCAGCCCATGGAAGACAGTGCCATACCTGGACAAATAGTCCTAAGTTGTACAAAGCAAGCAAACTGGACAAGCCAATAAGTAGCATTTCTCCATAGCCTCTTCTTGAGTTCTTACATTCAGGTTCTTGCCTCGGGTTCTTGTCCTGGTTTTCTCCCCTTCAGGATGAACTTTAAATTGTAAGATGATGGAATAACACTCATTTTGCTCCCCATGTTGCTTCTGGTTATGGTGTTTATTACAGTAACGGGGGGGGGGGGATGACTACAGGTATCCACCCTTGCTGATGTCTAGGATGTAACATCTGAGAGAAGACTACCAATTCTAGAAAGAATTTCCTTGTGCAGCCAGCACCCTCCCAGCCTCAATCTGTGTGAAGGAATGGGCAAACAAATCTGATGTCTCAGTTGAATTCCTGGAAAGTTTCTGTCTTTAGCTACAGAACAAATCATGACCATTAAGGTACAGAATGAATTTAGCACATGATCTTGTCCACAGCATTTGCGCAGCCGTGTAACAGCTCTGGCGGAGCAGTGGCTGGGCTGTGAGCAAGGCCTTCTTTGCCAGATTCCTGCACCAATTTCCTTGTTGGATGACAAGGTAATTCTAAGCCGCCTTGTGCTTTAGTTTGTAAAATCCCAGGGACAAGGTCACTCACTTTTTGTTCTTGTCTTTTGTTTCTCTGATTGGTGTTGCAAGCTCTGGGAATTTAAATTTGTTTATTCATGTTTCCATCTCCATTTATGTGGCTCAAACTTTAACTAGGATTTAGGAAAACAAGGCATATTTTTGGGGCATCACTCCCCTCAAGACACCCCTATCTTGAGAGACCAACCAACGAGGCTGAAGTATAGATGGAAACCTGGGGTGTTTTTTTACAAACTCTAAATGTGTCTGTCTCTCAATGCCTAAGATGGGAAATTGTCTGAATATCAAGCAAAATAACCACTGGTTCAGCATTTCAAATCCCACTTTAACAGAAGTGAGAATTTGCTACTCATTTTATCTATATGGAAACATTCATATTCACTAAAAATTAAATTAAAATGCGTATATCAACATATAATCAAAATTTGCTGTTTATTTAGTCTTGCTTTAAATACATTTGGCTCTTTCAGCTTTGACAACATCTTTAGTTTCTAGACTTAGTTTTAACATCGTAATTTTGTCAATTTTTGAAAGACTTCATACATTAGATATTTCTGGAGGGCAATTCTGAGGTAGTAGCTAAGTTCCCTTCAATATAAGACTCCATGGTTGTACGCTGCCAGATCATGTAGAGATAAAGTTGCAACACGCTGATCAGGGACCAAGTAAGAATACTACCCAAAAGGCACCTGTTACTGTGTGGTAAACATTTCTTTAGATTTAACAAGCATAAATTTTTATGAGGACAAAGAAATAATATCTAAAATACAAGTTTAAGCTTGTTTGAGTACTTCTCAGCTTCATGAAAATTTAATTAAGTCCTCTTCATGATCATCTTAATCAATAGAGATGGAGAAATCTCATGTTTTGAATCAATGTTCAAAAGAGTTGCTATAACGTGAATGATATGAAAGTCATATGTTGTTTATTGCTACAGCTTCATTTTACATCTCTTGGTTACACACACACACACACATATTTGAAACTGTGTGCATACTTATATGCAAACTTATATAATTGTGATAAAGAACATCTCCAATAATTTTCTAAAAAAGCTTATATTTTGACATTTAGTTTTCTTTCATTTTATAACCTGAATAACTTGCCCTTGAATTGAATATGGCTATATGTGCATCTCATATTTACTATGAAACATAATAAAATAAACACAGAAAACTCAATTTAAAAATAGCAATTTCTGTTGGAAAGGGAAATTTCCCTAATGAGGGTGAGGACTATATTTATTTGTGGGTATGAGGGCAAATATTTAAAGTGTAGTTATGAATTATGCCAATTTAGTAAGGTGAATATTGTAGATTCATCTCCAAGGTCCATGACTTTATTAGCCCTTGATTGTTGCATAGGTTTCCAGTACCAGACATGAATTCACTGTTGTTGAGCAGGTCTTAAATCCAATTAGAGAGCTCTTGGTTTGCATGAAGGTATGTGTGCCCATGATGTGCTGTAGTAGGAGGTTTCTGGCCCACACTCAAGGTTTAGGCCTACAGACCCACAGACCTGCAGAGACACAAATGCTTACAATAGTTTTAGGCTGATCGGCATAAGGCCCAGGCATACAACTTGCTAACTCTCTACCCTTCATCTAACCCATGACTCTTATCCTGTTCAGCCATGCGGCTGGGTACCTTTTCTTAGAGCAGCATAGTTGTCCTCTGCTTCTTTGGGCTTTACTCTGGCGTTCTGCTCTGTGCTTCCTGTTCTCAGAGTTTTCAGTCTGGTAGCCCCGCCCACACTTCCTGCCTGCCTTTGGCCCATCAGCGCTTTTTATTAAACCAGTGGGTGGGACAATTATTTACCATAAAACAACACAATACCCCTACAATGTGGGAATATTTTTCTCTATGCTGTGAATATCAATCTTTAAATAAAGGAGCTGTTTTGGCTCTTAGTGAACACTGTAGCCAGAGACAGCATAGGTAGGAGAAGGAGGGAGGAGTCAGAGACAGATTGAGACAGACACCCAAAGAAGAAACATTTAAGGAACACAGGTGAGCCATGGGCCATGTTGCAGGACAGATTAATAAAAATGGGTTGAGATAAGATGAAGGAACTAGCTAACAATGTGCCTGAGCCATAGGCCAAACAGCACGAAGTTAATATGAGTGTCTGAGTCATTTGGGGGGGTCTAAGCAGCAGCAGGTGGCTAAGAGGTCTGGGACTGCAGGTCTGTGGGTCTGGACCTCTGGCAAGACAGGGTTTGAAACCCCATTGTAACATGCCCATACTGTACCTTCAGGTGCTGATTATTGTTTTATTCATAAGTGTCAATTACAGAAAACTGCAACCAATCAAAAAGCAGAGTTGTAGAGTCCAGGGCCAATAAATGCATTTAAAATACAACCCCTACAGCCTCAGGGATCATTGCAGAAGGGGGGTAGGGCAAAAGCTCATAAGATCAGGGTATATGCTATGAATTTGTGTCTTTTAGCCACATTGGAAGCTCCAGCTATAATGTGATACCAACATGGCTACCTAAACAGTATCTGAACACATGCAGCAACAGGCATTCTAAAGTAGACAAGAGAAAGAGAAGGAGGCCTTAACCTTACACAAAGAACTACAGGCTACATATTAAGAATGCCAAGAGCTGGAGTCAAGTTATATGCCTGGACCTTAGGCCGATCAGCCTAAAACTATTGTAAGCATCTGTGTTTCTCTGTGGGACTGTGGGTCTACGGATCTAAACCTTGAGGCTAGGTCCGAAAGTCTGGGCCAGAAACCTTCTTCTATGATAGATAGATAGATAGATAGATAGATAGATAGATAGATAGATAGATAGATAGGAATGGAGATGAGAGAGAGAGAATTGAATTGTTTATTACCACAAAATAAGAAAAATATAACCATAATAATAATAGCAACTGCAGGTTATTTATATTTTTTTCCTCAAGACAGGAAGGTCATTTTTATTCATAGACTACAACAGAGTCTCTGTATGCATGCGCAAGTATATATGTGTATTTATATCTACTATGTATGGTGCATATTCATGAGTGTATACATATGTAAAGTAAATGCATGTATATGCATACTATATGCTATAAATACCTTATGTAGCTACATATGTACATGTAGAAAGAGTGAGTGTGATCAGGAAAAAAATAAAAGGAGAAGATAGCATATTAAACATAACACCTTTGTTTAAGAAGAATTCCTTATTATATTTATTTTTATGGTGAATTTTCTTGCTATTTTATTTTGAAAACAATCACAGCAAACATACTTTAAAATAAATTTTATGTACAATAGTTTGAAGCTTACTAGCATTTTCACATTTTATTGAAGATAGATTTCTCACATAATATATTGCTGCTCCCTCCCTCTTCTCCTCCCAGATCCTCCCCACCTCCCCTCCCATCCAGATCCACTCTCTTTCTGTCTCTCCTTAGAAAAGAAGAAGGTGTCTAAGAGATAATAATAGTCATAATAAAACATGACAAAATGTAATATAATAGGATAAAACAAAAAACATCAAATCAAAGTTGGGTAATATAAACCAACAAAAGAAAAAGAACCAAAGAAAAGGTACACACACAAAAAACCAGAGACGCACTCATTCAGATACTCAGGAATCCCATACACACTACACTAGACACCGTAATGGACACAGAGAGGACCTGGTGCAGAACTATGGAGGCCCTGTGCATGCTGACCCAGTCTCTCTGAGTTCATATGGGTTTTCTTTATTTACAGGGCCTTGTTGTCCCAGGGTCCTGCATTTCATCTGGCTCCTACGCTGTTTCTGCCCCTTCTTCTGTGTGTGGGATTCCCTGAGCTCTGAAGAGAGGGATTTGATGAAGATATTGCATTAAGACTGAGTGTTCCAAGCCCTCTCTCTTTGAGCCTAATACTTGGTGGTGGATCTCTGTATTTGTTCCAGTCTGTTACAGGAGGAATCTTCTCTGATGATGACTTAACAGGGAGGGCACTGACCTATGTATATAGCAGAATATCATGAGGAGCAAATTCATCACTACTTTATTGTCATTCTTAAGAGAAGTAGTGGACAGCTTAGGTCCCTGGACTATCTGGTCACCAGTTCTAGGTCACCCAAATCAGTGTCAGGTATAGGTTTCTTTCTCATGAGCCTTGTGTCAGTCCCTTATATCCCCAATCTCTCCTGGACTTTTTATCATGAAAGAGTGTTGGATTATGTCAAAGGCTGTAGGAGAAAATCTTAAAAACAGTAAAGAAATATAAAAGAAGTGGGAAGAAGATTTAAAATACATTTTAGAAACCATGGGAGGGTCTTCAAGGCAAAAATCATGTTGCTACAAGGGGAATATCTTTTTCTACCTAGGTAATGAGTAAAATAATAAAGAAAAAAATAGCGATCACAGTAAAGTGATCACTAAAATAGCTGACCTAGTGATCACTTTACTGAGAGACACATGAGTTACAAATGGGTCACTCACAGGGTCTCAGAGGAGGGCAGTTGCTGATGTGATGACAGCCAGTTTTACTTCGTTAACCAATTGAGTTCCATAATAGACAGGAGTTTCCTGCAAGAAAGCAGAAAATACACCTTTCTGTGGGCATTTTCACTCCAAGAATAAATAGCTCAATTTTCCTCCCAGATTTATGAGGCAGATATGTATCACCAGTTCCTGAGGGATGTACCAAAGAAAGGGGATGGTTGAGGTCCCAGAGTTTTATTATGGAAGTTGTCTTCAGAAAAAGGCACCAAGAATTTGAAAAGAGGTGATTTTTTTTATCAGTTTTGCAGTATTATTATTACTAAATATATTGTCTTGGCAAGAATTAGGAAGTGGTAATGAGGTTGGGAGGCTATAGCTAATATACATTAAGCCCATTTCTATACAGTGGAATTAGATAACACAAAGTTTAGATTACAATATAAGAGAAATAATGATTGAAGACTTGGCAAAAGTTTAATATGAATTGCTTGTCACTCCTAAAGAAGGAAAAATAAAAAAAAAAACAATAATAATGGTATTAGTACTATGGTTTCTGCCTCAGCTCCAAAGAACATTTTTAGGTCTGAAACAAAGGGAAGCCAACATTACATAATGAAAGATTGAGGGTGATAGAGAGATGGAAGGGTTGAAATATCAACAGCTAGAAGAAATTGAAAGGTAATAAGATCATAGACACTTCCACATCAGGTTCCTGTTCTCTCTAAAGTGGATTTGAGATTTCACACAAACAAAACCTTTTGCTGGCCCAATAACTTTTGACAAATCCCAGCTTGTTTTCTATCTATGAAATGCATATTCTACAAGGAAGATGGCTTTTAGACACAATAATACATTGACCTTTCAATATTTTTTGCCTTTTCCTATGAATATATTTTCCTGATGAAAGCTCTTATCTTCTTAAAAGTAGCTTGTGAGTGATGTACTTGTATGTAATAAGGGCTTCTTCATTTTGCAATCTTATAAGGGTGAATATCTATTTTGTGCATACAGAACACACGGACATCAAACCTCAGGCTATTCTGCTGTTGATCCTGTTCTGATGGAATCTTCTGCAATTTGCTGGGCTTCCAATTTTTGTTTCCAGTCTAACCAGTAAACTGTTGCAGCAGCGTTAATGCATCACAGACCATCTACTCAGCACATAGCTGAGGTCATTGAGCATCACTGGCCGTGTTTAGACACAGTCATTCAGACAAGTTAAAGCACGGTATCAACAAGTTAAGATGTAACTCTTCTTGTTAAAATTAAAAGTGGAAAAAAAATCTTGCCTTTACATCCTTTCTTGGTTAGGTGAGATATTTCCTTCAATAACTGCATCTTCTGCTACAAGACTACTTCTGAATCTCTGTAAATGCACAAGAGAGCTGAAAAGGAATGCTATGTATGGAGGGACAGAGATTTGGAGTCAGAAAGACGTATAGTCCCTTCTGAACAGACTGCAAGCTCTTTAAATAACTATACCCAAGGGTTTCTTCCATTTGTTGTGGAAAACACATACAGGTAATCCTGTTTCCATTGTATCTCAATTCTATTCTTTCTCACAAAAGCCATATCAATTTTTTTTTAAATAAGCTCTGGTATTTTCACAAAGAAATGTATCCTTTGGTTTGGATCATAAAAGACTTTTCTTGGTGTGTAGAGAAAGATACATTTACCAAGGTGTTTTATTACCCCACAGTTGGAATTAATAACTCCCTTCTTTATAGTTCCTTAGCACGTTGTAAGTGCCTCTATTATAGCACTTACTATCACCTGCCTACTTTCAGGGTTGTTAATGTATGCCTTTAGATTAGGAGCCCCTGAAGGGTAAGGACTATACCTTCCCCAATTTATATCGTCCCCAAGGCTCTATGCAGTGACTTGCATTTAGTTTGTGCTAAATAAATACTTATTAAATTGACTGAGTAGGAGGTATATTCTCACAGATAGACTGCTACTCTTTGAAAAGCCTGTTTTGTTTTTAATCTTGGCTGGTAGTTAAGTTTGCAAAATTCAAACAAGCTGAAATATTATGGGAAAATTTTGTAGAGAAATGCTCCCTTAGAGAGGCTTCTTTGCTGTTGCAATTTAATGTATGCTGACATATTATTTATGTGTATTATGGCATTAAGACAGGTTTTAAAGTCAGGTAACATTGAAATAAGATTTGTTTTTGTCCCCTTCTGGTACTAGCTCCACCTAACTGACTTATCTAACTTTTGTGATCCACAGTTCTACTTATTATAAATATAACCTGGGAACTATAGAATCTTTCAGAGAGTTCTAGTAAGGCTCAAGTTCTATATTTATACAAAGCAGTTAGCATATTCTGGGAGCTAAATTAGCAGATTCATACTTCCTTCTCTTTTCCTCTTCTTCCTTCCATCTAACATTTGCTGGTGAAGTTTGGGTTTTGAGTCCATTGCATGCTATTGTTAACACTGCCCTGAGTACTGGGACACAGACATGATCCCAATACTTCCTAAAACATTTGCAGCTGAACATAAAACGCTAAATTAAAAAAAATCATAATGCTGTCTTATATCATCATGGCTAATATATTTTTGCGTAACACATAATAGAAAGGAAGAAAATTTACTTTGTCCTAGAGTGTCAAAGGGGCTTAATGAAAGACACATGAGTGATGTTAATTTGGCAGAGAGAAGTGAGAGGGACATTCTGCTTGCAGGAAAACATGTGGGCCAAATTTTTAAAAAAATCACAAAGCATAATAAATTTGTTCCATGTACTATTGGCTAGATTATAAAGATGGAGAAGAGTCTGAGTCCCATGAAGGCATTTCTGTTGTGTTAAAACAAAACCAAACAAAAACAAAACACATGTGTTAAGAGTAAAGGTCAGACAAGAATTCACATTTCTCCTTCTAGGATTTATTAGTTCCTCCCTCTCCCCAGCAGGGACTACTGAAGTATTTTCAGAAAAATCTTGGGGTTTCAGTAACCCAGTCTGAACACCACTGCTATAAATGATGAGCTGTAGACTGGAAGGAGGTGGAGATCAAGCAGGGTAGAGAATGAGATGGGATTAGAAACAGCAGTGTTTTTCGCCAAGGGTTTGAGTCTGACTCTGAAAATGTCTGCTCTTCATATCAGGGATCCCATGTGAGCTACTATGTGGTCTTTTGAGTCCAATATCTTTGAAGATAAAGCTGGATTTTGTTACACAGAGAGTTTGGTTGTCTGGACTAGTTTTGTTATTGTTAATGCTTACTGTAGTATTTTTTGAAAAGCAAACTTTCTGGGTGTAGGCCTTATAATTTGTAGGATACAGAAGATTTCTTATAAAATCACTCAGCACAGTCTTGATTTCTTCCCACCTAACAAATAAAAGTTAAAAATAACTTAATTTGTTAGCCTTTCATCATTGTAACAAAATACTGGACAATAGAGTAGGCTGCTTAAGAAAAGAAAGATATATTTGCTCACAGTTTGAGGGTTAAAAGTCCCAAGGGCATACAGACTCAGGGAGGGATACTCTTTGACAACACTAGCAAGATATTCTGGTGCCATAGTGGCATAAATGTTGTGGGAATAATAAACCACTCTCTAGTAGACTCACTCCACAATGTGGAACCCATGCCTGTTTAAGCCAGATGGGGTCACAGGGCTGAGAGGGGGAAATGGTCATGGGCTCCTCCGCTAACCAAGAAGCTATTTGCAATTGATAGATAACTGCTTATAAAGGAAAAATTAATCTTCTCCAACAGAGTCTCACTGGATGTACTAATTACCACAATTCAAGGTAGGCTCCATGCCCAGGAGTAGATGGCCAATGCAAAATGAGCATCAAGATTTCAAACCATTAAGATTGAGCATTTTCAGCTGACTCTTTATTATGCATAGTGATTAAGGTTATTTTATCTGAATATTATAAACATGAAAAAAACAGGAAAACAAATGTTCTATACTTATGTCTTACAGGACATGAATTATTTACCTTTTTATAGCTGCAGATCAAAATCTCGTCTGCCCACTGACAGCTGTACAATCTTGAAGTCTCCATAAGCTCAGGTACAGGCTAAGCTCTATGGATTAAGTATGAGTTGTGATGAATGAAGTATGAGCCTGTGTTTAGTGGGATCCATATATTGATTTCTATGTATAGTTCCAATGTAAAACACTATCACAAGGCCAAGATCTATTCTCCTATATGGATGAACTATTGCAATACTAATGTAGATAATTAAAAGGACTCTTTTTTTTCTGTTAAAATTGACATTTAATTTTTTGAACTTTAAGATTTATTTGAAGATATAATAACTAAGACATACAAAAGACCAAATAGTATCGGCCAGTTATTAAAATCTTTTCTAGAATCTCTATTTTTAAATCAGTCTTTTAATTCACAAACACATAATGATATCAATAAAGGAGAATTCATATGTAGACTTTATTGTATGTGGAAATGTGATCTCTGTGAGGCAGTATTTAATGGAGAGAGGTGGGCTCGTATTTAGTAAGTTCTTATTTGATAAGTGAACCACAAGTAAAATAGATCAAACTCTATTGATTTCTCACTATGTGGACAGGATAAATTCCATTCTAAATTTTGCAACATGAAATTATATGACTCAACTATATAGAAAAATTTTGTAGAAAACATAATTTCCAATTAAGTTACCATTGCAAATACAGTATCAAAATATTACTGAATTTAATATAACTTAAAAAAACAAAGAATAAATTATGAATGACTAATTGGAATATATCTGAAATTTTTAACAATTAAAATTTATCTGTAATATACTTTTTGACTTGATGAATTTTATTTAAAAGTCTTTTCAACATACCCACTATGGTTACCCCTCGCTCCCCTCTTTCCAGTCAGCCCCCAGTCATTTCCTCATCCCATTCCACAGAGACATTAAGAACTTCCAGAGTTAATGGAGTCTGGCATATCCAGTTGAGGTAGGTCCAAGTCCCTCCCCCCAGTATCAAGGCTGAGTAAGGTGCTCCTCTGTAGAGAAATGGCTCCAAGAAGCTAGTTCATGCACTAGCAATAAATTCTGGTCCCACTGCCAGAGGCCCCACCAACTGCCCTCATTATTCAGTTGTTATCCACATTCAGAAGGCCTAGTTCAGCCCCGTGGAGGTTTTCCAGCTGTCATTTCGGAGTCAATGAGTTCCCAATAGCTTGATTCAACTGTTTCTATGGGTTTCTTCAGCATAATCTTGAACCCTTTGCTCATATAGTCTCTTTTCCATTTTCTTCACCTAGACTGGAACTCAACGCAGTGCTTTACTGTGGATCTCGGCATCTGCTTCCATCAGTTGCTCGATGAAGGTTCTGCAACTGGAGTTGTGATGGGTCTGGGGAGGGCACAGCTTGTGCTCCGTTGTGCAGACAAGGAGGCTGACCTGGTTTTTAATATTTTTTTTTTCTTGAAGTAGATGGACTCTTGTCTGGGTTGTGACTTGCTTAGATTTTAGCTGAACTGGTAGTTACCTGACTAGACTATGACTTGGAATTATAGAAACTGATTTTGGTTACTGTAATTCTATTTAAAAATAATCCAGAAACCTGTAGATGGAGAAAACTAGAGATTTTCCCCTTTTATTAAAAATAGATTCTTTTCTCATAAGAATCAGAGATCCACTTTTTTACACACTCAGGAGTCTTATAAAAATCCTGAATTGAAAGCTTTAATATATACAGAGGATGTGTTATAGACCTATGTAGGCTCTGTGCTTGCTCCTTCAGTCTCTGTGGCTTCATATGACCTTTGCTCAGTTGACTTAGAGGGTCTTGTTACCCTGGTGTCCTCTGTCCCCTCTGGTTCTTACACTCTTTTTTTCTTCTCTTCCGCAGGGTTCCTTGAGCTCCAGCGAGAGGGATTTGATGAAGACTTCCCATTTTAGAGCTATGTGTTCCAAGGTCTCTCTCTCTCTCTGCATAATTTCTGACTGTAGGCCTCTGTATTTTCCACATTTGTTGGATGAGGAAGCTTCTCTGATGATGGTTGAATAAGGCACTCACTTTATTCAGTACAGCAGAATATCATCAGGAGTCATTTTATTGCTACCTTTTTTTTTTCAAAGACCAGTTGATGTGGGAATGTCTTTCTGTGTGCTGTGAATATCAATCTTTAAATAAAGGAGCTGTTTTGGCCCATGATAGGCACCATAGAAAAGTAGGAGGAAAAATCAGAGCATAGGTAGGAGAAGCAGGGCGGAGTCAAACAGACTGAGCCAGATGCCCAAAGAAGAAACATGTGAGGAACACAGGTGAGCCACAGGCTACGTGGTAGACAGATTAATGAGAATGGCTTGAGTTAAGATGTAAGAGCTAGCTAGCAATGTGCCTGAGCCATAGGCCAAACAGCATGAACTTAATATAAGCGTCTGAATCATTTCTGGGTGCCTAAGCAGTGGGCAGCTAAGGGGTCTGGGTCTGTAGGTCTGTGTGTCTGGACCTCTGGCCGCCAGGGACTGAGAAACCTAATTATAACAACCATTAGTATTCATTTTTACTCTAGATCTCTTGGTTATGTAGTCTCTGGCTCTTGATCGTTCTAGTAGTGTCTGCTATGGATTTTATCTTGTGGGTTGGACCTTAAATCAAATACGATATTGCTTAGTTGCTCCCAGAAGGAATTATTACTATTAGCCTAGGTCCTCCTCAGAGATCTAAATAGGATATATTATTTATTACTTGTGGTGTGTGTGTGTGTGTGTGTGTGTGTGTATGTGTGTGTGTGTGTGTGTGTATTTGGTTTTTCTGTATGTAGACAGGTGCATGTCCCATGTCCCATATATGCATGTATAAATTGAGGACAGACGCTGACATCAAGTGTTTTCCTTTTGTACCATCCACCTTATTTTTTGAGGTAGGATCCAGTGAGCCCCAGGATCCTTCTGCCTCCACCCACAGCATTAGATTTATAGGAGTACATTTACACACCCAGCTTTTTTTCTTGCTTTCTGAGAATACAAATTTAGGCCCTTATGCTTGAGTAGCATATACTTTACCCACTGAGCCATTTCCCCGGCCTCTAAACAGGTATTTTTAATCTTATTCAGGCCATTATATAAACAAGCTTGCCCTGTAGAAATGAGCTCTCCTTTACCTGACTCGCAAATATAATGTTTATGTTTGGCCAGATGTTAGTTAATTGAAACTAATTATGTTTCTCAAGTAATCCTAGCATCTGGAATCAACCATGCTGAGAAGCAAAGCTGCACTGAAGCATGATGTTGTCGCTGCCTTTTCTCAGCTGCCTTTTGCAAAAGAAAGATTAAAATCCATTTACGTCAAAGAATCCAATTCTCTTCACTCATTCTATTTCATTTATTTCTTCACAAAGAGACAGGAACATCTTGCCTGGCCATTGGTTTTATTAAGAAAGGTGGCCATGCAAAGGCGCGGAATAAAAAGAAACACAGAGACTTTGTTACTTTTTCGTTGTTGTTATAACAAATAACAAATATTTTTGTTGTTATTCTTCCTGTGCGTTTTCAGAGCATGGAATTTTTTTTAACTCTTATTGACATAGTTGTATTCTGAATAGAAAATTCGGATTTTTTTCATTTATATATTTTTTAAGAATTTTAATTAGATTCTAACCCATCGTATTTCCAATTTCCTTTCCTCTTTCCAAACTGTTGTATTTCCCTTGTTCTATTAGATTCATGGGCTCTTTTTTATATTATTGTTTAATAAGTATGTGCATAAATAAATACATCTCTCTGAGCCTGTTTGATGTTTCAGGACTGACCACTCTGAAGACATATGGCACACCTAGGACACAACAGTCCTATTTAGGTGCACAGATTAGAAAATTGATTATCCAATGATATTTAAAGAAAACTCCTGGGTATCTCTAGACACAAGGCTCAGGAAGTGCTGGGTAAAATCCAGGATTTATTTGTTTCTCCCAACATTACTTACAGGCATTATATGAGAGTATGATGACATTTTAAAAAGTTTATCATTATTTAATAATTAGAGCAAGCAAGATATTCTTTGTTTGACTGGGAAAAAAGCAGAACTCTGTGGGAATTATATAACATATATAGATATGATTATTTGTACACACACAGGTCTGCACATGCACACAGGTACAGCAATTTTTCCTGTTCTGAGAAAAGACTTTATATAATTTTTGGTAACAGAGAAAATATGATTCATCTACATTCAGACATATAGAAGGCTAGATTGGTTTGGTGAGTTGTTTTTTTTATACAGTGACAAAATTATTAGACCAATGTGTATTAAACCTAATCTACTTATTTTTGGTTAGCAGAAACTAGAGAGAATTGACATTTTTCTTACATGTGTCGTATGAGAGATACTTCTGATTTATTTCATCTAAAATTTATTTTGAAATTGACTTTAAAATTCTTTTGAAACTTCCCTGGGACAATTTGAAGGGTTTTGATAGGTAAATGTTGAGTCTTTGTCACTTGCTTATTTGATTTTAGTCTCTATGTGGTGGCCAACTTTGAAAACCACTCTTTGAGTGCAAGCTAGTACAGTCACTATGGAGATAAATATGGCAGTTCCTCATAAAGTTAGGAATCAATCTCAAGACCCAGTTATACCACTCTTGGGCATATGCCCAAAGAATGCTCCATATTACCACAAAGAGACTCAGTATGTTCATAACAGTATTGTTCATAATAGTCAGAAACTGGAAAACAACCTACATGTCCCTTAACCAAACAATGTATAGAGAAAGTGTTATACATTTACAGAAAGGAGTATTTCTCAGCTGTTTAAAACAATGACACCATAAAATATGCAGACAAATGAAACTATAAAAGATCATCTTCAGTGAGGTAATCTGAACCAAGAAAGATAAACATGGTATGTACTCACTTATAAGTGCACATTAACTCTTAAGTTAAGGACAATCATGTTACAATCCACAGACCCAAAGAGGCTAAGTAACAAAGACTCATGGGGGATACATGAATTTTCCTGGGAAGGGAAAATAGAATATATCTTGTAGGTGAACTTAAGGTGTGTGAGCCTGGGATCATGTGAGATAGAGGGAGAGAGTACTGCTAGGGACAGGTGGAACTGGAGGAGGGGGCATTTGGCAAGCAATGTAGAAACCTAGTGGATTGGAAATTTCTTGGAATCCATGAGAGTGACCATAGTGAAATCTCCTTGTTAAGAAGATTCAGAGCCCAAACTGATCACCGTCTATCTCAGGCAGGACTTCTAGAAGTAGTACAGGGATAATCAACCCAACCACAAAACCTTAGACCTACAATCTGTCCCCATGGCAAGATGTGTTGGGGCAAGTTGTGGGAGTGGCCAATCCATTACTGGTCCAAATTATGACCAAAGCCAACAGAGGGAGCCCAAGCCTGATACTGCCTAGATGGCTAGAAACAAAAGGCAGGACAGCCTAGAGACCCAGGGTAAAACCAAACATGACTGTCATAAAATAAAATAAAATATCAAACAACACCAAACAAACCAACTATCCAAACAAATAAAAATAAAAACAGCCAAGCAAATAACCAACTCCCCCCCCCTCCCCCAAAGTCAACGAAATGATCCCTAATGATATTCTGCTATACTAAAAGATTGGTGCCTTAAACACAGTGCCACCCAGGAAGGACTAAATGGGAACAGATACAGAGACCCAGAGCCATGGAAACTCCACAGAAGAGGGTACAGACTGTAGGAGCCAAACAGATAAAAACCACAAGAACATGACTCACAAATCAACTAAGAGGGCGCATAACAGCTCACAGAATCTGAAGCCACTAACACGGATTCTGTATGTTTGATCTAAATCCTCTGCATATATGTTAGAGTTGTGTAGCTTGGTACTCTTGTACAGTTCCTAACCATGGGGATGGGAGTGTCTCAGATTCTTTCACTTGTGCTCGGGACCATTTTTCTCCTACTGGGTTTTCCTCATCCAGCCTTGATATGAGGGATGATGCCTGGTCTTAATGTACTTTATTAAAAACCAAATAAAACCAAAACAAGGCCCAAAAAACCTGTTTGAGTTATTTATTAGACAGAGAAAAAGAGGGGGCTCATGCCTCAAAGTCCTTTGGTATCACAGCTCAGGGGTAGAATATTTTTAAAGGCGAATTCCTCCAAGACTCACAGCAAAGTTAGATAAGGGCTAGAGTAATCTTTGTTCCTTCCCCACAGAGCATAGTAATTAATTCAGATATAATACGATACATATTTTTAAACATAATTTTATTTATTCTTTGTGAATTTTACATGATGTACCCCAATCTCACTCCTTTTCTCCTCCATACATATTTGCCTTTCACCCCTGCAGTGCGTCTCCCAAGGAAAATGAAAAAAAATTAAAACCCCACGTTGTTCCTCCATCTTTCCCACCGACTCTCTATAACCTCTTCATTCACCTTACTGGCATTGGGAGCTGCTGTGTGTCAACCCTTTTGTTCAAACAGCTTTACTTGCAATTGTTTATTGTAGTGAGTTATTGGTGCAAGGTCCCTGGCTTTGGGTACACCATCAATACTGGACCCTCACTGAAACTCCTCACAGGTCTCCTGCTGTTTCCCCAAGACATGGAGATCCTGCAGCTTTGGTTTCACAGGACCAGTCCTTTCATGCACTCCAGCAGCTCATAGATAGGCTAAATGTTGGGGTGGGCCAACTCAAAGCACACAGGCATGGGTGATTGCTGAGTTACTTAGTCTGGGCTTCTGATGGGACTGCTTGTCTCAGGTAAGGAGCAGAACCAGCTCTTCTAGGTCTATGCCATCAGGGTTAGCTTTTGTGTGCCCATGGTAAGGGGTGAGGTTAGCTCTCTTATGGCCAGGGTTGCTGGGGCCAGCTTTTCCATGTGTGTGGGGAGATCAGCTCTCTCATTGCAGCAGCCAACAAGGGGCAGGAGCAAATCTCCTGGGGCCAGCAAACAGCAGGACTGGCTCAGCATGGACCTCAGTTTTCTACATGCAAGGTCCTCGTGGTCCCCAGTGGTAACATGGGCCATAGACATCAACACAGACCCCAGCTGCTCCAAGCCAATGGATCCAGACATTTTTCTCAGCATAAGCTCAAGGTAGTATGTCACCGTGGTTCTAGGCATAGCACTCAAATCAGTATGGCCCTGGTGGTAGCATGGTTATTAACAAGGTTTCAGATGGTGGCATCTACAAGGCCTTCGGTGGTAACAGGAGACATAGACATCAACACAGACCCTAGCTACTGTAGGGGCACAAGCCCAGACATGGTCCTTGGCATCTCAGGCATGAATAACACCATGGTCCTGGGTGGCAGTGCAGGCCACTTAGATGACCATGGCCTTTTGAAGATCTTGGGCACTCACATGCACCAGTGATGACCCAGATCCCGAGCATCTGCTTGGCCTTTGGTGGCAACACAGGCTGTGGGCCTCAACACAGACCCCTACTGCAGTAAGACCACAGACCCAGACATTGTCCTCAGCAGCAGACTAGTTGGGTTATGACCATGACTATAAATGGCATGAATCAGATCAGCCTGTTCCTCAGTGCCTACGACTCTTCAGTTCTGCCTCTCTCCAGACCACAGGAACCTCTCTGCTTCTCTCTCCCTCCAATTTCTCAATCATATATTTGCTCATCATAATAATGCCCACCTGCATTGGTGCCTTAAAACACTGGATGGGCCTGAGGGTGTCTTCTAGCTGCTCATGCTGAGCAGGGCCAGGAGGGTCTGATGGTTATTGCATCTTGTTAGCCATGTTCTATGTTTGATGAACATCCCTGGGAGGCCAGCTCTTTATCTATCCTCCCTCCCTCCGTCCCTCCGTCCCTCCCTCCCTCCTTCCCTTCTTTTATTTCCTTTATAATTTTTTAAGGGAAATAGAGGAGAAGTTGATCTGTGGAGATGGGAATTGGGGGAATAAATGAGAGAAATGGAGGGAGGGGATGATACAGTCAGGATGTAATGTATAAGAGAAGAAGAAGACGAAGAAGAAGAAGAAGAAGACGAAGACGAAGACGAAGACGAAGACGAAGACGAAGACGAAGACGAAGACGAAGACGAAGACGAAGACGAAGACGAAGACGAAGAAGAAGAAGAAGAAGAAGAAGAAGAAGAAGAAGAAGAAGAAGAAGAAAGTTACAAAAAGTCTCCAGATATCATTCTAACTCTACTGAAAGCCTGTTCAGACTACACAAAAAGTTTTTGTTGCATTTCAAAATGAACATTAATACCTTTGAGTTGTATACTTAATGGTTAATTTGTTATATTCTATGCTACCTATTTTTACCACAATTAAACAACATCATTTTCTCATATATCTTTTACCCAAATGATCATCATGCCAATGCTATACGTCACCAATGGATGAATAATGAAAATAAACTTTTAAAACTGGATGGATGGAGAGATTGACCTATGTCTCTCTCCTCTTTTCATCAACTACTGGAGCTTGCTTGTAGGTAGGTCCAACAACTACAGCAACTCTTAGAAGACAAAAGATAGTAATAATATAACACAATTTTTATAAAGTCAGGAGATAATGCTACAACTATAACTATAGTTATACGTATCATAAAAACAACAGGTTTAATGATCTCAATTAGACAAACCAGATGGTCTGAAAGAATAATTATGCTGTGGGATGGTCTTTCTGTATGTTGTGAATATGTGTTGCTACCACTGGTTAATAAACAAGATGTTTTGGCCTATGGCAAGACAGGAGACAGTCATGCAAGCCATCCAGGAGAAATAAAGGAAAAGGAAAGGCAGGTTTAGGGCAGACATGATTGAGCCACCCAAGAAACAAGATATGACTCTGCCAGTAAGCTACCAGTCACGTGGCAATATATAGATTAGTAGAAATGGGTTAATTTAAGATGTAAGAGCTAGCTAATGAGTCTGTGCCAAAGGCCAAACATTTTGAAATTAATATAATCTTCTGTTTGTTTATTTGGGCCTAAGTGACTTTGGGGTACAGGATAACTTCCAACTACAATAGTTACCTTAAATTAATTTGTTGTATGGAAGGAGATAGAGAAAGCCATGTATCCAAGAAGTCTACGCAACTCTTGATGTGAACCTATTTAATGATCTAACAAATATGGAGTAAAGTTGTTAAACACAAAATAAAACCACATTTCTAGTCTCAATGTGTCATTCACTTAAAACAATGCAAAACAGACAGATACACAGAAGAAATCAAAACAGAGTGTGTGAGGATTGTGAAGCTCCCTTTTATTTTAAATTAATTCATTCACTTGTCAATTGTGAATTCTGTGCCTGTTGTATTGGAGATGCCTTGATAGACATCCATTTTTACTCAAAGGGTCTGTCTATAGATCAGAGTGCCCTATAATAGCCTCCAAAAGGTATTCATAAAAATGAATACCTGTTCTGAATCTGCTTGTGTTCTCAGTTATGTTCAAATCAACATTCATCTTTCACAGTAAATATTTCAAGAAAATTATTTTATAGATTGAAGTAAAAGTTATTTTTAATGTAAACCTTCTATTCTCTTAATTCCCATAAATACAATATTATATCTTTAATGGCACATAAAATAAAAGGGAAGCAACTTATTATGGAAATATATGTTAATAACTTTTAGAACTTCAACAAAGTAAATGGCGGCCAAACTAATAGAATATATTGTGGACAATTCACTATGCATGCCCATACCTAAGACAGTTAAATATTTCTAGACAAGCCATAAATGAGTTTTCAACTGGCTCCCATGTTAGTTACTAACAAATTTAAACAAAAATTTATACTATTACTTAACCAAGACAATAGCCCAACCTTTCCTCCTGAACGCACAGATTTTGCAGCTATTGGTTGTTCTTATTAGCTTGTATTCTTCTATGTGAGAAATTAGTATTCTCTGAAAAAAATAACTAAGCAACAACTTTGAATTATTTATAGTACCTAACTATTTAAAAACTATAACAAACAAACATTGATGTGTGTGCTCTTGCACATACTTTTGAAAAACAGGTCTGAAGACTTTGTGATGGTTAACATTATATTTAAGGTTTTAAAACCATACTTCACACACACACACACACACACACACACACACACACACACACACACACACACACAGAGTCATGCACACACATGCAGCATACCTTGTTCAGGCTGTACCCTGTCAGACCATTTCCCTTTAATCCTAGACTGTTCTTAATTTATTTAATTTGTAAAATTTTTTCTTCTTGCAAGGTGAGTCACAAGACTAACTGTATTTCTGCTTTTGGAATCTAACTTGTTTACTCTGCTAAAAAAGTTGACTAGAACAATTGCAAGACATATATGTTAAAATAAGAACCTTCCTATATGTAGGCAAAATAGATGTAATCTTGTAATTTTGCCTATTTAAGCCTGGGGCTGATATGGCTAGGTGCTGAATCTTGGGAGCTCTCTCAGATTTTGGTTCCAGGACCTAAAAACAAAAAGAAAACAAAAGAAAAAGAATCTTATTATAATTTATCCATGGTTGTGAATCTCTGAGCAACTCCAGATGTATAACAACTTCAGAAACTTCTTTTTTTTACATTTGATAAATTGTAGTTAATGTTATTGAAGTGAGCCTCATTTGAGTCGAAAGCCTATATAAATGTCACAACTGCACACTCAGAATAAATCAGATACAGTCTGTTTGTAACAGAACAGGAACACTCTTCTTTGACTGCAGGGCCATGGTATATTGAGCTGATGAGCCTTGGAGAGTTTATAATCAAATTTTCATTCTTTACGTGGTGTCACATTCAATATACACTAAAACAAGTTCTTTACACTTATGTGATAGGACTCAAATAGTAAGTGGGGCAATCACCAACTTAGTGCCATATCCAGCAGAGCTTCATAGACCACTGCATATCACAGAGTGGATGTTTAGTACTCTTGTCTGTCATATACATTAGAGATTATATAAAAGCCTTGCCTAAAAAGCCAAGAATGTCCCACCATTATTACAGCAGCAGCAACAATAATAACAACAAAATGGCCAACAAATTATTAAAATACTCACAAAGAGGGATATGGTTCACACTGATGATGGTTGCTGTCTGCATTTGAGATCCCCCTTCTGCTCTTGGCAGGATACAGATCGATAGCACATAGAGAATGCCTCATGGTGCTTGGCTTGCCAATGCAGTTTTCGGATAGCCTGCCTCTGGCTGTTCTTTCTGCCAACTCCTCATGGCCCTTACCTAGCCATTTCTCCACCTTCTCTGGGGGACTTGTCGGATCACATCCCAGGTGAGCTGTCCAGCATCAGCACTGTAGAAATGCTGCCCTAAAGAGAGCAAGTTTTCTGAGAATTCTCTTTATATTATTTCTGATTGCCTAAGGAAATCAATCAACAGAGCAGCATACAATGTCACATTTCTAATTCCCCAGGGCTTCCTTGGCTGAGTCTTGGGGCAGGGAATAAGTGCATTAATATTCCTTTAGCTCTAGGTAAGTTTCATCTTCTCTATATTGGAAAAGAAGCCCCTCATGCTATTCTGAAAACACTGAAAGTCGGGTCTATAGAACACAGCATTAATATGTGTTTTCTTTTAAAAGCTTCCTCCAACAGAGCAAATTTCAGATTTTGTAGAGACCAAATTTTATATTATTTAGTGGATCCCTTTCATAAAAGTAGCATAAAATATCAAAACAAGGCTAAACTTTCATTGTTAATGAAAGAAACACCATAGCAAAGTAAACATTCTAAAAATATGCCCAATAGTGGAAAACAAAAAAGAATTAAAAAAATAAAAAGCACACAGTCTTTAGTTGATAATATGCCCGATACATCTTTGTGATATATTTTTGCCCATTTATTTGACTTCAAGATCTTTGATACTCATCATACCCTACAGAGAGAAAAGTCCTGTGATACACATCACAGCCTCATTACTAGGCTTGACCAAAAAAGTAACACTTGATATTTACAACGGAGGGAACCTAGGAACCTATTTTATCTTTACAAACCAATGTTAGTGTTTAAGTTTTATCTCTTATGCATAATAAGCTAATTATTTTCTTAAAAAATCACTTAGTTACCTAGGTATGTGACCCCATCCTACACAAACATATATCACTAGACCTGAACTAATTTATCTCTGAGTTGATCTAGCTTTACACATTTCTAAAGGTGGCAGCAGAGACAAAGGGAGATGTAAAGAAATAGTAGGAAAAATAGATAAATTTAGTAGTTTTATTGATTTTAAAGAAAATATGACTAAGTAAATACAAGATTCCCCTTGGGGTCTTAAAATTGACCTAGACAATGAAGGGTCCTAAAGATTTAGTTTTTGTAATTTCAGATTAAATTCCTCTCCCTTAAAGGACATGGATACGGGTGGTAAAAACTCAGTCTCAGGGATGAAAAGGTATCCCAGAGCTTTCCAGATTCTGCAAAGTGACTTAATTACAACCCTAGGCAACCTCTAAATACTGACATTCTCCTCACTGAGAGTGGGATGACCTAGAAAGCCACAAATAGACTCCTTCTCATAGGCGTGCCAGCTGAATGTCAAGCTTGATTAGTGGGAAGGTGAAGAGGCTCCTCCAACCCCCCCCTGACCTCAGGGGCATGCAGAGCAGAGTGTGACAAAGGTCTAGAAAGCATCTGCCACTTGGTCTGGGGGTGGGGGCATGCATCCCTGCAGAATTACAATTACCCTTTTACTTGGAAAGATTGTTCACCTATGCCATAATGTATTTTTCTACCTTGTGCAGATTCCAGTTTGTTTTTTATTTATTTATTTATTTATTTATTTATTTATTTATTTATTTATTTATTTATTTATTTATTTATTTATTTAACTGTGCATTTATCTCTGTTTCACCAGAGGACTTGTTTCTAGAGAATAAGTCTTGTTCTGCAGCTTGGTACTCTGTTCATTTGTTTTGTGGTTATATCTTCCAGGCAGCAAGAGAGGGTGGCAAGTCTGAGAGGTGGTCCTAGTGCTCGTCTGTTTGTCTTTAATTTTGTAAGTATACAACTCCGTGAAATTCAACTGAATTCAAAGCATGAGAGAGAAAATAACCAAGAGAGAGTGGTAAGGAAATTGCACATCTGTACTAGTGATGTGCATTTGAGTCAAGTCAGAATCTGAGTGGCAGCCTCTCTCTCTGAATATACAATAAAAAGGCAGTTATTGAGATTAACTAATGAGAAGTCCTAATGTGACTCTTAATTATTCTTCTTTCTTGCCTTGACACCCCTATGTTCCAGCACTCGGTGGCAGTCTTGCAGCATGTCACAAATGATACTTAAGTAACAATTCAAAGCATGACTAAATAAGTTCAATGGATGCTTTCTAGTGTTCTATTCAAAAAATGGCCTTAGCATGAGAAATGCATTTTTGGAAAATGCAGTATCTAGTTTGATAACAGGGAATGGCTATAGGCAAAGAACCACAGCAATAGCATCATGAGTTACATTGTGTTTAACTGAGGTGGATGGAGCATTGACTAATGACAGGAAGATTACTTAGTTGTCATTGTCTGCCAGCGTTATGGGTGAATGGACCATGTGAATGAACAAAGCACCTAAATGTCCTGTTCTCTGTGCAACACCAAGTCTAAAGGTGTAGAATACAGAGAAGGGCAACAACGCTATTACTGGCTTATATAAAAACAATTTAGAGAAAAAATGAAATAAAGAAGATATGAGGTGTTTGTTTTAGTGATGATTCAATTCACTTCAATTATACATTCACTGTAAGATAAGCTTGGAGCTGGAATATATTCCTGGAAGGATGTTCCACGAGAGCATCCTTGAAGCAAGGTTGTCATGGAAACATTACAGATTATTTTACCTTAGATTGCATGACTAGTGAAGAGCTGATGAAAATGATGAACTTCAAATTCCTTCTTCCTGATGTAAGATACACTTAACATCCTGGACCAAAGCAAGTTAATTGACTCCTTAATTTATTTATGTAATTAATTCATTTGATTATTCACTCTAATGCTAGCAAACAAACTGGGTTTGGCAGCACTTGGCAGGTGGAGACAGGAAGATTAGTTCATACCTACCCTTGGCTACATTGTGAGTTCAAGGCCAGCTTTGGTTCTAAGAAACCCTATCTGAATATTAAACCAAAACGAACATTTGCAACAAAAATCCAGATAGACAAACAAAAGTCACAAAATAAAAACTGAAAAAATATTTGCAATGTACTAATGTTCTAGATGATAGTACAACAAAGTTTTTTTTTTAATCTGACTACATTTCTGATCATAGAGAACTTATAATTAATAATTGTGATGTGGAGGTTATTACTGAAGTATTCTGCATTACTGGGAAGTACGCAAAATATAAATCATCTTAGACACTATTACAAGATAATGGCTTCTCAGTGTAAATGATTCCTTTCTGACTGAAGTGTTTAGATTGAATCATGTACTACTTACGGAGTGGAGTCAGACATGAAGGACATAATCAGGCATTAGAAGGTGGAGGCCATTTCAGTCACTACAAGAGAAATGCTTAAAATATCCCTACCAGGTCACCATAAGGCACTCACTTTTCAACAAGATCCCTGTAGATAGAAGGAAAAAGAAGACATAGAAAGAATGGTTAATGTGGTGATATGTTTCATATTTAATAAAAACCAGTCTGAAATATCAGAGAGATCTACCCACAGTCAATCCAGGAGGATCAGAGAATGATGATTTACATCTTTAATTCCAGCACAGGGAATATCCCTGAGTGGTGACCTACGCCCTTAATCCCATTAAATCTGAGTTTGAGGCCATCTTAGTTTACAGAAGGAGTTCCAGACTCCTAGGCAGACAGTGGTGGTGCCAAGCCTTAAAACTCCAGAGAGAGAGTTCTTTCTGTGTTCCCATGAGTTCCAGGCTAACTACCAAATAGTAGTAGCCCATGCCTTTAATCTAAACCTGGATGTGAAACAACTGTGTAGATGGATTATGTTGTTCCATTGTAAATAAGTGACCCACCCGCTGGTATAATAAAAGTGCTGATTGGCCAAAGGCAGTCAGGAAGTGTGGGCTGGGCTACCAGACTAAGAAAACTCTGGGAACAGGAAGAATAGAGCAGAAATGCCTGCCGCAGAGAAGCCATGGAGACACCATGATGAGATGCCAGCAGATGCAGAGGAAAGAAGTTGAAATGCTGCTCTGAGAAAAGGTACCAAGCCTCATGGCTAAACAAGATAAGAGTCATGGGTTAGTTTAAGGGTAAGGAGTTAGTAATTCATATGCCTGGGCCCCAGGTCAATCAGCGTACAATTAATACAACCATCTGTGTGCTTCAGTGGAAATATGGGACTGTGGTTCTGAAAGTCTGGGCCACCAGGCTAGGCCAGAAAGTCCGGGCTATGAAACTAGACAAGAAAATACAGACTAGGAGGCTAGGATGGAAGTCTGGGCCTGAAACATAATACTACACAACTGGGCAAAGAGGATATTTAAGGCAGGCGTAGGAAGGCAGATGAGGCAGTAGAAGCCACAAGGAGCGAGGCTGAGGAAGCTGGAAGACAGCTGGGTCAGATGTGACTGTGGTGTTTCCTCTCTTTGATATTTCAGCCTTTCCCTGAGATCTGGCTCTGAGTTTCCTTTATTCGTGCAACAGGTTAACAAGGTAATGGCATACTGAAAGTCTCACAAAACTTGTGCTGTGCTAGAAGATCAGCAAATTTAGTGCTTACATTTAGCTGTCATATAAAGGGAGGCAAAAGAGAGATATTTCCTAGTACTAATTGGAGAACTGTATTAATACAGGCTCTTGCAGGCAGAATCGTGGTATTGCATGCAGGTAAATATATTTCATGCATCCAGAGTAAGCACCAGGTATCCTGGAGCTCTTCATTCAACTAAATTTGGTAGCTGAGCCTTTTCCATTTATTATGTCAAACATGTAATACATATACATACATAAGAAAACATATAAAAATACACATAATAAAAGAATAAAAACTAGAGATACTTTCCATAAACATTTTAAATTAGTCCGCATGTTTGTCATTCTAATATCTTTACACTACATTTATTTATCCAACTAAGAAAGCTTCTTTCCTTTACACTTGAATTTGAGGATCCTTCATTACTTTACAGGGGGCTGCTGTGAGTCATAGCTCTCAGGATAAGTACCAGCTCTGTGCCTCCTAGCAAAAGAGTCAGAACAACAGCTGTACCTTTTAAAAATGATGACAAGAACATGATCTCTAGCATTTTTATATCCCCTCCCTTTATTTAGTAGTGTCCATGGAGACTACTTGGGTAAGACTCACCATTTACTTTCTGCTCTAGCCCTTGGAGTTCAGAGACTTCAGAGCTAAAAGGTTCAGTTAACTCAGGGCTAGGATGAAAAAGACAGCTACAGAATGACTTCTGCAGAAATACAGATACTCCACTGTCATGGGTTGAAAAACAAACCCCTGATATTTTGCTAATCATATCTGTGGGCCATTTTCCAATCCTTGGTAATTTTAAAGCTGAAAACCTGAATTTGAGAATCTCAGATTATGCTGAGTATTTCAGTAAGGTAAATTATATTTGGTCAGAACATGAGGGGAGAAAAATGGATCCAGAAAAAATAGCTATTTTAAATTACTTATAAAAGGCAGTGATCACCCCAAAGACCCTTACTTACACTGTGCATACTGCAAGGATTAATAAGCCAGTGAGCCTCTGAGAAAACGTGTTGGGAGCACAGGTCAGTGTGGTCCAGAGGGAAGTAATAAATCCATTTTTCTAATGTTGAAAATGCTTCCTAATGCAATAGGCTAAGGTTCCTAATCCATGTAGGTACAACTTACTATAAACCAGTCTTATGTTGTCCTCTGCCCTTAGCCGAGTCTACTTGAATTGGAGAGCTTTTGTTTAGTTATTCTACCATTCAAAATCTTCTCTGTCTTACTGGTCATGAAACTGCTCAGCTGAGCTAAAAGGCAAAGTGACAATAATTGGAAACAAAATGTCTTTGTTCCCTTTCCCTGTGAGCAGCTGCCTGCTCCTTACAAATACCATATTGGTGAGGGCAGCTTCTTTATTGAGCCTGCTGACAGAGACATTCCGCATATTTATAACAACTGAGCAGAGCATGCCCTGAAGAGTGAACTTCATTCTTACACTGCCAGGTAGCTTTCTGCAAGTGACAGTGATTCGTCCCTTGCGGTTCTCTCTCCTCCTCACTGACTTCATAAAGCAAGACTTGACAGCCTAATTTTATACAGTTAATAATACTAAGAAGCAATGTGATTGCAGAAGGTCTTGTAGACTTGTCCATATTAAGCTATTTTTTAACAAACAAATTTATCCCTGTCCCTTTATTTTATGGCTTACCAAGACACTATTTTAATTTTTTATGTTTCTTACTAAATAAGCTTTCCTACTCAAATCTAGAAGTTAGTGACAGCATCCTTGATTCCGTTCTTCATTTAATAACATATAGATTTGTTCATGTTCCAGGGAAAATTTTGTGAGGTTCAGTGACTACATTAGGGGCAAATTTATTCTATATCTACTTAACAATGTTATTTATTTGTTTGTTTTTAATTTATTTTTCAAATGTATATGTAGACTGTATTAATGTCATTTCCCATCCTCTGCTTCCACCAATCCTTCTGTGTTCTCCTAACACCTCAGTCCTATGACAGGTTTTTGTTTTTAATTAATATTGTTACATATATACAAATAAATACATTTACATATACAATCTAATAAGTATATTAGTGCTCCCCATATGTATCTGCTTTTATGGATGATGATTTGTTATTGAATAACCAGTTAGAGGGCTCCCGAGGGAAGACTGATTTTCTCTCTCAGTAGTCATTAATTACCTGTAACCTTTCATTTAGGGTTATATACCCATATGTTGTTTTTTTTTTTTCTCTAACCATATTGGCATGCCAAATGATGATGTCATTGATACAGTCTTGTTTAGGCAATTATATTATTGGGACTTCCTAACTTTTGCTTCTCTGGCAATATAAAGACGATTCAATCTTACACCTCTTCTATAATGTAATTTAGTCTTAGCAGTAGTGATTATAGTTTATATGTATCAGTTATGGTTGGGTATCCCAGGCTTAGTTCTTTTATTTTTATTTTTTCATTGATTCTTTGGGGGATTTTGTTTGATAATCTATGGCTCTTGGGAGAAGCATTATCACCTCAAGCAACATACCTCCATTTCAACTATATATATGCATACTACTCTCTCACACACATATATGTATAATTTTAGGTAAACATAAGATGATGCCCTATGAATTTTTCAAACATCCTTAGTGTTATTTATCTGTCCTTCCTTCCTCTTCTTCGGTATTTTCCTTTCTTCCCCTCCTCAGATAAACTCCTCCCTTATCCTCTGTTTCTCCCATTTCCCTTCATGATACATATAGTCTATTATTTCCCTCTCTAGAGCCTCCTTCTACCATAGTCTGTTGTAAGAGGTTTCTGTCCGGACTTTCCGGTCTAGCCTCATGGCCTGGATCTACAGACCCACAGTCCCACTGTCCCACTGAAACACACAGATACTTGTATTAATTGTATGCTAATTGACCTGGGGCCCAGGCAGACTAACCCATGATTCTTATCCTGTTCAGCCATGCGGCTTGGTACCTTTTCTCAGCAGCATAGTTGTCCTCTACATCTGCTGCCTTGTCTGGCAATTCAGAAATCTCTGTGACATTTCTGCTCTGTTTTTCCTGTTCCCGGAGTTTTCTTAGTCTCATAGTCCTGCCTACACTTCCTGTCTGCCTTTTGGCCAATCAGCATTTTTTATTAAACTAGTAGGTGGGACAATTATTTACAATATAACATCATAAATGTAATGATTCACAGCACATAATAGTCATGTGGTTTTTGGCCAACCAGTGTTTTTTTATTAAACTAGTAGGTGGGACAATTATTATCAATATAACATCATAAATGTAATGATTCACAGCACATAATAGCCACGTGGTAAATGCAACATGGCGTAGGGTGAAATAAGAATTCCTGGCATGTTTACCATTCCACATGGTAAACCCAACAAGGCGCTAGCAGAACATCGCATATGTAGGGCACACTCCTAGGCATGGTTACATAAATCTGTGCCCATTTGCTCTCTTAAAAGGGGTGGCTAGCCATGTGAAACTCTCTCTCTGTCTCTCTTCTCTCCCCTCTTTCTCCTCCCTCCCCTTTTCTCTCTCTCAGCAACTCCCCTGAATAAACTCTCCTGTGGCATCTGGTAGTGTGTGCATCTATCTCTCATGTGCGAAACTAACAATAAATCCTCTACCACAGTCTCTTTTTACTCTTTGGTCTTGGTGGCTACTCTAGATTACAGATTTGGGAACCACAAATAAGAAAGAACAGGTGGTATATTCTGGGTCTGGGTTACATCACTCAGTGTAATGCTTTCTAGTTCATTGCATTTACTACCAAATTTTGTGATTTTGGCTCTCTTTACAGTTGATGAGTATCCCATTGTTTATATGCATCTGTACCACACAAGTGTACAACTCTACTAGGTGCAGAGGCCATGGGGATGAATCCATAAAAATTTCTTTGAGTTTTAGCAGAGCTCATAGTTTTAAGGGGAAAGAAAACTTTCTTTACTGCTCATGCTTGATTTATATAGCTACTAACCTAATTTCCATTTGGCAGAGGGGATAACTGAGGCCAACTGACATTTAATGGAACCGACCTCAATGCTAATTCATGACAGAGATAAGATCAGTCCTAGACTCTCTGCTGCTAGTCCCAGGTATGTTCATCACAACTGCACATTTCCTGTTCTAGTTTCGCTGCTAGGGATATACTGCATTGATATCCGTCTTTGTGACATTTTCACACACAGCTCAAACGTATCCTTCCAATCAGTGCCTTCCTGCAGTATCGGCGATGTCTACACTAAGAAGAAGCGAGGTCAGAGGGAGAAAGAATAAATCATTTGATGTACTTTTTATCTCAAACTAATAAAATGTTTCTATGTACTGGAGTTATGCCCAGCAGCTACAGGTCATCTTTCCATCATTACTAGCTCTCAGCTATATTTTGCTTTTATGTGTTGTTGGATTCCCCCAGGCATGCTTTAAGGGCTTTGTTTCCATTACAGGACACTGTCTTTGCAAACTTTGCCACTCAAAGGCTCAACTTCCATGAATAGTAAATAACCTAATTTTGTTATCCAGATTGCCTTCAGAATTTGATTTTACCTTCCACACATCTCTCTCCAAAAAAAAAAAAACCCCAAATATTTCCTTTGATCCATTTAATCAGAGTTGTCAATGTTAATTGGAAAAAGTTTTATCATTAGCATGCAACTTTTTTTTTTTTTTTTTTAATCAGACCTGGTTCACCTGGAGATGTGTCTCTGCACTGGGGAGTGTATGCTCAGCAGGGTTACAAATCAGAATTCAGTGGGTTTAACTGTGGAGTGCTGGAGCATTAATGTTGCTTTTTAAAGTTACTCTCTGGAGTATCTGAGAAACAGAATTGTCTTCTCTTCCTTGGAATTTTCACCAAAGAAGTAAAATATGCTCTGAGAGGGAAGGTTCCTTGCACAGCATGGCAGGGCCTTTTGAAGCAGCCTGCCTGCCCTGCATTATGATGCACCCAGTTCCAGAGAGAGTCTCTTCATCACCCAGCTACAGAGCTCAGGGAGAATTTCATTTCACAGTCTCTACAACATACAGAGGAAGTTTGTTTCTGTTCTTTCAAATTTCAGCCTTAGCTCCTGGAGAAATCTATGCTGACTCTCAGCCCCTTTGGCAAATGACACACAGCTTTCACCCTTGAGACTCCACTAGAGTCGTGGTGCTTAAGCATTTTGAGAGACAAGGGTTATTAGATCACCCTTTGTATTTTTATTTTATTTTTTTAAGGACCAAAGGATTGTCAAACATTTTTGTCTTCCTCTCCTGGTTTATACCCTTTCTGTCTCTAGTCAGAAAACGAACAGGCATCTTCAAAAGGGGATGTCAAAACTACATTCTTCATATTTACTTCTCTTTAGTATGGAATAGGACATTGCAGCAACTGTGGTACCAGTTGTGATATGGATCATGGTCTCTAATTTTAATGATGTGTTTACAACATGAAAACTGCACTGAGTATTTCATATATATTATATCATGCACCAGGGGATGAGGCTTCTAATACCCACTTGTCACATGAGGGATTTGGGTATTAATAGATTTAATAATTTGCCCAAGTTCTTAATATTCAATCTGATTTGAAAACCTATGCTCTCATTGCTATGGATGGTAGAGCTTGAAGGTTCTCCAGCTTACTGTGTGGTTTTCTAAAAATATCCTCTTGTGGTTGAATTTCTCCAGTCAGAATAGTGTTTAAGTCACACTCCCAGACCTGTTTTCTTCTTTTATACAT
The DNA here is from genome assembly GCA_033318265.1 of Phyllotis vaccarum. Taxonomy (NCBI): domain Eukaryota; kingdom Metazoa; phylum Chordata; class Mammalia; order Rodentia; family Cricetidae; genus Phyllotis; species Phyllotis vaccarum. The sequence goes on from JARWLC010000007.1 coordinate 17,910,433, forward strand.
TATTGCAGCTGATTTTGATAGCTGAGAATAGTGCCATATAAATAACGATGTAAGACCTCAGGCAAGCCACTTGATCCCCCACCCCCGAACTTCAGTTTTCTCATTTGTAGGAAGATGAAATAGTAATATTTGTCTCATGGGGCTGTTTGAAGATCAAATGTAATAATGCAAGCAAAGTGCTCTCAATGAATAAGGCTGGCTTGTTCCCTTCTTCACACCCATTTCCTGTGGGTACCAAGATAAGAAAATGTGTGAAGACATTTGTGGGCAAATGTGGACAGATTTGATACTATCCACATTTTTATTTGCTAAATAATTAATTTGTCACCCTTAAGAGAATTTTAGGTATATTGATGAGCAAGAGATAATGTCATCACTAGTAGTATTTATGCTTCTGTAATTTACCCCTTCTGGCTAGCTGTCTTTCTCACTCGAATCATTCACACATTGTGAGAGACATCCGTCCACTACTCATTTAGGAAGTATTGAAGTATTAATTAAATTTTCTGCTGTCACACATCGTTCTGTGCCCTAAAGCACTTGATCAAGCATCTTCTTTTATTGTCCACCATCCTTACCTTTCTGGTAGATACCATCTGTGTCCTCTTCATGTACTTTTCAACCAATGGTATCATGACTTTTGAAAGTTCTACTGTGGTACCCCATGATCCTCTAAGTTCCTGGACACACAGTGCCTCTCTTTAACTTTTTGACTTATGTGTCATTTCATCTTGCTGATAAATATTTTTCTTCTTAAAATTTCCTGATGATTTTTTGATAGGATATACTCCTTTTTTTATTTTCTGAAACTTTCATTTCTTTGAATTTTTGACTTTCTTACACAGTGTTTTCGTATCCATCCTGTATTTCAAGTTCAAACAGTCTCTTTTTTTTCATGTTCATTGTTTTGCTAAATGGTAGTCACCATTTATATATGTTAGCTACCCTAAATATATTTGTTGAGACTGAATTGTCTAAGACTCAGACAAATTGCAGACACACACACACACACACACACACACACACACACACACACACATACACGCAGCATGGGGAGCTCCTATGCTACATTCATATTTTGTGAAAAACCATTGAGTCTTTTTACTTATAAAAATTTATATTGGTTCATAGCCTGGATGTCCAAATCAGTTCAAATCAGATGTCCCCATTTGCACCAGGCAGGGATGAATATTATTGTAAGAACGTATGGCACAGAAAACTATTCACACCAGGAATCAAGGAAGGAAGAGGTTTGGATCTCATAGTCATCTTTGCTGCATGTTTCTACCAATGATTTAAGGAGATCTCATAAAGTACCACTTTTGAAAGACTCTACCTCAGTAGTGCCACCCTGAGGATTGAACCCTTACTACATAGGCATTTTAATGGATATTCATCTAAATTACTCACATATGCAGCTTTGAAATAACTACAGTTGAATTCATTTCCTCCCCAAACTCTGAATGGACCCTTTTACATTCTCTAATACCTCTATGTTTCCTGGACCTAGAATATAATATATTCTTGAGTCTTCTGAATTCTAAAATTTACAGAGTCTAATCCATCACCAAGTCTCAAATTATCTCCCAAATATAGCTGTATTTCATTCTGATGATTGTTGTTTTAGCAAAAATCAGACTACTTCAACGGTCTCCAGAATTCTCTGTCCTCAGATGAGTAAGTTCAAATCCAGTTTCCTATTTACCTCAGATGGATGCCAGACACCTACAGTTGTAGGCTCTACCTGCTCATATTTTGTTTAAAGCTTTCAAGCACACTCTGCTTTCTATATAAGTACTGTTCACAAAGGTGCACTAAAAGCTGCAAGATCATGGGCCATGACTCTGGGTCCTGCACAGAACCTGAAGAGAACATTTTGATCCACTTTCTCCCTTCTCATTGCTGTAACTCTGTGCTTCTCTACTTAGTCAGAGTAGCTCTGCTTCTAATCCCTTTATAGTTAAGTCCACAAAACGTTATATTTTTAGTTAAAAGAAGTAGGAAGTAGCTAGCAGAGAGGAAACTGAGTGCCTTTTTAAAATCTAAAAGCCACCCGGTCTCATGACTGACAGCAGCCTGCATAACCTAGACTCTGACTAGACTTGGTAGCCTCCTCTCCTAAAACTTGCCTGCCTTTTAATTTATGCTCTATCACATTCATCTAGCCACTCACTCCATAAAAGAAGGATGAAGTTTTACTAAGCCATTGACCTCAGAAGAATATTCATGTTGGATTAGGCTAATTCTATTCACTCCTTCTTGGGCTCATGAATCTGTTTTATGTTACACAGTTGCTGCATAGAATTGAAATACTGAATTCTAATCTTTTCAGTGTTCATGTTCATTTCCAGGATGCTGGCTTCTTTCCCTTGCTATTCAAAGCAATCCCCATTCTTTTCATCAGGATGGCAGGTGGTCTTATAAAATTAAACATCTGTGAATCTCTTGAAGGGACCCTTTGGGAGTGAGCTGAGAGCCACATTTTGACCTGTTTATGTTTGGGATACTTTTAAAAATCATATCTTTAGATTACTTCAAAAAATCAACTTTATAAACTCTTCCCACTAACTCTCAAGCATTTTCCACGGAGAAAACTCAGTAGAACATGAAGCTGCATCTAAAATTAAAGCAGCTTCTATTTGCCCGAGTGCCATTCTGAATATAGTATGTGTTTTCAAAAGACATTCATTAATATGCATTTTTAAGACTTTAATTTAGAAGCAGAATCTGTCATTGATCGCCTCTCCGTTTACATTTTAGCGTCTGCTGAGAGCACACTGCTAGATTCTTTTATAAATTGCTTTCCTCTCTCTCTCCCTTCCTTTTTTATTGGCCTCATCACCTTCCTTTGGGATCTTTATTAAGGAGATCACAAGTAGGGGGTTTTAGACTTCATGCATATTGCAGTAGTTTGATGCTCTTTGGAGAGTGGCTTCTTTATATTGAAACAACTTCCTATGAGGGCAGAGAGTGTTTCAAAGCTGACAAACCAGAAGGAGTAAAATAACAACAACTAAAATCTCTTCAAGAAACACATGAGCATTAGTGCATAAACCAAAAAAAAAAAAAGAAAAGAAAGAAAAAAGAAAAAATTAGGTGTTAATATTATGCAAGTAATCATTTGTCCATTAAAAGAATGATTTTTGCTCAATCTGGCTTGTATATCTTCTGATGTCTGTGATAATTTTGTAATAAAGCCTTTTAAGACTTTGTCCCCACCATCAAATATTGTTTTGTGAGGAACTATTCTGCTGTGTTGTGCTGTTCTGTTTTGGAAAAGCTAACTAGTATTCATTACTTTAGCTTTCTCAGCCTTGAGTGATGCATGTATATCTTGGAATTTGTGGTTGGGTGTGTTTAGGAGGCATGGAAGGAAAGTTAGAAACAAACATACAAAATAAATTTGAAAACAGTATATTGGTAAACACACACACACACACACACACTACACACACACACACACACACACACACACGCACACGCACACGCGCACGCGCACACGCACACGCACACGCACACACACACACACACACACACACACAGAGAGAGAGAGAGAGAGAGAGAGAGAGAGAGAGAGAGAGAGAGAGAGAGAATTGAATTGTGACTGTATTTTTTGGGAGAATACTACAATTTGAAAATTAATGTAGGAGGCCCAGCAAAACTACTGAGTTTTGGATAACTGTTCTTTAAGTCACTTAAGCCAATTATTTATTTTTTTATATTTAAATGTGATAGATTAATTCAGAACCTAAATGTGAGACTCTTGATTGAGACTGGAATAGATAAGATGGACGATGGGGACCCATTTTTTATCTTTCATTGTGGAACACTAACATTTTAGAGATGTCTTTTTGAAAACAGAAATAAGTCAAGAACTGTAATGCTCCAATTTGATTCTCCTCTCTCTAATGGAAAAAAAATTTAAAAAAACGTGAAGGAAGAGAAACTCATAAATCTGCACTTCTGAACAAATTACCAAGAAACCTCTTAAAATTAGACCTTAAAGGGTGTCATGTATTATTTCCATAACCTGTCTTATACAGATTCAGATCCCTGAGTCTCCAGATGATGCAATGGCTGTTGCAATAGCCAACATCAAATTAAATGGAGAGGAACTCAAAGCAATTCCACTACAATCAGGAACAAGACAGGATTTTCCACTGCCTTCATATCTATTCTGTGTCGTACTCAAAGTCTTAGCTAGAGCAACAGGACAACTGAGGAGATCAAGGGGATACAAATTAGAACAGAAGAAGTCTAAGTGTCTTTATTTGTATATGATGTGATAGTATGCATACATGATCCTAAAAATCCCAGAAGAAAACTCATACAGCTGATAAATACTCTCAGCAAAGTGGCTGGATATAAGATTAACTCAAAAAAAAAAAAATCAGTAGCCCTCTTATATACAAATGACAAATGAACTGACTAAGAAATTAGGCAAGTAATACCCTTCATAATAGCCTCAAATAATATAAAATATCTTGGGGGTAACTCTAACCAGGCAAGTGAAAGAATCATATGATAAAACTTTCAAATCTTTAAGGAAAAAAAAAGAAGATATCAGAAGATACAAAGATCTCCCACGCTCATGGATCAGTAGATTTAACATAGCAAAATAAATAAATAAATAAATAAATAAATAAATAAATAAATAAATAAATAGATAGATAGATAGATAGATAGATAGATAAATAAATAAATAAATAGAAAAATGCCAGTCTATTAAAAGCAATCTACAGATTCAATGCAATGCTCATCAAAATTCCAACACAATACTTTACAGACCTTGAAATGGTAATTCTTGACATATGGAAAAACAAAACACCCAAGATAGACCAAAGAATCATGAAAATAAAAAGCTGATGGAATTACAGTCACTGTCTTCAAGTTGTACTGCAGAGCTCCAGTAACAAAAACTGCATGGCATTATTATAAAAACAGACACGTAAACCAATGGAAAACCACTGGAGAACCAGACCTAAGTCTATACACCTTTACAACAAATTTTTGATAAAGAAGTATACACTGGAAAAAAGAAAGCATTGTTAACAAATAGTGCTGATCAAACTGGACTGGACATCTGCATGTAGAAAAATGATTCATCCATAGTTATCACCCTGAACAAAACTCAAATCCAAGTGGACAAAGACCTCAACATGAAACCAAACATAAATGATAGTGTTAATCACTAATATAAACAATTAATGAGTAGGACGTCATGAAACTAGAAAGCTTCTGTAAGGCAAAGGGCACCATCAATAGGACTATGTGGCAGTCTACAGAGTGAGAAAAGATTTTTACTAACACTACACCCGACAGGGTAAAATATATAAAGAACTCAAGATATTATATATAAAATAAAAACAAATAATCCAATTTAAAAAAATTGGAACAGATACAAACAGAGATTACCCATAGAGGAATCTCAAATGTCTGAGAAACACTTAAAGATATGTTCACTATCCTTAACCGTTAGGGAAATGAAAATCAAAACTATTTTGAGATTCCTTCGTATACTGGTCAGAATGGCTAAGATAAATAACAAGTAATAGCTCATGCTAACAAGGATGTGGACCAACACTCCTTCATAGACACTGGGAATACAAACTTGTACAGTCACTATGGAAATCAATATGTTAGTTAATCAGAAAGTTGAGAATCAATACTCCTCAAGATCCAGCTACACCACTCTTGGGTGCATACCCAAAGGACACTCCATCTTATCATGAGAACACCTTCTCAATTACACTCATTGCATATTTATTTATGATAATCTGAAACTGGAAACAATCTAGATTTCCCTCAACCAAAGAATGGATTTTAAAAAATGTGGTACAGGCACACAATGGAGTATTATTCAGCTGTTAAAAAAATGACAACATAAAATTTTCAGGCCAATTGATTAAACAAGAAAAAAAATCATCTTGATTAAGGTAACCCAGACCCAGAAAGACAAAAATGGTCTGTATTCACTTGTAAGTGGTTATTAGTTGTTAAGTAAATGATAATCAAGCTACAATGCAGAGACCCAGATTGGTTAGGTAAAGAGAAGGGATCTCAGGAGGATGCAAGGATCTCCCTGGTAAAGGGAAATAGAATATATTTTGAGGGTAGATTAGGGGCAGGTGTCTATCAAAACAGGAAAGATCAGGTGGGAGCTGATGGAGGGAGAGAGTTCAGGGAGTGACAACTGGAATTGGGGAGCATTTGGAAGGTGGTGTGGAAATCTAGTATGCTGAAAAGTTCCTAGAATCTTTGAGGGTAACCTTAGTGTGGACTCCTACTAGTCAAGGATAATGGTCCACTTCAAGTGCAGCATCCACACCAGTTCCTCTGCATGTATGATATATGTTATGGCTGTTAGCTTGGTGATTTATTGGATCCCTAGCAGTGAAAGTGGGGTTATTTCTGACTCTCTTGTCTGCTCCTGGGACTCTATTATTCATATTGGGTTGCTTTGCCCAGCCTATACAGGAGAGCTTTTGCCTTTTACTATTCTTGTATCTTATTTGGTCCTGTATGATTGCCATCTCTTAGAGGCTTGCTATTTTCTGAAAGGAAATGGAGAATGAATGGATCTGATAGAAATAAAAAGTGAGGGATCTGGGAGTAGTAGAGGAAGGGACACTGTGATTGGAGTCTCTTGTAGGGAGAAAAATCTATTTTCAATAAAAAATTAAGATAAAATAAAAAAAATTAGAACCATCCTAATGCCAGCTTCACTAAATCAATATAAGGTAAGGACCTGCCCATTTGACTTTAACATACAGTAGCATTGAAAGCCATGGTTTTAACTACAGTTTTATAAATACTAGATCCAAACATTTCCAAATTATTTTTTGTTTATAAAATATTTATGTGAGAATGCTGGTGTGTGTGTGTGTGTGTGTGTGTGTGTGTGTGTGTGTGTGTGTGTGTGTGTATGTGTGTGTGTGTGTGTGGTGGTTTGAATAGGAATTGTCCCGTAGACTGATGTGTTTGAACGCTTGTCCCATAGGAAGTGCTAGTATTAGGAAGTGTGTGGCCTTCTTGGAGGAAGTGTGTCACTGTGGGAGTGGGCCTTGAGGTCTCATATATTTTCAGTTCTATGCCCAGGACACAGTGTTCTTTCTGTTGCATACTGATCTGGATATAGGACTCTAGGCTCCTTCTCCAGCACAATGTCTGCCTGCATGCCACCTTGTCCTGACATGGTAATAATGAACTAAACCTCTGAAACTGTCAGCCAGCCCCAACTAAATGTATTCCTTATAAGAGTTACCATGGTGATGGTGTGGCTACACAGCAATAGAAACCTTAACTAAGATGATGTATGACAATTCACACACTTGTAGATCAGGGGACGACCTCTGGTTATCAGTTTTGTCTTATCTCTTGTTTGGAACAGTGTTTTACTATTTTGCCAAATGCATATGCCAGACTGGCTGGACATCAAACTACTATGGATTCCCTTGTCTTCATCTCTCATCTTGCCATGGAAACACTGGGATTCTAGGTGGCAAACATTAATGCCAGAGCCAGTGATTGTTCTAAATCACAGATCCACAGTATCTTCTGACTTTGGACAAAATATTCTAATTCATCCTAGCTTTCATGCATACCCATTACGATTTGATAACATCCTGAAGCTCATTATTACCTTCTGCAAGCATACAGATCTCACTACCAACTACCAAACATGGCCATGTCTAACTATGTTATCTTTGGAAGTATAGATTTTTATTAAAAATTACTTAGTTTTTAAATCAAAATATACTAAAATACAGTTATATCATTTTTCTCCCTACAAGCCCTTTCCTGTTCTCTACACCCCTTACCACGATCCATTTTTAAGAAAAATAAATGTTGTTACATACTTTTATAAACACGTAAGTATATAGCTACAACAAGCTGTGTACATTTTATGTTGCTTGTACATATATGATTTTGGGGCTGACCAATTTGGTATTTGATAGCCAAGTAGAGAGCTCTGCTCTGTGGATGTCTATGTTGGTAATTCTTTGTTATAGGTGGTGCCCAGTGATATTTCTTCCTTCTATATTTGCATGTCTATTTGGCATTGCTACTGTTTACGTTTGTTTAAGTCACCATATTATTGAGATATTATGGGTATAGCTTTCCTGTCACTTCTAGGAAACAATCTCGCTGCTGCTTTCCGGTCCTCTGTATTTTTTTTAATCTTTCTTTCTAAATCCCTTATAATATTCTATGAATATTACATGTGCAGAACTTGTGTTGTAGATTTATTCACTGGGGCTTGGAAAACCATAATCAGTCGTTTTTAGAATTTTGACCAATTATGGTTTTCTGTTGCAAAGAAACGTCTTTGATAAAGGGTGAGAGTTACAGTGGATATAAGGATAAATATTTAAAAGGTAGTTGGGGCTTATGATGATTTAGTCAAGTGGTAGCAGTGGATTCTTTCCTAAAATTCACAACCTCAGTAGCTCTGGCAGCTGGCTAGTTTTTCAGCAACGGTCAAGATTTTCCTCCTTTTGAGTGGGCCTTATATCAATTTAGATAGATGCTGGTTACTACCAAACAATACATACCACTATTGCACACCTAGAGATATCTTGCTATGTTAGTCACTGGGATTCATATGTGCCATAGTGTCATAGGTAGAACGTTTGGCTGATTTTCTTCCTTGGTAGTTTGTATAGTGTCTTCTGGTACTTTGAAAACTAGTCCTTAGAGACAAGATTCTTTAGGTCAGATCCAGCTGAAATTTAGCATTTTTTGTTTGCATAAATAGCTTTATCTTGTCTATTCCACTTTATGAAATCATGCCAAATATCAATTAGAGCTCCTCTAATTTCACAAATGGACATCAATTCTTAGACTGCCTTGTGTAATGTAGTCTCCATAGCTTTTTCCTACAAAATATATATATTGACTATCTTTAATGTTTCATCTTACTAGACTTTTTTTTTATAAAAAGAAACACCTACAAATATAATTTTCAGCAATTAATAAACGAAAGGTTATTTCTTCCACATACAATTTTTATTATAGGTTCTTTGCACACTGATTTAGAGGTGTAGAGGGATGTTCATGCTCTGACATGCCAGATTTTGAAAAAAAAATCCCTGTTGGCAGTAAGGAGAAAATGCTAACGGTATTATACTCTGTTATTTAAATGATGTGGTCTAGATATCATTTGCCACACTTTTGAAAGACTGTTGACAAGAAATAGTCATGTGACCTGCCTAGAGTCAAAGGTTTCTGAGAATATAAGAAATGAGGAATGTTGAAAGTGAAGTACATGTTTTCAGATATGAAAATCTGTATTTCCTTTGCTACAACATTGGGAGAGACACATCATATTGCTGTTATGATTTTATAATTATCACCTTCATTATGATAACTATTATGTTTATATAAAATAATTAAGTACATTTTAAAGATCAACCAACTATTGAGTATAAGACAAATTTTATTTATTTATGTATTTTCTAAATTAATTTATTTTTTATTGAAAATAAATTCTTCTCTCATACAACACATCTTAACCACAGGTTTTCTTCTCTAGGGTCCTCACAGCTTTTGCCAGCTCCCATTTCCCCCAGATTCGCTTTCCCTCTGTATCATCTTCAGAAAAGAGAAGGCCTTCATGACAACCAGACGGGACAAAGCAAAATACAATAAGACAAGGCAAAATTAAATTTAAATTTCATGGCTGGGACGACCATGGAGTCCTTGCAGGCAGAGATCACATATTGCCTTCATTCACAGGCAGGGAGAGAGCTATTTCCCAATAATAGTATATAGTAAAATACATGAATTATTATATATATATATATATATTATATGCGCCTTGTCTCTTATTCTTTATTGTGCCTCAGACATTCCAAGGGAGGTTGTGAGGAGCTTAAAAATACCAGTTATTTTTTACACTGCAGTGTGCTGCAGCAGGCAGCATTGAGCTGACATTCAGCACTGGCTGGGCTTTTGGGCACAAGACAGACAAGAATAGTGTGGAAAGAGGAAAACAGGAGACATTAAAGACAAGGAACAGAACTCACACCCCACTCGCATGGAGGGCACATATGTAATGTCCTGTCAGCTCGTATCAGGGCCTTAAAATGTCAGTTTGTACTCAGGGAGACAGCACTGGTAATTTGGAATAAAATGAGAGCAAAAGAATAACTCCGAGATGTTTCAAATACACAACATATGCTAAATGGTCCAAAAAAGTTTTATCTTAAATATATATACAAACAAACAAATAAATGAATGAATAAAAAATATAAATGAGGGACTGACCCCAAACCTTTTCAGATTATGTTCCATGGTTGGCTTCTATTGTTTTTTTATCCCCATGGCGACAGCAGATCCTTCACCTGAATGGTCCGAGCACAGAGAAGATAGCATCAAGAGAGTTATGGTTCATGCTCTATGATTGTTGAAAACCAAAGGAGGTTTTCAGGCTTCTTCTCCACTTCTCTCTGTGATTGCTATGGGACCAAATTACTGCCTGACATACATGGTCCTGGGTGTCTCAAGTCTCAGGTGGCAGCAGAAAGTCTTCTTCAGAATATGGAGGTAGCCTCATGTTTGGTAGAAATGCTGGTCTCAAACCAGGAAATTAGAGTTTAAGTCTGGAACCTTTTGAGTTTAGGTCTTAAATTTAGAGACTTTAATCTCATTTTTTCCTATGAAATAATTAGCAGTGTTTTCTCATTATATACAAATCAATCAATCAATCAATCAATCAATCAATAAATAAATGAATGGCAAAAGTGGTTTAAAGAATGAAGAAAGAATCAGAGAAATGGCTCTATCACTCCAGGTATGTGCTACCAAAGCTTAAAGACCTGAATTTGATTCATGAGATCAGAAGGTAGAAGGAGAGAATCCATTCTGACAAGTTGTTCTCTGCTAGACACAGACAAAGATACACACACATGTGCACACACACACACACATGTGCACACACACACACACACACACACACACACACACACACACACACACACCTAAATACAGGGATATAAAATAAGCAAAGAATGAATATATTGTTATTTTAGTATTGTTCATATTTGTGATACACTTAAAAATGCATTTTCCTTTGAATCAGTAATTTTTAAGTTTAATGGCTACTTTTTACCTTAAGAGAGCTCCTTAAATTCTGCTTTGTAAATTTTTTTGCTGTGATTCAAAATGTATTTCCTCATAATGAGGACTCAGTAGAAATGAGGAACATCTGGACAACATCTTGCATTTCAGAATATATCATGTATGTGATGATTATTACCAATTTACCTAGAAATTTCTTTTTCCTCACATAAAATAGAAGATTCATCTTGTCTTTCTCCATAAATCCTCCTTTATATCATATTTGTTTTTGTGTGGGGGGAGATGGTAAGGTTGCCACCTACATTTAATAATTGCTTACTTGATGCTTTAAATTTTTTTTTTACTGAATCAGATTATAATTTTATTTTTTTATAATTTATTTATTTTAAAAAAGGTCTTTTTTTTCCATGTATTCCCCTGCTCACCCTCTCAATCCCTCCCAGTCTAACTTCAGCCTCCACCCACCTCATCTTTTGATCCTTTCCACCAAAGGGCAAGAAATCCCCCATAATGATAAAACATCTACATGAATGTAATTCTAAACAGTCTTTTCAATAAAAACAAGGAATCAAATTATGGGGCAATAACCTGAAAGATCAGAGAAGCAAAGGAGCAGCCATGAGTGACTTCTTACCTCTCTAGATCCTCAGAACTCCTGCTTTTACTCACCTTATATTACTGTCTCCACCCTGAATGCTGGGATCAAAAGCATGAGCCTCCACTACCTGACCTATATGATTAACTAGTGCCTAGCTCCACCCTCTGACTGCTAGGCAAAGTGTCACACAGCATCTGTTCATAGCATACTAAAATCTATAGGTACTTGGATGAGAAAATTTTTTAATTAATTCTTGATATTAGTAAATTTTAGAGTAGATATGTTAGTCACTATACTGTATTAACATATAAATATTCATAGTCCAGATACAGAAATGTGTTGGTTAGTCATTCATATATTATCTAATAACCAAGAAAATTCACAAATGCAATAAAGTTCTTAAAGACTTCTTATTCCCAAATTAATTTATAAATTTGTTACATTATCATCTGAACTGGTAGGCAAAGTAAATAATAAAATGCAGGAGAGAGGAAATTACAATTTGGACAGTACTCTTGAGTTAAGTGAAGATTACTCCTGGAGATTTAAACCTATCACCCTGGGGGAGACTTGGCTCTTTGAGAATAGAGGCTAAGCTTTAATGGCACTGAGTGGGCCTTCAGGAAACATGGTATTGTTCCCTTTGTTTTGATACAGTAACTTGACCGGTGACATTATTAAGAGAAAAGGAACCACCTATAAGAAGTATAGCTGTAATATTTTCTTCATTTAAACAAGTGCTTTACTGAAAAGGACATGGCAGTCATTGAGCAAAGAAACTAGGAGTGTTCTTTAAAGACTGATATCAGTGCCCACAGTGTATACAAACAACCATGAAAAATGGAGGAAAAGATCCATCGGTCTGGTAAGAGATTATTTTTAGTAAATGAAATTTGAAACTTTGAAGAAAACACATATGTGATTTGTTCTTTGTAAATCCTAGAGACTTGTAGCATTTAATTAGTAGACACAGAGAGAAGATGAGGAAAAGCTTAGAAAGGAAAGAGATACACATATACATGGTTTATGTTTTATTTAAATATTTTTTAAATGAAAATAGTTTCTTCTCTCATGTAATACATCCAGATGACAGAGTTCCCTTCCTCTATGCTCCTCTCCCATACATCCCCTCTCCCATAGACCACTCTCCCTGTTTCCTTTTCAGAAAATAATAGACCTCTAAGAGAAAACAATCAAACACACACACACACACACACACACACACACACACACACACACACACACACACAGCAAGATACAATAAGACAAAGCATAAACCTTTCTGTCGAGACTGGAATAAGGCCACCTAATGGGAGGACCTGAGTCTCAAGAGCAGACAAATGAGCTAGAGAAGCACCATCTCCCACTGTAAGAAGTCCCACAAAACACCAAGATAACAGCAGTAACATATATGCAGAAAACTTTGTTTGTTTGTTTGTTTTGAGACAGTATCTCATTTTGTGTCCCTAGATTTCAGGGAGCTAACTAGATAGATCAAGCTGACCTCAAACCCATAGATATTTGCCCCTTCTGCCTCTTGAGTGATGATAATTGATTCCATGGTCACTCTTTTATTTCTTTTGAAATAAATTGTGTGTGTGTGTGTGTGTGTGTGTGTGTGTGTGTGTGTGTGTGTGTCCGTCCCAGGGATTCAACTCAAGTAAACAGGGTTAGTACACAGCACCTTTACAGGCTATGCAGTCTTGCCTACCTTATAATTCTTTTACATACTTATTTACTCTTGGCTGATTTGTAATCTGAGAGTTGTGAATTATAACCAAGAAGGAAAATAGTTAAAAGAGACATATGTGTTTTGAAGGAAAGGTAATAGGGAAGGACACTCATCCTTCATCTGTTCTCCTTTTTTTTTTTTTTTCCGTGAGATTATAATTACATCATTGCCCCTTCCAAGACAGACATCCACGCATCCTCCTGGGAAGGGGACATAGAAAAGACCTCCTGAGTAAACTGTGAATTTCTAGTAAACTCTCAAAATGTGAGATCCCTTTGAGGAACACAGATTCCCATATTTTTAATTTTTCTACAATCCATTCCCAGCCTGTGAGCATTTATCCAAAATAATCTATTTGAGTTTAGTGGTCTATGACTTCCGCAGCTTCCCCAGACAGGCAGGTTGCACTGCCTTTTGGATTTTGGTTATGAGGTTTCTTTCATAAAACCTCAGTTCTCTGATATATCCTGGAGGAGCCATTGGCTCTTTGTTTGCTTATTGATTTTGTAAGACGAATGACAAACTCTTAATATGTTATCTTGACAGATCTTAATATGTTGGTGCTAAGACCAGAGTCTATACTGGGAATGAATCCCAGGAAGTTTGGATCTTTGTGCTTTGCAAAGAATGAGAATTGTTTTTCCAATTATACATCTTCAAGTAGCATTTTCCTATATTTCTAAACGTATTTCCTTCAAGTTAACTCAGATACACACGTTTTGTGGAAATTGACATTATTCCACAAAATAAAAGAGGCTTTATGTATAGCTGGCTGAGATAGTAACATTCTGGCTTGCTTTAATACTAAAGTCAAAGTTCTATTTGCAGACTTGAAACTTTCCAGGATCATCTCCCTTTGCTTTCAGGCTGTCCTCATAAACATCTCTGACACAGACGAACAGTCAAGTTCATAAAAGAGGAAGGTGAATGGTTTGATGAACATCAAGCAGAGGTAGACAAGGCTGGCTATTTAAAAGGGTCATTAAAAGAAGAGACCCAATTTAGCTGAACGACTCTCCAGAGGGTTTGTCAGTGGGGTTTATGAACTCTGGGAGAAGGGCCAACTTAGACCTAATTATGTTTAGATTAACTCTGCAATTCAAATGTCTAATATTCCTCTTATCCTGTTCTTTCGTTCTGTCTCTGTTTTCTGGTGTGTTTTGTTTGTTGGCTAGTATTTTAATTGTGAAGTGAGTTAGAAATTCTAAGGTCGTGAACATTTTTCTTTATATGGGTACTTTGTGAACTACCATTATTTTTCTATCTTTTCTTGCAAAATGCATTGCAATATGTTAGCTGATCTGTAGAAAGAAAAAGATAGACACAGTAAAATTGTAATATAAAAACGTGCTGCAGCAAATGTACATTGGTCATCATTTCTGCTTACTTGTTGCCTCTGGGATTTTAAAAATTAGCTGTCTTTCAAACAAAAAGCCAGACAATCTGAGAATAATAGAATGTGGCTTATAGGGGAAATAGGTGACTTTTCATGGCTGATTTTTTTTTTTCTGTTTTCTTTTCCAATAAACTCTTTTCATCATAGTTTTCTCTCTCATTATTGCAAATAAGAGATTTTTGCTTTCCAGTGCAGCCTCCCAGGGCACTAAAAACAGTATTTGCTTATATGTGATACCACTGCATCATAGTTGTGAACATTTCTGAGAGTGGCTGTGTCACTCATGTAAACCGAGGAATCCTTTAGCAACAACAACATCAAATGTCCATGCACATAACATTTGTTAGAATGGTAATTTCAGGAGGTTTATCTTCCCTTACAGACCACCAAGGTTTCTCATATTCAAATTAATATCTCACAACTATGTTTGTACCTCAGAAGTAGTGATTTCTTGAATAAGAAACTCTCTGTGTTAGACTTGGTCCATGTCACAACAGTACAGAAAACACGTTTTCTGTGCTGTTAAGTGTTTTCTTTACTTTTCCATAATATCCTGGTTAGTTCTTAGTGTTAAATTGATACAACTTGGAGTCAGCTTGGAAGAGGAGACCCCAGATCAAGAATTGCCTCAATCAGACTGGACTATGGTCATGTGTATGAGAGATTGTTTTGACTGATGATTGATGTGGGAGCTCACTGTCAGTGGCACCATCCCTAGGCAGGTGAGCCTGGGTCACATTAAAAAGTTAGCATACCATAAGCCAGTGATTGATCCATTTGATGGGATTCCTTGATGATTTCTGCCTCAGTTCCCACTAGACTTTTTGCCCTAGATCCCCTCAGTAATGGACAGTGGCCTATAACTGGAGGACAAAGCAAACCTCCTCCTCCCTAAGTTGCTTTTGGTTGTGGTAGTAACCAAAACAACATAAAGCAAATTAGAATACATGGCCATGCTCTTCACAAATGGATTTAATGGGGAAGTCAGTGGGATTTTTCTGGATTCACTATGTTTAATAACTTTACTGAGCTTACTGTATGTATATAGTATATACAGTGTATATATGTATACAGCATATAAAGTATATATATATATGGTATATATAGTATACTATATATATTGATACAGTAGGTAAAGTATATATATTCTAGGTATATACATATATATTGTATATTTACAGTATATATAACATCTATGTATATACATAGAATAGTAATACATAGATGTTATATTTATTATATATATATAAAATAAAGTATAAAGTATTTTGATGTAGTTTACAGGTCTAAGCACCTAGTTATAGCTCTTAACTAACATGGCTCAGAATAAAGCCTGGATGGTATCTCCATGGATTAAGTAGACTTTTGCTTCTGTGATTTACTACTAGATCTTAAATTTTGTGATCTTAAATTTGTTAAGGATAAAGATTCTGTCACCCGAGAACTGACTTTTGAAGATAACTTTGTTTTCTCCTGTATATTTAACAATATTATGAATGACTATGGCAGGGTGAGGGTACAGTCCAATGGTCTCCAAGTTAAGTACCTGATGTTGGTGCCTCTCCTTCTAAAAATATCTGTTTATGTCTAAAACAAGGCATTATGACAGAACTCCATTGTCAGGGGCACTGGACGAGCATGTATCTGTTTGTTATTGAGAAAGGAGAGGGCAGTTACATTATTAGATTATGAGAAGAAAATGTTACCGACCTGGAGAGCAAGATTCAGATCTTTAAATTTTTGTGACTTAATTCTCTGAGTTTGTGTATGTACATTTATATTTGTAGTTTGCATATATGATGTAGTCGGTGTCTAGTTAGTTCTCTCAGTTCATGCAAATTAGACTGTGATTTGAACGTTGGTTTGATAAAGACATCCACAAATTGTAAGGGAGATGATAATATGCATGTGATTGACACGAACTAATTAAACCATAATGTCCCAGGCTATTGTTTGCCAGTCAGTTATCTAGTGGCATAAGGGAAATGTCAGTGTGTGGTTTTGCAATGCAACAGGTTTTCATCAACAGAGAGAGGAAAAACTGTTAAATCTCTCTTTCTATCACGATCTTGTGTAAATCCTCTCTTTAAAGAAATGACCTAGTGATTCCACAGTGCTAGGAAAGAATGCAGCATCTGGAATTAAAAAAATAAAATAAAATAAGAAAGAAAACATTGAGTAGAGTCCTGTGTCTATCACTAATTTGTTATGGGATCTTTATTACTCCAAGATCTAATCCCACCAAGAGAGATAATAAGAAGACATACTTCACTGACTGCTTGGAATTAACTGTGAGAACACATATGAAGTGTTCCATATGTCCAATCTAAAGGCCAGCTATTGTCACGTCTCACCTGGGAATATTCACAGGATGGGGGCTCCTGAGTATAAGCCAGAGAGACACAGAACCTCCATGCTTTATAACAGAGCTCAGGGCAAACTCTTATTTTCTCACTTGTTTCTATAAACAGACAAAAGAAGCTATTTTTGTTCTCTTAGGAAATTTTATTTGCTAGAGCTTAATCATCCATGTCTCCAACAGTCTCCACTGTTTTTAGCAACTCCTGCCTTTGGCTTGTTTAATCGGTCTCTTGCTTAGCAAGGAGTATTTCACCTTGAGCCTTAACTCCTTTTGCCATTCTCCCTAGGAATGGATCAAGTATTTGGAGTCCTTGTCAGAATAAGTTGCTGACCTAAGTAGGCAGGTGACTCAATGGCTGTGTTCTTGATATCCATCCAGGTACTAATTAGAGCATGGCATATTTTCTCCATCCCCTTTTGTTCTCTTATAAACTTATATTTTCCTGAGAATTGACATATTCTGCAATGATTTTACTCAACTGTATCCTAGCTATTAAATTAATTTTGAACTGAATTTGGGACCCAGATTAAAACTACTTTTAAAGTGGAGATATTAACATTATCTATAGGAATCAAATCTATCCAAAGATAATGAAGTCACCACTGAGGACCCAAATTACACACAAATTCTTAGCATCTGCTGTACATGTGGTGCAAGCATCTGAACATGCAAGGGCCATGCTCATGCCTATGCGAGTGGCGGCCAAAGCAGAATGTCAGGCACAATCCTCTATTGATTTCGAGGGGAGGGGGAGATTGGTTGGTTTTTTTTTCCTCCCTCCCTCCCTCCCTCCCTCCCTCACTCCCTCCCTCCCTCCCTCCCTCCCTTCCTTTCTTCCTTTACTTCTTGTTTCTTTCTTTTTCTTTTTTTTTGCCCATGGAGAAAAAGCATCTCATCAAACCAGAGACCAGAGACTTACTGTTTCAGTTGGAGCGGCTGCTCCACAAGTTCTGGGATCTGCTTGCCTCTGAGGGTTAACAATGCTGGGGTTACAACTCTATATTACCATATTCAGCTTTTACATGGGTACTAGCAATTTCAACACAGGTCTTTATTCTTGTGGAACAGTCTTAGCCACTAAGCCATGCCATTAGTACCTTCACCTTCCAATAGGACCTACTTTTAGAATAAAAATATTACTATTTTCCTAATACGTGTTGTGCAATATGTATGTGTTTGTTCACCAGTGCTGACATCATGTGTCTTTCATAATCACGCTCCACTTTTTTTTTTTTTTAAACTGAGGCAGGTTCATTCATTTGCACCCAGAGCTTTATGATTCAGCTTAATACAGAGAATCCCTGTCTTTGACTCCGAGACATTGTGCAGCACTCACCTGGCATTTATGTAGGTAATGGAGATCCGAACCCCAGGTCTTTTCATGCTTATGAAGCAAGAACATTTTTATTCAGGGATTGTAGTAGGATTATGTTGTTACCTTGTATATTATTGTCCAGCCTACTGGTTTAATAAAAATGCTAACTGACCAAAGGCAGACAGAAAGTGTGGGTGGGGCTATGAGACTAAGAAAACTCCGGGAACAGGAAGAACAGAGCCAAGGTGCTACAGAGACGCCAGAGATGCACAGAATTGCCAGACAAGGCAACAGATGTATAGGACAAATATGCGGCTCTGAGAAAAGGTACTGAGCCGCATGGCTGAAAAGGATAAGAATATGCCTGGGCCCCAGGTCAATCAGCGTATAATTAATACAAGCATCTGTGTGTTTCAATGGGACTGTGGGACTGTGGGTCTGCAGGTCCAGGCCACCAGGCTAGGCCAGAAAGTCCAAGCCAGAAACCTCATACAGCAAGGGATTTTCAACTTCCTCAAATAGTTTTAATTATTCTAGTAGAGTTTCCTTTTTTCATATTTTTCTGAAATTTCACAATATATACTTTCTCTAACCAGTGACCCATTCTGTAGATTTCATTGAGCAAAACAGATTTCTTGACAGTTCAGTGTTGTGTATATTTTCAAATCCCACTTATCAATATCTGGTTCTCCTTTTGATTTTTGAACCATGAAACATAAAACTGTTTTTCATTAGGTGAATATATTTTGTTTTTACACTACAACTTTAGTTAATTTATTCTTTCTAGGCAAATTTTTTATCATTCTGTGGAGATATGTAATACATCATACTCAGTAATCTCGATATCTTTGAATCTCCCCTTGAACTTTATTCAACCTATTCAGTATGTATGTCATTTGGGGTTCTGCTTTCTTGTATATTTACTAATTCTTTTAATGTCCCAGAAAAATACTTCCCTCATTACTTTAAGAAAAAAATGTAAGGGTCTGTCTCCCATGGTCTTCTGCATATTTTGAACATGGATTCACATGTATGACTTCTAATCCCTTCTTTTTTTCTACTTTAAACCTACAAAAGTGACATGTATACCTCTGGAAAATCTAAAATGAAGCAACTGAATTTGGGCACGTACTTCCATTAAATTCCGCCTCTCTGCTCACCATCACTGACCCCAGGAGAATGTCTTTTATATGACCAGGCATATAAGAATGCCATTTCTAAATGATAGTATTGCTAAAAATAACATTTTCAGCGTTGTCATTCTGGAAACTAATCTATGGCCTAACAGCCAGTTTTTGCTTGATGCTTTTTTTGCTCCAAAGAGAACATGCAGCCTTTCATATATCACGATGTCTTTTTTATTCATTTCTTTCAACTCTGGGTTTAGTGCTTATAAATTACTTATAACAGATTTGTGAGTGATGCTTTGGTCATCAAATTTGGTAGCATGATCTAGGGGACTGTTGAAATATTTTATGCAATGTTTTATATAATAAAATGTTCTACGTTGTGGATGTCTTTATGTGTCTATAAACCTTATACTTGACACTCTTAGGACACTGGCACTTCAAAGATAGGGCTAATTCAGGACCAGAGATTGGGACTACAGGTGTGTGTCACCATGTTCAACAGCAGAAAATTTGGTTTATATACTGTACCCATGGGTCCTTTGTTTTAATGCTTTTCATTTTTAATGAAGTCATTAGGGCAGATTCTGGAGAAAGGAAGAATATGTCACCATTCTGCCGGATTTTGTTGTATCAGGATGAGTCAGGTAGAGTAAAGTATTCTACAAAAACAAATACACAATATCAATGACTTAGTAAGCCGAGGGCTTAGTTCTGGTTTGTCAGTATAGGAGCTGGGCTTATAGTGATGAGGTGTTCAGGCTAACAGGTTCAATTTGCAAGCAGTTACTTCTGTCAAGGAAAACACCCTTAAAAGTGGCTATTACTTAGAATTCTGCCTTCCAGCTTCTTCTTACATTTTGCTAACCTATGTTCTTAGCTATAACATAGGTGAGCAAGTATAAATTGACTTTGAATTTAGCAGCCAGGGAAGTGGAATATTTACGAATGGTCCTTGTTACTGCTATCAGGCACTGTTTCAGGTTCATTTCTAACACCAGCTTTGATAATAGACTTTCAACATTTTTTTTTCTTTTTTTCTTTTTTTAACAATGGAAATCTCAGCACTGTTATAGAAACTCAATATTATAAAGTGTCAGGCCCTTATATGTTTTGGTCCTACTTTTCCCAGAACCATTGGTCTGGTTTTGCTTATTGGAGGCATGGTCTTTTGACTTTTGATGGATTAGGCGTTTGTTTATGCTTTGGCTGCTGGTGCTGTCTATGCACTGAGTTTTATGGTACTTCCATCATGGAGTCAGTTGTACCAAGGTCTGGGGGCATACTTAGGTCTGAGGGCCTATTACAATGTCAGATCTACTATCTCCAAGTATAATTCCATCATGTATAATTAAAAAACATTAATAAATAGCTTGTATTCATATTAATTAGGATATGCTAAGCTCTGTAATTAAAATAGACAAAAACGTAAAGGCTTAAATCAGTTTATTTCTTTTTGTACATTGAGATGATGGGCAGGGTCTACTCCATGCAGACCAGGTTAACAGGAGATTGACCATCTTCAGTATATGCTTTGCATTGTCTGTTTGCACGGTTCTCCAGAAAGACTCACCGAGCTCCAGGAGGCAATGCACGGTGTACTGCATAGGAAGCAGCTCATTGTGCTAATTATTTTTAATTATTTTTCCCATTGCTATGGAATTCATGGAGGAATACACTAGAGAAAAGATTGATTTTGGCTTATGATGGCCGGATAAGTTTCTGTTCTCGGCAGAGATGTGCTCACTATATCTGGGTATATCAAAAGCAGAGAAAGATTGCAAAACCTCAGCTGTCTTTATCCCTCCCTCTATTTTTATTCTCTCTCTGAAGCCACTCAGTGGGAATGGTGACACTCAAGAGTTACTGAAGTCCATGCTTGATCTTTTTAGAAACATACTCAGACACAGTAGTGGGCCCTGCTAATTGTCAAGGTGTTTTTTGTTTTTTTTTTTTTTTTTTTTTTTTTTTTTTTTTTTTTTTTTTTGTTTTTTGTTTTTTGTTTTTTTTTTTTTTTTTTTTTTTCTGAGATCATAATTTACTTATGCCATTTATCCCTTCCTTTAAGTCTCTCCAAATGCTCCCATTCAGCTCTTTCCTGCTCTCCTTCACATTGTGGCCTTTATTTATTTATTTTAATAATTTATACTAATTGTTACTGCACGCATATATGTATTTGTATATGCAGATATATTCCCAAATATAACCTAATCAGTCTGGATAGTGATACCTGTATGTATGTTTTCAGAGCTGACTATTTGGCACTGGACAACAAATTGTTGTGTTCTTCCCTAGGGAAGACCAGCTGTTCAGTTCCTAACTTTACTCAGTTGCCTGTAGTTCTCTGTGTTGGTTTGAGATCTCATGGACTATTCTCTATCCAATTCGGTGTGTTTATTGGTATCATCCATGCTCAGTTTACATTTTGACAGTCATGGTGGTGAGACTTTACGTGTTTAGCTTCTGGTACTTCTTGCAGGGAGGCAAACAACAGTTAAGTTATTTATTAATGCAGACTTCATTCAAGTTAATCAAAATTAACCACAGCGCAAGCAAAGCATTAGACACAGATTCAGCAATAAATAAATATTTACTCTTACTAATGTTAACTATCATGTGGCTGGGTGGCCAACTAAAGTAATAAGGATTGACAGAAATTTAACAAGCTTCTGGGAAACTGAGGTAGAAGAATGGCTGAAAGTTTGAGGCTAGCTAGGCTCAGATAAACCATGACTCAAATAAATTACCAGAAAAACAAATAAAGCTAAAACACAGCAAAAATATCCATTAGCCAAAAAATAATATTTACCTTATCTCTAATGGATTTTGATTGATATTGCATAGGTCTTGTACAGATTCTTATGACTGATATGCAAATCATTGTGACAACCATGTCATGTTCAAGACATAGCATCCCATAGACTCCTTCCTTTCTCCAGCTCTTACATTCTTTCTTCCTCCTTTGCCTCCATAATCTCTCAGTCTCCAAGGCTATACTGAGAAATTATTGGCATTAGATAGTTGTTCTGGGAAGGAACGTCATTCTTCATTGAGAATGTGGTCAGTGTTATATTTCTGATGCTCCAGTGGGTGGCCCCTTAACTATTTGTACACATATGGGCAGCACTAAGTGGATGTCATGAGTTGTCAAAAATAAACATAAGAAACCCAAGACATGAAATTGGCAGGAGACATTTTTGTGGTATT
Source organism: Phyllotis vaccarum (assembly GCA_033318265.1). Lineage (NCBI taxonomy): Eukaryota > Metazoa > Chordata > Mammalia > Rodentia > Cricetidae > Phyllotis > Phyllotis vaccarum. Next base: position 17,933,252 of record JARWLC010000007.1, read on the forward strand.
TGCAAGAGTAGAGTGGCAAATTGTGGGGTAAGTATTATCATATTTTACTACATGCATATATGAAATTCTCAAAATAAAGAAAACAATATTGTGTACATTAATTCATTTTTTAAGAGAATGCCAATAATTTGAATTTAGAGTTATTGTGGAAAACTTGAATAGGACAGATATATGAGGCATGCATGAGATGATTGTAGCAAAATGGCCACATGGGACACAGTTATCTGAATTTAGGCAGATATGATGTAGTAGAAGAATCAGATACAATAGAATCTACTATTGAAACTTGTGAGAATCTTATTTTGTATTTTTAGATATCCCAAATTCAAGTGCCAAGCATAAATCCATCCTTGGCAAAATTAAAGTATTTTTTTTCTATAATCTCAAAATAATTGTGTAATAATATGGATTTGCTGGCAGAAAATAATATAATATGAAGGTACTCTAGGAAATCTGCTGGAAACTGGATATGTGAATATGTATTTAGAATCAAGCTAAAATAATTTTGTGTTATTTTCCTGGCTTGCTGAAGAATACAGACAGTTTATTTCCCACAGATGGACTTTGTGAGCCTTAAGTAACTGAGTTAATTTAGCAGCTTTTTTTGGTGTGATTTTTTTTCTCTTCTCTTTTTAATTTTATCTTGAACAGTCACTAATCTCCCTGCTTCTAATATCAAAATATATCAAAAGCAGTATGTGAAACTGTTCATCTATTAGTAACTTAGGGTTATGCAAACCACTTTGTTTATTCATATGCATTGTCAAGATTTCTATAAGTGTTTCTCATGAATCCTAGTACTAACAGACTTGTGTATCACTCTTTTAAAACACTGGTAATTTCTAAAGAGAAGGTAATTTTCCCAAAACAAGTCTTTACATGTCACAGATGGGGTGATTGTGCTTGCGGTGGTTAGGAGGGATTCTTTGTACCATTCTCCCTTAAGAGCATACTCATAATCTGGGGAAAAGAAGCCACTTTCCTCTTGCTAATATATAACTAAAATACATCCTGCTGTCCACAGTCCATGTCCTTAGAGCTTAGGGTAGGTTTGGCTGCTCTGAAAAGTATACAGGTCCTGGTCATGCCCTACTCAGACTCAGACTCTTCCTGGTTGTTTTCTGTAGGAAGACAGCTTTAGAGAAACCAAGTTACATTTTTCAAACTGAATTGAAACAAGTAGGGACACCAAGGATAATTCATGCTTCTTCAAAGGGACCCAATTCTTGTCTTGGTTATTAACACATACTTATCTAACTTTATTGTTTGGAGTAAGAGTTAACTGGGCTTAGATTCTACATGAAGATACATTGACCTATGGTCCATACTATGAACAGTGTTACAGCATTTCTCTGTTGGTTCCCAAGGTCACTAGTTTACTGCTTAAAGACTGAGCTGTGTTTCTATCAGGCAATTATGAAAGGATAAGTGTGCATACATGTGCCCACACACACTTGTGTGTGTGTTTGTTGTTGTTGTTTTAGAAAATAGAGCCTCTTTTTCCAAAAAGTATTATGCATCTAGGCTTTAGTCACTTAAATAATAAACCACGAGAAGCCTACAGAAGAGAGTTAAGGTTTATTTCAAATAGTAAAATGTTTATTTGGGCACATTTCTCTTTTTTCCACATGATAAAAGGCATCATATATTTGTAAGATACATGCTCCTGGCTAAGCTTCAGTAGGAGTGCCATCCTGATGGATCCGGTTCTTTGTGACTGCTATCCATGTGTACTAGACAGGGCCAGTGCCTGACAGGGAGATGCTTGTGCCTTGGGTGCTGGTAAGCACTTGGATGCCCCCTCCCCTTACAGTTTCTGCTGCAACAGTGCATTTCTTTGTATTCAATGAACTCAGCATTTCCACAGATCTCATATCAGCATTATAGTAGCCAAGATACTCAGAGAGATTATAGTCCAAGGGTCCCTGTGAGGTCACAGCTCAGTTATTGATGTGAACCAAGAACACTCTTGCTGGATTCTGGCCACTTCTTCTTTTTCTTCTGCCTTTTTCTTCTTTTCTCAGCAACATCGAACACGGTTGCTTCAATGAGATGGGCTTCCAAAGAGATGAAAAAATGAGTTGTTTCCTAGAAGCCTGCTTTCCCCTTTCAATATGAATCCCAAGTGAAAATGAAGCACAGGTGGACCCAAGAGCTGTGGAATTCTGGGTCAAGAAGGCATCACTTACTATCACAACATTGTATCAAGCAGACCGCCTTGGCCATTCTTTTTAACATGCTCCAGGCTTTTACCAGAGAACTCCCAAGGCCTCTTCCTCCGGTTGGTGGCTTTTCTTTCATTCTCCAATTGCTCGGCTCTTGAGATATTATTGGTAGTTCCCAGTTTGTCTGAAAGTAATTTCCTAGATATGCCCCATGTTCCAGTGGTTCCTGCTTTCTCTTGAATTCATGTTTCCTTCTTCATGATACCATATACGTTTTTCTAACTTTGTATTGGAACTTAAATTATTAAATATTTTTCTTTAATTCAGGGAGATGAATTTAATGTTTACCTCGATGACCGTATACTTCTAAAAACCGCTCTTAAAATTCTCAGGGTGTCTTAGATAGGCTGACACATGATGAATCTTTCACCTCTACAGCAACTGGGCCAGATGGTACTACATAAACTACTTCTGGTTTGAAAGGACTCCATTTTTTAGACTATATATATATATATATTTTTTTTTTTTGAAATATCTTGTTTAGTCTGTCATCTTGATGAGTGGTTGTGTAAGTCATTAAGCATTGACCTTCAAAATTAGATTTCTTATTTTGACTTATGAGACAATTTTCATCAGAGTAGCTTGCTATGTTTGGATAAATCATACTCATTTGTTTAAAATTGGTACCTTTACAAAACTGAGCGTTACAATCATAAAGACGAATTATTTCTCCATTTGTTTGTTTTCTTTTTTAACAGCTTCTTATTTTTTTTTTATAAAGATTTGTAGTTGTCAGTGTAATTTTGTCAGTCTTTGGGTTTATTATCAAGTCTGTTCTGTTGCTTACTAAACTGTACCATTTATTGTTACATTTTTCAAGTGAGTACCTAAGTACAGTTGATAATAGTGTTTTTGTGTTGAATATTTGTGTAACAAACTTCACTCAATTCTAATCACTTCTTTGTATATAATTTGGGGTTTATTGTATATAAAATCATGTCATCTCCTAATCTCTACATAATAAAAATTTTATTGCTTTGAATACTTTAGTTTCTCTGATTCTATGTTGCCTCTTTCCAGAGATTATTGCACTGTCTGAAATTCATAGAAATACAAGGAAGTTACTATCTCTCTTTTGGTGACAAAAAGAATATTTCAATTATTTATCAGTCAAAAATATTCTCTAGACATTTTATAGGCATACTATATCATTGCAAGGAGTATTCATTTATAAAATTTTATTTGTCATTTTTGAACAGATATTTGAGTTTTATCAAATGCTTTTTTCTGAATTTATTGGAGTAATATTATTTTCCCATATCTATCCTAATGTTAAAATGTTCACTGATTTATTTATAATGACAAGCTAACCTTCCACTGTGAGATATCTCATGGCATTGTTATGTACTGCTCTATTTAGTTTGCTAAGACTTAGACTTGAAATACTCTATTTGTGCTCATGAAAGTGACTGGGACATAGTTTTTCTATCTTGAATTATTCATGTTAGGTTTTCCAAATAACTAGTACAATGATGTCATAAGATCAACTGCCACCAAATTTCTTCTTATCCTGTTCTGTGGATGCAGTGTGTTACTACTGAACAGATTCTCTTACTGAAATGATTTCTAGGCAAGCATTTAACATTTATGGAGAATATTTACTTATTTGGGCAATTTTGCTAAGTTGTATTTTCCAATGAATGAATGCTTAGCTTCTCAAATTTTACTTTTTGAACTTCTTCTGAGCTTAGTTTGTTCATTTTAAGCCTCATGTAATAGTATTTTATTGGCTTTATCATTTTAAATAAATTTTTATATTTTTTCTCATGAAGCATTGTTTTAGTTTGGTTCCACAATTTTTGACTGACAAATTGTATCTGTTTCGATCTTTGAAAACACATTTTAATTCTAATTTTCTGGTTGATCTTTGGTGATTTAGACATTTATTTTTTGTTGTCAATGAACTGGAGATTTCCCCCATCTAATTTTTGCAGTTTAATTATAATTTTGTGAATTGAAGATTTCCTTCATCTTTTCTTTCTAACTCTAATTTGATTTCCCAACTGTCAAAACAGTCTTTTTTTAGGTTGATTTTAATCACAGCTTCTTTTTATTTTATTTTTTTTAAAATAATTCAAAGTTTCTAAGGAAAAATAATGTGATCACCTCTGTAGTGGGTGATCTGCTATTTCCACCATCCATTTAGTTCTTAAACTTTTATACATACCATACACATTTGATACATACAAACACATTTTATATTCATACATGTAGTTTGTATTTAATTTTCTGACTTCCAAATCAATTTTTTTCTCTTTACTTTGTCTCTTTTTCTCAATTTTCTTGACATGCCTAGTAATTTCACTCATCCCCATGTAGTATGAGGTTTCTGTTCCAGACATTCGGGCCTAGCCTCTAGGTTTAGGCCCACAGACCCACAGACCTGGAGAGACATACAGATGCTTACATTAATTTTAGGCTGATTGTCCTAAGGCCCAGGCACTTGCTAACTCTTTACTCTTAAACTAAATCATGACTCTTATCCTGTTCAGCCATGCGGCTCAGTACCTTTTCTCAGAGCAGCATAGTTGTCCTCTGCATTTTCTGGTTTATCTCTGGCATTCGGCTTTGTTCTGCCTGTTCCTAGAGTTTTCTTAGTCTGGTAGACCTGCCCACACTTCCTGTCTGCCTTTGGCCAATAAGTGCTTTTTATTATACTCATAGGCGGGGACAATTATTTACAATGGAACAACATAATCCCCCTATATCCCCAGGGATTGTGTTTGGAGACTTTATAGGTAACAGGAGGTCCTGACTGGTTCTCTCTTCCATCCTGGATTCTGATTCAAAGTCTGGAGAATGTTCTTGATTTTGGAGGTTGTAAAAGCTCTTTTTATACTCAGAGTCATGGGTTTACATCATGGAATTTCCCTTCTCTTAAGTATATTGAACCTATCCTGATCTCTTTCGGGAGCTTCAGATTTCTACTTTGTGTTTATCTCTCTTTAACACTACAATAACCTTACCCCAGATTTCCAATATTTCAGCTACACCTCCCTGCTCATGCTTTTAGCTTTTTAGTTTATATGACTTGCCATACAGGAAAACAAAGTATCTCTGGTACTAGATTTGGTTCTCTCTCTCTCTCCAGAAAGCCTGGATTCTTGGCCCTATTAGTCTCATAGCACTGATAGGTAACGCCTCTCTAGAGTCTTGAGTTTCTATACAACTTCTTACTCTTATCAAAGATATATTATCAGAAGGAGAAGTCAGAAAGAAATGAAATTACTTTCACAAATTTTTCTTTTTAAAAAATAGTCATAATATTTATACACCCTCCACTGAATATGTAATATATTTTCCATATCATAAACATCATTAGAATTGTTAATTTCTTGAGTTAATGTATCTTATTTTAAAACTTGCTTCATCACATTTAGTCTTATTAATGAGTCATTTTTTCCTGAATATAGTTGATGGTTTTAAAGTAATATTTCCTACTTTGACATCTTAAATGATATATTAGGATTTTTATTTTGAAAAGGAAGATATTGGGAATTTGTGTAATTCCTTATGTTTGCATTTATTCTATTGAATAAAAACAGCCAAGTCACAGGAAATGAGAATTTCCTCTTCTGTTTCCCTTTCATTTATTTTTCTCCATGAATAAGAAAATCATTTTCTCTGATTCTTCTTGCCATTTGTTTTCTGGGTAATGAATTTTCCCATAGAGGCCCTCGGCATTCACACCATTTCATAGGATCTGAGAATATCCTCTTTGTGCCCTAAAAATAACTATTTCCTCACAGTTTTCCAGATCTGGCACGTTTTAATGAAACTGCTTGCGCAGTGGCTAGCATGATACCTTGCTTCACGGCTTCCTGACAAAGCTTCTCTGCTCTATTTCCTTGACAATTTCCTGTGATTAACAGTTTTCTCTTCACTCTGTTTATTTTATACCTTTTCTAAAACTTATTTTAACACTTGCTGAATTATCCTCTGGTGGTAACTAATTTATGACACTACAAGTGGAAACAACTCTTTAGTATTTTGTATGTGTGTGTCAGTACAGGTAAACAACTCTTTAGTATTTTGTATGTGTGTGTCAGTACAGGTGTGTATGCTCACTTATGTGGGGATGAACATATATGGAAGGCAGAGGTCGATGTGAAGGTCTTCCTTATTATTCTCATCTTAATTTCTGAGGCTGGTTCTCTCACTGAATCTGGAAGACAGAGATCCAGGTAGATCCCAGCTTTCTAGCAAGCCTCAGGGGTCTACCTATCACATATTGCCAGTGCTGGAACAAAAGATTATGTCACATGCTGGGCTTTTGTTTGTGTGACAGGAATCTAAGTTAGTTCATCATGTTCACAATTCTATACTGGGAAGGATGTGACAGGGTCCCTTGAGCTCACAGCCAGCAAGGCTGAAACAACATACTCCAGATTCAGTGAAGAGAACCTGTGTGAGAATTAAGATGGAGAGTGATGGGAAATGATGGATGGGAAAGACCTGTTACTCTGAGGGCCCATGAGCACATGCGTTTATACCCCTTCATTCACACATGTGTGCAACACATACCCACACCTGTATTCACAGGAAATTTGGTACTTCTTTATTTCCCTTCCATTCTGTGATTCCTTGAACGATTTCTTGATTATGTCTCACACATACCATAATAAATGCTAATAGCTGTAGAGTCCAACTCATTTTGAAATGTATATTTTCTCTGAAATCAGCATTGTGCCTGTTCATTTTGACTAACCCTGTAAACAACGAATGGTCATGTATTATTTTGATTAAAATGAAGGGATAAGTAGAATGTCCATGAAATACCTGCCTGAACTGCTTTGGTAAACAGATTAAGTATTGTGTTTTATTTCTAGCATGCTTTAAATGCTGGGAAGTTTCTGAGGCTTTGATCACCTTGGCAAGGTGTCAAAATGGTAGTGTTTTCCAGTTTTAACTAAATCAGTATTATTCATCTTAAACCCTGTCAGTGAAGTTAAAGGTTGTATGTAAATATGATGATGTACATGTTTTACACACCTCTTTGTAGCTCTTATTCCAAATACATTTTTTTTTTCATGAATCTTGCTGGCTTGCTTTCAAGATTCATTTCCAAAGGTAGAATGTCTATGAAGTTAATTATAAAACACTGGCTGAATTTCTTTAGAAATAGAGTAAGTATTGTGTATCATTTCAAGCAGGTCCTTTAAACTCTGCATTTTGGAAAGCCTGCATTCATTCTACAATATATTGGATTTTGCTATGACATCTTCATATATGTTTTTTAATGAATTTTGTTCCTACTTCCCATTACTTTCTCTTGTGTTTCTAACTTCTCTTCTTCTTTACATCTTAGTAGGAAAATATATTTAGCCTGTGTTCGTATATATATTAATGGCTCGCCTCACCCAGCCTAATAGAAAGGGAAGAGCTTAGTACTACCTCAACTTGCTATGCTATGCTTTGTTGACACCCATGGGAGGCCTGCCACTTTCTGAACAGAAGCAGAGGAGGAACGGATGGAGTTACAAAGAAGAGGTGGGGACAGGGAAGAAATGGAAGGGGAAACTGCATAGGGATATTTACACAAAAAATTAATAAAGATAATATATTAAAGAATATCTATTTTAATTAAAAACAAAATAATTTAATTAGATAATCATTTTTTACATTGTAGAAATTTTCTTGCCCAAAGTTAGATATTTGGACATTTCTCTAGATGCATGTGACACCATTAAACAATGGCCCAAGGTCATCCCATTAATGGCTTTCTTTTTTGTTGTTTTATTTATCCTGGTAAGTAAACAGTCATTATATCTGGGGATACTTCATAACTTTATCAATTTAATTTTTTCTGTGCTTGAGCCAATATTATTATCCTTACTGCTATTTTTACTTTTAACATTCTCAATAAGTTTATTATCCTAAGCGTTTAAGTCTGCGAATGAAGAAAAAAAAACATTTAAAAAATTAAGCATGTAAGTGAAGTCTCAAAAATACAGATTTTTTTCATTCATTCCTTCATCTGTGAAATATAAAATAACAAAATAAAAAAGTCAAGAAAATTGAGAAGGAAGGTGGCTGTCCGTTTGTCAGGTCCTGTGTCCTGCTCTAAATTACTCCATGTTGCATGTCCCTGAGTGACTCCATTGTCCAAAAAAGCAGTTGGCTCTAACTCCAAAGCCAGACAAGGGAACGAGGCCACATTTCGCCTTCACAAATGTATTTTCAGGACCTTTCCAGCATGCAGCTTAATTTACAGACACAATCATTAACTCATCCACACAAGTGCAGCATTATCACCCATGGAATTATAGACGTAAACCAGAGAGAGCCACCTTTGACACCTAAATATATTAGAACTACAGGACATATCGGATTAAAAGCCTCACCTGAGGCTTGAGGAAGTTGAGAAGTTCTGACTGTCTCAGGGTTTGTAACCCTTGTCACCTGGTCCTCTTGAGCAATATTTCCTGGCTCTGTATGAACTCTGCCTCAATGCAGCTTCTCTGACACTTACCTGCAGTTTCTTTAATCCTTTTGTAAACTTCCTTCTCCCGGGTGGACATGTACTACCATGTCAAGAATCTGTGGTTTGAGGATGAATATTAGTAATTAAGCTTAGAATTTAAAAACTGTAACAACCCTCATATCAAGCGACATCTGAGATGGCCATAGTATTAGGTGAAATCAGGATTACTTGGTATTTTATAACGAATAAAATCAATAGAGCCTGTGAGCTCATTTTTATTATTTGTACTCAATAAACTTTGACATTGTGTAAAGGCATGGGCATATTTCTGATATAACACACTCCTGACAGTGTCTGTGAGGGGTAAGAATGGAACCAGCCAAGAGAAGTGCAGCAAGGGTGGCTAATAAAGTCACAATATGATCATAGAACATGTATGAAAGTACTCTAATGAAACCCGTGGGTTTATACAATTAACACACACTGATTAAAAAGAAAAGCAGAAGACTTGAGAAAGGAATAGTTCAGTGGTTAAACATATGCACTGCTCATACAGGAGAGATGAGTCTGATTTACAGCATATAATCAAGCTGCTCACTACTGCTTGTAACTTCTAAGCAGTTCTAGGGGATTCTACACCCACTGATGGCCTCCATGGGCACATATGCATGCACAGACACACACATTGTCAAAAAACAAAAACAAATATTTTAAAAAGAAAAATAAATACACAATAAAGAGAAATATTCCTAGCCTTCATGCATTTTTAAAATATTGAGTACTCGAAGCCTATAACTGAGGAGTGGGCACAATTTCATTTTGTGTATTATATTCTCGTTACAGTGTGTATAAATAAAAACAATGAGATTACTGAGATAAAGGCAGAGGAACATAATGGAAAAACATCATAGAAATAAACACATCATTGCTCTGAGTCTGATAGGTTTATAACTTACCACGAGTGTGGCCTGGAGAAAATCCTTTGCTTGAGCTTCTATCGCCTACATTGCTAAGAAGTAAAGATAGAACCCAGACTTTTTTCTTTTGATTTGTTAAACTAAAGAAAAGAATTGTCAGTCATATCTTCAATGAAGAGGAACCCTTCACACCATTTCAGGTTTTCACATTTTGCTCTTTTTACTGATATGGAAATTTATTGTCCTAATTACAGTGAGCCAGTTGGGATCTGATGAACAGCAATGCCACTGACACCATAGAGCCAGCACATCATATACTACGCTATACCTGTAACATTGGTTGTTGTAGTGGGTTTTTTTTTTTTTTTTTTTTTTTTTTTTTTTTTGGTCCCGGGCAGCCAGAGGCCCAGACCCAGGACCTGCACTCAGCCCCAGACCCCTTAGCCGCCCGCAGCTGCTCAGGCTCCCAGAAAAGACTCAGACAATTATATTAAATTCATGCTGTTTGGCCTATGGCTCAGGTACATTGCTAGCTTGCTCTTACATCTTAACTCAACCCATTATCATTCATCTGTCTGCCATGTGGCCCATGGTTCACCTGTGTTCCTTACATGTTGCTCCTTGGGCTTCAGGCTCAATCTGCCTGACTCCGCCCTACTTCTCCTACCTATGCTCTGATTTCTCCTCTACCTTTTCTATGGTGCCTGTCATGGGCCAAAACAGCTCCTTTATTTAAAGATTGATAGTCACAGCATACAGAAAGGCATTCCCACACCAATTGGTTTTCCTTGTTATTATTTTTAAAAAGTTTACATATCAACCATAGTTTCCCCTCCCTCCTCTGATGTGGGATGTCTTTCTCTATGTTGTCCATTACCATTGGATAATAAAGAAACTTTTGATCTATGGCTAAGCAACTTAGCAGCAGGCAGGAATGCCAAGCATAGACAAATGAGGAGGATGGAGTCAGGAGATGTTGCAGGCTGCCTCCCAAGAAAGAAAGATGTAACAGAACACAGATAAAGCCACTAGCTATGTGGCAAGACATAGATTAACAGAAAGTGGGTTGAGTTAAGTTGTAAATGCTGTCAAGCAATGTGCCTGAGGCATAGACCAAACATCTTGTAATTAGTATAAGTCTTTGTGTGGTTATTTGGGGCTTAGTAGCTGTGGGACTGTAGGTTCAAACCTAGGGCTAGAAACCTCAGACTACATTCTCTCCTTTGGTTCTCTCCCTTGGCCTCCTTTTAAAGTCCCAGGCAGGCCTCCCATGGGAGTCAACAAAGCATGGCTTATCAAGTTGAGGCAGGACCAGGCCTCTCCCTGGACACAGCATCAAGGCTGAGCAAGGGATTCCCCGCATAGGGAATAGGTTTCAAAAAACCAGCTCATGGGCCAGGGATAGATCCTGGCACCATTGCTATGGGTCCCAAAAACCAGTCACACAACTGTCACTCACAGGCAGAGAGCTTACATCAATCACACGAAGGCTCACTAACTGTTGGTCTAGAGTTCATGAGCTTGACCTCTTAAAGTAGAGCTGGGCTTTCTCTTAAAAAAATGACCATGACATACTTTATTCTAAGTATTAAATCAATTGACGTGTGTGTGTGTGTGTGTGTGTGTGTGTGTGTATAAAACATAGGCACTAAGTCATAAGTTAGAACCCTAAAACTCATACTTCCTAGAAAGTAGAGGAGATGTCAACCTTTTTTTTTTTTTTTTTTTTTTTTTTTTTTTTTTTTTAAGTCTAGGGAATGGTATGACTCACTCTGTACTGGTCAGTTTTATATTAACTTGGCACAAACTGAAGTCATTGGAGAAGAGGTAATCTTGGTGAAGAAAATGCCTCTAAAAAATTAGACTGGAGGCAAGCCTGTAGGGAATTTTCTTAGTTAATGATTGATGTAGGAGGGCTCAGATTATGGGTGGTGCTATCCTTGGGTTTGTAGTATTGAATTTGTGTGTGTGTGTGTGTGTGTGTGTGTGTGTGTGTGTGTGTGTGTGTGTGTGTGTGTGTAAACAGGCTGAGCAAGCCATCTGGGGCAAGCCAGTAAGCAACATTCCTCCATGGCCTCTGCATCAGTTCCAGCCTCCAGGTTCCTTCCCTGTTGGAGCTCCTGTCCTGATTGTCTTTTATAATGAACTGTGATGCAGAAGCATAAGGAGTATACTTCCCTTCCCAAGTGTCATTGGTCACCACAGCAATCGTAACCTTAACCAAGGCACCCTCCGGTAGAATTTATTATTTCTCCAAATTTGCAGGTAAAATCTTTGAGTCTAAACACTCTCAGAAAGTGAGTCATGGAACAATGATTGAATCCAAGTATATTTTTGAGTAATCAATAAGACAGATGTGCAACATAATTGATATGAATAGGACCCGGAATACAGATTCCACAGCTATACAGGACCATTAGCCATATACAAATATCTATTTTTGATGATGGTTATGCAAATAAAATTGGCTAATAAGCATCAAAGTTATTAGTGAACATGAAGTTTTCAACAGGTCCTGATGATTGATGATATTACTATTTCTGCACTTTAACACCCTCTTTTATAGAAGTTGACCAAAGATGTTATATCGTTTGCTACAGCTCCTATTGCTGTGGTAATTGAACAGACTATTATACCAGAATTTCTTTGTCAGGTATTGTACTATACAAACGACAGTTACCTTTATTGATTTGTACATTAGCTGTTAGTCCTCAAACACAAGTTAGTTAATTCTCTAATGATGAAAATTTGAGCCACAAAATCTCTTGGAAAATTCAGGAGCAAAGTAAACAGAGGTTGAGACCATCATTTCCAGTTGAAAAAATTGTGTCAAGAGACTGATTAGCCTAATTGAACATGGCCTGGTATTGATTTTGTAGCTTCTTTCTGCTTCGGCTAAGAATGCAGATGAGCTAAAAGTTGTGGACAAGAGAAGGCAGAGCTGAAAAGCCAATTCATCAACTTGAGAGCTCTCTAACTATTCAAAAAAGCGATCCTTTGGACTTATTGAGAAGTGTGTTAAAAATGCAGAATATCAGGTGCCTCCTCCAGACTTACTCAATCAGAATCTACAATTTGATAAGCCCTGGGTATGCTTCTATTTATGAGTTTATTCGTGAGTTCAATAAAACAGTAGGAAGCTTCATCACCTTTGATAGTATTCATAATATACTTAGCTAATTTGTTTAACACTTATCTTCAGGTTCTATAATCATTATTATTTAAAAATAAGAGTAGTAGACATCTGTGCAGATTTTAGTTTTTTTATGTTGTGTTTGTACTTCATTTTTCTTGGTTAATGTATTAATTCCCAGTCACTTTTGATGTCTACTCTGGATTCATTCATTTATTCAATAATCATGTTTTTGAATGATTTTAATGTGCCCAATGTTCTGCTTAATTCTGAGTATACAGTTGAAATGAGACAGCCCATTTCTTTATATCACAGTGCCATTTAAGTTTCAGAATAAGAAAAGAATACACAGTAAACACATAGTAGAGATGTTGAAAACAGCACTGGAGTAATGAACAGGTACTACTTAGAGCACCTCTTTCTGCAGGTTCCTTGGCTGAGAGCATTTCATCAGCTCAGAAGTCTAAGAAGGCTAGGCTGCCATCCCCGAGCTGCTAACTGAAGCTTTACAGATGAAGAGGGATTGCTATCTCCAGAAATCTCAATGGAAGCTACACTGTTTGCGGTTGGGTGAGTGGGTTGATAGATTGAATGTACCTGGATCAGGCAGAGAATTCCATGTGTGGTCTTCCTGTCTGTCCCTGAAATGCAATAGGCAATAGTAATGTACAGTAGGCAGGTGGGAAAAGGTAAAAATGAACAAATACTTCTGAAATACACCCAGTTTACATTCTGAAAAAAATTAGTCCCGTGTTTCTGTGACCTGAGTTGGATGGGACACATTAGAAGTCTGAGAGGGTAACACAGAAGTGTTGGATTAAGATGAGAGACAGGTTTTAGGATTATTTGTTTGTATTTTTAGCTGTGACATCAGATTTATTCCTTGTCACTTTTTAATTCTGCTTTCCAGATCACATCTCCTCACTGATGCTGGCTTCTATTTACACAGGCGCCAGCTGGAGCTGGAAGTAAGGCGGGGTACCTCTTGCAGGTGCGGCCTGTCATCCATGGCACTGGCTTACTCCAGACTAGATTGTTCGGTTTCCAAATTCTATCAGATGGTATTAGCCTCTAAGTCCTCATAACACATGTCCTCCCCTGGCCCACAGATAATCTTTGTGACACCTCACCAACTTCTGTGTAGCACCTCAATTCTGTCGTCCCCTGTGTAAACAACTCTCTGCATTAGATAATACTGCCTTTAAACATGTAACAGTGTTATCCTTTCCTGCTTAGAGGTAAATAATTTGGTATAGAGATTGAAGCAATTACAGTATTCAAAGATGGGAATCTGTAGTTTATTTTTGGAAACACTGGTCTAACATTGAAAATACAAAATCTGGATGACAGCTATATACATGGGTCCAGACTCACATATAATTCAAAATTATTATGAATCTTTGACCAATAAGATGTTCATGATGCTTGTTTTTATGGCAGTGGAAGACTATTCAAGAATCAGGGAGAGTTAAGAGATTTAGGCTGGATTCTGAATAGTTTTGGGGTCACTATTATTGGAATAACTTGTAATAGAACCTAAGGCAGTGTCCATGTCACTAAATTCAAGTTGTTAAAATAGCTAGAATATACAGAGCATGTACATCATTTATTTACCACATCAAATAAAATATAACATATTATTGTAACACAAAACTTGTAAGAGTAGTGAACTCTTAAAAGATTACAGAAAACAGCGAGAATAATTCTACTTTAATTGAAATAAATTGACTCTACTGGTCTGATACACATTGTGTTTCTGTTCCCTGGTAAGGCTATGGCTGTACACACAGGCAGTCAGAGCTATTCAACACAGTCCAGAGGCAAGAATGACTGATATCCAGTTCATTGTCTTCTGGCTACACTGTGTGTCTTGGTTCAGAGCTTTTTAAAAGTTGGAACAAAGAGGACTCTTTAGGACATTCCATTAAAAGCCAAAAATTTTAATCTGCAGGGATAGAATCCAGAACTTCAATCTCCCACAGGAATTTTGAGACAAGTGTATGTGTTTGTTTCTTGGATGGGCATGCACATGTGAATGTAGGTGTCGATAGAAGCCAGAAGATGATGTTGAATCCTCTGGAGCAGGAGTTACAGATAGTTGTGAATTACAAGAAGTGAGTTATGGGAACAAAACTACAAGGTCTTCTGCAGGAGCAGTGCACATTTTCAACTTCTGATCCAACTATCTACCCCAACTTGTTTATTCATAAATGTTCTTTCTCTTAATGCTTTCTTTCTGGACAATTTCCTGGTCCCACCCTCCTCTTAGTTAGTGAGGTCTTATGAGAGAAATCATGTGCCTGTTGTTCTTTGCATTCTAGGGTTGCTTAATTCTTAAAGGACCCCCAATCCAGTCTCTATTGCTTTGATTCTTTAGTTATTTCTGTTTTCCACCTGTGACATTGAGATGAACACAGTAGTAGACCACAAGCCCTGTCCTTGTCACTACTACAGATATAGAGTAGGCAATCAGTGTATATTTTCTTATGGGTAAACAGAGAGATATACTTCTAATGGGCAATTCAGAATTGGGAAATGTGCTTGTCTTCTTTTAACTGTGTTTATGAGATGATTATTCTTAACTACTGAAATGTCTTGAGTGAAGCCTATTTGGGTATCAAGGCTGAGCACTTTCAGAAGTCATTTACCGAGACTTGATCATATGATTCATGCCCTCCTTTTTAATCCCATCCCAGTCCTACATGTGTAGCCAATGGCCTTCCATTACAGAAATCAGCAGCAGAATCTAAGGAGTTTTGGGAAAGTATTTTCAGCTAACAAATTCAGGATCTGGAACTACAGAAATCTCTGGGTTGAATGCTGTTTTGTTTCACTATTTTAATTGCTGATTTGTAATGATGAGCAATGAAAGCAATCTATTTACTAGTGTTTCTGACTTGCTCAGTAAGCAACCTTGCCATCCCTTCTCAACACTGATGCATGTCTGGGCAAAACAGCTATTAATTCTGGAAGATATTTATCCTTCTTTCTTTTGACATTTTATTGCCCTTTAACTCATTTGTGAAAGATATTGGAGTAGAGTTAGACTGGGGAATACAGGGCCTTTGCATTAAAATGGTAGATCTCTGTGACATCACATCATTCTTCCCTACTCCAAGTCTTTGATCAATGACAAAGGAAAGACTTATGAAAAAAGAAACTAGAAAGTAATTTTGAATCAATGAATTAAATTACCACAGCAATAACATCCTGATGTTATCTAAGGAGATAAAATTGTTTCCAAGGCACTGTTATAAAATTATTGTTAGTCAAAACATTAACAAGACTTAGAGGAGTATGTCCATGAGTGACATAGTCAGTCACATCGTGTGGGACACAGAGAGAGAATGTGGCTGTCTTCTACTCTTCAGGGTAGATAAAACAATAATGAATTTCCTCTTTGATTCCACCAGTTTTCGTTTTGAAAAGAAACAGTGACCACACTCATCTTAAAGAACTATACTTATGGGGGTAGTGTAGTTTGCCATGTTCAAAAACTTTAAAATTAGACATTTGTGACTGATCTGGAATTTCTCTAACTCTTCATAGATTTTTATTTACTTCTTTTAAATGATTGTATGTTCATTATGGTACAGTTGTGTGGCTTTTTAAAATAGAATTAATCAGTTCATTTATTTAGAGAAAAATATTTACAAATATGGTAAAATGTGAGAAAAAACACCTTTAAGTTCATAAACTAGAGGTAACCATTGCTAATTATCATATTTCTCTGTGTTTTACATTTTCTTCTCTGTGTAAAACATGTAATTTGTATATAGACATACAAATATTTTCAGCTCGCATGTCTAAGCTTCTAGAACATTCATGTAAAATGAGGTTATCTCCATATATTCCACATGTAACTATCAACCCTAGTTCCCATAAAGTAGTGTCTCAAGATTGTTGAGAAAAGCCTCTACCTCTTTGGCTTTGTAGAATTTACCTGGTGATGGAAAAGCAATTTTTAGTACCACACATCACAGTGATGTAGGTTGCGATGCTAGCTTCTTCAATGGCCCCAGTTTTTCTTAGGGCAAGAGAGTTGTGTTCAGGTGTGTGATCACTCGCTTCCTCAGTTCTATAGTCTTCTTTATCTCACTGTGTCCCTGTAAGTGTAGCTGGTGGCCTTCCTGGAGGCCATTATGGTTTGTCAGAGACAGACTCAGCATGGACTGCCTAGGGGAAATCTCAGAATCAGATGCTAGCTGATAGTTTCTCAGTATGCTCTATCATATGCATCAGCGGCTCAGCACTGCTGCAGAAAGTGATGATTGCTAAGCTATTGTAGTTTAGACTCCCCTATTCTGTTCTATACTGCAAAGTGTGTAAGTAACGGAAGCATCATCCTTACCAAGTAGCTGAGCACTTCATTATTGCAATCACATTCCCTGGGGCCATTAACCCAACATTCTATCTAAATATCCTCTTTAATAACTTATGATTACATTTTTCTATCTTACTGCATCTTAAATAATATTTTAGTGGCTCTCTAAGATGAGCTTTCTAAATAGCTGCCTAAAATTCCTCTTCCTTAACATTACTCTTCCTCCATCACTTCTAAAAAAGAAAAGTGTCATTTTTTTTCTTTGTTTCTCCTGATTGTGGTCATGGTAAATGTTTTCCTCTATACTATACATTCCTGGGATGATAATACAAGTTGTTTTAGAAATGCATGCTGTTTAGCACAGAAAAATGAAGGACAATTCTTAAAGACCTGCTGTGGATGTGTCTAGACTGAGATAAGGAAACCCTCGCTGGGGCTTCTGGGCCACACTCATGTTTTCCTCACTGCTACCAAAGTCAACTTTCACTTCTAGAATGGCATTGACCTCCTGTCTCTGAATCTCTACAATTATACTCAAGAAAAGAGAGGATTTCTTTCACAAGAAAGACCATTGCTTATTTTCACCAATGTAGTTACTTAGTATTTAAGACATCCTGAGACATATATTGTGGAAACAAAGCCATTATTTATGTGGGACCCTTCTTGACCCCTTGTTTGAGCCCCCTCACATGTTGTGATTTACTGAGCAATTACAACACTCAATACCACTTCATGTGGAGTTATCACACCCTAGACAAAAAAAAAAATACATGCAGCTCCAGAAATTCACAGAAATTCTTCCATTTTTCTTATTTCTTGAGTAAGATGGTCCTCCTCTTACCAGATAGTCATGGTAATAACCCAGCCTCATTTGCATATCTCCAAAAGAAACTGGGAGCAAGAAAATGATAGGTATAATCATTTATTTATAATTTGGACAAAGAACAGAGAAAAATTATTTTTTTCACTGTACCTGCAAAAGTCTTACATTTATAGAAAAACATGAGATGATGCTGAAAAGATATGCAGATTTATCTGCATAGCAACAGCTGGTCCTTTCCCAAGGGTACCTTGCCTGGGCCCCAGGTTTCCACCCCAACTCTGCTTTCAGCACATTGCATTGTTTTTAGCAAGCAGGTATATTATACTTTTGAAGTCATAGTGTTACAATATTATATCTGTATGCCCTTTTCCTCATTGTCCATTCTAAACTATTAAAGCAATTCTATGTGAATGCATACAACATACAGGCTCATGGGAGTTTCAACACACACACATACACACATTTATCTAGAAGAGTAATCAGAATGTTCAGGCATAGAATATGCTAAATCTTTAAGTAGAAAAGAACAATTCTAACAAGGAAGAAATACAAAACTACTAAAAATATGCTTGATCTATATTACATTCACATCATAAATATTACCATTCAACAGTCAGGTAAATATTAGCCTCATGCATTTCTCTAACATAATGACTAGGAGACCGGTACATGTGTGGAACTGAGTTTTCACAGTTTTTAAAAATTAAGATTTTTATTACATGTGTTTGCTTTATAAAATTAATGTTATTCCTTTATTAAATTTTGTATAATGAAATTCAGTTTTATTTTATGCATTTTCTGTTATTCTCTTCATTTAAAAGTCTCACTCAGAGTCTGCATTCATTCTGTAAACATTTCATCACTTTTCTTTTGCTTGAAATTATTTGTTTCCCTCATTTCCATTTCAAATCTTTGAAGTCATCCATACCCAACAGGGTTTGCCTGCTTCTTGCTTTTCCCTACTCTTAGCATGTTCTCATGAATAGAAGAGCTAAATAATTGGATGCTAAGATCAAGCTTCAGAAAGAAGGTCTCAAGTTATCTGGTTCTCCCAGCTAGCGAAGTGTCACTTTCTGTGGAATCCATAAGGCTAATGAGTTACGGTTAGTTATCACTACTAAATAATGTCTGTATGGGTTACTATGGTAGGAGATAAAAACAGTATCTTAAATTGATTTGATAAAATTTATCATTTAAGGAATACATTAAAATAAGCATTTGGTGTTTACTAATAACAGGATTTGGCTTATAGACTTTACTCCTAATTTTATTGTAGAAAACAATAAAACAAGAACATAGGAAATATCTAATTCTGAACATGTGTGTCTAAACTTTATACTCTTAGAGAAGTAATATGTTTTTTATGACTGACTCCTGGGTAGAATAAATGGATTCTGCCAGAGGTCAGTGCCTAGCTTTAAGAATATTTACTGCAAATTGGAAGCACTGGAGAGTGGGTGAAGGGAGATGGGAAGAGAACATGAGGGGACAGGATGGTTAAGTTGTGGCAGGGACAGAAAGGGAGAACTACAAAATAGATACCTCGAGAGAGGAAGTAATTTGGGGGTTAGGGAGAAACCTAGTGTTAGGAAAATTCCCAGGAATCGACAAGGATGACCCCAGCTAAGTCTCCAAGCAATAGTGGAGAGCGTGCCTGAAGTGGCCTTTCCAAATTGTAACCAAATTGATGGCTACCCTAATTGTCATCAATAGAACCTTCTGAAGGAAGCAGATGCACAGATCCACATCCAAGCCACTGGACCAAACCCTCAATCCATTTGAGAGGGAGGAGGGATTAGATGAACAAATGAGTCAAGATCTTGATGGGGAAACCCACAGAGACAGCTGACCTGAACTACTGGGAGCTACTGACTCTGGACTGACATCTGGGGAATCTGCATGAGACTGAACTAGGCCCTTTAGATGTGGATGACAGTTGTGTGGCTTGGGCAGTTTGTAGAGCCTCTGGCAATGCGATCAGGATTTATCCCTAGTGCATAAACTGGTTTTTTGGAGCCCATTCCCTATAGAGAGATACCTTGCTCAGCCTGGATGCAGAGGCTTGGTCTTGTCTCAACTTGATATGCCAGACTGTATTGACTTCCTATGGAAGGCCTTATGCTCAGTGAAGAGTGGGGGGCGGGGGAATATGGGGGTGAGTAAGAGGAGTGGAAGGAGGGGGAACTGTGGTTGGCATGTAAAAAAAAAAACTTTAAAAATGTCAAAAAAAAGGGTAAATCACAATCACGACAATAGAAAAAAAAAAAAAGAATATTTACTTCTAGGACAGGTATGAGGTATGTTGTCCACAGACTTTAACCACTCTTTTCCTCCAGACAAACTTTCAAGGTTGCCCCCAGCATTGCAAGAAGCACCAACTATATTCTCCTAAAGGAAAATGATCATACATACCCCCTCTATGCCACCTGTGGCACATAATGAAAGCAGTGTTAAAATGATGCTTATTGCATTAAGTGTTCACATAAAGAAATTAGAGACATCTCATAGTCACAGCTTAACAGAGCACCTGGAAGCTCTAGAACAAAAGGAAGTGAGCACAGTCAAGAGGAGCAAAAGGCAAGAAATACCAAACCAAAGGCTTGGACCATTGGAACAGAAACAAAGAAAACTAATACAGAGAATCAGTGAAACAAAGGTTTAGTTCTTTGAGATAATCAATAAAATAAACATACTCTTATCCAAGCTATCGGAAAGACCAAGAGAGATTATCCAAATTAGAAAAATCAGAAACAGAAAAGGGAATATAACATCAGACATGAAAAAAAATATAGATAATCATAAAGGCACACTTTTAAAGCATGTACTGCACCAGATTGGAAAATGTGAAAGAAATGGATAATTTTCTTATCAAAATTAAAATCAAGATCAAATAAACAGTTTAAATGAACTGCAGTCTTAGTAAAATAGAAGCAATCATTAAAAAATCTCTCAACTAATGAATAAATAAATAAACAAATAAATAAATAAAAAGGGAAGGACGCCAAATGGTTTTAGAGCAGAATTCCACCAAACTTTAAAAGGAGAATTAACATAAAAATGTCTCAAATTATTCCACAAAATATATAAAAAAATAAATATTTTATAAGGCCTCAGTTACCCTGATACCCAAACCACAAATTAACAAAGAAAATTACAGACCAATATCCCCTATAATATATAGATGTAAAAATGCTCAATAATTAGATGCTTGCAAACTATGTATAAGAAAACATCAAAAATATCATCTACCATGTGCAAGTAAGCTTTAACCCAAAAATACAGGGATGGTTCAATGTATGAAAAGAAGTAAATGTAATGCAATAAAAACAACACATGATCATCTCATGAGTTGTTTAAATAACCTTTGACAAAATCTAACACCTCTTCATGATAAAAGTTCTGGGAAGATTAGGACACACAGGACACATGTAAACATAATAAAAGCAGTTTACAGAAAACCTATACCCAACATTTAATTAAATGGAGAGAATGTCACATAATTCCACGAAAATCAGTCTTTACATATATATTCAATATTGTATTTGAATATTAGTTAGAGAACTGGAGGAGAGCAAGGGGTTATAAATTAGAAAGAAGAAGTCACAATATCATTATTGGGATATGATATGATATATAAGTGACCCTAAGATTTCCACTAGGGAACTCCTACTGCTGCACTTCTACATTGCAAAATGAATGGATACAAGATTAACGCAACACCCCCACAAAATAAAAAGAAAAACAGAACACCATAACACTTTTAGTTTCAAATGATAAACTGAGAAAAAAATCAGAAGACAACACCTTTAACAATTGCCTCAAATAATATAAAATATCTTGTGGTAATTCTAACCAAGCAAAGGAAAAACTTGTGTGAGGAAAAAAAAATTGAAATTGAAGAAGACATCAGAAGATAGAAAATCTCCCATGCTCATGGATTAATAGGCTTAACATAGTAAAAACGATTATCCTACCAAAAGCAATCAACAGATTCAATGCAATCTCTATCAAAAGTCCAATAGAATTTCTTACACATCTTGACAAAAAAATTCTCAGTTTCATATGGAAAATAAAACAAACAAACAAACAGGATAGCTAAAATAATACTTAACAATAAAACAAAAAACAAACAAACAAAAAAAAACAAAAACAAAAACTCTTGGGGTACCACCATCACAGTTTTCAAGTTGTACTACAGAGATCTAGTAATTAAAATAATAAGACACTGGCATAAAAACAGACACTCTGATCAGTGATTTGAATTGAAGATCCAGACATAAATCCACACACCTAAGGACACTTTATTTTTTATAAAGAAGCTGAAAATACACACTAGGAAAAGGATAGCATCGTCAACAAATGGTACGGGTGATGCTAAAGTAGATCCACGTTTATCACCCTGAACAAAAACTCAAGTCTACATGGATCAAATATCTCAATATTAACCAGACAAACTTAACCCTATAAAAGAGAAAGTGGGGAATAATAGCCTTGAACACAATGGAACAGGAGAGGACTTACTGAACAGAACACCATTAGTACAAGTTCAGAGATCATCAGTTAATGAATGATACCTGAGGAAGCCGAAAAGCTTCTGCAAGATGAAGGACACAGTGAATCAAAGAAGTAATCCAGAGAACAGGAGACAATTTCACAAACCTCACATCCGATAGAGGCCTAATATTCAAAATATATAAACAATTCAGGAAATGAGATATCAAAAAAAACAAATAATTGGATTAAAATGGGAAACAGATCTAAACAGACAATTCTTAATAGAAGAATCTCAATTGGCAGAGAAAAACTTAATGCTTAATATCCTTAGCCATAAAGCAAATGCAAATTAAAACTGCTTTGAGATTCCATTTTGCACCTTACAGAATGGCTAAGATCAATAATGCAAGTGACAGCTCCTGCTGGTGAGGATGTGGAGCAAGGGGAACACTCCTCCATTGGTTACTGGAGTGCAAACTTGCACAGCCCCTACAGAAATCAATATGGTTGTTTCTTAGAAAACTGATAATATACCTCAAGAACTCTGTTATACTACTCTTGGGTATATACCCAAAGGAAGTTCCATTGTGATGATGTATTGTATATTTAATAAAAATAGTCTGGAATATAAGAGGACAGAGCCACACACAGAGCCATGCCCTGAAGGTCAGGAACCCACACGTTTAATTCCAACAACTCCAGAGACAGAGATCCATCAGAATCTCTTTCAGTTCAAGGCCTAAGAGACAGACAGTGATAGCATACAAATTTAATCCTAGCTCTAGGAGAGTTGAACCAGGATGTAAAATATCTGGGCAGGGAAACAAATATAAGGCAGGAGAAGGAGAAGTTCAGCCATTCTGTCTGAGCAACGAGTCGTGTTGAGGATCCATGAAGATAGAATTTACCCTGTTTGGGCAGAGAAGTTGGCGGGGTGAGAATTGGCTATGCTTTGTTCTCTCTCTTGAATATTCCAACCCCCCAAAGGAAAAAAAACCCAAACTCCTACAGTGTTTTCCCCCTTCTTTCGAGGGGTTCTGGATCTCCAAAGGAAAGAACGTGATGGAGACCTCTAATTTAGACTCTTTTTCCCCCACATGAGTCTGTGAGTCTCTGCATTTGTTCTCATCTGCTGCCAGAGGAAGCCTTTCTGATGATGAGAGGATAAGAAACTTATCTATGAGTATATCAGACTACCATAGGAATCATTTAATAAAGTCATAATGAATGTAATTGAAGTGTCCTTAGGTAGGGTGGGATATGGTGATATGTTTATTTAATAAAAATAGTCTAAAATATCGGAGGACAGAGCCATCTCTCCAGCCTTTTACACTGTTGTTGTTTGTTTTGTTTTATTCAAGACAGGATTTCCTATGTAACGGTCCTGGCTATTTTGGAATTTTAACCAGGCTAACCTCAAAATGACAGAGATCCTCCTGCCTCTACCTCCCACGTGTTGGTACTAACAGCATGTGCCACCACTGCCTGGCTCTCACATCATGGAACTTTTAAAATAGTTTCTTTAGCAAAAATGAACATTCTTTCTAATTTCATATTTCATCTCTATATACAAATGCCTCTTTTGTAAAGATTGTCTTTGTTATTACTGCTCATTTGGTACCTCCTATTCTTTTCAAATCATCTTTTAGATTTTAGTTATATCTGGAACAATCTGAAATTATTGTTCATTTATAACCAGTTTAAACTTTTTAATGATCTCCACAGTTTCTAAAGTTTTGAACAATTTGACCACTCACATGACTGTGGTTGGCTTCAGAAGAGTACTCTGAGTTTCTCTATCTGGCTAGGTCCATCCTTTCTATGGGGAAGCCCCATGATGTGGCAGCTGGCCTGCCTCAATATGAGCTATCCAAAACTAAGTGAGAGAGGTAGTTTCTATCTCTCAGAAGAACATCAAACTTCTATAAAAATGTAATCATAGAGATAAAGGTGATTGGGACTCGGTTTTTCAGTTTACCCATCTTGGGAAAAATTAGCAAAGATAAAGGAAATTAAGAAGAAAACACAACAGTAGAATTAAGGCCAATGTATTAGTAGGCAACACATAAGAAAAACATTCATGTATAAAAATCTGATCAAAGAGTGACCAAGTATATGTCAATGAGAGAATGAAATCCTAGAGTTCTCCAGTTCACAGGAACAATAAAAATTACATTGTCCAGGAATAAACCCGACTATAAGCATCTACAAATTTGAGCATAAAGTTGCAAAGCAGTAAAAGATCATTTAAATAAATAAAAAGCCTTATACTTGTTAATGATTCTAAAATATCAGTATCTTCAAAATATCAGGGTGCTTTTCCAATTAGGAAGTAAATCTATTCACCATCAGGTCTTTCTCTGTAATTAGAAATGTTACAGAGAATTAAAATTTACATGTAAAAATATCTATGACAGTTACATAGATTGTTATAATTAGGTGGAAATATTGGAGTAAAGCTAGAAAATCAGAGAGACAAAGGAACAAGTGATGTGGGAATGGCTTTCTGTATGCTGTGAATATCAATCTTTAAATAAAGGAATTGTTTTGGGCCATGACAGGCACCATAGAAAAAGTAGGAGGAGAAATCAGATCATAGGTAGGAGAAGCAGGGCAGAGTCAGACAGACCAAGCTGAAGCCCAAAGGAGCAACATGTAAGGAACACAGGTGAGCCACAGGCCATGTGGCAGACAGGTTAAAATAGAAATGGTTGATTTACGATGTAAGAGCTAGCTACCAATGTGCCTGAGCCATAGGCCAAACAGCATGAAGTTAATATAAGCGTCTGAGTCATTTCTGGGGGCCTGAGCAGTAGCGGTGGGCGGCTGAGGGGTCTGGAGCTGCAGGTCTGTGGGTTTGGGCCTCTGACTGCCTGGGACCAAGAAACCACGTTACAACAAACAAGCCATAAGAGAAACTGCTTACCACAACTAAATCCTCAGTTCAAAAGAGAAAGATCCTGTCTCTACAAATCCTCAGACTGAAGAGGGTGAAGGGCTGGACTCCTGTCTCCTCCCACCTTCTATTCCTTTCTCTGCCCAGCCATATCACTTTCTATCTCAACCTTCCTAGTGCAGGGATTAAAGGTCTGTATGCCTCCCAAGTACTGGGAGCAGAGATATAGGATCCCAAGTGCTGGAATCAAAGGCGTGTGCCACCATTGTCTGGCTTTGTTTCTTTTTTGAACTAGATTAATTTAATGTAGTCCAGGCTGGCCTTGAACTCACAGAGATATGCCTCCCAAGTGCTAAGTTAAGGTGCATGTCACCATTGCCTGATATCTATGGCTAACTCTGTGGCCGGTTCTGTCTTCTGATTTTCAGGCAATCTTTATTTGATGCACAATATTGAACAATACATTTCTCCTTTTTTTGCCAGAAATATAAAAGGTTATAACTAATATAAGAAAACTATATACAACATAGGCTGTTTAGGTACAACATCTTGAAAAAGAGTAGAAATATATGTACAGTATGTTATAATAAAGTTAATCTCACCTTTCTTTCAATATACATAATTTACATACAATATATAAAAATCCAATTCAATATAAAACATTTAATACAAGTAGTTAGTTTTTAAAACTAGATTCAATAATTTACCTTTTTATCTTATCATCTCTATATCTTTTTTCAGAATTGATTCAATAATCTATCCTTTCATCCTGTCATATCTGTATCCCCCTCCACTTTTTTTAGTATCTTTAGCCAACAGGTAAATGTAAATCAAAACTACTTTGAGATTTCATCTTATATCTGCCAGAATGGCTAAAATTAAAAACAACAATGACAGCCTATACTGTAGAGGATGTGGAGGAAGGGAAACACTCCCATATCTGGTGGGAGTACAAACCTGTGCAGCCTCTCTGGAAAGCAACATAATGGTTTCACAGAAAAAATGGGTTTCAATCTACTTCAAGACCCAGTCATACTAATCTTGGGCATAAATCCGAGTGATACTTATTCATACCAGAAGAACATTTTCTCAACTATGATCTTAGAAGCTTTCTTCATAATACCCAGAACCTGGAAATAACTTAGATGCCTGTAGTAGAATTCAGTACCTCCCTGACCTATGGGAATCATCTCTGGGCCAGCACAGATTTGGAGTTCATCTATGACCTTCAAAGCTGTAGCCTTAATACCTGGCCAGGAGAAGCTAATGTGCTGGTCTTTGAGTAGAATGCTCTATTTGCTTCTCCACTGCCTGGAAGAGCCATTCCAGAGGAGTGGACCCTTTCTCCATTTCCTGCATTTATATTGTAAGTTGCTTGAATAAATATCGACACTATAATATATCTCCTTGTGATAATTAATTGGGCTTAAGAATTCGGTCACATTTTAAAACTGGTGTACACCACTCAGTGACTGATTTTGAACTACAGACTGTTCAAGACAGTAACAAGATAGCTTACTATGATTATCCAGCATTTCACATCTCTAATAAAAGTTCCAGATGGCCTTATATAGTATTTTGAGACTGCTTATAGATGTTCATGGTCAGTTCTTTGAGACCTAACCACTGTCTTAGTTTTTAGAAGACTCCACAGAGATACTGTTGTCCAAGAGTCCACAAGAAGCAACTCTATAAAAAACTATGTTTATTTTCTGATAAGTTTTGTCTTCCAAGGGTTATAGATAATTATTATTCTGCTAGGGTAGTTATAAATTATATTTGGGTAGAGGGTAGAACAATAAAATAGATTCAAAAATCCCTTTTTAAAAAAAGAGTAGACAAGATAGATATAGGTAGATTATTGTATCTACCTGTAAATAATTATTAGCCAAATAAAAGCCATAGAAAATTTGAACTGCTATAGAATCTTATATATTGACAAATGAGAAATTATTTTAAGTATGTTTAAGGTAATTTATATATTGATACAAATTTATCTAAAATTTTTGTCTGTTTAAAGTGATTTGTATATTGATAAAAATTAAATCTGTATTTGTCATATTTTGTACATGCTTCTACCCCTGTTTAAGATATTTAATATATATTCATCCTCTGCTTAAGATATTTTGTATACCTCTGTTTAACCTATTTTATATAATGATATATATTTAGGATACTGTTGTAATTTTGTACTATACATTTGCCTTTTTTAATGTTTATATGATTGTAATACTTGAACTCATTGTCCAAAAAGTGTACATTCATTTACAGATTGTCTGCTTTTACAATGTAAGCTTCAGTCTTTAGGATAAGTATTACAGGTCACAATGACCTATGTTTGCTGTGTGTTTGTCCTATTATTTAGGTCTCCCAGATATAAAGTAAAATATGTCAGATGGACAAGAGTCTTCAGACACTTTATAGACCTAGAGAATGGAGCATTTAAATGTTTTCTTATTCAAAATTCGGCTAATGTGAGACAAGATTGCACCTGGCAACACTTTCTTTCCCGAGATAGTGTTGGACATTAAAGACACTCCAAATGGAGTTTGTCTTCCTTGGGAGAAAATGGCCTGTTGAGCAAAGAACTGCCTTTGCCT
This sequence comes from Phyllotis vaccarum, assembly GCA_033318265.1. Lineage (NCBI taxonomy): Eukaryota > Metazoa > Chordata > Mammalia > Rodentia > Cricetidae > Phyllotis > Phyllotis vaccarum. The sequence continues at coordinate 17,961,088 of JARWLC010000007.1, forward strand.
TGACTGCTGACAGTAAACATGCTGTGCAACCTGGAGGAGCAAGACAAAAGACAAGAGATTACTAAAACCTGCCAAGACAAGATAAGACAGTTCCTCAAAATACCCTGTTTTAAAAAAAATCTGTCAGCTATTCTAGGACCATAGCCAAAAAATTAGATGCTCCAACTTTGCAAAAAAAAAAAAAAAAAGCTGTAGGTAGCTGTCCAGGCAGCTGACTGTTACTATCTTCTTTTACTAAATTTCAGAAGGTACTCACTCACACTTCCAGCTTACCCAGGTAACATTATTTTCCTTCTCAGGTCTTTGATGGAGTTGAAGATTAGACAGCTTCTGTTATAATCATTTCCTATTTCAGCTTAAGAACATTTAGGAACTAGATTCCCATTATTCAAGATAAATAGCTTTAGGTAATATCTGTATCTTGCCACATATCTGGACATATTTAATATGTGTTTTTTGTTTGTTATTCTAGTTGTAGTTTGATTTTATTTATGTCAATATTACTTTCCCTCTTCTGGACATTGTTTGATAATTGTCTCTATTATATATATGTATACATATACATAATGGAAGCACATGCAGAGATCCACAGCCAAGCAGTGGACCAAGCTCTGGGGATCCTCCTGAAGAAAGTGAGGAAGGATTGTATGAGCCAGGAGGGGGTCAAGGTCATGATTGAAGAACCCACAGAGACTGTGGAGCTGAGTTTGTGGGAGCTCATGGACTCTGGACTAAGAGGTAGGGGGCTTACACGGGACTGACCTAGGCCTATGGCATGTGTGTGACAGTTGTGTAGCTTGGTTTGTTTGTAAGGTTCCTAGCAGTGGAATCAGAACCTCTCCCTGGAGCTTAGCTCTTGGATTTCATTTCTGTCCTTTTCACGCATGCTCCTCTGTGATGCTATCTATCATGCTAGAGAGCCAAGATGGTCTCACAAGGAATGAAGCCATGACTTCTGGAGGACCCTCCTCCAAATATGTAGACTATATCTATCTATCTATCTATCTATCTATCTATCTATCTATCTATCTATCTATCTATCTATGTGTATGTGTATGTGTATATGTATGTGTATATATGTTTGTGTGTGTAAATTTTATTTAGTCTATAATAATATATATTTATATATTCTACAGTAATAAATATACTTTATAGTAATATAATCATATAAATTACTCAATCTCAACTATTTTGCTAAAAAATATAAATAAATTAGTACATCTCTTTAGAAAATAGGAAATGCCAGTCTACACATGCTTTGGAAAAAAAGAGATCTGAACAAAAAGAAATTCTAGCAAAATATGATGAAGCTATAAATTATTCAAACAACCAGAAAAATATGACTACATGGTAGTTGAATCCACACTGTTATTTCAGTGCAAGCTTCTTTCTGGTTATTTGAAATAATCCATACTTTTGAAAACTAATCTTTTTATTGCCCTTCTCCAGTATTGCTTTTCGTGATTCCAAGCTGTGCTAATTTAACATGGAACCCTTACATATGACAGCTAATATTCTCAGCCTTCAGTCCAATCTGCTGGTGTGATTCCGTCTTTACCATTAACAACAGGAGCATTGTCCTTCTTTCTCCAGGAATTCTGCAACATTTGCAATATCAAGTCTGTACCTCTGCTCTCAGTTTTCAAAGCCACGTGGCATCTGACAAAGCTGTTTCTTCTCACAACTGTCTTTCTACAGAAACCTATAGTTTAATAAACCACACGGCCGACTGTCTCTACCTCACCTACCATTGCAAAGCCTTTGTTTCCTCAAGGCGTATTTGGAGACATAACTCAACATTCCTTCTCTGTCTAAAGTTCAACTTCTTCAGAGCTTGTATCATCTTTAAAATTGGGGCTACTGCACATTTCTGTTATGTGATCTCAGAAGCAGTTTATTATCGGTTTTCCCAAATCTACTCAACTCAGGAAGCAAGAAATACCTTATTTTCTTTTGCTTTAACCTCATTTTAGTGTAACTGGTCCATGAACAATCTTTGTGCTGTCTCTTTCCATCTTTTCAGTGATAGAGATGGTCTATAACGATAGTAGATTATTACCATGCGTCCAGAGACAGCATTACAATCACAGTCACTCACCATTACTTTCTGCTAACTTCTGCTGCCCCTTTTTAAGAACTTGCCTCCTCTCATCCCTATATGATCTTATGCTTAATTAGTCTCTTTTATCTTGCACAGTCAGTTGTTGTGACTTTGTGATGGCAATGGTCATGTCACAGCCAGAAGACAGAGTCATAGTGCTCATTCTCATCGGCCAACTCTTCACGACTCTCTATTCCACCCTCTATGATGTCCCCATCCTTGGAGGGAGTGATGCAGATGTCTCCCTTATTGCTGAGCACTCAGGAGTTAGTTATTCTCATCACTTTAATTAGCTGCAAAACCCTTTAATAACTGTGTGTAGTTCGTTGACAAACAGTTTCTGACCAATGAACATAAATATCCAGGTGTTGGCTTGGCCAAGTATCCACTTAGCAAAACATCAGTATTGTGAGAATTGACTCTAAGGCTCTGACCTCTTCAAGCCATAAGCTTTCGAGCAGGCTTATAGTCCTTGGTATGTATTCTTGTTCATGGAGCAGGCCTCAAATCCAGTCTGGAGTAGAGCGCTCTATAAGCAATTCTCACCCCATGCGTAGAAAAGATAAGAACCATAGTATCAAGCTTGTACAGTTTCTTAAAATTATCACCAGATACTTGTAGAATGGAATAGTTTTCTTTTCATTGGCATGATTCTCGGCTCCTTAAGTCCTGAGAAACTGTTTATTTTAAAAGAATCATCTGGTGCTTTTTCTGCTGTTCTTGTCTCATCTCAAAACTTAAATATGATCTACGGAACCTGTGTGACACAGACCTATTGTCTACATCTCTGGCATCAGAGGTGAGGCCATCTTTTCCTAAGTTGAATACATATGGCTTCTTTCATTACTCAGGATGCTAGTATTATCCTGTCAAGGTTTCCTGAGGATTTTCTGTTTCCCTAGAGCACTTTGCCCACCATACTTCTTTATATGAGCAAGCTGCACTTGTTAGAAACAATTTTCTATACATTTTCCTTTAACTTTCTATAACTATAATAGTTTCCCTGACCCATCCTTTGTAACAACCTTATAGTTTGTGTTAGGACTATAAACTCAAAGGAAATAATAATCTATTCTCTACAATATATTAAGTGTCTAATTTGTTTGTGTGTGATATGTGTGTACATGTATATGGCATATATATGTGTTTGTAGATATTATATATAGTATATAGTAATACCATAAATAGTATTATGGGTATAAATATTTAATGAATATATTAATTTATGCTTAAACATATTTATATATTGGCTTCAAATGATTATAATGCATTCTTAGATAGGTCCCTTTAGATCTATGTCTTATCATTTCTTGTCATTTTATGCGTAATAATTTAAAGAATAAGCATAAGTTTTTGGCATCTTTGTCAAGTATTAAGTGTCCAAAGTTACATGTACATGTTTGAGTCTTTGGTTTTGTTCCATTGTTCTGTGGGTCTTGCTTTTGTGCCAGGGCCACAGTCTTTATTTATCATCAAAGACACTTCTATTTGCAATAGGGAGAGTCTGCTACAGAAAACCCCAAACTGATCAAAATGGAGAAGAGTGAAGCCAAGTCTAAGTCTTGGTTCCATCTACAAAACACCCGGCATCACAAGGCTCAGGGAACTTGAAGAAAAAGTGGCTGGAAAAATTCTAAGATTCAGATCTAAGCAAAGATATCACCAAGTGTTATGTCAAAGTGGATGAGGAAAAGCATCTGAGGCTTAAACTCTACACACACATAAAAACCTCCAGGAAACTAAGAAATGCTGGGAATGGGCCAAATAGTCTTCTCTAGGGAAGAGCTCACCAGTTGATTATCTACTACCAAATAGCCATGAAAGCATACGTACAAGTACCTTACAGATTTTGCAGATCATTTTTAGGAATATATGTGTGTGTGTACACACACACACACACACACACACACACACACACACACACACACACAATAATATTGTTCACACATACAGATATTTGGAATACATACCTAAATATATATAAATATACAATCCTATACATGCATGTTTTATATAAATTTATTTCTATATATGTGCATATTTATATATATGCATGCAATAAAAATTAGTGATAAAAGTTGTTATGAATTTTTTCTTTGATATGGTTTCTCTGTGTAACATTCATGGCTATTCTGAAACTTGCTTTGTAAACCAGGAAGGCCTTGAACTCACAGAGAGCTACCTGCCTCTGCCTCCTAAGTGTGCTGGGGTTAAAGGTGTGCACCACCACCTGCCGAGGGTATGAATTTCTAATAGAACAAGGATGGTTATATGGGAAGGTTTGGAGAAAGCAATGGGAGGCACATAATAATAACCCCCAAAAATTAAGTTAAAAAACAATCAAATCTTATTTTTTGGAATACTATGGAAGCAATACTATGAAAATGAAACAAAATGAAACAAAAGCAGAACACACTTTTCTTGCATGGAAAAAAATGTAAAGAATGATAAATAAGATGTAGCTTTATAACTTATCAGACAGTCATATGGAAACAAACCAAAACTCTAAGCATGTTTGATAACTTTGTTTTTTAGTGTTTCTAAAGCTACAATATCTTTCCTAAAAAAATTTTTTTATATGTACAACTTAATTTTATTTGTGGGTGAATAAGTCTTCATTCTTTAAAGTAGACTTTCATGGCAATGAATGAGAAGTCAAAATATTCAGCTTAATATTTAGCAAAACAAACAAAATAAGCATACCCCGCCATCTTTGATTCTTCTAAGCCAGGAACCCCAGCCTGTCCTATTCTGTTCTCTAACACTCCTTCGTCATTTGCCATGTTCCCATCTGAACTCACAATGTTTCTACCCTGTGTTTGGAAACAATAACACAGCCCTGTTCTCAAACTAGCAGAGAGGAGGTAAGACACTCTCTACTTCACACTCCACTATGTTCCGGCTGCTCTGGGTGATTAATGATGATGGCCACTTACCCAAATATAAACTCAGTCCACAAATGGAATTCAGAAACAACTTATGATAAACATGAAAAATATATGTTCATCTTCTTTTGTGGTGCATACCTTTTTAAACATAAAGTAGAAGGCATTCTTAAATTCCATTTGCACATAATTATGCATGAAATTCCAGCTTTGGTAATGCTGTACATTGAAAAGAAGCAGACTGATTTGAGCAACCAAGAAATACAGCCATTTTTTTCCCCCCAGAATCACAAGAGTTATGTTTGTTGATCCCTTTTCAACCAAAGGAGCTCTTCCAAAGGAAATATTGTATGCTGCACATTTATGACTTCTTCATGGTGATTCGACTTAATATGAAATAAAGAAGTTTGCAATTTCCATCCTGGGATACACCCCACTACTTCTTCACATAGAGTTTATGATAATGAGTTTTAAAATGGAAAGGTTAACTGGATCGAAGGGGAAATTATCAATGAAGAATTGGATCCCTCTGGGAGTGACAGGTTTCCACTAGTCTTTTAAATTATGCTTTAACTTCTCTTGGTTGAGGTGCTTGCTTCCTGTGACTCATTTTGTGAATGACGAATGTTCCAGGCTCTCATTGAGACAATGGAGAAAAGTCAGTTGCCAATATTTAATATGCATCTGATTGTTCCTCTAATAAACTAAATGTAATTAAAAATAGAACAGGGTCATTGCATTTTAATATCTTGGAGGCTTCCCTGTGGAAGAGTCAGCAAACAGTAAGAGAATATGAAGATTCAGCTCCCAGGCACCTGCCAGGCTAGCTTCCTTAGGATTAACAGCATTGCATCAGGTTATTAGAGGAAACATAAATACTTTTGAGGCTGTGTGGGTAGTTACGATATCACATTTTATTATCTTCTCCTAAAATGGAATTACTCATTGTAATTGCTTGCCAGTCACAGGCCAACAAACATGCCAGAAGCTATCTTACGTTTTGGGGGAGAGAGTGTTATAAAGGAGAAGCAACTGACCTAGAGAATGTCTTTAAGGACATACGATTGCATATTTGTAATTATCATAACTTAAGTTTTATGACACTTTACATCTTCTAGGGTGGCTTGGATAGGCACTGTGCAAGGATGTGAACATAGCAGCTATTAAAATTCCTATGTGGAGAAGTAAATATAATGTGGAGAGGTTAAGTGATATGCTCAAGAGTCTTGCAAGTAGTGAGGGTAAAATTTATCCTGACCTGAAACCTTTCACCTTCCCAGCTTCTTCCTTGTGCTGGTCTATGCAGCCTCACTGAAATTCCACAGCCAATGCAGAGCAAGAAAGCTCCTGTGAGGATACTGTCTCCTTGTGTAAAAGGCTTCCTGTAGAAACATTAAAGTTTCTTCACAGAAGTAAAACAAAGGGATTGTGATACTATTGCTTCTTATCTATGTGTGGAAGGGAAAAAGATGCCAAGATACCTTTTGATTCTGTCGCTGTTACTAACCATTACTAAACTAAGGTCAGACGGAGCAATATCACAGCTTATGGAAGTTAAGGATGCTAATAGTTATACTAAGCAACTCTGCATGTGGCCAGAGAAGAAAGTCCTTTGGTTGCATGTTTTAAAATCTCTTTGAAGTCAGCAGGAAATGTGAGGAATTTAGCCTTGTGGATGTTGCATCTTCCCAGACAAAATGAATGTTCTGGCTGAAATTCAGATTGTATCTAAATAGTAAAGAAGGGCTCATTACATTCATTAATATATCAGCCATCACTGGCTAACACTCGAATCCTAGGCTCTCTAGAGGGAAATAATTCATTATGATCCAGTTACTCCAACAGAGTTGTATCTGGGCAAGTGCTCAAAAGAAAATTACTTGCAAAAAAGTCACTCCATGCTAAAATAAAGAAATCAAACATTTTGTTTCTTTCAACCCTATTCTTTCTCAACTGCATGATAATATCACAGGTAGAGTTCTCTGCCTTTAGTCTCATTAACTTTGATGGAAATTAATCTGGGCACTAAAAATAGTGTTTTATTTTGTTTTTTTTTTTCCCCTGCAGTTTTAAAGTGGATGTTTTCCAGTTTGAATCATTTATATTGTTAAACTGAAAAGTTTAATTCTACAGGCTCTCTAAGCCATTATCCAAATGGCATCATGACTCAATGTCTGAATTTTTAAATTTCTCTTTGCTTACTTCTTCTCCAAGCCATAGCATGGTAAATTCATAGTAAAAGTTATTTGATCTTTGAAATGTCCATCTCTAGGCCAATATTCATGCCCAGAGTTCTGTTCCATAACTTTGCTCTCATGCTGTACATGTTCTTGGCAATAACTTTGCCTTCATCAGCCCTGGAAACATCTTCCTTGGGAAACAGAAGTATGACCTATACCCAGAAGAATAGTTGGTAACTCCATGGCCTTACAACAAAATAACAGTTCCCTGTGAGATAAAATGGTGATTTCATCTCATTCCCACAATCTCTTTTGTTGTGAATGTTGCTGCCAAATTCCTGTAGTTGACAATACTTAGGTAGTGACTACATCTCCACTCTACCTGTCACTCCCTTAGTCTGCTTCTATTTTAATTGATAAAAACCTTTCTGAACAGCATTTATATTTAAAGGCATACTCTTCAATAAAATAGATTTTTTTTACTTAAAATGACTCTCTACATGTGTGAGTCAAAGAATGACATTGGAAGTGTCATGTTTTAGAAAAGAAAAATAAACTCAAATTAATAGTCTTATAAGTGCCAACTTTAAATATTTTTTCTTTTTCTTTCTTTTTTTTTTTGATGTGTGTATATGTGCACGAAAGTACATTGGGTATGTGTGTGTATGTATGTGGATGGGTAGATGTATACAATACAGACCATTATATACTATCAGCAGAGGGCAAGGGATGATGTTGGATGCCACTCTCTATTGTTCTCTTCATGATTCCTTTGAGATGGAGTCTATCATTGAACCTGAAGCTCACCATTTCTGCTAGACTGCCTGGCTAGAGAGCTCTGGAAATGTGCTTGGCTCTGTCCATCAACAGTGACATGGCAAACATACAAAGCTACAATAAGCTTTTAACATATATTCTAGGTTAGTCACAGAAAAACAGATAGTTGCTTTATGTTCATTTTCTGACTGTTGTAATTTTATGCTACCTTTCAACTGAATGCCAAGGAGCAGTGAACATTAGTATGGATCCAGAGCCCTGTTGATATTGCTATTCAAAATAGAACCAGGCATGTGTAAAAATGTCACATTTTAAGTCAAATAATGTATGTATTTTATAGTCACTATTATAGACCTAACTATGTTATTTCTAGTTAAGATCTCTAGAAAGACTTCTTATAAAGGTCTAGAGAATGCTCAGAGTTGTGGAAACCTAAGTCCTCATTGTCTAGAGTAGAAGCACATTGTCCTTAAGAAGTTTATGGAACATATTTGTCATTTTTAGTAAGGATCAAAGCTTTATGCTTTATACTTCAAGCAAGGACTTTGTGGTAGAACTCATTACTTTTATTGAAACAATGAACTAATTGACTCATCAAGTTAGATTGTTATACTCAGTTCTCACTGTCTTTAGTGCACACCTTTAATCTGAGGACAGAAGCAAGTGGACACAGGAGAATGTTGAGTTTAAGAGCAATTTGAACTCCATAGCAAACTGACCAGTTGTCTCTTAGAGATTGCCTAGGGCTCCAGACACAATGTCTGGTGAGTTTTTATGATGTGCTTGCTCCTTTTTTGTTAGAAACTCAATTTTATTCAAGCCATAATTTTTAAATACTCCGGATTTGAATTCTAACCTACATGTGAAAGAATGAATAAATAAGCATAATATTTGCCATTAAAACTTAGCATTTGTTAGTAGGATTCAGGTTTCTGTTGATTACTTGACTAGATAACCTAAATAGATTTTAAAGCACTTTTGTTTTATTTGCTTATATTTTGCTCTTGAATTCTTCTTATACAAACTCTTAATATATAACTGTATAAATAGGTGCACATAAGAGTTGAGCTTTGAATGTGTGTAATAGTGTAGAGTAAGGCAGACCAGAAGCCCCTAACAAAGCAAGTGTGTTAACAGATGGAGTGCACAGTATGAAATTAGAGACTAACTGGCAGAGGGTTTATTTTAATGATCCATCTGGAATCCAGGGGTCAAGATCATCAATTCTGACACATACACAGGACCACAGCCTCACTTTATGTTTGATTTATAAGGTGACTTTGTTGTTCAGATTATTGTTATAAATAAACTTTTTTTTTTTTTTTTTTTTTTTTTTTTTTTTTTTTTTTTTTTTTTTTTTTTTTTTAGAAAGTAAACAGCAAAAGTCTTATCGGTTTCACACATGGCCATATATCATTATGTCTTATATATAAAGGAAAAGCATATCATAAATATCTGTGGCTAATTGCAGTTGTGGTTTTAAATATTTACATTAAACAATTTAAATATTTGATGTCCATGTCATATAAAAGTATAAAACAGATGTATTAGGTTTGAATTACATAACAAAGTGAATACCATAGCAGCACCAAATTCTGATGTTTCCGAGATAAGGGTATATGCAGCTTTTCCTACACATCTTTAATAACAGGATGAATGTTCACTTACATTTTTGGTGGCTCCATTCTGTAAAGCATTTAAGGATTTGTCCAGGTGCTGGCTGTTGAGGTAGAGTAAACACACATTGTTCTATGGTAGAGATGTCCTTGGAATCTAGCAGTGTGCTATTTTGTATGACAAAAGAAAGTTTGCAGATCCCATGCTTAAGGATCTTACAATAAGATTATCCTCATTTAATCAGAGGGTCCCAATGTCATCACCAGCTTTTGTGTTTATGAGAGAGGAGGGAAAGAGGGAAGTCAAGGTGACAATGGGACCATATGTCTAATATAGAAAAAACATTTGAAGACGATGTGCTGCTGGCTTTAATGCAAGAGCTTTGGTAGTTCAGAAGCCAAGAAAATTAATTGTCTTGAAAAAGCAAGGGAATGCTCTCTCCCCTAAATACACAGAAGGACGAGTCCTTCAGGATACATCTTGCTTTACCTTGACTCTGATATTAAAGACTGTAACTTGACAATGTTGTATGGTTTCAACTTACTAAATTGTCCTAACCTGCTTCAGAGCTGATATTACTGACTTCCTGGATTACTACATTCTTGGCCTATGATAGATAATCCTAGTTGTCAACTGTAGAGACCTTTGATTGAGGAATTGCCTTCACCAGACTGTGCTGAGAGCATGTCTGTGGGCATATTTTTATGGCTACTTGATGTGGGTGGGCCCAGCTAACCATGGGCACATCATCCCTACACACGTGGGTCTGTTTGACTGTGTAAGAGATGCGCTGAATGTGAGCTGTGATGCATAGTAACAAGCAGCTTTCCTATGTGGTTTCTGCCTCGTGTTCCAACCTTGAGTTCCTACCTTTACTTCTCTTGATGATGGACTAAGTCCTTCTTGCCTAAGTTGCTGTTTGTTATGGTCTTTATCACAAAAAGCAAATTAGAACAGCACCATCTCAGTTGATGGAATGGGATGAGAGAGAAACATAGGCCAGACATTGTGAGTGGGACTCTTCTTAAGAAACTTGGCCTGTAAGTTCTTATATCACTTTCACTAAAACAGGGTGAAGAGTTCTTAGCTGTGTAATAGCAGGATGGGGGGCATTATGATGAATACTATACTATATTTCTCACCTATTTTATTTAAGCAAAACATGTTAAATAGGGAGGGTAGAAATGAAAGATTGGCTGTCTTTTCTAAAAGCCAGTATTAATTAATTATCTTTCAATTGCCCCAAAAAGATAATTCATAAAATCCAATCCAGTATCTACCAATTGGTTTCTCCCTATGAATCATACTTATTCTTCCAAGATGATTACAGTTTTAATTGTATAACCTGTACTCTTGCTCACACTCTCAATTATATGTTTTTGTTTTGTTTTGTGTGATAATTTTCAAATCTACATAGGTTTTGAAATCAAGACAATTTTTGTCTCATTTCTATTCTTTAAAGAGCAAGGTTTATACTTATTTAGTTTTCTTAATTCCTAATATTTACTAAGTAACTATGACCACCCCTGCCGAGAGCTTCATGTGCAAAAGCAATTTGGTTTTTTATTAACTTCTGAATCTAGTGTGGCAGTAAGGCTTATATAAGATAGTAGAGAAAAGCAACATTATTTCCATTTTCCAGAGTGGTTTTCTGGCATTTATTTGGAGAAGATATTATATTTAAGAAGAAATCTTATAAGAAATTCACAATTCTCCTTTGCAGTATATTTTTTCTTTTCCACTGATATATATATATATATATATATATAAAAAAATCTTTTTAACATATATTATATACATACATGTATTATATATATGTATATAATATATGGTAAATATATATGTATATGTTATACATAATATATGTTAAAAAGATTTGATTATTTTAGATTAAAGACAAAATTATAATTCTCTACCAGATACCATTTGATTTATCTGCCAAACCCCTATTTTTGCAAAGTAACTTCTCAAATATTTTATATTTGCATATACTATATTCTGTAGAAATTTATATTTTATGGACAAATTTTACCTAAACATTACATATTCATATAAATAGAGATTCACATATTAGTAAGCAAGATTCTTTTCCTGTATTATCTCAAAAAAATAAAATTGCTGTTTTTTTTTTTTAAGAGAAAAACTCATGTTTTATAAATATAAGGGGTTGTCCATACATACATGTAAAGAACAACTTAGGAAATAATGTCAGGAGGGGAGAAGATCCCTCTGATCTTTACTGGTGAATATTCTCTTCACTTTTTCAACTGTACAGGTTCTTCAGTAAATGGCAAGAGTCTGGGGCCTGCCTTTGTTTCCTTAGTGAAGTCCTGGGGGTTCTCTCCCTTGCTCCTCGTATTCTCAGGGAATCTGAAGCAGGCTGTTGCCAATGCTCAACAGGCACTTCCCTTGCTCATCAAGCCCTAACATGTTCCACAGGTGTCCCCATCCAGAGCCAGGTGAGAAACTCCATTTTCTTCAAGAGGGATTTTTAACCAAGTCTTAGAATGAGGTGTGGTCTTTCCAAAACTAGAAATGTCATTCTGAAAACTAGGAATGTGATACAGGGTGTCAAATCTCCTAGAATTGGAGTTATAGACAATTGTCAGGTGTTGAGGATCGAACCCCAGTCCTCTAGAAGACCATCTACTGCTCTTAACTAGTGAGCCCTATCTCCAGCACTTTGTGGATAGCCATTGTTAACTACTACATCTAGTATACTTTTCCTAGAGGTGGACACAAAAAACCATTAGCTGGCAGCTGCCTTCTGAAGCTTTTTTGTCCCCCCACTCAGGGAAAACACCTGTGTCAAGAATGTAAATCCCCATTATGATCTTGACTCCATCAGATTAGGAGCTTGGCCCAGTGCTTAGTTGTAGTTTTCTGCATTTGCTTCCATCAGTTGCTGGATGAAGGTTCTATGGTGACAATTAGGGTGCCCATCAATTTGATTACAGGGAAAGACAAGTTCAGGCACCCTTTCTACTATTGCTTAAAATCCACAGTGACAGATGACTCAAGCTACTTGGAGCTCACTGACTGACAGCTGGAAAACCTGCCTGGGACTGAACCCCTCTGGACGTGGATGGCAGATGTGTGGCTTGTGCAGGTGGTGGGGTCAGGATTTACTCCTGGTGCATGGACTGGCTTTTTGGAGCTCATTCCCTATTCAGGGTTACCTTGCTCATCCTTGATATACAAGGCAGGGCCTTAGTCCTGCTTCACCCTCATATCCCAGACTTTATTGACTCCCCATGGGAGGCCTTACACTCTTTGAGGAGTGGATGGTGGGCTGGGATGAGAGGAAGCTGAGGGGTGAGTGGGAGGAGGGGAGGGAAAGGGAAATGTGGTTGGAATGTTAAAGAATTAAACTTTTAAATTTAAAAAAAAGTCAAAAAAGAAAGATTATAAATCAAAGCCTACTTGTAGGAAAGCCAGATATTCCCTTACTGGAGTCATACAGAGCAAAGCTCATTACTTCATCCCAGGAGAAATTTCTTCTATTGAAAGTTTTTCTTTTTCCCCTCTTCATTTTTGCTATAAAAAGGAATTTGGTTTCTTAAACCAGAAATACCAATAGAAGAGAGGAATTCTTGGTAGGCACCACGTTTACTTTAAAATAAAAGAGAAAACAACGCAGGACACTAACCCAGGCTCATTGTGAAGGAAAATGAATACACCAGGCCATGTACATGAGCAGGGAGAGAAAAAAGCAGACTGTGTATTCACATGTGAACATGTGCTTTTGGAATGGGGCTCTAAAATTTTTATAAAAGTGATGTGGTAATGTCTTTTTGTATGCTGTGAATATCAATCTTTAAATAAAGGAGCTGACAGGCACCATAGAAGAAGTAGGTAAGGAATCAGAGCACAGGCAGGAGAAGGGCAGAGACAGACAGATCAAGCCAGCCACCCAAAGGAGCAACATGTAAGGAACACAGGTGAGCCACGAGCCATGTGGCAGGATAGATTAATGGGAAAGGGTTGAGTTAAGATGAAAGAGCAAGCTAGCAAGGTGCCAAAGCCATAGACCAAATATCATGAAGTAAATATAAGCATCTGAATCATTTTTGGGAGACTTAGCAGCAGTGGGTGGCTAAGCGGTCTGGGACCACAGGTCTGTGGGTCTGGACCTCTGGCAGCCAGGCCAAGAAACCACATTGTAACAGAAAAGAGGTTGAAAATATGTCATGCTATCTGGATATTTATTTCTAATTTAGTTCAATCAGGCAGCTGTAACAAAAATACCATAGGAAATATAATTTTATTCTCCTGCTGTCCTCAAAGCTGAGAAGTTCAAGTTTAGAGAGAACCATTGACATGGTAACAGGGAAAGGCCAACATTCTGGTTTGTGGGTGCTTGGCCTCTTGCCATATCATCACATGGAGGGAGGGAAAGGAATTTTGTGGAATCCCTTTTGTTAAGGGACTAACATGAATACGTAAAAGCTCTATCACTTGACCCGTATCATGCTCTCAAACGCCCCACTCCCATGGGCCATCACACTACGGATTAAATGTTAACACATACTTTTTTTGTAAAATATAAACATTCAGCTCATAGTAGGAAATTTTGGTAATATTTTCTGATCAGAAAAAAATGAGGAGCCATTGTGAATCTTAATTTCCTATATTTATGTATGAATAACGCTGTAGATTTTGGTAGTCAGAAGCAGGATTATAATTCTAACACTTTTGGAATTATATGATAGTTCACAAAGCTGTACTAATAAACAGAGAAAGAGCTCTTCCTTATTCAGTGTTTCTGATAGCTAAGAACACACTCACAGAACTAGAGACCCTGCTTCTATTGTGCCATGTTCTGGCATGAACATCTGCGTCCTTACTAGGAGTCCCAGAAAGAGGCTCTGCTTCCTTAGTGTCCATGGAGCCATCTCCTTTATTGATCATGAGAATTTTTTCAGAGCTGTCTCTATAAACTCAGTTTCCCCTTTAACTAGTTTCTCATTTGTCTCATAGAACCCCTTCATTTCCTTCTTCTGGATGCTTCCTACATTGCATATCTATCTGTATCGACATGAGATATCAGTACAGAGTAATTTCTCCAATGAGCTGCTGCCCACAACTTCTTCAGGTGGTGCCTGTCATTGCCTTATGAGACTATGTGCAAGTGTTATCTGTGCCTGTTTGTGTGTGCTTTGTGTGCAGGCACACGTGTGTAGATCAGATCTGAGCTTTGGGTGAAGGTCTTCAGCAACTTTGAACTTTATTTTTTAGACTGAGTCTTTAATTGGTCTATAACTTACTCACAAGGCTCCTCTAAGCAGACTGTCCCCATCCTCAATTCTGTTTCTCTTTACTTTCCTAGCAGCAGGATTACAAGTGCAAGCTACCACATCTAATTATTTTCACATAGGTTCTGGAAAACACACTCATATATCTACACAGCCCTTGAGCCTGTCTAATGGAGAGAGACAAGGAAGGGATTTGAAAAAGAGACAAAAGACAGCAAACAATTCTTTGTGCAAAAAAATGTTCTTAGTTTCCTTTCAATTCTTCATTTTTTCAGAAACAAAATTGCAGAATGTAAATTTTGTGAATTGTCAATTATGTGATACAATTATTAAAAAATGTGTTTTCTAGTTATTTTCATCTAAGATGACGTTCACACACACCTGCCCACTGAGCACAGTATGTAGCACCATGAACATTTATTTCTAGTGCTTTTCTAAAACATATTCAAAACAAAACTATTCCTTCAGTAAGGAATCAAAAGGTCTTGTTCCATTAACATTTCTTTCCTGGCCGAAATACTATTGAATTTATTATAAGTACCCAGGTAAATTGCCATACCCAAATGATGAATATCTGAAGTACTTTTTCCACATTATTTCCTTGTAAATGGACCATTAATGGTAGAAAGTTTCAGCAGAGAATTATCAATAGAAGACTTGAAAGGCTTTTTGTTGCAAGGATAATTAGTCACTACTTACGTTAAAAAAAAAAAAAAAAGTCTTTCTGGTATATGTAGACTTTCCTTGTACGTAAGCTGGTGTCCCTCACCAAACTTTATAGTATATTTTAGGACTGTTCCATTTAGCATGTGGTAAATGGTAAGCAATATTATGTAGCTCATATATTAAAACTGAGCCTCAGGGAAACACTTCTTTATAAAACAACATGAGAATTTTTCCAAGTTAAAAAAACAATTAGAAGAATAATAAAATATGCAGATATAATCATAAAAGTACATTTGGAGAAAGTGAGAGAATAAATTAATCTCAAGAAGGGGAAATGATATTAGCAAAATGGTACTCAAGCTGAAGATCCAGAGAAGCGCCTCTATTTTGAACAAAAATCCCTGAACCTCAAGTCTCAGTTTGGAACAGGCCTGAGTCCTGCTGAGGTACAATGTACAAACAGGAGAGATAGCCTAGGGAGTATCTAGTAGCAGTTAATTAACCATGGAATGTCCCAGCATCAGAGAGATTCTGGGGCCATTTCATAGCCATGGAATATCCCAACCCAGGAGACAGTCTAGGGAAGAAGGCTTGACAAACAGCAGGCTAAGATAACAGGAATTTCAGAAAGACCCTCAAAATGAGATAATCAGTCGTATCTGCACTAAGACCCCTAATTGATATACAACCTTGTGATTTTTGCCTTTAAAACCCAGCTTGCAGAGGGGTGGGTACCTCCTCCAGCCACTGCCACACTTGTGCGCCAGACAAGGTCCTGGTTTTAAGTTGCATTTTTAAATAAACCTTGCTTTTGCATTTTGGAGAGTTTGCGTCTCTGGTTGTCTCTGGTGTCTGGGCACAACAAAATAAGCTAGCTTACACAATAGAAATCTGTGGTTCTCACTGAAGACTTTGATCAGTTGGAGACAGTTTATCAGAACAGGTAGAGTTTGTAAAGTTCCATTACAAGAAGTGACCTCACCAAGTCATTATTTAAAAAGATGCATAATAATTGCACAGATTTGTAACTTATACATATATAGTCAGGAGTCTTATAAAATACTTAGCTAAAAGCTATGATTTAGGCACAGAAGAGCTGGTGAAGACACATGAAGGCCCTGTGGTTCCTGCTTTAGTCTCTGAGAACTCATATGTATCTTGCTTAGTTGATTGTGAGGACCTTGTTCTCCTGGTGTCTTCCATCCCTTATGGGGCTCTTACAATCTTTCCTTCTCCTCTTCCATGGGTTACCCTGAGTTCTGAGGGAAGGGATTAGAAAGAAACCTCCCATTTAGACTTTCTCTGCATAATGTGTGATTATGGGTCTCTGCATCTGATGTCACCTGCTGCGAGGCTGAGGAAGCTGGAAGACAGCTGGGTGAGACTTTACTGTGGTGTTTCCTCTCTTTGATATTTCAGCCTTTCCCTGAGATCTGGCTCTGAGTTTCCTTTATTTATGCAACACTTGGCACCCAACATGGGGCTTGAACCCACGACCCTGAGATTAAGAGTCTCATGCTCTAGCAACTGAGTAGGCAGTGGTGGCACATGCCATTAGTCCCAGCACTTTGGAGGTTTTTGTTAAATTTGAAACATATCCCCACACACTGATCTGTGAGTATAGAAGAATATCGTTAGGAATCATTTTGTTGAATTTTTTTACACTAATTATGCTTGGTTTTACCCTAGGTCTATGGGATATCTATTCTCTCATTATTGGTTATTCAAAAAGTTTTCAATGTGGGTTCCTGCTCATGGAGTGGGCCGTAGGTCAAATAAGACATTGGTGGGCTATATTCACAAGTTCTGTGCCACCATTGCTCTAGTGTATTTTGCAGTCAGGGTAGATTATAGGGCAAAGGCTTTATGGCTGAGTTGACCTTTTGCAGTCTGCAGAGTATCTTCTAATACCAAAGAGACTACATACAACACAGGAGTGTGGGCTCCATGATGGCACCAGCTTCTCCATGCTCAATAAGTTGTGTGGATGTTATCAGCAATGAGGCCTCACATTGTCAGTTTGCCAAGATCAGCCTTTTATACCAACCACAGCCTGGATTATTTGGGGATTTCTGTGTGACTCCCTTTGCCAACAACTCATTTGAATGAAATGCTGCTCCCCCCCCCCCCCACTGGAAGCCTTGCCAGGCCAGTAGAGAATCCTTATCCCCTTGGTGTCCTCACTATGATCACCTTCATACATTCCAGGAAGCTTCCACTGCACTAGACTTCCCACCCCACCCAAATGCCCTCACCTCGACTTTAACTGTCTCTCGCTGGACTCTTCCCCCACTCCATCTCTTTCTTATTGATTCCCACTGGTTAAATCACCACCCGTTCCAGATCTGCTCATTACAAATATTCTATTTCCCCTCCCACACAGGACAGTGAAATCCATGCTGCTCCTTAATTGCATCAGCACACCAAAATGCCTGCATACTTGTTGAGTAGGAGCCCAGTGTCATTACCAGGTGAGAGCAGTTTAAGATTTTTCTTCAAGAGACATCAAAGGGTAATAGTTATGACTCTGCTAAACTGTAAAAACCTGTTTCTTAGCCATTTAATTATAGCCACTTGATTTGATCAATATATTACAAACAACTACATCCATGCATTACATTTCTCCACTACTATTCTTCTCACATTTTTTATTGTGTTTGACATCTGTCCCTTTCCATTTCCTCACCTAAGGCTTTGTTAGTGACCTAAATTACATCCTTCCAGACCGGTTTCTCAAGTGCGAAGGGCTACTGCCAACTGTAACATCCTATTTTTAGAGTTTACTGGGTTGGATTTGATCTATTACTAGAATCATATTGAAGTCTATTAAGACTTCCGTGTCACTAACAATGTCTTGCATACCCCCATGTCACCTTCCTATTACACTCTTTAGTTGTAAGAATATTCTCTTTCTTATAATCCTTTTTTTTGTTTGTTTTAGCTGACCTCAGTTTCATAGTCCAGAATGAATATTCATTCGAAAACTCTCCTGCTCCCTTTACACCTTACTAGCTCTTAGTAATTTGGTTTAGAAAATTCAAACTTAGAAGAATCCATGGTGTATATGTGTATATGCCCCTACAAGAAAGCACAGTTGTACTAGCTGGAAGGTGATCACAGCAGATTATAGCTGAAATGATCATAAAACCAAATAGTTTATATGCTTGCATTTAAACTTCATATTGCAAATAGACTTTGAATATTGCTTGGTCTTGCTTTGTTTTTCTTCCAAGTTAGCCCTTCCAGTCTTTGACTTAACTGAAAACAGATGGTTTAATTTATTATAAAACATATTTTATATTATTTACAAATATTTTGATGTTTGAAAAGAATATAATTGTATAAAAATTAACATTCATTTAGACTATTATACTTCATAAACTCTCACATTTGTATAAACTATTGCTATGTCAAAACTGAAAACAAAATAGTGCTCATTCTTGTTAATTTGGAGGTAAGAGGAAGCTTGTAAAGAGATGGAGTAGAGAACATTTACTTTTATCTTTAGGTAAATAATTTAAATAAAAACACCAGGTAAATAATCTTCATGAATGATACACTTAACATCACTACAACTGGCTTCTCTTTTTCTGAAAATTATAGTGTCCTACGTGTAATGTGATATATATGAATTCATTAATAAAGCATAAAGTAGAACCTGTAAGATGAGTGTATTCTGTTGTTTTAGGCAAATCTATAGGTGAACCTTAGTCCCGTTCAGCAGTGATGGATGGGTTAAGGTAAGACATGGGAGTAAAGACCGTTCAGTGATGTGATGTGAGTCAGCCAGTTTTCAGAGACGGAATTCTCATAGCTCATTAGAGAGACTGGTCACTTACCTAAGAAGTATTGTTCTCATCAGCTTCTTCCTCTCTCCTTCTTTATTCTTCGTTTCCAGGAAACACTGGCATTTTCTTTCCTTATTTACATTAATAATTTCAAATAAACTACAGAGACTATTTTTCTTTAATCATCGGTTTTCATTTGTTGATATGATGCCCCCTTTAAACTTTAATTTTATAGTCGTATTCATGAAGGGCAAATTTGTTCCCTTGTTTCCTAACAGGGCACTGTGATATCAGTCTGTAAATACTGAGGTATATCCACCGTATTTCCCCAAGCTTCTATGATTCTGTTTCTCTTTTCCCAATATAAGACTAATCTTTGTCTTTTAACATTTTGACCTAAGTTCGTAAAGTGGAAGAACATTTGTGGACAATCTTTTCTATAAAGGCAAGTCTCTCCTTTTCTTGCCTTTGGCATATACTGTTGTGGTAATAACGGCATTTAGTTGCAGTTTTCAATGGAAATGTATGCCCGTGAGTTTATAATCCTTCCCTCAGATTTTGTACCCATGTGACATAATGAATACTCATTGTATGACCGAAGAATAAAAGGTTCAGTGCATGGCAAGATGAAATATTGGAAGACCATTGTATAAGCCTATGATTCTCCTAGCAGGGGTTTAAGGTTGAGCTGTACTTTAAATCTTTTTTTTTTTTTTTTTTTAAGAATTTATCTAGTCCATAGTATGACTCCTAAAATCAGAAAGGCTCATTGACAACAATAGTTTCTCATAAACTGATACAGAAATATTGTGAAATAGATCATTAAATTTATATGTACTATTTAATTTTTGTTCAATTTTTCAGTAGCACGATTTCCAAAGCATGAGTGATTGTACCTTAGTCTAGTTCTTTGGTAGGAGAATTCCTTGTTTACTCTTCACAGAATAGCCATGATAAAGTGTTCAGTGCTTGTTTTGTTCTTTACTTAAAAAAAGAAAGCATTTGTACATGGGTAACACAAACTTATTAATTCCCAGGCTCCCATTTGGCACCCAAATTGAGATTAAGTACTAATGTCAGTTTTCGCTCTTTTGATTTGCCACAGAAATGCTTGAAAGAATCAATAAAGCACTAGAATATAAGACAGGGTGTCTTATGACCTGGGGTAGTGTTATTAAATGTGGCCTTTTCAGACTCTTAGGAGTGATGTGCCCGAAATGAAGGGATAAACAACAAAAGAAATAACATGGTGGCATAGTTTTCTGACATTTTTTTCCTTTATTGAGTAACTTGAAGAAATTTACTGTCTTATAAAAGTAAAACATAGTAAGTAATGCAATAGGCTTTAAGAATACATACTATATAACCCGTCTTGTAATACATCCTTAATGTGGGATTGAAGAAATGATAGATAAAACAACAAAAAGTTATCATTACTCACAGATAACCATTCTCTCATATATGAATTTGTCAAGACAACAGACAGAGTAATAACTATCCCTTTGTTTATTAAAACTGATATAATGCTGCTATGTTTATGTAAAAGTGGATTGTTTATGTTATTTAAAGGCCATTGTCTTGTTAATGTTCTATTACTGTGAAGAGACATCGATGACCTTGGCGACCCTTACAGATGAAAACATTTAACTGGGGCTGCCTTACAAGTTCAGAGGTTTAGTTTAGGTTTAGTTTTGTCGTGCTGGAAAACATGAAGAAACACAGGAGCTGTGGTGAGGGAGGAAGAGCTGAGAGTTCTACCATTAGATTTTAGGAGCAGGAAGAGAGAGTGACAATGGGCCCGGCTTGGGCTTCTGAACCTTGAAGCTCACCCCCAGTGACACACTTCTCTAACAAGGCCTCATGTCCTGATCTTCTCAATTGATCCCATGGGGGACATTTTCATTCATACTGCTGTAGTGGGATCAGGCATTACTTACCTTGACCTAGAGGTGTAGCTTTTTAGGTCCCTAGCCCAGGTCAGTCTAAAAGCCAGGGTCATACCATATTTGTTTCCTGCTTGTTCCACGCAGTAGCAGCAGTGGGTCAGATTCTCTATCCAAGAACACAGGAAATAAACAGGAAGAAAATACAACATGCCCTTGGGTTTTAAACTGGCATGGCCACATACAGTGCATGGGTCCTCAAGCTCTAAATAGCCACACTTCTAGGTCAAGGTAAATACTCCTGGTTCCCCCAAATACTGCCGGATATGTTCTCCACACTGGTATGAACATACACACATATACATCCTCACATAGCTATTGCTGATCTTGATTGGCTACCAGCTAGGTAAAATTTCCGTTTTCTCTTTTAAAGCAAAACCAATGTCAAGTCTTATGGTACAGCCCTCTAACTTGGACTGCTTGATCAGAACACTGAAACGGGATTTCAAATGCAAGACTGTCCTATGTTACATGCAGACTAAATTTAAGACTTGCCTGAGTAACATAGCAAAGTCCTTGTCTCAAAATAAAAGTAGGTTGGGTATACACCTTTGATAGATTGCTTTTGTACTAGACCAAGCCTCTAATTTTAAAAATACATTTATTTTCAAATATGCTATTTTAGTTTGAATTTACAGTGTCCTTCAGGTACATCTATTAAAGTTTCATCCCCCAGCTGGTGGTCATGTCTGAGGAGGTGGAAGACATTTTAAGTTGTAGGTTGAGGAATGTAGGCTCATGGGATTAGATTTTGTTTTGGTGTCTTCTACTACCTGGTCACTATGGGGTGAACAATTCTGTTTTCCTAAATTCTCTGTTCCACATCATGGTGTTCCACATCATCGTGGTCCAGAACAATGGAGCCGGTTTGCCATGGTTGGAAAGTTTTGAAACTATAAGCCAAACTGTCTTCTTTCTAAGTCACTTCACTTAGGTATTGGTCAACCACAAACCCTGACTAACAAACATGAGGACACCACATGCTGGTCCTTTCCTGGTTCTTGGAGGGATAGGTTAGTAAAACCATCCATTGTCCTCCTATTATTGTTTGTAATGTTTGAACTATGATCACAAATGAGATTCCAAACTCCTGAACTGAAGCAGAGTAGGGAACTTAAAAAAGATTTCATTATGTATAACAAGGGGCTTGAAGACCTTACATGCTTTTTGCATAAGAAACTTACACTCCTGTGCTCACTGTACTTCTATTTTTAGCTACCTTTTAAGTGACATGCAATGAATAGTATCTTAACAATGGAGATACTTTTGTAGCAAGGGGCAGGATGATTATGGTTCCGAATTGCAAATATCTCCACCCAGCATGAACCAAGTAGATTGGCTTAAATCTAATAATAACAATAAAAAGACTATACCAGCTTAACATTAGGATTTCTCTCCTTCAAAACAATATACCAAGAAAGTAAGAGTTCTTAGGTTTTTATCGCATTTCTCTATAGGAAGAGTGGTTAAGGGACACAGTTTAGAGTGATATTGTGGCTGTTGCCTTTGTTCTTAGTCATAGACTACCCATCTCTGGCTCATTGGAGGTTCATGTTAAGTGCTGGTGTCTATGGAATCGAGGCAGAATAGTTTACTAGAACAAAGTGGTGAAACATCCAGCTCTTCATGTATTCTGTTACCCTCTTTCCTACCTTTGGTCTTTGGACAATGTCCTGTGATCATATGAGACCAGAGCTATGGAGATGATTTTACAATCTCTAGTGGAAAAATCCAAAGACAAAAATCACCTTATGGCAGAAGTCAAGAACTAGCTTGAGGCTGCTATTGTGTCAGAAATGCTCTGGGGATCATTCAACTTCTGGATTCATTTTACTTGATGTAATATGATACATCTTTTCTATCTTTTATACCGTTTGAGTCAAACTTTCTCTTAACTGGCAAAAACATTTCATGCAAAACAATTTGAAGTCTTATTTGCTGATGCTAATTTAGTGTTACCTAATATTAATTCACCATATATACATATAGAAATGAATTGGTAAGGAGGTAATCCTTAAGTCAAGAATTTACTATTGTTTATGTCATTTATTTAAACACAAAGATTCTGAGACTCAAAAAAAAAGAAGGCTAAGAAACTCAGCTACTAAGAGACTGATCAAAAATTGAAGTAAAAGTCCTACGAGGAACAAAGGCCTATATGTTCACCATGGTGGGATATTCCAAAGTTCTTAATATCCCCAGCATTTGTAGAAGCTTCTTTTTTTCTAGATATGTGCTGAGTGCTTAATGAATTCTTACATAAATGATTAGAAGAATTTGGACCACTTATGTAAGTATCTATGCAAATGAAAGCCAAGAAACATTCTGCTGAAAGATGAACTCTTTAATAAGTCTCCAAACAGTAATTTAAATCTGATATCAGCTTGGATTTTCAACACAGAACTAGAAGTTAGGTGCTCACAAGCTTTTACATAAAATGAATTGGTACTTCTTCTTGCGGATCAATATCACCAAAGCATTATCACTGAAACTGAAAAATAAGTTTTATTTTAGTTATAGTAAAATGAGAGAGAGAGAGAGAGAGAGAGAGAGAGAGAGAGAGAGAGAGAGAGTAAACGTATCTGGAATTAATGCCTCATTCAGTCACCACTGCATGAAAACACTAACAGAATGAAAATCAATCCTAGAGTGACCAGATACTCTTAGGAACTGAGGTAGACTAGATGGCTGAGACATTGCTGTTGTCCCAGTTGTACCTGTCTTTACCAATTCATGCATCTGTCAATTAAATAATGAATGAACGGAGGGGCTAGGGAGATGGCTGGGTGGGAAAAAGTGCTTGCTGTCAGTGCTGATGCCCGATGACCAGAGTTCCATCCCTTTAAAGAACCAAAGAAGAGAACTGAGGCATGCACACCCCTCCAATGTAATTTTTTTAATTAAAACTAAGTTTCTGAATGAAATTCAATTAATTAATAATGGAATTTTTCATTTTCATTTCATTTTATAATGTTCACCCAAAGCACCAAAACAGAGATTCTGAGTGAAAGAGAAAATAAATCAGGAAGTGTCCTCACTCCAGAAGATACTTTTAGAACTTAAATGTCTCTTGGTATCCAGCTTACTCACTGAACTGTGATTTTTTTTTTTTCAACTGGGCTGTGGAGTAGAATCCATAAAGGACTTTCTACTATAATATATGGATATGAAGTCTGTTAGCCTGTCAAGCTTAGTTTAAAAAGAAAAGGTGAGTATAAGCAATGGCAGTTTGGTGGGGGTGGCAGAGAAAGAGCTGAACTTAGGAAAACTTTGCAAAGAGCAAAATATCTTGGTTTGTCTTTGTGATGCTAGAAATGAATGCCAGAAGTGACCTTAGAAAATAATCTACTTCGCACTTCTCAACTGTAATGTAATTTTTAATATGAAACTTACTTGCTATCACTCACTACCAGGGCCCAGAAGTGAAACATAATCCAAATACATTATCCTTTGTAATATAGCTTTGACATGTATTTCCCTAGCGAAGTTGTTTTCCCAGGGAACTTAGGACTAATTATTTAACACTTTCAGAGTCAATAAATTACTGGAGAGGAGCGAAAGGCCTGTTCTTGAATGAAATTTCTCTTGTGAAATGAAAGTTGCCATCCAGTAAGAAGTTACAGTGAGCTATCATTTAATAATAACGTGATATTTTAAATTACTGTTTAGAAATGCACTGCCTGATATTACATGACTTTATAGAAATGCTGTGTCCTCAATTTAAAAAGGACATTGGTAACCCCCCTGGGTCTGAATAGGCCTTTTCTCAACCTAATTAGATTATGTGTGGGGTACAGCGCTTCTCTTGAAGATTAACAGAACCACTTGACTTGTCAGTTTAAGTGTTGCCTGTGGCGGTATATTTTTTTTTTTTTCTAATTTAATTAAAGGCTGTTCCTTTATGAAGAACAAGCTTACAGCACAATCCCACTTACATTCATATTTCCAAATTCTAGTCAGCAGCAAGTAGAGAATTATAAGAAGGAAAAGAGAAGAGAGTACAGAGGGTCCAGTTGAAGCACATGTGATAAAGTCAAGCACACCTTCTAGTTGTAATTTTATTTCAAAAGGGAAATTGAGTAGCTATGAACTGGTTGTCTTGTGGAACAGTGTTTTTCATTATGCTGCATTAAGTCTAATCTCCATCTCAGGAGCAGTTAAGCATCTGCATCAGCAAATCCCTCCCATCCAAATGTCTACTTTGCTCTTGGATCCTTCAAAATGTGTGATTTCTCTATGGAGTCTGAAGAATGTTTCTAAGTCTGGTCCCACGTACAAAGCTGAATGTGAGTCAGCAGTACTGTATTGTCAAGCTTTTTGGTATCCTAAGCATAAGTACAAGAATCATAAGCTCACAAACATCCTAAGGATAAGTACAAGAATCATAAGCTCACAAACATCCTGATGATATCTAAAGGCCCATGAGTTAACTTTGATGCCTATCCAGCCTCCTTAACTATGAATTCTAGATTAGACTAGATAGCACATATCACCTAGACATAGTCATAGTTTTGTCAGGAAGTTAGAATATCAATTTTTGTTATTAAATCATTATCACTGAAGTATTGGAAGTCTATATCTTCTGTATAAAAATATCAGAGACAAGACAACAAAGAGAGTAAAGAGAAAAATGAGGTAATGAATGAGAATTTTACAGATAAATGCAAAAGAAAGAATTAGCAATAAGCTATTGGATGACAGATGCAAGAGTATAGCAGGACAGCAGGGCTGTAGATGGATTTAGGTCCTTAAATATGCATTAGAAATTCCAAGGTAAACAAGAAAACAGTTTGTAAAAAAATATAGTTTATTAGTATTAGTTTAGATAGAAAACTAATTATAAAGAAATAAAATTCTAGAAAAAAATAGAAGAGAATAGAAAAACAAATAGATTAAATGTAACAAATAGGAAATATATAATGTAGGTATAAAATAATTTAAGTGTGCAATAATTATATTAAAAATAATAGTCTGAGGAATGGAAAGACTTTAAGAGCACTTACTATTCTTCTGGAGGACCTAGGTTCAAGTCGACATCAAGGACCACAATGGTTTGGAATTATAGTTATAGGGAATCTGATGTTTCTTCTGGTTTCTGCAGTCACAAGGCATTATGTGTTATATAGATGCATGTGCAAGCAGAGCACCCATACATGGAAAATAAAACAGTAAGAAAAAAATTATCCAATTATGCTAATTAAGTAATGACGAGAGTATTAGAGTTAATTAATGAAAAATAATCTATGTGTGTGACTGTGTAAGGGTGTACGCATGGGTGTTGGTTTCTGGGTGTAGGTGTGGAGACAGAAGGAGAAGAAGGAGAAGTAGAAGAAGAGGAGGAGGAGGGAGACTGGAGAAAGGCATGCTGCACCAACACTGATGATAAGAAAACTGAAATATCTATATTATCCATTAAACCAAATATCAGAATGAAAGAGTATCAAAAAGACAAGAATATAATGATGAAAAGCTCAATTTTCCAAGAAGACATAATACTCTTAACATGTATGTATACAGCTAATAATCAAGCACAAATATCATAAGTGAGGCAAAAAAAGATGGAACAGTGTAGTAGATATATGATGTTATATTGTAAATAGAGGTCCTGCCTATGAGTTTAATAAAAAGCCCTGATTGGACACAGGCAGACAGGAAGTGTGGATGGGGCTACCAGACTAAGAAAACTCTGGTAACAGGAAGAACAGAGCAGAAATGCCACAGAGACTCCAGAGTTAATAGAATATGCAGAGGGCAACTATGATGTTCTGAGAAAAGGTACCGAGCCCTATGGCTGAACAGGACAAGAATCATGGGTTAGTTTAAGGGTAAAGAGTTAGCAAGTGATATGCCTGGGCCTTAGGCTAATTAGCCTAAAACTATTGTAAGCATCTGTGTGTCTCTGCGGGTCTGTGAGTCTGTGGGTCTAAACTTTGAGGCTAGGCCAGAAAGTCTGGACCAGAAACCGCTTACTATAAAACAGACAGGAGAAATATCAAAACTCACTATTTTTGTTGAAAACATTAATATTCCTCTTTCTGAAGTTATATGTTCAAACCACAAAAGAGAAAAAACCCTGAGAATCAATAATAAAAATGTAGCTGGAAGATTTCCAAGTGTTTGGAAATGAAACAATGTACTTATAAACAGTCCAAGAGCTAGAGAAGTCTCAAGACAATTCTAAAATACTTTAAAGAAAATGAAAATACAACTTATCAAATTTTATAAATGGAGCAGAAACAGCACATGGGGAAAGTTTGCTTTGTATATATGAATAGGAAGAAATGGCAACAATAATAAAAATTAAGGCAGAAATCAATATAATTTAAAGTAGGAATCAGAGGACAATAATGAGACAAAACTAGTTTTTAGAAGTTGTTAGTACAATGAATAAGATTCTGTCTTTGCATTTCTTAGATAAACAGACTTAGTGAGATGAAGAACCATAAAAGCAAAAAAAAAAAAAAAAAAAAACTATAAAAGGACTAAAATTTGATGTGGGAGGCCAGAAGCCTGGACACATAGAGGAGTATTGTAATTCCAGTCTAAAAGCAGCCTGCCCCCAAACCAGGAAGCACCTAGGCTGCAGATCAACACCAAAGAACACTTTTTGGTGAATCCCATGTCTTCAGGGTCAGGCTGTTCTTCTAGTTGTAACTTCATTTGATCAAACGATGCAACGCAATATTGTGGAGAGCAAATCACTTTATTCCAAGGTCATAAGTTTAAAAGTAAATCTCAGCTATGAAATATAGCAATGCCTGACTCAATAGGTGAGCTCATTTATGCAGACAGATCGACATCTGAAATGGTCTGAACTATACCCCTAGAAGGGTTCATAATGGAGGGAGGGATAGATTAACATAAGAAATGAAAGGCATCGTTAAAAATGAACCAGTGTGCACCAGTGTGAGAAGTAAAAAAAGAATTGTTGCACATCCTCTGCTCACTTTTCGATAACGTGTAAAATAAGACAAAGAACCGCAATAGAAAGGGAAACATTCTGAACAGAGGAGCTATGTTCAGTAAATTGTGAACCTAATAGACACATACAGAGCCCACTCAGACACAAAGTAATCTACCTTCTTCTCAGCACCCCATGGAACCTTCTCCAAAGTTGATCATGTTTTTGGCAATAAGGCTGAGATGAATAGATACAAAAAGTGGGAATATCCATTTTCATCATATCAGAACAACATGGCCTAAAGTTAAGAGTTCAACAACAACACAATTTACAGAAAGGCTACAAACTCGTGGAAGCTGAACAACTCCCAACCCGGCCCCTCGGGATCAAGAAAGAAATAAAGAAAGAAATTAAAGACTTCCTAGAAGTCAAAGATAATTAATCCATAACATACCTAAACTTACAGGACACAATGAAAGCAGTGCTAAAAGGAAAGTTTATGGCACTAAGTGCGTACATAAAGAATTTGGAGAAATTTCATAGAAGGAACAAAACAGTAAACCTGAAAACTCTTGAACAAAAAAGAAGCAAACTCACCCAGAAGGAGTAGAAGGCAGGAAATAATCAAACTCAGGGCTGAAATCAATAAAACCGAAACAAAGAGAACAGTACAAAGAATAAATGAAACAAAGTATTGAATCTTTGATAAAATCAACAAGATAGACAAACCCTTATCCAAACTAACCAAAAGGCAGAGAGAGGATATCCAAATTAACAAAACTAGAAATAAAAAGGGGGACATAACAACAGACACAGAGGAAATGCGGAGAATCATTCAGCCATACTTCAAAAACCTGTACTTTACAAAATTGGAAAACTAAAAAGAAATGGACTTTTTTTCTGGTTAGGTACCACTTACCAAAATTAAATCAAGACCAGATAAATGACATAAATAGGTGTATAAGCATAAGCCCTACAGAAATAGATACAGTTATTAAAAGTCTCCTGACAAAAACAAGCCCAGGACCAGGTGATTTCAGTGTAGAATTCTACCAGAACGTCAAAGATGAACTAATACAAATACTCCTCAAATTGTTCCACACAAGAGGCACAAAAGAACCATTGCCAAATTCTTTTTATGAGTATACATTCTCCCTGATACCCAAACCACACAAGGACACACAAAGAAAGAGCATTACAGATAAGTCTCTCTCATGAACATTGATGCAAGAATAATAAAATACTGGCAAACTATATTCAAGAACACATCAAAAAAATATGCCCTTATCAAATAGGCTTCATCCAACAGATGCAGGGATGGTTCAATGTACAAAAATTCTGTCAATGTCATCTACCATATAAATAATCTGAAGAAAAACACTACATAATCATCTCATTAGATGCTGAAAAATCCTTTGACAGAATCCAACGCCCCTTCATAGTAAAGGTCTTGGAGATATCAGGGATACAGGAAATAAACCTAATCATAATAAAGGCAACACAGAAAGCCAACAGCCAACATCACACTTAACCAGAGAGAAACGCAGGGCCATCCCACTAAAATCAGGAATGCAACATAGCCAATTACTCTTCCTCCACCTATTCAATATAGTACTTGAAGTTCTAGCTAGAGCAATAAGAAAAAAAAAAAAAAAAGATCAGGAGGATACAAATTGGAAGGGAAGAAGTCAAAATCACTATTTGCGGATGATATGATAGTATACATAAGTTATCCCTGAAATTGTACCAAGGAACTCCTACAGCTGATAAACACCTTCAGCGATGTGTCAAGATACAAAATTAATTTAAAAAAAAAATCAATAGCCTTCCTATACACACAGGATAAAAAGGCTAAAAAAAAAAAAATCACGAAAACATCACACTTTACAATAGTTGTAAATAACATCAAATATCTTGGCAAAAATCTAACCAAAGAAATATAAGACCTGTATGACATGAACTTTAAGTCACTGAAGAAAGAAACTGAAGAAGATATTAGATAATGGAAAGATCTCCCATGCTCTTGGATAGGCATGATCAACATAGTAAAAATGGAAATCTTACCAAAGCAATCTAAAGATACAATGCAATCTTCATCAAAATATCAACACAATTTCTTCACAGACCTCAAAAGAAGAGTACTCAACTACACATGGAAAAACAAAAACCTCCAAATTATCAAAACAATTCTGTTCAGTAAAAGGACTTCTGGAGGCATCACCATCCCTGATTTAAAGCTCTACTATAGAGCTACAGTAATATAAACAGATTGGGATTGGCATTAATAAAAGATGCGGTTCAATGAAATTGAATTGAAGACCCTGACATTCACTTTTTTTTTTGACAAAGAAAGCAAAACTATACAAGGGGGGGGGGTAAGGGAGCATCTTTGACAAATGTGCTGACATAACCAGATAATGGCATGTAGAAGAATGCACATCGATCCATATCTATCACCAGCACAGAACTCAAGTCCATGTGCATCAAAGACCTCACCATAAACCTCGTTACAGTGAGCTTGATAGAAAAGAAAGTGGGAACTAGTCTTGAGAGCATTGGCATAGTAGATCACTTTCCAAATATAACACTAGTAGCACAGACACTGAGAGCAGTAACTAATAAGTGGGACCTCCTGAACCTGAGAAGCTTTTGTAAGGCAAAGGACACGATCAATAAGATAAAACAGCAACCTATATAAAGGGAAAAGATCTTCACAAACTTCCATCTGACAGGGGGCTCATCCCTAAAATATAGAACTCAAGAAACTAAAGATTAAAAAAACCAAATAATCTGATTTTAAAACTGGGGTACAAGCTAAATAGAAAATTCTCAAAAGAAGAATCTCAAATGGCTGAAAGGTACTTAAAGAATCATTCAACCAACGTTGATCATTACTTTCTTGGTGTCTTACACGTACAAAGATATAGTTTCTTTCCCAAATTTTAGGGATAGCTTTCATGTAGCTTCTATCCCAATTTAGATATGGTTTTCTTTTTCAAGGAAACTAAGATCATAAAACTTATATCTATCTTTGCCCACTTTATATTCAACTTTTGTTGCATGATTTTGCCTAAGTCAGGAAAGTGGGTAAAGTACACAGAATATAGATACTAAATAAATGGTATTTTCAACATTTCTGTGTGTTCGTGCATGTCTGGGAGTCCATGTGTGCTTCTATACAAATGTATAAACAACAACAACAATAATAATCTTAATGAAATTGTTTTAATTTTTCTACTCTAAATATTCTGAATTTTATTTTTAAAAATTTCTATGCAGGTATACTTGTTTCATATGTAATTTGATCCAATAACCACCGTATTCCTTTGTGAGCAGAGCACAACAATGTTGCATTAAAAGCAACTATTTGCTCTCAAATATTTCTTATAACATTTAAAGCACATCAGTTTCTACATTGTTCAAACACTTTCTTGTTAGTCTCTGTAAAAACTATAAAATACTATACTACAAATGCATAACCTATAAATCAAAATATATCTTATTTAAAAAATATCCTTCAAAATATGTGTGTGTATGTGTGTATATGTGTTTGTGTATGTGTGTGTGTTTGTGTGTACATGTATGCTCCTTATGTATGCATGAATGAATGACAGGGTCTGAGTTTCACACTTTTTCCTCCAGTATTCTACATTTTATTTTACTTTCTTTTTAAAGCATCTCTCACTTAATGGAGAGTTCACTGTTTGCTTAAAGTTAGCTGACCAGTGGGTGAGGCCAAGTGAATTGCACCCCCATCTTCCTCCTCTAGTGCTGAGTTTATAAGTACAAACCAGCATGACTCATGACTTCATGAGTATTGGGGGTCTGAACTCTGGTCCTCATGCAAGCAATTTACTCACTGAGCTATCTTCCCAGTCTACTTGTCAAAATGTTAAGTACATCATAGGTCATTGCCTAATGTTAGATTGAGTTTGTATTAGTGATATAAACATGCTATTTATATTTTCAACATATATCAAGATGTACCTGCATACATTTATCATTAGTTAAGTTTTAGGGCATTCTTCAGCATTGCATTTGACTAGACTGAGATATACTCTTATCCCACCTACAGAAACAACACAGGGCAGCTCTAGTTGGGCACAGAGCCAATGGAGATTCAAAACTGCAAGAAATAGTTTTGGACAGACTTGATGGAATCCTCTTTCCTTTTGACATTGCAGAGACCACAAATGTCTACTGTCTTTTAGCAAGTGGCAGTATATTACGCTTAGGGACACCAAGTAGCCTGTTATGGCCTGGCATTAAAACAAATGCATTGATGTTCTTCTCTGGGACTACAGGTTGGCCTTTTGTTTATTATTGTTATATTTTATTTGTATAGATATCCTGCTATGCTCTGTGCTATAAATAGTGATGTTTTTATTGTTAGCGCAGTACACTTAATAAAGCTGCAGTTTTCCTGGCAATTAATTGTGCTGACAATCAATGCAAGGCTGCAGGCAAAGTGTTTATGTGCTGAGCTTTTGATGAGAGAAGCCCCAAGAAGTCAGGCTGTCAGAATTAAATACTCTGTTCAGACATAAAGTCACATTCTGTTCTTGGTTTGACCAATAACAGTTGATTACAGGCTGAGCCTGGACCTGATTTTGCTTGTAAGGTAGAGAATATTTGGTCACCTTTAAAGCAATAAGGTGAGACATTTATTTAGGGTAAAGTAGCATGATAAAATTGCCCTCGTCAGCTGTTTCTCGGGACACAGTGAATTTTGATGGAAATTTCCTTTATTTTAAGTGTCCTGGAAAACTTTGAAGCTTTTGGCTTCCAACCAGATGTTATGAAAAACATTTATTTATTCATTTATTATTTATGCATTTATTTACTTATTTATTGAATAATTGCAACTTATTCAGATGGTTACCCTGGGCTGATTATGTATGATACATTTTTCTTGGTTTTTTTTTTCTTGCTAACCATGACCCTAATGTGATCTCCACCTTCTGATTTTCACCTTGGCTCAGTGGGCATTCAATCTTTGTACAGTAACACTGGCAATGGTGTATCAAAGGACTTGGATGATTAGAGTGGGAACAGACTTATTAAGTAAGTAAATAACTTGCTGTAACTCTCCTTTGCTCTAATTAGGAGATAGTTTTAAATCTACTTATAAAAT
The DNA here is from genome assembly GCA_033318265.1 of Phyllotis vaccarum. Taxonomy (NCBI): domain Eukaryota; kingdom Metazoa; phylum Chordata; class Mammalia; order Rodentia; family Cricetidae; genus Phyllotis; species Phyllotis vaccarum. The sequence goes on from JARWLC010000007.1 coordinate 17,994,335, forward strand.
GTAATTATAAGCCATCATTTTCAGAAGCCCACATTTTCCAGTATTTTATTTTTTTGGGGGGGGGGTTCATGAATAATAGTTTATGCAACTTAATTCTTACTTACTGGTGCTTTAGAATAAATTGTCATTTAAATTTATACCTAACTTCCATATGTTTGTTCAAAAAGCATCATGCAAATCAGTTATTTATAAATAGCTTATTTCAGTAATAGAAAAGATACTAAGGCTCTTACAATTCTCTTTTCAATTGGAGATCTGAAATATTATAATGCATGACATCTCAGATATATATATATATATATGAAGCTAAACACACACACACAGGCACAGACAGACAGACACACACACATCCAAGCGCTTTACTGAGAATAAACTGAATTCAGAACAGGCACCAAGCCAATACATTGACTGAGACTGACAGCCTCAAGTTGACGTTAATCTTATAATAAAGCCCGCTGGTATATTGTTATAACCTTTCATTGGTAGATTTTATAGAGGGAATTAAATATAATCCATATGAGATGTTTCTGGCTTACAGAACATGACTTTTGACCATTCAACAGAAGTCTAGTTTGACAAGCATTAAGTTTGTGACTTCTGAACCCACTGAAGCTCAGACATCATAGGGAAACTCACTAGCTCAAAGTATAAGGAGAAGTTAGTACATCCAGGGGGAGCTGAGGGATAGATTCTAGCTTATCTGGGCATGGCACACCAGGATCTGAAAGTGAGTGTCCAGCGAGGCTGCAGAGCAGACTGGTGGAAGTCAGACACTGGGCACCAGCATAACAGCTGAAGGTACAACCATGGCCCACATCCTCTAGTAATTCTTTTTATCTCTCTCTCTTTCCTCTCTCTCATACACACACACACACACACACACACACACACACACACACACACACACACACAGAGAGAGAGAGAGAGAGAGAGAGAGAGAGAGAGAGAGAGAGAGAGAGAGAATTGAAGACATGTCTTAAGAGGAACAGCGACTGCCAGAAACCTTTGAATTTTGATCTTTGTCTCCCATAAAACACTTTTTTGTTTGTTTTGTTTTTGTTTTTTGTTTTGCAGCTGTAAAAAGGGCACAGACTCTTCTAGTCTACAAGACCAAAAAGAAAAGATACTCAGAGAAAAATAGACTCTCAACAGCCACAGGATACAATATCTGGTAGAAAGTTGTAACAACCAAACATAATGCCCACACACTTCTTTTTCCACAGCCATGCTAACAAATATCAAACAATAAGTAACTCGATCAAAGAAGCTTCGCCTAAGGCACAGCGCCAAGGGTAGATTTCAACTAAACATGCTACAGGAATTCACAGAGCTAACCAATAAATAATTAAGGACAAAACCACAGAAACCCGCAAAACATACCTTCCATTAGGAATACTTTGGTGAGACCACTCACTACCCTCAATGCAAAGCGATGCTAAGAGGCATGTGAAAAGCGGGATGCACTGTGAACAAACTCAACCAGAGCAGACCTCCAAGCTAGGCTACCCCCTAATTAAATTGATTCCAACTCTTTATATATGGACCTATTTAAAATAAAGGTGAGCCAATTTATGTAAAAAAAAAAAAAAGAAAGAAAGAAAGAAAATGTCTATCAATAAAAATCACCAAGGTATACAGACCATGAAAATTACATGACAACACAGTTTACAGTGATTGATATGATAAAGCCCATTCTCACGAAAATAGACAAATGTTGTGCAGAAATGAGGGGGAAGACCAACGGGAGAATGAGAAGGAAGGAGAGGAGGAGAAGGAGAATGAAAAACGGGAGAAATGGCAGGCACAGAGCATGTTAACCATCTTGTCAGTAGATACGAAACAACCACGAAAAGCAATAGAGGAAAGAGTAAATCGAAAGAAAAGACATGAACTGAAGCGTGATCAAAGTCAAGGGTGGAAACCAACAGGGCATCGAGCAGCCTCAGGTCATCAATATATCGAATATAAACTACATGCAAATACAGCTTAGCCTGTGACGAGAAAGTAGATTAGAGAACATACTAATCTGTTGGTTAAGACTTTTCCCCCTAAAATTAGGACAGAATATAAACCATCCACTAAAAGAAGAACAAAATTGAGGCTGGAGAGAGGTCTCAGCTATTACAAGCAGGTATTCCTCTTCCAGAGGCCCTGTGCTCTCCTGTAACTCCAGGTCCAGGAAGGTCCAACACCTCTGGGCTCCACAGTCACTACATTCACGTGCACACACACGAATAGACATGCATGTAAAAACATAATTTAAAATTATGTAAAAACATAATTTATGTAAAGTTATGTAAAAACATAATTTATGTAAAAACATAATTTAAAACAATAGAAGTAAATATCCTTTAAAGAAGAACACAACAAGAATGGGTACTGTAACAAAATAAAATGCAAAGATTAAAGGTAAAATGTGTCTTCCAATTCATGGTGCTCTTTGAAAAGGTCGTGAGGTAATAAATCCTTGCTGGAAGATGGACAGATACCACTAGTGATGAGCGCATACCCTCACCGTACTTTCAATTTGCTGTCTGCTTCCTTCCTATACATGGGTGGAGATGTGTTTGCTAAGTTTTAGACAGCTGCTGCCATGCCACCCTTGCCACTATAAGCTCTGTGTGTGGAACCTTCATTTAAAATAAACCCCTCTTGCTATATATAAAGAAAGTTAAAAGCTATTAGAAGTTAAAGGGGGAAAAAATCACACCTGGAAACAACACAGGAGGGGAATCTTCAAGGCAATTAGAGAATAAACAAGGAAGTGAAGACCAATATGGCAAATCACCTCTATGCAGAATAATGGTACCACATCTTTAAAGTGCCATAGGAACTAGAGACAGTGGAGACATAGAGGTACTGTTACCAGCAATGTCGAAGAAGTGATGTTGACAGTTATTGGAAGATGTACTTTATGTTGGTTGCAACACACCCAGTTATCTCATTGGAAGAATCATTTCCCTTTGTTTGTCCCGTTCCTTTTAAGCACTTTGTTGTATTTAATAGCTACAAGGTAACAAAGAGACTATTAATGTTGGCCTTGTACCAAAGTTCTATCTAAAAAAATGACTTCAGTATGATTTATCTTGACTCTCTAGAATTATTCTAAGCAAATTTGCTATTTAACAAGTGCATGTGCATTAGTGAGAGCAGAGAGTGTTTCTGTCTCTTTTGCTGACTTTCTGGACCCTCCTCTTCTTACTGGGTTGCCTTGCTCTGCATAAATACATGGGATGTACTCAGTCTTGCCACAGCTTGATATGCCATGTTTTGTTGCTATTCATGGGAGACCTGCCCTTTCCAAAACAGGACGAAGAGTGGATTTGGGCTAGGTGTGCAAAGGATTGGGAGGGGAGGAGGAAGAAGAGGCAGGAGAAAGTGCAGCCTGTGGCCAGGATGTAAAATTAATTAATTAAAATAGAAGTGCACCTGCATTTTAGAAAAGACATTTACACAGGCTCCTTGACTATTTCAGGAACAGTGTTGTACCACAAAACTAAGTACTGGAAGATCTTCCCGAGATAAATCTGTATCACTCACTTGGTGAGGTAAAATGCATTCCTGTACAAAGAGGTTTCTGGCCCATACTAGCTCTAGGTTCAGATCTGCCCGCTGCCGCTTAGTCCCCCGCTTCCAAATGACTCAGACACTTATTTTAGTTTCATGCTATTTGGCCTATGGCTCAGGCAAATTGCTAGCTAGTTCTTTCATCTTAATTCAGCCCATTTCCATTAATCTGTCCTGCCACATGCCCGTGGCTTACCTCTTTCATTACGTTTCTTCCTGGGAAGCTGGATTGTGTCTTTGTCTGACTCCATCCTCTTTCTCTTACCTAAATTCAATTTCCCCACCTATTCCTATGGTGCCTGCCATAGCCAAAACAGTTTCTTTATTCACAGGATATAGAAAGACATCCCCACATGACATTACACTGAGAAAAAAAAAAAAGGGACCTTCAGGAAGCCATGTTGAACTGTTATTTGGGAGAGTATTTTAGTTGTCTTCTTAAAAAGAAAAAAAAAAAGTAGAAAAGAATGTTTGCTAGTATAAATAAAAACTTCAGCCGGGGGAGGGGGTATGGGGCGATCAGTCCTGTGGACCCAGGGCTGCAGGATCTCCAGGACACAGGACAGCAACAGGATGTTCATAAAGAGTCCCAGGGAGGGCCCAGCATAGTATGGCAGAGAGCAGGAGCTTTGAACCAGACCCAAGATTCTTTGCAATGAACCCTGGCATGTAAAGATGTATCAAGAAAGGTGTTTACTGGTGTGATTCACTGTGTCACTGCAGCTTCCACGACAAGATTTTTTTCTTTCTCTTAAATTTTGTTTTATTTTGAAGGCCGAGGGCAAAGAGATGGGTAGGATTAGGAGGCATGTTGTGAAAGACAAGAATAAATATAAAGAAAAATTTTAAACATTCAGAAGAAAAGTATCTGCTGTAGAAGAATATTCCTGAAAGTGTTGAAATATCAGCAAACAGTCTAATAAGCACTTTTCTTTACATCTTATGCATATGTTTATTAAAAACTTTGAAGTCATAAATAATTTGCATATCATTAAAGAGGCCCTGAAGCACAGCAAAAGAGATGGAAACTTCTTTGTGCTTATTATAATATTATGTTCTGGAAAGAATGTAGGACAGTGTGACTCTAAGAAGAAATTATCAATAATAAATTTCAATATCCTACATAAAATTATAGCAGAGACAATAACTAATAATTGTTTAAGAATGCAGTAGGAAAATATGTCGTTCACAATCACTACAAAAATAAAAAATATCCAGGAGAAAATTGAAGGAGATATAGATTGGATATGTGTAAAGAAAATTCATCCTCTTCCTGTGAGACATAAAGCAGAAGGACAAATGAAAGATGCACACTGTTATAAGGTTACAGCAGGAAAATTACTCATTATTTTCTCACTAATATGCTTAAGTAAAATGATTTTTAGGTGATATGATTTTTATCAAATTTCCAGTAAGAGTGTGTTGTTTAATGAATATCATGAGCAGATTTTCATCCGTAAGTGTAAAATCGGAACAAATGAAAAGGAAATGAAGCATATAGGTGTTCATGTAGCCTTCTTGAATAAGGAGAGCGTGAGCAAATGGGGGACATGAAAACAGAAAATCCCCCAAACTGATTCAGTATATATTACCAGTCTTTATAATCTGGTAGTCCCATTATTACAAATAATGAGAAATAATAATGTTTGTAATGTTAAATTATGCTGAGATAATTAGCTAACTTTTTGAAAATATTTTAAACAGGATTCTAGCCTTACTTCTTATGACCAAATTAACTCCCAATGCTTTACTATCACAAGTTCTAAAAATAGCGCAATATTATTTTAATCTAGGAAAGAGTAATTTATCTTATTATCTATAAAGATACATTCTTAAGCAAAAGAAAATGATGAACTAGATTGAAGGAAAAATAGTGTACACAAATATTTCACAAAATATTTTTCTTTTTTTACAACACATGATTCTTATTTGCTAATTATATAGAAAATTTTGCAAGCTAGAACAGTTTTATTATAGCTTTATGCATGTCTTAGTAAAGATGTCAGTATTATACTTCTTGGTAATCTAATAGGTGTTATTTACTGAGTGGATGGTCTATGGAATATTTTCACCAGTAAATGCCCAGTTGATGTATGAATGATTAACATCTAAGATACAAAAATATCTGGGGGATATATATCTGTATCTATATCTATCTATCTATCTATCATCTATCTATCTATCCTTCATCTGTCTGTCTGTCTATCTATCTGCCTATCTATCTATCTATCTATCTATCTATCTATCTATCTATCTATCTATCTCTATCTATCTATCTATACATGAGATACAGCTCTCTGAAAAATACCACAGAAGCTATAGGTGTATTACAAATAATTGCAGTACTTTCCTATTATGCAAGTTGATAAATGTTTAACTTAGAGATCTCCTTGGTTAAATTTGGAGAAAGATCTGAGGACGAGCTTTAGTGACCCATGACATCACGTCTTATCAGTATCTTTCTAATATCTGTGTCCTTAACAGTTTTGGTGAAGCCTGACAATGGATAGAGTCACTGAAGTTTAAACATATCAGTGTAACATTTAGGAACAACATGAAGAGAAATTCAGTGACTAGGAAAGATTAGATGAATATGCCAGTAATGAGTAGCACTGTCCTGTATTCCTTATATATTACAGAATTTATTAAGGTTTTTTCATTATCCCAGACCATCCTGACTAGTACTGAATGCAGTGTAATTATTTGACCCTTAAAGAAACCCTTAAGAGGTTTGAACTAATGGAAGTAAGGTTAGTCATCAGTGGCATTACTGTGAAGGAGATTTTGGAGAATTGGCCATGTAATGAGAGATCAAAAGGCATGTGGGTTTATCATCATTCAGACCTAGGTCTTGTGATCTGACTGATACTATTTGTGTGATTCTACACTATCCATCTAAATACATCAAGACTTATGTTTCCTCTTCTTTTTTCTTTTAAGTATTCTTTCTGCCAGTCAGTACTTCTGATTCTGGAAAGCCTAGCTTTATGAATGGAGAGTTCAAAGTCAGCCAGCAGAGTGTTGTGATAATTTCTTTCCTTCACTTTAATTCTAGAAGTACTTATTTCCATCTGGACTCTTCAAGAGGAAAATGTCAAGACTGAACTTTCTGTATAGGATACTTAGAGGGTGTTACACTTTGGATCTTGAAGGTTTCCTGTAGGGGTATTGTGTTGATTCATGGTAAATAATTGTCCCACCCACTGGTTTAATAAAAAGCTCTGATTGGCCAAAGGCAGGCAGGAAGTGTAGGCGGGGCTACCAGACTAAGAAAATCTCTGAGAACAGAATGCCAGACAGACCACCAGAGAGAAGCTACAGGATGCAGAGGACAACCATGCAGCTTTAAAGAAAGGTACCGAGCTGCATGGCTGAGCAAGAGACATGGGATAGCTTAAGGGTAGAGAGTTAGGAAGCTATATGCCTGGGCCTAAGGCTGATCAGCCTAAAACTATTGGAAGCATCTGTGTGTCTCTGTGGGACTGCGGGACTGTGGGACTGTGGGCCTAGACCTTGAGGTTAGGCCCGAAAGCCCGGGCCAGAAACCAAATACTACAGTTTCCTACAGAATCCCAGGATGAAGGCTTAGTTCCTAGCTTGTTGTGCTCCTGGGATGTGGTGAATCCCTTAAGAGGCGTGACCCAATGGAAGGCAGTTAGTCACTTGTAGAAGGTCTGTAAAGGATATATGGAGACTTGGACCCTTTTTGTTTCTTTTTTTTTTTTTTTTCCTGTCTGCTGTATAGTGAACACCCTCCTCTGCCAAGTGTTCTCAGCATGATGTGGGATAAAGAGTCAGGCAGGGCGAGTAGGCAAGTAGAGGTTGCACATCCCAGTTGCAGGAAAGAGACAGAGGAGCTGGATAGAATCAACCTTAGAATGCAGTAACTGCCCAAGAAAGTCTTAGCTAAGCCAACAGGGTATTCCCCATCCAAAGATGATTATTACGTGAATTTGTATTTTCTAAGCATCTGGTATTTTCCATCCTGTCAGACTCAAGTCACTGACTGAAAGATTCTATTCACAGAAGTCAAGGCAGAAACTCAAGTATCTAGTTACAGTCCATGCACAGCCAAAAGCCTGACACAATGCACTCATTCTGTGTATTTGCTCTCCCATGTTCAGTTAGATTCCTTTACTCTTCTGTCCTGCAGAGCCAAGCCGAGGGAATGGTGCACAGAGTAGGGTGGTTCTTCCCTCATCAACTATCAACGGAGATAATCTCCTTTAGATATGCCTGAAAGCCAAACCAGCGTAGACAGTTTTCCTGCTGAGACTCTCATCCTGGGTGATTGTAGGGTGTATCAAGATGTCAGTCAGCAGCAACCAGCTTGTCAAAAATATAGTGAAGGGGCCAAATTGAAACATTGAAGGTTTAATCAGCTGTTCTTTCCAGTTTCTCCTGAAGGTAACTCTGAATGTCAGAGGTACTTCCTTGACTGCTACAGAGCCAGCCAACCAAAGAAACAAAATGATTAGTATAGAGGAGGAAGAAATGGCCTTGCCTTTGGACCATTAACCCTATAAGAAAGATGGGTCTATATGAGAACCAGCCACATTGTGTGAAAGATTCTTTATTTGGAAGTTTTAATCCCTTCACCATTGTAAAGACTTGGCCATCAAAAGTATTAATCTCTTCAGGCCAGACATAGAAAATGTGTTAAACCCTGAGGGTGAGAAGTCATCTTCAGTAATAATTGTACTTTCATTCTATAAATTATTTTGTTGTCTGTTTGTGGAGAATACATGTATCTGTGTGCATTTGTTTGCAGATGTGTGCGCCTGCCTGTGAATGTGCATACCAGTTCAGAGGTCAATGCTGGCTGTCTTCCTCTATGACAATCCACTTTAGTTTTTAAACCATTTATTGTTAGAAATTTTCATATGTGTTAACAATATGTTTTTTTTTTATCAAATTCATCCCATGTTATATTTTTCAAACAGGATATTTTGCTGAACCTATGGGCAAGCATCTGAGGTCCCCCTGTCTCCAGTCTTCCTGACACTAAGATTATAGTTACAGACTGCCCAGCTTTTTATGTAAGAACTGGAGATTAGAACTCAGGGCCTCATGTTTGTACAGCAAGCACTTCACCCACTGAGACAGCTCTCTGCATGAACTCTTACTCTTTTATTTTTACTCACTTTAAAACATTTAATTAATTAATTAATTAATTAATTTTCTCAGATTTATAACATTTTCCTCTCTCTCCTCTAAAAAAGATAATAATATTTTCTCTAAGGATATTTTTATATGAACATCTACCCGGAATATCCAAAACTGTGTTTGTTGATATTTTAAAAAAATCTTTTATATTATTTCATTTATTGGCAAATAAACTCTCTATATTACAGTTTTTAAAAATAGGTGAGAGCTTTACAAGCAATATATATTGACTGATATTTACATTGGGATTTCCTTATATTGGTGAGGTCAAGACTGTTTGAATAGGCTCATGCTGACACTAATCTACAGAGCCAGAAGTAATATGATTTTTATAGACTGAACATCAGTAGAAATTTCACTCACCTCCAGTCTTGATGAACTGTCATAATAATTGATTGTATTAAAGGAAATAAATAGCCAAACTTGACTTGAGTTCACAATGACCCGGTTCCATCTGATATGGATGAGGAAGAAGGTTACTTCACACTGCCCCAATCAGGTTAAGGCTCAGGAAAAGCCTTGGCTTGTGCCTTTAATTCAATCCTTCAGACAAGAGGATGAACAGGTACTATCATGCCTTTTTCTTTGGCATGGATATCGGTAACCTTGCCTCACTTCCTTGTTTCTCCTCAAGAAGGCTTTTGGCAAGCTCACCGCTTACTTTAGGTTACGGAAGTTATACAGTTTAAGGAGGGAGCAGTAATTACAAGCCATTAAACTCAGAAGGCCATCAGCGCAGATGACCATTGTGAAGGGGACACAGCCTTCACATTCAGTACAGATGATTACCAGAGCATTTTAGTGGTGTGCTGGTGAAGGAGAGGAAGAAATTGCTCAGGGAATGTGCTAAGACAGCAAACATCTAAAAACACAGCTAGACATAGTGGTGGCCACATTGATTATGCCAGCAATGATTTTTTTGGGGGGGGGGGCTCTCACTGCTATTACACAAAGTGCCAGATAGGCTTCAAAAATTACTTTGCAACATCCAGCTCCAACCACAGAGGTGTCACTGACATTATTGCTCCATAGAAGATGTGGAAAGCACCTAGTCCCTGGGAATTGGAGTGATTTTCCCATGGCTTCTGGATTCAGTGGTTTGGAGACATATCTATTTTTCCCCATCGTCAGACCATGCCTCTCTTTTGTTTAAAACACATCTCAAAGCTCACCCCTCCCTGAACCTTTACTGATTAATTGCATCCAATTACTTGCGTTCAGCATCTTCCCTCTGTAAACGCTGCCTTAAATTATACTTCTGACATGTTCATTTGAGAGGGGCTTTAAAATATAAGTACATAATCTTACCTTTAACTAGCGTGGATCATAATATATGTTTAGATGATAAGGACATTGCCACCTTTATTGCTAGATTATTAGCTGCCACTAAGCTAGGGCTCTTTTATTTCTTTTGTATACCCTAGGAACATTTTTTTTTCCCCCATCAGCAGACTGAAGGGAAAGTGACAAATTCTCTATTCTCTAGCCACTAGGGGGCATTCATTTCTGACAAAACCAAACCAAACCTAACAAAAAATGGAAAGGAAAAGATCATGGTATCCTGTGTGTTTTGCTTTTCCTTTTCCTGTGAAATGAAAAGTGCTACAATGTCCATTGCTGTTGTTGTGCATTCTTACTGGCCCCGTTCTCTGTGTAAAGTATGTCACAGGCGGCAAAATGGATAAAAACTTACTCACTCCCAGACTAGGTACAGCTTTCCACCTTGTGAGCACCTAACCTAGTATGGTAATATTTGTGTGCTTGACCGAGTCGAAGACACCATTCAGTGCTAACAAGTTGTGGTTGTCAAATATGGAATTTTCAATTGTCTCCTACCCAGTCTTTTAGCTTCTTTTAAGTAGCATCTTTGAAATGGACTTCATCTGTTGCCAAGAGGCTGTTCTTTGGTAAAGCGTGATACCTATGCTTTTTCTGTGTGTATAAGGCTGAATATTTAGAATGGAGTTTGGAATTATGCTGTTTTCATAAAGTGGAGGTTGTAGGTACTCCTTCTATATCCATGACTTTGCTCGTCCCAGGAAATTAGCTAGGTTCTTACTAGCAGGCATGGCTTCCCTCTTGTTGAATGGGCCTTATGACTCATCATAAGGTTTACTATTTACTATCAAGGTATGTATGCCACTATTTCATCCTTAGAAATACTGCAACACGCTGGTAATTGTTTTAGTTAATAGATAACAAGACCCTAATAAAGCTGACAGTAACAGACATGCTAACAGGGAAGGGTGAGATCTCATGGGACTCCAACCCTGATAAAGAGCTACAGTCATCAAAAGAATGCGGAGAATCTGGAAAGCTGTCTTCCCCAGGGAAGAATTCCCACATAGGCTATATAATTGTCCCTGGGAGGGATTAAAGAGAGAAAAGCAAAGGAGGAAACTCTATAATCATATTTTAATAAAAATATACTTGTGTGTGTGTATACATATGCACATACTATCCCTAAGCCTAACACTAATCTTTAGGACTTTAGAATAAAACTTAACCTAATAACACACCCTGTTCTCCTACATGGTTGCTTATCTGAATGCATAGATTTGTGTAGTGGGTAGGATTAAAAATATTTAACAGTCCACATAGTTAATATTGTATGAATGTTCGATTATTGCTATAACAAAAGACTATAGACTTGATGGCATTAAAAGCAAGAACAATTTGATTACCTGATAGGTACCCTCTCCAGTAGAGCTAGAAACGTCTCAAGCTACTTTAGCCATAAGCATTATTTGGCTCCTGGTTCTTTTTTTCAAAGTGGGCAGAGTTGTGTCTTGCTTTAATTATCACATCGCCCTCAACTGCTCTTTGTGTAGCCCAATCTCTCTTTATCTCCCCTTTGTGAGGGAGCTGTAGTTACACCTCATGGCCACTCACACAACACAGGTTAATTTCCTCCTTTCACGATCCTCAATATAATATCAGTTACAAAGTTCACCCTACCATCAGATGCTAATATTTTTAAGTACTGAGATCGAAGATTTTGGGGTCATTATCCATTCTGCCATTTAGTATTTTTAGTGCATTTTGTACGTTCAGTACAGCCATGCTGTACTTTACTGTTTGTTCGCCTATTAATGTGGAAATAATTACAGCTAATTCTGCACATTTGGAATGTTGTGGTGGTGATATTGGCAGGTTTGTGAGCACCTGGCAGGTAGGGTTCTTGGTCATTGTTAACTGGAAAATTGAAATGGCCTGAACTACATATATGGTATTAAGCCAAGTTTGGTGGCTTTTAAAAAGGAAAGAATTTAAGGTCTAATCAATTTATAAAACTAAAAGAATAGTTTTAACTTAATAAATATATTTAAATATAGACTCGAGCATGGGAATTAAGAGAGTCACCCAAGAGGAAATACCAGACTCACTTGGAAGCGCCAAACACTATACATATAAATTATGTATAGAACTTTGGTAGGTCTTGATGTTAGTATCACTAGGCATTGCTAAAGAACCTAAATGAGATGAATGGGTGGTTTCTAGGGGGTACCTTATGGGATTGCAATTAATAGACCCCCAGGATGCAGGAAGATATAACATATCCTACTGCTAACAAATTTGACATGCCTAGAGAAATTAATGAGGTTTGCTGAAAGTCATATACATTCAAGCCTTAAGTCTGATTTACTGTTAGCTTAATACAAAATAGCTGTATGTGAAAAGAATATTATTTCTAGGTTAGTAACTTTCATAGAAATGTTGAGTGCGCTGAATAGAATGTCTCTCAGTTATTTTTTTTTTTTCCTGAGAATCCAGGATAAGGAGTTCCTTTCCATTCTCATGGATCCATAATTTCCTTGTCTTTCTCTCCTCTCTGGAGAGAATAAATATATTAAGAAAGCATGTGCTTCCAGGGAAAGAAAAGAGAAATGAACAAGGAGAGTTTTGTAGCTCAAACAGGCCCTTTGTACAAAGGTTTGGTGATTTATGCCAAATGGCTCATTTGCATAGTGTGGGTTTTCTCAGGCAGGCCTTGCCTGTTGCAACTAGTTCTGTATGCAACATCATGTATCATGTTTTATTATCATCTTCAATCTTGGTTTGTGCTTTCATATTATGATGTCATAGATTACCATCAGATGCCCTGGAGTACCCCAGCACTTGCATCAATGGAGCACACTACTCCTGATGGTCTCAACTCGATTTCCAGTCTTCCTCTTTGAAAATATTTCTTTTGTATTTTCTTTCTTTTTTAATTTCCTTCATTAAATTTTCAGCTTTTTCATATGGTCTTCTAGACCTCACTCTCTGCTGTGCTCTCCTGCCTCGGTGGAGTACTTGGAAACTGTATTTTGTTCAGAAATAGAGGCTACCTTTCAAGAACCTTTAAACCAACCTACTAAGTAGCTACCAGAAAGTGGTTCAAAGTATGAATACAGAGAGAGCTCAGTAATTACTAAAACACGTGAAGAACATATTTGGCATTTATATATAAAAAGTGATAGGGAAATGCCATCTCTGTTTTAGAAGATGGCACAACTGTTTAGGAGAGAAAAAAGAAATATAGATGCTGAGCCCAATAGCCAGAACTCTCTATGAGAAGCATGAAAATGATGTTTGAGCAGCATAAGTGCATATTTTTTGAAATGCATAAAGGAAGACTTGTTGACTACCGTGGAGGTTGTAAGTACAAACCACACAAGACAACAAGAAGTCTAGCACACTGAGGTGCCGAGAAACCTCATTTTATTATTGTTGTTATTATTGTTTTATTTTTGAAAATGTTAGAATTTAATGAACCTCTCTGTGTGGCTTCAAGCCACCAGGACCCAGGCACCTCCAACACTACTTCATCTCCTTAACCCTTGTGCTGAAGAATTTGGCTTTCACAAAGGCAGGCTGGCTAGGGAGCTTTCCTTTTCCAGACCCCTGTAACTTAATTGTACCATATCAATGATGGGAGCAGCTCAAGTCTTTTTTTTTTTTTTTTTCCCCTCACTAACCAATCTCCATACCTTATCCAGACTGACAATTGGTCAGGAGCACTGGTTTCTCTTTCAGAGGTGATACCTCATATCAACTTTCCCAAAGTAATTCACATGGTCTTTGTTCAAGTTGATCCTGTAATAATGCATGCCTTCAACATTCCCCTGGACACCTGGGTGCTTGTCATGCTTACTGATGTGACAGTGGCCATCACTTGTGTGGCCCTGGAGCTTCTAGGTCTTCCTCAGTCTAAATGGCATGGTGACAACCAATAGAAATTGTTGTTGTTGTTTATGCGTTATAGAGCAATATAGAGCTAGCTGTTACCTGCTTCAATTGTAGTGATATGTAATTTTGTTTACTTCTGTAAATGAGAGATCTGACTCTAATGATATGTACATTTTAATTAATAATTGGGAGCATAGTTATTGACTGTGTGATGAACTTCGTGGTAACTAAAGTTTTATTTACTAAAGCCTCAGAGTCTGTCTATACTTGACTGAATAAGTCCAAGTTGATCTAAAAGTTTATATCAGTGTGGGAAGGATATTATTAGATACCTTTACATTTATCTTATATAGAAATATTGAGACTCCTAAGAAGCAAACTGTGTTCTTCTGGCTCTTCTAACCCTTCTGCCCCCTCTTCTTCGGGGATCTCTGAGCCTTATGTGTAGAAGTTATATTGTAAATGTAGCTACTGGGACTGTGCTTCACAATCCTGCATTTTGACTAGTTCTGCTATGCCTTCCTAGTAAAAACAGCTGTGGAGTTCTTTCCACAGACCATTGGCAATGTGTTTTACATCTTTGGGTACACTTAGAGTTGTGGATAGTAAGGAAAGTTTATTTCTTGGTGAGCTATATAATTCTGATGTTTAGAATACCAGAATATTCTTCTTTACTGACACAGGAAAGTAACAGTATTTTCAGTCTAAATGGCAACTAATTTTAGAGTTCAAAACAATATAAAAAAAAATATACAAAGACTAATTCCCAGGTGTTGTTTACTGCTAAATCAAGGCCAGGCTGTTTTGAGACATACCCACCTTCCACCCCCCACCCCCGCTAAAGTTGACATTCTGCATGTACCCTGGCAACACAAAGTTCAACTTGCCACTGTTATTGTGAAGACCTGAATTTCAATGTCATTTTCTGTCTGGGAAAAAAGTTCCAAGCAAGGCCAATTATTTACACTGGCCAGTCTTTATGACCTTCCTAGCCTCATGAAAACTCTATGACTTTATGTGTTATGAGAATGGGTTAGGCCCTGAAAATGTAACATATAATTAATTGCTCAGAGTTTGACTAAGGATGCAGGGAACAGCAACAATGTAGAGGGATAGAGAGTTGGAGGAGGAATGTGTGTGTATGAATGAGAGTGTGTTAGAGCAGCAGCAATGTAGGGATGAAGAAGCTATGCAACATGCGAGCAAAATGTGTGTGTGCTGAATGAGGGATGGAGAAAGAAGCAGCAGCTATCAGTGGAGGAAGGATCCTTGCAGTATGTGAGTAAGATATGTGTATGCCTCATGAGATATAATGAAGAAGAAACCTAAAGAGAGGGTGAGAGAATGAATGGATGGAACAGTGAATGAGCAAAGAGAGTGAATGATATAGAAAGAGCATAAATATATGCAAGAGATAAAGCAATGTGAAAGAGCGGTTGCTGTTTACAGGATCTGTGCAAAGAGCTGTATGAGAATGTGTAAGAACAGTGTAAACTGTTACATGGTGAGAGAGCTATGCATATAAGATGAATAGCTATAGCTCTGTGGAGATTTGTAACTATGGGGAGGCAAGGATGATGAAACTATATGAAAGGAGATGAGAAGATATATGTAAAAGAAAGATTTGTAGACATGTGAAAATTGATGTAACTGTGTATAGAAATGTATTGCCATAAATATGCATGTAAGAAAAATATGTAGTTTCATGTACGGAATGCAGCAGTGTGGAGCTATATAGCTCTCTGGAAACATAGAGGGTGAGAGATTATTTTTAAGATGTAGTTAAAGAAAAAGGTTACTATCAGAAGGCTTGTATATTTCTTTATTTTACCAGTTAGTTAGACAGAGATTTATTCTTAATTATCCTCAGATGAAAAGTTTTTTATCCTTCACTACTCTCAGGCACTCACTCCCTTTATTACCTAGGAGCAGATTGTGGGAGCTGGCCTCTCAGGTTCTGCATTAGAGGACTACACCTATCTGTGGCTATAAGGGCAAATATTTAGAATGTAGCTAGGGATTATGTGAGTAAAGTGTCAGCTGTAGACTCCAAGATCCTTGACTTCATTAACCCTGGGTAGTTGGCTAAGTTTTTGATAGCAGACACAATTGTCATTCTGTTGAGCAGATATTAAGTCCAATTAGACAGCTGTTGGTTATGGTCAACGTAAGCATGGCACTACTAATCCCTTTGGATTGTTATGGCCAGCATGGCATAACAAAATTTGCCATAGCTGGGTAGGACTGTTGGTTGCTTCCCTCTGAAAGCTTACATGGGACTTCTGGTAACACGAAAGCTAGTATCAGAAAGGGGGCATTTAGGTCAGTTCCAGCTCAATCACCTCTGGGCCTGTGTCAAAAGTGTATGATGTTTCCAGCAGTAGGGAGGGATGTAAGACCTTGGGGTAGGAATGAGTAACCAAGAGCCATAGCAGGTAATGTTTTGGTGGTTTTTGGAAACCATGACTAACAATTCAAAGGAGAACTTCTTGTGAATTTTTGTTAGAGAGTCCTTGGCTCTTGGAGAAAGGATTTTCAGCACTGATTAGAAAATTTAATTTAAACTATGTATGCACATATATTTACATATCAACTTCCTTGTCTTATAGGTATTTTTAGGTAAATAGCTAATAGTTTCGTTCCTTATGACGTCTTCAGATATCTTTACTGGTGTTTTACCCTGTTCCCATCATCTTTTGGACTTGTCTTCCCTCATCCTTTCGAACTAGGTCCACCCCTCCTTTCCCATTTCCCTTAATCAGATTACTTATACATTGCGTGAATTCTAGTTAGTATTTAATGAAAACCCAGAGCTTGAATATGGGGAAAAGCTGGAATATCAGAGAGAGGAAACAGACCACAGTCAACTCTCACCCAGCCAGCTTCTCAGGTTGAATAGGGTAAATGCTACCTTCAAGAGTCCTTAGCCTACAGAATGCCTGAATCTCTGACTCATCCTGCCTTAAATATCTTGTGGCCCACTTGAACTTCCGGGTTCAACTCTGCATCATAATCCTAGATTTAGAATTAAAGGTGTGAGCTAATACTGTTTGGTTGTTGAACTCACAGAAATCCAGAAAGATCTCTGTCTCCGGGGTGATGGGATCACAGGCATGAGTCCCCACTCCCTGACCTTCATGGCTTGACCGTAGGTGACTCTGTTCTCTGATATTCCAGACTGATTTTATTGAATATACACTGTATCATCACATGTCTACCCCGCTGTTCTTTCTTTTGTTCCCCTACCCGACACCCTAGCGATTAACTCTTTTTGCTTTCCTGGTTGACATAACCCTATGATGACAGTCCATTGAAGAAAACTAATTTTCCATTTCCAAGTAGGTAGCAATTTCAAACAGCTCTCTGATTAGAGGTGGAATTTTCTGAACTTTATATTTGGTGCTGGAATTTTGACTGGTTTCAATCTATGCAGGTTTTGTGTACACTGGTTCTCCTCTGTGAGTTTATATATACATGGACTTCCTGATTGATTAGTACCACTTTCTAAAGAATACCCCACTTTTAAGCCAGATAAAAGAAATCAGCTTCCACCTCCCTAATCCTCTACCCCCTGCCTGATCCCTATGGTAACCTTGCATATGAGGAAGTACCAGCAATGTAATCTGGTTCATCCAATCTATTAAATTCAAATAAACCCTGCAAAAATATTTCAAATGTGAAAAATATGGATTGTTAAAATTATAAAATCCACATTTAAGTTCCTATTTCAGCATTTGAGGCCATAATATCTTCTTTTACGATGTGTCCCTTGCTGGATCTATTTTAACAGATGTAACAATTAAGTATATGATAAGATAAATGAAACATGAGTATCAATACTTCAACCCTCATCAGGTAGCAAAGTTTGATACAACTCTAATGAAAGTTTTAAGTTTAGTATCAGTGTATTTTTCTGTAAAACTGTTATATCTGTGTGGGATTCATCAAGAATGTAAGATGAGTAATGAGTATGATTTATTCTTTGAAGCAGATGTAGTTAGCTGGAAACAATGTAAGAAGAAAACAGTTTAAAGTTTAAAAAAGAAAGAAAATATACCTCTCTATTCTAGCTTTCTCACTATTCCACTAAAAGCTCAAGGGTATAGATCACCCAGAAGAAAAGTAGAATTTTCTATCTTTTGGCTATTATCCTAAAATAAATGATGGAAAGTTTCCAAATTGTTTTGTCATTTAAGCTGTCAGGAAAATATATGCAAAATATATAGGGCTGCTTGGAATTCTATTCTTTAGTAATATAGAGAGTATGGACAAGATATTCTGATGTACTTGGTGTGGAAAAATCAGACTGAACAATTTTAACATTCATAAGCTATCTGACTCTAGGGAAGCAAATCATAAATGTATTGTATATGCTGCAAGGATTTCAAAGGACTTTGCTTGTCTTTAGTATCCCAAAGCTTTCCTTCTTTACTAGAGCGGTTTGGCTTGACTCTATAGGCTTGTGTCAAACAAACAAGGACAAACTTTATATAACCAGAGGGAAGTGTTTTATTTAGAGCGTTGCACAAAGCACAGTGAATTCTCGGGCCACTGTAGCCTCCTGTCTTCTCAACAAAGACACTTCTGATCTTTGTAGTAATTAGAGGATGCTGGCAGCAGCTCCATTCATCTTCATTTCTTCCTCTTTTTATTTTTTTTACACATTCTTCATAAATATCCAACTGAAATAACATATTGCTTTCAGAAACTGTGAAATGTCTTCTTATTCCCAGATCCCTACTTCCTTTTTTTAAAAAAATTATACATTATTATAAAAAAATAACCATTATTTATTTATCTTGTGTGTGCATGGAGAGGAGGGTATGGGCATGGCTGTGTAGAGATCAGAGGACCATTCTTAAGAGTCCATTTTCTCCTTCCGCTACAAAGGTTCTATGGATGGAACTCGGAACTCAGATCATCAGTCTTAGTGCTAAGCACATTTATACATGAGCCATCTTGCTGGCCCATGAATCCTTGTCCCTGCTTCCAGGACCTTTTAACATGATCATTCTGATTATTTACAGCATGTGTCCAGGAGGGCTCGAGAATAGCTCCTCCACCTTTAGTTGAGGAGCTATTGGAAACCGAAGGTTTGGGAGGAGGAAGAGTCAAGAATTTTGTTTTGTTTTGTTTTAATATAGCACCTGACAGGTAGCCCATGTTCCAACAATTTTCTTATTAAACCATACCTAAAAGTGTGCAAAATGAAGGAATTTTCTATACAGATTAACCATCACAGATATAAATTCTCAGGATTGTTTCAATTGGAACTATTTAATATCAATAATATAAACAGAATGCACTTTAGCAAAACTGTTTTAAGTACTTCAGAAGTGTGCATTTGTATGTGAGAAAATAATGACCCAAACATGACATCCTAATCTTTGTCAAATGAAAACACCTATAGAATAAGGAAATATAATTTTCCCTAACAATGCTAGCCAGAATTGGAGTTCTATGCCAAATAAATCCTTTAGACCTTTAGTAATATGAATATTTTTGATAGCTAGCTCTCTAAGACTTTATTGTGAATATCAATATTTTCTTATTTAATAATGGGCTTCGTGAAATTGACTGTCTACAGAAGCTATATAGTTAGTCACTTTAAAAACTTGAGCATAATCCTGATGAAGGGACTTCTGCTTCATTTACATAGTAGCATATGGTGGCAGAAGTTGAGCACAGGGGAAATCAAGCCAGAGAGCAAAAAGAAAATTCTTGAAAAAATTATGATGAGCCTTTTAATTATCTTTCTGAAAACCGTGTTTTTATCTGACTAAATGTAAATATAGTGGTCAAAATTAAAGCTAGATGATTCTGAAGTTGAGCTTTGTGATAAGTAGCTAATGTGTGAGGTTCATCTGAATGCAAAACTTCTTCTCATGGCCAAGGCTTTCCCCCTAATATGCCCATTTCATTTCATAATTGAACAGGGCTTTGGGTCCTACATGTGGAGCAAATGAGAGCATTTTCCTTATGGTCTCCCTTGTGGCTCGTATTATCCACTCGAGGCATGCAGTAAAGGTCCAAAACACACAGCTGAATGATTGCATCAGCTGTGTTTTATATCCATAAATACCACAGGACAAACTGTATCTCACATTTTATGCTCAATGTGGCTAATTGAATTCAAAATAGACCCACGAATCATAGCTGAAATGCATTTATTTCCCCAGTAAAATATGAAACCAAAGTTTGATAGTTTCAGCTTAATTTTTTTTTTTAAATTTACTTGGGACAAGACATAAGTTTCTCAGCCTTTATTTGAAAAGAACTTTTAAGATGACAGAGGTTGATTCCCAACCCCTCCTGCTACCTCTGAAAAAGTTAAGAGTGATAGTTGCTACAGAGATGTGATTTGAGAGAAGACCCAGTCTCATATTAATGTGAACAGTCAACAATCAAAATAGGTTGGTATTAAATTACAGTGTATCTTTATTTTAATGGAAATACATATACTTATATATGATGACAACTAGATTGACTTTTACATTGGCATATAGAACATTCTATTATGGTCCTCAGCCACATAGCACAACAGAATTTTTTTTTCATACAAGTTCCTGATGTTTGCCTACTGAATTTCTTCTCTGAGGATTTAAGCTTTAAGCATTGTTTTAAATTACTTGCCTTCTAATCTGTTTGCACTACTTTGGGTCCCTTTGTCATTAATTAAATATATCTACACATTTCAATTCCTGAAATATGGTAGCTGGGACATTATCTTTCTCCTCTAGTTGCATAATAAAGAGCTTGCCTCATTTTCCACTGGGGGGAAAAATAGTGCTGAGGCTTGATGTATTGTTTCATTCTGCTCCATTGTCTAATAATATGATAAAGTTCCTCCAGCCTTGAGATAAGATAGAAGAAAAATGAAAGATCTGGAAACATGAGAACACTTGGGAGTGTAGAAAGCCATGCCAGAATCTGGATTTTAGGACACAGATTGAAAGGGCTTAGCTGTGCTGGAGAACAGAGCCAAATAAATACTGATCAAGGGAAATATGTGAAATATGTGCCCCGACTCTGAGGGAAGATGCTTTCTGAATCTGAGGAACTTGACAGGTTTTATCCTCTTCTATGATGAGAATCAGCAGGTCAGGCACGACAGAAGCATCCTGTCTTTGTTCTTTCTGCTTCTGTTTTGTTAAAAATCTCTTCACTTGGCACAATTCAGATGAAAATATTCTTAAAAAAACAAAACAAAACAAAACATGAGGAAGCAGATTCTGTCTGTCCATCAACACTTTTACTAAACACCTAATATGTCACCTTATGCTAACTTGAAATAAAATTCTTCACCTCTGAGAGGTATAATCTAGAATTTCTGGCTGAATTTCAAACATGCTTGCTTTTCCAATTTAGAAAGGTCCAAATTAGTGACTGTGTTCATATACCATAAATAATTCTAAATTAGGGCTACAATATACTTTCTTTTATTTTCTTGCACCACCCATTATAGCAATGTTATTTTTATTCTCTCTGACTTTTAATTTTACCACTTTGCCCTCTTGCACGCTTTAAAGCCCACGTTCTTGTTACCTACTCCCTTTCTTTGCTCTGCATCTGCTTCTCAGAAGCTCACACTTCTCAGTCACACAGGGCTCAAGAATCAGTCTGATGGCACATCCCTGTAAATCGCAGAAGTCAGAAGGGCAAGGTAGATGGCTAGCCTAGGTTATATAATAAAACAGAACAGAACTATAACAGAAAAATATTTTTAAGTGCTCATGACAATATAGATGCTTCTGGATTTAGCACCATTTAATGCGTTTGTCTTTAACTGTGTTATGATATAGAGTGAAAGTATGTCCATTTTTATTTTCTGTACATCATGAACAGTGATCTTTACTGATGCCTAACCAGGGCAGAAAGGCATAAAGACTTTAGTATGTATAATCTGTGATGTTAGTAGGATAAATGTACTAAAAACATTTTAGGGTTACCACATTTTGACTGAACAGGATTTATTTAGATACAAATCCATTGGATTTCAAGTGTCATTTGTAATAAAGTTTGTAATAAACAATTTGGTTAAAGCTAAGCCGATGTGATTGGCATCAATTTAAGTCAATTTTGTCACTGAAAGGTGATATGTACGTTCATATAATAATGCATGTTCATATTACTATTATTGCATGAGTTCAATGTAAAATCCATGACCAAGAGGGATAAAGTTTGAGAGACAGCTCATCAGGTAAGGGAGAGTTCTGCTCTTGAAGACAACTAATCAGTTCCCAGCACCCATACTTTATAGATGACAACAACCCATGACTCCAGCTCCAGGGAGATAGAACACTTCTGGCCTCTGAGAGCATCTGCACCCACCATATGCACATGCTCCTGCAACACACATACACATCATTAAAAATCAAAAGAAACCTTTAAAAACTATGTTTTAGGCTGTGCATAGTTGTACATATCATTAATCGCAGCAGACAGATGAACCTCTGAATTCAAAGCTGGCCTCATCTATATAGCAAGGCCCAGACCTCTAAGGACTACATCTTGTCTCAAAGAAATGCCAGAGTGACTTTAGAGTAATAATCTACTTATCAGAATTTTGAAGTACCATTTGGTGAGGCTAGAAAGAGGCATTTACATATAGTAAAAAAGTACATAGAGAAGACCCCTTTTCTTTTCTCTGCCTAATATATTTTGTCCTTCATACCTCTGAATTCTCTAAACAGTCATTGCTAAAATATACTCACAGACTAATTATAGCTATTCAAATGTTCATTTTATTTTTAAATAAATAATATTTTATATATATTTTTCAAAGTTTTGTATACATTTATGCAATGTTACTTAGTTACAGCTAGTCTCCTATTTTTCACAAGTTCCTATACTCCCCTAAAAATATTTCTTTCCCAACTTTAACTTCTGCTTCAAAGTTCAATTAATGTCAGTCATTTGTATTTTCAGTCTACTATTAATCTTACATACAATTATAGCTTTTGATGGATTTTTAGCTTGTTTCTTATTTCCTTTTTAATGT
Organism: Phyllotis vaccarum; assembly: GCA_033318265.1. Taxonomy (NCBI): domain Eukaryota; kingdom Metazoa; phylum Chordata; class Mammalia; order Rodentia; family Cricetidae; genus Phyllotis; species Phyllotis vaccarum. The sequence continues at coordinate 18,017,241 of JARWLC010000007.1, forward strand.
TATTGTTAGAGTTTCTTCATCATGAAGCAATTCTGGCTAGTAATATAATTTTGCAGATATAAATCCTTTCCTGTACTATAAATAAACTTCAAAAACACACTATCATGGGTTAGAGAGATGGATTTGTGGTTAAAAGTATGTACTGCTTTTGCAAAAGATCAGACATTTTTCCCAACACATATGTCATGTGATTTACAAATACCTGTAACTTTGGATTCAGGGAATCTGATGCTCTCTTCTGGGCTCCAAAGAAACTTGCATCCACGTACACATATTCACACACATATTTTATATACATATACACAATTTACAAAATAAATCTTTTAAAAAAGCAAATGATTTCCTTTGTTTCTAACTGCTTTTCCTTAACTTCTAGTAGACTTTTGTAAACTTATCTGTGACCAATATTCTAAATTATTTAAAGAATTCCTATGCTTCATGACATGACCAACAGTAAGTGACCATTGGCTTCCTCTAAACTAATCCTGTCTTAGTTTGCATACAGGGTTTTCCATTTTGACTTTTAAGCTTCTCATTATCTGTTTTAGCATTTTCTACTATATTGCAACTTAGCAATTTAAAATTTTCTTTAACGTGTTGTCAGTTTTTTTAAATTCCTGTTTACTTATTTTACCTACCTATTGCTAAATTATTCATCCTCAGTATCCTCATAGAAAAAAAATGAAACTGTCTCAAAATCTTATCTTAAAGAGGTTTGAATTTGTTAAGATGTAAGAATGAGCTGAACAGTGGTGACTCAGGCCTTGTTAATCCTAGCAGTTTGGAGGCAGAGGCAGGAGGATCTCCGAGTTTAAGGCCAGCCTGGTATAAAAAGCAAATTCCAGCACAGCCAGGGATATACAGAGAAACCTTGTCAGTAATAATAAATAATAATAATAATAATGCCAAGAGACTTTGCCAGCTCTCACAACAAAAGAGCAAAGGCTAAGGTAATTGTCATGGTTTAGAGATGGTTTGATTATGGCTTTCACAAATTCATCTTCTAGAAACTTAGCCAATAGTATGGTGGCATTAAGTGGCAGAACTTCTCAGAGTGGAGGCTTTATAAAGTATTTTAGGATTTTGGTTACACTGCCCTTGGAAGAGATCATGTTCTTTGCGTGGGATCCAAGTTCCCATGAAATTGAGACCAGCCTGGCATGGGAATCTCTTTGGATTCCTGTCTTATTATAATGCTTTGTGCATATTTCTTGTATTGTGCTATTATTTAGCATAAATTCCTCACCAGAAACCAGACACAAAATGAGACATAATAAGCTTTTTTCTTTAAAATGTTTTACATACAAATGCATTTTGATCATGAATTCACCTCCTTTAACTCTGCCTAGATTCTACCCAGCCAAATGTATGTAGTCTCTCTTTTTTTTCTAACTCTATAAAAGTCTCAGAAAGACAAAACTAAAACTTAAAGCAAACTATAAGATAAGGAATATCAAGACAAAACAAGAATACAATAAAAGACCCACAAACCAAACATGAGTTAGTTTTGTGTTGACTGACTACTAATCTTAGACATGGGGCCTGCCCTGGAGTGTGTTTGATACACCCAGTGAACTCCATTGAAGAAAACTGTTTTTACCTTTGATAGTAGGTACCAATTACAAAAGCTGTTTTGTTTGCCCCATCTACCCCTTTCTGTGCTGAACCTTGAATAGGTTGAAGCTGTGTAGATCTATGCACACTGCTGCAATTTTTGTGAGTTCCTCTGTGCTTCAGTCCTGTTGTGTCTGGAAGACACTATTTCCTTGGAGTCATCCATCATCTCTGGCCCTCAGAATATTTCTGCCTCCTCTTCTGCATCTCTAAGCCTCAGGGGAGAGGATGATAAAGATATCTCATTTTAGAGTGGGTGCTCCAAAGATTTTCATTGTCTGCACATTGTCCAGTTGTGGGTCTCTATGTTAATTCCCATCTACTGTAAGAGGAGCCTCCTCTGATACATGTTGATAAAGGCAATGTGGGTTTAACAATATGTCATTATCAATTATTTTATTATTGTTTCTTTAGCAGAAATAGTAGGTTTTACCATAGGTCCATGACATACATAGTCTCCAGTTCTTGGCCATTTTATCAGTGTCATATATATGTTCCATTTCCTGGAATGGGGATTAAATCCAATCAAAAATGGTTGACTACTCTTTTAACAAACATTATTTTCATTATTATGTCAATATATCATGCATGTGGGTCACTGTTATAGGCTACAGAGTTTGTAGCTGGTTGATACTGACAATTACTGTCCTCTTCTAATAGCACGCAGAGTACCTTCCAATATCATGAATACTAGGTTGAAGCTTCTGGTTGGACACCAGTTCAGTTTTTTTTTTTCATGTTCATTAATATATGTAAATATTGTTTTCAGCAATAGGGCCTTTTAATAAATTTTGAGTATGTTATTATGGCAACAAAAATGGACCCGGAAAGACAAACATCACACGCCGCCACCCATTTGTGGCTCCTACACAAGGAGCTACCCATTGTAACGACTACACAAGACAGGAAACTAAGTGGAGATAGAGGAGCAATAGAGATGGAAATAGCAAGGTTTGGGGGAGATTAAGGATCAGACAGGAAAAATTAGGGTCGGGACTGTAATTAGAGAAGAGAAGGTCTCGATCAGTGTTCCATTGCTGTGACGAGGCACCATGACCACGGCAGCTCAGAAAAATGAGAACATTTCATTAGGGCTTGCTTACAGCTTCAGAAGTTTAGTTTATCACTATCATGGTGGGAGACCTGGTGTCACACAGGCAGACATGGTTTGGGAGAAGCCACTGAGACATCTACATTCAGATCTGCTGGTAGCAGGAAGAGAGTGAGATTCAGGGCTTGGCATGGGCTTTTGAAACCTCAGAGCCCACCCTCAATATATGCTTCCTCTGAAAGAGCCATGTGTCCTAATTACTTCAAACAGTACCACTCCTTGGCGACCAAGCATTCAAATCTAAGAGCCTATTTGGTCTATTCTTATTTAAATCACCACACAGAAAGAATTCTAAATAAAGGAAGAAGAGAGCAAAATCACAGTAAGGCTGTCTAAAAGGGTCATGTCTTCATATTACTATCATCTATTGATTTATCTACCTAATTAATTAGGTATCTATATATTTATGTATCTATCATCTATATACTTATCTATTTATCAACCTAATTTATATATCTTTTATTTATGTATCTATCATCTATCTATTTACTTGTCTATCTATCTATCATGTATTTATCTATCATCTATCTATCAGCTATTGATCTATACATACAAATATGTGTATTCATATATAATTTAAATAGAAATTCTCTGTCTGGGCTGACAATGTTCTACTTAAGAACCATATACTACCTAACAAAAATTCCAACACCAGGCATAAGAAGTCCTCATTTAAGTTGTTGCTGAAGGTTGTCAAAGAGACTCCTAAAATATTTTAGGTTATTGCTGTTTCCCTTCTACCTGAGGTAGAAAGCAAGTCCCTACTGCTAAAAACTCTGGTTGACTTTGGACATACAGTCCACAAGATATAAAGTGGATCTGTGTTGACAACCTTCTCCCTGAGGACTAGCTTTCAGAGTACCAGAAGGAGGCACACAAGCTTCTAAGGGATGGAAGAAAACAGTAGCCCTAACCAGCTATGGCACTTATGAATCCCGCAAGAACCAGCACAGCACAATTACCCTAATGGTGCAATAGTGACATGTATACCTCAGTGATAACTAAGAGTTCTCCAACACAAAAACTAAAGCTTTTAGGGCACTGGGGTTCATTATAGTAATAGCAAAACATAAATTCTATCTATCTTCTGATTAGTGTTATTAAAACATTTATCTTGACAATGTGACAGCGAAAAGAAAGATAGGACTGAATATTTGCAATATAATTATTTTCTGTGTGTTTTTTGAAATAGGGTTTCTGTATGTAGCCCTGGTTTTCCTGGAACTTACTCTGTAGGCCAGGCTGTTGTCAAACTCATAGATAACTGCCTGCCTTATGAGTGCTAGGATTAACAGCATGGGACATCACTGCTGGAATATAGTTTTTAATTAATTATTAACTAATTAACTGAATAATTAATTGATTTTGGAAAGGAGAAGTTTTATTTGACTAACACATACATATACACTTACACAGTAAATCATAGTCCAACATTGAAGAAAGTCAGGACAGAAACTCAACAGAGTCCCAGAGGCAAGACCTGATGCAGAAGCCATTACTGCTACCTTACTTAGCATGACTTGTTCATCCTGCTTTCTTAAACCACCAAGACCACCAGCCCAGAGATAATACACCCACACTGGGCTAATCCCCCTCCCATTAATTTCTAATTAAAGAAATTTCTTACAGGTTTGCCTAAAGTCAATGTTTATTTTTCCTTATAAAAAATGTAACATGAACATTTATTTAAAATGTAGATTATTAGAAGATTCAACATGCACACCCCTTCTGATTGATTATAAATGATTTATGAAACTTTATTAAGGAAACTGAACAAGGAGCCACTCAAAGGAATTATTGAACCAGATTATGTGGCTAGATCAAATCTTCCAAGCCACTCAGACAAGAGATGAAATGGGGGGTATTGGGAGAAGAGCAGAGAGGTGGTGGGGAGAGACACTGGGAAAAGGGAACAGAGGAGAAACTGCAGTCAGGATATAATAGATGAGAAAAGAATAAAAAGATAACACTGAAAATGTATAATAGAAATACAAAGTTAATGCCTGATTTTAATTGTACCTAGACTTTTAGTCCAGTAAGACAAGAGAAGAGAATAAAAAGATAACATCATAATTCTTATTTATCTAATCTCCACTATTGTTTTAGCCATGATATTACTAAAATATCAGCAGGTAAACACACATAGACACACACACACACACAAGCACACAAACACACACACAAACACACACACATACAAACACACACACTAACACACACAAACACACACACAAACACATACACATACACACACAAATGCACAAACACACACAAACACACACAAACACACACACAAACACGCACATACAAACACACACACAAACACACACACATACACACACAAATGCACAAACACACACAAACACACACATATATACACACACAAACACACAAACACATATATACACACACAAACACACACAAACACACACACATACAAACACACACAAACACACACACAAACACACACAAACACACACACACATATATACACACACAAACACACACACATACAAACACACACACAAACACACACATATATACACACACAAACACATATATATACACACAAACACACACAAACACACACACATACAAACACACACAAACACACACACATACACACAAATGCACAAACACACACACACAAACACACACACATACAAACACACAGAAACACACACATACACACAAATGCACAAACACACACAAACACACAAACACACACACATATATACACACACAAACACACAAACACATATATACACACACAAACACACACAAACACACACACACACACACACACACAAGATAATAACAGAGACAACCATGAGTGAGAAAACATTGTGAAGTGATAAAGAAATCAAGAGATATTGCAAATGTTGGAGCCACCATCACGACATAGAAGTTTGGAGATCTCTTTTCTATATATAATAGAAATATCACATCCAAAAACATACAAATAAAGTACTTAAGAATAAATGTGTCAAAATATGAAAAGCATTATAGTGAAGGTTCCTAACAAGAATAAGAACAGCTGAGGATGGAATATAGTGAATAATCTCTGATCTTTACCTGAGAACTTGATGTCAGCTCCTTTTGAGCAGCTACATAGAGTTAACTCAATCCCTATCCAAGTGCGAGCATACTAATTTTATGAATGTTGACAATTTTATCCTAAAATTTAAATACTAGTGCATAGAATGTAAATTTGTCAAATAACTAGGCTAGGGAGCAGAGATAATTAGACAGGTTGGGTTTTCTGGCCAGCTTGACTAATGTATTTGGAGAGTTCTGCACCAATCAGAGACACTGTCTCCAAAGATGGTATGAATATCTTTTGTCCTATTCATGGTTACCCATTAATAGCAACACAAACCTGGATGTACCCCATCACGCACATACGCACCGCAACTAACTGTTTTTTTCTTTTCATTTATATGACTTTTGGGAAAAGCAAAATACCTAAGATCAAACATCCAGTGGGTGCTAAGGGTAGAGATATCAGGAATGGAGCTAACTATTACATAGATACATTATATACCTATAAATATATATGATCTTGAATATATTCACTGTATATATGCATATAATCAAGATCAGTAAGCTCTCTATTTAAAAGTAGTGAATATTCTATATCAATTGGATCTTAGCAGTCCTTTGAGCATAGACAGAATTGTAATCTCTATCTTGTACATCAGAACTATTTTTAGTTGACTAAAACCATCTCACTTCCCTGTCTTAACCACACCTCTACACCATGTTTTAAATATAGGGTTATATAAATATTCCAACGAAACTCACCTTTCCATTGTCCTCCATACTGGAAATATGTGAGTGCATTTTGATTCATTTACTGTGCTCATTTGAACATTTCAGTAAATTTTCATCTCAATAAATTGACATTTCTTTTGAGGACAATTTCTCTAAAGGCTCCTGAGCCTATTTGTACTCTCTATGATTTTTTTTTCTGCTTTATTCTGTCTCTAGACATCATTGAATTTTCTCTTTGCTATCAAAACTGTTTTTTTATAGCATGTCTGAGCCTCAACCTGTCATCATTGCAATCACATACTCTTGTTAGGTAATATTCTCAGGCAAGCTCTGTAGGTATGAGCTTGGTTATGCTATTTATTAGATATATATCTCAAGAAATTTAATCTCTTTTTGATTTCTCTTTCACAAAATTCACTCAACCATTTAGTGAATAAATTTTCATTAAACATTCATTGATCGGCAATGCTTCTAGGTCCTTCAGTTTTGGGACCATATCTCTGCAGAGATTCTTTTCTAGTGATGGGAGGCAAAGATGAAACATGTACAAAATAACATAAGATCAGTAATTTTGATGTTTGTTAAGTTCTCTGGAGAAACTATATTGGGATATGATGGTATAAAATGTTCAAATAGTTTGAGTAAAGAGAGTTTGTTTAATTAGTTTAGATTTGGTAAGGAGTCAGAAAGCTCTCTTGATATTTTCAGTGGGACCCATTATAAGAAAATGCTTGTCTCAGATATGGGGGAAATCATTCAAGGAGGTATATAGTAAATACAAATGTCTTGAGCTTAGAAAGTGTTTGACAGGAAGAAAGAAGGCCAATGTGGAAGGAGTGGTAGGTGACCGAATGCAGAGAGAGGAAGATGGAAATGAGCTTGAGGGCTAGCCTCAGCTTGCCTGAGACCTTCTGGAATATGAAATGAAGCTCTTTGACAATTTAACCCAACAGAAAACAGATAAATTTAGGCTGTGTGCTTAGCTGATCTGCTTTGTGTGTAAAAGAATAACCTTAACCAAAGGAATATATTAAGAGAATGAAAAGGAGACAAATATATGATCAATCACACAAGATAAAAGCCAACTGTAGATAAAGGTAGGATGGTAGTGGTAGACACGTTGAAAATTACTTAGATTTGAATAGTTTCAATACTGAAATTTGAGTACTTTTAGGGTTTGCTGTTGTACAAAGGCAAATGAAGGGTAGAAAACTGTATGTTATTTTAATAATACATTAGCCTCAGCAGCTGGGGTGATGGTGATATACTTTAATTAATTGACAAAGTTTCAAAATAAATGACTATTGTGAGGGATTCTGTAATTTGGCTTTGAACCCATCAGTTATGAGGTGTCTATGAAATATTCAGCTAGATTCCTTACATAAATATAAGAAAAGAGCTCAGGTCAGTAGTTAAGACCAGTGACATAAATTAGTAGTCGTTATAAAGTGTATAGGATTAAAATCCATAGTCACTGAAGATATCACATGGATACAGAGCATAAAGTAGGCATAGAACTAAATCCTGGGGCATTCAAAATACTGGGTCAAGAGATGGGAAAAACTAGTAACATACATGCCAAAATGAGTATTCTATAAAGAAAAGAACAAGAAAATGTGTTCCATGTTATAAGTGCAACAGTATAAGTGTTAGGAGATCTTGGTACACACTGACTTAGTGGAGAGCAGGATAAAGTGAGAACAGAATGTATACAGCTAAAGTTGAATAAATCATTGTACCATGGATAAAGAAAACTTTCTGAGAATCATACCATATAGAAAAATAGTTCTTGAAATCTTAGAGAGTTAACTTTTGACTGATATCATCTTTTGTGATAGGTTTATTATAAGAGCAGATTTAGAGAGTTTTGACAAATTAGATTGGGGTTTCTCTGTCTGAATGAAAAGAATGACAAGAAATTCCCTTAAAATAGTGGAGAGGAAAAGGTAACAGCTAGCATTGTTGGTATGGCTGATGAACAAAAACCCAGATAAGCTTTTATATCAAGGCAAAAAAACATAGTACGATTTTCAAATGCCCAAATTACAGCAAATAATATGGCTCTAGCTGGCTCTTATTTGCACTTCATGAATCCAGGAAAGAAGCATTCTATTGCACAAGTGGTGAGATCCCACTGAACAATTGGAGTCAGGAGAGAACAGAGAAGAATGTGAGTTCCCACTGAACAGTACCAATCAGGTGAGAACACAGAAGAATGTGAGTTCCCACTGAACAGTACCAGTCAGATGAGAACACAGAAGAATGTGAGTTCCCACTGAACAATTGGAGTCAGGTGAGAACACAGAAGAATGTGAGTTCCCACTGAACAGTACCAGTCAGGTGTGAACACACAGAAGCAGAACAGCAGGAAAGGCTGACACAATAATATAGGGTTCTTTCTAAGGAAAGCCTATTTTACCCAGTGTATCTGATTCTTCTGTGTTCCCATTTGAGATATTCTATTGTGTTCAGTATCAGGGATTTCATTTGGGTTTGGTCTGGTCCTTTGGAATCTAGTATAGAATCAGTGTTCACAATAATGGTCTTTCATAATTTTTTAATACTGTACATTTTTGAGTTATTTGTTTAATTAAGACAGTGCCATACATAAAATTATACTAGAGCCTCATTTTATTCTTAGTGGGCATATTGAAGGAGAGCAAAAGGTTTCTGGGATTCTAAAATTTTGAGAGTGTATTCAAAAGTGTTCTAAATTGATAAGGTCATTCCTTGTTTAGGGAAGTGACTCAGCTAATTCAAAGTTTCTAATTCATGAAACTTTTTAGCTAGATTAAAATCTGCTCAATAATAATGTAAAACATTAATAATGAAAGAAATTTACCGGAACCTCTTCTATTTTTCTTTATTTGCTCTGTGCTAGCTCAGTAGTGACATTTTATTTTAATATTCTTCATTTATGTAATGCTAACTTGCATGCAAATTTATGTTAATAACATAACTGATGCTTAGAATCTAAATTGACAATGGGGTAAAAGCAATGTACCCTAAGGAAAGCTTTGTTAATGTTGGCCTTTCAGAAAGAAATCTTAAAATATCAATGGAATTACTCATAGATCCAGAGTATTCAGCTCGTGTGGATTGAGTCTATGGAGATTTTTGTTTTATATTCATTTGACATCACTGCGCTTATAATAGAAATGAACAAAGAAGTTTCCAAAATAATAAACTTTTAAAAATTATTATATTTACTATCCATCTTGCCATTCAAAACTTTCCACTCTTTTTCTCCATAAGTGGTTAGAGAGTAATTTTATTTAGGTTGATTTTGCCTTTATTCACTGGTAAACTAGCTTTTAAATTCTGACAGTCTGTTCATAGAACTAACTTTAAATCCTGGACAAAAAAAAAAAAAAAAAAGAACTTCCAGAATATTGATTCCATAGAAACCGAGGCTAATATTATGTGTGTGTGTGTGTGTGTGTGTGTGTGTGTGTGTGTGTGTGTGTGTGTGTGTGTGTGATATACAATTCCTTTGAGGTCTTAGTTTCTTGAAAAGTAGGTGAGGTTTTAAAGAAGGTATTGATTTGTTGTATCCTGGATGCTAAAATAATTTCTTTTTAGATTAATTGGCTCCTAAGTAAATAACAGATTTGGTTTGTAATTTATATATTTCCCTACTAAATACAGTTCTTAATGCACATAAGTTCATTAATGTATATTTTTATATACCATAACTACTGTCTTACTTATTTTACTTCATTGTATTAAATGTAATGGTTGTATGGCCTAATCATTTAACCAGCCCCCACAGTTGCACTGCTGTGTATCCTAAGCACAGTGAACATATGCCTACATTTTTTTGCTATGTATAAGGCTTTATTTTGCTGTATTTCTTATCAAGAATACTTACATATTGATTGCCTATTATGAATTTGCAATTTCATGGACTTGGGGTGGTGGTGTCAGTGCTGAGCACACTCTTTATTGAGGATATGGCTACAGAACTTAGTGGTTTATTTAAAAATGTACATGAAGTAAGAAGAGTAAATCATAGGAAAGATAAAAGGGGAATTGGGGGAAAGTAGAGGTAGAGATAGATTATATTTTATTGTGTAGACAAGAAATCCTAATTTTTTTTCCAAAAAGCTAAATTACAAATTCTACAAATCTGACTAGAAGAGTAGGTGTTTAATTACACACTTTGTATAGAATATTCCAAGAACCAAGTAGATATAACCATTGTATTATAGGTTTATATAGTTTTGAAGCACATTGATAATACACTATATATTTGTAATATTTATACAAGCTAAAGTAAAAATACATGCAAAATAGGCAAAAAAAAAAATAAAATAAAGAGCAAAGCAACTCTGGCTTCCAGAACAGCAAACATTGACACAATTCTTGCAAAAACCAACTGTATATTTTCGGCAAAATAAATACAAAAGGAAAACACATGTACAGGCATATGTACTTGAGTGTGACCAAAAGCAGAAAAAACACTGGCAGGAATTCATCTCTTGAAGAACTGAATGTTGATTTATTAATGAGATTAGAGCTCATCTTGAAAGCAGCAGCTCCTGAGGAATCCATACTGGATCACTGAGTTGAAAAGCAGTTGGCAACTGACATCTTACACCAGAGATGGGAGAGCAGTACAATCAGGAGTTCTACAACCTGCATCTGCCACCTGAAGCTTTTGGTAGGCCTCTGATATGTATGTGGATGGAACATGCTTCAGGTAGTCTGGTGGAAAAATGATTAAGTGAAAGAAAGTCCTATGGAGAAATTCTGCAGCCAATCTCTGAGGGAAAAGGCAGTTGGTATTGGTCATATCAAGTTAGAGAGACTCTGAGACTAAGTGAAAAATTAAAAGAGATTATTCATTCTAAAGTCTAAAATCAGATTTGCCAAATTCAAGGAAATTTAGTAATGTTAGTAATATTATTGGCTCACAGAACAAAATCTCAAACAATGTCAGAGAAAGGTAAAAAGAACCAGACTCTAGGATACCTAAATAATGCAATATTGTTCAGGAGAAAAGTTCATTAATAAAACAAATGATGCTATCTTCATATTAGAATTATCAGTCAAGGGACTTAAAATTACCATGATAAATACAAAATCAAATATACAGTGGAAGATATTTTGAAAGGTGGACAGTTGACTTTGAAGAGATGGCTCAATGACTGAGTTCTTATTGTGCCTCTCAGCACCCAAATAAACTCTGGAAGCAAAAGACCACTCCAGAACCTCTAGCATAGATATGGAAATGGGAGGACTGTGGTGACTTTCAAGGCTGTCCTGCCTAATGGAAATGACAATCTGAAGGTTCATTAAAGAGACGGTGTCTTAAATAATAAGGCAAAGAGCAAGAGAGAGAGACACCCAGTATCAACCTTTGACCTCCACATGTACACTCATCTGTTCACCTACCCAGGCCTATACCACACACACACACACACACACACACACACACACACACACACACACACAGAGAGAGAGAGAGAGAGAGAGAGAGAGAGAGAGAGAGAGAGAGAGAATTTAGTAGATTATATGAATATTATTCAAAAGCAAAATCTGGCAAACAAGCAATTAGAAAATTAGTGTGAGAAATTGAAAACATAACTAAAGAGCTTAACATCAAAAAAGAAAGACATAAAACCATCAACTTAATGGCTGATAAATAGAAATTAGACAAACCAGCACAGTGTCTTTGCTGTGATCAAATATCCAGAAAAACACAATGTGGATAAGGAAGGACTCCTTTTTTCTTAGTTTGATAGTATAGCCCATCATGATGGGAAAGTCAAGACAGTAAGAGCTAGAAGCATTTTGACATTGCATTGATCTTCAGGGAGAAGACAGCAATGGACGCTACTACTCAGAATTCTTTCTCCTTTTTACTCAGTCTGGGACACAGATTTACAGAAGGTTGTCAGCCACTTTTAGGGTTGGTCTTTCTTGCTCAGTTAACCAAATCAAGATAATCCTTTACAGACACGTATGGAAATTTGCCTCCTAGGTCATTCTAGGTACTGTAAATTTGACATTTAGCATTAAGTATCACAAATAAAGAGAAAAATGTCAATCGATTCAATTATATAAGTAATATAAAATACCTCATGAGCATATGAAAAGACATTCAGATAATGATTAATAAAATACTAATGATAAAAAAATGTTTGGGAAGATACTCACTGATATAAAGCCTAGATTTGATTAGTCACAATTGCTAGCAGATCTGGAAATCTCACCTAACTCTAACAGTATTAGCACAAAGAATAATCATATTTAATTATGGTGTCCTTAACAAGGTAGAATGAGGACATTTTCAAATAGAGTTCAGATAAATAACTGGCACCGTAGGTTCTATTGATCACCAAGGAGAGATTCTAAACCTCATCAATTATTCCCAGTTTACTAGAGAAAGGGATGGAGAGAGCAAAGAGTCCGACAGCAGGAGATAAATGGGAAGTGAATAGCAAGCCAGTAGTTTAAGTCCAATTGGGTTTGCCATCACATTAAAACTAGACAGGCAAACGTTACAATTAAAAGACAGTTTCTCAAACTAGATGAGTAATAAAACCAGTTACAGGTCATTTAAATGGACAAATTTAAAAATTAAAGCAGACTGGGTTAAAAGAATAGAAAAATACATTAGGAAAATGCACACTACATGAAAATTGATGGGACTAAATCATTACAGTAGAACTTAAGACAGACAGAGAGTGCTAGTTAGGTTCAAACACTTTACAGATGACAAGTGAAAGGATGGAGAGGGGAAAGACGAGGGGTGGATATTTTCTTTTCTTGGAAAATGTAGTTTGTGGGATTTAGGTGCTATCTACTTTCAGCCATCTTCTTAGCAACATTCAGCTTTCATGACATTGATGGCTGTGTCATTTAACATCACACGGAATTAAAATGGAATCAGTTAATCTGGAGGTCACTCTGACAACCACTGGAGATCCAGCCAGATCTCTAGCCTACCTCTGGAGGAGTTTCTGAGGTTAGGCATCCTGTTCTCAAAGATAAATAAACTTTTAGTAGAAGATTATAAGTTGAGACAGGTCATCTAGACCATTCTTGTGGTAACAACTTCACTTCCTAAGAGTTCCATAACCTCCTGCATAGTATTACCAAGAGAATCTGTGGGAGATATATCATATTTAATCAAAACCTCCACTTCTCAATCTTATGAGTAAAAATGCATTTACAAGACCTTAAGAGTTCTCAGTGTTTTTAACTTTATGTAAAAATCATTCATTGACTTTTTATTGTATGTTTTTATTTATCCTTTGATAACTTCACACAATATATTTTAATATTATCCTTTCTCATTTTCCAGCCATCTTCTCCTTTCTCTACCAATCCAACTTCATGCTTGTCTTCTCTCTTAAAACAAAGCCAAAGTGACAACCAAAAAACCTCAAAAAACATGATGTACATTATTATTATTATTTTACCAACTAAATACTCTTGGGCACAGTGTATGCCTTGGAGTATGGTTGAGATATCTAATGTCATTGCATTGAAGAAAACTTATTTTGTTTCTCAGTAGCTAAGAATTACAAAAAGCTTCTTTGTTAATGAAGGGACTTCGTACCAACTTGCCCTCTCTATTGGGATTCTTGTGCATGTTGTCACCATTTTTGTTCATTCATATATGCGTCTCCCCTGTTGTATCTGGAAAAACTCTTATTTCTTTAAAGTTGTCCATAACCTCTGGCTTTTAGAATCTCTAATCTGTCTTCCACATAACTACCTTAACTCATAATGGGAGGATTTTAAGGAAGACAGCCCCTGAAGACTGCATATCTCAAGGTCTTTCCTCTCTGAATATTGTCTGTGTTAGTTTCCATCTCCAACAAGAGAAAGCTTCTCTGGTGATGACTGGATGAAGTACTCATTTATCAGTATAACAATATGTTCTTAAGAGTAATTTTATTACTATGTTCCTCTACCAAATAATAGCAACAGGTTCCCCTTAGGGCTAATGGCTTATTTTGTCTCATATTCTTGGCTTTGTTGACAGTGTCAGGTATGAGTTTCATCTCAGAATACAGGCTTTAAGTTCAATTGTGATGGTTCAAATAAAAATGACTTCCATCGACTCATTTATTTGAGTACCAGAGAATGACACTATTTGAAAGGATTAGGAAGTGAGACCTTGGAAAACATGTTACTCGAGGTTTCAAAAGCTCACACTAGGTGCAGTGTCTTTCTTTCTAATACCAGCTGATGCCAATGTAGAACTTTCAGCTCCTTCTCCAGCACCATGTTTGTGAGCAGGCAACCATGCTTTCTTCAAGGTCTATAATGGTCTAAACCTCTGAGACTGTAAGCCACTTTCTATTAAATGCTGTCCTTTGTAAGAGTTGCCATGGTCATAATGTCTCTTCACAACAATGGAACACTAAGTTACCAATAAAAAAGTTCAAGTTCAGAGGTTTTTCTACTGACATTCAAGGCAAACCTTAAAACCTTAAATTTTTTTGGTGAGCTCCATAAAATTCAGAAACAAATTATACTGGAGAAGAATAAACATTATCACTCAAAATAGTAAAATATAGCCTAAATATGAGGGATAGGACTAAAGTAAGACCAGATTGGTAACGTCCTGCCTGGCTAGAGCACGTGGTGTGATAAGGACTCCAAAGTGTGTGACATTCTCACTCCTACAGCCTTGTTGCCCTTAGCTACTTGTATTCTCCCATGGGTTTGCTCTGCTTCTCAGGTGGTATTTGTTGACAGATTTTCCACATTCCTGGCATCTCAAACTGTCTTGAGTCTCCAACGAAAGGGGTTTCCCCCACACAGCTTCTCCATCTCACTCTCAAGAGCTGCTAACAGTACCACCAATTCTGTCAGGCACTGCTCTAATTCTCATTGGCAGTAACCACAGCTCAGCCTGAATGTGGGCTGCCTTGGCATGTCCTCTGTAAGACTGATTAGAAAAAACCTTTAAACCCAATTTCCTTCAAAGTCTCAGGTTATGAGCAAAACATATCAAAACATTTGGACTGTAACAAATATCTTCTAGTTCAACTTTCAAGCGAGTCCCCACTTGTGAAGACCCAAAACATACTTTTTATATTTTTATCAGAGTTCTGGGCATCTAGGTTTCACCTCTTAAGTTTGGTACACCATGCTATGGTTTCTTCTGCCCATAATTCTAAACTTTTCTACATTCTTTCAGCAAACCTGTTCTGTGTGCTTTTGAACCACATTGTAAGGTTGTCATAGCAACTACCCCACTTCTCTCGTATACATGTTTGCATTAGTTAGGTTTTTACTTGTGAAGAAATGCCTGACATAAACAGGGTAAGGGAAGAATGACTTCTTCTGGCCATCTGATGTTTCAGTTGATTGCCAGCTGACTTCATTGCTAAGAAGCAAATCCTAGCAGAAGGGACCAAGCTGTTTGCCTCATGGCAGTTGGAACACAGATAAGAAACAGACAGAGAAATGTTAAGGGAAAGGGGAACCTACTTCAGGCATTTCAGTGATCTCCCTCATCCAACCAGGTCACCTTCTAAATGGTTCCTTCCCCACCTCCACATTTCTTCTTAGAATGGTGTCACCTGGAGGGAAGATAAAAATAAAATCAGAAGATTTTCCTGAATTTTAAAATAACCATACTAGCATTTTTTTTCCACTATAGTCATTTGTGGGATGCCCTCAGAAGAATTTTTAACCATTTAGTTTAGTTTTTAACAAAGCACATGATGATGGACCTTTGTGGATACACCACTTTCTCCATAACTATTTTCATGGTAAGTGTCTGTATAAATTTATTATGCACATAAGAGCACTCAAAATGTTCCAAACTAAGTAATATAGTAGTTCATGTCTACACGATCTAGAAATGCAATAGCATGATTTCCATTTCAAATAACATCTTGATTTCCAGGAAGACCAATCAAAAGTATGCTTGTTGCTATTGTTGCTGTTGGAGTATATGGGGTGTGTGTGTGAGAGGAAGTAAGTATGTGGGGTGGAGGTGGTGGTATGTGGGTACACAGGGGTGGAAAGTGGGGAGGCATGTGTGAAGGCCAGAGGTCAGCCTTGGGTTGTTCCTCAGATTTCATCTACTTTTGTTACTGTTTTTAATTTGAGTCACTGGGATCTAGAGCTTGCATATTGGTCCAGGCTTGCTGGACAATGATCATAGGCATCTAACTGTCTCTGCCTCCTCAGTACAAGGATTAAAAATGAATGCCACCAGTTTCTTCTCTGATCAGGGTCCTGGGATTGAGCTCAGGCCCCTGTAACAGCATAGGTAACACTTTTCCAGCTCTCTATATCCACAGTCCCCAAAGGAAGGGTGTTTCTAAACATCTTTTTTTTTTTTTAAGAAGATTTTTTCCTAAAGTCTTTTGCAAACACTCATTCACCAAATGATTTTTCTTTAAAAAAAGGAGTTGCCAGTCTCCAATATTCCCCTTCCATATCTGCTGATAACTCAAAATTATACCACTGCTATTCCTTTAAGATTGCTTTATTTCCTCTTGACATATGTTTTTATGCTTTTGGAATATTCTGTGAAGTTTTATTGCTAAACTCAGGGAGTAACTCTAACCTACAATTACGTAAAATATGTTCACATTCATAGGGTTAATTGTTTCAGCTCCTCTCTGGAGATCACTTGGAGTATTTAACTCGCAGAAACTTATTTTATAGGCTGATAAAAGGTCCACCATTTTTTGTTGATGCCTACACATATTTCTGTCACTTTCTCTCACACTCATCCCCTCCACCCACTGACGGTTCATGTCATCTGATTCCTTTACATGGTATTTAGTATCGAGTGTGCTGTTTTGTGTTTGCCCTGCCAGATATGAAGCTACATCTCTTGCGTATCTCATTGTAGCACAGCACCGCTTTACAGCTCCCAGTTTTAATAGCACTGTCTGTAAAAGTTGACTGTCGTTATTATTTAGAGACCCATCCTCTGGCGCTGAGCCAAGTAAGTCTAATTTGGGATCGAGGGAATGATAGACAAGAAAATTACAACTGGGAAGAAAGTGTAGATTGAATTCTAATTCAAAACAGGGGCTTGGGATGTCATGCTTTATTTTGCATTTTATTGTTGTTTGAAGAATTTTAAAATTCCCGATTCTGTTACACACACACTCACAAAATTGACAAAGCAGGTGCAAAATTGTACATTTGACTATTTCTTGGGGGGAATAGCTTAAATATATTAATTCTTATTATAATAAACATAAACTTTCACTGAAAAGCTGATTCTTTTCTCACATAATTATATTTAAGTACCTCGATTTAGTTGACAACAATTGGTTGAATATCGAACACACTAAAATTATTATTTTTTTGTCTTCTTGGAAGTAGTTTCATATTTTAATCTGAGATCTCCTATGTTTAGAGATTCAACTTTTGTCTATTGGTAAGAAAATCAATGTACTAAGGTACCTTGTATGTCAAATTTAATGCATTTTTTAACTGCCTCTTATTTCTCTTCTAATTTGTTCCTTCCACCATGGTCATATTGCAAAGTTTTGAAGAGGCTCTTGGATTATTTCATAACGTAGACCACGTTCTTAATTCTTTACCTCTAATTTTTATAAGTACAGTTTTGTATACCAGGTCACTTTCCTTATAATAGGAGTCTCTCTCTCCTCCAGTTTGGATAACTCTTTCTCTAGTTTCTCTTCCTTCTAGCCTATCATATCACTGGACAATTCCTAATCAGTTAGACCCCGAACTCAGCTTATCTTACTAAAATTACTTCATTTCCCACACAAGAACATGCACTGTGCTTCTTATGACCTGTCTACTAAAGCAAGTAGGCTTTCTCCAGTGACATTTCAAGTTCCCTCCAGTCTTCCGACACCCTCTCTACTATGAACATTTATATCAGGGAGGCATCTTTAGTGGCTCATAGGGTTGGCTTACAACCCAGTGTCTTGAAACAGTGAGTATTTAGGCACAAATTTTAAGAAATATAAATGCAATTCCATGACATTCTAAGATGTGATTTCTAATTTTATCCCAGAGATAATCGTTTGGTTAAAATTGGTTTGTAAAAATTTGTCACCAGAACTGCTTCATCTCCTGAAAGTCACTGGACTGTTCCTTTTATACCAGCTCATCACTCAAGATTTCGGGGATTCTGCCTACAATGAGAGAACACTCATTTGTATAGCTACAGGACTATAATACATGTATGTAGTTTTAAACCTAGTATATAAGTTATGCAAATTAGTAAAACTGTCTGAAATTACTCATAAAATGTGGTGTTGAGGAGTAAATAGACTATCATAGCCTAGTAAATACTAGACTACCCACCTGAATTTCTCAAACTGAGGGCCGTAGGACAACTCTTGAAAGATGAATGAGAGATTAGATGTAGGAAAAACATTGTATCATACGTGTTAGAACTTTGGAAGTTTGATATGTCAGTAAATCCCAAGAAAGACAAATGTAGGGAATTTTCTGTATTTATAATAATTGAAATGCTTTCCTTATAGCGACAGTTCGTTATATTTAATTTTAAGTGGGACACTTTAAAATGTGCTTCCCTAACTGAATACTATTCCCCTTCATACACACTGATTCCTCACTTCTGTTTTCTTAGGTGGGACTGTCTCTGTCAACACTTTCATTCCATGGCACTGACATCACTGTCTCATATCATACGTGTTGGCATCACTCTGTCTCATATCATACATGTTGGCATCACTCTGTCTCATATCATACATGTTGGCATCACTCTGTTTCACATCTTACATGTTGGCATCACTCTGTCTCATATCATACATGTTGGCATCACTCTGTCTCACATCTGACATGTTGGCATCACTCTGTCTCATATCATACATACATGTTGGCATCACTCTGTTTCACATCTTACATGTTGGCATCACTCTGTCTCACATCTTACATGTTGGCATCACTCTGTCTCATATCATACATGTTGACATCACTTTGTCTCACATCTGACATGTTGGCATCACTCTGTCTCATATCATACATGTTGGCATCACTCTGTTTCACATCTGACATGTTGGCATCACTCTGTCTCATATCATACATGTTGGCATCACTTTGTCTCACATCTGACATTTTGGCATCACTCTGTCTCATATCATACATGTTGGCATTTCTCTGTCTCACATCTTACATGTTGGCATCACTCTGTCTCATATCATACATGTTGGCATCACTTTGTCTCACATCTTACATGCTGATAGGCTCTTTCCTTGCTTTTAGAGTTTGCTATACAGACATATAAACTTTTTAACTGTATTCAATACTTTTAAATATGAGAAACATGCTTAATAGGTATAAAACTTTTAATATTTAAAATATTTTTATCTTATTTTCCTCCTCATTTTTTGCCATTTCTTTGCTAATTTATTTCATGTGTTTTGATCATGATCATATGTATCTACTTTCTCCATCCTTCCCAGATACACCACCCTTCCTAATTCAACCAATTATGTCCTCTTTTAAAAAAATGAAGCAACAACAACAAAACCAACATGGAGCCCTTTTCACTGCCTGTATACTCTTGGATATGTGATCTTCACTGGAGAGTGTACAACATACCAGGAGCTGTATCCTTGAACTCTCCTAGCTATCAGTTTTAGGTAGCATCTTAGCTAGGAGTTGGACCTCATGCCCACCTTCCTTCTCCACACTGGGGTTTTGTCAAGTTTAATCTTGCACAGCTACTGTGCACCTTGTTTCAACTACTGTGAATTCATATGTGCACTTGCCCTGTTGTATCCAGAAAATAGCAGTTCTTTGTAGCTGTCCTCTGCCCCTGGGTGTTGCAATCCTTCCACACTCTCTTTTACATTGATCCCTGAACCTCAAGAGGAAGATGTGTGATATAAATGTTTTCTTAGGGCTGAGGATTCTACTGACATAACAACAAAACAAGGCTACACGGGAACTCTTGGTGCCTTAGGATTAAATGAAAGAAATAAATGGGATACAAATAAGAAGTGAAGAAGTCGAAGTATCCTCACGTACAGGATTCTATACATAAAAACCCCAAAGATATCATCAGAAATTTCTTATAATTGATAAGCACATTCAGAAAATTATCAGGATATAAAATTAACACACAAAAGACAGCAGATTTCTTATACACAAATAAAAAATATACAGACAAAAAATGGGGGAAATAATTCCATTCACAACAGCCTCCATGAAATAAAATAAAATGTCTTAGATTAGCTCAGTGGAAATGAAAGGCTTGTAAAATGAATTTAAAGATCATGCTCGTGTGAACTATTTAAAATCTAGAAATATAAGACATATTGTTGAGTCCAAAATAGAAAGATATATTTTGGATCTCACGTTTCCTTTTTAATTTTCATTGTATATGAGGATTTTCACTTAATTATAAAATTAAAGCAAATAAATAGTGATCCTAATTTAAAAAACAATAACTCTATGCTAATTTATATTCACCAAATTATTGGAGGAAGTTGTGAATAATTATTGTTTTATATAAAACATTTGTATAAATTTAACCTACTTTATAGGTTATGTCTACTCATGACAACTAGATTTCTAAGTTCAAGGACTTATAAGTATTATCATTCAACATTTTGATATAACATGTATATCTCTGGATGTAGCTTTTTATGACAGAATGAGACAGACTGTACAATGCAATAATTTGATATTGAGAAAGAAATCTTGAGGTGTTTGTTAGAAGCACCACTTTCTGATTTAGTGCCAAAGTATAGGAGACAGCCAGTCCTGTGCATTGTTCAACAGAGTAAGTGAGATCACACCAATTACGATTGTAACGGCTGTTCCTTGATATTTTTCAACCCCTCCATTTATTCAGTGTTTCATTCAAAGCTATACATCAAGACTAAGAATGTTTCTACAAACTATTAATTTTTTAAGCAATGATTTTGCTGCTGTTCCAATGCTTTGTGCAAGAATATGCACACTTATGATTTAAAATAGCATATTTCTCTATTGATAGGCACCTCTTTTACTTCAGACAAACCATCCTTCTTTTTTTATTCAATATCAGGCAAGAATGAAATGAAGGTAAACTTATGTGCGTTGTGGGATAGCTTATCCGTGAGTCCCTACAATGGGAGATGTGTTTCTCAGGTTTCAACAAAGTATTATATTCTTTCCCATTTAATATTGCTCTGAATGATTAACCCTGAAAGAATAGAGAGAGCATTAAAATGTAAAATTTTACATAGCTTTATGTTATTTCCAACATTAATGCTCAGAATTTCACATGCTTTGTAGATCTTGAAAGAAAGTACTAAGATAACCAAAACACTCAAGTGATGAATAACTAGATGAGTGGATGGGTTGTCACTTGTCTAAAATTATATTCCATATTTTTATGGCCCTTATGTATTATGCAAATAACCATAAGTTTGAGAGAGATAAATTTTCTGTGAATTTATTTTGCATCGGGGTGTGGCTTATACTTCTTTTTCTCAGCTTAGGTTAGGATGACGACAAAAAATATAACCAGAGTCTCACAAATGAGGGAAAGGAGTTTAGATGTTAGGCACCAACAATTTTACATTAGTAAGGCATGGTTTTACTCATAATATTCATTCCTTCTGGGAAGTTATTCATATATGTTATGGTACAAGTCTGAAATGCCCCCAAAAACTCATATATTAAAGGCCTTTTGGCAGCTTATAGGTTTGTTGAAAGAAATAGGCTCAGGAGGGTTCTGGATTTTTAAGGCATTATTAGAAGAAAGTGGAAATTTTAAGAGGCCTTGCCTGAGGCCCAAAGTAGCGGCACACCGCCAACCATGACCGGAACCTCTGAAACCACGAGCAAAGCAAGAATATTTTTTCAAAGTTGTTCTGTTATTACAGTTCCATAGCAATGAAAACCAGTGCAGTATAGTGACCCCTTTATTGGCGGCAGTTATTGGAAAGCCACAGATTTTCTCTCTTCTGACAGGTAAGAGCTAACCAAAGTCAGAGCTTTTATTGTGAAGACAATTCAAACACCAAGATCAAATAGCAGTAGTTAAAGCCTGGAGGCTCGACTGCATTTTATGGCTTTCTCAAGCCTTTAATGGTATAGTTGTTCCTGAATTAGATGGAGCATTTTTTACATTGTGTTTGGATCACCCTTTTCTATCATAACGCACAATAGGGGCACTTTGTTTCAGGTCTCTTTTATGGAAGAATGTAGAGAATACTGACCCAGGGATTCTGGTATTTATTATCAAGGTGTCTTTGAAAAACAAACAAATAAACAAAAAACAAAGCAGCAATGTTCTCTCTTTTAAGATGGGAAGTCAAAATTAGTCACATTGATAATTATTTAGTATTTCATATATTGAAGGATAATATTGGAGAAGCTCAAATAGACAAATTTTGCATTTTTCTTACTATTATGCATTTATTTTAATATAATCATTCAGTCTCTCCCTCTCTCGGACACACAAACACACACACACACACACACACACACACACACACACACACACACACACACACACACACACTTCTGATGGTTGATAGTAGAGAGACCATAGTAGCATATTAAGGATTAAGGAATAGGCTAGTTCTGTCAGTTCTATTTTGAAAATCCATACAAGGCTCCCTTGACTCACTACACCAGGTAACCATTTTACTTCCCAAATAGCAACATTAGCGTCTTTGTGATATTTGGTACTACTACCTTAAAATTTTTATTTATTTATTTATTTATTTATTTATTTATTTATTTATTTATTTATTTATTTATTTATCTATCTATCTATTTATTTATTTATTTATTTATTTATTTGTTCGTTTGTTTGTTTGTTTGTTTGTTTGTTTGTTCCTTCGTTTGTTTGTTCCTTCGTTTGTTTGTTTGTTTGTTTGTGGTATGCGTGTGTGTGTGTGTGTGTGTGTGTGTGTGTGTGTCTGTGTGTGTGTGTGATGTGTGGGCTAACACCTGTCATAATATACAAGGGGAAGTCAGAAAATCCCTTGAATGACATGTCCTCCAACCCCTCCAGCCCTGCCTTGCTATCTGGAGTGTAGGCATCAGATTCTGGACCTTAAAAACAAATTTCCTTACAGCCATCAGTGCTGTGGTACTATTATCTTATTCATAGGGACCCAACGATGAAATAGGATTAAGGGTTTCCTCTACTTTGATAGGTTTCAAGAAACAGGTCTTGTTAGTAAGCACTTTCCCTGTATACCAGGGAAATCCATTCATCTGACCCTTGACAGTAACTTTGGTTTCCACTGCTAACTTTAATAAGCTTTTTTTGTAGGTCCTGATGATCTCCCGATCTATAAGCCATTAGCTAAAGCTATCCAGAACCTATAAGAATCAACCACAGCATATGCAGGATTACAGTTTTATTGCTGAAGAGTCAATAATGGATATGATCCTTCAATGTGACAGGGCATAAAGGCTTCTAACTCCTTTGACCTTCTGACTGGATTATTTTGAAGAGTTGACTCTCTTCCTGGCAGCCCTCAAGCTATAAGCACGGCAATAATAAGCCATTCTTAACATGACCTTGTTGACTGGTTTGAAATGATACAGCTTCGTTTTCTGACTGTTTGCTTTGTAGTTCAATTTGATTTTTGTTCCCTTCCCCTTGAAGGAGTTGGTTAATCTATCTTTCATGTCCCATTTGGGGAAACAATGGCTATTTAATATGATATTTGGCCTGTAGTCACTCTGTCTTTCTAAGTGGGTGAAAGGTTATCTGTGCAAAGGAAGCCAAGAAGATTCCCATGTGTGAGTTCACTCAGAAGTAATACTGTATAACGCACAGCATACATCCTGTGGTACCTCGTTCCCAATCCTCTCTTTTCTCTCGTACTTTAAAGTCTATGGAGAGAAACATTTCCTATTTCAGGTGTCAGAGAGAGCTCTTTAGCTTCATTATTAACGCTGAAGTATGCCACTTATTCCCAATGCAAGTGAAATGTCAGAAAGGTAACTGAATTTAAGGAAGCAGAAGTTTTGTCTCACTACCTTCAATATTCTCTGTGTTATTTCATAACTGAGATATTTCCCAAGATTAGTACAACTGAGTAAGGCAATATACTGTGTACAATTCTGTCTTGCTTCCCTTCTTTCCAAGCCCTCATTCAATCTGGTAGGCCTATGCCTTTAGCCTAAGTGAAGGGCTAATAGACAGGGGCTTTGTGTCTCAGGATTTTCTTACAGTGTTCTCTCTTTTTCTGTTCCTGAAAACTAGAGACTTTGATAGAAGAACAAAACAAAGTACTGCAGATCCTGGCATCAGTGCCTGAAAAATGGTTGCTGCATCAGAGTGGCTTATTCATGCAGTTTTCTTTAAGTCTATGATGATCTATGCTATGTGGATAGAGCCACCCTTTGCAATAATAAGCCTTAGTGGAAGTGTTTTTTCTTGAAAGGCATGTCCTATCCTCTCCCTTTAGGAAGACTCTGTCAAGTATTCTTTCACTTGCTTTCTGGGATGTACTACACAGATTAGAGCCTTGTGTTTATTTGCCTTGGGTTATACTCTTTGCACTTGGTATAGTGATGAACACAGTTCCAGATATGCTCTATACCTGTCACTTTTCTCTCAAAGGAGAATCCTCTTGGGCCACCACTAATAGCGAAATCTACAGATGTCATCTAGCCTAATTGAGAAATTTCGCCAGGCAGTGAGGGCCCATACTCGATTAAAAATCCCAGGCAGAGTTAAGTGGATCTCTGTGAGTTTGGAGTCAGCCTGGTCTACAATATAAGTTCCAAGACAGAGCTAGGGCTACAGAGTGAGACCTCTCTCAGAGAGTAAGAGAGAGAGGGAGGGGAGAAAGAGAGAGAGAGAGAGAGAGAGAGAGAGAGAGAGAGAGAGAGAGAGAGAGAGAGAGAGAGAGAGAGAGAGAGAGAGAGAGAGAAAGAGATTTCTAATGAAGGAACAGAGAAAAAAGTGATGTGGTTTGGAGTAACCACAAACATCTATATCCTGAAGATTGGCAAATCAGACATGCTATGATCAACCGATCTGAGCATGACACAAAAATCTTGCCATTCTGGGTCCGCAGGATTGCTGACCCAGATGGCTTTCCTCCTTAGGCAAGCAAATTCTCAACAGAGCTGCAGAGGCAGCAGACAATTCTTTTGCAGATAGAATCATTCCAATCTGAAGTTCTGTTTCATTTTGTTTGTTTTTTCTTTTTCCTTTGAGATAAGAATGTAGATGGACAGATACCAGCAAAAAAGTGTTAAGGGCCAACAACAGATGGAGTTAGTTCAAAGTAGCAAGAAGGTTTATATGGGTGTGCTTGCAAGTACATTTGCAAATGAGAGGATTTTGAAAGTTATTTTTGGGTGGCCTATCCAGAAGGTATTTATGAGAATTTGCATTTATTTGTTTATTGCGTGGTGGTGTGGGAGGATGTGCATGAGCCAGAGCACACAGAGGAAAGGGGATAACTGGAGGGGCAGCTTCTTTCCTCCCATCATGTAGACTCTGAAACTCTAATGTGGAGTCTGCAGACTCAGGGGCAAGCACCTTTACCTGCTTAGTCATACTGATGAAGTGGAAGGGGAGATGTGTGTGTGTGAGTGAGTGTGTTTGCTCAAGCATTTACAGAGGGTCAAAAATTCTCTCACTGCCTTCTAACATAAAAATCACAAATGCATCAGAGTACTATTTCTTCTAGCACATTCTCCTTGATATTAAAACCTAGAAAATGTATTTTTTGCCTATTCTCTATAATCATGTATCTGTAACTTAATTGAGTATTTTACCCACACATGTATTCTTAGCTTTACTTTATTAATAAAAGATTCTCCTTGAAAACTATGTTATCTAACTTTGGGCACAGGATAAACTTTTACAAACTTTTTTACCAGGTTTTTTATTTTTTTTTTCTAGACACAGCATTTTAGCATTCATGTGAGTGAAGAAGAGGATTTTTTGTGCTTACATGAAAAACAGTGACTACTTAACTCCTTTAGATCCTGAAGATTTCAAATACCTCTCGAGTCCATCATAGGCAGACAGTAAGTCACAATCAAGTAATCACTGAGAGGTTTATAATAGCAAGAATACAGTTGAGTTTTAAAAATCAAAACTGGTTAAATAAACACAACAGAGTAAGCCCTGAGATACAAGAACATGAAGAACTTGGAAGCTAAGAACTTCTAGCCCTATATTAATTTTCATTTATATTCACTTCAATTTCTCTCAACAAATGTTGGGAAGACAGTATAGGACCTTGATGGTGACATCACCCATTGACAGCCAGATATCTGTCCTGTGAGCAATGAAACATGGAGAAATAATCTGATAAAGGAGTATACTTATATATACTTATATATATCTTATGTCATGCTGCAGGGGTTGTGTAAATCTCTGAGTGAATGTGTATTGTTGACATAGATGTGACCATGTCAAAGGCTCAATGCCCCAGACTCATAGGAAATTGGCAAATTCTTCAACCCAGATGAGGCTTTATCTAAAGTCATTCGTTAGTGATTACAATTAACATAGATTCTTTCTTTGTCAGATTTCCTTAGGGTGATGGGAAGCTATTATTAAGGGTAAAATGTGAATTGAATTAGAACCTATTATTTAGTATGATTATAATGAATAATATTAAAAAGATAAACAATGCTCTCGAAGTTTATGGCATTTAGTAAGCTTTATTTATGTAACTCACAAAATAAGCCACTTATCCAAGCAAAAAAAAAATATAATAGAAAAGCCACTAAATTTGCTTTTATATATATCATTATAACATTTAATAAGGTGGAAGAACACATCACATAAAGGGTGATCAGGTTAGGCTTGGGGAGAGGACTCAGTGGTTAAGAACAGTTGATGTTCCTGTAGAAGACTGGGGTGTGGTTTCTTGCACCCGCATGACAACTTAAATTAGGTAAATATAAAAAGAATCAAGGAATATGTATAATCTGAATTTTTCTTGGTTATACCAAACTGCCTACTTGAGGTTGTCAATTTGTACTTTTCTTGTCTGTATTTGAAGTCATACTCCTCGTCCGTCTTCTGCTCGATAGTCAACCTTCTCAAATGCTTTGATTTCCCTGTGTAATGATGTGCCCTTGTAGTTACTTTGCTTACGTTTCTCTGCTTGCTTATGGAACTGAGCATCTTTTGGGCTTTTCCTCTTGGAGCTCCTGTGAAATACTCACTGAGTTCTGCCAGAGTGTAGAGGTTTAGGTTTTTACTGTTGACTCCAAAGGTACAATTGATTTTAGGTTTTATATGTCGTGAACATTTTCCTTCAGATTATACTTTTACTCTTTCGTGTTAGCTTCTAGTAAGAAAATATGCTTTTTAATTATGAATTTGTTTCTCTAAATATATAAGTCTTTCACATTTAAGTCAATAGTGAAGCTGAAATCAGTTTTCACACTGTGTGAGGTCCAAATTTGCTTTTTAAAATTTCTAATTGGAAAGTCAAATAAATGCCTTAATAATATTTATTATTATTTTTTCTCTGTTCTCTGAGGTGACAAAACTATTACAAGTTCTATTTAGGTTTGGTCTGTTTCCATTCTGTTCATGTCCAGTGCTCAGCTCTGAACAAAGTAGACAGTGTCTCTACTATTAGAGACTTAAAATAGTACTTCTTGATAAAATATATAATTAATACCAGTTAAAACTTATGCCATTTATATTTCTAGATACCTTACATTTTATATCTTGTTGTAAGTGGTATGTCTGACTCATTTTGTTTATTTAATGTTTCAACATATTACTAGTTCAACTGTGAACTGGAGCAGTACCAGTGATGGATTGGTTAAATACAAACTTCCTGTTGGCCTGATACAGTAGAAAAACCTTGCAGATGAATGGAAATTGCAATCTCAAGTTATCCTTAAGTCAATGTACTCCCTAGGCAACCGATTTCTATTGGAATGTAACTCTAGCTAAAATTTCAGCTTACAGACATTCTTTGGGGTTCAATGAGATTCTTGAACTAGGAAATTTGCAGAACATAGCTGTTTAAAAACCTTGCTGGTGACTTGCATTTTAATGTTTGATTATATCAAACAAAGAAGAATGGTGGATAATTTTAACTAGGGAAAAGAATAAAAAGAAACTCGCCATTCTTAGTTACTCAGTTTGAAACAGCCAGATGGCATTCAAAATCTCTCCCTTTGTAGACTCAGGACAACTTGAGAGTTTTTGCTGTGTAGGTGTGGCATATGTTACTAATAGGTATTTGCAAGAACTCCATTTTCCAAGCTGCCAAACCATGTCTAGTGAACAATTTTTCGTTCAAGGAGATTTTCACTGAGCAATGGAAGTAGATGACTAATTGAGCTTTACTTTGAAAAATATTTCAACAAAACATCTGGGATTTTCAGAGAATAGTAAAGGATGAGGTAATTGTACACTCTTGACTACAAGGACTTAGGCAAATACAGGCTGTGATAGGTCAATAGGGAAAGGGGACATGAGAGCAAAAAGTATGTCATGTGAGAGATTTCATTTATGTTTATGTATGTTTTTATATTACATTTTATATAATATCTAATCCATATGTGTTTAAAACCTTAATTCTCCATCTAAAATACACAATATACCAATAGGTATTTGCAAGAACTCCATGTTCCAGACTGCCAAACCATGTCTACTGCACAATTTATACTGATAACTCTCTTTATAATACTTTTATTTTCAAGATTATAATGTATTTACATCATTACCTCTTCCTACTTCTCTCTCCAAATCTTCTATACATCTTCCTGTTTACTTTCAAATTCATTGCCTCTTTGTTCAATAATTGTTATTGTATGTAGATATGTATTTTACGTATATACTTGTAATTGTAGCTTGCTCGGTCTGTACAGTGTTACTTGTGTGTATGTTTTCAGGGCTGATCACTTGCCACAGGACTTTAGTTTGTAATTTATTTATTGGTTGTAATTCAACTTTTTAGTGGAAAGCATATAAATATATATAAAGCATAAATGCATTTAAGCTATGTTTTGAAAATATGCTTAAAATCTCTGGAGATCATACAAATATATGCACCCATTCATATCAGTTAGGTGTTGTAAAATTGCTAATTACTTATAATAAAAACCTAGAGTCAGAGTTTGGGGTAAATACTGAAAGATCAAAGAAGTAGATGAACAAGCCACTAGAGAAACTTCTTATTATGACTGAATCCTCAGGATGAAAGGAGAAGATTCTGTCTCTAGGAATTCTCAGACTGAATGCCTCTGAGTCCTCAGCCTAAAGATGGGCTGGAACTCCTGTTTCCTCCTGCCTTATATTCCTTTATTGGCCAGTCATATCACTTCCTATTTCAACCTTCATAGTTCTAGGATTAAAGGCCTGTGAGATTCCCAAGTACTTGGAGTAAAGGCATGAGATTCCCAAGTGCTGGGATTAAGGTGTGTGGCGCCACTGTCTGGCTCTGTTTCTGTTTTAGACTGTATTAACGTCCTATATAGTCCAGGGTAGCCTTGAACTCATAGAGATCCAAATGGATCTCTGCCTCTGCCTCCTGAGTACTAAGTTTAAAGGTATTTGTCACCACTGTCTGATCTCTGTGGCTAGCTTTGTGCCTGGCTATGCCCTCTGATCTTCAAGCAATCTTTATTTCTTATAGTACAAGCAATATATCACCACAGTTAGGCTCAGCTATCATTTTGAATTTTCAGGTTAGAAATCTCAATAATTCTTTAGCCAAGGAGATATATTAATTAATACAAAATAGAAAAATCCTCTGAATATAAGATGAGCAGAAGTCAGGGCATCTGAAGCTCTCACATTTAGTATTATGCAAAATTAAATTTAGAACCAATTTTTGAATTATTTTGTCATCATATCTAATACAACTCACCTTCAAGGAGAAAGTGAGAAATGAGAAAATTAGCTTGCTAAGAATATGCACAGAAGAGCTGGCGTCACCATGAGGATGTTGTTTAAAGTCTGTTTTGTTTACATGAGGAGGTTATTCTGTACTTCAAGGAATCTAAACAGCAACCTTCTAAGAGGACTTATGAAAAGAAGTCAGAAGAATTCTCAGAGCCTCATATAACCCGTGCACTGTTGCAAATATTAAATATTCAACTGTCCTACCTGATTACCACAAAGCAAAATGAGAGAAAGGGACCCCCAACTTCACACTATCTGGATGATCTCCCCAAACAGGCAGAGAAAACATAACAGAGAAAATTATAACATAAAACTTAGTTTTTGCAATAAAATAACAAACTATATTGTAGACCTTTTTAAGTTAATACAAATATGTTTTGGTAAAGGTCTGATACAGAATAATTGTGTCATGACAAGTACTTTGACAAAGCATCTGTCCTCATAATGCATCTTTTTAATGGACCATGATTCTCTGCCAACCATAGATGCAAAAAATATCAGTAGAAAAAGTACATCTCTAATGCTGACGTGAGAATGTAAAAGGGGATGGTCCATTTTGTTATTTTGAAAAAAATCTTTCTGAGCTCAAGAAAATAATTTGGAAATGATGTTAAATGATGAAAAAGGTATTTATTTATGCTACTGAGGTGGGTCACTTAGCCAGATATGTACACATCAACTAGTCTTCAAGACAGAAATCTTACTATCTATTATCAGGCTAAAGAATATTACCCTTCATATAGAAATATAGAATAATTGGGAACCTTGGGAACCAGATGAAAATCCAAGTGTTCATATCCCAATAGTTCTATCTACCCTAGGGATTATTTATTTGGCTGAATCTACAACATAGATTTTACATCATTGGTAAAGAAAGTATTCTTGCTGTCAGATGGGTATTAGAAATTGCACTGATATTGAAACAGACCCAAGTTTTCAGATCATTTTCTATAATACTGAATTAATCCTCTGGAGGGAGTTAAATGCTAGCTTTAATGTTGGATGTAATATACACTAGGAGCCTTCTAATTCCAACATTTCCTCTTCAAACTTATTTTGGGCACAAGCTGTTATACTATTAAAAATTAGTTTTTCTTTCAGAGCATAAAGTACTGGGTCTAGAATGAAGAATTTCATTTCTGTCTTCCTGACAGAATGCTTACTGATGTGGAAACCTGAGACGTCTACACTGCAGCATTCTGGGAGGAAATGTAAGCACTTTTGCAATCAAGGGCATTTTCCTGTCAGTGCCCCATATAGTGTGATGAATGGATTTCTAATCATCAACATTGTTCCAATTGGATACAACTCCACGAGTCTAGAAAACTCTATAAAGAAAAGATGTACTGTGTTCCACCCACTTAGCATCAAACATTCAGTGGTTTAGGAAGATGTTTGGGATATTCTGAAGTCTAATAGGTCTGTTTCTAAATATATGAGTAGACTTTTCTTGTTATTCTTCTATAAAATCTCCCATTTGTGAATGTTTCCAATGACCTCAGCAAATAGAATTCATGCTGGAATTTGTTAACACTTTTATTATTGGTGATTTTTTATGAGGCTTGAGGTGGTATTTATGAGCAATAATGCTACAAGCTTATTTACAGTGATCAAAAATTGGGCAGTTTTGTCAGATGCCTGCCTGCCTTCCTGCCTACCTTCCTGCATCACCTTCACCACTCCCTCCCCTCATCCACCCATCCATTGATCCATCCATCATCCATCCATCCATCATCTATCCATCCATCCATCCATCCATCCATCCATCCATCCATCCGTCCGTCCGTCCATCCATTCATCCATCCTTCCTTTCCTCCCTCCCAGAATTTCATCAACTATTGAGTATCAACAATATAGAAGCATTATACATATTTACATTAATCTTATTTTTGGATAAAGCAGATGGGATTAATACTGCCAAGTCATGGGTGATTCCACGAGACAAAGGACATTCATAAAGTATATACACATTGTTGCACTAGACAAGTGATGTGCATCATTGCACAGGGAAGGTCAGAGCAGGCAATGGATAGGCTGTTATTTTAAGAGTGTATCTGGAGAGAAAGAGAGAAGCTATAATGTTAGCTTTAAACTGAGCACTCTGAGAAGAGACAATAGGAATGTAAATTGTGCTTTGTGTGTTTGACTTTCAAAGTGTAGTTGTGTATAATAGGGATAGAAAGTGAGCTTAGGGAGCCCGTTTAGGGTCATGCAAGCTCTGATTAGCTACAGATTCCCCAACAAATATGGCAAGAAGAGTAAGATATCTGTCACCTTCCTTACGGCAGCCCACTTCACATATTTTCTAAGAAGGTTACTCCAGCAGACCACTGTGGCCAGAAATGGTTGCAGAGCATAGTCAAGTGAAAGATGGAATCACGTAAATGTTAATCCAGCTGGAGAACACAGAATTATACTATTGGGTGTTTTGCAAGAATCACTTACATCTGAGTTGTTAACATAAGAAAGCTAAATTTTTTAGAATATCTACACATGATTCAATTCAAAGTCTCTTTGAGCTACCACAGTTCTTACAAGTGAGTAAAGCCATATTTATTCTATTATCCAGATATTTCTCCTTCACTGCAATTTTGAAAATGATTTATCTGATTGTAGAACCATTTTGTAACTAAATTGCAGCATCATTTTTATTTTGAAACCCTATTTATTGAGTGCCAACTTATACAATTCATTCTTCCCTTTGTTAGTTAAAATACAAAAAATCACAAATTTTTAAACTAACTTTAATCATGTCTATATTTTAAAAATACACCTGTGATTCTTCTTGCACATAAACAGTTACTGTGATTTTGGAAGTGACCTAAATTTATCTATCTACTATAAAGGAAGACAAAATGTTTCACAACTGATGTAGAATGACTTTCCAACTTTATAAGATATTATTTGTATACATTCTTTGATACTTGTTCATATGGTGCTGTGCATATGAGTGCAAGTGTTTATGGAGTCCAGAAGAGAGCACTGGATGCCCAGAACTGGAGTTACAAAATATGTATCAGCTGCCCAGTGTGAACGCTGGAAACCAAACTAGGTTCCTCTGCAGGAGCATCGGAGACATCTTTCTGTTCCTGACTTTACAGTTTGTGTTCATTTGGTTGGTTTTGTTGTTGTTTGGTTTTTATGAGACAAGATTTCTCTGTTTAGCTCTGGCTGTCCTGAAACTCCCTTTGTAGAGAAGACTGGCCTCAAACTAATAGAGATTTGCCTGTCTCTGGCTCCTGAGTACTGGTTATAAAATTGTGAACCACCACCACATGGATTACTTTATAGTTTTAATACCTACTTATCAACAAATAATTTCAACACTAATTGTATTATTTTGCATTATTTTTATTGTATTATTTTCGGAAAGTATCATGTGTACTCATGGGTGGTTATTATGATAGCAAATATGATATTTTGAAACTCTTGTGGCAATTTCATGCTTGATTTTCAACAGGGACATACTGTAGATTTGAAATATTTATAGCATACAGAAAATTTTTAAAGTTATAGGCTGGACTCATACTCACAAGCTGACTTTGAAGGTGAAATTGATTATTTAACATTGCTAAAATGTGAAGCAGAAGAAAAAAATTCCTCTTTCACTTAAAATACCCATGATTGGAAAATGAGTGTAGTTATACTCAAAAAGGAATTTAATAGGAAAATTGTAATATCTATAATTTTGTATACATTAAATAAGAGATGAATTAGATAAACGGGATTCTCACAGTATTTTATGCTCTTTATAAATGAGTTAAAACTGGCATCATCATAATCTATATTTTCAAAGACTCAGAAAACTTGTCAAGATTTTACCATTTCATGGATATGCCTGAGGAGCCATACCTGACTCTTACCTATGTATTTCTTTAGAGTAAAAGGCATTCGTGTGTTCTAGGACAATCATGGATATATGGGATCTAGTTAATAAGGAAGCATAACTTTTTTTTTCTAAGTGAACCATTCCAATCTTCACCAACCAAGAAAGGTCCAGATTGGGTGGTTTCTGAGGTTTCCATAGTGCTCATAAATTAGCAAATGGCCAGTTCTTACTTCCCCGCCTTCCATGACTGTGGCCTGAAATCATTCTATAAAATACATTTCCCCAAACACCTCCTTTTAGCTTTTGTTTTTTTGGTGTCTGAGATACAGTCTCATGTATTTCAGGATGGCCTCAAGTCAGTTTATAGTCGAAGAGGGCCTTGATATTTGGCAATACCCCTGTTTATATCTCTGGAATTTGGGGAATACAGGCACGTGTCACCACAACTAGGTCCCTTTGTGAAGATTTTTCAGAGGAGATATAATGTTAAAATACCTCCAGGAATTATTAAGATTTTTAGAAATCACTTATATTTTAGATTTATTATCATACCTAATAATTTATAAAGCATATAGACTTAATTACAATAAAAGTATCTCATCATGAACGTAAGCAGAAATAATGATCTACCTTTGCTAGGGTTTTATGTCAAACTCAAGATCCTTGAAAGATCAGATTGGTATATTTCAATATATTTACATATCTTTATTCAGTGAAATAACACTTAGCCTAAATATCACAGGAGAAGTGGATAGGGAACAATTTCAAGACTCTTTTTAATAGGAATTGTTAAAAATGTAAGTGCAGGCCAGGTAAATCTAGATGTTGTGTCCTTCACATACAACCCTGATCTACCCAAATAAAGACCAGAGTTGTCATATGAGTTTATACCTATTCATTCCAATTTGTTTATGATTAGCATTTTGAATATGTATGTATACAAAGAGCTACCAAATGAATATCCATTACTTTTCTTTTGTCATGCTTTGAAATTATTATGGTATTTATATAAAATAAAATTATAATAATTTCCTTATGTTGTTATCTGATATTGGGGAGGGAATTGAATAATATGGGCATAGCCACCTTACACAGTTGTTAATAACATGGAAGCTACTGAAAGACAATCTTTTAAAACATTTCATTTGTTCTTTGAGTGTTTCCACAACCAGGCATTGCAAAGTCTTAATTACTTGTCAGCCATTGACTTTGGGAGAATCTGTATTTCAGGAATCTTACAGTCTTTGCCATGAAGGACTGCTTCAAGGAGTCCTTGAGTTCATACAGAGTTAATGCATGTGAATACTAAGATATAAGGCACTTGTCAGTGCTTAGACATAGCTATCAAAAAATTAAGAGTAGATAACTATATAAATAAATCACAGAAACTTCTGTACAGACTTTGTCTGTATCTGATGCCACATGAGAAACTCAGAAAGTTTGCTGAAACATAAGGTCATCACTGCAAATGAGGACTTTCTGTTAGACTGCAATGTCTCCTGTTCACCTTATTCAAAGCTATTACACAATTGGATCCAGAGCTTTTCTTGATTGATTTTCCCTAGACTCAAAAACTTTTGTAAACATTAATGTTTTTCATTACTTTAGTATGAATGTCTCTTATTAAATACCTGGACAATCATTCTGCATAGAAGGCCAGTGTTAGGGCCTTGCAACCATACCCACTTGAAGGAGACACACTGATAACCGTAGTTGACCTGAAGTAGGCTGGGGAAGAACACAGAAAGACCAGTTCAGTGGATTAGGGGACTATCCACTAGTTCAGTTTCCAGATGCAACCTCACCTTGAGGGAGTTTCCGATTGTAGAATGATAGCGTTCAATAGAGCCACCCCAAAATAAGGCACCTTGACATGTAAAAAGATAGCAGAATCAGACATTTCTATTTGACTACCCAACCTCCCACCTTCAAATACTGATTATTAAGGTACCTTTCAGGAGGGGCCTCTGATTCATAGAGGAAAGCTATTTGGGAACACAAAGGGACTGAGCAGAGGGGCTTTGTTCAGTTTACTCCATCTATGACCCTTTATCTTCAGATCACAGTTCTTCAAACTATCCATAGAAACAGTTTCCCTGTGTCTTTGGATGTTCATATATGAAGTTTCCTGCATCATGAGAAATTTATTAGATAAATTTATGTTTCTTTCTCTTATCTTTTGTCATAGGAGCCTTGACTATGAATGTGGTTATGAGTATTATATGAAGAGAATTCTAATAATAATTTGCACTCTAAAAGAGGAATATATCTTCCAAGATATCCCAAGCATTGTTTACATTTTAATATAGCTCTATATAGCTCATAGCTTATCATTTTCCCTTTCATAGTTGTATTTCCAAAAGTTGTATTGTCTTGCTCATTTTCCAAGGTAATTTTGAAATATTTTGTTTTCTCAAAGACATTATTAAGATTTGTTTGGGACTTAATTACATCTGTGATAAACTATACTAACCATATTATATCTAGTGTATTCTCATGTAGACTAGGCCATTCCTCTGTCCTCACATGAGTCCTATTTTAGCTTTTTATAAAAATTACCATGATTTCTTTATATAAATTCTCTCACCTTAGTATTAAGTCTAATACTGGAATATTTGTCTGCATGTTACTTTTGTGGGATTCTGTCTCGTACAGCTTCTTACTGGTTCTATTATATAAGAAACTCATGAGAATGTACGTATACGGATAATCATATCTGACATCTATCCAAAACTTATATATTGTAAAATTTTAATTTAATTTTTCCTATGTTTAGACAACACTGCCTTATACTCAAAGCATCATTTTTAAATCCTTCTTTCTGATTTCTTTCCTTCTTACTTGAGTTATATTGCATTAGATGGAGTGACAGAACAATATTAATTACTTGTGATGATCCTTTTCTTGTATATGATCATCTGTGTAAATCTCTCCGTTATTGAGACAGAAAGTCAGTTTAATTTCATATCCTCATGGCAGTCAGAGAGGAGAGACTGCTATTGGATGCTATATTGAGAAAGCTGGTCTTTAGTACTCACAGCACTTGGATAAATAACATTTTATAGTAGGGTCTTTAAAGTAGACTAGAATTTGGTGTAATGTTAGTTGTTAATTTTATATGTTTTCATCATGGAATCTCCATATTTATAAGAAATTGTTAGCAAAATAAATTCCAGACAATCTTTTAGAAGAAAGCCCATACTTTGTTTCAGGATCATGTTCTCCTCATTTGTTCTTTGCATTATTAGTGTTATATGGTAGGTATGAGACACTCTCAATTTAATCAGAATATGTATATATACACATATTTGTATAAACACGGAGTATATAAGCACATATATGTGTGTATATATCATACGGTCTTTAGAAAGCTAGGATGTGTTGTTACAAGCATATTGGTATCCATAACCTGGTCATATGACTGTCCTTCATATTTTAAATGCCTTTTATTGTCCTTGTTAAATAAATGATACTTTTTATCTATGTCTCAAGTGATAATTACAACAACAGAAATTTATCCCACTGTTGCCTTCTTTCTGAAAAATTGTATAGACTTTCTGACCAGATAAAAACTTTCTGCACAACCTACATCCCAGGAAACCTCCGCTGTCTCAGCAAAAAGGGTAGTTTACTCTCCTTATTTGATTCCACATTTTTCTTCAGGCATCATCTACAGATTGTGCTTGCTTCGAGGTTTACTATTCACAGGCTAATTCTCTACCTCTCAGTGTCTAATGCACATGGGCTTTCATCCCAACACTCTCCCAGGAAAGTTCTTATCAAGGTCACCAGTGAGATCTGTGCACTAGACTCAGTGATCCATTTCCCGTCATCATGTTATTTGATCTGTCAGTTACATTTGATGTAGGTTAATCATTTTCCCATTTGAAACACTCTCTTCTCTTGGCTTCTACACAACTAATTTCTTGTGGTTCTCTGGTCATTTCTTCTCATTTTCCTTTTATGTTTTCCAACTTTTAAAATTGAAGTACCCCAACTCGCAGCTTTCAAGTATCTGTTATTCATAATAAATAAGATAAACATGGACATCTGAAGAAGTAATGACACGTAATAGACTTCAATTAGTGAATTAAGATTTATCATGTCCTATGTTTTCTGATGATTGGGTTTAAATCAAGAGCATTTCCATTTTTTCTGGGTTTCATTCACATTTTTCTTTTCTTCCAACTTTTGCTTGAATATTTTTACAACTCCGTTTTATCTTGTGTATATGGTTATTGATTTCCACACTTTCCACTGGTTACTTACAGGGCTAATCACTCAGTTATTCATTTAGGATTTATAGTGTACATTGTCACCTTATCATAACAGCCCTTCACATAAAATGCAACTTCATATGTAACATAAAATTTTACAATAAGATACCTAAATTTTGCTCTTCATATTTTACTTCTCCAGCTTGTATGGACTACAACGTGCAATACTTCTTACATTAAACTAATGTCATTTTAAAAGATTTTATTAGAAAAATCTACACTTATCCAAATAGGAACTAAAGTTATAGTATTAGTTAGTAAATCAAGATCAATCATAAACACAATATCACTGAATAAATATAACAATTTTTCTGCTTTTATACATTCACTGAATTTTTAGGTCAAAGTATATGTGTCTTTTTCTTGCTCAAGTTAAAAAAAACACAGTACTAAAATCACCTTATGTACTTGATAGATGAAAATTGAATTATTTATACAGAAATAAATAAATAGCCAGGCATACTGTATTTCCATTTTTTAAACTGAAATTGTTCAGAAAATATAATGAGTCACCAATTTTACCCATATAAACTGTAATTAACACAGTTGCTCTAATTCATAACCAAAGAGAAAACCTCAATGAAATGGCTAGTTTAGAATAAGTTTGTATGTCCAGTCTATAAATATGTCTATGTGTGTGATTGTGAGTGAGCTTGTTCAAATGTGTGTGTATGTGTGTCAGAGAAGGAGAGAGAGAGAGAAAGAGAGAGAGGGAGAGGGAGAGAGGGGGGGGAAGGGAGAGGGAGAGGGATCAGGCAAGAGAAGAAGAGAAAAAATGTTACTATACAGGTTAATTTATCTAATGTAAGCAGAAAAACAGTATAATAAAAGAGTCTAAACAAAGAAAAATGAGATAAAATGTCTACAAAAATACCACTGAGTTAATTTTGTACTGGCCATATACTATTTAAGATGGTATATACTCTGATGTTTACAGTGATACTGCATATGAGACAACTGACTTTGCAAGAGGATGTCAACCGCAGAGAGCTTCTTGGTTAGAGTTTGGAGCCTCCATCCCTTTTACCCCTCAGTGTATGAGATTTTTCAAGTGTGATCTTTTTAGAATCATCTTTGCCTACCTTCTCCTCATACTTATTTTGGTACAGTTGAAATTTTCCATCCAAAACATTTGTTGAAATTTTATTACCATTGTTACAAGGTTGAAAGTGAGACCTTCAAGACAATTTTGTTCCCAATAGCACTGCTTCCATGATGGATTAGTGCAACTGTTAATGGAATGTGTTCTCAGTCAAAGAAATGAGCTTGACTTTCTTGTCTTTGCAGTCTGTTGTATTCCCTTCTATCCTGTTGTGGTGCAGCATGTATATTTTACAAGATGTCAGTGCCATGGTCATGAACTTGCCAGTAGAGGAAGAAGTGTCTGGCCCAGTTTAACCCCAAGTCTGGACCTGCCTGCAGCTGCTGAGTTCTGCCTAGACCTGTGATCCCCACCAGCATCTCAAAGTCCCAAATAAACACACAGAAGCTTATGTTAATTACATGCTGGTTGGCTTATGACTCAGACATATCGCTAGCTTGTTCATCTTAATACAACCTATTATTCTTATCTTGTTTAGCCACGTGGGTTGATACTTTTTCTTAGAGAAGCATTCATGTCTTCTTGCCTCTGCTTCTGCTGCTGTCTCTGCTCTGTCTTTCCTCTTTCTAGAGTTTTCTTAGTCTGGTATCCCAGTCCACACTTCCTGTCTACCTTCAGGCCAATCAAAATTTTATTTAACTAGTAGGAGGGACAAATATTTACAATGTACCAGAACATACTCCCACAGTATTTCTCATTTTTTTCTTTTTAAAACAAGAACCAAAAATTTAATTTTCTTTGTTTATTATTTTTACCATTATCTATAATTACTCGTAACCAACAGTGTAAACAAAGACAAATATCAATAATCCATCATTTTGGGAATGTGAACATCATTCTTTAGGCTACTTCCTGCTGATTGGGGGCACTGCTAATCTTATTGGGACCCAAAGAAAAATTTAGGACTATGGATACGTCATTAGTGGAGTAATCTGTAAAGCTGGGTCATCTCAGCCAGCTTCCTTGAAGC
Organism: Phyllotis vaccarum; assembly: GCA_033318265.1. Classification (NCBI taxonomy): domain Eukaryota; kingdom Metazoa; phylum Chordata; class Mammalia; order Rodentia; family Cricetidae; genus Phyllotis; species Phyllotis vaccarum. The sequence goes on from JARWLC010000007.1 coordinate 18,057,718, forward strand.
TGTTTTGGGTGCAGAGGAAAATACAACTGAGGTGTTCTGAAATGCTGGATCATCTGGGCCATCCATATCCATTGAAGACTTTTCAAGGGGTCTTCCCTGATTAAACCTTATTTCTTTAACCAGTAATAAATCCACAGCCTCTCATTTTCTGTGGGAATAAAAAGAAAACCTCTTCTCCAAAGTAGCATCTCTTTTGACTTCAATTTTAAAGTCAACTCATTTACAAATATATAGGTTAGATTAATATAACAGCATTTATAATCAAATGTCTACTAGCACCTCTTACTACCTCCTTAGTAGTCATAAAATGTAATTCAATCCATTATTCTTATCTTGGTTAGCCTTATGACTTAGTACTTTTTCTCAGATCAACGTTCTGGTCTTATTGCCTCTGCATATGCTTTTGACTCTGCTCTGTTCTTCCTCTTCCAAGATTTTTCTTAGTCTGGTAGCCCCACCCATACTTTCTGTCCACCTTCTGGACAATCTACATTTTATTAAACCAGTAGGAGGGACACATATTTACAATGTACCGGAACAGAATCCCACAGAATCCCAACCTTCTAAAAAATACACTTATTATTCTTCCCAAAATACTTATTCTAGAGCACATGTTGTAAGAGTTTGAGATGGTCTCAGACACTTTGTATCATGTTCAATTCACTACTTGCTTCATTTCCTGAATCCCTTTCCCATGGTCCTTTCTGCCTTTTTTCTCTATTTCTGGACTTCACTGAGTCATCAAGACCAGCTGGCTAACAAAATCTCTCAGGTTTCTCCTATTCTTACCTCCCAGAATGAAGCTTAGAGGCATAATCCACGCCTTACTTTATGTAGATGCTGGGGATCCAAACTCAGGTCCTCCTCATGTGCGGCAAGCAGTTTACTGATTGAGCCATCTCCATACATAGGCTTCTTAATATACTCACTGCATAATACATATTAAAAACAGTGAATCAATGAAGTATCTATTTTAAGAATTTACAAATTATGTAATATTTTTACTTATATAGAAACAAAAATGTAAAAAAAAGTGTTTCAGAGTTGTTACAAGAGCTGAACAATGTTCTTATCATAAAATGATATATATCTGAAGCTATGATTACATTGTTTAGTTAGATTTAATGATTTTAATATATGTATTTTGTGTGTGGGTGGAGGAAAGAATGGAGAACAGAAATCTAAGATAAATTGCATACTGCAGATCTATGTTAAATTTGTTAATCATATCTTATTAACAAAACTTAAAAAACCCAATAAAATAAAAATACATAATTGATGCATCCAAATTCATTTGTATTGAAAATACAAATAAAATTTCTAGCGTTGCTGAAGGCAAGGACCCAGCCACTGTTGCAGTCTTGTATGGTGTCTGATATGAGCATCTGAATTTTTGTGAAACTGCTCTTGTTGGTTCCAATTGCCATCTTAGATTGAAAACTGTCCTTTTCTGTACCAGAGGCTTTTGGAATTATCTATCTTCCTCTTGATTATGACAATAAGTAACCAGTGCCACCTCGATACCCTTTTCAATGTTTGGTTCCCACAGTGGAACGAATTTTGCTCCCAGGTTCCCTGTATCAGAATAAAGTTAATGTCTCAAATTTCTACAAAGACCTATGTCTTTTCTTAGTTTTTTTTTTTTTGTATGTCATTTGATTATCATGTCATTTTCTTTTTCCTTCAGTGAAACAGCTTCTTAAGGCCATATTTCAAAAATACTGGACCTACTACAGTTAGTGCTAAATGACTTGGGAATTCATCACTACAACAGGTCTTCCGGAGGTATGTTACTTGTCTGGATCTTCGAAGACTTCCTTCTGTATTACAGTGGAATAAAATATGGGACAGAAAGCTATCACTGTGAAACCACTGGTATTTCTGACCCAGCCGGGGGGGGGGGGATGACTTTTACTAGAGGATTGTAAACAGGTGACTGTTGGGAGTTTGTTGTTGCTGTTGAGGATACCGAGATTATATAGAGAACATTGTCTTAGAGTGCTTTTTTTCTAAGCTGTCCTCAAGAGTATGTGGATCAACAGTAATATTTCCTTTATGTGATTCTTGTAAAGTCTGCATAAAATCCAAGTCTTGACTCTTCTTTTTATTCAAGTACAGACACCAAATGTATATGTATGTGTATGTGTGTGTGTGTGTGTGTGTGTGTATACAACAGAGTACATACATACATATATACACATTATATATATACATATATGTATGTATGTATGTATGTATGTATGTATGTATGTATGTATGTATTCTGTCTTATAATGTGTCTCTTTTCCTCTGTACACATATGTGTCAGTCTATGTGGTGTTCAAGTAGTGTATCTGCATGTGTAGGAACTGTGATGGAGGCCCTAGGGGAACATAGGTATCCTTATCTGTCCCTCTCTACCATATTCCTTTGAGACAAAGTTTCTCATTGAACCTGGAGTCAGGCTGGTGATCAGAAAGTAACCTTCCTAATTTTATGGTTGGGGGAGGTCACCACAACATGAGGATCTGTATGAAAGGGTAACAGCATTAAGTAAGCTGAGAACCACTGTTGTAGATAAATAATATGCTTTGAGTGATTTCCAAGATTATTAAGCAATTCATTCTGTTTCTGCTAAATATAAACCTTGTATTGGTAAGAATAACAATCAAAGCTACCTTTTTTTCTTATCTTTTACTTGTAACAAGAGAAAGGCCAATGTTCAAAATTTAATAACAACTAATACATGAATACCCAGGCTTGAAAATGGGAGCTAGATAAAACAAAATTCAGGGGATTTTCCTGATTTCTGCTTCCTTCCCTGTGTTGTAATAACAATTTTAATTATACACCTTGGTGCATAGATGGAAAAATATTCTAACAATATGACAAAGCACGATAATCACAATGATAAAGGTCTAACAGTGTGACCGCTCAAAGATAACACCAACAAGCCCCATGTCACCTCTTCACAGCATTCTTGACAATAACATTTTTTAAAGTGCTACTGCTTCAAGGTACTCAAAAGATTTCACATCTAGGATAAAAAGTGTGTTTCAGTTGTCTTTTCCTTGAGAAAACAAAAACTTAAATAGAGCTCCATTTTACTACAGCTCCAGGGCCCATTTCACATGAACACAAAGTGACTATGGTATATGGCCACGGCATGAATTCTTTAGGCTTAGAATGTGTTCATGGAATTCCCACATAGTTCACTGAAAACATATACTGGAAGTAACTACATTGTAATTCAAGAGGAAGATACAAAGGAAGATAGGGCAGAAGTCTTCATTCAGACATTCAATGTTTTCATCCTGTGACGAGCTCTGAAACACAGCAAGAGCATTGAGGGGAAACATTGATGGGTGTTGCACAATGGGGACAATTATCAGTGATGGTAATCACAAAAATAAGAGATTTTGTCTCATATCATAAAAGTTACCTGGTGTGAGACAGAAGAAACCCAGTATCTAGGGACCATTGCCATAATTCTATTTCTTTTCACACTTACTTTTGAACTTTTAAAAGCTTTTTTTGAATTCAACCTCTTCCAAAAATATGTTTTCCATGTTGATACTAATATTGTTTAAGTTTTTCACAGTACATGACAAATTTGCCTAAACAACAATCTGAAGTGTTCAGAAAGGAAATGGGCCACATTACAACTCTACCTGGTTCATTATGATGCTTTTGAGTTTATGTATACCATTCAGTGATTGGTTTTTGGACAACAAACTGTTCAGGGCAGTTTCAAGATGGCTAATATAACATGTCTAACCAGAACTTCAGATAGCCAGCATTCTGAGACTGGTTGCAAGGTCTATGAGACAACTTAACCACAGTTTTCATTTTTCACAGGCCCCCACAGAGATACCATTGCTCCCAGATAGTAGAAAGCAATCCTAAGAAAAACTATGCCCCTTCTCCCAACAGGTTTTATTTTCTCAGGGTTATGGATAATTGTCATTCTGTTAGGGTAGTCATAAATTATATTAATTTGGCGCTAGAAAAATGAAGTTAGACTGAAGAATCCTTATTGGAAATGAGAAGGGGGAATAGATATGACAGATAAAGGTAGATTATTGTATCTACCTATAAGCAAACTTATTCAACTATTAGATATAAATAATTTGCACTGTATGGATTATTATATTGATACACATGTGAAATTATCTATATCTGTTTAAGATAATTTGTATATTGATACAAATTCAAATCTATTTTTGTCATATTGTGCAATGCTCCTACTTCTGTTAAAAATATTTTGTAGATTGATACATGTCATTTTGCACTACACATTTCTACTTATTCTTATATTTGTCATACTATATATAGTGCAGTATGTATAGTATATATATGTGTGTATATATATATTCTGTCTCTAAGGTATTTTGTATATTGATACATACTAAGAATATTGTTGTCATTTCGCATTTTACATTTCTAACTCTGCTTAAGATATTTTGTATGTTGTCAAGCTTGAGGTCATTGTCCCTATACTATATGTGTTTACAAATTGTCTATTTTTATAATATAAGCCTTAGTCTTTAACTCATCTAGGTTGATAAGAGTTACAGGTTATAGTCACCCATGTTTGTCATATTATAATTATGTTAATTGGGTTTTCTAGATATACAGTAACATATGTCAGATGATAGGTAATCTTCAGACACTTCATAGACATAGAGATGTTTAAATGTTTTATTATTCAAAATTTGGCTAAAGTGAGACACAATTGCTCCTTTCCCAAGATGGTGTTGGACATCAAAGTTACTCCACATCGAGTTTGTCTTCCTTGGCAGATAATGGTATGTTGGGCAAAGAACTGTCCTTGCCTCAACTGTTGACACTAAGTGCACTGTCCAATCCAGATAAGCAGGACAGGATGAAGGATAAGAGACTGCTGAACCCTGCCAGCAGGATAATATGGTCTCTCAAAATACTATGCTTCTGAAAGTGTCGGTCAGATATTCTAGGCCTATGATAAAAAAAAAAAATGGATACCACAACCTTGCAAAAAAATCTTTGGGTGGCTGTCCAGGCAGCCAGCTGTGCTGTCTTCTGCTAAATTTTGGACATTGTTTGCTTGCACTTCCTGCTTACTCAGATAATATATTTTCCTTCTCGGGACTTTTATGGGGTTGAAAACTAGATAGTTACAATTACTGCCATCTCATATTTTAGTTAAGAGCATTTAGGTAATAGATTCGAATTATTAAATATAAGATAGCTTTAGAATAATCTCTGTATTTTTGCCACTTACCAATATTCTTACTAATATGTTTCATCTTTGATGCTTTTCTTCTTAGTTATAGTTTTACTTTGTTTATTTCATTTGCTCATTCCTTCTCCTGGACATTACCTGATAATTTTTCCTTTTGTATATAGTTTTTTATATTTAGGTTTATAACTTCCTTATTTAGGCAAAAGAGGAAGATATAATAGAGAGAAGATACTATTACCTTGACCTAGAGGCATGGATTCTTGTTCAGTGTACATCCAGGAATTACCCATGACCTTGGAACACCAGTATTAGGAACATGGCCAGAGGGCCAATTTAAGATTGGGGTGCACATATACAGGGGCCCCTTCTCTCTTTCATGCTCTTGGATGGAAGACCTGACCACTAAGTGAAGCCTCACTGAACCAGTACAGCCTTTCTAGGAAGTGTATGGCTGCTTAATCCCTCTTGTATCAATGAGTGCTTCCCGCTGCACCATTTGATAAATAAATAATAATCTTTATCAGTTGTCCATAATCATTATCATTATAGTAATAGATATGAACATGGAAAGGGAACTTATAGGCTTATGAAGTGGGAGATTGATGGGGGTGAGAGAAAGATAAGCGAGAGTGGGGGATAAGAATAATCAAATTTCATCATTTACATACATGAAATTGTTGAAAAACCAATCTAATAAGAACTCAGTTGGATATTGTGAATTGTGACTGTAAATGGTAATTCATCACTGGTGATCTTTGTAAGATGTTTTAGACCAGATCTTTATTGCCATTTGTATAATTCTAAACCACACAAAAAACAGCTTTACTGTATCATCAAGGAAATTATGGCTCAAAAGTGAACTCACTGATTAAAGTCCTTCACCTTGAGAACAATTGTAAATCTGCAAGCTCTACATGCTTTCTGAGGTTCCTGCCACCAACAGTTCCACAAAGCAGTCACTGAAATGCCAGCTTAGATGTGCTGCTCACATAACAGGTGCTGTGGTTACATTTATTTTCTAGTTACATGAGAGTAAATAAAAACCCTCTTTTTAATTCTCTTTCCTATTGTTGGGAACCTCAGGAAATAGATACATCTACTTTCTTATCTCAGTGAATAGAGTAGAAAGAACATGATTTTTTTCATTATGATATGACAGGGTACACATGTGAGGTGGGGATTGAATGGGATATGAATTAAACCTAGATTGCAATTCAGAGTGAATAGATACATTACTCTTGGGTTTTGAGACTCTTCTAGGAAAATAGTTGAGTCAGTTTTTCAAAATATAGATGTCCTTAAGTAGCTTCATGGCTATTAGTTGTAATTATGAACATACACAAGATAGTTTGCCTTTAAAGCCATGGAACATATAGAAAAAGAGTTCTTAATGTGTACAACACAATGTAATATAACCTTGCAAAGGATATAAGAATAGCAAAAAATTCACAATATTTATAAGTGATGCCAATGTCTTAAGAGTAGCAACATATCTTCCTTCTAATATTTTTTTCTGTTTTCTTTTTTATGTAGCGCATTGCTCTTTATACACTAGCTTTACATTAAATGTCCAACAATTTGGATCAGATTTATCTAAAAAAAAGACCTATGTATTAAAGGTGTATGGTCACTGCTACTGTGTGTGATGGGGCCTTTGAGGGGTCAGGCCTGATTTGAATCCTTAGGACACTGAGACATAGTCTTGAAGCTGACAGTATCATGTTAGGGTGAGGTTAACAGCCTTCATATCCTGCCACCAACCTGTTACACACAGGCCTAAGAGCAATGGAACCAGGGAGACCTCGAAAAACTATGATTAAAAAGCTGATTCTTTACTTTTTAATCTGACCTTCATTATTTTTGATGTAGTCACAGGATGTTGACTAATAATTTGGAACCAAAATTCTATGTTTATACTATTTTGAAACAAGTTAGCCAAGGTCAGCTTGAGGCTAGATCAAGCACTATATAACAGGTCCTGAAGCAGCTTTGAAGAAGTGATTATTTTTGTTCTTCATCTAAATACTGTGATAATCCATTGTATGATTACTTCCAATTGATCTGAGTCATATTTATCCCCCACCCCTTGATTCTGTATAATCATGTCTGGGCAATGATCACATACTCAAATACAAAAACAAATTACATCAATGTCTAAAATATTTAAGAAACAGTAAATGCAGTCTTGAAGAAAAGGGAGTCATTACATGTTGAGAAAAGTTTGAATACTGCGTATTCATGTTTTAAACACACTGAAAACTAATGGAATAGGTACTATTTCTGCACGTGGCACGGTTCTCATTGCTGTCTGGGTCTAAGACCCTACTAAAATCTCATGCAGTTTAATGAGCGTGTCTTCCTACATTCCGTGGGGGAAGGAAAGAAATAAATACCAAGTCTATTGATGCTGGGAGAGTGTAGTGGGAGCTGACCTGTGCTCCTCTGTAAAATCAATTTGGCGTTCACCCTCTGCTCTCCTGCACTGGGCCTGCCTCACAGCGTTGCATTCTATTTCTTCCCACCTCCAACATTTCCCTACTGCTCTCTAAACTGCATTTGCCAACTACATGTGACCTTGCTGTTTTCACTCAGAATTCTTGCAGCCCTTTAACCTTTCAAAACTTCAACAATGCCCACACTGAATAGCATCAGAAATGCAATTTGAAATAATATACCAGATAGATATAACTCTTGAATAAGGGACATTCCACTAAGCAGTGATAAGTATTGCATGTTAATATTGGCAAGATTCACACCATACATTTGCATTAGTATTGAAAATGATATGTGTCCTATCATTATAATTTTGCCTAAAGATTATCTTTTTTAAAAAAAAAATTGTCTTCAGAGCACATTGACTACTGTCTTATAAAAATGAAATTTAGTTTATCATCTCTGATTTTTACTAAGTGTTCTGAATTACTTCTATAGCACAGTTATCAATGATCCTTTGATAAACATAGCTAATTGTGCAGTTTTTATAGTGTGTACCAGGTCTTTTTAACCACTAGTGTTAATTTGTAAGGGGGAATAAACTGAGGTCTTCAGACTGCCTTATGCAGTCTGGAGTTTGTCCAGTACATATCTGTAGTGGATTTGTGATGTTACATTATAAATAACTGTCCCACCTATGAGTTTAATAAAAAGTACTCATTGGCCAAAGGCAGACAGGAAGTGTGGGCAGGGCTACCAGACTAAGACAATTCTGGGAACAGGAAGAACAGAGCAGAAATGCCACAGAGAAGCCAGAAGATGCAGAGGACAACTATGCCGCTCTGAGAAAAGGTACTGAGCCCCATGGCTGAACACGATAAGAATCATGGGTTAGATTAAGGATAAAGCAAGTTATCTGCCTGGGCCCCAAGTCAATCAGTGTACAATTAATGTAAGCATCTGTGTGTCTCTGTAGGACTACAGTAAAGTGGGTCTGACAATCCAAACCTTGGGGCAAGGCCCGAAATTCCAGGCCCGAAACCTCATACAACACATATCCATGGAAATTAGTGAAATTTCCTGGCACAGGCTAAACTCCTGTGATAAGACCTGCCATTTCAGTATATTCTAGCAAATAGTTACTGTCCAATTAAGATGATAGTGTTTCTCTTATATTACTACCATTCTTCAGACAAAGAAACCAGTATTGATAAAGATGCTAGCAGTTTATTAAAGTAAGCAAGTCGATTTTACTCATTTCGTCTTGTTAGAGAGGATTGTAGGGATTTTGAAGGGAAAACCGGGACGATTTAAATTAATGAGGGATTTAAAACATGGTATTTACAGAGCATTTCCATACTGTTTCCATTTAGATTCTTGTTATAGGCAGAATGCTTGTGTCTTCTACTTACAGAGTTGTATGTTGGAGTCTAGTTCCTAATGTAAGAGGATATAGAAGTCAGAATGTAGGTGAGTAGACCATGAGAGTGAAGCCCTTGGAAATGGAACTGTTGCCCCTATAAAATAGAACTCCTAGAGAACATATCTGGACTTAGGATTTTTGAGCCTCCCTAACAGTGAGAAATACATTTTGATTACTTATGAGGCACATAATTTTTGATATTTTATAAAAGCAGCTGGAATTAAGAAAGTTAATTTGATCAAAGGCAAAAGAAATTAAGAGTAGATTATCAGAAAACAAAAGAAACCTTTTTATTTGTCGGCTTTCCATGGGGACCCTCCACTGCCCTTCCTCATGGAAGTTTCTGAAACGGTTCTCTAGGTTTTACTATCACAAGTTAATAACCTTTATCTCCACAGTTCCTGACACTTCTAAACCTTCCTCTCACTCTAAACACAGTTCTGACAACTTTGGCCTGTTCAAAGTCTTCTTCAAAGGTGTTTCTTTTCTAGAGGAAACAGCACACATTACTCCTTTCCAGTACTCAGGATCTCTATATATCTTTGTCTAACTTACCTTTCCAAATTTACTATTGGGTATATCAAATATACTTTTTAAACAAGATTATTTCACCCCTAATATGTTTAAAATCTTTTAAACCTGTGTGATATCTAAGCATCTATCAATATATCACCTTTCTCTCTTCCTCTCTCTTCCCCCCTCTATATATAATCTATCAATCTAGTATATGTGTTCATTTTTGTTTTTTTACTTTCCACTTGATTCATTGGAAATAGTTTTCTCCAAAGCCTCATATTTGTAATGACTTGCTTTTATTCTAATCTGTCAAAATATCTCTTTCTTATCTCTCAGGAATTTAGTAACACTTGAAACAAAATATTCATGCAGCTATTTTGTTCTCTATTATATTGGAAATTGTTTGTAGCATTCTTACAAGCAGCTGTAGCCATCATAAAGCTGCATTCACTAATGACCAGTTTAATTCATTTACACTACCATTCAGGGGTCTGCTGTTGACATTGAGCTTTGGAATATGTACAGTTTGGATTAACAAGAGTAGACTTTTCTTACTGCAAAGGCTGAATTGTTCTTTAGCAGTGTTGGATCCATAGTAAAATTGAAAACAAGGTGTGGGGGTAGCTTTATACTCCTTCCCTTAACACTTTCCATCACAGATGGATATATCACAAACTCCAATGTCAAGAGGATACATTATAATTTATTCCAGATCCTTTTTCATTTTTATGGAATTGGATAACTGCATACTGGCATACTATCTTATATAAAAATATTTTCACCATTCTAACAGTTCTTTGTGCTTTTCATGACCTGCTCTCTCTCTCTCTGAACCTAACCCTTCCAGCCAATGGCCTTTCACTGTCTCAATCATTTCTTCTTTTCAGTAGTGCAGTATGTATGTATGGCCTTCAAACTCAAGTTCTTTCACTTAGAAGTATTCATTCATGATTCCTAAATTATTCTCATAGTCTGAAATCTTATTCTTTTTTAACATTGCATAATATTTCAGTGTTTACATGGACCATAGTTCATTTAGCTGCTAAAGAATAGCATGATCGATTTCAGGGTTGGTAATCATAAATAAAGCTGCTGCCCATGACAATGTGCAGGCAATTGCATCAAAATAAAAATTTTCAGACATCCCTTAAGTAATTAAAAACCAGAACCATTATTCTGCAAGTTATCAGGCTAAATTTGTGTTGCTAAGATTTTTGTTTAAAAAAATGTGAAAAGGAATCTTGAGAAAATCTGATAGTAGTTACTTTGATAATACAAGCAGAGTCATCATCAGTATTGATATTTTTATACTTTTTTAATTAATAAAGTTTTTTTTCACATACCAACCATAGTTCCCCTTTCTTCCCCTCCTCCAATTCACCAGCTTCTTCCCACTCCACCTAACCATCCATTCCTCAAAGAAGATGAGGACTTCCATGAAAGTCACCAAAGTCTGCGTTATCAGGTTGAGGTAGGACCAAGTCCCTCTTTCCTGTATCAAGGCTGATCAAGGTATCCCTCTATAAGGATTGGGCTCCAAACACTAGTTCATGCACTAGGCATAAATTGGTCCCACTGCCAGAGGCCCCACAAACTTCTCAAGCCACATAACTGTATCTGCATTCAGAGGGCCTAATTCAGTCCCATGTAGCTTCCCCAGCTGACAGTTCAGAGTCCCTGAGCTCCCAATAGCTCAGTCCAGCTGTCTCTGTGGGTTTCCCCATCATGATCTTGACTCCTTTGCTCATATAATCCCTCTCCCTCTCTTCAACTGGACTCCAGGACCTTGGCCAAGAGCTTAGCTGTGGATCTCTGCATCTGCTTCCATCAGTTGCTGGAGGAATGTTCTATGATAACGATTCCTCTGGTGGTCAGAAGTTTTAAAGTAAGTGCCTCGATGTAACGAGCTACAGAAGTCATAGTATCACTTCTAAGGTATGCTGTCCAATCTCTAGAGTCCTGTGCTATTTTCCTCACTGTGATCTAAATCAAGTCCAGAAGCTGGATAAATGGTTCAGCAGTTAAGAGAGTTGCTACTTTAGTAGAAGACAGGATTTCATTCACTACTACCTTTAATTCCAGCTCCATGGAATCTAATATCCACTCTGGCCTTCATTAAAAACTGCACATACATATGTGAACAAACACACACACACACACACACACACAAATATACACACTGACCTACACCCATACATATTAATACAAGTAAAATAAATGTTTAAAAATATATTAAGGTCAATCATCCTTTTCCAAAATGCTCTATATTAAATAAAGTACAGAAATATGATAGGTTAATTAAACTCAAGAATTGTAATTCAATAGCTGATTAAGAAAATTAGAAGCCTAGAGCATCACTGAAATAGTTAGAAATTTAATGTGAGGAGAATCTCAGATAATGTTATTTTACTCATCTTCAGCCTGTGTTTAATCATTCTACTTTGGTTAGATAACAAAATACCTATTTTTGAGAAATGCATACTGAAGAACCTAGGAATTCATATAAAACAGACTCTCACATTTCTAAATGAACTATAATAAGGAAATATAAATATCTATGTTGAATAAAACTGAGTATACATGAAAGAAAATATGATTGCAAAAGATAAAGGTGAAGACTGGTTGTAAAATCTCAGAAACTCTGAGACTTGAGATTTATGTTAATTTATGGAATAGGTTATGTAGAAGAATTAAAGTACCCAAAAGTAAAGAAAGCTGAAGGTTCTCTGGGAGACTACTGTAATGACAAGGTCTCAGTCATGCCTTTGGGTAGAAATCTACCTGGCAGAATATTTTTCTTTTCAGTTTTAAAATGTACAAATTTTATATATCAGTTATTTGTGTGTATATCTTAATGTCCTTGAAAGCATCCCTTAAATTTTATAATGCATGCAATTTTTAAAACTTATCTAATACACATTATTATGAGATGATGGCCCCATAGCCAAAACTGCTATGACTCTTGGAGATGTTCTGTTTGTCAGGTAAGAATTTTCAATAGTAAAACGGCATTGCTCACTAAAGGATTTCACTTCCATGGCAGTTCAGGAAAGATGGGCCATGGGAGTATGGAGTTTGTTATCACCTCCATTACATCATGGAGACACCTTTTCTCTTCTCTGTATCTATAGCACCAACAGTCAACATCTACTCTTCTCAAGCCACTGAGAACGTTGCCATCATTCATTCCCTCTTGACCTATTGACCACTGATCCCTACCCACCGCTTACCACACATTCTCTACAAAGTTCTCAATATAAAGCCTCGCTTCCCCTTTCCCACTGTTAGGATTACTGAAATAAACCATCATACCTGCTTTTCTGCATATCTTGAAGCTTTTTCCCTTTTCTCTTTTTTTCTATTGTCTCTCTTGTGGCATAATCATATGTCAACGACATTATAAAAGTAACCCCTACTACATCGTCCTGCTTAGCTCCCCATTGAATTCATTCTTTGGGGTAGTGTGGAATGAACATCCATCTCATCAAACTACAATCTGAACTTAATGTCCAATTTTTAAGTTGCTTTATCTGATTCCACAGTATGCTGAAAGTGAAACTGAGACACACGAATTACCTAGATCCAGTTTCTCTGATAGTTCTGTTAGAGGACAGTGATATGTGCCCAATATTTATATTTTTCTTCTTCTCCTCCTCTTCCTCCTCTTCCTCCTCTTCCTCCTCATCCTTGTCTCCTCTTTCTTCTTCTCCTCTGTTTTCCCTCTCTTCCTTCTTCCTCCCTTCCCTCCTCTTTATCCATCTCTTTTCTTGCCTCTTTCTTTCTCTCTCAAGCCAATCTTAAGTCACTGGAATATTATTGAAGCTCTTGACAATGAGGAAGTTGAGTTTTCCTTAACTAGGCAGTAGGCATAGCTCCCAAGATAGAACAAGTTCCTCCTAAAAAGAAAAGAAAACTTGAATTTTTGATGGCTGTGTCAAACTGTCAGACTTTCCTTTCACTCATCATGCCTCTTTGTATTTAAACTTCCTTTGTTTCCACCTTTAATGGACTGATCTTTGAATGCTGCTTTTGAGTTCAAATGCTCCTCTTTCATACCCTACCACCTTGATGTAGAGACACTCTATTTGTACCATCACTGTGTTTAGGTCTCTGTGTTTCACTAATGTTTACATGCTTTTCTGGAACATTAACCGTTTGAGTTAGGAACGAAAGTGCAAAGGTATAGAGTAAATTGCAAACTCATTTCAGTAGCACACTACATAATCAGAAGAGGGAACATATGATAGAATACAGTACACCATGCTCACAAAACGCAGCAATCCATATAAATTCTCTAGAGGAGAGTGTTGGGAAGAAGTAGATGTGGTAGTTATTACTACTGTTAACTAAATATATCTAAGTTGTTCTTTCTCATTCATGTGGAAGGCATGTACTTCCTAGGATCTTGTGGGTCAAACCAATAATTTGTAAGCAGAATTGCCGAGGGCACTTCTCTATCTGGGTATTTCGCTTGAGGATTGGCAGCCTCCAGAGCCCTCACACATTCTAGCACTGATAATTTAAAAAGGGCTTTTCTAAGCTGAGTGACTGTAGTTAGCAGACACACATGTACACAAGCAACAACGGGCGACAAGTGGTAGCTCTTTGGAATTGTTTGTTGTAAAGTTAGCCTTAAATATGGTTTCTTCTGATGGAAACAAAATGAATAAAAACTATACATAATGGCTATTTAAAACAACAGAGAGGAAGAAATGAACTAAATCACAGACTTATTTAAGCAGCAAACTTTATCATTAGTAAAAATTAGCCAATTGCATTATAATTACATGCATATTAGAAATATTGCAAGCGTCATTAGCTCTTCCTGGCACCATTAAAGAGTGCTTCTTTATCCCTTGAAGCAGGAAAGGCCACAAGCAGCTGTATTCACAGGCCTTAGAGTGCCCTGTTTATTTGAGAGAAAAGTTGCTTCATACATGGTGAATACAAATCGAAACCTACTTGTTTAAGAGGACATGGGAGGTTGAGAGAACAAGAGAAAACAAAAGAGGTTGTGTGTTCCCTCAACTTCTTTCCAGGTGTTCCTAGAAAATATGAACTAAAATGATACCGGGATATTAGAGAAATTAATAAACTAAATAACGTGGTATTTTAACAAACATCTAGGAAAAGATGTTTTATGACAGCAGATTGCAAAATACTGCCATCATTGGTCTCATATTCATATCACATAAGCAGCTTCATAAGGCTTTAATATCAGGCCTTTCTTACAAAAGGATGACAAAGTGCTGCTAATGGCCTGTGTTGTATACAAAGAAATGCAGACATTCAATTAATGCTTGAATAAATGCAGCATCTGAAGAGTAAATCAATGCTTCAAAGCAGAATTGTCCAGCATTAAGTAGTCCCAAATACAACAGATAAATGTAGATAAATGCAGCAATTATGCAATGCACTGATTTCCCCAAATTCTTTGTATTTCTAAATAAGCAGAACAAAGCCACCTGATTACAGTGAACAGAATATGAAAAAGTGGTAAAGTGCCTCTGCATCTGGGGGCTGTATTTAGATCCCCTGGTTTATTTCCAATCAGGCACTTTTATGTTAGTAATTTGAATAATACAATTGTAAAATTAAAAATCAGTATACTTAAAATATATTAAAATACCACTGTAAGAAAACCAAAGTAGTATTTTCATACAAATATTCATCATAGTAGACGAAATGTGAGAATTATTTTAACTGATCAATATTTTGCTGATTGATTCAGAACTTAATCTCATATTTGACAGTTGGCAATACCCACCACAAGGGGGCAGAGAGTGGATGCTGATGATGTAATATTTGTTATCTTGTCGAGTATAATCATATTCTGATGGCATTCTCAGAGTAATATTGTTAAAAGGGCTTTCTTATTGCAAACACAGCCACCCCAATTTTATTTATGAATTATTCTGTTCAGTTGTTCTAATTTTCTACTCATGACCATTGAAAATGTGAGACTGGCGGGGGTGGGGAGAGTTGGAGAGAAAGAGATTGGTGTTAATTATGTTGATCCATATCCTTGGCACTTTGCAAATAGATTAAAATTTTTATTGATCCAAAATATATGAAACAGAATAGCACGTATTGCTTACTGATTATAAAGGATGAATTTAAATAGAAATATTCCCATAATTTTAGCAAACTACTGGATTTGGAGTATTAACAGATTTTCATTAAACTTGTTGTTATAGCCAGAGAATACATCCTACTCGAGGAAAAACAAAAGTAATTAAACCCAAACTAATCTTTCAGTCTAGATTCCTGTCAACTATAACCATATTTGAGTGGAAGGAATAGATTCTATTCATCATATGAAAAACAAAAATATGTATATTCATCATATAAATTAGTAGCATAAATAAAAGCTGCCAGTGCTGCCAGTGACCCCTTTTGTTTAAAAACTACAGTGATAAGATGGATTAGTTTCTCAAACTATCATTTCTGTTGTTGACTATTATCATGTAGAAAACCACAATAAAAATGGATACTTTACAAAAACTAATTTTCAAGAAGTGTTTTGCTAGGGCCTCAAGTGTTCTTTTCTCAAGTTCTTTCTATTGTTGTCTGGACAATTGTTCTTTTCAAGTGCAGAGTTGATTGAGAACACAGATTCATTCAGTCCAGACCCTGAATGTGTCTCGCTTGTATCTCCTTTTCTCCCATGTTTTGTTACATAAAGAGTAGATATTGATGCTTTATAAGAGATGTTGGATGTGTGAGATTGTTCTCTGAGCTTTCTTCCAGGTCTTACTTAAGATACCTTAAACAGTGGGTTTGTGTGTCAATCAGTTGGAGTCCTTATTTTTTGCCAGTTATTCAGTGCTGGCATTCAATGAAAAAAATGCCACTAGTATTAAACTAAAAAGCAAATGTTATTTCAAGATAATTTTTTTTAATACATGCTTCCATGCACAAGGCTGGAATACACTAAGTCCTGGGAAAATAAACAATATGTTCTATGCTACTGTTTAAAATTTAATAGACAGTCCAGCTAATATTCCTCTGGTCAATAATATGTACAAAGTCTAGTGCACTGTTAACCATTAGATGTTTAACTTTTTTTTCACCAAGAGTCTACTGCTTTTCCAGTCTTTGTCTGAATGTACTGCCTGCATTCCCCTGTGTTCTAACAGCCCCACTATAGGTGTATCTTTGCAATACAACTAACAAAGATTTTACAAGTTTATTAAGCACCTACAGTATTCTGAAAGTGGTATTAATTTTTAATATTATAATTTATTCTTTTCCCTGTGTCTCAGACTGGGAAATAGAAAATTAAATAAAGTCTGTGTGATTTCTGCCAAAATTTTGTTTGCAAGATCTAAGCACCAATGCCAGTCAGCTCTGGTTAGATTAAGCAGATGCTGTGCCTCACAACCTGTTATCATTGAAACCAGAGATGACCCATACGCAACCTCAGTAGTAGGCAGGACATTTCTGATATGAATTCACCAGAGGAGGCATATGATTAATGCACTTAAAGGCATACTCAACTGTCTGTTCGAGGCTGCAAGGTTTTCATGGAGAAAGCCAAGTTCATAAAAATAAAAGTCTTTTAGGAATTGAGAACAACAGGTATAGACAGTGACGTCAGCTGTGTCTGGGGACAAAAGGACAAATCAGTTTGATTAGAACACAAAGTTAAGGTTAAGAGACAAGACTGAAAATGCTTTTACTGCTATGGCTAAGATGTTTTTATTCTATGATATTCTCTCTCTCTCTCTCTCTCTCTCGTGTTTGTGTGTGTGTTAAGGGAGAAAGAGTATTTGTGTGTAAGAGAGTGTGTATTCATGTGTGTATTTGTGTAAAAGAGACACACAAAGATTCCGATTGCATATGTTTGTGTTATAGGGATCAGGGGATTGTAAGCTATAATCCAATGAGGTTTGAACTGGGCTTTTGAAAGATGATCCGGAAGCATCAAACCAGGACTTAGAACTAGTGGTGTCAGAGTAGGTGAAAGGTGAAGAAAATGGAATATTTAAGGCAAAGGTTAACTTGCTGCTGATTGCACAGCCTCAGCACATATTGCAAACCTAAAATAAAGAGCAAGCATAGAGAGAAGAACATTGAAAGGCGTGTAAGGACCAAATAAGATGTTCATGATGTAATTCTCCTTCCACATAGAAATACGCTAACTATAAATTGAAATCTTGCAAAGCAAAATGACATTTGTTGCACAGTCTGCTCATGGAAAGTGAGAAACTTGGTATGGTATCCACAGGATGTTCGGTGTTTTTCTTCTGACATGAATTACAAAAGGGACTTACACAGGTCGATTTTATAGGCAAAAGCCGGACAATGAAATATTGACTTTGCTTGTATAAGTAGTTTGAACTGAACTTCACCTTATTTTAAGAACAGAGACAAAAATTACAGGTGATTATTATTTTGTAAGTGGTTAAAATGAGAGGATTTTTGAAGGCTTTTTATTCAGCTAAGAAAATTGTACAATGTGAAATAAGCAAGAGAAACAAAATCCCATTTCCTCAGGAATACACTGATTATTTATATTATGCTGGAGCTAAAAGAAAAAAATACAAGCTTTGAAGCTTCCTCTCAAGGTTGTTTTATTTGTGGCTATGTTTTTCTTTTCTTCAAGACTGAAAACCTAATGGTTAGCACCACCATGTACAGAGAAACATCCTCTTCCACTATTACACACAGAAAATGTGTTTTAACTTTTCTGTTTGTCTCTTTTTAATAAATACAGGGAGACTCCATCTGGAATTTGAGTTGGTCTCTGTGAGACCACATAGAGGTGCATTAGCTGCTTGGTGGTTTCTAGTGGAATTATGATGATTGTCATAACACATACACATACCTGGCTATATAAGTTCCTATATTTCTCTTTCTAAATATTTAGAGGGAACTTTATGTGTATAAAAATAAATATCCTAATTTCTTTTTTGAATGTCAATGGTTCAATTGCCTCTAACTTTTTCCCTGTACTTTTTTTTATTATAACTCAGATTTTCAGTTTAGAATCTTATGCTATCTCAACTATAACTTGAGTCTCTAAGAAAATCTACACTATGCTATCAACATAAAAATACACATTTTTCTCTAAAATATTTAACATGTAATACTTGTAGTATAAGTGGGTGAATTTTATTCAATGTGAACAGTTATTAAATGTGACATGTTTAAATCCAGCAAGATGGCTCAGCAGGAAAGGCTTTGTTGGCAGGTCTGACAATCTGAGTTCCTTCACAGTATATAAATGTCAGAAGAATAGAAGAAACTCTTCCAAGTTGTACTTGAGATTTGTACCAGCATTCTATGGCCAAAGTTATGATAGGAAAAATAAAGCCATTGACATCTAAGTCAGTATGTCCTTTACGTAGAGCCAGAGCCTGTTAGCTAGCTGAGGCACTATTGTGGGCCTGCATGCTTTTCATTCTAGTTAATACACCCTGCAGCCTGACAATGCAGACGTTAGCATTCTTGTTGTATTGATGTTCAAGATTAAATTAAGTTTGTTTCAAGGAGAAGATGGTGGAATTAGAAATGAATCCCAGATATAACTCCAATATAGTATGAAATATGACCTGCTCTGTTATTGAGTGACCTGGAGCTTTAGTGGGTCCAGCTGATACACACCCTGCCCATATGGATTACCCAAGGAAAGGAGTGATTTTTCTCAGAGAAATTACCTATAAGTAAGCGTGATAGAGCTGGACGCTGAGCAAAAGGGCATAGCTCTACCAAATCTCTCCAGTGTTTCTTTATTAGACTTTTGCTCTTGGTAGGCCTTCTGTGGTCAGACCAAGAGGTGAACTGAAAAGTCATCTCAACAATGAGTTTAGTATATCCAGACAATGTACCTAGGCATCAATATGAGAACCTACACACCCAGCAATTTAAAACACAGAAGTTAGCCATAGATTCTAGATATGCTGTGGACTGGGTGCTTTTCAGAAATGGTATCTGCTGTCTGACCCACAGATGTTTTCCACTTTTATTATTAGAACCATTAACATTCCCCAGTCATTGCAGAAACATGTGCTTCATTTGTAATGCTATAGTTCAAAAAGCTAATAAATTATAATTACATTTTCTTTCACTGTGATTTTTTAAGAAAAGTCAGACTTAGAAAAAAGACAAAATCTTGTCTTATTTCAAATGTTATTATTTTAAAGCTTAACATGGAAAGTATTTTTAAAGTATAATAAAAATGATAGTACTTTTCTGCTAGATATAAGTGTATTATAGAAATATACATTTTTCATGATAAACCATTTTACAAAAATACGTGTGAAAAATGAAATGCTTAATTTATGTGGAACATAAGTAAGTATTAAATTTATATTCTATATTTATATAACTTTTACAGATGCATTTATATCTATAAATCTATAAATACATATTTATATAACTATAATCAATAAACTATTCTGGAAAAAACTTTAATCAACTCTGAAAATAAAGTATTTCATTGTCTTACTTCCTACATGTACATATATATACAAAAACACATGCACACACATTTGAAAACAAATTCAATTTACTGAGAAATAAGATAAATTAGTATTTGTAAATTCATACTACATATACAAGGAAACTATGACAACAATATAATTTTAAAGTCAAATCTCACTAAATATATAAGGTTTGCAAACTTCTCAAAATATCTCATTTAATTAAATATTAAAGAATTAGTAGTTTTATTTTCAAGGAGGAGTTGGCCTGGAAAGATGGCTTAGTAGGTACAGTGCTTGAAGCATGAACCAGATGGTTAGAGTTTGATCTCTGGTACTCACATCTACAAACTCTGGATATGGTAGTAAATATCTGTAATGTCAGCTGTTCTGTGATCAGATACGAGGTAGAGGAAGCCAAGCATTCAGCAATATGGAACAACAGAGCCAATTCCCAAGTATTCTCTAACCTCCCTATGTACAATGTCAAATGCATGCCCACACTCGCGTTCACACACACACAACACACACACACACACACACACACACACACACACACACACACACACACACACACATAAATTCATAAAGAGCTCAGGCATCAACTTAAAGTGTGCGAAAGATGTCAACAGATAGCTTGTAAAGAGTATTAAGCTTCATAGGAAGTTAGATAAATGTATTTTAAAAGAGTAAATGAAATACATTTTTATATTTGTTAGTTACCAAGAAAGCAAACAAATTAGGATATATTCTCTGCTTAAAAAATAAAATTCTGTAGGAAATGGTTAATCTGCTTGACTAATGGAATTTGACACCATCCACTGAAGGACAGAAATACCACATCCTGTGACACCATATGTTGTATGTCTTGATAGTGCTACCTCTAGGGATCTCTTCTAGGAGTACTATTCTAACAGTGAAGTGCCAGCTTGTTGTTATATTGGAATAGAATGAGACCTTTCACTATACTGTACCTTCTATCTGAAGGTAACAGCAAAGACAATATAACATGTACAAAGGAGTACAGGGGACTTTAATATGTAATTTAAATTGATTTAATTTTAATTTTAAGTAATAGGTAAAACATGCACATAAATTAAAAGACATGTAGAAGACACTTTTTTTTCTTTCATGTGTATGTAAAAGTTGACATGCCATTTCTACTTTATGAAGCTCTATATATTCCACTTTCTCATCAACTGCATGATACAACTCTTTGTTTTCAGGATTCAGTTAAAAAAATAACCACATTCAAGATGTAGAGAGGGTAATGTGCGAAAAGAAAAATGACCAAGGTGCAAGAGATTCCCACATCTTCAGAAACTTGAGTTTGCAGAAATTAGTCTCATGTAAAGCCTAACCAAACAAGGTGTAGTCCTTATTTTTGATGACCATTTGACTAACTAAACATTACCTTAGACAAAGTCAAAACAGATCTTACTAAAAAGCTAGTATTCTCTGATGAATACACTTCAAATGAAGAAATCATCAATTTACTACTTAGGGGAAAATGTTTTAAATGATAATGTTTTTAAAAAGTTTTCTTCATTTCCCCCTACCCCTACCCATCAACATCTGAGGCAGGTGGGAGAGCTGGCCCTGAGACCAAATTAGCAGGAGACCTGCTCCTGCCCAGCATCAGCTGCAGCGCTCAGGAAAGCAGGCTCTGCAACTCACCTATGCAGCAAAATAGAGCCAACCCCATTGGGCAGAGGTGTGAGTAAGCCAGCCCCAACATTGTGAGTATGGGAGAGCTGTCCCCATTACTCAGCTGTCATATGGCAACATGGGCTGGGGAGAGATGCCCTCCTCAACCTCACCCTCCAATCAATACCGAGCCCCGTGGGAGAGCTGTCTCTGAGGATGTAAGAGCAGGAGAGCTGTTCCTGCCCCTCATCAACTGAAGCACTCCAGAAAGTGGCTTCCACATCTTGCCTGGGCAACACTGTAGACCTGAGCCTGAAGGTGTGGGTGTTGGAGATCCAATCCTGGGGACTTGAAAGCAGGAGAATTGGCCCTGCCCCTTGATGATTTCTGCAAAGGGTGAACTACCAGGGCGAGGCTGGAGCTCTCATTCTGGTGGTGAGAACAGGCGAGAGCTGGCGAGCTGATTAAAAAGGCAACTACAGGCCAAGAACTAAGGTAATGAGTTGGCTCACCCCAGCATCGACCCTATCTGTCATCTGCTGGAGCAAGTGAAGGGACCAAGAACACACATGCACGCGGGTGTCTAGCAAAGCTTAAGAATCTCTCCCACACAAGGCAACAACAGGTTAACCAAGAGGAGTTCCACCTTTAAATTTTTTTCATTTAAATATTTTTAAACATGTAGTACTTTTTACTTTTCTTTTAAAATATTTTGATAGTTTTTGAGATTTTTATACAATATATTTTAATCATAATACCTCCTACCCTCTAATTTCACATCCAGCCTTCTATCCACTTCTGAAATCTTTTCTTAAACTAGTAATAAGAAATATCTGACTGGGTGCATGCTAGAGATATTATAGTATATTGTAGCAAGCTTAAAGATTTAGTACTAGATCTTGACCTGATGGAGAACAGATGTAAACTTAGCCCTCAGGAGGCAGAAGCAGGAAAATCATTACATTTTGAGGTCATTCTGCTCAACCAGGGCTATATAGCCAGATTTTGTTTCACAAATCCAGCTCCTACATCCACCCAATTTCTTAGAGTTAGGATCTTGTTTATATTACAGTTTTTTCACTTAGTAGCCCATTGACTTTTATGAACTCATTGAAGTTGCAAAGACAATCAGCCTCAGTTTTATATATAATTCAATAGAACTGTAAGATGTATATGTTACGTAAGTTATATTTAAGTTTCAGCCAATCCAATATGTTGATTTTAAAAGAAATATAATAAGAGATGAAGTGGAATTTGAATAAAATCATTGAAGTCCTAGAGATAGTTGGCTCTAGCAGTTGCATGGTGTATAGAGAGACTTACATTAGTGGTAGGCTTTAGAAGGAACAATATCCTCAATAGAAGTTACATTTAATGCTGTTTTAAATCCCTGAGAGAACATTAACAGCCTGATTTTCAATCTTCAGTGGATATGACTTTGGATTTTGCTTTTGATATAATGGCTCTGGGCAAAGAAAATGTGTGTCTGATCCTTGGGGCACTTGGTACATCTTTCTGGCCCTGGAGGAGGAGGAAGGATCAGAACTAAGCATGACTCAGGAAGGCCAGACGGAACAGTAGAGAAAAACTATTTGTAAAGTCCTGGATCAAAAGAAAGGCACCCAGAGTATTTGAGAAAGCCTACACACAGCAAATCTGGATGACCTAACCAGCATTTTTTTTTTTAGGAAGATATGTTAAAATATATTCAGAAGTGAAAGGTTATAAAAAGAAGAAAATAGATATAGAAGGATAATTTGAATGTCTTTGGAAATAGAGGTGACAATTAACCACCTTTAATACTTAAACTGTAAGCTCACAAAAGTCATTCTGATTGTTGAATATGTAAAGTGGCAGAGGAACAGGCATGGAGATACCTGGAGGGGGGGGGGGGTTCAGATTGCCTATAATGAATAGTAGCTCCAGAATAGCAGATGTGAACACACATGCACACAGGTGTGCAGCCTTTCAGGGTAGCACTGTGCTCCCACGCTCACAGCTGAGGCAACAGGACACTGGCTATGATCTTCACTTATGATGATGCAGAAAACAAATTGATGTAAGTGCTCCATGATTAAATTTTTCATCCTTGGGTTTTCCAGCAATCGCTCCATAGATTTTTTTTTTTTTTTGACAACTTCTTTTTCATCTTTGTACTCTGTAAATACACATTCAGGGGAATGTGACATTTGAAATGCAGAACACTAGGCATTTATCAGACAGAAAGGACTTGCCCACAATATGAAATCCCAGTCTTGAACAAAATTTAGAAAACAACAAATTTTCTAAATATGAGAAATTTCTATTGCCGAATTTCTCTTAACCAAATTATTTTGCTGTTTTATATTGAATGCATATACATAGTGTGTATACATATACACACAGTATATATATATATACACACACATACACACATATATATATACACACATACACATATACACACAGTATATATATATATATATATATATATATATATATATATATATATATATATATATATATCTCACACACACACACATACACATTTGATTAACCAAATCATTACCCTCTGTTGTGTGAAATTATGTTCTGGTACATTGTAAATATTTGTCCCTCCTACTGGTTTAATAAAAAGCTAATTGGCCAGAAGGCAGACAGGAAGTGTCGGTGAGGTTACCAAACTAAGAAAACTCTGGGAACAGGAAGAGCAGAGGAGAGACACCAGCAGGCACAGAGGAAAGAAGCTGAATTGCTGCTCTGTGAAAAGGTTCTAAGCCACTTGGCTGATCATGAGTTAGTTTAAGAATTAAGAGTTAGCAAGTTATATGTCTAAGCCATAGGCCAAACAGCATGAAGTTAATATACTCTTTTGTGTGATTATTTGGGGCTAAGAGGAAGCAGGGCTGCAAGTAGGTCTGAACCTCAGGGCTAGGTTGGAAAGGCCAGGCCAGAAACTTCATATTTCAAGAGTTACAGAGTATAAAAACTGCCAATATTGAAAAATTGTATTGTAATCACCATTGTTATCACTAATTCATTCATGTAATCATCATGTGTTGTATATCTCCTTCAGGACTTGTGATGTATTTCTTCTGGGCTACTTAGGTTTCAGCACAATGCAAATAAATCCATCAAAAAAAATTAAATCCTGCCTTGACCCTACCAAGTCTTTTCAGAGATGCCTTGTTTGCGAAAGCTCCCCCCACTGCAATGACTCAGCAGACTTATACCCAGAAATGTTTAAAGTAGTTTTGTATTTTGCCTGGAAACCCTGGAAGCAAGTTATTCACAACCTCAGAAGACTAACCCCAAGCAGAGAACAGAAGCTAAGGGATTTGAGAGAACAGAGCTGGCTTTCCCTATAGGACAGAAGTCTGGACATGAGAATGAAGAGGGTGGCTGACATAGTCTAGAAGTCTCCTAAAATGAATATTTTCCTGACTTAAAGCAAAACCACTAAGGAACACTGATATGCAGGCTAATCAGAGAGAGAGCAGAAGTGTGCCATTCACGTGTACCTATACTCTCTGTGGACATTATAGGCAAAATCTTCACAGAAGTTTAGCATAAGGAATGAGTAGGTTTAAGCATACATTAACCACATACTGCTCTTTTGTTTTGCTGGTAACAATGCAGCAGAAAGAACTGCCTTGCCCCAGGGAAGACTGTACAAAAATAACTTTGAATAACCTATACATGGTAATCACGATCATTTAAATTTTGTGATTTTCCTCCTATCTCAACTCCTTCCAAGGACTACCTTCTTATCTTATCTCTGGTTATTTATCAAAAATCTATGTACTTTGAATGCATGTGAAAGATTAAAATATACTTATGTCTTTTTTTTTTTAATTTCAACCAAAGAATTACCAGGGAGACTTGATTAGTCCACGTGCTTTAGAGCATTAAACATGAGCTACAATATCTTGAAGAATCTAAAGATAATAGTTTAGTATTAAATTAGGGTAAATAATTACAATACTTGTATTCAAAATTTTGCAATTAAAAGTCTTGGTGTGTTGTTATAGTTTTCAGTAGTAAATAAAATGTAGATAGAGGAACTGAGGAGAAAACTCATAATAAATAGGAGGTATAATAATAACTATATGTAAGATAAGTAATTGAGGATAAGATGTGAAATAGTTCTTGTAATGGGAAGATCTGGGTTACATTTTTAGCGATATTTCAATTCTAAATCAGTATAAGCCAGTAAAAATAATACCACCATTATAAAAAGATTTTATTTAAAGTTTCCAACAAGGACATTTTGTAAATTTCACCAAGCATTGACTTAGAAATGAGGGGGTGATATCTGTCATTCAAACGTTCAGTAATTGATGTTTTAATTTCTTTACACAAATGATGTTTTACTTTTTCCACTCTTATCTTTTTTTCTCTGGCATTTTTCAGAACTGTTTTGATAGGATAATAAATGGCATAGTTGTTTGTTTTAAAGTGATTTCTATTCAGGATATCCTAAAAAGAGCTCCACTGTTATTACAAGAAAGGAACATTTTAACAATTAATGGTGAAGTGCAGGTATAAATTAAGACTCCACATGTAGATAAATGAATCTGTCACATATATAATTGCCAGGCAGAATGTTTATACATTCAGCCACTTGCGTGGATTTGCAGCCTCCATTTTAAAATGATAAAGTATAATTTGTTACGACAAAAGTTACGGCTTCTGCAACTGAAGACAAAGCTCTCCACCGTGAAGAGACTTTCCTGCGGTGCCTAAAAAGAGAAGGGGCAGAACCCTCTTTTAGTGGTGCAATGGTGTGCAGTGCACCTCCAACATGCCAGCTTCAGTGGATGACTTGTAATTATTCATGGACCAAAATGGCTTTAAGAAAAAAAATTGTCATGTTCCAAATGACACATGGCATCTGAGCACTCTAACCCCAGAGAAAGTAAGTCCTGACGTGGCAAAAGCTGAAATGGGTGTGAAATGTGCAAAGCAAGTGTTTTAGGTATATGTCATCTCCAGATCGCTGTCTACTGCTTTTATTCAGCATCTACAGGAATATTTGCTTTTAATATTTGAATTTAAAACTTCACTTTCCATTTTTGCTTCCTTTTATTCATTCTGTGCCTGGCACTATGGCAATGACACAAATATTCTCATGGATTAATTAAAACAGTCACTGGATAAAACCATGATACACCCTGAGAACAAATGATTTAGCACTCTACCTTTCTGTTTGCAATTAATTGGAGAGCCCCAGGCTGGGTAAGCTTTGATACCTAAATGTCAGCACTTTATTCAAGAATTCTATTTACATAATCTGTTTACTAATTGCTGACTCAGTACATTTTCGTAATATTGAGCCTTGGAAAGTCTAGCTTTTGAGTCAGCTATCCTTTGTAAGTTCTCAAGCCTGAAGGAATGAAAGCAGGAACCAGTCAATGAGGAGAGAATAAGGTAAGTTCTCACTGATTATGTTAAGGTAGAAATAGCTGTTTGTGGGTGTCAGTGTTCCCCCCAAATCACTATATAATCCAGTAGAGTGCATTTGCATCTTGGTTAGTGTGGTGATGTATATTTACTAAAATTAGTCTGGAATATAATGTAAAACCACTATAAGTCCAACCAAGAAATGACAGAAGAAAAAGATTTATTATGTTTAGCCAATTGGGAGAGGAGAGGAGCTTTATTCACAAAATAGTACCTTCCTTGATTACAAGAAACATGGGGCTTTTATTTGGGAAGGATCTTGGAAACTTTTCCATTGCTTTGAAAAGACACTGTGATCAAGGCAAGTTACAAGGAAAGTTTATTGGGGATTTTCCTACAATTTCAGAGTCCATAAACATTAAGGTAAACAGCAAGACAGCAATCAGGAAGGCATGGTACTCAAGTAGTAGCTGAGAGAATACCACTGATCCATGAATAAGAAGTGTAGTGGAATTATGCTGTTACATTGTAAATAGTTGTTCTGCCTACTGGTTTAATAAAAATGCTTATTGGCCAAAGGCAGCCAGGAAGTGTGGGCGGGGCTACCAGAATAAGAAAAATCTGGAAACAGGAAGAACAGAGCAGAGAAGCTACAGATATACCAGAGAAGCAGATGCAGAGGACACCTGTGTTGCTCTGAGAAAAGGTGCTGAGACGCATAACTGAGCAGATTAAGAGTCATGGGTTAGTTTAAGGGTAAAGAGTTAGCAAGTTATATGCCTGAGTCCTAGGCCAATCAGAATAAAATTAACATAAGTGTCTATGGGATTGTGGGACCACGGGCCAGAAACTTAATACAACAAAGAAACAGAGAGATAGAGAGCTAATCTGAGATGATGTGGGTATCTTAATTCCCAAAGTTTATCACCAATAACATAATTCTCCAACAAGGCCAAAATTCCTAATCCCTCCCAAACAGTTTCATCTATTACTGACAAAGCATTCAAATACGTGAGTAGATGGGCACCATTCTCATTCAAACCACCACAGAAAGAAAACAGCTTTGGGGACAGGAGCTTTCCTGAGCATGCTCAGTTAAGAGGTAAATTTATGAGCATGCCTAGTTTAGAGCCATGGTTCAAGAGGAAAATTGTGTGAGACATGATTAGCTCAGGGTCATGAATCATGATGGTTAAAATGATGGATAGAAACTTTTGAGCATGCTCAGCTTTCATCATATGTTTTGGTTGACAGAAAGGAAAAGCCATCTGAAAGTGTGCTAATAGAGGAGTATGCTTCTCCAAGTGGGTAACAATTGTCTCTATCAATTTTGAAGTTAAAACAAGTTTGAAAGTTTATGATGTAAAGCATTCTAATAACACATTCATTGTGAGTTTTGGAGTAGTCATCGATGCCTTCTATTTTTTCTATTTATTAGTTTATATTGTAGGCAAGTATTTCAAATGGAGACCTTAGTTTAAAGAAGTTCAGAATGAAAAATAATCAGAAAGTTTAGGAGTTTTTATAATTGAAGAACAATTCATAGAAATGAGGTATACAAATCCCCCAATCTATCCTAATTAAATCCTGTATTGAATATTCAAAATATTATATATATATATACACACACACACACACACACACACACACACACACACACACACACACACACACACATATATATATCTGGGTATATTTTCTTAGACATTCCTGAGTTCAGTCCTGAAGACGCACATGTGAGAGGCTCATTAAAAGAAAAAGACCTTATAGAGCCAAGGAATATTTAACATTACAAATAATGAGAAGCTAAGACATAAGAAATGTGTGTTCATGTAAAGGAAAATTCTCTAATTTTCTCCATCTCCATTCTTTCTCATCTATCACTCTATCAATAGAGAGAAAGGATAAGACACTGGCATCATATATTATGCCTGTAAAAATGTAGCCATCACTAGCAGAAAACTCCATAGTGAAATTCCATGCTGTAATACCTGATCATTATGAATAACATTGAAGGCCATAAGTGACCCAGAATGTATCCTAATTATACGTACAACCTTCCAGATAATTTCAGAGGTTTGCCATGCTGTGGGAAACAGGAGAGGAGTAAAGTCACTAGGAACATGAGGAACAATACAGGGGAATCTTTCCAAATGTAACTATTAAGCACTGTAGCTATTAATGATGAAAGCCAACCACATGTGAATTACTCCACTAATGAACAGGTTAGATTTAGAAGAGAACACACTTGAAAATAAAGCTATAAAATCTTTGAGGTAAGGACTAATTATGTCGTAACAGTTGGGCAAATAGCCTGTGGCTTGCTTCTTCGCTCATATTTAATGCCCTTCCTTGAATGGACTCTCAATTTTTCATCTGTGCCTTTTTCTTCCTTCAACAATGCAGCTCAAAAATTCATCCTTGCCAGAAAATACTGCATATCTAAACTGCTATTAAGAAAATACTTCCTCATTTGGTTGGTACACAGACAGTCATTTTGGCCCACATTAACTGATATGGCAAAGAAAACCAGACTTAATACAAATAATGGAAACTCCAAAGAATACAGGAGGAAATTGATGAGATTCCCCTATTTACCATCAAAGAAAATTTAATTAACAATTAATTTCTGTAAGCACAATGATAGAGAACTTGGAGAACACAAATATAGAATGATCTACTTTCAACTGTGATGGGGACAGTTACCTGCTCTAAGGACTTCCTCCTGATAGGCGCCAGTTGCCATAATCACATCCTTGCTTTCAGTATGGCAGGTAGTTTTCATTTTCTCATAGGCATGTTAGTTACCATATTTATCCAAACTTCTTTCAGGGCACGGCACATATCCCCACCTCCACTACTCTGAAGACATTTGAAGCAACATTTTCTATAAATGGCATTTTAAGTGGAACATACTGTTAAATATCTTTTAAGCAGCCATCTTGTAATTTGTACAATCTATTCAAAGTTCTGGACTACATGAACATTCAATGTATGTAATCTCTGATTACTACTGACTCCAAAAACTAATCATTTCAAATAGGTTTTAGCAAAGTCATTTAATTAGAATTTGAGCAAAATGCTTGTTTGAAGCCAGAACTCAAACTTTATTTTTGGAAGTGGTGCCATCCTTAATAATGAAGGAAAATTCATAACAAATACTATTACAATGATTCAAAGTGAATTTAATATTTTAAGACAGTATGGGGTAGGAAGTGGTTATAGATGGAAGAAGGGAAGAAAATTAATTGTCATATAAGACAATATAAGGCTGCTTAGTGTTTGTGTGTACATTCAGGCATCTCAATGTGTATCCTTCATTGGAAAAGGCTCACAGACTCACATTATTATATACAGGAAAAATTAATCATTCCCTGGTAACATTCTGTACTCTGATTCAAAGGGACTTCTTTAAATGCTAATGTGTCTTCCTTACTCCTGTTTCCTAGGGCCAATTCCCTGAGTGGAATCCAGTTTGCCTCCTTAGCAAAAGATGATTTCCTGATCTTCATTCAGAGAACACCTACTTCAGTGGGAGTCCCAGGTGAGACTCTCCTTTTACAATTTCTTTCATCTTCTCACTTAGTGGCAGATCACGTGATAGGGTATTTTCCCCAGCCTCTTTACCGTTGATATGAAAAGGAACTCTGACGCTGCTCAGAATTTAATTATTCTCTAGAATATGTGTAAGGAAATAATGGCCTGTGCAAGCCAAATAGCCCCTTTGTCAGTTTTAGTCTTAACCCTGTTGTTAAAAATATGCCTATTGGGGATTGGCATTCTGCCCGTAGGCTCGCATTATACTTTACTTCTCCTTATCTCAAAGATTGCTGATATCTATAATACTAATCTTGGTCCCTTTGGGCTTTGAGTTGAAGATGCAAAAACTAGGAAAATATTTCTGAGGCCGAAATAGACACAGTTTGGATACCAGCTATACAGGAGAAATTTCTAATCACACTCTCTTATTTATTGATTTAAATGGTAGCAAAGAAAATAAAATCAGTTTTTACAGACATAGTAACTCTCAGGAGCTTTTGACATGCAAAAAAAAAAATATGATACATGCCCATTCTGAAATAGTCCAGCTACCAGACATTTTATTTTCAATTAGATATTGTAGTTTGGGGTAAATCAAAACTTGAGCTGTATGTAAGTCAACCCTCTTGGGTTTGTTCTTGAACTCCATGAAGTTTTATGCATTCATAATATTGTTGTGTCAAATTTGTTCAACTTCATACAGTTTTTTCCTGTTTTTATCTTGGACTATACAGAAATCCTAACAATGGCTAGTGTTCACTGACAGCAGATCATGCCCTTTAATGCATTTACACATTAGAAAGGATTTCCCCGGCTCTCAGCATAAGGAAGAGAGTCAATTAAGACTATTTAATGAAGAAATGTATAAAAGGAAGCCAGAATGACAGAAGCATGACAGATA
Organism: Phyllotis vaccarum; assembly: GCA_033318265.1. Taxonomy (NCBI): domain Eukaryota; kingdom Metazoa; phylum Chordata; class Mammalia; order Rodentia; family Cricetidae; genus Phyllotis; species Phyllotis vaccarum. The sequence continues at coordinate 18,089,190 of JARWLC010000007.1, forward strand.
AATGAGCAAATTTTTTAAAAGCTAGTGTGTAAAATCTTATATGTCATGGTGGTTTCAAATATAGTGCTGCCCAGTTGTCTGATTATGAGAAGCTTAGCATAAAAATTATATATAATGACTATAAAAGAAACTATATTATTAATGTAGCTGATTAGTATCTAAGAAGAGACTATAAAGAATTATCTTAGTTAGGGTTACTACTGCTATTATTTGGCTTACACTTTCACACCGTAGTCCGTCATTTAAGGAAGTCAGAAAAAGAGCTCAAGCAGGGAAATCTGGAGACAGGAATGGATGCCTAGGCCTTGGGCAGGTACTGCTTACTGGCTTGCTCATCATTTGTGTTATAGAACTCAAGACCACCAGCCAAACCATGGTACCACCTACAATAGGCTGAGTCTTCCTACATCATTCATTAATTAAGAAAATTCTTTACACCTGGATCTTATGAAAGCAGTTTTCTCAACTGAAATTCCCCCTTTTCAGGTAAGTCTAGCTTGTATCAAGTTGGCATATAACTAGTCATCCAAGGAATAGAAATAGAAGTGATTACATGTAATACAACATTAAATATTACATAGTATGCTGCACAGAAATTATTATCAGTAAGGTTAAGATCAAGTGCAAAAGTATATCCAGATCTCTACTTCCTGGCCTATACTCCTAGCCTAGGCTGATATCCATGCATACATACTCGGTGGTGATCATTTCTGCAAGTGTCCATAAATATGACTTCTAGGGCATTGGGAGAAACTGTTTATAGTGAGACATCTCCCCAAAGATGCTACTTGCAAAACTATGCAAGAAGGGTTTTGAAGAACATTGTTCACCATGTATCATGGGGCCAGTGTTGAAACGCTGTATATGGAATAAGCTTCCCAAATTGGGCAAATTTGATCCAGGAGGCAATTTCTTTTCCTAATGCAATGTCTCTCAAATGACTTTTAATAACAAACCTTTGATGCCAGCTGGCAAATACAAATCACTTACAAGACTCTTATGAAATTTAACAGAGCTGGCAAAAGGGGAAAGGTTGGGGAATGTGGATACATTTGACACACTAGGTAAGTCATCATAGACATGCTATCCAGTCAAGTCTTCAATTAGTACCAGTTCTGGCTGCTGCCTGACAGCTGCTGTATCAGGACCCAATAGTAGGAAGCTCCTAAGCCAGCCCTCAAAACTAAGAGAGGCTCTAAGATATTGTTGCTTTACTCTACTAGGATTTGGGTAGTGACATTTCATAGTAATGGATAACTAAGACATATGCTGATTTCTTATATCTTTCTGGCTATTTCTACTCTGAAACTAATAGTCTTGTTGGCAATTTTGAAATTCTGCTTTTCTAAGTCATCACTGTAGTTTAAATATTACTTTTACAAATGGAAACAGCCTGATTCTTATTCAGAAGAGCTGGAATAAAAACTGGAATTTGGAGCTTATGGATACATGCTGAATGCTCAAGGGACACTAAATGGGCAGAACTTCATATAGTGACCCAATATTCATATGAATATTATATATAAATTTTCAATTGGTTGGAGATGGTTGTACTCACATCAGTTCATATTATGAGAACCAAACATCAGCCAGTAATAAAATTTGTTCCTACTCAAACTGAATGAAGAGTTTTATCAGGTACACATTGTTTTTCTATTCTTAATTATATGTCCACAGAGCCCGTGGAGTAGGATAGACTGGGAACTTGGACTTCAGGTTCAGCCTTTGCTATTTATCAGTCACTAGGGCATTCTTATATTTTACCATTAAATAGTTGTCCTACATACATTCTTCTGTAACTACTTGCTCATTATTATGCTCCTATATGCCAGAGAAGACTGACCATTCTGTGTATGGGAATTGAGATGGTATTAATAAAGCCAGCTGACAGAGATGAAATTTAAACTTACAGAGAAGATACTGCATAGGAACATCCTCTCTAGGTCATTCCTTCTCAGGAAATACTTCAGTTCCCCCTCTCACACATACTTTTTACTTTTTTACCATACATTCTTAGCATTTTAAGTATGTGCTTGAATATATTTCCCATTTTGAAAAATAATGTACTATTTTCCCTTCAAACCCTCCAGATGCAATCCCATAGCTAAAAATTTAACAAAGAAACACAAACTGAAATTTATGGCTAATGACAGGGAAGTCAAACTGATGCTTAGCCACTGGTTAATAATGGAACTCCAAAAAGCAGCATTGCAGCCCAGAAGATTCATTCCTGCCAATAACAGCAAAGGTGGTTTATACATTTTTACATTTTTTTCCTGAGTGTTCTCACTGGATATCCTTTCTGTGATATGCCTTGTTTATATTCCTGTTTAAAAATTATTTTTATTTTATATGTATGTGTCATAGCATTTCTATGACACTTTGACCACGGAAAGTTTTATACCCTTCCATGACCCCTTTCTATTATCCTTAGCCCCAGAATTATGTGGCTGAAGCTGCCAAGCTCCGCAGCTTGATGGGGCTGTAGCCTGGCCCCCTCATCCAATTAAATCTTCACCAGCTTTTCTTCACTGCCAAAGCTTCTCTGTCACGAAACTGGATCTCTAGACAAGGCTGGTCTCAAGCTCAGAGGTCCATCAGGCTTTGCCTTCCCAGTGCTTGGATCAAAGGGTTGTAGCACCATATCCACCGTTAAACTTTTCTTTGATACTTTTTTACAAGTTGAGTATTTAACTGGGTGGGATCTTGTCTTGAGGTCACAACTCATTTTATTCCACGTCTGGATCCATTTACCTCCTGGATTTATCTCTTTTCCACTTCGTGAGTCTCTCTTCTCAATGTGGACATTTTGTATTTTTCATTTCTGGGCTTTGTTCCTTTGCATTATAAATCTCTATCAGAACACTAGTAACCACACAGCAGAGGTCTATACTATGCTCTTTTGAGATTTTCTCTGCTAAAGTAATTAATCCAAAATTCTTCACTTTAGCCTCAGGCAGACTTTTCACACAAGGCCAAAAAATCAGCCCCACTCTTCACTAAAATATTACAAGATTAATCTCTAGGCCACATACTACCATTCTCCTTTTCTGCAACCTCTTGCCTCAGCACCTCTGTCTTTCATGCTCCTACTAGTGTGGTTCATTAAGTGGCCTTTAAAACATTCAACTTTTAATCCAAAGTCCCAAGGTCCATATTTCTTCAAACAAAAACATGGTGAGGACTATTATAGTAATACCCCAGTCCCTGGTACAACTTCTGTCTTAATTAGGGTTTCTATCATTGTGAAGAGACACCATGGCCACAACAACTCTTATAAAGGAAAACATTTAATTGAGGTGGCAGCTTACATTTTCAGACATTTAGGCCATTATCATCATGGCGGAGAGTATAGTGGTGCTCAGCCAGACATGGTCCTCGAGAAGGAGCTATTCCATGTTGATATGTGAGTGACAGGAAGTAGACTGTCTCACTGAGCATGTCTTAGGCATATATGAACCCTCAAAAACCAACCTCCACAATCGACATCACCATCTTTGAGGGCTGTTTTCTTTAAAACCACCACAGTATGTATGTTTTTCTTAAGTGTGTAACTGCACCATGTGCATACCCATGACATCTAGAAGTCAGCACTAGCTTCCTAAGGCCTGGAGTTTTAGATGGTTATGGGCTACTGTATGGACACTGGGGATTGGGCACAGGATCTCTGCAAAAGCAGCCTGTAGTGGGATTGTGTTCTGTTCCATTGTAAATAATTGTCCTGCCTACTAGTTTAATAAAAATGCTGATTGGATGAAGGCATACAGGAAGCATGGGCGGGGCTTCCAGACTAAGAAAATTCTGGGAACAGGAAGAACAGGGCAGAGATGCCACAGAGATGCCAGAGAAGCAAGCAGATGCAGAGGACAACTACGCTGCTTTGAGAAAAGGTCCTGAGCCTCATGGCTGAACAGGATGAGAATTATGAGTTAGTTTAAGGGTAAAGAGTTAGTAAGTTATATGCTTGGGTCCTAGGCAGATCAGCATAAAATTAACATAAGTGTTTGTGTGTCTCTGTGGGACTTGTGGGTCTGTACCTTGAGGCTAGGCCAAAAAGTCCGGGCCAGAAATTTAATACAACAGTAGCCAGGCATATAAGAATTGTGTGACCATCTTTCTAGTCTCCTGGCTCAATTTCTTCTACATCTTTGCTAGGATGCAAGCAATGACCTGCAGAGACAAACAATTTCTGACTGATGTTCTTGTCTCTCTCATTTTTAACTCCTAGCATTGAGCTGCTTTTAGGTTCCATTGTTTCTTCTCATGGGCTATTTCTATAAACACCAAACTGTTTTTTCTTTCTTACGTTTGCTTAGGTGTTCTCATTCATTTCTATGACTTTCAAAATCATTTGTATTCTGGTGACTCACATTCATATTTCTCAGCTTTCTTTCCTGGGCTCTAAATTTATATATGGTGCTTGCCTATTTGAATGTGTTAAAGGAATCTCTGAAATTTGCATTCTGGAAACAAGATATATCCATTTTTCACAGGATGACTTATATCATTGTTTCCATATTTTAAATAAATGGCACCATCACGAACCATTGCCAAAGTCAGAAATCTGAGAATGGCTTTTGACCTTTCTAGTTCCTTAGCCCTTCACATTTGATCTATTGATGGGAGCTGAACCTTCAAGCCAAACATGTTCAATCTGTCCCTGTCTCCACTGAGACTGCCTGGCCACCTGAGTCCATCTATCTTTTATGACTTGGACCATAAAAGAGGTTCTTAATGGTTTTTCATTTTCTACAAAAGTCCATTCTCTATACTGGAGCCATTCAATGTAAGTCAGCATTCCATTGCTGAAACAATACCCTAAATTATCAACTTATAGAGAGAAGAGGTTTTTTGGGGTGTGGGGGCATTAAACATAACTTACACTTCTTAAGTTTTTGTTGAAAATCAATTAGCCTCATCGCTTTTAAATAGGATAGTGGTACATCATGGTGGAAACCTATAATAGAAAAAATAAAAAAAAATTGCCACATTGCCAGCAAAAGAAGAAAGATACTTCAATAGGATATTTCTTTTGTTGCTTTCTGTCTCTCTCCCTTCCCCAATTCAGCCATCCCCTTTCCTTCCTATTCTCTTTTCATTTCTCCTTACCTACTTCTCCACATTCTCCCAATTTACTTGGATTTATTCTCTATTTTTCCCTTTCCAGGATATCCAGGAATGTCTCTCTTGGCATCCTCCTTGTTACCTAGCTCTTCTGGGGTTATAGATTGTAGTCTGGTTTTCCTTTATTTTATATCTAATATCCACTTGTGGTGAGTACATACGTGTTTGTCTTTCTGGGTCTGGGTTACCTCACCCAGGATTTTTTTATATTAGTTCCATCCATTTTTTTCTGCTGAGTAATATTTCAGTTTGTAAATGCATCACACTTTTTGGTATGAATGTGCCTCTGCTGGATATATGCCCGAGTGTGTGGTATTGGTGGATCATGAAGTAGATTGATTACCAGTTTTTTTACTGGCCTTCCCCTGTGATTAAACTGATGACCACCCAAATTGTTATCACAGAACCTTCACTCAGCAACTGATAGAAGCAGATGCAGGGGACCACAGCTAAGCATTGGGCCAAGCTTCCAGTCCGATTGAAGAGAGAGAGAAGGAATTAAATAAGCAAGGGGGTCAAGATCATGATGGGGAAATCTACATGGAACTGAACTAGACCCTCTCAATGTGGATGACAGCTGTGTGGCTTGGGAAGTTTGTGGGGCTTCTGGCAGTGGGACCAGGATTTATTCTTAATGCATGAGCTGGTTTTTTGGAAACCATCCCATGTAGAGGAACATCTTGCTCAAGGTTATACATGGGAGAGGGGCTTGTTCCTAGCTCAATTTGATTTGTAGACTTTGTTGACTCCCCAGGGGAGGCCTTACCCTTTGTGGGTGGGGGATAGAGGGGGGAAAAGCTTAGATGGGGTGAGCTGGAGGAGGGGAGGGTGAGGAACTGTGGTTGGTATGTAAAATGGAAAAAAAAAACCTTTTAAATAAAAAGAAATAGCAATATATTAAGGCATATCCACTGAAATAAACATAAAACAGCAGATACTTTCTACCCACTGGACAGTCACTCTTCTTCCAGTCTGTCACCATACCTTCCTCTGAGCACGTGGAAACCCTCATTGTACTCTAGGAACAGAACATTTTAATTCAGCTCTGTGATCAAGCATCATTGTTTGATATGAGGCAAATACTCATTTTTTCTCTATTTCATATAAAATAAAGATAAAAGTAGATATATATATCCAACCACCATGTGAGAATCGATTATTCCTTCATCTTGTCTCTATATACTTATCGGCTTAGCATAATTTTACATATACATGATACAAACAAGAATTAGAAAATGTAAACGTTTTAAGTGCTAAAGAAACTTTATATAATAAAATACCAAGTTCAATAAAAGGTAACTTTGAAGTTTCATTCATGAATAAGTGGGACTTACAATTACATCTAACACCAGGTTGTTTCTGGTAATTGTTTTCATTACAGATTCAAACAGGAAATAGATAAACAGTATATGAACCAAATATCTTGTCCAGTGAAATAAATGATAAATAAAATGGATTAAGAGGCAATAATAAATTGAAAATATTTGGTTTGGGGCCAAAAGGAACAATTCTATTCTGACTTGTAGGTACCCTTAATGCTTTACTCCTGAGCTGCACTTCGTTAATACCGAGTGCAAGTAGCAGCAGGACTATACATCGTAGGGTCTCAGATTCAGGGTACCTACAAGTCAGCCATCTTGAACATAGAGTGATGAAAGTTCCAGAAAGTCTCCTACTAGCAAATAAGTACATCAAGATAAAAGTAAAACATGAAGTTACTGTTTATACCTCAGTGCCCGACTATACCTCACTGGTCCTGTTGCCTACTCCTAATTTTACAAGGACAGGAAAATGCTGAGATCCTGAGAAATTGGAAAAAAATGACTTGCACGATGACAGCTTCGGTTTGCACAACCAGGACCTCAAAAGAATAGAAAAAATAAGTTAGTTTCTCTTTCCATGTGTGCCCCAGGGAAGCAGCAGACACTGACAGCAGGTGGGAGACACAGCACAGGAGGAATGAGCTATGTGTGCATTGCCTAAGGGATTATTTACTTATGCTGGCATTGAGGTGCATAGAGAAGATAGCACAGTCAATGTGTTCTATAAACATTTTCCTTCACTCTTTTATTATTGATGATAAATAAAATGTCGGTGGCTGTTGATTTGAGCTGGGATCCTGTGGTAGTTTAGCTTATCATCATGTAATTCCATTCTGGTAACCCAACTGTACTTAACTGCAGAGGTTCTGTGGGCATTTGACTCTTGAATTGTTTCTGTACCTAACTTCTGATTTTTATGAGTTTGTCATATTACATGTCACATAGTTGCCCATTTTCTATGATTTTTATACTATATCTGTTAGTTGTATAATGAAGTGGGCTTCATTTTACATCCTCTGTCTTTAATACTCCTATTTTGACCCTTGTGTTTCTCTCCACTACAGTGTAAGTCTGAGAGAAAGCATTTGTCTTTGTGAATCTGGCTTATTTTGTTTAACATGGTGATCTCCAGAGCCATCCCCTGTACCCTACTACTTTGACCAGTTCTCTGGTAAACATGGATGTGTCTGTATCTCTCTGTACATCAGGTGAGTTGGCTTTTATCCTTTTGGGTGTCTACGTAGATGTAGTAAGGCTGAATTCTAGTTTTGCTTTTAATGTTGAGAACACTCCATACTGATTACATGGTGGCTCATCTAATTTGATATTCCTACCAATAGCTGCATAAGGATTGTTCCATCTCGTCCATTCTTTCAATAGTGGTTAGTTTTTGTTTTCTTTATTATAGCGATTCTTATTGAGCTGGGATAGAGGTTTAGTGTGTGTGTGTGTGTGTGTGTGTGTGTGTGTGTGTGTGTTTGTGTGTGTGTGTGTGATGTGGTGTGGTATGATGTATATGGCTTATGGTGTGTGTAGTGTGTGTATGTGTGCGGTGTAATGTGTGAGTAGGTAGTGTGTGTTGTGTGTAGTGTGTAGAGTGTCTGTGGTTTTTGTGATGTGTATGTGTGTGATGTATGTATGTATGTGGGTATGGAATGTATGGTGTGGTATGTGGTGTGTGTGTAGTGTGAGGTATATATAATATATGTGGTGTGTGTAGTACTTGTGTTGTATTGTGATGTGTATAATGTGTGTGGTGTGTATAGTATGTGTATGATGTGATGTGTGTGTATAGTGTGGTCTGTGTGTATGTTGCATGTATTGTGTTTGTGATGTGTGTGTGTGATGTAATGTAATGTGTGTAGTGTGTATGTGGTATAGTGTATATATGTGTGTGTTGCATGTATGTTGTGATGTGTATATGGTGTTTTTATGTGTGTGGTGTGGCATAGTGTATGTGTGTATATGATGAGGTGTGTGTGGTGTGTTGTGTGTGTGCATGTGTGGTGTATGTATGGTATTTTATGTGTGATATGTGTGGTGTTTGTACTCTCTGTGTGTGTGGTGTGATGTGTGTGATGTGGTATGTGTATGTCAAACATGTGGTGTTTGTGGTATGCGTTGTGTGTATGTTGTGGTTTACTATGTGTGTTGTATGTGGTGCGTTTTCTGTTGTGTTGTATAGTGTAGTGTGTGTGGTGTGGTACTGTGTGTGTAGTGTGTGGTATGTTGTGTGTGGTATAGTGTGTGTATATTTCTGAGACTGGAACATAAAGTCTTATATGTAATTGGAAAGCCCTCTACAACTGAATTATCTCCACAGCCTTTTTGTGTGTTCTGTTTTGGAGACAATAAGTTATCCAAACAGGCTTTACTCTTGTAATCCTCCTGCTTTAGTTTCCTGTGTGGTGGAATTGCCATGCAAAGTCTTGATTTCAATGTAATTTTGCTTTGCTTTTCCCTGATGCATAAAGACACTGCATGTTTTCTTATAAATTTACTGGCCTATTGTACTTAATATTTAAAAAATGTCTTTAGTTAATTTGCCCAATGGTTGATTGGATGCTTTGTTCTTCTGATGTTTAATTTTGAGCTCATTCTATATTCTGGATAGTAACTTCATATGCGGCGAGGATCAGCAGCAGGCAACGGTTTTCTCCTCTTACATTGTCTGTGTTTCTGCTGTTTTTTTTTTTTTTTTTTTTTTTTTTTATCTGTACAGAAGCTTTGAAAATTCTGGTGCATCCCCACTCGCCAATCCTTCCTATTCATTCCTCCCACTCGTCATTCCTTCCTATTCATTCCCACACTACTAGAATTCTATCGAAAACGCTCTTGCCTCTGCCTGTGTCTCAAAGATTTCTTCCCTGTTTCCCTCTGGTTCTTTCTAAAATTTGGGTCCTACAGTAAGATCTTGATTTTATTCTCAATTTATTTTGTTCAGTGTGAAAAATGGGAATCTGGTTTTAACAACAACACTAATTAAAGAAGCTGGCTTTGTTCTAATGAATGTTTCTGACACATTTGTTGAGAACCAGTCTGTGTTGGGTTTTGTATCCTAATTCTTGGTTTGATTTGTCTGAGCTTTTCTCCTCCATCGTTGGTTTAGGTACTAGGGCTCTGTAATGCAGTTTAAAGCCATGAACAATAGCACTTTTTTAGATCAGGAGTGCTGTATTATTCGGGTTCTCACTTTTGTTTTGTTTACATCCCTTTAGCTAATTACATATATACATAAATATACATAGGTATATACATATATATGTATATATATATATATATATACATACATACATACATACATACATACATACATACATACATACATACAATCTACTGAGCTCAACACTCTATACGTGTTATTTTTAATTCTGGTTATCATATATACATCCTTCTATTCTCTTTTCTTCATTTATGCCTACTATTCTATAATATTAAATGTTTCAAAATATTAAAATAAGTGACAGATTTACATTGCCAAAAAGAATAGTTTTGTATTTGTTCATTAAATATAGCATTTCTGGGGAGAGAGAAATGGTTCAGTAGTTAAGAACGCTTGCTACTATTCCAGAGGACTTAGATTTCATTCCCAGCACTCACTTGATGGCTAAAAACCATCTGTAACTGCAGTGTTAGGTGATTTGATGTCCTTTTCTGGCCTCAATGAGCACTGCATGTGTTTTGTCTGGAGACATGCACATAGCCGAAATACTCACACAGAAAATAAAAAAAAAAATAAAGGTAAAGGAAACGTGCAAACATAAGCTTTTCCTGCGTACTCTGAGGGAAATGTACCCAAGAAGCAGTGTTAAATTGTTGCAGTGAGATAATTCTTTTGTACACTGTGAAGATTTGTCACTCAGACTGGTTTAATAAAAAGATGGCAGGCCAGTAGCCAGGCAGAAAGGGTAAGTGAGACAGCCAAACCAAAGATGCTGGGATGAAAGGGGTGGAGTCAGAGGAGTTGCCAGAAGACACAGAGGGAGTAAAATGTGGTGGAGGGCAGGTAAAGCCAGGAGCCACATGGCAATACTTGGATTAGCAGAAATGGGTTAATTTCAATTGTACGATCTAGGTTGTAACAAGCCCAAGATATTGGCTAAGCATTTATAATTAATAATAAGATTCTGTGTGGTTATTTGGGAACTGGTTGGTAGGAATGTGGAAAGTCTGCCTACATAATGTATATGTTCATATTACTTCCAAGCAAAGGAACTACAATCTGCACAGTTCATTTGTATTTATAAAACAAATACTCCCAGTTAACAAAATTTAATCTCCTGTCATAATTCCCCTGGGAAAAGATGATTTTTCCACATGATGAGTCAGCCCCAACATAGAAAAGAGCAAAATACTTTTCATAGGTTCTTATTCTCAATTTCTATCTTCTCTCTCTCTCTCTCTCTCTCTCTCTCTCTCTCTCTCTCTCTCTCTCACACACACACACACACACACACACACACACACACACACGTGTTCACATAAATAAGCATACCCATAAGTGTAAACACACAGAAATGCACACATGTAAATACAACCAGAGCATAGTTATTATGTAATGTAGAATCTTTCAGTAAGGAATAGAAGAGCCTTTTCTACCTATTTTGTTATTGTCTGAAAGCTCTATCTTAAAAATAGTGTGTACATGCATTATTACTGCCAAAAGTAGTTAATATCCTTCTCTTATCCCCTCCATCTGAGCTCCTCTTCTCCCTTTAAGTCCAGGAGAATAAAAATGCCCAGAACCATAAGTCTATTCTCTGGTCTCCCCCTGCTACATAAATCATTTGATAAAGCTTTGGCAACAGCCTTTGTAAACACCATGTAAAATCTATTTAGAGAGATAGGAAGCAGAAGGATTACTCTTTCTAGATGGATCATATTACTCCAGGCCTTGTGGCCTAGGCACCTTGGTAATATCCCTAGCTTGCATGTTGATGCTGGACTTCCTGACCCAGACAAATCATGGCAATCCCAACATGACATGTATTGCCAGACCAGACTCTAACCCTTTTTCTTATTTTTCTTTTTCAATGTCATTCAGGCCTTTAGAAATTCCTTCATTTTCCTTCCTTGACACCTTATTGTTTACCCCTCCTCCCACCATGCCCAGATCTTCCAAACCTATCTAACCCCAGAGTGCTGACTGTTATGGTCCTGGTTTCTACTTACAAGCATGATGAGGTCCGTTTGTGACTGCCTAGTATTATGGAGCTTAGAATTTGCAGCAGATTCATCCATATGTCCTATCAGTTTTATGTGTAATTACTTTATGCACATTTTCCCCTCTGAGAGCTTATAAACATTATACCAAGCATAATTTTCCTATATTCCAATTACATTTAAGATGGAGTTAGCTTCTACACTTAATAAGAACCTCCAAAATTAAATTCCAAGACCAAAACTCTTAGTTATTATTTTCCATTGCCATAAAATGAGAAACTTGAGATCAGTTCTTCAGATCGTCATGGGGCAGAACATAGCGTAGTAAGAGCACTTACTAATGGTCTGGTACTGAAAGAATAAATCTCTCTAGGCAACGTGAAAGGAATATCAACAATTTTAAAAGTTTGTGCCAGTTTAAGGGTTGTCAATACAGTTCATTTATTAATATTTTTTCAACCTCATGCTAAGATACCATGTTGCTTAGGAAATGAGTCTCATCTAGATCTAATATTGTCTTGGTTTTCATGTGTTTTCCTCACTCACTTGTAATTATTTCACCATAAATTTATAAAGAAATAAAATTAGTTTGCTCACAAAGCGATTTTACTATCCTCATTGGATAATTTCATAGAAGTGGGAAGTTTATTTTTCTAGTGTGAGATAATACCTGGTACACATTTGAACTAGTCAGCTGACTTTTGCTGCAGGTCTACAGTTGGGAGACAAAATATGACCTGAAGGTATAACTGTCACATGTACCAAATGTCCTAATACCGGCTTTACAGAGGTAAAGGACATACAAGGTAAAGTGCCATGGAGCTAAATGAGTTATGTATTAAAGAAGCTGGCATGAAGAGGTAGCTATGAGCCCAGTTTTCAATGGAAGATATAGACAAATAAGAGAAATTCCTCCAGGAGATTCTGCTCTTGACAATTATAAAATGAACATAAGAAAATACAGTATTATTTTAGAGACAAAAGTAGTTAATGCAAGCTACTTATGGAGTACTTAATAATGAAAATAAATAACCCAAAGAAGTATCCTTTGTTGAAAGGTAATAAAGACCTGACTGACCAGATTGGCAATTTAGTGTGAGTGAGGTTTTTTTTTTTTTAAAAAAATTATAATTCAAGAATGTTAAATCAGGAAGAGAATCAGTATAAATTTTACAATAAAAGATAGTGCATTAAGATAATATCTAATATGACTTCTAAAAATTTTGTGTAGACTGATTAGGTTGAAATAATTTGGGAAATAATCTGTAATACTTGTACAAATGTTGAACTGCTTTTAAATGTACTTTTATAAAATGATTCTCTTGTTTTCATCATCATCTGTTCCAAACATACATGTCACCAATAAGAGAAACAACCAGAAATTCTTCTACCCTCTTTGTAATCTTTATCTTTTTACCAATGTGAGTGACAGTAAATAGCACTAAATATAGTGTTTAACAATGATCAGTTAATTAAAAATAACTTTTTGCCTTTAATATATGGATGTTTTTCCGACCCTTATCTTGAACACATAGATATGCATATCATTACTTAAGATACTCAAAATGTAATAAGTTAACAAAAAAGTTAATCCTACACCTACCATATGTACAGGAACATATTTCCTTTTGGAGAATAGTCATTTTACAGGTAATTCAGTTCCTCATGCTTTCATCTTAGATAAACAAATTAGTTAAGGCAAATGAGCTTCCATGTCCATTTTTAAATCATCAAATTTCAAGGGAAATAAAAGATAATTTCTTCTCCATGGATTGCTATTGATTGAAATTCATTTGTTAGGAAGAAAGACATTCTGAAATGTATAAGTTTACAATGATCATCAAATTGGTGACACATTTGTACTCATAGTATTCTGGAAGCAGAGGAGGCTGGAAGTTATTAAAGCTATGGAGACGTAAGCTAGGCACGATACCCCACGCTTAGCTGTGGAACAGCTGGCAGTTGGTAGTTGCTAAGAGCAGGGTCAGTTGTCTCAAGGGTGTATCCACTAGTAAGTCAGGTAGGCTCAGTGGAAGGCCACACTTCCAAGAATATTAGAGCAGTGAGTTGTCCCTTGATGAGGATGCAAAAGGACACAGAGCTGGTTGAGTGCAGAAAGGGGCTTTGAGCTCAGAAGAGCTGGGGGAGACGTGTGAATATGATCAGAGCACATTCTACAAAACGTGTATGTAGTGGGATTCAGGTGTTATTGAGGGAGACCTAGAGGCATAGATTGAGACCCTGAATAGGGTTTGGCCAGCCTCATTGAGGACCTGAGCTGCTCTTCCTTCCTGTTTGTTCCTGCCTTGTCAGGAGACGTATGGCACCATTGCAGAATGGGACAGTTCCACTATTCAAGAATTGCTTTAAGGTTCAATTTGTATCCGTGAGTGTTTATATAACCCCTTAATAAATTTAATTCTTTATATGATCAATTGCAAGTGAATAATTCTGCAATATGTATAATCTCAAAAGAATAATAATTTTTTTAAAAAAACAATAAATGGAATAAAATTATAGTCAATATCATCAAGATACTCAAATATATAAGCAATGTATTTTAAATAAAATAAAATCTGTGTAAATGCTGTTTATCCTGATAAATGCTAAGTCTGTTACTAATCATGGGACAGGTTATCCTCATAGTCTTGAGGAAATAAAGAAACAAAATTTATGCAGTTCAAAAAGTTGAGACATTCTTTTGCTCTTTAGGGACTATACATATTGTCTGGATTCTTACATATGGTTCAGATGTACAAGCTTTGTCTGAAATAGTTGTGTTACATCTGAAATATTTGTGTCCCTAGTAGAACAAAATACAAGGAACCTGAGGCTCACAAAGACTGAATAGTTAGTACACAATCTGTATGCACTAGTTCCCATTGCCCCACTGTTCTCCATTCATTTAGAATTCAGCATGTCCATCCCCTGATAATCATGAATCTCATTCTCCTGAGATTTACCAAACCAACCATATGCACCAGCTTGATTTCATCTCACATAGTCATTTTTAACAGTTTGATAAATTTCAAAATTAGTCTTTCGGCTTTGGTAGTGTATATGCATTTGGATAAATACTGTCATAGAGGGGACTAGACCTGTAAACTACTTAGAATCTTTTATTTTCTGTTTGGTTCACTGTAGTGTCTGCATCATCAAGGAAAATGATTTCACAAATCAAGTACTCTATAAGCATCTGAGGTATAGAAGGGCAAATGGAAGGGCATAACTAAAAGCACAAAGCCTCTAGAATATGATGCTGTATTTATAACAACTTACGCATTTGGTATCTCAATGAATAGTCTGCTTGCAATTAGGCTTGGAACCAAAAACAATTTGGAAAAGTCGGAAGAATAGTAGTTCAGAAGCATGAGAAAGTGCTCTTGTGGGACACGTTTGCAAAAGATTATTCATATTCTTGGATGTTAACCTAAATTGCAGAACATTACTGGTATTTAAAACTCTAGAAGCTGATGATACCAAAGTATAAACTATAGGACAGTCTCTTGAAACTAAGATTGTTCTTTCAAAAATCCAATAATGCTATTATTGAAAAATATTTAAACAATCCCATTCCATCTTTGGTTTTAAATCCTGTCTGTTCTAAACACCATCTAGCAGTATCCTACATTAGACTGAAGTATTTCTCCTGATGAATCCGGGCTTTAGTACATTTAATACAACCTCAGAGCAGAGAACATGGTCAGGTAGACACATGTTCCATAAGTAACAGCACCTCTTTCCTCACTCTGCACCTTATCTACACAGCTTCCTAATTCATCACTGACTCCTCTTAACTTTGACACCTCATCACATCATGAGAAGACAGTTTGTATTTTTTTTTCTCTCAAAATAAGCCAATTGGTTTTGCAATTTCCTTAACATTATTTATTTCAGAACAATATTCTTTCTCTCAATATTTTCTAGTTAACTAAAGTCTTATTTAAAGTGTAGTGCTCTAAACCAACTCAATAGTTCCATGCACTGCTGGAAGAGCACAGGAAACCCTGGAGCCCTCATGCACAGTACTCTACATACCTGGCTTTTTAAAATGTATCTTGAAACTACTTAGACATGCCATAACCCTCCCTATTATTCACTCAGGGTTAACTGAATGGGTATAGACAAAGCTCCCTTGTGTTTCCCAAATTCCACCATACTCTACATCTTAGCCACAACTCAACAACCCCATATTTCTAGCACTCAATTAACTGACCAACTTTTATTCTTGTTACTCTAATTCTATTGAATTTCTCTAATCAATATAATCTATAAGACTACATCTTCCACTTATTTACTAACCATCTTGGTATTATTTCTCTAATAAATTTGATAGATATGTCTGCAGCTTTCTAAATAAAAACTCAGATAATTTTTATAATGCCCATGCCTAACAAGAACCAAGAAAGCTGCCAAGTGACATTTTTCAACTGACATACAATCACTACTTCACCCAGGTACTTATTTAATGGTTTTTTTTTTTTCTTAACAGCCATTATCATTCTGTTATGACAGCAAAACAGTGCATATTACATCAAGTATCCTGCCAAGCTTCCAATATACTGTCTCCTGCATATTTTTCTATGTATAACCACTTTAATGTTGGCTTTAAAATTGAAGAGAGATGAATTTGAACTGAATTTGACCCCTGCTGCATCCTGGTAATTAGGGAATCTTTCTTGCTGTCCACAAACTATCCTGTCATTAGTGTTAGAATCCAAACGGAGATCAGGCTCTGTCAAACTGAGATTCAGGCTTTTAAAAAGCTTTTTCACTCCCATTTTGAAATCCAAAGATGTTTGTTTACTTTAAAATTTTTTAAAAACCCGTTTTATTTTCCTAAATTTTTCACTAGTAAGAGTAAAAGTGATGTTGACTCAGTAGTGTTGGCTGAAGTTCAGTTCCAGTCCTAAGAATTAAGTCGTCTAGGCCCAGAAGAGAAGTCAGTGTAGAAAGTCTTCTCTAGACTCCATCCTTATCTGGAGCCTCATTTACATTATATCAGCATAGGTCAGATCTTTACAATCATATACTGTGTTTTTATTAAGTTTATTCTTTGACAGTTTCTTTTTTAGCTTTGATTGATTCTTTGTGAATTTCACATCATGCATTCCAGTCCCGCTTATCTCCTCAAATCTGCTCTCTTCCCTTGCAACCTCTCCTACAAATCAAACTAAATTTACAAGAAAAGCTAAAAACCAAACCAAACAAAGAAACAAAACACAATGACAAGAGAGGAGGAGGAGGAAGAGGAGGAGGAAGAGGAAGAGGAAGAGGAAGAGGAGGAATACTTTTATTGTGGAAGCTGTAGTGTGGCCAGTTGAGTCACACATTTTACCCTTTGGTCCACTCATCCTTACTTGAAAGTGTCATAGTCATGACTCACTGTCTGACTTAAAGCCTCTAGTTTCTGCCACACCACCTATAATTGGCTCACACTGGGACTCTTCTTAGATATCCTGTTGCCCTGTGTCATGGAGATCCTGCTGTTTTGGTTCTGAAGGTTCATCCCCTTCTGGCTATCACATAGCCTTGGTTCTGGGCCTGGATGTTAGTTGGACTGGTCAGCCTGCCAGTTTTCCCTCATCTTCACTACCCAGGGGAGTTCTCCAGCACTGCTTCAGCTAGCTCACCCAGTGCAGCCTACAATAAGGAGCAGAGCCAGTTCTCTGCTCTGGGGTCCTCAGATCAGAATCCCCCAAACTCACATCACCAGGGCCAGCTCTGCTGTTTTGCCCAGGCAAGCTGCAGGGCTTTCTCTCCTGATTACTGTAGAAGAAATAAGAGGTGGTTGGGGTGGGGGGGGGGGAGGTGTGGGTGTTTCTCCTGCTCTCATGCCCTCAGAACTGGCTCGTTTGTGCCCCCTACAACAGGGTGAACTTTAATGTGCTGCCCAGGCAGAGTACAGGGCTTTGACAGTTATATGATGCCTTCTGACTGCTCTCACAATTTTCTTGCCTCCCTCTCATCACTTTCAAGCCCCTTCCACCTTCTATCCACTCCTCCAGCCTTCCTTCCTTCCTTCCTTCCTTCCTTCCTTCCTTCCTTCCTTCCTTCCTTCCTCCCTCCCTCCCTCCCTCCCTCCCTCCCTCGCTCCCTCCCTCTCTCCCTCCCTCCCCCACTCTGTTAATCTGTCCTTCTATATTTCTTTCTTTTCTTTCTTTCTTCCTTCCTTCCTTCCTTCCTCCCTCCCTCCCTCCCTCGCTCCCTCCCTCCCTCTGTTCATCTGTCCTTCTGTATTTCTTTCTTTTCTTCCTCCCTTCCTTCCTTCCTTCCTTCCTTCCTTCCTTCCTTCCTTCCTTCCTTCCTTCCTTTCTTTCTTTCTTCCTTTCTTTCTTTCGTGACCCACGGAACAGAATTTATTCATGGCCATCCATGTGACTGGTGGTTTGGATCATCTATTGGCATCTGATACACAATTGAAAACACTACCACTCTCACAGAATCTATCAGTGGCCAAAAGCTCAGCAATTAAGGGTGGGCCCTCCTGAGCCCATTCCCTATTCATGAACGCCTATTGAAGGCTTCAATCTTTTACAGACTCGGTGCACATAATTACATCTGTTGTGTGGTCCTGCATGCCTCTGTTGCATCTTATCCAGAAGATAGCATTTTGCCCCTTGGAAGAGATTGTAGCTAAAAATAGAATGCTAAATAAACAACAAGGAGTTTTTGTTTCCCTGATGCATTTAATATGAACCACTGGCTAAAATGCAGACTTTGAGAAAGATGCCAAGTTTTTATCACAGTCTATCATGTGCTGCTGTCTCATAGCACTGTGCTTCTCAACCTTCCTAATGCTGAGACCCTTTAATACAGTTCCTTGTGTTGTGGTGACCCCTCCCCCAAGCTATAATATCATTCTCATTGATAATTCATAACTGTCATTTTCTATTGTTGTGAATCATAACATAAATATCTGAAATGTACGATATCTGATAAGTGACCCCGAGAGGGATTGTTATCCACTGGTTGAGAACAATTGCTCTAACACGCTACTCTTGAATTTTAGAGGTTTAGTTTTATTTGAAAAAATACAAAATATCATAGCTACTATCCAGGATTATCACAAGTATTTCTTGCGATCATGGATATCAATTTATGACTTTCGCATAAACGATTACTTTTTCTATCAATCTTAAAGTTCACATCCTTTTCCTTCATTTTTAACTTTTCCTCTCTTATTACACATTTGAATGTTATTGCTTCAAACAATGTATTTGATTACCATTTAGTAAGGAGATAATGGATTTTTAAAAAATGTCTTCATAGTGATGGCACAGGATGGATATGATTGAGAGTCTTTGAGAATGACCCCAAAGAAAAGAATAGAACCAATACAAACATCAAACATCAGGAACAAGGAGCTTTGCCTGCTCTTCGACTCAGATCGCATTTTTTTGGTTTCTTCAATTGTGTAAAATCAAGTTGTTTTGGACATTGACAATTTGTGTAAAGGAAAAAAGAAAAAGAATAAGTGGGTTTAAACTTCCCAGAGAGGAAGGTAACAGTGTGGTTAATGACATGACAAAGGTTTTGGCCATAGTTAGCAAAACAGGTAATAAATAATCAAGTGGGAAAGCATGAAGTTGTGTTTCTGATGCCAGCCCCATCTCTTTCAGATTCCACAGTTTCAGTTAAAGAGTTCAGAGCTATAGAAGTAAAAGAATCGGGCAATAGAACAAGGTACATGTGCAAAATAACTCTGGGAAAGTGTTCGCATTCAGTGGGATAAAATGATGAATCTGGAAAAGCCTTGGGGTTTAGGACTGAAATAATGACAGGGGTTAAATAGACCCCCCCTAGGTAAAGATTTGCAGAAAGGAAAAATCTTCTTTTGACTTGTTCCGCATTCTAAGTAATTCTTTTATCTTTCATAACCATCCCTCAAAGGAGTGATGAAGAGGGATTGTTTCCTTACCTCTTCCATAGGCCTTTCTGAAGGTTTCCTGAAAGTTAATTCTAAGAAATCTGTTCTCAGTGCCCCCACCCCTCACCGTGCTTAAATCCCTGGATGATTTTATGTCAATGCCACTATTTTCTCACATAGATTCAAAGCCTAGAAATTTAAAAAAAAAAAAAAAGGAGAAAAATCACCATTAAGATAAATGAGTTACAAATTCTTATTATTTTTATTTGAAAAACAGTGGGCGTAATTGTGTTTTTTTCTATTGGAATTTTTTGAATGATGAAGTTTTAATGGGAGGATAAATAATACACATGAATCAAGGCGATGTCCCCTGAGTGTTAATACTGTGCTTTTTGCCTCTGAGTTTTTATATGATGAGCCATTTGTAAATTTTGGAAGGCTTCCTGGGATGACAAATATAATAATGTCCTGAACCCCTAGGCAGAAAAGCACCATATAATTGCATTTTTAGAATATTATTACTACAGTACTACCCTCAAATTTTTGTTACTTACAGGGAAATCTTTTTGTAGGTGAGCCCCTCTGGCTATGCTGATTCTTTCCCTTCTCTCCAGAAGTGTTATAAATGATCTGCAAATGGCGTCTCAGTAAAACAGTATCTCCCCTTGGGAAGCAGCTGCATTAGGGCACTTGACCTTTCTAAGTATTCAGAAACTGCCAATGAAAATCTTAAAGTGAAGTGAGCTGACTAAAACTCCAGTCTCTTAAAGCATTGCATACCTTTGTTCACAGAATTTGCTCCAATTAACTTGATTAAAGTTTGCTATCCGAAATAGAGATAATTTTCTTTCTGAAATGGATATACTTAAGGATGGGGAGTCACATGATGCCTGTGGTTTTCAGGTGATAAGGTTGCTTTTTCTCTGGAATAATTTATTCATCATTTCAATAAATATTAACTGAATGTACTCTGCACTAATTACTTACAGCACAATAGCAAAGAAGAGCCTGAAGGTTATGGTCTGGTAGCAAGACAGACTCTAATCAGATGTAATATTATAATCATTTTCCATGCCACGCAAAAGTACAGCATTGTGGGAGAAAACAGCAGGTACCCTGACCTCAGTGAAGACTAGTAATGGTTTGGAAGACATACCCAAAATGTAGATGTAAGAGTGAATCAATATTACGCCATACATTTTAGCATAAAACATTTTACTCTCCAACCATGCTTGCCTTTGTTCCAGGCATGTTCTAAAATAAATTGACTAACAAGTGCTTAATTACTGGCAGCGAAAAGAAGCATGCAACCCTGGAACTCTCTTGTCCTTCAGTTTTCCAGTTGAATTAAGTATGTTTTGATTTGTCATTACCAAGTATTGAAATAGTTAGCTGAATGGCAAAATATTAAAATTTTACACCTAAAGAATGCCATAAGATTTATTAAGGTGGGACCTGCCGTCTTGTTTCTTTTCTTTGATTGTGAATTCTAAAGGCACGTAGGCAATAGCACTGATATGAAGTCAGACCTAGGAGACTCAGCATTTATATTAGCAGTTTGAGAATGTAGTTCAAAGCTGTGTAGAGACAGAGGTCATTCGACACTCAGGAATGCCTCTGTGATGGACTCTTGTCCCATGGAGGAAAGTTTCCATTGACTCAACTGGACTGTACCAGTTCTGCAAACACTGGTGTTCGTTTTCATCTCTGTCATTGAAATATCGTTCATGAGTTCATTTTTCCATTTTTAAAACATGGAACACATGAAGGATACTATATAAAGTCACATTCATTTTTATAATCTCTGATGGCATCTTCATCCTGTAACTGCTATTCTGGGACTCTGTAGCCATAACACAAAGAACAGCAATCAACATCAGAATGCAGGATGAGATTAGAATTGCTGAGTTTAATCACCCAATCAAACACTGCAGTTTCACATCAGCACATGCTTTTCTTACGGCTGTCCATTTGCAGAAATTACAAATAACCTTTTAATGTCTGTATGCAATCATTGCCATTTAACTTGCTTTCATTTTTCTTAACAATCTGGAGTTGAGTCAGACTCCAAAACAAAAGTAAGAATTTTTTGAGTTTAAACAAACCGTTCTGTATGAACTTAAAAAAGAAGAATCACTTAAAGTTTTACAGAATAAAATAATTTAATATATTAATAAAAACCCAGTATTTGTGAACTGTAGTGCAGTTATGTTAGGTATATGAGTGAGGGGTATGGTTTATAAGATGTCTTTATCAAACTCCTCAAGTATCAGGATCTATGCAGAAGAGAAAGGAAGATTGTAAGGGCCCCAAAATGGTGCATGATTCCAAGGAAACAGTGTATTTTAGACATAACAAAACTGATGCACATATGAAATCACTGAGACTGTTACAACATGCAAGGTCTGTACAAGTTGAAGCCAAGCAGAATTCTAGCATTAGAAGGGAAAGTGGACACAAAGTCCCACCCCTAACCACAATGACGCTCTTTGTAACTGATAGCTGCTGGAGATGGAAAAATTAGTTTTCTTTAGTGAAGTGTTGCTGCGTGTATCAACCACTCCCTAGGTCAGGCTGTATGCCCAGTAGTAGTTAACCAACACAAAATGAACTCCGTAGTGTGTGTGTGTGGATGTGCCTGCGCTTCTTGTTTTGTGTTATCATTTATTGTTTTCTTGATCTTTTGTTCAGATTCTTTATTTTTTTTTGTTTTCTAATTTTTTTGTTGTTGATGTTATTTGTTTAAGTGGGTTTTTTTTTGGAGGGAGGTAGAGAACATGAAGTTGGGTGCCTAGGAAGGTAGGGAGGATGTAGTACAAGGTTTCTGGCCCAGACTTTCTGGCCTAACCTCAAGGTCTAGGCCCACAGACCCGCAGACCAGCAGTCCCGCAGAGACACAGAGACACACAGATGTTTTCAATAGTTTTTGGCTGATCAGCCTCAGGCCCAGACATATCACTTGGTAGCTCTCTACCCTTCATCTAACCCATGTCTCTTGTTCAGCCATGCGGCTCAGTACCTTTCTTTAGAGCTGCATGGTTGTCCTCTGCAGCCTGCAGCTTCTCTCCCATGCTCTGTCTGGCATTCTGTTCTCAGAGATTTTTCTTAGTCTGGTAGTCCTGCCTACACTTCCTGCCTGCCTTTGGCCAATCAGCTCTTTTTATTAAACCAGTGGTTGGGACAATAATTTACAATGAAACAACACAACCTCCCACAGGAGGATCTGGGAGTAGTTTGGAGAATGGAAGGAACATGATCAAAATATAGTGTATAAAAACCTTTTTAAATTGTATTTTAAAAGATGCACTCAGAATACATGGAAAATAATAATAATGAATTGGGAGCGCTGGCTATGATTCACACCTCCATATCAAAAGTACTTAACTATTAACAATTTAATACTGCTAACATTCCTTTCCTTTCTTTCTTTCTTTCTTTCTTTCTTTCTTTCTTTCTTTCTTTCTTTCTTTCTTTCTTTCTTTCTTTCTTTCTTTCTTTCTTTCTTTTTTTTTCTTTTTGATCCAGATGTTTAACTTGTCTGTCTGTAAATTCTGTGTGTGTTTCCCAGTGGGGAAACCAGGACTAAGATATTTGCACAGAGTCATGTAGTGTAAGGGAAGATCAGGGGCTGTGACTCAGCATTGCCTCCTCTGTGCTGTGGGATTACCTTAACCAGCGATGCTGTCTTCCTGAATTAGAGAAGGTCAAATCTTTTCAGAAAAAAATAACAGAGCCACAGACCACTTGATGACCTTCAGAAGGTCAAAACTAATTTTACTACAATGGATTACAAATATTAAACTAAGCCTTTTGATCTCCTTGTACTGTTATCTAATATAATTGTTCCTCCGGCTCATGCATTAATTTATTCAATGAATATTTATTAAGAGGTATTATGTATCAAATATAGCACTTGACCTTAGTTGGATTTTCAGTTGTATTTTAAAATTATTACAAACCTGTAACTTAAGCATTTGGAAGGATAGTGCAAGAAGACTGTCTGAGTTTGAGGATAGTCCAGGATTCATGTAAATTCCAACCAATCCTGAACTACAAAATGAGTATATGTTAGGGAGATGTATCATTTGTATACAATTTCAATAACATATTAGAAAAATTAACATGTCAGCTTTTGATTTTCGGAAATAATCGTAAATGTGTTGTTTTAAAAATAAGGGATGTGAGGACTCACTCTTTCACTTTGCCTTCTTTATTCATAGAAAAGCTTTCTTAATTCTTGGAATTTCCTGCCTCTTGCAGAAGGCGCTGATGAAATACCACAAACTTTCTACTTCCTGGACACTGGAGGAGAACCATGAGACATTTATACATTTTTCCTGAATCAAAGCAAACAAGATGGTGATGGTGTGGAAATGCTAGTAAATGAAAATTTTAGCCTTATTGCTTCAACTTTTCCACAACATCGTCCTCTCCCAAAGAAAATCAATAGAACACTGCATAGAATGTTGTGACTCTACCAAATGTTACCTGTTAAAGGCATTATGAAAACTTGTCAGCAATGACACTTATCACTGACTATTCAGGAATCTTTAAGAATATGCAGCAACGACCACTCTGGGCTCTTATGCTTGACAGTCGATTTGTTGCTATGAGCAACTTTCTGTTGCTGCATTTTAATCTAGCTGTAGCAGGTGATTTTTACTATATGTTATGTGTCTATACATTTCTTTTCTAGACTCAAGCAGTGTAAGCACTATGATTTTGCTTATCCATCTCTGTTTTTACTTAACCTTAGTATGATTGATGCCTGCTATATGGCAGTAACCTAAAGTAAAAAAAAAAAAAAAATGAGTTAAGTTGATTTCATCTTTTTCCAAAAAATTTCCTCTGCAATATTAATAACAAGATAAACAATGATATTTCTCAGATACTTGTTACACAGTGTCAGTAGATACTAGTAAAGCATTTTGAAACTAATATTATGCATGTGCTTCCTTCCCAAATACTATACCAGTACCCACTGCTGCTATTGTTTCCTCCCCTCTTCCCCTTTCCTTCTCTTTCTTACCTAACCCCCTCTCTCAAAACATCTCTGGAAATAAATGTGCAATGCTCAATGTTTTCAGATAACTTGACATCCGAAAGAGTCCTACTCTGGCTGAGGATATTACAGATCTTCTTGACAGAACAGAATGTTCAAAGACAGATGAATGAAGTTCTGTCCTGTGCTTCCTCTTAGTCACAGGTCTGGAGACGGCTCAAGTTAAAGGACAGGTCTCAGAGTTGAATATTGTTGTGACTGATAATTAGCTTTATCTCTTATTGCTACATTATAATATGCTGGCCTTGAATATAATGTTGGAATTTTCATTATCCATTTATGATTAAGGCATGATTCCCTACCCCATATGCCAAGCACTGAAGTTATAGACTAGACTTGTGTGCCCATGACTCACTGCTAACTCTAGCAGCCCCTTTGGCTCTTGGGATATTTCTTAAGTTCCTACAAAAATCAAGAGTCTGTTGGAATCTCATTTTCCACCGACACTACATGTTAAGAACCTTAATCTTGTCTGTACATTTCTTATTTAGCACTGCTTCTGCATTACCTATGGCTCATCTTGAATATGAACAACACAAACACAAACACACACACACACACACACACACACACACACACACACACACACACACACACACAAATTGTAACATTATTTCCTTTCCTCATGACCCAGTATATGTAAGCATTCTTAATATTTATGCTTCAGACCACTTCTTTGTAATGGCTTTTCTCTAGATCCCAAAGATCAAAATCTAGTCAAGCTCATCATGATAATTAATATAGGTTGGTCCTGAAGTCATTCAGTGATGCCCTGGTGTTTCTGGAGATGCCGACTCTGAGCAGAGCTACCTTATACACAACATACAGCAAAGTTACAAATAATCAAGCACATGGATGGCAAGTAGAGAAAACTCTTGAATTTTTACTGTTACTTTCTGATTAAGGTTATATGAAGTCAAGTGCCCAGAAATCAGAAATGGTAACTTCATTGGCCAGTGTAATCAATATCTACTCTGAGAAGTAATATGTTTTTCAAATTTCTTTAAAAAGACATTTAGTATTTAACCATTTATTGTTGTAAAATAGTATACATTTTCCCAACAATGTATTTCCCAGTCATTCTTGTACCTGGGAAATACATCATTGGTTAATGTTCAGTTCTGCTTGGTTACTACTGATCCAGTGCTTTAGTTATAGGTCATCTATTTGCTATCTTCTTGTAAAAACTCTTAATTATTATTTTTGTCCATCTCTCAATTTCTATCTCATTTTAAAATTTTCCTTCAAATTAATATGGTTCCTATAACTAGCTTATCAGAGCCATAGAGACCAGAGAGAAATTCTGTCTAAGTTTGTTTCAGCCATTGTTTGCCAAGTTGCTTCCTAGAAATCATGTTTTATTTGTCTTAAATCCATGATGATAACATATTAAAGTAATGAATTATATCCCACTGACATTCATCTATATTCTTCCCTGCAAGGTTATGAAGCCATTTTAAACATATACATGAGTTTAAAAGATGCAAGATAACAGCTTTGAGAATTAAATATTCCTTTTTGTTATGTTCTATAAATAAAAAGAGAAAAAAATAATTTTATCATAAAGTAGGCCCTAGTCCAAATATTTTAAATAAGTAGTCAACTTTCCTAATTTATGAAATATTTAGTTGGCTTATTTTACAAAGTATTGTTTTCTTTATAAAATATTAAATTTTATTTTTTCTAGTTTTTAGTGTGTGTGTGTGTGTGTGTGTGTGTGTGTGTGTGTGTGTGTGTGTGTAGGTATATGCATGTGAACTCAGGTGGCCAAAAAGTCAAAAGATAACATCACATCCCCTGGAGCTGGAGTTATAAGTAGTTATGAGCTATCCATTGTGAGTGCTGGAAATCAAACTTATTTTCAGTGTTCTTATTTACTGAGCCTGTTCCCCAGCCTCTCTGCCTTATTTCCTGACACAGGCTCCTCACTGAACAATGAGCTCACCATTTTGGCTACACTACCCAGCAGTGCTGGAGTTCCAGTTGTATTCTAGAACACCTGGCTTTGTTACACGAATGCTGTATTCAAGTCCTTGGGCTTGGACAGCAGGCGCTTTACACATTGAGCACCTATCCAGCTCCAAACTGTTCAGTTGCAATACACTCCTTAAAATATGCCATCAAGGAAGTTGATTTTGAAAGACTTTTTCTAAATAAAAAAAGAAAAGGACAGTGAAATTACCCAGGCATTTGACTATTTTAATTTTTGAGATTATTAAATATTTCTATCATTCTCTCTTCTGTTCTCTCCATCTAAGCCCTCAGATTTAGTCCTTCTTTCCCCCTTTCACATCCCTGGCCTCATTTTTATTAGTTGTTCTTAGCTGTGTGTATTTATAGATATATAAATATATATGCCTCAATAACCTTCTCAGTCTGTATAATAACATGCATGATTTTACTTGTATATATATTTTCAGAGATAAACATTTGGTAGAACATAAGCAGTCAGTCTGCCCTTTCCTGGGGGGTCGGGGTTTCTCCCTCTTAGCATCCCTTAGTTTCCTGGACTTGTGTAGGACTGTGGTGTCGAGGTGTTTTCCACTCTACATTGGCTCATCTATTGTGGTTGTTCTTGTTCATCTCACATGTGACCAGTAATACTGGTGTGACTATGTGTGTAGGTTCTGACATCCCTAGGAGGTACAATCTCACAGCTGTTAAAACCTAATAATTAACATTATCAAAAGTGGACTAGATCACAGAAATGGTTTAGATTCCAGGTAGATTATAGATCTTTTCTTACAGTAAATTCACTAACAAAAATAATTCTGAATGCCAAGCCTATATTTTTGTGTCCTTAGTTATGAGGAGACGATTATTGAAATACTGGTTCATAAAATATGTTCAACACCAGGACTATTGTTTATTTTACAATTATTAAGTTATTTCTTTTATTTCTTAAAATTATATTTGCTGCTACTAAATAGGATTTTTAAAATGTCTTTATTTTCTGGTATGTGAAATCCAAAGCTTCGACTGTGTTGGAGAACCAGAGAAAAGTGAAAAGCCTGCCACAGATTCATATATAAATCCTAGAAGCTCAACTCACAATTGTTTACAGATAAGGACACACCATTGTGTCTTTATCTCTCATAAGCAAAACCTTAGCAATATGAAGGTAATTCCCAGAAAACCTCTAAACTGAAAGCATCCTAGCCCAATGCATTTGCATTTGAATGGTTTTTATTCCCCTTATGGTCTCAAAAAGTATTACATTAAATATTAATGCAACATTTTGCTCCTATTATTGTTCAGTTTTGCTTCTATGAAACTGTAATGACTAGACAAGTTGTAGGAGAGAAATGATGTTTAAGATAGAATCTGGCCAATCTCAAGTTATCGTTTTAGCTCCAAAGCAGTTTACTGTGTAATGCTGGCAACGTAAAAGAATAACACCATTCACATAAGTTATCAGCAATCCGGTACTTTGCTTACTGTGATGTGCTTCTTTTCTACTCTGTTCCTAAGACACAATGTTAAGAAAAAGGTAGTAATCGTAATACCAAATGGAAAACATCAATATAGTAACACTTCCTGGTTCTTTCTCTGCCAATGCAGAAAATATAATAGAAACAATCTTTCCAGTAAAGATTTGCCTATCTGCAGAACAAGGAATTGGTTACATGAATCATTTTAATAAAAAACTTAAGTTTCATTCTAGGATGATTACAAAAATATAACAACTAGAAGTTGAAGAAATTGAACTTTCACTCACCAGACACTATGTCATATTGAATATCTGTGAACTTTGATATTGGATAAAACAACAACAGTCAGTACACCAACCCTAGATAGATAAAAGTCCCCACTGATATCTTGCCCCATGTATAATAATAATAATAATAATAATAATAATAATAATAATAATATTTTAATAATTTTTAAAAATTAAAATATTTTATTTTAATAAAAATTATTATTATTATTATTATTATTATTATTATTAGATGGATAAAGTTGTCACTTTTGCCTTTTACCCTTTACTAGCCATAACATGGTTTAGAATTCAATTAGCAGTCATAAGCTTATTGTGATGGTGATTCAAAAAACTGACATCTACCTGTTGTGTAATAAAGATACCTTGTGGATACAAAATGATAGCTTAGCCTTGCCTGTGTCCCAGTTGAGGGTTTAGTGGGTTTTCAACTAATAAAAATGGACCATCAATCATATCTCTTTGCAATCATGCTATTTATCCAGGAAGGGGGTAGTACAAAGTTGACAGATCTCCCCTTCCCACCGAGTGCCTAGTGACTCTCTGTCATGTGCAACCATTGGGTTGGTTATTCCCAATTCAACGTGGTACAAAATCCAGCTCCTGTCTCTAAGAACTTTTTATTCCTTGAATAAGAAATCTAATATAACAATAAATGGAGCATACTGGACTAAATTATTTGGGTAACTCACTGAATACTGTAAAATAAAAAGGGGGAGCTTCATTTCAGAGAATTAAGGCACGTTGATAAGAGAGCTCAGGCCTAGGCTGGGATCTCAGGAGAACAATTTCCTTTAGGAACATAAAACTAAAGGTGGATGTAGTCTTCAAGGGGAGTTTACAAGTTCACTTAAAAATACAACTCTACCCTCCTTACCTTTCTTCCTTCCACCTTCTCAGGGTCCACATTACAGAGTTCATACTGTTCAAGAACAAAAAGTTCTCAGAAAAATGTACTATTATATGTTTCTTGGGCTCCTTAGGATCTTATGACACTGATTCTAGTTCCCCAATGAGTGGAGACCTTGTTTCTCCAGCTGCTGGGACTTTCCTTGGACATCTGTATCCAGATATTGACTAAAATATAGATAGCCTTCTAGTTCACAGCCATGTTCCACCCATGACTGACTCATTCACCAACAGTTTATGAAATAAATGTATGATCTATTGTTTTGGAACAGTTTATCATGACTGGTAAAGAGGGCAAGGAGTCCCAAGGTAGGTCAGTTCAGTCTGGCATATCCGGTTGAGGTATATCCAATTCCTTCATCCAAGTACTAAGGCTGGATTAGGTGTTCTATAGAGAATGGGCTCCGAGATGCCAATTCATGCACAGGAACATAGTCTGATCCTACTCCAAAAGGCCCCACATCTGCCCATGCCATTCGACAGTGGTCTACCTTTGGAGGATTTTGTTCCTTTCCCTGAAGGTTCTTCAGTGGTTGTTTCTGATTCAGTGAGCACCCAACAGCTCCAGTCAGCCATCTCTGTCAGTCTCCTCCTTATGATCCTGATCCCCTTGCTCATGCACTCTCTCTTCTCTCTCTCTCTCCCTCCCCCAAGCTGGACCTGGAGTTCTACCTGGTGCTTAGCCATGAATCTCTGCTTCCTCCTGTATCCATTGCTGAATAAATGTTCTATAATGACAATAAGGTGGTCATTCATTTGATTATAGGGGAAGTCCTGTTTAGGGTCACTCTTTACTATTGCTTGGAGTCCTAGCCAAGGACACCTTGTGGGTTCTGGAGGTTTCTTTAGTACCTGGTTCTATAGTACGAGGTTTCTGGCCTGGACTTTCGGGCCTAGCCTCAAGGTTGGGACCTACAGACCCGAAGTCCCACAGTCCAACAGAGACACACAGATGCTTACATTAATTTTAGGCTGATAGGCCCAAGCATATAACTTGCTAATTCTTTACCCTTGAACTAATCCATGATTCTTATCCTGTCCAGCCATGTGGCTTGATACCTTTTCTCAGAGAAGCATAGTTGTCCTCTGCATCTTCTGGCTTGTCTGGCAACTCTGGAGTCTCTGTGGCATTTCTGTGCTGTTCTTCCTGTTCCCAGAGTTTTCTTAGTCTGGTAATCCCACCCACACTTCCTGTCTGCCTTTGGCTAATCAGTACTTTTTATTAAACCAGTGGGTAGGACAATTATTTACATTGTAACACCATAAATCCACTACACGGTTCTTTCTAACCTCACAGTGGCTCCCTGTATCAAGATATTCAATTTTTCCCTCTTTGTTTCTCCTATCACTCAATTGTACTCTTCTCTCATGATTTGTTGCCACATTTCCTTGCTCTCTCCCCATTATGATTCCAATTTACTCAGGAAATCTCTATTTTCCCTTCCTAGGGGAATCTCTGGATGTCCCCCTTAAGCTCCTTCTTTTACCAAGGTGTTAAGGGATTATAGTTTGCAACCTGAATATTCTTTGCTTTTTGTCTAAAATTCACTATGAGTGAGTACATATCATGTCTATCTTTCTGGGCCTATGTTATCTCACTCAAGATGATACTCTTCAAATGCACCCATTTGCCTGCAAATTTTAGGATGATTTTTTTTAACTGCTGAGTAGTACTCCATTATGTAAATGTACAATGTGTTAATCCATTTTTCAGTTGAAGGGCATCTAGGTTTTTTTCTAGGTTCTGGCTGTTACAAATAATGCTATGAACATAGTTGAGATAATGCCCTTGGGGTAGGAATGTGTTTCTTTTGGGTATATGCCCAATAATGGTATTGCTGGATCCTTATTGAGATTGATTACCAGTTTTCTGAGGAACCACCATACTGCTTTTCAAAGTGGTTGTACAAGTTTACACTGTCACCAGCAATGGAGTGTTCCCCTTGCTCCACACCCCCTCCAGCATGGGCTGTCATCTGTGTTTTTGATCTTAGCCATTCTGACAGGTGTAAGGTGGTATCTCAAAATTGTTTTGATTTGCATTTCTCTGATGGCTAGACATGTTGAGCAATTATTTAAGTGTCTTTTAGCCATTTGTAATTTGGTTTAGAATTCCCATTTTAGTTCTGAATCCAGTTTTTAATTGGATTATTTGGAGTTTTAGCCTTTAGTTTCTTAAATTTTCTACATATTTTAGATATCAGTCTTCTGTCAGATGTAGGGTAGTTAAGATCTTTTTCCATTATGTAGGCTGTCATTTTGTCCTATTTACTGTATCCTTTGCCTTACACAAGCTTCTCAATTTAAGGAGGTCCCACTTATTGATTGTTCTTCTTAGTGTCTGTGCTACTGGTGTTATATTTAGGAAGTGGTCACCTGTGCCAATGCACTCAAGGGTATTTCAAACTTTATTTTCTATCAATTTCAGTGTAGCTAGGTTTATGTTGAGGTTTTTTGAGCCACTTAAATTTTAGTTTTGTACAGTGATAGATATGGATCTATTTGCATTCATCTACATACTATCATCTACTTATGCCAGCACCATTCGTTGAAGATGTTATTTTTTTTTCCCATTGTATATTTTTGGCCTCTTTCTCAAAAATCAGATGTTCATGGGTGTGTAAATTAAGGTCAGGGTCTTTGATTTGATTCCATTGATCCACAAGTCTGTTTTTATGGCAGTACCAGGCTGTTTTTATTACTGCAGCTCATAGTATAGCTTAAAGTCAAGGATAGTGATGCTTCGTGAAGTTCTATTATTTAACAGGATAATTTTGGCAATCATGGGTTTCTTGTTACTCCATATGAAGTTGAGTATTTTTCTTTCAAGTTCTGTTTAAAAAACATGTCTTGGGATTTTGATGGGGATCTTTGAATCTGTGGATTGCTTTTGGTAAGACTGCCATTTTTACTATGTTGATCCTCCCTCTCCAGGAGCATGGGAGATCTTTTCATTTTCTGATATTTTCTTCAGTTTCTTCAGTGACTTAAAGTTCTTGTTAAACAGGCCTGCCAATTCTTTGGTTAGAGTTTCCCCAAGATATTTACTGCTATTTGCAGCCATTATAAAGGGTGATTTCACCTGATTTCCTTTAAAGCCCTTTTATCATTTGTGTACAGGAGTATTTATTTTTTTTAATTAATCTTGTACCTTGCTACATTGTTGAAGGTGTTTATCAGCTGTAGAAGTTCCTGGGTAGAATTTTGAAGGTCACTTATGTATAGCATCATATCATCTGCAAAAAGAGATAATTCTACTTCTTCCTTTCCAATTTGTAGTCCCTTAATCTCCTTTTGCTTTCTTATTTCTTTAGCTAAAATGTTTGCACTATATTTAACAAATGAGGGGAGAGAGGATAGCCTTGTCTTGTTCTTGATTTTATTGGGATTGCTTTGAGTTTCTCTCCATTTAGTATGATGTTGGCTGCCGACTTGCGGTATATTGCCTTTATTATGATATTTTCCCTGCATTCCTGTTCTCTCCAGGACTTTTATCATGAATTAGTGTTGAATTTTGTCAAAAGCTTTTTCAGAATCTAATGAGATGATCATGTGTTTCTTTTTCTTTCTTTCTGATTGTTTATATGATGAGTTACATTGACAGTTTTTCATATATTGAATCATTCATGCATTTCTGATATTTTTTTTGCTATGTTCTGGAATTCTGTTTGCCAGTATTTTATTGAGTATTTTGCTTCAATGTTCATGAGGGAGATTGATTTGTAATTAATTATCTTTCTTTCTTGCATCTTTGAGTATCTTGGGTATCAGGGTGACTATAGCCTCATAAAAAGAATTTGGCAATGTTCCTTCAGTTTCTACTTTATGGGACAGTTTGAAGAGTATTGGTATTGGTTCTGCTTTGAATATCTGGTAGAATTCTGCACTGAAATAATCTGGCCCTTGGATTTTATTTTTCTTTTGGCTTGGTAGCTTTTACTAACATCTTCATTTTCTTTGGATGTTATAGGTCTATTTAGGCCATTTATCTCATCTTTATTTAATTTTTCTAAGTGATGCCTGTCCATAAATTTATCCATTTCTTTTAGATTTACAATTTAGTGAAGTATAGATTTTAAAAGTATGACCTAATGATTCTCTGGATTTCCTGCATGTCTGTTCTTATGTCTCACTTTTCATTTCTGATTCTGTTAATTTGGATATTCCTTCTCTGCCTTTTGGTTAGTTTGGATAAGGGTTTATCTGTATTGTTAACTTTCTCAAAGAATCAACTTTTTGATTCATTGATCCTTTGAATTGTTCTCTTTGTTTGTATTGTATTGGTTTCAGCCCTGCGTTTGATCATTTTCTGCTGTCTACTTCTTCTAGGTGAATTTACTTCTAATTGTTCTAAGGCTTTCAGCTGGGATGTTAAGTCTCTTGTGTGAGATTTATCCAGGTTTTTTTATATGCGGATCTAGTGCTTTTAATTGTGTTCCATAAGTTTGGGTATGTTGTGGATTCATTTTCAATGAATTCTAGGAAGTCTTTGATTTCTTTCTTTACTTCTTCCTTGAGGTGATTCAATTGAGAGATGTTCATTTTTTATGAATTGGTAAGACTTCTGTAATATTTGTTGTTGTTGAACTCTAACTTTAGACCATGGTGGTCTAATAGGATACAAGGAGTTGTTCACATATTTTGTATCTATTGATATTTGCTTTATGACTACGTATGTGGTCAGTTTTAGAGAAAATTCCTTGTGATGCTAAGAAAAAGGTACATTCTTTTGTGTTTGAATAGAAAGTTCTATATATATCTATTAAGTCTATTTGGCTCATAACATCATTTAGATGCCTTATTTTTCTGCTGAATTTCTATCTGGTAGACATACCCATTGGTAAGTAGAGTATTGAAGTCTCCCACTATTAATATGTGGGGTTTTATTTGAGATCTAAACTTTAGTGGTGTTTCTTTTACATGTGTAGGTGCTGTGCATTGGGGACATAAATGTTCAGGATTGAGACTTCATCTTCGTGAATTTTTCTTGAGATGAATAAGTAATGTCCATACTGGTCTCTTTGATTGATTTAAGTTTGATGTCTATTTTGTTAAATATTAGAATGTCTACACCAGCTTATTTCTTAGGACTATCTGATTGGAAAGTCTTTTACCAATCTTTTACTCTGAGCCTGTGTCTGTCTTTGAAGTTGAGGTGTATCTCTTGTATGCAGCAGATTTTTGTATTCATGATGCTATGGTGTGTTTTTTATAAGTGAATTGAGTCCATTGATATTATGGAATACTAATGGCCAGTGATTGTTATTTCCTGTTAACTTTGGTGTCAGTGTGTGTGTTCTTCCTTTTTTGTGTTTTTTTTCTGTGAGATTATTTATTGGTTGTGGTTTCATGGGTGTGTCTTGTTACCTTAGGTTGGAGTTTTCTTTCTAGTGCTTTCAGTAGGGCTGAGTTTGTGGACAGGTTTTGTCTAAATCTGGTTTTGTTGTGAAATAGCTTGTTTACTTCATCTATGGTGGTTGATATTTTTGCTGGATATAGTAGTCTGTGTTGACAGCCATGGTCTTTAGTACCTCATAACATCTGAGCAGGACCTTTGATTGTTTCCATTGAGTAATTTGGCGTTATTCTGATTGGTCTGCCTTTGTAAGTAACTTGGTCTTTTTCCTTTGCAACTCTTAGTATTCTTTATTTTTGTCAGTTTAATGGCTCGATTATTATGTAACAAACAGAGACTTTTGAGGGGAGTCTTGCCTAGTTGGTGTTCTGTGAGTTTTTTATGCCTTTATAGGCATTCCCTTCTTTAGGTTGGGAAAGTTTTCTTCTGTGATTTTATTGAATATATTTTCTATGCCTTTGATCTGGTGTTCTTCTCTTTCAATTCCAATTATTCTCAGGTTTGTTCTTTTCATGGTGCTTCATATTTCCTGGATGTTTTCTTTGGCTGACATATCTATTTCTACTATTGAATCTTCCACTCCAGTGATTTGCTCTTCCATTTCCTGCATTCTGTTGGTTATGCTTGCATCTGTAGTTTTGGTTCTATTCTTCAGATTTTCTATTTTTACCATTGCCTTTATTTGTGTCTTCTTTATTGCATATATTTCAATCTTTAAATCTTGAAATGTTTACTTTATGTTTGATTGCTTTATCTTGATTTTCTTGAATTTCTTTATTTTTTCTAAGACATTTGTTAATCTCTTCCATTTTTGTTTGTATTTTCTTCTATTTCTTTGAGAAAATTTTTATATCCTCTTTTAAGCATATATTTGTAGTAGTGGGGTTTCTCGGTCCCGGGCAGCCAGAGGTCCGAGAACCATAGACATGCCGTGTCAGACCCCTCAGCTGCCCAGCCACCCAGGTCCCCAAAAATGACTCAGACACTTATATTAACTTTATGCTGTTTGGCCTATGGCTCAGGCACTTTGCTAGCTAGCTCTTACATCTTAAATCAACCCATTTCTATTAATCTGTCTGCCACATGGCCCGTGGCTCACCTGTGTTCCTTACATGTTTCTTCTTGGGCGGCTTCAGCTCAGTCTGCCTCTGACTCTGCCCTTCCTTTCCTACCTATTCTGATTCCTCCTCCTACTTCTTCTATGGTGCCTGTCATGGCCCAAAACAGCTCTTTTATTTAAAGATTGAGATTGACAGCATACAGAAAGGCATTCCCACATCACTTGGCATCTCTGGGTTGCAACAGATGGCGCATCCAACATGGGTCGATTATCCACTTAAAGCCTGGGAAAGATTAGAAAGAGTTCTAGATCACAGAAACTGAGCCAAGGCAGCTTACATATTGTGTATACGAAGCGGGCCATTGTACAAAGAAAGCATGGCGTCCGGGTCACATTCAAAATGGCGCCGGCAGACTGGCGGCAGGCAGTGTAAGCTGCAATCAGGCAGGTTCCTGAAATCTCACAAAAGACTCAGTAGCATGTGATTGATTTTATATTTCTGTTTATTTTGAACAAAAAGGAAACAAAGACAGTTTCTTAGTAGCAGCATTTTCTTGGGTCTGCTCTGTTTGCTGGCCACAAACAGAGACGCGATCCCTTTAAGAGAGCTTACTGATTCAGCAGTATCTACAAAAACTATGTGGCAAGAGAGTGAAAGATAAATTCTATGAAATTAGACTAGGAGCTGAGTGGAGCCATCCACCTATCATACCAGCCTTTAATCCTGGCAGATTAAAGGTGTGTTCAGAAACAGAAAGAAATAGAAGAATCTGGGTGGAGTCAATCACCCTAGAGAAGCAAAGGTGTGGTCAGAGACAGAAAAAGTTAAGAAATAAATATACAGTAAAGACAGTTTTTTTTTTTTTAAAAAAATCTAAGTGGTAAAGAGTGTTTTGAAAATATATATATATACATAGGCATAAAGAAAGAAAAAAGAAGTAGAGAAAGCCCTTAAAGAAATAGAATAAATAAATAAATAAATAAATACATAAATAAATAAATACATAAATCAATAAATTTTTAAAAAAAGCCAAGTAAAGTTGGAAAATACAAAGAATGTCTGGATACTGTATATTACTGTCTTATATTTAAGCTTCTTGACTGAAAATGACTTAGTAAAAGCTTCTAAAAGACAGTTGATTATAAATGTTGTTGGAGTAATTCAACCTATATATTTTGTAAATGAGTTTACTTCAAAATTGAAATGCAAAGATATGCTACTTTGGAGAAGAGGTTTTCCTTTTATTTTCACAGAAAATGGAAGACTGGATTTCTTCCTGGATAAAGAACATTAAGTTTGATAGAGGAAGACCCCCTGCAAAGTCTCCAATGGAAATGGATGGACCAGATAATTCAGCATTTCAGAGCACCTCTGTTGAAGTTCCAGAGCTCTGAATCCAAAACAATTTCAAGGAGACTGGCTGAGATGACCCAGCCTTAGAGACTACTCCACTAAAGACTTGTCCATAATCCTACATTTTTCTTTGGATTCCCATGAGATTGTCGGTGTCCCCATTCAGCAGGAAGTAGCCTAGAGAATGATGCCCACATTCCCAAAACATGGATTATGGATGTTTGTGTTTATTTACAGTGTTGATTATAAGCTGTTATAGATAAGGGGGGAAAAGAATTTTAGAATTGGAGTTCCTTTTGTTTTAAAGAGAAAAGGGGATATGTAGGGGTATTGTGTTGTTTCATGGTAAATAATTGTCCCACCCACTGTTTAATAAAAAGAGCTGATTGGCCAAAGGCAGGCAGGAAGTGTAGGCAGGACTACCAGACTAAGAAAATCTCTGAGAGCAGACCACCAGAGGGAGCACCAGAAAGAAGCCAGAGGGAGCCGAGGACAACTATGCTGCTCTAAAGAAAGGTACCGAGCCGCATAGCTGAACAAGAGACATGGGTTAGATGAAGGGTAGAGAGCTAGCAAATGATATGCCTGGGCCTGAGGCTGATTAGCCAAAAACTAATGAAAGCGTCTGTGTGTCTTTGTAGGACTGCGGGTCTGCGGGTCTGCGGGTCTGCGGGTCTGTGGGTCTGTGGGTCTGTGGGCCTTGACCTTGAGGGTAGGCCCAAAAGTCAGGGCCAGAAACCTTGTACTACATGTATTATCCTCATAAAGTTTCTTTTTCAGGTTGTTTCCTTCTGCTTCTTCTACATTGCCATGCTCAGATCTTGGCGTTGTAGAACTACCAGATTCTTCTGGTAGAGTCATGTTGTTCTTTATGTCATTGTATGTATTCTTGCACTGTCTATTCATTGCTTCCTTGGTTCCCTGTAGGATTTGTCTATATATCAGAGGGCTGATTTTGTTGCAATCTGTTCTGTGTGTGTCTGTATCCCAGGAAGCATTTCTTGGTTCAACCTGAGCCCTTGGTCCACTTGGAAGTTGTGTATTCTGTGTCACAGAGACCCCTCTTAATCCAGTAAGTGCTAACACTGTGGGTTTCCGGTGGCTACTTTTGATCCAGTAAGTTTTGAAAAACTGAGGGTCTCAGCTGTTCTTGATCCAATAGGAACTGAGGAACTCTTTTATCTCTTAGTCATTTAGTATGCTCTGAGCCAGAGGTCTGTGGGTTTCTGGTTGCTGCTGAGGTCTCTAGGTAATGACTTGGCTTGGGGAATGGGGTAGTGTTTTGGAGCCAGGGATATCCAGTGAACTGAGTTTTACTTGGGCCTTGGACTTGCAGAGGTTTTCCCTGCTGGCCTGGATTTAGGGTAGAGCTGAGCTGAGAGGGGTGTAGTTTCAAGATCTGTGTCCCAGGGCTGGGGTTCCAGAGACTGGGTAGGATCTTTGCCTGGCCTGGGCAGGTGTCACTCACCTCTTAGTCTACAAGATAATATCATTATTATAAAAGTTTTGATATAGCTGTGTTTTTAATCAGTCTGAGTCATATGTTATTGTTATTAAAGTTTTTTATGTTATATTACATGATACAAAATATATACTTTATGTATAATCTTAAACAAAAATATTCATGTTTAATAACAAAAACAAATTGGTATATATAATTGAACCAGCTCATCTCAGGGAGACTGTAATGGAATATTACTAACAACTTTATAGGATCAAGAATCCCCTAGGAGACAGGTCTCTGGGTATGGGGCATACCAGCCTTGCTTGTTGGAAAGACTTGTCCACTGTAGGTTGTAATATTCACTGAATTAGATTCTTGGACTACAATGAGATGATCACAAGTGTTCATTTCTTTATGTTTCTTGAGTTTTTAGATGCAGCATATTAGCTGTTTGATGTCTACATCATGATGGCTTATAACATGGAGCAGCGAGATAAACCATTTCGCCTGTATGCTGTTTGCTATTGTTACTGTCTCCTTTCCCTCCCCTTTTTCTCTCTTTCTTCCTCCTTTCATTATTTTCTTCCTTGCTTTCCTTCCCTCCTTCCCCCTTCCCTCCCTCCCGCCATTGCTTCCTCCCTCCCTCTCTCCCTTTCTTCCCCCCTTCACCCTTCACTCCTGTTCCTCCTTGTCCTCCTTTTACTGTTTTATCATTTCCCCCCTCCTCCCCCTCCTCCTCCCCTTCCCTGCCCTTCCTCCTCCTCATCCTCCTCTGCCTCCCCCTTCTGTGATAGGTTATGTAATAGTATTATGTACTTTTTTTTCTATATATACCGAACTTTGCCACACAGTACCAGAGTCATTGTGACCCTCTCTGTTTAACATGCTGGTGTTTCCTTTGTGTCTCTGACCTCATTTTGAGTCACAACTACGTAAAAGTAGTGTTTACTTAAACACACGATCATAGTATACCAGTATTCTATCAGCATCTGAGAGAATTACTGTGACTGAGGGGCTGGTAACCAAGTGGTTCCATAGACAAGGGGACACTTTCCTTTCTTAAAAGAAAGAAGCCTGTGATTTCATCACAATACTAAACACAGCTTTTGTGTATACTTTGTATTTCTGAGATTTCCCATTTATTATTTGAAGACATAGAATTTGTTGACCATAAGTAATTAAAATGACAAAAATGCATCCATGGTTAAATGTGATCTGTAAGTATACGTACATAAGCATATACATGCACACAAATACAGATGTATGCACACTCATCTTATTTTGTAAGTACAAAGTCATAAATGACAGTATTAAGTCTGTCTGATAGTAATTTTTGAGAGGCATGATCACTATTTTTAATCACAGTAATTCCAGAGTATTCAGGTCATGTATTTATGTGTTCAAACTCTGAGAACAGAACAGTATGTAAGGAGGCTTTATCCTCAATTCCAGGTGACTTTTTCTTCTTGGTTGAATTTATGAATTATGTCATAGGACTTAATTATCACAGCCTCAGAACTTTTCCATTTTTCTCTGTCAACAGTCCTTGACTTTCTTATCAACAACAGAATAGCTTGTGGTATATTTTCTGTCTGAAATAGTCTCATGGCTAATAGTTTAAAAGTTTGCAAATCCTACTTGACATAAAATAGACAACGATGTGGAAAAAGGCTGGGAACCCACATATTTGGCTCAAATGGGAGCAAATTATACTAGAACTCTAATTTTTAATTCTGCAAATGAGAACTTTGCTCTTCTGTCAAAATATGATAAGTCCAGGGTTCTGAAAATACAGCATAATAGCATGCTTGCCTAGCATGTTCAATGCTCGGCACTTATAAATAAATAAATAAATAAATAAATAAATAAATAAATAAATAAATAGATAGATAGATAGATAGATAGATAGATAGATAGATAGATAGATAGATAGATAGATAGATAGATAGAAAGATAAATAAATAAATAACTAGATAAATAAATCGATAAATAAATAAATAAATAGATAGATAAATAAATAAACAAATAAATAAACAATAGTTCAGCAACTTTTTCTTTTGCTGTGTTACGTTTCTCACAATTTTTGCTTTCATGAAAAACCATCTTCCTGGTTAAGTTACATAAATTCTAGTGTTCTTCGTTGAGAAGGGAAATTATTCCGTTTTCAATTAATACATATCAAGTACCTGCCCTGATCTCATCCCTGCCCTCATGTGTGGGAAATCATGATAAAGTTAAAACTCAGTTTGTGCTCCTCCGGTAAGTGTTTCTACTCCATATGTTTGTTATTCAGACAAGAGCATCTGCTCTTGATAACAGTTGTAAACAATGAAGCCATCGAGGACATTGCTTTTTACATTAATATTTTTTTTTCTTGAGAATTTGTATTTCGTTTCTATCTACACACCATTTTCCCACACAACTCCCCCAAAAGCTTTCCCTCAAAATGCCTCACTCACAAACTCATATTCTTTTATTCTAAAATCATAATCCACTTAATCCAACTAGTGTTGCTCAGTGTGCATAGATGTGTTTATTTTAAAACATTAATTGATCAAAGAGAAAGAACAACATTCTAAAAGATGATAACTGGTCATTTAAAAACTTTAAAAAGTCTTCTCCAGCGTAAGCATTCTCTGAACAGCCATACCTACCAAAGGGCTGCAGCTGGGTTAGACTATTGATTTTTTTCTCCCCAAGCAGTGTGCACAGCACCTTCTGACACTGAATTCCAGGCTGCAGTGATGACAATCTCAGGTCAGTACCAGCATGATTTCTCCAT
This sequence comes from Phyllotis vaccarum, assembly GCA_033318265.1. NCBI lineage: Eukaryota > Metazoa > Chordata > Mammalia > Rodentia > Cricetidae > Phyllotis > Phyllotis vaccarum. The sequence goes on from JARWLC010000007.1 coordinate 18,130,354, forward strand.
CTGTAACCAAAATGTATCATTTCTTCAGTAATAGGATCTTATTATTAAGCTCTGAGGACATAAGCTTTATTTAAATTAGTAAATAACTGTCATGCCATGTCTGTTTTATAAATGGCATAGTCTTACTGGATTTATGGTGAAGTTTAGTAAGGGCACAATCTTCTTGTACCACTGCCATACTATATCTGTTATAAGCATCTCAGTCAAGAGCAATACAATTACAAGATACTATGTATTCATTTCCAACAAACTCTCTTCATCTGCCTTCTCTATTTTATTCCAATCCAACAAAAGAAGACTCTTGTTAAAGTGAAGCTGTGATGAGAAACACATCATTTTTCAAACTAAATAACTTGATGACTATTGAAATAAAATAATGTAACATATTGTCGGTCTGAAGTCAGTAATACACCAACAGAAAGGCACTATTTAACAGTATTGTAGTTTCCCATTCTTCTTGGATTTAGTTTTGGTATATGTGCCAGTTCATATAATTGTACAAGTACAGAGATCAAACAGAAAATGTATTTCCTTCAAATTGCTATTAATTAACATGAAATTAGTTGTTAAATAAATGAATACGAAATTGTACATTCATGAACATTATATTACATTGTTGAATGACTCCTTATAAAGATAGCTATCAAGTAAACTAACTTTGGTCCAGTTATTTTTTGTTATTATTAAAACAAACAAAGACACAAAACACTATAAATTCTACCTGTCATACACTTACCAAGGTGTTTATTTTACAATATGAATAGACCCAAATCGTAGATCAACATTCTAGAAAGTGATAATAGATGGTTTTTAAATGACATAATGTTAAACAGTTTTTTTAAAACTGGAATGTTGTCAGAAATTTAAACAATCAATCTCTTTTTCTTGCTGAGGTATTATCCCTGAGATGACTTGTTGAATATGGAGCCCTAATTAAAGACTTAGTTGCTAAGTATATTAAATTATACTTTGAAAAATCTGTGACATTCAAATGGAACTAAGTTATAATAGTTTCATATCATGCTACACTCATCTACCCCATGCTGTTCTCTAGATAATTGACCTTGCTCTCCACTTGACCTTAAATAAAAAGGGATGCTATGCCTGACAGGTCCATAACCTCTGAAGACCTGAAAATGCTGATGTAGCCAATCCGCATATTTGCATTATGCATACTAAACTAACAGACACTTATATTTACAAGGCTTTACTAAATGCTTAAATCTATTTTGTAGACAAAGGGATGTTTAAGTTAATTCATTTTGTGGAGAGAATAATTTAACCAAGTTAGCATGTTGTTGACAGAATTATGATGAAATTCATTTTGTCTACATAATTGATTGGACAGCTAGCAGAGTGCATTTCTCCCCAGAATGAAGAATGTGCAGAGCTTGTCAAATGGCATTTCCTCCTTGCTTTCTCAAATCATTGTGATAGCAAAAAGGAGCACAAAATTCTTTCTTTTACAAAAGCAATATGGGTGTTACTTATTGACAAATAGGTATCAAGTTCTTTTGTTAAATATTGATAGAAATCCATTGCTACCATTCACTAACAAGATATTAATCTTATAAAAGTATTGTTGTGGAAGAGGCTTACATCTAATCTGTGTAACAAGGTAGGCGTGTGTTTTGTTCCCTTACTACCCAGCTACAAATGCAGAATTAATGCTTTGACTACAAATTTTAAATGAATGACTGAGGTGAAAACGTTTAGAACAGTATTGAAAGGCAGAACAAAGAGGGTCATGAATAGTGCACGATTAGAAATATTGAAAGCTACACAGCAAGTTATCAACACTGAATGTAAATTTACATGGTTCTCCAGATGCACTTTTAATTGAATTAGATTATTGTACTATAATCCACTTAAGCCTAGAGGCTTGTACAATGAAGATGAGTGGTGTAGCCCAGCGATGACAATGGATCTCTGCCATGTACTTCATGCTTTTCCACATTTGCATAGCACCTACTGCCAAAAGTCTGTGAATGCTCAGAAAAGACTCCTACAGCATTAGATAGCCTGGACCAGATATGGGACATAGAATCATTGCAGATGCTCTTTGTGAAATCTTTTTCATTCTACATATTAGAAAAAGAGAAACAATACATTTTTGTGAGAACTGTTATGATGACTGCCTATACGAAAAACAGGATGCAAATGTTAAGCATCTGTGACTATGTAAGATATAGATTTTCCTCCATCACAAGTAAAGATTTCAGGAGTGTGTCATATCTATTCCCAACTGTATAAATTAGCTTGAAGGAAAATGTTGAGGATGTAAAACGCTAGTTGAGTGGATGCATTTTCACTATCGTACACTTCAGAGCTATTTACATAATTTGTATTTTCATGTTGTAAGGTTAGATTTAACTATTTTCAGGCATATGATCATTCTCCCTTTATATAATAATTGTGGTTATTTTCAATGTTCTGCCTGCCAATATATGCTTTAAAATACAAACCGTTTGACATTTAAAGGCCAGAGGAATAAGGATGAGGAGAATCAGTCTGTTGTGTTGAATTATTTTGTTATAAACAAATATTTAAGAAAACTAGAGATTAGTTGAAAGTTATTCATTGTTGCAAGAGTTATTGTTTAATTATAAAACTAACATTTGGGAAAGTTCTTTCCAATAGAAAATTTGAAGAAATTATATACGGCAAAGTAGATAAGCCACTGTGTAAAAATGAGTTTTCCATACAGAGCTGTAAGCAGAATGGTATTGTCCTTTTTTAAACCCAAATTAATATGACAGTGAAAAGCATTTTGAGAAACATATCTTGGGTGAATTTTTATTTGATTATGGACAATCTCAAATTGATTTGAGAAAAGTGTATATAAAAATTGTGATTTAGGAATACCATAATTAAGACGTAATTAAGAAGCAGTCTTAATGGTACATGATGAATGTGTGTTAATATTAACACATACAGAACATGTGTATTCCCTGAGGGTGTACTAGCATAAGGAGCCTAGAGATATAAATATTAATAATATTAATAGAATTCAAAGCTAGGTATGAAAGCTAAAGTTTTCCTTTCAGCTATATAGTTTAATGCATTTAAAAATGTATGCCCATCTTTAATCAAAGTCCTTACAATGCACATAAAATAAAACATGCACTAATGAAATGTTGGAGGAAGACAAAATAAAGCTCTAAAAGGATCTGGGTATTGTAACAGCCTTTCTTTTGGACCACGAACCAGCTTCCAAATCATGACATGGAGACTTAGGAGTGCTCAGCCTTAGTTTAGGCTCATTCCTTGCTGGCTCTTTATCACTTAACCTGTTTCTCTTCATCTATATTTTGCTTCAGGTATTTTTACTTCTCTTTTCTTCCATATGTCCCTACTTTCACTGCTTCTCATGTTTCTCTGTCTGGCAGCTGCCTGGCTTCTGGCCACAAGCATATCCTTCTTTTTTCTTGTTCCCTTTATTCTCTCTCAGGCCTCTATTTCTCCTCCTACTTACTCTCCCTGATTGCCAAACTTGTCTATACCTTCCCTGCCTGGCTATTGACCATTCAGTTTCTTATTAGACCAATCAGGTCCCTTAGGCAGGCAAGGTGAAACAGCAGCACAACTTTACATAGTTAGAAAAATGCAGTATAAACAAATGTAACACATCTTTACCTAGTTAAAATAATCTTCCACTATGAGATATGAAGTAAATACTCACTATACAAAGGACTAGACATTCCTCGCAGCTAACTACATTGACTTCAAATTCTTAACTATCTCATTGTGTTTGATACAAAGGCTTTAATATCGTTCCTCTTTTGGCTTTTAACATCCTTGTTGTTTTCCAAAAACAAAAATCAAAATAAAACTGAGAAGAGATTTACTATTTATTTACTGCATTGGGGATTTAACCTTGGCAAGTGTTCTATCACTAGACTACTGTCCCATCTGTTTGTGTGTTCATTTATTTAAGTGTTGAGATATGGTCTCTCCTAATTGCCCAGGCTTATCTCGAACTCACTATGTGGCCCAGGTTGGTCTTGAACTTAGGATCCACCTGCTTTTGCCTCCACATAGCTGGGATGACAGAAGTTTACGATCATGGCCTGATATTTTCTCCATTCATTGATACAATGCTGAGATGATAACAAACCACCTCGGATGTTAGGCAAATATTAACCAGGGAACTCGAGCAAGTGGCAGTACATGACTTTAGATCTTTGGAGACAAGCCCAACTCTTGCTTCATCCCATTGTATATGATTTGTAGTTAGAAATAAAACTTGAACTCAGTTCAAAGAGATGATCAAAAGACTGTTTTGTATGATATTAAGTTAAAAAGCCACAACCTGAATAATGGGGAAATAAGTTAGGTAAGTATGTCTTACTGGAGGGAATAAAGTACCAAGCAAATTTCTAGAATGGAAAGGAGAATCTATAGTGCCAAAATCTCACTGTACAAGAGAGTTATGAGGAATGCAATATGTATACTGCTGGAGGTACTTTGCACTTCTTACAGAAAATGTTGGTGGGAAATACTCTCCTTGGTATCTTGGATATGTATTACATCTTCAGTTGATTATTTTGAAATTAAAATGCTACCATGAGGCATAAAATATCTCTAAATTTCAGACATATGTCAAAGAAAGCTCTGGCCTTTCACAGCAATAAATAAAGGATATCAGGATGGCTGACAGTGATAATAAGCAAAACATTCTTCGGCTGCAAATTCAGTCTATCTCTGAGAGGACCAAGAAAACTCAGCATAACAATTATTCTATGTAGAGTCCAACTATGTGGCATATACATAAGAAGACTGTATATTTACAAATAAAAAAGTTGGTTTTGAGGTAAAGGTTGTATCCTGGGTGTATATACTTTCTATAATTCTTTTATACACTCCAGACCCCAGAAACAGTAGTGTTATTATTGGCAAAGAATTTAACAAACCTGAACAAAATGAATCCCAAGACTATGGTAAAAAGAGCTCAGAAGTCACCTGATGGGATCAGGGTCCAAAATATGTCATGAGTCAATGGCATCAAGCATACCACCTATCTGCTGCTACATGGCAAACTATTATAAAACTTGAGTAACAATATCAGAAATATTTCCTTCACAAATTGTCCTGTATCTTCAGTCCATAGACTTTGTGAAATATTTCTGTTATTGTTCCATCACCATGCTACCAAAATGAAGATGTTTGCAATGACAGGGTTACAGCAGTCAGATCATTTGCTACAGAGTTAATGTACACGTTGGTCCTCAAAGTCGGTATGTTCACATGGGGCTGGAGAGATTGCTCAGTAGTTAGAAACAATCTCTGCCCTTGAAGAGGACCCAAGTCTGTTTCTTAGTATGCATCTAATGGCACCATTCTCTGACTTCAACAGGCACCAGGCACACATGTGGTACACATGAGTACAGGCAAACGTTCACACATACAAATTCAAAATAATCTTTTTTTTTTTTTAAGCCCATTTACTGATGTGAAGTTGTTGTTTGGAGGAGCAGCTTTAGAGGATGATCAGATCAGGACTGGGTGCTTTCAAGTAAAATGCTAGTGCTCTGATCAAACAGGCTCCCAAATGTTCCTTTGCTCCTTACTGCAAATGATGTCACCAGTCTCAGGTTCCTTTTCTGCTTCAGTGATCAAACATCCATGATTTTAAAATGAATTTTATATATAGAGGAAAAAATACTGTCAAGCACAAATGATCAGAAATCATATCATTCAGGGACCTCTAAACAGATATGGAATCTGGACAGCATGGGAGAGATGTTTTCAACATTATGAAGAAAATAACTTCTAAGCATGCATTGGAATGCAAGCATAGTATTAATCAAAGAAGTGTGCAATGAAGATTTTGACAGGCAAGGTCTAATCATTTTCTTCTCCTTATTTCCTTGCAAACACTGCTCTCTGTCAAGTAAGGGAGCAATCTGAAGAGATGTACCCACTGGTTTCAAATAGCATGAGATCCAAACACAGGAGGAAGATGAAGGGGACTGTCAGGAAGCCAGCTCTAGGCCAGGCACTATAGACATCCAGTTCAGAGTGTGGCTAAATGCAGAGGGAAAAGAGAGAGAAGCCAATACCCAGGGCCCGAGAAAGGAATCAAGAAAGGTTTTTTTTTTTTTTAGAAATGCATGTTTAATGTTACAGGCACTTTGTTTTTATAAAGAACACTAGCAATTCACAAGGAAGAGAATCAGTCAAGAAGATTTACATAGTGGGTTGCCTGATGAATTCTGATATTTGGAGAGAATATATAAGGGATGCGAGGAAGAATATGAGGTAAGAATCGTGGCTACAAAACAAATAAAAGTAAGGAAATTGCTTTTTTATCTTGAGAGCAAAAATAAAGAGTTGTTCAAGAAAAGAGTAATCTAGTTTTTTGAGTTGAATTTTGTTGCCATGACAGAATGCCAGAAACTAAGGTAATTTATAAAGAAGGATGAGTACCCAGATCATAGTTCTTGAGTCTAGAAATTTCTACAGCATACATTGAGATCTTCTCAGCTTCTGGTGAGGACCCTGAGCTGTTTTATGACAGGGCAGAGACTAGAAGAGCCATCGGATTTATGAGGAAGAAATGAATCGTGAGGGCAAACCTAGATTTTTAACAGTTAATTTCCTTGGTGACTATTCGAGTCCATTAAGAGATGCATTCATCCATTCATGACAGAGCACATAGACCTACACGCACACGTATGTACATCCCTACACACAGGCACAGATACATGTTCATGCACACATACATGTATGCAAACATTCACTTTCCAGGGACAATTTGAAAAGCCAAATAGATTAATGAATTTTTGTGTTCAAAGTAGCTTTTAAATGTCAAAAATCATAGAGTGAATTAGGAAAGGGAGGAAAGAATAAAAAGAAAAGAGAGACAAAGATTATGACAGTTTTTGAAAATGTATTTAAATTGCAAATTTATTAGCTATTTTACCCAGGGCTTACATACACGTGCACTGTCGGATCTCGAGAGTTTCCAAACAGGTTATTCACTTTTCCAGGAACTCCAAGCATGAACACTTTTGGTATTTATTTTCTCCTAACACACAAAAAACAAAATCACTGTTTGTGGACTTTTTTTTGGCCTGGTATTTAAATTATTTAAAATTCTCAGTGTTTTATATTAGTATAATCACCAAATATTTCTTGGTCGGACTTTCTAACATATTTCATTATCACTTCTGGTGACAACTAGAGAAGAAAATACATGTAAGAAAATTATGTAAAATACTAACCTACGGTGTCAGAGTAATTTTGAGGGGAGTTGCTAATTATCAGAGAGCAGGAATCTGCTTCCATTCTACAGACTGTTAGTTTGGCTTCATTGTAGACATGCATCATTTCTAAAATACTTACCTAGATTGTTTCCATTATTGTATGTGCTAGCCATGCCTCACAGGCTAGAGGATTGTGCAGAAAAAGAGGGGCTGATTCAACAGAAGGAAGTTTATTCCTTTTTAAAATGCCTGTCAGTTACAAGGACACCATTATCTCAAAAGGCAAAGGCATGAACTCTTCGTGCCGTAGACATAAGAAGAATATTAGATTTCAAAAAAATATATCCTACAGAAATGACCCTGAGAAATTGTCTTAACACAAAAGCCGACCAACACAAGCTGGGATTTTAAGTGAACTCGGCTCTGCCCTAAAGTGAAGCTGGAGAAATATGAACTAGTACAAAGAGAATTCTGGCTAAACTGGAAAGATTTGAGAGTTATATATCTCATAATGAAAGCATCACATCGATTTTCTGTTTTTTGAGGGGTTTTTTTTGTGTATTGTTTGTAGCAGGAGAAATGCATTTGGATTAAATTTGCCCTTTTTCTCTGCTTCTGAGAATAGGGTCACTCCTGTCTTCTCTGTCATAATTGTTCACCTTGTTAATGCCCCGTAATGAGGAGAAACATCAGTCATTACACCTTGCTGTAACACAGCCATTAATGACTTAACATATCTTCTTGTTTTCCTAGGCTGTGGGATCTTCATTTATTTATTTCTCCTAGAGGAGGCAACTTAGGCCTGTTAAGAATATGATTCTGAATGTCGTTTTCTGGGAATTTATAGTAAAATTTAAAAAACCCCAGGTAGGTATTAGAAGTGAGGCTGTTGAGATCAAGTGTCCCCACAAAGATAACATGCCTCTCACCTTTCCCACCCTAAGCCGTTTCTGTATTTGTTACAGATCTGTCCACTAGGTGGCGATCTAAATATGTAATGGTTTAAAGGGACAAAGTTGACAGACTTCAAACACAATGTGAAGGCTCCTAATTTCAGTAAGAAACGTGACATTAGGAACTACGCACCTACATAAATAATGGAGTTGGGTGGGAAAAGGGAAAGAAATATAATGTGACGAGAAGACAGAGGGGGAAGATAGGATCTTCAAGAGGATGGGTAACAAGGAAAGTGGAGGGCGGTACAGAAATGGCGCAATTAATGAATTCTATTGCATTACATGTATAAAAATGTCACAGAAAATGTCTATGTTAATGTACAATGGGAAATTTTAAGAATCCACATGCTGGAGAGATGGATCAGTGGTTACGATTGCGTACTGCTATAGCAGAGGACCAGAGTGACTGTAACTCCAGTTCCAGGGAAGCAACATTCTCTCCTTGTTTCCCAGCACCTGCATCCACTGCACTCATCACTATAATCATATAGACATCATTAAAAATAGTTTTAAATACACGAAATATCCTGACACTAACTTGAGAGGCCACAGACTTTACTCTTCCCCATGAAAGCTGGAGTCACTGTCAAATAGTTAGCAATTTAAAGTCTCCCTTTGTCTCTCTTAACGCCCCCCCACTCCACTCACAGCTGTATTTTAATCTTACTTGAATTGTTTAGCTAATTGTTTTAGTTCTCAATTTTTCTTGTCAGTTCGGGTTAGTCTTGGTCAAATTACTTAACCTCTTCATATGTCTTATAGCGATATAATGGAAGAGGAACTAATAAAAACCATTATAAAACGCTTTGCGGATGCTAGTGCTCAAGACAACTGCTTTGCTTTGAAGTCACCAGAAGCATGTCAAGGATTCAGACAAGTACATAATTAAACTGTCCAAACTGCATTAGCGATTGATGGCATTTAACTAGGGCTGACTCTTCCTATCAAACTATGGGTCTAAATTACAGTGGCCTTGGGAGCACTCAGAAATCTTAGCAGAGTAGAACTAGATCTGGGCACTTGAGCTTCAATGTTTATGTATGTCTGCTGCAATAGTTACAAAGACATCATTGGGTCGATAAAGCTTCAGTTTCTCCGTTTGTTTTCCATAGGAGAAACTGTAAGTCAATTAGTTTTTAATGGAAAAATATTGAATGAATGACACTGTACACAATGAATCAATAGCAATATAGTTCAAAATGGTATCATCTTTGTGACCTAAGTGTCCCAGTCTTTAGAGTAACTGTAGCCACACTTATGGTTGTGACATGTCTCTCTGAAGTCCAGCCCTCACCTGTTCATACCGGAATTTTATTACCCACCAGTGTTTCCAAGAATACTAAAGCTGTGACCTCAGAGAATGCTATACTGTGGACTGGCTGTGTTCACTGCTTCTGATAAGTGAAATAGGCTTCTAAGGATAGAAACCTCTTTCAATGCTCACAACAGGGAAGCTTCTCTCTCTCTCTCTCTCTCTCTCTCTCTCTCTCTCTCTCTCTCTCTCTCTCTCTCTCTCTCTCTTTCTCTCTTTCTCTCTCTCTCTCCCCCTTCCCCGTGTATATTTCTGTCTGTGTGTTTCTGTGTATGTATCTACATGCATTTTACATGTTTGTGGGGGAGATCAGAAAGCAATCTCTGTTCTTCCTTTGAAGGAGGTTTCCAATGCCTTTGTTTCAGTCAGGCTCTCTCACTGGACTGGAACTCCTCAAGTAGGTGGTCTGGCTAGCAAGTTAGTCCCATGCCTCTGCCCATGGAAGCTTCCTAAGTTCTGGGAATATGATCATTCTATACCAAACATGGTACTTGAATAGGTCCTTGGGATCAAACTCAGGTGATCATGTATCTAGAGAAAGCACTGTACAAAATGAGCCATTGCACCAAGCATGTAACAGGGACTTAATTGTTACTTAGATAAAGATTAAACATACCAATATTGGCCATAAACATCAACATTAGCTGCAGCATAAAATGAGTAGTGCTCTCAACTTGTAGGGACTGTGGAGAACTGTCATAACCAGAAGGTGCGAGCTAGGAAGTTAGGGCTAAGGATGCAAGCTTCAATCACAGGAGATTCCATAAGCTGGAATCGTAGAAGAGGTACACCTTACCTAAAAGTCTGAAAAAACAGAGGGACTGTCTGAGTTCCTTTTCTGTTCCCAACTTCCCTGGGTCCTTTTACTGTTCTAATTCAGCTGGAGGCTGTTCCAAGGGGAGCCGTGAAAACCCTGCCTTAGAACAGGACGGGATAAAGTGAAAAATGGATCGGTGAGCCACCAGTTCTGGATCTGAGCAGGAACACTGGCTGCTGTTGCTGGAATCCATAGCCCATTAGCTTGTGCCTTTGGCTGCTGACTTGGACAGCTCTGCTGCCTGGCAGCCACTCTGCCTTGCCCACTCTGGTCCACAGATGTTTGAGTTACACGGCCTATTTCTAGAAGAGAAGTAGATTTTTCTTTATTTGCCTACCTGGTTTTAGGAAAAGGCCCAGTAAATATTCTAGATTTTTGTGAGCTGTATTGTGTCTATCACAATGGCTGTTATCTGTGCAGCACAAAACATCTATACATTCATAGGCAGTGTGTAGAGACATGAAGTCTGCCATGTTATAACAAGACTTTGTGTGGCTTTAACTGGGTGCAATCACGTAACTCTGTTTGCTTCCTCCTTAAGACCGCTGATATCAACTTTCTTGTAACTGAGCCTGATCCTGAACGCTCTACCATTATTCTTCCACTACCCAGGATCCTTCAGTGCCAATCTGGGGAGTGGTGCCTCCTAATTCTTTGGACTTGTAAAGACTTTTACGGGACAATTTCCATGCCTCTTATTAACAGGAGCGTGATGTGCACATGCCTCACTTTTCAATCTTACGACAAAAGGAATGAAAAGTTCCATGTATATGAAGTCAAATTGTATCTGACTTTGCATCAGTACCTTAACAGTATGTTAGGGGATTTGAATCTAGTCATTTCGGAGATAACCAACTTTCTTCAAGTGTCATGGAAAATATGAGAATATTATATTGAGGTGATGAAAAATCTTGTTCTATCTTGATATTGTAGTCACCTATAACATTCTCATCATCTAAGCAAAAGACTTTCTTGAAGGCTGGCAGTTAATGGTGGCTGGTTGAGAAAGTGTTAGCACTCAGCTCCCACCATTCACAAACTCCAGCTTTCTCCTGTCAGCACCCTGTGATGCGAAGTGACTCCATTCTGTTGTCCTTTACACTTAAGCTAACTCTCTCCTGAAGCTTTCCCTGTTCAGGTTACCACATGGAGTTTCATTTGTGAGACCCCGATCCTTCTAGAAACTCCAGGTTATTCCAGTTGGAGGCTGGCACAACTGTTTTTCCTTCTTTTTCAGTCAGTGCCTTCATGTCTGGGGAATCTAAATAGACTTCATTGGCAAGACTGCAGTCAAATCTCTCAGCAAAGTTTGTGCCTGACTTTCTGCCAGCTTCCCTTAAAAGACTCAGAAACAACTGAATTTGACCAAACTTCTAATTGAATTTAGTGTAGATTTGGACAAATTCCTTTGTATATTTGTAATTCGTAATCCATTAAAAAAAAAATCCTTCTGATTTTAGAGATAGGGAAATTGGTACTTGATATATAGGCAATTGAAGTAGAAATGAGGGTGGCGTGTTGTTTAAGATGTTTACATTTGCTGGAGAAATTTGCTATCTGTTTCAGTGGTCAAGGGCAAGTAGGGTTAGCTGCCCTGTGAAAAACTGTGCAAACCATCAGATGCAATGCAAGTATTAGAGAACCAGGAAAAATCAGCAGTTAAAAGAAGAAAAGTGAGTGTAGAGGCAGTCTACTAACTGCGTTTCAGATCAGTTAGAGTTGCAATAGATTTTTCAAGGATTTATATTATAGATGTTTTATAATTTGCCTACCTGGCATGCTGTATCTTCTTGGGCGTTCTACATGGAGTATAATTTGTTCCTAGTTTGTTTGCAGAGATTAGTTATAGCTTTGTGTGGCATCATAGGCACAGACATATTGTGGATCTCTGTTGGATTTTGCCTGATATAGGTGTCTTCAGATCTGCTGTAGCCCTATTTTCTGAGGGAAGCAATTTGTCCCATGGACATAGAGAGCTGTTCTGGGCCCAATGACTTTCTTCCATACTGAACAGTATCAGGATTCTGATTTCATTTGGTAAGTTAAGATTCAAATGTGAGGCTCCCTATGTTTTCAGTAAGACCCTGTTGAACAGATTGAATATGGTGACAGATGTTTCTACTGTTATACACAGAAACTAAAGGCCTGGAATCTGAAGAAGGAGTCTCCAGGAATACAAAACAGAACAGAAGCCAGGGGAGGATTTCTAGGAGCTCAGAGCCTCTGTTATATTATATAAAATAAAATAGAAAAACTGTGAATGGGCTATAAATGGATGTCAGGATTTAGGTGAATTTTATTACCCACTAGAGTTACACTCTTCTGTATTTTGATATTACCAAGTCCTTTCCAGAGAAATATACACTTTAAATTTTCCCCAACAATACCAAGGCATTATTCTGTACAACAGAGGCTACTGTGTCAAGAGTTATAGTTTGTACTTTTATTTTTCTTTAGTGAAGTCAGCAGTTTCTAAAGAGTCACCTCAAGCTATGTTTAAAGATCCATCTTCCACAGTTAACATGAGTTCTGAGCACGAGTCAGGGGTAGAAAAATCAGACTACCTCTGAATTAAAGCACAATACTAGTTAGTTGTTCTAAAGTAAATGCTGATAATTTTATGTTTCCCTTTAGGAAATGAGAAATATATAGAGTTGATAGTTGAGACATTTTCTAAATATAGCTTATGGATTTTTATTAAAATATTTGTGTTTATTTTAGAGGGGGTGCTCTGGGTGCATACATAAAGGCCGGAAAGCACCACATAGGAGACAGTTTTTCCCTTCATCCACATGAGTCATGGGAATAAACTCAGGTCATTGGGCATGTGGTAATGCTTTAATCCACTGTGCTATTCCATTGGCCCCTGATTTATGACTTTTTAAATGCTGTCACATCAGAGATTATTTAACCAAAGTTTGGAAGGGACAGTCTCTCTGTCCCTTCATCTTTTAACCCATACAGTCATCTGTTTCTAATATAAGAATGTAGGTAGAGGTAATGATGGCTTCTAATACCTGCAGAGATGAGGTCTTCACACAATACTCCAGGATCATTTGCTGCTGAATGTCTAGATACCAAAACGTCTACCTTATGTGTTTCTGAATTTCTCCCTTGAAGTCATTGACAGTTTTCTTAGTAGTACTCATGGAAATGTAATAATGATGCATATTTCCCCCTGAGTCCCACCAGATAACAAGACTTCCACACTGGAGGGGTAGGCAGGATTGATTGAAATCCATGTGTCACATTCCAAACAAAAATTCCTATTTACATAAAAGATAAAATACATGTACACATGCATATGATTTATAATTTAAGTTTCCTTGGGTCATTTTTTTTAACTGTACATATTCTTTAAGCTAGTATAAAATTCTTTCAGAGATTTCCAGTCTGTTATGGGGTAACTTTATTTCATTGTTCATGTTCTTTCAGTGATATACTACTGGGGGGAGAGCAGTGGTTCTAATCCTATATTCCATTAAATCTGACATGCCATCTATTATAAGATACATCTTTGTTTTATGGACTGTTATGGATGTATGAATTATCACATTCATTAATTTGAGATGCTCTGTAGGTATGCTGTCTAGTTTCATGTCAACTCAACACATATCATTTTGGAAGAGGAAATCTCAACTGAGAAAATGCTCCCACCAGATTGGCCTATGGGCATACCTCTGGTGCATTTTCTTGATTGACATTTGATGTGGAACAGCTCAGTTCAGTGTGGGTAGTGCTACCCTGGGACTGGGGGTGTATTATGAGAAGGCGGACTAAGAAATCCATGAGGAGTGAGCCAGAGTTCTTCTCTCCAGGTTCCCAGCGTTGGTTCGCCTTGACTTTTCTGGATGATGGACTACAAACTACAAAATGAGATAAACTTTCTGCTCCCCGAGTTGCTTTTGATTGTGGTGTTTTATCACAACAATTGAGGTCCTAACTAAGATAGTGGGTAAATGGAATCTGGAGTAGCACAATCCCTCTTATTCCAGTCTTGAGTGATGGGTGATGAGTGGGGAAGTGTCCAGCACCAGACGAAATGAGTATCTTTCTCTGTTTATCTTATGCTAAATTCCCAGAGCGAACATTGAGAGTGACTAGGAATTGACAAGCAACATAAATATTTTCTGTAGTTTCTTAAATTAGCACATTTCTAAGTAGCTCATAGCCTATAGGAGCCATCTGAATGAAAAGGTAGTTAGATAATTTCTTTCAATGGCACGCTCTGCAGTCTTAGCAATGAAACCATTTGTTACAGCAGCATTTGCTAAGAGTTATCAGTTGTGCACAATGTATTAGGAAGCAATGTTAGTCTTCAATTTTTTTTTTTTTTTACAGCCTAAAAAGATGGCATGCACTGGAGAGATGGCTCAGTGATTGTGAGTGCACACTCTTCTTGAAGAGGACCAAGCTTCCTTTCCCAGTAAGTACCACATCAGGCAACTCACAAAGGCCTACAACCCCAGATCCAAGGTTAGCTGAAAGGCTCCTCAGACATGTTTAATCACATAGATATAATAAAAATAAGTAAATATTTTAAAGAAAAGACGGTGCCAGAGGGCTGAGTAGAATGAGAGACTGAGAACTCTGAGGTGGGAGGAGGTAAGCAAATCTGGAGACAAGAAGAGGAATTTGAAAAATAGAAAACCTGAGGCAGGATTTTCATGACTGGTGCATTTCATGCAAGTTTGTGGCTTGTCTCATTTAGTTTAACAAGATAGAAGAACAAGTTAGCAATACTTACATAAGAAGATGGTCCATGGATCAGAAGCCAAGTGTTTAAGTGGAAACACTGACTGCATACAGTATCACAAGTCAGAAATTTTAAATGCCTTGTGTCTATAACACAAATATGCACAACCCAGTGTGTATGATAATCATGCTCAAAGCATTATCTCAGTTTTATTTATCAATTTCTTTACAATCTAGTACCTGAACAGTGTTGAAGTTGAGAAGAGGGAGTTTCAGTGCAGGAAATACCCTAGAGAAAATGCGGATGAACCTGTGAATTTGTACCATTCTATAAAAGTTATCTGAAGCTTAGAGAACTGTGTCTTAAATAGTCTTTTTTTGCCATATTTAATTAATCAAGCCATCTGGAAAGTTTTTTGAAATTTTGGAAAGGAAGAACTTTAATTAAAATTTCTGCAAAAAATGTATGTAAGTTGGGAGGGGGGGTCTGATGATCAGCTCCTCGTGTGATTTTGTTAAAACCCTTGAAATGCAAGGTATAGTGCACAGAGTCCTTTAATAAACTGTAAAGGCTTCCTGCCATCAGAGTGGAAAACACACATCCTTGGGCAGAATTGGATGTTTCCTTCTACTGCTGTGGGAGAGTCTTCACGCTTACTTTTAATTTCTTTTCTTTTTCATATTTTCCCCCTATTTTACATCTTTTCACTTTGTTCAGCAGTTATGGTTTGTGCTTTCAAAAAAAAAACAGTGAAATTTAAGGGGAAAGAAAGCAATTCTTTTGATTCTTAGCAATTGATCGAGAACACTTAGAACCAAGACCCTCGCATGAATTATTGGAAGAGAATATGTTTGTAGCTATTGCCAACTTGACACCAAAACCTATGAATGAAATGTGATGCTTGTCTCTTTTCTTAGATATCAGAGAGAAGTGAAGTGCTATTATGGGGCTCTCATTTGCTCATCACGATTTGTCTGAGTAGGAAAATGATTTCATTGAATGGTGGTTGCACATATGGCAAGCGTTACTTTTCTAGATTGCTGGCAGTGAAAAGTGAAAGCAGAGCAGGGTGAAAGCATAGGCAGGACATTCCCTTTCCAGAATGTGATGCCATTCAGAGTAAATCGTGCTATTGCAAGGATCGCTGCAGGTCCCTGCAGTTCCCAGACCCTTCACAGCAGCTTTTCAGTCTTGAGAGAGCTATTTCCTAACCTCAGCGTAAAACGGCTCGTGACGCCATTAGACAAAGATGGCAAGGACAGTTTGCTACTTCGGAGCAGAGTCTCATAAGATCTCCTTTGTTATTTTTCTCTCACACATATCTATCCCAACCAAGAAGATAAACAACACTAGCATATGGTAGGATAAAAGTCCATGTGGATGAGAGTCCAGAGGGGTGAGCTCCTCCTGGAATGGCCAAATCTCAGCCAATGCACCAGCTGGCCTAGATACATAAGCCAGGCAAGCCAAGAAGAGTTGACTCTGGACTGAATCTCTGGAATCTCTCCAGCTAATCCATAGAGCCATAAGCTAATGTCAATATTTATTGTTGTCTACAACTGGGAGTTTGTGCTTATTTGTCAGTCAGGGTTACTGTGGCAAAAGATAATCATTGCAGAATTATTTCTAAACTAGAATTATTTTTCTTGTTGTTTTTAGTAAGCCCAGAGATGCCTACAGGTTCTGCCTTCTTAGCAGATGAGTTGCTGACTGTCTCAGAGTATGGCTGAAAACAGTGATTCTCAGTCTGTGGGCTGCAACTTATGGGCATCGAATGACCTCTCCGTGCGGGTAGCACACCAGATATCCTGCATATCAAATATATGCATTACTATTCATAACAGTAGCAATATGACAGTTACAAAGTAGCAATAAAGTAATGTTATGGTTGGGCAGCATCACAAGAAAATTATTGAAAAGACTGCAGCATTAGGAAGGTTGTAAAACCATTGGTTTAAAGACTTCAAAAAGATACCAAGAAAAATATGCTGTTATTTATACCTGTTTCCATTTTCTTGTGACTCCCCCCACCCCAGTTTTGTTCCCCAGAGTTTCCTACAGAAAAAGCCTATATGGAAGTCAAGTGAAATTATGAATTTTTGTTTGTTGTTTGTTTACTTAAAAAACAAAATATCAGGGCCCACATGCCCCCTCTTTTCCATCTCCTGACAAATTGTTCCAAGAGTCTTGGCTTTCCCTCTGCTGAAAGGACACATGAATGAAAAGATACACATATTATGAAAGAGATAATCTGTAAAAAGAGCCCAAACTTTACACTGGTTTCCCTTAAATTATATGTTAGGCCACTTGTGTTGGCCTTGGCCCAGGGAAGTAATGATGTAGTTCCTGGGTCTAACACAGATCTGCCTTTCCAGTAACAGTGCCTTAAAGGACTTTGATTCGGCATCCAGATAAAACTGTATTCCTTTGTTTCTCATCAGTTATTGCTTTGTACTGTTAAAATTGTAAAGGTAGATCAAATCAGAAGTTTGCTCCTTTCTCACCAAAAATGAAACTTAACAGTTTCAGAGGTTTATTCCATCATCATCATGGTAGAAAGGATGGAGGCATATAGTCAGATACGGTGCTGAAGAGATAACTGAGAGATCTCTGGTCCCAAGACAACAGAAAGAGAAATGAGACCCTAGGCCTGACCTGAGCTTCTGAAACCTCAAAGCCTAACCCCCAATACATGCTTCCTCCAAGTCCATGCCTACTCCAACAAGACTACTCTTCCTAATAGTACCTATGGTGATGGATTTTATGTTTATTAAAATCAGACTGGAATATCAGAGAAAGGAAACAGACCACAGTCAATTCTCACCCAGCTATCTTCCAAAGTCCTCAGCCTGGCTCTTTGTCACTTCTACAGAATCTCACACTGTTTTCCTAACCCTCCTTAAGTATCTTTTCCGCCCCATTTCTTCACTTCCAGGTTCAACTCTGCATCATAGTCCTAGAGTTAAGATTAAAGGTGTGAGCTACTACTGTTTGGTAATTAGCCTTGAGCTCACAGGAACACAGAAAGATCTCTGTCTCTGGAGTTATGGGATTAAAGGTGTAGGCTACCACTCCTGGTCTTTCCCCTGCAGGGATTAAAAGCATGGAAGTTACCACTCTCTGACCCTTCTGGCCTGACTGTGGGTGGATCTGTTCTCTGAAATTTCAGACTGGTTTTATTAAATGTAAAATATATCATCCCAAGTACAACTCCCTATGAGCCCATGGGGCCATTTTCATTCAAATCACCACAGTCAATCTGTCTTTGTCATGTGCTTTTTAGATTTAATGCAAGAGTCTTTCAGTAATGGAAACTGCCAGACAGAGAGGAGCTTCTGGAAATTACAGTATTCAGTGTTTCCTCTGCAGTGCAGAAATACTCTTAGAAAGAGTTGTTAGTCAGGCTTAACTGAGTAAAGAAAGTCCCGGTATATGTATAGTCTGCAGTTGAAGCGTTATAATTTTAGGTAGGAAACTGGAAGGGCTGTGAGTAATGTCTAGGTTGTGCCTTTGAATGACTTTTGTGAATCAGACCAGGCAATTGAGGTGGGAATTCTTCTTGTACTCCATAGGTATTCACAAATTGGTCTTCACGGGGCTGAATTGCTTTCTATTTTTTTATTATATGTTTGAAGTTTTTTCAAAAGTTTTGCTAACCATCATGCAGAATTTTCTGGTTTTATCATTTTGCCATGTCATTCCTGAGCTCTATAATATGAAAGGATAGTCAACATTCTTTACTGATTTCATGTAAAATAATTCCGTTTCTTCTATCATGTGACTTCTTAAAAGCTCAATCAATATTTCCTGACTTTTGTATTTATTGAATACAACTACTTTAGAACACCTTGTAAAATATCTCAGAACTCAAGCAAATACAATATGCTCTAGACAACAAAGCACAACATGGACTGTGCATATCTCCATTGTCCTCTGACGGTGATGGGAAGGCTTGCATCAGGCACCTTTGACTGTGACTAAGTTCAAAGGACTTGAGTAAGGGAGTATGTAGCAATATGAACATCTACCACAAACAAAAATCAAGGTCAAACATGTGACAGGAAATGAAAGCAATAGATGTGTGTCTAGAATTTTGTTTATATCATTTTATTAAACTCTCACAGCAAGTGTGTGTCTTAATTTATCATGGGGACTTTTTATTTTCTTTTAGTCTTTCTGGTACCAATTCTTTCTCTCCACAGGTTTTCTTTCTGTATTTTGTCATGGTTGGAAGGAAGTGTCTGTCTCCAACTTGGAAAGCTAAAACTGCAGAACACAGAAACTCATCTTCCGGAGCATCTTGGGGTATGGACAAGAATTTCAAGATTAGCCAACCAAAGATTATCTTCAGGAGTGTTGAAATGTGAGTAATGGAGGAAAGTCTCACTTTTTCCTTTCTCTTTTTTAGCACCGAGAAATGCACGGTGAGTACAATGAGTTTTGATCATATCTGCCCCCTCATCCCCCAACTCCTTCTGTGTTTTCTTCCTCTTAATGTTATACTCTTTTATAATTGGTGGACACTAGTGCAATCAGTGTCACCTGTATGCACATGCATGTAAACTTGAGTGTTTTAAATTAGCTTGATTCTATTTCTTTGGTTTATAGGATATGAATTTATATAGTCATCTCTCTCAATGTTAATGCAATTATCTGACTTTCTTCTTTCAGAAATATAAGCCAAAGGTATTAAAACAAAAATAAATTAGAGACTGAAAATAAAATTATGTATTAGATATTTCTGTTGCATTTAATGTATAGTGTACATATATATTATATGAATAGTTTCTGTTTCAAGTAACAGAATAAATTTCATTGTGCTTGGGCCTTCTAGAAATAAGAAAAAAGAGAATGAAAAATAAGCTGGTAGTGGAATTGGCTGCTGCAAAAATACATCATAAGTGTGCCTACACTAAAGGCTTACCGGCCATCTAAGCAATAAAATATTTTCAGTTGCATTGATGAGAGAATTCCTAACTGAAAATTCCTTGTGATTAGCCCTGATCCTAGATTTAAAAAAAAAAAAAAAAAAAAAAAACAAATAAAACATGTAATCTCTGTGTTCTTACTTGGGAATCAAATACATTGCAGAAAAAAAATTGTCTTTAGATGTACCTCAAGAGGAATTGCTAGGTTCTGGCAGTTTTAATAACATTCTTCAGTTTTAGTCAGTTGTATCATGTAGTAGTGAATTTTGCTAGAAGCAGTTCTGTGGGATAGGAACATATCACCCAGACAAGAGCCTCTGCAGGTCTGTGATATATCCAGAGAGAACATGTAACATTTAGAACAATGGAAAGGTTACGGATATAACACACATCCAAATGTGTGTGTGTAAAGTATTGCTGAGAAATTAGTTCAATTGCTGGGGAAGTCATCTTCTTTGGCCATGGAGCAGAAGGTTAGCCTGACCCTGAGATTGGAGGAAGAAGGCAGAAACATAAATGGAAGGAAGTTATTTTTCTTTTGGAGAAGACACAATTAAATTAAAGCAATTATTAGGTGATTTAAAATGACAAAATGAAGATAGTATTTTAGTGCCTTAGGAAAAAACGGGTAGTAAAACTTAAAAATAAGTTAATTAGCTTACTCTGTAGAATATGCATAATTATGTATGATATATAAATAATATCACACATATAAATATATATAATACACCTAAGTATGAAACAACAACGAAGTTATTTGTACTTTAACAAAAAGACAAATAAGATATGTAAAACATATATTCATAAATAATTAAAGGGCATTTTTTTCTGTTCCCACTGCTATAATAGGAACTACAAAAATAGGATTAAAGTAATTATTTAATAAGAATATTAATTCTCAAACTTGACTTCGGGAAACTGAATATAAAATTTTGTCATAATAATTGACTAATATGCAGCCATATCAAGAATTGTGTAACAGACAAACTAGCCTTCTCTGGCAGGAGTAATGAGACCCACCTTACATGCGCACATCTCATCCTATGATCTTGTCTGTTTCATCTTAAATAGCAAAAGAACCCTGAGGATGTGACTGTGGTTGTGGACCTTGAGCTACAGACAGCATCCATCTCTAGGTGGATACAGTATAATATCACAATCTTTCCATGGTACACAGTCTTTGTCAGCTATGTCCCAGAAAGTTTTATTGATGGAGTGGAGGCCATAGAGATGATGTATCTGACTTATAGGAATGTATAGAGACTGTGCCCAGAGTACAGGTACATTCCATAACCCCCAAATAAAACAACAGTATTGTCTCTTCTCCCTGAGATTCTAATGAAGAAGATGCCTAATGATGTTTTTTTGTTGTTGTTGGGTTTTTGTTGTTGTTTTTTTTTTGTTTGTTTGTTTTTGTTTTTTTTTTTGAGATTGGAGAAGAAAAACTTAGATTTCTAACTTAACTGAGCCTAGGAGAACATATCCATAACATATTTGTGTATCTGTGTCTGACTTTGGGATAGTTTTTAAAGCCATAAAAATAAATCACCCACAGAAAATTTTGGTTTAGGTTTTTGTTTGTTTGTCTCATTTTGTTACTAGCAAAAAAAAAAATAATAAGTTTCAAGAAGTGAAAAGATGGAGATGAACCATGCAAACTGTTAACCACAAATGGTTGGTGTGGCTGTTTCCACATCAGAGTAAATCTAATTCAAAGAGCATTACCTACTCTAAAAGTAACTCATTAAAGTGTCAAAAAAGACAGCTCACAGGCAAGCATAACTTTAAGTATGGTGTGTAGCTGATAACACTGCTTTAAATATGTAAGGAAAATCATAGAACCTGAAGAAGAAACAATAAATTTGCAACCTTGGTTAGAAATTTTAATATAATTCTTCCACAAATTAAATAAATAAGCAGCCAAAAATATGAGGTAGTTTTAAAAGATTTGAATAACTTCATTAACCAAGTTGACCAAATTCACCTATCTATACTAGACAGCTACAGCTTGTGAATTATTTTTAGTAACTTGAAAAGCATTCACTAAAATTGTCTGCTGAATCACAGAAGAGAACAAAATTCAACAAGTTCCAAAGCATTGAAATTATATGGAATATGTTTTGACTCTGAAAAATTAGACGACAAATAAACAAAACTAATAATTACAAAGTTACTCAATTATTTGAATAATAGAAATATAGATCTGTATAACCCACTATGCCACAATGACTTCAAAAAACCAAAAATTTGAAATATTTGGAATGAAATACTAATAAAACATGCGTGTGTATGTTTAGAGATATAAATAAACAGAAAATATAGGATACCCTTAGCTTCCAACTCATACATTAAAAAAAACCCCACAATCTAGGATTGAATATTAAGAATCTTAAATGTTCAGTAAAATTATCTAAATGAACTAGTCAGGAAACAATAATGGTTAGAAAACAGTTAGAAATTAAATAGAATATATTGTAAATAGTGCTATGAAGTCAAACTTCTGAATACTAGATTAACTAAGAAAAAAGAGTAGCCTTCCTACATACAAATACTAAACAGGCTGAGGGAAAAAATTAAGGAAACAATACCCTTCACAAAGGCACAGATAATATAAAATATTTTGGGTTAAATCTTGCCAAACAAGTCAAAGACCTATATGACAAGAAAATTAAGTCTTTGAAGGAAGAAATTCCAGAAGATATCAGACTATGGAAGGATGATATGCTCATGGTTGACTAGGATTAACATAGTAAAAATGGCCATTTTACCAAAAACACATTAGAGATGGAATGCAATCCCCATCAGAATTCAAACACAACTTTTTACAGAATTTAAAAGAACAATACTCAACTTCATATGGAAAAACTAAAAACCCAAGGGAGCTAACACAATCCTGTACTGTAATAGAACTGCCAGAGGTAACCCTATCACTGACTTCAAGCTCTACTATAGAGCGATAGTAATAAAAACAGGATGGTTTAGACGTAAAAACAGGCTAGTGAATCAAAGTCTCTGATATAAATCCACACACCCATGGACACCTGATTTTTGACAAAATTATACAATGGAAAAAAAAAAGAGGCATCTTCAACAAATGGTGCCGGCACAACTGGATGGTGGCATGTAGAAGAATTCAAATAGATCCATGTGTATCACCCTGCACAAGGGGATCAAAGGCCTCAACATGAACCCAGTTGTAATGCACCTGATAGATGAGAAAAATAGGACAATGCCTTGAACACATTGACTTCCTAAACAGAGCGCCAGTAGCACTGACACCAAGAGAAACCATTAATAAATGGGACCTCCTGAAACTGAAAAGCTTCTGAATGGCAAAGGACATGGTCAGTAAGACAAAGGACAGTCTATAGAATGGGAAAAGATTTTCAAAAACCTCACATATAATAGAAAATTGACCTCCAAAACACATAAATGACTCAAGAAACTAGATATCACAAACCCAACTAATTCAATTAAATACAGAATACAGATCTAATCAGAGAATCCTCAACAGAAGAATCTTAAATGGCCAAAGACACTTAAAACATCCTCAGCTATTAGGGAAATGGCAAATCAAAACAACTCTGAGATTCCATTTTACACCTGTCAGAATGGCTAAGATCATAACCAATGACAGCCTATGCTGGAGAAGAGGTGGAGAAAAGAGAGGACTCCTCCACAGCTGGTGGAAGTCAAATTTGTACAGTCACTTTGGAAATAAATATAGAATCAATCTACCTCAAGACTGAACTATGCCACTCTTGGGCATATACCAAAAGTATGCTTGATTATTCCATAAGGACATTTTCTCAACTACATTAATAAAATATATCATGTTTGAGATTTACCATTTTGCTTTTATAAGAAAAATAAGGATATGCATAAATACTATGTTTATTACATATTATATTAGATTCCATAGCTCATAAGATAATGAGAGAAACAGAAAGAAGTATAGAAGAAAAGAGACAAAGAAAGAAAGAAAGTTCTGAAGTGAAATTTAATCAGGTATGCTACTTCTTATGACAAATTTATATATTTTAAAGATACAAATAAGTCTATAATCTGTGTGTATTAATATTTTAATTCAGCAAAGTCACAGGAAATTCAGGCTTATATAAAAATGTAAAAGAGAACAGAGTCAACACCAACTCTAAATGTATAGAAATAACATTATTGTGCATCAAAATAGGTCAACATATGCACAACATTTTTACGTGGGCCTGAGTGGCGAAACAGATCTTGAAAAAAAATTGTGTTGGGCCACTCAGTATTCATTAAAAATAGAAATTCATCTTGTCTGCTTCTTATCTTATGTCAAAATCTACTTGATAAAAGGCAAAAACTATTAACTATTAGAGGAAACAAAATGTAGTAAATTGCATCTCACCCAAACTAAACACTTTACCATCCAGGTAAAAAAGCAATCGGTAGTTGGACTCAACTATGAACCTTCAAAGCTGAAGTAATGACCACCATGAAAATAGTGGCATACATATAATGGGCATTACAAACTATTTATGATTGGGTATAAGGATCCATGAGATGCAACTCATTTTTTTATGGAAAATTGTATTTTTCAATTTTTCTAACAGAATTTTGAGTGATATAGAACTTGTCATTCACAGTAGGTGTCTTGAAGCAACTACACACAATTTTAAGATCCATATTTTAAAAGTAAAAAACTAATCTAATTAGCTAATAGATTCTCTAACTCTTGGGCTCTAGGAAAATTAACATAAAGTTGGAAATAAGAAAACATAGTGTTTTGCTGTTTTATTCATTTATGATATTGAGAGCATCTTTCCTAAGAAAACAGTAAATAACTTGGAATGCCTGAGATGTTCCCTGACATCTCAGGTGATTATGCCATTCAGCATTTTCATATTTGCTACCTCTCTTCATAACTAGATTTTATTGACAGACCAGTTTGGAAGCATATTTTTCTTTCACATACGAAATAATCATTATGCAATAGCTCTAAATGAGATTATCCAAAAGTGTTTTGAGAATCCAAGCATTCAGGTATGCCTATAATTGGGAGGCTCTCTAATGATTAAGTCAACATTAACAAATGTCTAGGACAAAGTATTTTTTGTAAAAAGTTGGAAGTTAACCATGTTTAGACTTACCTTTAAAAAATTAAATAACATTTATTAGAATTCAAGTATTTTAACAGTAAATCTTTTCTTTACACCTGCCCAGATTCTTTTCTTTAATAATCATTAAGACATCTAGGCAAATATGTACATTCCAATTGCATATGCCTTAAGGGAAATAAGTAATAAAATATATAGCAAAATCTAATAAAATAATAGAATCAAATTATGATTAATATAATTCCCTGTATGTTTAGACACAAGTCCTGCTCACTGAAAGAGTATATCTTAGGGCATCTGTCAGTCTGCTGGTTATGTAGTTAACATGACCAGCAGAGCAGTGTCATTGAGAACTATATATCTCTACATGAATACTTGTTTCATACCAATCATTATACATGTTTAAATGTATAATGTTATTTAATTAGTATCAAAAGCTTGAAGTTATTTCTACTTGTGTTAAGCAAAAGAAATTGATCTGTATAATTGAGAAATTTTCTCTCTCTAAATGAATTCAGTATTGTAGGAATTATTAAATAAAGCACTTGCTCTTTTCCAACTACCTAATGGGGTATGCGGCGCACACTAATTTAATTGGGTTCCCTCTCCCAGAACTTTGAATGTTGAGTAAAATGAATCAATAATAGCAATACCAAGAGATAATTCTTTTACTTCCTTGGTGAAATTGTTAGTTTTGTCAACTTGCTTAGAATGAAAAGGTCTAAGAAATTAGATAAACACATATATGAGGGTGTCTTTGATAGTGTTTACAGAAATAATTAGATTATGAGGGCTCTGAGATAGCAGGTTGATTCATCCCTTAAGGGGCTCATATTATGGCGATACAACTGGCCTGTGCTGAAAGATAATCCAGGACAGATCACTGCAAATACACCTATGAGATCTGTTTGAGCATTTGCTTTTAAATGTGTTGAAATCTCATGTTTAATTTCAGGTTCCAACTTGTATTAAGGAATAACTAAAAATCAGTAAAAGACTATTGGTGATGTGTCTTCTATGGAGCTTCTAGGGGATTTTATTTCAGCTTATGTAGCTAAGTGGCCTAGATAGAAAAAAAAAATTAAATGGAAGAAGAACTTGAATTTTTTTGTTGTTGTTCAGGTTTTGTTGATTTTTTTTAAGATTTTAAAAAGAAGTGTACTTTTTCTTTTGTGAAATATGAAAGGGAGAGAGAATTGGAGAGATGTAATCCAGAGTACTGTTCTTCTTCTGAAAATTTTCAAGTATGAGAGGTGGATGACAGACACCAAGGACTTTCAGGTAACATGGGCCTCTCAGGCCTGTAGCATCAGCATTCCATTCAAGCCAGGAAGTTCCTGACACTCTCAGCAGGTGCTCAAAGTATAATGTAAACAAAGAAAGTCAGTGAGGGGAATATAGAATACCATCCTGTCATTAACTTGCTGAGAAGCAATGCTGAAAAAAATGAGTTAGTACACTAGACAGTGAGTACAAAAGTTGACACTAATATAGCCATGAATTTTCCTCTGTATTTCTTCCCAAAAATACAGGTTCCCCTTGATTATAGGTTTCCTCTTTAAGTTAAATTTACCCCCAGTTCCACCCAGGCCTCTTCTTTCAATGCAAATGACAGGGGTTGTAAAAATATTTTAAAAACTCTTCAGATGAGACTGTCTCAGGCACACACTGGCATGTAATATATAAGTACTATTAAAATAATTCTCCCCAAAGCAAACAATAGATATTAGCATTGTTCTATGCTATAGCCATTTGTATTGAGTTCCCATAGATTAACCTGGATCGTAGCATATGATAACTATGGATAAACTATTTTCATATGTTCAACAAATTTGTTCTTTGTACAAAGAAATGTAACAGTGACCAAAGGACACAAAATTTAGCTGACAATCATAGAAAAGAACATATTCAGGCCTGGGGTAGAGAGACAGCTGCATAGAGGCATTTTTGTAGTTAAACATTTGATTTTTAATATAGAGCATAATAAATCTGAGGAGCTGAAGAGATGGGTCAGCAGTAAAAGCACTCATTATTCTTGCAGAGGGACCAGATTCAATCACCAGCACCCATGTAGTGGCTTGCCAACCATCTGTAACTTTAGTTACAGCAGACACAATGACCTCTTCTGACCTCTGTGGGTATCAGGCATGCATGTGTTACACAGACATAAATACATAAATAAGTCTTTTAGAAGTAGCCTTTTATGGAAACAACATTTAGGTTTAAAGTAAATGTATATAAATAGTTTTACTGAGAGAAGCGGGTGGAGGAGGAGTTTGACAGGCAGAGGGATTCTGGGTGAATGCAGACAGTTCACAGGTGGGAATTAAAGCAACAGATCAACACAGACTTATGGGGTTTCATAAAATACTGAAATGTCCTTAGAAATGAAAAGGCAAAGGTAGGCTTTAGGGCAGAGGAGTTATCTAACTTAGATTACATGGTGTGTGTGTGTATGTATGTGTGTGTGCACATACGTATGTCTATGTATGTGTGCACATGTATGTCTGTGCGTGTGTCTTGTGTAGAAAGGTTGAAAAAGTTTTATTTTAAGCTATAAAATTTGTGGTGTCTAATAAAATACAAATGTTTGTAGAGTGGAAGGTAGAATGTAAGGTAAAATACAGATCTGGGTTCACCTGGGAAGGTTGGTGTTGCATGAAAGTTGTCATCATCTGGTATTGCCATGAGATAGCATGAGATCACTGAAAAATAAAAAGTCACTGCCCTAGGTGACTGGACACCAACAAGGGGTTGATAAGAAAAGTCAAGAGTCAAAGAAGAAAGTAAAAAAAGCATAGGACTCTGGAAACAGAGTAAAGAAGATGTTTCTCCTTCAGTGGAGGAGAAAAACCAGGTTAGGTTGCTATCAGGAAGAAAGACAAGCTGTCGCTATTAGATTGAGCAATGTGGAAGAAATTAATGACAAGAATATTTTTATATGAATTAGCTTGGCTCAAAACCCAACTGTAGCCATCACAAAATTTTTAAAAATGGAGAAAAATATTAGAGACATCAAATTCATTACAAGTTAATCAAGGATATGTAAATGTGGAATTTCAGTTGATAATATGAAGACTACTAAAATCACAACTAATTTCCAAAAATCTTAATATCATATTGCACTCATACAGAAAGTTCACCAAAATATTATTTGTAAGACTAAATGTGGGAGATTGTGTTGTTACATTGTAAATAATTGTCCCACCCACTGGTTTAATAAAAAGCATTGATTGGCCAAAGGCAGGCAAGAAGTATGGGTGGAGCTACCAGACTAAGAAAACTCTGAGAACAGGAAGCACAGAGCAGAATGCCAGAGAGAAGCCAGAAGAAGCAGAGGACAACCATGCTGCTCTAAGAAAAGGTGCTGAGCTGCATGGCTGAACAGGATAAGAGTCATGGGTTAGATTAAGGGTAGAGAGCTAGCAAGTGATATGCCTGGGCCTTAGGCCGATTAGCCAAAAACTATTGAAAGAATCTGTGTGTCTCTGCGGGTCTGTGGGTCTGTGTGTCTAAACCTTGAGGCTAGGCCCGAAAGTGTGGGCCAGAAACCTCCTACTACAACTAAAGCATTTGAGACTGAAGACATTGCATAGCCATTAAAAGCTCTTGTTCTTCTTTCAGAGGACCTCTGTTGGTTTATAACACCCTTGTGAGACAGGTCTCAGCTGTCTGTAACTCCAGGTCCAAGGAATCTGATGCTGTCTTCTGGCTTCCATAGGTGCCTGCTTGTATACATACACACACAAGACACATATATGCATATAAATAAAAGTTAAATCATTTTTAAAGAATAAAATAAAAAATTTGACCACCTGTTAAAAAGTTGGTTATGTGAAATATGATACTCAAAGTACTAAAATTGAATTGAATTGGATGGGACTATGAAGTACTATAGATGTTCATGCCAAGCAGGAAATCCCTGTATGTTTTAACACTGGAATTTTCCAAGATTTTTTTTTTTTTCATGACCATAGCTCATGACAATGGAGCATTCCTAACACAGCTTGTCTGGTGCATGCCTGCATGTGGGTTTATTTAATTAGCTGTACTTGACAGAGTACAACAATGAAATTTTTTTTGGCCAGCACTACGGTATGACTTAGGTAGAAGAACACTAAGAATCTGGAGTATTACAGTGTTCAGTGTGATGTGAGCCAGAACTTTAATCTTTCATCAAGTTAAGTATCTTTTTTTCTTCTTCTCCTTCAATTTGGAACTCCCCAGGGAAGCACCATTTGCCCTTTCTATTTTCCTGTATCTCCTGCCTCACAGCCAGCAGCTGCTTCTGTTCATCCAGGGTGGGCGTCAGATGGAAGGAAATTAAAACAATGTGCCTGCTGGTTCTATTGTATTTTAGTATCAATTTTCAGAATACTGGCTCTGTAGAAGCACCCATGGCTTCTTTGAAGACTCCCTCATAGTGAGTCTTCAGTGTCACCCCCTTACATGAGCAAACACTCACAAGTAGGTGGCCTTAGTGCACACCTGTTCTTATAGCCCAGCTTATTTCTTCTGTGTGGCTTGTCCATAACATTACATCATTTTAGAGACAATTGCAAACAATACAGGTCAACACTGTTAAACACACAATTTTAATTCTTTTGGCAAACAATGTGAGCCTCCTAAAAAGGCTATCTACTCTGATGTAACTTTGCTATCAAATTTTATTGAAAGTATGCCTTGAAAAAAATTCAAATACATATGCGTATCTAGTAAGCAAATATTCAGAACCACTCATAAAACAAACAAACAAACAAAAAGCCTCTCACAAGTTCCACTGAAGATGTTCACAAGAGTCTTAACATACATCCTTAGAACTTACTCACCTATTAGAATTCAGTTATTGTACTTTGAAAATTCAGGATGTTGCGTTTTACTCCTGGATTGCCAAAGTACTAGACTAGCTTCATTGCTTGCAAGTTTTAACAAGAAAAAGAAAGCACCACCATGGTCCTGGCACCTTTAATTATTGAACACAATGACATGAGAATTTAAAAGGTATTATGGTGATTTATGCAAGATGAGACCACATGACACTTGTGGTCTTTAAAAAAGTATATAGATATCTACCTTGTCCTCAATAGCTCTCGGAATACCTCTGGGATTTACCACATTCAATTACAAATTTGGAACAGTTAGATTTACATATTTCCTGGGTCAACTAATTAATGAGAAGTTAGGTGTCTCAATGTTGATGCTCATGGAAATTGAAAGAAGGGGAAGATCCACATGAAATTGTACAAGAGCAAAAACTCACTCAGGCACCTATCATTGATTATGTATTTCTGTGTATCAAACTATTCAAATATCCTATGTTTAAATGTAAATTTTTTCAGGGTTTTTATTATCAGTTATCTGGACATGGTTAAGTTAATGCTTCTGTTTTAGTAACTCAAGAGCCTGGGAATTATTTCTCTTCTAGTATTCAACAACCACAACATAAGAGACCTGTTTCCAAGCTCGCTTGGGCTTTTGGCGGGCTTTTTGTGGCTACAGGCCAGAGTCATTAGTTCGATGCCATATAATTCTTTCTACAGGGTTATTTCTGAAATAATTACTGGCTTTCATAAGATGGCAAATGTAGTACCCAGTTGGAGATGGGAATAGAAGAAGCAAAAGAAGAGAGCTTCTAGTGGAGTCAGAACCTTTTTGTAGTCTAACTATAGATGAAGCATCCCACTACTGTCCTCTAGTATGTCTCTTAGAAGTGAGTCATAGACATGTGAGATTGAGGGTAGAGAGATCCAGATCTTGGGAATCATCTTGAAGGATCCTGTCTACTTACTTGATATTTATATCTTGTCCATTCTATTCCACACCCTCAATAGGCATAGAATTCTCTGTTTCCTACTGCAGTATTTTCAGTTTCAATATGCATAATTTTAACAGAAGGTAGATATTTTATTCTCTCTTAAATATATTCCCTAAAAGGCCTAGAAGTATAAATAGAATCATGTAAACGAACACATCATACTTAGGATTAATTATGTCATGTAACTAGATTATAATGAAAGCTGTATTGCCATAACATACTTTTAGTCTTTCAGTAATTGAATGTCTTAAGAAAGGAGATGTCTTCAAATGAACTCTCTCTTGTCACTAGTTGTATCAAAGGGAATTTCTCTGTAATGAGTTGTGATCCTCAAGAGTTTTTGTTGTTGTAATTTTTTAAGTTTTATTCCAATGAAAATGTAAGTTTGTTGCTTCCAAAGTCTTCTTTCAACTCTCTCTCTTTGCCTCATTGTGAGTTCAATTATGATGGAGAACATGAAGCTTCTGACATTTAGGCCAAGAACAATGTTGGTTATTAAACTCAGTCTTGCCCTGGAACAAGTTGCCTCCTTACAAAACATTTTGTTATGATTCCCTTGTATGCATGGCCAAGAATGAATATTACTGTTTAGCCTCAAGTGCTCTATGAACAAATGACAGGGTTTGTGGAAAGTTCATAGCTTGGTGGCTTCTTGGCTTTCGCTCTTGATATTGTGATATTTCTTATGTTGCTAAATTCAAGTCCTTTCTCATGTTTGTCCACATTTTTCAGAGAGAATAAACTTGATTTTGTAACTATTATGCAGGTGGTTAATTATTCTCCACATTCTTCTAGTTTAGTTTGGAAAGCAAATGTTCCTGACCTCTGTAGATGAGAAATATTCTAAATCACTCAGGATCCTCTTGTCCAGAATGTGACATTATTAGTTGTTTCAAGGGTACTATGAAAACCTTAAAAGTCATTTCCCCCCACCTTTCAATTACTTAGCTAAACTTCATGAAAGGTTTTAGGTCAAGGATTTGTCCACCTGGGCCTTTTTGACTTGCTTGCATCTCTGACACTGATATTGTCACAATGCTTTATTATTATCCCATGAATGCTGCTCATTCCCAAACAAGCCTCCAGAGTTTATTAATTACTTAAATCCAGCCCCAAAACCAGTACAAATATTTTGTCTTTGTTTTCTCCCCATTTCCATTTGTTTATAAATAAAATGATCGCTTTATATTTGCTTAATGATAATATTATCTATAAGTTAGTTATTTTATATTCCTTTTCAACAAATTATTTAAGTGTTTCTTTCAAGAAGACAGTTCATTTTTCTTTGAGGAGATGTCTGCTGGTGAACTGACATTACCCCATTACACAGGCTGACATCCATGTGTATTTGATCAGTATTCACTGGATTCAGGAAGTTATTAATATTAGAATAATTTAAAAAGAGGACTGGAAGTTGGAAGGTATGTTGATTGGAAGTATCCCAGGGAACTAGAAGTAGCTAGAAAAGGTAGATTGTAGCAGTACATGTCTTTAATCTGAACATTTGGGATATAGAAAACAGATTAATCTCTTATGTGTTCCAGGCCAGGATGTTTTCAAAGTGAGATAAGTTATAAGCTAACTAGGGGATACATAATAAGAGCCTGTGGTAATATATTGTATAATTAATAAAAAATAGTTTGAAATATCAAAGGACAGAGTTGCCCACAGAGACCAGCCAGGAAGGTCAGGAGGTGGTGATCCATGCCTTTAACCCTATCACAGAGGAGCAGAGATCCTTCTAGATCTCTGAGTTCAGGGCCTACCAGAGCTAGGAGGTGGTGGCACACAGGCCTTTAATCTTAGCACTAGGAACATTGAACCAGGAAGTGAGATAGCTGTGCTGAGGCAGAAAGATAAAGAGGGAGGGGGCGGGACTTCTTCCTTTTCCAGCCAATGACAGAGAGACTTGCAGTCCAAGGATTCCTGGAGACAGGCCTGAGGGTCTGGCTGGATAAGAAGTGCTACTGTTTGCTTTCCCTGTCTCTCTGATATTTCACCTTTTCCCCAATATCTGGCTCTGGGTTTTTGTTATAATACCAAATAGAATTTGTTCAATAAGAACCTGCTTGCATAAAGTTGGGGGAGCCAAAGTGGGTTGGAGAGATATTTCGGTAGTTAACAGTATGAAGTACTTTTGTAGAGAACCTGATAACCTGATTTCTGTCCCAGAATCTATGTTGAATAGCTGAAAACCTCATGTAACTATGATGCCAAAAAATCCTAGCCTTGTCTGGCTTCTGTGGATACTGACATTCATGCACACATACCAACAGACAGACATACACATGTACAGACACATAATTAAAATAAAGCATTTTATTAAAAATCTCAAATAAGAAAAATAATAGATAAAAGTATATTTAAGAAAAGTAATCAAAATATGCTGATTCTGGGGCAGAATGTAGTTACTAATATGAATCCTGCTCTGTTTTGTGAAGCATATAGCAATGTGATCTAGCAGTCTTATCTACAATGAGGAAGAAAACAAGCCTCAGAAAAGTAGTACAAATCTGTTAGAAAAACAAAGAGTTCTGCATTATCTTTTACATTGCCTCAACTGGTTCTTCTTGGAGCTGGCCCACAAAACAGTGAAGAGTGAGGCAGAGCTATACTGTCTTCATATGTGGTCTAATGTTAACATACTGAGTGTTTCCCATAGTCATGTGGTAAAGACTTGATTGATCTACGCAGAACTTTAGGGCTCGGTGGGTCATGGGGACATTAGAAGATAGTTCCATGAGATGCTGGTTATGAAATCAAGTGTTTGGATTCTGAAAGTCTCTTAATTCTAAGTTCATGAGTAATCATCCATTCTTCCCAGATACACTCTCACATCATTGTCAACCCCCATGCTCCATGATGACGTTCTATAACAGATACTTAGGAAATAATTTTTGTCCAAACTACTGACTTCTTGCTTGGACTGGCATGAGTAACTGTAAGAGGATCACCAGCATTTATTTTATATCTGTTTCATCAAGCTTTGTTCTCGTCCAACTCAACACATAAGCATATCTAGTCATTGTTTTCAACACACAGTCACTTCCAAATCTAGAAACAGCAGCGCTCTAAAGACCAATCATCCTATGATGAGATCACCGTCATCAGTCATAAAGAAGATACAACCTGTGGGAAGAGAAGCTGGCCACAAGCAGGAATCATGGGAACCACTGTCCCTGGGCCACCTTAGAAGTCAAGAAAGAGCTAAGACAATAACCAACCAAACCACAGTTTGCCCCCAACTGATTAATTATGCATACTTCTCATTCTCTTTCCCATTTCATTTCTACTTTAAACCAAAGTAAATGTCAATACCTAAAAGATAAGCAGAAATTCTTTATTCATTTTTCGTAAAATGGCCTTTTTGATAAAAACAATTTCCTGCCTTTTAACATTAATTTGCATGTTTCTTTAGGCTCAGAAGACAGGCTTAGCATGTTAGAACCTCTAGAGTCAGGACTCTTTCCTAGGACACTGGTCACATTATTATCTGGAAGTCGCTGTTTTCTGTTTTCCTGGAGTCATTCATTCATTTCTTCTCTTCCACATAACTCTCTGATCTCTGAGTATAGGGTTATGATGAAGACATCCCATTTAGAACTGAGTATTCCAAGGTCTCTTATGCTCTTTCTGCTCATTGTCCAGTTACAGATTTCTGTGTTAGCTCTTATCTACAGGAAGGGCAAACTTCTCTGATGATGGCTTGGTGATACACTGATCTGTGGGCATAGCAGGATATTGTTAGGAGTTATTTGAATCCTAAGTTCCTTTAGCATTACAGTATTGGTTTTCCCCTAGGCCCATGACCTATTCATTTTCAGGTTCTTTGCCATTTGAGCACTGTTAGGCAGGCATGATTTCTAGGTTGTGGAGAGGACCTTAAGTTGAACAGAGAACAGTTGAACAGGTTGGTTACTCCTACAACCTCTGTGCCACTATTGACCAGCATATCTCACTGGTTGTCAAAGATTGTCCTCCCTGAATCTGTACTGTACCCTTATGACTGTTGAGTATCCAACCTGTGAGCAAATATATTTTTCTTTTCTGCTTAAGTACCTTAATTTGTCTCCAGTATTCTGTGTCAATGATTAAAGGCAAACAAATTAAGTTTCCTTATTAGCTAGGTAGGAAAAAGTAAAAGCTGCTGAGTAATTTCATGAGGAACTTTCTGTACTTACACAATTTTTAAAGTAAGGCATGTAACAAGGCTCTTTGCTTTTCAGAAAATACAGAATTAAGTGTGAATCTGTAAGATCGTAATGTGTGTAGTTACCAAAATGTTTGCTTTTAGGACATGAAAGTACTACATTGGTATTATTTGTGGGTATAAAAATCAGTGTGTATACAATCTACTGTCGCTTTAAGACCTCCAATTGAGCACAAACTGTTCTTACATGTCTATATTGACATTTTCATTGTAGCAGTATCTTTAACAACTCTGATGATCAATTATCTGTCTTGTTCAATTAGAAAAGAAAGTTATCACTCCTGTCCTTCTGGTGGACTTGTCCTTGAATATCACATAGTGTTCTCCAGAAGTGATCTTCTATTATTAGTTATCTGCCACCTCAGTCTCCACACTCTCTACACTTGGCTCAGTGGCAGGTTTTAAAGTCCATTGAACTTCCTTTGTGTCCAATCTACAAGAGTATTTGACAAGCATTTATCAAGTTCTTGGTTCTCTCTATGAGAAAACACAGCAATGACAGATTGAGTCTCAGATGACATGAGATATCACTCCATGAAGGGGCTCATGCAGAAGCCGAGTGGAATCCTCATTAATATCAGAAGAACTGTAAATGAAGAGACTATTGCATCCTCTTGATGTTTACTCCTATTTTACCTGACACTTGTTGCTACAACACTCACAATCTGACCGTGACATCAATTGTCTTGCATTTAGCACTTCCATTTGGAATAATCATTGCAATATGTCAATTCTGTTCCCAGTTTGCCATACCTATGTCCCATTCACAAAAAACCCAACAAAATATAATGTCCTAATTAGAATTTCTATACTTTCATCTATGACAAGTTACAGAGAAATCAAAAACCATTATAATGTATAAGTTTATAAAGGCTCATTTTTTTCATTAGGGAAAATTTACCTTTTCTGATATATTATTCAATGTTTGGGGCCCTTTTTTTGTAAAAGTGTCATATGGTATTTTTTAAAATATCTTAATAATTCAAAATTTCTCTCTGGTACTCATCCTGAAAAGAATTTCTCATTAATCTTTTTTTTTGGATTTTTTAAAATAATTATTTTTAAAAATCACTCCTAAATAAAAGTCAATGTAATGGATGCTTTCTTACAAAAACCATATTAACAATAAGTTTTTAAATGCTTTATGAAAACATAACTCTAAAATATAATGGATGAAAACATGGCTTTTAATTTCAGGGTAGGCTCACAAAGGTTGTTCTTACAAAGTTTTGGGGGTCACTTATCCAGTTACTTGTGGCAGTGGGGTTTTTTTGATCCCGGGCGGCCAGGGGCCTGGACCCACCCACAGATCTGCTGCGCCAGACCCCATAGCCACCCAGCCGCCCCTGCTCAGGCCCCCAGTATGACTCAGACACTTATATTAACTCTATGCTGTTTGGTCTATGGCTCAGGCACATTGCTAGCTTGTTCTCATATCTTAAATCAACCCATTTCTATTAATCTTTCCTGCCATGTGGCCCATGGCTCACCTGTGTTCCTTACACGTTTCTTCTTAGGCGGCTTTCTCGGTCTCCTGACTCCACCCTGCTTCTCCTACCTATGCTCTGATTTCTCCTTCTACTTTTTCTATGGTGCCTGTCATGGCCCAAAACAGCCTCTTTATTTAAAGATTGAGATTCACAGCATACAGAAAGGCATTCCCACATCACTTCCCCCTTTCTGTCTAATCAAAAAGGAAGGTTTCAATTTTAACATAGCAAAATTACATATAACAAAATAGCTATCAAGCAAGAATTACAGTAACAATATATAGTCTATTTGTATTTAGCAAAATTAAAGAAAATACTTTTATCATCAACCTTATCTTTATGAATCTAAAGTTTCATATCCAATATACCTTTCAAAGGACTAAGAAAAACTATAACTATCTAATCTTCAACTACATCAAAGACCACAGAAGGATATATTTACTCAAGTAAACCAGAATTGCAAGCAACTTCTAAAATCTAGAAAGGACAGAGATGACACCTATCTGCCTGGACAGTCACCCAAAGTTCCTTTATAAAGTTGGGGCATCCATCTTCAGCCTACAGGCCCAGAGTCTCTTTTCATTTTAGTGAAGCAGGAAATCTGCTCTGCCCATTTTGGCACAGTTTATCAGTTGCTTCTCTTGGAGTCCTGAAGAATGTCTGACAGTTTTCTCTACAAAGCAGGAACCTAAATGACCATCTCGGCTTGTTCTGCCAAAGTTCAGAGGTCACCTTCCTATGGAACCTGCATGTCCACTTCTAACAGCATACTGTCAAACACTTAATATATAAGAACAGGCTTATGTCCATTGGAGAACCACTGCCACAAATAGACTCCATATGGAGTTTCTTCGATGCCCATTTTTCTCTTGAAGTAAATTGGTGCTGCCAGGAGCAGATCTGTCTTACTGTCCAGAAAAATCTAAGTTCTTAAAACATTTTAAATGCCATATTCTGTAGGTATTAGAAGTATTTGAAGATTACCTACCTAATTGAAAAATATCTTTGTATATCTAAAAATCCTAACTAACCTAACTATAAGTTTGATTATCAAAGGTGACTATTAACCTTCATTTCTTAATTATACATTACAATTTTAAATCAGTTACATGAACATCATATCTTAAACAAGAGTAGAAAAATACATACAGCATAAGAGAATTGACCTTAAGTTTGTATCAATAAACCAAAATCTTAGACTTCTTGATCTAAGTAAATTCAATAATCTAATTTTTAAAAAAAAATCATTCATATACTATATCCCTTTTCTTCTTAGAAAGAGATTAACTATGATTATTAATCATTTATAATGAAAACAAACATTTAGAAACAATATTTGGGGAATTTGGGCGTTGTTTTCTATTACTACTTCCTGCTGATTAAGGGGCATTGAAAATCTCATGGATTGTTGAGAGTGGATCATAATCTGCAGTCTTGAAGCTGATACAGCCATCTCTTCCCATCAGAGATTTTTTTCAGGGGGTCTTGGTTGATGAAACCATATTTCCCTGGGAGCAATCCACAGGTTCTCATCTTCTGTGGAAACAAAAGCAGAACTTTTCCAAAGCAATAAATCCTTAGACACACATTTCAAAATCAAAATACCTTTAAAATATGTATTCTTGTTTAACTTAGTAGCCTTTGCATTTGCAATCCATTATCTTTCTGCAATTAGCTCATTAACAGTTAAAAAATGAAAAGAAAACACAATAACAACCAAAATCCAGATTTTGTGTCTATTTTCCATCTTTATGTGGCTTATTATATTTTTATTTCTCTATTTCTCTTTTTAAAGACTTTTTCTATCCTCTTTCTTTTCTCTCTGAACACTATGTACCTTTTACACACATTGTAAACCGTTTACAGGTTTTTCTTTTCATCTTAATCTGTTTTATTGTGAATCCTTAATTATCTTCTAACCACAAGAGCTTTTAAAATACACTCTCTTAAAGAGCTGCATAATTTTTGCTGAGGAAGCTGAATCAGTAAATTCTCTTAAAGGGACCGCATCCCTGTTAGTGGCCATCAAACAGAGCAGACCCAAGAAAATGCTGCTACTAAGAAACCATCTTTGTTTCCTTTTTGTTCAAAATAAACAGAAATCTAAAATCAATCACATGCTACTGAGTCTTCTGTGAGATTTCAGGAACCTGCCTGATTGCAGCTTACACTGCCTGTCGCCAGTCCGCTGGCGCCATTTCGAATGTGACCCGGATGGCACTCTTTCTTTGTATAATGACCTGCTTCGTATACACAATTTGGAAGCTGCCTTTTCTCAGTTTCTGCTAAAACCCTTTTTAAACTTTCTCAGACATTAAGTGGCTATTCGCCCCACATTGGGTGCCACCTGTGGCAGTGGGGTTTCTTTGGTCCCGGGCGGCCAGGGGCCTTGGCCCACAGATCTACACACCAGACCCCTTAGCCACCTGCTGTTCAGGCCCCCGGTTATGACTCAGACACTTATATTAACTCTATGTTGTTTGCCCTATGGCTCAGGCACATTGCTAGCTTGTTCTTATATCTTAAATCAACCCATTTCTATTAATCTTTCCTGCCACATGTTGCTCTTTGGGCAGCTTGCTCGATCTGCCTGACTCCGCCCTGCTTCTCCTACCTATGCTCTGATTTCTCCTGTCATGGCCCAAAACAGCTCCTTTATTTAAAGATTGATGTTCACAGCTTAGAGAAAGGTATTCCCACATCAGTTACTGGCAGCAAACAGTAGAGTAGAGGACTGGTGACCCCTAAGTGATCTCATTCGAATGATGAGGAAATCGGTGAGGGAATCTTAGCTGAGACTAATGTATTTTATGGCACTGGCATCACATGAACAAAGAAAGAAACTAGAGTGAAACCCAGTGAAACCTCCTGGACATCACTCAAACTTCTTATTACATCATCTTTGACTTCTAATAAGGACAACTCATCTCATCATAAACTCAAGGGTTATAGAGAAAGGTGCCTTTATAAGAAAGATTTCAATAGTATGTGGCAGTATCTAACATGTCACACTTGGTAACAGCAATGCTATGTAAAATGAGGTTAGAAATTCAGTTGAGCGTTTAAAAACATTTTAAGAATGGATTATAACTGCATGGAAAATAAATAATGCAAATTATTTGTTGAATGTTAAATCCCAAACTCAAACTATAATTACTCACAGTTTAATTGAATTGCAGAATGCCTAACCTGATATTTATATGTAACCATCAAACTTAAATATCTTAAATCCTCTATTAAAATTTAAATTCAACACAAATAATTTTTAGGTGTTTAAATAGATTGATGAAAGATTATTGACAAAGGAATCTATTTTAGGATTTATGAACATGACAATCAAACTGAAATAAAAAAATGACACATAAACATCTTCCTGGAAAGAACATAAAATAATACTATTTTTAACATGAACATGAAAGATTAACTCATCGTTTGTTTTTCTTTACTTAAATTTTTCACAGGAATGAAAAGCAATATAAAATTGGACACAATGATTACATATTAAACTCTAAATAGATTTTATGATTACTAAAAATACTCCTCCTTTGATGTCTGAGTGAAATGTTTCAAAAGGTTTTTTTTTTTTTAATGCCTGCAAAATAATAGTGGCTGTCCAAACTTGAATTTTTATATCCTTAACAAAATTAAAAATCATAGGACAACAAAAGCAGAAATAAAAGCATATCCAAATCTTCATTCTAATTAGAAAACAGCAAAGCTCTAATTAAAAATAGAGATTAAGTAAAAAATTCCAAGATAACTTCAGATGTAGACTTTGGCAGCCGTGATTGTAATTATGGATTCAGGGAAGATGAACTTAGCTATTCTACACACACACACACACAAAATAAAGGATTTAGAAAATGCTCAGATAAAATTACTCGTAGAAAGAAAACCCTAGAATGCCTCATTTCAGAATCTAGAACTATGACTCTGGATATTCACAGCTATAGAACATTCTTGGGATATTAAAAATGAAAGCTGTTGAGCATTGATCATTACACTTATTGGCTATGTATTAACTCATAAAGGAAATGTTGGTAAATATTGATCAAATCAGACAAAATTATAATCAGATAAGAATAATGCATGCATGAAAACCACTTAGAAAGTACTAGATTACCAATTGGAATGCTCTACCTTGGGGAAGACTATTTTTTCTATTCTCAGCATTAATTCATTGCCTCTAGTTCTTTGTCTAGAATTGAGGCCTCATAAGCTTTTTTCCCTTCCAATATATTATGCCTATTGTTATTACCTCTGTTCTGGTCTTGTTAGATTCTATGGATTTGTATTGACACAGCTCACAGTAGATGCCTAAAGTCTCAAGAGATAGAAGTTGACAGAGAGGGAGAAAAAAAAAAAAGAAACTGAAATGATGACAGATATTCCAGTGATGCACGTACGTTTGCTGCTTTTGAAAACAAAAATAAACATAGTATTCTATCATCATTGAAGACGGATAAACTAAAACTCTAATCTTGTGGCACTTTTATATAATGCTTCACGAGAGATGGTCTGTCTAATAAATTGCCTGTAGTCCACAAGACTAACAAATGCTGAAGCCAAAAAGAAGAAGACTTATCTCAAAGAGTACAGATAACTAAAGCATTAGATACAGGGTGGCTAAATCGTCTGTCAATGTAAGGTAAAATATATATATATCTAATATATTAGGATTTATTGCAAAGCAATAAAATATTAGTATTTTAATTTGTAAACAGATATAATGCTTGAGTAAGTATTTAAAAGTAGACATAGGATGGGCAATGAGTATTTGAAATAATAATCTTCATAGATAGAAAAGTTAATTCCTCATTCATATAGCATCACACATTCACTAAAATGACTAAAATTAAACAAATTGTAAATAGTTAATTTAAGTGAGGCAGTAAATCTAATGGAAATCCGATACTCTCTGTGAGATGGTAAATTGGTAGGAACTAGATGGGAATTCTGTTTTCTCAGGTGAAGCACGTTTCCATATGCCAATTTGGTATACTATTTCCATGAGTTCAACCCACACAGCTTTTTATCTTTTAATCCCCCCAAATTAGATTCTAGTCTTAAACTTAAGCTCTTTATATTCTTTAGTCCAATCCAGTCTTCCCTTTTCCCCTCTTCTCTTATCTATCTAGTGAATCTACTTGCCTAGGTTGTATTTTAGAAAAGAAATCCTGAAATATTAGTGTCTCATATCTGCTTTCCTTCTGTCACTAGAACACTTCACACACATGTCTTCATCACATTGGGTAAAAACAAAAATATTTAAATATTTGTGATCATGTCTACTTTGAAGCTAAGTAATAATGGGGGAGTTGTCCATGTTCATGCATGATGACTGCTGTGCACCATGTCTGGGTGTCATGATAAAACTCCTTATTCTGAGAAGACCTAATATCTACATTCTTCCCCCCAGTGATGGCCATGCATAATTGTCTCCAATTTCCAGTGGAAGCTTCTTTGTGTTTTTTCTTGCTTTGTTGAGTGACCAGATGGAACCATCCCTTACTTTTGCAGAAAGTCTATGAACAGGCAGAGTAAAGGTGACAGCTCACACAGGTAGTGCCAGATGCTCTTGTTTATTCCAGAGTGCTCAGGGATCTTTGTTGGCTGAAGTTCAATGGCTTTTAAAGAATTTTTCCAAAGGATCTCAGCTATTTTGGTTAAACTATGCTCGTGTGTACAGCCCAATAAGGAAAACATATTTTTCCCACTAGACCTGGATTTATTTCTGTTAGTTTGTATTCTACCATTTAAAGGTCTAAAAAGGATTTTTAAAGCTCAGGTGTGTGTGCAGCTTACCAGAAATTCAGAGATGTTGTCTACATGCTTTCTTTAGAAAGGTTGAAAACTGGTGCTCAGAGCTGCATGCTTGCCCTCTGTAGATGGTTTTCATTTTCTAAAACTAAACCACAGTTTGCAAGAAGTAGAAGGTACACACACACACACACACACACGCACTACTTATGCACCTATGCATACATATATAGACACCTATGTACACTCGCACATACATAAACACCAGGAGTTCTTATTTTACTACAAACTACATCCTCACTAAGAGTCGAAGACTGGGAATCACACCTACCATAGTATTCTTTCATTAAATCAATTCTACATAGAAGAAAGTAGTGTAATAGGTTATGTGTAAAAGATTTGGGTTCTAATGCCTGATACTCCATAATATCAACTTGAAAATGTTACTTAACTGCCCTATGTCTCAATTTATTTATATCTAGAAACCCTCCATAATAATAGTTCCTATTGAACCAAATCCCAAGGAGAGCTAAAAGAGGTTTTTATGAGACATAGTTGGAAATTTCCTTGGCTTTTAGATGCCCATTGAATATTAGTTCCAAAATGCTCATTGTCATCTTAGCAATAAGTGAATATCTATTTTCTACATTTATACGTGTACATCATTTCTTCTTCAGCAACATCACTCTGAGGGTAAATGTGTCAAAAATAATCTGAGTATTAGAGATAGGAACATGGAGGCACTTTCTATTCTATCTGGGCACTTATGAGTAAAATATCGAAGAAAATATTTTGTTGGGGAGATTTCCAGAAAAGCTGAAATCACTGTTGTGTGTGTGTGTGCATCTTTAAATAACAAAATTATTGGTGACTTTCTGCATCTATTTGTATGTATACTTATATCATTATAGCACTATTCATTAAAATATAAAAAGTGTTTTTTAAAAGAACTGTCAAATAAAAAAATCAGAACACTCTTTTTGAAACTTTATTGTTATTTTTTACCTCAGGTGACTATTTTTTTTTTGTTTTGCAGATGTAGGCTTTAAACATACATAACTAAATATAAAATGATGCCACCAGATAAACACTGATACTAAATTCTTAAAATTTGAGCATTAAACCTTAGGTGACTTGTTCAAAAAGGATCAATTTGTTTGTAAAGTTAATTTAAAATTCTAGTTATAGCAGATGTATTGGTGATATCTGAATTTTCTTGAATTGGGTATTATGTCAAAATTAATCAGACTGTCTTGAATATCTGTGAGAATTCAGAATGATCAAAACTGATCAAATATGACAGCTAAAATTACACTTGACTTTCAAATTATCGAAAAGTATGTGATGCCAACTTCAGCTCTCTGTGTACAAACAACTTTGACCTGTGACAACAATGTATTTCTTGGAATAATGAACATGAAAAAGAGGAGAGACAGATGCCCACAGAGCTTAGATGCTGCTACAGTAGCTGTGGGCACTCCTGCCATTGTGGGCTGTGCCCATCTCTGTTGTCACCCTGGCCACATGGCAGTTCCCCCTGCATGATTTCACTTCTTCCCTTTCTTTTCTTACTCTGTTGTTAGGAGTGTTGTGTCTTTGTTC
This sequence comes from Phyllotis vaccarum, assembly GCA_033318265.1. Lineage (NCBI taxonomy): Eukaryota > Metazoa > Chordata > Mammalia > Rodentia > Cricetidae > Phyllotis > Phyllotis vaccarum. The sequence goes on from JARWLC010000007.1 coordinate 18,174,247, forward strand.
CCTTCAACTCTGGCCATCTAGAAAAAAAGAAGAGCCTTTTTTTATGTCTCACTTGTTCTTGATTATTTTTTAAATGTCTTTTATTGTTTTACAAATTGACCTTGCATATAATTAGGAGGATACAGTTGTGCAGACTGCTCCATTAGAGGAATTGAAGAATTTATATTCTTATCATTCATCTACATTTTACAATTAAGTATTGAGGTAGAAGATAAAGAGAAATTAACTTCTTTAGGGTCTGCATATTCACCAATAACACACACACACGTAATTACACACGCATGTAATTACACATACATGTATTGGTGATTTTATACACACACACAAATACATACACACAAGTAATTACACATACATACGTATTGGTGATTTTCTATATAAGTGAGAAAATCTAGAAAAAATCAACACTGCTTGTACTGGTAGCTTTCTGATTGTAAATCACACTTGACCATAAAAAGAATATTCATATTCTGAATAAAATTTTGTGGCTCCTTCCACTTACTCCGTATAAAGGTATAAAGGCTTTATACATTATTTGATAAAGTGATTATTTCTAACTTAAGGATGAATACGTAATACTGCACTTTGTTCATATGATTTGGTTTTTTTCTTGAAAGCATCAAAATGAGTCCAGCAGTAGGTTGATGGGTCTTATTGAAAAGCTCCAGAGGGGCACCCATGGGTGCTTGTCCCTCACAATAAGTGTTTCAGGAACACTTGCACACCAGACAGAGACTCATTACAGTAATGGAGTTATCCATTTTTTAGATAAAAATATGAGAAGCATTGGTTGCACAAATAACATTTTAAAGGGGAAATTAGTACTTTGAAACTAGAAAGCTATCTATCATTTACTAAAATGAAGAATAGAAATTACATGACCAACAATAAAAATCTTTGTATTGTAAGAGTATGTGAGATCCCTTGGAAAATAATTTGAGCGATACAGCTTTCTCTGAACTTGGGTCTGATAATTTATCTTATAGAGCTATGATTTCAGAGGTACATTTTTCCCCTCTCACATACTGTCTTGGTCTAGTTCCTAATAGTTTTCTTTGAGGATAATGGCTAATTTTTAAAAATAACAGGCTTGAGTTTAAAATTCTATTGTTTGGAGAGTCAGGAAGATTGGTCTATAGAAAAGAACACAACAGGAATTTCTGGGTGCTTTAAAAAAAATAGCAGTTATATCAAACTCCAGTTGGTCAATGGTTCAAAAATGAATCCTTTCCTTCATACCTGAGCTCATAATTGGAAAGGAAATTATTTAATATATTTAGGAGAATATTTAAATATTCTGAAAAATGCATTGAAAGCCTCAGATATCTCAATCTATTTCTAAATGGACAGTCTGAAATGCATTCCATAAAAACACCTTGAATGAATATTTTGTAGGAAATAAAAACTGCCCAATAAAGATGCAGATAGAAATGTATACTCACTCTTCCAGGTTTTCCAGTCATCAGAGAATCTAAATTACTATGAACCAAGATAAGGTAAATGCTCATATTTAGATGCCTAACCCCTTGAGTAATTACATGATTTCATAACTTAAATGTAAATTCATGGGAATGTGAGAACTTTGTCTATATGTTTCCATAGTCTTAGCGGGAGGTAGCATTGCCCATCATCATACATATGAACCTCTAAAGCCTCAGTTTACTGAGCCAGTTTTATGTCAGATGTTACTGTCCCTCCAGCACTATGAGTTTGAAAATTTTTCTTACACATGACATAGGGCTATGCTATTTTAACTTTATAACATGTTGTTTTTAAATTTCTCTTGATAAAAATCCTGACATATTTTTCTCTCAGATAATGTCCATGTAAAAATCAGCTTAGATTTGATTTATCATCAAAAGAAAACTGAACCATAACTTTCTTTTGCCAATGTTTCATATATTTAAAGTTAATTGAAAAAGTTATATAAAATGTACAGGAAAAGTTTAACGAAGGATATGATTTTGGAATTTTTGTTTTAAAATATTTAGATTGTTTTGATGGAGTGGATAACTCCACACATATGCCCGTGACAGTGGCCCTGGTAGAACTTAAAGGGCCATACAGCAACAATAACAGCAACATCAAAAGTGGTAGGGAAGGAGAATTTTTTTTTTTTTAAGAAGATGAAGTGAGGGGGGAGGGTAGTAAATGTTACTAGATACATATGTATGAAATTGTTATATATAATATATTATTTAAAAAATTAAAAAATTATTCAAATGCTGGGAACAAAAGAGACTCCTCACCAAATTGAAAAGCTCAAGGGAAACACCAGCTTTGGGCAGTGCTTATTTATCATAGGATATTAAATTCTATTCCTCAAGACTGCTATTTGTTATGTTACTAAGTTCAATTCTCCTCTGCGCTGTCTACATTCACCTATTCCGTATTGTGACACAGTAGCTATCAACACTAGTAGGTCTATGCTTTGTCACATCGAAATACAATGCAAATGTGGGAAAGATACCTGCCTAGCATGTTCCGGTGAGGATAAGTACACCAATTAAACTGACAGTCCATCACCAAATGCCAGGCACACATGCAACCGTAGGGGCCTAAGGTGGTGAGGTGGTAGTAGGAAAGAAGACAGTATTCAGGTCAAAGCTGTGAAGGATTTTCAGGAGAGAGATAAATGAATTGAGATCACCGTGCATGACATAATAAATAATAGCAGAACATGAGCAGGAGTGCACATTACTTTCTTATATTGACAGGTGTCTTTTCATTAAAAAATTATATACGTAATTTTTTCTTGTGTTTTTACCTTTTCTTGTTCTTGTATCTCTGTGATTCTCTTTAGTCTTCCCTGGATACACACAGCAGAAAAAACTGTGAGTGAGTTGTACTCATCAGTTATTTTTATTGCGCACAATACTGTGGTGATATATTTCATATTTAATAAAATCAACCTGGACTATCAGAGAACAGATCCACCCACAGTCAAGACAGGAGAGCCAGGGAGTGCTAACCTACCTACGCCTTTAATCTCATAACCCCAGAGACAGATTTGTCTGTGTTTTTGTGAGTTCAAGGCCTAACTACCAAACAGTAGTAGCTCACACCTTTAATCCTAACTCTAGGATTATGATGCAGAGTTGAACCCGGAAGTGAACCACTTGGGCAAAGAAGATATTTAAGGCAGACATTGAGGTATTCTGTAGAAGCGACGAGCCAGGCTGAGGACTTTATTCTTAACATGACAATGCAAATGATGGATCTCTATTGCTATAGATATTCTAATAAACTGTATAATCTGTTTTTACTTTGGTGCATCATTAACTGTATTTTATACATATTTGCCATCTGTTCAGATTCCATCAAACCATCTATGGGAACAATTGCTAAATATTTTCTATGGCAGTAGCTGTTGCCTCTGTCATTTCTGTTACATTTAAAGATTACGCCAGTCATTCTTTATGTAAATAATTTGGAAAGAAATCTAGGAGCATATAGCTATACCCAGAAAACTAATGTTTGAGAAGCCTAAATAATTACAAATAAAAATATTTCTTTCACAACTTATCTCTGATTTTACTTACTCCTCCCAGCCACTACCTGGTATCAACTTCAAAAAATAAAATAAAAGTGCTGAGTATATGAGTATACTATATTGCAGAATTATTCACTTGCAATATATTATATAAAGGATTAATATTTATTAAGGGGTTATATAAACAATCCCTGATACAAATTGAACCTAAAGAGAGTTCTTTCAGAATGGAAATCTCCTGCAATGGATGGTTTGATCCATTCCCAAGAACAAAGGCACAAAAGAGGGAGGAAGGTCTGCATCCCCCGGGTTCTCAATGGGGTCTGGTCCTGCCCAATTCAGGTCCTAATACCCAAAGCTATGCTTCTAAGCTTCCTTAAATAATGCCTGAATACCACTACAACACTATAGATATATTGTGGAGCTAACTGACCTCTTGCATGCATTTTTGACTCATGATTATTCTCAATCTATGATAAGTTTTTAGGACATAAGTCTACTGAAAGTCAAAGAGTATTCTTGATGAAATCAATCAGTGAGTTAGTAAATAAATAAATTAATTTACTACGACTATACATGCTTTTGTAGGAAATTAAGCTTAGAACAAATTGACCTCCTCCCGTAGTCTAATTATACTATTATCTGAGGAGCAACCTTCCATTAGAAGGACTCACTGAGTAAAAGACAGGTCAAGTTTATCCATGCAAAACATATTTAAAGGGGACTAGGGTCATCATAGGGAAAACAAAGTCAGAGGGGTATACACCGTCTAAACTTCCCTTATTATGACCAGTCCTTATAAGCAAATGATAAAATAAAATGGTTCAGGAGTCTCTACACAGACACTTTTGTATGCTAAGGAAGTCCTTCACGTCTGAGCTCTGTCTTATCTACTCATAATATTCTTAAACAGCATCTGGATGTAGGTATTGAATGAAATTTGAAGGCAGCAACAGAAGAACTGATTGATGTTTTAAATCAGGACAGAATATTGTCTAGGAAAAAAAATGAAATGACTTAAACTATGACAGGAGAGTAGATATTGATTAAAACAGCCATTGATTTTTTTAAGTGTATATAACTAATCTTGACTAATGGCTAAGCCTGTTGATGAGGAAAGAATGAAATGTATCAAAGTAGATGAACTCCTTTCCTTTTCACAGAAATGGAAAAGACTGGAAAAGGACAAACCAGAAAGAGAAAAGCCCATAACTGTTTCATCTTACACATGTTTATTTTGATAGAATGAAGAGAAACATTTCAGACTGAGGGTCTAGAATCTCTCTGCTGCCCTTCATGCCAACAGGCAATACTTCACATGATTGTGCCTCCAGCCTCTCCTCCATCCACTTCTCCCATTGGCCTCCAGCCTCATCTCCATCCACTCCTCCCATTGGCTCCCAGCCTCATCTCCATCCACTCCTCCCATTGGACCCCAGCCTCATCTCCATCCACTCCTCCATTGGCCTCCAGCCTCATCTCCATCTACTCATCTCTGTTTTTGCCACTTACCGACTCCCTAAGATCTACTGCTTCTCTATTTTCCTTTAGAAAAGAGCAAAACTCCCATTCATGTCAACCAAACATGGCATAGCAAGATGCAAAAATACTAGACATAGACACATGTATCCTGACTGAAGAAGGCAACCCAGTAGGAAGGAAAGGATCCCAAGAGCAAGGCAAAGAGTCAGAGACACTTCCACTTCCACTGTTAGGAGTTGTAGGGAACCCTCAAGTTAAACAACTATATTATGTATGCCAGAGACCTAGCACAGATTGATGCAAGCTCTGTGACTTTCTTACAGTCTTTGGGAGCCCCCAGTTAATCCTGATAAGTTGATTCTGTGGGCTGTGTTCTCATGGTGTCCTACAATCCTCCTCCCTCTCTTCTGTGACATTCCCTGAGCTCTGTCTACTATTTGGCTATGTATCTCTACATCTGCTCCCATCAGCTGCTGGAAGAAGACTCTCTGATGATGGTTAGAGTGAGCACTGATTCTATGAATATAGCAGAATATCATTAGGAATTCTTTCATTTAAAAAAAAATCATGTTTGGTTCTGTCTTAGTCTCTGAGTCATTTAATTTCAGTGTCTGGCCTGAATTCCTTCTTCTAGGTTGGGTTTCAAGTTAGAGCAGTCATCAGTTGGCCATTCCCATAAGCTTTGAGCCACCATGGCCTCAGCACATCTTGCAGCAGGACAGGTATGGGTCTTTTAGCTGGGTTGTTATCCCAGTCCTGCTGCTGGGAGCCTTGCCTCATTACAATAGATGGCCAGTTTGGGCTCCATGTCCCAAATAGGAGCTTGAAAAGTAGGCTTGCATCTCCATGTAGGTCAACAGAAGCTAGTTGGAAGACAGTGAGGTGGCACTGGGCACTGTCTGGATGCTATAGTTAACCATATATACTGGGGTAAGGGTCTTAATTAAAGCAATAAGAGATAGTTCAATTGAAGTGTTTACTGTGCGAGCATAAGGACCTAAGTTCTGAATTCCAATTCCCACCTTAAAATTAGGATGAAATGTTTCATTGCTGAGGACGGTGGAAGACAATATACATGGGGCTTGCTGGCCAACTATCCTAGCAGGTCAGTGAGCATCAGGTTCAGTGGGAGACCTTGCCTTAAAAAAGAAAGCAGAGGAATAGAGTGATGCCTTACTGTTAAGAAGTAGGGCTGCTCTTGTAGAGGACCAGAGTTAAATCCCAACTCCTATATCAGATAATTCACAACTGTCTGCAACTCCTGTTACAGGGTAATCTTACATATCTAGCCTCTGCAGTCATATGCACGAACTCTGTGTCCCTGATGAATATGAATAGATACATAATACACACATAGAGCACATGCACACACATACATACACATGACATGAACACATAGGTCATATATATAGACCCCTCCCATACAGAAACAAAAGGAAAGAACCAGATGCTGTGTAGAAATCATGGCATTTTCAATGACTCTGTGCTCTCTTAGGTTGTCAGCAAGTGACCTGTTGAATAAACATATATAAATGAAACTGTCTCTCTTCTTTTATAAGCTTTCTATTTTCTGAGAATACCAGAACAGATTCCCCCATCATAGTAGGGGAGTAAATCAGATTTGTTATTTCACAGTTCTAGATGGCAGAATTCTTAAATGGAATTCAGGAGGGCGATTTCAAGAATTTCATACAGCTGCATTTTTTTTTTTCCTGGAAGCTGTAGAAACAACCTTGTTTTCTTTTGTTCGGTAGATGAGTTGTCTTGTTTTGTAGTTATTTTTGTTTATTTTGTTATTGTTGCTGTCTTGAGTTTTGGGTTTTTTTTTGTTTTTTGGTTTTTTTTTTTTTTTTTTTTTTTTTTTTTTTTTTTTTTTTTTTTTTTTTTTTTTTTTTTGACTAATCTAGATTCTATTACTGCTTTCCTTTGGCACATGGTTCTTCCTTCCCTCCTCACAGTCCTGCTTCTATGGTGGCATTTCATTTCTGGACTTTGATCTTCCAGTCTCCTCAGATGGATTTTATTTAGTCCCTGCTTTAACTCATCCCTGTTTCTGGAACCAAGCCCCTTACACTGCATAGCTTATAAATTAAACAATTTGGCTCCTCCCACTTGCTGTGGCAGAGCTAGTCATGATTGTCACAGTTGCTGACTGTGTATCTGGTTGGGACTGATCTCAGATTCTGAGATGGCCTCTTCTGCTCTGTCCCTGTGCTGCAGAAGAAACCGAGGGCCAACAATAGAACCGACTTAAATTCTGCCCGTGAGGTTGGTGCTTTAATAGACATTCATAGACATCTCAAAGGGCCCTCACATCTGAATAGAGTTTCAACCTCTGACCTTCAGATTCTTATGCATTCCAATCCTGGTAGTCCCACCCAGAAGATCCAAGACTATCTCCTCAATCAAAGATCTTTACTCATATTTATGAATTTCTTCTTACCACTTAAAGTTACATACTGATAAGTTCCCAGCACTGAGGTATGGAAATCCTTGGGGGTCATTATTTTTGACTACAGCATTTAGCACCTATGAATTATTAATATCGTCCACCACAACTTTGAGATACTTCAGTGCCTTTGTCTACACAGACCAGAGTGAGAATTATTAGCATTTACTTCTACTTTTCTTTAGCTATAGGACTTTATCCTTCATTGGTTTAGCATAGAGAAAAAGAGAAGAGCTGTTTTGACATATAACCCACTTAAAAGATATTTAAAAGATAAGTCACTATGTCAGAATCTGTTTTACATTTAAAAAAAAATCACGGCTATATCTAATAGGTAAGCAAATGCCTGGAGTTAAGATATTTTGGTCATTGAGTATGATTTGTTTAAAATAACACCAAATTAAAATTGACTATATAATAAGTAAAAGACTTATAAAATGTTTCTGCTCATTTAAAAACATTTTTTAAAAGCAAATCATGGCATCGTTACCTAATCCTTTCATGTATGCTTTGATATATTTGAAAAGGTCTCTGGCTTTTCTGCATCTTCTACATAGCATAATAGAAGGACTGAAAAATGGAGTTTTTTTCTATCACAAAACCCAGAATGAACACAAGTGTGGTATTTAGTTTGCCTACACTCTGCTCTAAACCTCCAGGAACTTTCTCTCTTCCTCTTTTTTATTTATTCCCTTTGGTAAGAAGAAAGTTCTTAATTATCCAGTCTGAATCAGTTGCTTTTACACCTGAGATGGAATCAGAAAGGATTACATGGACTCTCTTAACCATGAAAGCAAAGAACCCCTAAGATATTCTCATTCCTTCTGAGGAAAAAGAACAGGTTTGGTCTTAGCCTTTCAAAATCATTTCTTTCCCTAAGCTCATGTTTATCTGAAAATAAATCTGTCTTAGCCCATTTTGGCTGTGATAAATATGGAACAGGTTGTAGGTGATGCTGCATGGCCAGTGTTCAGTGTGACTTAGGCTGGCCTCTGAATCTTCCAATTTGCTGCATAAGGAACTCAAATCTGTAGGGCTTTTTTTTTTTTTTTTTTTTTGAGAGATGGGTTTATTTTTCTTATTTTCTCTTTGGGTTTTTTCTTCCTTATGGAGGTTTTTCCTCCTTCTTTCAACTTGCAGAGAAAGATGGAGTGAGCTTTGTTATTTCTGTGCTCCTTGGATATGAACTTCAGACTGATTTCTTGTTCTTAGCAGGGCTTCTCATCAGCACAAACAGACTTGAATATACAGGCAACATGATTACCTAGGCTGCTGGTGCTGGAATATATTAAATACTAAAACTAAGAAATTGTATTTGATTAGGGGTTTGAAGAGAACTTAACTGTTTTTTTTTTCCCTTAGCAAGTCATAATTGCTGATAACTGCTTTCTTTTCCACACCAATTTTGAAACATGTAGAAACATAAATATGTGGATACTCTTAATGAAATTTTGTGGATGATAACAAAAGATCAAAAAGAAATTATCATATGGCAAGTCTATGGACGAAATGACCCTGGAGTTGATCAAAATCAAAACCCAGAAACTCATTGCTTTTGATTTCAATAAGCATTAGAAATTTCAAGGAGGTAACTCAAATATAACCATTATGGAAAAGAATGGTTATCTCTGAGACTCTAAGTTGATTATAGAAGCTTCTTAATCTCCAAGTATGACATGAAAATGAAATCAATGGTGATTTCTGTGATGTAGTATGTCTTCTCACATCTGATAACAAAATGAATTCTTCCTACCCTTCTCTACTACATTTTTTTTTTATTATTTCTATCTTAGAGTTTGAACAAAAGATATCACACAAATGTGTGTGTACTTGTACACACATACAAACACACAGAAGTCTAAGCTAGTGTTAAACTAAATGTGGATTTAATTGATGTCTAAGACAAAGACCATGTAATGGTTCTTATCAGAAAGAAATATAGGTCTCTGTTAGTAATTGTTTTAAATTGGAGCAATGCATAGCTAGTCTAGTACTGTAACTTAGGGGAGCTATGCACTTTTTTGTTCCGTTATCTTAAACATGTAAGTTCCATTTTGTTGTTCAAATGTCTTAGCAATACTAGTGGGAAGAAGAGAACAGGGGAATACGCAGAAATTACCCTACTAAAGAATGACCAGGAATTTGTTTACTCTCTTTACTACATCTACTTTCAAGAGAGAGAGGGTAGCTAATGTTCTTCAACATAAGCCTTGTTAAAATTAGACTTTCTATGACTAAAGGGCAGCAAGACATTGTTATTCAATCATAGACTCTACATACACACTGACATTTCCTAAATATGCTTTCAAGTTGTTGTATGTAGGAGACTAAAGATAGCAGCGCACCTACTGCTTCTATCATTGCCTGGGGGCATCTTCCATAAATACTCTCTTCTTTCTTAATTCTCTCCCTTCCTTCCTCCCTTGCTCTCCTTTTATCTCACTTTTTATATTTAATTATTTTAGTAACCCCTATATCCTGGTTATTGTGCTTACACTAAAACCAAAGTTGTCAATGTTGTCTTCTATCTCACGTGTAGAAAAGAAGTCTACATAGCTTGTTATCATTTCACCAATATGCTGCAAGAAGACAGTACAGAGAATACATGGGATATTCAGAAAACATCACTAACAGGTCACATTTGAACTTGATTGACATGGAGTAGGAGTTTCTGATTGGTCCCTGCTCCTACTTTGTTTTCATGCTCCTGAGCTTTACATTTACACTGTCAATTCTGTGAAAGCCAGAATTGAAGATCCTGATTTCATAGCAAAATTAGAACTGTACTTGCTCAAAATCAGAAGTTCCAAGTGACTTGCTATGATAAAGATACCTGGACAGCATAAAGGAGTGTCACCTTTAAGTGGATGGATGCAGCAGTGATAGTCAACCCAAATTCTGCTGAGCTCTCAAATGCAGGTCAGCTACCCTGGAGAGCTGCCCATAATGGAAGCACAAACCTGTAGATAACTTCTTGCTGTTTTAAGGCATTGATATTTGTAGACTGTTTGCTAAGCAAAGGTATTCAGCCTACTGTCCCTCACACATCAAAAAAGAAAAAGAAAAACAATTCTGACAGTCCACTTTTCTCATGTGCTCTGTCTTTTATATTCATGTTCTTTTATTTAACAACAAGGTAATGGTGTTAGAATCAGATTAGAAATAAAACATAAAAACAATATAAATGGTCCTCAATCAAACTCATTTTTTATTATGGTTAGGTCTGTGCTTTTATTGCACAGCAGGGACATTTATTATTATTTACACAACCCACAGGAGTTCATTTTAGATTAGTAGATGACTGAGTCTCCTAAAACATCAGAATGGATTTATCTATCCAATCAAAATAGAGCACACTGCATTCACTCAAAGTGCAATATTGTTTCAAAACTGATCAAAATAGGTGCACATTTGATGATGGGCGCCCATTTTTATATAGTTTGCTGATCATTATATTAAAGAAAATCTAAGAAACAAGCTAACATTTTTGGCCTTGTCACCCTCAAAGGGTTTCTATTTACCTACACAGAACCAAAGACATTGATGAGGTGAAACTGTATAATTTTTAGCTTGGCAGAAGTGTATTGTGGGAAGGAAAACAGTGGGGATGTATAGTACTGGAACTGAATCCAAGGAACCAACTCTACTCAGTAATCACACCAAGGGGCATGCTGCAACTTTTGAGTTCCTTGTCTCTGGTGAGTAAGCAAAGACAGAGAGTCCTGGGATCTGACAGGAGAGGTCAAGAGGATGCAGGAATTATAGGAAAGGAAAATGCTAAAGAGGACACAAAAGGTCCTTTGCTGAGTCTGAAAAATGTCATGGAGTTGGTGGGACTTAATATCCAAAAGTTCTTGCCCCTTAATAGATGAAATGATGGTGTCTCACAGCCTTTTGTAAATCTGAAAATTAAATACTTCCTATTTTTTTCATTGAAAATCCCTACTCTGCTATCTTATATTTGCTAATGTCTTTGCCCAAACAATCACAATGATCTGATGGAAACTTCTAGAAAAATAAAATCTGAATCCAAACATCAGCAATTCAGTTACAAATGAGTAGACAGAAACCCATTTCCTTTGCTTGTATTTTTATTTTATGTGTCTGGGTGCTTTGTCTGCCTATATGTCTGTGCACCACATGCATGTCTGATATGGGGCAGCAATGAGGGTGTCAGATTACCAGAACTAGAGTTGCAGACATATGTGAACTACCCTATGTGTTCTGGAAGCCAAAACCAGGTTCTCTGGAAAAGTAGTCAGTGATCTCAAAAGCACAACCAATGTTTCAATTCCTTTACTCTTTAATATGAAGTATATTTACAAATATGTTTTTACTATGATATGATTTCTCGTCAGTTGGTTATATGGCTATTTGTCTTAGAAAACTAACATATATATATATATATATGGAATGAAGGGAAATATATATATATGGAAATATAGGGAAAAGGTCATTTTAAGTTTTTTGTTGTTTTTTTTAAGTTTTATTTTCATGAAAAAAAGTCATCTCCATCAATGTGTCCCCCTGCTTCCCCTCCTGTCCCTCCTCCCAATCCCTTCCAAACAGCCCTCAGCCTCCCCTCTCCCTATCTACCCATCCCCTCCCCAAAAGGGCGAGAAGTCCCAAGGTGGGCCAGCCCAGCGCTGCACATTCACTCCAGGCATATCCGATTTCCTCATCCCAAAGTCAATTTGGGCTGGATGTTCCTCTATTTAAAAAAATGAGCTCCGAGGTGCAAGCTCATGAACAGGAACACAGTCTGATCCCACCCTAGTGGCTCCACACACTCATGGCAGTCGAAAGCTGCCTATACCAGATGGGCCCAGCTCCCCCTCCAGATGGATCTCTGGTGGCAATTTCCGATTCAGTGAGCTCCCCAAAGCTCCAGCCAGTCATCACGGGGGAACCTTCCTCATAATCCCTATCCCCCTGTGTATACAGACTCTCCTCCCCTGCTCTCAGCTGGACCAGGAGCCCTGCCCAATGCTCAGCTGTGGATCTCTGCTCCCACCTCCATTCCCTGTTGGGCATAGGTTCTGCAATGATACCTAGGGTGTTTACTCATTTGATAGTAAGGGAAGTCCCATTTAGGTACCTCCTCCACCATTGTTTGGAGACTTGGCCAGGGACATCCTGTGAGTTCCTGGAAATTTCCCTAAAACCCAGTCTCTAGTTCATAAATTGGGCTGAGGATGAGTATATAAATTTTGCAGTAATATTCTTTATACCATTTGAATATGTATAATCATTCACGATCATTTAAAAGCATATAACCTATCTCCATTCCTTTTTCATTATTTTCAAATCTACAGGAATTTTTGTTTTTAGGAAACATTGAGGGAGTAAATCGCTCTTTAGACAGTTTGTTGCCATCTTTCAATTTGCTATTGAGATTGCATCTATTTGTTTCTTAATGGTTTCAGTTGCTTCTGGATCCATGCAATCAGTTTTGGTACAAGTACATTAGTATTATTGTGTTGCTAACTCTAAGGAAAATTATTTTCGTGTAGTGGAACTAAGACATTCTATTGGATACATTTGATAATGTAGATAAGACTGTGTAGTTAGTTTGTATGGATGCTTTTGGAGGGAATTAGTGATTGCAAGTTTGAGGGCGCGAATGTCAAAAATACCTGCAATAACTTTCTTCATTGCCATTATAGATAAAGACTGATATGACTAGCTCAGAGAACGTGGTGTCCATTTTAGCTTCGCTGTTATCATCTCATTTCTGCATCTCCCCTCATCAGCTGAGAAGACATATAATAGGTTACGATTTTGATGGCACAGATTATTCCTGTTGAATTTGTTCTGTGGGCTGAGATAAGTGGATCATGCTTTGAATACTTACGAAAACCATGTGCAGATATTGGTAACTTTAAGGGTATTTTCTAGTATTGAATGGTGATTTCTGTTATCTTGTTCTTAATATAGAGAAATGACCTGTTATCTCCATCAAACATTGTTTGTTTCTCAGGGCAGTCTGACTTGCTCTGCTTATGCGTTTTCCACAACCACTGTGCACACCTCTCCAGCTTGCAAGCTTTCTTTGTGAAAGAAGGGGAGAACTTGGCTCATAGTCACAGGATGTGTCAGATGTCAGGCCACCTTCCTGACTCATCTGGGAGCAAAGCATGCACATTTGCATTGTGACCTTTGAAAAGCCAAACAGAGAAGGTGGTATGAGGGTCACTTCTTAAGCCCAGATAATGAACTGATTATCCCCCAAAGCCTGATGGTCTGAATAACAATGAAGAGAAGGATGTTCACATTAAATCCTGAGAGGAAAAATAAATCCCTGAAGTGGCATTTTTAATAAACCAATTGTATATTGCAATCAGTATTTTAATTTTGTTGCTGGGATACCCAATGCCAAGAGATCAAATTGTTTCCATAAAGAGTACTAGTGCACTTAAACTTAAATTATCTCATTGTTCTTGAACTATCTCATTTCTTCTCTCTCCCCCCTCCCCCCCACCGAGGATATTAAGGTATGATAACAATTTTCCAGAATAAGTAGGATAGAAATTTGCATATATTTTCAGTTAAACCCCATTTAGTCTCTAGAGCTGACTGATATGTAAATGTAAATGAATTAAGGATATTGCTATTATTATTTCCTACCCACATAATTTCTGTACAAGCATATGTGATAGTTTTATACTGGTATTGTCTTAACTTGATACAATGGAAATTTTGTTTGAAAAATTTCAGCAGATTAATCCTCTGTCTCGGAAGAAATTCAAAAATAAGGAATGGGATACAGCAGAAATTTGAGGTTCCATTAAGCTCATCTGTGCCTCCATGGGTCTCAAAGGTTATCTGAACTAGAGACACTGGCCTATGAAAAACATCATTTTACATGTTTAGCTATGTGAAGGAGATATTTCCTGACTGACCAAAAATTGGTTAATATTGATAAATGACTGAGTATTATATGTATACGTATATTTATATTAATCAATGTATATAAATATGCATATATATATTCTTAGCAAATATATGTTAATTGTTCAGTAGCTTTTAAATATTAATCAGTTTGGTGAATTACATGATCAGTGAGTGATTCACATAGTTGAAACCTGTGTTACAAATCAAAATCTTTGAATATATGTTATTATGACACATGATTTCCTGATATTATATTTGCTTTGTAGTACAGGAAAGAAGGAAATAGAGATGCCAGCAGTGTGAGTATGTGAGGAGATGGAATAATTCTCCTAGCAAAACTCTTCTAGTTCATATTGTGTAGTTTATGTGAATTTCTCTGATGTCCATTCTCTCACTATGCCTTATGTTTCCAATTACTATGTTAAATGACCTAAAGAAAACTCCTATGTGACAAAGGTTAATTTTGGCTCACTGTTTGAGGCTGCCATCCATTATGGCAAGAAAGTGAGATGATGGATCAGCTTACATATACACGCAGGAATTAGAGAGTGTTAAATGCATATGCTTATTCAGTTTTCATCTTTTTATTCTGTCTGGGATTCTGGTCTAGAGAATTGTGTCACCCACAGTGAAGTAGAGTCTCTTCTCACTCAAATTATCATAATCAAGGTAACCCCCCTCCTAGGCATGCTCAGATGTTTGCCTGCTTGGAGTTGGCAATATAATGATAACATTTTTCTTTTCCTGCTGACCATTTCAATTTGTATTCTTTTTAGGTGGTGTGCCATTCCTTGTACTGATAGCATCCGTCCACATATAATCAATAACCCTTGCAAGGGTTTTTATAGTTGCCCTCAACTTATTATTTTCTCTTATTGAAAACAGATTATTTTTTCTCACATAATATAACCTGATTACGGTTTCCCTCCTTCCGTACCCCCCAGTTCCTCCCCATCTGCCCCCATATGGATTTATTTTCTTTCTTTCTCTCCTTAAAAATCAGGCTTCTAAAGGGATAAAACAAAAACTAACACAATCAGAAGAGAACCAAGCAAACAGGAGAAAAAGAGCCTAAGAAAAGACAAGTGAAACCAGATAAATATGCAGAGACCACTCTTGCTCACACTCAGCAATTCTATAAAAGCACCAACCCGGAAGCCATAATGTACACACAGGACATGTCGGGTTAAAAGAAAGAAGAAAAAATAAAATAAGCACCAAGATAAAATAAAAGAGAAACTCTTTTATGAATTATGAAACAAGGAATTCCCAAAGATTCTGTTGAGTTCATTTTCTGTTGGCCATCTACTGCTGAACATGAAGCCTAACCTTAAGAGTAGTTGGTTTCCCCAGTGAGACTCCTGTCTAGAAAACTAAATTTTTACTTGCAAGTAATAATCCTCACAAGTTTTAATAAAGATCTTAAGCTCTCCCAAATAACTCTATTACGAGTACACTACCATACTGGTCCTAAAATTGAGCCACAGTCTCTCTTTCTAGTCTCTTTTGTTAAAATTAAATCAATATTCACTTAATAAATTGGGCAGAAAATTGCTTTTTCTCACATACTTCTTCCCTCGGGACCCAACAAGTCACCTACACTTTTTCTTCAGTGAAGATACATTTTCTGATGTTGCATTCTGCTCTGCATGACAATAATCACTAAATTAATTTTCTCCCTGACTTCATTCTAATCAGCTAGTCCTTTTAATATATCCTGAACTCTGCATTCAGAATTGATTTTTCCACGTATTGCGAATCATTATTTTCTGAGTAAATGCAACTGGTAATTTTCACTGAATTCTTACTCCACAAGAAAAATCCTAAGATGCACAGCATCGATCATTTCATCCATGGTTGCCAGACTCCCTTCCTGTGAATTTTTCCTTTATTGTAGCATTGTAGGCAGTTTCCATTTTGCAAAGAATACCTTCTCCACAAAGTTTGTTTCCAAACTGATTCCATGACCAGAATTATTTGTTCTTTTATAAATGCTTCTATTTTTTCTTGTAGATTATTTAGACAACCTTAATTGTTATTATTCTAAATTTCCAAATATTTGGTTTTAGCAATATTTCACAAATTAAATGATGTATTTTCACTATCTTTTAATTAAGACACTCATTGGTCTTCTATTATGATTCATGTTTGGATATGTGATTTATGTAAAAATTGGGGTATGTATTGCTCACTTGCTAAATGTTTCGGATTCCAGTTTTAGAAGTAACTTCTCACTTACTTTCCTGGACAGAAAGTGTACTCTGGATTATTTTGCCTTTAATTCCTGGTCATATATATTTGCTTAATTTTTTGTGTTAAGTATGGAGACATAGTCATGCTTACCATGTTAAAGGTAACACTCCAAATATTCCATTAGCACAAATTAATCGGCTGTGTTACTGTCTTCAAATCCCACTGCCTGCGTCATAGTTATGGAAAGATATACACTAAAGTCACATGCAATGTTCATGTATTTGCCAAATTATCATATTTCTGGCAATTTGGTTTATATGTTTAGAGAATATATAAAAGGAAAAGTTATAAATGTTTCTTTTAATTTTTAATATATATTAATTTAATATATGTTTAATATAACCCAATATATCCAATACTTCTATTTCAATATACAATTAATGTAAAATAATTATGTTTTACATTTTTGAAGAAAGAATATCTTTAAGATGTAATAAACTTGTTTTATTATATATAAAACATAAAATATAGGCAATATGTTAGAATTTAGAGATCATGTTCATAAATACATAAAGCTACCTAAAGTACAAAGTATAATCAGTGTATTATCATCTTGTATTTTCCTTTTTATTTATATGTTCTCTTATTTTATTTTATTTTTTATACTAAAAGGTCTTTTTTATCCATGTATCCTCCTGTTATCCTTCCCTTCCCTTCTCCCAGTCCCTCCCAGTCAGCCTTCAGCTCTCCCACCCTACCATCCCTTCCCCCAAAAGGACAAGAAGTCCCAAGGTGGGTCAGCTCAGTTTGGCACATCCACTCTGGGCAAGTCTGATTTCCTCATCCCAAAATCAAGACTGGGTTAGGTGTTCCTCTGCAGCGAATGGGCTCCAAGGTGCCAGTCCACACACAGGAACACACTCTGATCCTACCCCTCGAGGCTGCACATACTGCCCATGCCAATCAATAGTTGCCTGTCCTTGGAGGGCCTAGATCCTTTTCCCAATTGTTCCCCAGTGGCTGTTCTTGATTAGGTGAGCTCCCCAGAAATTCAGCCAGCCATCACTATGGGAATTTTTTGTTTCTTATAAAATGTACGTGTTGCTGTATTAGTATAGAGAAACCAGAAATCTTTTGATTTCTCTTTACAACCTGTACTTTTCCTATTATTTTACATTGGAGATTTTGGTATTATTTTATTAATGCTTAGAAGTTGTATATAGTTCCATCTCTGCCCCAACCTAGCCTGGCAATTTGAACATTTATACTGCTTATAGTTATTGTAATTATGGCTACATAATATTTATATCTACAATCTAGATGTGTATTTTGGATTACCCTAACTCAATTGTTTCTTTTTTTCTTTTCTTTTCTTTTTTTTTTTTTTTTTTTTGGTTAACTTGTTGGATTTATACCTTGCCCTAGTAACTGTTCTATTGCTGTGAAGAGACACCACAACTAATACAATTCTTATAAAAGAAAGCATTTAACTAGGGACTTGATTATGGTTTCAGAGGCTTAATCCATAATCTTCATGACCAGGAGCTTGGTGGCACACAAGGCATTGAAGAAGTAACTGAGAGAGACAACCTGATCCACAGGGGCGGTTGTGGGTGAGGGAGACAGAGACTGAGCTTGGTAAGTGACATTCTTCTTCCAACAAGGCTACATCTCCTATCCCTTCTAATTCTTTTAAATAATGCCACTTCCCCGTGACTGAGCATTCAACTATATGAACCTATGGAGGAAATTCTTATTCAAACCAACATACCTTATAATTTGCCTATGGTTATTTATCTGAAAAAAATTTAACTTATTATAGAATAACAAGTTTGTAATTTCCAAAACATTTTCAAATCTTTACAAAATTTTTATACATATATTTTTTTATCTGAGTTATTTTTACATACCAACCCCTCTCTCTCCTCTCCCAATTTTCTCCCCAGCTTCCTCCCAGCCCACCCCATCCACTCCTCAGAGAGGGTAAGGTCTCCCATGAGGAGTTAACCAAGTCTAGCATATCAAGTTGAGGCAGAATCAAGCCTCTCCCTCCTCCTACTATAAAGGCTGAGCAAGGTATCCTTTTATAGAGAATGGGCTCCAAAATCCCCATTCATGCACTAGGAGTAATTTCAAAGAGCCCAAGCCACACAACTGTCATCCAAATTCAGAAGACCTAGTTCAGTCCCATGCAAGTTCCCCAGCTGTCAATTCAGTCAGTGAGCTCTCATAGCTCAGGTCAGCTGTCCCTGTGGGTTTATCTATCATGATCCTGACCCCTTTGCTCATATAACCACTCTTCCCTCTCTTCAGCTTGCCTGAGAGCAATACCCAGTGCTTAGCTACGGATCTCTGCATCTGCTTCTATCAGTTTCTGGATGAAGGTTCTACGATGAAAAATTGGGTGGTCATCAATTTGATTACAGAAGGCCAGTTCAGGCACATCTCCACTATCGCTTGGAGTCTTAGCTGGGATCGCGTTTGTGGATTTGATGGAATTATCCTAGTACCAAATTTCTCCTTAACCCCCAACTGGCTCCCTCTATCAAGGTATCTACTTTGCTGTTCTCCCTTCACTGTCCCTCACCCACTTCGACCATCTCATTCCCTCATATTCTCTTCACACTCTCCCTTATCGCCCCCCCTCCACCCTGCTCCCAATTTACTCAGGAGATCTTATCTATTTGTCTTTTCCAGGGGGATCCATCTCTTGGGGTACTCTTTGTTACCTAGCTGCTCTGGAGTTGTGGATTTCTAGCCTGGTTCTCCTTTGCTTTACACCTAGTAGCCACTGAGTGAGGACATACCCTGTTTGTCTTTCTGGGTCTGTGTTACCTCACTCAGGGTTTGGTGGCTTTTTTGTTTTTGATTTTCTTGCTTGTTTCTTTGTTTTGGGTTTTGTTTGTTTGCTTTTTTCTTCTAGTTCTATCTGTTTGCCTGCAAATTTCAAGATATCTTTTTTTTTCTGCTGCTAATACACCACATTTTAAAAAAATTCATTCTTTAGTTGAGAGACATCCAAGTTGTTTCCAGGTTCTGGCTGTTATGAATAATGCTGCTATAAACATAGTTTAGCAAATGTCCTTGTGGCATGAATGTGAATCCTTTGGATATATGCCTAAGAGTACTATTTCTGGATCATGAGGTAGATTGATTTCCATTTTCCTGAAAAGCTGCTACACTGATTCCAAAGCGGCTGGACACCGTGAACCCCAACCCCCTCAAATTATAAATCTTACACAACTTCACACTTACATTTTCTTCCACCTTTCATTTTCGGGTTACAATTGGGCATCCGTTGAATTCTACTTATAATGTTTGCCCCTTTTTCAATATGTACATACAATGTTAGGTCTCACTATCACACGGCATCTTTTATTGTTAGCTTCTTCTACCTTTTCACCCAGAGTATTGTTACCTTCTCTCTACCTCCTCCAGCCTCCTCCTTACTTTCTTGTCTCGTGCTGATTAGCCTCTCCTTTCTCTTCCCATCTCACTCTCTCCTTTTACTTTCATTCTCTAGATGTACATTTTAATTTAATATGATAGTTACATTTCTCTGTATGATAAATTTTAGGGTTTTTCCCCCCATTCATTCACACATCTCTTCATTTAGTGGCAGGATATTTCCATGTTTGATATGAAATTCAAGATTGTCCTCACTTAGCTGGGTGCTGGGATCAGAGACGTTCATCACCATACCTGGCTAATATTTGTATAATTAATACACATATTAAAACTATGTTGAATTTTTCCCTATTTTATATTTCTCTATAGTTTCTTTTTCTATATTACTCAACTTTATTTCTACAAGAAGCCAGTATTTTGTTTAGTTTTCCAGTTTATTTCCAAGAAGTTGATTTTTGAAATTGTTCATTTCATTTTTATGTCTTTTATGAATAGGTGTGTTAACAATAGCTCAAGCATTTTTGCATAAAACAGCTCAGTTTAGTTCCCTTGGTTTTAAATGCTCCAGAGCCAGTGGCCACCATTTCTGACTGCTGCAATGACAGATCCTGTGTGGGAAGTGGAACTGGCTGATTTAATATAAACTCAACCTCACTGTTCCTTGTACATTCATTTCTTGTCTCTTGATGTAACTTTTTATGCTTAGCTTGGTGACTCTGAAGACTCCTTTCAGAGCTAAGAAAAAAGGAAAAAAAAATAACCGTATACAAACAAACACGAGGAGCCTAGATCCAAGGGCTTTCTCTCTATTCTCCTGTCAGGAACTACTATGCTGCGATGCATTATTCAGCTTGTGACAAGCTCAGTCTGTAGAAATCACTCTATTCTGTAGCCTGATCAATAGCACAACCTCCTGTTTGTATTCCTGCTTATTATCTTCATTCCTTTCCTTGGACTGACTCTCCCTGCTCAAACCTCAGCCCGTCTTTGAGGTTCGTTTGTTAGTTTTTCAGATTAAGAAACAAGACAGTCATTTCCAATAAAGAACTTCTTGTTTTAATGCGCCGGAGCACCACACCATTCACATATTAGGCGTCTATGTTTATTTATTGGTTATTTTCTTCTTGAAGCTTTTAAAAAATATTATTTTATCTTAACTTGAAAACTCAAATATTTGTTGATTTTAGGCATTTCTTACGTTTTTGTATTGAAGCTTAGCTTTAAACTTTCCTTCTATTACAACTTACTTGTATACCTGAGGTTTTACTGTATTTTAGCCCAGCTGTTTTTTGTTTGTTTGTTTGTTTGTTTTGTTTTGTTTTGTTTTGTTTTGTTTTTATCTCTCCTGACTGTGCTAGAGGGCAAAGCCGGGGCCCCAGATACTTGTGGTGAATGTTCTGCCACTAAGCTTCATAGTAGCCAGTCATTGCTAGTTTTCAAGTACTTCCTAGGACTGAAGAGATAGCTCTTACAGAAGACAGCTTTCCATTCTCACACACCCACTGGGTGGCACACAACTGCCTGGATCTTCAGCTCCAGGGGAGTCAATATTCCTTTCTTGGTTTTATAATCACACACACACACACACACACACACACACACACACACACACACACACACACATTTAAAATTTTTATTTAGTGTTATTTTTCCATTAAAAATGTCATCTCCATCAATGTAAATACAGCAAATATATTAAAAATTGTGAAATGCTTTTTCATCCTACTTTAAACACTTCTATGTATTACTGTAAATTATTTGTCATACCAAAATATGCACTTACTATAATTTCTGATATTTTATTGCTTTCTAAATTTTAGTATTATAGTATTTAAGATACTAAGATTTTTAAAATCTGTTCCTTTTTTTGAATAGTTGTAACAGCAATTTTGGAAAGATTCTGTGTGTTCTTGAGATTGAACTAATTCCCTAATTGTTGGGTTCAAGATGCCACATATGTCTTTTAATTAATGCTATTGTGCTCTAAGATCTTTTATAGCCTTTATTAAGTTAGAGTCCGACTCATCTGTCACTTGTGGTGAAATGTTATATATTTAATAAAACCAGTCTGGAATATCAGAGAAGAGATCCACCCACAGTCAATCCAGGAGTGTCAGAGAGTGGTGACTCACGCTTTTAATCCCAGCACAGGAAGAGATCTTGCCTGGTGACCTAAACCTTTAATTCCAGCCGATCTGAGTTTGAGGCCAGCTTGGTTTGCAGAGGGAGTTCCAGGCTCCAGGCAGACAGTGATGGTGCCAGACCTTGAATCCCATAACTCCAGAGACAGACATCTTTCTGTGTTTCTGTGAGTTGAAGACCAAATAGTAGCTAATCCCACATATAATCTTAACTTGGATGTGAAACAACTGGGCGAAGAAGGTATTTAAGGCAGGCATAGGAAGACAGATGATTCAGTAGAAGGGACAAGGAGTGAGGCTGGGGAAGCTGGAAGATAGGGTGAGATTCGACTCTGGTGTTTCCTCTCTTTGATATTCCAGCCTCTCCCCGATATCTGGCTCTGAGTTTCCTTTAATACAATCAGATCCTGCAGCAGTCCTTTACTGAGAAAATACGCTAACATTTTCCACTACGATGGTTCACTTTAGTTATTTATATATACTTGTGTTCATCTATTAAAGCTGTGCTATTAACTGTATTCACTTTTAAATTATGTAGTTTCCAACTAAGCCTTTGTTCCTACAGTTGAATCTTAATTCTTTTTCTAAAATCTCTAAATGGTAAGACAGCAAATTTTATCATTTTATAATAACTGTATGTCGTATCATTTTCTTTCCTTCTTTCATCAAAGTTCTCTAAATATTGCTATAATTTAAAGGGGAAAATCTAAATTCTGTATTTTTTACTTGTGGGTTTACATGGGCAGTGGAAGACTACGATCTGAAGACCAATTATAGTAGGGCTATCTGAATGGATAAATAAATCTATCATAGATCAGAACAATGCCCACTTATTTATAGCCTATTATTTTTTCTTTTTCTCTAAAATGAGGTAGCCAAATAATCATTACAGAGAATTACATCCTGCCATTTTACCAAAAAAAAGATGTGCTGATCCACAGAGCAGTCAATTATATAATTATTGATATAGTTGAATTCCATAAATTTAAATATCCATTATAATATTTTTTGTTCTGCTATAACTTAAAAGCAAAACAAAACCAACCAACCAAACAAACAAAAACTCCCAACATTTTATCTCAGTTTGAAGAAACTCGATTAGTGTCCCAGCCTTCCTGAAAAGCAATATGGGTTTCCAAGTTGATGTAAGTGCCTTCTATTTGTTTCTATTCTTATGTCACCCTTTAGTCCAATTTTTATTTTCTTGAAGGACAATATTATTGTAGCAGTTATATTATTTTATTCATACTTGCCTTTTTCCTAGTAGACTTACTGTTTACTCTTTCTACATATTACACCTTCAGTTATATTTTATATCTTAGGAAGTCCAGCCTTGATCAATGCTTTCATTGTTTATGGAAAACTCTGATTGTTTTCAGATTATTTCCTTTTTATTCTTGTATATTATATCTTGTATATTTAAATTCTGAGGAAGCTGCTACTTCACATTACTGATTCATCGGTTCTGACACTTTGGGAGCTGTTCTCCAGTATCTTTTGGCTTTCAAGCGCCCTTTAAGAGACACACTTTGTAGTCTTACTCCCATTTTCTGTGAGGGAGTTTCAGATTAGGTCAGTTTTGTTTTCTGATGCTGTTGTGTTGCTTTGCATTGTTATTGGTTTTCAATGTTTGATATGTCTACTATAGGGTGTCTGTTATTAAATTCCTTTTATTTTGATGCTTCTGAGGATTTATGACATTTTACTTTCATAAATTTCGATCCTGAGACTTCAAATATGTTTTCTCCTCTGTTCTCTCATTTCTCCATTTGACCTTTAATTTATAGGCATATGCATGAAATTACATTCAATCACTCTCGATGTGAGCTCCTTCTCTGGCTCTATGATATATATCTACCAACTACTGCCTTGTCCAACCTCTTTAATAACCTAAAATTCTTATGCATTTACTTCACACTTCTATATTTCTAACTTTTTGGTCTTTATCAAGTATATATTCTATACATCCAGATAATATTCCCTTTGCCCATCCTTTTTTTTTCTGATTTCGATTACTTGCACTATATTTTACACTTAATTACTTTTAATTCAATGAGTTCTTGAAAGAATATTTTCTTGTTGGTTATTTCAAATGACTAGCCCTATAGACAATGGATTTTTCCTATGTCTCACAGTTGTGATTTGTGAACATTTGGCTGGATTACCAAGAATGCCATAAAGCCTGATTTTTAAATACCTCCATGTACGCAGAAAATGAGATATTATGAAAAAGAAATCATTGAATTTATTAGTTGAGATTTTTATAGAAAGATTATTCTTACTTAAAAGTGCCCCTGACTCTGCTCTTCTTTTCTTATCTATTCTGATTCCTCTGACTACTTTTTCTACGGTGCCTGTCATGGCCCAAAACAGCTCCTTTATTTAAAGATTGAGATTCACAGCATACAGAAACGCATTTCTACATCCTAAGTACAATTACACTGTGTATATATACAATATTTCCTGTTTCCATTTCCTGGATATTATGAACAGAACAGTAGTAAAAATGGATAAGCAAACATCTTTGTATTAGATATAGTCTTAGGGTATATACCTATACATAACGTAACTGAACCCTGTGGTAGATCTACTTCTAGCTTTTAAAGAATTCTGCACTGATTTCCATAGCAGATGCAGTAGTTGACACTCATACCAACAATGATTTTCCAGTATCTGCTACAACAGTTTTTGTTGTTTATGCTGTTTGTTTTTCCTGTGGGTTTTTGTTTGTTTGTTTGTTTGATTGGCTTTGTTTTGTGTTTGTGTGTGTGTGTGTGTTTGTTTTAGATTTTCTTTTTTTTTTTTTTTTTTTTTTTTTTTTGGTTGGCTGGTTTTTGTTGTTGCTTCTGTTTGATTTTGGTCTTACCCAACATGACTTACCCAACATAAATATCTCAAACTGTGTTTAATTTGCATTTCCAAGAAAGCTAAGGATATTGAACATTTTAAAATATATTTCTTAGTTTTTAAAATTTTCTTTAAATAACCCTCTACAAAGTTCCATAACCCATTGTTGGTCTCTTCTGTGGCTAGTGTCTTGAGTTATTTGTATATCATGGATATAAACTCACTGTCAAATATATAGCTACCTTAGCCCATTCTATAGACTGCTTCTGCATCATTTGGTCGTGTCCCTTTCTGCAGAATTGCTTCTTCATTTTATGAGGTTCCATTTTTCAGTTGTTAGTCTAATTCCTATGTGGTTGCAGTCATATTCAGAAAGACTTTACCTTTAATCGTGAGTTGAGGCATACTATTTTTCTTCTTGTAGATAAATATCATCAGGTCTTAAGGTTAAGGTCCTTGGTTTGTTTGGCACTGAGTTTTACATAGGGTGAGAGATAAATATATTGTTTCACGCTTCTACCTGTAGCTATATAGTTTGATACCACTATTGGTTGAATATACTGTTGTTTTTCCAATATTAAAATTGCTGCCCAATTTTAAAATATAAGGTATCTATAGGAGCAAATATACAAAGTTGAGTTCTCTGTAGTCTGAAATTTCTATGCCGTGCCCAGCCAGTTCCATGCCCATTTAGGCTCAAGTAACCATACAGAGGCTAATATTAAGTAAAAGCTATTTGGTTTATTGCTTAGGCTTATTACTAGTTAACTCTTACACTTTAAGTTAATCCATATTTCTTATTTATGTTTAGCCACATGGCTTGGTACCTTTTTGCTCAATGCAGCAATCTCATCTCACTTCCTCTGTGTCTCACTGTCATCTGTGCTCTGCTCTTCTGCTTCTCAATGACAAATATTTACAGTATACAAAAGCAAAATCCCATAGTATTCTCTCCACCTTTTATTATAAAAAAAATTTCTGAATATAATCTTCATTGTGTAGCTTTTTTCCTCAACATCAACTATAACAACTAGTAACTAGCACTATAAACAAAGACAAACATTCATAATCCATTTAGGGGAAATAGTTCTCTAGACTTCTCCCTGCTGATTCGGGGTGCTGGTAATCTTATGGGCATCTTGAGACAATTTAGGATTATGATCAAGTCCTGACTGGAATATTCTGTGAAGCTGGGTCTTTTCAGCCAGTCTTCAGAAACTGAAGCAGAGGTGCTCTGAAACGCTGGATCATCTGGGCCATCTGTTCTCATCTGAGGCTTTTCAGGGGGTCTTCTGACTCCAATTTTGATGTCAAGGCATTTATAAAGTATATAGGTTGGATTAATCCAGCAACATTTACAGTCAAAAGTCTTTTAATAGCTCTTGCTGCTTATTCAGAAGTCAAATAATTCAAAGACAACATAACATACAATATCCAGTCTCTCTGTGTATTTTCCATCGTTACATAGCATATATATACATATATACTTTATTTCCTTTTTAGTGGCTTTCTCTACCCCTTTTTTCTTTTCCTTTTCTCTCCCAACCCTATTATATTTTTAGACACATTATAAACCAGTCAGAGATCTCTGCGTTGCCTAGTTTTGATGTGTCTGAATCTGTCTTTACTGTTTATCTCTTTTTCTATCCATACTGTTAATTTGCTAAAGCATGGCTAGTAGTAAACGCTGGCTATGGAGGCTTGCTCCACCTAGCTCTTTAGTTTGTGAGAGCTTAGCTTCAAGAACCACATTTACTACACCATCTCTGGGAATGTTAGGGTCCACATTTCTACGAAGTAGAGCCCTGATGCCTGCTGCTCATAAATGCCATTTAAGTGTTTCACAGCTGGACCTCTTAAAAGGGCTTCAAGGTTTTTCTTGCTAAGGCTGAGTCAGAAAGTTGCTCTTAAAATAGCATTGCCTCTGCTTGCCGCCAGCAAGTAATGCTGACCCAAGAAAATTCTGTTACTGAGAAGCCATGATTGACTCTGTACCCTTTATGTCTGTAAAAACAGAAACCTTGAATTCATCATATGCAGCTTGTGCTTGTACCAAGGCTTCTGTGAGACTTAAGGAACCTGTCTTGTTGTAGCTCAGGCTGTACACCACTCTGCACCATAATCCACTTGAGAGACAAAACTAGAAAGTTGTTTTTAAACTCTGTTTCTATGTTCCTGGATCATTTTTAAGCTTTCTTGGGCTTTATATGGATGTACGTACCCTATAATGGAACATAATGGTTTGAAGTTTCTATGTCCTACTCAGACAGTGCCACAGCCTTTCAATCTCAAATAATCATACAAAGGCTTATATTAAGTACAAACTTTTTGTTTATGGCTCAGGATCATTACTTTATAACTCTTATACTTTAAGTTAACACATATTTCTTATTTATGTTTAGCCACGTGGCTTGGTACCATTTTGCAGAATGCAGCAATCTCAACCTGCTTTTTTTATACCTCACTGTCATCTGTGTTCTGCTCTTCTGCTTCCCAGAATTTTTCTAGTCTGCTAGCTCTGCCTATACATCCTTCCTAGCTACTTGATCAATCAGTGTTTTATTAAATCAATATTTACAATGACAAATATTTACAGTGTACAAAAGCATAATCCCATAGCAATTCTCATTCTATTCCATTGACCAGTGTGTCTGTTTACTGCCATTATTGATTATAGTACTATAGATCTGTAATTTAACTTGAAATAAAGGATATGAATACCTCTAGCAGCTCTTTGATTGCTCAGGATTGTTTGGATACCCCGGATCTTTCCTTTTATGTGAATTTTAAATTTGAGTTTTCAATTTTATGCAAAGATTTTGATAGGAATTAAACTGAGTGCATTAACTAATTTTAATAGGATTGCCATTTTCATAATATTATTTCTACAAACAATGAGTGTGCTGAGTTCTCCTTCAATCTTCTGGTGTCTTCTTCAACTTATTTCTGCAGTATTTTAAAGTTTCCATTTGAAGGTCTTTCACTTAGTGTTTAGCCTTTTCCCATGACATGCTTTTAGGCTAATGTGATTGTGACTGTTTTCCTGATTTCTTTCTCGGTGTGTCATTATACAGGAAGGCCAGTGCTTTTATGCTTTAATGTTGTACCCTGATATCTTGCTGAAAGTGTTTACCAGCTCTAGAATCTTTCTAGTAAGATCTTCAGTGTCTTTTACATAAAGACTTATGTCATTTGCAATTAAGAATTCTTTGGCTTTTTCCTCACCCATTTGTATGTTTTTTTTTAATTTCTTTCTCTTGCCATGTTTCTCTAGATAAAATGTTGAATACCATATAGAGTAGAGAGAGTAGATATGCTTGCTTTGTTCCTAATTATAGGGAAAAGATTCAAGTTTTTGTCTAGATGATATTGGCTATATAAGTGTTATAGTTTTGAGGGGAAAGGTTTATTTCAGTATCAAAGTTGAAGCTCTCTGAGGAAAGGTTTCCCCAATGGAAATGTTACAGCTCTGAAGGGGAAATTCCTGGCAGTTGGCAGCCAAGGAATTCCACAAAGTCACATTGCACCACAAACCTCACACAAGAGATATATTGGGAAAGACACAAGTGGTTGGTTGCCTCACTTGGACAAGAAGTATCAGAGAGCTAAGTAGGAGGCTGGATTTTATAGTCTTGTTTGTTTGTTTGGAAGACAGAGTTTACAGGGTAGAGATTGGTGGAAATCCAAGTATTGAGCTTGAGGTGACCTCAGGGATTGGTGAATTTCAAGCTCAGGAATTGGTAGATTTCTGAACTCTGTGATTGGGGTTTTTTTCAAAAACATTGAAGTGTAATAGAATATTTTACCCCACAGGTGAGGCTTGAATCAGCTTTTATTATATTTAGATAAAATTCTTATATCACCAGTTTCTCCTCAATTTTTATCATGAAGAAAAGTTTGCTTTTGTTGAAAGTCATTTTTACATCTAGTGAGATAATGGTATGATTTTTGCCCTTCATTATATTTATGTGGTGCATTACATTTAATGTTCTGTAAATGCTGAAACATGCCTGTGTCTCTTGATTAAACTTAATTTATTATGGTGGATAATTTTTTAATGTATTTCTGAATTTGGTCTACAAGCATTTTATTCATACATTTTGTGTCAATTATCAAAGAGATTAGTCTATACTTTTTCTCTTTTTGCTCTTCTTTTGTCATTATTTAATTTAGTTATCAATATAATGTTACTTTGAGATTTAACATATATTTATGTATTTCATATTTATGCATACATACACATATATATGAAAGAATGCATATATATTATTAGACAAATAATGTTCATTCTTACATACACATACATATTTCCTTTTAGATTGTCCTGGAATAGTTTGAAAAGAACCTCAATTTTAAATATCTCTTTATTCTCTAGTGAGATTACATAAATAGAATGATTTTAATATCAAAGCATGTTTTATATTGCAATATGGAGTGTATGTTACTGAAAGTTCTATGAGCTGCTGAGAGAAAGGGTATTCTCTAGTGTTTGAATGGGATGTTTGTAGGCCCATTTAGCTCATCTCTCATGTTATCTGGCTAATTTGCGAATGTAGAGTATTGAAGTAATGTACTATTCATGTGTTTTGGCTCATCTTCTATCTTATGTCCAGAAGCATTTGCCTTATAAAGTTGAGTGCATTTATGTTTAGGACTGCAATATCTTCTTGATAGATTGCTTTTGTTTCATTTTTGTTTTTATCTATCTTTTCTAATTAGTTTTAATTTAAAGTCTGTTTTGTGAGGTATTGGATAACAACTACAATTTATTTCTTGGTGCCATTTTCTTGTAATTCTTTTTGTCTATTCCCTTAACTCTAAGGTAATATCTGTCTATGGTAGTAGAGTGCTGTTCTTGAAGGTATCAGAATGACAAATCTTTGGATTGTTCTGTTTTCTTTTCTCTTTTATATTTGTTTTTCTTTTTCAGACAGTGTTTCTTTCTGTAGCACTGACTGTTCTGGACCTCACTTTGTAGATCAGCCTGGTCTCAAACTCAGGGAAATTCACCCATCTCTGTTTCTTTACTGCTGGGATAAAAGGCATTTGCCATAATCTCAACTACTAATTTGTCTTTTGGAGTTAAAACCTATGTTAGTCAATAATTTTTGTCATTTTATTGTTAGCATGATACTTGCTTTTTGGAGGTCTTTTTTTTAAAACTACTGTCTCTTGAATATATATATATATATATATATATTTTTTTTTTCTGAAGAATTCCATTCAGTCACTTCTGGAGGGCTATGTTGATGATCATAAATTCTTTTTACTACTTTTATTCTGTAAAGTTTTTTTTTCCTTTTAAGATATGACAGTTTTGTTAGGTATAATAATCTGTTCTGGAAATTTTGGTCTTATAAATCTTGTAATATAAAATAGTCCAAATGCTTCTGGATTTTAAAGTCTATTTTTCAACAATAACTTTAACTGTTATTCTGATATGATTACCCTTATATGAATCTTGGTCTTTTATTTGTTTAGCTTTTTTAAAATTTTATTATTATTATTTTGCTCTGAAAATTTAGTGTTTTGTTTCTTTATTTTGTATTTATGAGTGTGTTCCTTGCATGTGCCACATTTGGGCATTACCAGTAAAAGTGAAAAGGGCATGTAAAATCTCTTAGGACTGGAGTTATAAATGGCTGTAGGTTGCTACATGGGTGCTTGGAATCAAGTACTCGTCTTCTAGAAGTGTAGACAGTGCTCTTAACTGCTAATCCGCATCTCTAGCTCCCTATATTTAGTGTTCTGAATATCTTATGATATGGAGAATATCTTCTCAAGGCCCTATCTGTATGCCTCCTGCACCTAGATAGACAACTTTTTTTGAAGATTTAGAAATTTTTCTTCTGTGATTTTGTTAAAGGTTGTTTCTGTGCTTTTGATCTAGATTTTTCTCTCTTCCTCATAGGGTTTTTTTCCTTTAGCATGTTAAAGAATTCCTTCATGTGCCATAAATGGTTTTCTTGTGATGGTAACGGTGTACAGTATCATTTTCATTGTGATCCCGTTCTCCTACTCTGTATACTCCTCAAGTGGGTCCATTCTACTTATTGAGGTTTCTGCTGAACTTTTTTTATTAGACTTGATGAAATTTTGCTTCATTTTAAAAATGAATTTCAGTCTTTTTTTCTAAAATTGAATTCTAGTTCTATATCCTGAAATTTCTTCCTTGTTTTGTTAATGGTTGTTTAGGCTTTCTTGGTCTTATTATAGCATTCATTTGTAGCCTCTTTGAGTTCCTGGAGTATATGTATAATTGCTCCATTGCATCCTCTGTATTATCTGTCTTTCAATTTGCTTTCTTCAGGGGACATTTTTATGTTGTTTTTATTTTGCCCAAGTATCTAGGCATTTGGAGTTAGGGCATTAGTTTTGTCTTTTGTTGTTGATATCTGTCCAACCATTGGTTAATGTCTTGTTGGCAGTTCTCTTGTGAAGAATGCCATGACCAAGGCAACTCTTTAGAAACACACACCCACACATTTAGTTGGGGACTTGCTTACAATTTCAGAGGCTTAGTCCATTATCATCATAGTAGAACATAGCAGCAGGCATGGTACTAGAGCAGTAGCTACATCCTGATCCACAGGCAAAGAGAAAAAGAATGGAAGCACTGGGCTGGGCATGTACTTTTGAAACCATCAAAGCCCATTCCCAGTGACACACTTCCTCCAATAGGCCACACCTCCTAATCTTTCTAATCCACAGAGTATTCTACTCCATGGTGACTAAGCATTAAAGTATATGAGACTATGGGGGACATTCCTATTCAAACCACCACAGTTAATGAGTGCCAGATATCTATTTGCTATTACCTCAGCTCAGCAGATTTAGAAGCATCTGGGTTTTACTCAGTGTTGATGTGTGGCTAAGGCATCGGAAGTAATAGTAGCTCAGCTAGGGCAACATACAGCTTCTGACTACATGAAGAAATGAGCTACAAGGTTCTAACTGAAGTTCTTGAAAGAGATGGAGGTAAGTGTTATTGATATGGTACTTAGGCACTCCTCATAGGTCTTCTGCTGACTGATAAAGTCCCATTTGGTAAGGGTAAGTGAGGGCTTCCTTAGACTGTGCCTTATGGGTCTCTACATTTAGGCTTTTAGAAGATCAGGGCTTTGGTTATAGGGTATGGGCTTTGGTGGGGATTTGAGTTTTCAAAGGTAGGTGAAATTTGTGGCACATATAAAAGGCTCAGTGTGCCAGTCCTTAGAAGGCAGAGGCTTGGGTCATGAGGTAGATAGTGCTACTAATAGGGTATTCACATGGTCTGACTCAGTGTGAACTTTCTTGGCAGCATTTCAGCATTTAGGGGGGATCCTATGTAAACAATTAAGTATTATTTCCATCTTTCAGAGAAAGAAATGCTTTAAAAGGTTTGGATATATTCAATATTCAATTCTTCATTCTGTAAAAGTAATCCTCATTCCCCTAGTCTCTACATGTACATTTATGACTCATAATTTCTCATATGAGCATTGTCCTTAAAGAACCCTGCTAATTACTAAAGCATTAGTCATGTGTTTAAGAGAATATTTGGAACATCTGATGTAATATTTCTAGGTACTCTTATATCTAAAGATTTTGCAGTTCATCTATTTTATTGTTATAGGGTTTTGTGTGTTATAAAATGAACACTGTAAAATAATTTATTCCTAACATTTAAAATGTATATTTATATTTTCTGTTTTCAGAATGGTCTCTGTCAGTTTACAACAGAAAATTTCCTAAGGGCAGAACTGATATAATTCATCATTTTGTTCAATATGCAGCATGTTTCTTATTTACACATAAAAAACTAAATAAATGATTGTTGTTTGAATCTTTCATCTCTTTAGATGGATGGCCTCATGTATCTTACGCTATGCATTAAATTATAATATTAAGAATGAGACTCAGTATCATTTCATTGTGAAGATGCACCATTATTTTTACATTTCTAACAGTTTTCAGATATCCAGCATATAGGTACTTGATATACTTTCCCTTTATAATATAAGTTATATTAATTATATATATATATGCAAATATAATGTTAGATCAGTGAGTTATTGGCACATGACAATATCGAAGCCAATTGGTGGTATAAATGTAATCCTTAACCTATCTCAATTAGTTTAATAAAGCTTAAAAGAAACATTCATTAGTTTATCATTAATTTGCTTAAATTACTTGAAACTATGTGAAAGAGCAACAAAGGGTCTAAAATGATGAGGTAGATTGGTATAAATAATAAAACTCCTGCAGGGCAGCACTATATTCTGGTAAGGTCTATCTCTTAGTGAATGAAGCAAAACAGCATGTGATAGTTGTAAGGAAGCTCTTTCTTACTGACTCTGATACATGTTGGCACTCTGAACTGCTTCCCACATCACCAACTGAGAATACAAATTACTAGGAAAGAGTCAACTGTTCTCTTCTCAAGGAGCTTCCAATCTGGGTGCTGCTTTAAGGACTAAAAATATTGCTGCCTGCAGTGGCAGTTCCTTAAGTAAAGGAAGAGTCAATTGAAGTGATGCAGAAAGTATCTTTGAGTTATATTACCATTGGTGGTGGCTTGTGTTCATATTCTCACCTGGAAATCTCAGAGTGGGTGATGAAAGGGTACTATGTACCATCTCATACATGTTCAGAGACTAGAAATGTGGAGCATAGACATTGGAGTAGGAGAGACATCTGTTTACCCGTATTTCAAGTAAAGATGTGTTGGAATTACATGCATTATGTACTTTACTCTATCCATTCTGAGTGTGAAAACATCTCTTCCTTGAAAAATGTGGTTATGAAGTGAAGCATTGTATATGATAGTTAGATATACATATAGTTATAACAGAAAGAGTGGATCAAATAGAGTTGTAAGATCGTTGCAGTGACATATTTAGTCTTGGATTTTATGAAAAAAAACTATTATTAACTGTGACTGCACTATTTGTTGAAATGTTTTCAGATCTTCTTTTATAGAAGACCAAGTGTTTCTAAAGTAACAGTACACTGATGTGCATCTAACACCTAATTCTTGCTATTAGGACTACATTGGTTGCTTTTTTGTCACTGTTAATTTAGTTAAGATAGGTTTTTATCTTTGTTAAGAATAGAGAATAAAGCTAAAACATATGGAAAAATCAAGTGTATAGACAATTGATGAATGCATGAAAGATGGTTTTTGAAAATTCACTTTGCTAAAATTGTTTGACAAATACTCCATAACACAAGTGTTGAGTTTTTGACAGTTACCTAAATAACTCCCAAATGAGACTCCTGCTATTCCAAGCTTGCTATACAGAATAGGGTTTACTAGCATACAAATAGAATTCTTCAAATTTATCAGTGATGTACTCTATTCTAATTGGCAATTTGATTATTAGTATAAAATTCTTTTAAAGCAAGTGTTTCAAAGACAATGGTTTTATCTATTTAAATTTAATTTTTGAGATGTAATAATACAAGATTTTGTACAAGATCATAAGTCAGACATATACCTTATTACTCTAGCATTTTTTGTGTTTGTGATGTGTGTGTTTACATGCATATGACTGTGTGGGTTCCCGCATAACCCACGTAAATGCAGAGGCCAGAGATGTCTTTATCTATCTCTCTTGTGGAACTAGAAGCTTGTCACTTTGCCTCGGTTGGCTGGACAGCACACATGTGAAGTCAGCTTCCAAGCCAACTCCGTATCGCGGCTACAGGCATGCTCAGCCATTCTTGAGTACCAGTGTGAAGCATTTGAACTCAGCTCCTAATGCTTTTAGAGCAAACACTTTTGCACACTAAAACATTTTTTTGAGTCCATACTAATATTTACTAATATACCAACTCTGGAATAGAGTATCACCTTGTTGAGGGGTTTTCTTTAACATTCTTCTCTATGATCTGTCCTCTGCCAGCTAGATGCTAATAGGAATTCTTCCTTATTTGCAATAAACAAAATTGCCTCCAGAAATGATCTGAGGTGAGATTGCCCATAGCTGAAAACTATTATCTTGCTTTACTAGTTTTCTCCCCTTCATCAGACTATAATCTTCCAGAAAATAAATTCAATTTTTTCACCATCCCTCCAGAGGTTCTTAATGGGAACATCTTTTTCTACATACAAACTTTTATTTGAAAGAAAATACGATCTTTGGTTTGGCACAGTTAAAGGTTGGAGAATAATAACTTTTGATATTCTTTTGACATTTGTACTGATTACAATTTATTTGTTAGGTCCACTAAATACATAAACATGCATCCATCATTTTGTATGCATATTAATAGAACAAGAGGCCAGAAGTGATATTTGAACTGAAAAGATTTGTCCACATTTACTTTTCATGCACCTTGCCACGTTTTTCTACAAAAGTAGCAATTTATGTTCTATACACAGCTCAGACTCACTAAAGGTAGTATTCATTTATTAGTAGAATTAATTGTGCTCTTTTGTGACTTTTGATTTCTTCTTTGCTTTGTTTGATTTGCAGAAGAAAATACCAGGAAATACTGAACCTTACTATTGCCAATTTCACACTATAATTTCTTTTATAAAATCTAGGGTACAAGTAAAGGTTTGGTGAGGTAATTTGAAAAACAAAATGGTTTGTAGAGAGACAGAGGAAAGTGGTAAGTTGAAAGAGATAAGGTCACAGGCCTCTGGAGATGTTGCTAAAACACTCTTAAACTGTTTATCCAATGAAAACGGGCTATAGTGCAATGGTCCAGTGTAATACTATAAGGAAAGTTCAAGCAGAAAATTTCAATCATAAACCTACTAAGCATTTCATCTTTCTCAGGCAAGCTTTGGGGCAGCTAAACTGTGCAAGCAAGGATAAATAAACCTTAAACATGATTTGAAATATAAACAGACTATGATTTGTGGAACTTGTGAGTCTTTTTACCTTTAGAAAAAGCCTGGTTAGTGGCATTCTTCTTCTATATGAAGAAGAAAGCTTTTTTTTTTTTTTTTCTTCTGAGACAGGGTCTTGCTATATAGCCCATTCTGACCTTGAACTCAGGATCCTGTTACCTCAACCACCCAGGTGCTAGCGTCATAGGCCAAATTATTGAATTAATGACCCTGCTCAGCAGTACTTGCTCTCATGTTGTGAGAATTTACTTACAGAAGAGTTCTTCATAGAAATTCTTATCCTATCTTTAGGTAATAAAAGAATTATTATATAGTAATATCAGTTTAAATCAAAGCTTTCTCTTCTTTCTCATCAAAAATTGTAATTCTTTTCCCCCAACTTCAAACAAAGAAAGGTTATCAGAAGAACAAATTCTACATTTAATTTTTTCTAGATAATGTGAATTCATTGGAATATACTTACATGCTATTCATTGTCATCTGATACTTTGCTTATTGTGATAAAAGCTATTCACTGTTATAATATGAATTATAATATGATTACTATGAATGCTTTGAAAGAGTTGTAATACTATAGTTACTGAAACTCACAGTACTGGGTTTTTCCATTTTATGACAGTGAAATTGAATGCAATTATTTATAAATGATTATATTCTTTCAAATATCTTCTTCCAGCCAAGACAATATTAAAGTCATCATATCATCGACAATGATGGCCTACAATAAGCTCTACTCTAAAACCATGAATATGAACATGACTGAATGCCTTTTATGTCTATAAATCTGAAACTACTTAGAAGGTTCTGAAATATATGAGTACTTTAGGTATTATAAATTTTTATCAAGTGTGGCCTTTAAATCTAAAGTATTTATTCATGTTATGTGAGATTTTTATATAGCTTATTTGGTTGAAACCAACTTATCACATGAAGTCTGATTGCCAGAGACCGGGTCCTTTGATAATCCCATGTGCTTCAAGCAATCACTGAGAACTTAGTGCAAGGACAACTTCAGTAGTACCATCAACTTCATGGGGGTCTAGGGGTAAAGACACAACAATATAGGATGCTATTTTTCCTTATAAAGTCTCTCCAAATCAGTTTCCTCTTGGGTAACCCCATCTCTAGGGGAAAAGTGAGAAATGAAGCTTGAGACATATAACATTATTCTTTATTTTAAAATTGTAAAGTTTCTGCTATAATTTTGCTTCATGCATTCTGGTGTACTCTATGAGGCCTTGTACACCTTATAGCATAGTATATACCCTGTATTGAAAGACAGAACACATCCCTAGATAATGATTGCATTTAATGCCTATTGCTGACCAAGTATGGAGAACTAGACTAAGAAGACTAATTTTATAGCAACACAAAGTACATTAGATTTCCTACAATACACGTCTCTAACCGGAGAGAAGAATTCTTCCATGCATCTGAGGGTTTTACAGGCAAGGTCTTGGAATTTAAGACTTTTGAGTTCTTTAATCCAGTTTTTCCTACTTTATGCCCATAGTTTCTAATCCTTATTAATCATTAGGTTCCTCTTTGGTCTTCTGTACACCCTTTAGGAATGGTTAACATACCTTGGGCTTTTATGGGCCTTATCAAATGTGCCTAGTACTTGAAATGAGATCTAAGTTCTATAGCGTAACACTATATTAAATATTTTCTATGACTGCAGCTTATTCTAGAGTTCTCAAAACCCTACAATACTGTACTTTTGATTTTTTTTGTTTTTTTAACAATGCTCTACTTCCTGTTAAGTATAAGTGAAAGATTTCTCAATGGCATTGTTACCTTGTAAGGGGTTTTATGTTAGTCCTATTTCGAGCCAGCTGGTGGCTTTAGATGAAATTCTTAGGATTGTTCTTGGTATCAGTGGTCATAACTTTGGCTTTCTTTGTACATGAGTATGAATTTTCAATAAAAGAGGAATTTGGAATAGTATTCTTAGGAACAACATTTAGAAGGAAAGAAAGTGAGACAGAGCTAAACTATTAGTGATCTAGATCCTAGAGGAGAGTTTTCACAGTTAGAGTCTGAGACCTGGGATAGATTAGGGTTCATTCTTTTTTTTTCCTCCTTGCCTCTTCTGTCTTTTCTCAACTTTGTGTATATTTTTTAAGATCGAAGATGCAGATGTTGTCCTGTCATTACATGCTTAATGATTCACACTAAATAATGTCTTTGAATCTACATTTTATTTTTACTGTTTGTAAACAAGAGGCAGTTTCTTACATAGCATGATTATCAGAAATTAGTGAGTTAATAATATCAAATCTGTTTATATAGAAAGATATATATACTTAATAGTTATCTTAAAATACTGATTTCTCTCTACCTTTCCTTACTTTGCTCCTATTTCTTAATTTGAAATACCATTTTTTAACTCAGCACTTCCCAGGCTTTTGTGTTTCACATGACCTCAGATATCCCCACACTACCTTTTTCCTCCCAATAATATGTGTTCTCTTATTTTTTAAACTCACCGAGTCAACTCACTGTTACCTGTATGTATATGGATATAGGCCATCTACTCATGCATAGGCAGACACCTGTCAAGGGGTCTCATCCCTGAACAAAACCAATATTTTCTTCCCTAGCAGCCACCAGTTTCCAATAGGTTCTTGATAGTAGCAGGGCTTCTATTTATGAGGCCCCTCCCTCCTAAGTGTTGGAATTTTGTCAGGATTGATTTTGATCTGATCTTGTAAGAGCAGTGAAAAATCCTGTGAGTTCATGCGTGTAATTGTGCTGTTGTGTCTGCCAAATACTGCTTTGCTTCAGAAGCCCACTAGCTTGGACTCAGAATAATTCTGTCCTCAACCATGATCATCCTTGATCCTTGGAGACTGGAGTATGGTACAGAGGTCTCATATAGAGCTGTGCATTCCATGGTGTCATTCTTTGAATGCTGACCAGTTGTGAGTCTATGAATTAATCACCATCTACTATAAAAATAATAGTTTTCCTCATGAGGGTTGGGAGACACATTAGTCTATGGGTGTGAATACAAGAACTTCAGGATAGATCATAAGTATGTCTACTTAACAGAATAGTAGTAGTTTCTCCTTTAGGGCCCAGAACTTAGTCACATGTTTCAGCTTTGTTTGATGTTAGTAACTGGTACCAAACATGTGTTTCATCTTATGGAAGAAAATTTCAATACAATCAAAAAGTGACTGGTTATTTCTAAAACCTCTATTCCACTAATGTCCCAGTAGCCATGTCTTGCCATGTCACTTGCTATTGTAGCTCTGAGGGTTCATCTCTGAGTAAGATTCTTGACGATTTTTCTCCATCAGTAACATGGATACCATCCCCTGGAAGTGTGAAAGCTGTCCAATAGGAGGAAGACTTCGAGGTTAGTACCAACTTACTTGTCTTTATCCTGGAATGCCAGTATATGGTATTTTCACCAACAGGGTCTTATGATCAAGTTCTTGGGAGATGGAATTCAATAACAATACAATAGTCTGCAATATTAGAAAGAACTATGGGACCCCACTGACTAACAACTCAAATATAGGTAACCCAAGCCTCATGCTGAGATTTTTGTTGGATAGCCTAGCCTTTTTCTGATATCTTTAGTTTTAGTTATTTCTCCATACTCTCCTTGCTATACCCTCCCTTCTTACCTCTACCACATTTATTTTTATTGGTACCATTATACCCTGTCCCATTTTTTGCAGCTAAACATTTTTAAAGTGTAACAGAAATCCCACTTTAAAACTGTTGCACTTACTTACTCTGAGACAACTTTTTTTGTTAAATAATTAGTTTATTCGGAAGAGAAATGCCTCCTTTCATCTCATCCTGGGCACTTTTGGGGAAATCTTCTTACTGTGTCTATAACCTCAGTAATGGAAGTTGGTGAGGGAAGTTGAAAGCCACATATCCCTACTCACTCCAACCCCCAATGGGACCAGCATCTTGCTCTTTCCTTTAGGTTTCTTCCTTTTCTCTTTTTTATTTGGTCCTCCAAGAGAATTTTATTTTAAATAACATCAGATTCTCAATGTGAGAGTACATTAAACTTTTAGATCCCTCTTATATCTTCTTATTAATTAATTCTTTGACACTGATGTTTTCTGAATTTCCTAAGTAGAAATTTTGAGAACTGTTTGAGTGCTAAGGCCACCTACATTGAGATGGTATCAGCTAAAAGTGTTTAGTAATCACTCAAAGCTTAGTTCTCTGTCCCTCATAAAATTTGCGCCTATATTGTACTTTAATGAAAACTAAATCAATTTTGATCCTTTGATAAGAAATGATTGGACCTTAATCTTATTCATGCATATTAAATGTGCTTATATAATTTATTTATAGTTCATAGTTGACTGGGTTCACATAGAGACCAAGAAAGAAATTTCCAACAAAGAAATAATCACAGTTCACTTTTTATGTAATAAATTGCAACTGTAGATAAGTGTAATGTATACATTTAAAAGCTAGCCCCCCAAAAAATAAAGACTCTGGGCTCTGGGGAGATGGTTTAATGAGTAAACTAACTCCCACAGAAATGTGAAGACCTGCATTTGACCTATAGCAGGTGTAAATTCAATGTGAGATGATTTTGGTGGTACATAAATAGCTGATTATTTAGGGATACATGTTCTTTGTCAGTTTACCCCTCTAAAGATCTTCCCCTTCATCTCCAATTAGTGTCTCAACTTCAGCCTTCCATTCCTAAGTGGGAGTCAGAGCTATGCTTGACCATGGCTTAAATCAAGTCCATCTCTTCAACATATGACTTACCTATTGTTTCGTCACCTCTGATGGCCGGTGCCAGACCTGATTTGTCAGTTGAATCCCTTCTCAGCTTTGAGCTCTAGTTCAGTCTTAATGTCTGTCTTACTCAACTCCTTCGTCATTGGTTATTTAAATATAGGATCCCATTGATGATGTCCTTACTTGAAATGACTTCAAGGCCTAGGAAATGCCAATATACAAGGCCGTTTAAAAGTTGCTAGACATAATCAAAGAACAAAAATCTGAATCACGACTAAGTCAGAAATATTGGCTTAAATTATCAACATAAATGTGACATAAAATAATGAACAAGTTACTTCCACAAACTATATGCTATGTATTTTAAAATGTAGTGCTGCGTTCATGTTTCATTATAATTAATATATGGTATAAAATGTTCAAATTGCAGTGTTAGAACCTTTTCATTTAAATTTTGATTTTGCTCAAAATGTCATGGGTTGTAACGCTCTCATTTGGGCATTGCAAGCAAAGACTTTCAAAATTTGCCTTTGTTACTCTTTTCCTCATTGGGAAATACAAGTTGGGCATGTTTGTTAACTAAAGGTCATATAGGGAGATGGCAGATTTTGAAAAATGCCTGCTGCACAGACTTGGAAATATGAATTCAGATTTTTTCCCAAACCACATAAAAAGCCAGGCAGAGATCTATCACCTAAACAGAAGTGAGTTATTGTCAAGGAAATCCCTAAAAATCCTTGTCTGGTTAGCCTAGCAGAATCCAGGTGTTAGGTTCAGTGAGTGACTGCATCAAAAATGAAGGTGGAGAGGGATGGAGAAATACAATAACATATTCTACACATGGACACATACACATTGATGTGTGTACCCATATGTACAAGTGTACATATCTACACTAAAAGTACATATACTACACTTACATGTATATACATACATACATATACACACAAAGACAGATCATCTTGATAAAAACTATATCATGTGATTGTGAGAGCAGGTGCACAAACCTCTACAGTGACCTGCCCAGTTCCCATGTTTTGAGGATTTTAAACTGGAAATGACTTTCTTTGAATAATTTTATGATCTAGGATTAAGTGACAACTCATTCCTGGGGCTAATATTAAAGGAATACAGTTTCTGTACCTTTTCAGCTGTGAACTTCCCCAACTGTTTATCATTTTGGATATCATACAATGTTGAGAAAGGGCAGGATTTCATGGTACATGATCTAACTCACTCTCACATAGAAGGACACATTCCAAAAAGAAAATATGTCAGAGGATTTTATTGCAGTCATCTTTTTAATCTCAGAGATCAAGATTGAGTTCACTTGGCATGCATCCATAGAATTAAGAGGAAGTTGAGATTTAAAGCAGATTATGTGTATATGTATGTGTCTGTGGAGTGAATACATATGAGTGCTGGTGTTGGAAGAGACTGAAAGAAGGCATCAAATTCCCTAAAGCTGGTTACAGGTGCTTGGGAGCTGAACTCAGAACTCGGGAGCTGAACTCAGAACTCGGGAGCTGAACTCAGAACTCGGCAAGAGCAACAAATGCTCTTAACCACTAACTCATCTTTCCATCCCAGATCATGAGATTATCATGGAGACAGTTATGTTACATGGATAGCTTTAGACACTAAACCATTCACTTGTTAACTAATGCTTCCCAGAACTGCTAAAAAAAAAAAAAAAAAAAAAAAAGGTTTCCTGGCTAGTCCACTATTTCAGGTAAGATTTGTAATTTTGGTGACTCCATAATGTGATACACAGCATGACACCAACCCTCTCAGATGAGATCATGCTCAGAGATACTGATTCTCAGTGTCTAATCATGGAGGAAGAAACCAACAGAGGATAAGCAAAATATCAATTTATATATTCCTAATGTCAGAGACATCTGTCAAAGTAACTAGTGCCTGCCATGTCTCTAGATTCTTCCTTCTGATGATAAAACAACCCTGGGCATCCAAATCATTTTGTCAGGAGGTCGATCAGTGTGCACTCAGCCAAATAAAAATAGGGAGTCACAGCCTTCCTTTGCAGTCCTATTGCACAGTTCTGGAATGTCCTTTATTTGGGCTTTTAATTTGAAGTGGAATTATTATATCCACAGAATCCCATATCTGCATCTGACCGGCTAATTGTAGAGTTTCATATAATTTGTATTTCTATTTTATTGCCCTATCAAAGCAAATTGTGTACAGTTGGTAGCTCTGGCCTTCAGGCTATGAAACAAGGAAAATCCATTGTTGATTTATTTGGTGTCGAGTGTGCATATTTTAAATTTTAATAAAAATGCCACATTTTTAATACTTTAAAATTCTTCATAACTAGGGTTAGGACATTACTAATTTTGTTTTCTCGAATGTATTAGGATTTAGCTATTTGCCGTCTCACACATTCACTCC
Source organism: Phyllotis vaccarum (assembly GCA_033318265.1). Classification (NCBI taxonomy): domain Eukaryota; kingdom Metazoa; phylum Chordata; class Mammalia; order Rodentia; family Cricetidae; genus Phyllotis; species Phyllotis vaccarum. The sequence continues at coordinate 18,217,143 of JARWLC010000007.1, forward strand.
TTATCAAAGTGAACTTCATTGGAACTGTATTCTGTATCCTTATCCATTTATACAAATTCTGCCCTTATGACAAAACGTAAGGTATATATTCGGTTAGGGTTAAGTTTAGGGATGGATTTTAGTGCTTTATGAAAAGTAGACTACCATCTTACCCATGAATTATACTTTAGCCATAGAAAGATATAAATTGTCCATATTTGCCTATGTCATTTCTCTAAGATTCAGAACATAATGAATACCAGGAAAAAAACTTTAAATACAAATTATTCTCCTTTAGTGGGCATAGCCTTCTTAAGCCAAATACTGTTTTGATGAGGTCACAAATGGGAAACCAAACCGGGTAAAAGATTCAGATGAATCTGAGCATGATGAGACACCCCTGTAATCTTCGCACAAGAGAAGAAGCAGGAGGATTACCACAAGTTTAATGTCATACTGATCTACATAGTGAGCCAGAGCAGCCAGGGCTTTATATTGAGACCCTGCCTAACCAAACAAATTAACAAAAGTAATAGGAATAGAGAATGCAAACAGCATTTTAAAAGAGGGTTTGCAATTAATATGTTACAGAAGAAAAAAAAAAACTGAGACCTTGAGAGGATGAAGTCACATGAAAATATTTAAGTAGCATTTTTGCATAATCATTTTGTTTTGACTTTCACCTTGTTTGGGATTATCATTTATTTTATGTTGGTCTATTTGCCAACAGGAAATTCTTACCTTGGTGAGCTTTGACAGGGCCCAGACACTGGGGTGAGTTGCTTTCCTGATAGCACTTTAGGCTGTGCAAATAGGAATACTTCAAAGAAGTTGACCATAACCAAACACTCATTCATATGAAAAGCACCTTAAAGACCGGGACTTAGAGGTTACTTTAGGGGCCATTGTCTTTTAGACCCCCGGATTGCTTAAAATGGGAGCTTAATTCAATTACCAAAAATCTGAAAAGCTAAGTATAACCCATTGGATCTTGTGTAGCCCACCCCTTTTTCTCCTCCTGAAAACATAGGGCATATTTTAAATACAAGCAGAGGAAATCACAAAGAGATTAAATGACTTACTTGATGCTTTTCTATTCTGCCCTGTGCCCCTCCTGATGTTCATCCAATATGGAAATAGGGAGAATGTTTTGTTTTTAATTAATTATCAGAGGGCCCACATGTTCCTCATAATTAAAACTGCTTGACTTAACATGTTACCTAAATTTGTCAAACTCAAAAATAAAGAAAAGCATTTTGTGTGATTTTAATTACACCAAATATTTTAGGAATCATATTTAATTTTCATATCTATTAAAATTTTTATGCTTTTAGGTATTTATATTAATGAGTCATTTTATACTATAACTTTTAAAATATAAAATATGTGGTATATATTTTAATATATAATATATTATTATATAACATTATAATATATAAAATATAAAACATATACTTTAAAAAACATTTTAAACATTATTTGTCTAAATATTATGTCATAACATCATATGAGGAAATATGTTCAATCACTACTCTAAGCTCATTTGGCCTATTTTTTATTCAGACTGTTATAATTAAAGAAGCCTTAATTATACACATTTATATTTTTAATAATTTTTATTGTTTCTTAAGGTTAGAAAAAGTGCTAAGAAGTTATTTATTGAGTCGAAGGTTTACAAATTTGGGAGGTTCTTAATTTAAATTAAGGAAAACTCCCAAAAGATGCTACCAGTTTCCACTTTAGAAAAAGTTAAACACACACACACACACACACACACACACACACACACACACACACACACACACATCATTACAGAACCACACACAGGCAAACAGAAACACACGAAGAAGCACAAATGCACCTGCAGACACACACAGAGATACATACACACAAGTCTATACACATACATACACAGATACACACAGGTAGACACACAAAGAGATACACATAGACACATACAGACACACAAACATTTAGACATACACACTACTAAATAAACACACACAAATACAAATAGACCAACACACCTAGACACAAACACATACATACACTTGTACATATATACATACAGGGACACACATCAAAAATACAAACAGGCATATATATGCATGCATTCACACACATTCACACACACAAATAAGTTAAAGAAGACCTACACTCATTCAAACCAGGCATTAGAATCACCATTTGATTTTATTTTAATAGCTCTTTGAAATCATGCCACAGTTAGCAATCTTTAAGTTTCGGCTTTATGATCAGTTGGTGCCAGTAAATCACGCTCTGGTATCTAATTTTCAATTCTCTTCAGGCTGTGCTATCCTCAGAGAGCAAAACTCTGTCCAGGTTTATTTTCTGTTAACACACTTTTGTCTAGTTAGCTGAAATGGTCTGATTTTTTTCTCAAATAAATGAGCTATCCCTTAGGAATCCTATAGAAAAATGCAATGAAACAATTTAAGTTCTTTGTGCTACCCCAAACAAAACATAAATTGCTTTATTTGTGGTCTTTTTTACTTTTGAAAGCATTTTGATAAATAGGATTCTAAAAAGGAAGAGCCAAGATCTAGTGATAACGTGTGATTTAACTTAAGGTTTATCTTTGAGGATCAAGGACTTTTGAAGGATAAGCCCATGGGGCCAGGCTTCCAGTTTGATTTCCACCTTACATAATTGCAAGGTGTTCTTTGATTGAGACTGAAGGTTTCTCAGAAAAAGAAAGAGATTCCTGATAATTATATCTGACCCTGGCAGTGGGGGTTCTCCTGTCCTGAACACTGATGGAATTGATGTTCATGACTAAGAAAGGTGTGATTTTTCTGTAATAAACTAATTTTAAAGAAGAAGAAGAAGAAGAAGAAGAAGAAGAAGAAGAAGAAGAAGAAGAAGAAGAAGAAGAAGAAGAAGAAGAATAAGAAGAAGAAGAAGGAGTGAAATCATGAAGATTCAGCCTTCCTATGATTCTCCGTACCTTTGTCACAGCCACCAACACATGAAGGTACTCTATGGCTGGAAACCTGCTGACCATGCCAGCCCGAAAATCAGATGTCAATACACACAGGTACACTTTACTTGGCAACTAACTCTGATTGCTGTCCTGAGAACTAGGCTATTTCCATGGTTATTGATCGCTCTCCAGAAATTGATGGTAAGGCCCTATTGCTGAAGTCAACACCTACACAATATATGTAACATAGAGATGTCAAACTGATGTCTACCTATAGCCTTCACCTCTAATGACTAGGGTTCATGGGGCTAGAAGGTATTCTACAGGCTTTCAATGGAGAAAGATAAACAACCAGTCAATTACAAACCTTGCAATCCACAATGGTGACCTGACTAAAAGAAATGTTAGTACAATCATGGCCCCAAATCCTGAGAGTAACCTATGGGTCACAACCCCTTAACACCTTTGGGGGTCAAACTACCCTTTCAGAAGAGATAGCTAAGACCATTGGAAAACACAGATTTAACATTATGATACATAACAGCAGCAAAATTACAGTAACAAAATAGCAACAAAAATAATTTTCCATTTGGAAGTCAACACATATATTAAAGAGGGTCAGAATTAGGAAGGTTGAGAACCACTGTGCTAAAGAAATGTAGTCATGTGTCTCCTAGTGACATTCTACTGTACTCATCTCAGCGATCAGAGAAGCTTCCTTCAGCTGTAGATAGAAAGAAGTACAGAGACTCACAACTGGAGAATGTGAAGAGCGAAAGATCTTAAAATACTCAGTCGACAGCAGGATTTCTCAACTAAACCCTTCCTTCAGGCCTCAGGGAACCCTAAATAACAAGAGGCAGAAAGATTGTAAGAGCTAGAAGGGATAGAAGGTAACAAAGAAGCCAGACCTTTTAAACACATCAGGATGGACACTCATTTGAACCCACACAGGTTGTGTCAGTATGCATAGGACCTAAGGGTCTATGCATACCTCCATGGAGCCTATCAGATGGGTTCCTGACACTGAGAAGGGATGTGGACATAGGCCCCATTTCTAACCCAGATGTTATCTCCAATTTATAATTTACTACTGCTTGCAAAGAAAATGTAGGTTTTCTTCACCAGAATCTCACTGGGTATGCAATCCACTCTTAAGAGCAGGCCCCATGCCCAGCAGTAGATTGCCAAGAGAAAACTAACTCCAAGGCATTTGTGTAGTTTCTTTGTCTCATGATGCATTTTCAAAGACCCCCTTCTGTCTCCCTCCTCTCTCTCTCCTCTCCCCCTCCTCTTCCTGCTTCTCCTCCTCTCCTTCCTCCTCCTCCTACTTTTTCTTACCTTATTTGTCTTCTACATATGCATTATGATTTCTTGTTTTGTGTTTTTATGGGATTTCTATGTGATTGTGTGTCTCTGTATCTATATGTGTTCCTTTTACTTTTTCTTTGGCTCTATTTTTTTCTGTTTGTTTATTTTGTCATATTCCAGTTTGTTTTATTTTAAAGTATTATTACTGTTATTATTATTATTATTTAAACACTGACATTTTCTAATATTGAAAGAATAAAATCATGTAAATTTGAATGGGAGGGGTGATGGAAGAATGAGGGAGGATTCAGAGAAGGGAAATCCTAACCAAGATGTATTGTATGAGAAAATTTATTTTCAATAAAAAAACAAAAGCAAATATATCTTAAACAAACACACACACACACACACCCAAACCCTGAGAACTTGAACCTTCTGTAGGCCATAAGTTGAATTAAAACCACACATAAACTTTTATATGTTCTTTCCAAACCAACATCTGTTTCATTCTCAGATATTCAAAGGAACCATTTTAGACTCCTGCATGCAGTTTGCAAATGCTATCCCAGTAGGTGAGCCACTCACCTAGAGTTTAATCTTGATGGGTTGATTGAAAATTGCTGTGTATAGGTATATTTTCTTTCACCTTCAATTCTACGTTGAACTCTTCAAAGGTAGGCTCCAATCTGAATACAAACACTATTCAATCATATTGACACCATCTAGTAATAAACCATTAAATTATACATCATACCTTTGATCTTTTGCTATTTTAAATATTGCTACCAATAATACCGTTCAGAGAAAGGCAGCATTAGTCATTTTTTTATAATAAATAAAGTGGAGATAGGGCAGCTAAGTTGTTGTTTTTAAAACATTTACAGCGAATAGTAGACATGAAATTATAGTATGTCAGTACACGTTCTAAATTCTGACCTCTTAACTACTCCAGTAGTAAATATATAAAACTATTACAAAAGTGGTTTCAGGAGCTCACAGCATACAAACGGTCTGGATAGTCTTTAAATGAAAATGTATGTTAAGCAGGGAACTCAAGAGAGCTAGCACATTACTTGAACATGTGTGTGCAACAGGTTTTCTCAGTGGAGAGATCCCATTTCAAATCGTTGGCAAGTATCCAGATCTGAAATGCTCAGTTACAACTGAAATCCCTTTCTTGGTTCTTCCTGAAGTCAGTTGAATTTAATCTCTTTCTCTTTCCTGGCCCTTCCATTCCTTCCTTCCATCTCCTCTGCCTCTTCTTTTTTTATTATTACCTCTTTACTGTTATTTTAACCTTATCACTATTAAAAGGTACATTACAAAAATATTGACTAGAAATAAGGGGAATCTGTTATGTAGCAGTTTTCTCCAGTAAGGAGCTTGGAGGCTCCTGGGACTCAGGAAGTAAACATGGCATTTCTGTGAGAGCTGTAACTGACATAGGTGCTTTCCCTAGGTCACAGACGTCATAAATAGTGAGGGAGAAGATTGAGGTGAGCTTTTATTTTTTAATTCTCTGAGCAGTATGCTGCTCTGTAAGCAGTAAGCTTTAGTGAGTCAGCGTCCATAGTGGGTGCGTTTTTTGATGATGTGGCAGCTCCATAAATACATTTATTTACCCACTTGGACTTTAGTATAATCTTTACTTTGGCTTGCACTAGGTTCTCAGACTAGGGTCAATAAATGTGCCTTGTTTCCCCAGGGAAAGCCCCTCACAGCAACGTACACATACATTAATAAAGTCTTTGTGTTTATTCTGCTTTCATGTGATAAAGATTCACTCAGATATTTAAGAAATGTAATAGAAAATTAGGTTGAAAAATACTCGGGTGTTCGTAATTATGTAATGTTAGAGTCCTGCTGCTTTTCAGGCCATAACGCCTGCAGTGGCCTGTCCCTCTCACATGTACGCACTGGCCCTGAGACGTTGTGTGAGTCCCTAGTTAACATACTCCCATCTGACAGATCTCCCACATGAGAAAATGTGCTTACATTAAATGGTAGCCATCAGCCCTGCTCTCTTCCAGCTTCCTAAATTTCATCTGGGAATCACAGGACCTGTCTACAGGCTTATGTTTTAAAACTCCCCTATCTTCAAAGAGGAATAAGAAAGATATTCTCTTCCACTTAATGGGCTCTGTTACGTCTCTTCAGAGATCTTGTCATGATGTCTGTGTGTCTTCTTCCTGGGTCTGAGCCCTTCTCAGATCCCCACCATGCCTTTGTTCGTCCACCTCTCTGTCTGTGGTGTCAATAATTCTTCTATTAAACTCCTTACCACTGCCGTCTGTTTCAACATCCCCCTTGAACCTCCCTGAGACAGTTCACTTTTCAATGTGGAATGGGTCTAAATGAAAATAATATGAATTTAAATTTCATTTAAAATGGAAGAGAGTAAATTTATGTAAGAAGAATCAAAGTGTTACAGCCTTGTGCAGTCTTCACAGTGTCAAAGCTGAATAGCACCAGAAAGTTCTGAAAAGTAATGATACATTCTCTAAAGACACTTATGTGGAAATGCATGAATGTACTTTCTGCTATTTTAGTTTATGTCACAAAATAATAGAAAACTGTAAAGCAATTCACAGAGAAATCACATATTTATCGTCCAGATTCTATAATTAGTATTTTTCTTTTATGTCTGTCCAATAGAGTTTCAATTGTTGTGAAGAGAAGAGAAGCTATCAGCAAGGCAACTCTTATAAAGGAAAACATTTAATTGGGACTGGCTTACAGTTCAGTAATTTAATTTATTATCATCATGGAGAAAAGTATGGCAGCATGCAGGCAGACATGGTACTAGAGAGGTAGCTGAGATCTACATCTGGATCTGCAGGCAACCAGAAGTGAGAGTGAACCAGCGAGCCTGCGTTTGAGCATTTGAGACCTTAAAGCTCAACCCCTAGAGATATAAGTCTTCCAACAAAGCCACAACTAATCCAACAAAGACATATTTCCTAATAGTGCCACTACCTATAGATTAGACATTCAAACACATGTCTTTGGGTGTTTCCTATTTAAACTACCACAAGTACCAAATAGAGTTTATCTTGAAAATATGATACTGGGTTTGATTTTTGAAATTCTAGCAATGTAATTCATCACACAAACAGAAGAAAATAAAACACCATATGCCCAGTTCAAGAAATGCATAAAGGGATTATACAAAATCTAGGAGGTCACGTTTTACAAAAAGCAGTCTCAGTAATAAAGAGCATAAAAAAAAACCTTATAAATGTGTTCACAAGCAGGTATGGAAAATTACACCTCAATTATAGTTGTGGCAGCATATTAAATACACTTTCCAAGTTATAGTATAGATCTGGTACCTCTGTAATGGCCCCCAAAGCTACAGATACTGTGGTCTACATCTGGTATGTTCCCAAGGTCAAATGTGGTATTAATGAAACATTGTAGAAACTTTAATAAAAGATGGTGAATGATGGAATATTTTGGGTCATTGGGACTATGCCTTTGGAAGGTGAAACTGTTATGTCTACTGGTTCTTCTCTTTTTCTTTGCTCCTTGGCTACCCTGAAGTGAGAAACTTCTGTCATATGGTTCCCATGTTGTTATCATCTTTTTATAGGCCACAAAGCAACAAGTCTATCTAGTTTAACTATGAGATGAAATCTCTAAGACTATTAGACAAACCAATCTTCTCTATTTAAAGTTTATTATCCTGTAAATTCTTTATTATTATTACTAATATTAATTTTGCAATGTAATGCTAATAGTTTATATTATACATTAATGATTTTGTGTTGTTATGTATAAAGGTATCATGATAGCCTAAATATTTGCTGGGAATTTTTGGTTATTGTTCTCAGAATTACTTATAAATAAACCAAGAGAAAAATCTGTGAGCTAACAAACAAAAAAAATCAACATTCATATTGGTTCTAAACTTAATAATGTAGGAAATCAGCCCAGGGGAATATGGTAATTGCCATTGCCATTGTGACTGGATTTGCAATTATCTAGCAGACTTATCTCAGATATGTTTACTTGAGTGATTCTAAAGAATATATTTGTCATAGGGGAAATACCTGTCTCATAAATGTAGGGAACACTATCATGTGGGCTAAGGCAAAGATGGAATAAAAAGAGAGGACCCAGTTCAACCAACTTCCACCAGTGCCCATTTTCATTGTTCCCAGTTCTGCCAGCATGTCAACTGTTCTCTCAGCCATATTCTCCTGCCACTAAGGGGTGATGCCCCCGGAAGCATGAGGTGAAACGAGACCTTCCTCCCTAAATGGTTATTCTCTCAATTATTTTGGCTATGTTTGTGGTAACTAGATAATTCAGGTAGAATTTTTAATAAAGGTCATTTGTAAATGTCACTTTCTGGCCCCTAATAATGAAGAGTAGAAGAAAATCTGACAGTAGGAAACAAAAATGCCTGTAAGTATATAGAAAGTTATATAATCACACATAAACAATTTTCATATTGCTGTTATTGGTATTGTACAATTTAGTAGTATGGAAAATGTACATATTTTATAAGTTTATAAGTTTAAAAGAATAACTCTCCATAGACCTCATTGATTATTAAAAACACGTTTAATTATAAATCAGAACCAAGTAGTTTAAAAGAACAAATGTTTAAAAATTAAACAAAAAATAGATGTCATTAGTCAAAGTACAATTTACATGAAAATTAGAAATATAGAAACCTGAATAATGACAACACTACTTTTTATTAGTGTAAACCAATTATTACATGAGAAAATTTGGAAATTCAAGTGTAATGTTGATAAATAAGAAAATATTAAGTGGTATGAACTACACTGAAATTTAGAAAAAATAAAAACCAAGAGTTCAAATAACATGAACCATTAGAAAAAGAAACTTTAAATATGCACCACAAGCAGTATAAATTGAGTCTTACAAATCCAAAACTTGATTGGCTAAAATGACTAAAATGTTTGACAAACCTCTGAAAAGACTATTCAAAACCTTTAAAGTGTAAATAAACTATATTATGAATGAAAAGAACTGGTAAATAGATTTTAAAAAATGTCAAGTACATTTGCTAATATCACTGAGACAGAATTTGCTGAAAACAATGTAAGGAAAAAGAGAGAGGAGTTTCAAGCATTCTATAATAAAGAAATAAAATTAGAAATTACAAATCTACAATCTCATTACATTCTCACTAATACAATCATGAAACCCTGTAACAAATTTCCCAAGTATGACAGGATCACATAGTGTAAACCCAGCGTTTTCTCTTATATATTCTTTGACAATTCTATTTCTCAATATGTACCCCCAAATTAAAACATACCACACAAAATGCATGCAAAGTGTTAATAGCAATTTTACAAATAATAGGAAAAATCTCAAAGCAATGTAAATTCCCAAAAGCAGATGAAAAGATATATTATGACTATTTACGTAAAAAATGTTACTTAGCAATATAAAAGAATAAACTTCAGGGAGCATCTTGGGTGAACCTAGGACACTAAACTGAGTTTAAAGAGAATAAACATAACAAAGCATATTTTATAGGAATCTATTTATATAAAGCTTATTATATTATTATAATCATTGAGAATAGATTCTTTTCTCAGAATACAATGCAACCACAGTTTCCACTCTCTCTGTGCCTCCCAGATATCCCCATCTCCCCTAATCCCAGGATCCAATCTCAATCCATCTCTCCTTAGAAAAGAGCAGGCTTCCAAGATATAACAACCAAGACCAGACAAAAGCCCTCACAGCAAGTCTGGACAAGGCGATTCCCTCACCTGCTCCTGGGACTCTTCTTCTCATGAAGTTTTAAGGCAGACAAAATGAATTCATGAATTAAGACACAAATATCACATTTGAAGTATTAGAGACCTAAATATATCAAATGCCTCTGAAGTACTGAAGAGGCAAAGCCAGTTATTGTACGGTCAAGCCAGTCTGGTTTACAGAGTAAAACTATGCAGAGACCAGGGAAAGGAAGCTGTTGGCGACTCATAATGGACATGCTTAGTCAGTCTAGTTCTCAATATCAAAAATATCAGTTCTAGCCTTCCTTCAACTTAATTCTTAAAAGAAGATTTAGTAGATTCAAATAAAATGAACTTTCTTGAATCGATAGCAATTAAGTTTCACAGGAAAGATTAACAATGAATAGATAGACATAATTTTAAATGAGAGCTAAGACATGAAAAACTACTGCCATTGATTTCTTTCAACAGTGTATCAAAAGCCTCAAAAATATCGAAAGGAAACTAATAAAAAGTAAAGAGTTAATATTAACATATTCCTGTTAGATCTAAAGCATTCTATAGGTAAAGGTTTAGAATTTAGCAAGAGAATGAAATTGAGAACATAAATAAATATGTAATATGCAATTGTATAATTATATGATAGGAATAAAATTTTAGATAATAATTTCTAAATACAAGTTAGAAGCCAACAAAAATATACATAGCAACAAACTGAACAAAATGTGTAATTTATCTATGAAAATACACTTTATTAAAATAGTATTTAAATAATAATGATTGAAACATTCATAGAAAGTGAGATGAAATATCATCAATATTTAAAATTCACTTAAGTGGGAATTGTGGTTTTCAAGTCATCGGGGTTTTTGCAAGAACCCAGGAAAAAAAAAAAATTAAAACTAGTAAAAGTTACTCTTTTAAAAAAAACTAAAAAGATGACCATAAAGAAGACCCACATAATCTGTTTGCTCATGTGGAGTTTAAGCCTAAATTTATATTTGTGGTAGTTAATAAATATACCCACTGAGTCTCAGAACACAACTGTATCAATAGTATTCTCAATTAACAAGAAAGTGCTGTCATAAGTAGATGCTAAAAGATTGGTTGTTCACTCAACATACTGGGTTAATTGTTTATTCATTAGGAAAAAGTGAAAGTTGAAACTTCATTCTACACATACTAAAGCAAAATGAATTCAAGATAGGTTGCATACACTTATTTTAACAAGACTTTATTTTTAAGAAAAGATAAAGATAATCTTTATAAGTTTGGTATAGAAAAACATTTCTTATGTCAGGCAAAAATAGGTATAAAGATAATGATTTGATTGCATTCCAAGTTAAGAACTTGAACTAAAGATGAATTGAATCCTTAGATCTTTGCTTAAAAATCATGATACTGTAAGGTCTCAACCCATTGAAAAGGATCAGGTAGAAAAAAGATGGTAAAATTACAAGCACCAGAGGTGGAGGGTCTTTCTCTAGAATTGGGAGAGCCAGACTACTTGGTGATATCATAAGCTAAAACACAGTTGATACCAAAGGTATCAACTTGCAGTAAATTTAAAAAAAAAAAAGGCATGGAATCACATTCATAATGATCAGGAAGAAACAGCAACAGAGGTCAGACTCAGACTACAGCTCTCTTCTCTCAGAAACAGACAGGAAACGTCTAATAGTCTCTGCCCGGAGGTTGTGGCCCTTGTTAAAATAAAGCATGTTCGCTGGATCTAACACATCATAAAACAGATGACTTTAAATTTCTTTTAAATTTATAGTATGCAATAGATTTAAATAGATGTGTCCTCTTAGCTTTAATTGTCAATTTGACACATCTTAGAGTCATATAAGGAATCCCTTAGTTGGGGGATTTCTTAGATCAGATAGACCTGTGGGAATGTCTCTGAGCAATTATCCTGATTATTAATTGATTCAAGAGAGCAAGGCCACTGTGGGTGTCACGATCCCCTGACAGGTATCCCTACGCTATATACGGAAATTGACCGGATATGGCCTAAATATAAACCAGAGAGTTAATCAGTAAACAGCATCCCTAAAAGCGTCCTGATTCTAGCTTTCTGTTTTGAGAACTGAAAACAGAAAAAAGGTACTACAGCAACCTAAAAATGAGATCAATAGGATTTTCAAAACAATTGTAGATCCTTATTTCCATTAGACAAAGTATGTAATTTGCAAACTTAATATTTTATAGAAAAGTCCCATATATTCTAGGCACATGGGCACCCTATGCTACTCTCTCTATCTTTATACCCACAGTACATGCATTATATTGCTAAAGTGTTACTGTGCTTAACATTTCTCATATATTTAGATAAGCTAGCCTAGAAACATATCCCTAGAGTAGAAAATAATTTTAATAGTACAGCCTTATCAATGATGTGTGTAAAGTGGCTACTGAAGCTTTTACTTACCATGACAATGAGGTTAAAAAAAAATCCCAGTCTGAATATGAACTCTGAACAGAGGAAAAATTAACTATCATATTAATAATATTTATAAAATAATCAGTCACATCTAACATGGAAGGTAATCTACGTCTTTTATGATTTATATCCTGGTTGAATTTAAGAAAAGCCGTTAACTTTGGAGATTAAAAACATCATGGGTAGTGAACTATGAAATGTGATTCTTCTGAAGGCAATAGCATCAGGAATCTTTATTGTAGGGAAATTACCTCCCCTTGGAAGTGCACACCATAAGATTTTCAAATGAGTGATCCATGTTGATAATAAAGTACAATTATCAACTCAGTCTTGAGAGATCTAGCTTAGCACACAATTGAAAACAAACAAGAGGTAGTTATTTTTCTGTTATTACTTTTGTTATATTCTGAGTAGTGGAACATAATGTAGTAGGTACATTATGTAATAACTGGTCAAAAATACTGTTTCCAAAGATATAGACTCCATCTGAACCCTTAATTTCTCACCATTTAATGTTTCTATATTAAGCATTTCTTATATATTCATTTTCCTCACTAGCCCTCTTGTGGGATTTTTCTCCAGGCTAAACCCACTGAAAATTATTATAAAAATATTTATATGGCTTAATTCTGGGACAGTCTTGAATTTAAATATATTCAAGTATATTATTTAGTTCCTTCCAAAAACTTACGATTTACTAATTTCCTATTTTAAAGATAAGGAAACTGGAGGTTAAAATACACATATTATGTAATTGGTGTGTATAAATGGCACTAGCATAAATTTATTTACTTTTATTCAATGTATTTTAATAAAAATTTAATTTCATTTACTACCCAATGTTTATTCTTCAATAGCTCGTGCCCATTTTGTGTCTCAGAAGGTCTCATTTCTCATGTCCAAGACTATTTAAAACAACTGGCGTCCGTCTCATTATTTATTTGTATGGTCTTGAATATATCTCTAAAACATAAGGAACTTTCATCAATGTAACAACAATATCATCACCATGGTTAAGATTTTATAACCGTTTCTCAGAATCTCAGCAGTATTTACATTTCCATGGTTGCCACCCAGAAAAGCTGTCCCCAAAATGGGAGAGAAAGTGGAATCGTTTTCATCCCAATTCTTGAGGCAGTTATTATCGACAGTAATGGACTTGGCACCTGTGATGACTCCTGAGGCTGAATCTGGACTCAGCAAGAAAGAGTGCCATGATTGATTAGCCATGTCGGCCATTAGCTCAGAACTGGGGACAGATCCTGCCAGATACTTGCTGACAGCAGCTTAGAAGTTTCCCTTGTCCATATGAACCTTCTTTAAGAACTGGCTTATTGATACTTGGATCACAACAAGTTTTATTGAAACCTGCTTTATGCCTTAAATCCCAGATATACATAGCATGCATATATTTCTGATCCAAAGACTATCATTTTTATTTAATTTACATTCTCTTTATATCTTAGCAGCCTAATTGTAGAGAGTTTTTATTTATAATTATATTAATTTTTAATTTTTTACATTTACATAGTGGTTGAAATGTTTTCAAACAATAGTTTGGTTATTGTTAACTTTTTGGTCTTAGCTTCTAAATGTTCATCACTGACACAAACATATTCCTTCTTTAAAATCAGCTGATTATATTCACGTTTTCTCAAGTTATAAAACATTGTCTATTCTTTGAGAATCATACACACACATATATACATACATACATACATACACATATGCACACATACACACACATATATCCAACCTCTATTCTCCCTCTCTAACTTGTCACCAAACCTTCCTAACACACCTATCTCTTCATTTCATATTGTCTTTAACACATATGTTTCATCGATCCAATTTGTATTGCATGTATGTGGGGTTATCCACTGGATCATAAGCAATACACAAGTGACCGTAACTCCCAAATAAGAATGACTAGCTTTTCTCTAGCAACCAAAAGCTTCTCAGCTAGGGCTGAAGAACATGACCCCCTCATCTCTCTATGCCCAAACTTTGTTTGACTTAATCTTATATCCAGGTAACCATAGCTGCTAAAATTTCATGAGAACAGAGTCATGTCATTTTCTGAAGACAGCCTTACATGGCACTCCTTCCTATTCTCCAGCCCTTACATTCTTTCCACTCTCTCTTTTATAGTGTGCCCTGAGCAAGGGCGTGAGAGGACTTGGTATAGATGGCCCTTTAAGGGTGAGCATTCACAGTCATCAATTGTCTCAGTTATGAATCGCTGCAATAACCATTACACACTTCACAAATAAAAGGATCTCTAACCAAGTCTGAGAACAGCTCAGACCTATAGTTATAAGCAAATATTTAGAAGGCAGTTTGACAACACACCCATTTATCAAATTAGCAATGTTTGATTACTCCCTGAAGTTTGAGACCTCCACAGCCATAGGTGGTAGACAAAATAGTACCCAGCATGAATAGTCTTCAATAGAGTAGGCCTCAAATCCAATCAGAAAATAATTGGTGACCTCATAATAATCATGCTATATTGTGCCATTTTGCCTTGCATGCCAGTATTGTGGATGGTACAGAACTGGGTAAGACTGCTGATAAGATGACATTTGTGCCCCTGTAGTCTGCATAGCACTTTGAAGGGAGACTTCCCTACTAAGTTATAGATTGATTCCATGTCCTGTAATGAAAGAATGTCATATTTCCATCAGTAGACTCTTACCATATAGTTACCGTGGCAACCAAGAGCAATGACAATGGTGTGCATTATTTTGTGGACCTTCCTAATTGATAACTGGTAGAAAACCACACCATGTCTGTCACTGTGATTTTTGTTGAATGATTTCTTTGTAGATATCATTAGCAACACATGCAAAGTTTCTCTATTCAAGCCCAAAATATACAATATACATGTCTATATATATGTATATATTATATTAATTCACCTCCATCGCCCATCCCTTACCCAACCCCTGCCTAAACTGTTAACACAAATATTTCTCTCTTCTTTCTTATTGCATCTTTTATTAACCCTTTCAATTACATGTTAATTGGATTTCAAGGTAGTAGGTTTCCATATGACTTTTTTTCATAACTCTTTGCAATTTAGTTAAGATTTGTATGTGAATACATACTTGCCTAAACTATATGGGAACCACCTCACTGCCTGTGCTGCACAGGGGTCGCACTGTGTGGGGTTTCCCCCCCATCGGTGAAGAAATGTGGTTTCAAAAAAAAAAGCACTGGAAGAATAAGGAAAGCATCAATTTTGAGACAATGCATTCAACTGCAGGGTGAAGTCTGAAAAGACAGGGCAGTAAAGAAGGGAAAGATTTAGGGAGGAATATTCGAGGCTATCAATTATTTGGGTTGGAATTTTCCTTTGTCTTGAAATGGCAGACATACCCCAGGGGTCATGTTCAATCACCCCAAGAACACTCCAGCTGGAGTTCATTGGCAAGATGACTAATAGACTATTAGGGCACAATGGAGGCCATTTATTTTCTAAACATGTCTCTAATTTGCCAGTCAGTCGAAGCTTTGGAGCAATAAAGTCGCTGTTTAGTGGGTGTTTCTGGTAGCTGGGCTGTAACATCTGAGTGTGCACACTCCATGATAATGCTTCACACATCAAAAACAGAATATGGGGACAACTAGGTATTTTTAACAGACTTAATCTTAAATGTACTAGAACAAAAATAGCTTCTCAATTCATTTGAATGCTGGTAAGACATTATTAAAAATGCATGTCTCTCTTAGTAAGGTTTTGGTTGTCACTCCATTTTCTAAAAGCATGTTCTTTTGTGCTTTGGTTGGTTTTTTTTTTTTTTAATGTGTGTTGAATATGATGAAACTATAATTTAAATGTGTATGTATACTAACTCAAAGTTTTAAGGGGGGAAAAGGCTCATCACATTCATTAAAAACACAAAACTAGAAAAATTTTACTGGAATGTGAAGGAACCAGTCTTTTCAAAGATTGAATACAAGCCCAAGTCAATTGATTTCATTCATAATCTGCCACTGGTATTTTAATTATTGGCTTCAAAAGCACAGACATGATGATAAGCCATACCTTGTGTCCTCTGAGACAAGCAGCAGAATAGAAACCTATAAATGCACAGTGTTCGTAATGGCTTATGCCTTCACATAAGGGAATATTGGGCTTGAGATCAATACACTTTCTTTCATTCCATTCACAAGTCATTTGCCACCACTGGGAAACATTTTTACTAAAGATGATCAATATTTCCATGCAACATAAGAGACACCCAGGTTAATGCAAGCAAAGGAAATGATATTAAGAAAGCAAGGCTCTTAAGAGAAATTCAGTGTCCATCTAAATGGAAGTTCAGAAATGTATCAAAGCATTTTTTTTAAGTCTAGGAAGATTACTGCCCAGTAGAGAATACTACTCAAAAATATTTTAGCAAAGAAAGAATTCTGAGCATGTTCTCCTAAGTGCCTGCATGCATCAAGACACTTTTCCTACAAGCAAGACAATAAACACACTTGTCACTGTAAAGAATCTACTATGGCAAATATAACTGTTTTGTCAAATAAAAGGAATTTCTCTTAGAACAGTTTAGCATCTTATATGTATTTTAGTTGCGAAGACAGTTAAATGATCAAATCTTAGAAATACATTATTTTTTTCATTTTGTTATGTTTAATTTCTTTTTTACAAAATTATGTAATTTACATCTATTTTCATTCAGTATTAAATTGAATTCATTATCATGTATAACCAATGTCTGTTCTTTATTTATTAAAAAAAAAGATGAAAATGAGTTTCTCTGTCTTAAAATCCAATCCTAGAAACATTATTGTATATATTATGTCATATTTATTATATAGCATGGTCACTAACCAAGTACAAAACAAATCAGTCCAGTGATTTCTATAATTAACAAGTTTTATCTTCATTATAGCTCCACAAAATGTCAAAAACAGTAATTGTTAAACATGAAAAAATCCTTCTGAAAATAAATGAGTGAAATGTCTTTAACTATAAAACAAGAAACAATTCTAAATCAAATCAAGAAAAATAAAGACATGATGTTACAAGTTGCCTTTGACTTTTACAGTAAATCAAATTTGGTTCTGTTTAATTCAGCAGTAATTATCTATTGCCAACCTTATGGCATTGCTTCTGGTGTTCCATGAACGGAAGTTATCAGTGTCACTTTTTTCATAAGATGACTCAGAAAGATGCAAATGATGGAATCTCGTGACAGTGCTATTCTTGAGTATTCCCCCCTAGGGATTATCTCATGTCAAAAAAAAAAAAAAATTCAACAGCACTCAAAGTATAAAAATAACTTCTCAAAATGCCTGGAACCAGAGTGGCCCAATAAATGTAACCCAAACCAAAATCCCAGCTCTGAAAATCTATGTATTTTCAAATATATTGAGGATCTTTGTTTTATCTCAACTCTGGAAAGTCCTGCTATGTTCATACCCACATGCCACACATATGCTGCCTTGTGGTTAAAATTTCAGTTCAAATGATGGGAAAGGGTGACAAGCTCAGAATGCCCAAAGGAATTTTAAAAAGTAATGACAGAAGAAAAACCATGAAGCAAATCCTAGAACTAACAATACTTGACCATATCAAAATGGTGCTTCCCAATTCTTCCACTGCCCTTATTTTTGTTTTTAAAATGATTTTCTGTGGTTCCTAACTCTGGTTTACCTCATAATACTGCTTCTACATTTCAGTTTTAAATGAGAAATTGCTTTCAGCAAAGCAGTGGGGATAAAGCAGATTAAGATTGAAGTAGTGCCACCACCATCAGTGCTTTCATGATTCCCTTCCTTGGAAGAGTTGGGTTTTTTTTTCCTTAGCCTGTATCAGTTGTCAGTTGTGACAGGGTTCAGCACTACAACTAAAAGAGGTCTTCAGGAAGAAAAAGAGCAACAAATGAACAAAATCTATTTTCATTAGTTTGGGGTTCAGGTGTGGAATGATCCCTGAGGCTGAGTCTAGTGCATTTCAAACATTTGCTAAGTTGAAGATTTTTGCTGGGTCACAAGTTATGCCTGTCCTCCCCCCCCCCATATGGAGTTAATTTTAGCTCTTGTAAGCTCCCAAGGTGAAAGCCAGCACTTAGGGAATTTCTGAAATGTACTAGCACCTAGATGTGAGCCTGGATAAAGAGGACCTTCTGGCTTCTGAGGATTCCCAAAATCACAAAGTGGAGAAATCATACCGATTTGCTCTTTGTTTACTTGTCAGAAGCATATTTCAAACCTGACGACTGACAAGGGTCGAACCTGAAGTAGTCTTCTGCTATGTCCATGTATAGGTTTACAAGTCGGCACACCTGGCCTTCGGTAAGCTTGAGGATGCCTCTGGACAACAGGGAGCACTGGACCAAGTGCAGCTGGATGCCTGGTACCATGCAGCTGGTTGTTATTCTTTTCCAGGTGAAATATTCTGATCCAAAAACTTTTAAAAATACCTTCCAGACTCTAAAATTATAACCACATTGCTTAAATGGCAGGCTAATTATACTACTCTAATATTAGACTCAAAATAAAATAGATTTAAGAAAGGAGAAAGGATTGAATTTTGTTTGAATTTTTTAATTCTGATCTTCAAAAATGTTGGAAAGAATAAAACATTTTTCAAAGACTTTTAAGGAAAACAGTGGTTTATACTGAAGGTTATCTTTTATCAAGCATTCTATAAAATATCCTGAGAAAGTGAATTTTAAAAAAAGCTACAAAGCGAGCTCATTCTGGAAATATATACCTGCAAACAAAAAAATGATATTTATGTGAAAAATATTGCTTTTCATTTTGAGGCTAAAGTACAAAGCTCAGTTTTTTTTTTGTTATTAGTTGAAAGATAATGGAAGCAAATGTATCTAATCAATTTCATGAAACTCAATAAAATGGCATTTTATGTTTCATGTAGGGATGTTTATGAAACGAGTCACTATCTCTGGAGAAGAGTTTGCTATGCAAATAAAGATTGTGAAAAATAAAGATTGTATTGTGGAGGCGTATAGGTTAACGTAGATATTAGCCTTTTGTACAAATAAAATAATATATTGTAGGACTAAAAGGAAAGGCGTGGTATTATCATAAAGAGAAAATGGCATTTAAGGAAATTAAGGAGCTCTAAGGTAATAATGTGAGTGTAATAGTTTACATTCAATTGATAATAAACTAATTTACAAATATGTAATTTATAGAGAATATTTCTCAGTTTAGATGCAGAGAGAGAAAGAGAGAGAGAGAGAGAGAGAGAGAGAGAGAGAGAGAGAGAGAGAGAGAGAGAGGGAGGGAGGGAGATAATCCTTCATTTGGTATGTTAGGTTACAAATTTAGACTAAACGAGATGTCTAAAGATTTATTTAGTGTTTAAAGTATTTTTTAGTGATGTTTATGCAAGCTTAACAGTCTACATGTGGGTATGTATGTATACATGAGTGGAGTGACCCAGGAAACCGAAGTGGGAGTCTCAGATCTGCTGGAGATTCACTTATAGGTATTTGTAAGTCACAGGACATGGACACTGAGAACCAAACTTGGATCCTTTTCGAGAGTGGTGCAGTACTGTTAAACTGCTGAGCCATCCTTCCAGACCTCATTAAAATTCCATTCTAAATTATCCCTAAAAGTTATAAGAGCTGATTCCCAGCAACTTTGGTGAATTCAGACTCTTATATACGAGGATGATACTATTATTTAAACATATTTTTTCTCCACATTCATTTCTAAACTTTTAGTTTCAGACTTTTGGGGTCATTGACATATTTGCAAACTCTTTTTTCTAGAAGCATGCAGAGGTATTCAGTGTGAGATGTGACATCACTGAGGGTTCTTAAACATTTAGGTTTAGAATCTATTATGACCTAATTTAAGAAGGAAAATTTACTAAGTTGGAGGTAGTGTTACTTTTTCCCATGAGCACTGTCTCCTAAAGCATCTTTGTGAGTAAAGGACAGCAGTGCCTTTTGGTGACCAGCCTTGTTAACCTTTGAGGATGTCCAGGTTACACTCCATACAGAGCCACTCAGCAGAATGTGGAGATCTGGGGGAAAGAAGCAATGAACTGCAACCAATCTTCAGAAAAGTCTCCCTTTACCTTAATTTATTCAGAAGTACTCATTAAGTACAGCCCAAAGCCTAGGCTCTGCAATTGGACTCTTTCTGTATAAAGGGCATAAAGAATATATGTGACTACACATACATAAACATCCAATAAATGGGTTTTGAAATCATACTAAATATTAAAAATATATATTATTACAGAACTAGTTTCCATTAATTTCTTTTCATATTATTTCCATACTTAGACTATGAGTTTTTGTTTATATTTACTACCAGTGATCAAGATATGATGAAAATATTTGCCAAAAAAATTTTGTCTTTACTGTGAGATATGGTCTTACAATGACAGGGCAGTTTTCAGTTAGTGGTAAAAAAAAATATTCATCTTCTGTACAACTCTAGAAACAACTACTATGTAAAACCTGAAAAAAGAGACTTCAGACACCCAGAAAAATGAAGAGGAGGTGTATTTATTCTTTGCTGGTGTGGATGGCAATGGACCTTCCTTTGCCTGGGGATTTGGATAACCAGTGTGGCTTTTAATCTTCAACTTCATTAGTTCTCCTAGATCACTGCTTGTGGAAATAATCTCCTACACCACAGAATCCAAGACTTGTTCATGTACTACAGGCACATCTGTTCCTCTTGCTCCTATGCCTGCAGTGGCACCTGTTGTTAGACTAAACCTTGGGCTGGTACGATGGCCTATCCCTGCTGTCCCAGAGCTAGGGAGTTGAATCAGAAGCTCAAGGCCAGTTTCAGCTACAAAGTGAGTTTTAAGGCCAGCTTGGACGACACTAGAATCGGTCTTTAAAATGAACAGACAACAACAACAACAAAGATCTTTAGGAGGCCAAGCACTAAGGTTGGCCACTGTAGTCACACAGAGCTCATGGTGACCAGCACAAAATTGCT
Source organism: Phyllotis vaccarum (assembly GCA_033318265.1). NCBI lineage: Eukaryota > Metazoa > Chordata > Mammalia > Rodentia > Cricetidae > Phyllotis > Phyllotis vaccarum. Next base: position 18,238,507 of record JARWLC010000007.1, read on the forward strand.
AGATTTATATAAGACCCCAAAATCTTTACAGGAAAAAAATTCCTTTCTACGTACCAATAAGTGTTTCTTTGAATACAGAAGATCCTAGGTGCAGACCTGGCTCAAAAGCACTTAATTATATAAGCAGGAATTTAATTTTTAAAGGACTAATTCTGTCATGTGTCTTGAAATGCATCGTCTAAACCAGAAAACGTTTTATATACAAATTTAATTCAGACTCAGTTTTGTTGCCATGGTCTCCCTAAATATGCAATAAATATTTATTGAGGATGACAAAATCAGGAATTAGAATTTGCTGGAGCCCTCTGTGATGGACAGCTATGGAAGAATTGGGTGGAGTCATTCATTGCCTAGTACAAGCACTCTTACATTGCAAAAGCCCGGAGAGGCTATCAGAACTTCTAGTGTCCTGGCTCTCTGCCCTCCCTGCCAGGTGTCACGGGTTAAGCTTCCCTGTTTCTGTCCAGCCCAGACTGCATGAAGCAGAGTTAAAGTTGTTGCAGATGCTCTTGACGCAAATGCATGCTGAGCGCCCCCTGATCGGCTTGTTCCTTTGGGCAATATCACAATTTCATCTTGTTCAAGCTGTCTGCATTCCTGTTTATTCAGGTTTGCAAATAGAACTTTAGCACTCAAATTAGTCCTGACAGAACAACCTGCCAGGGTTCTAAATCCTCATTTGCCTTTATTCCAAGGGACGGTGCTCTATTTTCAGAGCAATATTGTGTTATATCAAAATTGCTCATGTGACATGAAAAGAGATCGAGGTGAATGGAAGCCCTGCATTCCCAATTTTAACTGTGGTAGTCTAGGTGTGAAAGTCAACCCTTAAGGGATCTAATTCCTTGGCCAACCTTGTTTTCCTTTTATTCTGTCTGTTTCTCTTATGGGGCAGGAAGGCATATGCAAATAAGAGAAAAATATTTTTAGGACTGTAATTCAATAGTACATGGCACTTCTTATGATGCTTAATATCTGAAATTCACTATTAAAAAATCCCCTTCTGCTGCGGTTCTGGTTAATCTGTCTGATTCTGAGTCATAATTAGCCAAGAATAGGTCACACTGCCTCTAATGAGCAGAAATGGCAAAGAAATGAAGGGGTCAGCTTCTTTCCATGCTTCTATCCTGTTAGGTGTCTTAGCAACATTGAAAAGAAATATTTTGAAAATGAAAATCAAGAAGGACTTATTGTTTACTTTTCAAAAACAAATGTGATGAGACATATAGCCAAAACATTCACTGTGTGGAGTACACATAAGCTTGAATGGTTTCTATTTCCTTTCACAAACTTTCACCTTAAGATTAACATCTTTTCTCTGGAATACAGTATTTTCTTCCTTGGGATAGTTGTGTTATAGAGAGATATGGACTTCTGTATGTCTGTGCTACTAGCAGATTGAATTTTACTACTAAAATAGAATTGTGCTACCCTACTTTGAAGTCACACTTCTCACTCAACATAGAGTTTAGAAATAACTTGAGCTTTCATGTTCGACTGGGTGACATTGCAGATGCCTATAGGAGGCAAGCCTTATGTGATAATGTACAATATACAGCCAAGAGTGTTTCATCTCTAAAAGTCAGGAAACTTACTGAAAGGAAATTTTTCGAGTAAAATTATAACCTTTTTCTGTATCAAGTTACTTTTGGTGTTGATGTAATTATAATTTAATTACTCTTGTCTTACTTTTTCTTCAGTTAGCAGTAATGGAAAATTTCGATGAATTACTGATGCCACCCCTGGAGAGGTCCCTGAATTCTGCTCAACACAAAATCACCATGAGCGGTAAACACTTTAATAAGCTCACTGAAGCTTAATGACTGACTTCAATTGTTTCCATCAGCTCCTATGTCCCTAAAAGCACTCCAATTTTATATATTTTACAATTGAAACAAAAATTATTGTTGTCAATATCAAGATTGTAAAGCTCTGCTGGGAGCAAAAATATGAGCAGACTAAACCCAATCTCCTTGCCTACCAATATTTTAAACAAATTTTAAACTCTTCTCCATAGTTATAAGTATATTGTCTGTCTGTCTGTCTGTATATCTCCATTCCTCTGTCCCTCCGTCCCTCCCTCTCTCTCTCTTCTCTCTCTCTCTCTCTCTCTCTCTCTCTCTCTCTCCCCTCCAGATAAACAGAGACAATAAAAACTGGGTCATATGAATGATGGAGACCGAGAATTCCCACAACCTGTGCTGTGCAAGCAAGAAACCCCCTGAGAGAGTTGATGATATGACCATCCTGATGCTATGGCCCAAGAATAAGCACATAAGCCTGTTTGAAGACCTGCCCATGTATAGTCCAGCAGCAAGATAAACTGACAATCAGTTCTTAGACATTCAGGTACAGAATAGGGTGTTCTCTTGTTTTATTTAAATCTTTGATAGGATGAGGTCTGCTCACACGGATAAGGGAAACATGCTTCACTCGACTATGGATTCAAGTGTTAATCTTACCCATGAACATATCCAAGATAATACTCAATAAGACATCTCAACATCTTGTTTACACATGAGATTCATCCTCACAATGTTTATGTGTAGTTTAATAAAGTTATATCATAATATTTCTCCACTCTATATATACATATATTTTTCATACCTATACTTTTTTCAAGTTGTCTTTAAAGGAATAAAAGTGGAGATCATTGGAATAATTCTAGATACAATAATATAATTTTTCCTACTGTAAAGAGTGGACATATTCTTTAGCTGTTTTGAATTTATGATTCTGTAGACAGTGAATTAAAGAGTTCTGCTTAAACCGAAGACAGTAGATGCCGTGCAGACATCTCACAATGGGGAATGTGAAACCCTCTCAAATGTTTCTCATGTGTGACTACCTCAAAAGTAAAAGCATATTAGGCCTGGTAGGCTGCCACATCCAATCAAGTACATAATGAGGCAGCTTTGATAAGATGAGTCTTGCTATGTCATTTTCACATAGGCTTTACTAGAAATTGTAAAATCTGCTAGGCACTATGAAACATAGAAGGACTTTGTTCTACAAATCAGAACTGAATTTTAGTAGCTCAGAAACAAAAATGGAAATTAGTGATTGCATTATCCAAATGTATCCATGAGGCAAATTAGCTTGAAAACTGTGAGACAGTTTAGTTCACCAACCTGCTGCCAGACACACACACTGTGTATACAATATAATAGCATATTTCAAAGTACTGATTTCCTGTAATTCACAATATAATCTTGTTTCAGAAATGAGATATAAAACATGAGTCAACAAAAAATATTAAAAGCATTGCATGATGCTGATTTATATTGACAAGATGGACAATAAATAAGAGCATCAGCATCAGCATGGTACCATCTCTGTGTACCTCACAGTCTCATCTTTTCTTCCTGGTCCAGAATGGGCCATTTGTTTACTTCTTGTATTCTTTTTCATCTGCCCTCAGAATTGTCCCATTTTATGCAGATCTATCATTTAAAGTCATAGACACCATCAAAATGCTCTCACAGAGCTTTATACATATAGAAGCAGCCCAGTATAGAGTGTATTTGTAAGATGCTTTTTCTGTCTTTTTAAAATTCTGTTTCTATATTGTGTGTGTTTATGGTAGAATCACTCCAAGTCCTTCTGAAAATGGATCTATGATTCCACATCATTTGTTGCAGGCCCTGTGCCCTTAGGTATAGATTTTTTAAAGTAGAGCTATATTTTATTTGTTTATTTTTGGTTTCTGAAAGCAAGTCCATAAGAATAATAAAAACATATGATGATTTTAGAATTATTAAAATATCAATCTAAAAATTAAGAAATCAATACAATAAATGAGTTTCTAACTAAATTGCACAACAACATTTTAACAGGATAAGAACGAAAGAATGGGAGAGGAAACCTCTGCCTCATCACTAACCATGTAGGAGTGATGCGTCTTGGTTTCCATTTATGCTGTGCCGTTTCTGGTTGGTGCTGTGCTTGCAATGAAATCAGTTGTGATTAATTAACTCCATTAGGAAACTCAAGTATGAAATATTTCAAATCAACTCAAAGTGCATATTTGAAAATTATAAATGGTTCTAAACTTTAAAGCCAATCCATCATCCTCCCTAGAACCCTGTTTTCCCCCGTATTAATGCTGCCTCCAATTATACACATTTTTGCACATGACTATTAACTACAGATTTTACAGGGTAAAGACTCAGGCTCAACTTTGCAATTTTAAGATGGGTTATCCATCATTCTTATTCACAGAAAAATTATGAATATATATATATATATAAATAAAACTTCTTCTTTATGGCTTTGGTGCCAGAATTTTTTTCTGGGAACTCTTATACAAGATGTGTCTTCCAAAGGTAGCTTCAATGAGAGATAACTGATAGTTTTCACTGTCACACTCTTGCACTGACCACCATCTGTGCATCAAGTCTGCACTCTGTCCAGCATGCTCCCCAGCTAGTGACAGGAGCAGGCTTTGCTCAGGGACTTCCATAGGCATTCATGAGAAGCACACTGCAGTATGAGTATATTCCAACCCTGCCAGCTCATCTTTCTTTCCCTTTCATAGTTTTAAGATTCATATTTTGTACATCTTTCCCCTACAAATTCTTTTTACTTTCCCTTTTATTCTTTACATATATCTGTCTCCCCACTCATGCTAATAAAAATACTCGTATAATGTTTTTTTCCATAGAGGATCTAAAATATTGACCTCTTTATAAGAAATTCTGAATCATTCTTAAAATGTTCATGTTCTCATAATTTCATCATCTCTCTTTTTTTTTATTCCATGGTTGGTTTAAGTTACTCACATGTATCCAATACAGCACTTGTTTCTTTATGTATCTATCTTATCTTAGTTATTTTTCTGTTGCCATAACAAACACCATGACCAAGACAGTCTATTAGAATGAATTTAATTGGTCCTCAGTGTCCATGATCATCATGGCTATGAGCATGGTAGCAGGCAAGCATAGTGCTCGAGAAAGAGCTGAGAGCTTACATGCTAGACAACAACGATGAAGCAATGAGAGGGGGGACTGAAATGGCACTGGGTTTTGGAAACTCAAAGTCCACACCCCAGTGACACACCTCCCCCAATAAAGCCCCACCTCACAATCCTTCTCACACAGTTCCACTAATTGAATTTAAATCTATAAGCCCATGGATGGCATAATCATTCACAGCATCTCCCTCTAGAACAAATCACTTTCTGAATAACCAGAGCATGCCTCACTATTAGACAATTCAACTGACCAAACCTACAGGTACCTACAAAAGCAACCATGTCCATTCTATACATCAGTGCTTTAAAACCACAACCTCCACTGTTTGTCCTGTATTGGCCAGAGCAGTAAATCCCAACAGCAGCCACTAACTGACACTCATTTATCCAGATGAGAAAGTTGGTGTTCATTTCTGATTTTGTTCCTGCAGCTCATCACCTAGTCATCAAAGTCTGCCTGTTTCCCCTTCTTTCCACCCTGTTCTTCTCATGCTATGTCTCAGTCAGATATGGATATCATGAAGCCTGCAGGAGAAAAGAAAGATGAATGTTGAGTAATGAAGAGGACTCTAGTCAGCATGGAGCCATAGCATCTTCTAAAATCTCAAATCCAGATGTACTACTGACCTCTGATATCCACGTGTCTCTGAAGTGCAGAGCAGAGGTGGTGTCCTTCTGAGGAGCTATAGACTTTGCATATCCAGTAAATTCCTAGAGCCTGGCATCCATTTTTGTGGATAAAATGAAACAGATGATTTTATACATTAGCAGGCATGACATGGATAGTTTGTTAAAACACAGCTTTCCAGGCCCCTTCTTGGTATATCTTGGGTAAGACCCTAGGATTAGTATTTTCAGCATTTCAGCAGTGGGTGGAGTTGAAACCCAGCTTCTGGAGGATATACCACCTGTCAATGTAGATGGGCTGGTCTTTCCATATAGCTACACTACTTCCAATAGCACTTTGATTAAGACATTTGGGATGCATTCCTCTCAAAGGTGGAGGGACCTCTGTTTTCCCTATTTTGCTCTCCCACCAAAGAGAAGAGTCTCAGTTGATCAACCTAGTAAGAATTAGCTTTAGGGCTACCATAAAAAAGAAGTAGCAGATGCCTTAGCCTGTAAGTGTTTGGATGCATGAAATGGGAGACACTGATTCTACTTTGGCTACAGGCTAATAGACCATTGAAAGACCTGTGTAAGAATACCTTTCAAACTCTTAATATATTTTCTCAATTAGTTACAAGGGAATATAGGAGGAAATCCCACTTTCCCGAGTCTTCTAACAGATGCCAAGAATAAACAACACAGACCTCTGAAGTGGTAAAATAAGCTTTATCCTACTTGAATAGAAGAGAGTTGTAACTGTTACCTAGGGGTAGGAAGTCAGAACTGAGTACAGAGCCAAATGAGAAGGGCTCTGAATTAATTCATCTGTAATTGATCCCTGAGCCCCCAGGAACCGTCTTAGACCACTCAGCCAGATGCAAATAGAATTAGTCTATATTAATCTCGGTTCTCCAAAGGGGAAAATATCATTTTTAAGGATGCCAAATTTTTAAAAAGTCACTGAAAAATAAATTTAGGTAATCCTATCAACATGCAGTAATTTCTCAACGCAATACTCCTTTCTAAGTCCTGCACCATCCCAGCAATTTTATTTAGTGCTTCAATATGCTGCTACCAATTCTATGCACACTAAACAGAACATAACCTTTGAGAAATTGGGCACAGGGGTGGAGGTTCTTCCCATCATAAGCCTTCACATTTTCTAGTATTTTATCTACTTCCACAAAGCACTTTCACATCTGCTGTACCTATAATTTTAGTTCTGCAGCTGAAAAGAAATGCCTAGTTTTGGTTTCTTGAGGGAATCCCTAGCTTACTGTATTTCCTAATGCAGTACACATTCATTGAAGGATAAATCTCTAGCCCTCCTTTCCATCTAATTGCTGAAGCACAGACATTAAGGCTAATCTCCTTCACTACCTGCTTCTCCCCTGTGACAACTTTTCATAAATGGGGAGACCAACAGGTCTAAATCTCCACATTTGCAGTAGTGGAAAAACTGGAAGCCTTCTCCCTCTTGTGCATGTTAGAAAAAAGGCTCAGCATGAATCTTTGCAGATGATGATTTAAAAGGCTATAGAGGCATTTGCCTAGATGTTCTTTAGTATGTCTCCAAGGAAGCAGCTCCTTTTGTAGATACACCTTGAGGAACTGCCTCTCTAAGAGGGTGAGCATTTGTCCTAAACTAGTCAAAAGCAGTGGACTGAACTATCCTATTTTCAATTTATACATTATGCAGTTCTTTCTAAATCTAATTTTTTTGAAAATTCTACACTTGAATATTTTGTTTTCATTCTATCCCCCTTTTGCTCCACCCCAAATCCTCCCATGACCCTGCACTCCTTCTCAAGTGTGCACCTTCTTCTCTATTATTGTTATATACATTACTTACACACACACACACACACACACACACACACACACACACGTTTACTGAGTCAGTTTAGTGTTGTTTGTATGTAAATGTATTTAGGGCTGATCTCTTTTTATTGAATAACTTATTAGGTGACTCATATCTGGAGGACACTGCTTTTCCTTCAGCAGCTACCGATTGCCTCTAGTTCCTCATTGAGGCTTGGGGACTTGTGGAGTTCCTCCCATCCACATTGGCATGTTCATTGGTAATATCATTATATAGGTCTTGATTAGGCAATTATATTGCTGAGATTTTGAGGATGCAGCTTCACTGCCATGTCAAGAAGACACTACCCATGAGTATCTGTTCCCTTTCTCTGGCTCTTAAATTCCTTCTTCCCTATTTTGTAACGTTCCCTGGGCTTTAGGTGTATGTAGTACTTGTGTTGTGGATCCAGCAGTTGGGCATTAATATAGTATCCCAGTCACTTATTCTCTGACTTTTACTAGTTGTCCATCTCCAAATAGTCTATGTCTATTCCAAAAAGAAGCTTCTTTGATAAGTGGTAAGAACTACCCTCATCTGAGGATATACAAATAAGCATTTAGGATATTAGGATACTGTAAGAAATCATACTGATTTAGAAAATTGGTTGTGGTAGGTTTTCCCCAAGTCTTTAGTATTACTTCAGCTACTCATAGTGTGCTAGGTTTTCAGTGCTAGGCATGAATTCTTTCCTATTGATCTGGCTTTAACTACAAATAAACAGTTGCTAGTTACCCCCAAGATAAAATTGTCACTCTTGCACTACTGAGGATATTTTGCTGGTCCAGTCATTCCTGTGGTTCATAGACTTGACAGCTCGGTGAGACTATTGATTTCTTTTCTCTCTTGGCTGTTTATGTCACACTTTCAGATACAGTGAGAGCTAATCCCCAGGGAGGAGGCTTGCAGGTCAGTTTCCAGTATTACTAATTATAAACATGAAAATGATGTTCGTCTTACCCTTCTCACAACATAAGAAAACTAGATGTACATCACATGTTTTATTTTAAACCACAAGAATAGGAGCTCTATACTTGCATGTTTCTCTGGAGAACCACCCTTTATACATGACCACATTAGAATAGTCTTGGCAGTATATTTCATCCATATAATTCTGTCTCTCCACCAAGGAGGAGGTCTGCAGCACAGTAACACTCCCTTGAATTCTGGAAGTAGTTCCACAAAGCCACAAATGTGTGTGCTGAGTTCATTCTAAAATCACCAATGATCCATTTATGGTTACCTCTACATTCTTTTACTTAATGGATGAAAGATAAGAACTGTAAATTGATGGACAATAAAGTGAGTTTTATATTTTACTCTTGAACAATATTATGGGTACAGATTGATCTAAAGTCTCCCTGATAAAATGCATACCCCCATGGAAGAAGACACAGAATAGTATCTACTTTCTGAAACTTAGATGCCAGGATGCCTTGAAAGATGGAGCTTTCTATCAGTACACATTTGTAGCATCACTTGAAGAATCAGATGAAATGGCTGAAGAAGATAGGGCCCAGATCTTATGAAACATTGTAGACCATGGAGAAATAATGTGTTCAATTGCCTCTAAAAAACAGATGACTTCAACTGGGTTTGTTGGGATCATCATTGAATATTACACTGAATGTCTATTTCTCATAATTCCCATGTCCCACACTTGACTTTTATAGAAGCCACGAAAAAAAATCAAGTAACTAAAATAACATCTAAAATTAGATTATGAAAACTATAGAGGAAAGTAGTATAAAACTAAAAGTTTAATATGATATAAATTTTATGTGTTTATGTCAAATATCATACATATATTGTGCAAAAATGTATTTAAAACAAGTTTTTTATTAAACCATATAGGTGATATGCTATATCTCACCTCATAGATTATCAATTACATATAGTTTATTACCAATGCTTTCTGGATTTATTTGATATTACAATCTCCCTGATGAAAGGAAAATGTCAAGGAAATTAACCTCACGTTTTCTCACATAGAAACCTCACATAGATTTCTATACAGAACTAAGTTTACAGTGTGAAAATGGGAGAGCTAGCCTCACCATGTGTCTGCCACTCAGTGATGAGGGCAAGGGAGAGACATTTCCCCTTGCCCTTCACCATCTACTATAGGTGTGAAAGATAGTGCTTGGGGCAAAGGAGTGGAAGAGATGTCCCCTCAAAGATGCAGTACTCAAGACAGCAGACCTATACTTAACCTTATCAGTGCAATAGACCTGACCCCACACACACCAGTTGAGGAGATACAGGTGATCAAGCTTGTGAAAAAACATGAGAGATCTGGCTCTGCCTCTCTTCTGCCATGTAGTGGGGTGGGAAAGAGAGAAATGCCCTCCTGTATTCTCTGACTCTTGACACTTGTGGTAGGTGGGAGAGCTGGCCCTGTACCTCACCTGTGGTGGGTGCAGGTGAGATGACCCTGAAGGCATGAAGAGCTGAACCTGCACCCTCCCCCCTCATTGCATGCCATGTGGTAACACAGGTAAGGGAAAGATGCCCTCTCTATAGTAGGATGGACCCATAGAGTCAGGAAAATTGGCTCAAACCATTTGGCAAAGCATGCATACCATCTTATGAGTCAACTTGGAGTCAGCCAGAGAGCCTAGCAACAGGTGATGTCAGAGTGATTGTGCTCTGCCAATGGTGGAAACAAAGTCTTTCTGAATTCCACACATTTGCCATGGCATGTGTGTATTTGCACACACATGCACACGTACAATTTTGCAGACACACCTAACAATTATTTTAAGGAATAAATTTTCTTTGATATACTATATTACTTTTCTGTTGCTGTAATAAAATATTCTGACAAAAAAGCAAATTAGGGAAGAATGTGATTTATTTCTTTTTATAATTCCAGAGGTACATAATATGGTGGGATTCAGGTGTCAGCTGATAATATCCGAAGATGCTTATCCAGGGTCCCGGGCCCCTGAACGGGGCATGGCCAACCCCATTGATAAGGGGCTGCTGGGACCCTGGAAAGCCTGTTTTGCCTGGTTCCTGGCTGCTGGAGAGACCGGTTTGGAATCCATCGTCTATCATTCCAGACTCCAGTCCCTGTTCAGGCTCCACTATAAGCTGTTACCTGTATCGTGAGTGTTGGTTATATTTTAATAAATATTAATCTTGGACTGGTGCCTTGTAAGTGAAAGTCTGCCTACATCTGGCGCCCAACATCACCGGGCCTGTCCCCATGGGCATAGGGGTTCCATTTGTGTTTAAAGAGGTGAAGAATAGAAATCAACAATTCCTGTCCAAAATATATGACATGAAAATATCAAACACAAAAATAGTAGATGAGGTTAAACAGGTAAAAAATGTAAATCAACAGTTGCTGTCCAAGATATATGATGTGGAAATCTCAAACACTAAAATGGCAGAAAAGATTGATACTCTGGAAATTAGTTACAACAAGCTTTCAGATAAGGCTTCCTTTTTAGATATGGATAACATTGTACTAGAAAAATATAGGCTCTATGTAAATGATGAAAACAAGAAACTTGTTGACTACGTTAATGACGAGAACAAGAAAATCATTAATTATGTTAATGATGTGGATCTAAAAATTGCTGGCTCGGTGAGGTCTTTGGAAGGACGGCTTCATCAGGAAAATCAAGCTCTAGAAAAATCAATAGTATATAAACTTCAAGAATGGAAGCCATTAGTATCCAAAATCCAGGAATGGGAACTGGTAGTATCCAAAATCCAAGAATGGGAGGACCGTATTGCAATACTGGAAAAGGTTAGTGATGTGTCTTATGCTCAGAACAGTTCAGGTCAACCCCCAATGGGATATTATGGTACTGGAGATACTCTACCTAAGGTAGTAAACATGACAGGGCTACCCCCATCCCCACCACTATTGTTCCCAGCTACTAATCAGACAAAGAAAGCACCTGGGGATCCTCAGAATATGTAGAGTATAGTTATGAGCCAGTATATATGAGAGACATCAAGGATTTTAAAGAGGCAATATCAATGTATGGTATTCACTCTACTTATGTAAAGCAGTATTTAAATTCATGGTCAGCAAAAAACCGAATCACCCAATTGATTGGATGCAGCTAATGGCTGCTGTCTTGGACCAAAGTCCGAATTTGCAGTGGAAAAGCTGGTTTAGAGAGGAGGCCAGGACCTTAGAACAACAAGGAAAAATTAGGGGTTTCTTTGCTTCTCAGGACCAAATCCTTGGTGAAGGCATGTTTGCTGATGTGAAGGCTCAAACTACTTATGATGAGCATACTTTATTACTATGCCGTACTGCTGCACTGAATGCTTGGGAAAAGATTTTGGACCCAGGTCAAAAAATTGAACCTTACACTAAGGTCAAACAAGGCTTAAAAGAGCCTTATACCAACTTTCTACAGAGGCTTACCAAGGCTGTACATAGAGCAATATCAGATCCAGAAGTTAGGAAGCAATTAATACTTTCTCTGGCCTTTGATCATGCTAATCTGGAATATAGAATGCTTATGCCTTTAAAAATCAGAGCCACACCTATAGAAGAATGGATTCAATACACAATCAATGCTGAATCTCTCCATTACAACGAGGAGAATTGTGTACACCAAGCCATTGCTAATGTTAGGGTGAGGAACCAAGGCATCACGTGTTTCAGCTGTGGTAAACAAGGCCATAGAAGACGGAATTATACACAAGGTACTCTTAGAAATAAAGCCCAATCTAGGTTTAATTTGAACAGAAGGCCATTGCCTTCTAGATTATGCAGGTGTGGCAAGGAACAGCACTGGACCAATGAATGTTGATCTACCAGAGATAAAGAAGGCAACCCTCTACCATCGGGAAATGTCTTTTGGGGATTCCCCCGGGAAGCCCCCCAAAAATTAGACTCCAAATTCGAGGACGGTAAGATCATATTCAATCATAGTAGAAGACTAGCATTCTCAGGACGAATAGGGCATCCAATGCCTGATCTAGAAGATCATACAGTATTAGATAATAACATAAATTCAAAAGAAAAATCAGAAGTTCCAAAAAGAATCACAAAATGAATATTTTGGCAGACTTCAATAAATGAACAAAGACCAAAATTGAAAATACATATAGATAATATTTATATCCAGGGTTTAGTCGACATGGGGGCTGATGTTTCGATCATAACCCCATAATCATGGCATTCAAGATGGCCTTTACGGGCATTAGATATCCAATTTCTTGGTATTGGAACAATATCTCAGGTGAAACAGAGTGTGAAATGGCTTGAATGCCTAGGACCAGAAGGTCAGAAAGGACGGTTGACGCCATATATGGCTGACATAGTAGTGAATCTGTGGGGTTGCGACCTTCTAATGCAATGGAATACCCAGAATAAAATTCCTCCCGGTTCTGATATCAACCAGAGACTCAATTATGTTTCCAAAAGTGATGCTTTAAGGTGCTATGAAGAAAATTCACCAACCATTCAGGTTGTACAAAAGAATTGCTCAATAACCACAAAACCTAAAAGGACACTCACAGCACTGCCTTTGAAATGGTTAACAGAAAAGCCTATTTGGGTTCAACGATGGCCTTTGATGAGAGAAAAACTTCAGGCTTTGGAACAGTTGGTACAGGAGCAGTTACAGGCTCAGAACATCAAAGAATCAAACAGTCCATGGAATTCTCCTGTTTTTGTTGTCAAGAAAAAATCTGGAAAATGGAGGATGATGATGGATCTAAAAGCAATTAATAAAGTGATTCAACCTATGGGCTCTTTACAATCTGGTATTCCTCTGCCTTCTCTGCTACCTGCAGGAAATAATTCTAAGGATACACAGAGAAATGAGATCTGGCAAATGGATGTGTTTCACTTCCCAGAATTCAGAAAGATGAAATATGTACATCATACTAGTGATACTTACTCTGGAATGCAATGGGCAACTACCCTGAGTTCTGAAAATGCTGATGCTGTACTTACTCACCTTTTGGAAGCCATGGCCATAATGAGAATTCCCACTCAGATTAAGACTGACAATGCTCCAGCTTACATTTCCTGAAAAATGAAGCTGACTTTTAGATACTATAATATAAAGCATATTATAGGAATACCACACAATCCTACAGGACAGGCAGTTGTGGAGAGATCTTACCGCACATTGAAAGAGATGCTTTATAAACAGAAGAAAGAAACGAGAAAACCCAGGGAGAGGTTACACGGTGCCTTATTGACTTTAAATTTTCTTAACGCTGATGAAAAGGGAACATTTTGCTGAGAGACATTGGGTAATAGAGACATTTCTGCTGAGAGACATTGCATTGGGTAATAGAGAAATATTCTGAGATAAATCAACCCACCTACTTCAAAGATGTGTTGACTTCAGAGTGGAAGCCAGGATATGTGCTTCGATGGGGTAGGGTTTTTGCTTTTGTTTCAACAGGGAAAGAAAAGATATGGGTACTGACAAAACTAATAAAAGTCCGCTTTGAAAAGAAGTCCCTTCCTGAGGAGGAGAAGTAATTGCTCATCCCTGGTGTGACAAATGAATACATAGTAAGGAAAACACATTTAACAAACCTGGGGCAGGGTCTCAATTTTGTCTTTACAGGAAAATGGATACAACTGTTTGTAAGACATTGACTAGACATTGAATAATTACTCACCTGCAATTGAGGAGAGATCGATGATGAAGGAATGCAAACGACGGACTATGAGACCAACTGATACACATACACACTACTGGGTAATCTCTCAATTCTTACTGCTTCGCATCTTGCATCTATACCTCAAAAACAAAGTGGTCCTGATTTGACTATTAATAGGGCTGGATTTGGATTGGGAGCAAGTGGCTTTCTCTCTCTCTAAACCCAAGCATATTGGTAAAGAAAATGTGAAGAATTCTGTCTCGTATCAGAAAAGCCACCTGGTGTGAGACAGAAGACAGAATGTTTAAGGACCAATATTATTGTGACTTCATCTTAAACCTCGTTTCTCTCTGTTTCTGTACCTTTCAAACATCCTGTCTGCATACAATCTCCTGAAGTCATAGAAGATATGAATATCTTCTTTGAGTATCAACAATGCTTAAGTTTTCCATTGTAAATAACATTTCCTCCTATCAGCTATCTACAAAGAATCTGGAACCGAGATGGGGCGCCCACCGCAACAACTCCTACTAGTAAAACAAGAATAAAAGGGAGAGTATGAGAGAGAGAGTAAGAGACAGGTAGACAGACAGAGGCAAACAGAAAATTCAAGAATCTGGTGTGCACCAATCAATGATTGTTTTCAGAAAATAGACTATTCAAAAACGGCTGCAAGATAGCTTTCTATGATTATCCTCCAGATCACACTTCTAATTAGAATTCCAGATGGAGTTAACCACTATTCTGAGAATGGTTATAGATGTATATAGTCAGTCCATTAAGATCTAACCATTGTTTTAGCTTTTACAGGATCCCAAAGAAATGCCATCGCCCTTAAGTCAGCAGGAAGCAACCTTATGAAAGTCTATGCCCCCTTTCCCAATAAGTTTTGTGTTCTGAGGGTTGTGGGTAATTATTATTCTAATAGAATAGTTATATGTTAAAATTGGGTGAAGGACAGAATCATAATATAACATCAAAGATCTCTTTTGAAGAAGAGAAAGAAGATAGATAGGATAGATAAAGGTAGATTGTTCTATCTACCTATGTACAATTCTAGCTGAATATATGGGCTAAGCTAAAGACAATTTGCATAGATATTTGTATATTGATACAAATGTGAAATCATTTTATATGTTTAATTGATTTGTACATTGATACAAAGTTTAATCTGAAATTGCTTTATATAACCAAAGCAACTTGTACATCAATATAAATCTGAATCTGTAACTATTATGTAAAATTGAATCTGTAATTGCTATATTTTATATATGCTTCTACCTCTGTTTAAAATATTTGCACATTATTGTTATGTACACTATGCAATTATTACCTTCATTTACCTATACTAGATATAATGTATGATTGCACTAGTTATGATATATGCACAAGATGTTTTATATACCTCTGTTTAGATGATATATATGTATATATATATGTCTAAAATGCTGTGGCCACTTTACATGGTAATATACCCTTGGCTAATGTTTGATAGTCATACTAAAAGTCATTGTTCAGAGATTATACACCCCTTATATAGGTATTCTAATTTTCAGTACAGGGTTTATTCCTTAAGACGATACAAACTGCAGTCAACATTACTTAAGGTACCATATCTCAGTCATCTCAGATATAGGTTAGAATATCACAGATAGACAGAAATCTTCAACCATTTCATAGACCCAGAGAATATGGCATTTAACATTTGAAATTCGACCACGAGAGACACAATGACTCTTGGTGTCACTGCTCCTTTCCAGATATGGTGTTGAGCATCGAGGCTACTCCTTTGGAGTTTGTCCTTTTGGCAGAGAATGGCCGGTTGGGTAAGAAACTGCCCTTACCTTGATTGTTGACAGTACACACATGGTGTCCAAGCTGGATGAACAAGTTGATGGATGGACACTGACGAAACCTGCCTGGACAGGATAAGACAGTCCCTCTAAAACTGCCCTGCTTGTGAAAAGATCTGTCAGATACCATAGGCCTGTAGCCAATATGATAGATGCTCCAATGGCGCACAAAACCAGAGGAGATTGTTCAGATAGCTGTGTTGCTGTCCTCTCCCAAATTTTGGAAGCTACTCTTTCCATGTACTTCTGACTTTCAGGTGATACCATCTTCCTTCTCAGGTCTTGAAGGGGTTGAAGAATAGGTATTTAAGGCTACTACCCTATTATCCCTTAGAAAGGAACATTCAAGTGTTGAATTTTCACTTTCCCAGATGAACCTTTTGAAGTAATTTATACACTCTACCATCTACCAATATTCTAGAAACATATGATGCACTTTATATGTATTAGGTTTTGGTTGTAATTTGTACTTTATCCTCTCCTAGATACTACCTCATAATAATTCCTATTGTACATAGTCTTAGTTTAGAATCTTCTTAGTTAGACAAAAGGGGGAGATATAGTGGGATTCAGGTGTTAGCTGATAATATCCGAGGATGCTTACCCAGGGTCCTGGGCCCCTGAACGGGGCGTGGCCAACCCCATTGATAAGGGGCTGCTGGGACCCTGGAAAGCCTGTTTTGCCTGGTTCCTGGCTGTTGGAGAGATCGGTTTGGAATCCATCGTCCATCGTTCCAGACTCCAGTCCCTGTTCAGGCTCCACTATAAGCTGTTACCTGTATCGTGAGTGTTGGTTTATATTTTAATAAATATTAATCTTGGACTGGTGCCTTGTAAGTAAAACTCCGCCTACAACATAGGCCATCTTGGTGGATCAGATGTGACAACAGATAGGAAGGTGTGATATAGGAAGATGACTGATCACATTTCATCAGTATACAGGAAGTAAAGACAGAGAGAAAGCAAAGTTGGGCCAGGCTATGAAACCCCAAAGCTGCTCCCAGGGTTTTACTTCCTCTATGAAAACTCCATCTTCTAAAAGTTTCTTAATTTTCCCACACAGTGTCCCCAACTGAAGACCAAGTGTTCAATGAGTCCACATTTATTCATTCAAGCCACCATACATAAAAATGTCATAGTACATAAAATATTTATGTGTAAACCTAATGAAGCCCAGATGGGATCTGTAATTATTTGTCTCTAAAACTAGCTTTATTATCTGACTCAGGTGTTTTGCCAGATACTTGTGTAATTCTTGGAAAAGAAATATGGACAAACTAATAAATTGAAGAATTCTAAATTAACTATAATAATAATTTGCTCAAGAAATACACCT
Organism: Phyllotis vaccarum; assembly: GCA_033318265.1. NCBI lineage: Eukaryota > Metazoa > Chordata > Mammalia > Rodentia > Cricetidae > Phyllotis > Phyllotis vaccarum. Next base: position 18,255,741 of record JARWLC010000007.1, read on the forward strand.
TAAAAATATAAAAGCCATCCAGTTATTATGCTACCTTACATGTCCTCTCATACAACAATTGAACTTTTAAGAAGTTGGAAGGCTGTGTGTGGTTCCAACATTTAGACAAAGCTATCATTCTTAGGAATTTCAGACCCTGAAACCCATCCACACAGAACGGAAGACACTGCCATTACATATGCAATAAAAGCAAACAACAAAGAGAGTACAATTCTACTGACCAGGTCATCACAAACCTGTAATTTTAGTAAACCCAAAAGATAAATGTGCTCCAAAAAAAAAATGTTCATGTACAAGACACACTGTGCTATCTAACTCCAACTGAATGAACCCTTCTCTTATATTTTTAACAGAAATATTTTCCATCTAGAACCTTCAAAGTGTAGAAAGAAAATAAATACAGAAACATACATTCTAAGTATTTCTTAGTACCGCTCCTCAAAAAACCTGAACTTTAGCATAGTATAAAGAATATATCATGCCATGGGGTGGGGTTAAAGGTTCCTAACTGTGGTAGAATATTAATTTATGATGAACTACACACAAACATGCAAACATTAAATAACGATGCGTTTGTTTAACTCCATAAAACTGTGTTACTTTGCCTGACGATCCTTGATTAGTCTAATGAGGAGCTAAAATGTCAATATCTAGGCAGGAGAGAGAATAAATAGGAGCTGAAGTCTAGGCTCCAGAGAAGGGTGAGGAATGAGAAAAGGAAGGAATAGGAAAGGAGAATGTGGAAGCACAGGGAAAGAAAGACATATAGAGTAAAGAGAAGTAAAAAGATCAGTGGCGAAGCATAGTTAAAGAGAGACAGAGTAATTTACATTAGAAAAGCTGGCTGGAAGCAAGCCAAGCTAAGACTGGACATTCATAAGTGTAATACGTCAAGTCTTTATGTATTTATTTGGGAGCTGAGTGGAAACCTCCCAAAAGGTAAAAAACAAACAAACAATGAAAAAAAAAAAAAAACCAACTCTACACCTGTTAAGAAGCCATGGACAGTTGGCAGCTTCAATGAGAAAGAGGGTAAGTTTTTCTTCAAGTTCTGTTCTCCAATAGGTCAACCATGCTCTCTTGAGTGAGTCTAAATCTGAGAGTATGTGGACAAAACAGACTTTGGGGGATAGAAGTTGAGGTAGGTATGAAAGGAAGAGTAATTATGGAGTACATGATCAGAATATGCTATATGAAATTCTTTAAAAACTTACTAAAATTTTTAAAGTACGTTGCCTCTAGACTGAGTTCAATAGATGAAACATGAAGTATTAAATGATTTTTTAATTTTCTTTAACATTTAATTACTTTGCATGTTACAGCACAGATGTGAAAGTCGGAGCACAACTATGAAGTTAGCTCAGTTCTTCGAGTATGTGGGTCTAAGAGATCCAGCAAGACAAGTGGCTTGACAATATGTCCCTTAGCACACTGAGCCATCTCACTGGCCTCTCTTGCTTTTTTATGAGGTTATTTAACAATTTGATATATCTTATAACAGCATTTTAGACATAACCCAGCCTCTTTAATACTGCATATTAGCACTCATAAATTATAGTAAGAATATAATTTGCATTATTCTAAGAAAATAATATTTAGGACAGGAGTTTTACCTAGGTCACACAAATAAATTCAGGATTAATTTTTTGTTAATTAATCTTGTATTGATTAGTGTTTCAGTTACTAACAAAGTGATGAATTTCATTATGACATTTTATATGCATATTCTTTTATTCTTTGTTCTTACTTGTATCCTTCCATCACTTTCTTTGACCATTCTAACCCTCCCCAATCTCTGCCAGTCTACTTCCTCTGAACAATGTGCTCCATTATCCTCTTCCTCTCCCATCCATCCTTAAGATCGCCTTTCCCTTCTCATGGAATCCTCTATATTCTCTCCTATCACAGAATCCTCTCTAATATTCCACACACACACACACACACACACACGCACACGCACACGCACACGCATACGCACAGGCACAGGCACAGGCACACACACCCACAGACACACAGGCACACAGACAGACAGACAAACACAAAAACACACAGAGACACACACGGACACACAACATACACAAACACACACATGCACAAACAAACATACATACATATACACAAACACATATGCACACTTACACACATGTTAAAAGCCATAATTAACATATAATTAAAAGAAATGAAGCACCTTTATGCATTTGGCTCATTGCATTTAACATAATGATCTCTAGTTGCATAGTTGCATATAATAGTTCTCTGAAACTATTATAATCTTATTTTCTTTATGAATGAATAAAATTCAAGTGTGTGCACATACTACACTTTCTGTAGCACAAATTCTAGTTGTTATTAAATGAAAGCTCAGAGCCAGATATTGGGGAAAGCTGGAATATCAGAGAGGAAATAGACCACAGGGTAAAAGCTGTCTTCAAGAATCAGCCTTGCTCTCCCTCACTTCTACAGAATAAATTTCTGTCTTTCTACGCCTGCCTTAAACACCTTCTTTGCCCAGTTGTTTCACTTCTGGGTTCAACTCTTCATCATATTCTAGAGTTAAGATTAAAGGTGTGAGCTACTACTGTTTGGTAGTTAGGCCTTGAGTTCATAGTAACACAGTAACATCTCTTGATCAGAAATGTGCCCTATGAGTAACAAGAGAAACTGAAGTAAAATAAAGTAGAGAAGAATACTTATTAGATACTGATTTCTCGATTCAGTTAGTGATTTACTTAAAGCACTACTTGTACTGCCTATTTGCCAAACATGCCTTCACTTGCCACCTGGTTTCAAGGCCAAAGTGTATTTATTTCTTTCACTGGCTCTAATTCTAAAGCCAACGTATGTTTCTTTGGCACTGGCTTCAGAGTCCGGGTGCATTTCTTTGGTCTGGGTTCAGGGATAAAATGTTTCTTTTACTTACCCAGCTCTCAGATCCTGGTTGTGTTTCTTTCACCAGCTCTGGTTTCAGGGTCAGGGTAGGTTGCTTTGGCTGACCCTTTCCTTTACAAATAATATTAAAGCAGACTGTAGAAAACCCTTCTGTATAAAAAAGCTGTGACCTGGGATGGCTTTGTTTATCACAGGAACAAAAGATCCCTCCCCTTGCAATGATCCTTTAGTTAGGTATTATATCCAGGGATCCTACATCAGCTCTTGAACTGGTCCACAAACAGGATAAAGGTAAACAAGACAAAGCCAACCAATTTGGTACTAAAGTTCTTTCTCAAAGTGCTGGCCTTAAAACATGCCAGCCATGAGTTTCTTAACCTAAGTTGGGACTGATGAATATGTTTATATAGAAGCCAGGTTCTTACACTGGTATAGCAATAAATACCCAAAGCCTGACTAACAGGAAAGGGTCAGGTTTAACTGGGTCATCTGATCAATTTCCAAGAGAAGCCCAATATGCAATGTGTGGGAAATAAAAAGAGCTTCAACAGAATAGTTCAAAGAACAGTGCTTTCTATATACTGCACCTGTCTCAAGGGTATTTACACTTGCCACCAAAGAGACCCTTGCAGACTGGTAATCTTGGCCCCTGACATAGATATGTGTAATATGAGGATTCTGGCACAGCTTAGCCCAGCACTTCAAATGAATCTCTCCTGCCTGTGGCCTGGCCTAGCCTGAGATTCAAACCCACCTGCAGCCCTGCTACCTCCTAACTGTTCATATTAATTAAATGCTGTTTGGCCTATAGCTCAGTCTCATTACTAGCTAGCTTTTGCATCTTAACTCAACCATTTCTATTAATCCATCTTGTCACGTGACATGGTGGCTTACCTGCGCTTTATTACATATTGCTTCTTTGGCAACTGGATTGTATCTCTCTGACTCTGCTCTCCTTCCCTTGTATCTTTGCTTGGATTTCCTGCCTGCTTCTAAGCTTCTCTGCCATAGATCAAATGATTCTTTTATTATCTAATCTTATTTACAGCATACACAGAGACATCCAATATCATTTTCCCTTTTCTGTCTAATCAAAAAAGGTTTCAATTTTAAAATAACAAAATTACATATAACAAAACAGTTATCAAGCAAGATTTAGTTATAATTTCTAGCCTATTTGTATTTAACAAAATTAAAGAAAATATTTTATTATCTACTTTATCTTTGTTAGTCTAAAATTTCACATGTAATTTACCTTTTATTAAAACTTAGGAAAACTATAATTATAACTATCTAATCTTTAACTACATCAAAGATCACAGAAGAATATAATATTATAAAAGTAAATCAAGGAAGTATGAGAAATTTCCAAAATCTAGAAATGACAGAGATAACATCTAGCTGCCTGTACAGTCACCCAAAGTTTTTTTGTAATATTAGAGCATTCAATTTAAGCCTATAAGCCTACAGTCTCTGGTGTACCTTTCAGTGAAGCAGGAAATTTGAAGGACTACTCTACCCATTTTGACGAAGTTCCTCCATTGCTTCTCTTTGTGTCCTGAAGAATGTCTGGCAGTTTTCTCTGTGAAGCAGGAATCTGAAAGACCATCTCAGCTTGTCCTGCCCACGTTCATTGGTCACTTTACTGATGTGAAATGTCTTTCTGTATGCTGTTAATATCATTGGTTAATAAAGATACTGTTTTGGCCTATGGCAAGGCTTCTTAAAAGTAGGTGTGAAATTGGAGTATAGATAAAGGGGAAGGAAAGGTCAGGCAGAGATGCTAACATATGCAGAGGAAAGAAAACAAAATGCTTCTCTGAGAAAAGGTATTCAGCCACATAGCCAAACAAGATAAGGATCATGTGTTAGTTTAAGAGTAAAAGGTAGCTAGCAATATCCCTGAGTCATAGACCAAACATCACATAATTAATATAAGCTTTTGTGTGTTTCTTTGGGACTTTGGGACTCTTGGTCCAGATCTCAGGGCTAAGCAGAGCTAAGCAGCTTCAGGAAGGTCCAGATCTTGGGGCTAGTTTGGACCAAAATTCATACTACACTTTCCTATGAATCTTGCATGTCCAGTTTATATAGCATACTGTCAGACAGTTGAGGCAAGAGCAAATTTCTGTCTGGGTGGCTAACTTTTGCCACAAAGAAAGTAAATTCTATATGGAGTTTCTTCAATGTTCATCATCCTCTTGAAGTAGATTCAGACCTTCCTCACTGTCTAGAAAAGTTTAAGTCCTTTAAACACTTCAAATGTCACATTCTGTAGGTCTTTGAAGTGTTTGAAGATTACTTAACTAATTGAAATATATCTCTGTATACCTAAAAATACCCAACTAACATGATTATAAGTTTTATTATCATAGATGACTATTAATCTGTATTTCTTAATTATACATTACAATTTTAAAGGAATTGTATAAGCATATTTTAAATAAAAGTAGAAATATACATGCAGTATAATAAAATTGACCTTAAAATTGTATCAATAAACCAAAATCCTTAGTAATGTATGATATTTTTAGAGTAAGAGCTTTTTTTGAATTAAAGTAGATTTAATAACCTATCTTTTTAAATCATTTCTATATCATATCTCCTTTTTTCCATAGTAAGAGATTGACTATGACTATTAACCATTTATAATGAGAACAAGCATTCATAAACAATATTTTAGAAATTTGAGCATAGCTTTCTATTACTACTTCTGGCTGACTAGGGATGCTGGCAATCTTATGGGGTCCTGAGGCTGAATCATCTTAGTCAACAACTTTGAAGCCGATGTGGCCATCTCTTCCCATCAGAGATTTTTCAGGGGTTCTTCCTTGATAAAATAATATTAGCCTGGAAGCAATCCAAGGGTCCTCATATTCTTTGGAAACAAAAGCAGAACCTCATTTTCAAAGCAACATATCCTTAGACCCAAATTTCAATGTAAAAATACCATTAAAATATGTATGTTCATTTAACTTAGCAACCTTTACAATTGAATGGCTTTCTGCAGTTAGCTCATTAACAGTTTAAAAAATTAAAAGAAAACACAATAATACAATACAGATTCTGTGTATTTTCCATACTTACATGGTTTATTATATTTTATTATCTATTTTTCTATTTTTAGAATTTTCTCTACCCTTTTTCTTTTCTCTCCCACACTATGTATTCTCTTTCATACATGTTGTAACCAATCTAAAAATTTTCTCCATCTGAATCTGTTTTATTGCATATCCTTAATTATTTTCTTACTAGGATTGTTTTTGAGATACTAAATTATAAAGCACTTCTTTGGCTTCTGGCTCCTCTCACTTGACTTTTTCTGCATGGCTGAGGTACCAGAGTCATGCTTATTATTTCACTTCTGGGAAGTGGTATTAAATATCATGGAGCTATGTTTTTAGGCCTACAATTATGCTCCAAAACTCAAAAGCAAAAGCTGGAAGAAGCCTCGCTGTACCACTGTGTTTGAGAGAGGCTGTGTAAATTGGCTATCCTGATCAGCTATGGTGGCTGTATCTCCCATGTTGCTGCCAAGAGATGCAGCTTTGAGGCTGAGACTAGGAAGCCCAATGTGGCTCCTATTTCTGGGCATTTAGAATTATTGTAAAGCCTTCTCAGGTCTATATGGCTCAATGCCCTATATTGAAATGCTATTTGTTGTATGAAGTTTCAGGCCCGGCTTAGTCCCACAGTCCAAATGAATCTCTCATGTCTGAGGCCTGGCATAGCCCAAGTTCAGACCTGACAGCAGCCCTGATGTCACATAGCCCCAATTAATGGCTCAGCTGCTTATATTAATTACTGATGTTTGGCATATGACTCAAGTTTATTACTAGCTAGCTCTCACATCTTCACTCAACATATTTCTATTAATTTGTCTTGCCATGTGGCTCTTCACTTACCTATACTCCATTACATGATTGCTTCTTGGGTGCTTATATCACAACTCTCTGACTCTACCTTTCTTCCCCTGTATCTATACTTGGATTTTCTTTCTGGTTCTAAGCTGCTCTGCAGCAGGCCAGAACAATCCCTTTATTATCCAATAGTATTCACAGCAGACACACTGACATCCCACATCAGATGTATTCCAGGAAATGAGGTCCACCCACACTTACTTAGATTCAAGAAATAAGAGAACTCTTATACTATTTCCAGCCCTTCCGGGAATGGCTCTGACAGGACTCATGACCACCAATGTCTCTGAAATAGGTACCCAATAAGTTCAATGTTGCTGGCCTTCTACTCAGATCAAGAAAGATGTAACTATTGTTTAGGAAATTACCATCATTATTCGTAATAGATTCATTGACAGCAATGACCCTCCAAAACCCTAGAGGATTAGATTTTATTACCACTGAAAATAAAGACATATACGTGGCCTAAAATAAAAACAAAAATAAATTCTGTTTTATGCTAATTAGTCAGAAATAGCACAAACATTTCAAAAAAAAGTTGTTTGACAGAACTAAGGCTCGAGGTATGAGAGCAAATGAAGTTGTACCAACCCATTTCTTCGGGATAAATTCACGGAGTATTATGATAGTGAAGAGAATTAGAATAAGGTAGAGAAGACCAATTATTAGATACTGAATTACTGATTGATTGTTATTTACTTAAGACACTGCTGGTGCTGTTTATTTGTCACACATGCCTTCACTTGTTACCAGGAACAGAATGACCTGAAGGAATAACCGAAACAATGGGGAGCTGCACTTTTCAATTTGCTGGCTGCCAAGAGCCCTTCTGTAAAATGTTGTTGGCTTGTCCTCCAACCTTGGGATATGAGAGTATAAAATGAGAATAAAAAGTGGACCCAACATCAAATCTTTTCAGGAGCTCACTGCCTTTGGCCCACCAGTGACAACTCCTTTTTCTACTTCTGTTGTCTGAATGCTTTTTCCAGGAAGATTGTCACAAGAGAACAAGCAAGTGATGCTTTTCTTTTCCAGACCAGATAATCCCCCTGCCATATGTGATGTCACTCAGGTGAGTGCTCTCTAGTCTCGGCTGCAATGGAGCCTTAGCAAGACAACATTATTGCCACATGTGTGAGGACATATCATCCCTCTAAATTATCTTAACCCAAGAAGAGCTTAGTTGTATAAGATTGATATGACACACAATGCATATACAAATGCCTTTTTTTAAAGTGGCTTTGGAACTTTAGCTATTTCATTCCAACCTCTGTATTATAACATGTTCTGGTTCTTGGGAGAAAACACTCAAATGAACCAAAGGGCGGGAAAATGGCATCTTTGAAAAAAAGATGGTTGTTGTAAATGTGTTTACATCTTTATCTTTCAATTAAATTATAAGTATTCTACCATATTTTTAGCACAATTTTAAAGAGCCCAGGTGCTATACAAAAATCAAATGTTGTTTTGGAAAATTTTGTTAATCTAACAGAAAATCCATTTTTTTTTCATCAGCAGAATTAGAATAATTACTTTAAATTGCTTATCACTGCAACTGTACAAATTAAGCAATCAATAGATGGTAGCTATCATTTTTATATGAAATTAACTTAGTGGAATATTGACCAGCAAGTCAATATATAAGTAAATATGCATCTTATTCAAGAAGGAACTGTTGAATTTATTATGAAATTAATTCAAGTTAAAATATACATAGATACTTATAATTAAGATCTTTGGTAATTATTTACAGATTATTCTGAGTTTGTTGCTAATGAAAGATTAAATGATAACAATTATTTTTTGATTAACAAATTTCTTTTTATATCTTATCACATAATTATGACATACATAAAGAATAAAAACTTCACTTCTGCCCTCCAAGAACATTTAATTTATTTCAATAACTGCCTTTAAACCTGTTTGATTCGTATTTGTAGTTTTTAGGATTAAATTTGTCAGACATAATGGTGTCAAATTAAACAACTTCTTTGCCCAACAACTGAAGTTTGTGAAAGGCTAAATAATTTCATAGAAAAAAAACGTAAAAGTTGTTATTCCTACAGGCTAAAGTTAGATGAATGGAAAATAAAGATTCTATTTTTAAAAAAATTAATGCAGAAAACATAAAGCTGAGTGCATCTTCCAATAATGCTGTTGCCATCTTCTCTCTATGTTGGCTCCTTCAAATACATACTAGAAAAAAAGAAAAAAGGTGAATGTCTGCTTTTGTCCACCATAGAATATTAAACAGAGCCTGGATCGTGAGTGTTCTATGTGACTTAGAATTTTCATCCTTATCCTCAGATCACTCTGAAAACTCAATTTGCTTCCAGCAGTTTATCTGAATCCAGATTGAAAAAAAAGTATATATTTTATGAGAACATTTCATTTTTTTTCTGCCTGAAAAAGCCCTCAGAATAACCATCCAGGGGAACTGATGGTCTAGTAGCCATGTTTTATTTGGAGTTTCTTTACTTTTGAATGAATTTCAGAAACAGTGGTAGTCAGAGAAACATCGTTTTTTACTGTGCTTCTGCTTATGAAGTGATGGGTCATGAAATAAGCTCTTGGGAACTGCATGTGTGCAGGCATGATCAATAATAATATCAAAACAAAGCAAAAGTCAGGAGTCTCCAGTTAGTGCTATTGCATAGGTGAAATAATGCAAAAAGACCACACCTGTGTGGGTGAAATGGCAGAGTTAAATTTCTTAACTCTTTTTAGGTCTCATACTATAAAAAAAGATTAATAACTAGAGAGAGTAACATTATCAAGTAATAGCTTCAAAACTCTTGGGTTGAATTAGCTTTATTTGAAGTATTGCCTAGATGGCTTAAACAACCAAGTAAGTGGAGACAGAGTCTAAACCAGAGATCTCCATTTGGTTCCCCCCACCCCAAACACACACACACACACACACACACACACACACACACACACACACACACACACACACACACACATACACACACACACCGGAAGATCATAGAACCACATCTAAGAAGGAGAGGAAAGGGGGGAGGGGGGGGCTGTAAGAGTTGGATGAGGATGAGGGGACATCAGGGGAACAGGTCCACCAAATGACCTAATCAGGGCTCACATGAGCTCAGAGACTGAAGCAGTAAGCACTGGGTACAAATGGGACGACACCAGGTCCTCTGTTTATGTTAAGGTTGTTAACTTGGTGTTGTGAGACTCACAACAATGGAATGGCGGACATCTCTGACTCTTTTGCCTGCGCTTGGGACTCTTTTCCTTCTATTGGGTTGCCTTGGTCATCCTGTATACAAGGGATTTCAGCTTGTCTTACTACACATTGTCTTGTCCTGTCTGGCTGTCATCCCTTGGAGCCCTGCTCTTTTCAGAACAGAAATGGAAGTTAGTGGATCTGGGAGAGAGAGGAGTTCTAAGAGGAGTGGGCAGAGGGAAACTGATCAGGACTTTTTATTTTCCTCATTTTTGTGAAAAGTCACATGTTATTTTTCTCACTAATTTTCTTTCATAGATGACTGTTATTAACAACCGTTTGAGACAAGGAAGCGGACGAGTTAGCAGAGAGAACGTGAATTTAGAAGTTTATCTGAAAAACAACATCAAGTTTGAAGGAAGCTGATCCTCTGTAACACAAACACATCCCAAACATTTAATCCCTTGACTTAGACTGGAGCTTTACATGGCCACGTTTCCCTATAATTGCCTAAATTTCAGAAGAAGAATGGCTTTAATTAGAATTCTGGAAACCTTGGAGTCTTTTCAAGTTTACCAACTTGGTAAAGGAGCCTGGCTTCATAAAACCTCACATAAATTTAATATTATGTGTGAGATGTGGCAGGGATTACAAGGAGAACGTGAAAACAGCCAGTATATCAACCGGACTCCATCCCAAAAGCTAAATTCTGTTTTTCTTTGGATCTCATAGATTTTTAGTTTCATTCCCTTCGCACATAAACTTTCCTGTAGCGCACCAACACTGCTATAACTTAAAAATAGCCAAAGCAGATGGTTTCACATCTTACAATTTGCCATGTCAGCCACGTGGCTGCATTATTTCAGCTTTTTTGTTCTCCCTAAGAAAAGAAAGTCATTCTTAAATTGTAATTGTATCATGACTTGATTTCAAGACACCCAAGTGCATTGGTAGTGCTCGGACTCCATATCTGGGAGCATAGAAAAAGGTCAGTAGGTAGCTCTGTGCGGGATAATAACTTCCGTCGTAGGATCAAAAGCAGTGCTCACCTCTTTATCTACAGAACTGTGATACTCTCATGTGTTTCTAATCAGTCCAGGAAGCACCCACCTGCTGAACGCCAGCCCAGCTGCTATGCTCTCACCACCGTTCCTCTCAGTGTCCACAGCTTCCACTGTTGACAATGAATGTCTTTTGAACCTCTCACCGCAGCAAGCCCTGCTCCATGTCCCCCAGAACCAGATGCTCCATCATTATCCTTACAATTCAGTTTATCCTAGCCAGCTCTTTTCTTAACAGCAACTAATTTTCAACTTTCACGTAGACAAGATAGTAACAGCTCAGTTAGTATGTTTATTGCTAGTATTAGTACTCAGAATTACCTGGGCTAATATTACTATGCCATTTGTAGATCTATATAAATATCTATGATTATCTGTACAATACATAGTACCATTTCCTTTAGTGAGGAACACGAGCCACACTGTCCAACAAGGACAAATGCAGGTATTGGGCCCTAGGAGAAATGTTGTCCTTCAGGCAGAAGACAATAAGAGAGAAAGAGCAAGAAACCAAAATATTCAGAGAGACCCAACAAAGAGCCAGAATCAACTTCCTCAAGTGTCAAACTGAGTTCGTTAGTAAGAAGGAGTCACTTTTGCCTATTTCTGTAGCATGGGATATCTATTCTGCCCTCTTTGTTTGCATCTCTATTTTGAGGATAACATCCCAAGGGTTTTCATTAATTCTTTGTATGACCTGCTTTTGCTTCACAGTGGCCCGTTTACACTCCTGTGAACACGTACTACCATTTAAACCATATTTTAAAATGTGGTGTTAAGATTTAAAAAAACAAATTTAAATAGAGTGTGGATACTTAACATTATTTATTTATTTATGCATTTCTTTTTAAAACAGGTGCATTACAGTGAATTCTTAGAGCACTCTGGTGCTTACTCAAAAATGAGATATTATCATGACAATGAACATGTATAACACCTAAGAGCACAACTTGTAGTATGGATAAATTAATAGGTACATAGATGTATAGATGATACAAAAAAGTCACAGGATATTATTTTAAGTTATAGTGGACTGGCCAGGAAAGTCTGAAATGTATTTGTCAGTTCATAGAAATGGTCTGATGTTTTAACTTGGCATAATTCCAATGTAAAATTTCTACTAGAAAAATCTTAATTCTGTTCATCATGCCTTCAATGGATAAATTCTGATCTTCAGATAATCTAAAATAATCGTATTTATATAAAGACAATTTAATATAAACACTAATCACATTCTCTTAATACCTCACAGCAACACTTAGTGTTATGCTGGAGAACTTGGTACCTTAGGTGAGCCAGGATCATGCATAAAACTGAGCATTGAAGAGATACAGAAACTATTATGAGTACTCAAATTACCTTGTTCATGGGGATTCTAATGTTGCTTTTTACCTCAGCAATAAGAGTGCTTAAAATCATCTATAAAAGATAAGGAAAGGTAAAAGGGACATAACCCAGTATTTTTAATTCCTAATCTATTAACAAAAAATTATGACTGTAAATACTAGTTATTTACAGCCAGATGTGAATACTACCATATCCAAGTCTCAAAATATGACACTCTCAATTAAAATGAAGCAGTATATCCCAATAAAAGCACAGTTTCTCTAGGATTATATAATAAATGCCTAGACTGTTTTCCAGTAGCCACTCTTAGAAGTAGAATATATAATTTGGTAATGTAATAAAGTAATATATAAAGATGTCTAAAATACATTGGCATTTTCCTTCTTGGTACTTCATGCCACTCAAAGGTTCGTAAGGTATATCTAGCACATCACAGGTAACAAATCATGATAACACCCATTTATTAGTCGGTGGATAATATGTGAAGTCAAATAATATTTTACTATAATACTATTTAATTTGAAGACTTAGGATAGCATTTGAAATGAGATAAACATTTTAAATCTTTACTTTTCAAGTGGATTTCTTTTGATATATTAGACATAACACTTAAACCATGATTCAGCTTCTTTTTCCAATTGTTTCCAAAAATTTAACTTACCATATATTTGAAGTTCATATTTTCTCTTTCAAATATATTTTAGTACAGTGAAAGTTTAACATGTTACCAGAGGTAAAATAATGGCTAATATAGTTCCAATTTTTTCATATAGAAGCGCAGTGAACGTTACTAAATTATCCATATTTGCAAATTTCCAGGATGTTTTAAATTTAAAAATTTAGATAAAGTGTTATTTCTATATACAAAGAGGGGTAGTGAAATATGTAATTATAGGAAGGGTAAACAATATTTAGATTAGGACTTTTTGTATTTTATACAGAAAGCACTTGTGAAGCTGTTTCTAGAACGATATCCTATAAAGAGAAAGTTCGAGAAGTGTGCTCTATGCCATTGACACTGTTCCATGAGATATCTAGCAAGAGAGATGCTGTTGGCTTGTGCAACATTCTCCCAAATCTGTGTGCACACTCCTGACATTTCAGGTTTGCTGACCCTAAGCCGTCTCAATGATCTTCATCTTAGAGATCTTTTATAGAAACTTCATTCATTAGCTTCCTTTGTTGTTTTAACGAAAATTCCTGAGTTATGTAACTTGAGGAAAGATTTATTTGAGCTCTAATTTGAGAGGGTACCATCCATCATAGAGGACAATACATGATAGCCGTGAGCCCATTCATTGAAGTGTTGTTTGGTGTATGGGCCTGGCAGAGAAGCAGTGATGAAAATCTAAATCCATAGCTGGCTATAAAATAACCTCACCATTCCACCCCTTGAGTCTTTCAGACAGCTAGGTCTTACCTCTTTCTTAATAGTTTCTTTAGTGTCCCTAAACAGTATTATTAGTTAGAAAACAAATGTCCAAACTTACTTATGAAGAACGTTTCACATTCAAATTATAAGATTCTTCCCTTGTCCCTATTAGGTTCATATCTATTTCACAATACAATATATGTTCAGTACAACTTCAAATATCCCCAGTCTTTGCAATATCAACACTGTTAAAAAGTCCATCAATAATCTCTTCTGAGACCTTAATTGTGAGTCTGTGTAACATCAAAACACAAATAGCATATTTCCTGTATACAGTGGCATAGATCAAAGATTCCGTTTCTAAAAGGGAGAAATGGGGTATTATGCTTTCTTTCTGTTTCTGTGGTAAGAACACTTTGAGAAAAGCAGATTAAGAGAAGGAGCTACTTTTACCTTATGGCTTTAGAGAAATGAGTTCATTATGGCTGGGAAGGTATAAAACTTTCAGGGAAAACATGGAAGCAGGATCAGGACAGGACTTGGTTGATAACATTTTGAATCACACACACACACACACACACACACACACACACACACACACACACACCTCCAAAGGAAAAGAAAGGAGGAAGGAAGTGGGGCCAGAGTACAAAGACTCGAAGCCTGTCTGAGTGAAGTGGTCTTTTTCAACCTCCATCTCCTAAAGCTTGCATAACTTTTGCAAATAGCATCAGGAGTTGGGTACCGAGGGCTCAAATACAGCATGAGGCTATGAAGGACATTTCTCATTGAAATAACAACAAAATCATAACAATATGGGTGCCAAAGCCTTTCTGGAAAAACATCATACCCTGTAGTTCCACATTTAACACTCATAGTTGCTGGTGGTATTCCAACAGCTCTACCTTTCAACCTCAACTGAATGCCACACACATAGCCTACTTCTAGAACTGACATTACTTGGTGGCAGCAGCGTTCCTTGATAAAACCCATGCTTCTGTGGCATCTACAACATTCTGGAGTCTCCACAGAAACGGGCTTCACCTTCACAGCCCTTTTTACAGTAGCTTTAGAGGTCAATATGGTAAATGCAAACCTCATATACGTTGGGTGATCTCATGGGCATTTTCTCTGAAGCCTTGCTGAAAACTTACATAATCTCACAATTTGTGCATCTGGAGAACTTCAAACAAATAGCACTGTGTTGTGCTGCATAAGATATAGCCTGGTCTCCACGTTCCACAACCATAACAGTCTCTGTGTGACTTCACAGCTAAACATAAAAAAAAAGAAAGAAAGAATTCGGGTCTCAGGGAGCTGCTGAGGACCCCAAAAGAGACATCCTTGGATTACCCTGGTAAGGGGAAATAGATTAAGTTCTCCAGTAAATTGGGAACGTGGGGGGTGGGGGTATGGAAAGCTAGGAAGACATGAGGAAACAGGATGGTAGAGTTGGGGAGACCTGGAGAGGGAGAGCAATGAAATAGATATCTTGACAGAGGAAACCATATTGAGGCTAGGGAGAAACCAGGACCAAGGGAAACTCCCAGGAATCCACAAGGATGACCCCATCTAAGATTCCAAGCAATAGTCGAGAAGGTGCCTAAACTGGCCTTCCCCTGTAATTAAATTAATAACCAGGCTAATTGTTGTTATAGAACATTCAGCCAGCCACTGATATAAGCAGATGCAGAGATCCACAGCTAAGCTCTTTGCTGAGGGCCTGGAGTCCAGTTGAAGAGAGGGAGGAGGGATTATATGAGCAAAGGAGTCAAGATCATGAAACCCCCAGAGAGAGCTGACCTGAGCTAATGGGAGCTCACTGGCTCTTGACTGACAGCTGGGGAACCTGCATGGGACTGAACTAAGCCCTCTGAATATGAATGACATTTGTGTGACTTGGGCAGTGGTGGGGACTCTGGCAATGTGACCAAGCTTTCTCCCTAGTGCATGAATGGTCTTTTTGGAAACCATTCCATATAGAGGGATACCTTGCTCAGCCTTCATACAGGGGTGAGGGGCTGAGTTGGGCCTCAACCTAATATCCCAGATTTTATGGCCTCCAATGGGAGGACAATTCCTTTTTGAAGAGTGGATAGTAGGGTGGAGGAGGGGGGAGATGGGATAGGAGCTGGAGGATGGGAAGGCAGGTAAACTGTCATTCGTATGTTTGAAAAGAAATTTTATATAAAAAGTCAAAAAAAAAAAAGAGAGAAAGAATTCAGTTTGCATTTTTTCCTAGCACAGACCACAGAGGTTCTATCTTTTCAGGTAGGTAGCTTTAAAATAAATATCCTCCAAAGAATTTGTATTACTATACTCCAGGTATAGGAGGTACCCATAAAGTACCTCTCATTACCACCATAGTGAAAAGTCTGTTTCACCTGACAACACTCATCTCGAGCAGTTATAACTATTTTCTTCATATTCATCCTCTCTATAACTTTATTCTGTACATTTTCTACTTTTCTGGTCATGTTTTTGTTCTCTCTCTCTCTCTCTCTCTCTCTCTCTCTCTCTCTCTCTCTCTCTCTCTCTCTCTCTCTCTCTCTCTCTCTCTCTCTCTTCCCACCCTTCCCCTGCCTCTCAGTTTGACTAAGAGCAGTAGTGAATCTTACTCCCTGAAAGCTATTCTATTTGGAAATTTCCCCTGACAAATAAATTAATGAATTGTGTGTTTGTTTTTTCTTTAAAAGAAATGGGTAGGGCATAGCCACCATCTTTGACATAATGTAACACAAATGGCCTCTTGTGCATTTTCAGATAGATTCATCATTCCCCTCTGAAATTTGGCACACAGCATCTTTTCTGTCTGTTCTTCTGTAGGCATTTTTGTCTCTTTTCTCCCACCAGAATGGTTTACTTACATATTTTATTACATCATTCTAAGGATTCCTTAGCCATATCTTTGACAATCTAGTTTCAGATGCCTATGAACCATAGGTCATGTTGATCACAATAGATCTACTTATAGTACTGATTTTCTATATTATTTTGTTTTGCTCATCACTTCAAACACCAGAAAGACAGCCTAAGAGAAGAAGGATTTCTTTTGGTCTCAGGTTTGAGAGCACAGGACCTATCATGGCACAGATGCTTCATACAGAGGTAGATATCACACCAGGTATGCCCCCAATAGCTACTTCCAATAGCTAGGCCTTATCTCTTAAAGGTTCTGCAACCTCCTCCAACAGCACAATGCTTGGAGACCAAGCGTTCAGACACGGGAGCCTTTTGAGAACACTTCCCATCAAATCAAGAGAGGGTGCTTAGAAACTATGCCTAGGACATGTGTGGAGGCCCTTAGATGGGTATCATTCTAAACTACCTTTTAGCTCTATTCCGCCGGTTTCATAATAGAAACCACTGCGATATCATTTTATAGCAGTTTCAATTTTCTTCTATATTTCTCTCAGTTTTCTTATCCCATATACTAGACATTTCCAAGCTTGGAAGCTCATTCATTGTTGCTTTACTCCGTAGCCATATATATTCTATGTCTAGTATGTGTATCAGCAGAGAAAATAATGGGAAGATGTTTTATCTCGTATTTTCCTGTCCCCAGCATCTTCTCTATTCTATTTCTTTTATCCACGAATTCCTCAAACTTCCTATTTTGAATTTACCTTGTGATTTGTAAAAGGAAGGAAAGACACTCATACTTGTAACTATATTGTAACACAGAAAGAAGCTTAGCCCTTGAAATGTTTCAGGGATTAGAGTCATCCATATGAGGCACAATCAGAACCTGCTCAATTTTACTATTGAGTAAACACAAACTTTTTATCAACTTTGCTTGAATTAAAGAAAAACTTGAAAAATATGAACCAGTGGTTTCCCATATAACTCACTTAGCTATAAGCAGATTGGTAATGTCTTGACACATACGTTATTATCATATTTGAATAGCCCTTATTAAGTAGAGGCCAGGGATGCTCTAAAACATCTTACAAAACACAGAACAGACTCCAGACAATAAAGAAGTGTCTGTTTCCAAAAGCCGGTAGTGTTGAAATTGAAAAAAATTCAAAGAATTAAAAGCCAAAGAATTAAAGATTTGAGGAAGTGACTTGGGGATGGAATACTTTCATAACATGCAAATGACCCCAGGTTCAATCAGCCTCCAAAGTAAAACAAATACGTGTGTGTGTGTGTGTGTGTGTGTGTGTGTGTGTGTGTGTGTGTGTTGGGATAATAGATAGAAATATAGGAATATAAAAATACAGTTGAATTATCAATTTTCAATTTTCATATAAAGAGAAAATAATTTCAAATTCTGTGGAACACTGTTAGTCTTAAAATTATTTGATTTGAAAAGGTCCCAGCAAATATCCAGAGTATGTTGAAATTTTCTTTAAATGTTTTTAGTAAGGCCCTGGGTATAAAAAAATAATGTGAGAATGAAATGGGGTTGCTATAGTATCCTTAGCATTCTGAGAACAACAAATATTAGTTCACCAAATAAATAAGCAAAACTAAAAATGCATGTTACTGCTCTGGATTTATTCTCGGTTGTCTTTTATTACTGTTGGCGATAGCATTATAATCTTCATACATCAATGTAATGGCTTCAGTATCCTCATGGCAGATTTTGATATTGGACATTACCAATGAAATAGCCTAATTATTGACATAAAACCTTATCTTCTCAAAATCCACAGTTATGTTACCTCAGTATAAATGGATTGCCTTACTTTTTGGAGTTTATTTACACTCAACTGCTTGGAGCTGATTTGTGCTTTTAAACACATGGGCAATAAATTGTCCCTTCAATTGGTAGCTATTTTTAACATGATACAGACAGGGATGTAGTTTCGTAACTGTGGGTGCCTGAAGACATCTTTCTATTTTTGAAAATCAAAGAGCTCATTCTAAGGACTGAGTGTTCCCTGTGTGTCCTTGCTTGCTTTGATTGAAAGCAATTAAAACAATTGTAAGTAGAAAGTTCAGGTAATAGATGCATGGCTAAAGTGAATAATGTTTTCACAATTATAAAGTACAATATTTTAAGTTATAGAATATTGCTGCTTCAAAAATTATAATGGGATTCGTGGATTATTTGGAGCAATCATTAAGGGGGATTTTTATCAGATTCTATTTTCCCTTCATGTTAGTGGCTTATGCCTTTACTACTAGCTATGTTTCAGAAAACTATGCCTCTTTCTGTCTTATAATAACCTACATACATGTATGACTTTGCTTTTCTTTTAGATAGCAAACCATAATGAAGAAATATGTGTTATTCTCAAAGTTCTATCTCCTGGCCAAATGTCCATAAATTAGAAATGTATATATAAAATGTGAGCCTTCTAAATGTATAATAAAATGAAAAAGAATGAGTGGTCTAATAGAAAAATCTGAAGTAAAATTCAGAGTTTTGTAGGACTCTGTATTAACGAGCTATGTGATCTTAGGCAAGTTGCATGATCTCTTCAGGTATCCAGTTTGTGTGTGATTTTTTTTCACAATGCATCTACCCAGACATAAAATGAGCAATGATTTATGTCCTACATTCTCTCAGAGATGAGTAGAAATAGAGATTCTGTATAGAACCAAAACTACCTGCTGCTGCCAGTTTTAATCCGATTGGATTAACATCATGGTCTGGCAGTGTCTAATGTGAGTAGATTTGACCAATGACAACTTCTTGCCTTGGAAGCTAGTGGCAGTTACAGCTTAACAAAATTTTTACAAAATTTCTTCTTATGTTCAACATAGACTATGACTGGGGCTCACTATTCGGAAAATACCAGGTAGCCAAGAGAAGTCCAAGGTCTTCATTCAAAAAATTCATCTGAAGAAGCTCTCAAACCACTAAAGCTGGTAGTAGTGGAGTTCCTTATCAATCAGAATGATTTGTCTTGAAAAGGAGTTCATCTTTGCTGTTTCTACAGAAACTCTTGAGATGAGTCTAAAAATGTCAAGTCACCAGGTATTAGAATTATAGGCTCTGCACTGTAGTGTTCACAATGAGATCTCAGGATCAGAATCACACATATTGGGAACTGATAAAAGTATGGTGTTTCTTCCTTTGCTTTTGAGTCAGAAACTGGCAGAAGGGCTCAGGAGCCTATGCTTTAATACCACCTTTAGGAGACGCTGCTTCTTGCCACATTTAAGAGCAATTATCATTGTATAATCAAGGACCTATCTCTTTATTGCATCAGATTTATTTTATTGTGCAGTTATGTTTAGGAGTTGTTACTGAGAAACAGAGTGATGTTTCACCATAAAAAGAAACCTGAGACTAGCTTCTTGGACACCATCCAGTGTTGTGGAGTATTCCTTTAACTAGACATGTAAAGACATGTTACATTTTTTTATGATGATCAATATTACTTTAATCATGTAACAGTGTGTCACTTTTGTTTAGCTATGTTAAGATGTTTTGTGGTTTCACCTTGCCTGCCTAAGGCACCTGATAACTGAATGGAAAGTATGTATGTAGAGAAAGGACAAGCAGGGCAGGTGTGCAGAGAGAATAAGTAGGAGAATGAGAGGAGAAAAAAATGGAAAAAAGTAGGACCTGTCTGGAGCAAGAAGCCAGGCAGCCACCAGACAGACAGACAGGAGTGAAAATTAAGATATACAAAAGGAAGACAGGTAAAAAGCCCAAAGAAAAAGCTAGACACAGATGAACTGGTTACTTTAAGGTAAAAGAGCTAGCCAGACATGAGCCTGTTAGGCTGAGCATTCCTAACTAACAAGAAGTCTCTGTGTCATGACTGGAAGCTGGTTAGTGGCCCCAAAAGAAATACAGCTTGATACAGTCAAAGCAACTGAATAGTCTCTGTAGCTCTTTTATATTCTGTAAGTGATTAGAATTTAGAAGGCCAATGCTTTCATCCATTCTCAATCTATGCTCTGAAACAAATGAGATTTGTTCATAAAACAGGAAGACAGAAACAAAGATCTCATCTTCAGAGACTAGAAAGAGATGGCCCAGTAGTTCACATTGAGAGTGAGTACTACTTTTGCAGAGAAACAGAGTGCAGGAGGTCAAATGTCCTTTTCCTGGATCTGCTGGCAGCTGTATTCACATGTACATATTCCCATACATGCAATCATGTGTTTAAAATTAAAATTACAACCTATAGAGTTAGAAACTTGGACCTGTAACTTAAAATTGAGGCAACAGTGAATTAGTAGATTCCCCTAAGCTTCTCCAGTTATAGAGCCAGCTAGATAAGAGTAGGTCTGCCCCTAGAGCAGCATTCTCAACCTGTAAGTCATGGCTTTTTGGCATTTCATACCAGACATTTTGTATATCAGATATTTAAATTATGATTCACAAAAGTACCAAAATTGCATTTATGAAGTAGCAGTACAATAATCTTATAGTTGGGGTCACCACAACATGAGGAACTGTATTAAAGGGTGACAGGATCAGGAAAGTTGAGAAGAACTGCCCTAGAGGGAAAGTGGCTCCTGTACGGGATGTATACTTCTTACACAAGAGCAACCAAAGAAGAGAGGAGGAAGTTGATGAAAATACTCCTTCGAGCTTCTTTATCTGATATGATAGACAGGTACGTTCTCTCCAATCTTCAAGAAAGAAGTAATGGAGAGACAGACAGAAAGAATAGAAGCCTAAGGGATTTCCCAAAATGCACTGTGATCAAATTAGCATCATAAATCTTGAATGTTTTCTACTCATTTCCAACTGGGCACATAATAGATAAAGAATTATGTAAGGTTGAAAAATGGCACAGGAAATAGAATTTGAATGATGATATCTTTGTATAAATTTACTAATGATTTGTCTTTTGCAACCAAACATCATATTTTGCTTTCTATTCAAAAGTTTTATTTAATGTTAGGAAGTTAATGCATGGTGGTCATGTAGCTGTCATGGGATTATGTTACATTGTAAATAATCATCCTACCTACTGGTTTAATAGGAACACTGATTGGCTGAAGGCAGATAAGAAGTGTGGGCAGAGCTACCAGACTGAGGAAACTCTGGGAACAGGAAGAACAGAGCAGAGATGCCACAGAGAAGCCAGCAGATGCAGAGGACAACTATGCTGCTCTGATAAAAGGTACCTAGCCTCATGGCTGAACAGGATAAAAATCATGGGTTAGTTAAAGAATTGAGAGTTATCAAATTATATGGCTGAGCCATAGGCCGAGCAGCATAAAATTAATATAAGCATCTGCGTATTTCTGTGGGACTGCAGGACCACAGGCCAGACAGACTAGAAACTTAACACTACATGTAGCCAACACACACATTCAGACACCTTCCTGAATCAAAACATGATAGTATTTTATTAATACGTAATTAATTTGGATTCAATCACAATCATAAACCTCATATATTTCTTTTGTACTGTGCCTTTAAAGCCCAAATTCCTCCAAGTAATTTTCAGAAGAAAGTCCCTGTCAGGATCATATCAAAGAACAACTTGTAAATGAGAATTATTGTTAGGAGTCTGAGCAATGTAAATCATAAGAGCAGACTTCTGTGCAAATCCAAACAAGTTCAACATCTTTCCAAATCTTAAAAATATTCATAGAGAAAAAAATAAATGTTAATTCAAAAATAAGCTTTGGAAAAAAAGTAAGTTTTGCACACTGACAATAAATTACTTGCTATTTATAGTTAAGGCAGGAGATTTCAAAGCTAGAGAGAAAATTGCTCTTCCAGTGCTAAAAGATGTTTATCAGGATGTGACAGGATAGGGGTTATACATTCAAATGCAACAAGAATAGCCTGAAGATTCCCAAAGTGGAAAAAACATGTTCAGCAGAAACAGCCTTTGCATTGGCTGTCGAACTGTTTGAGAATCAATTCTGTTTATCTTTGGCATCAGCTGTAGTTTGTGCAACTGATGATTTCCAGTTTAAAAAAAAAAAAAAAGAAAGAAACTGAGTTCCTGTTGGTAAAATGTGATACAATGCATTTTTATTATAACCATGCTTGACCTAATTACCTTTACTATATAATTAGATTTAAGATAAAATGTGCTATGTGGGTGAGCACACATGTACAAGTGGTGCATGTATGTGTAGGAATGTGCTTTTACCTAGGCATAAGTGCTTTCAGAGTCAATATTGGAAGTGTTCCTCTATCATTATCTACATTACCTCTTGAGTCAGGGTTCCTAACTGAAGTTGGAGCTCACCAATGAGGTTAGACTATCTGACCCACACACAACTGGCATCTACCTATGTCCACTCTCCTTCTTACACACGGGGGTTGCAAGCCATGCCTAATACCTTATGTGGTATTAAGCATTCAAATTTAGGTCTTTGAGCCTAGAATTTTCCTTAACAAAAGTTTTGTCTACCAAGCCATTTTCCTAGCCCAAACAAGTGATTTTTAAACTTGATTTTTTAAAAAAATAATTTTTGAAAGATTTATTTATTTTCTGTGTATAGTGCTCTATCTGCATGTATGCCCGTATGCCAGAATGGGATATCAGATCCAATTATATGGTGGTTGTGAGCCACCATGTGGTTTCTGGGACTTGAACTCAGGATCTCTGGAAAGGCAACCAGTGTTCTTACCCACTAGGCCATCTTTCTTACTTCTTTAAAATTGAATTTTATGTTTGTACTATATGTGAAAACTTCACAAAGAATGTGCACATGTACACAAAAGATGTTTATTATTAAAAAGATATATATTTCTTTGTCCATTTGTATCTTAGTATACAATATTTAATTATTATTTAGGGAAAGAGACTTTAGGAAAACTTCAAAATTTGATTTTCCTTTTCTTGTAAATAACTTTCTGAATAAAATGTAATTTGATGGCATTTTAATTCTTCAGTTTTATAAATTAAAGCATATGAAGGCATAAAGTACACATGAACCATTATCACCTTAAGGCCATATGATTTTTAGATGATTTATACCAGCATTTCAATCACCAAAAAAAAAAAAAAAAATCCCTATGCTATGCTTAAAAGTAAGTACCATCCCTACAATCACATTTTATTAAAGGGTGCTGCAGCATGTTCATGTGTGTTTTAACAGCTTCAGGTTAATAGGTGTTATCAGGTAAAATCACAATAATGAAACAACTTTCTGTTGTGGAGGTGCAGAAGACATGATATTGAGACCTCTCATGAACAATCTTAGCAGATTCCAAATATACCACCTAACAATGCCAGAACTTCAGTTAACAGATTTGATGGCAACAATGACAGTGCAGTAAAGATAAACATTAGTGTGAGATCACACAATGTTTGTATCTGGTGGCTGGCTGGCTTCTTTCACTCAGCATGATGCTGTCAGGTTTCATCCATGTCAATACAGTATATAGCAGGAATCCTAATTGATCTTAATAAAAATCCAGAGCCAGATGTTGGGTTAAATGTTGAAAGATCAGAGGAGTCAGCCACAGACACTAGAGAGTTTTCTTACCTGTACTGAATCTTCAGCTGAGAAGAACTGAGCTTTTCTTTCCTCCTGATTTATATTCCTTTCTCTACAAGTTCTAGGATTAAAGGTTTTTTCCACCAATGCCTAGTCTTTATGACTAACAAGTGACTGGCTTTGCCCTCTGATCTTCAGACAAGCGTTATTTGTTAGAGCATACACAAAATGTCACATTTTCCCATTTTTGTCTAAAATAAAAAAGGTTAGAACTAACTCAAGAAAAATGATATACAATATAAGTGCAATAACTAAATACAATATATATGCAGGCAATAATTACATCGATAATATCTAATCCATTAATATTTAACAAATTCAGAGAAAATACTCTATTATTTATCCTATTTTGATGAGTCCAAAGTGTAACTTTTAGCCACAATATTCCTAATGCTAAATAAAACAACTGAAAATTTCATAGTATATTTCTTTTAGGAAATGAATATACAAAAATCAGGATAGGAGTAATTAGCTATTTGCCAGATATTCAGTGAATTCCAGGACCTTGTTAGCTTCACTGTACTCTAAAGTCAAATAATAGATTTTAACATCATAATTGCCCTAATTTATACAAAATATAATAGTAAAGAAAGTCCTTTTGCCTCCTATGTCCATTTTCCCAAAATGGAAACTAATACAATATTCTATACATATAATCTTGAAGTTCAGTGAAAACCAAGTCCCTTTTCACAGAATTTTGTTAGAAATGTTGTGACATCTCCGTTGTTGCTAATCCTTTTAATAGCTCTACAATTTGGGCCAGAGAGATGGCTCAGCAGTTAAGAGTATTTTTTCTAGCAGAGGACCAGAGTTCAGTTCCCAGCACTCACATGATGACTGACAACCACCTGTTATTCTAATTTCAGACCCTTTCCTGACCTCTGTAGGAACCAGGCATACACATGGTGCACACACATATGCTAGAATAAATCTTTACATAATTTCATTTAAACAAATGTTAAAATCAAGTGACATCTGTTGACATAAGCCTAGAAAATTCCAGCTGAGGTGAGAAGATTTGATTTCAGAGCGGTCTTGGGTACATATTGAAACTGAAGCCAGCCTTAGCAACTTTGCAAGAGTTGTCTGACGATTAAAAGAAAAGGAGGAAGGGGAGGAGGAAGAAGAAGGAGAAGGGGAAGGGGAAGGAGGAAGGAGGCGGCAGCTTTGGGATATAGCCCAATGTGTGTGGTGGGGATTAAAATCAGTAGTGTTATGTTAAAAACCATTGCTGGGATAGCCTTGCCATCCTTCTGCGCTCTCAGTTCTCAAGAATACTAGCACCTAAATCCCTTCCTGGACTCTGAGCTGTGGCACCTAAAGCCTCCGTGATTGGATGAGGTATGCTTTCTGAGACATCATCCCTTTGTTGCCTTTCTCTTTAACCTTGTACCCCTAGAGTGTTACGTGGTATTAATAACCTCAGACTCCTTCCCCTCAGATTCATTAGACATTCTTCTTTCACCATATCATTACATTTCAAGTATTTGCCTCTGTGTATTATTATTGTATTTGTTAAACTTGTGCTCTCCCCTGTGCATCAGTTTTTAAAAGGTCATAATACACATTACTGCGCATCTCGCCATGACTCTTGTGAAGTGCTGTGATTAAGTGAATAATCTCATTTTATTTATGCTGCAAAGCTGTAATTTCAATGTATGTTTGGTTTGCATAACAGTCTATTGTTTTTTTCTATTATGCCATCTGGTAAATGAATGGATCAATAATTAACAAAGTACATAAAGCAAAATATAATAAAATGTGCAAGATAGATGGTCATGTTTTATAAAATATGATTAAATCACACATTTGTTGGACTGGCCTCCAGATTCATTAAAATAATTATAATTTATTCTCACACATAAACAACGTATTGCTCTGCAAATGAGTCCCATTGGCACAATCTAACTTTTTGACAAGTAGAAATGGAGATAGTTACTTTTTTTCTAGTAGAAAGTAACATATTTTAACTATATCAAAAATAAATTTAACATGAAAAAGGCAAGTATCTCAAAAGCTAACTCAATAGCCTCTGCAATAGGGAGACCCAAGAACTTGTATTCTCTAACCTGCCTCTTTTATTGTTTATCAGATTGGGAACCTACATTTGTATTTCTTGTCATTCATCAATTGTGAAATCAAAACATGGGAGATATTAATAGTTCATGGGCAACTTTAGAATTTGAAAGTATGCAGAATGGCATTTAATAAAATTTGCTTTTTATTATCATCATAATTGACATATCAGCTTGACCAGAAACTACTTGGTCTCCTGTATTCTTTGAAAATGTCCAGCCCCACAATCAACTAAAGGTTCTGATTAAAAAGAAAAAAGGTCTCAAATTGCTTCATCTCCAATTAAAGTTTTCTATATGGGTATTGGCACCTGCTCTGTCACATCACAAAAGTCATAATGAAGATTCCCCATGGAGATGCTGCTGAGATTATGACATCAACAGCATGGAGCTACTGTGAGAAAGCAATGGGCGCGGGGGGGGGGGGGGGGGGGGTGCGGAGACAGAAAGGATTAGAAGCAGAATGCTGCTGACTAGATTCCCAGTCTATATTAAATCAGATGATCCCCCAGGGCAAATCAGCAGAGTGGCTGTCTGTTCATGCTGAATATAGGAGAGAAAGAGGACAGGAAATTTCATTTCCTAAAGGAGAAATTGATAAAGTGGGAAGATTATTATCTATCTCCTTCTGCAACAGCACTAGGGGATTGAGACTTGATTGTGCTAATCATCCTTGATTTCTCTGGCTTTGAATTGAGTTTAGAAATAACACTGAGAGTGATTTGTGCATTCACCACTTTGCAGATATTGCTCAATCTCTCTCTAATCTTGTGAAAGTCTATGTTTGACTTGGATCACTTATGGCTCCTGACTTTCCTTTCTCAAGATGGCTTACTTGATGCATCTTGAAGCTGCCTTCTCAGTACAGCCCCAGTGTTCATATCTTATTCCCAGTTCCTATAAGTCCACCTATCATTCAGGGTGATAACAAGAGACTGTTGCTATACAGTGTCTGACCCAGAGTGAGAGCCCAATAAATATTTGTTGTATAAATGAATATTTATGGGCTGGCCCTCTTTTGGAGTAAAGCTTTACTAGACTCGTTAAGCCTAAAATATGGAGAATAGTCACAGGCATCATAGTCCCAAGAGACCTCTTTACTTTAAAGCATCAAGATATAATATTTTATTAAAGGAATTTCATCAAAGCTTCCTTATATACTAATTTTCCACTTAATAATCTTTTTCTTTTTCTCAGATATGGCTTCAGAGAGATAAACTAGCTTATTCCCAGGGAGAAAAAAAAATAAGAAAAGCATTATTGATAGAACCTGTTTAATTTAGAGTCTTTGTTACAGGGAACTCTATGAGAGTGACACATCCTAATATGTGCCACCACAAAGGTACATGCCACTGGCATGTGACTCAACTGGTTCTGAGCTTTCTTTTTCATTTACTAGACATATATTGTGCACCTCATAAAACATTGTTATTAGTATTCAACAAATCATTTTAGTAAAATTGTGTAGCACATTGACCAGCACACAATATACATTAAGTAACGTCTGGGGCTTCTCTTCTCTGTGGGCATAACAATAAAACATCTGACTTAATATTATATAACAGTGACAATGATATCTTTATAATAAACATCTTTAATGTTTAAAATATATTTTTAAAGGGTGTGAGGATTATGTAATCTAACACTTTATTATATGCATCAAAATGACTCAGAGAATTGAAGTAGCAAAATATTTTTAATTATCCATTGCAATACCGTATTCAATTTTTATTATATCTTTCATTGCTTATTCAAAATCGTGTAAACCTTGCTACGTTTTTAAAGAAATATAAAAATATGAAGTTAAATGGTGTATGGTATCTGACTTAAAGATGAGTAGGTAGTTTTAGATCTTGTCAGTACTGAACATGGAATGTAGATATGACTTAACATAGAAACATAGCATAATAGTATCTCTAGTTGTCAATTTATAAGAAAGAATTTATTGGGAAAAAATTAAGATAACTACAGTGGGTGTTGACCAATTTGATTGATTGCTGTCCAGGGTTTTACATTTTTGCAGCACAGCTCAAGTGTAAATGGAATGGGATTTAAAGGTTTGTTAAAAATTCTGATGATAGAACTTTCCTATCACCCCCAAAGGCCAAAGCCATTGGGATTATGACTAGCCCAGAGAAGATAGATCAATATGCTTAGTGGAATCTTAAGAGATTTATTGATCTCATATAACCCTAAGCCCTAATGTAACAGGTTTTGGAAATTTTGAACATAGCTCAGATGGACATGTTAGGAACAGAGTTTATGTAAGCTAAAAATATTAGCCAATTACAATAATTGCAATGATTAATGTATTTTTTTTCTTGTGATTTTAACTATTTAAACACATATTGGGCATTAACATTCCTACTATGGATAAAAAGCATAGGCTTGGATTTTAAATTCTCAAAATCACATAGTTAATAAGAGGTTAGAACTGGGACCAGACCTGAAGTTCTCTGATTTCAGAACTTAGCTAGGCTCAGCAATTTCACTTAACTGAACCAAGTCATTTGATGCTACCCTCTCTGTTACTATAGCAATTCATGTCAGTGGACAAACCACTGGGCACACAAGCAGGGAAGGTCTGAGCACTGCCTCTGTCTCTGTGCTGTTTGGTCCATCATAATTTGAAGAAGTATCTCAGAAATATCATTTTAAATGTTTTGTCAAAAGCATCTGTCCACAAGTACCAGGTAGATATAAACCAAGAGTGTCACTGGTAATTTCTACCCATCCCTGCTGCAACAGCTAAAAGTAAAAACTACCATCATACTATGATTGAAAATTTAAGGGAAGAGGGTTTTGAGGAGAAAAGGGGACATATAGTAGGATAAATGAGTAATATATTGTCAGAGGGTGATTCTATATAGCATTTATAAAATTATAGATAAGACTGATATTAACTTTGCAAGATGATCTACAGATCTTGGCTAACTTAGCTCTTCTCCCTCTTTCAGCTTATAGTTCTGAGAATAACTTTAGAAAGTATTGAGTATGTGACATCCCAAGATGAAAAGGAACTGTCATGAATACTTTTTTGTCATGAATCTCTTTTGATTCCTCCCAAAATAAGATAGACTACAACATTTTACCGTAGAACAGTATACTGTTTTTGATAGATAAAACTAGATCAACTAATTCAGGCCCCTTCTGTGTCACATGGAGCATGGGCAGATGAAAGTCCATCCTCCATGGATAGCTTTCCTTGAGTCCTGGGTTTCTATTACTCCTTGCTTTTGATGTGGGAGTAAAAACTGTGCTTCACTTTTCTTGTTGCATGTCATGAGACACATGCAAGTGTAGTGGAATTGTTGCATGGTACTGGCAATATTCAGAACCCTTCCTTGAAATTGACATCCATCTACAGTGAACGTTTACACAACTGAGCATAACAAGTTATCAAAGACCATATATATATATATATGTAATATATATATATATACATATATATATATAACTAGGGAGTTCACTGAAGCAATCCTAATTACACTTGAAATCTATGCTTAGTATGAAAACATAAGTGTCTAAAACTAATATAATTAAACATTTAGAGCAGCAAAGATAGACTCCCAAAAATAAATAGGAAGTCATCTTCTAAACATTGAGAGTACGAGGGATGTTATATGATTCTGTCAACTTGCTGGACAGGGGCATATATAGAGAACAAAGAGAGATCATGAAGGTACTTAGCTAATATCTTGTTAATATTTCTCAGAGGAAGAGCTCAGCTTTCAAATTCTTTAAGTGGTTCAGTTGATGTGGGAGTGTCTTTCTGTATGTTGTGAATATCAATCTCTAAATAAAGGAGCTGTTTTGGCCCATGACGGGCACCATAGAAAAAGTTAGGATGGGAAATCAGACTATAGGTAGAAGAAGGGCACAGTCTGGGACAGACCAAGCCAGCTGACAAAGAAACATGTAAGGAACACAGGTGAGTCAGATAATGAGAATGGGTTGAGTTAAGGTGTGAGAGCTATAGCAATGTGACTAAGCCATAGACCAAACAGCATTAACTTAAATAAAGCATCTAATCATTTTGGGGGCCTGAACAGTGGTAGGTGGCTAAGGGATCTGGGGCTACAGGTCTGTGGGTCTGGGACCTCTGGCTGCCCTGGGCCACGAAACATTATTGCAACATATGGCGTCCCTGGGTGGACCGAACATCCACTTAAAATCTGAGAAAGTTTAAAAAGGGTCTTAGCACAGAAACAAAGCCAAAGCAGCTTCTAAATTGTGTATCTGAAGTGGGTCATTGTACAGATAGTGTGACGTCCAGGCCACATTCAAAATGGTGCCAGCAGAATGGCGTCAGGCAGTGTAGCAGGCAGTGTAAGCTGCAACCAGATCGGTTCCTGAAGTCTCACAGAAGACTCAGTAGCATGTGATTGATTTTAGATTTCTGTTTATTTTGAACAAAAAGGAAACAAAGATGGTTTCTTAGTAGCAGCATTTTCTTGGGTCTGCTCTGTTTGCTGGCAGTGAACACAGATGTGGTCCCTTTACAAGAACTTACTGATTCAGCTTTATCTGCAAAGACTATGTGGCTCTTTAAGAGAGTGTGAGTATTTTAAAAGCTCTTCTGGTTGGAAGATGATTAAGGATTCACAATAAAACAGATTAAGATGAAAAAAAAAACCTGTAAATGGGTTACAATGTATGTAAAATGTACATAGGCTTCAGAGAGAAAAGAAAGAAGGTAGAGAAAGTCTTTAAAAAGAGAAATAGAGTAATAAAAATATAATAAGCCACGTAAAAATGGAAAATAGACACAAAATCTGGATTTTGGTTATTATTGTGTTTTCTTTTAATTTTTTAACTATTAATGAGATAACTTTACAAAGACAATGGATTGCAAAGGCTGCTAACTTAAACAAGAATATGTATTTTAGAGGTATTTTTATTTTGAAATTTGTGTCTAAGATTTATTGCTTTGGAAGAGTTCTGCTTTTGCTTCCATAGAAGATAAGAACCTGTGGATTGCTTCCAGGTTTTATCAACCAAGACCACCTGAAAATTCTCTGATGGGAAGAAATGGTCACATCAGCTTCAGGGCTGCAGATAAAGATGATCGAATCTCAAGAACATTTAAGATTAGTGCCCCCAATCAGCAGGAAGTATTATTGGAAAGCTATGCTCAAATTCCAAAAATATTGTTTATAAATGTTTGTTTTAATTATAAATAGTTTATGGTCATAGTTAGTCTTTTTGTAAGAAGAAAAAGGGGATATGGTATGTAAATGATTTTCAAAAAATCAAATTATTGAATTTACATAGATCAGAAAATCAGCTGTTAATCTCAAAATGTTTTACATTGGTATGGATATTGGTTTATTGATACAAATTTAAAGTTAATTTTCTTATACTGTATGCACTTTTCTACTCTTGTTTAAGATATGATGTTTATGTAACTGATTTAAAATTGTAATGTATAATTAAGAAATATATGTTAGTTAGATTTTTAGGTATACTAAGATATAATTCAATTATACAGGTAGTCTTCAAACACTTCTAAGACCTACAGAATATGACATTTAAAATGTTTTAAGAACATAGACTTTTCCAGACAGTGAGACAGGTCTGTTCCTGGCAGCACTAATCTACTTCAAGAAAAAAAATGGGCATTGAAGAAACTTCATATGGATTTTACTTTCTTTGTGGCAATGGTTAGCCACTGGACAAGAACATGTTTCTGTATTGACTGCTTGACAGTATGCTGTTTAAAGTATGCATTCAGGTTTCATAGGAAAGTGATCTCTGAACTTTGGCAGAACAACCCGAGATAGTCCTTCAGGTTCCTGCTTTGTAAAAAAAAGCTTCCAGACATTCTTCAGGACTCAAGGAGAAGTTACTGATGAACTATACCAGAATGGGCAGAGCAGATTTCCTGCTGCACTAAAATGAAAAAATACTCTGAGCCTTTAGGTTAAGGATGGATGCCCCAACTTTATACAGGAACTTTGGGAGACTGTCTAGGCAGATAGGTGTCATCTCTGTCATTTCTAGATTTTGGAAGTTGCTTGCACTGCCTGTTTACTTAAGTAAATATTATATCCTTCTGTGGTCTTTGATGTAATTGAAGATTAGGTAGTTATAGGTGTAGTTTTTCTTGGTTATTTTAAGGTATATTGGGTATGACACTTTAGATTTACAATGATAATGTAGATGATAGAGTATTTTTTTTTAATTTTGTTAAATACAAAGAGGTATTGTAACTGTAATTCTTGTTTGGTAGCTATTTTGTCATATGTAATTCTGCTATGTTAAAATTGAAACTTTCCTTTTTGATTAGACAGAAAGGGGAAGATGATGTGGGAATGTCTTTCTGTAGCTGTGAATATCAATCTTTAAATAAAGGAGCTGTGTGGGAGGTTGTGTTGTTTCATTTTAAATAATTGTCCCAACCACTGGTTTAATAAAAAGAGTTGATTGGCCAAAGGCAGACAGGAAGTGTAGGCGGGACTACCAGACTAGGAAAAACCTCTGAGAGCAGAGTGCCAGACGGAGCACCAGAGAGAAGCCACAGGAAGCAGAGGACAACCATGCAGCTCTAAAGAAAGGTACCGAGCCACATGGCTGAACAAGAGACATGGGTTAGATGAAGGGTAGAGAGCTAGCAAGTGATATGCCTGGGCCTGAGGCTGATCAGCCTAAAACTAATGAACGCGTTTGTGTGTCTCTGTGGGACTGAGGGACTGTGGGACTGGGGGTCTGCGGACCTTCGGACCTAAACTTTGAGGTTAGGCCCGAAAGTCTGGGCCAGAAACCTCGTAGTACAGAGCTGTTTTGTCCCATGACAGGCACCATAAAAAAAAGTAGGAGGGGAAATCAAAGCATAGGTAGGAGAAGGGCAGAGTTTGAGACAGAGAAAGCCAGCTGCCCAAGAAGAAACATGTAAGAAACACAGGTGAGCCATGGGCCACATGGCACACAGATAATGAGAGATGGTTGTTTTAGGATTTAAGAGCTATAGCAATATGTCTGTGAACTTAATATAAGCATCTGAATCATTTTTGGGGGCCTGAGCAGCAGTGGGCAGCAAAGGGTCTAGGGCTGCAGGTCTGTGGGTCTGGGTCCTCTGGCTGCCCTGGGCCAAGAAACCTTATTGCAACATTCAGTCTTAGATTTCTTGGTACTATATACAACTACAAATGGTAGAGTTGGTGGGAAAAGAGAAAGCTCATGGAGACAAAATTTGTGAATGGAATTACTCCATGGTACATAATAGGTGGTAAGACTAGCTTTGTAGGCCATAATAGGGATTCCAAAGGCAAAATTTGTTTTTCTGTGGTTTGAAGACATTATTGTGAATGCATAGAAATCTCTATCTATAAAACAGTTTAACTATTCTCCCAGGTGATAAGCTGTTAATGTGGGTTATGAGCTATGATTATAGATTTTTTTCAGTTATATTCAACCTATAGCCATGACTAAGATATATGGGAAACAGAAAACAGAAGCCAGGGACTGTATTTACTCATGAGTGAGTTTTTGCAATTTCCAGATATGCCCATTTGGTCATTAAAAAACAAAAATATGAACCACATACATTATAAAATAGTGGTTCTGTTTATTATCTGAAACAAGATATCATAGGTTTAAATTCTCATATTAACCTTTTGGTGGCTTGTTATTTGACTCATAATAATGAGTGAAGGAACAATATTGTCCATAAGTAGTTATCTTTGTTAGGATTTTCTATTGCTGTAAAGAGATACCATGACCACAGCAACTGTTATAAAGGAAAACATTTAACTGTGATTAGCTTACAGTCTCAGAGGTTTGGTCCATTATCATCATGGCTAGAAGCATGGCAGCATGATGCTGAAGAAGTTGCTGAGAGTTCTACATCCAGATCAGCAAGCATCAGGAGGTGGTCATTCAAAGCAAGATATTTTGTGAATATAGAGGAAATTTTTTACTTATCACAAATAACTGTGACCCAGGACCATGTAAAACAAAGAGAGTCATCTGTTCATTGTATCTACCAATTTTGGGAGGTTATCATTTTGTACCAATCCCATTTCATACCACTTCCTTTAATGAGTCTTCAGCTCCAGCAATGAATTCATCATTTTTTTCTTAGTATACTCTTCCTGCCATAGGGCTTTTGCACATAGTTGTCTATCTAATTCAACTTTATCCTTCTTCTTAGTTTCTTTGTTTCTCCTTTCAAATTTCTGCTTATCTTCCTTTGTTAGAGATTTGCAAGACTCCCAGACTAATCCAATACCCATGACCAATGCTCCTTTTATTTACATTCTTAAGCAGACTTTAATAGCACGATTATACTTTGAGTAGTTGCTTCCCAGCTACACTTTGAGCTCTATGAGGTTGGTGAACTCTTGTCTAATTTATTTACTGTGATGGTTTGAAAGAAAATGGCCACCAAAGGGAGTGATACTATTAGGAGGTGTGGCCTTGTTAGAGTAGGTGTGGCCTTCTTAGAGGAAATGTGACACTGTTGGGGTAGGCTTTGAGGTCTCTTCCGCAATCTTTATTCAATGTCCACTTCTTGTTACCTGCAAGTTATACCACTCTTAGCTCCAGCACATATAGCCTGCATGCTACCATGCTCCCTGCCATAAAAATAATGACTAAACCTCTGAAGTTGTAGGAGAGCCATCCCAATTAAATTTTGTAAAATAGGAGTTGTCATGCTCATGGTGTCTCTACACAGCAATGAAAACACTGAGATACCCACTCTCTTTTATACCTCAGCTGGTGTCTCATACAACATAAGTGACCAAAAAAGTGTGTCATATTTGCCTATGTAACTAAGGTATTCTGAACCGGTATGTGACTCAACTTTACCTTAGACTTGTAGACCAAGAAAAACAGTAGCTACCATGATCAAAGAAGTGGCCTTTGCATGCTATAAAGTGAGGATAATGTCAATTGATTCTCTTATTAAAAATGGTGTCAGCTCATGGTCACGGAAC
This sequence comes from Phyllotis vaccarum, assembly GCA_033318265.1. NCBI lineage: Eukaryota > Metazoa > Chordata > Mammalia > Rodentia > Cricetidae > Phyllotis > Phyllotis vaccarum. The sequence continues at coordinate 18,290,920 of JARWLC010000007.1, forward strand.
AAGACTTTACAGGATTAATAAGTATGATATTAATGTTTTTAGGACATTGCCACTAGCCAGAATATTTAATAAGTTACTTAAAAATTTTTAGAAACATGTAATTATGATAATATTTTGCAATATTTTGTGAATATTATATAAAACGTGCTATGCACTGAGCTTAGTAAAATGGCCATAGCACTCAAACAGTCATAATTATTATGACTAGGTGTCATAATAATGATGGTGGTCATGATGGCGGTAGTAACAGTGTTTATCTGAGCTTAAGGACAGTAAGTTTCTCTTCTCAAAACTTTGACTAAAATAATATACTTCAGAGAATCTGGTAGGCAATCTTCATTCTCCATCCTCTCTTCCACCCATCACCAGCTCAGTATCAGACTATCAGCAATGGCCTTTCCATTTTCTATCACATCTCCACCATATGATGCAGACCTTCTAGAGACAGGTTGAAGGAAATAAAAAAGACAGTTCAAGATATGAAAGTGGAAGTAGAATACATGGAGAAAATTCTAAGTGGGGGAAATCTGGAAATCAAAAATTCAAGAACTTGAACAGGAAACTCAGAGGCAAGCCATACCAACAGAATATAGAGTTAAAAGCAAGAATCTCAAGCATTAAGAGACAAGAGAAAATAAATCTTAAAAAATCCAGCCACAAAACATCTAGAAAATATGACTCAGAAAGATAAAATCTATGAATAATATATAGAGATCAAGAAAAATCCCAGATGGAAGGACAGAAAATATTTTTAACAGAAACATAGAAGAAAATGTCTTTACCCCAAAGAAAGGAGATGCCTATGAAGGTACAAGAAGCATGTAAGAAGAAGCATGTAAAGCACCAAATAGACAACATCTGAAAAGAAAATTCCCCTCAGCACATAAAAATTAAAAAAAAAAAAAACCACACAGAACAAAGAAAGAATATTAAAAGCTGCTAGGGGAAAAGACAAAACAATATATAAAGGCACACATATTAGAATAGCAACTGACTTTTCAATGTAGAATCTAAAACTTAGAGGTTTACAAATTCTAAGAAACCACAGATGTCATTCCAAACTATTATACCTAGCAAAACCTTCAATCATGGCAGGAGAAAGTGAAATGTTCCACAGTACCACCAAACTTATGCAATATTCATCTACAATTCCAGCTCTATACTAGAAGCACTAGAAGAAAAACTTCAACCTAAAGAGGCTCAGCTACATTGTAGAAAACACAAGGAATAAATAATCTCAGATGAGCAAATCATAAGAAAACACATACACACATGCACAAACACACATGCACAAACACACATACACACATATGCACACACACATACACACACATGCACAAACACACACATATGCACACATATGCACACACACATGCACACACAAACAACAACAACAACAACAACAACAAAATAATGGGCATCAAACAGCACCTCTCATTGATAAATCTCAAAATCAATGGTCTTAAATTCCTCCATAGAAAGACATAGACCAAGAGAAAGAATATAAAAACAGGATCCATCTTCCTGCCAACATAAACTCAACAAACTTCAAGGATATTCTTTGTCTCTAAATATTGTGCACATGTGTATAAGGCTTCAAGTTTTGTGTTTTTATGGATTCCTGTATGTGAACATGTGTGTCTCTGTGTCTATATGTATTTCTCGTGCTTTTTCTTAGGTTCTTACTTTTCTGATTGTTTTGTCATATTCCAAAATTTATATATTTTGTTTTATCTCATTTTACTTTAGTATTTTTCTATTATTCCTTAGATACCTGTTTGTTTTCTGAGGAGTTTGATGAGGATTAACTATAATCAGAACACGTTGTATGAAGAATATATATTTTCAATAAAGGAACACACTTATGTTTCTCATTCAGCGTTAATTCCAGCTCAAGGCCCTAGAGTTAAATTTTCCTTGCTTTCCATGGTTTTCCAAATGAACAGATATTTAGAGCTCACTAGAAACGTGCTTACTAGAGTAAGATTGAACAAATTTTCAGAAATATTGGGCTTCCTTCCCGTTCCTCTCCAAATCCTTACAACTCTATTTATCTAGTCTCTTGTACTCTCTTAAAAAAACGTTCAAAGTCCTTGCCTACACTGAGATTTTTCTCTTAGTCTTAAAGAACATAGCCTGCTTATCTTTTTTTTTTAATCTAATGAATATGATGCTGATTTGAAAGGTGCCAGGCTGTGTCTCAGATAAATGTAAAGTAAGATGACAAGTGTCTCATCGGAGTGGGTGGAGACACATTTTCTGGAAGATTCAAAGAAAAAAAAATGTAAAGGCCAATTTCTGCTGATATAATTTAAGTTCTTTTACAGATCCAGGGTTTGGGATAGTTTGTTTCCAGTAGGAAAAAAAGGAAATGCCATTGAGCAGAAGGAAATCATTATGCGGGAAAGATGATTCTACTGAGTCAAATTGCCAAACATACAGAGAACAATAAGAGCCATATGACCTGTGCATCCTCTGCCACACAGAGAATCACTCTCTCCTCAGAAGCCCATGAAGGATGCTCTATTTGGAGAAGACAAAAAACTTGAGAAATTTATTTGAAATGTTAGCCTCTGTAAACCTGAGTTGCAAGTAGTCAAGCAATCTTAATATTTAATAACTACCACGAATGTTTTAACAGTAGTGACTGCTCAATAAAAGACAGGTATAAAATAAATAGTTTCATTTGCAAAGCAAGTAATGTGTACCCAGGAAATGGATGCTATTTTTTTTAAATATCCATAGTTCATTTTACATAAATGATTAAGATTAAATGGTTCAAATGATATGAGAGGTGTACTAACATGGTATATGCCATTGTGTTGCACTTTCCAATATTCACATACACTCTGTCTTCTAAGAAACTTAAGCATATAATAGAAAAAGGTGGTGTAGACTATACCTTGTTACCTTTCCCCATCATTAAAATGCACTTCCTCCTGTGTTCCTCCCGTGTTGCTACTTGTCTGGTTTTCTTGTGCAATTCACTGTTGAGAAGTCAGTTGGTGCTGATGAATGCTTGCCCATGGAGAAATTGCAAGTGAAGTCATTACAGGGAAGCTTTTGTACATCAACCTAAAATTATTTCATATTTTAAGGAAATGGAGCCCTAAAATTATTAGTGTTTGCCTTGTGTTGACTGCAGGAATACCTTTTATTTAAATCTGTCATAAGTGGAAATTTGTCTCGAGCTCTAATATTATTCTTGAAAAAAAGAAAAAAAGAAAAACCCACAATTCCAGCCTGTTTTTTCCAGAAAGCCTCTGTACTGAGAAATCAAACCAAGATAATTACTTTGAAATTTTTGTTGATAGAAAAGTACTAGTTGATTGCTGGAATGGGTTATTTCTGAGTCTTGTGGGTGTTATTTACAGAAAGACTTACCTTGATGTCTAAGAGACTTTTTCTCTATTAATTATTCTCACTTATTACATCAGGAGCGTCCTCAAAGAAGAGCAATTGAATGACAAGTTCCCTTTTAAAAGAATATGTAGATGGGAAACAACAACAAAGAATAAGAGGAGAAGGGGCAGAAAGGAAAAATCCACCATTTTTCCAAGGCAGCAAGATATTTCAAAGAGCGAAAGGAAGTCTTTGAAAGTGAAGCACTCATATCAGTGATGCCTAGCTTTCCCTGGAGGATGAGGATGCTCAGCGGGGCTTTGGGTTGCCATTGTGACCCCTCTTCCTTTCTCACAGACTTGATTGTATCATCTCAGTGTCACTTCATCATTCTCTAGAGCTGCCTCTCAGATTACTTATTTCAGGAAGTCACTGCCACTTTATGATGGACATCTTAAACACTGTAAGTATTCGGATATGGATTCATTTTTAAAATACATCTGAATCTTCCAGGATCTTAGAAGCACATATTTCTACCATAGGGTCTATACAAGACGGTTGTGTTAGCCAGTACCACCACCACCAACAACAACAAAATAATAGAGATAACCAATGAATAAAGTGAAAAGGTCGATTGTGGTTCATGATTTTCCAAGTTCTAGTCTATGGCCACAAAGACAAATGATTTTGATATCTGTGCTGGAATGCCATGTGGCTGTGGTGAAGGGCACATGATGAGGACCTGACTGATTAAGGACAGAAAACAACCAAAGGAAAGCGCTGGGCACCCACACTCCCAATAAAGTTATACCCCCAATGATGTAAGGACCTCCATAAATTCTACCTCCTAAAGTTCCTACCACCTTCCAGTACAACACCCATTCACTGTAGTTTCGGATAGACGCAATACGTCTAAGTTCATCCTTAGAAACTGTTCTGTGGGTTCTGATTCAGTTTCCCCTTCCGTCACTTGGTTCTTAGTCCAGAATCACTACAAGCAACTCTATCACCTCTGTGATTATAACATCTTTTCTCCTATTTACATAGAGTTCATACCTCTAATAAAACCCTAATTATTTCTCTTTATATGCTTCTAGAGCCCCCTCTTGTCATATTTATTGTTACTAATTGTGTCTTCCATATACAGTGTTTGATACTCTTTCCTCATCAACATAACTGTCAAGTTCTATGTCATTTTAAATAGATATAAATTTTCTTTGTGTCAAATTAGACCAGTGGTTCTCAACCCTTGGGTCTCAACCTCCTCGGGGGTTAAAAAACCCTTTCACAGAGGTTACCTAAGACCATCTTTCATATTAAATATTTTGATTATGATTTATAACAGTAGCGAAATTAGTTATGAGGTAGCAATGAAAATAATGTTGTGGCTAGGGTTACCAAAACATGAGGAACCATATTAAAGGGTCACAGCATCAGAATGTTGAATAACACTGAAGTAGACTAACTTTTTTTAAAAGGAAACCTAGCAGAGAGAGACTTTTCTAAGTTTCTCCTCAAAAACTTAGTGAAATACCATAGAAGTTATGAGAACCTCTATGGCAAACCACAATTGTTCATAATCTTTAATATTTATAAGCCTCTTTTGTCACATTTCTAATAATACAGGCTTCTAGGCTCAAAACCAGACTTTCTGATTCACTAGATATGGAAATAAATTCACAAGACGCATACTTTAAATACCTCTTCAGCTTTTTTCTATCCAGATAGCCTTGAATCTTACTTAAGATCTTCATAAATTATCTATGTGCTATTAAACAAATTGTGCAGCCTATTTGTGCATTGGTGTCACTTATGATTGATTTTTAGATGTCATTTCTAGCTCTGTTTTTTGTGATTGCATAAATATCTAGTCATTCAACATAAACAGAACACTAAATGAAAGTGTTTCACATGAATATAACAGAGTATATGATGTGAGACCAAGGGGAGAATCAGAAAGCAAATAAAGAAAAAACAGTGGCGGGATATAGAATGTCTCTTGTTCATTAGCTAAAATTAAATGTATATTGAAAAAATATGCCTTGTTCTTGTAACTACATCTTATAAAACTGAGTTATCAAATGTTTTTATCACCTTGGTACCATTTTACCTAGGTTGCTCTTAAACATAGGAACCAGCATGAAATGTTAAAAAATCTTAATCACTGTTCTCTTGTTGTGACGAGACACCATGGCCAAAATAACTAATAAATAAACCATCTAATTGGGAAAGTGTTTACAGTTTCAGAGTGTTAGATCATGACTATCATGGCATAGCCTGTAGTACGAGGTTTCTGGCCCGGATATTCCGGTCTAACCTCAAGGTCTAGGCCCACAGACCCACAGTCCCACAGTCCCACAGTCCTACAGAAACACACAGAGGCTTTCATTAGTTTTTGGCTGATCAGCCTCAGGCCCAGGCATATCACTTGCTAGCTCTCTACTGTTCATCTAACCCATGTCTCTTGTTCAGCCATGTGGCTCGCTACCTTTCTTTAGAGCAGCATGGTTGTCCTCTGCTTCTTCCGGGCCTCTCCCTGGTACTCTGTCTGGAATTCTCCTCTCAGAGATTTTTCCTAGTCTGGTAGGCCCGCCTACACTTCCTGCCTGCCTTTGGCCAATCAGCTCTTTTTATTAAACCAGTGGGTGGGACAATTATTTAAAATGAAACAACACAAGCTCCCACATATCCCCTTTTCTCTTCTTAAAACAAAAAGGACTCCAATTCTAAAATTCTTTTCCCCCCTTATCTATAACAGCTTATAAGCAACACTGTAAATAAACACAAACATCCATAATCCATGTTTTGGGAATGTGGGCGTAGTTCTCTAGGCTACTTCCTGCTGAATGGGGATGCTGACAATCTCACGGGAATCCAGAGAAAAATGTAGGATTATGGACAAGTCTTTAGTGGAGTAGTCTCTAAGGCTGGGCCATCTCAGCCAGTCTCCTTGAAATTGTTTTGGATTCAGAGCTCTGGAACTTCAACAGAGGTGCTCTGAAATGCTGAATTATCTGGTCCATCCATTTCCATTGGAGATTTTTCAGGGGGTCTTCCTCAATCAAACTTTATGTTCTTTATCCAGGAAGAAATCCACAGTCTTTCATTTTCTGTGAAAATAAAAGGAAAACCTCTTCTCCAAAGTAGCATATCTTTGCATTTCAATTTTAAAGTAAACTTATTTATAAAATATATAGGTTGAATTACTCTAACAATATTTATAATCAACTGTCTTTTAGCAGCTTTTACTAAGTCATTTTCAGTCAAGAAGCTTAAAGATAAGACAATAATATACAGTATCCAGACATTCTTTGTATTTTCCATCTTTACTTGGCTTTTATTTATTTATTTTTAATCTATGTATTTCACTCTATTTCTTTTTTTTTAAAGGGCTTTCTTTCCCTTTCTCTTCTTTCTCTAAGCCTATGTATATATATTTTCAAAACACTCTTTACCACTTAGACTTTTTTTTAAAAAAAAAAAAAAACTGTCTTTACTATATATTTATTTCTTAACTTTTTCTGTCTCTGACCACACCTTTGCTTGTCTAGGGTGATTGACTCCACCCAGATTCTACTTCTTCTGTTTCTGAACACACCTTTAATCTGCCAGGATTAAAGGCTGGTATGATGGGTGGATGGCTCCACCCAGCTCCTAGTTTAATTTTATAGAATTTATCTTTTTAACCCAGGTAGTCTGGGAATTTTAGGGTCCATATAATTATCAAGTAAAGCTTTGCCATCTGCTACTCATTAACTGCATTTAAGTGTTAGGTAGCAGGGCCTCTTTAAAAACTCACAAGTGTTTTGCTTCTAATGCTGAATCAGGAAGCTTCTCTTTAAAAAGCCAAGCCTCAGTTTGTTTCCGGCAAACAGAGCTGATCCATGAAAACATCAACACTTGAAAGCCATCTTTGATTCTGTTCCCTTTTTGGCCTTTTGAACAGAAACCTTAAATAATCACTTATAACCTTTTCCTTATATTGAGGGTCCTGTGAGACTTCAGGAGCCATCCATTATATACCTTAAATTGTACTCCAAAAGCCCGCTATTGTAGCTCAGGCCCATGTGCCTCACCAGGGTATCTCTGTACCACGGCTCATGTGAGAGACACAATTCAGAGGCTGCTTTGGGCTCTAGACCATTTTTTAAGCTTTCTATGGCTTTTTGTGGGTATATTTGCCACACGTTGGGCTGCCATTTGTAGTATGAGGTTTCTGGCCCGGACTTTCGGGCCTAACCTCAAGGTCTAGGCCCACAGACCCGCAGTCCCGCAGTCCCGCAGAGACACATAGAAGCTTCTAATAGTTTTAGGCTGATCAGCCTCAGGCCCAGGCATATCATTTGCTAGCTCCCTACCCTTCATCTAACCCATGTCTCTTGTTCAGCCATGCGGCTTGGTACCTTCTTTAGAGCAGCATAGTTGTCCTCGGCTTCCTCTGGCTTCTCTCTGGTGCTCTGTCTGGCATGCTGCTCTCAGAGATTTTCTTAGTCTGGTAGCCCCGCCTACACTTCCTGCCTGCCTTTGGCCAATCAGCTCTTTTTATTAAACCAGTGGGTGGGACAATTATTTAAAATGAAACAACACAAGCTCCCACAATAGCCCATGGTAGGGGCATGGCAGCAGGCAGGCAGGCAAGACACGAACCTGGAAGCTGAGAACTTACCTCTTATCCATAAGCAGAAGCCAGAGAATATGAGGCTGGAACTGGTGTGGGCTCTTGAAATCTCAAGACCCACGATCAGTGGAATACCTCCTCTGATAAGGCCACACTTCCTTCAACAAGACTCACCTCCTCCAATAAGATCACAGTGATATGGAAATGTCTTTCCGTATGCTGTGAACAAAGGCCCCATAGTAGTAGGCAGGAATCGGAGCATAGGTAGGAGGAGGGCAGAGTTGAGAGAGATGAACCCAGCTGCCTAAGGAAACAACATGTAAGGAACACAGGTGAGCCACGGGCCACATGGTAGGACAGATTAATGGATATGGGCTGAATTAAGATGCAAGGGCTAGTTAGCAATGTGCCTGAGCCATAGGCCAAACAACATGAAATTAATATAAGCCTATTGCAGGCAGGTCCTGGCCGTGGGGCTACTCAGGCCAGAAATCTCCATGTTACACCACAGCTTCTAATTCTTCCTAACCTATCCACCAAGTAGGAACCAATATATGAGTCTGTGAGGGCTGTTCTCATTAAAACTCTCTGTACTAGTCAGGGATATATATATATATGTGTGTGTGTGTGTGTGTGTGTGTGTGTGTGTGTGTGTGTGTGTGTGTGTGTGTATGTGTGTATGTGTGTGTATGTGTGTGTATATATGTGTATATATGTGTATATATGTGTATATATGCATATATATGTATGTATAGGTATATATGTGTATATATGTATATATGTATGTGTATGTGTATGTCTATATGTATATGTATATACACACACACATATATACATACATACACACACATAATTATTCATGTTTGTGTGTGTGTGTGTGTGTGTGTGTGTGTGTGTGTGTGTGTGTGTGTAAAAGGAATTTATTGAAATGATTTACAGGCTGTAGTACAACTAAATCGACAACGACTAGAAGTAAAAGGAGAAATCCCAGAATGTAGTAGTTGCTTAGTCCAGAAGGCTGAGTGTCTCAGATGGTCTTCTGTATATGCTGAACTCCCAAAGATGTGGGCTGCAATGAATGTGCCAGCAAGGTGAGGGCACACAAAGAAGACAGAATACTTTCTTTTTCTTCTGTCCTTACTCTGCCTTCTAGAAGAAGGTGTGGCCCAGATTAAGGGTGTGCTTTCCCACTTCAAGGTCTAAATCAAGGGTCTGTTTCTTCCAGTCTCAAGATCCAGATCAAAGACATGCTGTCTTTCTGATTCAAGATCTGGGTCACAGGTTTACCCTCAATTTCTGGATTGTAGTTCCAGATATGGTCAAGTTGAGGGCCAACAACAGCCATCACAATATCACAGCAAAAATATCCTGAAGTGCAGTAGTAAGGTCTGGTCATTTAAAATGAGCTTTTGAAAAAGATAAAAGTTAGGACTGCTGTCTCAGGGTAACAGATTTCTGTGTGAAAATAGGCCAAGTCTGCCTGTTTTCTCAAATAAGTACATAAAAAAATACTTTCTTCTTTCAGGATTCTTCCTAGATAACTTTTGCACTGTGTAGACATCATCTCTGAATTATGATGATGAGTTATGACCTCCTGGCCTGAATCACACACACACAGCTTCTCTGTGTTTGGTGCAGCTGCTTACATACAGTGGAAATGAGAAAATTTTATGAAATAACTATCTTCAGAATATCTTTGAACATTTATGAAATTAAATGCTATTTATTCATTAACATTTGAAAAACCAGAAATATCTTTCCATCTGCCTTTGATGAAATCGGTCTTTACTCAGCTCGGTATTACCACAAATTAATCAGCTTGCTTTCACAGATTTTTCATGCTCTCACTCTCTTTAACTCTTAGAAGTGGTGAGTGTTATAGCTTCAAGACAATGGTCTGTGCTGAAACAACCTTGAAATTACAAGTAGACAATACTGGATCCTTAATACACTGAACAGAGGTATTTACAATACACACCTACGCATGGCCGTCTGAACACGTTTGCTTACATTTCATTTTTTTTTCCTATGGCTGGCTTGATGGAGGCATTAAGAGAATAATACCATCCTGTAGCTCTTCATGATTACTATTGTACTCAGTTATAAATTGTACATTATTCATTTAGATATGCTAACCAGTTTTTTCTCTTTTAATAATGTGGAAAATATCTTTTTATACAATACTCAGAATGAAAATTAATATTAATACTGTTCTCCTCTGGGTTACTAAAATGAATTTCAATAACTTCAACCAACTGTGAAGGAGAAGAGATGCTGGAATAAATGGATAAGCCTGGGTTGTGAATTCTGAAAGTGTTTAGCTGATAATGATCTACAACAAATGATGTTTTCCTTAATGGGCAAACATAGAAGGCTTTCATAGGAAACCCAAATGTGTAAGGTTCAGATGGTTAGATTCAAATAGGCATTGCTCACATAATACAGGATTATTTTAAAATGGAAAGGACCTTTAGATGGGCAGTTCTCCATGACATGTGGGGTGGTTTCCTTCCCTATGGTTTGTTTCTCCTTTTCAGCAAATTAATGTCAAAACCACTACAAGTACAGATGTGCTTTTCATTGATTTCTTCTTTCTGCTTCCTTATTTTCTGGATATTAGACAGTTTTTGCCACATTCCCACTTAAATGTGAGTCCTGAAACAATCATGATGAACATTAGCTCTCTGTCATGACGAAAAGTTAGGAATAAGAAAAGTTTTGGACGCCCCAGAACTGTGCATTATTTTTCTGCCCAAATTTTTCAATGTATATTGTTACAAATGTCATTCTCATTTTGATGAAAATATCTACTACATTTTTCCCACAAGCTTTGTCTTATAATATGTTTATGCAACCAGCAGTAAAAGTGACCATCATAGTCATCAGATGATCTCCAAGAATGTGAACCAATAAGCAGGCTGGCAAAACCATTGTGGTTTAACAAATGAAGTCCAAAGGAAAAGCATATGCCATACTTCATTGCAATTTTGCACATTTGTTTACTTGCCTTAAAACTGGGACAATTGTTAGTCTCTCACACATTTAGATAAGTGCTTAATTCAGGACATTAAAAGATGGACGTTGATGCCTGTTTTCTCAAAATAATAGAATCATAGTCGTTGACCTGTTTGTTGGCATAACCTCTGATATGGATCGAGTAGGAATTACAATGGATCATATGTCCTTTGAAATATTTTTGGAAAAGCTTATATAAACTAAGATAGGCTTTATTGTGAAAATATAGGCACCATATCAAACCACAAGAAAGTATAAAACTTAGTTGCCTAATTCCAGGTTCTGGGAGATACTATTTTGTAGATAAAGAATAGATGAGAAAGACCGCACTCATCTACTAGACCTTAATGGTAAAATCACAGGGTAAAACCACTCATAAGCCCATCTATGCCACTAAGAAATGTAGCAGGCAGGCCACTCACTTGGAGCAAAACAGAAAGTCTGGGAACTGTCTACTTTGTTCTGTTTGGAGTGTAGGATTGTTACATTTCTCAGGTTTCATTTCTAGCTGTCATCTCCCCTTTGAAAGTCCATTCCCTCGTGGCTTCAGTTCATCTTGGGGCCAAACTATAATAGAGCCATGCTGTTTAACTCAGAAAGAACAGAGTAGCCACAGGGAGGGACCACCGTAGCAAAGCTCACAGACCCACTTCTTACAACAAAGTGCCACCTCCCGCAGTTCCAATGCCTTCTAATAATCTTTCTCTAACTGAGCCATTCACCAAATCAGAGCCATCATGATCTTCTCATTATTTTGGACTTGCTTTCAAGAGTCACCCAGGGTGCTCTTTACCAATCTACCAGATAGTTGTCAATCCAATTAACTCAAAAAACAAAAATTACTATCCAAACAAGTAATGCTAGTACCAGGAAAACTACATCTCAGTTATCTGTGAAGCTATATGACACGTGGGCTCTAAATATTATTTCATGAAAGATGCTATGCATACACACATATATACTGTGTGTGTTAATGTGCTGATTTTGAATTTCCTGTGGCACTGTCTTAAGAAAAAGTTAAAGTCTTTCTTAGTACATTAGATAGAGTCACATAAGTACACAACAAGCTTTCTTAAGCTTAACACAACTTTTGACTTAGATGGCATTTGAGGAACTATTGTTTCAAACACTGCATTATAGCAAGCCCAAACTACATGTTTGTACATGTGGAAAATATGAGAACTTCAGATAGGGTTTTCTAGACCTCACTACCATTGACCTTTTAGACCAGCTAACTCTCTATTATGGGAGTTAGGAACTGTAGTTTTTGAAAGCATCTGTGACCACCATCCACTGGCTGCCAGTTACCAAATGGTCCCAGTTACCATATCCAAAAATGTCTCAGTCATTGTCAAACATTGGAATAAGGAAGCATAGCGAACTCTCCTACTGACTTAAGAAAACATCAGTTGTTTATTTAGGTTAGAGTTGAAGAAAATGCTGAGCTATAATGTTTCTCATAATGAAAGATTGTAAACTTATAAAGCAAAACAGAGCAGTTGGTTATTCATTCTGCCAAAATACAAAGAAGCAAGGAGGAGCCTAGACAATGACCTAGCAGTTAAGAGCTCAGGCAGCTCTTCCCGAAGATAGAGGTTCAATACCCAGCACCCATACATAGCTTACAGCTAACTGGAAACTCTAGTTCCAGGATCTGTAGACAGCAGACATCATGTAAATATAACTCCCTTACATATAAAATACAATAAAAAACAGAAAGAAAACCATCTAAGAGGATAGAAAAAATATATTTTAAAGTATGTGCTTCCAAATAAGCAACCATGTATGATCCTAAGCATGTACCAGAATTTGCTTTAAAAGGTGACAAGTTTACAATATTTATTTTTACATTCTATGGAGTAATTATTAAATACTTCATACATTAGTAAGAAAATTAGTAAAATTAGTAAGATAATAAATACCATACTCCACTACTCACTTAAATTTCACAATACGTAGACCTATTTGTTTCAATCTCCCTTCTTTTGTTCCTCCCTCCCTCCCTCTCTTCCTTCCTCCATTTCTTTCCTCCCTCCCTTCTTCCTTCCTGCATGCACTGATTCCTTCATTCTTTTTCCCTCCATTCCATCCATGCCCTTCTTTTAAAAACTGTTATAGCTAATTCTTCAGTGTGATCTTCCCCAGTTCCTCTATAGGCCCTTCCTGCGAAGGGATGATAAAATTACTCATATTGTTTTAGCTGTTGTTAAGGTGCATAGCCCAGGGTAGCCCACACAGACTTCATAGTCAAGGTTGACCTGAACTTGTAAGCCCTTCTCTTCTGCCTCCTGTGTCCAGACATTAAACGCACAGACTACCAGCTCCAGATCCTGTGCATGTTTTTATTTCACATTTTGACTGTGCACTGTATCCAAAACAGAGGGTTGTGCTCCTGCTGTTTTGTGTGTGTTTTTGCGTAAATTGCTTCTCTCTGTGAGTATCACTTTATGTTTTATTTTTCACTTGATTTTAAATTTGCAGGATTTATGTCTCTTAGCACGTATAGATATTTGCACAGCAGGTACAATGAGAGGTACTGTGAAGCAATTAGAATGAATGAACTAGTTTAATCAATTATAAATAGTGCAGCTATGGGCAAAGTAAGGAAAGTGTATAGAACTGTGCAGTGTCTCTATATCCTAAATTAGGCAACTACATGAAGGCATGTGTCTTTCAGAGGTGGACATATTTGGTTGGCTTGACAGTGATGTGTAAAGGAAGAAGGACTAAAATACAAATAATAATGATAATGATGATAATAATAATAATAGCTGCCATGCTTTTTTATTTGTTATTCCAAGGAAACTATATTGTATTTCCAGATCTACATGACAAATAGCAGACAGCTATAGAGCCTGCATGGACAAGAAAACTTAGCTCTTTGGGAGAAATAAGACCTAAGAGCCTAAATAATGACCTTACTAGGTAAGAGCCTATATAATGACCTCACTAGGTAAGAGCCTATATAATGACCTCACTAGGTAAGAGCCTATATAATGACCTCACTAGGTAAGAGCCTATATAATGACCTCACTAGGTAAGAGCCTATATAATGACCTCACTAGATAAGAGCCTATATTTTGACCTCACTAGATAAGAGCCTGTATTATGACCTCACTAGATTTGAAAAAGAAACATGGTGAAGGAACCATTGGGGAAGAATCCTCAACTCTGTAGCAAATCTGTGAATATCTATTCAGGTCTTAACTGACCTGCATTTGTTGTTCAGGGAACAAAACCAAGGGACGGGAAGCATTTCAAGACTTCTGAGTGCTAGGGATCTGGGGGTTGAGGAGGCAGTTCCCAGGACTTGTTTCAGGAGTGACTGAACATAGTGATGAAAGCTCCTGTTATAGTGGACACTGCACAATTGAAAACTACCCTGATGGGGAGGAAAAGGCATATGGCCATGACTGAGAGGTATTGCAACTTAGGCCAGGGATCCAGACACTGGAGATGCTTTGGAACACTCCTCCAAGTGAGTGACGCCTGAAGGCAGCTACGAAGCCCCTTCATCCACTAGTGAAAGGCTATAATTTTGTTATTACTTTTTTTGTTGTGACAGATGTATAGTATAGGAGGGGGGTGTGTGTGTGTGTGTGTGTGTGTGTGTGTGTGTGTGTGTGTGTGTGTGTATGTGTGTGTGTGTGTGTGAGAGAGAGAGAGAGAGAGAGAGAGAAAGAGAGAGAGAGAGAGAGAGAGAGAGAGAGAGAGAGAGAGAGAGAGAGAGAGATTGTATGTGAGTGTTTATGTGTTCAAGTACATGCCGAAGCTAGCGTGCTCAGCTGTCATTTCTCAGGAATCATTCCTTACTCACTCCTCTGGTCTGGGAATTACCAATTACATTAGACTGGCTTGCTGGCAAGTTCCACCTCACAGCACTGTAACACAGCTACACCCCACCAAGCCTTGATTTTTGTTTTTGTCATTGTTTTGTTTTGGAGAGAGAGAGAGAGAGAGTGTGTGTGTGTGTGTGTGTGTGTGTGTGTATGTGTGTATTTCATGAGTTTTGGGAAATGAATTCAGATCCTTGGACTTGTATGACAAGTACCGGATTGTATAAACATCTCTCCAGCCTCTGTTCTTTTTCAAATCAACCTTTTAAGTTGACCTAAAATGTAGTGGGTTTTATTGAGCATATATGTGTAGCAGCCTGCATTCTGTGGTTCTCCTGGATCGATATTACCAGTTTGATTCCTACACACACACACACACACACACACACACACACACACACACACACACACACACACACACACAGTTTTCAGTTTCAGCCAATGCTAGAAACTCTCAAAGGCTCAAATTAAGCTTAGAGTCTGAATATTGTAGTAAATGCTGGGCTAGTAGCTTAGGCATATTACTGACTATCCTTCTGCTTAAATTAACCCATAATTATATCTATGTTTAGCCATCTGCCCTCTACCTTTCTTCTTCCCAGATTTCTCCCAGTCTGGTTGCCCCATCTCTACTTCCTGTCTACCTACTGACTAATCAGTGTTTTACTAAAACCAATACAAGTAACAAATATTTACTTTGTACAAGAGTATGATCCCACAGCACACACACACTTAAATGTATATGTATATTTATTTATGAATGTGTTTATGCTCTGCATATATGGTATTTGCTTTTCTGAGTCTCTGGAAGCTCTGGTTTGTTTGCAATGCTTTGGTTCATGGACTAATTTAATGCCTCCCAGCTCATAGAGCCTTGGGGAACATGTAAATTCTCTAAAACAAGGGTAATTATTTTAAGATTGGATGACCATTTTTTAAGACTGATAACAGAAATTTTAACATTCATTAATAGTTTTTGAGAATAAATCTTTGAATTTCAGCTCAGTATAACTAGCACACCTAAGTACATTCCAACTTTAATTTTCCTTTGCTAATTCTATAGACTTTTCCAAATATTTTAGTAACAAGAAGGAACATAATCACCTAACAATCAAATGTAAAACCTGTGTTTTGTTTCCTGGAATGAAATTAGGAAGCTGCGTTAGTTTTGGTACATAGAAGAAGAGTAGAAAATGGTGGCTTTCATTCTGGCGATTTCCTTAGAAAGGATGGCCTGAGAAAGTGGAAAAGAAAAGAATTTTTCAAAATGTGTATGTTAGGAAGATGAGCAAGCCTCAGTGTGGCTTCCCTCTCCCCCCAGGAACGTGTGCTATAGCTTTGATCTGGAAGAGATAAATATTTGTTATAATGAGATTTTTGGCTTTGAGCGTTAGAGGTGTAGACTTACAGACCTTAGACTTTTTAGTTGTGTATTGTTGTTTAGACTTTTGAAAATGATTTAGAAGTTTATATTAATTTTATGTTGTTTGGCTTATTTCTTAGGCATATTGTTAGTTATTTTTTATCTTAATTTATTTTTATTAATTTGTTTTGTAACGTGGCTTGTGGCCTATTTGTGTTTTATATATATATATTGGCGGCTGAGTTGATTTGTTTTGACTTCGTTTTTGTTTTTTATTTATTTTGATTTTTTATCTATTTTTTATGGTGTTTGTTATGACTAAAACAGTTTTTTATTTAAAGATTGATATGAACAGTATACAGAAAGACATTTTTATATATTTTTTAATTAAAAAGGAAGGTTTAATTTTAACATAATAAAATTATATATAATAAAATAGTTACTAAGTAAGAATTATAGTTATAATATTTAGTTTATTTGTATTTAATAAAATTTAAAAAATATTTTATTATTTATTTTATTTTGTGAATTTAAAGTTTTATATTTAATATATTTTTTTAAATATTTAAGAAAAATTATATTTATAACTATCTAACTTTTAACTATATTAAAGACTATAGAAGGATATAATATTTATCTAAGTAAACTGGAAGTGTAAGCAACTTCTAAAATCTACAAATGATAGAAATGACATTTATTTGTTTGGACAGTCACTTAAAGTTTTTTGTATAAAGTTGGGGCATCTATCTTTATTCTATAGGCTTAGAGGGTTTTTTTGTATATTATTGAGGTAGGAAATTTGTTTTACTTATTTTGGTATAATTTATTAGTTGATTTTTTTTTTTGAGTCTTGAAGAATGTCTGACAGTTTTTTTGTAAAGTAGAAATGTGAAGGACTAGTTTGGCTTTCTTTGTCAAAGTTTAGAGGTTTTTTTTTTATGGTACTTGTATGTGTAGTTTAAAGAGCATATTGTCAAGTAGTCAATATAAGAACATGTTTTTGTCTAGTGGCTAATTATTGTTATAAAGAAAGTAGACTTTATATAGAGTGTTTTTGATTTTTTTGAAGTAGTTAGGTGTTAGGAATAGATCTGTTTTATTGTTTAGAAAAGTTTAGGTTATTAAAATAATTTTGAATGTTATATTTTGTAGGTCTTAGAAGTGTTTGAAGATTATTTATGTAATTGAAATATATCTTGGTATATTTAAATTTTTTAACTAACATAACTATAAATTTGGTTATTATAGGTGACTATTAACTTGTATTTTTTAATTATATATTATAATTTTAAATCAGTTATATGACCATCATATCTTAAACAAGAGTAGAAAAATATATATAGCATAAAAAATTGACTTTAAATTTGTATTAATAAACTAAAATTTATATCAATGTAAAACATTTTGAGATTAACAGCTGATTTTTGGATTAAAGTAAATTTAATAATTTAATTTTTAAAAATTACACCTCTAACTAATGTTTAATAGTCATACTAAAAGTCATTATTCAAAGATTATACACCTTTTATAATTAACCTAATTTTACAATACAGACTTCAATCCTTAAGATGATAAAAACTACAGTCAACATTACTTAAGTTTGCCATATCACAATCATCCCAAATGCAGACTAAAATACGACAAATAGACATAAGTCTTCATTCATTTCATAAGCCCCAAAAATATAACATTTAACATTTTGTTATTCAAAATTCAGTCATAAAAGACACTACGACTCCTGGCATCACTGTTCCTCTCCCAAAATAGTGTTAAACATCAAAGACACTCCTTTAAAGTTTGTTTGACAAAAAATAGCCAATTAAATAAAAAAACTGCCCTACCTTGACTACTGATACACACACAGTGTCCAATCTAAATAAACAAAATAACAAATAAAAACTAATAAAACCTATGTAAACAAGATAAGACAATCCCTCCAAAAATGCCGTACTTCTAAAAAAAATCTGTCAAATGTCATAGGCCTATAGCCAAAATAATAAATATTCTAGTGGTATAAAAACAATAAATAATTGTCCAAATAAGTAAATGTCACTGTCCTCTTCCAAATTTCAAAACTACTACTCTCATGTGCTTCCATCTTTCAGATAATATATTTTTCTTCTCAAGTCTTAATAAAGTTAAAAAATAGTTAAAATTACTATCCTATCATCTCTTAACAAAAAATATTCAAGTGTTAAATTTTCACTATCCCAAAGAAACAATTTTAAAATAATTTATACACCCTACCATCTACCATTATTCCAAGAATAGATAATACACCTTATATGTGTTAAGTTTTAGTTATAATTTGTCCATGCTTATGCTTGGCCTCTTCCTCCCCCAAACATTACCTTATGATTATTCCTATTATATATAGTCTTAGTTTAAAACCATCTTGGTTAGACAAAAGAGGGAGATGTGGTAGAATTCAGGTGTTAGTTGATAAGGCTGGGAGGTGTGTCTCTAGAGTCTTTGGAGCCTGGAGAGGGTGTGGCCAGCCCCGTTAAAAAGGGGCTGCTGGGATCTTGAGCATCCCATTTTTGTTCCTACTTTCTTAAAGATTAGATCAGCATCTATTGCCTAGATCATCCTATCGCCAAAAAATTGTCCTAAAGTTTAACCTGTAATCATCCGTGTTAAAATACCCTCCAATATATATTAATCCTATATTTAGCATATTGCAAGAGAAATTTATTGCAATAAACATTCCCCATGCAAGAAGAATGATGAGCTCTGTCCCACACTCCAATTGTGTATGCCTGAGCACTGAGCAGAGTTCTACAATAGCTGCAGGTGCCAAGAAAGGACGCAGGTAGGAAGCTAGAGATCTCTGGCCCATTTTAGTGAGCTTTCCAATAGCACAGCCATAAAGCAAGAAGCCATGATGGTCACAGGAATGAACAGCAGATTGATGGGATGCGAGGGTGCAGGGAGCATTGAGATACAGATCTGCCATTTTAAAAATCAGGTTTGCAGACCAACTCTGAGTTATTAAAATGTGATTATTTCAGTCAAAGACCAGACATGACTGTGTCTCATCAAGTTTTTAGTTGGAAAAGGAATTTATCTTGAAGATAGATGGTGTGTGTTTATCTTATTTAGTGTAAAGTACTCTGTGCAGAAGAAATTGGCAATAGATAACTCTGGAAGAGGCACATTGTTAAGTTTCAGCGATTTAAGTTTCAGAGGCGGCATCGTGTTACATTAATATTAGGTTAACTGAAGGAACTTACAGAATAGCATTTTTATAGGAAATTTTTGAAAAGACTTATCAGTAATGATTTTGCATGCGTGGCAATCAGATTCCAGAAGAAAAGTAGAGATTTTTTTATCTGGAACCAAGTGCATTCACACGAAGAAAGCCACCAAATTGCTTTCAGGAGGGGGACTTCACATGAGGTAGGTACTTCAACTGACAGGAAAAAAAAAATTATCCTACAGTTCTGTTCTGCAAATTAACTTTCGAGAAGCAAAGTGACAGAATCGCATTGTACTTTTTCTTCCCGCCAGCCACCTCTGATTGAAGCAATGGTGCTGAGGATGAGAGAATGCTGAAGGAACTACCCGAGGCCCCACCCGAAGTCCTCACTAATTTAAAGATGGTCTAGTGAAATTCAGTGGGAATGGAAAGAGAGGACAGGAAAATAAGTAAAATGAGCTCCTTTGGCTCCATTTAAATAGTGCTGAATAGGGCCCTGTGTTTGCCTGCTAACACAGCAAGTCCACTGATCAATATGGCACACAGAGGGAATAAAGGAGGCTGTAAACTGCAAGTCAAATGCTATTTTAGACTATTTCATCATTTTTGCAAACATTGTGCATTGCTCAAAATCAGAAACACTCCTTACAGTCCAAGCTGTAGCAAACTTCTTCTCAAACCTTGAATACTACTAGCAACTCAAAGATAAATTGTCAAAAGCCTGCAAAACTTATCCTATATTTATCATTAAAAGACAGAAGTGAGTATTTGGTTTTTCTTGTGGAACTACAGTATATATCCAGTAAGACAAGAAACCAAGCCAAAATGTATATTACTTATGCATTTCGGGTTAGTTTTAAAGGAATAATCATTTATGATTGCCACCCATAATGAGCTAGAGAGATGGCCTAGTGACTAGGAGGAATTCCTGCTTTTCCAGAGTTTCCAGGACTCACAGTGGGCAGCTCATAACTGCCTGTAACTCCATCTCCAAAGAATTCAATGTCTTACTCTCCCCTCAGCAGGCACCTGAACAGAGACACATGAGCTATTATAAAAATAAATCTTGAGACTGAAGAAATGACTCAGTTGTTAAGAGAAATGACTGCTCTTCCCAGAGACCTGGACTTGACTCCCAACACCTACCTGATGAGTTAGTTAGAACCATCTATAATTCCAGTTTTAAGGGAATTGGGCTCCATGAGCACCAGGCATACACATAAAGCACAGACACAATGCAGATGAACATCAATACACATAAAATAAGAATAAGCAAATTAATAGATAAAGCAAGTCTTCAAAACTATTTCAATGAAAAATCTTATTGTAAACTTGAATCAATCTCTAGTGTTTAAACAGATATTTTGGTATGCTTGTTAAGTCTTTGGTAGTCAAAATGACAGTAAATTGGTGAATAGATGATAGAATTAGACATATACTAATATATAGATATTAAGTAGTGATAGATTGAAATTTAACTATATAATGATACCTAATAGATCACTTTCTATGCTACATCACTCTGTAAAGAAGAAGTGTTATGAAACAAATATATCAGTGACTATAATCTGTAAAAATTCTCCCCTTTCCATTACTATTTCTCAATCACTGGACTTCTATGAACTCACAAGACCCAAGGCCCAATTCTAAAAGCATATAAAGTGTTATGGATTAGATAACAATTTAGATTTAAACTTTAATTCCTCTAATAATTTCCAAAAATACTCATGACATATTTGATGAAATTAAAGGTACATTTTCTTAATACATGATAACATCTGAGAAGTGTAAAAGCAAAATGTCTAACAATTTGAAAGTATGTTCTATGTTAAAGAGGCACGTTCTGTTCAAACTCTTCCGAAGCATGGAACAGAAAGGACTGAAGAAAATATTGGCTCATTATAGACATTCCATTCAATTTATCACTGTAAAAATATTTTCAAGTTAATGTCAATTTTATCCACAGTTTTAGGAGTAGTAAAGCTGTCCAATTGGAAATCCAGGTCCAAAAATATCATAAGACAAATAACACATTGCAAAAACACTTGGCTTTCTTAGCCAAGAAGGTCATTTCTATGTGATTAACTAAACAAAACCTACATGTAATATATGCAATAATATGATCATTAATGACACAATTCGTGAGTTAATAGTGTCTACAGAGAGAAAAAAAAAAAAAAAAACATGACCATTGTTATTTTGATTGCTTAGAGACACAAAAAGAGACCTCAAAGCTTTGGGAATTTGCAATATTCAGTTGCTAGGAAGGATTTTTTGACTTGTGCTGCCCTTACCAACCCCTTGGCAGCCCTACGGGCTTAGTGTGTAATGTTAAGTGCTACCTTTAAAAAGCAAGGGAGGAGTCTCGCCTGACTCCAGTCTCTTTGAAGCTAATGTAAACCCTCTCAAAAGTGTAAGTTATCAAACCCTCTGATTTTAACAACCTGCTCCACTTTCATGTGCCATAGGGAGGACAGGACAGACCTGTGTAGTCTTGTTCAGATATAAAATAACTAGCAAGTCACCACGTGTCCCTCAAGTGCCTATTTTATTCTAAGAAATTAATGTGGCTAAAATATTTGTTTGATTTTTCTCTATTCTTCTGTCCAACTGAGTGACAGGTCTTTCACTTTTATTCATTTGAATAACTTCAACAAATACAATGAATTATTGTACTCTGAATATATATTTTTTTCTACAAAACCCTGAGTTTTATATTTAACCATGGCTAATTATTTTGCCTGCAAAAGCTTATAGATGGTGCAATTTGTTCTGAACCTCTTAGCTTTCCTTCTCATCCACACAGCTGGAGTGGAACATGTCGACTCCATGGAGCACGTCTCTCTGGGTGAACATTTAAAAGAAAAAAAATCACAACTAGTAGGCAAAAAGCCATTTCCTCTAGTCAGGCTGTGGTTATCTTGATCTAGCATGACAAATTGGTGTTCCCAGAGTAGCTGCAAAGTAATCAGACTGTGACAAATGGTTTACTTATAGCAATTTGTTTCCATTTTACTGAAAATTTCCACAGTGTTAAAAAAAAATAAAAAGATTTTTTTAATGGTATTTGAACATGGGTGAGCCTGAACTGCTCTGAACAAAGCCCCAATCCAGAATCATTGTGCTCACCTTTGCGATGTGACCAGAAATGTGACTTCCTGGGTCAAGGATTACCAGAAGGCAGTCACACCTCAGGGTTAAGGATTACCAGAAGGCAGTCACACCTCAGCTCATTGGGGACATGACTGAGGTACCCTGAACAAAATGACTTTTCCTGGCTTTGCTGAGAAAACTTGTGGGCACCTCAAGGTTCTGTTTACATTCTGGACTAGAGGGTCAATGGTAATTTAGTTTGATATAATTTGTCTTCTTTAACATATGCCTGACACCTTCAAGATCCATCCCTGCTGTAATAAAGGACTGCCCTCAAGAGACTGGATTTCTACCCCTCTTGTGTATCATTGCTGCCCCTTGTTGGTCTTCGAGCAAGTTCTTTAACTCTCCACTGTAACTTGCAACTGTGATTTTTTTGTCTCTCTCCTCTGATACACTGGCTCCTTGTGAGTTCTGGCTTTTCCTTCTCACTAAAGTGACTTGCATCATCTGAAAATTTTTGGAGAAGAAATTGTCTGTTCTATCCACTTCCATGCAGGAAGACAGATGTGGAGCATGTAAAGAACAAGGGGAGGTGTGACAGTTGTGTTTGTGCTGGGTGGATAAGTAAACCAATATGATAAAGTTGGGCGATCTTACCCTGTTAAGTCAGGCCCTCCCTCCTGCATTATATAAATGAAATGGTCTGGAAAGCTAGAACAATAACATTAGGTGAGAAATCAGCAAGGTCTCCTTTCTGCTTTCTCAAAAACACAACTCAATTTTATCTCTCCGTTCAGACAGAATGTGGCTATTACCCTTCCTGTTGGTCTGTGTTGTGAGATACCACAGCTAACCCACTCCAAAAATGTGAGAAAATGCCAACGTGTGAGTAGAAAAAAATGCACAATAACCCAGATATTGAGTAAGGAAGAAAAGAGGTAAATTCTTCAGGGAATTACACATCGTACGTAAAGCCACTTGCACGCACTCCATACCCACTTGAGACTCTCACATTATATTTTATATTATCCCTTTAATTTTATGTACTGAAAAAGGAAAGCCTCTAAATAAGAAATGTACTTTTTATTTTTCATAGTATCTTTTCATGGGCCTACTTATAATGTTTACATGGTAATTTTCATATGCCAGTAGTTCTTCCTAGTAATTATTTCAAGTTCTTTGTATTACCGAAAAATTTATAATAACTGAAATATAACTGGGACACAATTCATGATTGCCTATACAAGTTTTGCTTCATTTTAGTTTTTTCAAATTATTAGATTTATTGTTCATTATCTAATTATTCCTTAGGCATAATATGTGTGAATCATTTTATAACATTTTTACTTGTTCTAAGAAAGGGCCTTGAAATAAAAACAATCTGCAACAAAATGCTGTCAGAAAAAAGAAAAAATAGTTATCTTTGATCTTATTTAGGAGAGTAAAGATATTTTCTATTTCTGTTCTCTAAAATGAAGTATCAGACATAAAGATTTCACACAGATGTGGTTGTAACAACAATGGCCTGTTTGGTTATAAATTCCATTGCTTACTTGATTAAAATTGTATTCTTGCTCAGTATAAAGATAGCCTTCCTAATTTAAAATAGTGAATATATACTTTAAGCATTTAAAGAAATCTGGAAAACAGCACTGGAGAGAGAGAGTCAGAGGCAGGGGGATCTGTGAGTTCCAAGCCAGTCTAGGCTACAGGGATGAGTTTCAGGCCAGGTAATGGCTAAAGAAAAAAGAAAGAAGGAAAGAAATAAAGAAAGAAGGAAGAAAGAAAATAGGAAAGACAGGAAGTAGGAAGGAAGAAAGGAAGGAAGGAAGGAAGGAAGGAAGGAAGGAAGGAAGGAAGGAAGGAAATTAAGAAAAATAGTCACAGGTGCATTGTATACAATATAAAAAAAATCTAATGGTTGCTGCAATTTCAATAATTATTCAAGTCTACAGGGACAGGCTGCTTCCAAATTTTAATGTTGCAATCAGATGCAGGTCTTGTATTTATCATCAGATGCATATATACAGTTCGCTTTCGCTTCCATTTATAGCTTTCAATCAAATGGCCTTTATATTATGCTACATGCCTATATTTTCGAGATTTGTTTTCTAAGAAATTCTATTTCTTAGAATTTATTTTCTCAGAAAATAAAAAAAAAGATCTATACCCAGAAAAATACCTTTCAAAGTAAAGAGTAAATAAGGTGAAGACATTTTCTAAAACCTGTAATAATTTGCCGTCAAAAAAATTATGTTTGAAGGTAAGGAAACTTTTGCTTTTGTAAATTTCTGTTCTTTAATGATTTGATGCATGCTGTGACTGAGCTGTTTGTACTCTTCAAAACTCATGTTGAAAATTTTTTACCCTACAAAGATACTGTAGAGTAGAGCTTTCAAAGCTTGGGCTACAGTAAAAGCAGCTCATCATTACTGTTTAGTTTACTGTTCACTGGATTCTTCACAAAATGTGCCTGGCCTTGCATTAGCCATAGAAAATATGTAATTTTCAGGTTCAAAAAAAAGAGAATTCAATGTTCTACATATTTATTAATTTTCATAATGTGGTTTAAGATCCTGAACTCAGTGATCAAAACTGAACTGCATCTCTTCCCACCTCTTCCAGTAGCATATCTGCTGAGCCAAATTTATCCAAGAAAATAAATAACACCATGTACAGAGTAACTCAAGTCAAGTTGTCTTTCTTTTCATTGTTACACTGTAAGAGAAGACCACAGACTAAGCAATTTGTAATGAATAGAAATTCAGTGTTTCCTAGTTTATGACTATAGTAGCTGTGATGACAATACATTCAAATATGGCTCTCTTCCTTCTCATGATTTGACCGACTCAAATTCAAGGTCCTTTGGTCAATTATTGTCTAGCTTTAAAACACATTATGTAATTATCCTCTCTGGTCCTCTACTCTCTCACACAATTGGCTTTGTTCCTTTCTACATCTAGAGAGCATATGCTTTTCCCACATGGCTGCATTTTGCTTCCTTAGTCATTTCCCTGAGAAATCCTTCCACCCATTTATTTTTTTGAAAACTGGGTTTTCTCTGAAAAATACTTCTTTTCATCAACCCCATGTGAGGAATGATTTTTATTGTTCTGGTTCTGGGAAGATGGCTTAGAGAGGGTTGCTAGTAATTTTCTGGCTCCTAGATATTATCATTATTATTATTATTCTAAAGTAAAGTCCATGCTTTCAGTTTCATGAGCCCTGGGTAGGCTGTCATTTCCTGGTCTTTATGGATGTCCACCTCTGTAATTTTGACCACCATTATTCACTAACCATGGATTGGAGATGAGGCTTTTAGCCTTCTTTCTTTACTCTTACAGTAAAATCAGTCATCATCAGCTGGGAAATTTCAACATGTAATGACCTTCCCCACCAATCACTTTTAAACAATTTGACATTAATGTCACCATCTTCATGGCCATTTTCCATTTTTTAAACTACAGACACAAAAATAAGGTGTCTTATCATCTGAACTACTTTACATGAAATATAAAAATTAAAAATATAAATGTCCTACTATAATTTTTACTTAGAGATTAGGGGATACCATACTGACACTAAAAGGGAAATCCCCAAAGCTTTGGCCTCTGGCAATAAGCAAAAGATCTATCTCCTAGTCATGGTGACTTGAGCCTTCTGCTATAGTTTGTGCCTATTTCCTATCTCTATTTCATCTTTCCCATCAATTATAACACTGCTTTAGGCAAAGTGGAAATGGAATTTCCTTATTTCCACTTCTAGCACAGATTGCAATTATATCCAATTTTCTTCCACCAACGACTGACTCTGGATATTTCAGAAGAACACTAAGCATCATGAACCTTAATTCCAGGAACACCACCAAATCCCCTGCTCCTGGAGTCCTTTACGCCTGTTCTTTTTATACATGGAAAATTACTGATTACTTTTTCTTTCCCTTTTCACAGCCCCGGGTCCAACACCCTCATGGTTTCCATTTATTTCTTCCTTTGCTTGACACCAAAATACCTCAATTCAGCATTTGGTTTGTGTCCTAAAGTTCTTGTTCCTACCCCTCACAATCACAAACGCTTTTGAATCATTTCTTCCCAACCAACCATCTCATCATGAGATGTATCCAGAATTCTGAATTTAGAGACAATAAAGAAATTTTATGAATCAGTGCCAACTATTTGCTCTCCAGATGGTGCCTAGCAGAGACTAGCAAATCTTTTTCAAGGTCCTGGTTCTGTTCTCTCCAATTTTCTCTATTTGTCATTTCTAAAATAAACTAATAGCTTTATAGTGTTCTGTCCGTCTCAATGACCCCTAGAGAGATCTCCAGAATCACATTGACTCTCTGAATGCAAACGCAAAGCAAGGTTTATTACAGCTGTACAGCTGAGCTCAGCTCCTGACTGTCACACAATAGTGCCAGTGGAAAAGTGAGCCCCCCCCCCCAAAAAAAGCAGGGATTTTTAAAACAAAGATCAAACAAAGACCATTATCAGGCTGGGAGGTGAGGGATCCAGAAGAAGTTTCTTTACTGTCACTGTCAGGTGTACAGCTGCTGGCTGATTATTTGTCTTAGGAGGGGGAGAAATGCTTCATGGCTGTCCTCTGATCACACAGGATCTTGGTCGGTTGGCCTTGGGGGTTTAGAAACTTCTCAGAATGGGGGACTAGAAACTTCTCAGCTCCAAAAGAGCTTCAGGCCTCAAGGAGGAGCTTTCAGAAACTGGTGGCTTCTGGGAGAGGGAGAGTCATATTTTTAGGAGTGTACCCCTTGCAGGACAACCAAGCTCCAGTGAATGGTCCCACACCCAGGAGTATTAGACTTGATGGGTTATTTTGTTGAAAAGGAAAAAAGAGGTCACCAGGAAGGGCAAGAAGGAAGGAGTCAATCTAGAGAATTGGGGTAAATATGATAAAGTACATTGCATGAAGTTCTCAAAGAATTAATAAAAGCATTATGTTAAGGGAAATAGTTGGGGGATAACAGAGGAGAAAGAGGAAGAGATTTGTATTTGCTTTATGTGGCAATACAGTTAAATACAATGGAGCTTATACTGTATGTCTTGTATGAATGTGTAGGGGGGGAGAGGGAGGGAGGGAGGAAGGGAGAGAGGGAGGGAGGGAGGGAGGCCAATGTGTCACAATTTCAGGTTCAGATCCTTGTGGTTTTCCATTCTAAGAGACTTTTTAAAGCATTATCTTTGGAAGATTTCTTGTCTCTACTGAAACTGTAGAGAAGCTCAGATATATAAGTATTTTGTAGGAGTTACCCAGGAAGAGAAAAATAACTTGGTATTTGGCTTATTCAGTATAGTAAATCTAATTCTTTTCTACTGAGCACAATATTTTACTTTTCAATTTTGCTATGAATCAAAGAGAAACATGTTTAAAAAATAGCCTCACAATCCTTGTAAGCCACAATACGACCAGATATAAAACCCAGTAGATGAAACACCCAGGAGGAACTGAACAGCAGAAGGAATAACCCTGCCATGCCTCATTTGCTGAGTTGGGTACACGTGTGGATATTTTCAAATATGATAAAAACATTTGGAGATATCAGAGGGATATCCTAGTTAGTCAGTCTAGGATGATCAGACAGTGGTAACTCTCACCTTTAATCCTAACACAGGGAATATCCTGAGAGCAGTGACCTATGCCCTTCATCCAATCTGAATTCAAGGTCATCTTAGTTTTCAGAAGGAATTCCAGGATCACAGGCAGGCAGTGGTGGGGCCATGCCTTAACTGAGCAGAGAAAGTATTTAAGGCAGACATGAAAAGACAGAGCAGGCAGAAGCCAGGAGAAGCCAGGCTGAGGAAGCTGGAAGACAGCTGGTGAGATCTGACTGTTGTGTTTACTCTCTCTGTTATCTTCGCCTTTCCCAGAGATCTGGCCCTGAGTTTCCTTTATTCATGCATAAAATCATTATAAAATTTTACTTCAAGTAAGTACAAGAATAATCAGCAGGTAATTCTAATTGTTTGGGCATCTTCAAATTACTATGTAGAGCAATTCCTCACATTAAAGTTTAATTTTGCTCAGTTCCTAATTCTAGGCTATATTCAGAGCTTCCAGGTATTCAAAAGATAGTGCTAACTCTATAAGCATTTGTAGAAAAAAATGATTCATCTAAAAACTGAAAAATAGAGGAAATTAGCATAGGATAATAAATGTAAGAAAATTACACAAATTTCCTATAGACATTTCCATTTTCATCAAAAATATTCTCCTTCATCTGGTTTTATCATAATTCTATTTCTTTGTCTGTCTTTTTTATCTTGCACAAATGATGCAATTCCCACCAGCAATTCAATTGTAGGTTCATCTTAACTGATCAAATTTCATAGTCAACCAAGCAATGTGTTTTAGATATTCTTGTAACAGCTTTAAGTTCATAAAACTACTTAGTCATTTCCATTACAATTTATGGCTTGCATCTTCGTGGTTTTAGATAGATAGCTAATCCATCAAGATGTGCAATGACTTTCCCAAACTCTATATTCAATAATTAAGTTTGAAATTAAATCTTTGATCTAGTTCCTCTGAATGTACCATTTTTGTTGCTCACTAGATTCTTTATATTAGGCTTGTCAATGTCAAGTTCCAAACATCATACTAATCATATATGATGTCATATATGTGTTTAGAGAGTAGAACAATTGTTACCAGAGAATAGGGAATGAGAGGATAGGCAGTTACTGGAGGAGCAGAATTTCAGACAGAGGGATATATTTCATGACCTATTGCATAGCCTTATCTATTCACCAAATTATGTATGTACTCAGCAAAATAACCAAAAGTGTATTTCAAATAATATCTTATCAGAAAAATAGGTATATACTCAAGATAACATTTCAAAACATCACATTAAACTCCATAAAAAGTAGAATTATGATTTATCAATTTAAAATAATTCTAGTATAAAATTGAATTAATGAAATAATCTCTATTTTCAAATGGTTTACAATTTTTGGAAAAGTAAAATGCAGAAATTACTATAATATAGTGAATTATATGAATTATTATATAGTAGGGATGAAACACAATTGAATAATAGAGGAAAAAGAATAATTCTAGAAGAAAAAAGAAATGGTGTATATGAAGGAGAAGATAATTCATATGATGATCACATGGTGTTATACAACTGTCAACAATTCATATTGCTTTCTAAAATAATCACATTAAACAGTTTATCACTGTTTAATGATGTATTCATTCTATTCTCATCTTGTTTTCTTTATAATAAATAATTAAATCATGGAAAGTTTTCCATTTTTTTTAATTTCATTTAGTAACTAAAAACCAATCCTATCATTCTTCAGAGTCACACTGTTTCAAGAGCATGTACTATTGTATAACTTTCTGGAAATTTTTTTATGAGTGTGGGACATGTGAGTGTGCCTATGTTCTGCCATAGTGATAATGGACTAAACCTCAGGAAATAAAACTCCCATTAAATGTTTGCTTTTGCCTTGCTCATGGTGTCTCTTCACAGCAGTAGAGACCACAGCTAAGACCATATCTTTATCAGCAAAGCACTGGAAACAATTGGGTTGTTCAATGAGGTTTGACAGAAATCTTGTCTGAGAATGTTCTGATGATCATACTTGCACAGGAACTGAGTGGAAAAGAGTGAGCAATTTTACCCAAGTTAAGACTGAAACATATATAACATATTTCCTGTGGATAGCTGGACCAGAAAGACATGGAATAGAGTATATAAATTAATTATGTAGTCAAAAGATTGCAGAAAGGACAGACAGGGTGATAGCAACCCACACATTAAAGAGAGTAGAGATTTCATGCACCTGGTGAGACTTTTTTCTCTGACTGTGTATCCAGCAGGTCCTTTGCTCCACTCCATCCACCCACAAGTTTCTCAGGAAGAAAAGATCTATCATTTAGAGCCCGGCATTTGGGATAGGCTGGTCATAATAGGCATTCCTAGCCAGTCAAGCAAGAACTGACTTCAGAGACTAAGTGTGGCAGGGTCAGCCCTTACTGTTGACAGACACCCACAGGCATCATGGAGGTCGATGGTCTGAGGGTTGACAGTGGAGTGAAAAGCAACCTAGTAGGAGGACAGAACTCAAAAAATCTAAAGAAAAGTGACAAATAAGACAGTAGGTCAGGATGACCTCAACTCACATAGGACTGTGAATGGTTGAAACATATTAACCTTCTCCCCACCCCCTTCTGATTTTTGACCCCCACATAAAGTGCTCAAGGAGCCAGAGACTTCTAAAGGAATATGCAAGAAAGCAAGAAAAATAATAGAAATAATAACTAATAACCTCTGTCTAATATTTAATCATACTGTCTCATGAGCTCCTTCTAGCAATCACGTAAGGTTGAAACTAATACCATGGTGCTCATTGTTATGATCATATATCCTTGAGTTGAGAAATTGTGGGATCGAATCCACCTCAAAGTAGGTAAAAACAAAGAATTGGGAGTCAATATTTTGCTCAAACTCTCACTTTCAGTCACAGATATGCACTAGCAATGGAAAGAGAATAAATTATTCCCCCCCTTCATGTCTCATTAGTGACTTCTTGCTCTGTTTGTGTACATGCGCAAACATCAATAATTTGAAAGAGATAGAACCGGACTGCTACTGTTATTATCATTGGAGGAGAGGGGCTTGAGAGCTGTTTTGACTTTAGTATTCTAGCTATTCAAAGTCCATAATTAGAAAAAGACACACACACACACTTCATTTTCATGCTTGGAAAAATAAAATCTACAGTGGGAATTTCCCTTGGGCTCTTGAATAGTAGTCAATGTAAGCAAGTGGTCTGTTAAACTGAGACATATGCCCTCTTGCTGCAGAGAACTCTGCTGCTCAGACTCCTCTAATGAGCAAGTCACACAGGCTCTTGTCACCACATGTTGAACCAAGGAGATGACTACATTATCGATTCTCCAACTGAGAGTCCCGTGGACTTTGCCTATAGGAAAGGCATTGTCCCTGTCCTATGCTCTGAAGTTATTCGTCCAATGTGGAAATGTGACCTTGAAATCTCTAGGTTAGCTCATTTCTCATGTGATTTTCACATTTCCAAAGTAGCCACAAGCTGACATACAGCCCTGAAGCTGAATTTTCTTTCTTGGTTTTGCCTTTGAAGTGGAAACCTGGGAGTGGTTATCTGCCAGGCAAGATAAGTACTCCCAAGGCTTTCACAGGAGGCCAATCTTAACAAAGGAGGGATCAGACCTCCTGAGTGTGCTTTCCATCCACCAACTCACAGTAGAGAAGAGAGTAATCAGGGCTCTTTCCACAGAGTGCTCCAAGAGTGAATCCAATCAAATTAAAAGAAAGTCAAAGGGAAAAAAAAAAAAATGAAGTAGCTTCAAAAGAGAAACCCACAGCTGTAGACTTGCCTGTCAATCAGCAGGAACCACAAGCCAATCAGAGGGTGAGGGGGAAAAAATGTTTCAAAGAAAATGCATTTGAATCAGTTGCATTTTCTGGGAGAAGAGCAAAGAAGAGAAAATTGGTCAGCTGGCACGGGGTACTGAAGAAGGCCGATAATAAACTGGCCTACCTTAGAGACTGTATATGCCCATCTGAATCACAGGACTTCCAAGCATCCTAATCGTCCATGTTGTCACAAATGTAACTAAGATATCGAGTGTACAGGCTTGTGATAGACATAGTAAATTTAATCACTTGTTTGTGTTTCCCCCACCACAGTAGTACAGGAACGTATTTACCCATATAAAACAGGTGATTAAATATCCATATTTCTAAGTATAAAAATTTTTCTTCACTGACAACACTGTGTAGTCTGTGTTCAGTAGGTTCCAGGCTAATCTGGAGCAGAAGAGTCAGGTAACCTGTGGTCTGGAAAGAACCAGAAGATTTAGAAAAGTCAAGTTTGGCCATATAGGACCAACTTTATTAGCTTGCTGAAATGGAATCATAATGAAAATTGGGCAGCAGCTTTAGAACTAACATAAGCAACTCTAAAAATATTGATTCATGGTCTCATTTATATCATAAGCTCAACTTAAACATTATTATAGGTACAGGATGAAAATTACAGTTTGAGTAGCTAGAGAATGTTAGCTTTTACAGAGCATACTCTATAGGACTAAATAAGAATACCTCTAGTACCAGAGATGTCATTATTTAATTTATGAATAACAGGAAATTTTGTATTGATATGAAGTTGTTTTAAATTTTTCACCAGTAAGAAAACATAAACTTACTAATACAATATTTTAGGAAAGATCTCAGCAAAGTATGATGATATATAGCTGTAGTCTGAGGCAACTTTTGAGATAAATAATTCTTATCTAATGAGTGTGTGTGTGTGTGTGTGTGTGTGTGTGTGTGTGTGTGTGTGACATTACAAAACTCAATTACTTTTAAAAGTAACAGACTGAGCATGCACAGAAAGCCATGACCTTAAACAACCCAGTGTTAATGGATGTTGTAGCAACAACAAGCCTAGAGTACCATATCTATTACAAAACAGTACTATGTATTCTTAATACATGTAGGCCTAAAATGCCAGTGGGCTTACTGTAGGGCTAGGGACACAGAAATGGAAGGAGGAAATTAATTAATCGTGAATGCAATTATCTCTACTTTCTTTCTCTTGGTTTCAAAATTTTTTTTAAAAATGAAGAGAACACTAGAAGAAAAGTACACACTTGGACCACTGTATTTTAATATGGGAATTAAAGCTGGCTTTGTAACACTGGACAAAAACCTTATGCAAAACCAAAAAGGAACTGTAATTTGTAGATGGTGGCTTTTCTCTCTGCCTTGCTTGACCTCCAGTCCAGATGCACCTCTTCTACTCGTAGTCCCATAGACATTTATAAAATAATTACTCAGAGGCTTATATTAATTACAGACCGTTTGCTCTATGGCTCAGGCTTCTTACTTGTTAGTTTTTTCATCTTACGTTAACTCATTTGTTTTCATCTATGTGTTGCCATATGGCTCCATGGCATTACTTGTTCCATTGCATCTTGCTTCTTAAGCAGCTGGTCCATGTCTGGCCTGCTTCTTCCTTTGTATCTCTCTTGAATTTTTCTGCCTGGCTTACATCCTGTCTTACCAGAGGCTAAAACATTTTCTTTATTAACCAATGGTAGGAACACATATTCACAGTGTACAGAAATACATCCCACATCAATAATGGCAGTGGTGAGCAGACTAACCAAAAGAAGGCAACACAGTTGAGCAATTTGACTCACGTTTGTGGGGAAAGTCATCTTCAGTAGAGAAAAAAACAACTTCTCTTGGCAAGTTAACTTGATTTTCTACAAAGCAATTCTATGAAAAGCTGGAAGGAATTACTGCCCCTCCACCAGGAATCCACAGTTATGCAGAACTAACCAGAAGTCAGCTTGACACATGGGGATGTTGCTCTTTGCTACTTCTTTAGCAGTCATCATTTGGACCATCACCAATGAGATAATTGCCGTGTTCTCCACTGTCTCATAGCCTCCCAATTTTCTTTCTACAGAAGTTGTAAAAGTGAGTTGCTAAACCAGAGACATCTGGCCATGTTTTCCATACAAGGTAGTCAATTGGAAACTTAAGGTCTAACTATCCATTAGCCTATTGACAATTAGTAGGCGTTTTCTGAGTACTTTTGCAGGTGGGATCACAATGGTTCCAGCATAGCAGAAGAGATAGAAATAGACAACAATAATCCAAATGATAACAACTTCAAGATCTTACACATCCTGTAATTGTTAAGCATAATGCCTTAAGAATTCTGAATTATTATTCAGCAAAAGGGAGCATTTCCTAGAGTTAAAAAAAAGTTTATTTAAATAGCAATTGAAATTTTATAATAAGGTAAACCAGGTAAAATTCTAAATATCTGAATTGGGGGGTAATTAATTTGCTGTTTATCTTTAATTGATTTATATGAATATGTCTATGTTTATATATTTGTGGTCATACCTATTGTTGCTAATTACAAAACGGTCTTTAAAAAACTATTGTTAGATTTGCGAAAAAAATGCAGCATGAATATTGTGGGTGGCACCAATAAATGTTTATAAATTATTTATATAATTTCCCTGGAAAGATATTCTGACTGCATATTTCTTATTGAGCATTAAGACATTTTAAACATAATTTGTATC
Organism: Phyllotis vaccarum; assembly: GCA_033318265.1. NCBI lineage: Eukaryota > Metazoa > Chordata > Mammalia > Rodentia > Cricetidae > Phyllotis > Phyllotis vaccarum. Next base: position 18,325,506 of record JARWLC010000007.1, read on the forward strand.
TGTATATTGGCCTCAATCATCAAGGAGTACAGGGGGAAGTCCTGGTTTTTGCTATCTCCTGTAGCTGAGATGGTCTTCTCTGTCCCAAAGGGATCTAATGTGCAGTCTATCCATGAAAGATTTTGAACATAAAGAGACCAGATTGTCTCTGTACTGGAGAATGACTCCTGAGACTACATAGAGATATCCAGGCAGGAAAAAGGATCATATTTTATTTTCATTTTTAGAACCTTCCTACATATCTAAAACATAGTTTTATAATGTTGGTTATCCCTGAAAATAAGCAACACCAGGGCGAGCAAGGGTTATACTGTATTTAAGCACGGGACTTTTGATACTTGGTAGAGGTGCTGTAATTCCTTCAAGCTTTTAACAGAATCGGACTGCTTTCTAGGAAAGCAAATTAACTTCCCAACACAAGTTAGGGGATGACTCTTCAAAAGAATGAATCATAATTGCATTGTCCAAAATCTTACACAAAACACTCTGTAAAAAAGACAGGTAAGATGCAGATATTATTAGGCTCTCTTCTGTCCATGGAAATGACCGCAAGTATGATTAAACAGACTAAAAGAAAAATGTCTTTAAAATGTTATTTATTTAAAAAAAAAAACAGATAATAGGCTGCTGTCCTTCTTGTTCTCAATTCTAAATGAGTGTCCTTCACTTCTACATGGAGTTTGATTTTGAAATCATCCGCTAATAGTGGCCTTCCTTGACAGGGAATCCATTTACAACAGTGTTGACATATGCTGGACTTATTTTCCAGAATGTAACTAAATGACCCTAATTAATAGCTTGATTGAATGTGAGTTTCTTTTTCGGATATTTTTTTTTTTTATTTAAAAAGCTTTTTCCCCATATCTATCACTTATCCCCCTCACTTCCCTCCTCCCAGTCCCTCCCAGTCCTCCCTCAGCCTCCCACATCATTCCCCAAGGAGGGCAAGGAGTTCCAAGGTAGGACAGTTCAGTCTGGAATATTCAGTTGAGGTAGATCCAAGTCCCTCATCCCAGTATTAAGGCCGGTTTAGGTGTTCCTCTGTAGGGAATGGGCGCTAAGATGTCAGTTCATGCACCAGGAACATAGTCTGATCCTACTGCAAGAGGCTCCACAAACTTCCCATGCTATTTGACAGTCATCTACCTTTAGAGGGTTTAGTTCCTTTCCCTGAGAGGTTTTCTTAGTGACTGTTTCTGATTCAGTGAGCTCCCAATAGCTCCAGTCATCTATTTCTGTGGGTTACCTCCTCATGATCCTGATTCCTTTGGTCATATACTCTCTCTTCAGATGGACAGGGAGCCCAACCTAGTGCTTAGCTATAGATCTCTGCTTCCACCTCTATCCATTTCTGGATAAAGGTTCTATAATGATAATTTTTTATTTAAAACTCTTTTAGATTGTACAGAAATAAACAATTATATTTCAATTGCTTAAAGTTTATTGCATTTCTTTCTTTATTTGTGTGTGTGTGTGGTGTGTGTGTGTGTGTGTGTGTGTGTGTGTGTGTGTGTGTGTGTGTGTGTGTGTGTGTGTATGTGTACTCAGATGAGAGGACAATTTTCCAGGATCCATTTTCTTCTTCCTCCAGGAATGAAACTCAGGTCAGAAGCAGCGAAAAGCAGCTTCCTGATGAGGCATCTCAAGCAGCCCTTATATTTTAACTTGATTGGACATGTTGTCTGTAATGCTTAATGGGTGATTTTTTTTTAATGACAGAGAATAGTATTGTGCATTTCACAAAATGACGTGAAAAGTTTTAATTATTTTTTTTAATGATCATTGTATCTTGGTCAGACAACAGATTTTAACAATGTACATGAGTTACATGATAGAACTGATTTGCTGGTTGGGAACTTGCATGCTCTACATCCGCTGACAAATAGACCGAGGGAAAGGGAGGAAGGCACCATATCTCTCGTTTGGCTACTCACTTAGGTTAAGTGGTGAATAAACAAAGGACAATGATTCATCATATTACAAATAACAAAGGCCAGTGTAGTGTTACAGAATGTCAGGAAGGATCAATACTTTCATCTCTAGTGTATTCAAACCTATTGTTTCTCAGTGCTGCCCTCCTCACTTAACTGGCCAAGGTGACAGGACTCCCAGCTTTTCACGTTGTATTTATGTCATAAGACTTCAAATAATGCAGCCCAGTCGCAATGAGTACATAATTTTTCTTTCTTTCTTGTGAGTAAACAGTTTTTCCATCTCAAAGTGTCATCAAAGTCAAAACTTCAATTTTATCTTAAAGTTTAGCTTTCTTTCCATTGTCCACCTCTGCCTACACAGGGTAAAATCTCCCTTCTCTGGCTGCTTCTTTGCCTTAAGACTCTCAAATCTATACTGACCTTGGCATATTCAAAGCTGTGCCCATTTTTTAGCTTGTCCTTTTGTATGAGAAGTATTTTCTTTTCTATTTCCTTCAGTAAGATTATGAAATCTGACCGCTTGTTTTGCCAGCTTTATTTTGTTTTGGTTCTATGTTCATCTATTTCAGGTGTTATTAATCCTTTAGAGAATGAGTTGTATGAAAGAACACAACAGAGCTACTGTGGATAAGATACCCTCAGTATTTGATTAGTCTCTTCATTGTCTGTTAACTTGGTGTTATTGACCAAGACTGTACTTTCTCTTTGATTTACTTTAAAAATCTCACATTGTATTTATTCTTTAAGATAAAGTTACTAGATATTTTATTGCCTATGGTATCTCTCTCTCTCTCTCTCTCTCTCTCACACACACACACACACACACACACACACACACACACACACACACACACACACTTGCTCTCCTCTCTCTCATGCTTTTGAGATATGGTCTCCTGCCTGACCTGGAACTTGGAGTCTTGGCTGATCTCAAACTCACAGAGATCTCCCTGCCTCCCAAGTGCAGGAATTAAAGATGTGTGCTACCACAGTTGGTTGATTCTCAGTTGTTCATGCTTCCATTTTTATTAGTGTTACAAATAACACAATCCTCAAACACAAGGATTTGCCTGTCAGTAATGTGCTTTTAGAAGTATCTATAGATTCTTTATTTTTTTATTGGTATGAAAGTGAACTTATTATGTTTATATAATGGTGATATAAAGAAGTAGTGAATTCTTAACATAGAAAGTACATAATTAATGATAGTTTTTAAAAGTTTTTTCCCATATCTACCACTGCTCCCCCTCTCTTCCCTCCTCCCAGTCCCTCCCAATGCTCCTTCAGCCTACCCCCATTCCATCCCCCCATCCACTCCTCAAGAAGGTCAAGGAGTCCCAATGTGGGACAGTTCAGTCTGGTATATCCAGTTGAAGTATGTTCGAGTCCCTTATCCTACTTAATATGACAAATTTTTCCCATTGTGAATAGAGCACAGCATGGGAAAGGGGGAAACTTGCAAACAGAAGGCATTATTGTTCTTCCTACGTGCTCTGACAAAACGATCCTCCTCATTCCTGCCAGTCCAGGCCAGTGCTGTTCCTTGAAGTCCTCCACCTGCCTCTGGCACCTAAGTTCTATAATGTTGTCAATACGGCTGCTTAGAACCATCGGTGAGAGGAAACACTGACAAACTAATAGCTGGTAAACCAAACTTCCCAAAGAAGCATTCTTCCAATCTGTGTGACTAGGACTGTCTCTGATACAGCTTGCTTACTTGACTCAAATTCAGTGTTCAGCTTGAACTCCACCTTGGCCTTTGTCCTTAGTTTGATAGCATGTTAGTTACTTTTTCCATGCCTTGCCAATTTACTCCATTCTGTTGGAGAGGACCCTAACTTTGAATCTTTTAAAATTAGTTAAAATCTCACTCATAGCAAGATGGGCTATTCTGAGCTGTCAAAAAATCCCTAACCATAGTGATTGGTAATAAGTCTGAATCGGGGTTTTACAGCTATTGTGTCTTTCAACAATTTATATGGGGTTCCGCTGAGCCATTGTGTGGTTCTTTGTACAACTTGGTTTTGTTCTAATAGAAGATAGAAGAATTTGAGAGAGGAGACAATTCAGAACCTTTTGAAAGGGAGAATCATCAAAGGCAACAATAACAAACAAAATCAATTTTTACTGGTTAGTCTAAGCTGGTCTCTAATTCTTTATGTGCATGAGATTAAATCTGAGTTTGATTTCCGGTATGAAAGGCATGTGTTACCATGACTGTCAAGAATAATTACCAGTGCATCATAACTTCTGTCATATTCTTTTTAAGAAAGTGGAATAACTTGGGGGTCACTATTGCTGTGATGAAATGCTGTGAAGAAAAGTAACTTGGGAAGAAAGGGTTTTATTTGATTTATGTATCCTGAATCAGAGTCTTTTGAGAGAAGCCAAGGCAGAAACTCAAACCAGGCAAGAACTGGGGCAAGAGCTGATTCAGAGGACATAGAGGCATGCTGCTTACTGGCTTGATCATTACGGCTTGTTTAGTTTGCTTATTATAGAACCCAGGACCACCAGTTCAGGAGCGGCACTATCTACAATAGGCTATTCCTTCCACATCAAATAATAGTTAAAACAATGCCCTACAGGATTGTTTACTGCCCATTCTTATGGGGACAATGATTCAATTAAGGTTCTCTCTTCTCAGATGACTCTAGTATGTTTCAAGTAGACATAAAACTAACCAGCAAACCAAGTGACAAAGGCAGCCAACTTCAAAAAAAGAGAAATAAGTGCTACTTCTTTGTGGGAGGAAATACAAGGCCATATTAAAAATTGTATCTAAAAAAATTAAGCTGAAGAAAAAAGGAACCTTTTATAATGAATATACTACAGGGTTACTCAGAAATACCACTGTATCTTTACTAATTATGAACTACTTTAAATACTAGAACCAATGGGATTTCACCTCATTTCACAATCCCTCTTGGAATACCATATATGGACTTGTGGCTTCTTAGGAGAGTGACTGGAAGGTAGCAACATCTCTGAGTTATCCATCCACATGCCTAATCCTACTCATTACTCAATTTGTTATTTTCCCCAGTGAATATTTCCTTGCATAGTGCATCTAGTTGGCTGTCAAGCAGTAATTAAATATGCTTATATTGATATTTTGAAAGGTTCTCCCACCTCTTTGGATCATCACCCTAGGGAAATAAGATCAGAAGTGCTTATGAAAACCTGCGTCAATCAAGACAGCTATTTGCCACAATTTCAGAACTGAGGTAATTAGAATAACCGTCTTGGGGGGCCATCTAAAGCATTCTGATGTTCTCTCGCTCTACTCCAGAAACACTTCTGAAGCTCTTTTGGCTTGTACATGTCTGTACAGTCAAGATCAATGTAAGGAGTCATTAAGGGGCCCCTATCTTTGAAAAGATACAAAAAGAAAAAAGTGAACTTCCCTATGGACTTGGAATAAAATTTGTAATGTGAATAAAGTTAAAAGCTACTTTACCATCTCAGATACTACTTGGAAAGTGATTGATCATCTAATTATGTGGCCACGAAATTAAATAAGTTACAGAATATATGTGAATGTATTTAAAGCAAAAAACAATTAATTCAAAATAAGTTAACTGTTTAATTACATTAACAACTGTCAGTTTTGAGCACCAGTTGGACATTTCTTATAATTTATCAAACTTGAACTTTATAATCCACAAATGTCATCATCAACAATTTATAGACCATAAAATAGTGCTTGCAATAGCTTAAGCAATTCCAGAAAATTATGCAGCTGATTATTTAGATTTAAGTTGTCAGGTCTGAATTCCAGGCTACTCACCCATTAAGCCGATGTTCTTTGTCACTGTACTATAACATTTAAGCTTTATGGAGTACTTACAAAAAAAAAAAAAAAAAAAAAAAAAAAAAAAAAAAAAAAAGTCAGGGCTGGAAAGATGGCTTAGTGGCTAAGAGTACCTGTTGCTCATCTCCAAAGACCTTAGTTCAGATCAGGCAGATCACAACCACATCTAATTCTAGCCCTAGAATCCTATACCTTCTTCTGGCTTTCATATCACTTGCGTACATGTTTAAGACATATATAAAAGAAGTAAAAGAAAGTTGAAACAATGAACACCTCAGTTGAAAGTAAGCTATTTAGTTTTCAACTTAACTGAACTGGAAACTCCTTGTTCTACAGTCTGTAGACACCCAGCTCAGTTAACCTAAACCCTGCATTTCAAAGAGACTCCTGAAGTGATAGCAGACAAGTTCTCAGCCATAAATGTAAATGAACTCTTCTATCCAGACCTTTTACTTCCACAGCTCTCGTTTCCAATATTTCTTCTCATTACTAGTTCTAGCCAGTTTTGTTTCAGTTTGAACTGAGGTTTCCCGAAAGAGCTTCAAATTTCTGCAAAGCAATCTGTGCAAGCAGGGAGGCTAAGGGAACACTCATCCATTGCTGGTGGGAACGTTAACTTGTACAGACACTTTAGAAATCAGTATGGTGGTTCCTCAGAAAACTAGGAATCAACCTACCCAATGATCCAGCAATATCACTATTGGGCATATACCCAAGGGATGCACATTCTTACCTCCAGGGTATTAGCTCAACTATGTTTACAACAGCATTATTCATAATAGCCAGAACCAGAAAATAAGATAGATGCCCTCATCTGAAGAATGAATTACAAAATTGAGGTACATTTACACAATGGCATACTACTCCACAGGAAAAAAAAAACAAAAACAAAAACAAAAACTGACATCCTGAAATTTGCAGGCAAATGGAGGGATCTGGAAAGTATGTTCCTGTTACAATAAGGTTTCTTGGCCCCGGGCAACCAGAGGTCCAGACATCATCCTGAGTGAGGTAACAGAGACCTGGAAAGACAGAGATGTTATGTCACAAGTGGATTTTAGACGTAATGCAAAAGATAACCACACTAAAGTCCACCCCATCCCACTCTCCAAGCACAGAGGTAACAGGAGAAAGTTGAGACATCCATAGATCCCCTAGGAAAAATTTCTCAGATCTCAGAAAATTTTAATCATATGGGAGGGAGAGCAAGGGGAGATGAGAAGAAAACATGAGAGAATGGGATGGGGGGGGGGGTGCGTGGAATGACACAGAGGGAGAACAAAGAAATGGATATCCTGATATAGGGAGACATTGTGGGGTTAGAGAGAAACCTGGTACTAGGAAACACCCAAGAACCCACAGGATAAGCCGAGCTAGGACTCCACACCATAGTGGAGAAGGAGCCTAAACTGGCCTTCCCCTATTATCAAATGAATGACCACCCTAACTGCCATTATAGAACCTTCATCCAGCAGCTGATGGAGGCAGATGCAGAGATCCATACATAAATACTGGCTTAAGCTACCAGTGCAGAGAGTATGTGAGCAGAGGGATCATGATGGAGACACTCATGGAGTAAACAGTCCTGTGTTGTTGGGAGTTCACGGGTCTCTGAAATAACGGCTGAGGAACTTTCACGGACAGAATCTGGACCCTCTTGCAATGAGACCGGATTCTATCCTAGATCAGTGAACTGGCTCCTCAAAGCCCATGTTCAGCGGGAAAGCACCTTTACCAGCCTTGATACTTGGGGGAGGGAATCAGTCCTATCTCAACTGGAAACTTAATTGACTCACCTTGGGATTCCTTGCTTTCTCTGGGGAGTGAACAGGGGGAGGGAGGAGGGGCAGGAGAAGGAGCAGTAGAGGGTATGGGAAAATTTTAATAAAATAAAAAAATAAAGTGCTGGAACAAAAAGATGAAATTATACTCAAAAGGAGTAGACAGAAAAGTCAAGGCTGAAATCAATAAAATATGAACAAATAAACAAAATTACAAAGAATCAATACAACAAAAGTTGGAATTTTTTTTTTGAGCAATTCATTAAGAATGACAAACCCTTATTCAAATCAACTTAAAGGAGGAGAGATAATAAGCAGATTAAGAAGGTCAGAAGTGAAAAAGACATAACAACAGACATAGAAGAAATCTAGAGAATCCTAAGGATATACTTTTAAAATCTGTTCTCCAATGAGTTGGAAAATCTAAAAATCTAATGGACAATTTTCTTGATACATACAACTACTAATATTAAAACAAGGTCAGATAAGCAATGTAAACAGGTCTATAATCACCAATAAAATGAAATCACTAACTAAAAATCTCTAAACAAAAATAAGCCCAATAATAGATGATTATAGTGATATAGAATTCTACTAGAATTTCAGAAAAAGTTACTGTCAAAAATCCTCAAATTATTCCAAAAAATAGAAACAGAAGGAGCACTGTCAAATTCATTTTAAGAGGCCACATTATCATGATACCCAAACCAAATAATGACCTAACAAAGAAGATAATTACAGACCAATTCCCTTTATGAACACAGTTACAAAAATTCTCAATAAAAATTTTGCAAACAAAATTTAAGAACACTTTTAAAAGACCATCCACCTTAATCAAGTAGACTTCTTTCTAGAGATACGAGGATGGTTCATCATACATTATATCTATAAATGTAATACACCATATTAACCAACTGAAAGACAAAATAATATGATCATTTCATTAGATGCAAAAAGGCTTTTGACAAGATCCAGTACTCGCTCATGATCAAAGCCCTAAAGTAAATAGCGATACAAGGAACATATACCAACATAGTAAAGGCAGTTAACAAATCATAACTAACATATGGAGAGAAATTCAAAGCAATTCTACTAAAATTCAGAGCAGAAAAGAATGTCCACTCTCTTAAAACCTATTTAATGTGATGCTTAAAGGCTATAAAGCAGCTGAAGGAGATCACAGGATACAAATTGGAAAGGAAGAAATCAAAGTATCTTTATTTTCAGATGACATAACAATATACATAATTGACCCTAAAAATTCCACTGCTGATAAGCACTTTCAGCAAAGTAGCAGGAGAAAAGAAATAACACACAAAGATCAGTAGCCTTCTTATATAAAAATGACAAATGAACCTAGAAAGAAATCAGAAAAACAACAGCTTCCACAGTAATCAACCTAAAATAATATAAAATATCTTGGTTTAATTCTAATCAAGTAAGTGAAAGACTTTCTAATGAGAGACATAAAGGATGTGGATCTGGTTGGGAAGAGAAATAGGCAGAGCTTGGAGGAATAGAGGGATCCAAAACTATAATGAGATTATACTATTTGAGAAAAAAATCTATATTTAATAAGAGGAAAAGAATTCTGGAAAGCAGCGTCTTGCATGATGTTCAGCCTTACAACTCACAGAAACTAATATACTTGCATAGTGTATATATACATGTTAAATAATGATTTGTGTGAGTAAAGAATGAAATATTTATGCTTGGCTCTCATTTCTTGCTGACATTCTAGAATAAGCAAACGTTATTTTAATTATGGTAAAAATAGGTTTAAAATGTGTTTGTTACCAAGGTATACAATGATCATTTGTATTTTTAAAAAGTCTCTCTGAGTGATTGTCATGTATGTCTGTGCATATATCTCTGTCTGTTTGTGTCTGTCTCTGTGTGTGTATGTGTGTGTGTGTGTGTGTGTCTATGGATGTGCATGTGTGTAAGCCAGAAGAGAGTGATCACTGGAACTAGAGTTAGCAGCCATTTTAAGTTGCTCAATATAGGTACTTGGACTTGAACTTAGGTCTTCTGGAAAATGGGGAAAGTGCTCTTAACCCACAAGCCATCTCTGTAACTCTTGAGCCATTAGAATTAGAAATTGATTTCAGTTCCCTGAAATATATAGTTATATAGAGGTCTGTTCTTCCATGTTATAAACCTCCCATTTGTAAAGTATGGCAAAGAAAATGCATTTGACCTAGAAACACACCATGACCCAAACGAGAAATGTTCTTTAATTAACACTGAAACACTATAAACTAGTAGACATAATACCCAGGTAGTAACATTTCAGGGGGAATCTCCTTTTCTAAGAGACTAATTTACATTTATTCAAGTGAATTATTATGAAATTTTAATAGAAAATGGACCCACTGGGCTCATTTGCTCTCTTTAAAAAAAAATAGAGAAGAGCATTTTTAATTAACTCCATTGTGTTGGAGCCTTACTCAGCTGCTAGAAAAACACACCAGTACCTCAACATAACATTAGATTTTTAGATTCTATTTCTTTTAGATGTTTTCCATTTCATTAAAAAAATAAGCAAAATACTATTTTGTTAAGTATAGATATATATCATTAAAATCCTTTGTCTAGAGACAATTACTATTATCAAAGTATTAAGAATTGATTTTAGAAATTAATAATACATAAATATTTCAAACAAGTACTATTAGTTTTTAAGCAAATAGATTTTTGTATTCTATTTTCCATTTTGTTTTTCATACTCACTTGTTTATGAATAAATATTCTTTATTATAACGTAAAATGCTTCCTTGTTCATAATTTGGCTGCGCAGAATTCCTTTGCATAAATGGATATACTTTAAACATTGAATGCATTTTTGTCTCATGCAGTCTTTCTAACTCCACAAAGAAACAAGAAATGGGAGGTTGCAAGAAGTCTAGTAATTTTCACAAAAAGAATTATATATCTAACAAGTGGTTAAAATATGTAGGCAGATTTTTTTTTGGGGGGGGTGTCAGGACTGCTAGTTAGCTTTGTCCTGCCAGCTGCTTCCAAATAACCACACAGAGACTTGATATTAATTGTAAATGCTCAGCTGGTAGCTTAGGTTTGTTACTAGCAGCTCTTGCATCTTAAATTAACCCATATTTCTTATCTATGCTCTACCATGTGGCAGTACCTTTTTTCAGCATGCCATGTTTATCTGCTGCTTCTTCTGTGTCTGCTAGAGACTCTTCCAACTTCATTATTCTTTTTTCCAGTTTTCTCATAGTCTGGCTCTCCTGTCCAATCTCTTCCTGCCCAACTATACACCAATTACCTCTTTATTAACTAATGAGTGTAACATGTATTTTCAGCGTACAATGATTGTTCCACAGCAGAAATTATTTGAATTCAAGTCTTGTTAGACTTATAGCTTGATTCTTGATTTTCATGCTGCCTACAAATATATGGATACACAGTCTCATAGTGGTCTTTAGTGTATATTGCTTGTCATCTGGTCTTCATTGACCATTTGCTTTTATAATTTTCTCATATTATAGTTTACAAGGCCTTTGTGGATTCTTTGGTGGTGACTCATATAAATAAGGTAAAATTTCCTACAGAATGTTTTAAGAAGTAGGAGTTGCTGTTTTGACTGATAAGAATTTATATTATTAATGTATTGGTTTTATCCTGTCTTTTTCTTAACCACAGTTAAGTGCAAAGAACTGTTCACCAAATGATATTGTTTCTAGCTCTCTAACCTATTATAAGCACAATGATCAACTGGAATTTTATCAGTGTGTGTGTGTTTTGTTTCGTTTCTTTACTTATGTTTTCTGCTTAGCTCTCTCCTATTTTCTGGAGCTTACCCAAGTAAGGCAAGCTCTAAATATTCATTTGCTTTTAAGCAAGAAAAGAACTGTGTCTTGTGGCAGGACATGTGCTCCAGTTTGGTGAAGTACAGTTTCTATGGTTCTTTTTGTTATCTGTAACCATAACAAATCTCATTCTACATTGTCCAGGTCCCTGGCATAGAACTATATTAAATGAAAAAGTGTTACTTTAGTTTTTCCACTTAATATCAACAATGATGGGATTCACATATCTTTGCCTTGTCCCTGATGTGATTGGTTTATTTAAAAAATACTAATAAAAATAAAATAAACAAAACAAAATAAAGAAAGCAAAATAAAACTTATGCTAGAACTGACATCAAGATGGCAGTTGTTCTTTGATTCCATCTGTTTCTTAAATATTGACAGGGCATAAGAGAGACAAAGTGGTTATTGCTTTTTGTCTTTTCTTAACTATTACTGCTGAAACCTACACTAGCAGCCCTATGCCTGTTAGCCCAGTTGTCAGGACTCTGAGTAAATTACCTTTGGAATTCCTAAACACTATCACTAATTTGAAAATTATGTTTAGGCTCTGTGGTGGCTTTAATGAGAATTGTGCTCATAGGTTGATATATTTGAATGATTTATCCTCAGTTGGTGGAACTATTTGAGAAGGACTAGGAGGAGATGTATCACTGAGAGTGAACTTTGTGATTTCAAAAGCTCAAGACAAGCCCAGTATCTTTTTCTCTTCCTGCTGCCTTTGGATCCAGGTGTAGATCTCTCAGCTCTTTCTCCAGCACCATGTCTGCCTCTGTGTCACAATGCTCTTGGCCATGTTGATAATGGACTAAATCTCTAAAACTGTGATCAAGCTCCAATTAAATTCTTTTTTTTTTTCTTTAAGAGTTGACTCAGTCATGGTATCTCTTTATGACAATAGAACACTGACTAAGAGAGTAGGCTCAAAGGCTTTAAGAGCTCATGCCATTTCTAGGTAGTTCTCTATCTAGGCCTTGTGGCTATTGCCTAAACATATAAACTCTTTGCTACTGTCCTAGAACTATGTCTGCCCACTGCCACACTCCCTGCCAAGATGGTTATAGACACTCTGCCCCCTGGAAACTGTAAGGTAGAGCCCAGTGAAATGCTCTCTTTTATAAGTTGTATGTTTATGGTATCACTTCAGAGCAAAAGAACAGGAACTAAGAATTGTTATGAAATTTTTTGAGAGCCAATAATTATTAGGGGTGTTGGGATTTTAAATAATTTTGCAAGAATTCTTAATGTGAAACAAAGCGAGAAGCCATGAACCAAATGGCTGAGAATGAGTTGTTAATATAAAAAACAAATGTACTTGACAAAACGTAAAAGGGAAAAAAAAGCTGGAAATTCTGATTTGTAATATTCATGACAAATTAAATGTATATAATTTAATATATATTAAAATCAGCATTAGAAAGACAAATTCAATATGAAAATGTCAAGGTACTATTTATCAATCATACTGATCACAACGAATTATGTATTTAGCCCAACTATTTCTTATGATCCTATGCTGTTTCATCAGATGTTGTTTAACTTTTTAGGGAAGGTGCATCAAAATGGTAATATGATGCCATCTTGACAAGAAGAAATCACCTTGGCTGTTGCATTAATTGATTTTTTGTCTCTGTGACAAGTACCTAAGCAAATAAAGGTAGTGAAAAAATTTATTTGGCTCATGATTTCAGAAATTTCATACATGTTCATCTGGTGAGGCCCAACATCATGGCAGGATGAACCACAGGAAGAGACAGATGGGAGGAAGAAGTGAGGTTTGACTTTCAAAACCGCTACCCGGTGACCCTCCCTTTATTGTTTATGCCCTCTCTACCTTCTAAGGTTTCAATATAACAACACCCTCCGTTGAGGATTACAGCTGGAACCCAGAAGCCTGTGGGACACTTACTTTTAAACTATAATCCCTAGTAAATATGGACATATTCAATTTATTCAAGTAATAAAAATAAATAGTAAAGCAGTAGACTTGTGTTCTTGTATAAAATTGGTATTATAAAGGAAGGTGCTGATTACATTCAAGAAAGGGATTTTCTCATACGTTGTAAGTCAGAATGTAAGTTGTTATATATAACTTTTGACATTTGAAAAAAGTCAAATTGTTTAATATATTTTGATTCAGAAATTAAGTTTTTGTAAATCAATGTTGGGAAAATGTTGTATTAAGATGTTCTTCACAGTATAGTTTAGTTCAGTGAAAATGGAAATAATATATATATATTAAATCAGGAACCAATAAAATAAATTGTGGCTATTAATATAATTGAATATTCAGCAGTTAAAAGTAAAATAAAGAAAAAACATGAACAAGTAATATATCCAATATAACATTGGTAAGCATAGGTAATGGTGGCCTATAATTCTTATTATTCTAAAAACTGAAGCATACATAGTAAAAGTAGACAATATAAATGGGTGTACAGTTTTTGGATAATGACTTTAAATATGACAATCATACAAACATTAAACAAAGGTAAATATATAGTATAAATGACAATAGTATCTTAAATATGTATCATTATAAAAAGTATCTTAACCAGATGTATACAAAATATCTTGGAGAGAAGTGAAATATGTATAAAATATCTTAAACAGAGGTACAACATACATAATATAATATATATTATAACTAGAACAATTAGACAGAGGTAGAAATTGCATAGTGGAAATGACAACATTATTCTTAATATGTATTATTATACTAAATATTTTAAACAGATGTTTAAGCACATGCAAAATATGACAAATACAGATTCAAATTTGTATCAATATATAAAAACTACCTTAAAGAGACATATAAAATAATTTCACATTTCCATCAACATATGTGTCTATACTAGTGCAATTTATCTATGGCTTATATTTGGCTAATAATTGTTTACAGGTAGGTACAGTAATCTACCTATATCTTTCCTATCTGTTCCCCCTTTTTCTTTTTTAAAAGGGATTTTGGGTTTATTTTATTGTTTTACACTCAACCTGAATATAACTTATAACCACTCTAGAAGAATTTACTTATCTATAACAATTAGAAGATAAGACTTATTGGGAAAGGGGCATAGTGTTGCTTCTAGCTGGCTTGTGAACGACAGTATCTCTGTGGGGATTTCGTAAAATCTAAGACAGTGGTTAGGTCCTAAAGGACTGTCTATAAACATCTATAACCATTTTTAGAGTACTACGTAAGGTCATGTAAAATTCTTGTTAGAGATGTGATATGATGAATAATCATAGTAAACTATCTCGTAACTGTCTTGAACAGTCTGTAGTTTAAAAATCAGCCATTGGGTTGTGTACAACAGTTTTAAAAATATCATCACAGTCCAGATAGAATCGTTGCGGTGGTCCCATCTTCTTTTTCAATGCTTTGGGAATTGCTATTGGGAGAATTTTTTTTTACAGTGGAAAACTTGAATATTATTAATATCAAATGGAGAACTTACATTTTAGGAGGCAGTTGTATACAGAGAAAATTTTAAAAGGTCCAGAGAAAAAGTACAGAGAGAAGTAGGATTAGAAAGAAAATTATAATAACAACAGTCTCTATATATCTTGGCTGTCTTTTGTCTTACACCAGGTGGCTTTTTTGATGTGAGAATTATAAAGAAGCATTTGTCCAGAGGTGTAGCAAAATCTCATTCACTGTCTCTGGACACTTTGCACTTGGATTTCCAGTGGAGAACATAAAAAGGATTGACGTCAGTCCTAGAGAGATCTTCCTTGTGTGTGAAGGATGATATCAGCCTCCTCTCTCAGTACTGTATTACATGAACTCTATTCTTTTGGAACATACTGAGGTGCAATAGAACCCTATGGATATACATCAAGTGGAGTCAAAAGACTTCCTAGTTTTTGACAGCCTCAAATATGACTATCTCAGCTAAGAATGCTCTATATAATCAGCTGATCTTAATTTTTTTTCAGTTTTACTTTTAAAACTTGTTTTAAATTTAGTAAAAAATTCTTAGGGTCTTTATGATATATGAATATAATTTTTTAAACTTTAATTTTTTGAAATCTTATTTCAGGGTATTTCTTATTAAAACAGTCTCCTAATTAACAGGTATTTATATTTCTAGAATGTAGTATAATAAAGTAATATAAAATACCTTGTAAATAATTTTGCATTGACTATATATTAACACTATATTTTAGATAAATTGAATAAAAATACATGGGTTGTTTCACTCATTCTGATTTTATTTTATAAAAATAAACATGACCATTGGAAATCTTAAAATTACATGAGTATTACATCCATGTTTTCTAAATAACGCTAGAGGACAGGAAAATAATAAATACATTTGAGCCACAAATTAGTAGAAAGTACTTAGTTTATCAACTCTTGTTTTTCATTTGTGGAAAGTTTTGTAATTATGTGTAATAATTGCAATAATGTTATGCTTAATTTCTGAGAAATCTTAACATCTAACTTTGCCCAAACAGTTAGAAAACTGGACAAAATTGTTGGATCTTTTTGCATGGCAACAATTTGATGGAATGAGCAGTGCTTGTTCCGACTACATGGCCCAAAACTTGCTTGTGCTCTCTCTCTCTCTCTGTCTGTTTACAGTGAACTCTGTCAATAAAGAAACGCACAAGGCTGAAAGACCTCTGAAGACACTTGAGTTTGAAACCCTTGAGGCTAGTGGCAGGATGATGTAGAAGTGGGCTTTTTACCCACTACATTTTTTTTTTCCTAGCTGGAGGTTTCCAGTCTTGGGTAGTTTTCTGAAGGCTTTTTGTTTTGTCTTTCAGCCACAAAAATTGATCAGCATTTTACAAGG
Source organism: Phyllotis vaccarum (assembly GCA_033318265.1). Classification (NCBI taxonomy): domain Eukaryota; kingdom Metazoa; phylum Chordata; class Mammalia; order Rodentia; family Cricetidae; genus Phyllotis; species Phyllotis vaccarum. Next base: position 18,341,673 of record JARWLC010000007.1, read on the forward strand.
TGAAAATCCCACTGAGAATTTTAACAGCTGCCCATAAATCAAGGAACAAAATCAGAGAGAAGCAATGTCTTGCATTGTGGTGTAGGAAACCCTGGTTATAATTAAATCTGAGTCTGTTCCTTTAAATCCTGGGACGCTCACAGGTCTTTTCTGCACTGTTGCCCTATATGACAGGCTTTAATTAGCACAGATTTTTCACGTTCATGGATAGATTAGAAATTTGGAAATGGTTAATGAAAAGGTCTGTTACCTTGACCAGGCAAAATTGCAGTTAGAGGACATTCTTGGGTTTCAGAAGCTGACTGCATACAAATATATGAATATTTACCCTACACACACAAAAGTAAAGTTTTTAGATTTTTCACTAAAGCAATATTACATTTGGTTCACTGTTAATACCCTGAAAATGTGAACTCTATCTTTAATAACTTTGAACTAGATATACCTAGACTTTCTATGCTTTCTTAACTTTCCCTTTGCCCATTGGATTAAATTAGACATGAAAATGGTCCTATTCATATTTCAGTATTGCTCATTCTCCATATGTGGCTCACAGTCTAATAAGATGCTGAATTAATGATAGACAAGTAAATGTGGGAAAATTCATACATATATGCAAAGTTAATCATGGAATAACAACCATTTATTTTATGCTCGATATTGAAGCAGGAAGTGAGATAGGAAATTGTATAATGTGGATGGTCAGTGTCACAGGAACAGGGACCACATAGGGAATAAGTCTACAGGGACAACATGAGAAATTGTGTGTAATGAGGTCCTCCTTTGGTCGTAGCTTCTAGGGATGATTTTATTTAGGGATCTAGACTTACATGCAAGAAGGGTGGCATGGTTTTCTGGGTGTGGATCTTAGAATATAAAGAAGGATGCTAGTTGAGCATGAGCCACCATAATTACTTGCTTACAGAATATGAATATGAAGGCAACACGACCAGCTATATCAAGACAAAAAAGTCATGATTTCCCTACCAATGTAGACATTACTTAGAGCTGTGAGCAAACATAAAACCCTTCTTGCTTGTGTCTTGTATTGGGATGTTTTATCATAGCAACAGGAAAAGTAACTACAGCAGAGATAATTGGAGAAGATGTCTCTGAAGTGCTGAATTTGAGATGAAGCCTAGAAGTGAAGAACTGTGGAAAGAACAGAAGGAGGTTCCGGGCAGAGCAAAAAAATATGTGCAAAGCTCTTAAGTTCATGTGCATAACAGAGAGGCAACTTGTACTGGTTGTGGGCAGTGAAACATGCTTGACTGGGCACCATCAATTTTATTCTGCCAAGAAATCCTTGTAATTGAACATAACCAGATGCAAACAAGACAAACAAAAGGGATGACAAACATGTGTACTTGCTGTACGATCATCAGGACCAGAGTTTAGATCCTAGTACCTATGTTAAGCATCCTCACCATGCCTGTAACCTCATGCTCAAAGCATAAAGAAGGAAGCAAGCAATAGGAAAAACCCCAATGCTTTCTCCTGGCCTGTGAACAGTCACAGACAAGTGTCTACCCCCAACCCCATCACACAATCTCATACAGACTCATGCTCATATATATGTACGTATAACAAATTCATTAATTTGAAAACAGTTTAGCTTTAAGTGTCCACTCACCTTATTGAAAGATAAGGAAAACTCTAGTACATTTTGTTTACATTCTTCTCCTTAAAATGCAAACAAAATGCTTTAAGATGAGAAGAGGTTCACTGGGAACCAGAGAGGAAGATGAACATGTCAAATTAGTGAAGCCATGCTAACAACAAATGTTAGCAACTTCAGCAATTGATGACAAGAAAAACAAATCAATATTTATTGAGTGTAAGCTGCTTTATATGTCCCTTCATCGAAACTTATTCAAGTTTATGGGTGTGTTTTATTGAGTTTTTTTTTTTGTTGTTGTTGTTTTTTTTTTTTTTTTTTTTTTACAGTTAGGGACATGAGCACTGGAACACTGCCTAAAGTCATACAGCAAGTTGATGAGATCAAACCAGACTGTTACATCACCACGTTCACACTCTTACATGCAGAAACTTAATTAACAAACGTTGTTGAGAAGCTGTTCTTTATGCAGTAATGCACTGTTACTAACGGAAATCAGGAAAGTCATAACAGGTTTATGTTTCCCATTATTCAATGAAAACATGACAGAATTTTTGTGAAAATAGAGGAATATAAATTTTAGTTAAAATGTTCCTATTTTATTTTCTCTTACTATCCATGACATGCTACAGCCTTACATCTAAACAATAGCTTCAAAACTCTATGTGAAGATAATTAAGGAAGCCACCCTGTAGTGGAGAGCAGGCACTATCACCTTAACCTAGAGGTGTGGCCTTTAGGCCTTGAAGCCCCAGTATTTGGGGTGTGGCTGGAGGACCAGTTTAAGAACAGGTGCACATAAGCCCCACCTTCTCTTCCTGTTTGTCTCTCTTGCTCTTGGATGCAGGACCTCACCCACTGAGCTTTAGCCTCATGGACCAGTCCAGCTTTCCAGCAACTGCCCAACTATTTAATCTCTTGTGTTGGTGAATATTTGCCTGTAAACACCTTAATAAATATTACCCTTTTAAAAATCAGTCTCCGGTGATTACTAATCCCAACTGTGCTACATTAATCTGGCATGTGACACCTTTGAGAATTCTTACCCATGAGATTTGGGCCTCTCTAAATGCTAGGGATGGAAAAAAAAGATAGTGAGGGAAATAAAGTCATGATCTAAATAAAATGCTATTGATTTGCTAGTAGCTCTGCTCAAACTCATCTTATTGGGAGACTAAACATCCCAGGCACTCGTCAGGAAGACTAATGACCATCTCTGTAGTTACACAAACAAGTCACCTCTAGATCCAAATCAGAAACAAGCACTTACTCTTAACTCCTTACTTTGTTGTTCAGCAATGTTCACAGTCTGATCTGGTGGTAATGTGATGATAGCATTCATCTGATATTCTACTCATACTGCTAAATACCTAGTCACAAATTAGCATTCGAACTACAAGTCATTAAGGATGGATACTGCCTCAAGATCAGTTTTGGGTCTCACCCCTATATTCCCGGTAGAACATTAATTTTAGGTAAGAGTAGAGTGTCTCAATTATCCCTCTAGAATTTGAACACCTATATCAATGGGGAAGGATGTATCTCAATTGTCCCTCCCTAGGATGTAAAATAATATACAAAAGGGAGGAAGGTAGAAGCAATGTGTCTTTACTGAAGCTCATTATGGAAAAGATACTTTTCCTTAATTATTTTGTAGATATATTTTTATTTTTCATTAACTCTTATGAATCTCTTTTGCATAACTAAAAGAGTGGTGGGATCTGGGTTGCTTCTCTGGTTCTAGGTAAAGGCATGGCATTCTACATTGCCCTACAATGCACATTATTATGTACTACATTATTATGAAGGCATCTTAAAAAGACAGAAGTAACTATCTTCTTCTTATACACCAAGAAGTCCCTCTCTCCATACAGAGTCTTAGAGATTCTCACTCATGGATAAGTCTGATTATTCTCCTCCAACTTTTGAAGTGTTAATGTCTTTGTTTTTAATTTTTCCTTTTCAGTTATTGTCCCAAATTCCAAGCCTGACACCCTAAGCATCCCCATAGCCACCATGCAGCTTGCAGACTCCTATCGATACATCCGGCCTATTTTCTTGACCTTTTATTCAGTAAAGTATAACTTCTCTCCATTTTTGCCATTTCCCTTCTCCTGGCAGCTGCCAACGTCTACAGCATGTACCCTGCTGTTGCCTTTTTTCTGTGTCTCAAATTCCAAAAATCCATCCCAAAGTTTCCTTCAGGGTCACTTTCAAATTCTTTCATCTTTGAGACTAAGAATCTGCTATAAGGATTTTATATCCCTCAGTGAGCAAGATCCCTTGCTAAAGGATGAGGTCTCAATGGTTTTGTGTGATGTGATGCCCAGGTTCTTTGTTATCTTAGGCAAGTCATGGTGCAAGACACGGCAAAGGAGAAGTGAAAGCATAGATTTACTGAATGAAAGGAAAGCATAAAGCACCTATCAGGGGATGTAACCTGTTCAAACACGCCACGGCTCCTTACTCTAACTGACAGGGAACCTTCTATTTAACTCTGAACAATCTGTGCATGCACCTGTCACTTATCCCATACTTTAAAACATTCTCTGTCATGTCTTTGCATATACTGGTAAATAGAGGTTGTTGGTTTTTCCTCCCAACAGGTCACTTCAATTACCAGCGCCCATTGATGGTCTAAGCTTATATTCTAAACCTTTCCTTCTCCCAGGATGTGTCTACAAGAGGGGAGGTGACGAAAAGGACCAAAAGACTATTTTTTTTATTTAATTAACGGCCAATATGTGGGTAACTGTGCTGTCCTGTTGCTTTTCTACTTTGCCACAATTGGGACCTCTTTTATTCTATGTATCCTAATTTGTCACTTAACTTTTAATGTCAAGTCACAAGATTTGTTGTTTAGCATTTTATTAGGTTTAATAAGGCCAATGTTTGTGACTATTGGAATCAAGATGCAAGTGTGTTTTGCTTTCTAAGATATGTTAAGGGACATTCATATCTGGGTTGGCTATCATATTATCCATGCTTTGAGCTTTCGGCTACAACAATGCCACCATCTCAGATGGTATATGGGTGAATGCAACTCCCAGGTTAAAAATACGGTTTCCAGTAATTCTGAAATTTCTTCTTCTCTTACGCCCCTGCTTCATAGCCCATCTTTGAGGACAGGCCCAGTGGAAATGTTTCCTTTCTGCCTCAGCCCCAACATCCATGAAATTAATTAAATGACGTCATGCTTCACATTATCTGATGTGGAAGCAATTCATCCCCTTCTGCTTGCTGTATTAGTCCAAGTAATCAACGCATTAATTCATTTGTGAGAGTAAGCTCAAGGGTAATTATAGTGAGGAGTTTTAATGCCTAAATGTGTTAATGTCTGCAATCAGAAGTACTTTCTCAGTGTGAACAATTGTTAGACAATTACTGTTAGATATGATTGCCTTGTAGACAACAGACATGTATCAAGAGGGAAATAGCAACAGCTTGTTTTGCAAGTTTTGCATTATCGGCAAGTTCTACACACACATAAATAACACTTTCTAAGGTGTTCAGCTCATGTAGCTCTATCATTTTGCTTGCTCCTCACATTGTGAATTAAGTGTAAAAACAACAACAACAAAAAAAACATAAAAAGGTTGTATTTCTTTTGGTTTAGTTGTTTTGTTTGCTGTTTTTTGTTTTTCAAAACGTGCTTTCTATGTGCAGCCCTAGCTGTCCCCGGGCACTCTCTGTACAACAGGCTGACCTAAAACTCAGAGATCCACCTACATCTGCCTCCTCAGTGCCGGGGTTAAAGAAATGCACCACAACCTCCCAGATTAAATTGAGTTTCTTATATAAAAGGTTCACAAGAGACAACTTGGCACTGGCATTTGTGTAACACAGGGATGACACAGGCCCCGGAATTTGGTGTCCCTGGCTCCCAACTGATTCTGGCCACGCTCTGTAGGGGTCCTGATTCTCAGGAACTACTAAGGCTCCCTAACTAAGGCCTGAATCCCACACTTGGGAAAGCTTTAGCCTTTTCTTAACATTTCTTCTCAGTGCATTGCTTTGTCTTTCTAAAATTCCAATTTAATTATGTCCCTTTAGTGTCCAATATACATCATAATCTCTATTACCTATTTTTTTTTCCACGAAAAGGTCTTCTCATTACAAAATGCAAAATGTCCTTTAAAAGGTCCATCTAAATTAGTGAATTGCAATGAATTGGGTAAACAGTGGAAAAGTGAATGTTGACTATTGTTTCTTCCTCTGAAAAGATGGTTTTGAATGTGAGTTTAAATTTAATCTGTCTTATTTTTAGTCTTTCCCATCTCAAAGCTCTGTGATAAATATTAAATGTGAGTGGAATGGAATCCGTTACCTTTCCACTGAGCATTGTTTAATATGTGCAGGGATGTATCTAGTGAAAGGAAAAGAAAAAAAAACAGACTCAAATAGCCTGAATAACCTGTGAAACGGCTGCATTACTTTATGTGATTAGCATGTCTGAGCTAGAGAAGGTTTAAACACATAAGATTTGCAGATTATTTTTACATATAATTCTCAACATTTCAACACTATTGATACTTATTCTTTCAAATTGTTTGGCCATCTGCTCCCATATGGCCGTAACATCCCTGGCCCTCTGATCTACATTCTGTCTTTCTGTGAGCTTTTTAAACATCAGCCCAAGATCAAACAGTGTTATCATAAATTTGGAGGAGCCTAGCCTTCAGTACCTACCACATGCTACCAGAGAAATTGAGTTCTCTTTTGGGGGTCCTAGTCTTTTTAATAATAAAGAATTTAAGAAAAGTCTCAGAAAATAAAGGTCAGTTTCATTAAAATTTGAAAGAAAAACTCCAGGACAAGCAAGCTATAAATCTCATCATCATTGCCACTAAAGGATGCCCAGGGTATGCTACGGGGTGGGAGCAGATACAGAGAGACTAGGAGGTGAGCAGGATTTGGGGTTTTGATGTAAAATTCCCAAAGAATCAATAAAAAAAATGTTATAAAATATAAAATAAATATTCTAAATTTGATATGAGACACAAGAGGTTATAAATTCTATTTATATTATAGCTTTATTAGACTATAATTTAGTCCCAGGATTATACTCTGAGGCTGGTTTTCAGATGCTTCACCTAAGTAGAAGTTTAAGGAGGGCTGCTTCCCATGAACAAATATAATATCATTTGCTTTGTTTAATGTTTTTCTAATGCCTTTCCCTTGCCTTAGACTGTGAACTTAAGCCTTGAAATCTGCAATTGTGCTTCAACCTCTAATACAGTCACAATGACCAAGCTACCCATGCTTATATATTAGGAATTTTATTTGCTTGAGTTTTTGTAATTAATTTTTGAAATTATATGAATGTCTCCCTTCTGTACATTTATTCTATCAGCTCAGTTACTTTGGAAAACTCAAATAGCACAATGTCTATCCAGTTTATAACATCACCGTGTACTTGCTTCAAATTATTGATCTATAAGCTGTCTTTCTTCAATCCTTTTTACCTCCCACTTCCCAGACATAGACAGTCAACCAACCATCTTTTTATATAAACATTTTATCTAAATTGAGTTCTTATGATAAGGTGGTCATCCATGAGTAGGGCCTTTAATTTACCTTAGGCCCTTCAGTTTCATTCATGCTGTGGTATGTATCAGTGTTTTGTTTTGTTTTGAACACTATCCCATTTCACAGCTTTACCATTGTTTTGGTTATTATTTAAAGTATATTTTTGGAGACAAAGTCTCACTGCATATGTAGCTCTGACTATTCAGGACTCACATTGTAGACTAGGCTGCCTCAAACTAGAAGAGATCTGCCTGCCCTTGAATCAGGATTCTTCCGGTTTGCACCAGGATTGTAAGTTCCTGGCCTCTGTTTTATTTAAGTAACTTCTCAGAATTGTTTATAGGGCTTATTTGTTTTCCTATTTGCTATAAAAAAAAATCAGGAGATTCCTTCAAATCCTGAGTCATGTCGGCTGCAGTCCAGACTGATGGTGTTTGCTGTGGGGCATTTGGGTAGACTTGGGGAAGGAAAACTATGTTGATGGATACACTGTTTGCTATGCTATGAGTAATCGGCCATCTTTGTGTAAGCCATTGCCTCACTGTCTACTGTCAGAGCTTCTGGCAAGTGGCATATTCACTATGTGTCATATTTTATAGGGTTATAGGCATTAATGATGTCATATAAAACTTATCTAAGAGTTTCAAGGTAAGTTTCTAGAACAGAACAGTGTGTGGTAAGGAAGTCAGGTCACTTGCCTTTGGTCACAAAACTAATTAGGTTACAAACTAATTACAAATAATGGTCGCCTCTCACCTGGACCTGGTACTACTTTTTTGCATTCCTTAATTAGAAATGTGTAAGAATCACAAACAAAGTAGGTCCCAGGTAAGGGAACTGGAGACTCTTGTTTACCTAAACAGGAAGTACGGAAGACCTGAGAGGACAAAAATCCACCTCAAAACTAGATGTTTTCTTGATGTTCTATTATATCAGCTAATTCTGCTTTTCTAACCTTTGTGTATTTTCTACTTCTCAGAGAATGTCTAGATTGCAACTGGTCTGCTTTTGCATAGGGTAAACGTATAAACCCCTGAACTTTGCCTAAATCATCCAACTTTTAAACTTCGTAGTTTTAATTGTCCCTAAAGTACACCAACTTTTTCTGGACCGGTACAATGCTTTCCTGACTCAGATATAATCACACAACTCATAAAGAAAGCACAGATGTTAAGGATGTATCTGTTAGTATATCAGTCTTTTAACTAAACAGAAAGTTTTATATAAAAAACATTAACTGAAGAGTGTTCTTAATTTTATGTTGAGTTTGGCAAACCTTCTGGATCCATGTTGTGCCCTGTCCATACCAGTTAGCTGTGTGACAATATTTTGCACCCCTACTAACTGAATCATTCACCTCTGATTTAGAACTCCTAATGTGAAAATGTTTGCACAGAAGGACATAATACATGCAAAATAAAAACAAAGATTTAATGGGCTCAGGTTTAAAGTTGGAAGCTTTAAGCGGCTTATGCTCAGATTCCTGGAAAATAGTAAATCTTCCCGGAGTTCTAGGAATGTACACCCAGAACTAAGGTGTGCTGTGTGCTATAGTGAGCTTCTATAAAAGTACTAGAAGTCCACTGCTTTTTTTTTTTTTTTTCAATTTCACTGGCCTTCAGTGACTCAGTCTGATTATCCTATACATTCAGTTTTCTATCCAGCCACTGGAGGTTCATCCCTTATTTCAGTACATATCTATTCAAATTGCTTGGGGCAGGCTTTCTTGAGTTAATGAAGATCACGGCAGACAAGTGAAAGTTTGGTTTAAGTTTAGTTTTTAATAAATATTAGAAATAAATATTTCAATACACCCTAAGAAGAGGAATTTGTGCATAGAAAACAAAAGTATAACTGGAGTGAGAGATCACAAAATACTCAAGATGGCACAGAAAGGTTTCCTCAAGTACAGAGGAGCATTATGCCAAATATCTGGCTCCAGGATTTTATTAAGACCAAATAGGATTCATGTAACACTGATTAGGTGTGAATATGATTTTTGCTGGAGACATGGCTCAGTAGCTGGAATTGACTAGCCTCTGGTATATTAGAAGACTCTGCCTCAATATATAAAGTAGAGAGTAATTGAGGAAGCCATATGACATAAACCTCTGGCCTCTACACAAATGTACACACAAGAACATGTACCATCACAGTTGTGTATGCCAACACACCTATGAAGATTCATAATATACCAGACACACACCAAAAATGTATGATTTATAACTTTATCATTATTCTTTGATATTGGCTTCTAGATTAAGTCATTTCACACTCAGGAGTTTTTAAATGACTACTCAAAAATTATTTAAATAAATAATTAATAAACTTGAATATTTTTGAGCTCCTTTAGTTTGCCAGGAATATTTGAGGCTGAGGTTTAACTTACTTTTTAAATATTTGTTTTATTTTTAATCTTGTATATATGTGTGTGAGTTTATTCACATAAATTTAGGTGTTTAAGGATCTCAGAGGCATAAGATTTCCTAGAGTTGGATTTACAGATAGTTGTTAGCTAATATGGGTGCTGGGAACCCAACTTGGGTTTATGAAAGAGTACTGTGTGCTGTTAGCCACTAAGCCATCTCTCTGGCATGGACACTTAATTTTGGTTCATACCTATTGGGTAAAGTAAATCTTGCAAATGGATAATAAACATCAAAGTGATAAAAGCTAAGATGATAATAGATCAGGTGAAGTAAATACTGTAAGTCATGTAAATCCTGAAAGAAGAAATCATACCGAGGGTTATATCATCATTTCATAAAATGATGTTAGAGATTAGATTTCAGTGACAAAGAGGTATTGATCAACTCAGTGGTTTTGAAAAATACTGTTTCAGCAAACAGTAATTCTTCAGTGTTTGTCAGTATATGCAATTTGCTGTTTCTATTACACCGTAGTGCCAAGGCTCCAGCCTCAAGTTATTCTAGCAACCGGGGATCATTAGTAGAATAGAGTTCCCACTAATAGATTTACAATCTCTAATTCTTGACCAGAATTAGAGAATATTCTGCTGCCAAGAGTATGGCTTTGCTACTGCCTGTTCAGTCTTCTGTTCATTTAGGGCCTAGACTGTGGATCACCTTCTAAAGTCATGTTCTCCAGCCTCCCACAGCTGCCCTAACTCTTTCAAATACAGCCACTCTGAGATCATTTTTCTTCATCTTCCTTCACTTCCAAAGTGGACTTGTCTCTATAGGAAACTATAGACGATATCTAGGAAGTTACTCGTATATATTATTGTCAAACTCCAATAAAATGCTACTGTATACAGCATAGTTTTCCTTATCACCATCTCATTATAATAATAAATACATTTCTAGTCCAATGTGATGCCAACAATGAGGAGACAGAGGCAGGTGGAGCTCTGTGAGTTCAAGGTCAGCCTGACCTACACAGTGAGTCTAAGGTCAGCCATACTACATATTTTGATGACAAAATAGTCATCAAAAACGCATTTCTTCTCCAGGGTCAGCTCATTCCTTTATGCAGCTGGTTGGTTTTAATCAGGAGATTCACTCATACCTGCCACTTTCTCCTCTTTATTGGCTTTTTCAATTACATTAAAACAGGCTTCATGTTTTATATGTTATAAACTATGCCCCGCTTGGTTTGTATTTTTCTGTGTAGCCTAATATTCACCATTATTTTAAGTTAATTTAAATCAGTTTATGTGATTGTAGCAGACTCTGGAGATGCATTAATAAGAAAATATAAAATAAAATGACTCCATGGTATACTCTAAACAAATCCTAAAGTAGTAATGCTCTACTACTACTGATGATAAAGTCGGAGGTCCAGGTTCTCAGAAAGAGGGCTTAATAAGTGCACATCACATTGTCCAGAAAACTCCCCTTAGTTTTAAGATGTCCACAAATTGCATTTGGAAAAGACAAATGTGAAAAACATGGATTTAACTCCTAAGTTATATATTTATATGGTAATGTACTATAGCCATCGAAATAACTCTTCACTCATGATTTCAGAAGCCTATGTGTTCGAAACAATGTTTCAAGAGAATTTTGTCATTTGTGTCTGTTCTTCTGTCTGTCCATTAATTAATGTTCAATTAGTATTAATTGATTCTGATCAATTAATACTGAGTTGCTGGGATTAAAAGCCCTCCTGACTTTGTTTCCAATGAGACTCCATTTGATTTATTATGGTTTTCTTCTTTTTTCATCCTTCATTGCTCACTTTTGTGAAAGAAATCACCAAAAAAAATAAATAAATAAAACCTCCAACACGTTTCAAATTAATTCTTGATGAAAAATGCCTTGATTTTTTAAAATAAGATATTTAGTGCCCTACAAAGAGAGAAAAAGTCATCAAGAAGAGAATTTTGAGGTTACTAGGAAATTCTTGTTTCCACAGAGACAACTACATTTCTATTACCTCCTTAAAGAAGTATATTTTGATTTACAAAGCTGAAAATATTTCTTGCATGATACGTGAAATTACTAAATCTACTCCAGTTTCTCCTCTGAAAGCAAACAAATAAACACTAAACTGTCTTTTGTAAGTTTCTGACTTGATATATTTTTATTCAATGGGCATTATGAAAATAAAACTTGCTAAACTATTTTAAGAAATGCTAAGCTTTCCTACAACAAAAATGGTCATTGTTGTATACTGAACATTTCTCACACTCAGGTTTTATTGTCAGTCTAATAGGAGTGGGACACTGTTGAATACCAGGTAGATGGGGCCTTTACAAAGACTTTGGAGTGACAGGTATGGCTCAGTGGTTAAGATCTTTTGCTGCTGTTGCAGAGAGTCCTCCAGTTCATAACACCCACACTGTGGCTCAGAACTGCCTGAAACTCCAGTTCCAGAGATTCCTGCTCCTCTTCCAGCCTCCCTGGTTTTCTGCACAAATAGATTGGACACAAAAACAAACACACACACACACACACACACACACACACACACACACACACACACACGTGCGCGAACACACACAAAAGCAAACACACACATACTAATAAAAACAATTCCACCACCATAAATTGATTCGTAAAAAAAGACCTTCGTCCAACACCAGCAGTAAATTTAAATTTGACTTGTATATAATATATAAACATAGTGTATATAATCATGCAATAGCTAACTTGAAACTTATTGGACTTGCCAGCCTCTTTTACTGCATGCCAAACAACTTCTGCCCATGACATCATTCATTTTGTGTTAAATGTTTTTGCAATAAAAGATGGAAAACAAAATAAACATAAAAAGATGGCTTTATTTTGAAACAATTTTCTAAATGATGATATATTTTAAACATTTGATTCAAATTTTATTTTTCTCATGACAATTCACAATATTATTTAGGTCTTACAATGATTTATTAGACAGAGAGAGAATGTAGCTTGTGATAGAGTACTTGTCTAGCATGTGCAAGGTTATGAGTCTAATCCCCAGAAATACAAAGAAAAATAAAAAACACATTTCTTTTAAATTAGAAATGTACATAAACATTTGAAGAAATGATTGTTTTAAATAAATATTAAAAATTGAATCAAAACAAAAACTAAAATATTTAAAAGTAACCAATGTTACTTAATGATAATAAAATAACAGATGTAAGCTTAAGTACCATTATGCTTTGGTAAATTCAATTTATTATTCAAATATAAATCTTTTGAGAATAAAATTATAGTGATAAGAATGATTCTCACCAGTCTCTAGGAACAAGACATTAGGACACAACCCATGCTCTTCCATCTCTACCCACTGTTGCACCAGCTGCAAGCCAGCATGGAAGACTTCTGAAGACAGACCTATCCCCATCTGTAATCTACAAGTCACACTACCTCTCTAAAACCCCACCCCCAATCTCACCAGCTCCCTGAGATATAGAATCACCCAGCTTAATAAAAGCAGCCTAGGATGTTAGAGGACAGAACCATCTCTTCAGCCTTTCTCTTGTTTGTTTGGTGTTTTGTTTTGTTTTATTTTGAGACAGGGTTTTTCTGTGTAACAGTCCTGGCTGTCCTGGAACTTGCTTTGTAGACCAGGCTTGCCTCAAACTCACAGAGAGCCTCCTGCTTCTGCCTCCCAAGTGCTGGGACTAATAAAGTACGCCACCTCTGCCTGATTTATCACTTCTACATATACCTTTTACATAATATCTCAATGTCAACTTATGTCTACTGTAAATATCTTTGCCCAGTTGTTTTACTTCTGGGTTCAACTCTGCATCATAATCCTGGAGTTAGGCTAAAGGTGTGAACCACTACCATTTGGAACATCATAATCCCCCTACATATCCCCTTTTCTCTGACCCGCAGAGATACACAGATGCTTACAATAGTTTTCAGCTTATCAGTATAAAGCCCAGTCATATAACTTGCTAGCTCTCTACCCTTCATCTAACCCGTGACTCATCCTGTTCAGCCATGGGCTCAGTACCTTTTCTCACAGCAGCATGGCTGTCCTCTGCTTCTTCTGGCTTCTCTCTGGTGTTCTGCTCTGTGCTTCTTGTTCTCAGAGATTTTTTAGTCTGGTAGCCCCACCCACACTTCCTGTATACCTTTGGCCAATCAGCGCTTTTTATTAAACCCATAGGCGGGGATAATTATTTACAATGGAATATCATAATCCCCCTACATATCCCCTTTTCTCTTTTTAAGACAAAAAGAACCCCAAATCTAATATATTTTCCCTCCATTATCTATAGCAACTTATAAACAACATTGTAAATAAACAGGAACATCCATAATCCATGTTTTGGGAAGGTGGGTGTCATTCTCTAGGCTACTTCCTGCTGAATAGGGGTATTGGCAATCTCATGGGAATCCAAAGAAAAATGTAGGATTATGCACAAGTCTTTAGTGGAGTAGTCTCTAAGGCTGGGTCATCTCAGCCAGTCTCTTTGAAATTGTTCTGGATATAGAGACCTAGAAACTTCAACAGAGGTGCTCTGAAATGCTGAATCATCTGGTCCATCCATTTCCATTGGAGATTTTTCAGGGGGTCTTCCTCTATCAAACTTTATGTTTTTATCCAGGAATAAATCCAAGCCTCTCATTTTCTGTGAAAATAAGAAGAAAACCTCTCCTCCAAAGTAAAATATCTTTGGATTTCAGTTTTAAAGTCAACTCATTTACAAAATATATAGGTTGGATTACACCAACAGTATTTATGATCAAGTGTCTTTTAGCAGCTTTTACTAAGTAATTTTCAATCAAGAAGCTTAAAGATAAGACAATAACATACAGTATCCAGACATTCTTTGTATTTTCCATCTTTACATGGCTTATTTTTTATTTGTTTATTTTACTCTATTTCTTTTTTAAGGGCTTTCTCTACCTTTTTTTTCTTTCTCTAAGCCTATGTATATATATTTTCAACACACTCTAAACCACTTAGACTTTTTTAAAAAAAACTATCTTTACTGTATATTTATTTCTTAACTTTTTCTGTCTCTGACCACACCTTTGTAAGGCTAGGGTGATTGACTCCACCTAGATTCTTCTATTTCTTTCTGTTTCTGAACACACCTATAATCTGCCAAGGTCCTTGGCTAAGGATTAAATGTTGGTAGGGTGGATGGATGGCTCCACCCAGTTCCTAGTCTAATTTCATAGAATTTATCTTTTTAGCCCAGGTACTCTGGGGAATTTTAGGGTCCATATAATTACCAAGTAAAGCTTTGCCATCTGCTGCTCATTAACTCCATTTAAGTATTTGGCAGCAGGGCCTCTTAAAAGACTCACAAGTGTTTTGCCTCTAAGGCTGAATCAGGAAGCTTCTCTTCAAAAAGCCAAGCCTCAATTTGCCTCTGGCAAATAGAGCAGATCCAAGAAAACAACCATCACTAGAAAGCCATCTTTGATTCTGTTCCCTTTTTGTTCTTATGAACAGAAATCTTAAATACATCATTTACAACCTTTTGCTTATATTGAGGGTCCTATGAGACTTCAGGAACAAGCCATTTTACACCTTAAGCTGTACTCCAAAGTCCACCATTATAGCTCAAGCCCAGGCGCCTCACCAGGGCGTCTCTGGACCACGGCTCACATAAAAGACACAACTGAGAAGCTTCTTTGGGCTCTAGAACATTTTTTTAACTTTCTTCAGCTTTATGTGGGTGTATATCATGTATATCACCCATGTTAGGCTGCATTTGTAGTAAAAGGTTTCTGGCCCAGACTTTCAGGCCTAGCCTCTAGGTTTTGGCCCACAGACCACAGACCCGCAGACCCGTAGAGACACACACATGCATATGATAGTTTTAGGCTGATTGGCCTAAGGCCCAGGCATATAACTTGTTAACTCTTTATCCTTAAACTAACCCATGACTCTTATCCTGTTCAGTCATGCGGCTCAGTACCTTTTCTCAGAGCATCATAGCTGTGCTCTGCACCTTCTGGCTTCTCTCTCGCATTTTGCCCTGTTCTTCCTGTTCTTAGAGTCTCCTTAGTCTGGTAGCCCTGCCCACACTTCCTGCTTGCCTTTGGACAATCAGTGCTTTTTATTAAACCCATAGGCAGGGACAATTATTTACAATGGAACATCATAATCCCCCTACATATATTAAACTTTTTGTCATGATATTGTTGTTCATATAGAGAACTAATTAATTCTAGGAAAAAAAAAGGCTTTACTTAGCTTCATGTACATTGTGTTGGGTTTTAGTCTCTTATCAGTTTTCCGCAGTGATCCATGGCTATGCCTAATTGTGAACTTGAAGTATCCAAATGGAAGATAAGGCCCCACAATGATGATTTCACATGGATTATGACAAAGCCACTAGGCTGACAAACACCAACCAAAGATCAGATTTGGACTACAAACTGCTCAGGACAATCTCAAGGTGGCTAGATGAGATGATCCAGCTTCACAGATTACTCTAGCTAGGACTTGAGACAAGCCCTGTATTTCCTGTTATGTAAAGACCAAACAAAAAATGATTCAGCTACTTATTTCAGGACTTGACAATTACCAAACTTTTCTTCACAAGATCCTCTAAAGATGCTGTCACCCCTAGAAGCAGTAAATTTAAGAACATGGCACCCACATTCCCAAGAAGTATGGTGGATGGTTTTTGGTCTTTCAGTGGGTTATGGATGATTGTTATTGTTTAGGGTAATTGGTTAAAAAATGTTATAGGTTATGGTTAGAAAAAAAAACTAAACAAGAAAGATTAGATTCGGGGTTTTTGTTTGGAAAAAGGGAGAAATAGATGTGATAGAATATAAAGGTAGATTATTGACTCTACTTTCAAAAGCAATTACTAGCTTTAAGTATTTTACATGGAATTGTTTTTTTTTGTATATTGGATACAAATTATGTATATTGGCATAGAGTTGAGATTAATTTCACTAATATAATTAAATCTTTATGCTTCTTCAAGGTATTGTACCTATACAGTTCATCTAACAATGTAATATAAATTGTTGGTCCATGAAAGTTATTATTACCAACTAACTAGGATATAAAGTAATACAACTTAATACTTAGATATTACAATCAAACTTATTGTCATATTAGATATGTTTCAAGGTCAAACAGAGATATATTTTAGATAAATAGATCTTATTCAAACACTCCAGAGATCCACAGAATATGGTATTAAGATATCTTAATGGCATAGGTTCTTACTATTTTTATGACAATGAGACGTCTGCTCCCAGTATTTTCTAGAAGATTATGGACAGCAAAGAAACTCCAAGTAGAGTTGACTTTCTTTGTGTGAAAAGTTAGTCACTGGGCAAGAAAGTGCTCTTGCCTTTACTACTGATGGAATGGTGTTCAAAATGGACAAGCAGGACAAACACACAGAAAAAGAATTGACAAACCTTGCTAAGACAAGATAGAAAGGTCTTTGAAAATGAACTCCCCCACAGAGAAGTCTGTCGAATAAACTTATAGAAGGATTATGTTACATTGTAAATAATTGTCCCACCTACTGGCTTAATAAAAATGCTGATTGGCCAAAGGCAGACAGGAAGTGTGGGCAGGGCTATCAGATTAAAAAAATTCTGGGAACAAGAATGACAAAACAGAGATGCCAAAGAGACTCCATGGAGACATCAGGAGAAGCCAGCAGATGCAAAGAACAACTATGCTGCTCTGAGAAAAGGTACCAAGCTGCATGGATGAACAAGATAGGTTAGTTAAAGAGCAAGAACTAGCTAGAAATATGCCAGAGCCATAGGCTAATCAGCATAAAAATTAATACAAGCGGCTGTATGTTTCTGTGGGACAGTGGGTCAGAACCTTAAGGCTAGGCCCAAAAGTCTGGGCTAGAAACTTCATACAGCATATACTAGACCTGTAGGTCAAAGATTGATGCTTCAATGATACAGAAGAACCTCAAGTGACTGTATAAGCATCCAGCTGTTTCATTTTTTACATTTTGTGGAAGTTACTTGCTTACACATCCTATTTACTTGGCTAATGTTATTTCTTTCTTGGGTCTCTGAGGGAGCTGAAGATAAGATAGTTATAGTTAGTTTTCTAGTGATAGTTTTAGAAAAGAAACTCACTTAGAAGTTAAAGTGCATAAGTTTGAGAGACATCAAAAGATGATTTTCAGTTAGCAATGCATGTTAGATAGAAAGTGAATTAAGTAAATCATTTGGACTCAACAAAATAGATAAATAACAGAATATTTTCTTTGAATTTGTCGATTGTTAATGGACTAAATATTACGCATGTAATTATTATTTGTCTGATTGGAAAAAGAGTGCCTATTGGACCAAGTGTGGCTCCCTGCGACACAGACACAGGCAGAGCAGATTGGAATAAGCACAGGTCTTTGAAACACAGACATCCTTTGCACCATTGGAGAAAGAGATTGAGTGGACATCAGTGTAGGAATACCTACAACAACATAACAATGTGTCACCACCAGAACCTAGCAGTTCCACAACAGGAAGACCTGAACACCAAAATGTAGAAGATATAAAAGAAAACAACTTTAAAAATAACTTTATGAATGATAAAGTTCTATAAAGAGGAAATGAAAAATTTCCTTAGAGAAATCAAGGATGACATAAATAAATTGGAAGAAATCATCTAAACCCTTAAAGAGAACCAAGAAAAAGAAATCAAACGGGTAAAGGAAACAGCTCAAGACTTGAAAATTGAAGTAGAAACAATAAAGAGGACACAAACCAAGGGAAGGCTGGGCATGGAAAATTTGAGTAAACAAATAGGAGCTACAGATGCAAGCATAGCCAACAGAATGCCATAGATGCAAGAGAAAATCTCTAGCATGAAAGATACAATAGAGGAAATAAATTTGTCGGTCAAAGAAAACACTACAGCCAAAAAAGTCATAACAAAAAACATTCAGGAAATCAGGGACACATAAAAAAAAAAAAAAAAAAAAAAAAAAAAAAAAAAAAAAAAAAACCTAAGAATATTAGGAATAGAAAAAGAAGCCGACTACCAGCTCAAAGGCACAGAAAATATATTCAACAAAGTCATAAAGAAAACCTTCCCAAACTAAAAAAAGAAATACCTATGAAGATACAAGAAGCTTACAGAAGACCGAATAGACTAGAACCCTCCAAAAAATTCCACTTACCCCATAATAATCAAGCCACTGAACACACAGAAAAAAAACAAAGAATATTAAGAACTACAAAAGGAAAAACTCTAAATGGAGACTAAAAGCTCCAAGGTCCTGGACAGACATTATGCAGATGATAATAGACTATGGATGCTAACCAAAACTACTACGCATGGAAAAACTCTCAATCACCAGATAGAGTAAAAAAAAAAAGATATTTCATGATAAAGCCAGATTGAAACAATATCTAATCACAAATCCAGCACTACAGAGAACACTAGAAGCGAAACTCCAACCTAAGGAAACTAGATGCCCCCATAAAAACACAAGCAACAGATAATCCCACAGCAGGAAGTCTCGAATAAGGGAAACACACACACTAAGACCAAAAAATAACAGGAATCAACAGTCACTGATCATTCATATCTCTTAATATCAATGGACTCAATTCCCTATAAAAAGACAGAATGTATAGGAAAACAGAATTCACTCTTCCACTGCACACAAGAAACACACCTCAACTTCAAAGATAGACACTACCTCCCTCCAAGTAAAAGATTGGGAAAAGTCTTTTCAATCAAATGGACTTAGGAAATAAGCTGGTGTAGCTATCCTAATATTTAACAAAGTAGATTTCAAACAAAAATCAATCAAAAGAATTGAGAAGGTTGGTACATATTCACCATGGAAAAATATATCAAGATAAAGTCTCAATTCTGAACAATTATATCTCAAATACAAAGGCACCTACCTATATAAAAGAAACATTACTAAAGCTTAATTTTCACATAAGATTCCACACACACACACATAGTGGGAGACTTCAACACCCCACTCTCACCAACAGACAGATCTTCCAGACAAAATCTTATCAAGAAAGAAAGGGTCTAACAAGTGTTATGACTCAAATGGAATTCATAAATATTTACATAACTTTCCACCCGAACACAAAAGAATCTACCTTCTTTGCAGCATCCATGGAATGTTCTCTAGAACTGATTGCATACTTGGTCATAAGGCAAATATTAATAGATATACAAATTAGAATGGCCTAAAGTTGAGTTCAACAACAACATCACAAGCCACATAAAGCTTACAAACTCACATAAACTGAACAACTCTCAGCTGAATCACCTCTAAGTCAAGGAATAAAGAAAGAAATAAATTAAAGACTTCCTAGAATTCAATGAAAATGAATCCACAACACACCCAAACTTATGGGACACAATGAAAGCAGTGCTAAGGGGAAAGTTCATAGCATTAAATTCCTACATGAAGAATTTGGAGAAATCTTACACAAGCAGCTAACAGCACAGCTGAAAGTTCTAAAACAAAAGGAAGCAAACTCACCCAGCAGGAGCAGACGGCAGGAAATAATTGAACTCATGGCTGAAATCAATAAAATTGAAACAAAAATAAAGTAATGTAATAGGCGGGTGCCCCAAGATACCCCAAGACACCCCAAGACCACAACTAATGACCACTGTTAACATTAAAGAAAAAGAGAGTTTAATGAATTCTGAATACCGGTACACACATATGTGGGCTCTAGGCACTGCAGAAAAGCCTAGAGCCCAGAATATTTTCGGGGCAGAATTCTTATACCCCACTCTGGGTAGGGGAAAGGGTATGGGCCGGCTCGGCAGGATAACAGGGCGGGGCCAAAGGCCAGCTTAGGACAGAGTTTAGGAATGCAGGCAGGCAAGCTATTTCCTGTGAAACCATAGGACCACCTGAAGACATTCATTTCCTGGAGCAGGACACCTTGTGCAAGCTTCAAACAGTTAAGTTAACAATTCTCATGGTAGGGCTTTCCTGGGTGACCCCACCTAGGTTGCTAGATCAGGAATGTGGTCTCACCAGGTTGCTAGGAATTCAGGAAGTATCAGGCTCAGGCTGCTGGGTGTGTCCCAAGCAGCCATCTCAACCTTTTCTAGTTTCAGGGACCTCAGGAAGGGGTCGAGGGGGAGAGAGTTACCGGATTTTTCTATTTTCACAGTAAAATTAAAGCTAAATACAATGAAAGGACGAGTTTGTTTTTTGAGAAAATAAGCAATTTAGACAAACCTTTATCCAAATTAACCAGAAGGCAGGGAGAGAATATCCAAATTAACAAAATCAAAAAGGAAAAGTGTGACATAACAACAGACATTTTACAATTACAACATTTATTCCAGAGGAAAAGAAGATAATACTTCAAAAACCTGTAGTCCTCAAAATTAGGAAACCTAACAGAAATGGACAATTTTCTGGACAGGTTCCACTTACCAAAATTAAATTAAGACCAGATAAACAACTTAAATAAATCTATCAGCCCTAAAGAAATAGAAGCAGTTATTTAATGTCTCCCAATCAAAATAAGCCTCAGACAAGATGGTTTCAGCACAGAATTCTACCAGAATTTCAAAGAAGCACTAATACCAAGATTCCTCAAATTGTTCCACACAATAGAAACCAAAGGAACATTGCCAAACATTTTTTAAAGGCTATAGTCACCCTGATACCCAAACCACAAAAAGACAAAACAAAGAAAAAGAATTACAAACCAATCTTTCTCATGAGAGTTGACACAAACATGCTCAATAAAATATAAAACAGAACAAAACAAAAATCCAGGATTGCCGAAACAATCCTGTTCAACAATAGAACTTTGGGAGGCATTACCATCCCTGACTTCTAGGTCTACTATAAAGTTACAGTATTAAAAACAGTTTGCAGATCAATGGGGTTGCACTGAAGACTAAAACTTTAATCCACACATATATAAACACCTTTTGACAAAGAGGCCAAAAATATACAATGGAAAAAAGATAACGTCTTCAACAAATTGTGCTGGCATAACTGAATGTCAATATGTAGAATAATGAAAATAGATCTATATCTAACGGCCTGCCCAAAACGTAAGTCCAAGTGGATCAAAGACCTCAAAATAAATCCAGTCACACTGAACCCAAGAGAAGAGAAACCAGTAAACATTTATTGAACCCACTGGCACAGAAGACCATTACCTAAATACAACACTTGTACCACAGAAACTGAGAACAATAATTAATTAATGGGACTTCCTGTAACTGAGGAGCTTCTGTAAGACAAAGAACACAATAAGACAAAATGACAGCCTACAGAGCTGAACAGAGATTTCTCAACAAAAGAATCTCAAGTAGCTGAAAGACATTTAAGGAATTGTTCAATATCCTTAGCCATCAGACAAATGCAAATCCAAGCAACTTTGAGTTACCACCTTACACCTGTTAGAGTGAATAAGCTCAAAAACACTGATGACAACCTATGCTGGAGAAGATGTGGAGCAAGGGGAATGCTTCTCCATTGGTGATGGGAGTTTAAACTCGTACAGCAACTTTGCCAATCAGTATAGTGGTTTCTCAGAAAACTGAGAATAAATCTACCTCATAATACAGCAATACCACTCCTGGGAATAGATCCAAAGTATGCACATTCATATAACAGGGACATCTGTTCAACTATGTTCATAGCAGCATTATATTCAGTACCCGGAAACAACCTAGATGCTCTTAAACCAAAGAATGGATTTCTTAAAATATGGCACATTCTGGTTTACAGAATGGAGTATTACTCAGCAGTAAAAGCATACAAACAAATAATGACATTTTTGAAATTCTCAAGAAAATGGATGGAACTAGAAAAAAAAAAATCCTGTGTGATGTAATCAAGACGCACATTACATGTACTCACTCCTAAGTGGATATTAAATGTAAAGCAAACGATAATCTCCAACCCCAGAAAAACTAGGTAACATGGAAGACTCTAAGAGAGGCATCTATTCCCACTGGGAAGCAGAAATAGATAACAGCTCCTTAGTAAATTGGGAACTTGGAGAGAGGTTGTAAAAGGAGATGAGAAGGGAACAGAATGGTTGACTTGGGGGAGGAATAGGGAAGGTAGACAACAAAATAGATATCTTGATTGAGAGAGCCGTTTTGGGTTTACGGAGAAACACCGTAATGCCAGGGAAATTTCCAGAAATCCACAAGGATGACTCTGATGTGGGAATGCGTTTATGTATGCTGTGAATCTCAATCTTTAAATAAAAGAGCTGTTTTGGGACATGGCAGGCACCATAGAAGAAGTAGGAGGAGAAATCAAAGCATATGTAGGAGAAGCAGGGCAGAGTCAGGCAGACCGAGCTGAAGCAGCCCAAGGAGCAACATGTAAGGAGCACAGGTGAGCCACGGGCAGACAGATTAATAGAAATGGGTTGATTTAAGATGTAAGAGGTAGCTAGCAATGTGCCTGAGCCATAGGCCAAACAGCATGGACTTAATATAAGCGTCTAAGTCATTTCTGGGGGTCAAAGCGGTGGGCGGGTGGGCGGCTAAGCGATCTTGGGTGGCATGTCTGTGGGTCTCTGGGCCTCCCGCTGCCCGGGATGGAGAAACCCTACTACATGACTCCAGCTAAGACTTCAAGCAATAGTAAAGTGGGTATGTGAACTGGCCTTCCCATGTAGTCAAATTAATGACCACTCTAATTTTCACCATAGAACCTTCATCCCACATCTGATGGAAGCAAATGATGAGGTCCCCAGCTAAACACTGAGCCAAGATCCCAGTACATTCAAAGAGAGGAAGAGGGATTATATGAGGAAAGGGGTCAAGATCATGATGAGGAAACCCACAGAGACAGCTGACCTGAGCTACTGGAGCTCACTGACTCTGAACTGACAGCTGGGGAACCTGCACGGAACTGAACTAGGCCCTCTGAATATGAATGATATTTGTGTGACTTGGGCAGTTGGTGAGGACTCTGGTAATGGGACCAGGATTTATCCCTAATACATGAACTGGCTCTTGAAGGCCCATTCCCTTTAGAGGGACCCCTTGCTCAGCCTTGATACAGTTGTGAGGGACTTGGTCCTGCCTCAACTTAATATGGCAGACTTTGTTGATTCCCCATTGAGGCCTTACTCTCTCTGAGGACTAGATGGAGAGTGGGGATAGGAGAAAGCTGAGGGGTGAGTGGGAGGAGGGGATGGAGGGGGAACTGTGGTTGGCATGTAAAATGAAAAAAACTTATAAATAAAAAATTAAGATATTTTATAAATAGAAAAAAATGAATAATTTTAACTATAGTTTAGTATAGTCATTTATTCCATAGAGAATTGATTTATTTTATTGCTATATAAAGTATTTCTTTAGAACACATAAACTGTATAACTATATAAGTTTCACAGTAAAATAAATATTTCTAATTCATTATTTTAATATTAATCAGATCTAAGGAAATAATTCTTGGTATGTAGTCACATTCTTTCAATATTTTTCCAGATAATATTTACATCTGGTGTTTTGTTTCTATTTTTATGAAGAACAATTGCTTTAAGTCATATTTTAATTTTTTTGATAAAATTGCTTCCTTTCCAGTCATATTTGATGCACCTAAAATGTAGAAACCTTGATTCAGTCTCCTTTATTGGCCATTTTTTTTCAATTAAAAGGACTTTGTATCTCCCTATAGTTAAGAAGCAAAGATGGTAGAATTTCAATTTTTCCATATTCAAGTGTGCAAATATTTTAACCAAAATGAATTTCTCATGTAATTTTTGCCTCTATCCATCATCATCACTGTTAATGAATATTTTGTCCCAAAATACTTGTCATATAAGTTGATTCTATTTATGTCTTAAAACACATCCAAATTTAGATGGTCAGAAACCATGTTTCCTCAATGTTAGTTTACATAAAATGTATCCAGTTAAATACTTTATTGTGTGAAAATATTCCAAAGCATAGTTTTAGCAGTCTGATGCCATCCTTCCTATATTATTGAGCTCATGGCACTCCATAATTTATTTCCCCCTCCCCTTTTGAAAGATAACCTACTAATTCATTTCAGTAGCAACTGTGATGCTGCCACGGACCAGCAGGGAACTAGTAGAGAGACTTCCATCACCAGCAGGGACTAATACAGGCTGGTTAACCAGTGCCCGTGACAAGGAGAATATGCTAGGCTATTATGAGTGCTTCATTTGATGAAATGTGCCATGGCTTGTGCAGAAAAACGTTGGTACAAAGGGAGTATTCCTAGGTATTTTTTCATATTTAATTCAACATTAAAAAGGAAATTCTTTGAACATTAATCTCATATGTCACTAAGTGATGCCGTGAAGGAAACTGGAAACCCACAGCAGAGACTGCCGAGTTTTCTTGGCTTAATATGACTATTGGTACTAACATAATGTTGAAGTTTTTTTTTTTTAAGTTCATATAAGTCACAGATTACATAACATATTAGGATAATAGGTATTAATGAGAAATTACCCAAACAAACCAAGCTTTAGAATTATTCAACTAATAGCATATAGCATATATCTTCTAAACCAAAAGCATCTTTATTTAAATCATCTATACTGGAGAGATGGCACAGTGGATAAGCATCCTTGTTGTACAAACATAGGGCATTTAGATCCTTGACAGAAGGATAATGGGCCTTGCTGGCCAAGAGCTAACTCTGGGTTAGTGAGAGACCCTGTCTCATGTAAATAAAACAAAAAGATTTTCTCTGGCCTTTGCATACATATAAATAACCAAGCAGAGAAGAACATGCAACACACAACACACACAGTCTTACACAAACTACCACACATTCACACTATATATCTATATCATAAGTAATAAATAGTTTTTGCTTGTTGTCCTGAACTAAATGTTTGTATTCCCTTAAAATTCACATTTGAAAGCTAATCCTAATTATGATGGTAATCCTGCTTATTTGGAGGTAGAGTCTTTGGCAGGTAATTGGAGAGGATGATAAGCTTTTGTGAATGAGGACTGTGTATGGTAGAAATTAATCCCAAACCCAGGATGCTGAGCTGAGGCAGGAGAATTACAAAATCAGGAATAGGCTGGACTACATAATGGGACCTGCCATGGAAAAAAATAAAAAATGAGAGAGAGATTGAGAAATGACAATTCTTTGCAGAACAAGAAACCCACTGTCAACCCATGCCATATCACCCCAGGCACTGATTTTGGATTTTCCATCCTCCATAACTAATAGAAATATTTTTTTTCATGAAACTGAATAAACAAAAAGAAAAATACACAAAACTGTCCCAATCTCTCATGTATATATCCACCAGATGGGTGAGGTGTCCTTAAACCAAAATCTGACACATTAGTGTTTGTGAATAATATTTCTTACTTTTCAAAGCTAGATTTATGACTGTGCTTTGAAGCTACTTCCCATGGCTCATAGAGGCAATCTCCATTACAACATTATTTCTAAACTTTTCATTTTCTCACACAGGCTGTTCATGTTTTCTCCATCCATTTAATTTCCCCCAGACAGCTTTCTTCAGTAAATTGAAAGAATTGTATATATATATTTTTAAAAAAACATTTCTCTAGTCAGAATAATTCACTTTGCTGCTTTCTGAAATTTTCTGAGTAGCTAGGCAAATAAGAAAACAATACAGGGTTTTCTTTAAGACTGACATTGAGGATCCAGGCTGGCTTTTCCACACTGGCTAGTCAGTATATTCATGTGTCTGTGAGAGGCTGTCAAACATAAACCAGAGGGAAGTGGGAATCTCAGCTTTTAACAAACTGACCTTTCGAATGCTCTACTTTATATGAAGCATAATGACTCGTGCATTCAATTTAAGCACTTTCGAGGTAGAATGAAGAGGATCAGGAATTCAACACCAACCTGTGTTGTCCGAACAAAATAAAATAAATACTAGAAAATCAAATCTTCTTCTTTATTCATTTATTCTCTAGCCATGGTCAGAATAATTATCTAGTCATACAATTCAGTGTCCTTTGCAAGATGTGTAAAGTATTCTTAATGCTGAAACCTGTTGTAGTGGGGTTCTCGGTCCCGGGCGGCTGAAGGTCCAAGACCCACAGACCTGCCGAGCCAGACCACTTAGCCAGAAATGACTCAGACGCTTATATTAACTTCATGCTGTTTGGTCTATGACTAAGGCACATTGCTAGCTAGCTCTTATATATTAACCCAACCCATTTCTATTAATCTGTCGGCCACATGGCCTGTGGCTCACCTGAGCTTCTACATGTTGCTCCTTGGGGGGCTTCAGCTCGATCTGCCTCTGACTCCGCCCTGCTCCTCCTACCTATGCTCTGATTTCTCCTCCTACTTCTTCTATGGTGCCTTCCATGGCCCAAAACAGCTCCTTTATTTAAAGATTGATATTCACAACATACATAAACTCATTCCCACATCAGAAAACAACTGGAGAATTGTTGTTTTCAAAGTATCTTTTTTTCCCTCTCTGTATTTTCTGCTCTTGTCTTTCATATCTTTGAGTTCATGGTCATCATTTTGTATATCTTTTGCTACTACTGCTCTCTTCTTATTTCAGGCTAGTCTTTAGCTTTCATGCAATGAGAAATACCCTTGAATCGATCCAACAATCCTCTGGCAACAGGTCAGTAAATCTTTCTATGAATTAATTATTCCACCACTTTCCTGAGAGCCACATAGATCTCATTCTTGAGTTTTGAAACCCTCTGGTTCTTTAACCTCTCTGGTAATTCCATGCCTCACATCTATAGTAGATTCTCCTTACATTTATTCTCACTCAGAATTTTCTCTGGAATTGTGACTAGCTTGTAGAATTGCTTTGGATGTGGTCCCCACTAAAGCATCATATATTGTAGGCGGAGTTTTACTTACAAGGCACCAGTCCAAGATTAATATTTATTAGAATATAAGTCAACACTCACGATACAGGTAACAGCTTATAGTGGCACCTGAACAGGGACTGGAGTATCAGAGCCATGGACGAGCGGTGGACGGATGATGGATTCCAAACCTGTCTCTCCAACAACCAGGAACCAGGAAGAGAGTTCCTTGTGTCCAGCAGCCCCTTATCAATGGGGTTGGCCACACCCCCTCCAGGTTGGCCACACCCCTCCAGGAGTCCGGGACCCTGGATAAGCATCTTCAGACCTTATCGGCTGACACCTGAATCCCACCACAATATATACAATTGAACTCAGTGTTATCTCTCTGAATAATTGGGCTCGATTTTTCCTTATTTCAATAAAGAGGGCACCACTTGTTCAGATACAATAATGACCAATTAAGAAGTCCTACTTGATATCTCATGAACTCTCATCAAGAGACTAACATTGAGAAGAAACTTAGAGACACGTGTGTTTCTATATGCAATGATTGGCTTCCATTATGACAGCCTTCGTGCACACTAGACAACAGTTTCCAAATAAAAACACAACCACTTTATTTTCCTATAGCACCTTCTTCAATGAATTCCCATTGCTACAGTAGGAAGGCTGGAGTCACTGCCTCATCTTTAATATACTCTTTGTGGTCAGAGTTTTATTTGCCAGCACTATTAAGACTGTTTATGACTTACACATCAGCCCGGACCTGTATATTATGTGTCTGCACCCTCTTGATCTGACCCTTTGTGCACTCTGCCCTCCCACTGCTGCCTCTTTCTTTCTACCCTTCTTTACCTCTTCACACAGCTAATTGCAGTGTATCTCTACTTTAGCTCAACCAGTTCCTGGAGAGATGTTACCCAGCTGTAGCAGAGGCCTTTTACTTCTATCACAAACTTCCACAGCACTAGACACTGCTCTTTGTCCCCCTCTGTAAATTAATATTTGTCTCTTTCTCCAAATGATGAGCTCCCGAGTAAGTGAAAATACAACTATCTTGATATAGTTTCTAATTTATCTGTTATTGCTAATAAATATTCGTTAAGATAACTATAAGTCAGGAGTGAATATGATGTGTGTGTGTGTGTCTGTCTGTCTGTCTGTCTTTGGTAGTCAGGGAATAAATTGCTAATAGAAGAAATATGATAAGAACCCATCTAATCTTTGCAATAATGTTCTATACTTGGCAGAACCCGAGTATAAACCTGACATTAACTTAGATTTTTCATGTATTAATTAATGTCTTTTAACTTGCTCCATTTTTTTTTTCTATGAGAAACTGAATCTTCAGTCAATGTTGGGTGAGGAGTTTAAAATTTAACTGTTATGCTTTGGATGTGATGTGTCCACGACAGGAGCATACACTAAGAGCTTGATTGCCATCTAATGAACTTTTGAGAAGTGATTAGATCTTGATCACATCAGTCTACTCACTAGATGAATTCCTTGATGGAATTCTAATATGATATTATTAAAATGTAGCAAAAAGAAGGAGGCAAAACCTAGTTGGAGTAAGTAGGTCATTAGTGTCATCCCCCCAAAGCCCAAAACAGGTATCTTACCCTCTGGCCCCTCCTCTTTTTACCTCTCCTTTCTGGCCATCATGATGTGAACAACTTTGCCCTTGGCACTCCATCATCCACGATGTTCTCTCTCATCTAACACCCACAGCAAGTTAGCAAACTCACTCTGCAGCTAAAATTTCCTAAGCCGTGAACCCAGTGAACCCCAATAAATCATTCTTCCTTTGAACAATTTTCAAGATATTTGTCAGAAGAATGAAAGTCTTACCAGGATATCATTATTGCCTGACCTTATATTGATGTTCACCCTTTCTTGTCTTGCTGAATGTGACTTGAGCCATAAAGCTGTTTGGTTTTTTTACACTTTGCCAATAAGAATAACTTGACACTGGACCTTTACTCTGATGGAACATTTGTACAACATTAATTTACCTTCATTAACTAAGATTCATTTGTTTATACTTATCATCTTCATGAAACAATTGACAGTTCTTACCCCTCTCTGCATTCCCAAACAATGCCCAGAATAAGAGTTTAGTGAGCAGGGCAAAATTAAAAAAAAAAATTGTTATAGAGCATTATTTATTAGATTGAAGTTAACTATGAAAGAATAATGGTAATTAAAGATATTTGTATTCCTAGGCTCAATACAAGAGAATTGCTATTCAATTGTAATGAGAAATGACCCAGTATTTTTTTCTCATTTCTGGGACCAGTCTAAGCATAGTATGCTTCGGGGACTTATTATAAGTTAAGACGCATGCAATCTTGAGTTGGAGTCCAGAGCATGAGTCTCCTGAGTCAAAATGTTCTTTAGTTAGTTACTAGACTAGAGACTAGATAACTGACAGAGAGGCAGTGAGACCATCCCTTCTGTGTTTTGGAGCGTCCTTTGCTGTTCTTTAATGTGCCAAGTCTGATATAAATTAAGGATTCTTACTTTAATTCAAAGATAGAGTAAAAAATAACATGAAGATTTTATTAATATATTTCCCTAAATCGGAGTTATCCTAAAAATATTAATTGTATCTTCATTCTTGTTTTAAAATAATTCTGCTTTTTAAATTCAAATGCTAAATTGCATCAATTAACACTTATTTGGGGTGTTGAGTCGGGGGTGTTGAGAAAAATATCTCTGTATCCCTGTCTGTCCTGGAACTAATTATGTAGACAATGCTGAACTCAAACTCAGAAATCTTTCTGCCTCTGCCTCCTGAGTGCTGGCAATAATCTCTCGGCACAAATTATCTCTTATGGTTCTGACACTGAGTGATAATTCTGCTCTGATTCAGTTGGGGCAGTCACTGTCTTTTTGTTACTAGAGGACATTATTTTTTTATTAAAATTCATTCTTCTGCAATGTTCATATTCTGTTATTATATGAAAATGTGAAATTTTTCCTACGGTTCACAAAATAACATGAATAATGTATTATTCTACTATTGCTGCTGTAAAGATCATTGCAAATTAAGTTTTAAAAAGCACACATTTGTTACCTTAAAATTCTGGAGTTGGACAAATACAGAAAGAAGTGTGGGATCCCAAAAAGATTCCAGTTTGTGGCCTGTTTCATTTTGACTAAAGATCAAAGAATCTGAGCTTGGTGTTTCCTCATCCCCTACCCCACAAGGCTGCATAGTAGGATGCTTTGGTGGAGAGTGTGGTTTCCAGGTGTCTCATTTTTTGAGAATTAAAGCAGTGTTTACACCTGTCTGTACTTGCTCCTTCCCTTTGCTTGGGATAAGAAGCCCAAGGGAAATAAAATTGGGGCAACTGAATATTCACTCAGTGCCCTCCGATTACGAGATGCTGTTTCTTTCTCTGTCTGAATTCTTTCTATCCCTAATCTTTCTTAATCCAACACTCCCCTCATAACAGACAACCATCAGAAAGATCAGGCAGACCCTGAAAAAAAAAGTCTTACCATGGATTAAAATGAGAATACTGGTCGGATTGTTTCTGTGGGAGGTTCTAGAAATAATGTTCCTTTAAGATTCCATTTTCTGCTTGCCTTCCTTGGCTCATTACCTCTTCTAGAATGGTATCATTTTGACTCTTGATTTTGCCATCTTTTCCTCAAATTTTAAGTCCCCTTTCCATAGTCTTTTAAAAACTTTTGAGAGTCGGGTGTGGTGATGCATACCTATAGTCTCAGCATTCAGGAGGCAGAGGTACATGGATCTCTTGAGTTCTAGACCATTCTGAGCTACATAACAAGTTCTAGGCTACATAGACGGATCCTATCTCAAAATGCAAACAAGCAAACAGAAAGAACTTTCATGAGCCAAGTGTGGTAGAGTCAGGAGAATTAGCCAATCAAAGTCATCCTTAGCTTTATGGTGAGCTTGAGATCAGCCTGAGCTACAGAGACTACGTGAGAAAGAAAGCCAAAAACAAGGAGCAACATGGAATATTTGTGATTACACTGAAATCCTGTCATAAAGCTGGGATAATGGTACCATCTGAAAATCATGAAATACATTTGAAAGTCAATTTTACCTTTAAGGTAACATATCTACAGATTTCTGGGAATTGAAACATAGATGTCATTAAAGGCCATAATCTTCTTCCCACAAATACTCCTCAATTATAGTCGGCTTGATATCCAATATATCAAAAGAAACATTTAAAACAATAGCTTCAATTCCTGTTAGTCAATGGTCTTTGTAAGAACATGTATGTTGCATATTATATAGGTAGGAAACTGATAGGGGTGTATACACATATACATGTGTATACGTGCACATATATAAGCATTCACAAGTGGATATACAAACACAGAATTGATAAATTTTTAAAATATTCTTAAATATGGAGCTAGAAATATCTTAATTGAGGTGTCCAAAAGAAGCAACTGAAACCCAGAGACACCAAGAGTGAGCTCCTCCTGTTAACATGGAACTTCCTTTTGTACAAGAGAGATTCAAGATTCCATACACTTATGGTTTAATTTCATAAAATCAAGAAAATTGCTTTCTTTTATCTTTTATAAAGAATGTGACATGGAGTTTTGTTATGCACAGGTGTGGAGGAGCAGCCTGCCTCCTTAATTTCTCAGGCAACTAAAGATCATTCAAAAGAAATCAGGAGTCATTGAAAAAAGGGTTGGGGTTCTTTGCTTTCCTTGTTGGCTGTAATTAAAAGTTTTCAGATAAGTTTTGGTGATTTTTTTCAATGTTTGTTTTCTGCAGGATTGTATTCTTCCCTAAAGTGTCTGAGCTTTCTATGGCTTTATGTGGTTATATTTTACCCACATTAGTGTGCCATTTGTAGTAGAAAATTTCTGGCCTGTCTAGCCTGTGGTCCAGACCTGCAGACCCACAATCCTACAGAAGCACACAGACACTTATATTAATTTTATGTTGATTGGCCTGGGGTCCAAGTATTTGCCTTACTAACTCTTTACTCTTAAACTAGCCCATGATTCTTATCCTGTTCAGTCATGCAGCTTGGTACTTTTTCTCAGAGAAGCATAGTTGTCCTCTACATCTGCTGGCTTATCTGGCATCTTTCTAGCATCTCTCTGCTCTTCCTTTTCCCTGAGTTTTCTTAGTCTGGTAGACCCACTTGCACTTCCTGTCTGCCTTCAGCCAATCAGCAATTTTATTAAACCAGTAGGCAGGAGAAGTATTTACAATGGAACAGAACACAATCCGACTACAAAAAGGTGAATTTCTGTTTTTAAATCTCTATTACTTGGAACCTGACCTGCCCCCACCTATGCCCTTGACTTATTTATGAGAACACCCAAACCTTTCCTAATTGAGCTATATGGCAATGGCTGTTCGGTTTGGTTTGGGGTGTTTATTTTGAGACGTTTCCATAGCTCTTTATTGCTCCATTGCATCTCTTCTAGAAATTTCCTTTGCAACTGTTTTTAGAAAGTGATCCCTGAGTAGCAGGGATGCTTTCTCTGTAACCTAACTTGGGAGGCAGTTGCTGGCCAGATCTCAGGTGCACCATAATAAAAACAAACAAATAGAACTTGCCTTAAATTAGTCTAAAAAATGTTTGGTAATGGTTTTATTTTCGCCCAGTAGAATTAACACATTCCATGAAAGCTTACAAAACTGCCTCTGAGGAGCAGAGTATCCATCATGCTGACACATTCTAGCCCAGGTTGTTTTCTAGTGAACACTTAAAGATCATCCTCCTGAGTTAATTCTAGGTGTCTTGCTAGAAGGCTCTTCTCATTAAGTTTATAACAAAGAGCAATCAGGTCTTAAACCAGTTAGTCATTTTCTTTCCTGACTTCATCAGATACCTATCACTCCCCAGCCCCACCATGGGTCTCCAGCCCCACACAACAGTGAACCCCACCAGTGTATCTTTACTAATCTTCAACCAGAAACATTAATTTTAACTGGCATCTAGATTTTTTTAAAGCTTACTGAACATGTAAATTGAACCACATATTTCAATAAACTGATGACAGCGTCACATGTATCTGTGTGCGTGTTTGTACGTATGTGAGTGTGTATGTGTTTATGAGTGTATGTGTGTACATATTTATATGTATACACCTTTATATGTATATGAGTGTGTGTGTGTGTGTGTGAGTGTGTGTGTGTGTGTGTGTGAGAGAGAGAGAGAGAGAGAGAGAGAGAGAGAGAGAGAGAGAGAGAGAGATCTACCTTCAGAATCTTCTTGATTGAAAAACTGTACATTTGGAGATTGAGACGTATTGGGTAGAGAACCTTACAATAAATTGCATTAGAATCTGTCTGAAATTTATCCAGCAAGATTTATAGAAAAAAAAACCATCTAAAGTGGTTCTCTGCCTGGCACTTCTTTTTAGCTGATCTGTTAAGAGCTGTTTTTCTTTCAAACTATCACTTTCCTTTTAAAGTACCTACTGTAATATTTTGAAAGAACCAATATATCTTTTCCTTCCTTTGTTTGGAAAATACCAACATTATTCAGCCATAGTTCCAGAAATCATAAATATATACTAAAATAAATTCATAGTACTTTACCTTAAACTATACTGGCCTTTGGAAAATATTTTTTTCCTCCTCAGAGAAATACATTAATAACACACTACTTAAAATTGAAAAAAGCCAAGTTTGTTTCTATATTTGTATCTATAAGATTTCCTATAAGCAGCAGGAAGGGAAATTAGAAGAAAGGCCTGAGGTACCAATGAACAAGGTCCCTTTGCCTCCTAACACCTGCAAAGCTAACTGTGTGGCTGTTGAGACAAGTTTGCCAGACCCAGGGAGAAATTAGTTTTCACAGAGAATCGCATGCTATTAGGGATTTAGGAATCATGTACAATGGGATGATGGAGAAATACACCACTAAAAGCAGGTAATTGCTTAAGTTCTCATCCCTGAAAGCAAACACGAACAAGGGATGCTCAGTGCTTCCTGACCTGCTAAGCTTTTCAGCTTTTGTCATTGGGCAGATGATTATTGCAAGAGACAAAGTTCTTTTTTTTTCTTCAAAGTATTATTTTGAATAATATTTCCAATTATGACAGTGCTGTGTTCTAGGGATTGCACTTGGAAAGCCAGGCATAATCATGTCATTAAACATTTTTATTAGTTATTTTTGGTATTTTCCAAGAAAACATGCAGTTAGCTTCTTATTCTTTCTGCTAAGTTTTAATTATTTGTCTTGTTCTACAGGTTTGAGGTTGCTATTTTTACAATTATAGCAACAAAAATTAGACCTAAGATTGTTGGTTAAGTTAGGTTGGTGTAAAGATGGCATTAAAATTTGACAGTGGTCTATATGGCATACAGGACTGTTACAAATAGAACACATTCCTCACCACTTTTTTAAAAAAAATATAACTTAATTACTTAACCTATATGTGCATATAGATATCTCATGCTTATGTACATACATGCACACACAAATACATATATACTTTTTTACTCTTGTTTGAGAGTTTCTTACCTCATAAACACCAACCTTTAACAGAAAATCTGCATATAGCCTATGGAAGTTTGATAAGAACATCTGCTCATATTTTTCTTTAACATTTAATTTTATGTGCATGAAAAGGTTGTTTTGCCTGTGCACCATGCACCTGTAGTATCCTCAGAGGCCAGATGAGGGTGTCAGATGCCCTATAACTGGAGATTCAGAGAGTAATGAGATTCTATGTGGGTGTGAGGAATCTAACCAAGATCTTCTGAAAGAACAGTCAGTGCTCTGGACTTCTGTACCATTGTTCCTGCTCCAATGTGCCATAGTTTTTAATCTCAGCTTCTGAAAACTTGACAACTATTTAAACTTTTCTCTATCTTTATTATGCATAGATTAGTCAGGATCATCGTTCCCAATCATTCTTTACAGAGAGTAGTTTAACCTTAGACTATGATTTCCTGAGTATTATAGGAGGAAAATTAATGATAACAATGTTACCAAAGGACAGAATCAAACCATGAGCCAATAACAGCAAAACCTCTTATGATAAAGTCACACTTTAGACCTTGCAATTCTATGAAATATCAATGCTTGGCTTCAGCATGATCAAAACTCCTATGAACTCACAGAGGCTGAGGCAGTAAGCATGTCAACTCAGCAACTGAGGTTTAAAAGTGAAAGAAGTGCACCCATGCTCTCATCCCTAAGCCAGAAGCTATCAGCAATTGATAACTATGCGCAAATTAAAATGTAGTTTCATTCAAGGAACTATCAACAAGAAACCATATATCCTACTCTGAAGGGTAGTTTGCATGCCCAGCAATAGATGACCAACAGAATATGAACTCAAAGGCATCTTTGGGGAATCCTTGCCTCATAATGTTGTGTCTAGGTTCTTCTTCTTTTTAAAAACTTGCTCTTATTATTTTTCTTTATATTTTTTCTTCTCTTTTCTGCCGTATAATTCTTTTGCATTTTTATGATGACTTGCAGTTTAGAGGTTTATTAGATTCTTGCGTGTGTGTGAACAATTGAGTATCTGTCTCTTGTACTTTCTCTTGGGCTCTTTTTTTTTCTGTTTTGCCTAATTCTTATGTGTTAATTTTTGTTTGATCTTATCATATATTATTATTTTTCCTTAGAAGTCTGTTTGTTTTCTAATGAGATGCAGAAAGGAAGTAGATCTATGTGGAAGGGGAGGTATGGAGGAGTTGCCAACAGAGAGAGGGAAACCATAATCAGGATATATTATATGACAAAAATCTGTTTTCAATAAAAGAAAAAAAAGTCCATAAACATGAGTTGAGGGTTGACATGACATTCCCTCAGGATTAGCTTTTTGTTTGTTTGTTTGTTTGTTTGTTTGTTTGTTTCAACTTTTCAAAACAGAATTTCTCTGTGTAGCCTTGGCTGTCCTGGAAGTCACAACTGGCTTTATAAACCAGTTTATAGAGCAGGTTGACCTTGAACTCACCAAGATCTGCCTGCCTGCCTCTGCCTCCCTGGAATTAAAGGTACATGCCACCACACCCAGTGGAATTAACTTCTTATCCAGGAATTAAAGAATTTATTCTTCTTAGAGACATTTTCTAAAAGAACTGTAACTGTTTCCCAGTGTATCTTTAGAAGCTCCACCTTCCCTTTCAGTGCCCCCAGTACAAATGTTTTCTATGGGTATGCTAGTAATCACTGCAGAGGTGATACAGAATCTATTTCACTATTTTATAAATTTATACCCTTTAGATCAGAAAAAGAATCCACCTTAAAAAAGGTTCACTTGAAAAATATAATAGCTGCCAGCAGTATTCAATAATAGAATTGGATTGTTTCAGAAATTAACTCTATAACTTTCAAATGAAAAAATTTACATGAACATAGATAAAATTAAAGAGAGAGGGAGCATTTTATTTTAAGGTCTTGTAATCTCTCTTTCTCTGTTTCTCTGTCACTGTCTCTGTCTCTCTGTCTCTCTGTCTCTCTGTCTCTGTCTCTCTGTCTCTGTCTCTCTCTGTCTCTCTCTGTCTCTCTCTCTCTCTCTCTCTCTCTCTCTCGTATATGTGTGTGTGTGTGTGTGTGTGTGTGTGTGTGTGTGTGTGTGAAATGTGATATATATCACACATACATGTATTGAAAGAACAGAAGAGATTTCACTGGATACCAATGCTGTGGTGGTCTTGATTGGGGGTTTCATGACACAGATACAATAGTTGAAAGTAAGGCACTATTACTGAGCAAACCACTGAACATGGGACTCAGAAGGTTTGAGATGACACTGACCCAAAAGCCTTCTTCCTAAGGAATAGCTTTTATTGTATAGGAAGGTGATATGCAATCTGCCAAGTAAGGGAGGTACCCAGTCAATAGTCCTGCCCAGCTCTAATGCTCAGGATCCTCAATAATGACAAGTTTGGTAAAACGTCCCTAAATATAATTTATATTATAGCAACAGCTGTCTAATTGGCCACAAACACCCCCTCCCCCAAAAAATGTGGTACTGTACACCTAGCCAACTACCCATGGCTACTGAGGTCATTACAGAACCTTTTAAGGTATACCTGAAGAAAAACAGAATCCCTGACCTGTTATCTAACATCATGTAGTCAGCTGTTAAAATATATTCAAATAGGCAACATTGAGTGAATTACGTTCCTTGCATTTATATGTTTATTCCTTTATATGTACATGTCATGAACATGTACATATATGTTAGAACAATGGTTAAAGAAAGGGAGACCTTGATTTTGGATGGAAGGGGCAGACATGGGAGGCATAGATCAGAGGAGAGAGAAGGAAAAATCATATATATGTATGATTACTTATTGTGTATGATATGCAACATTATTTATTTTTAATTTATGAAATGGGCCCCTATATATAGTCCTGGCTGTTCAGGAACTTGATATGTAAACCAGGCTGGCCTTGAACTCATAGAGATCCACCTGTTTTTGGCTCTCAAGTGCTGAGATTAAAGGTGAGTGCTACCACTCTCAGCTAATATTTTAATTGAGTTTTAAAGGGAAAAAAATAAAGACATAAGGAAGTCAACTGCCTCTTCTATTGGTTTTAAATAAAGAAAAAGTAAACATACCTTTGTCTTCCTAATGTAATACAAGTTGGAGCAAGTAAAACATCCTTCATACTTTCCCACCAAGACTGTAAGGTGAAATGAGGAGACCAGCTCTGCTGTCTCCCTAGGTGACCATATTCAGTGGTCTACTTCCCAGTCCTCCAGCAAGACAGTTTGGTCCACGGGCAAAAACAACAGCAAGAGGCTTTTAAAATGGTTTTCATATCAAAGAGGCACAAAAAAGCATTTGCAAAGGTTAGTTTTCTAAAGGAAAATGGA
Organism: Phyllotis vaccarum; assembly: GCA_033318265.1. Lineage (NCBI taxonomy): Eukaryota > Metazoa > Chordata > Mammalia > Rodentia > Cricetidae > Phyllotis > Phyllotis vaccarum. Next base: position 18,379,783 of record JARWLC010000007.1, read on the forward strand.
AGTCAAGGGCTCAGATTATAGAGACCTAAGGAAGTCTGCAAAGGCTTGACCAAGCTGAGGGACCCAGCTAAGGTCACTTTTCACAGACAATGCCTTTAGCCTGCCCATGGAAAAATTACACAAGGCATCACAATTATAGCTAAAGGAAACCAAAAAAAATATAATAGAATACTGTATTGTCATAGTATTTTGAAAAACATTGATGACTAAATCAATTCCTCCCCCAATTTTGGCTCCACCAGTGTGTGCTTTTGTGATGATGTATTAAGTAGTTTGCATGAACTCAGGAGCTAGTGTAAAAGATAGCCAGCAATTGGGATAATGAAGGTCATTAGGTATTCTTTAGTCCTATCAGTTTAATTAACTGAAGAATAAATTTGTTTCCCAACCTGTGCCCTACAAGAGTAATTGTTAATGATGGTAACAATAGAAACTGTGTATTTTGCTATTTCTATCATAAAATGACTTACTTGGAGATAGATTTTGTTTCTTACCAGCTTGATAAAATCTTATAAATAAAATAACAGTATGTATAATAAAGGAGGAACAGAAAAGAGGGAAATTCAGGGAGCATTGTGAGCCTCAGGCAAATTGAAATAAAATACACAGTCAAAATATATACTTGCCTTGGGGTAGGAAGCAAAAATTAGAAGGTCAGAGAAAAATAGTGAAAAAAAATAGGAAGATATAAGGTGTCATTGTGTTTGTTGTAGACCTAGCTCTACGTTTAATCAGATTTACAAGGAAATAATACATCCATATTCAAAGTGATCCTGTGTATGTAAACACTGAGGTTATGTCACTAAAGGAAAAAAAAGAACCAATTATCTACTGTAAAACATAAAAAATCATTGGAAAAAAAATTGATTATTACAATGAGTGTAACCAGCACCTACAATAGGTTAAAAATGAAGCACTGTTCTATTTCAATTTAATTAAAATCTGTTTACGTGTCAGTACACACTTATTTGATGCTGTTTGTCTTTAGGTAAAGTCTCACTTAGCAGAGTCTCTCCTTCAACAATTGATCCTTCTGTTTGCAGCTCCGAAGTGCAACTATTAAGTTTGGAATTTACAAAACACCCCCAATCATCTTTTATGAGTGTCACATATGATTTTCTGCTATATACTTTTCTGGTGTGAAGCGTGTTTATGGGATCATTTTGGCTTCCAGGTAATAGAAATCAAACTTGGCCATCATGAAGGACAAGCAAGAAAAACAAATGTACCATGATGTGGGAATGTCTTTCTGTATGCTGTGAATATCAATCTTTAAATAAAAGGAGCTGTTTTGGCCCATGACAAGCACCATAGGAAAAGTAGGAGGAGGCATCAGAATAGGTAGGAGGAGCAGGGCGGAGTCAGACAGAAGGAGCCAGAAGCCCAAAGGATCAACATGTAAGGAACACAGGTGAGCCACGGGCCACGTGGCAGACAGATTAATAGAAATGGGTTGATTTAAGATGTAAGAGCTAGCTAGCAATGTGCCTGAGCCATAGGCCAAACAGCATGAACTTAATATAAGTGTCTGAGTCATTTTGGGGCCTGAGCAGCAGCAGGCAGCTAAGGGGTCTGGGCCTCTGGCTGCCCGGGGCCAAGAAACCACACTGTAACAGTACCAAGTGAGCATTGGAAAACACAGAGTAACTTTGGTACTGAGATCAATGTGGTTTTAATGTAATTTTTAATTTCCCCAATAATTTTGTAAGTAAAATGAAAACAATCTTTGGAGTTGAGTAAATTATGGAGAGAGGACCTTGAGATGGATGTTGCAGATTTTGTCGTTATACTGCCTAGAGCATCCCATAGGACAGCAGTCTGCTTCTAAACTAGGTTTCCTGGGACCCGGGAGATATTATAAACACCCTGGAAGTGACTGTACCAAAATTAGCCATCAGCTAGAACTCCACAAGGATTCCATTAAGGCCTCACAGGGGTTACAGGATCAGCATATTCAAGAATGTAGGGGAGTATTTACAGCATGTAGTAGATTTTCAGTCTTGTCCTAATGTAAGAAGATCACAATTCTGGTTTTTCTCTTGTCCTTTACAGCGAAGAACGTCACATAGCTGACTGAATTGATTTAGCTTTCACATGGCATTTTCTAAACTAGAAGTGAAAAAAAAAAAACCTTAAATTCTTTGGAATGTCTGGCAGACCCTAACTCCTTGCTTATTGATTTTTATGTTATTGCTCCTGGTTATGAATTATGGATTAAAAATCTTTTATGATGGGTAATAAAAGAGAAAGCTAGGAAAAAAAATTCACCCTTAACCCTTAAACTATACCATTAGTTTCTTTTTATATATATATTGATCTATAAGCAGAATGGAGGTGTGGGGGTGGGGTCATAACAATCCAATTTGCATCACAGAAAGGCATGAAGAGATTCTAAGTCATAAGGACACTGTATGAAAGATGCACCATCTCTCCTGTAGTCAGGGGCAGGGGAGCAAAGCACTAATCTCTTCTTTCCAGAAACATGTCTGATGGTCAATAGCAAAGGCTCTTTGCTCGTGCTTAGAATTTCTTTTATCCAGGAAAGAATACATGATGCTTAATATTTAAAATGCACAATGATAATGCAGACAATATAGTTCCTAGGTATCATGCAGCTGCTAAGTGCCAAAACCACTAAGAAATTGGTTCGGCCTACTCCAGCACCTGGGAGCACACCACTTCTTTCACAAAGATGCTGCTCAGTTTGTAAGACTCCAAAAGAAAGACAAATTAGGCAAATTAAACTCTAACTTCCTTCTTTTTAAAAAAGTATTCTTTCTACAGTTTTCACTGTCTGGTATAATTCTTCGTGTTTGTCTTTTACAAATATATAGATGTGTGTGCGTGTGCACACACACACACATGAATGCATGCATGCATGCACACACACACATACACACACAGACATTCCTACCTTTTGGGCCATAACATTTTTTTTTCTTTCTCTCCTTTTCCTTTCAAATAACTCGTTCCTTGACATATTCCCTCAGGATCATTTTTCCTCCTGGATGACACAGATAATATAAATTCTTGACCTCTATGTAATTAAATTTTGCTACAAATTCCTCCCTTCTCATATTCAATAACCTGTGCACTATATCTCCATATCGATTTATCCAGAACATCCTTAATTACTCCTTTATAACCCAGTCAGCTAAATTCTACTGAGACTCACACTCTGCCTTTGCAGAGACTATGGTACTCAAGAAGCACAGAACTTGAGGCAGATTTTGTAAGGTGAGCAGAACTGTAGAAAGGCTGGAGGTGGGGGTTATAGGTATTCCTACTATAAGTCTCCATCAAGAAGTTCATCTTCCTGCATGGAAAAAAAGGACAAGTAAAAATACGACTCCAGCTTCTCTTGCTTATTATATGTTTTTTGGCTGCTGGCTTCGGGAAGGGTTTAGACTTATAAAAGTGAGACTTGTGTCTAGCTCCCTTCCCTCATTCTCCTCCATTCAAATTTCATACTGATTTAATCTAAGAAAAATCTTCTGATCCCTGTTTTGTGCTAAAAACAGCTCAAGATCTTCATTATTTCTGCTTCAGTTTTTTTTTTTTTCTTGTTTGTAGTCAACCCCTGTGATCCCTACTCCCTGATTATAAAATTGTGTAGCCCTCCTATATGATAATAGTATTAGCAGACACCAGGGTATGCTATCTTTTAAAATCTGATTATAAAAAGATGCCATGACTCTGATCTCTGTCCTTCCTCTTCTAAGAATATTCATTGTCAAGAAAGCCAATGGTTACACCACAAATGTATCATATAGAGAGGCCGACAAAGCCAGACCTCTTGTCAACACGTGTGTGAATCCTCCACACAACCAAGCCTTCAGATGGTTGTAGTCATAGCCGATTTCTCAACTGAAATGTCGAATTAGTAATGCCCACTTTTTCTGATTCTAGAACTACAAGGAAAAGTTGTTGCTACTTGTTTTAAAATAAGTTGTTATACAGCAATTAATAATCAGCACATCCTGGCTCATATTCTTCCAAGATAAGACATGAGCTATCTTTTTAAAATTGTCCCTTATCAAGGATTCTAGAACTTCAAACTTCTTATGAGCTGGGGATTTCTGTAGAGTGCTTACCTACTATGCACAAGGCCTGGGTTTGAACCATAGCTTTGCATGAATCCCATGGATTTGCAAAAAAGTAAAAAGGTAGAACTTCACACTTTTCATGCTACATTGTGGTGATTGTTAGCATTGAAGCATCTTCACTGGCCTGCCCTTAGGGTTCTGACAGGATACAGCCTTAACTGCAGCCACTAAGAGCACCCTTGTGAGCATCACTACATTCCCTTATAAAAGGAGGTGTTGCCCACCTCCTGTCTCTTTATCTTCCTTTGTTCTCATCCTCAGGGGCCAGTCTCTACCCCCTTCCCTTCCCTCTCCTCAATAAACCTTCCATGTGGGCCCTGTTGTATGGTTTGACTTCTTCCTGTCACTTTTGTAACACAACAGTGATGTCAGAAATGCATGCATGCATTGCATGTGCAGCAAGGCTCAGGCAGAGTGATGTGGTTGCTGGTAATTATACACATGCACCTTCTAAAGTTTCTCTAAGTAAATTGATCTTCCAGATTTCAGTTTTCAAAATAAGTCACAAGCCTTACATGGAGTTATCCTCTTAAATGATTAAAACTCATTTTCATGGCTTGAGCAATTGCAAGGTAAAAACTGAGTGCAAACATCATGCATTGCACCAGATAAGAACAGTCTGGTTTTCACTTTTCTTTCTTGCCATTTTTACAGAAATACTCTTCATTTCATCCCTAGTGCACCATGATTCAGAACGGCATCACCTTGCTATGGAGAGACAAATATTGTCATTGACCTCTGAAAAGAATTTTCAGTTTCGAAGCAGTTCTCAGTATGAGCAGACCTTGGCCACTGGCCACCTTTGATGTTTCCTGTGGTCCAAAACCTAAGCATGTGCGCTTCTTTCCAGTCACACCAGTGCTGCCAGACTAATTGGGCTGCATTTACTTTCTCCTAGCTGTTGTTCACAAAGTGGAGTAACCTCCATTCAGGATCCGGCTCCATAAAGAGCATCAGCTGCACAATGATTCTGGATGAAGGATTTATCTGCTCAGTAAGATCAGATTCTATTAAGAATGGAGAAACAGGTTTGAAAGACAAATTGATCTCCCCTCCTCTTCTCAATCACACTTATTCTAGTTTTCTGAAAGTTCTCTGCGTAGTAGTCATTTCTATTTAAGTCTTATTAAGGATGGTATTTTTATGTTTATAGACAAATGGGGAATGTACTACCTTTAACTCAGCTCAGTGTCTTGCATGGTATTTGAAGTATAAACTAGCAAATGGTAAGGATAAACCTAAACAGAATGTGATAATGGAATGAGAGGGACTCTGCTAGCCTTATATGTTTGAATTCTTGGTCCTCAGTTGGTAGACTGTTTAGGAGGGATTAGGAGGGATGACCCTGTTGAAGAAGATAGGTCATTGGGGGCGGGGGGCCTTTGAGGTTTCAAAAGCCAATATTAGGCCTCATCTTCCTTTATGCTTTGAACTTGAAGGATCAGGATGGGAGCTCTTAGCTACCACTACAGCAGCATGTTTGCTCCTTCTTCCCCACCATGATGGTTATAAACTCACCCTCTGCAACTGTAACCAAGCTCCCAATTAAATGCTGTTTTTTAAAATAAGTTTCCTTAGTCATTTTGGTGGTTGGAAGAAAAATGGCCCACAAAGGGAGTAGCATTATTAGGAGTGTAGCTTTGTTGGAGGAAGTGTGTCATTGTAGAGGTGAACTTTGAAGTCGCATATGCTCTAACTATGCCCAGTGAGACAGATTACTTCCTATTGTCTGGAAGTTATGATGTAGGACTCTTAATTTCTTCATAGCAATAGAAACCCTAACTAGACATTTATGGTTTTTTTCTTCTCTTTTTAGAGAGAGAAAAGTAACTAAGTCAGTTAATTTTTTTCTAATGTTCTTTAGTATTAAGCAAATAGATTTATTCTGTATGTCACACTGAAAGAAGTAGATAAAGTAGATAAGTGTAGTAGGAGGTTTCTGGCCCTGACTTTCAAGCCTAACCTCAAAGACCCACAGACCCGCAGACCCTCAGTCCCACAGAGACACACAGATGCTTTCAATAGTTTTTGGCTGATGGCCTAAGTCCCAGGAATATCATTTGCTAGCTCTCTACTCTTCATCAAATCCATGATTCTTCCTGTTCAGCCATGCGGCTGGGTACCGTTTCTCAGATCAGCATAGTTGTCCTCTGCTTCTTCTGACTTCTCTCTGGCCTTCTGCTCTGTGCTTCCTGTTCTCGGAGTTTTTCTTAGTCTGGTAGCCCCACCCACACTTCCTGCCTGCCTTTGGCCAATCAGCGCATTTTATTAAACCAGTGGGTGGGACAATTATTTACCATGAAACAACACAATCCCCTACAGGTAAGTTGATGGATACATACTTTGTAGTAATATAACAAGTGCCTAAATCTTCTCTACATTGCTTGTTTTAACTAAGCAAAAAGTAAATGTGATTGCTTTACCTGTACACTTAAATATAAATTTAAGTGTAAACTGGTAGCATTTTGTGAGACTAAAACAGAAAAAAAAATATGCTTTGCATGTTAAGAGTTTGTTTGTAGTTAAGAATAAGTTTCTGTTTGTCTTAATTTTTTTTGACCCATCTGAACAGGATATACTTGGTCACATGTGGGGAGGGGGTATAAAGGCAGGAAAAATATCAGGATGTATGCTTATCCATAATTGGATACAGGCAGAATATATGCTTGCTTCTGATTGGACTGAATGGGAAACATGGTTGCCCTTTTAAAGCCTCTGCAAAATGTGACTCACAGCCATTTCCCAAGAACCTTGGAATAAACCTAAACATAGTCCTTCTACTTGTCCAGGATTTAATTAAAGCTTGCTTCAAATTTGTCTCAAATTTGTCTCAAATTTGTGGGAGTGGTCTTATTCTCAACCAATAGTACTAACACTATCTAAAATTAATAAATGGTTATAACGTTAACCTAATAAGTAAACAAAATGATACCATGATTATATGAACGTGTGTATCAACATGTGTGTATATGTTACTGTACACTCACATATATATAGGGTTTTGCCATTCTTATGCATTTAGGTCTTCAGTTCTCTGTAATATATTATTAATCCATATTTTTCACTGTATTTGCATTGATTTTCTTTCTTCCCTTTCTATTCCCATCAAACCTGGTGGAAGCTTTACAGCACAAGGTTATAATGATGACCATCAAAGCTGCCATTCACTCCCCCTTTCTTGAAAAGAATCAAAGAACATTGATAATTTATTTGCTTTGTGTGTTCAAATACTTCTTAGTAGCAATTACCAGTACATATTTGAAGGAGTTATTGAAATTCCTAAAGGATTCATTTGGTGAGAAATTCACAGGTGATAAATAGACACCGAGAGGTCAGTGATAATACAGGAAAGAGAGTTAAATCAGAATTAAAACATACTGCTTTATTCCTTATTCCATTTATTCTTTATTCCATAAAGAATTCAGCATCCACACAGAGACAGGCATTTTGTTCAGATTTTTGTCCCACTTTTACATGGAACACTTTCTGTTATAGTGTCTCTTTGAGTGCTTGAGGAAAAAATAAAAAACAATATAAATCAAAATTGTATAAACATTTGCCAAAGTTCACCAGTTTGAATATAGCTTAATTGCTCAACTCACTGAAAATTTTATGTAAATGATTAAGTCCAAATATCAGCCGATCCATGAGGGTGTCAAACCAAACAAGAAAGTGAGAGATAGGAAAGAATGTGGACTTAGTCAAGAATAGAACTGCTGCTGGAGAATCCATTTCTCTTAAAGGGGGATAAATGATTGAAAAACAAAAAAACAAACAAATAAAAACAGATATGGAAAATGGACGAACAAGTGTTGTAATCAGACTACTGAGAAAATTCTTTTTTTTTAAAGATGAGGTAAAATAAGAGAATTATGATACAATAATTACTTGAGCTCAAGCGAGATCCAAAGTTCGGGGTTTTTGAGAGGGAGACAAATCATATTAAGTAATAAGTTATTTTGTGAAGATAAATCAGTGCAGACAAATGGGGAAACTAACCATTCATAAGGAAGAGTAGGGATTTGACTGGTGGGTACCTGCTCTTGTCATACGTGTTTGGAAGCTCTACCTCAGTCCCTGCCATCCATATCATATACCCAGAGTCTGGGATGATAGAGTGGAGAGCCCAATCTCTCTCCCCAGACCCAGTTCCCTTGAAGCCCACCAAACAGTGGCACCTCCCTTAGAGCTGCCTTCTGTCTAGTTTGAGAACCTTTTCCCTAAAGAAGCCCTCTAAAAGTAGCCCCTCCCTGGGGCTGCTCAACACTACACATACAAGCTACTTAAGGCCGGGGTAGCCATATCTGCCATGTGACTCTCCACTTGCTTTTCCAGGGTCACCTAGGATGGCTTTGCTTTATACCCGTTAAACCTGGGCTTTTTCTAATTTGGTCTGATCTGGTTGGATTTGAATTGTTGTGTCAGCGGAGAGGCTTATAGAGGTGCAAAAAACCTACCTATAGGTAATATCTTTTCTGTTTGTCTATCTGTCTGTCTCTCTCTCTCCCTTTCTTTCTTTCTTTCTTTTTGTTATGACAGAATATTATAGACTAGTAAATTTATGTCAGAAATTTTACTTCAGATTTTCTTTTTAGTCCGGTCATGATTGACAGAAGGATCATCCAATGAGAGGTGGTGGAAACGACTCAGGTTTCTCCTTATCTTCTTATAACACCAGTTACCTCATTCTGAGAGCCCCATCTTCATGATGTAATCAAACCCAAATCACCTCCCAAATTTGGATAGAATTGTGGTAGTTTGAATAAGAATGGTCCCCATAGGCTCATCTATTTGAATGCTTAGTCACCAGGGGTGGCACAGTTTGAGAATGTTGAGAATGAGGCCTTGTTGAAGGAAGTGTGTCTCTAGGATTGGGCTTCCGGGTTTAAAAAGCCCAATCCAGGCCCCACGTCTTACTGCCTTTTTTTAGATCCAGAGGTAAAACTCTCAGATACTTATCCAAGTGCCATTTCTTCTTCTTTGCCCCCATGCCTTCCACCATGATGACAATGAACCAAACCTCTGAAACTATAAGCCACCACAGTTAAATGCTTCCTTTTATAAGAGTTGCCATGATCCTGGTGTTTCTTCACAGCAATAGAATACCGGCTATGACAGTCATCAGCGAGGAATTTGTCAATTAACTTTTCAACATGTGACTTTTAAAAAACACATTCAAACCACAGTTTTAAGTCATGTGGCAATGGGTAGTTTCCAGCAATAAACTATTTCCTATGATGAAAAAAATGAGTGAGATGTCTTTTGTTTGTTTTCTAAAGCCAATAGGCTCAGTGATCTTTGCTGTTATTGGGGGGTCTGCTTGGGTTAAGAAACAGGGATTCTCTTTTCCATTAAAGAACTGTATTTTATTTGACACATTTTCATAATTGCAAGATGTAAATGTTGTCAACTGAAGCTCTCAGGATAAAATCTCACACATATGATAAACATCCAGCAAAGCTGATGATTGTTAGAATGTCAAAGATGGCAAAGAGCTGGAGTGTTATTGATAAGGAGCCAAATTATTTTGGGGTATGTGTGCCTCCTAATCAGTCACCTGTTACCCACTTCTGTGTAAAACACAGACCCACAAGTTTCTACCAACCCAAAGGATCAAAATGGTATCTGAAGACTATAACAGAGGTTTTCAGGCTCTGCTGTAAACAGCTGATGTTTCTAACAGTATATTTAAAAAGTGTTTTATTTATGATTTTTTTATTTTTTATTTTATTTTATTTTATTTTATTTTATTTTATTTTATTTTATTTTATTTTATTTTATTGCTCTGTTACTGTAAAAACTTCATGACTACCACATTGGAGCAGATAATATTTGAGGCAATTTAAATATGTGTTCCTGGACCATGGTCACTCACATTCAGCTTTAGGCTAAACTATCTATTTGAGGTAAGCTGCTTTTGTTGTTGTGGCCTTAAGAATCACTTGTAATTGTAAATCTGATTGTTTAAATTAGTGGTTCTCAACCTTCCTAATGCTGTGGCTTTTTAATAAGGCTCCTCAAATTGCAATGACCCCAACCATAAAATTATTTTGTTGTTACTTCATAATTAAGCTTTTGCTACTGTTATGTAGAGATCTGATACACAATCCCCAAAAGGTCACTACCCACAGGTTAGTTTAAGTGATGAATTTTTTAATTTTCCTTTTCCAATCACTGTACTCTGTTAAAAAACAAAAAAACAAAAAAACACAACATTCAATTATGACTTTGTCCATTTGTTATCTCTTCAACAAATGAACCAAGGAGACTGGTAGGAAACAAAAAGAGTATGTGTGGATCAAACTGAGTGCATTATGGTATAAACAGGAGATGTGAAGATTTTTCAAAGGCGATCTGAGGGTTTGTTAATGAAAACAGGTGTTGGCTTCCCCACAGTCCTTGCAATCACTTCTTAAGCCTCAGCTGCTTAAAGACCTTGCTCAGTTTCTCCCACCACCTACTGGTGTGAGCTTTGGTCCTGGGAAAGAGAAGGAGATCAAAGAAGACCCTGCCAAGTTCTCAACAGTCTAGGGACAGCACCTGCTGCTCTCTCTTGGGGCACAAATACTTGTCATGAGAAGTAATAACAGAAGGCTACAGGCCCAGGTTCACCTTGAGTTTTATCAACTAATAGGGATCTCATCCTTCTTACTTTTATGTATGTGTGATAATCTAAAGTTTTATCACATAACAGTGTCTCCTTTAAAATTATTGAGCAATGTAACTGCTTCCTCTACATTAAAAGTGTTGTGTATTATTGTTGTTTGACAGAATTCTCTATAGCATTCATTCAGAAACAATTTCACCTTATAAAGTCATAATTTCGAATAATTCCAGCCATGCTAGCTGCATTTTGAAACTGAGGTACAGCAATGTGAAGATTGAAGGTAGGTAACTTAGTTTGTTAGCCACAGTAGAAATTGTCAGCTTGTTCTGTTGCCTACTCTTAAAATTGTCTACTTGGTTCTTCAAGGAGATGAATGACAGAGAGTATATATATATATATATATAAAATATGTGTAAGGACCATGAAAAAAAATTCCCCTCCAGTAGTATTGAGGTTATATCAGCACTAGCTTCAAGGATCATAAGAGCAAAGCATTTAGATCACATGGTTCCAGTTTGCATTTGCAGGAAATGGGATGTAAGTCCCTTGCCAGCCTTGGAGGTGCTAATATAGGGTATCAGAGATGAACTTACATCTATATGTTGAAACATGTGACACATTTCACATCTGTTTCTTGTTGCTGATATTTCCCCTCAGTCTTTGAAGATGATCTCAAGTGATAATGATGTTTCTTTCTGCAGAGCAAAGCATTCATAATTCCACTTATAGCCTACACATATAGATAACTACTCTGTTAGTCCATTCATAAGGCCTTGTGGGCTCATTACTCAAAATTACATGGATTTTTAATGTTCGGTATTCAGTAGCTCCCTTAATTCTATATTGTTACCTGACAGTGGGAACACTGCCATGTTGTGATCCAAGAACCAGCCACTCTGAGATATCTTCTCTATATATGTTGCCATTTCTCTGACTTCTAGTATGAGCATCCATGGTCACCAAACATCATTCAAGGCTTAGCCTCAACTGTGATCCGTTTTCCTGATGTTCTTTGCTTGTTTGTTTGTTTGTTTTTCTGCTAAAGGAGAAGGCCTTCTATTTCCATGCCAGAAACAAAAGATGAATGTAGACTTCCACAAAACCTAAGAAGAAAGTTGAATGCAAAAGCACTAGAGACTGGAAAATACAAAAGCCCTACCTGAATGTAGAGGTAAAATCACTGACCACACAAATAGCTCGGAGAGAAATACACGAATGACCACATGAAAGCATTTTCCTCCATCTTGGAGCTAGTCTACTACAAGGGCCTTTCCTCAGTGAGGTCCCATACAAGGAATTTCCAACATCTTCCTTAATCCAACATGAAGTAAACAGATGTGTGAAGACCAAAGTTGCATGACTAGATTTCTACTTGGGTTACTGAGTTAGTGTTTAATTTGTAGAAAAGTAGGCTAGAGGGCCAGAGTTAAAAGTTAGTACAGTCCACACATAAAACAATTTGGCCTTGTATGGCCAAGTTCTTTCAGACTTGGGCATCTTGCTTTTAGGAAATAAAGCGGTGTGTAATTTTTGGTATGTGAAATTAGATACGTTCTAACCAACTGGAAATGTACTTTATATTGGAAAGTTTGTGTAATAGTTAGAATCTAACTCTTTTCTTTTCTGAAGCCAAATGAGAATTTTCTGACAAAAATAACACAAACACAATTTACTTCCTATGGGACACTGCAGAATGGTGGAGGACATCAATTGTTTCCACAACACTTTAACCTGGGGACACAGTTGATAGCTTGAGACTCTGGTCCCTCATGCTATAACCTAAGTTATAGGCCATGTTAGTTGCTTATGAGCCTTCCTCATGCTTTCCTCTAAAGTTTGGATCTTCAAAATGTTAAAAAACAAACTGACACCCAAGGAAAGAACTTCTAATGAGACAGCCTGCAGGGAGTGTGCCGATGACAATGATGAATATCAGAAGAGTAACCTCGGACTCTGGTCTACCAGTTGGCTGCCTTTCTCTCTTCTATCCTTGGTATCTCTCAATGTCTAATAAAGGGTGTTGCCTCCTATCTCCAGTCTGTAGTAAGAGGTTTCTGGCCCAGACTTTCGGGTCTGGCCTCAAGGTTTAGGCCCCCAGACCCACAGACCAGCAGAGACACACAGATGCTTTCAATCATTTTAGGCTGATTGGCCTAAGACCCAGGCATAACTTGCCAGCTCTGTACCCTTAATCTAACCCATGACTCCTAACCTGTTCAGCCATGGGGCTCAGTACCTTTTCTCACAGCAGCATGGTTGTCCTCTGCTTTCTCCAGCTTCTTTCTGGCATTCTGCTCTGTGCTTCCTGTTCTCAGAGTTTTCTTAGTCTGGTAGCCCTGCCCACACTTCCTGCCTGCCTTTGGCCAATCAGCGCTTTTTATTAAACCAGTGGGTGGGATAATTATTTACAATGAAACAACACAATCTCCCATACCAGTCAAGTAACATTTAGTTGCTCATCTTCTGGCAGCTTAGCTCATTCAATTTCTCTTGCAAGTGAGCCATCACCTCTTGAGGCAAGATAAATAGCAGAAGGATGGGAAGTTGAGCAAGGACCTGAGAAGCCTGGTTCTATCTTTGCACAATAATGATTTTGAAGTTGAATGTCACTTAGCATTTCTGTTATCCTTTTATCTCTCTGAACATAGTTATCAGTAGGTCTATTGACTGAGCATCCTTCATAACATATCACATTCACTAACTGCCATATAACATGTACTTGATGAATTAATACATGAACAAAATAACTAACTAGTATTAAAAGAGGGGTGTGTACATTTAGATTTCTATTCCTACACATCTTCAAATTCTCTAGCCAAAATATATCTGAAAAAACAAAACAAAAAGAGAATTTTGAAGAACATGTTGATCAAATGTCGTCACAGGCTGTAGAAGTAATTTCCGTATTGTTTTATATGTTTGGGTTTATTTTCTTAATTTCTCTTTTCTTATTTAGGCAGGTAGAATGCTCTCTTGCCTCAGACCACCTGTAGCTGGGTAGGTAAAATAGGGAACAACCATCAGTACCATTTAAATTCACAAAAGGGTTTTTCTAGCTTAGCATTAAGATTCTCAGAAGAGCTCCTTTCTCTTCGAGAGGTCATGTAAATTCTTCTTAGGGATTCCTGGAGGCCAGAGAAATGGTGGACTAGAAAAGCAGAAGATGGACTTGGGGATTCTGATATCTCATTGGGAGTCCTACACAGATAAATAGTTAACAGGCTTCAGGGTCTTGGTGGTTGTAGTTTTTCATCATATTCAGCGACTTCTAAAAGCAGAAACTAAACTTGCAGGATTTTGATTACTGCTCAAAAAAAAAAAAAAAATGAAGTCTGAATTCTATCTCTGGCTTTAGGAGACAGGATATGTTGAGCTGCTAAAGAATGGGCTTGCTTTCTTTCTTTCTTTCTTTCTTTCTTTCTTTCTTTCTTTCTTTCTTTCTTTCTCTCTCTCTTTTTTCTTTTCTTTCTTTCTTTCTTTCTTTTCTTTCTTTCTTTCTTTCTTTCTTTCTTTCTTTCTTTCTTTCTTTCTTTCTTTCTTTCTTTCTTTCTTTCTTTCTTTCTTTCTTTCTTTCTTTCTTTCTTTCTTTCTTTCTTTCTTTCTTTCTTTCTTTCTTTCTTTCTTTTTTGACAAGATTTTTCTTTATAGCCCACACTGACCTGGAACTCTCTCTGTGTAGACCAGGCTTGTCTTGAACTCACAGATCTATCTACCTCTACCTCCTGAGTGCTAGGATTAAAGGTGTGTGCTACCACTGTCCACCTTGCCCAAAGGGTCTTGAAGTGACTGTCTAGCCAAATCTTTCTGGTAAACAACAAAGTCCTGTCCCCTTAAGAGTTAATCTGAATGGGCCTTTCAGATCCATCTTTCTTGACTAGAAAAAATCCCTTGTAGAAGTTGATGCTACAGAAGTATTAAAAAAAAGTTTAAGATCTGTTTAAACAGGTAATTTGGCACAATGACCCACTCTCACCCTACGAGAGTGTTTCCTCCACAACAGTTCTATATTGTTACTGTCTATTCTTATCTGTGAGAAAATCTCATATTATTCTGTAATAAGTTCTTTTTCCTATCCACATTCTATGTGTACGTATTGGTTCACCAGAAATCATAAGAATTGTGAGTTGGAGGGAGGCCAGAGAGAGATGTGGGTTCAGGAAATAGTAGAAACCAGCTACTTGGCTTCTCAAAATCCAAAGAGACTACTTTCTCTGGTGTGAAAAAAAAAAAAAAAAAAAAAAAAAAAAAAAAAAAAAAAAAAAAAAAAAAAACCAGAATCAGGATTCTAAAGGTATCATTTGAACTGGACCAATTGATGCCTTGCTGATAGATATAGACTATTTAATAACCCAAAATCTTACCTAAGTCTAACTGTCATCTTTTTCAAGTAGTGACAGCCCCAATTGGATTCATTTGTTCATTTGACAATCATAATCAGCACTTTCTGTTGCCACAGATTGACTATAAGAAATGTGTTAATTGTTGTCTACGTGAATTATGAGATCTCCAAAAGAACAAGTTAAGAAATAAGACAGAATTCAATTCAATTGGCAAATATACCTCTTTTTCTTGCCAAAACTAAACCGTACCCCATTCAATTATTATAGAGTAATTGTGATTAATTGGTCAATCAATTCTATCTGAGCCATCTAGCCAGTTGTTCACTTAATATTTATTGAACATTCTCCATGAACATAGGACTGAGCATGGGAATAATTTAGTTATTATATAGTGACTGAATTAATTTCATAAATACCTTTTATTCTGTGTGCCTCTCCACCATTGTGGTAATTATATGCTTGAATAAAGTAAATCTCTAAACTGCACTTGAATCAATCAAAATTCCCCAAACAACATTTTAATCGCAACTGTTGATAATTAACAATGCGAATTACATTGAATCTGTTTTCTTGTAAAATAATAATATTTTAGAGCAGAAAATGCCTGCCAAGACCACCTGTGTCTAACTATCAACTGTTTCTCCTATTTGACAAATATGTGTAAATTAATAACTTAAGATATCTCAGGAATTGAAGTATCACCAGAAGGATAGAACTCAAGATTTCTGACTTCTCATATTTCTTCTTTTTTTTTAGAATGTAATCCTCTGTTTTCTGTCAAATTAGAAAGACTGTAAAGTTACACAAACACACAACACACTTTGAGGTCTATCCTTATCACATATGTTATATAATTAAATATTTTAATAACCACCATTAGTTTAAAGTTTTTGTTTGTTTGTGTCCTTTGAGAGGAGGCCTTGAGTTCTCCACATAGTGATGGATAGATGGCCTTCTCTGAGCTTCCTCCCACTACCTCTTTAGGGCTGGAGTTACAAGCATGTACACCATACAACTTTTCTATGTTATAATGCTGGAAGTCTACCCACTGAAGTATCCCACTTGTTGAGTTTTTACTAAATGAATTTTAGCATCTAATTCTGAAAGCACCCTTGAGAAATGAGTAGTATTGATGCTTCTAGACTCTAAGAAGAATAAAGTCACATTCTTAATAAGTGGAGAAGCTTCTATTTAGATATGTAATCAGGTTTCTGGAATCCAGACTAATAGGATTCAATCCCGAGTGATGGAAAATTGACCAAATGTATGTTTTATTAATTCATCTGAAAATAGAGTGGAATGTTCACTTTTCCAATACTAAAAGAGGCTTTAGTGATATATTGGCAAGTGAGAGAGAATCTAGGGAGCGATGAACTTTACATTCATATATTTGACAGGTGTTTTTGGAGTACAAGGAATAAAGTCATACTGGCGTCCTCAGTAGTTAGGAGATTCATTTAAATGCTCCCAGGGACATATAAGACACCAGGAAATAGATTTTACAGATCCACACCCAGGCAAGCTGTGATCTGGCCACAGGAATGGCTTTCAAATTCTCAACACCTCTAGTAACCTCATGCGTTTTCCTTAAGCTAGTATCTACTAAGAGATCTTAGGCCGGAAGAGGAATCAGGGCCATTGCTATACCTCTTCCCTAGTTATTCCTGTCTTATTCTGTTCCCTCTGAAGTCAACTCTAGTTTCTCTTGTCCAGTCAAAAGGAGAAGTAGGGCTGCTAAAACTGAAGATGGCTCATCAGTAAAGGTGCTGGCCACCACACCCGGCAATCTAGATTAGATTTTTGGAACCCATACGACAGAAAGAAAAGAAAAAGAAACTGTTCTTTGACTTATACATATGTATCATGACACACCCTCTCTTGTTTAGGGGTTCAAGTTTTGTAAAGAGACCCTATTACCATGGCAAGCTTATAAAGGAAAATATTTAATTGGGGTTGGCTTATAGTTCAACGGATTAGTCCATTATCATCATGCTGGAAAACATGGTGACATACAGGCAAAGATGGTGCTGAAGAGGTAACCAAGAGTTCTACATTTGGATGAACAGGCAGCAGGAAAAGATTGCCACAGTGGGTGTGGCTTGAGGATCTGAGACCTCAAAGCACAGGTTCTAGTAATAGACCTCCTCCAACAAAGCCACACCTATTCCAATAAGGCCACACTTTTTAATAGTGCCACCCCCTATGGGCCTATGGGGTCATTTGTTTTTATTCAAACCTGCACCTTCCACTCACTGTCTCCCAAAGGCTTGTAGCTATAACATATTGCAGCAAGCATTTGGTCCAATTCAGAAGATTCCATAGTCTATAACAATCTCAAACTTGTTTAAAAGTTCTAGGTCACTTCTGAGACTTATGAAATCTCATAACTGTAATTAATCCTTATAAAATCAAAATGAAAAAGCAGATTATATACTTCTAACGTACAATGGCTCTGGATATGCATTACCATTTCAAAAGGGAGCATAATGAAGAAATGCTGAGCAAAACTGAAAATCAGCTGGACAAATTCCAAAGTCTACATCTCTGTGTCTGATGTCAAAATGCTCTTGAGATCTCCAACTCCTTTTATCTTTGTCAAATGCAGCACACTTCTTTTTTGTAGGTTCCACTCACTGTTTTAGCAGTTTTCCTTGGCGAGGATCCCATGGCTCTGGCATCTACAACATTTTGGGGTCTCTAAGGCACTCCAGATTTCACCTTCACAGCTTCACACAGTTCTCTCTCTAGACTTTTATTCAGGGACACCCTCATACATGCCTGGCCTCAGCGGTTTTCTTTAGTCACAAAGAGTTTCCATAACCTCTTTCTTCTACCTTTGGCGGAAGCTGCCAAGTTTTCCTGCTTACTGTTCTCTTTAATTACATCTTCATTAGCTTCCTGTTTTCAATAGTTTTTGTTACTGCCTAAGCTTGATTGTCTTGAAACTTACTCTGTAGACCATGCTGGCTTTGAACTCAGAGATGCTCCTGCCTCTGCCTCTATAGTGTTAGCAGTAAGGGCATGCACCACCACACCCATCTCCAAGCTTTGCTTTAATTCCCTTTTAGAAGTTAGACACTTAGGTGGTTGGGATCCTACCCTGAGGTCTCCACTCCCTTTTCTTCCACTTAACATTAAAGTTTTTCTTTAACCTGTTTATATCCTTGAACACAGGACGTAACTTCACTCTACTTCCTTCTGCTCCTTTTCTCCTCAAATTGTACATGTTCTATTTTCCCGTATTCAGCTTTCTCCTTTTTTATTATAGATCTACATAAGAGTGAACATTAATAACCACTTGGCAAAACTGATCATAGGCTGTTTTGAGATTTCCTCTGCCAACATAATTAATCTCAAATTCTTTTGTTTAGCCTTAGGAAGATTTTTTGGACAAGAGCAGAAAGCAGCCATGTTCTTAGCCAATATATCACAAGAACATAGACAGAAATTCTGAACTTCCTAGTTGACTTTCCCTACAACGTTACTGTGTGGAGAACCAGTCTAGTCCTTTTTCTGCCCTGAGTCATGTTTGTATAGTTCACAATGTTTCCATAGGAGACCATGACCAGATCATCTGTTACTGTGTGATACACAGTAGGTCTTTCCAGAACAGCTGCCTATCCTTGTCAGGGCAGTGGTCATCTACTGGATGGCTTCATGGTAGAAAAATGCTGATTCTTAAGGAGCCATCTATTCTAGGGTACAGGACCATAACATATAGAGCCTATGAGAACCATGCCCTGCATAATTGCAGTACTCAGATTATAAATATTACAGATACTTGTTCACAATTACTATAATAACATGAATCGTTCTTTATTTCTAATAAACATGTATTGATGATTAACTGAGACCATATAGATAAGACTATTGAACCAACACATTATTTACACTCAATCTTACTTATCATGATTGAATTTATTTAGCTGGCAGATAAAATTCCGTTTTACACAAATCCTTGGTTTTTATTACTTTAAAGAAGTCATATCTGATACCTTTTGTTTCCTATATATTATAATTAAAAAATATTTTTAAAGATGAGGATTCCAAGGTTAAAAGAAGGTCATAGTCCTCATTTCATGAGTTAGGAAAGAAAATAAACAAGAAAAATTTAAGAGATAAAAATGCAGTTTAGAAACTGTGGGGCGGACCAGGCAAGAATAGAGAATGCATCCCAGAGGGAGCAATGGCTGAATTGTATGTAACCAGGGAAAACAAGGCAGCACCCTACACTTTAGAAGGTAAATACAGAAGTGGGGCTCTGTGCATCCATTAGGTGTCATGCCAATGGTCAACAACAAAGAAGTGCTCACAACAGCAGGCAAGAGAAAGAAAGCACCTAATATGTCAAATGAAGTAACGAAATATCAACTGCTTTTTAGCTTGATGTCAATTTGACACAGCTAGACTCATGAGAGAAAGGGGAGCCTCAGTAGAGACAATGTCTCCATGAGATCAGGCTGTAGGCAAGCCTAGGGGCATTTTCTTAATTAGTGATTGATATATATAAGGACCCAGCCCATTGTGCATGAGGATGTCCTTGGGCTACTGGTCCTGGATTCTATTAAGAAAGGAGGCTGAGCAAGCCAGAAAACAGTACTCTTCCATGGCTTCTGCCTTTGTTTCAACCTTCATTTTCCACCTTGTTTAAGTTCCTATCCTGACTTCATGGATGATGAATAGTGCTGTGGAAATGTAAGCCAAATAAGGCCATGTGTTGTTTCCTGTGTAGCCTAACCATGACTGTTTTTTTTTTTTTTTAAATCTTTCATCACAGCAATAGCAACCCTGAATAAGACATAAGACATCTACCATCTGAGAATATTTTATGAAGAAAAGAGGGTAGAGCCCTGATTTACCCAAATTCTTTTATGTTCTACTAAGAACTTTGGAAAGATTTTAAAGAATTGATAGAATTCTCAGCAAAGAAAGTTTGAGGTTTAAAAATTGTTCTGGTAGGTTATAGGGAGACAATTCAAGGGTTCAGAACATATGCTGCTCTAAAAGAAAAAGAAAAAGACCAGCTCCCAGTACCCATCACCTACCTATGTGTCAAGTCACACACCTAGAGAACCCCAGTCCCAGGGGATCCTGTAGCCTCTTCTGGCTTCTGAAGGTACTGGGCATGCACATGGTACACATGTATGCATGAAGGCAAAGCACTCATACACATAAAAAAATAAGGATAGATAAATTAACTTAAAAATTGTTCTAGAAGTAGTGTGTGGAGACCAATAAGAGAATTCCAAATGCAAGCCAAGGGCATCTGTGACAGAAATGAAAAGACCACCACAGGATACTTACTACATTACATTTTTTTTTCTCTTCATTTGCACCCCTGTAGCCAGATCTACTTTTCTTCATTTGTTTTGTGAGAGACATTTAAGAACTCACAGCACACCCTGCCTACAATGCCTACAATGTCTTATAGTTTCTTAAATTCAGAGATTCATGAGGGACAATTCTTAGGGTCTTTGAAATCATAGAACAAGTAGGAAGAATATTTTAAGAACAAGAGAACAAAAGGAAACATTTCTCAGAGCTCTAGAATGGCATGTCTTTGTGGTCTGGCTGGTTGCTATGTCTCTGCTGAACATATAATACTTTTAAAAATGTACTGATGCAGGTGAAGACTCACACTTGCAGAAAGGACTGGACTGGCCACAAGACATCCCAAGACCAAGTTTGCAACAAAAAGACTTTTTTGTCCTAGAGGGACAAAGGACAGGGAATGCGAGACAAAGACAGGAGATAGAGGAAAAAAAAAAAAAAAGAATAAGGGAGAGGGGCAGAGATACTTGCTTCAGAGGAACAAAGGACCACCGCTGTATAAAGATGTATATCCGGATGTGGCCCATGGTAAATGGCAGTTTATAAAGGGAAACGGTGAAACTTCATGTTAGCATGAGGTGTTTAATTTTAATTCGGAATGTTAATCAGATGAGCCGAAAGGGGGCTTTTGATTTGGGGCTTTTGATTTCAATACTTTGATAGCTGGACCTTGGTGGTCAGCCTCAAGTGGAAGAAGTGGCCAATAAGGGAACAGACATGGGTGGCTAATTTTAGGAATATAATCTAAGGGTTTTTAGCAAGGCAGAGGGACTGGGAGAGAAGGGCAAGACCTGCCAGAGCCATGTTTGCGATTCTCGAGCCTACTAGAGCACTTCACTTGTGCCACACTGAAAGGGGCCACTTTGCCTTTTCCTGAAGATATCAGAACAATTATATTGACTGGAATTCATGGATTATTTTTCCATTTTGGGGTCATATCATAAAATAATTTTATTTGCTATGACTTTTTGTCCAATAACAAGGATGTTTTCTTAGATTTGCAATGTTATTTTATTCTATGATGTAGGTCAAATGCAAACTTGAAATCAGATTTATTTAAAATATTAACTAAAAATAATAGTGCAAATAACTGTATATTAATTTATAGGCTCTCATTTCTATTGCCACAAGTGGCTATAAAGTGATATATAAAAAAAGATAAACCAATATGGATACAAAATTAACAAAAGGAAGGAGGCATTATAGATAGATTCAAGAATTATTAGGGCAGATACTAAAACTTGTTGATTAGTTGGTCACAGAATTAAAGCCACCAGAGTCAGGTGTGGGAGATTATGTTGTTACATTGTAAATAATTGTCCCACCCACTGGTTTAATAAAAAGCACTGATTGGCCAAAGGCAGGCAGGAAGTGTGGGTGGGGCTACCAGACTAAGAAAACTCTGAGAACAGGAAACACAGAGCAAACACCAGAGAGAAGCTGGAAGAAGCAGAGGACAACTATGTAGCTCTAAGAAAAGGTACTGAACCACATGGCTGAACAGAATCAAAGATGGGTTAGATTAAGGGTATAGAGTTAGCAAGTTATATGCCTGGGCTAAGTTATCAGCCTAAAACTATTGCAAGCATCTGTATGTCTCTGTGGGACTGCAGGACTGTGGGTCTAAACCTTGAGGCTAGGCCCAAAAGTCCAGACCAGAAACCTCTTACTACAAATGGCAGCCTAACGTGGGGCAAAAAATGCCCACATAAAGCCATAGAAAGCTTAAAAAATGGTCTAGAACCCAAAGCAGCTTCTGAGTTGTGTCTCTCATGTGAACTGTGGTACAGAGATGCCCTGGTAAGGTATGTGGTCTGGGCTACAAAATGGCAGCTAAGGTGTAAAATGGCTTGTTCCTGAAGTCTCACAGGACCCTCAATATAAATAAAGAGTTGCAAATGATTTATTTAAGGTTTCTGTTCATAAGGATAAAAAGGGAACAGAGTCAAAGATGGCTTTCTAGTGGTGATATTTTTATATGCCTGGGCCTTAGGCTGATCAGCCTAAAACTATTGTAAGCATCTGTATGTCTCTGTGGGACTGTGAGACTGCGGGACTGCGGGTCTAAACCTTGAGGGTAGGCCCGAAAGTCCAGGCCAGAAACCTCTTAATACAGTCAGGGCCTTTCCTTTTATCTCTGAGGCTACTTTAGAGGTGACCTGTAACAATGGCATAGGCTCTTAAGCAGGACAGACCAGAAGAGCCAGAGAATAAATGTCCCTTATACATTCCATCATAGGATAAAAGGCATGGATAGAATAAGTATAATACCATAAGATATGGAATCCATGTTCTTCAAGTACAGATGTCTCAATGCAGGATCAGAATACTTTCATTTTGTTTGGCTGAGAAAGTCAGTAATCTTTGGTGAAAGTATGCAATAAGATTCTGGTTCTTTATCACTTTACTAATTTAACCCCTGTGTGTATGTGTGTGTGTGTGGGGGGGGTATCTTTGAATTAAGCATTGAGTTGGGTCCTAAGAATTAAAAGCTGAAAAATTCAGTAGCATGTGGTATTATGCATGTGATACAATGCAGAGGTACTACAAATACACAATTCCATAGGAAAGAACACATGCTCCAAGTGCTGAGTAGGAAGTGGAGGGGGAACAAAAGACACAGTCAGATGATCAGACAGACTTAGTATGTACAGAGGCATTCATACTTTGTTCTGGGATGTTGGTGAACACTGACAGAGGAAGAAGATAAAAACAAAGGCAAGAGTGTGTCTTCTCCTAACTTGGAATCCCTGTTACCTGCAATGCCTTGCATTCTCATGTCTGGTTTCATTGTGCCACATCTCCCTGACCCTTCTCTCACATACACACAAAATGTGACACACTATGAATGTTTTATGGTTCATATTAAAAAATACTCAATGACCTAAGGAATAAGAATCATTTTGACAGTTATTTATATGTAGGATTTGAAATGAAATCTATCAGCTAACCCAGGATAAATGTCATGGCTTCCCCTCCTTCAGTTGGAAGTTAGTGAGCCTCCACTGAACCACACATGGCAACCTTCACAGGCTTCGTATGCAATCATTTTAGCATCCTTAACTTTAGAAAAGCAGTTTCCATGGATAGTCCTAGCTGATTGTGAAAATTACCATCTTCTGAGGGCCTAAGAGAAATCAGGCGTAGCATTACATAATGAGCAAGACCTTGAAATGATTTTACTCTTTAAAACGCATTTTTAAGGATGTAAGAATTTTTTTTTCCTCTTTGAATAGTGAAAAAAATTGTAGACCTCAGAGTCAGAGCTATTTAGGTTAAAATGCTGACTATCATTTCCTTGGTGTCTATCCTTACAAAGTGTGTCTTATGACCTTAAGTCTTGTGTCTCTATTGGCAAAGCTGTTGGAATAATAGCCTGGTAATAATTCCAGTCGCTATTTAATAAGCTAATGTATGTAGGTAGCAAATGTTATGGTAACCTATAGCAGCATAATAAACAATCTCACTATTTATTGGCTTAAAGCATTGTTTTACTACATACCTATTTTCTGAGAGTCAGGGATTAGGACATAGAGATAATTTGTGTCTCTCCTTCATGTGAGAGTCTTAGGAAAACTTAAAGACTAGGGGTAATTGAGAGCTGACGGTGAGTTCATCAGGTGGAAATATCTTCATGAAAGTCACATGACTCTGAATCTCATGCCTGCCAGGTGATCTGTTAGCAGAGACCTCAGACAGGGCTACCAGATGCAAATCTCAAGTGGTCCTCCTTATGTTCTCAATATTTTCATACTAAAGTGTCCTAATACTTTTCATATGCCACCTTAGGTTTCCAAAGATGAGAACCCCAGAAAGATAACTATAAATGATCTGACCTAGGAAGCTCTATATAGCCTCACTCTGCTCTGGGCTCAATCTCATACAGTTGGATAGGGGAGGAAAATAGGACCCGTCTCTAAAAAGATAATTGTCAAAATCACATCATCAGAAACGGATATAAACAGCAGACTTTGTCAGGACTAATTTAACGAAATCTAATCTGCGGTATTAGCCAACACAGCTTACTCTTAGCAGTTTCAACCCTGTCCCTTCTTAGGCTCAAATTTTAGGTCAAAGTCAATATGCATAATTTATTCCTTAATTAATGTAATAATCTATCAGCCTTTGGAGATTTTTAGTAGGATCTTAGTTTTTACTGGTTATGCAGCCTACACTTTATCTGCATATTGTTTCAGGACACACATACCAGGTGAATTTTTAATGACCCCAACTTAGAAAAGGGCTAACTGAAGTATGAAGAAATCGAATATCTTTTCTTTGCAACTGGCTAGGTCGGGATTTAAATCTGGTAGCAAGGCCCTGGGGAACACTTGTAACCATTCACTGTACCATGTCATGTTTTCACTAATGTCCAAGTTAATATTGTGAAACATGGCTTTATTGATTTGTGACATTACAGTAAAATGTCTACAAGATGGAAATTATACTGCATAATGAATAAATTGATTTTGTTTAAAACACTAAAACTACTTTAAATTCAAGCTCTATCAGAAAGTCTCAGGAGTCTTGGGCATCTAATTCATATATTATAATTGTGAAAAACAGAGTAGTATTTGTTTACCTTTAATGTTTCCCTAACTGTTCTAGTCTCTCTTTGAGAAAGAGTGATATATAGGGTGTATATTGCTATTCTCATTTCATCTGTTATAATTGATTCCCTCTCTCCTTTCCACATCTTTTATGCAAATATTAACTATGTGTATTTATGAAGATTCCTTGTATGCTTTGCTCAGTGCATACTTCTGAGTTCTAAGATATATCTGGCCCCTGCCTTTAAGAATCGTACAATTTATTCAGAGAAGATAGACAAAGATATCACAATAAAGTATGTGAAAATGATATGATGCTGTTTTATTAAAGAACAAATGTATAAGTTCAAATTAATGTTAGAGTAAACTAGAGAAGCTAGGCATAGAAGGGGTGAGAAACAAAAATGTTTGCTGCTCAGTTATGAAAGGGTGGGGCTGACTGAACAAAAGGAATATTAGGGGCCTAGGGAACACTGATTTTGAAGGACTCCCACCAGCTACCATGAAACACTATACCCCCCACTCCCATCCTCACCCCCACCCCTGCCAGGATCCCCACACCCCCATCCCTGCCAGGAGCATCTGCGAGGCACTTTGTCCTCTCTTGTAAAGTGCATCTCTGCATCTAATTACATCAGACTAAGTTATAACCATGACCTCCAAGAAAGCCCACCCTGTTTAAAATTTTGCTCTAAGAAGTTTCTACCCACATGTTCTGCATATGAGATTGGGCTATTGTGCTAAAAGTCACAGAGATAAAGGACAGAAGACTAAGGCGATTAATATGTGTCTGTAAACCAAGATGTCATGTCTAAGCAGAAGAGAATCTTGCCTACAGTTGTCTAGATGCTCTATCTCTGACCTCAAACATTTTAAATATTATTTAAAATGTACTGTCTAGAACCCACTATACAATTTTCCACTTAGCTGCAGCCACATGCTTGCTCATCTTTGCTTCTCTTGTTTTTGCTAAATAAACATCTGTTCTAACTTCCTGTGGCTTGACTAAATTTATTCCTTCAAAAAGACAGGAACTGAGAGACCCTTGTAATACCTGCAAAATCAAGAGAGTTGCAGGGAACTGTGGAGCCCAGTGAGAAGTGGTCTTGTTCTGGTTCATTATTAAGGCAGAAGTGAATGAATAGCAAATGAAACATTCTGTACACTGTTGTGTGTTTCTTTCCCAATGTCTATTTCATCAATAAAGTAGTAAATATGGAAACAAAAAGCAAGTGTTTTTGTTTTTTGTTTTTTGTTTTTTTAACAGCCATCTTAGTATAAGGAAACCCAGATCTCAAATCCAGTTGACATCAAGTGAACCTGAATACGCACATTAATTGGAAGAAAGAGAATGTGTGTGTGTGTGTGTGTGTGTGTGTGTGTGTGTGTGTGTGTGTTTATTTCAGTCCTTACTAATTATTTTAGTTGCCTGAGAATTTCTTACATTAACATAATATGTCCAATCCTCCTTCAAATTCTTCCCCTATCCCCAACTGCCATTTTTCCCTCCCTATTTCATGCATTCATTTTTTTTTGAAACTCACTTAGTCCACATAGTACTTCTATATGTGCATGAGTCTAGGGGATCATCTAAGAGCATCTAAGGAAGTATCAGTAGCCTGTCTGAGGCCACATGTTTTCAGAAAATCTTATCCCCTCAACAACAATCAATTGACAATATCTTCTTGGACAGAGGTGGGAATTCACACACCCTCCCTTCTCGATGCTGTAGCTTTTAATCTAGCTTGTTCTTATGCATATAGACAAAGCTGCCATTAGTTCATGTGTGTGATGACCTTATCATGTTCTAAAAATACTGATGAGCTACAAATACCCACTACTTCTTGATGTGGGAATGTCTTTCTGTATGTTGTGAATATCAATCTTTAAATTAATGAGCTGTTTTAACCCATGACAGGCACCATAGAAAAAGTAGGAGGAGAAATCACAACATAGGTAGGAGAAGGGTGGAGTCAGATCAGACCAAGCCAGCTGCACAAGAAGAAACTTGTAAGGAACACAGGTAAACCATGGGCCACGTGGCAGACAGATTAATGGAAATGGGTTGTGTTAAGATAGAGAACTAGGTAGCAATGTGCCTAAGCCAAACAGCATGAACTTAATATAAGTGTCTGAATCATATGGGTGGGGGGGCAATCAGCGGCGGGTGGCTAAGGGGTCTGGGGCTGCAGGTCTGTGGGTCCTGACCTCTGGCTGCCTGGGACCAGAAAACCATACTGTAACAACTTCTATCTCTTACAATCTTTCCATTTCTTTTAGATCATCAAAATCAAGCAAGGCCTCCTTGGGAAGAAGATGGCACTGAATGCTATTCAATGGCTAGAACGGCTCTCTTAATGGAGCTGAGAGAGGCTCATCCCCAAGGATACCTGATGTTCTAAATCAAGTGATTTAGATAAGGTGATCACAGGGTTCACCTAGGACTAGTCCTCAATCAGGAAAAGCATGTTTAGAAAAAGCAGTCTAGCAGTCTCACAGATTTTTGACATATTATCATTGCTATGGAAAAGCATTTTAGAGGAACAAATCTGACATTATCCTACTTTTTCAAACAAACACTGAAACAATAAATATAACAGGAATATATTGGTGAGGTGGCTGAGTAGGTAAAGGGATTGTTATGTAAGTCCAAGCATCTGAGTTCAGATTCTGAGTGTTTGTGTACAAGCAGGGTAGAGTGGTGCTCTCCTGTAACCCCGCTGCTGGGGTAGTGGAGGCAAGTAGATCCCTAGAACTCATTGGCCCCTCATTCTAGCTGAATCCTATGAGCTTCAATTTCAATGAGAGAGCCAGAGAGAGTATTAGAAGAAGGCACCGAGTTTTGACACCTGGCCTCCAAAAGCATAAATGCGTGTCAAACACTGCACTGAACATATGCATATATGTTTCTTTCTTAAAGAAACATGACATAGTTTCTTTAAGAGGTAAAATCTTGCTCTTTTTTTTGCTCATTCTCAAATGCTAAGGTGTAGAATTCATGGAGGTTTGGTTTGGTTTCTAAGCTTAGTATGCATCAGTGGTTGTAATAAATAAATTTTCTCCAACATTTGACTCAGACCTGTGCTCTGTGTAAGATACCATCTCTCTCTCTCTCTCTCTCTCTCTCTCTCTCTCTCTCTCTCTCTCTCTCTCTCTCTCTCCTCTCTCTCTCTCTCTCTCATATATATATGTATATAAATGTATATATCTTTCATATGTTGCATGGAAGTAACACATCTTATATTTCAAATAAATGTTGAGAAACATGGACAGCTCCAGTTAAGAAAATTAAATTTCTAGGAAATGACCTTTCCAGGCTAGTGAATGTAAAATATCGAGGTGGTTCAAGAAAAAACAAATAGTTGGCACCTTGGGAAATTGGAATATTTAAAATTATGCCTGGAAGAGCTAAATGACCTTTACTTTTTCTCACTAAATATAAAATGCTCACCTGCATCCAGATTGCTTATTTGTGGAGTTTTATTCATAGTGTACAAGCATTTAGACTTAGGGCTTTTGACTTGCCAAAATTCATACATTAAAACAAAGGGACGTTTGCCATGTTGTAATTTTTATCTGTCTACTAATACCCAGAGATGAAAAAACAAAGCAAAACCTTGATATAAGATATAAAGCCTCCATTCTTTCCCCCTTGCAGTTAGTGGGATGCACCTCTACAATATTCAGATTTGACCACGGAAGTTGGGCTATGTCAAATACAAAGCAATGTATTTCCACACTAGTAGAACAATCATATAATTATTGGTACTTATTTCCATCCGTGGGCCTTATGAAGTAGGAAAAACATATATTGTCTCCCCCCTCTTACAGTCAACGCTGAAATCCTTCAATTAAATTAAGAATAGATTGACAGGAGGAAGTGCATAGGTACTCCGTAACTGAGCAATATGATTAAAATCACAAACATCCACACTTACACATTAAATAGGAAACACAGAGTAGAGAACGGTTTTTATGAAGGAACAGATAGTCTTTTTTTTTTTAAAGGAAAACATGTGAGGGGGTGGGGAAGTGACTCAGAGGTGAGGAGCACTGGTTGCCCTTCCAAAGGATGTGGGTTCAATTCTCAGCACCCACATGGCAGCTCATGGCTATCTCAGCCTCCAGTTCCAGGTGATCTTGCATCCTCATACAAACATACATGCAGGTAGAATACCTATTTCCATAAAACAAACAAACAAATCAATCTTAAGAAAGGAATTAAGAAAAGAAGAAAAAAGAAAAAAGAGAGTGAAAGGAAGGGAGGAAGGGATGGAGGGAGGGAGGCAAATAAAGCTGGGTGTGAGGCTCACACTTTTTTTAAAAAAATGTAATTTATTTATTTTCTATTCCAAATGAAGTTTTCTCTCCTTTCCTGTTCCCATTCCTCTCCTCTCCATTCCACCCTCCACTCTTTCCCTGTTTTTGTTCCAAACTGAACAGGTCTCCCATGGCTGGCAACAAAACATGGTATATCACGTTATGGTAGCACTAAACAGCTCTTCTTGTATTAAGGCTGCACAAGGCAATCCAGTGTGGTAAACAGGTTCCTAAGAGCCAGTGAAAGCATTAGGGACAGTCTCTGCTCCCACTCTTAGGAAGCGCACTAGTAGACCAAACTACTCAATTGCCACATATATGTAGAGCGCCTAGGTCGGCCTCCTGCATGCTTCATGATTGTTTGTTTGGACTGTGAACTCTTGCGAGACAGGTTAGTTTCTGTAGGTGTGTGTCTGTGTGTGTGTGTGTGTGTGTGTGTGTGTGTGTGTGTGTGTGTGCATGTGTGTGTATGTGTGTGTCTGTGTGTGTGTTTCTGTGTCTGTCTGTGTGTGTGTGTCTGTGTGTGTGTCTGTGTCTGTGTGTGTGTCTGTGTGTGTGTCTGTGTGTGTGTGTGTATGTGTGTGTGCTTGCCCTGCCTCCTCTCATTCCTAGAGTCTTTCCTCCCCCTCTTCAGTCAGATTTCCCAAGCTCAGCCTAATGTTTGGCTGTGAGTCTCTGTATCTGTTTCCATCAGTTCCTGGATGAAGGCTCTCTGATGGAAATTGAGGTAGTCACCAATCTGATTACAGGAGATGGTCAGGTCAGACTTCCTATTGCTAGTTTTAGGTCGGGTCATCCTTGTAAATTTAAGGCATTGTCTCCTGTATCAACTTTATACTTGCCCCTTAAAAGCCCCTCTTCTCCATTCATTTCTTCTAGCACTTTCCCTCTTCATTCTGATCCCACAACCCAACTGGATCCTTCTGTTCATCCCCACTTACCCCCAGTTTCCCCTTCCCAGGGAGATCCATGTATTGCCTTTCCCTTTGGACTCTCCTTGTTACCCAGCCTCTCTGGGTCTGTGAATTATAGCACGGTTGATGTGGA
Source organism: Phyllotis vaccarum (assembly GCA_033318265.1). Lineage (NCBI taxonomy): Eukaryota > Metazoa > Chordata > Mammalia > Rodentia > Cricetidae > Phyllotis > Phyllotis vaccarum. Next base: position 18,410,084 of record JARWLC010000007.1, read on the forward strand.
AATGCCTTTTTGTATTCTGTGAATCTCAACCTTTAAATAAAGGAGCTGTTTTGGGCCATGACAGGCACCATAGTAAAAGTAGGCAGAGGAATCAGAATAGGTAGGAAAGGAAGGGCAGAGTCAGAGGCAGATGGAGCAAGCCACCAAAGGAGCAACATGTAAGGAACACAGATGAGCCACGGGCCACGTGGCAGAAAGATTAATAGAAATGGGTTGATTTAAGATGTAAGAGCAAGCTAGCAATGTGCCTGAGCCATAGACAAAACAGCATAAAGTTAATATAAGCATCTGAGTCATTTCTGGGGGCCGGAGTGGCTGGTGGCTAAAAGGTCTGGCTCAGCAGGTTCTGGGCCTCTGGCTGCCCGGGACTCAAGAAACCCTACTACAACACGTGGTTATCCTTTACTTTACAGCTAATGTCCACTTATAAGTGAATACACACCATGCTTGTTTTTCTTTCTGGATCTGGGTTACCTCACTCACTATAATTCCTTTTTCTAGTTCTGCTCATTTGCTTTTTTTTTTTTTCAAACTGCTTAAGAATACTCCATTGTGCAAAATCATTTTCTTTATCCATTCTTCAGTTGAGGAGCATCTAGGTTCAAGACCAAACTAAATCCCTCTTGAACATATACCTAAAGAATGCTCAATCATAATATAAGGACACTTGTTTAACTTTGTTCACAGCAGCTTTATTCGTAAAATCCAGAACTTAGGAACAACCTAGATGCCCCTTAATTGAGAAACAGATACAGAAGTTCATGCCTTTAGTCTAAACACTCAGGAGGCAGAGGCAGGTGAATCTCTGTGAGTCAGAAGCCAGCCTGGTCTATAGAGCGAGTTCCAAGAAAGCCAGAGCTACATAAAGAAACTGGGTCTCAGAAACATAAACAAAACAGAAAAGAACAAATGGGCTTGTGGGGAGATCGTGGGAATGAAGAAAAGTTGTGTATACTTTGCAGGCATGAGTGATCTCTGGTCTCTCCACTTTCTTCTGGGATGCAAGGCTCCCAGAAGAGACTTATGTTAGGTCTTTTCCAGTTTTCTGTCCCAGGAAGAAGCTTGTCCTAAGAAGACAGTATGACGGTAGATCCTTGTTAGGATTTTGTAGAGATCTGGTATGATTCAAACACAAATTACCTGGTTATCTAGTGGTGGGGTGTCTATAAACACAGAGGCCTCCTGGGAGACCTGGAGGGAGGCAGCGGCGGGTAGCAGGAGACACTTAGAAGCTCTTTCTATGTAAAGGAACTTTATTATGAGAGGGGGTATGATTATGATAACAGAGGAGGGTGGGGGAAAGAGGGAAGAGTGAGACACAGGAAAGGATAGGGATGAGGAACTGCTAAGAGAGAACAAAAGAAGAGAGAGATTCAGAGGCAGGAATTCTTTTTAAATGGGGCTTGATGTCAGATCTCAAGGAAAGGTGTGCATTAGAGACTAAAAATCCTAGAGCTCACGTGGAGGAAGAAAGGTGTTTCAAATCTTCCAAGAGACAATGGCAAAGCCCTCCTGCAAGCCTAGAGTTATGATTTACGATTGAGGATGAAGTAGTTCAGATCAGGACATGGTATTCATATTGTCACCAGCATCTCTGTCTGCCCTCTCTTAGCGCTCTCGTCCTGCCAAACTCCACTAAAAGAATTCAGTGACAGAGTATAGAGTTTGTACAAAGTAAGATGAGATCTTCTCATAAAATAAGAGTAGATTAGATCCCAGAGCCCTTACCCTAATCATAATTTGACATGAAGTTTATATTATTTTTATTCTCACCTATATGGAGACAACTTCCTTTGAAGTCCATTTTCCTGTACAGAAGATTGACAATCCCATTTGTACCAAAACTTACAATGAACCAATGGACTATCTTTGTTATTTACCAGAAAGCTTCTGGCTAGACTGTGGTTATAATTTCTCCTCCTGACAGAATACTTTACCAAAGCAAAAGATATGAAAGCTTATGTGGGATCACAGTCTAAAGATACCGTCCTTTGTAATAGAGCTTACATAGCATCAGGAGTATGAGACAGCTGGTCACATCATATCCACAGCCAGGATGCAGACAGAGATAACCCTGGTGTTTCTACTTTCATATGCCTTTTCATTCAGACAGAGACCCCAGACCATGGAATGGGCTCACAATCACAATGACTCTTCCCTTCTCATTCAGCATTCTATGGAAAGGCCCTTGCCAATGTGCTCCCAATATTTTTCTAAAACTAGTCAATTTGACAATAAATATTGACTCTCACAGTTATCCCACACATTTATAGGTCATTTTGAATGGCCTATCTTCACCCAGGGCCAAAAAACAAGACTCAGATTCCATTTTTTTAAAATCAGTACCCAGTCCTATAGTTTCTATCTTTAAAGGCTGCTGGGGAATCCATCCCAACAACTTTCAAACCTCTAATATTGTCTTAGTTACTTTTCTGTTGCTATGATAAGACACCATGACTTAGGAAACATATAAAACAAAACATTTAATTTAGGGTTTATTGTTTCAACAGGTTAGACTTCATGATGGCAGAGCAAAGGTATGATGGCAGGAATGGCTGAGAGCTTAGCTCTAGATGCAAATCGGAGGCTTAGGGGCACTGGAATGGTGCTAGTCTTCTGAAACTTCAAAGCCTGCCATCCAAAACACATCTCCTAATTCTTTCCAAACAGTTTTACCAATTGGGGACCAAATATTCAAATATGAGCCCTGGAAGCCGTTCTCATTCAGATCAGTACAAGTATCTAGCTTGCTAGGTAAGAGCTTGATAATACAGCCCTGTCACTCATATCTTACCCAGTGGGCATCTGCTTAAGGACAATGTTACATTCAACAACATCTTAGTTTAGATCACATGTCCATTTTATCCCGCCTCATAATTTTATTCTATTGTCCAAAAAAAAAAAAATTTAAGAAGATCTAAATCAGTTTCAGAAGAGAAAAAATGCAGTCAAGTGGGAATGAGAAAGTAGTCATTTACAGAGAAATTCTCCAAGTCTCATTTGAAATCTAAACAGAAATGCATAGAGAGTTCAGATCAACGTTCCTAGCAACACATCCTCTCTGAGTTCTGAGAATTGAACTGCCAATCTGGCCTCCTGAGGGCTTTAGTTAGTTCTAAACCACCCCCCCCCTTAAAAAAAATGTTCCAAAGAAGCATGTAGACTAAAGCAAACAAAATATTCTTTTATAGTTCCTTGAATATATAAGCACTGATAGACTCCAAAGTTTTATTTCTGAGACTTAATCCTGAAAGATCTGATTGACATGTTGACATCAAAGGCTGGAGAACCACAGCTGATATAAAACTTTAGGGCAAAGCCCTGGCTCCAACAGTGAGGAGCCAAGGCTTCATACTAGAACATATTTTAAGTGTCTGCTGTATTTCAAGTTTTAAAAAGAGGCTGAAAATATATTTCCACCCAATAGGAGAATTTTGAAGTACTAAATGTAAAGTAAACTTTGCTGAGTTCAAAGTAATTCTTAGTGACACAGTGAATTTGATGCTAGCCTGGACTACATGAGACATTGTCTCAAAGAACAGAAATAGATAAATAAACAAATAAATAAACAAAACATTCATAAATAAGAAACTGAAAGTAGTAGGTATATATCTACATCCTTCTCCCACACATTCAGACCTGATGTTCTGGAAAGAATTAGTGTTTCTGGAGTTTCTAGAGTCTGTGCTTTGGTAGCCATGATGAACCAGGCTCAGCGATCAGTCCTCAACAAGCAATTAAAAAACAAAATTAAGTTGTATTGGTTTTCGGTTGTTATTAAAACCCTCCTGACGATGGTGACTTATAAAAGGGAGTTTGGGCTCACGGTTTGAGTGAGACAAGAACAGAAAGTGCAATAGGTAGACATGTGAGATGGAGCAGGTGGCTGAGAACTCAGCCTCCCAAATGCAGCAGCAATCAGGGTGATCAAGCTAGAAGTGACTGGAGGCTTTTATCCTGAACGCCCTTCCAGAGTGACATACTTTCTCTGGCAAGGTGACACCATATACACATACCTTTAAAGCACCAACAGAGGATCGAGTTTTGCTATTGTTACTTGTTATGTTGTTGATTTTTGAGACAGGGTTTCTTTGTGTAACAGCCCTAGCTGTCTTGGAATCAGCTTTGTAGAACTGGTTGGCCTCAAACTCACAGAGATCTGTCTGCCTCTGACTTCCAAGTGCTAGGATTAAAGTTGTGTACTACCCCAACTGGCAGAGAACTAGTTTTTAAATCTCAGAGACTATTGGAGACATTTCCTACAAAGCACCACAAAAGCAAAAAGCAGGGAAGAAGACTCATTCCATGAGGCTAGCTTGGAAAGAGAGATAATGAGATCTAAGGACAGCCAGAGACTGTCTTCAGGATTCTGACGTGAAGTTTTGGTTTGAATAGGTGCTGGAGAGATTCATAGTTGAGAAGTCTAAAACAGGTGAGCATTTAACTCCAGTCCTCATTGGTCCATCTCTATGTGGGCTCTGGTCTCTCCTACAAGGTCAAATCGGTCAAGCTGTCAAAACTGAGTGAAATCTCTCTGAGAAACAAATTCCTCCTGTGGTAACAACAGATAACATCCTTCTTCTGTCAATATGAGAGTCCAAGGAAAATCCAGTTTCTTGGGGACTATTGTCCCAAAGGGGAAATAGTCAAAGGAGGAACAAATAAATCTCTCTTTAGAATATCACCATTCCTCCCAGATAAGTTACATTAACAGAAAGGTTTGATTGTTCCGTGGTGACACATCTTCAGAGGAACAGTTACCCATGGTTAACTCCTAAAGATACGGCCATCAAATGCACTTTGTGAACAGTTACAAATGTTGTTATGTACACCTGAAGCAAGCAACCACGCATATTTTATCAACTTGTAGGATTAATTTACATAAACATCAAGACTGATGTCCCTGGTTTCATTGGTAAGGCTATGAATATGTTGCTGTGGTTATTAGCACAACAGGATGTTCCTACATGATCAGTTTTCCATGGAAACTTTGAATCCTGACATTCCAGCAAGCTTCTCTGGCATAGATCATTTAGATTAGCTCTATTATTCTACACTGAGGAAGAGACAGGTCTTAGGAAAATGTAGAAAGGCAAGAACTCATAACTGTCATATGAATTCTCTAGCCTAGTTTTAGTGCATATCATTTTTCTGTTTCTCTTACCCTATTTCTGAAATAAACCTTAGCTTTGAATATAACCTGATACTAAGTTTTTTAAGTCCTTCTAGGAATTGAAACAACAAACATATTAGGTAGACTTAGCAAAGCATAAACCTCCAGTTCTACCATAACTCCAGGGCAAGGCAGTTACTTCATATTCTCATTTTTTATTTTCTACCAAAATGACTTCCTGTATTTTTATGTACCCAATAATATTGATGAACAATTAAAGCTAAAAGGCTCACTTGGAAGGCTTCATTTCTATCTGGAGTTGTGATTTTGTGCTTCAACCACTCCAGCCAAATGACTTACAAAGCAAAAGCTTACTGTTGTGAATAGAAAGTGTTGAGTTGAACATTCTGAATTCGCACAGTAACACCAGACAGAGGAAGTTCCAGAAAAAGAGCCGTGAATATGGGAACTGCCACAAGGGCAACCAGAGGACAGGGCCAGAAAGAAGCCAATGTGTGGGTGCTGCTGGTGGCAGCTGCACTGATGGGTGGTTTTTTTTTTTTTTTTTGGTCCTTGCTGTAACTTGATTTGAACAATTATTTAGAAGGCATGATTACCTGTTCTCACTTCACTTACCCAATAGCTTCACCTGCCTGGAAAGTCAATGCTTTTCTCAGCATTTACTTCCCACTCAACAGCCATTTTCTCCAGCTTTTCTTTCCAGGAAACAAACTTTAGACTGTGCATCATTTGTTGGACTTTTCTGAGTTGTTTTGAAATTTCATGCACTCGTCTCAAATTGTATTCCCTACCTAGACCCACATCTGTAATTGAAAGAAAAATTTCTTAAAGAGGATTTTAGACAGAATGCATACAGTGCACTTTTGCCTTATGGGTACTATGATTGAAATCTATGCTGAAGGTGGAATTTTTTTAAATATATTAATCTAAGATTAAGATTTATTAAAATATAAGCCAACATTTACGATATAGGTAACAGCATATATAGGCGCCTGATAGACTGGATTATTTACGCAATGGACGATGGATGTCGAACTGGTCTCTCTCTCTAGCAGTCAGGAACTAGGAAATGGGGCTTTTCAAGATCTCAGCAGCCCCTTATGAATAGGGTTGGCCACTCCCCCTTCAGGACCCCAGGACCCTGCATAAGCGTCTTTGAACCTTATCAGCTGACATCTGAATCCCACCACATCTTTTTTGTTGTTGTTGTTTAACTAAGAAGGTTTTAAACTAGACTATATATAATAGGAATTATTATGAGGTAGTATCTAGGAGAGGATAAGGCACAAACTATAACTAAAACTTAATATATATACAGTTTATTATATATTTTTAGAATATTGGTAGATGGTAGGGTGTATAAATTATTTTAAAAATGTTTATTTGGAAAAGTGAAAATCTAATATTTGAATGTTTTCTGTAAGGGATAATAGTGTAGTAATTTTAAATATTTATTTTTTTAACTCTTTTAAGACTTGAGAAGGAAAATGCATTATTTGAAAGTTAGAAGTACATGGAAGTAGTAGCTTTTAAAATTTGGGAGAGGACAGCAACACAGCTATCTGGACAATTACTTATGGCTTTGTGTGCCATTGGAGCATTTTTTATATTGGCTATAGGCCTATAGTATTTGATGGCTCTTTTTATAAGTAGGGCAATTTTGGAGGGACTGTTTTATTTTGTCTAGGCAGGTTTTGTTAGTTTTATTTGTTATTCTGTTTATTTAGTTTGGACATTATATGTGTATTGTCAGTAATTAAGGTAAGGGCAGTTTTTTATTTAACTGGCCATTTTTTGCTGAAAGGACAAATTTTAAAGAAGTGTCTTTGATGTTTAATATTATTTTGGGAAAGGAGCAGTGGCACCAGGGGTCGTCGCATCTCTTGTGGCCGAATGCTAAATAATAAATGTTAAATGTTATATTTTTGGGATTTATAACATGGTTGAAGACTTTTGTTTATTTATGATATTTTAACTTGTGTCTGAGATGACTGTGACATGGTAACTTAAGTAATGTTGATTGTAGTTTGTGTCGTTTTAAGGACCAAAACTTGTATTATAAAATTAGATTATCTATAAGGCGGTGTAAAATTTTTGAACAATAACTTTTAGTATGACTATAAAACATTAGCCAGAGGTATATATATTATGTAAAGTGGCAACAGTATTTTAGACATATAGATATATATAATTTAAATAGAGGTATATAAAACATTTTATGCATATATAATATTTAGTGTCATTATATATTATATTTAGTAGAGTTAAATGGAGGTAATAATTGTAGAGTGGACATGACAATAATGTGTAAATATTTCAAACAGAGGTAGAAGCATATATAAAATATAACAGTTAGAGATTTAGTTTTATATATCAGTTATAGATTTAGTTTTATATTGATGTATAAGTTGCTTTGGCTATATAAAGTAATTTTAGATTTAACTTTGTATTAATGTATATATTGTCTTAATCAAACATATAAAATGATTTTACATTTGTGTCAATATATAAATATCTATGTCAGTATAAATTGTCTTTAGCTTAGCTCATATATTTGGCTAAAAATTGTTTATAGGTAGGTAGAACAGGCGCCTGATAGACTAGATTATTTATACGATAGATGATAGATGTCAAACTAGTTTCTCTAGCAGTCAAAAACCAAAAAACAGGGCTTTTCAAGATCTCAGCAGCCCCTTATAAATAAGATTGGCCACTCTCGCTTTAAGAGCCCAGGACCCTAGATAAGCATCTTCGGACCTTATTAGCTGACACCTAAATCCCACCACACTATGTATCTATTAAAATGGTAAAGGAGATTGATAATCATTGTTCTTAAATACATTTAATAGTTATTAAAGATATTGAAGGATATTAAGGTTAAATATACTAACATATTTAAGCTGTGTGGCTTGGAGAACATAAATTAATATGTAGCTGTTTTAGTAGCCTTTGACTTTAACACATAATCAATTGAACCAATTTCAAGAAAATTCTAATTTTAGTCTCTGGTATAGCAAGAACTCTAATTCAGTCTACATCAATGTTACATTTTTTCCTACAGTGTTCCTTCTAAGCTTGACAGGAAGATGTCATTATCTTTTATTATATGTTCTTCATCTCATACAATTTTGAAGTAGCTAAAAGATTAAATGATACTAGAAGAAAATCTAGGTTATTTATTGTGGCAATATTTTATAGATTTAGTAAAAACCAGTCTAGAATATCAGAGAATGTGGGGATTCAATAAAGCTCAGAAGTTTCCGAGATATCAGAGGGAATCTACCCACAGTCTATGTGGGGAGTTAATAAAAGCTCCAGAAGTTCCAGAGCTCTAACCACAGTCAGTCTAGGAGAATCAGAGAGTTTTGATTCAAACCTTTAATCCCAGCACAGGGAGTATCCTGGGAGTGGTGACCTACGCCCTTAATCCCAACTGAGTTGAGGTCACTTTAGATTATAGAAGGAATTCCTGGCTTCCAAGCAGGTAGTGGTGGGGCCACGCCTTAATTTACCAAAAGAATATTTAAGTTTAAGGCAGGCATAGAGTTGAGGGAAGCCAAGACAAGGGAAGTGAGGCTGAGGAAGCTGGAAGACAGCTGGGTAAGATCTGACAGTGGAGTTTATTCTATCTAATATCTTCGACTTCTTCAGAAATCTATCCCTGAGTCTCATTTATTCATGTGACAAGAGAACAGATCCACCCATAGTCAATCCAAGAGGTTTAGAGAGTGGTGACTCACACCTTTAATCCCAGCAGGGGAAAGACCAGGGAATGGAGACCTATGCCTTTAATCCCATAACTCCAGAGACAGAGATATTTCTGTGTTGCTGTGAGTTCAAGGCCTAACTACTAAATAGTACTAACTCACACTTTTAATTTTAACCTGGATCCAAAACAATTGGGTGAAAAAGGTATTTAGGGCAGGTGTAGGAAGACAGATCATTCAGTAGAAGTGACAAGGAGCCAGGATGAGGAAGTTGGAAGACAGCTAGGTGAGATTTCACAGTGGTCTGTTCGCTCTCTTTAATATTGCAGCCTTCCCTGATACCTGCCTCTGAGTTTCCTTTACTACAGCCAGAATTCATGCTACTACTTAATTAATTAATTAATTAATTAATTTACTTATTTATCTATCTATCTATCTATATTTGTTTGTTTGTTTGTTTGTTTGTTTGTTTATTGCAGAATACTAAAGTTGACCTAACAGATTATTGGAGTAAAGAATACCTTAGGACAGCCACTCACAGATCTGTCATTCACTAAGAGTTGAAAGAATTCATTATAAACTAGGAGTGAGACTAAGCACTTTATGCAGAATGTTAAAAAGTTAATAATTCCCAGCATGAGAAGCAAAATATTTAAAATTTGTTCAAGAGCTTATAAGGTAACTTAGGAGGTAAAGGCACTTGCTAATAAGCCTAAAAACCTGAATTCAGTTCCTAAGACTTACACCATAGAAAAAGAGAATTGAATCCCTAAAAAATATCCTCTGACAGCCACATGGTGCGGGCCCTCCCTTACGTTAATTAATCAATTAATTAAATTAATTAATTAAATTTTGTTCTATAATGTTGTACATAAGATTTCACACACTGGGTGGGAAAATCTCTTTGCCAGACTTATAACCATAACGACTATGATATATTTTAAAGATCTGTCTTTTTATAATTTTAATTATGTATATACGTATGTGACTATGTACACACAAGTACCGGTGTCCTGGGAGGCCAGAGGCATAGGATTCTTCTTGAGCAGGGGTCACAGGCAGTTTGAGCCACCAAGTACAGAACCAAACTTGTGTTTTCTGCAAGAACAATATGCATTTTACGCACGCGTCATTTTTCTCATCCCATAATTATATTATTAATATAAAGGTTTAAAAGGTCTGCATCTTGCTCCCCCTCCCCAGCTACAATTACTGTATTTTCTTTCCTTCCTATATTTTTCCCTCATTCCTGAAACTCCCGGGAACAAATGGTGTGTAGGCACCTAAAGCTTAAAGTTTAAAGCCAAGAAGCCGGAAGTGTGGTCCTGAATACCTGAGAGGGGAGTGTCCAGAAGCTCAGCACACGCAGGACAGTGAATAAGATCGCAGAAAGCAAAGGAGTGTAAAGAAAACAGACTATTGTTCTACAAACAGGAGTATGAGAGATCGGTCCCATTTCTAGGCAGTGGAGCCAGTCCAGGCAGGTCTTTGTGGGGATCCAACCTTGCTTTACATCTAGCCTCAACTGGGATCCCTCCCCAAGGCTGACTACCTATGGCAATTTGGTTAAGTTACTTGTGAACTTGAGTTACTTTACCCCAAAAGGAGAAGCCATATGCACTTATAATATGTTTTGAAAGCATTGTCCTGACACACATTTGTCATGACACACACATTACTGAGTTATGACACAGTCTTTCCTCCAATGGCATCTGTATGCTCCAGGCTTACACCATCTACATACACCTCAAGTGCCAGAGGCATTAGCTGCCAAATATCCAGGGATAGATAGGATACTCCATTAATAAGACACCCTAGAAACGCAACTATCCGCACCCAAATTACTATGTAATTCATTCTCCTGCGCTGCACAGCAGTCTCTTCAGAGTTTCATTATAGAGTAACAATAAGTTCTGCCTTTCATCTACCCAGGTCAGCCTATTGGTTCCCACAGTGGTTAGAATGAGATGCATGTTAAATGACAGCTCTTTCCTTACTATTTGTAAAGTATGTTTAACATACTTCCTTTATAAATAGCTTTCTCCTCCACCCCCAATATCTCATCTCTCATTTTCCTGTGAAGGATTCTTTCTGATGCAACAAAACAACAGAGCTTCATGGCAAAATGAGAAACAGAACTAGAGAAGGAAAAATAATGGTTACATTTTGGTTGGAAAAATGGTGATTTTACTTAGAGCACTCTTCCAAAATATTCCTTTTCTTACAGCAATCCCATTTTCCAACATACATGGCCTTCTGATCTGAGAAGAGACGATGGTGAAGGAAAGGACAGATTCAGATGAGGGACCTTCCAATACTAGATACACTTCCCTTTGTGAACTGTTCCCCATTTCAATCTTTTTTTTTTTTTTTTATCACATTTTATCTATCTTGTGTGTTGGGGGATACGCGGCTACAGAACTCATGTGGAGGTCAGAGGACAGTTTGTGGAGTAATTACTCTTCTTCAAAGGTTGAACCTATGCTGTCAGCCTTGCTAACAAGGGCCTTTAGCTGTCAAGCTATCTGGCTGATTCTTATTCCCCACCTTCCACTGATAGCCTCAGGAATTTCATCCCGTTTTGCTCTAGAATGAGGCTGGTAAGGACTCACCTGATCCAAGTTTTCGGAGTCCAGGAGGATTGCAAGTGAGCAATTTTTACTTTGTCCTCTAGATACATCTAGGACCTGGCAGGAGGCCTTGAATACCACAGTTTGATGACGAGTATATGGGAGTGGAAGGTGTTTTAGGTTAAATGGCTGGTGGTCTAATGTGGTTTTCACTATTTCAGAGGCATACAGAATACCAGCGTGCAAAGCTGTTGTGTGTTCTCTCACAGATGGCAGCTTTAGTTACCTGCAAAGATGGGATTTTTCCCTTCATTGTCACTGCAACAACAGCCACATGACAGGCAAATTCATGTTCACTCAGCATCTAGCTGATCACAGGACTTTGAACCTGAACAGTACCAAGTGGTTAATGTCAACCAAGAGAAGATGAGCAGAGTGAATGTCATTCCTTGACACTGAAAAAAAATCACTCGGAACTCCCAGAGTTCCTCTCTCTATTATGGTTATTATTTGGTAATGTTTAGACTGGTGAGCTGTAAAATGAAGTATCCTGCTTCCTAAGGTAAATTTTTAGAACTATGAGACCATAGAGAAAATAAGGTTTTTTGTTTTTTTTTTGTTTTTTTTTTAAAAAAAAATTAAGCCAATGATGCTTCAAGGCTAATTTATCATCACCCCAGAGACTTGTAAATCCTTAAAAGCTTAGGCCCTAGAATGTGCAGCTCTGGGACAGTGAGGAGAAGGATGCCTCAAAATTGGTTGGATACCATTCAAGAAAAATCTTATATTTTTCAGCTCATATTTTCTACTCCTAACTAATCTTGTAATTTACAAAAGGCATCCCTTCTCCCCCTGAACCACATTCAGTTGTATTCATTGCATACCTGAACTTGAATGTGTGAGAAAAAAGCACATCCTGGCAGCCATTACAGTATTGATATGTGGTATAGCTGTATTATTTCATAAGGGATAAAGTGTATCTTAGCTATGACACTTCCCAGGTGTCTTTGGTCACCAGCTTCTGTTATTTTTGTGTTATCATGATGGCAGCTCCTGTAAATCCACACATAAGCATAATAATTTCACACTAAGTAACTGCAGGCAGTTCTCTAAGTCCTGGAATAAATAGATGATAACATTAAAATGCCATGTAAAGGGACTGGGATAAAACATGAAATCTTAACCTCCAGGATATTTTTGATATGTATATGCTTCTTGAAACAGGACTTAGTGAGTAGCTAATAGAATATAACATTCATGCTTGGAAGATTTGTTGCCGAAGAGGCAGAGATTGTTGCTCATATTCTGTTGTAGAACTCTACTTATCTTTGAGTGATAAGAAAGCACAAAAGGTTCAACTACTTTTCAAGATGACTGTTTTTATTTTAAAGTCCTATGGGTAACTTCCTAGAGCAGGTACAGACATCATCAGGCATCCCCTGTCTGCCATTTGGTTTACAGTCTCTTGATGGCTGTCTTGGGGTGAATTGTTCTGTTTATAGCTTTAAAACTGCTATCTGGGTGACAGGCTTCTGTTTCTAATCTTATGATGGTTGTCTAGTGGCTTTGCTCCCCATGGTTTATCATGCAGCTTGATGGTACTTAGGAGAGAAATACAATTAACTAACTACGCACCTGCTCAGCATACTGTTTTATGAGTATAACTTGAAGGATGATATATTTCTCAAGGCTTGTGATGAGATAGCTTTAGAGTAAAAATTTTACATCATGGTTTATAATATAAATAATGCCTTAAATATTTTCTAGTGTTTATTCTCTATAATTTTTACATATATGTTTGTATGCATATTGTGTATGTATCTCACCATAGGGCTTTGTAGTTAAACAGGTGTGAATATAAGATATTTACGTTAAAGCACATAAGAACTATGGGACTTTGAATTTTAATATTAATTATGACCTTTAACTTCCAGCATATTTCTAACACCTTACAATTTATCCATGGTTTTTCCTCTTATAACATCCCTGTAATTCTTTTCTACTGATTGTTTTGAGGCAAAGCCTCAGTTTGGAGCCAAAATGGCTTAGAAATTCTTACATATCTCAGGCTGGTTTTGAAGTCTTGATTCTCCTCAGAATCCCAAGTTCTGGGGCTGAAAGTTTGAATGTCCAACTTACAGTGTCATGCTTTTAAATGATTGACACTGAGTCTAGATCAGATCTTATGGCTCATTCTGTAAGTTTCCAGTGACCATTTTCCAAGTTGTAAACCCTAGAAAATGTATCAGCTTCTTTATAAATTGGAGAGTTTCATTCAGTATCATCTTCATTATTATTGATTTATGTACTAACTTTGCTAGAAAAAATATGACTATTTGCAATACTTTTTGATATATGAAATGGCACAGGTGATACTTTTAAAAGGTTTATAGCACTTTGTACAGACAGTGAATTCCCAACATGGTTATGTGATGTGGGAATGTCTTTCTGTATGCTGTGAATATCAGTCTTTAAATAAAGGAGTTGTTTTGGCCCATGACAAGCACCATAGAAAAAGTAGATGGGGGAATTAGAATAGGTAGGAAAGGAAGGGCTGAGTCAGAGACAGACCTAACCAGCTGCCCAAGAAGAAGAATGTAAAGAACACAGGTGAGCCATGGGCCACATGACAGACAGATTAATGAGAATGGGTTGAGTTAAGATGTAAGAGCAAGCTAGCAATGTGCCTGAGCCATAGACCAAACATAATATACTTAATAAAAGTGTCTGAATTATTTTGGGGGGCCTGAGCAGCAGCAGATGGCTGAGGGGTCTGAGGCTGCAGGTCTGTGGGTCTGGACCTCTGACTGCCCCAGAGCCAAGAAACCTCATTGTAACAGATGGCATCCCAACGTGGACTGAACACCCACATAAAGCCAGAGAAAGATTAGATAGGGTTCTAGATTATAGAAACTGAGCCAAAGCAGCTTCCAAATTGTGTATCTGAAGAGGATCATTGTACAGAGAAAGCATGGCATCTGGGCCACATTGAAAATGGCGCAGGTGGGCTGGCAGCAGGGAGTGTAAGCTACAACCAGGCTGGTTCCTTAAGTCTCACAGAAGACTAAGTAGCATGTGATTGATTTAAGATTCTGTTTACTTTGAATAAAAAGGATACAGAGTCAAATGGTTTCTTAGTAGCAGCATTTCTTGGGTCTGCTCTGTTTGCTGCCGGTGAACAGAGACACGGCCCCTTTAAGAGAATGTACTGATTCAACTTTATATGCAATAACTGTGTGGCTCTTTAAGAAAGTGTGAGTATTGTAAAAGCGCTTCTGGTTGGAAAATGATTACGGATTCACAATAGAACAGATTAAGATGAAAAAACATCTGTAAACAGGTTACAATGTGTGTAAAATGTACATAGGCTTCAGAGAGAAAAGAAAGAAGGTAGAGAAAGTCTTTAAAAAGAGAAATAGAGTAATGAAAATATAATAAGCCATGTAAAGATGGAAAATAGACACAAAATCTGGATTTTGGTTATTATTAGGTTTTCTTTTAATTTTTTTAACTATTAATGGGATAGCCACTGGACATGAACCTGTTCTTGTATTGACTGCTTGATAGTATGCTGTTTGAACTGGATATGTAGGTCCCATAGGAATGTGACCTCTGAACTTTGACAGAACAATCTGAGATGGTCCTTCAGATCCCTGCTTTTCAGAGAAAACTGTCAGATATTCTTCAGGACACAAGGAGAACTGATTGATGAATTATAAAATAACGGACAAAGCAGATTTCCTGCTTCACTGAAATGAAAAGAGACTCTGTGCCTGTAGGCTGAAGATGGATGCCCCAACTTAATAAAGGAATTTTGGATGACTGTACAGGTAGATAGGTGTCATCTCTGTCATTTCTAGATTTTGGAAGTTGCTTGCACTTCTGGTTTACTTGGGTAAATATATCCTTCTGTAGTCTTTGATGTAGTTGAAGATTAGATAATTATAGGTATAGTTTTTCTTAGCCATTTGAAAGGCATATTGTATATGAAACTTTAGATTCATAAAGATAAGGTATATGATAGAGTTTTTTCTTTAATTTTGCTAAAACAAATAGACTAGATATTGTAACTGTAATTCTTACTTGATGGCTGCTATTTTGTTATATGTAATTTTGATATTTTAAAATTGAAACCTTTGTTTTTGATTAGACAGAAAGGAGGAGGTGATGTGGGAATGTCTTTCTGTATGCTGTGAATATCAATTTTTAAATAAAGGAGCTGCTTTGGCCCATGACAGGCACCATAGAAAAAGTAGGAGGGGAAATCACAACATAGGTAGGAGAATCAGGGCAGAGTCAGACAGACTGAGCCTGCTTTCCAAGAAGCATGTAAGGAACACAGGTGAGCCATGGGCCACATGGCAGGACAGATTAATGGAAATGGGTTGAGTTAAGATAAAGATCTAGCTAGCAATGTGCCTGAGCCATAGACCAAACAGCATGAAGCTAATATAAGTGTTTGAGTCATTTCTGGGGGCCTGATCAGTTGTGGCAAGCTAAGGGATCTGGGACTGCAGGTCTGTGGGTCTGGACCTCTGGCCACCCGGGGCCAAGAAACCTCATTGTAACAGTTATATTTTAGATTTTTTTTAAACATAGGATTATATAACATATGCTTTTTGAATGAAGAGAACCTCATTGTCCATTGTAAATAAATTGATCCAAGTATTTTGAGGAGCCAAAACACTTAGCTGCACATAAAGACCAATTGCTAAGGAACTATAAAAAAAAAAAATCATTGGTAGCTGGAGTCAGTGATGACCATAGAGCAGTGGTCTCCCCCTGAAATGAAGCTATTGTTGAGCAGGAGCACAGGGTGGGGGAAGAATAATAGAAATGGTTAATAATCAATAGAAAGAAAGATACATAGGACAGAAAATGTAACTTCCAGGGTAGCACCTGTCTATAATAGTTGCATGGCTCTAGATTTTCATTTTTCTTTTATTTTTCTTATATGGATGGCCAGGACTGTCTCAATAATATTTATTCAGAATAGCGTGGCAAGCCAAATGAGTCAGTATATGCAGAATAAAGTTATATATTATCAAATGCTTAGTAATTTGATGTTAGAAGTAATCTAACCTAGCAATGGCAGTATTAGAAATTTCAATTATATCTTAAAGCATAAGGAAGAAGTTACCTTTTTCTCAGTCTATCCGTGGCCTAAATGCTTGGTGTCCTTGAACACAATTAAGTAAGAGTGATTGATTCAGATGAATAAGTCAATATAATACATCTAAGGGTTAGTACAAAGATATGTATGTATGTGCACACAAGAAGAGAAAAAAAAGAATTATTAAAATAATATTTAAGGAGCCATAACTGAACATTTTCAAGTGAAATTTATACAATATATTTGTGTTCAAAGGCTTCTATGTTTTTGTTGTTTCTTGAAATAATGCATAATCACATAAGCATAGTAGTTGGAAAGAATAGTTGACTTCTGAGAAATTATTGGAACTGTGAAACTTTTAAGCTTTATAGGCAAGAAAGATTAATGTCAAATCTTAAGTGGGAAAGAAGTAATAAAGAGTTATGAGTGTCTGATACCAACTCTCCCAGTGTTTTAATTCCATAGTTAGTTTTCAACTGAAGGCCTTATGCCTCCTCTCCTTCTGCATTGTATTGACATTTGAAGTCTTTGTTTTAAAAAGTATTTCCATAAACTGTACTGAAGGCAGAAGAAACAAAATGTTATTTGGATTCCACTTCCAAAATATTTTATATTTCTTTTATTCCCAATGAAACAAATCAACCACAGTTAGGCACAGCCTGGGCCGATGAGCCAATAGGGGTTACCTGGATGGTGAATAGGGAATGGGTTACAGTCCAACCAGCTGTAGTCTTCAGAAGAATAATCAATGAGATTTTTAAATGCAGACAGAAATAAAGCCATTTTCACATCTTCAGGTTATTAAATGCAGAACAAACCTTTCTCTTCCCTAACTGATTTTTTTCTTATTAAAGAGTTCCAGCACAGAAAGAACATTTGTTTCATATTTTATTGAATTCATTTATATTAAATTAAAAATATATTTCTGACAGATTCATGTAACAAAAAGGCAGAACAGTTTTCAAATTGTTCAGCTGGGATGATCAGTATGGAATGAGCAAAGCAGTCGCGTTCTATAAGTGCCTATGCAGACACAATTCTTTCCCAAGAGTCAAAAGAGGATCCTTGAGAACTAACTCAAAAAGCCTAATTACATCAATTTAAAATACAGTTTCTCCCTAGTCCTCAGTCACAACAGAAATAGGGGGAGGGAGGGTGAAGAGGTTGAATGATTGGAGAAGAAAGAATAGGAAAATTATACTAAAAATATACCTAACATTAAAAAAGTTAGTGTGTGTTAAGTGCACAATCCTTCATAGATAACATAGAAAAACTGAAAATAACATTTCACCACACTCAATTGGCATATCCTATTGTGTAAGCGAGTGCAGAGGTTGGACACATCACAATAGTGCTGAACACAGAATCACAGGAAATGTCAAAATGATAACTTCAACCAAAAAAAGAAACAATCACAAGCCAATTACTTATATACAAATCAACCCTAAAGACAATTATGTTCCAAATACAGATGTTCACAGAAGAAAATCAAAGCAACATTATCCTTATTTACAAATGCAGCTAGCCATGTCTTTAACAAGCTATAAAAATACTATTCACATTTTCAAACATACAGTAGTATTTTTTGTTTGTTTATTCCAAAAAGGCAGCTAACTTTGAATGCTGGGATTTAAATGAAACATTGATGGCAACCAAGCGACTTAGGTTTTTTTTTGTTTTTTTTTTGTTTTGTTTTTTTTTTGGCCCTGTCCTTTGATGATACTTCAGAGGAAAGAGGACTCTTTTTCTGTTTATAAGTCAAGAAAATAAGGAAACGAACACAACTCTGCCTTTTCTGCAAATCAACTCCCTTTATCACACAAAGTCAATTACTATGATGCGTGCGTGCATGAGATGAATCTTGAAAATTTTGATGTGACCTAGTTTTGTCTGTGTGCCATGAATTGTCTTACACATGAATCTCATTTACATTTGATCTTGTTTTAATGATGCTCAGAATGAGACTGGTCAAACAGCCAGAGCATGTGGAAATGCATTCTCAATGCTTGGCAATGCAGACCTTGGCGCTTATACAATGCGAGTGGAGATAAGCCGGCCAGTAAGGTGTGCATTCAAAGTTAGCTGCCCTTGCACAGCTGCTTAGTTTAAGAGTCGACCCATTTAACAGCAGTACCAGTTTATGCTACATATTTCAAAGTACCTTACTTTAAAAGAACCGCTTACATATATCTACATTTAGAAAATTACTTTCATAGCTGATTACTGGAGCAATTCCAAAAGGGTTCTTGGAGGCTTATGGTTCTTACTCTCTCCACTCTCAGCCCCTGAGAGATCCAGAACTATACAGGGATATGAATCTCACATTAAGGAAAATGGTACAACCCCTCCATTAACTGAAAAACATCAAAAAATGAAGCTTGAACATCAAGTTTCTGTCTACAGATAGAAGGTATGGTTTGCTGTTCTTCAAAAGGGCAACAGGCCTGGGAAACATCAACACATTAGGGATAAAAAATAGCAATAAAGACAAAGTGGTTTGGACAAGCTGAACTATTGCCTACAGGTATGAAATCTAGTTTTCCTGTATTTGTAGATCTATACAAATATAAGCACGTGTCATGGCATGGGGAGAAACACATAAAGCTTTAAAAAAAAATTTCTATGTAGAGAAGGTAAAATTCTGTCAGTCGGCATGGACTTTCATTACAGTGAAACGGTGCTTTTTATAAATTTGTCAGTGGGATGGATGTTCTTAAAGGTGAATTGCCTCTGCTTTTGTGATAATAAAACTCTTTGTTTGGAAAAGAGAATCTAGCAGCTGTGAAACATTTATAATCAGGAATAAAATAAGGTGATCAAAGGAAATAAGTTAGTTGCAGCAATAACTTAGTTATATATATTTACATAAAACTATATCTACACATATGTAATTGTCATGGAAAGAGAAAATGTAAGATCTAGAAGGACATGTACACACAATGCAAGTCTCAAGATTCATTACAGAGCTAACTTATCTCAAAGTCCTACAGAGAAGTCCACAGTGAGAGAATCAGTCATCATTGAAAAATAATTTTAATATCCTGAATAGTTTTTGTGCTGTCTTTTGTTTGAGAAGTAATTTAAGTACCATCTAGAGCGGTAGAATATTATAAGAGGAAAAACAAATCAGGCATTTGAGAGCAAAGGCTAAGTCAGTATTTCACAGAGGAGGATGTGGGTCTTCATAGATCCACTATGGCTTAAGAAAGCAACAGCCTCAGGAGAGCCACTTTGACCGAGTGATAGGAAATCAAAGGGAGAAAGGCGTTGTGCAAGTGAGGGATGGGAAAGCAAAGGTGTCATTTTCCTTTAAGACTGAGAGGACAATTAAATTTTCTGTGTCTCTCACAAGGTGATCACTTATTTGCAAAGCTGACTCTTACAGAATATCTTTCCAAGGGGAGCACGTGAATATAGGTCTTTTCAGCCTGTAACTCTAAAAGCATTTTTTTCTACCTAAACCATCTCTTGGCCAGGAGTGAGATGAGGCAAGGGTCTGCAAGAGAAATATCTTGTACTAACTGTCTATTCAGTCAGTGGGACTTGATCAGCAAGAGTCTGAAATTCTTACTATTTTATGATGCTTTCATTTCATGAAAGGAACAAACCAGCCTTGATGTCAGAAGGCTTTATATATACAAATGCAAGGGAACCTCGTCCCATACAATGCCCACAACATCTTTGTGTTCATAACATCAGAGAAAACGCCTTCAAGGGCACCTCTGAGATTAGGAAAACTGTTGATTTTATCCAGACACATAAATGCCCCATCTTACTGGCAACAAGAAGGTCTTAACTGTCAATAATCTTTTGAAATTATACCTGATTCACATTCATATGCCATTTGTTGTTGATGGTCAGCAAGAGACAACCACATGCATTGACGTGTCTACATGAGTTCAAGACTATCCTTCAGCCCCAGAGAGGGGCTGGTGAAGTTGATTTGTCTGGCTTTCTAACTGGTATTACCTATGCTCTCTGACATATCCTTTGCCTCATAACCAACCAACTGCTAAAAAACTAGGTTCCAAAGAACACCTATTCAATAGTTTAAAAGTTTTGCTTTAGCATCTGTTTGTCAAAAAAATAGTGGTAATGGGTTCCATACTAGTTCTGTAGGCAAGAAAAGTCACGCTGTAAATAAAAAAAAAAAATGGATTTGCTTTCTAAATGCTCATTTTGTTGTTTGTTTGGCATTTGCAAAAGGTAATAAAGACCCTTTTCATTTTCTTTACTTGTTTGGAAGATCTCTTAGCTTCACTTAATACTTAATATACTTAAGATGTAATGAATGATTAGGAGAACAAGAGAAAACCAACTGTAGTGATTTAAAGCAAGTTTTCACAATTGAAACCACACCATGTCTACTATTTGCTAAACCCAACCACCAACCATCTTAAATGGCAAACTTATTTTTATTTACTATGCAAAACCCACACAACATCTCCATAGCCTGAATTTTATTTTGTTATTCTATACGTCATGGTTAATTTTCTAGTTTGATTTCTTCTTAATAATAAAAACATTTAACACCTGATAACCTAATAATTCTATGTCTTACAGCATCATCATGGTTGTGCCCAGGTATACATATACTTCCATGGTCAGCATTTTTTTATTGCCTTGTGAACTACATGTCCTAATTAAATAATCAACAACTACAGATGGACAAAGAATTCCAGTTTTAAATAAAGGTTAGACTGTTCAAAAGAATCTTGTATTTACAACCTTCTGTGCCAGGCAAGAAAACTTGGTTTTGCTTTCTAGTTCTGACACTTCAGGAAGCCTCCACCAACTTCATCATTCGGCAAAGCCTCATGCCCTTCTATTATTCTTTCCCCACCACTGACAATGTGCGCTGTTCTCAAATGGTACAACACACGACAAGGACACACTTCAAACCTGCTCCCCGCCCCATTTCTTTTTCAAGTTAGAGCCAGTCAGTCATTCTTTCTGACTTACAAAAACCAGACTCTAAATAAGTCTTTGATCTTTAATTTTGTGTTCTTAACAGTTTGAAATCTGTATTGTTTTCATACTGTTTCAAGAATGTTCCTAGAGAGAGAACCACATGCTAACCTCTGCTACCAACGTAACTCAGAAAAACAGGAGTAGCTTTATTATCTCAGCCTTACTTGAGTCCCAGAAATTTTTTTCTTGGTGACTCTGGACCTCTCCTTACTTAGAGGACATCTTTTCTCACCTGTTTATAAATGACTTCTCTAAATGACTATTTCACACCCCCCCAAAAAAAGTTACCCTGTCTGAAAATTGAATTCCCCAAGATAAGCATGATCAATGAGTTTGAAAGAATAGTAAGCTTAAGTTTAACACTAATTTTCCCTAGTCTTACAAACTGATTCTGCATATTTTGATTGGTGCTGCTGACAATGAGCAACTGACCTTGTTCGTCAGTTTGTAGGCTTTAACTAGCATAGTAGAATTTCATTCAGTTGGCCAGGTTGCATGAGTTATTCTCTAGAGTAAATGAAAGCCCCTCTTCCAATCCTGCCTGTTGTCCCTTTAATCTACTCTTGAATAATTTCCCCCTCAACAGTCAAAACTAAAACAATCACAAACTACCAGAGCAACTGAAATCAAGCATATATTAGAAAGCCATAAAAAGGAGTGACAAAATGGCATTGGGGTCATTTTCAATTCCTCCTGCATTTCTCTGGGGGAGACGTGCAGAACTGCAAATCCTGTGCTTTTAAGGAGGAAAAGGACACAGCATTCACTGACTATGTTTCCGTTGCTTCAGGAGTTGAGAAATCATCTTGTGTCTTTTACAAATTAAAAGATTCTGCTTTCTTACCCTCACTAGAAGCCATACTAATGTTGTAAATAAAAAGAAAGGCTCATTACAACATTACAACATTTCAAAGTTGCTCCCAGTAATGGGCAGTCATAGATTTATCTACTAACAAAGGCTTACTTTCAACTCTTGATAGGTGATAGGGACTTATATAAAATCCCTTCTTTTGTGGACGCCTCTGAATTGAGTTCAGGAGCTTGACTGTGGGGCTCTTGGCTCATGCTGTGTCTTTCTGTCTAGTAAATTCATAGTTAGACTAGACAAGATCTCATAAACCCTCTTCTTGTCGCCACCTTTCCCATTCAGACTGCTTCACTTAGCTTACAAAAAAGGCCAAACCCAACATATTTAAGGGTTTTGGCCAAAGATCACCACTTGCTGCTGGTTTTATAGTAAAACTCCGGATATGTCAGTTTGCCAGTGATGTGGTGTTTTTCTGGTCCAGTTTGTGTCTGGATAAGAACACAGAAGTGATTGTATCTGTCATCTTCAGTACTTTGGAGGATGTTTAACTTACTTCCCAATGAATTCTAAGAACATTTACTAAAAACCTGTTCTGTGAAGCCATTCACAAATAATTAATGCCATCTGGTTCCTTGGACTCATGGCGAAACAAGAATGCCATAGCAAATAAATCTAGACTGTTAAAATTTGAAGTCAGAGATGATATTTCATTTTTCTGACTGCTCCCCATATACTTTTAGTAGACTTTAAACAAATATCAATCGAATAAATCTAGATTTGGATGGATGGATTTCACTTTTAAAAAATAGGTAGAAAAATAAACTTCCTTGAAAAAGTTTCTCCCTTAAGCACTCTGTTTTACCAAGAAAGTTTTTAATCTAATTGACTTTTTTTAGGCTAGTGAGTCTAATTTTTCTTAATAAAATAACAGTAGAAAGTAATGTTTAAAAATCTAAATGACTGGGAGAAGAATTTTGTAGGAAAAAAAAAAAGGATTAATTAAGTTTTCTTATCTCCTAGAGATTCATTTGTAATTGTTCCTGTCACTCACCTTAACACCATGGGTGCTCGTTAAAAAATAAAGCCTTAAAGAGATGGTTCTACAACCAGGACATAGTATGGCAGTATATGAAGAGTCATCACATAAATGATTACAAGATTAATATACCAGATACTAAAAGGATTGCATTAGAAGGGTTTTCATGTTATTTACAGCTTTTAACTCAGTCGTGGATCTGTTCATAAGCTTCAATGTTTACTTTTAACTATAGCAACTTAGGTGTGAAGAGTTAAGCTACCTTCTACTCAATATAAACAGAGTCTCACACTAGACATCCCATGGAATTCAAGCAGTCTTGAACTTGTATGCCTTCACACAGAGAGTACAAACTGAACATACTTCCTTACATAGCAAATGTCATATAGTATGAAGATAATGTGCTGGCTCTCTCACCACAATCCCTGGGTACTGTTCCAAAGTCCTACTTGGCTTGGTTTGGCATTTCCAGTCTGTATCTTAGATCCTTTTTTTAAAAAAAGTTCTTAAATTAATTAATCTGCTGGTTGCTTCCATATTGCTTCATTCAAAGTCCAAAGTGGAGTTCACAAAAAGAGCAAATAAAATTAGAGCGTAAGTGCAAACTACATTTCTGAGTACCTTTCGTGTAGACGTACCCAATCCAGTGTTTCTTCCACTGCATGGATCCCCTGTGGGACCACCCCTGAAAGTATCAGTAGTTTTTGAACCACACAGAACTGTTTCTTAGTGTCCCTTCTACTTTTACGATTACTGCTGCCCATTAAGACAGTCATTTATGGAGAGGAAGAAAATGCTAAAGAATAAAAATGACAGGGAAGAATAATTTCAATAGCGTGAAAGATGAAATCTAGATTCGATGCTACTTTTACTACTATCTTGGCTTTCTCTTCTAATTTTAAGGGCTGCATGATTTGAAATAATGGCCTCTACACCATATAATTTGTGTGTGTGTATGTGTGTGTGTTTCAACTCTGTCAAGAAGCTTTTATGTAACTATCTTTGCAACTAGAAACTACAGCCAAAAATAGGTGAGGAACTAATGTAAGGGATCAGGCCAAAGAAAATCAAAATGAGAACACCAGAGAGGTCTTCTACACATAATTACTACTCATAGCTATAATGACAATTTAAAAATTATGAAAGCTGGGTTGGCCATTCTTACTTGCCAGGAAAGAAACTATTAGAGAAAGAAATTGGCTTCTCAATCTCCGTTGCTGTCAAGTGGTATCCAAATGTTTATCCTTTTGTTCTAATGGAAGTTTTCGTACGATTTTAGGGATGCTGAATATGCACAAGTCTATGGCTACAGATGAGAATAGTCTGGGCTTTCAATCACCTGCATTAATAGAAGTGAGGGAAGGAAGGAAGGGGGGAGTGGAGGGTGCGAAGGGAAAGAAGCTGGGACTCTGACAGCCGGCAGTATTGCCCTTCATATCCTAGGCCTTCTCTAGCTCTGACACTGTTGACCGACCCATATGAAGAAACGAAGAAACAGTGTGTGTGCCCTCCTGCCTTTCTCCTTCAGTCTTCCCTTCTAATGTTCAAGTTAGGTAAGCACAGAACTATCATTGCGTCTCTACATCTTCCATTAGGAAGTGTCAAAACTACTGGCCTTGGGAGAAGGAAGACCACCAGAGAAAGAGGAGGAGGGGGGGGGGGATGGAGTGGACGTGTCTCTCCCACCTAACCCCAGCTGAGCTCACACCACAGTATTCCGGTGTCTGTAGGGCGGAGGGGGCAGCATAGTGCCAGGCTTCAGCGAGAACTCAGAGAGGTACTCGGGATTCTCCGCCACGATAGGGCGGATCCGTCCGTTCTGTTTATAAAAATATTTTGTGCTGTATTCCTGCAGGTAGTCTGGGTGCTGAAGGGTGCTCCGGGGTGGCAGGCTGTGGTTCCAGTAGTCAGGGTTGTCGAATGCTTTCTTGGCTTTCTCGGGCACAGACAGTACGCTGTTCTTCAGGTACTCTGCATTTCCCAGGGCGTTGGCGAAGGTGTTGAGATAGAGTGGCTCGTTCACATACTCATCCTGCGCCTTGGGGGGACCGCTGGAAGCGCTGTGATATTCGGGGTTATCTAAAGCTTGAAGGTCTCCATTTTTTCTCCGCGACACAAAAGGGTTTTCTTCCACGGGATTCAGATATTCTGAAAGAATACAGAAATAAATAAAATAAAATAAAATTTAAAAATGTGCGATCTGACTGAAGAGCAATGGCTAGGTTTCTTTAGAGTATGAGAGCCACAAATTAGCTTTCATAATTTCTCAAAAGAAAATAAAGCCTGTCTGTAGATTGGCATAGCCATGAAAAAGGTGAGTAGGCTCAAAAAAATAAATAAATAAATAAATAAATAAATAAATAAATAAATAAATAAATAAATAAATAAATAAATAAATAAATAAAAAATTAAAAAAAAAAAAACAAGCAGTAACAAAAAATTTAACAGAACAAGGCATGGACAAGGACAAGGTCAGAATCCCAATCTTCTAGATTGTTCTTCCCTTTCAAATGCACCTAACATGCGGTGCCAGCTGAGTAAATGCTTCTGTTTATGCAGCTGTCGAGGTTAAACACCCTTTGTGGGGCTGGAGAAATGGTGCAATGGTTAACAATGTGAAGCTTTTACGAAAAGGCCCACGTTTGGTTCCCAGGGTCCATATTAGACACCCATATGCACTTGGAACCCCAGCTCCAGGGGAATTGAGACTCTCTTCTGGCCTCCATGAGCTCAAGCACACATTTGAACACAGACATGGACACACACACACACACACACATACACACACACAAAGAAAGAGAGGGAGAGGGAGGGAGACATAATACATTAAAGGTCTTTCCAAAATACCCTTTGTACAAAAATCTTCATGTATCTATCATTATCATACATCTATTTAACCATTTATCTATCATTTCTCTGTCTGTCTATCCTCTATAACTATCTATCATCCAGCTTTCATCCTAATCTATTCTGGATGAGAGTCATCAAAATCCTCATTATATTAACCTCGGTCATTTACATTATGTATTCAGGGATCAGTAACCTGTGTTTCATAAAAAGTGAACAGAGCCATATAAAGATGATATAATGGAATTTCAAAGAGTCTTAACATATGGCCTGCTGCTGATACTCACAGACATGATCATGACCACTATTTTCAATAACAATTATTCACTGTCTTTGTTTTGTGGCACTGCTAACATAGATGGGAAGAGATTTGTTTTAATTTCAAAAAGGAAATGTTATTTCATATGAGTGTTTAACCTTTCTATTTTTAACTATTACAAAGTCAAAGTAATTAACCACCTTAATTAACAAATCTTCAAGACAGTGGTATATGTAAGCAAATTTTATTCTTGAAGAATTAATCACAAAATTATAGTTTCCTGTGATAAACTTACTTGTTTTCTTTTTTGTGATACTGGGGAAGGTCTAAATCTATGTTCTCAAGTGTGCTAAGTGAGCATTCTATAATGATTCACAGCCCTATTCCTAAGCTAGGTTAGTAAAATTGCATGTTTTAAATAAGTCAACTCTTTCACTGTTGACATCGGAAGACTTGGTTCTTTGCCAGTAACACCAGTATACCCTCCATGGTAACTACAACATAGCAATGATTATGAAGTTTTGTAGTATCACACTACTTCATTCAACTATTCCGATAAAGATGGGTTTTGGTTGGTGTTTCTCAAGCTTCATTGTGATTATGTGTCCCTTGAAGATTTTATTAAAATTCCACTTTTGTGTTCAGGTGGAGCTTGAAATTTGAACAGTTTAAAGGAGTACTTAGGTACACAGATGCCACTGACTCAGAAAAGTATTTTGTAGTAGTAGTAGCCTGGACCTTTACTATTATAGATCAAAAACACACCTTACAGCTGTCTAGAAACTCAACTTTTGCCTCTGGTTTGTTTGATGGAGGTGGTCATTGAGCAAATTAACTTCTGAACATTGAGCTTGTACCTTGTTTGGGTTTGTCACGCATGGGAGTCATGTAGCCTTCTTCATCCAGTTCTCCTCGTGGGTTCCGTTCTGGGGCAAAGACGGTGGGATCAGCGCTGTACCTCTGTGTGCTACTGTCCTCTTGGACATGGGGTGATACTGGTTTGCGTAGGGTGCCATTACAGCAGGGGTCATCAAACATCTCAGCTGTTGCTCCCTGAGCAACTGGAGCTTCTGGTATGGTGTTGGTTGTGGCTCTGTAGGGCATGGATATTCCCTGTTGTGTAGCAAAGCCTCCATCCTGGTACACAAATTGATTCTGTTAAAATAGCAGAAACACAGTGGGAGAATCAATGGTTAGGAAAAATTGGAAAAGGAGATTGAATGTTTTTTGCCAAAAAGGTACCAAATACAGTGTCATTTAAGTTTAGTAATTAATGATCTTTATTTGCCTAGGCCTAATGAATCTGAGGTACATTCAATACATTTAAAATTCTGTATTTTACTGTGTTCATACATACACATACACACAAAGTGCATGTATGTGTGATTGTAAGTATAGATGCTTGTGGTGGCCAGAGGTTAATGTTTGGTATCTTCTTTTATATCCCTCTACCTTAATTCTTGAGAAAGTATTTCTCACTTAACCTGGTTGGTCTGGAATTCCTAGTGCTGGATTCCAATGTCCGACTTTTGGTATAGCTGTGGGGCTCCAACTTAGGTCATTATGCGTGCACAGCAAGCCACTTTCTCACTGAGCTACTCTCTCACCCACCCTCCCATTCTGACTTCATCTTAACTGCTAAACGTCCTGTGGAAATAATTTAAAATTTTAATTTTTAAATTTACTAACTAGAGTGTGCGCTAATAAAAAGTTTTTGTGTTCCTTTTCTACAACTGCCTAATTTTGTTATGTTATGTCAAAGTAAATTTTCATGACGAATGGCCTTATGTGCAAAAGTACAATGAAACATTATAAAAGGCAAAGTGCCAATACTACCCCCAATCTGTGGTCCCTATGACGTTGAGCGTCTGGTACCTAACAAAAGAACAGACACTGAGACTCAAACTTTATAGCGCATGACTTGCAGTCATGAGACTGAAGATAAAATCTTCACCCAGAAGCATAATTCATGAACTGGGTGAATCCTTCCAATAAACATTGAAAACTCTTGTTGATATATGGTGTCTCAGCTGCGGATTATCACCTGAGATACAGACATCTACATAGGAAGCCATAGGAGCTATAGCCAATTCTTGACTCACTGTTGGCAAAGGTAAAAAATGAGGAAATTATGGGGAGATAAGAGAAGAAACATGGTAAAGAGAAGACCAAAAATCCTAAAGGATGAAGGCTGATGGTGAAATACTTACTCCCGACATAGGGGTGTAGGCAGGAGGAGGGCTGTGTCCAATTTCACTCTAATAGGAAAGAAAAATGGAATGATGGATATAATAAGAGGCAACATGGATGGAAAACTTAAAAAAAAGAAAAGAGAAAGAAAAGATACGATTTTCTTGAGCCAAAGGGAAAAGTGCACAACAGTGATTTTTCCTAACTAGTCAAATTGTGTTCACTACAAACAAGTGAACTGAGACACTAATTCTACCCCAGACAAAGATCACATTGGAAAAGTAAAATTTTTAATGATTTAAAGGAAAATCAGATTTACCTAAGAATTTTATAATTATAATTTTTCAGATTAATCATAGGAGAGAGAGGGGAAAAGTCAGCATAATGAAACTGTGTAAGAACAAAACAGCTTCATGCTACTTGGGATCATTACAGGACACCAGTTTATTCCCTTACAAGGGAAAAAAAGTATCTAGAAGGTGATAGAAAGTGGATTTCAATTCATATGAAATATTTTTTAAATTAACCTACATTTATTTTCATCACTACAATAAAGGCCACTCAGTACTTCCTTATTAAAAAAAAATAGCTACATAGTATTCTATTTTTCATCTTACTTCTTTAAAGGGATATAAAAAAGAAGAAAACTTGAAAATAAATTTGTTACTGAAAACATACTTTCTGTTCCTTTTATCTAGTCAGATAACCAGGTTTATGCTAAAAAAAAAAAGCCATATTTTTGTGGCTTTAGTGCCTATTCTTTGGGCTATATAAAGGTGAAGGTAAAATATGATAAACTG
This sequence comes from Phyllotis vaccarum, assembly GCA_033318265.1. Classification (NCBI taxonomy): domain Eukaryota; kingdom Metazoa; phylum Chordata; class Mammalia; order Rodentia; family Cricetidae; genus Phyllotis; species Phyllotis vaccarum. Next base: position 18,439,519 of record JARWLC010000007.1, read on the forward strand.
TTAAGGACACCATTTCTTAGGAAAAGAAAGAGGAACTGTGAATCCCAAGTCTATTCCTTAATATATACCTATATATTCACTCATTGTTATATACACTAACTGAGAGCAGTTCTCTCTGTAAGAATGTCTCTGCTTTTCTGATCTTGAGGATAATGAATAAAGCAGGCAGACATAGCTGAGTTTATGATGCAGCTTTCTACATCTGATCTTAAGGCAACAGAGATGACTAAAAATGCCTTCCAGGCACCTAAATATCATCTCACATCAATGTTCCTACAACTTAGAAAATCATAATGCAATCAAAAGATTGTTCTATGAATAACAACTATTTAATGTAAATCAATAGCAATTGAACAATGAAATTTCACTTAACAAATGCTGTTTGCCAGGCTGATCAAAGAACATGTCCTATAATGAATTTATACTCTATTCCACTTCATAGTTATGACAGCATGGAGAATAAATATCATTTCCTTCTCTAATTGTACACAGGGGTGAATGAGATTATTAAGTATCTGTCAAATTGTGCCTGCCCATTTCACTTAAAATGATATTTCTAGGTCCATCTTTGTGTTTTCAAAGAATAAGCTCTCACCTATTTTTATAGTCAAATAGTTTTTAATTGTGTATATGCTTCTTCTTTTCTAGTTCTATTCAGCAGCTCCTGGGTATTATTTTTATAGATATATTTAAGATTCTGTGTATTGAGTTGATGTTATACTATGCACATATTATTTTGTCCTGTTAGAAATTTTAGCCTTTAAGTCTGATCACACATGTTCAATTGTAAAACTTATCAGACCTCAGGTCTCTACTTATTCTTTGAAATGACAAATTATGCTCTGAACGATTAGGTAAATGTAGACTATATATAATGTGTAAGTATATGTGTCAGCTAATCAGAGTTCTTAAGTCAAGAAATCCTGTCAAAAGTATCCGTCAAAGATGTATTTCTAATGCTTATCTGTTCACTAGTCATCCTAAATATAGGCAGATTTTTCTGCTCTTTATAAAGACAGAAAATCAATTCTATTTGGTCATAATATTTGAAAAGGGAATATTTTATATAGTTCAGTGATTTGTAAAAGTTCAGAGGGCCTCAAATAAAACATAAGAACAGCCTGAATTAGTGCTGTAACATTTCAGACCCAGACTTCTCATCAAGCCCCCATTAACTAGCAAGTATTTAACACATATTAGTTAAATCATAAGGATAAAATCACTGGTCATTGTAATAGATGTCAGTAATATTATGGCATAATAGAAGAGATGTGGACATTGACTACCTTTGGGGATTTATACTAAACTATCAGTCATTGCATGACATTATGGAAATAGAATTGAGCAAACAAAATAAGGCATAAAAAGTGGTGCTGCTGAGGTGAATTAATTTCATATCTGCAACTCCATATCAGAAGGTAAAGTATTCCAAAACACTGGTAATTACCTGTGTTCCTTTGACCTCTTACTTGGCCAAAATGCCTATTCTGTATAGTGCTCAATCTCAATCATGGCTCCAGCTCGTGTTGATTGTACATTTTATATCCCCCCCCCAAACTTGAAAGATGAACGATCAAAGGACCAACTCACAAAGCATTCTCAATGAGGAAACAGTTCATTATCTCTCTACATCATCTGGGATAGAATGCCTTCAATTGCAAAGGTGCAGTACCGCAAACAGCCGGACTTTGTAGTTAGCTGGTTCTGAGACATGAAGTGAAGCTCTGTCTGACAGAATTCATCCTGTCCCTGCTTTGACAAGTCTCCCCATCAGCAACCTGCCAGCTCCCTCTCTGGACACACTGCCAAACAGAGGCACAGTAATGGAGTGTCTTCTCACTTTTTATTTTTCTCCCTTCTTTCCATTATCAGCATTAAAATAAAAACAAAATTCTACACAAAACCCTTGGCATCCATTGTTTTTAGGGTTACTGGCTGTTTTTTTATGTTTCTGCTTCCATTTTTCTTTCAGTTTCCTTTTTTTTATCTGGTTTTCACGATAAAAAGCACATCATTTTCCCATGGAAGGGCAACGCAGCTCCAAGGGAACATCTGTGAGCCCAATTAGCTGGGCTGGAAATGTGATATAATTGTTGTTTAAATATATTTAAATTACATGTTAATCACTATGTCATAATTTATGGGTTTTGAAAATAACTTTTTGTACTTCAGAGCCAAGCCAGATTGTACTTGCTTTTTCTGTTTTTGGTTCCACAACAAGCGCTTCATTTCCCCTCTTTCTTAATTCCGCATACTCGAGGAGCTGAACTTTTAATATTGGAAAGAATGGCAGCTGCGAGTAACTCGGATGAGTGAAAATTAAGATCCTCACCACAGTCGGAATGAGCTGGTGTGACCTTAAAGTCCCGAGCAGAACAAAGCACTGCTCTCAGTTCAAAGGCTTTGTTTTCACAATGTGCCACTTTCTGCTGTCCATCAAAGTCTGTCTTTATGGATCTTTGGGAAGCAGCACCAGGTGCACTCCTTCAATTAGCTGGTGAGAGGATTTACTGTCAGCAGGACAGAGACAGAAAGGGGTGGCTTAGGAACTGGGGAGTGATGAGGAGTGTGTTCATGGTGGGGTGATTAGTAAGGGTGATGGATAAACGAAGTTTAATGTTGTGGCCCTGTCACTGGGACATTGTATGATTGACATGAACCCAAATGTCATAGATTATAGAGAAGGCAAGTCTTAGCAAATATAAAAAATAAATGTAGTGTTAAACGCATGTTTAAATGCCTTAAAATTAACCTGACAGTTGACAAATGCATATTTGAATCTTTATTATTAGATGTGTAGTATAGATGTTTATATTATTTAATATTGAGCCTGAGAAATCTTAAATTTGAAACATAACCACCTATATTGTAATTTGTGGTTTAAAAAATTATCATTACAACATATGTCCTTAGAAAACAAAAACAACACATTTAAATACTTAACATATACCTAAATTAAAAATGTGCCTAGTGAGGTTTTAATCTCTAAATAATTATAGTTTTTGATGGCAAGTATAACAAACTATGACAGTTTCAGTTGCCAAGAGTATAAACTACCATCAGAAATAGAATTTGTCTGTAAGACATTGCTAATCCCATCAGCACTAACTTATTACCTGGACACTTCCACATAGTAACTATAATGGATTTTCAGTCATTCGTCCTCCCAAACATTTGTATGCCTAACAGTCTGTTGGCCATTTCCACATGGTCACAGGTCAGACATAAACTAAAACAAATGTTTTTGCATTATGTGCAGTTCCCGATAGGCAGCTATGATGGTCCTTCTCTTCCACAAGTTCAAACACAGTTATCTTGAAAGCCTTCATACTTCAGAAGGTAAACAAAAAAAATCTGTGCCCACGTAAGAGAGGTCTATTGAAATTTTAATTGCTGATGTTAATCAATCTATGATTTTATATATACGTATATGTATATTCTATTATTTAGATATCTATTAACTATACATCCATTTGTATATTTATATATATATAACATTACATATTATATATCTCAATATATAATCTTTTATCAGCTATTTATGTCTATTTATTATTTATCATCCACTTATTTATTAGCTATATAGCCTCTGTGTATCCATTATCTATGATCTAAAAATCATCCACTTACTATCATCTTATCTATTATCTATATATCACCTATTTATCTATCTTTCATCTATGATATAAATATAAATCATGTGTCTTTTTCTACTTATATCACATCTAATATCTTTCATTTATGTATCAGGTTATTTGCTAAAGTACTCACTTGTCTGTCTCATTTGAGTGAGTAGGACTTTTGTTCAAGCACTTTTGCTCATTCACCATATTTAAAGTTAGCAAGCATCCTGTGACTCAGATAAGGAACCATTTACTTGTGCCCTTGATGTTTATTAACTTTCAGTATTTTTAGAACTTTTAGTCCTTCATATGTGTCTCATCTATCCAACTGATGGAAAGAATTTTAACAAAGGGAACTGTGAATGATATCAATAAGTATAAATGACATATGTATGCAATATACACAATTTATATTTTTTTCATTCTTTGCTCAAAGTCCTTTGTTGATGTGAAATCATAGTGCATACCAATGTATTTACCTTTGATTCCCAAAGTCAGTCTTGAAGCAGGTGAGAATACAAGTTCTTTCTATGTCAGTACTTCTGTTTACTGATTTACTTGCTGACTGACTCTGAGTAAATAAGCCATTGTATTCCACACGGCAATTACTATAGTCTCTCCAAATATTTCTCTATCAGGAGATATTTAACCTTAGAATCCTCATCACTACATGAATCAGTCCAGTGATACTAAAATCTCCTACCACCCTCTTCTTGATTTAAGTCACTGTTTCAAACACTATTGCATGATGTAATAACAAATGATATTAGCACCATCAAAAGTGAAAGGGCATAAATAAACAATTTTATGTTAGTGTCAACATTCCTTAGCTTTGTAGGAGGCAAAACATAAGATATTACCAACTTCTCCTAAGATTAACAAACATTTGAAATGTATCTCTTCGCCTTAGTGTCACTTCTCATTCTATTCATTTGGTGGCTTGCTTTGCATGTGGACTGTTGTTGCTAGCCCTATGGGTTCACTTGGGGAAGAGGTAAGAAGACAGGAAGTCAACAACACAGACTCCAAGAGTCAGTAGAAAAGCAAACTGCCGACTTGTTTATTCAACAATGGGGAGAGTCTTATACACTCTCCTCCCAGCACCCAGGCTTCTGGTGGCATTGTGTGGCAATCCATCATTAGTTGGGCATTGGGCACGATCAGGAACTCTGACAGTGCCTGTTGTCAGATCCTCAAGCAGACTCCATCTAGGTTGGTTCAAAAGGCAGTATGTTATATGTATGCCTTGACAACAGGTTTGAACCAATATCCTCAAATCTATGGGCCCATCTACTACAGACTGTGTTGACTAAGAGTTTATATGCAACCTTTTAGCGTATTGGGTAATACTGAAGTTCTGAAGACTTTAAAAGGTAGAGGCATGTGGGGAGTCCTTTGTTCTTCTGAAAAATGTAAATTAGTTCAGGCAGGATGGTTGTTATTTAAAGAGCAAGCTGGAGTCTCTTCTTACTATTTCTTCTGGTCTGATCCTGCTCCACTACTGGGATGGTATCTACTGTGATGTGATGTAGCAATCATTGCTAAAGCAGAGTTTGAGACATAATATTTGGACCTAATTTTACTAGCCTCACATATGTTATCTAGCCTCAAATATTCTGTAATTGTGGTGAAAATAAATAAAATTATTTCTAACAATTCTTTTCCTAGCTTATTCTCTTTCTTCTTGTCCCTCCCTTCTCTCCCCCATCTGTCCATCCCTCCCTCTTCACCCTTCTTCCCTCCTCTCCTTTTTTCTTCCTTCTTTCCTTCTCCCTCCCATCCCTTCCTTTTCTTATGTTATTTTCTAGATGAAAGTTGCAAAAATAAAATATTCCAATAGCTATTAGCTTATGCAGATGGAATATTTCTAGCAGATTTAAAATAACCAATAGCCTCTGTGATTTGGAAAGATGGTGCCACTTCCCCTCATTTTCTCATATTGCTTTAGAATAAATAACTTGGTTAGATATCTTTGTTTTTGAGCAAAAAAAAAAAAATCAGATGCTAGACATTAGAGATGCAAGATTTGGAGTTTCCTTTGAAGGATTTTGGTTTTGTTTTATTGTGATCGTTTTGAGTTCTGCATCACTTTTCAAATACGTATGTTTTTTCTATGCTTGTATATTAGAAGCATATAGCTTGTTTTTCATTTCTAGGAGCTCACAGTTAAGAGACTTTGAACACGTTGGAATTATTAAAGACTGGTTGGATTTTTAAAATTTGAATTATATGTTATGTTATGAAATAAATATGAGATTTGGAGACAAGTGTAGATGGTTGTGATTTTTAAGTGATAGTGTGCATGTCAAGTTGATAAAGGGAAAAGTCATGGTGCTTAGTTTTGTCAACTTCAGACAATCTATAATCACTTAGAAGAAAGTTTTACCCTAATTTCAAATGAAACTGCATCTATGATTTTATAGCAGTATTGTAAAGGTATTTGATGAAAAGATCCATCACTCATGAGCAGTGCATTGGGCAACTTTTGAAGAAAAGGTTACACAGACTCAAAATAGATGGCTGAATAACATCCTGCTGGCTCTGGGATCCCATTCCTGAAGGTTTTTCACTCTATCATGTAGCATTTAATAAATTTCTTATCTGCTTGAACCCCCAGTACAGTTGACTTCTGAGAAGAGGGCAGGATTTTATGATAAGTGATGTGAAAACTCACTTTCAGCCTTCAAATAATTGGAATATAGAATAAACATTCTCTCTTAAACTCATAGGATTAATAGTTAATTAATTAAAAGGCAACTAGTACAAAAGAAAAGTCTCTTGTAAAACTGTCTCATAAATATTTCCCAAGCATGATTAGCACATTTTTTTCTCAATAAAGTATCTACACACATCACTTATCCTCTGTTCAGCATATAATTATGGGTTCTAAGGAAAGAATACTACATTTGAATGGTGATTAATGAAGACATAATTCTGAAAAAATATTAATTTTAAATTTTCATATAATAGATGAAGATGTGATTTGATTTTAAAAAGATATCTTTATGTATGTGTGTATTTATCTATTCATTTATTAATTTATTGTGACAGAAAGGGTGCACACATGAAGATAAGATGACAACATGCAGGGAGTCTATTCTCTTATTCCACTCTGCCGGACCTGGAGCTTGAACTCAGGCAAGCTAGTTACCTGCTCAGCCATCTTAGTTACCTGAGACTTGATGATGTTTTAAGATGTTAATTTTCAAAGTCATTCAATTAGTTAGTAATAGTTCTACAAATAAATGTCCCTGATTCTCACTTACTATACATTATTTTATAACATATGATTTTAAATAAACATTTCAGGTATGTATTTTTTGAAAGGTTTCTGAAAAGGAACATAAATTTTTGCCATGATATAAATGAAACTATTTGCCTTACATGTACAAAATGGCATTACATTTGTTCTAACCTCAAATATATTGGAGTACTTGGTTATTTTAATAGAAAGTAAATTTTCAGATGAATCTCAGCCTTTCTTATTTAATAGGCCATGGCTTTATAAGCAATAGTAACAGTCTTGTGATAGTAAATACTATAGACAAAAACTGTCTATAAATATGCCATTTAAAATTACTTATTAGAGCCAGATAGTACTGGTGCAGCCTTTAATCCCACCACTTGGGATGTAGAGAGAGGCGGGTCTCTGAGTTCAAGGCCAGCCTGATCTGCAGAGAAAATTCCAGGTCAGTCAGTGCTACTGCACACAGAGAGAAACTCTTTCTCAAAAACAAAGCAGAAAAACAACAACAAAAAAAACCCTATTTATTAGAATTATGATTTATTTATAAAACAACTTGCCTTCCACAAGGATGGGATATGCTATTTGAACATTCTAGCTATATAAGTTATTTATTTATATCAGTATATACATACATACATGCTTATGATCACTTAATAGGCTTTTACCTCAATAATATCTTAATTCATGTGATACACATAAATGCACTATATAATTTCAACGATTATAAAAATAGTTGATAAATAATCTGTAGGACAGCTGTGAAGTAGGAATAAAAAAAAAATCTGCCGTATATACAGCCTGACTTTGAATATCATTATTTTTAAAATTAGTTGTTGGGCGTGGGCTAGATATAATAATTTTTTTTAGTGTTATTGGTAAAGGCTTATTTCAAGCAATTCCTACCAGTGTGTTTATGTGGCAAGGTACCCTAATGCTGTCATCAGCTTACACTGTAGTGTAATTACACAGTAATGGAGTCTTACTGAACTCATCTAGCCATGTTTGCCTTCTCACATATGCTGTTAGTTTAACTATTGTTTGCTTGATTTTCTCATGTATTTATCAGCAAATCTTGATATTTAACCATGTACAAACTCTCTTAAAATATTTATTATCATTTTTAAAGTTATCTTATTTGCTTATAAGCAACAGGGACTATAAAATGTTCAGCCTTCTCTTTGGTGACAGTGGAAACTCAGAAAGTTTTATATATATAGTCAAAGCAACAGTTGCAGTAGTCACATAAAAATATGTTGAATGTAAAAATATACGAAAGACATGGGTTGTCTAATGAGCAGAATGGGATAAGTAATACAGTTATTAAAACTAAGTTTTATAAAGTTTATTGTGGCATGTAGATTTTATTCAGTGTTTTAAATGATAGGCAACATATAGGCATTCTCTGTCTTTTTAGAATCAAACATAAGTCTTTGTTTAAAGATAGTTGTTTTTCTTCATAAAGCCTAAAAATGGATTCTTTTCTTTTAAAATGTATTCTTTTCTCTTACATTACACTCCAGCCACTGTTTTTCTACCCTTCACCCGGCCCAGTTCCCCCCACACCACATTTGCTCTCCCCTAGACCCACTCCTCCATTTCCCTTTAGAAAAGAGCAGGCCTAAGGCTTGTGCCTGGTCTTTATTGTAACTTGTTATGCCATGGTTGATATCCCTGGGAGGCATTTTCACTGGACCTAAACAATCAATGCCCTTCTTTCTGTGGTCACATCATTCCAATGTGGACCAGACTGGAAATACCTTTAGTTATTCTGGCTTCTGCAAACTATGTTTACCAGATAGAAAGTGAATATGAAACAATGGTTCATTCACCCAACTACTGCTCTTTAAGCGACCAGGTGGCAGCTGTTGCTGAGTGAAATGGCTTCTCTCGGTCCACCTGGGATGAGGACAGCTGGTTCCTGTGAGCTCATCTGAATAATGTACATCGGATTCTCCAGCAGAGCTCCTGACAGAGCAAACAGCACCCGGCTGTCCCACCAGCCCAGAGCAAACACCACTTACATTTCACAGAAACAGCCTGGTATTTACAACTGATCTGAGCAAAATGAATATCAGATTGAAGGTAGCACCCCGAGAGAAAACTGTTCTCCCCAAGACCTACTTGTTCACGGAAGTCCAAACAACTCTTACCTTTCTTATTTTTTTTTTAATTTTTATTTTTTAGTTTCAAAGTCTGACTTTGAAACATATGAAAAGTGAGAAGGGGAAAAATATTTAAAGCATTTCTGAATCTATTCATATACCACCCTGGAATTTCCTGGAATTTAGGGGTGGGACTTAGTTTCCTATTTATACTAGTTGCTGCCAAAGTCGACTAAATTAGTCCTGATCAGGATTATAAAAATTTCGTTTCAAGTTCTAAAACAGTTAACATTGTACTTCAAGAAGATAAAGAAATAAGCCTAAAAATAAAATAGACCTAAAATACACCAGACAGTATAAATTAAAACAGACACAGATGCCAAGGTGACCCACTCACACTATACTCTGCCAGGATCATAGAGACAGTAATTTTCTTCCAGATCACATGGCTACTTATTAAAAAGCAAATCTCAATAATCCTGATTAGAAAAACAATTTTTATGACTTAATTTGGGGGACCAGACAATTTACTTGGTTTCCTTAGATGGTGTCTGAGTCAGGAGTGGCCTAACTGGGACTCCAAAAATGATAAAGTCGGGGATCTCTTTTCTTGGCAAGGCTGATTTCTCAATGCTGTGTTTATGAGATCCTTATTGTCTGCAAGACTTCTAAGCTCAATTTTTTTTCATGATGTTTCTGCAGGGGATAGGGCTGGACTGTCCACCCATTCCAGGTATACCATAATTGCAAGCATCTTGTTTGCACTGTCCAGTGCTTGGCTTCAATGTAAAAAAATAAAATAAAACCTATTTGCTCTCTCATCAAATTCATGAGAGTTTCTCAAATTGGTGTTCAGAGTTCAGGTGGACCTACTGCCAGGTAACACTGAAATATGGATTGCTAATTCCACATGAACTGCTACTGACTTGCATTTCCACTGAAATGTTCCATAGCATTTCCAAAAATTATAATTCCCAGCAGAAATGACCATACACCTTTCTCCTAAATCAAATCTAACTGGTTTCTTCATATGGTGACTGTCATTAAAGTCACCATACACTCTTACAACTCTTACAGCTGATAAATACCTTCAGCAAAGTAGCTAGGTACAACATAAACTTAAGAAATCAGTAGTCCTCCTATATAGAAATGATAAATAGTCTGAGAAAGAAATCAGGGAATCAACACACCTCACAATACCCACAAATCATACAAAATATCTTGGTGTAACTCTAACCAAGGAAGAGAAAGACTTGTATAAAAGAATGTAAAATCTTGAACAATTAAATTGAAGAAGATATCAGAAGATGAAAAGATCTCCCATGCTCATGTATTGGTAGGATTAAGACAGTAAAAGTAGCCATCTTACCCAAAGTGAAAGATTCAACTCAGTTCCCATCAAAATCCCAACACAATTCTTATCAGACCTTGAAAGAATATAGAAGAACAAAATTTCATATGGAAGAACAAAAATCCCAGAATAGCTAAAATAATCATGTACAATAAAAAACTTCTGGAGGTATCACCAGCCCTGATTTGAAGCTCTGCTACAAAGCTACACTAATAAAAAGTATGGCATCGGCATGAAACAGACAGGTTAATGAATGGAATCAAATTGGAGACCCAATTGTAAATTCCCACGCCTATGGACACCTGATTTTTGACAAAGAAACTAAAATTACACAATAGAAAGAAGAAAGCATCTTCTACAAATAGTGCTGGCATAACTGAATGTCAGTGTGTAGAAGAATGCAAATAGATCCATATCTATCTCCTTGCACAAAACTGAAATCCAAGTGGATAAAAGACCTAAACATAAATCCAGTTCCACTAAAGCTCACAGGAAAGGAAACGGGAAACAGCCTTGAACACATTCCTTGAACACATTGGCACAGGGATGACTTCCTGAACAGAACCCCAGTAATGGACACTAAGATGGACAATTAATAAATGGGATCTTATGAAACTGAAAGTTATGTAAAGCAAAGGACACTATCAGTAAGACAGAACGACATCCTACAGAATGGGGAAAAAAATCTGCACTAACCCCATATCCAACAGAAGGCTGATTTCCAAAATATATTTAAAAAAAAAAAAAAAAAAAAAAAAAAAAAAAAAAAAAAAAAAAAAAAAACCTCAAACACTAGATAGGAAAAACAAAAACAAAAATTCAATTTAAAATGTGGTATAGACATGAGCATGATTCTCAACAGAAGAATCTTAAATGACCAAGAAACACTTAAATATTCAACATCCTTAGTCATCAGGGAAATGCAAATCAGAATGACTGAGATTTCACCTTACACCTGTATGAAGGGTTAAGATCAAAAGCACAAATGCCAGCTTATGTTGAAGGGGATGTGGAGTAAAGGGAACCCTACTCCATTGTTGGTGGGAGTGCAAACTTGTACAGCCACTTTGAAAATCAGTATGGTGGCTTCTCAGAAAATTGGAAACTAATCTACCTCAAGACCCAGCTATACCACTTTTCAGCATATACACAAGGGACACTCTACAATGCCACAAGAACACTTGCTAAACTACAGTAATAGCAGCTTTATTCATAACAGCCCCCAAATGGAAACAACCTAGATGTCCATGGAAGAGCTGATAAAAAAAAAAAAAAAATGTGGTACATTTATGCAATGGACTACTATTCAGCTGTTACAAACAATGACATCATTAAATTTGCAAGCAAATGGATGGAACTAAAAACGATCATCCTAAATGAGGTAACCCAGACACAGAAAGACAAACTTATAAGTGGTATTAGCCACAAAGAATAATTCTACAACCTATACACCTGAAGGAGCTAAGGCACAAAGAGGGCTCAAAGGGAGAAACATGAATCTTGTTGTGTAAAGAAAATAGAATAGACATCACAGGTAGATGGATCTAGATCACAGGTAGGGGGGTCTAGATGTGGCCTGAGTGTGAAAACAGGAGGGATTGGATGGGGAAATTGGAAGAAGAAAACACTGGGAAAGAAAACTGTTATCAAGATATCTCTGAGATGAGCTAGGAAGCTAGTACAATGGGAACCCCAAGACTCTATGAGGATGACCGTAGCTAAGACTCCTAGCAGTGAGGATACAGAACCTGAAGTGACCATCTCCTGTAATCATGAACTCCCAGTGGAGGGATTTGGACTCCAACCCAACTACATAACCTTTGACTTGCATTTTGTCCTGACTATAAGATGTGATGGGGTAAAGGTGGCACAGAAATTATGGGAGTGGTCAACCAATGACAGGTCCATTTTGAGACCCATACTATCAGAGGGAGTCCACCCCTGACACTGCCTGGAAAGCCAGGGCCCAGAGACCTAGAATAGAACTGATCCTTACTGGTAATAAAAACAAAATCAATAAAATGATTCCTAATGACATTCTGCTGTACTCATAGTTGCCTAGCCCAGTTGTCGTCAGAGAGGCTTCTCTTAGTAACTGATGGAAACAGATGCGGAGTCTCAAAGCCAAACATAGGTGGAGCTGAGGGAATCCTGTGGAATAGAGGGAGGAAGGATTGTAGGAGCCAGAGGGGTCAAGAACACCACAAGAAAACCCACAGAATCAACTAACTTAAGCACATAGGAGGTATAGAGACTAAGTCAGAGAGCTTGCATGGGACTGACCTATTTGCATACACTTGTATAGCTTGGTCTTTTTGTGTGCCTCCTAACAGTGAGAGCAGGGGCTGTGTCTGACTTTATTACTTGTTCCATGGATGGTTTCCTCCTATTGGGCTTACATGTTAAGCTTTAATAGGAGAGAAGTGCCTATGTCATAGCTAAATAATATCAATGGAAGGCCTGCACACACACACACACACACACACACACACACACACACACACACACACACACACATGCACGCTTGTGTGTGCTTGAATAGTATAAAGAATAACAGTTGCAAAACTATGAAACTCAAAATAAGATTATAGAGTGTGCTTCAAGGTGTACAAGGAGTTGCAGGTAAGTGCTTAGTTATGGAAAGCATTGCTACTGAACACCCCAGCACCACCCAAGAGCCTCCTCAAAGCTTGGTGTGCTTATAATTAATAATGTCCTCCCTGTTTGAATAGTGTTCTTGATTCACGTGTATCTCAAATATGAACAAGTTAAATGAAAGCATGTAGGGGTGAACCAACTCTGCTTTTTACTCTTAAGTCAAAGAGAATAGAACTGAGTGCTGGATTTTTCTAAGTGTCACTGATACAAAGTCATACTAGGTGTTACAGATGAATATGCATTTTTGTAGGTGAGGATGAATGTATTCATCTTGCTATCAGGATATATGATACTGGCCGCTATTTTATTTATTATTATTATTATTATTATTATTATTATTATTATTATTATTATTATTATTAATTTGGGTAGTTCTTTTGTGTGGGGAAAACATTCATAATGTAATTTTTGATTCTGCTTTTCATTTTTATGTTTTTATAGTTGTTTCATATATTTATATGATTAACTTAGGTATTTTGTTCATGCCTTCATAGTCTCATATATTTATAAAATGAATTTTGGTAATATTCACTCCTTCATTCCCCTCTCTCAATCCTCTCCTTCTCTCACTGGAACTTTTTCTCTTCACAAGGCCCCTATTTACTGTCATGTCTTCTTTTTGTGTGTAGCCCACCAAGTTTAGAGTTTGTCATATAAACTGGTCATTTACTGGTGCAAACACAGCTATCAGTGCTGTCCCACTGAAAAAGATAACACTCCGTTCTGCAATTGCTATAAATTTCCAATAGTCTCTCAGGTAGGGGTGAGAGCTCATTGTTTCTTCTTCCTTCTAAGATGAAATGTGGATGGACCAGATTTTGTGTCCATCTCGTGCAGATGACCATAGCTGCCATATGTTTAGGACTGATAGGGATTATTTTTCAAAAAAAAAAGATCTATCACAAATACTACTTGAAAGAATTTTCAAAATGATTTGAATCACTGATGTAAATAAGAAGCTGAAGTTGAACGAATATTGAATAATTCATCATTTAAAGTCACTTTAAAATATTCACTTAAAAGCTAATAATGCATGCTTCTTGTAGTCTAACCGTAGATCTGTGTTAGACTTAAATATCCTGGCATTTAGGCTGCAGAAATAGCTCTGCCATTAAAGGCTAGATTCACCATCAAGAATTTCCTGATAATTTGATCACAGAAAGATGTCTATTCAATGCCTAAAACAACATATTTAACCAACTAAAATAACTTAATTGAAAGACCCAACAGTCCAGATGATAATAAGCAGAAACAAAATCTTCATTACGTTCATTTTCCCTTTGGATGTTAAGGGCCAGAGTCAGTAAAACCCAAGCATTAGAAATCTCCACTTTTATAGAGTGCACATTGGCTTTGATTTTCTTGAATCACTTCTACTGAACAGTTGAAAGCATGTGGACAGATTTCTAATGAGATATGTCTCAGAATTCATAAGGAAACATTGTCAACAGGTCAAGGAGAAGTCTGAAGACTGTCAGGTGTTTGGATCAATTTTTTTCTTCTCTGTGAGCACTGATCTTTTCATATATATGACATGGAGAGAGAGAATGAGAGAGGGGGAGGAAGGGAGGGAGAGAGAGAACTATGTAGGGAATGGTAGCAAACTCACACAGAGTCTAGTAGAAAGACAATTCCTATGAGCTACATTCATAACAAAATTAAGATTTGAAACATTAGAAAATGCAATTAAGCTTGTTAAGAAAGTTAAATTTTAAAAAGAAAGTATCCAATTATAGAACAACACTTATATTTGCAACATTAATACAATATACTAAAAAAACAGAATTGAGAAAAATAGAAAAGAGAGGAGATATTTTTGTTTGTTTGCTTTCTTGCTTGTTTTGCTTTTAGAGACAAGGTTTCTGTGCAGCTCCGGCTGTCTTGGAAACCACTCTGTAGACCAGGCTGGCCTTGAACTCACAGAGATCTTCCTGCCTCTACCTCCCAAGCGCTGGGATTAAAGGAGCATACCACCATGCCCAGCTGAATTAAGATTTTTTTCCATTTTATTATATTTTTTATTAAAAAAAGTCTTTTTATCCATGTATCCCCCCCCCGTTCCCCCTGCCCTCCCCCTCCTAATCCTTCCCAGTCAGCCTTCAGCCTCCTTCCTCCCCTCCATCCATCCCCTCCTCCCCAAAAGGGCAAGAAGTCCCAAGGTGGGTCAGCTCAGCATGGCACATTCACTCCAGGCAAGTCTAATTTCTTTATCCCAAAGTTAAGACTGGGTTAAGTGTTCCTCTGCAGGGAATGGGCTCCAAGGTGCCAGCCCATGAACAGGAACACAGTCTGATGCCACCCCTCGAGGCTTCACATACTGCCCATGCCAATCAACAGTTGCCTACACTTGGAAGGCCTAAATCCTTTTTCTGATGAATCTTGAGTGGCTGTTCTTGATTCAGCGAGCCTCCCAGAGCTCCAGCAAGTCATCAGTGTGGGAATTTTCCTCACAATCACAATCCCCTTGTCCATACAAAGAGTAGAGGTGGAGGCAGAGATCCATGAGAGCAGGGGAGGAGATAAGGTATTTTCATGCATCCATCTGCACCCTATTCTTCTTAGCAACAACTAGAAAAGAACTATCGAAAAGTACCTGCCAGATAAGTTAAGCTTCTAGAACATCCATCAGCCTTTCCCTTCTTTAGCATATAGTTATCACAAATGCTATTTATAATTTCTGTTTTCCTGTTACTGTTTTTCAGATGGGGTCTCTCTAATAACCCAGGCTATTCTGTAACGTGCTCTATAGCAGAGACTGGCCTTGAACTTGTGATTCTTTTGTTTCAATCTCCTGAGTTCTGGGAGTATAGTCATGTGCCACCATACTTGATTTTATTTATCATTTTAAAGGGAAGATTTAAAGCAGATTAGAGATATTTTGGGAAAAAGGAAATATTAACTCTTAGTCATATGAGTAAAAATCATAAAACAGAGTATGGCTGTCTTTCTTGCCAATTTATTTAAGACATTTGAATAATGTATCTACCTTATCAGCATTAGATTTGTGAAAACAGTTCCTTAAATAGATTAACTAACCAGTTTTATCAGTATCCCATCTATTCAATTTCTTCAAATGTTACACATGTAAATATTAACATAAATAAAAAATACCTAGTAGCTCAGTTTCATTGGTGGATAAATTTAGATATTCATGCCCAAAGTAACAAGTACAAAGAGGAGATTTTGATCATTTCTGTGACTTTTCTATGGAATGCCTATTAAACGGTGACCTAAGTTCAAGTGAAAGATATTAGAAGTAATCTTAGCAACTAGCCCCAGTTCTGGAGCCCCTACCATCTGTGGTCCTCCAGAAGCATACTGGATGCCAAGGATGCAGGAGGAGAAAATCTGTCTGAGAGCATGACACAAACTCAGGCTTTAAATTATTTGCTCTGCAACACCTTCAGATGATCCTGCCTGGAAATTCTGACTGAGAACAGAGCAAAAAGCCAGCAGCAAGCAGCTCATCCCAAACAGAGTCAGGTGAGCACTCATAAAATGTTTATCAGCTCACAAATAAAATTTTAAAATGTGCAGGACTATGTGTCTCCATAAGGAAGGGAGTAAATGTTATAAATAAAGGACTCTTTGTTATTATATTAAACTTCCAGAGTCCACACCATTCATCTTGAGCTTCTAAATATCAGAAGTTCTGAAAGAAGCTCTCGCTAATATGTGATTTGAAAACATGCACATTAATTGTCTCTAGGCTTTTTTCTCATATGTTTTCACATCCATTTGACCCAGGGTAGCTTACCCAGAAGCAGTCGAGCTGCAGCTTTCAGCTCTTCACTGACAGGATCTTTGCAGGGCTTTGAAATAATTGTGTCATGCGTTTATATGACTTTATGATTTCATGCAGTTTAGAACAGAATAAATGTTCATTTTTGCATTGAAAAACATTTATATTTATGTGTGTGTATGCATGCATATGTCCTGTATTCATATGTGTGTGATACCCTGAAGAATCCAGAAGAGGATGTCTGATTCCTTGAAGCCAGAATTACTGATTATTTTGAACTACTCCATGTGGATGCTGAGAACTAAGCTCATGTCCTCTGAAAGACAATAAGTATTCTTAACTACTGAGCTACCTTTTCAGTCCAATCTCCTTTTCCTTAGACTATTCAAACACATAATATAGTCCTTCTTCACAAAACCTAGATTTGTGTCTTCTTTATTTATGAATATGTTCCCTGCAGTGATGCCTTAGCAACCACACCCATCTTTCAGGAGCCACCTTAAATATACAGGGTCTTCCTTGACAGTTCTCTCTTGTGGAGAATGTGCATTCAACAATTTGTCTGAGCCAGAATCAATATTCTGCAAAATTCTAGACCACAGATTTTCCAAAAATCAGCTTATTCCTTTCATTTTTTGAGGCTCATGTTAACTGATTCTATAGCAGGTCTTTACCCACCTGAGAATTCTCTACAGTCTTTGGAAGCATTGTCCAATAATAAGATTACTCATATCTATTCATGTAACTTTAACTGCACAGTCATCTCTGGATAAGGGCCAGTCAATACCCAAACATTATAGTTTCAGAGTGTTCTTCTTGGCTGTGATGTTATCTCAATTGCGCTTTAAGTATAATATGTTTATACCTGTACACCACAAAAACTCCCTTTATAAACTTTAAAAAGATAATTCCTTTCGTTGGTCACAGCCTTTTGTTTCTCCATTATTCCTTTCTATAAGTCAATCATCTCTTTTGCCTCCCTTCCATACATCAATTTCTAGATGCTTTATAATATCCTACAATGTTCCTAGAAGCAAGATAAATC
Organism: Phyllotis vaccarum; assembly: GCA_033318265.1. Lineage (NCBI taxonomy): Eukaryota > Metazoa > Chordata > Mammalia > Rodentia > Cricetidae > Phyllotis > Phyllotis vaccarum. Next base: position 18,457,287 of record JARWLC010000007.1, read on the forward strand.
TGTTTACTGGACAGGATATTACTAGATATGTCACAAGACACTCAAAATCTGAATCTCTTTAGCCTAAAATGGGATAAAGATTTCTCTTCCTTGAGTTAGTTATATAGTGTGTAAGGATACAACGACATAACCTAACATGTTATTCTGCCCCTAACAGGAACACAGTGCTCAAATTTATATAATTACATATAATTAGGTAGTTAGACCAAAAGAAAAAACTTAGCTATGAGCCCTAATTAGTTACTGCACTGGTCCTCCAGGTGGCCTTTACATCTCATTGCTTCTTTACTGTTTTTGCAACTGATCTACATTCTTACTTCTTCTTATCTTTTGTCTCATCTCCTTTGTTCACAGTTCCCTTGGAGGGGCAGAAACACACACAGCCAAGTGTATATCTTGCATCTTGAGGAGTCTTTAAACTTACTGGATCTTCATGAGTCTTTGATTATCCCGAAACTGAACCCCTGAAGTCTTACTCAGCCTTTGTTCTAGTAACATGCCTGTGTCACTTGTTCCTTACCTAGCCTTGCTCTATGCCAAGTGTCTATAGACTGGCAGTCTTGTAGTGTCTCTCAATTTAATCTGAAAAGTGTAATAAAACAGAAAACTTGTTATTATCAGTAGACTAAATCATTCCCAAGAGACAATTTCTTTGTTAAAACATTTTAAATCCTTAGTGTTTGAGCAGTTCATGAATAATTTCACATAGGTGCAAGCCCTCAGGTGAGAAGGAAAGTCTAATTAACTCTGCAAAGGAAATAGATTTGTCCCGGGCAGACAATGAAGGAAAGGAGTTGAATAGGAGCCTGTACTTGCTATAATGTGATCCTTCAACCAAGTCCATCCTTTCTGTTTCCAGTCATATCTATCAGTTCACAAATTCTTAGTATGAATTCCTTTTGTTATTGGAGAGATTAAAGAGGGATGGAGAGGTAAGTCAAAGAAAAGGTGAGAAAAAAATAGAGTGTGGAGGAACTCCATGTGAGGAAACTGGAGCACAGGGAGAAAAGGGGGCAAATAGTTACTAGGTTGCTAGTCTGTAGTGTTCTATAAATATAATTTCTCTGGGTCCTCACATATCTCCTGTTACATATGGTCTTATCCACAGTTTGGAGAACAATAAATTGAGTAGCTAAAAAGGCCAAGCTTCTTCAAGCCAGCCAGTGTGGAGCCATATTTAAATATAGACAATCAGACACCTCATCTCACTGTGCAGTAGAACAAGGTAGGCTGAAATAAAAACAAATTTACTAAATCGCTTCTGTAAACAGCTTCTTTCCAGTATATTCTATGTCCTTACTTTTATTTGTATGAGAGAACATTTCAAAGAGAATTTCACTTCCTGCCCCTGCTCATTACTTAGTTGCATTTGGCTCTCCACTAGCTCTGTTATGCTGAAACTACTAAAAAGAACTAGCAATGTAAATTCTAGGAAACAATATAAAAACACTTTCCCAATCATGACAACTTCATTGGTTCCCTAGGCCTACATTCTGAAAGTCTAGTACTGATGTCTACTTAAATTCCAAAGCATCATTTTATTTTCTCACTCTATCCTTACTGTATACATTCATTCATAATACTAAGATCATCTGCCCATCATTCCTTAATTAATGTTTAATGACTATATTGCCAAATGAAGATGATTTTGTTGTGGTTTTTATTTTCCTGGAATCATCATAATTTAAGACAGGTAAGGGACTTTTTTTTCTATATTGATAGATAACAACTCTTACTAAGATTGTCCCGTAAAGACAACAACCAATATAATGATATGATGATTCAAAGGTTCAAAAAGTCAAAATTCTTTGCTGAACAGTTGAAATCATGGCTCAGTGCTTAAGAGCACAGGTTTCTCTTCCAATGTACCCATTTATGATTCCCAACATACACATGATAGTTCATAAACATCTATAACTCTAGACCCAAGGGGATCCAGTGCCCCTTTTGTCCTCTAGGGACCTGCTCATATGTGATGGGAAGACATACATGTAGTCAAAACACCCATACACACAAAATAATTGATAATACAATTCTTCATTTATATATTCATCTTTAATATACCAAACATTGTCTGTGAAGAAGGCTTGGCAGTAGATGACTAGCTTAGCATGTTCATGGGCCTCATCTCCAGTACTGTAAAAGAGGACTAAGAATTGAATTTATAGTAACAATAAAGGAACAAAGGAATCTCACAGCAGTGGGAGAGGCAGTGCAAACCTGTGGTGAGTCACAGCTCCTGAAAGCCTTGGAGGCAGCTGCTGGGTTCTATCACTTTATAGTTATGCCTTAGTTTGCACATATGCCAAATAGATGAGAAAACACAGGATAGTGGATAGCTAAGATTAGTAAAAATTAGGAAAATAGAAGGGAAGGAAGTGGTAAAGGATAAAAATTAAAGCAAGGTTTCAGGGGATTAAATATACTAATAGGTGCAAAGCACTTATATAGTACTAGAGGCAAGTAAATGGAATCAATCTGTGTTGCATATTACTATTTACTCTTTTAATAATTTCACATTCTTATATCTATGCAATTACTGAGAGTAAAAGAATTAGGAGGCTGGAGAGGTGCCTCAATGGTTAAGAGCACTGGCTGCTTTTCCAGATGTCCTGGGTTCAATTCCCAACCCCACATGGCAGCTTACAACTGCCTGTAACTCCAGTTCTGGGGGATCTGACACCTTCACACCAATGCAATAAGATAAAGTTAAATAAATTATATATATATATATGTATATATATGTATATATATGTATATATGTATATATATAAATGAATTAGTCATTTTAACTCTGAAATATCTAATATCCTATTTTTCTAATATAGAGCCTTAGCACCTGGCTCAACTGAAATTAGACTAGAGCAGGCACCCAGTGAATATGAATTTTGTCCATCTCAACATTTCAATGTGTTGAGAATTTTAAGCATTTTTCTTCTAGAGAGAGAAATAATTGAGCATGTTATTAAACAATGGTTATGATTATTTTTGGAACAAGGCAAAATAAATTGGCTGTGGATTAAACTTGAAATTTCTTTTCCTATGTGATTTGCTGTACTTATTTCACACAATCTAGAATATTTTCAAACAAGAACTATGCTCTTTGTGCTTGGAAATTTTTCCCACAGTGGTGTAGCGATCTTTCAATTCAGCTTTTTCTTGAATACAATAGCAGGCTGGTCACAGCCATTCATTTGCAGTGAAAACTACAGGGTAAAATTAGTCTCTTCAGAACATTCTGGTATGTCAAAATTCTGAACAGAGAATGGAACATTTACACAGGTGAGTACGTCAAGGGATGCTTGTGATTCAGGTATGGTCAAGTGCCAAAAGCTCACAAAAGAGAGCTGATGAACAAGCCCACATCCCACTACCCACAGCCATCTTCTCTGTCCATTTCATGATGTAATCAAAGGATACTCTAGACCTCTCAAAATGCCATCAATACTTATTGAGAATGAAACAGAACAACACTTTCTCAGGCCTTTGCAAAAGCAATCAGCATAATCAGCATAGCAGGCTGGCCCAGTCAGGGAGTCCAGGCAAAGACAGATTTGTAAAATAAATAAAAAATTAAACAAATAAATAAAAATTAAATAACCTTCGAAAGATCTTCATGAGAAGCTGATGATAATGTCCTGATTTCATTATCTAAGAAGTGAGGAACCTGACAATGGAACTTTGCTTATGCCCTAAAGAAAAGAATACTTGATGAAATGTGTCCAATAATTTAGAACAGAACTTTGAATCTGGTGACAATCATCCTAAAGCATGACCATCTTAAATGGCTTAGATGAAACATCCATTACTGTTCTAAGTCTATGTATCATGTCCAGCTGTCTCTCTCCACACTGTTTCTGTTTTGAGTTCTGATTTTCTTTAATACTATATGACAACGTAGAGAAGAAATCTCTTTTGGTTATTTGTGCACGTCTTGTGCCTGTTAATGGTTGCTGAGTGTAATATAGTTCCATAAATACCACTGAAATGTAATTTAAAGCCATATTCTCCTTCCAGGAAGCCAGTGTGTCTACTGCATGTGTTGACTCTGTTGTACGACTGTGTTTGGTACTGTCCCAAACCATACTGAAAGGTTTGCTATCGGTGACTAGCATCAGGTGCTCTTGAGGTGACCCTTTCTATGTCATAGGCAGCTCACATGACACACTTGGTGTCATAGGACCTGACAGGGGTTGGGATACTGAATAGTTGAATGTTAACAAAGTTAATGAGTCACCTAGTTGATTAGGGTTTTTAGCTATCGGACAATGCTGATTCTTTGACAACCTTTAGATCCCTGATCAACCATCACCTACCTGGATGACTGTGACAAGGTGAACAACTCTATGATTTTATAATTAAACTGCCTTTCACAGAATAGTAAGAGAAGCTGATATTTTTTAAAATATTACTTTGTAGGTGACCATTCATAAAAATTATACCAACTGTTTTTTAAAAATTGAGGAAACATTACTCTGTACTAACTTTTTAAATAATTTCAATTGAATTATATTTAGCCTAATATTTATAATTTATTCATTACTTATTGATGAGATTGACTTGAATTTCCTTTTCTTTTATCAGCGAAGCAAAAGCACTAAACTACAGACAAGTCATACTTGGGTTCAAATCCCCCTATTTAGCATAGCAGCTGGTAGCTTTTTTATGATATTTTCTACTTTGGCCAATAAGGAAATAGCATTACTTTTCTACTTGTGTTGTGAAGGTAGAGAGTTATCTGGGCATGGCTTAGAAGAGTTTAGACTAGAAACACATGATCAATAAATAACAGCTATGTGTATGCTTGCATTGGTAAATTTTGATAGCTCTCCTAAACTTGTAAAGATCATTTTGTTGTCAAGTATGTCCTTACTGAGTTCAAATGTAGCCGCCATTTGCCCTGCTTCTGTGTTCTGATTTGGACTCTATCAGTTTTCTTTGATCTTCCTAAAACATTAACTCTTGGTCACAGGGAGTCTCTCAGAAGCATAAACAGAGGAGGCAGAGAGCAGCGGGGGCTCCGGCTTCTTAGTGCACTCTCAGCAAGAGCCCTTCAAACCGGTTGATACTAAATCTTATTAGACTGGAAGTAAAATCCAGACATCCATAGAATTCATCAGCAAAAACAAGCAGACAGGACCAATGAATGGCTGAAGACTAGATTGAGATCCAAAGGATTGCTCCAATGGTTCCGCACCCTTCCCTTGGAAACAAGGACATTGGGCTGTGAAACTTAGCTCTTCCCGGGATTAGTTTACTTGTCTATAAAATGAAGGTTGAACTAGAAAGTCTTCTAGATCTCTTAGAGATCTGACCATTGTTGCACATACATAATTGCTGATGGAAGTACCTCATAATACAGTGGTGTAATTACTGTACTTTGAGTTCCTGAAACCAGCAGTGACTAAAAACACTGCTTACATTTCTGTTCAGAGGACTTCTAGGCGAACTAACTTTCTAAAGATAAACATATTCTTGAAGACAAAGAGAGGGTGAGGAAGCAGAAAACAAGAGGAAAGAAAAGCTTATGCTGAATTTAGAGTAAGAGAATCTATTATTGCTATGTAGTGACAATATTGCTATGTAAGTGAGAATATAGAATTTTATAAATAAGAACTAATGTATTTTAACTTATTCTTAAAATATTTTTGGTATTTACTATCAACATCTTTCCTTCTTATATTTTGTGGATAAAATTTCTCAGTTCTAAATATTTTGTTAATATAAAATCAGACAGATCGAGAATTCATAATATCTTCATAGTTCCCCAAAATAATCCATTTGTAGGATAAATGTCCAATGATTATAAACTGATAATGAGAACAGGTTTCTATACCATATAAAGAGAGAGCTAATAAAATATATCCTTCAGGTCTTTCCTGATGATGAAAACAATACAAAAATACACAGTAAACATGAAAGAACAGAAAGAGGCAGAGGAAAAGGAACAGAAGGGGGGCAAGGAAGAAAGGCGGGAAGGAAAGGAGACAAGAGACGAAACCGGAGTCAATAAATGATCAGGTTCTCAGACAAATCATTCATTCTATTGTTTCTAGTACAATATACACATTTAATTGGCTCTATTAAACAGTTTAAAGAAAAAGCTAAAGCAGTAATCATTGGCTCTGGGTGTAGCTCCGTGGTATTGAACTGGCCTAAGAGATATGAGGTCCTGGGTTTGAATCCTGGCCCTGGATGGAAGGAAAGGAACAAGAAAGGAATGAAGGAAGGGGGGAGGAAGGAAGAAAATAGAAAGAAATAATGAACCCCCTTAAAATAATACAAAACAAAATATATAAGCAAAACCAACAAACGCTAGCCATGTGAGCTTAGGGGGAGACCACTGTACGTCCTTGAAGTGATGACATCTGAATTAGGGTTGTGGCAAGAGAAACAAGAAAATAAATGCCAAAGGCTTTGCAGAAAGGCTGAAAAAGACTTAGCTTTGAATTGGAACATTAGGGGGGGTGGGTAAGGAGTCTTTAAGACCAAGACTTAACATTGGCAAGCAAATAAGAAAAATGGAAGTCAGTCTTATTTCTTCTTCTGATAATACAGTTCTAAAACATACATAACATGAAAATATTATAAAAACACAAGGTGATTAAAAATAACTCATATACATATGCTTTTTCTGATGTTGGGCTTTGGTTTGGTTCATTTCCCAACTGACCCTGTTCTGAGCCTGAGACTCTTTCTTCACAAGGATATGACTAAAATGGCTTCCTCTAACCTCTTGTCTGGATTTGAATTGGTTTTCCTTTTCCATACAAAGCCTGATGTTTCTCTTGCAATATAATGTCCTCAACTAGAATGAGGAACCTATTCTCACTGCCCAACATAGTGCCAAACCCATAAGAAATATTCAAATGTATTAATTTATTTATTCTGATTCAAATATATCAATTTGTTTATTCTGTCTATAATATACTCAACAATTTAAAAAGCTTTGCTGTTGAGTAAAGAAAGATGACTTGAGGCAAAAATGTAGCTAGTAATATGGGATTTAATTTTTTAAAAAAGGGCTACTCCTTCAGGCTTAATAGGTCAAAACCAGAAACCTCAAGCATCTTGTTAAGGATAAACTGCAGGAAAACTTGACAGATCTAGGACAAAATATAAAACTAATACCCCGAGACTACAATCATTCATCATCAAGAGGTAGCTGTTGTTAGAATTAATATTGATCCCCGGTAAATTGCAACAAGAGTAACCTTGCTATATCATTTAGCACCTTTCAACTATATCACCTCTGAGATGCTTCCTTAACTCCAATCTGTGGGATCTTCCCTTCTATATCCAGTCAGTCAAGGCAAATGGCTGCATCCTGAAGAAACTCAAAAGGCTTTGGGCCATTTTCCAGATGAATATCCCTAAGAATTATGCTATGCATATGCCTGAAATTTAATTTCTCAAAGAGCCAGTCTATTACAAAGTAATTTTAATGTGAGGAAATTATACGTGACCCCGTTGAGCATCCTTATGACGGAAGAAAATAATATGAGTCCAATTAATGACACTTCTTGCATTGGTTCTAGAATAACATGTCTGATTTCCATTTTATTTTAATTAATTAAAGTGTTTTATTATTTTTAATTATGTAAGACTGTGTATGTGTTTTGTACTTATTTATGTACACATGAGTGAAGGTACCTGAGGAAGCCAGAGGCATTAAATTCTTTGGAGCTGGAATTATAGAAGCTTGGGAGACACCTGATGTAGGTGCCAGAAACTGAACTCGGGTTCTCCAGTAAAGCAGCAAGGGCTCTAACTACTGAGCGATCTCTCCAGGCCACAGTCTAGCTTCTTTTAACCATATTATCATTAAGAGAAAGAAAGTAGAAACTCATCAAGTCGTGGGGAGTAAGTAACTCCACCCTTAGGTACTTTGTTTTATGAATGTAGAGAACCAAGGTTTGCTACCCATGATCTCCCGTTTACATACTACTAGAATAGATGCTATGGGCACATTATTTTGATAAAAAAAATTTAAGATCATTGTACAGCTATGGCTGATTGTAATAGCATCAGCTATGGGTTACATGAGAATTTTCTAGTGTTTTGCCATTGTTCTGGACAAATATCAGCATTGTATTGCTAATTTACTCAATGTCTTAAGGGTTTTTTTTTTTTTTTTTTTTTTTTTTTTTTTTTTAGCTGAGAAAATAGCTCAGTGGGCAAAGTGCTTACTGTGTAAGAGTGAAGGTCTAAGTTAAGATCCCAGAACCTTATAAAGCCAAACTCACTAGTACATGTTTATAATCCTATCACTCTTAAAGTGAGGTGTGAGCTGGAGGAGAATCACAGACCCACTCACTAGCTTTGCATACACATTAGTGAACAAAAGATCCTACCTGGAATACGGACAGTTAAGATATGCCACCTGGGGGTGTTCTTGAACTTCCACAGGTGCAACATGAAGCACATGTGCGTCACATACATATGTGCACACACAGTTTTTTTTAACAAATGTTTTGTAATACTCCCAATAACTGGTATTAAATACAATTCCTCTTCTAGACACTGAAAAAGTAAACAGGCATTTGTAGGTGGCAAATGAATGCAGACGAGAAATGGACTAAAGGTCAAGAGCTCCTCATTCGATTTTTCCTCTGTCTGGTTCTGTTTAGTTAGCTCAAAATGTCATTATGAATTCCTTGCATTAAGCATTATAAATTAAAGTGAACAAAAACTTGGAATTTCAGAATCCTTGTAGAAAGAAAAAGAATTAACCCTTAGTCTTGATACGTTGATAACATTTCACTTTAAGAATTAAAATTCTCTTATTAAAAATTATTGAAATGAAAAGTGATGAATTTGTCTTTCAAAACATTAAATATAATATTGAAATTTGCTCATTTTTGAGAAATCAGGGAAAGTGCCCCCTCTTATACTTACAGATTTCTTATCTCTCACAAAGACTGAGATTTAAAATATCTCTATAACCTAAAATTTATCTATCTATCTATCTATCTATCTATCTATCTATCTATCTATCTATCTATCTATCTATCTATTTGGTTTTTCAAGACAGGATTCCTATGTGTAACCCTTGCTGTCGTGGTATTTGCTCTGTGGACCAGCCTGCCCTAGAACTCAGAGCTCCACTTACCTCTGGCTCTCATACGCTGGGATTAAAGGCATAACCCAACATGCCCAGTTTATGGGATAAAATTTCAAACCATTAAGTTATCTGCTCTTCCTGGAACCATAAAAACGTCTTTAATTTGGGTTAAAATTATATTTTTTAATAGAAAATTAAACCAAGATCTCAATGTTTGCTCCCTCTGTGTGTCCCCCCTCCCTCTGCCTGTCCCGCCCTCCCTCTGCCTGTCCCCCCTCCCTCTGCCTGTCCCCCCTCCCTCTGCCTGTCCCCCCTCCCTCTGCCTGTCCCGCCCTCCCTCTGCCTGTCCCCCCTCCCTCTGCCTGTCCCCCCTCCCTCTGCCTGTCCCCCCTCCCTCTGCCTGTCCCGCCCTCCCTCTGCCTGTCCCCCCTCCCTCTGCCTGTCCCGCCCTCCCTCTGCCTGTCCCCCCTCCCTCTGCCTGTCCCCCCTCCCTCTGCCTGTCCCCCCTCCCTCTGCCTGTCCCCCCCTCCCTCTGCCTGTCCCCCCTCCCTCTGCCTGTCCCCCCTCCCTCTGCCTGTCCCCCCTCCCTCTGCCTGTCCCCCCCTCCCTCTGCCTGTCCCCCCCTCCCTCTGCCTGTCCCGCCCTCCCTCTGCCTGTCCCCCCTCCCTCTGCCTGTCCCCCCTCCCTCTGCCTGTCCCCCCTCCCTCTGCCTGTCCCCCCCTCCCTCTGCCTGTCCCCCCTCCCTCTGCCTGTCCCGCCCTCCCTCTTCCTGTCCCCCCTCCCTCTGCCTGTCCCCCCTCCCTCTGCCTGTCCCCCCTCCCTCTGCCTGTCCCCCCTCCTGCCTCCCTTCCTTCTTTTTTTCCTTTCCCATTGTTACTTTTCCTTTGTTTACTTTGTGAGGCAAGATCTCACTATTTATCCAGGCAGGGACTGGAATCGCTACTAACCTTAACTGGCACTGAATTCACAAAATCCTCTTGCCTGAGCCTCCCCAGTACTGAGATGTGTTGCATACACTATGCTTCACTTTGCCTCTATGCATCAAATCTTTCAAATGGAGGGAGAAGTTTTTAAAGGGTAAACCAGATAAGTTGCATTTTATTAAAAAAATTGCTATGAAAATGTAATGACAAATCCCAGTCACTGAGGTTGAGACCAAGAATAACAAGCCTATCATGGAAGTAAACTTGACCTTTAATGACAGGGCACATTGCTGTAGAGGCAGAAGGCTTGTGTAAGAACTCTGACCTGCCGACTAGGCACGGGAGACCGTTCTAATCACTTCACTTCTATATGTCCGATTTCCCGTTAATAATAAAACAACATGTTAATGATAAGATGACGTCATTGGGTTGTCATAGGGACTAAAAGTTGTTAACATACATGTATTGAATAGGAAATCTACACGGTATTTTATTAATGCTATCATCTGAAATAAAGTTATTTCCATCTTAGAGAATGACTGGAAAATTGAAGTTTCTCTTAAGCTTGTGGCCAAGACAGCTAGGACACTGTTTTACTACAATGACAATAGATATGGGATGTCTTTATGCTGTGAATAAAGGAACTGTCTTGGCCTATGGCAGGCATCTTAGAAGTAAGTGGCGAAATCAGAGCATGGATATCTTACATCTTAGAAGTAAGTGGCGAAATCAGAGCATAGATATGGGAATGAGGGTGAAGTCTAGGGAGACTCAATCTAGCTGCCCAATAATCAACATGTATGAAACACAGATGAGCCAAGGAACCATGTGGCAAGAGAGATGAATGGAAATGGGTTGAATTAAGATGCAAAAGCTAGCTAGCAATACGCCTAAGCCATAGTTCAAACAGCATGAAGTAAATACAAGCCTTTGTGTGATTATTTGGGACTAGTCTGTCTGGGACTGGAGGTCTGCGGGTCTGGACCACCAGCCAGACGGGTCAAAAACGTCTTTTTACAGGCAATGTTTTGAGATGGAGACTCCAAGGAGGAAAGCTGTCTCCTAGAAAACAACCAAGAATCATGTTTACATCTTCAAAGTGGAAGATACAGAGTACAGATCTAAACTCATTATATCTGCACACTCACTGATGGCTTCGAAATAGTTTATTGTAGCTCTTGCCAAGCTGTATACCAATTCTATGTCTCTGCCACTCTTCCATTAGCCCAGATACAATTTAAAAACTTAATAAAACCATGTACTTATATTTTCTGCTTCATTTGGGGTTTTACACTTTGTGATCAATTCATTTATTTATCTGTTTATGGTTCTTGTTACTTTAATAGCCAAAAGGCTGAATTTATTTATCTACTATTAATACTAGGAGGAAGTTGAAGCTAGAAAAAAGAAAAAATGTTGTAGCTCGTTAGTGGTGTATGTCCTTTTACCAATACCCTGTCTTCTCTTATCACCTAATATTACTCTCTTGATTTCCTGCCTAAATTTTATCCTATACTTACACTTATGTATCTTTAATAATACATGTATGCATTATAGGTTCAGATTCACATATACAAGAAAATATGCAGATCGTTCTTATTTTCTTTTTCTTCCCTTCCAGAGCTTGGCAACTTCCTTTAATATTATAATTTTAAAGTTTACTACTTTCCTGAAGTTTTAGTGATTTTATGTTTCTTTGCATCTGATTAATATTCCATTTTTTTTATATGTACCACATTTTCATTATTCATTCATCTGTTGTCTGGCATCTAGGTTGGTTTCATTTTCTTGCTATGGAGTGCCTGGATGGTTTCTGAAATCACAGGTTACATAGACATTTCTTAAATCACTATTTAATGTGTGACACAGGCGCACTCATGCCTATTGGATGACAAGTGAATTTTTTAAAAAAATGTAAATAAACTTTATTTTAAATGAATATCTGTGTATGCATTTGCACATAAGTGCATCTTCTCACAGAGACCAGTAGAGGGCGCAGGATCCCTGAGAACTGGGGTTTTTCCCCTGCCTAACATGGATTCTGAGATCTGAACTCTTCTGCAAAGCAGTGTACACTCATATGTGCTGTCTCCCCAGTCCCTAAGTAAAATTTTAAAAATAAGCAGATGGTTCGAAAGCATTTAATGAAAAACTGGTATTCACGTACAGTATATTCAGTATTTAAAATGTAAATTCCTTTCAGAAGCATTTGCTAAAAACTTAAGTCAATATCTTAGTAAAGGATCACTAGGCTTCTAATTTTGATGGACTGTGGTTTAAAGACTCACATGCTTTTCAGTATTTGTATTCATTTGGCAGGAAAGTGAATGTGCCTTCCATGGTGAGTGACAAAAGTTGTACTAATATTGACTAATGTGGAATACCGTAATATTTTAAGCAAATAAAAGTAAATGCCTAATTGGTAGAATTTTTATTGCTCTATGATGTTTTATTAGTTTTGTTTTTCATTAGTTAAAATTTGTTTAATTCAAGAAAGATAGGGTGATTTCTTTTGAAATGGTGATATCTCAGAGTACATATTGTATTATCTATGCTTCACTTTCAAAAGTTAACTACATTTATATTGAGCTTGGCATATAATTTGTGGGTACAGTGTTCCTTTAATAGAGAAATTGAAATAGTTAGCTGTACAGTTATTTGGAAATTTTATGCTTACAACCAATGTATAGAAATTAATTTCTCGGAAATAACACGGTTCTTGCATATAATTACATCTTACCCTATTGGAGTCAATTCTTGCTCTGGACGTGTAGATGGGAGGAGGGATGTTGAAAGCCTGGGGGACCAAGTATTCCTCAGCATCCATCATATCTTCCAAATCCTCTTCGTCCAAGAGATTCTGGAAGAATTTGCTGTCATTTGGACTGGGAAGCTTCATACGATCGTCACCCTGAAAGATTGCCACAAGAGATGCACAAATCATTATTCTTTCCTTCATAACATGTGGTTTCAACAGTAAGTTTCTATAATAGGGGGGAAAAAAACAGCTTGAGAATCCATGTGCTCATTAAAAGTTTTTAAGCTTAACTACCAGCCAAAAAGAATCCCATAGTATGGTTAGATATTCAAATTAAGAAATAAAATACAAGGCGAATGTGATAAATGCAACAATGGGGGAAAAGTAATGAGAGCAGGTGATGGTGCATGTTTCAAGGGTGGCAAAGTTGACTTCAGACCTGAGACTGGCAGTTCACTGTTAAGGAGGTGCATGGGTGAAGAATAGACAGTAAGAGACAATTGACATCAGTTTTTATTTAAAGTGTTTGCAGTGATGCTACAGAGTCAGGACACAGGCACCCATGGTTTGTCTTATAATGGCAACATTGTCAAAGTGATGGAATTCACAAATCATAGTGCAGTGGCATAGGGAATACATGAATTTAGAAGAGATACAAAACTCCTACTAAACTTTGGTCAGTTTATCATTTTTAAATTATTTTTAGCTTTTCCAAAAGTTGGTGGTATTTGGTAAATAATTTCAGTTTGTGAAAATTAACTCATAGTGAAAAGGACTGAAAATAGTTATCTTATAGTCTGGCTTCTGTCTTCGTGTTAGTCTACTTGAAGGTAAAGTTTCCTTTGAGTGAAGAAAGATAATTGGGAATACACAGGTATGACTCTGTAGGCTTAAGATGAAAATAATGACAGAGAAATTATTACATTAATTAAGTGATCCAATCTATGCTATTCCTAGTATTGAATGGAAAATGTTCTTTTGCTCTGTTCTTTAATTTAAATAGACATCAATTTATTTAAATGAGTTATCACTTGAATTCTACACCCCCCCCAAGGGGGGAAAAACATTTATACTTCTAAAATTAGCATATAAATGAATGGGTTCATTGCGGCATTGACGTTCATACTCTGCTTTTGTTTATGGATGCTCACGCCCCTCCTTTTCCAAGTAGTCTTTCTACTTCCATGTCATATGCATTCTATTACCTTCTTGTCCCCGGTCACCTTTCACTTAAGGCCTCTTTTTTCTTTCTCTTGGTTCTTTTCTAGTTTTGTGACCTATAAATATATAATGTATTGTAGCATAATATAATGTATATGTATATATTTAATACATACACATACATACATATATACACACACATATGTGGAATGTGCATAAGTGCATTTGCATTTTTGAGCCTGCTTTGTCTCAGTTAATAGAACCATAATCAGATCTGCCTAAGTTGTTTCACATGGTCACCTGATGATTGGATGTTTTCAGCAAAGTCAAAAGGACTAACCTGAATAACTAGGTATCTTTGAGGGTCTCTTGCCATCCTCGAAAATTCAGCAGCCAGTTCCTTGAATTTAGGCCTGCTGTCAGCATCGATCATCCAACCTGGCAATTAATGCAGAGCAAAATATTAGTGTAAACATGCTTGGAGAAAGTGATACTGAATTTTTGAAAAATACACACAAAAATGCAAAAGGCATTATTTTGATAATAATATGCAAAAGTTTTCTGAAAGAAAATCAGTGAAAGACCCAAGATAGTTGGGTAAGGCTGTAACTCAGTAAATTGCCACTTATCATGGAATGCAATACACTATCGAAATAAAGGCAAACATTTAAAATTTTCATTTATTTTAAAATATGTGTCTATGTCTCAGTATATGCACATGAGGACAGGTACCCACAGAAGCCAGAAAAGGGCATCTGATCATCCTGGAGCTGTAGTTATAGGTGGTTGTTATCTGCCTGACTTAGGTACTAAATCCAATCGGGAGTCCTTTCCAAGAACACCAGATGCTCTTAACTGCTGGATCTTCTCTACAGGACCCCCAATTTTCATTTTATTGATCTGATTCAAACTTAAGTCTCGTCCTTGAAAAATAAACCTCAAGCTAATTATCAGAAATTTTAGAACCTCAGATTCTGTTGTTCTCATTTTGAATTGTGCAGATAGTATTTTTAAAACATTCTTTGCCAGTTCTAGACAAGATAATTGAGAAAGAATGTGAAGTTTTACATCAAGACTATGTGGTTTAGGGTCTGGAGAGATGGCTTAGTGGTTAAGAGCACTGACTGCTCTTTCCGCGGTACCTGTGTTCAATTCCCAACACCCACTGTCTGCAACGTCAAGATCTGACACCCTCACACAGACACGCATTTGGGCCAACACCACTGCAAATAAGAATATGAGTAAATAAATTTTTAAAATACATAGTAGAAAATATTTGGTTGTCAATATAGTGCCGAGGCACAAAAGGTTGAAAGGGGGAATTGAAGGCAACTGCTTTTTGCCAGTTTCTGGCTTGAAGGAAAATACAAAATGATTTGTAATGCGTGTTCAGCAGCACCCATTAGCTTATCTTAATATTAGCCTTCCCAGAATAAAAATACCAGTTTTCAAGGTAGGTAGTATTCTTTAGCTGGGACTTTAGAGAAAACGGGTCTTAATTGCCCAGACTCTTTTTAGCTGACGCAATGACAGAAATAACAGTGCCAAGCTTTCCCTGATTTCTTTGCCAAATGATCCCCTTTAAGGCTTACAGTCTCCAGGGGACAGGGTAAAACTCTCAATACGGTTCGCCTAATAAGGCAAAATGTTTGCCTGTCTTTTCATCATCACATTGCAGTATTCAAATCACACCGGATGCTGGTTATGGTATCAAATTATCATACACGATATGAATGCTTTCAAGCTCTCTTCAAGACATCAAGTAAACAAGACCTGATCTAATATGGCTGGGCATTTTCATTTATTTATTTACTTTTGCTATTTCTAAAGAGTTAATTTCTGTTCTTGTTCTAGAAATCCTTGGGTATCATTTACACACCCTTTGTGTCATCTCTCTTAAGCTCAAACGCCCTGCGTCTTATGAGTATTCATCTCCAAAAATGCTTGTTAATGCCAAGATGCTAATGACAAAGCTACCAGAGCCAAAAAAAGGTTAACTTCACAGTGAGGTATTTGTTTCTCTCTCTCTAAATATTGAGTAAATAGGAGTATGCTTAGAGAAAAGGGCACGCTGACCTGCACTGCAAGGAACATTTTTTCATTTCTTCCCTTCCTGTCAGAATGGATCACACATGTTATGAATATAAATATGAGAAGACCTGGACCCAGAGTCTCTGAGTCTCTTATTAATAAAATGCTTATTCACCTTCACCTCTTTGTGTCTTTCTTTACCACTATGTAAATCAAAACTGGAAAACCTGAGATTATGCAGGGGAGATGACTGCCTGTTAATCTCACTTAAATTAAGTCCGAAACCCCAGGGACTGATTTAATTCTATGAAAATTAAGAATCTAGGCTTCCCAAACACACTTATAATACATATGTGTCTGATGT
Source organism: Phyllotis vaccarum (assembly GCA_033318265.1). NCBI lineage: Eukaryota > Metazoa > Chordata > Mammalia > Rodentia > Cricetidae > Phyllotis > Phyllotis vaccarum. The sequence goes on from JARWLC010000007.1 coordinate 18,473,588, forward strand.
CGAGGAGTAGGAAGGAGACTAAGAACATTTAATGTAAACAAATGCCCAAATTCAAAAAAGTAAACATTATAATCTTTACTTTGATGCCGATTCATCTCTTCTTGTTCCCAACCTGCTCTGCTAATTTACTTTTGATGAAACCGTTATCCAATTCATTTAGTTTTAGACTATCAGTGATGTTTAGATATTTTCCCATAAGGATTAGTGTTAATATTATTACTAACATTCTTATGAATAATTATCCTCCTGTATGACACACCTTGATGGACATGGAAATTATAAAAATTAGAAGAGTAAGAATTACATAATCTTTACTTTGAAGCTTTGAAGCGTGCTATTATTTCATGGTAATAATCACAACAAACAGGTATTTCTGTTCCACAATCATAAATATTCTCGCTGCTTTGTTTTTCAAAGTAGAGAAGCACTTTGCAGGTAAAATGATCTAAGTCCTTATTTTACTAAGAATGATAATGCAGGTGGTAAAATTATTGTCCAGTCTTACATTTGACCATGACCATGTAAACGTCAATAGTACAGATGGGGGGCTGAGGCAAACGCTCTCCTTTCTCTAACAAATCAGGAATTTCTCGGGTTGGAATTCCATCGTAGGGTTTTCCGCCAAAGGTCATCAGTTCCCATATTGTCACGCCTAATTGAAAATAAAATTTGTATATCAGCAAATTACCATTACAATTTTGAATGAACACATACAATTTCTCTTTAGAAAGCTAACAACAGAAAGTTAAAGCAAATTTCTTCACATTCGTTCACTCCAACAATTCCAGTGCTCGGCCCTCCTGGGACAAGTCACAGTGAGAATTCTTTTCCTAGTGTCTTGGAATTTTTAATGCAAAACAGAAAATTCTTAGAGAAGATACCAGAAATTAAAACAAGGTCCCCATTTGAACCTAAATACAAAACCAAAGACTACAGTGCACCAATTCTTGCCTCTAGTAATGTTATTGCTTACTGATAAAAACTGTTTCACATACATTAAAAGCTAGGATAAAATCCCTTTGTTGTATGCATGTGTTCAATACAAAACAAATATGATTTCAGGAAAAGCCCAACATGGATAAATTTTTAAATTAGCCTTCTGGCTGGAAAAGGCCACCAAAGGCTAAGCTGTATACAACTAGTGACACATTTTAGCAGATTGACATTTCCTAAATCTTTATTTTTTCTATCAAGAGCTAGTTCCTAAAAAAGCCATGGTTTACACTTCAAAGGATGACTTACAAAATGGTGATCACTCTTTGTAGGCAAGTCAACCACAGTATTTATTATATACACATGTACATTTATATACATACATACATGCATTCATACATTTATACACACATGGGACACATGCTAAAAAAAAACATGTTATTAAACACATTTGCTGTTTCTAAAGACAACATAGGTATTTTCAAAACTCTATCAGAGCTTCCAAAATAAGCAAAATCTAAAAAATTACATATTAAAATGAAAATATTATGAAATGCAATGTCAGTAAATACAAAACCAAAGACTACACTGCCCAAATTCTTGCCTCTATTAATGTAATTAAATTTTGCTGAAATGGTGGCACAGTGAATGTTAAAAGGGTGGCTTTAAGTAAAAAGAGCAGTCTCAGACAGGCGCAAAACATAAGAGAACTTAGTTATGATTTTGTCACCTTTAAGATATATTACAACTGATATATATTCTGCGCATATAAAAATGCAGTCAGTGATAATTTTCATCATAAACATATTATAAACAAGGATATGTAGCATTCTCTGCCACTAGCAGCCAAGCATGGCATACCATAATAATCATGGTATCCCTTATGAAAATATGCTGAGACCAAGGTTGTGCCTCAAAACAGCACTATGTATCTATTTATTAATGTTTGTTGAACAGCCTGTGGAATTTTGGGCTCAGCATGATAAAATTGTGATAGCCAAAGTAACAATATTTCTACAAAAGACAGATTGTAGTATTAAAAGCATAAAATTTTGACAACATTTGTTTGTTTTGAGATCAGGAGCAATTTGCCAGAGGAAGATTGCCACCTATAAATTAAGTGAAATTCAGGTTCAAAAGAGAAAAAACAAAGTATATATGTATATATTAAAATGTATTCATGTAAAACATGAACCTGTAATAATATTTAATATGAATCCTTACTTATCACATAGTTATAATAACCTACATCTGTAATATTTATGAGATAAATAATAACATACATGCTAATCTGCAGCACATATGAGTCTATCATACACTTGTGATATACCTGCTTTTTATTGTTTAAAGTCATTTAATAACTAAGCTTGGTAAAACATTTGTATTGTTTTATCTAAACTATAGACACAAATTTCTTACTTTAAAATTAGGTTATGTGTGACCTTCTTGGAAAATTTAATGCCCCTTAGATATAGATACGGAAAAATTTGTGTTGAAATGTCTCAGGTCTCTCCTCTCTTCTCTCTCTCTCTCTCTCTCTCTCTCTCTCTCTATATATATATATATATATATATATATATATATATATATATATATATATTTGTTATAGGTTTTACACACATATGAATGAAAGTGTGCATAGCAGTGCTCATCTTAAATTCTTTACTCCATATATATATATATACATACATATTCCTTTAAGTAAATGAATATAATATTCATGTTCCCACCGGCCAGGCTAGCCATTTCTGTGGTTTTTCCTGTCTTGTTCCCGACCCTTCCCTCCAGCCCCGCAGTCCTTTTTCCTACAATCTCTTCTCCATGTCCTCAGCAGGACTCCACAAGCTTAGCCCAATATATGGCCATGGGTCTCTGAATCTGCCTCCACCAGTCACTGGATGAAAGCTCTCTGCTGACAACCACAGTAGTCATCAATCCAATTAAAGAGGGTGGCCAGGTCAGACTATCAATTCACTGCTGCCAGGAATCTTAGCTTGGGATTCCCTTGCATAAGGCTTCTCCCTGACCTTAAAGCCCCCTTTTCCAGTCATCTCACTCAGGACTCTCTTTCTCTGCTCCCCTCAAATGCAGTCCCTCAGTTTCCTATGCCCATCAGCTCCCAGTTCACCCAGGAGATATGCGCTCCTCTATTTCCGCTTCCCAGATATATCCATGACCTTGGCCCCTCCTTGTTACCTAGCCTGGGTCTGTGAATTAATTGCAGCATAGTGTGAAACCATTTTTTTTACTTAAGCAACATGAGGTGAAAAGGGTTTATTTCACTTCACAGTTTAAGGTACAGTCCATTGTAGTAGGGAAGTTGAGGCAGCAGAAGCTGGAAGCCACTGGATACACCACATCCACAATCTGGAGACAGAGAGGAATGAATGTATGCACAGTAGTACCCATCTTACATTCTTTACTCCATACAGTCCAAGGGACCTTGTCTAGGGAACAGTCCCACTCTCACTGGGTGGTTCTTCCCATTTTAAATAATATAATTGAGATCATCTCCATAGCCATGCCCAGAGGTTCAACTTGCAGGCAATTCTGTATTCTGTTAGATTGACTAGAAATACTAACCATCACAATTCCACCCTTTGTCAATTTGAAACCTGAACACATCAGTTTTGACCTATAACTTTTCAATCTTTGCCCCTATATCCTCCTGATGATTTTATAAAGTAAAATGTATTCAGTTCAACCTTAAAGTTCCTATAAATCTTCAACAATCCCCAAACTTTAAAAGTCCAAAGTTTCTTAACTATAAGCTCTTATTGAAAAGAAAAAAAAAGTTTGTATACTTCCTACATTTAATGGCACAAAGTAAATGTTTCGTCCAAAATGGAAGACTTAAGCACAGTATGGAAAAACAAACATAAACAAACAAGGAAAAAAAAAAAAAAAAACGAACTATATCAAAGCAAAACAAAAATCCAGTAGGGCAAACACCAAATTTTTAGGTGATGTGGGAATGTCTTTCTGTGTGCTGTGAATATCAATCTTTAATTAAAGGAGCTATTTTGGCCCATGACAGGCACCATAAGAAAAAAATGTAAAAAAATTAAAATAAATTTTTAAAAAAAGTCAAACTAAGCCAACCACCAAAAAAACAACAATAAAAAACACAGGTGAGCCACGGGCCACATGCCAGACAGTTTAATGAAAATGGGTTAAATTAAGATGAAAGAGCTAGCTAGCAATGTGCCTGAGCCATAGACCAAATAGCATAAAGTTAATATAAGTGTCTAAATCATTTTGGGGGCCTAAACAACAGCAAGCAGCTAAGCGGTCTAAGACTAACTACAAGTCTGTGTGTCTAGACCTCTGGCCGCTCTAGGCCAAAAAAACCCTATTGTTACACCAAATCCAGAAGTTCCATATTTGCCATCTGGATCTGATAATGTAATCAACTGGGTTTTATAGGCTTGGGAAGCACCACCCCTCACAGTTTCTGTTCTGCTGAAGTCAGAATACAGAAATTCTCTCCTGAGCTGATTCCATTCCATGTCTGCATCCCACACTGGTACATGTCCCATGGTCCCGACATCTCAGATATACGAGTCTCCACAGCAGTTAAAGCTTCACCTTCACAGCTTCACACAATGGCCTCTCTGGGACTCTAGCTCTGTCATACATCTCTTGCCTTGGCTCTTTTCTATGGCCTCCTCAATTTTGTGTCCTTCATGCCTTTAAAACCATTCATGGAGGTGGTACTACCATGCTCCGTCACCAGCTTGAGACAGAGCTTAGACCTACTGGACCACAGCTTCATCCACTTCTGTGTGCTGAGCTTGGGGACACTTTCCTAGCCAGGTGCTTTCAAGGAATAGGGAACCCCTTCAGTTAAGGCTTTCTTCTTTAAGATAAAGTTGGTTCCTCTCAATTCGGAATCTTTGATGAGTAGATTTCACTCTCAGGATTGCCCTGGCATTGTTCTAATGCAGCACAATTGTCTTTTCTTCCGTGGTACATGGATCTTTAGTAACAGCCTGAGTGTTCCCCAGTCCTAAAAAATTCTCTGTCAAATAAAGCAGCCTGTAATCTCCCAGTTTAACTTGACTCAGTTTCTCAGAAAACAGGCATAATAAACACAGATTCTTGGTCAAATCGCACATGAATGGCTTCTACTGCTTATGTTTTTCTCATCATTACTATATTCCAGACATCTACCAGAATGACCCAGAAGTCTCCTCTTACAGCATTCAACCAATTTTCTAGCCCGAAATTCTAAACTCTTCCACAACCGCTCCTCCTCCAAATAAACCAAACCCAAACAACAAACTAGCTCCAAATGTCTAAGAACCACAAGGTCGGGTTTATTATAAAAAAGCTCCATTTCCTGGTTCCAAACACTGCTTTAGTCTTGTTTCCTATTTCTGTGATAAAATACTCTGACTAAAGAAACTTATGGAGATGGGGTGCAGGGAATAATTTATAGTACTGAAAGTGTCAAGACAGCAGGAGCCTGAAGCAGTTGGTCATGTCACATCCACAATCAGGAACCAAGATGCTATGAATGCATGAATATGCTCAACTCCATTTGTCCACTTTATATGGTGTGGGATCTCTTGCCTAGAGGATGACTCCATCCACACAGTGGGTACATCTTCCTGTCTCAATTTATATGTTCAAGAAAGTATCCCACAGTGATAGTAATGCCTAGATCAAATCTCCCAGGTGACTGTAGACACTATCAAGTTGAAAATTAACACTAACCATTATACCAGGGATTGTATTGGTTTTTCTTTTACATAAATTTATTGTATGTGTGTGTGTGTGTGTGTGTGTGTGTGTGTGTGTGTGTTTGTGTGTGTGTCTGTAACTGGAGGGGTATGTACATGCCACAAGATATGAGTGGAAATCTGCAGAAAACTTGAAAGACCAGGTGTTCTCCTTTAACCATGTGGGTTCTGGGATGGAACTCACACTGTGAGGTTTGGCAGTAAGTTTCTTTACCTTTGGAGCTATATTATATGCATAGAGATACTGTTTTTTGAAATTACCAATTAATACTAGTTTGAAGTGATATATTTACATTTAGGCAAAGCATTGATTCTTTCTACTTAAGTTGTAAGTGGACAAAGTTGTAAACACAGACAAGTTGCTAACTAGCTCACTTCAACAACTGAGTTTAATGTAATGGAAAAAAAATGTTCTGATTACAATCTCTCTTCCCTATTATCATTAACTTTTCTGTCATTCTAAAAGCAGTCTGTAGATGAAAATCTAAACTACAGTTACTATACTTCTCTCCTCACTCATTTCACAATAACTTTACTGTAGTTTTTAGTTGCCCATTGTTGCCACAATAATTGCTATGTTTTCTACCATAGAACATATATTTCTTTAAGCACAAAACAAACAAAAAATATGGTCTTGTTTTGCTTTACCCTTTATCACTGATCACTTTCAGAGTTATATGGCCAGAGAGTTGTTGAAAATTAAGGTATGAGATGCTAAAAAAGTTGTTTCTAATGTTCACCAATTATTTGTGTAAGAATAAATATATTAATGAGACAAATTATTGAACAAGAGCTTATATCACAAAATTTAGCATTGGTGCTTTATATGTTACATTTAGAAGAACAAAAAAAAATCATAAAAGGATAAAATTGTGAATTGGGGCATTTAGCTTTTAAAATTTGAGACCAAAGAGTTTATGGGAGTCAAACCTATAAGTAAGCACTTCCAATACAGCCAAAATATGACTTTATATATTTTGTATAAGATAAACATATTTTTCTATAAAAGGACAAATTTATAAAGATGTATTTACCATAGCTCCAAACATCACTTTGATGAGTGAATTTCCTATAATGAATACATTCCAGAGCCATCCACTTAATTGGCATCTGTAAAAAAATTAGAAATAAATTATTAAAAATTACACAAGAAATCATTTTCATTTTTACAAATATTAGTCTTTGAACTAAACTCAATTATATTTCTAATGGTGTGTATATAGCTATAAATGAGTTGTTTTTCAAGATAGGGAAAAAATGAATAGAAATTTATAAATCTATGAAGTAAATTAACCAGGAAAATACATTTTTAAAGTTTCATAAACAATAAAAAGAAAATTAAAAATCTCAAGAGTTTTATATTTTTTTTAATATCTAGTATCTAAATTATGGGCTAGTATTATGACTGACAATATCAAATGTAAAAATGTTTCTATCTTATATTTTTTTAGAAATGACATTCCTCCATTCAACGATCCTATTTCTTACTCAGATATGTTATGACCACAGATGTAATGAATTTTTCTTCTGTTGCCCTCATTTCCTCTTTTCGTCACTAAATTGTCTAAAATCGTGAATCCCATAGTTAGTTTTCATTTGTTCCCCAGCCACAAATGATCTCCCTTGCCTGGGCCAGCCAGAATTGAAAATATGTACTGTTTTCAAAATAGGAGCTGGGAATATAAAAGAATGTGAGGGGATCAGCACAAATCCATCATCACAAGGAAAACAACTCAACCCACAGACCCTGTGGATGATGGGTCAGCAGAATGTGTTTCAACTCAAAGGGCAGCATTATGTATCTTGGGATATAATTAGATTCTATGAAATAAAGATAAACATTTCTACTCTGCAGTTGAAAGCTTAAAACTAAATAGGCATTCGAAATCATGAGGTTGGCTGCTCACCAAGGTGACACCAAGGTAACTCTACGACAGAATCATGGGATTCAGTGAAAAGGAACAGAAGACACATTGAAAGTAATTTCCCTATGGGCAAGGAGTTAGCAGGCTTTATGGACTATGGACACCGTGTTATAGAAGTAAGTTTAAATCATAGGTAGCTTGATAAAGACTTAATGGTGACCAGGCATTTACAGCTATAATGAATCTTGCTTTAGACAAAACTTACAGTTGTGTGTTCTTAAGACAGGTAAAGTCATATGATTTATAGACTGCTCTGAGAAACCTTGTTCATAATGTCAGAGCTGTGATTTTAACCAATGTAGTTTTGTAGTAAACAGACAAAATAGGCTGATAAGATCAGCAAAAGATCATATAATCCCTCAAAACTGAAATTTTCATATTTTATAAAATGTTGTTATCTTACTTTGTAGTAGGATTTGAATATAGACAACTATTTAAAGGTCTAGAATGAGTCAATGATAAGTACTTAGAAGCCTATTACTGCGAATATTTATTTGTGATAGAAAAAGAGGTTAACCTATTCATATATGTAAAGAATCTTTCTGGTCCAGTAAAATTAATATTCATATACAAATTTCCCCATTTAATTAGCCAATAATATGGATTAATCAATTAAAAAAAGACATAACTAAGACATGGATGAAACCATATGGTAAGGGTGACATGCAGAAACACAGTTATCAGGCAGAACATGAGTTGGAGGGTTGGAAATGGTAGCTAAAGATGTAATTGGGTTCACTCTTCTTCATAGGTAGTAGCTTAGCATGGGTTCTGTTGTACAGTCAAGTAATAAGCAATGAAGGTAAATGACTCACTATGATATATGTGAAATCAAAGCACTATACTTGGTAATTGCAAGGTATCATTTTTGGTGCTAGGGAGATTAGAAGTAAGAATAGTCAGCATTCAAATGAATTATGACTGTTGGTAGTAGCTAAGCTTTTCAGCACATAAGAAGCTGCCATTTCTGTTCCAGTTCTGTAGTCTCAGGATCAATGGGATTATCTTTACAGCCCCATGTTCTGAGTCTCAAAGAAATATCATATAATTTTAGTATTAAAGATAAAGAATTATCTTACTACATTTTCATGAAATGTTGTTCTCAACTATGCCTACCTTGCCGCCATCAGCATTGTATTCCTTTTCATCTCCTTCCAAGAGTCGAGCTAGCCCAAAATCTGTGATTTTCACATGATTTGGGGATTTCACTAAGACATTACGGGCTGCCAGATCCCGATGAACAAGCCGTCTTTCTTCCAAGTACATCATTCCCTGAAAAATAAATCAAGTTCCACAAAGGGAGTCACTCAGCATCTGAAGTTCTTCGTGTTATAAATCGGATACTTCTCAAAGTGAAGGCAGTATCCCAGAATATATTTTAAAATGCAAAAAAAAAAAAAATTGTTGTGGAGAGCTGGAAGACCACAGATAAGTTTTGGACTTTTTACTCCTGGATTCCTCTAAAGAAAAATGGATTACCTGAAAATGGGTTAAGGGTATGCCTGGTTTTCTCGAGGATTTGGTGTCCTTTTGCAAACATTTTCATTAGTGAGGTGTGCAGGTGTTTTAGTAGATAAGCTGACACACACTTAGACTGACCTACATACCTCTCATCATTTTCCTCTGTTTAGTTTTTGCTTATTGTCATCTTTCTCCTACCCAGTCACTCCAGACAGACATAGTTATCCATGGCTAAAAGGCCTTTCATTCAAGGTTAGATGGCACCAAAGACATTTGCATAGATTCTCTCAAGTTGAAGAATTGTATTATTTTTACTCATTCTGCACAGAATAAAGGATACCCTAGGGGTTCCTGAGACTCTAATTTTAAATAAAAGGCTTCTATGACATTAGTTGTCATTATAGGGAACTCACAGGTGAGAGTACATAGTTTTTAATGACCCACAAATTGTCTTTTAATGTGTTATCTTCATAAAAACCATACAGGGAAATTAAAACTAAAATTTATTGCTGATTGTTAATGAAATGGGGTATTGGGAGAGAAATCTTGTTATTTTTCATTAAACAAAAATATTAATCTCCATATAACTGAAAAGAATGTTGATCCAGAGAAATCATAATTTGTTTATTACATTTTAGCAAGCAGGAAGATAAGTATTGTTATACCTTGTGTACAAAGTTTACATAAAGGCAAAATAAAAATACTGAGGTCTAGACTATGTAAAAGTGAGCATGGTTTTTTGGTTTCTTGGGTTTTTTTTTGTTTGTTTGTTTGTTTGTTTGTTTTTACTGGGGAATCCAGGTGAATTGTATATTTTATTTAGCTGTAAAATGTGGTCATTCGAAAGCATACCAGAATTATAATAAAAGGGCTGAAGCACATTCTCATTCCAATTACAAATCACTGCAGTTGGCAGTTAGCATTACCACTGCACAGCTTTGAAGGATTAATGGTTTTTGTTATCAAAAACAAAAGCTGTGGAAAACAGACACATAAATCATATAAGTCAAAACATTATGAACTATATACCCGGTGTAGTGTAAAGAGATGATTGCTTCACACGGCTTCAGAAGCCAGCCTCCACAGAAATGCCCATCATATACAACTGGTGGAGATACCGTCTGACATGAACCAATCAGTCAACAGCTAGGTGACACATTTATTGGTGCTTTCTGAAATCAACTCACAAATAGCATTTATGGGAGTTTTGCCCTCTTTCCTAAATTGTGCTGGTTTAGGACATAAGGCAGGATATTCCAAAATAAGTTAAATCTGAGAACGTAAGATTCTTTAGGGGCTTAGAGGATTAGAATTAAATAAGTGTATTGCCTTGGAGATGACATATTTCCACATCCTTCCAAATAATTCTGTCCTTTTAGAAAATGTTCATAAAACAACACATCATATTATTTATTACTACATACACACCAGGACAAAACAAGCATTTTGTCAATATACTGATGCTTAGGTCTATGTGCACACATGACACTCATTATGTCTGCACACTGTGCTAGATTCTGGGGAGACTAAAAAAAGTCAAATAAGGTCTTCATATCACAAAAGATTACAAGGTGAATTACTAAAGTGGGAAGAAATAAACAAAATGGATGCATATAGTAAGGAGCATGTACTGTATTCAAGAGGAGCTGTACCCTGTGGAAGACTCTGGTAAGTATACGTGAGGAGAGAGACTTGAGAGACCCAGATCAGGCTAAGATCTGAAGAGAAAAACTGTGGGCAAAGAGGAGTGATTTGGACTAATTACTATGTGCACTTGGCCAGAGGCATGCCATTCTGTATCTTGGAAGAATAACATACGGGGAGGGGCAGTGATGAGTAGTGAGGCTGAACAGTAAGAGGAGATCCAAGAAGCACACGTGTCAGTCATGGACTTAATGGAAGTTTTGACTTCTGTATTTTACAGTCTGCAATGCCATTACTGGATCAGAAAGTCTTCTTTTAAAGGTGATTGTTGGCCAAATATTACTGCACTCCTGGAAACATCTTTCTGGTGCCAATAGAGCAAATGGATTTGGATTGTACACGAATGGAGCTGAAGGCAGGGACCATTGCCACAATGGGCAAGCAGTGACGGAGCTGAAAATGATGGCTGTGAATTCACAGTCTCTAAGTTTTACCCGTTCCTATTTACTTGCTCAGTTCCACACAAGGCAAGGGTTATTCTTTTTAACTGAACCACAGTTATACCATGCTGGGGACACCTGACCTCCAGATATTCAAGATTCTACCATAGTCTATAACAACCCTCTGCTTTTATTATTTCTCATGATCCTACATATGTAAGTGACTGATTCTTCTCCTAAAAACAAACTACCAAGGAAAGGATAATTTCAAAACATAGTTACAGACCGAAAGGTTCATCCTTGGTTTTTGAATAATAGAAAAGGAGAGAAATTTTGGTTTTCTTTGTGTGTGGCAATTCATTCAACTAAAATTCAAATGGAATTAGATTTTTAGACATTTCTTAAAGGATTTTTTGTGTTTATTTATTTAATCTATATGTACGTCTGTGCTCCAAATGCATGCAGTGCTTACAGAGTCCAGAAAAAGGATATAGCAATTAGCGATAAGCAACACATTAAAAATCAACAACTGTGTGAATGTTTTTGTCCCTTCTTAATTCATATGTTGAAACTCTAATTTCTGTAGTTATGGTATTAAGATAAGATGGCCTCAGTGGTAATTAGGAAATAAAAGAGGGGCTTCCGGAAAACTTAGTACTCCTATAAAAGAGACCCCAGAGAGATTCCTGCTCTTCTCTGCATGCAAACATGGTGACTATGGTTAGGGTTCAGAAGTAGATCAGCGGAACCAAATTTGCTTGCTAGCCTTGCATATCATGAAATTTTTTATGGTGTATGAAATACTTAATATCTAATATATTATAGCAGTCATATTGAATAAATATCTTTGATTTTAAAGATTAATTTCATTTTTAATTATGTGTATGTGTATGGGTATTTGCCCATGAGTGCGCTGCCTGTGGAGGTCAGAAGAAGGTATCAGATCTCCTGGAGCTGGTGTTGTAGTTTTAATCTCCCATTGTAGGTGCTGGGAATGAAACTCTAGTCATTTGAGAGAAGTATATGAGTTCTTAACTACTGAGCAATGCTTCTAACCCTAGGACATTTTTGAAATGACTCATTCTACTATACAAAGTAAAGTTCAAAAGTTCTAAAAGTTCTTGAACTTTCATTATTAAAAAATCACTAGACAACAGAGTATCTTGAGTCTTAGTACCCACTCGTCAAGAAAAACATTGTCTTTATCAAAATGCTGAGAATTCAACTCAGAAAACCCAGTGACAATTTATATTGTTTCCCCTACCCCATCTACTTGACCAAATTAATATTACTACTAATAGCATATGTTATCACTAAATTATCAGAACACATTTGCTCGGTTCCGTTGTTACTGTGAGACACCATTGTGCAGGTACACATTTCTACATCATTAGTACACCTACTACCTTTCTCATGCCTTCACACCCAGAATTAAAGTGTTGAATTGTCTTTTGGAAGGCTGATAAAAGGTTTTCTACAATACAGTAATTAAGACGGGATTTTTCTGACTTGAAGAGCTCATTAGAGTCAGAATTTCTGTTAAATTCTTTCAAAATAAAATTATTCTTTGAATTAGCGTAATGCAACTAAGAAGACAGATAATCATTAGAAGTAACAGTGACAAAAATAAGCTACATGAAATCCCTGGAAGTGGGAAATGAAAAAAAAAAAAAAAAGAGTTTGTGCATCATAAGAGGACACAACACAGGTTAGAAATGAAACCATTTCCTCTGACTTGGAGCTCCTGCCATGACAAAGGCTGGCCAGCTCGGGACAGAGCATGATGACACCATCTACACCACAGCTCCTACTATCTCAGCACACTTCTAACACAGTGGGTGATATATAAAATGTGTCTACGTCTTTGGGGAAACTTCACCCCATGAACCATATGCCGTTTTTCTTCCACTAACAACATGAAAAAAAGCAAGGTTACCCGAGGTCATGCTATTAGGTCCAAGTGATCTAACCAATGAACAACAGATAGAATGACAGGATTCTAAGAATCGTGGATTTAAATTTGGGCACTCAGAAATGAATAAACATAGATAAGTCTTACAGCTTTATGAAGCACACTTTTGCAGGGAAAAAATAATAATAAGGGTTTATGTGATATAATGGGGTTGATTGATATTTGAAGAAAAAGTATATTTAACATTTAACAAAATAATAAAGTTTATAAAAAGCCAATTTAATTATATAAACTTGAATTTCTCAGTTTGCTTAGGTCACATGGTACAGAAAACAGAGTATTGGGTCTGATTATATATATTAATGGCAACTATTTGGTTCAAACCCCAGCTCTACCATGTTCTAGACATATGATCTGAGCATGCTTAACCTCTCTATCATCATATCCCTCCTCTTTAAATGGTCATAATAACAATTATTACCCAGCTTATTGTGATGATTAAGTACAATAGTATGTATCAAGCCCTGAGCAAGTGGATTATTGTAACTGTAGAATGTACAAACATTCATCAGTGTTCCACAGATAAATATCAACAATCTTCAATTAAACAAACATTGTTTTCACTAAGTTCCCATGATTATTTAAAATAAAAACTATATGAGACATAGTGGGCATTTGAAAAACATTTGCAGTGATACAAATACCCTAAAACCTACCCACCATGATTAATATGTGGGTACAAATTTCAGAATTATTAGTATCCAAAGTCTCATTTTAATAATTATTCACCCTTGATGTTATTATATGAAGATAAAAAATATTAGGGAATATATTAGAGGTTCAGTGTTCTTCATAAATATATCACAGTTTTCAGTAACTTACTGATGATAAAGATCACAAATTAGCTAATTATAAAAGTCTTTGATGCTAGCAAATGTTTTCCATGAGTTCATAAAATGATCAAACTCTTTGCACCTTACCACAAAGCATGTAAAGGAATTTTAGGGAACTGTGATTTAGAAATATTTTGTTGACTTCATGACCTGAGTCTTACTAATCTAATTTTATCCAAACGTTTAACAGTTGTACCATTTTCTATTTTTCCCTTGTTTGTTCCAGTTAGAATGTTGACTTATTCCAAGATTTCTCACATCTCTCAAAATACACATCTCAGGAAGTAAAAGCTAGAAGGGAAAAGTAAAATATTACTTTTAGTTCTCAAAATTACGCTTGCTACAAAAATCAAAGGGAAAATTTTTTACGGTTAATTTAAGTTTTAATGTTTGGCTTGTAATCAATTCACATAAACTGTTCTCTGAAGATAAAATCAATGAAAGACTTAAATTTAGAATTCCTAGCATGGATGAACACCTGGAAGTGACCTTCTTTTCTGTCTAATAATATCCGAGTTACAGCCTTCGAGCTAAAATGCATGGTTATTATGTTTTCATTAAAAGTAAAAATGCATTCTGCCCAGCTGCAGAAAGTGGAAGGAAGTCAGCAGGGATGGGACTATTTGTGACAATAAATATTTGCTTCTCTCATATTTTCTATGTGACAATTTCACCAAACATGTGTGGAGCTAAAAATTTTGGTCTGCAGTCAGCTCTCAGGCATTAATCTCCAGAGAGAGAAAATTTAAAAACAAACAAACACCCAAATTGTTTTCATTCTAGTAACCCAAAACTTTCTAAACAGCAGGAAACTTAGGGAAATCCCAACTTCCAATGTAAATGTCTCCTGTCTTCCATCTCTCGTTCTAAAAGCAATTCTTGGCAGGAAAACTCCAGATATAATGCTACTGCTATTAGGGCAGGTATGAGCATGTTCACGAGAAGAAAGGGAACTTTCTGTGAGAAGTCACTCAATTTGACATGAAGGAAAACTATGGAGGCTCTGCGAATAAGCCAGCTGGGGAGTCTTTTATCCACTGGTGTTTGCAGTAGGAAGAACATAGAATGGAAGGTTGTTAGGGAGAATCACATGGCATAATGCTAAGCAGGTACTCATTTCATATAACTATAAAAGTGACAGAATGTTTTAAATGACCTCAGAGGTTACCTCTAGCTTTTTGTCATTATACAATAAAAGCAATTATAGAATATATCTATTCTTCAATACTAACTTTTAGTCCAATATTAGAAACAGAGAATAGTAAAGAGAATATATGTTTCTCTTCACTTGGGACTTGAATATATTTTTGTAAAGGTAAGTTGGACTCATTGTAAATTTAAGAGGCCAGACTGATGTGGGAATATCTTTCTGTATGCTGTGAATAGCAATCTTTAAATAAAGGAGTTGTTTTGGGCCATGACAGGCACCATAGAAAAAGTAGGAGGAGGAATCAGAATAGGTAGGAAAGGAAGGGCGGAGTCAGAGACAGAAGTAGCCAGAAGCCCAAAAGAGCAACATGTAAGAAACACAGATGAGCCACAGGCCATGTGGCAGGAAAGATTAATGGAAATGGGTTGAAAATGGGTTGAGTTAAGATGAAAGAGCAAGCTAGCAATGTGC
This sequence comes from Phyllotis vaccarum, assembly GCA_033318265.1. Lineage (NCBI taxonomy): Eukaryota > Metazoa > Chordata > Mammalia > Rodentia > Cricetidae > Phyllotis > Phyllotis vaccarum. The sequence goes on from JARWLC010000007.1 coordinate 18,489,162, forward strand.
CTAAGCCATAGGCCAAACAGCATGAACTTAATATAAGCACCTGAGTCATATTTGGGGGCCTGAGCAGCAGCTGGCGGCAAAGGGGTCTGTGGCTGCAGGTCTGTGGGTCTGGGCCTCTGACCGCCTGGGACTAAGAAACCATATTGTAACAGATGGCGTCCCTGGGTGGGCCAAATATCCACTTAAAGTCTGAGAAAGTTTTAAAAAGGGTTTTAGCACAGAGACTGAGCCAAAGAGGCTTCCAAATTGTGTGTATGAAGCGGGTCATTGTACAAAGAAAGTGTGGCATCCAGGCCACATTTAAAATGGCACAGGTGGACTGGCGGCAGGGAGTGTAAGCTGCAACCAGACTGGTTCCTAAAATCTCACAGAAGACTCAGTAGCATGTTATTGATTTAATGTTTCTGTTTATTTTGAACAGAAAGGAAACAAAGATGGATACTTAGTAGCAGCATTTTCCTGGGTCTGCTCTGTTTGCTGGTCACAAACAGATGCAGTCCCTTTAAGAGAACTTACTGCCTCAGATTTATCTGCAAAAACTATGCTGCTCTTTAAGAGAATGTATCTTAAAAGCTCTCATGGTTGGAAGATGATCAAGGATTCACAATAAAACAGATTCAGATAAAAAGAAAAACCTGTAAACGGTTTACAATGTGTGTAAAAGGTACATAGGCTTCAGAGAGAAAAGAAAGAGGATAGAAAAAGTCTTTAAAAAGAGAAATAGAGAAATAAAAATATAATAAGCCACATAAAGATGGAAAATAGACACAAAATCTGGATTTAGGTTGTTATTGTGTTTTCTTTTAATTTTTTAACTGTTAATGAACTAACTGCAGAAAGACAATGGATTGCAAATGCAAAGGCTACTAAGTTAAACAAGAATACATATTTTAAAGGTGTCTTGATTTTGAAATTTGTGTCTAAAGACTTATTGCTTTGGAAAAGTTCTGCTTTTGTTTCCACAGAAGATGAGGACCTGTGGATTGCTTCCAGGCAAATATGATTTCATCAACCAAGACCCCCTGAAAAAAATCACTGATGGGAAGAGATGGCCGTATCAGCTTCAGGGCTGCAGACTATGATCCAGTCTCAAGAACTTATGAGATTTTTCAACACCCCTTAATCAGCAGGAAGTAGTAATGGAAAACTATGCCCAAATTCCTAAAATATTGTTTCTAAATGTTTGTTTTCATTACAACTGGTTAATGGTCATAATTAATCTCTTTGTAGGAAGGAAAAGGGGATATGTTATATGAATAATTTTTTTAAAAATTTGATTATTGAATTTACTTAGATCAGGAAATCAGATGTTAAACTCAAAATGTTTTACATTGGCATGGACTTTGGTTTACTGATACAAATTTAAGGTCAATTTTGTTATGCTGAACGTATTTTTCTACTCTTGTTTACAGTATGATGTTCATGTAACTGATTTAAAATTGTAATGTATAATTAAGAAATGCAGGTTAGTAGTCACCTTTGATAATCAAACTTATAGTTAGGTTAGTCAGCATTTTTAGGTATACAAAGATATATTTCAATTAGATAGGTAATTTTCAAACACTTCTAAGACCTACAGAATATGTCACTTAAAACGTTTTAAGAACTTATACTTTACTGGACAGTGAGACAGGTCTGCTCCTGGCAGCACCAATTTACTTCAAGAGAAAAATGGGCATTGAAGAAACTCCATATGGAGATTAGTTTCTTTGTGACATCAGTTAGCCACTAGACATGAACCTGTTCTTATATTGACTACTTGACAATATGCTGTTTAAACTGGGCATGCAGGATCCATAGGAAGGTGACCTCTGAACTTTGGCAGAACAAGTCGAGATGGTCATTCAGGTTTCTGCTTTGCAGAGAAAACTGTCAGACATTCTTCAGAACTCGAGGAGAAGTGACTGATGAACTATACCAGAATGGGCAGAGCAGATTTCCTGCTTCACTGAAATAAAAAGAGACTCTGTGCCTGTAGGCTGAAGATGGATGCCCCAACTTTATAAAGGAACTTTGGGTTACGGTCCAGGCAGATATGTGTCATCTCTGTCGTTTCTAGATTTTGGAAATTGCTTACACTTCCGGTTTACTTAGGTAAATATATCCTTCTGTGGTCTTTGATGTAGTTAAAGATTAGATAGTCATAGCTATAGTTTTTCTTGGTTATTTTAAGGTATATATGAAGCTTTAGATTTATAAGGATAAGGTTGATAAGAATATTTTCTTTAGGTTTGCTAAATACAAATAGACTATATGTTGTAACTATAATTCTTGCTTGATAACTGTTTTGTTATATGCAATTTTGCTTTGTTAAAATTGAAGCCTTCCTTTTTTATTAGACAGAAAGAGGAGAAGTGATGTGGGAATGCCTTTCTGTATGCTGTGAATAGCAGTCTTTAAATAAAGAAGCTGTTTTGGCCCATGACAGGCACCATAGAAAAAGTAGGAGGAGGAATCAGAATAGGTAGGAGGAACAGGGCAGAGTCAGAGACAGAAGTATCCAGAAGCCCAAAGGAGCAACATGTAAGAAACACAGGTGATCCAAGGGCCACGTGGCAGACAGATTAATGAAAATGGGTTGAGTTAAGATGAGAGAACTAGCTAGCAATGTGCCTGAGCCATAGGCCAAACAGCATGAACTTAATATAAGCATCTGAGTCATTTTGGGGGGCCTGAGCAGCAGCTGGCGGCTAAGAGATCTGGGGCTGCAGGTCTGTGGGTCTGGGCCTCTGGCCGCCCAGGACCAAGAAATTACTATATTGTACCAGACTATAGAAATGAGACTTTACAAATCATTTGTTTGTTTCCCTTTTTAAAATCTATATGATTATCTTGAGGATTCAGGGTGTCACATAACAAAAGTACTTAGAACATTAAATATACTAAGACGAATCTGTCCAACAAATACATAACCTCAAATCCATTCTTATTACTGAAAATATAACTAACCCCTATAAGAAAGAGTCTGCTGAGGACCATCTGTCACTCAGCATTTTTGGGAGTAACAAGTTTCCCTATCTCTCCCTATTATTTCTTTCAGATGGACCAGGCATGTTGTGTGGCTGTTGTGGCTGATGCAGAATTAGTTCTCATGTTAATTTTAATTCTCCTATTTCCTATTACAACCATGCTCCTCAAAAAATTGTGTTAGGCTGTGAACTTTAGGTTTTTACATATGAAGACACCAGTTTTTAGTTATTTTAATAAAAAGTAATAAAGTACTTGATGTTCAGTTTTTTTCCTAAATTTAGTCAGAGTAATTGTCTCAGTACTTGTTTCTAGTAGGTCTGTGTGCTTCCTGAAACCAGTTCATAACCATATATATACTGATTCACGTTCATCTCATGGTGTTGGCTGAAGCATAAATCTAATTAATCTTATCAGCAAAAACCAGGCGTTAGATACTGGGGTAAAACGTGAAAATCAGAGAAGCAAAGGAGCAGCCACAATCACATCCTAACTCTTCAGGTAACCAAGATCCTGCTTCTGTCCTACTTTATCACTTCCTGTTTCTCTCTGTACAGACCACCAGACATTTAGGGTTAACTAGTGACTAAGTCCACCCTTTGACTCCAAGCAAACTTTGTCAGAAAATAAATGAAATATCATATAACACTTGGCTGCATCAGTCTTGGGGCAATGACACCCCAACCTAAGCACAATGGAGCTGTTTGCTTGGGTGTTCTCCCTTTGACAAAAGGAAGAAAGCTGTACCTTTTTGGACGATTCTGAAGAGCTCTCCAGTTCCAGGGCCTTCCGTGGGATTGCAAAACAATACAATTTTATTCTAACCCCAACTTTTGTAAGGCTGTCAGGCAGAAAGAATTTTTCTTTACAGAGAAGGCATAGCAGATTTAAGACATAATGACAGGATGGAGAAAACCAAATCCTGTCATAGTTAGGATAACTTGGGTTTTGGTGTTTATCTACCAAGGGAATGAATGGAAATACCATCTATAGATTTCTAGGGCTGGTGAATACAATTAAACTTCTCCTATGATGTCCTGTATAGAAATTTGATTTAACTACTCTTCCCAAGCTTTTGGAAAGTCACAATTTGCAAACAACTTTCTTGTGACTCTGAAGGAAATGAAAAAGTGACATAGATAAGGCAAAAGAGAGGTGAGAAAGGTAAATTAAAGAGTACACACGAGAAGCTTTTAGCGTCTTAATGAATAAATGTCCAGTCAAAAGCTCATCTGCTTGGACCAAGAGAATAGCTGCCTGGACACACAAGTTCCCTGCCAGTGACCTCTAGCCAACATGATTACAATTGGAGGAGTGAATGGTGGAGCACCCTCACAAAGGCACTCTCAAAAGGAGGTGTGCTTAAAATGGATTACTTTTGCTTCTTACGTAGCCGATCAATAAAGATATACATTGCAATGAGAAAGGAGATGTTTGTGGCCTGTAGTCGTTATTCTCTGTGTCGCTGCTGAAATTAATTAAAAATCAATGAAGTGTGCAACCTATTAATACAGCAACCTCTAGATTAACCGATAGAGGCAGAAGCTCTCTCTGTGCATACATCTGTGCAAATATACTCAAATGCAACAGAGATAAGGTTGGATTATGACCCCCTTATTATTGAGCAGAAAGATTTTGTGTGTAATAGTTTGTGGCTTCACAGAATTGGATCCTACTGGTAAAAAGATGTATAACTCAGATTGGAGACACTATGGTCAGAATGTTTCTTCTTATGTCAATTATACCAAATTCTACAAGGTATCATTCTTACAAAGCAAAATTCTGCCATTGTGAAGATCTAGGAAATTATTAATGTCCTTAATAATTGTAAATTAAGTATTCATGAATGAAGGAGTTAGGTTTATAACTGAGTTTTTAAATGTTTTTAGTTTTATTTTATGCGAGTAGATGTTTGGTCTGCATGTATTTCTGTGTACTATGTGTGCCTGTCTGATAACTTCAGATGTCAGAAGAAGATGTTAGATGCCCAGGAACTAGAGTTACGGGTCTTTGGGAGATACCATGTGGTTACTGGGAATCAAACCTCCATCTTCTGGAATGTCAACCTACTCTTAGCCACTGAGCCATTCTTCCAGCCTCTGTTGATTATTTTTTTAATGAGCATGTTTCCATTAAGCACTTAGACTAGTAAAGGTTTTTAGTAATTTGAGTCAATTTGGCTCCTGCATCCAAAGATGTAATGTGTATCAATCAGCCCAGTTTTTCCTCTGCCATATTGTGGCATCAGTGAAGCCAGTTCTCATCTGAAATGATCACTGTGTGATCCTCATATCTTCATTCTGAAAGTCTCCCAGATATTTTCCAGCTGCCTTCTCTGATCCATATGCTCCTTGTTCAGATTCATTCCTCTGTAAAATATCCTCAGAAAATATTCCTAAGCACATTTTCCATCTGACATCTTAATCCCTCAACATCAATGTGGAAGTTCATTTTAATTTACTTTATTGTTTTAACTTTTGTGTATCCCCAGAGAGACAGAATTCTAGGGTTCTATCACTGGTGTTGATCTAAATGGTAGGAGAGACTCTCACTTAACACCTTTGCTCAATTTTTTCAGCCTAGTATGGTCAGAGAAGGATCGAATATGACCAACTACTTCCACTAATGAATAGTCTCTTCCATTATTATAAATATTAAGAAATTACCATCTGAGTATCTGGTGCTCTTACAAGTTTAACTAAGGCCATCTGTGATGTTATAACATGATACAAATTTCTTTGGGTTTTGGCTCAATTTACATACTGAGTATCTGTAGGTCCTTATCACTTAAAAGGTGTTTGTTCCTTGAAGTCTGCTGTTTTCAGAGTGCCTCATGAATGTTTATAAATACTCTAGTGATTCTGTTTCTGAGGTTTCTTTGTTAATACCAGCATCTATGAAACCTGAGTCTGAAGCTAAAATACTCCTGCTTTTTCCTGAGCTTATTTTTATATGCTTTACAAGCTGGTGCTTAGACTAGTTCACAGTACTGAATGATCCTTCCATTCCTCCTCACTCTGTCAGAATGCTGATGTCTCCCACCCAGCCCTGGAGAAGTGCTCCGCTGCTCTTGAACTTCACACCATATTTTGCCCCTAGATGCATTAATAGCTATTACTGAGACCCTAAATGACAAGTAATCCCCTAAAGAACTTCTTTGACAACTTTAGCCTCTGACTCTGCTAAGGTTCACATGGAGTCCAGGAAGTGGGTGTGGAAGATTGACACATTGCTCTCTGCTGGTTTTCTCCACTGTGACCCCATGTGCCTGCTTCCCTCTCCTTGTCAAATGTTTTACTCTCCAACACATATGCACACATGCACATATTCTGTGATAGGCACATAGCAAGCCACCTCTCCCTCACAGCTGGAAACATCTTCAAGCTGTGAAGCAAATGGAATAATCATCACTGCAGCTTCACTGGGAATTCTTAACCAGAGCGCAATGGCTAAAATATACTGAAAAATCTTTACTCATTTTGACTTTCTATGTACTATTTATTTTAGCTGGAATACCTCTCGCTGTTCATAAAACTGCTACACTCTACCTGCCAGAGCTAGACCCAAGATAACTCTCTCCTACATGGTAAATTAAACTTTACTTCCTTCACAAAACCTTCTCTACTCACAAGTAGAATGAATCACTCTATTAATATTTCATGCAAAATACAACTTTGTCACTCTTACCATCTGTCTGTCTGTCTGTGTCTGTCTGTCTATCATCTATCTATAGGTCTGTATTGGTTTGATGAAAATGGACCCTGTAGGTTTATATATTTGGATGCTTAGTCACTAGAGAGAGGCACTATTTAAAAGGATTAGAAGGATTAGAAGGTGTGACTTGTTGACAAAGTGTGTCACTGGAGGTATGCTTTGAATTTTCAAAAGACCACGCCAAGCCCAGTATCTTTCTGCCTGAAGGTCAGGATGTAATTCTCTACTTCTCCAGAACTATGCCCACCATGCCTGCTGTCATGCCCCTCAAATGCTAATAAAGGACGAAATTTCTGAAACCCTAAACAACCTCAATAAAATGCTTTCTCTTACAAGAGTTTCTTTGATTACTGGGTCTCTTCACAGCAATGAAACAGTGTCAATGTGTATACCTGGAAAAAAAACTCTGATGTTTTCAGACATCATTAGAAATTCTTTGTGTTGTATTGAGTAAATAGCACTATTTTTTTTATAAGACACAAAGAACAAATGCTTATAATTTTTTTATTGGGCTGCATCTTCTAAGCTTAAACTACAGAAGTACTATAATAATTATTGACATGGCTATTGATTCCCTTTCATGGTTTTGCTTTAAACTCTTATGCATTGTTAACTGCCTGGATCTGTGAATGGTGTTCTGCTTCAATGACAGAACTCAGTTTGTTCCTCTTCAAATTTAACAGATTGATCAAGGCTTGGGTACCCAGTAAATAGTAGTCACACTGATTGATTTCCCCTGTCTCTACTCCCTTTATTTCTTTGTCTATTATCTTTGAATCATCAGTTCAACCTAGAAGGAACTCACAGAAATAATAACTACAGTCAAGAACATATAGTCTAATAAACTACAAGTTCAAGAAAAGGAATGGGGTTGATATATTTTTGAAATTAATCTGCATTGCTTATTATATTTTATTTTTCTATTTCTCTCCTTTAAAAAAAAAACTACTAAATATCTGCTAATTTTTAGGCTCACTTGTAAATATATGGTAACATGCTTTTTAGAAATTTTTAATTCCAGATAAACTAGGTTTTGTTTTTGAGTACTATCTGAATCCCACAAAAGTAGGGGATTGAGACTGTTGTTTATATCACTGCCAAAATGGCATCTGAAAACTGCCCTCTTTAATGTTTCCTCTATGGTTTGCTGATTTATGCAGTTAATATCTCACATGGAAGAACTCTGAGCACATACATTATAACATGATAGATACTGTATGGCAGAGGGTCACTGTCAGCTTGTTCTTATTTGTCTCTGTCAGTGAAGAGGAAGAGAAGTAATTAAAAGCACTGGTCTAGGGCAAGACTTCCGTATTAGTTCAGCTTCTTGCCATATATTTCTATGTGGTCTTAGGATGTTAAGGTTCTCAGCTCAGCACTTCCATCTATTAAACGATGAAAATAATAATAGCCATCTCATAAGGGTATTCTGATAATTAGCCACTGCAAGTCAAAAATTCTCAGAATACTGCCTTGTAAAGAGAAAGCCCTCAGCACTGTCAGTGATTATAGTCATTTCTATTTCACAAGAGAATTCCTTTAAAAAAAATTTTCAAATAACTTTCAATGTCCTGAGGCATCAAGCACATATTTTTTTATGTAGAATCCCAAAGACCATCTATAACCTGCTAGTCATGTCTCTCAGGACTGTTCCTTCTTATGGCACTTTGATTTCGGCAACCTTGTCATCCTTAAACTTTGCTCTTTGTATCCACACGTCACTCTCTGTTCATTGTCTAAATGGCACTTCATTTGATAGTCCACAGAAAGCTAGATAGACAGTGGCAAATAAAATGATCACGTGAACGGAAAGTGACTAAGACAGAGAAGTCACTAAGAATGCTGAAATCAATCTATCTTTGGCTTCCATGGGAGACTCACAGAAGATGAGCTATGTGATTGCATGTTATTAATCTCACAAATTGTAATTTCCTATGTTAAAATCTGTACATTTATCACTGTGCGTTAGCTTAAAAGGAAAGATACATAATTGAATCTCATTCATACAGGTAGGCCTACAGTTCAAATCAATCATTCATACATGGTGATCACATATATAAAATCAAGAACATATTATATTTGTGTGTAAGTAGTTGTGTTTTATTAATTTATCAGGTACTTGAAGAACTAGAGAAAATACTGCACATCATTTATCTCTTCGATAACTTTCTAACTTATAATATATATAATAAGTAGTATATATGTATGTATGTACTCTGAATATTATTGTGAAAAATTAAAAAAAAAAAAAACCTGTTTCTTTTAACAATTATTTGTTGAGTCTATACTATGTCCTGATTACTATTGTGGTTTTGGAGCAATCAAACCACAGTATTCTCACATATCAGAATATAAACTATTTAAAGAAGCTCTGAACCACCTTTATATTTAAAATAAGTAGCTGGTGTTAAGTAACCCTGATTAGCTGGTAGAAGTAGTATATATTAGTCTTTTCTTTTATGAAACTTCTAAAGACTTACTACATGAATATCGTGTGTGTGTGTGTGTGTGTGTGTGTGTGTGTTATGCTGCTCATTTCAGAGGCCCCTGGGCAGACTACAGACTGTGATAAAATGTACAGAACTTCTTTGGTACAGACTGTATTTAGCACATACTTACCAATCAAGAATTCCAAAAGAAGTGTTTCAGCTTTGACTTTAAGGTCATAAAAATTATGCTGGGGGATTACTACCTGTACCCTCATAAACTGCATACTGTTAGGAGAATAATAATAAGAGGTGTCCATACCAGTGCAAAGATCCAATAAAAAGGCTTAAACTACAAAAAGCATATGTTTCTCAAATTCATCAAAATATTCACCAATGAATGCAAAATTTAAAAGTGTTAAGAACTTGAAAAGAATCCAGCCCCTGCAGCTGCCACAAGGACTTCCCACAGAAGGGAACATGTCTACCACGTGCCTCAAGAGCACAGGGGAATTGGCACTTCAGTGGCTTCTGAAGCCTGTGGAGCAGGAAGCAACATCTGATGCCACAGAAGCTTCAGATTACAACATGCAAATAATTTCTATTCAAAGGAAGTGATTTCATTAAAATATGTATTGAATCCAGTCCAAAAAATAAGTAAATAAGGGAAACCAGAACAAACTGACATGATCACATTTAGCAGCTGCATGGAGGATAAAGGCAAAAATGTGCTCTATTAGTATACTGTGATATAAGTTCTGACAGCAATCATCACCCAGTATGGCAACAACTTGAAGAACAGAATATAGATAGAGAGAAGCAGACAGAGACATGGGTTCATACGTGACGCCAAAAAGACATGAGTACAAGCAGGATCATGTAGTGTTTTCCAAGTTGAAACTCAAGAAAAACATCATTGCCATATAGGTAGGTAATAAAAAAAAATCCAGTGAAAATGAGTGAAATGGATCCATTTTTAGGATAAGGTGAAGGACAGATTGGTATTGTGGTATTGGAAAATAAATGAGGAACATTTAAAAAGTAAAGTAGTGACTGTGGTAAGTATTATAAGATCCCAAAGGGTAACTGGAGAGGGAGAAACCTTGAATTTGAAATGGTTATGCTGGTGTGATGTCAGCTTGACATATTGCTACTTTCTGGGTGGAAGAAGGTGATTTGTCTGAGGAGTTGTCTTAATCAGATTGGCCTGTGAGGCGCTTTCTTATTTACTAGTTGATGGAGCAGGGCCCAGCCTGATGTGAGAAGTGTCGTTCCTGTGCAGTTGTCCGGGATAGTGTATGTAGCTGAGCAAAGCAGGTGGCGCAAGCCACTTAGTAACATTCTTTTACAGAATCAGCTTCAGTTCCTGCCTCCAGATTTCTGCCTGGAGTTTCTGCCCTGACTTTTCTGGATGGACTGTGATGGGGATGTATAAGCCAAATAAAGCCCTTTTTCCCCTCAAGTTTTTGGCTAGTGTCTTATTGCAACAGTAAAATTTACTAGAACAACTGGTGACTTGGAGAGATCACTGGGTCACTGTGGAATGGAGATCATGCAAGGATTTGAAGAATGGTAGTGGATAAATGAGTAGGCTGTTCAAATGATGAGCACACAAGTTTGGATAGAGCATCTCTTACACCAACAAGCAATTGTTAAGTCTAATATAGGAAAAGGATGACACAGACAGAGAAGAAGCCACTGAGACACTTGCAGGAAGACTACAGGGAAAGAAGCAGGTCTTGTTGAAGGAAAAAGATCCTTCCTCCAACGTGACTCGGGAGGAAAAGATGGTCAAATGGAAGAGTTTAATTCCTATAACCATTATTTTTCTCAGTGGATTATAAGACAGTGGTCAAGGGTCCCTATCATGTGAGCCGAATACAGAGAAATAAGAGACAGAGAGGCATTTTGGTATAGCCCAAAGGAGGAAGCCAATTCTAATTCCACAGCAAAATAGACATTGAGTACAGAGGAAGAAAACAGTCAGTTCAGGCTGCAGCACTCACTGTCACTTAAACTAGAGATAGGAGCATGGGTATCCACGTTAATTTACACAAAAACCAGAGGGACAAGGAGACAGAGAGATGGATAACCGGGTACAATCAGTTGTGTGCAAGCACAATATGAAACAAAACTATAAGCCAAAATATGCTTTGGACAATTCTTGATATAATTTTGGAAGTTTATTCCTCCTTAGGAGTTTTACTGATGATTATGAACATGAACCACAAAACATTACTTACTATTGAAATATTTGAAAAACAAAAATCAGCTATTCCAAATGGTTCTTGCAAATTGCAAGCTTATGATCAAGAGTTTTCCCTTTGTTATTATATACAACCAGCATTTAGCCATAGAGTCTATGTTTAAGGAAATGACAGACTTCTAAAATTACTAAAAGAGTGGCACAATAAAGCAGCACATATAAGCCACTGAAGTGAATACACGGATTCAATAAAATCAATGACTTTGAGTTACAAAAAGTCAGGTTTATTTTTCTGTCAGAGCATATTTGAATCATAACATCTAAAGCTTTGCAATTATGATCATGGTTGGCAAAGCTGGACTCCCTTTGTTTGACTGTACAGTGTTTGATTTCATTTGAAAAACATCTAATGCAAATTTAATACTTTTATCTTTTATGACAGGACTTAGCTCACTCTGAAATAATCACTGTATTAACATTTTTTTACCCATTCAAATAGTTCAATTCGTTATTACAAAACAGCAAGCACCCCCAGTCTGCCATTAATCCCTACTGTTTTAATTACCAGCAAAAATACTCCGTGGAAGGCTTTTGTGGGTAATGGCACCATAAACACAATCTTATGCAAAGATACGAAAATAGAATAGAGAAATTCTTTCTACATAAGTATTCTGGTGGAAATGTCATATTTTGTGGAAAAAAAAATGAAGTCTGTCAAAATATAATAGTTCTTACTTTGAATTAAATAACACACATACAAACAAAACAACAACAAAAAAAAAAACTCCCCATTGGTTGGAGATTTTGACTTCCAAGGATATGTTTCTGTCTAGAACCAAAAAACTCTAGTCCAAGGCAACACTTCTGTAAGACAGTTCTAGTTCTGCTCAGACTTCACTCCAAACACACTCTGTTCTCATTTCCTTACTCTGTAGTTACATGTAAATGATGGGTGCCATGTCAAAAGATTCCCACTATTTGAACTTTAAAATTAATCTTTACATAAAAAAAACCCAGAAAACAAACCCAGTTTCAGGAATTAGTGGAATGTTTACATTGTAAGGTTTACAATATGAACAAGTTATTTAAAATGTATGTTAAGAATGTAGCTTTGTTTGGGTTAGTAAAAAAAAAAGTCATAGTATATTTTGATAGACTTATTATAATTGTTACATTAAATCTCGATAGGAGATTACTGCTAAGGGTACTCTTAAATTGTCAGATATAGACAATGAGCTTAAGGATAGTCAATACTAGGAAATAATTAGTTTAAAGGAGAATATTTGTGCAGATACTAAAAATTTAAGATAAGTAATGGTATGTATATATCTTCATTCTCTTCACCCACCGATCATTCACTATAGGTGATGAGAAATCATAGCTGTATGAAGGTGCAAAGGCTTTTAGTCACAATGGGTTAAAAAGAAATTCGAAGTGGAGAAATAGCATTGTTCTTAACATCAGAAGGAGACTTCAATTACATTTTGAAGGATCAATGAAGATTACTTTTACTAGAACTACAAATGTGTGAATAAGAAATATTCACTTTTCGTTAATAGCAACAGAAAAGAAGGCACATGTTTTCTAATAATGAATTACTTTAATAAAATATCTTAAATATTTATGTCATAGTTCTACAATAAATATCTATTAACATGGAGGTTTTTCTGAATATGAACAAAGTATCAGTTTACTAAAAGATACGCAACACTGAAGACTAACTACATTTGTTAACTAAAGTCCCCTTTCCAAATCTTAAAATATTTAAAATATCCTATGAGCAAATGTCATATTCAGTTATGGATAATAAATGAAGTAGCATGCTCCCAGGTAAGACCAATAAACGCATTTATTGTTCAATATGTTGTCTACTTTTCAGTATGAACTTTAGTCATGTTTTAAAACTGATTGCATTTACATAAAAAGGCTCATTGTTACCTAATAGTGTGAACCTATATAGATTGTAATAAATGTTTAGAATTACCAAGGTGCTGATGGTATGTTTTGTGAATTTCTATCTGATCCATATGAAAGAATTAAGAAATGAACTACATGAAAAGTAAGTTACATTTTCACTTTAGCATTACTTTATATTGAAAAATATAAAGTGGTAGATGGTAGTGTATAGATGGTGAAATATTAGAACAGGTGTAAAAATATCATGTTCCTTAAGGACTTCACTGCTGGACAAAGTCTGATGATTCTTACTTCAGAACTAGTCCAAATATCAGTTTCTATTTTCACCCATTGACAGTTTTCAGTTAAGGCATAGACTTTCATTGAATCTGCAGATAGGTATTCATTATCATATAGCCCTAAATTGATCTTTAGCTCATGAATGTGTTAATTGTTCTTTTCTGCTGGATAGTAAGTAGCTAATATTCACTCTTAAAGCTGAACAGATACCATGTATATACAATTTAGATTAAATCTGCATATGAAATAGAAAGTGCGTAGATCATCAGTGAAGAAATAGCCTCATTCCTAATTGATATGTATCATGTATAACAGCCCACTTCATTACTGAAAACAAGTTATAAAACACAAAGTTGGGTTTAATTTAAAAACGAAAAAGTTAATTTAATGGGAATAAGACATTACCTACAGGAATATTACAGATATTGGCTACAATATTCTTTGCTTAGGAAAAGATAACGTGAATGTATCAAGGCTCAGAAGGAAATAAGAACAAGTCTCAAGAGAATACTGCTCAGTAAGTATTTAGAAGCTAATATTTTCTAGGCACATGCCATAACAGCAGCATTTACATAGTGGAAAAAGCTTGCATAGTTCTTACTTAGTGTAAGCACCTTCCTATACACTTTACATAAACCCATAAGCTCACTATTGTTAGTCCTGTTGTAGAATATTATTTTAAGATGTATTGCATTTGTTTATGTTATGGAACAGTTGTTTTAATGATGCAATGAGAAGATGTGTTGCGTTCTTTTATGTTGTATTTGTTTAACTCTGTGAAGCTGCGTTACTGTGACTGCCTAAAACACCTGATTGGTTAATAAAGAGCTGAATGGCCAATAGCAAGATAGGAGAATGGAGAGCTGGGGCTGTCAATCATAATAAATAGGAGAAAAAGAGCCAAAAAGGAGGAGCAAGAGAAGGAGGAGGTCTTAAGGGGCCAGCCACCCAGGTACACAGCAAGCCATGGAGTAAGAAGTAAAGAAAGATATGCAGAAATAGAGAAAGGTAGACAAAATAATTTAAGCAAAGCTGGCTAGAAATAAGCGAAGCTGAGGATGGGTATTCATAAGTAAGAACTAGCCTCTGTGTGTATTTCTTCGGGAGCTGGGCAGTGGGCAGTGACTTTTCAACACAACAGCAAAGAGTTGAAATGTTTATTGCAATAATATGTTCTTGGGTCTAATGAATAGCACGTGCAAAACTGCTATTAGAGGGCCTATGGAATTAGAAAAGCCTATTAGGAAAGGCCATCATTGTGGGCAGGAGGAACCCTGGGTATGAGTCCAAGTTAGAGACGCCTAGAGGCAAATACACAGGATCTCGGTGGCCACACTAGGGGTTTTGACTTTCAAAGGTTAAAAAAAAAAAAAAAAAAGACATGGAGATGATGCACCTGGGCAGTCTGTAAAATATATGATTACGTGACATGCTGAGAAAATTCTTTTCACTCTAGTATGCCAAACTGATTAGCGTTCTGAGAAAAATAACAAAGGGAATATAAGGTTACTTTATAGATTCAAGTAGAGACAGTGTAGTCCAGACTCAGCAGAGCTATGATATGAAGGTGAGGATGGAAACATGCAAGAGCAAATATCAGTGATATCTAACATTAGAGAATAAGAAGCCCCAGAGACAGAAACAGTAGGGCATATTTTCAGTTTTGCAGTTGTGTTATGAATAGGATGATGAATATGCAGAAATTGCCATCTTCCTTGGGCTTGTGCTTAAATATCATTTATTCAGGCATGCCTTCTTCCAGGGCTAAGAACTGAAATACTCTTTCCTCACCTGAATGGTTATAAATCCTCCTCATGGGTGATTTTCCTTCAGAGGACTTACTATACCCTGGCAATATTTGAACTGACGGTTTACTTGCTTATTGTCTATTTTGTTGACTGCGATGAAAATCCACCTAGTGTGCTACTCATATACATGTTGTTCTTTATACACTTTAATAGAGTCTTTGCAGCCAGCTTTTATCGGTTAAATAAACAAATAGGACTGACAACAAGATATAGCTGGACAGTTAGGCTATTATGGCTGTCCAAAGAGCCCAATGTGAGGAGCATGAGATGTGATGGACAAGCAAGAGACTTATGGAAAGACAACTGAAGTGAGGAGGATAGGAGGGGCAGAGGAGACATCAGCAAAGATCCAGGAGACACGCATTTTGAAGATGGAATGATTACCAATGTCAAATACTGGAATGGTAGTGCAGGGAAAGGACTGAAGTGATATTACTGGCATTGGTGTTTGGAGGGATTGTTACCAGGGATGGTGACATGAGTTTTTGTCTATGTATTAGGAAAACAAAGAGACTATAGTGGTTTGGAAAGGAAATTAGTAATGAAAGGAGGTAATAACAGGTATGAGCTTTTCTTTTAAGAGCTGTGCGTACAGAATTATGAAGGCAAGGCAAGTAATTAGGAGGGATGTAACAAGAGTTGATGGAGAGCTCAGAATTTGTTTTTTAAATATATTTTTCTCATGTGTATGTATGTATATGTGAGCATGTATGGCCATATACATGTTGACACATGAATATCTGTGAACATGCATGAGAGAGAGAGAGAGAGAGAGTAGACTCAAGCTGGGATTCTTTCTCAATTGCTTTTATCATAATAATTGAGGTAGTGTCTCTCAGCCAAATGTAGAATTTAGTCGACTTGCACTTGAGATTACTTACTCTACCTTGCAGGTGTTGGATTAAAGTCTGCCTGCCAGTCCCAGTGAACAGTCTTTATAGGTTCTGGAGAGCCAATCTATAGTTCTCATGCTTGTGCAGGGAATACTTTAACCACTGATCCATATTCCTAGATTCTAGAACTGCTCCTGGTCAATGGCCTAGCTAAAACAATATCTTTTCCTAAGTACAAGAATAAGTGGGGAGCAAAGTGAAAAGGAACTATAGATACCAAGGGTAGGGTAATATGTCAAAGAGGTTCATTTGACTCATAGTTTTGGAAGCTCAAAGTCCAAGATGAATGTCCTTAATTTTTTGACCAGGGTGAGAGGCATGGCAATCATAGCAGGCCACATAGTGAGAGGTAGATATCAGGTAGCCGGACAGGAATCCTGAAAGCAGGGAAGATCAGTCATTGTCACAATAACTCTTTCAGGAGAACTAGCTAAATTCCATAAATACTATGTCCTCTATTGACAGGATTTTATGACCTCCCTCTAATCCTCACCTCTGAAGGGTTTCAACATTCTACTATGGAGCTAAGCTGACAATACACAAACTATTTAGAGACATATATGACCTGTAGACCAACTATAACAGGCAGTTAAAGAGAACAAAAGATTCCTACCATGTGATCAAAGTTATATTACATTGGTTTAAGCAATAACATCAGAGCAAATGACATGGCAGTAATATTGTGCTTTCCTCTTGGTAAACTGAAAGAATATGTTCTAGACTCAAATTCTTCTATTAATAGTGAGTAAAAGTATCCTGTCTCAAAACATGAATTGTGAAAAATTTTCTTAATTTCATGAAGCATGTTCTTACTATGCAGAATAGTAGGTAATCAACAGATAGCAGATGTTGCAGAATATTAGATTAAGATGTGTTACATTCATTTATTCCATGGAATATTCGTTTAATGATGTGAAGATGTGTTGCATTCTTTCATGCTGTAGTTGTTCGACTCTGTAACGTTGTATTAGTTTGCCTGTCTAAAACACCTGATTTCTAATAAGAAAATGAATAGTCTATAGCAAGGCAGGTGAAAGAGTGGGTGGGGCTGGAGGCAGAGAGAATAAACAGGAAGAGAAATCTAGACTCAAAGAATAAGAAGAGAAGGAAGAAGACAGACCGAAACAGAGAAGGCCGCTATACAGCCACACAGTCAGCCATAGACTAAGAGAAGAAGAAAGATATATAGACTAAAGAAAGGAAAAAAGACCAGAGGCTAAACGTAGTTAAAGAGAAACAGGATGGATCAAATTAGAAAATTTTGCTAGAAACAAGTCAAACTAAAGCCAGGAATTCATAAGCAAGAATAAGTCTCCATGTATTTATTTGGGAACTGGGTGTCTTGCCTGATAGAGTAAAAAATACTCAACTACAATGAGATATTGGAAGTATTAACCTATGAGGGGTAAATTTTTACCATCTGTAGGTGTGGTTTCTTTTGTCATGCCATCACCAGGATATTTGATTGACATAGGAATCCTATAGCATTTGCCTTTCATTTGTAAATATAAGAAGCAATAGTCCTCTCAAGAAACAGCTGAATGTTTATAGAGTTCTCACACATACCCATAACTGACTTAAAGTCAGTCAACTATCTTTATGCCAAGGATAAATTTTAATTTGATGTTAGTGAGTACTGAAATGGGCTTCACTATGAAGCCTATCCTGGCCTAAATCTCACAATCCTCCTGCCTCAACATTCAAAATCCTAGAATTCAAATCATGTACTACTGCACCCACAAGAAAGATTTCAAGTTTTGGTTTGTGTCTCATGGAAGACATTTGTAACAAAATATCTAAAGAATCTAATTTATTTATAAATGGAAAAATCACTGTGCTTTCTTTTAACTATTCCCCATATGTCCTTAAAAGAATCAATGTAATCTCTGACCCCCACAAAAATAAAATAATCAAGTATTCCTGTTAACAACTTCACCTTCTAGATGATTATCTATATAAATATGTATGATACTGGCCCAAGTAATAAGGTAAGTAGATATTACTACTTGCTTTGAAACTTTCAGATTTCATCATGACATCTAATAACTGCAAAGACACAATGCATTGATAGGAGACTTCAATGGGTTCTACCTAAAATACTATTATCAATAGACATGTTAAAATTATGCACCATTTATAATAACAGTTCATGAATGCCAGGTAGTATAAATCAACATAAAATTGCATAGTATAAGAAAATAGATGATTTAATCTCAGTAATAATAAGTGATTAAATATGTCTCCCCATGTGTTAATTTAGTTAGCAGAAGACAATGGAAACTGAATCATTTTCATCTTTAATATCTTTCCCCTAATATCAGCTTTCAATTAGAAAATTTGTAGTCCAGCTTTGCAATGATTCGTTCTTTCTTTATTAATTGTCATATGAGTCTCTTCATTCAGTGTGCTGGCTGATAGTCTCAGCCATGAAATGATAACACTTCCTGAGTTTGATTAAATTAAAAACTTCATACAGTTCTCACCTAATAAGAATATAATTAAATCCACTGTCTAAAGTTTAATGATTTTTCTGTCTTGAACTCAATATTTCAAAACACTAGCTGTTACTCAGGACCAGTACATAGCATTACCCTGAAGAGCTGTTTGCATTACAAATTTGGGGTTATTCTGCTTCATGGATTTTAGAACCACTCTTTTAATTTTCTTGACATTCCAAGTTTTATATCCAGGGTTATTTAATATTATCACTGAAAAATTATTATTTCAGAGAGAGAGAGGAGGAAAGAGCAGAAGTGTGAGGGAGGTAATAGCACCTGAGAATAAAGTATACAATGTTCTTTAACTACACAGAGTAAATGTATTTCTAAATGAAAAACACTAACACTTTCTTAATATGTTTAGTTGTATCATAGTGCTTTGGCCTTAATTCCATTCACATGTGTTATAAAGTAATTCTATTATCTAATTCACAAGGACACAGTGGAGTGGCAGACACAAATCCCAGGACAATAGGTATATTTTGTGTTGGATCAGGCTACCATTAAAAATGTGCTATGGCAACTGAGCCATCTGCTCACTTGCTGTTTTGTGGAGCTGTTTATCTATGTTAATGTACCTCCACATCTCATTTCACAGTGAACCAACACTGCTTCACAAACTACCTAGGAAAACATACCAGTCACCACCATTTTACAGTACTTGCAAGTAGTAATAAAAACAGAAACAACTATATATTCTCATAAGAGGAAAAATCCAATAATCAATCAACCTTGTAAATTCTAATTTCCATTTGAGTCCAAATGTCTTTGAGTAAAACATCACAAAGAATTCTCTAGACATGGATTCCCAGTCCTTTCAACTGGAAAAAAATGAATCTTATCACTTTTTATTGATTAGTTCAATACTATGGATTAACATTAGGATCACTCAATCATTTCTGCTGATACATTTTTATTGAACACTATATAGCTACTTCTGTAGATTGTCTGTAAGGATAGTTGCAATTTGAAAATATGTATGTTGAAAATATGACTAATTTAATGCTTATGAACTTAAAGAAAAAGTTTCAATGGATTAAGAATTTGAGATTTTAGATATTTAAATCATTACCAAACTAAGCACAAACTCAGTATGTCAACATCCATCCATCTTCCCTATTCATATTTACTACTCAATAATACTTTGAATGTAGCATTAACATCAAGTATCTAATCTTTAACATATAAGACCCAAAACATTAAGATTTCACAGCATCTGAATTTCTACCTCAACTCTACTTTTTCTCTTAGTAATTTAAAGTGTTTTAAGATAATATGAATAAATATAGAAAAGCAGAATTTTAAACATCTTGTGTGACAAGAGGAAGCCACGGTGGCTGTCAATCAGGGGTTTATTAGTTTAATTTTTAACTGCCCATCTCCTAGTCATGGTTTTAATTGGGATCATTGTAATTGATGTTATTTAGTGTCTAGAAAGAGAGACCCATGAGGGCTCCATTAGCTTTCTTGGGGTAACAAGCAAAGGTAATAACTTCTCCTATTAAGCAAACAAAGACCGTGGCCAACTCTCCTTTGGCTTGTCAGCACCTTCTCGCCAGGATGGCTCTGCCTCCTTTCTTGTATGCAGGGCTTGCCAGCAAGCACACAGGATGAGCTGTCAATATTTCCTGGCAAGTTTTAAGACCATTTTCTAAACAAAACATTTAAAATTCTAGGAATCATTCTTTCATTGCACAGCATTCCTGAAAGCCAAGACCATGCACCTTTTACTTCTGTCTCTAATCAATGTCATTAACACACTGGAACAGAAATCACTCTGCTTAATACGATCATTTATTTTAATAGAAAGTGCTCTGACACAGATGGCTTACATTTCTCCATAGTACTAGGTAATCTACTCTCCAGTACAGACTGAAACTACAGTTCTCTGGTGGGCTTGGGATAATGCTTCCTTAACTATCTGAGAAGCTACTTTTGTAGAGAGTCCAATGGACTGTTTATTTGGATATCACAAATACCTAACTATTCATATTTCATGGTTGTGGGAACCGCAAATTTCATGCAGTGCCTGACAGCTCCATGAGTAGTATGTGGCTGCCCTGTTCAACTACCTTCTGCCTTGTTCTTTCTTCTGCCAATTGCAATCTCTTTCTTTGTTGCAAGAGCCAGAAAAACCCACAATATTAACAAGAGAAAGGCTCGAAATGTTTTCATGCTTACATGCTAAACCCATATGAACTTTTCCTAATTTAGAAATATTAGTTAAGAAATACCTCACAAACAAGTCCATCTCAGCATACATCTTCTTTTACCAGTACTTGGTCACTTCTTATTTTGTCTTCCTTTCAATAATTGAAATAAAATACAAAGAAACACAGTGTATATTCACAGGTAAAGTTCTAGAAATTCAGTGCTCATATGTCCTTACGTTTTGCATATTTTAAGAGTCATTTATCATTTCTCAGAATCTTCACAATTTACACATCTTACCCATTTCACTCAGTAATAAAATTGTTTTGACTGACAGTATTAGAAAGTAGCCAAAAGTCTTATTGAGTTCTTAGCATAAAATTTTAACTTCTTGAGAATTCAAGAATTAAGTATATGGAGATTTACTCTGGTATACAGCATAAACTTTTGCATATGCATTCAAATATGCCAACTTCTTGCAAATATGTTCATGTGTAAGTGTTTGTAAAGCCCTATTCATGATGTCTAAGGAATCTGATATAAGATGCACCATTAGGTCTACAAGATTTTCATCAGTTAAGAGAGTGACAGTAGGCATGGAATGGTGACACAGGCCTTTAATCCTGGTACTCAGAAGATAGAAACAGGCAAATCTCTGAGTTGAAGGCCAGCCTGGTCCAGAATGGCCAGGGCCACACAGAGAAATCCTGTCTTGAACAACAAAAAAGGGTCACCCAAAGAGCTATGCCACAGGTTTGATGTGAGAAATGAATGAGGTAGCAAATAAAGCACTTTATAGAATGAATAACTTTATTTCTATTCCTTTATGCCCATCTTTATACTAGCTGGTAACCTACCCAAAAACTGTAAGGCTATTTCATATTATTTATGTATTTCTAGGACTTAGCACTGAATCACACAAAGTTTAAGTCTCAGTAAATATAGTTTTGAGACATTGAACAATTAAAATTTCTTAAAACTGGGACTAAATAATGGGGTTGGTCATAAAAATGTGTCCTCATATTTATTTGCTCAACAATCAAAGAATTTCTCATAACTCAGATTTCAAATTTTTAAATATGCATGTAATTTGATATATACATTGGACTCACACAAATATATCCCAGTGGTTTATAAGCTCATATCATCTCACAAAGATGATATTCACAAACTATCTGTGAATGACACTTTGTTGTTTAAAAAGATTTTATAAACACATAAGTGATTTCATTTAGTTCTTGATAACTATTTAGTGAAAAACACTTAATACTTAGGTGATGTGGGAATGCCTTTCTGTATGCTGTGAATCTCAATCTTTAAATAAAGGAGCTGTTTTGGGCCATGACAGGCACCATAGAAGAAGTAGGAGGAGGAATCAGAATAGGTAGGAGAAGAAGGGCGGAGTCGGAGGCAGACCGAGTAAGCGGCCCAAGAAGAAACATGTAAGGAACACAGGGGAGCCACGGCCACGTGGCAGACAGATTAATAGAAATGGGTAGATTTAAGATGTAAGAGCTAGCTAGCAATGTGCCTGAGCCATAGGCCAAACAGCATAAAGTTAATATAAGTGTCTGAGTCATTTCTGGGGGCCTGAGCAGTGGATGGCTGGGCGGCTAAGCGGTCTTGGGTGGCAGGTCTGTGGGTCTCGGCCTCCCGGGACCCGAGAACCCTCCTACTACACTTAGGAAATTGTGACTTCAAATTCTAAAAAGCTATATTATCTGTTCACTGTATGACATGTGAGGAGTAAACAGGGGCAGTTGGCTTCCCTGCAGTTGGCCAGTGCATCACTACTACATTAATCCTACATTTAAGCTACAAAGTATTCTAGATTAAATGGTTTGAAATTATTCAGTTAAAGAGAACAGCTTCTCTTTACCGTGTTTTCAAAGGTATAATTTGTTTGTTGCTGCCTAAAATCACCTAACTCCCTATCTTGCAGACTACTTTTGACTAAATGCCTTATATGATAAGCATTTTAATTAATAACAGAAAGATGCAATCTTGTTGATCATTGTTTCCATTAAGATATTTATTGAGGAACAATGGACAGCTTTAATTGTCATTTTTTTTTTTTTTTTTTTTTTTTTTTTTTTTTTTTTTTTTTTTTTTTTTTTTTTTTTTTTTTTTGCGAGAGGTAGCAATAGGTAACATCCAGCATGTCTGGTTAGAACTTAGCCTTGAAGATATGCTGACAAGTCAGGGCAATCCTATATGTCAACTACTTATCGTAAGTATCTCATTGAGAAATGAGAGTCACAGATATCCTTGCTTTGTTCGAGTGGGTTTTACACACAAGGTAGAGCTATATTCACAAGGAAAGTGGCACAGCCTTTTGTGGCTGTTGTTCACATCTTCAGTTATGAATAGGATGAAGGTATTGCTGACACCATTCTTAAATGGAGATGTTAGAAGAGTCTTAACTCTTCTGCTGCATATCAAAACAGCAATCAGAGGAAATACTATTCCATTCCATGTCTCTCATTAACTCTAAATCTTACATATTTAAGAGACTCAGCCTCACCTGTTGCCTGGTCTTTTGTACTTTTTGATTCTGGCCACCAATGTCAGTGATCAATCTACATGAGTTCTATCAATTTCTTCAGAAGAGAATCAGACAGTGCCTTCATTCATTCCCTCCCTTCTACCTCTTATTTCTCATTTCTCTCTCTTCCTGAGAATGTTTACTGTGAGATTACATGTTTGCCAGGCTACCATGCAGGTGTAACCCTGCAGAGTAGAGAGTCAACCTTTGACCCCAAGGAGACAGAAACGCTACACAAACTCTTTCATCTTTCTCCTCAGTGGACCTTTTTAAGTTGCAGTGACTCAGGTAACAGAAAGGGCATGCCAAAAGGAGACACAAGATTTCTGTGGCTACTGCATTCCTAAAATTGTACTCGCTGGAAAGGAACACATGTAAGCTTCTGCCTTAAGCTTTGCTTTCTGCGGAGCTCAGACTAAATACACAGTACAGGCAAAAACAAGAAATCCAAACCAAATATACAATGAGATCCCTCAGCCCTCACCAACACTCTTAGAATCTCCTGCAAACAATGAAATGAGCAAAATCATTGTTTTTTGAAGCTCAAAGGAAGGTATAAATGGGTGAGACTGATTTGACCAAATATTGTAGATTTCCAGGGCTTCTTTTCCCTTTCTGTAAAGTATAAAATGGTTAAATCAAAATATTCTGAAAGTGATTACTAATAATTTTTTCCACTTACCATAAGCTTTTTTAAAAAATAAAAGTAAATACTGACCATCACAAAACACCTGCTGAATTGCATGTTCCAGTGGCCCTGGGTGTTTGCCTTTATTTGAAGCTTTAATTCACCACCCATAAATGAGTGATCAGAGAGCATGCATATCACATATTAGCATTTCTGTGTTTTAGAACAGTTGAAAGGAGAGAGATGTTTCGCTCTTAATTTTTAAATTTGTTTTCATTAACCCGCAGACTAGAAGACTTTCTGTAGCCCTTCCATAATGCTTTCTTTCCCCTGCTCTATCCTTCACTATTCCTCCCTTCCTCTGCCCCCCCCTCCCTTCTACCATCCTGTCTCATATGTTCTTTTGCTTTCCTCAATTCCTTCCCTTGAAACATTTTTTTTTTCTTTTCCCATCTCATGGACCTTATTTCCTTGTCTAACATAAAATCCATCTTGTTTCGGGAAAGGCATTAGAATAAATAATTATGAAAATAGTTTGTTCACTGACCAACTGCCTTCTTAGTTTGGTCATTGACCAACTGCCTTCTTGTGCTGAGGGCAATTCATTGGAATATCTTAGTATTCACTTGTGTTCTTAATTATCAAAAGCGATGATGATTGAGGTTGGGGATATTGATCAGTGATTAAAAGTAGTTTTTACTCTTGCAGAGGATCATTGTTTAGTTCTAGCATCCAAACGAAGACTCTCAACCATCTACAACTTCAGTCTGCAGGGTTCTGACACCCTTGTCTAGCCTCTGTGGGTGTTGCATACAGGTGGTATGCAGATGCATACACAGGCAAAACTAGCCATACATGTAAAAATAAGAAAATTAAGTCATGGTCATTTTAAAACTACGATTTTTCTTCTTTGAATCTAAAGAAAAGTTAGAAATAAATAAAATAATCATCTCATCTGGCTCTACACAAGAAAATGTAAAATTTTCTTTATATCATTGTTCATGTTTGCAGAGTGGGCATTGAATTGAAGCACTGTGAGGATACTAGTTGTATATATGCATGCAAATTCTTGGTGTATGCTGTCCTGCTAGCATTAGGTAGTTAGATTAAAGAGATGAAAATATATATATATAGGCCTAGTTAGAACCATTGTAAAAGACTTAAAAAAAAAAAAAAAGAAAACAGTAAAGATCACTTTTCTCCTACAAAGCCCATAGAAATTGTTACAATAATGGTCATTTTCATGACCTCCTCAACCAATTACTCCTTCAGCTTTTAGGAATGCTTGAAAAATCCCAATACTACTATAAATCACTTTCCAAATGTTATATTGATATTCATAATAAGGATGAGTTGCAGTTCTGTAGTCTTTCCTTTATCTTTTGCTGACGATGACATTGTTTGACTGCACAGTGACTACCTGGAAGTCACTGCCTCACACATTTACATGGATAATATTTTCAGTGTCACACATAGCATTTTTCATATTTGATCCATAATTTGTGGTTAAATCATTGGACATAAATCAGCCTGTTAACTACAAGAATATTAGTTTCTTAGAATGGATCCATAACCACTTGTCCTGGCTAGTTTTTATGACAAAAGAGTTATCAGGAAGGAGGGAATCGAAATTGAGAAAATGCCTTCATAGGATCATTGTATCTTAATTGGCCCTGTTCACCGCAGAACTGCATACCCCTGGGAGATCTGCTTTTTGGGGGTGGGTGGAAAACAGAAGAGAGGTGTTGATCTAGGAAAGAGGGCAGGTAGGGGGAGGGACTGAGAGGAGTTGACAGAAGAGTGGGAGACCCGCTGTCAGAATATAAAGTATGAGAAGGAATAATAATAATAATAAACAAATTCGGTAGGCAAGCCTATAAGGCATTTTCTGAATTAGTGATTGATATGGGAAGGTCCAGCCTATTGTGGGTGGAGTCACCCTGGATTGGCCATGGCTCCTGGCTGGCTGAGCAAGCAAATGGGAATGAGGCAGTTAAGCAACGTCTTTGTGACCTCTGCATTAGCTCTGTTTCCTTCAGTGATGAACAGTGCCACCAAAGTGGAAGCCAAATGAACCCCTTCCTCCTCTAGTTGCTTTTGGTCATGATGTTTCACCCAACAATAGAAACCCTAAGACACAATTTTTAACTCAAAGTTGAACATCTAGGGATAAACCCTGAAAAAGATTAAATGTAATTACTATCTTAATGCAGGTTAACTTCCAAAATCTCATAATTTTCAGTAGATTCATTATCCTGAGAAAATCTCACAAAACAAATTTTAACCATGTGCTTGTTTTATGTAGTATGAACAATTTGTTTTCCCATTGGCAAACAATATAACCTGAACCTGATCTGGGCAACTGATAAAATTCAGATTCAAAAACATCTTTCTGCATTTGCTATTTCCATTTTCTTGCATTTTTCTTTCATTTCATTGTTACTAAATCTTTGTAAAATTTTAGTAACAAGGAAAATTTTGTATTTAGAATAGATTTTAGATGCTGTTCATTCTAGTTTCAACTTATAAAAAAAGTTGAAAGATTCTTGTAAAAACTGAAAAGAAATTCTTTTTTTAAAATTTTTTAATAAAAAAACGCTTTGTTGCTAATAGCATTATATGGTATATATTACACTAGAAATAATTTATATTATATATTACAAATATATATACATATATACACACCTAACTTTATTTGAATTTAGAAGTAACAAGAGTTAAAATTAACTTATAGATCTTTATAAATTATTAGAATACCTGAATTATACTTCAATTCTATGAAATTAAGTCTCTTTGGCTATGATCAAAAACACAGATCGCAACTTGTGGTGGAAGAGCTGTGGAGCAAGAGGAACATCACTTGTATACTTTACATCCACTTCGGTATGGCTGAATCAGAAGCTGGGAATCAGTCTACCCAATGATCCAGCAATACCACTATTGGGCATATACCCAAGGGATTTACCTTCTTATTCCAATCATATTAGCTCAACCATTTCCATAGCAGCACTATTCATAATAGCCAGAACCTAGAAACAACCTAGATGCTCCTCAACTGAAGATTGAATTAACAAATTGTGGTACATTTAGACAATGGAGTATTACTTAGCAAAAAAGAAAAAAAATGACATTCTGTACTTATTAATCAAATGGATGGATCTGGAGAGTTTCATTCTAAGTGAGGTAACACAGACTCAGAAAGACAGACATAGTGTGTACACATTCATAAGTGGATTTTAGCGATAATGACATGCAAAGTATAACCAGGCTATAATCCACATGACCCCCAGCAACTACGTAACAGGAGAAAGTTAAAAGAAATGTTCATGGAAACCCCTGGGAAGAAGAAATAGAGAAGTTCTCCTGAGAAAATTTCGATCATTCAGGGGCAGAGGAAGAGCAAGGAGAGATGAGAAGAGAACATGAGAGAATGGGATGGTGGCATGAGGGGAGCAACAGAGAGGGAGAGCCAAAGAAGTAGATATCCTGATAGAGGGAGCCATTGTGGGATTAGAGAGAAGCCTGGTGCTAGGGAAACATCCAGAACCTACAGGGTGAGCCTGGCTAGGACTCCAAGCAATACTGGAGAAGGTACCTAAACTGGCCTTTCCTGTTATCGCATGAATGACCTTCCTAATTGTCACTATAGAACCTTCATCCAGTAGCTACTGGCTATCTAGTCTCTAAGTCTCTAAAGAATACCTTGGTCTTTTCTTATATTTGAACAACCAATGGTCTTGTTTTGTTTTTGTAAAAGGTATCCCTATATTCTCTATATAGCCCAAGATGATGCTGAATAACTTCAATCTTCCTGCCTCTGTTCCCTGAACATTGGAATTACAAGTATGAGCTACCATGACCAACTTTAGATTCTTTTTTTTGATCATTACTTTAAACTGAGGATAAATATATGGGTACTAGTCAAACAAACCACCATCTTTTAATAGACTCCTAAAACATGTTTATAATCACACAATAATTGAAAAAGAGTAAATAAGCAAAAACTATGAACATGAAAGTCCATCTTCATACAGGAGAAATATGTAGAGACAATGAAATGTGGGCAGGCATGCAAGAAAGAGAAGAAATCAGGTGAATAGTTACCTTAAAGACGTGTAGAGATAGTGGGAAAAAGATTAGTTAAGTGGAAAATTTTGAAAATGAAAAATTAATCAGGGCAATATGTAAAGCATCCTAGAATGACAAGTTCATTACTTTAAACATACAAATTATGTATGTATATCCATATATACACATATGTATGTATGCATGTGTATGTACGTGTAGTCCTAGAACAATGATAGTAGTTGAATGGGTAAGGAACATATATATAAAAAAAAACCAGCAGCTCTCAGGAAGCAAGATGCATGTAATCCAGATGGTGTAGGGGGAGAAGGAGAAGGATTGCTGTTTCTTTGGTTCCATGGGAATTATTGGTGCATCAAGGCCCCAAGAAGACTGTTCACTCTCTCAAAAATATTGTCTTTCTTCTGTGTCTCTGTTTCTTGGTGTGAGTTTGAGTGTGTGTGTACATTTGTATGCATGAGTGTGCACATGACTATGCCATAGGGCATGTGTAGAGATCAGGGCACAGTATCTGGTGTATTTTATTTGAGACAAGTGTTTCTTGTTTTTCTCATGAGTATACCAGGTTAGCAGGCTTGAATGCATCCTGTCTTCACCCCCCATCTTCTGTTGAGATCACTGGCTCTTACATTACAGCATTCTGATTACATTGGGGTTATTAGGATTCAAACTCAGGTCTTCATCCTTTTACAGAAAGCATGTTTATCCAATGAGCCATTTCCCCAGATCAGAGGCTTCTTATTTTTAAGGTAGTTTGTTCAAGGTCTTAATTTTTGGGCTATGTTGTTTCTCAGTATTTGAGAATCCCTAGGAAAATGAGCAGTTCTACAGTGTATATTTGAATTAATATCATTTTATAAAAAGAAAATATTTTGTAATAAGTTATTTATTTCTGATAAAAAGTCTTATCAAATTTTCCAATGTTTTAAATTAGTCTTTAATTAGCTGGTTTTAAATCTGAAGTTATAACTCAAGAGCTTAAAACCAATATTGGTTTCTTTTTCTCTTCAGTTGACCTCAAAGTATACTTTGCAGTTCCCTTTCTTAAAAAGAAAAAAAAAATACATTGAAGATTGCACCAAAATTGTTATAAATAACACTTTGGTACTTCTTAGTGATGTGAAATAAACTGACAAAGTATTGTGTAGTTGAAGGGGAAGCAAGGTTGTAAGAAATGAAGGTGGTTAATAACAACAACAACAAAAAAAAAAATCAAGAAAAGTGTTGTCCACACATACATAACCAGATTGACGCACATGTAAAATCATAACAGTTGGGACAGCATGTACAAGACCTAGCTCCACCTAGATAGCATCGCAGCATATGAGGTAAGGTGGACCTCAAATTCCAAGAATAGCTGAGGAGCAATTCACATTTGATAGTGGTTTGGAGAGGAAGAGTCAGCTTTCTTCAGCTATGTGATCCTTCTCCTAGGATAACCAAATAGCAAGGCAAGCCTCCCACCCATGAGTGCTTTGGCAACACGAAGTCTACTCTATGGGGAAAGAAACAGTAAGAAGATGAAGAACTATCAGGCCAGGTGGGAAGGGATGGGAAGGTGAAGAGGGTGGTAAGCAGAGAGGTTCAGGGGCAGGAAATTCGCTATATAGAATTCTCAAATAATTAATAAAATATATTGCCAAACTTGGGAAAAATACCCAGCCTAATATTATCGTATGAGAAAGAAACTTATGGGGATTTTAGGACTCAGATGGAATAACTTCCCAGTTTCATGCTTTCAAGTCCTGGCTTGATACTTATTATAGCCCTGAAAAATCAGGGTACTAGTGCATGTCTGGTTATTTGTGTAATTGATATCTTTCATTCATCAGCAAAATCAAAATTCAAAAACCCCAAAGCATTACCACCTAGAGACCACAGTCAAGGATCCCTAGCCCAAATTCCAACAGGGGTTATCTGTATTCAAATGATAATGCACCTATTTGCTTAGCAAGGCTAATTTACTGCTACTGTTAACATTCTTTGTAAGATCTTAGCGATTTTTCAAATATTTCGCCCCTGGCAAACTCAGAAGGTGCTAGATCAGCATTGATTTTCAGAAGTGGACCTGATTTAGCAGTGTCCAGATGGCAAAATTGGGACTGATTATGGCCTCTTTGGGAGCTGAAATGTGCTAATAGGTCAGACAGTAGCTTCCAAAATTATTGGACACAAGAAGCAGCTGGGAACAATTTAAAATGCAGATTATATGACCCCATTTCCCAAATTCTCACTCTCTAGATTTGGGGAAGCATTAGCATTTTTAAACAAGTATTTTCTGCCCTGTCCTCTGTTAGACATTTTCAAGAAACTGAAGAGTAGGCTACATGGTTCTTCTATCAATGGTGGCCTCCGTGAAAACAAAAACTCTCACCCCCTCTGTGGAAGTTACTCTTTATTTTTAATTATCTGGGAGGGTGTTTCCGAAGAGGGATGTGAAGGTAGAGGATTTCCGCTGTATCTTCCCGAGAACGGGGTCTGATATTGACTGAAACCGGAAACAATAGGAGAGCTGAGCTCCTCTTTCTTTGCTTGCGGCTCATCTGCCCGGATGTGCGTCACTGCTGCCTTCTCTGCTGTGATGTTCTGTATCCTCAAACTGTGACCTAAAATAAATCCTTCTCGCCTCAACATGTTTCTTGTCAAGTATCTTTTCATAGCAAAAGAAAAGCAACTAATCCTCCCATTGACATTTAGGATACTAAATACTCATCCTCACTGCCCATCTGTCCTCACCTCTCACATCACTCACCTTGCCCCAGCTGCCCTGGCTTCCTTGCCTTTCCCAGAACCCAGAGACCACCCACTGCAGAGACATGGTGTTGGTGCCATCTTGTGAATGAATGCTTTTGCTACAAATATAAGCTAACAGCTTCCC
Organism: Phyllotis vaccarum; assembly: GCA_033318265.1. NCBI lineage: Eukaryota > Metazoa > Chordata > Mammalia > Rodentia > Cricetidae > Phyllotis > Phyllotis vaccarum. Next base: position 18,520,158 of record JARWLC010000007.1, read on the forward strand.
TTCAGTCTCAGTGTGTCATTTTTTCTCAGAACTGTCTTGACCACGAACACTGGTGGCCCCCTCTACACTTCTTCCTAGTTATTTTTTCTTACTGTGTAGCTCAAGCTGGCCTGAAACTCTCTATGTTGAACAAACTGGCCTTGAATTCATAAAGATCTGCCTCTACCTCGCAGAGTACCACCATAGGCCACCATGCCCCACCCCCTGACTGCTTAACTTTCAATGTCTTTAACAGAATATAAGTTCAAAAAATTAGAGTTATTCTGATCTTTTTTTTTTTGTTATTGTTTACTATGTGTGCTTACCATTCAAGATACAAGACTCACCTAATAAGATTTATCAAAATATAAGAATTAAAGATTGAGTCAAGACAGCTCTGGCTGGTGGTCTGCCATATTAAATCTGTCCAAACAATGGGGGTACAACCTGTATGAGCTCTTGTATCAGTAGATATCATTACAACAAATAAGACATAAACACTTCGATTTCAAACACTGCAGCAGCCCCTTATTCAAGACTCAAAACGAAGTGTAAGAGTACCAATGTTATTTCAGAGTACTTTCTAGAAATGTAAGAAGGTTTGCCAATTTGTGCTGAGGGACTGAACATATATTTAATAAAGAATAATAGAAGCAAAAGTGTCTTTCGAGTGTGAAGGACCAGATTCAAACCACAGTCTGGTATTTTTTTTTAACCTGTGCTTTGTTTGTTATCCATAGATATAGTTGAAAATGATGCATGTTCTCATCTATAAAACAGACATTACTTCCTCATTTTATAGTTATCAATCCCCACATTGTCTGTCTTAGCCTAATATGACAGATTCACAGCAATGGCTTCTAATGGGTCATGGTTCACTGTATTTACAAAGTTCCATGCTGACTTGGAGACTTCTCTAAGTGATATGCTGTGGTCATAGTAAGCAGGTTGCAAGCAGAGACTGGACAAGCACATAAAATGTTAGAGCTTTGCTCTCTGAAAAGCCAGCTTCCATGCTTGGATGAAACTCAAGCCTCACCTCAGTAGGGGTGATTCATGGGTAAGTAGGGAACTTGCCCCAGTCAAGTTCACAGTCCAATATAGGAGCAGCCTCAGACTCCCTAATTGAAACAGAAGCAACTCTCAGCTAATTCTGAAAGCCACTGAAGAACAAAATGAAATACATACTGTCTGTTCGAAGTTTTCAGCTAGATTGCAATGCAACAACAGATAATTAAAATCACTGAATTTTGAAAAAAAATGTACAAAAGTAATTCTGTGTTAGGAATTCTGCATATATTATGAAATGATAAAAAGAGAAATAGAATGGCCTTTGAAATCCCTTAGATTAAAACTAGGCAGCTCCTAGCTCATTTATATTTGAGGCATAAAGAACAGCTAGTTCATATGGTACTGTTCATTTTCCTGAGAAAAGAGCCCTTAATGGAGGCTCTTTATATAGTAAGTCACTATATAATCGGAATCTATATTGACCAAAGAGCTGCAGTGATACTGTACGTGGAAACTTTACATGGGTTTCTAAGACTTGCTAGTAGAGAATGGCTCATGTGCATGCAGAGCAATTCTGCATTTTCACTCTGTAACTTGAGTAGTTACCTTTGGCAGGGGACTATTGTTGGTAATTAGGGCCTCAAAAAGGCAGCAAATCCTCTTGCAACTTCCAGATGTACCAGTGGGGGTCTATCTTGATGAATAAGCTGTATTACTGAAATTGCAACTGGACTCTTAATCAGTTCCGAAGCTAAGTTCAGAATAATGAAAGGTCAGACTTGCATTGTGCAAGTGTTCAGGAGCATTTTATCTTTCCTTTGGCAAAAGTGGGGAAGCAAAGTAGAAAAGTCCTTGCAAAAATCTAGTTGCAGGGCACTTTATTATGATTCCATGCCCATGTTCTCAACTCTGAAAGAGCCTTGACATTTCTAAAAGAGATATTGCTAACCTTTTCTATGAAGCCTCTGCCTTCTCTGACACAGCATTGTTGTTCAACACAATAGCTTTCACTTCCTAAGCAAGAAAGTTAGGAAGCTTTTCATTGTAAGGTAAAAGGTATCTTCCGATTACAAGTAAGTAACATGTTTTTATCTTTTTGTAGACTTACTCTTTTTTTTTTTTTCTTTTTTGAATCAAGAAACACATTCAAAAGTACAGTAACATAAGAATGCAGTGAGGGTTTTTTTTTTTTTTTTTTTTTTTTTTTTTTTGGGCTTGTTTGTTTGGCTTGTTGGGTTTTTGCTTGTTTGTTTGCTTTGCTTTTCCAAATTTGTGCCTAACATCCTTGTTATTCTTTAGGAGTTCAAGACTAAAGAGTAATTTTTCTTGGGTGTAGAACAGGATGGCAAGCTAGTTTCTTTAGTACTTGTTCATGGGCACCATGAGCCAGAGGTGGTGGTATAGGACCCTGAGGAAACATTGTCTTTATGACACTGAATAATCACATCATCTCGCAGAGATTGTGACAGAATGCTCAAGATCTACATAGTTCAAGCAAGACAAAAGCCCAGCATTAAGAAGTGAAAATGGATGCAGAGCTCTACCCCTAACCAAGAAGCTATTGATATCTGCTAGGCTTTTTCTCCATTGGGGTAAGCTAGGTGTATCAAACACACTTCAGGGAAGTCTCCATGGTCAGGAGTGGTTCACCAACCTAAAGCAGACTCCATTTGTGGGGTCCTACAGCACTTTTTGTTTTGTTTGGTTGTTTTTTTTATTGTTGTTGTTATTGTTTATTTGTTTTGATTTTCTGTTTGTGTGTGTGTGTGTGTGTGTGTGTGTGTGTGTGTGTGTGTGTGTGTAAGACTATGAAGTGGGTGGGTAGGGACAAAGAGAAAGAGAGAGACATACAGGGGATGAGTAAACTTAGTTAATTTAGTAAATACACAGAAGTGCTAAGATTCACAGAAATAACTTTTAAAGTAATTCAACACTCCTTAAAGCAATCAAATAAGGATATAATTATAATCTGATATCTGTGTGCCTGTGTATGACAGTGCTCAGATATAAGAACTATATGCACTGAGGAAAATATCAAATATAGGTGTGATAAATGGTCATGATTAAACTTCCCGTATTTCTAATTTTCTGTTGGTCTTTGATATCTCATTCCCTAACATTTAATTATGTGTTTTCTCCACAAAGTATTTATAAATGGCAGTAGTATAATTATTCCTAGAATTAAAGAAAAACTATTTATATTTCTCAGATATGATGAATGATTTATTATATGTTTTCAGGATCTCCAGTACACCATACCTGTAATCCAATGTTTATGTTTCTAATTGTTCTAAAAGTCAGATCTTAAAATTTACACACACATACACACACACACACCAGTAATGTGGGATGTTTTTTTGTAGGCTGTGAATGCCATTGGATAATAAAGGAACTGGTTTGGCCTATAGCAGAGCAGCTTAGAAACAGGTGGGAAATCCAAGCATAGATACAGGGGGAAGAGGGTGGAGTCATGAGATATGCAAAAGAACTGCACAAGAAGCAATATGTAATGGAGTACAAGTAAGTCATGAGCCTCGTAGTAAGACAGATTAATAGAAATGGGTTAAGATGTGAGAGTTAGCTATCAATAAGCCTGAGCCATAAGTCAAATAGCATGCAATTAATATAACTGTCTGAGCCATTATTTGGAGTTAAGCAGCATCAGGCTACAGGTGAGTCTGAACCTCAGGCTAGGCCAGACCACTGGCAGGAGAGATTCATTTGGAGGTTAGGTAGCACCAGGAATTTCTTACCACACCGGAAAGTTTAACTTGTGCCTATGGAATAGATTCATCAGCAATGACTAGCTTTTGTTTTGTAAGACACATACTTGCTCCAATGAAAGTGTAAATAATTCTGGAAAGAGTGAAAATTTCTATAGCAGAATATGGGATAGCTATTAAAAAAGTATAGGAGGGGAGATGAGGAAGGAATCTCACAATCATGTTCACTACCCTGTTACTTTATATTATTGACATTAGCAGATACAAGGCTATATAGAGGGATTGAAGCCACATTCCGATGAAAGCTTTCAACCCCTTCCGGTCTCTGCAATCTACCAAAAAGTAAACTTTAAATGATACTTTAATCAGACCAGAAGTTTGTAAACACAAGACTTCCAAAATTGTCTGTAGAATTTGTACTAGAGAAGTTCTTACATTGAGCAGAAAAGCATGCATTTTCTTTTGAGGAAAGCTGGAAGAGCAACCCCAGGGTTTCTGTACCCAAATTTGAAGCAGCTGATGAAGAAGGATCAAGAAAAGAGAGTTATGTCATTCATCCATCTAGGTTTTTACCATTGGCCACTTGCAAATGGGTAATCTATCAACAGGCTTGCCACTGGAGAAAGCTGATTCACTATCTCTCTGAAGTCCCTGATTCCTTCTAGTTCTTCATCTGAGGTTGGACTTCGTAAGGTTTCTCCCATACATGCTAGTATGCCAGATGATATTACCATTATAAAAGTCTCGTTTAGGCAGCCATATTGTTGAGATTTCATTGGTACCACTTCCCTGTCACACCTAAAAGGTATTACACAATACCAGACATCCTGACCCTCTGGCTCTTTTAATTTTCAGCCCTATTTTTTATGATATTCCCTGAATCTTAGGTGTAGGAGTTGTTCTGGAAATACATCATCAATGGTGCCAGGCATTCTAAAGTCACAGATTCCTACATTTTGACCAGTTTTGGATCTCTGCAATGGTTTCAATCTGTTTAAGAGAAGCTATTTTGGGGGAATAAAAGATTCATTTATTTTACGGATATGAGTGCTCTATCTACATGTACAACTTTATGGTAGAAGAGGACATCAAATTCCACTAGAGATGGTTCTGAGCCACTATGTAGTTTCTGGGAATTGAACTCAGGACTTCTGGAAGAGCACTTAGATTCTCTAAACTGCTGATCTATCTTTCCAACCCTAAAACAAGTTTTTCGATGAGGGGTAAAAACTACAATTACCTGTGGGTATAATACAAAGTACTTAAATATAGAAATTGTTTTGGTTTGGGAAAATGGCAGTAGCATGTTCTCCTCTAGAGTCCATAATCTCTCTACGATGGGTAGTTGGATATGCTGGCAATGCCAAGCACAGATTCTCTCCAGTTGAACAGCATTTAGGTCCAGTTAGATAGCTGTTGGATATCCTCAAGGTGAAAGTGCCACCTTTGGATATATCTTGCCAAAACAGTCATTGCTGTGGCTAACAAGTTTTCCAGCCACATAAGCACCATCCAGGGGTTTCAAGGTTAGTCTTAGTTCTCTTAATGTAAACCTTGTGTCCCAATTATGTGGTGTCTTCAACAACAGGTTTTGACTTCAAGTACTGGGAGGCAGAGAAGGACAATGGCAATAGCCTGTGTAGTTTGGGGATTTGTAGTTTTTTAGAACTACCCCTATTACCATGTTCAGTAGTGTCTGTCTGTGTGTGTGTGTGTGTGTGTGTGTGTGTGTGTGTGTGTCTGTGTGTGTGTGTCTGTGTGTGTGTATACAATAAAACTGAGATGATTAAGAAAAAGATAGGTAAGTAGAAATTATATAAATATGGTATTCATGTATTAAATTCTTAAAATAATTTTAAATTTAAAAAAAAGTCTAGGAGTGGGTGGTGATGGTTTATACCTTTAATCTCAGCACTCAAGAGGCAGAGGCAAGGAGATCTTTATAAGTTTAAGGCCAGCCTGGTCTACAGAACAAGTTCCAGGATAGTCACGGTTCCACAGAGAAACCATGTCCCAAAAATCCAAATATTGAAACAATAAAATAAAATAAAGTCTAAGGGAATGAATGAATCTTTACCTGGATGGATTGCATCTACTGAAAAGCATGTGTTCAGATGGAAGTTGGTTTTTGGACATATACAAAAACTGTTCCAGTCTTCTTCAATAAAGGCATTTTGGAAAAATTACAAAAAGAAGCAGGTAAATGCAAAGAATAAAACTATTTTGTTTTCCAGTAGAAAAAAAAACTACGTACATAAAAATATAAAATAAGATAGAATAATAAAGTAAAGAAAAAAGAAAACCAGGCGAGGGAGTGGAGACTAAATTTTCTGTGAACTTCCATAAACCAGAACTGAGACAGAGAAAGCCAAGAGAAGAGAGCAAGTATGCTCTTGAGTTTGTCCTGCTGAGAGAAGAGAGGATGAAGTTCTGGCCTTTATGAAAGGTCACTGAGGATGGCAGCCTGTGGGAGAGGAAGGACCATGGTATGTGACATGGGGACTTGTCATGTCACACAAGAAGAGCAGATGGAAAAAGGTACTGTGCTCTTAAAGTCTGTATGAAAATTTGCAAGTGGCATATACAGTGAAGACTGCAGTAGGGTCCACATGCTGTGACATACAGAGGTAGAAGAAATGTCATTCCAGTTTGTACATGACTTGGATGGAGTCATTAGGACAAGCATTAATAAACAAGGCTGGACGAAAGGAGTGACTACCTCTGACACTAACGCATAAGGATTGATGGGAAGAAGTGTCAACGTCGGCTTCATATTTTATAACCCAAAATATAAGATAACCACAGAATTGCTCTCTGGCATTTTATTATGAGCCTCAGAAACAGTGTGCCTCTAGGTACTTTGGATTGTGCAGAAAAAAATAGTATCCAAACAATGACAATAACTAAAACTCTTCACATACTTCTACAAAATACATATGTATATTTTCTTCTTTTATAAACAAAAACCTTAAAGGTGGAGAGTCTCGCGTTTCATGTAGAGCACTGTCAACTCGTCTGACAGGGATGAGGAAGCTGACAGCCCTCTAGAGAGCTGCAAGCAGAAGACCGGAACCATGCAGACCTGATCCCGCATGTAATGAGTCCAAACAGAGTGTGTGGGAGGCTCCTCTAGCAAGCCCCTTCAGACAAAGAGTGGAGCAGCAGCTGCCTGCTTGTCAAGCTCCAGCCTTCTCTCCAAGGCCTTCTTTCTCAGCAATATCAGGAGCAACATGAAAAGGCTCCAGGGTACTACAGTAGGCCAGTGGTCATCGGGGCTACTGTGTAAATATATGCATTTATGAAACATTTATCACAAAGTTGCCACATGCCTGATGCTGTACAAAGTTTTTAGGAGGCAGTGGTAAACAAAACACATCTCATCACAGTGGAGAAGGAAATGAAAAAGGTAAACAAATAGCCGTGTGCAAATGATTACCTAGGTACTTTACAAACCAGCCAAACTGAATCTTAACACCAACAAAGTGAAATTGCCCAACTTTAAAGCTGGAAGAACCCCTTATGAAAGTAATTCTCAATCTGTGGGCTGCAACTCCTCCAGAGAGGTCCAACAATCATTTCACATGGGTCACATATTAGATATCTTGCATGTCAGATATTTACATTGTGACTCTTAGCACTAGTGAAGTTCCAGTTATGAAGTAGGAATGAAATAAATTTATGGCCAGAGGTTACCACATCGTGAATTGTATTAAAGGGTTGCAGCATCAGGAAGGCTGAGAACCGCTACTTTTGAAGGATGCAAACATTTTGGCTTTGCACACATGGTCGGTTTGAAAATAAATTGTTTCTAAACGAAAAAGGGAATAGACAGAGCCTTGGCATCAGGATATGAATTAGAATCTGTCATATCCAGGTCACATCTCAGTCATACATGAATCTTTATGATGAAAGCAGAGACACCTAGCTTTGTGTTCTGAGAAAGGGGATAATTTGCTGACCTACCCTTTTCTTTTTATAAACAGGAAATGGTTTAGTGGAACAAAGACATTGCTCACAGATTCCCAGTTGGAAGCCATTGGTGAAATTGTGTTCATGTGGGCTTGGAATAGAGGAGACTCAACTGTTAAGTTATATAACTTTACTAAGAGCTAAACCCAAGAATCTGGGGCGCTCTGGTTATAATCATGTGCTTCATAACATGGGGAGGAAAGCAATGTGTTTTCTTTCCTTATATTTAAAATATGGAAGATTTGTAATTAATAATTAATCCTTCCTTAAGGCACTTTGTAATTACTTAGGAAAAAAAAACAACAGCGATTTTGTTCATCATGGTTTGCTGATCAATCAAAGCTTCATATGCATAGAGGAAACAAAGGGGTTTATAAAGGGGCTTATCCCAGCACCATGAAAATTCAGTTCTTAATTAGCACTGCTATACTGTAGAGCACCATAGAATTCCTGAAAATGTCCTTGTCAGTGGCCCTAGCCCTTGGGGGCTCTGGCCTCTTCAACCCTTTAACTTCCCGCATAAACATTAAGATACAAAACTAGGAACTGTCAGTTTTTCAGTTAACATCTGTTAGCAAAGGTTTGCTAAGGAAGAGAAAGGCCAACAATTCAGAGCCCTGTAGAAGATGAGAACCAGAGCAACAAAGAACAGTAGATTGCATTTTTACTTTCATCTACCGAATTCTTTTCTTTCTATTTTTTGAAGTGCTGAGAATTGAACTCAGGGCCTTACACTTGTTAGGCAACAGCCTACCACTGAACTGGCTGTCATTCCAAGCCCTCCCCTCTATTTATTTAAGTAATTGAGTGCCAATGCATTTTGCTGGGATGCTCTGAGACAACTCTAAGTTTTGTGTAATCTTTGAAGTGCTGGAAATTTTTGAGTTTATTGGGAGAAACCATTATTTTGGTCATTTAATGAATATTTAGTGAGTTTCTATTACATACCCAACATTGTAGGATTTGGATCAAATGTAAGTAAATGAAGATTCCCTATTTTTATTTAAGAAAAAAAAGATAAAAGTATTATATATTTTGACATATGTGATAGAAAGATAATCATCACATAATTTATCAAATATTCCATAAAATGCTTTGCAGTACCTTATTTAATCCTTAACTGACACTAGTGAGGTCACTACAGTACTTAGCCATATTTTTCAAATGAAGATCTGTTGAGAGAACTTTAGTGATGTGGGAATGTCTTTTATATGCTGTGAATTAAGGACTGTTTAGACCCATAAAATTAGGCGTAGGAATCAAAGCACAGGTAGGGGAACAAGGATGGAGTTGAGAGAGATGGAGCCGGATGCCCAAGGAAGCAACATATAAGGAGCACAGGCGAGCCACAGGCCACATGGTTAATGAATATGGGTTAAGTCAAGATGAAATAGCTAGATAGTAATGTGTCTGAGCCATAGGCCAAACAGTATGAAATTAATTTAAGCAGCTGAGTCGTTTTGGGGAGGGAAAAGTGGCAACAGGCGGGTCCAAACTGTGGGGCTAGTTGGACCATAAACCTCTTAAATACTTTAGTATTTATGAATGACTCTCAGTACATAAGACATAGAAACAGGATTTGACATGGTATATAGCAAGTGCTAGAGAAAGCACAGTCAGAGGGCCTTGATGAGGTGGTGTTTTATAAAGTACTCTGAATGAGCAGATGCTTGAATTGAGTTTTGATATATAGGGGTGGGCCTCGGTATTTCATCTGGAAGGGCATCTGATGAGAAGGTTGATCAATATGCAAAAAAGTCACACTGTGAAAAACAGTCTGGGAAGATGGAGATAACAAGAAGTAACTGAGTAGGAGGCGTCAAGCTATGGGGTGTCACTTCAGACTCTGAAGTTGACAAACATTATTTCTGACCAAAATTGAAATTTGTCAAAAAACTTATTAATTTTCCCACATGCCATGCTCCACATATGGAGGTCAGTAAACAATTCCATTTAGCTGTTTCTCTTTTAATTATGTTATGTGATCCCCAGGATTTAGTTCACGTCGTTAGGTTTGGGGACCAAGTATGTTTAACTCACTGAGCTATTTCATAATCCCTCAAACTTGTATTTGAAAAGATGATTCTGATAAAAATGACTGTACAAAGTTATAATGAGAGGGAGAAGGATAAGCTGGGGAATTGTCCTAACACTGATCAGGAGATGTCCTCCTACTGTAAGAAACAATGGTTGCAATGGTTTTGATGGATAATAGCAGGTGGCAGGCAAACCACAACATAATAACTGTCAAGAGTTATTACTTTCCTTTCTTGGATGTAGTAGACTGAAACATTTCTACCCTAAAAGATATGCATGCCTCAATCCCAAGACCCATGTTGCTACTGAACACTGGAAACCAATGGGAACTTTGCAAATATAATTTAGCCAGAGATCAGGACAAGGAGAAAGTACTCTGAATTATCATAGTGGCCCTTGACTACGACACCTGTGCCCTACTAAGATGAGACTAAAGAATGTTTCACACAGACATATATACGGAAAAGACGGTGCAAAGACAGAGGCAGAGATTGAAGTAATAAGGACACAGAGGCTGGCAGCCATCGGAAGCTGAGGGAGAAGCAAGCATTGATTGCTGTCTCCCACCACCCACAGCTTCCAGGGAAAGTACATCCCTGCCAACATCTTGATTTCAACTCAATGATTCTCATTTTAGATTTCTGGCTTCTAGAATCAGGGGAGATTAAATCTCATTTGTTTTAAGCCATCAGCTTGTAGCAAATTGTTACAACCCCCTATAGAATATTTATGCAAGGATGAATAAATTGTTATTAAGTTTTTCTCGTAAAAGAGCCAAATTTCTGGTACATAGACATGTATACAGTATAGAAATAGTGCTTGTGTATCTTGTTACCTACAATTAATTCTTTTCACATGCTATGTAGATTTAGGTGTATCACCATGTACCAGGTTACGTGTTCTGTCACAAGGACAACAAAGCTTGGTTTGATTACCCAGTGAAAGCAAAAATATTTATAGCCTGGATTAGATCTTTGGGTTAATCTCTCCAGGAGTCTGAAGTGCTGATGCTCAATCTCTCTTTATCTTTCATAGTCAAACGGAGCTTAAGACTTGGCATAGAAACACCTGATGGATGCTTGAAAAAATTCGGAAACTGAACAACTGTAAGAGTGTCAGAGTGCCAAAGTGAACTGAAGAGAGATATTCTAAATTTTAGGATTCAGAAATCAAAAGACCTTGGGGGTATCTGAATGCTGGAGAAGGTCCTGGATTGGAGTGAGAACCCATGATTCTCTTGACCTTATCTTGAGAGCTAAGCCTTTGCCATCCTGCTTCTGGAATGGTGATGAGGAGCTGCCTCTTACATATATAAGTGACTAAAACGTGTTATGTCTATTGGTCTCCCTCTTATAAAATATCTGTCAGCTGCTGTGAAGGGAGTACTTTTATCTGGCTTTTATGTTGCCTCAGAAGTGAGGATTAAGCAAGAGGAAGCAACTTAGTATAAGTATTGTCAGCTTGTGCAATATGACAAAGTACTTGAGATAATCACCTTAAAAGAAAGAAAGCTTTATTGTGCTTCGTAGTTTCAAGCCCATGATCAGGGGGTTCCAATGAGGGAGAATACCATGGCAGTGAGCACATGGTGAAGCAAAGCTGCTCACAAAGAGTATCCAGGAAGAGAAGAACAGTTCCAGTACCTCCTCCTCATGGACATACCCTCAATTATGTAACTTCCACCTACTGGCTTCTACCTAAATATCCCTCTCAATAGCACCATAGTCTCGTGACCAAGTGTCCAATACAAAGTCACTCTGGAAATATTTAATATCTAAACTGTAGTACTGAAGTTTCTTGTCTAGAATATCATGAATATAAATAACAAAGATTCAGTGCTAAAATTTCAATACCCATGTTCTTGGGATTTTCAAAATCTATTATCTTTCATATTATACAGATGAGATAATTAAGCTTTCAAAAATGTAATTAATTTTATTCTAATCACATTAATACTATGTGATGTAGATGGAATTCCTTATGCGATATATTTGACTTCAAATTTTGTGCTACGAATTCTGAATTTAAGGACTGACTTTAGAGGATGAGGTTGAGGAAATGTGGTGATCCAGAACATGTGCCATACAGATGCATAGGTTAACTCTATTTAATAAGGAATAAACAAGAATTCAATGCCCTTCGACTAAAAAGCCAATACATTGTTTATTGTTCCCATCATCTTATTTCTGAAGTACCACGAAAAGTTTATATTATTGTTTTTTACATCCTTCAGATAAATTTTCACATACACAGAAAGGTGAATGGTAAAAGCAAAACTTCTGAGTCCTTGGCATGGAGGTGACAGATGAGGCTTTGAATTAGACAACATTCCTGGGGAACTTGTGAGTATGAAGAGAAAGGAACTAGAAAAATTAAATGCACGATGAAAAAAATAAACGTATGTAAAAGAGTAAGAGAAGTAGACAAAATGGCAAGAGACTAAAGCAACCAAGACTCCAGGGGAGAAACAGGCCAGAGGGAAGTGTTATATTAGAGTCTACTGATGAGATTTTGAGAACAAACATGTGATTTGAAAGAGTATAATTTCTGTGGACATTTCCATAGGCTGCTGGGCTTGATGAGACAAATACTGAGTGTAACTTGGAGAAAGAAGTTTTTATATTAAAAAGTAAATTGCAACTAAGCCTATATTCACATGTGTTTACTATCCGTATTGTGATGGACTTGAGAAAGTCAATGGTTGTTTCTGGAACTCACTTTCCTTACTGTGTTTATGTACATAATACCAACTGTACAACATTTGCATAACACACATACACACACACACACTCACATATGTATATGTACATGTAACAATAATTAATGAAAAAAGAGGCCAAAAGTTTAAAAGAGAGCAAGGAAGGGAGGGTATATGGATGGGTTTGGAGGAAGAAAAGGAAAGTTAAAAATGATGTACCCAGAAATGATACATATTTATAGAAAATATCTTGTCAATGGATCATTTTAATCTTTAATCTAAAAAAAAACTATGATGACATATAGAAGTGAATTGAATACCATAACAAATTTTGCACTGTCTTCATTGACTATTAATACCTACTGCTAACATCTTATATCCAATTTGCATTTTTGTGGGGCACAAAAGGAGAAAATAGTATTATCTTTCCATATTGGATTAATAATAACAATTATTAAATTATTCTGCTGACAGTTTAAGTTCTATTAAAAGCAATCATCTGAAAGTAATGAAGATAATAAAATTATAGTCTCAAACAAATGTATTCAAATTAAGTTTCAAGATAATAAACAATAAATGAAAATAACTGTTGATGAAAGGAAGATACGGAATAAAGAGAAATAAATTCTACATCTAAAAATTAGGAAGAACTCATCTGATCTACCCCTCCAAGAGGAGCTGGTGAGAAGGGAAAGAGCATGGATTGTCAGAACTAATGGTGTAAAAATACCTGCATTAAAAAAATACAATGTACAGATTTAATACAGTCTCCATTAGAATACCAACAATGCGCATGACAGAAAGGGGGAAATATGTAATATTCATACAAAAGTACAGAGATCTCCAGGTAGTGCAAGTAATCTTAAACACAAAGATTGTCATGCAAGAGTAGAGCACATGAGAGTGATACAAAAAAAAAAAAAAAAAAAAGTCGATGGATGGAACAAAATAGAGGGTCCATATATAAATGCAGGCAGAAATGCCACCTCATTATTGACAAAGAAGACAAAAATGTACAATGGAGAAAAGATAGTACCTTCAAAACACAGTATCCAGAAAACTGGATCCATACATAAAAGTCCAGTATCACTCATCGTATAAAAGTCAACTCCCAGTGGACAAAAGATGTTAATGAAAGACCCAAAGCTATGAAACTTCTAGAAGAATGACACCATAGAAGACGGAAACAGTGAGGATGTTCTCAAAGGATTCTAGTCACTCAGAAAGTAAGACCCCAAACTGACCCATGGAATGAATAAACTTAACAGAGTTTGCAAATGGCAAAGAAACAATGTCAAGCGATAACCCAAAGAATGGGAACAAAATCTTCATTGTCTCTATCTTGAGAAGAGGAGTAATATCCAGAACATAGAAGTAGCTAGACAATAAAACCCAAAATCAAAACAACTGAATCAATAAATGGGCTAATGAAATGAAAAGACAGTTATCAAAAAAAAGTACAAATGGCCAGTAATTATGAAACTGTTCAATATCCTTCACCTTCAGAAAAATGAGAATTAAAGCTACATTGAATTTCCTCTCAGTCAGAGGAGCTATCATTAAGAAAACAAGTAGGCCAGGCAGTGGTGACACACACCTTAAACCCCAGCACTCTGGAGGCTTAGCTAAGAGGGTCTCAGAGTTCGAGGCCACCTTGGTCTACAGAATAAGTTTCAGGAAAGCCAGTATTAGACAGAGAAACCCGGCCTTGAAACGCTGCCCCCTCCCCTTACAAAAAGGGTGGAAAAAAAGAACAATCATCTGTAATAAATAAAATAAATATAAAAAATTTTAAAAGGATGAATGGAAGTTGGTTCAAAACAATAACAACAACAACAACAAAAAACAAACAAACAAACAAACAAAAACCAATCACAATCATCTGACTTCTCTCAAATAGGAGGAAATCTGCCACCAGGGGCTTTGGGGCTCAACCTGCAAATCTACAGAATTCAGACTCAACATACCTTCATAATTGCATAAGCTCATGTTTCAAAAGAATAACAAATCCAAAACTCTTTTGCTAGATGTGATGTCAAACATACTGGTCATACTAGCACTTGGGAGCTGGGGCAGGAGGATTACCACAGTTGTGAAGGCAGATTACGCTGCACTGCTAGTACTTGGTCAAGCAAGGAAAAGATGCCCTCTCAAAATATGAGGAAGCAACTAAACTTTACCTCTCCCCTTCCTCATTTCTTTGTCTTCCTATCTCTGTCTGTGCCACATATCTCTGTGGATATGTATTTACATGTATGTGCACGTACATATATACTAATACATGCAACAGAAAGACATATGCAAATTTACAGGGTTTTTTGTTCCTATGAAGAAAGTTGACTCTAATTAGCACATTCGAGCTGAAAAAGGAAGTAGAATATGTATAAAGGAACTAAAAGTGGCTGCCCCTCACTTTTCCCTACTTCTTTTTCAGCCTGCATCTTTCTGTACTACCTATCACTGTATTATAAGTGCACATGAAGTATATATGTATATATGCTAACATGTATATACACACACATGTACGCACACAGAGACGGGGAGAGAGGGAGAGAGACAGAGAGAGGAAGAGAGACAGAGATTTATATTTTGATCATTTTGTTTCTCTGGAGAATGCTGATTCTGATTATCAGATTAGAATTAACCAAAGAATTAGAATATATATACAGGGGAAAAAAGACAAAAATAAATTACCATGCTTTAAAATTCACAGAGCTCTACAGAAAAGAAAAATTATTATCATAAAAGTCATATTACTGGCTACTTGTGAGAGCTGGGAATGACCTACAACCAAGGTAGGGCCAAAGAAGAGACTTTCAGGGTATCTTCATCTGAGTGATAGCAACATCAATATTCCTTCTATAAAAATGCTGCATATGCGTTGTGTAGGGTTTTATTTTTTCACATCAGTGCTCCATTTTATAATAAAAATCAAGGAGGAGGATTATAATAGTCAGTAGCTATTAATAATAGCTAACTCAAATTAGAGAATAATTACCTTGGAAACCATAAATTTGCTCAGGGTTTTCAGAAGTAAAGTTCAAAAGTAACTTTTTATTGTATAACACTTCTCTTTGCCTCCATGGAACAACTGACCTATTATTTATTATAATGAAACTGTAACATAATAACAATAGAAAGCCTTTCTACATAATAGTTGTCAGAGAATAAATTTGAAAGACACTTGAGGTGGTCGGAGAAGGTAATTCATAGTTTTTAATTAGAAGCTGTAAGTCATGTAAGGAACTGTCTCTTGGGCCATATAAAGTAGAATACTTCTGAGCTCATGACTTTTTGACACTCAAAACCAACAGGAAGCCATATACTATGCCAGCTAGCTTCTGCAGTGTACATTCAGACAAATGAAGAGATGCCAACCACATGAACCGGACCAGTAGAAACAGTCTATAAAAGCTATGGGCGAGAGCTGAACAAGGTGCTGTACATCTGACACCACCTACTTCAGAACTGCATTTATACCAGCATGGACCAGATGCCTGTGCTTCAAAGCAAACAGTAAACGTGTCAAATCTCCAAGGACCACTGGATGACTGTGAACTGCTAAAAAGTGAATAAAAATATATAAATAAAATAAAAAATAAAAATGAGACACTTTAATGTCCCTCTATTGAAGATGGCCCCAATCTGTAGATACATGTTTGCTAGTCCTCTTTGAATATGCGATGACAACCTAAAATAACTATATATCCCACTGGGCTCCACTCTGCCTCTCCTAATGTCCTTAAACATATTCATGGCACATTCTCCTGCTGAATTTCTAAAATAAATCCCAAATTTATCTTACATTTTCCTGCTTCGTCTCCAGTCAGAGGATTCCAAAATGTCTTTTGAATCCAACCCTTTAAGCAAATATACCTTAGATAAAAACCTGTTGTATGAGGTTTCTGTTCCAGACTTTGGGGCTTAGCCTCAATGTTTGGATCCACAGACCCGTAGACCTGCAGTCCTACAGAGACACACAGATGCTTACATTAATTTTATGTTGATCAGCCCAAGGCCAGGCATATAACTTGCTAGCTCTTGCTCTTAAACTAACCTGATGTGGGAATGCCTTTCTGTATGCTGTGAATCTCAATCTTTAAATAAAGGAGCTGTGTTGGACCATGACAGGCACCATAGAAGAAGTAGGAGGAGGAATCAGAATAGGTAGGAAAGGAAGGGGCGGAGTCAGAGTCAGATCAAGCAAGCCACCCAAGGAGCAACATGTAAGGAACACAGGTGAGCCACGGGCCATGTGGCAGACAGATTAATATAAATGGGTTGATTTAAGATGTAAGAACTAGCTAGCAATATGCCTGAGCCATAGGCCAAACAACATAAAGTTAATATAAGTGTCTGAGTCATTTCTGGGGGCCTGAGCAGCAGCGGGCTAAGGGGTCTGACGCAGCAGGTCTGTGGGCCCAGGTCCCTAGATGCCCGAGACCAAGAAACCGCACTACTACACTAACCCATGATTCTTATCCTATTCTCAAAGCCACATAGTTGTCCTCTGCATCTTCTGGTTTGTCTGGCAACTCTGGAGTCTCTGAAGCATTTCTTCTCTGTCCTTCCTGTTCCCAACTTTCTTAGTCTGGCAGCCCTTCCCACACTTCCTGTCTGCCTTTGGCCAATCAGCATTTTATTAAACTAGTGGGCAGGACAATTATTTACAATGTTACATCATAAATCCCCCATAGAAACCTTCCCTTCTCTCCACTTAGTCTTTCAACATCCTGATTTAAGTATTTATAATTCATGTATGAGATGCTGTGAACCTAATTCTTTCATTGTGTTATATCTATTGCCCATCTTTATGGAATATTATGGAATTAACATTTCTCATTTGTACTAATGATACAATCACTCCATTTTATTAAAGAAAAGTTATCAAGAAAAAATAAATCCTCACATACATATTATCCAGAACACATTAAGGACATTAAAGTTGGCAATTTGGATTTTCTTTATGCTATCCAAACTACATATTTGGGTTTGTCAGCATAATCTAACATATTTAGTTTTACTCTACTCAGCCCCACAAACCCTCTTTGGTATATGGAATATGCTTTATCATCCTGTCCCTTTCTTGTGTGCTTCCTCTAGCTTAATGGTTTAAGCCCCAGTGAAGAACACAATCGCTCCAGGATTAAAACACAGATTTCTGTACCCCATCCAGAGTACTTCTTATTCATTTGGGCAAGGAAAGGTTTAAAATTTGTATCGTTAGCATTCTTCAGAAAGGCGATGACATATTCTTATTTTATGAACCTTTGTTGAAACTCTAATCTGCTCTCCACCTCTTCTGTAATACGGCCATTACTTCAGGCTTCATTTTGGAATATTTTTGTTGTTTCTGGATAAATCTACCCTGTTGCGATGTTTATGTTGTGAGAGAGTCTCATCTTTCAGTGCTGTAAACGATCCATTTTTTCGCATAGACATATGGAAAATTTACAGTTCCCCTATGATCTCTACATTCTTTGAGGGTGCCAACCATATTCTGATTCTCTAAATTATAAATCTATAATGCTAACTTCTTGAGCTAATAAAGAAAACATAAAGTACATATTTGTGCCTACTAAATAAATTCACCAGAAAGAAGACATAAGGAAGGATTCATCTACATATAACTAATGTCTAATGTCTTGTGTGATACTGGCAAATGCGAAACAAGATCTTCTTTTGGATAACGTTCTTTGTATGTACTCATGCTTTGGCGGTAGATCTGGGACCACCGCAAACAGGCCTGTGTTTGGGCCAAAATATTTGAACTGCTTCATCACTGCACTTCAACAGATGATGGTGAAAAACAAAAAGTGTGAAATCAGCTGCCTAAATCTCCTCTGTAAACTGTTATCTCCTTTCTTTCAGTGACAGGTGAAATGTAAGAGCAAAATGATGCTCAGTAAGAAAGATTCTTGGACCCCTGGAAAATGCAGAAGAGGATAGCAGGAAGTCACCTGGTGAGGGCTGGAGAGGGTTGTTGAGGGCTGGTAAAGGTTGATGGGGGCTGGTGGGGGTTAGTGAAGGCTAGTGAGGTCTGGAGAGGCCTGCTGAGGACTGGTGAGGCCCAGTGAGGCCTGGTGAGGGTTGGTGAGTCATGGTGAGGCCTGGTGATGTCCCTTGAGGCATGTTGAGACATGGTGAGTTGTAGTGAGTCATGGTGAGGCCTGGTGATGTCCCTTGAGGCATGTTGAGGCATGGTGAGTTGTGGTGAGGCATGATGAGTCATGGTGAGGCCTGGTGTGAATGTTCCTTGCAAAGGAAAAGGTGAATAAATAACCGACACACACACCCCCACCTCCTGTTTCTCCTTCAGTTTTCTTCCAAGTCTTATTATTGTGCAACAACTGGAGGTGCCATAGCTCTGCATACATCTCTTGCTGATCCTTCAGGAAAACAGCATGATTTTCTCAAGGGCAGTCTGGGAAAGGGAATCCCATATTACACTTTTTCTATTCCCTGCATCTAATTAGACCACTTTGTTTTATTAGGTTTCAAAGTTGTGTTTCATCACATTACAGGGAGGTAGGTATGTATTCTATTTTTTTAATCATTCATGATTTTTCTTTTAGTTTTCTGAAAGAATATATAGAATTACAAAAGTCACAAACATATCACTGTCCTGAAAGTTAATCAGCAAAAGTTTTTCTTGAATTAGGCAGAGCATGTTCATTATATCCATTATATTGATTTATATGTAGTTCATAAACTTCCATTTATATTTTTTCTGTCAGCATGACATTAAAACATTAGTGCTTAATGCACTTAAGCAGGACTCATGACCACTGATTGGCTCACCAATTATGCACTTGTAGGAGTATGCATCACTTTCGTTTTTAAATAGCATTATTTTCATTGTTAATATCCTATTAATAGGTCATGGGAACATTAGTGAAAAGAGACTGAAGGCTATTTTGAACTTAGAACAAAGCCCAGCAGGAAATTCTAAATGTAACACTAAAGTAATGGGAAAAGAATAATTGATATAAAGAGTTGAAACAAGAAGATGGGATAAAAAAAAAACACACTGGGAACATACAAATGTGAGTCCTAAGACTCCACTGCTGTTCTGCTAGTTTCAACTTCCAACTGAAACTTTTATACCTATGCATGCTCTCCTACCTGTTTGTTTCTGAATATTTTATAGTATCCTGAATATAGGACAGATTTAATACTGCATGACTGTTTTGAATAATTCTAAATAAAGAAACTGATGTTTTGAAGAAGAGTTTGTTAAAGTCACTCACTCACAGACAAGAGCTGGGACTATGCCCACCCCTTACTGGCTTACTAACTAGTATCTAACCTTTAGAAGCAGTGTAAAGTTTTTAGACAAAGGTAATGTGTGGTCATGGTTACACACTCCATGAGAAAAAGAAGCTGCCCAAGTTTGTAAAGGATGGCTCAAAGGTTGAGAGCACTTGCTGCATCCATGTGGCTGCTCACAGTCATCCATAGCTCCAGTTACTAGGGACCTGACAACTCTGCCCTCTGAAGACACCAGGTTCATATTGTTGTACCCATGTCAAGACCCCCAAAGACCACCAGGCAATTGGATTCTGATGCGAACACATGGGGGTCAGTTTATTATTTTGGACAGGTTTGAACACAGGTCAAAACCCTATGTTCCAAAACAGTGTAGGAAATTCGGTCCTGAGTTCAGGGATGAGAAGGTTTTTAAAGAAAAAAAATACATAAGTGGGTGTTATATGTCTTGGCATTTCAGGATTGGGTAAAGGGGTATGAGGTACAGTAATTCTTGGAAATTACTGGTTAAACTTTCAGTGTGAAACCAAGTGTTGAATCTATTGGCTGTCAGGCATATTTCTGAGATTTTTTTTCCTAGTTTTTTTTTTTTTTTTAAAGATCTGGGACCTGCCCTCAGGCACTAAGTGGTCTTTCTCTAAGATAAAGTTTTGTAAAGGTAAATCTGCCTTTACACACACATCTCAAATATGTTTATGTACATGCAGGCAAAACCCTCATATGCACAAATTAATTAATTAATTAGGCTGCTTATCAAGGAGTCTGTATCTCTTATAAGTTTAACATAGCACTTTTTTTTTTTTTACAAGATACTTGTAGGAAATTTGTTGGATAAACACTTTTTTTCTTCACTTAAACTTCAGATATTAATTTTTAGAAATTGAAATCTAGAAACCACATTGAGTGAAATTTGTTTTAGTTTTAACTTTCTGATCAAGGTGGAGAAACAACTTAATTCTGGGGTGGGGAGATAGAAGTTAGGCAGATTACCTGATGGGCTGGCAGGATGGAAGCCAGGACATGGCTAGTTAATAAAGATGATGAACATCTAAGGTGATGGGCTACCTTCTCACCATCTTGTCTCATCCCTAATAAAAGCCTTTTTCTCCTGCTGATTTTGTTTTCTGTGTCTGAGACTTTCCATGCTGCTTCCTGTCCTGCTTGAGATATTTCCTGCCATATAATTCTTTTCCTAGCAAAGCAAACAAATCCAGTCAAGACCCCTAGATGCTAACATATGCTAATGTAACAGCTAAAAACTGGGTAAAAACACAGCAAGCACCTCTATTCAGGGCATTGACTCACCACAGGTGAGGAAGGGAGGTAACCAGTGGTACCTGAATCACTCCACCTCACTCTTCATAGTAAGTTTCAAGGTTGTCTTGTGTAAAGAAAAAATCAATCCAAGTTTTGTTTTGGTTTTTTTTTTTTTAATCATCCTGTCAGGTGGGGTTAGTAGTTAAGAGATGGCTCAGAGAACTGAGCAATTGAGTCCCTCTTTGAGGAGTCATTATCATGCAGATCTGTAAATAAATACATAGATTTCTCCTGAGGCCAGGAAGTATACAAATGTCTTAGTATATGATGCCTGGTTTTACACGTGTTCCAAGACTTAGATTCTCAATAGCCAGAAGAGAAATATCCAAACTAGAACACATCAGTTGAAAACCAAAGACTCAATACATCCAAATTGAATGCAGGTTAGTCTGACCTAATGAAACTTAGATGCAAATTTTAAAATGTATTTTCAAATCATTTAACAGAATCTTAGAACAATGCTTAAGAATGTTTGTGGGAATAAAATTAATCCAGTCCTCAACTATTAACAATTCTTATTTAACCCTCTGACAAAAGATCCAAGGTACATAAAGAAGTAGAAACATAATTCATAGTGAGAATAAGTCAAAATTGAACCAGAAATGATAAAATAATGCTATTAGTATATAAATATATTAAGATGATTATATTCCATATGTCAAGGAGTAAAAAGAATAAAATATATAAAATGCAACTAATTTCCAGGTGATATGAAAGGAGAGATGGGAAAAATGTGAAGCGGCTTTTGTTGGGAGGGAGGAACGGTAAGTAACACTAAGGATGTTTGGAAAGGTCTTAAGGAAATATTCTTTTATATTTACCTTAAATAAAGCACATATAAACACATGTGCATATAATACATAAATACATACATATCAACATCCGCATATGTACATACAACATCCATCCATCCATATATCTATACATATTTGTATGTATGTATAGATATGTGTATGTACGGGAGATATGTGTATGTACGGGAGGAGAGCTTAAATGAGGTAATGTAGCCATATCAATCATGTAACAGAATCCCCAGTATTAGACATGCCTGGGAAGTTCGAGACACTCCTGATACAATAGAGGCTATTATCATTGCTCTTAGTTTCTTAGTTGGTTGGATTTTCCCCCTATAGAAAGAAGGCACACCCCTATTGTTGAACACAACATATACCTCAGACAAAAGCTCAGATTAGAGCAGAATCTGCCCTGAAAGAAGGTAGTTCCTGAGAACTACCTGCCAGTGTAGCAGAAGGTGCTATGCAAATTGTGAAATGGGGGAGAAATCAATAGCCATACCCAACTGTGATGCCTATGAAGCACAATAATGACCATTATTTCAAGATGTTTCTAAAGACACAATAGTTTGGCAGAAACAATAGCTATCTAATTAGACTTATGGTCTTTCA
Source organism: Phyllotis vaccarum (assembly GCA_033318265.1). Taxonomy (NCBI): domain Eukaryota; kingdom Metazoa; phylum Chordata; class Mammalia; order Rodentia; family Cricetidae; genus Phyllotis; species Phyllotis vaccarum. The sequence goes on from JARWLC010000007.1 coordinate 18,542,567, forward strand.
GCATGAGAAAAATCATACCTGGTACTAAAACCTAACAAAACTCCCATGGCTGGTGAGGTCGTGTATCTTCAAGAAGAATTTAACTACAGCTCCTTTACTAGATCAGCTAAATTCCTAACAACATTCTAAGTATTTGCTCTTATATCCACAGATATACTCACTCCACAACAATGAAGACTCTGTTGTAGAAGGAAAGGACAATTTCAAAAATATCACAATTGGTCAAAATGTCCATAAATACTCGTTATGGTGTGCCTTGCCCAATGTATGCATCTACAACACAATTCCTGAACCTGTGGCTCAGGGAACATTGTAAAAAACAGTACAGAGTTTTAAAGCCAGAGGATCAGGAACACTGCTGTGAAATAGTTACTCCTAAAACAACAGGAAACTACACTCTATATTCTGCCATATGTGGCTCTCTAAACAAGGCCCAAAGGATAATAATACTGATGACCATTCTAACATGTAAAGGAGTAGCCTCGGGGTTCCGTAGCCCACGACAAAGAACTGTAGACCACTCAGGCTATTGAGAGAAGAAAAAGTAGCCTTCCCTAGGGATGAGTTCTCTGTTGGTTATTCAATATTAAGTGGTCAACCCTAAAATCACATACATACAAGCTACACTAAATGAACTCAACAGGCTGCATTTATGTAATTCTGCATAAATATATGCATCAATAATTTTAATCAGAAAAAATGGAGGTCACAAATTTAGAAGGAAGTAAATGAACTTGAGAGGGAATGGAGGGAGCACGGGAGGACTTGGAGGGAGATGACATAAGTGAATGTTCGTTGTGGGAAGGGAGGAAGTGATGTAATTATATTTTAACTATAATTTAAAAATTATTAAGCAGGGGAAATGGAAAACAAGAAAGACAGTTTAGAAAACATACAAAATTACTGATAATGAATCAAGACTGGTGATACATAAGCTCATGAAAATATTCAGCCAATTTTCAAGAAACAGTATAAAGGGCCAAAAGAACAAAGAATATAGGGTCAGTTAATGGACTGGTATAGATGTTAGATCTCAGATCTGCCACACCAATGACCACATTAAATCACCAACAACAATGGAAACCAGAATAGAACAACTATATTAATAAAGGGCAGAGTAAATTCTACAGCAAAAATATTATAGTAGGAAATATAATAATATTAGTTTTCAGAATAAACATAACAATTCTAACCATCATCATTAACATGATTTCAAGATCCCATAACATTACAGGAGTAAAACTGATGCAGCGCATAAAGTTTAAGACATGTAGCATCTGTCTCTTCCTTCACTGACAGAACAATTAATTGCAAAGGAGTCCAATGGAAATACGAGAGTGTACCATTGTCTGTCAATTCCTTCCAATCTCTAGGAAGATTTCCCCTTCTTACCACAAATATCTTCAAAACCTGGGTAAGTTTTCACTTCTGAGGGGTATCTTTATTTGCTCAAACTTATATTAAGAATCCTCAAGTAGTCTGAATTCTTGACTGAGAAGGAACATAGTCTGAAGTTCCAATGCTAAAGGAAGCTGCTGTTGGCACCTGAGCTTTGCAAGCAGGCTGGAGTAAGACTGTGGGAACCCAAATGCAGACTTAAAAAGAGGAGAAGAGACCGGCATCGCCCTTGGCTGAAGTCAAACCTGTTGGCTATCTTCCTGAAGCTGCCCCCTTCCCCTTTTGGACAGCATAGTTTTCACCATCCAGTTGACTCTGTGAGACATTCCAAAACTGCCTCTGCACCCAGCTGCTAGAGCAGAACAGAATGAACAATAAAGTTTGAAACATTGATTCACCTTCTGATTTCCAGCTTTGTTGGCCTATTCTTGTTCTTGCCAATTCATGTATTTTTACAACCTGTGGCTTAGCAGAATAGTATTCTTACATAACTCACTCTACTTAGAATCCATGCCGCAGGCTTTCCTCTAGTTTCCCTCTGGCCCACTTTAACCTTGGTTTCTGTTGTAAAACCTCCAAGACTATATCCATTCTCAAGCATCATATTGACTTTTGTTTTAGAAATTATAGTTTGTCTTCACTTTTTAACTTGATATTCCATCCTATTATATATCTTTAATTTTCTTTTTTTGCTTGGTTGCTTACTTACTTAATTTTTCTTTACAATGTCTCACAAACTCCTAGCTGGCCTTGAGCATGCTACTTAGCCAAGAATTTCCATGAATGCCTAACTTTCCCTTCTCTACCTTCAAGTGCTGGGATTACAGGTATGTGCTGCAACAATCAGCTATTGCTCCATACCAATCTATGTATACCCTCCAGTAAAGATTATAAATTCTATGGGGTCACTGGGCTTTTTGTTGAATATCATAAGCCAAACTCCACTCTAAGCACAAGGAAAGCCTGTAAATGCTTGGCATCAAATAAATATACATCCATGGCACTGCTGAATTTGTGGATCTGTTTAGTTGTTTTATAATTTTGTTCATATACAAGAATGTGCTCTGGTTTGTATCTTATTTATATATAAAGAATTGGACTCAACGCATGCTTACATTGGCATATTTCTGTAGCTATATGTAAATATATTTTTTATTTAAATCTGTAGAAACTTTGTAGTTATATCCAGAACAAGATATTATAATTAGGCACACCATATGATAATTAAAAGTTTATAGCCATTAGCACACATTATTTTTTTTAGAATGTTGTATGTGCTGATATACACAGTTGCAAAAAACAAGAGTATTTTTCCTTAATTAGTGCTGCTTGATGTCTTTTCATTCCCAGGTGCAAAGAGGGTTCTTAATGAATACTATTAATAAATGAGAAATAATATTAAATATTAATGCTTACTGCTTTCTTAGCTCTAGATGGTATAGAAGATTTTCCCTTAAGCATTTCTTTGAGTGACCTGATTGCAAGTTGATCTTCTTGCATTTAAAAATTTTAAAGACCTTACAAGTACCTTCAGTTCTACAGTGATGTTGACTCAGACAAGAATCTCAACAGGAGTAGCAGTATTTATTTACAATACAGCACTGTTCAATTCAAGTTAGGAGCATGAGATTAACCTCTTAGCAGGGCCTCTCTTTTGATAAGCAACATAATGTGAATGCCTGGAACTCAGGTTCAATTTCTGGTTTAATCCCATCTCTGCTATTTACAGTTACTTCACATGACTCTGAGGATGTTACATAATCTTTCAACCATCATTTTTTCTCCTATAAAAATGTGAATCACGACCAGCAGGTGGTTGCACACCCCTTTAATCCCAGAACTAAAGAGGCAGGGGCAGGCAAATCTCTGAGTTTGAGACTAGCTTGGTCTACAGAGCAAGCTCCAGGGTAGCCAAGGCTATATATAGAAACTCTGTCTTGAAAAACCAAAGCTAAAACCAAAAAAAAAGGGGGAAAGAGGCATTAGTACCTCAATCACAGTAACGTTTGTTGTGCTTAAATAAATAAAATACCCATTTCATGCTAATTGGTTCAAAAATTTAAAAGAAAATATTCTCAATAATAAATTTTGTTGGTAAGCAGTCTTGACTCAGGTTTTCATTTTTAGAACCTAAAAGTTACATCAATAGACACATTTCAAAGTAATCAATTTATCTTTCTAGGATTGTTTGATAAAAAGTTGAAGATGTATATTAGTTGATAGAGTGCTAGCATCCAGGTACAAAGTCCTGGATTTGATCCCAAGTCCCCTGTAAACTAGATGTTGTAGTGTATACCTGTAAACTGAACACTCGGGAACTGGAGGCAGAAGGATCCTTTAGCCTTTTTCCTAACCATTATCCTTAAAAACTTGTTATCAACACTCTAAACAAAGGTAAACACTTATAATCATTTTTGGGGGGTGGGGTGGGGTGGGGATTTAGTCACAGTTCTCTAGACTACTTCTTGCTGACTGAGAGTGCTGGTAATCTTATAGGGACCTAAAGAAAATTTTGGACTGGAGTAGTCTGTGAGGCTGGATCTTCTCAGTCAGCAATGATGGAGCTGTCTAGATATGTAATTCAGAGGAAACTGTAACAGAAATGCTCAGAAATGTTGGATCATCTGGGCCATCTCTTCCCCTCAGAGATTTTTCAGGGGGTCTTCCTCAATTAAACTTCCTGCCTAGCTAGTGGCCAATCATCATTTTATCAATGCAATATGAATGACAAATCTTTACAGCATACAAGAGCATTATTCTACATGTTCCCGTGAGGCCAAACCATTTTGACCAACTTAGGAAAAAAAAGTGGCATTAGTAGTCAAATACTCAATATACGTACTTTGGCATGACAACTTGACATTTAAGAATATTCGTTCTAAAAGTGAGAATTTCTGGGAAAGCAGATACTCTTGGCTTTCAGAACAAATGGTACTGACATGTGTCCATTAGTCTAGAGCTCAAGTATCAGTCACTTGGTGCAGTGACTCAGAAGCTAAGTATAAGAAGAGGAAGTGATGCCTTTAAATAATTCTCAGAGAAGCATGGCTTGGAGACAATATTATGTTGCTACTGTAAATTTTCCTGACAGTAGAGAGGGCTGCAGGGGTTATGGGAAGGGAGCGAACTACGCAATAACCACTGGCCTGAGTAATTAGCTAGGGTAATGAAGAGAGAGGAAAAGTGTGTTGGACACCAAAGCCCTGAACTGTCAGGGTTATTGTTCTCCCAGGGTTGGGAAGAACTACGCTCCACTGAGCCTCTAGTAATCGCTATACATGACTACTCATGAGGAGAGTAATTAAGAAATGTCAGTGCTTCTCTGGAAAAATATTAGCACTCTTACCACACACCGTGTTTGCCTGGAAGAAACATATTTTATGGTTGCTGCTACTGCTCTAAGGTATTAACAGAATGGAATTTGTGTTTCAAATATTTTAAAAGATGGAGCTATAAATAACCAAATGCAAGACCCAAAGTGCTGAAACCCTATCCAGTGTACCCACCTCCTTCCACCCATGATCCAAAGAAATGCCCAGATGTTGTGAGCCCTGAATGTAGTGGAGTTCCATTCCTCAGACCCTAACTTAATCCATTTAGAAATATCTTGCTTTATATCTACCATAATACACTCACTGAAAATCATGTATACAAGTGTGTATGTGTTTATTAGTTCATTTTATTTTAAGCTTCATGAATGTGAAGATACAGTCATGCTAGTTATTATACAGTGACTGTCTGGAAGAATATTTGGGACTAGTAAATTCTCCATAAATATTTCTTGAAGTCACTCAAGGAAAAGAATAATATGAGGTTTCATGCATACACTAGGAGGCTAGATTCTTAGTGAAAAACAACTGATTTTACTTAAAAAGTAAGTCTACATTGAATCCTATTTCTACCAAAAAAGTTGTTCTCACCTTGAAATGAGAAGTTAACAATCCCTTTTTATTTTTTATTTTTCTTACAGAAATAGAGTAGTAAGGAAATTAAGCCACAGACATTGCAGAGCAAAGGTGAAGGCGCCAATGTGGCACTGATGAGGCTAATCAAATCACTTTCTCCCATTCCATTCCAATGTATTTACTCTGCTCTTTGAATTAAGCAGTTGTGTCTATATGACTAATTGTAGCGTTGATTTTCCAATTTGCTCTTTAATCAGATTGCATTAAAGGTAAATATTTATCTCCCCAAATAGTACTCTATGTCTGGAAAGAAACAAAAGCTAATCTTTGCCATTTTCCAAGTAGAACATAGCTTAATTCGAGATAGAAAGAAGATGATTTCTATGAACAAACAAAGCAAAATTTCAATTTGAGGGAACATTATTTGGAAACAGAATTGGTAATAATTTTGGGGCAAGATTCTTTTCAAGGCCACTGACTGATTATCATCCATTAATTCTAGAATTGGGATAATGCCTTTTTTTTCTCATGACAATTTTTCATTACGACTACAGTAAAACAGTCTAATGCAATAGCTGAATTTGGGAACCAGAGTCTTCGAGTTTGAATCTTGGTTCAGTTATTTAATAGCTATATGATGTTTCAGCAGGTGATCCCATCTTTTTGTGACACTGGTTCCTGCACTGTACACTTGGAACTAGAATGATACAACTCGAAAGCCCTGCTGAGAAAATATATGATTTTCAGAAAGTTTTAATAGTGGTCAAATACACAAGGTCTTGATATTATAGAGTTTAGAAGTGAAAGGGAGTTCTGTTCAAGGTATGTTTCATGCCTGCTTTACTCTCCATTAATGTAAGGATATTGTAAGAAGGTCATTCATTTCTAAAGGCTTGTGTTTGATCTTGGACTGCCAGCTTCCAGACCTATGGAAACTTCCATTCTTCATCAACTACCTAGTCTATAACACTGTGTTATAGTATCACTAAAACATTGACGTTTGTCTTCGTGTATCTTTAAGAAATCAATTCAATCTGGTCTTTCACATATTTTCACTATTAAAGTCTAAAAATTGTAACTTATTGTTTTGTTTTTTGTTTGTTTGTTTTTTGGGGGACAGGGATTCTCTATGTAACAACTCTTGGTATCCTGGAACTCAGTTTGAACCTGGTTGGCCTTGAACTCACAGAGATTGGCTTGCCTCTGCCTTCTGAGTTATAGGATTAAGAGTGTGCTACACAATCACCCTGTTTAAATGGTACTATTTTTTGAGAATACTTTCTTTAATATCAGAATTGTAGAGCACTTCCAGGTAGGTAGGCTTTGAATCTTTAGGAACTGTTAGCTCTTAGTGAGAACAAATTTGAAGTGGCTTTTGTCTCTTACAATAGTGCCAGACTCAGGGCTGGTAATCAAAATTTAGTAATAGAAATAGGGATCATTTATAATGAAATTTATTGTTTTTTTTTTTTTACTGTAATTAAAAACTTAATGTTACATCAAAAAAGAAGAGATTGTAACAAGTTTTCTGTTCCTCTACATATTCTTGTTTCTAGAAATTCTCACTAGGGAAACTACATTTAAAATATTTTATTTTAAATCTCATACATATCTTTAATAGTGACATTGTCATCCATATATAATACCATTTGAAATTTATTAGGGCACATATCCAGGGCACAAATAACCTTCATTAGCTATCTCAGTGGATTTTGACCTTCTTGAAAATCCTTAAAGATGTGTGTGTTGTATGTAGTATATATGTATGTATACATGTGAGTGGTACAATTGTACATGCTTCTGTATGTGTATATAGTGAGTATGTCATACATATTGTGTATATCCATGTATGTGTGTGTGTATGAATGGTATATACATAGATATGTGTGTGTTATATACGAATATGTGTGTTGTATGAAGTATGTATACATATGTATGAGGGGCATAATAGTTAATAGTGTGTGCGTGTGTGCACATAATTAATAATTAGGATTAGGTCTCTGCTGACTGGGGAACTGCTTCTTCTTCCATGATTTCCAGCCACATGTAATGTGGTTCCTAGGTTTTTCTTACACTCATTATTTTTTATCACCTCTGTTTTTTCCTCTGATTTTTTTTTCTTCCAGTTTCCCTCATAAACTTCGTGTCTCTTCTTGACCATTTCCTTGCAGTAGTAGATCAGTGCTTAGGAACCCAGTACTCCTCCTTTTGTCAATATATTGCCAATCTGTCTAGATATGTGAGACTCTGATACATTTTCTGTATCATCAGAAATAAGGTAAGTATCCCTGGTTCATCTTCTTCCTGCAAGTACCTCATCCAATCTGAATGTTTTGTTTTCAAAACTCAAATTAATTGGCCACTTTTCAGTCTCCTCATTGGTGAATAAACTGTACTGTAGCAATAAGGTTTTCTGGTCCCAGGTAGCCAGAGGTCCAGACCCACAGACCTGATGCGCCAGAACCCTTAGCCGCCCACAGTTTTTCAGGCCCCCAGAAATGATTCAGATACTTATATTAAGTTCATGGTGTTTGGTCTATGGCTTAGGCACATTGCTAGCTAGCTCTTACATTTTAACTCAACCTATTTCCATTAATTTGTCTGCCACGTGGCCTGTGGCTCAACTGTGTTCCTTACTTGCTTCTCCTTGGGTGACTGGCTCAGTCTGTCTCTGACTCTGTCCTGCTTCTCCTACCTATACTGTGATATCTCCTCCTACTTTTTCTATGGTGCCTGTCAAGGGCCAAAACAGCTCCTTTATTTAAAGATTGATATTCACAGCATACAGAAAGACATTCCCACGTCACTGTACTGTCTCCATTCCTGTCTCTTTCATTCTATTCTCCATGGAGTTATCAAAGTAATAATTTCTATGAAAAAGTGTTGAGTTTAATTATGCCAACCTTAGCTTAAAATCCTTCCTATTAAATTCTCATTTGTTTTCCAATTTCCTAAAATGACCCAAATCCTTCTAAGGTTAGCTATAAGCAACTGTACAATTGCCAAGTTCCCCATAGATTGAATTTTCCCTATTTCTCATATATGCCCATTTCTCACATTTCAGTTAACTGCTGAGATTTACAGAATTTTGAGATCCATTTCCCCCAAAAAATGTTCCTAATTCCCCTAATTTACACATACACTTTATAAGTGTACGCTTTTCCTGTTAGAATTTCTATTCTAAATCACCATTTCTTTCTTTGTATCATTAAACAGAAATAAGTAAAAGTTTTATATTTATCCATTTGCTCCTCAATAGTAGAGTTAGCTCCCTAGGCAATTAACTCTATGAAACTGAATAGTGATCAGTGTCATGGTGAGGGCCAATATCTACTTGGGTAATTCTCTTGGGATCTGGATGATTGAATTGAAAGCAAATAAGCAACTCATTTATTTAGCTCATCTCTTAAAAATAGTGAGAAACTAGTGGAAAGCCCTTTGAAAGTAGCACTGGGAAGAAGGGGCGAGATCTGATTGGAGAATTAACCCAGTTTTGAAATGTAAACCTCAGGTGTCTCAGGTGTGCAGGCAGCAGGTGAATGGCAGAGTCAAAGTAGACTTGAAAGTGTACCTCAGACAATCTCTGCATTTCATTTCCCTTTTCCCATCCTTAAAGTTCTTCACCCTAATTGCATGTTCAGCTCTGTAAAACACAGGGGAAGAAACGAGAAATCTTTATGGAAATTGGCTGTTTGTTCTCTGGGAAGCTGCTATATAATCAGCCATGAGAGCTGATTATTTTTGACTAGAGTTGTATGTCAATTTCAGAACAAGGAACTGTGTGATGTTTCAGGAACTGTTCACTTAACAATCACTCTTCCAAAGCTGTGACTCCTCATTGTTAACACCCCCAGTTCCTGCTGAGACTCTACAGTGCTACTTTTTCGAATTTTGGAGGTCTTTTAAACAAATCACCAGTTGATATGATGACTGCTTCTGTGTTTAGGATAAAAGATGATCACACAAAATCCAAGATCTATCCAGGATTGATTCTGCAATCTCCAAGCACCTTAATAGCATCACCCAATTATAAAAATGGGCCTGATCCCAAAGCATATTTCATGTAACTTTTTTTTTTTTAATAGATAAAGAAAAGAATTCAAGAGAAATGAAGTAAGAGAACCAGGATTGGAAAATGTATTTCTGGCCTGAAGTTGAAGACTCTTCTCTTGAATGTAGATGTAAAATTCAAGGCAACAATACCTAATAATCTTTAAAAATACTCATTAGTTGGTAACATACTTAATAATATGTAGAATATTCATTCATTATCTTTAGAACACCACTCTGACACACTCTGTCATCAAATATTTATTGAATACCTGCTATTCTAAAGAAACCATTAGATTTGATATTTATAGCACATAATAAATAATAGACAATGGATTCCTTAAGAAAGTAATAACAGTATAAATTAAGGATAGAATTAGTCCTTTATAAAATAAAGAGGATTTTCATATTTCTCAGAGATTAAAACAATCATAGATAAGGTCAGTTTAAATGTTATGTATTGAAACTTTTTTTATTACCTACATTATTTCCAAGTCTTTTAGTCATGAATGTACATATAGATTTGATTCCTAATAAATATTTAATGATTCTGACATTATAAAAGCCCAAACATCCAAGTAATAGGCTAGTAGAATATGTTGATGCAGCCAATACTAAGAATCTTCTATTCTGTGGTCCACTAAAAAAAATGAAGATGGTCATTACATAGTGGTTAATTCAGAATGTAAAAGTCAGTCACATCAAGGGTATACAAAACTATGTTACAATGAGGAAAGGCTTAAGCAAAACAGTGTTTTGTTTTGATTTTGTGCTTGAGAAAAGAATTTTATAATAGGCAAAGAGAAAAAAAGAGTCAAGTAGAGTTGTATTGCATAGAAATAGAGAGGGGATGTTAGATAGTAGATTCAGTTATTTTGAATCAATAAGAGACATGAACATGTTAAACTGACACAGAGCAATTTTCAAATGTCGGTTCCTCTACTCTAGTACAACTCTAGATAAAATAGTATATTTATGAATTTCATTCATTTTAACTATAAAATCAATCAACTAAGAATAAATATAGTATTAAGGGATTTGTGTGATAAATAAATAAAAAAATGATAACAATAATAATCAACCTACTTCTAAGGAATTTTTCTAAAATTTATTTTTATTTTAAGTTACGTACATGCATGTGTGTCTGTGTTGGGGAATATGTATGTGTGTGCAGTTGCCTGCAAAGGCCAGAAGATGGAAGCAGATCCCTGGAGCTGGACCTCTATGTGGATGCAAACTTGGGTACTCAGCATAACAATACAAGCTCTTAAACCCTGAGGCATCTCTTTAGTCTCCCTTTGAGCATTTGCTTGGCTGACAATCTATGAAGCATTTTACACAAAGATTTTATTTAGGGCTTCATTTACATCTGTACAACTTTTACAACAGGGACTTTACCAAATAAGTAAATTACAGTACTTACATCTTTGCAGCCTCTCAGTAAAGAACAAACAGTTAGATAATGCACCCAGGGAGGGGAAATGGTTTAGATTCATGCAAACAGACCTCAGAGTCTAGTCTCTTAATTTTCATTCTTTCTTCCTAAGAAATCAGGGGATACTTGCATATGCGAAACTTTCAACATTCAGAAACTATTACTTGTAGCAGAAATATTTGAAAAAATGATAGTATAAACTCCAATTAGACCTGCTACTTATCAACCATGTCTAGTTAGTTTCTTTGGTTCTGAATTTCATTCACAAATATGTAACAGTATTAAATTTCCTAGTAAGTTTACCTGGAGCCAGAGTGTTTACTATTCACAGAAATACCTTGACAGTCTAGGCTATGTGAGATTACAGTTTGTAAATTAACAAGTGGCATTTGGATATTATAAATGAATAGCTCGTTGGTTTGAGCTGGCCCAGAGATGGCATTCCTTTTGTGAGGATAGAGTCACTAATGATTAATTAGGAGGTCAATAACTTACTTGGAATCATGTTGACCCTTTTTATTCTAAAGTTCTGCAGATGTGAAATTTGGGTCTCCCCTTAATTATGAGTAACATTTTTTAAAAAAAATCTTTATACTTCCAACTTTTTTGAGAGGAATGCTTCATTTATTTTTCTCTTTTAGATAGAAAGCTAATTGAGGGCAAAAATGTTCAATTTAATATATTGAGTAGACACCATATTAATATGTATTATTCCCACCATTCCATTCTTTGCTTATCCTAGTAATGATGCAATTAACATTTAGTCTGACTAAAATTACTTCTTACAATATTTGGAGAAAAGGCATACTATTAAGTGTCCTTAAAGAAATAATTGTTTTTCAGCATAAAAAAAAAACAAACACCCAAAACCCCAGGGATTCTGAGGAACAAAATTATTATAAATGACCAAATTTAAAAATTAAGATATTAACACTGATATGGGTATTTATAATTCTAATATTCTGTTTAAACTGATCTGCATAAAATGGAAATTCAGAATTTTATAAATGGCTTAAAGTATTTTGTGTGTGCCATTCATATTAGGGTATAACTTACTTTTCATAGAAGCTACAAGTTTATGTATGCAAATTATGTATTTATTTATTTATTTAATTGAAACTAGATTTTCTTTCTCATTCAATACATCCCAAACACAGTGTCCTCTCCCTCACCCCCCACCCCCACTCCTCCTAGGTCCTCCCTGACCTCTCCTGTACCCCATCTCCCCCTCTCCATTTCCCTTCAAAATTAACTGAACCAAAAGACAACAACCAACAGAATAAACAAGATAAAATAAGACAAGGGAAAAAAAGAAGCCAACTTAAGAGCTGTAACATATATGCAGAGACCCTGCTGCAGACCTTGCAGACCCCATGCTTGTGGCAACAGTGCCTGTGAGCACATATGAGCCATGTTTAGTTGACTTTATGCAGAATTTTTCATCTTTATTTATATTTTAATTTTTACTCTTAAACATTTTCTTTACTATTTAGTCTCTTTATTGAGATTATAATGTAATTACATAATTAAGCCCTTCCTTTACCTCCTTTCAAAAGTCCCGTATATTCACTATGCTCTCTTTAAAACTTGTGGCTTCCTTTTCTGTAGAAGAATATTCTTAAACACATAAATATAACCTGCTCCGTGTGTATAATGTTACCTCAGTATATTTTCAGGGCTGAATAATAAGTTTTGGATAACTCAAAGAAGATGGTTTTCTTACTTTCAGATTTCTTTAGTTGCCTGTAGTTCTATATGTCTGGCTGAGACCTCATGAGCTTCCTTCTCGGTCCTGTCACTATCCATCAATCCCACGATGGTTCATGTCTAGGCAGTTAGACTGACAAGATTCTTATGGATGTAGCTTCTGATGTTACTAGAAGATACAATCTTGCAGCAAACTCTCTCCATGATCCTCTGTCTCTTTCAATCTTTCCTACCCCAACTTCAGCAATGATATCTAAGCCTTGAGTCTGGAAGCTGCCATTTTTCAAGAGTTTATGAAGCAAGGCTTTCAAACAGCTTAATAGTGCTAACTAGTTTAAGGCATTAAAGGAATTTATGACTAAGCAGTTTCTGTCACTAACTGGTTTTTAGAATATGGTCTCATAATATTCATTATTTTATAACATCTGAAAATCCCCTACAAATGCAAACCTCGCTTATCCTGATCTGTGATGTGTTGATAAACCAGGTTTATGAAATAAAACTAGCACTCGCTGACTTCCATGCCACAAATATTCCCAACATGATCAATTCAAAACCACTGGCCTCTCTCTCCCTGTAGTTTCAGGAGTGAATATGTAGTCCATTTCCTAAAGAGAGGGCTTCAGCATACAATTCATGCAGTGCTGTGTAGTCATAAACACTGGCATTAGAGTTCATAAAGTTATTCTTACAATCCCTGCAGCTGAATTTGATAAAAGTCAAATTTGGAGAACCATTGCCCCAGTTTATCTTACGACATTTTGAACATCTATTTCCCCAGAAGATCTTATCCATCTAAAGAAAAGTTAGTCTAACAATGAACAATATTTTTTTCTACAGTGTGTGCATTAGAGGAAAAAAATTTGATGTTGCTTTTAGTACCTTGGTTATTGAGTGCTTCCAAAAAACAACTGTAGAACACAATTGTTGAGGTCAGGGGCAGTGCTTAGGACAGTGCAGAGGACTTGAAAGATGTAGAGCTATTTCCAGTAGAAAAGGCCAAAGTGATTGTAGATATCTATAAGATAAGTGCTTTCTTTCCTTTCAGCCTGCAAATGGCAATTCTGCCAGGAAGCCCACATTTAGCTGTGGCTGACAGGATTCGTAAGTTCTATCCTGTAGCAAGCTCTGCTTCTAATAACATATTTCCAAATGGGATTAATTATTCGGGCAGATACTTAAATATTATTTTAGACATTTTCCTAAAATCCCTGCATGTCACATCTTATCTGCACCTATACATGAAACCACTATGTTACAGCTACATAGAATTTCTTTTTCAAATCATACCTAGCATATTTAGCATCTAATTGTGCAAAAATGTACACTGCACATTGTAAAATATAATATGCTAAACACAAAGTACACTTACTCCATTATATATTTATATGGTTTATTATATTATAAAGCAATTTAGGAATAATTCTTGTTTAATTTCAAGGATATCTGTTTTTAAAACTTTTCTTATACTGTATATTTTTTTCCAGAGCATTTAAGAAAGATATTCATTATAATACAATCTTAGAAACACTAAAATTTAATTATTATTAAAATTTATAATATAAAGTATCAATAGACTTAATTTCTCATTGATGAATTTTAAATGTACTTGTACATATACCTATATAAACTGAGCTTTTAAAAAATGCACTTTAATGCCAAAAAAACCCTCATAAACTCAAAGCATTTAATGATTGTGGTCATATGTATTAAGAGTAGTAATTTATGTGTTGATACATATGGAGCATAGATACATATATATTATTATTTATAGGTGCATGTAGTCACTGTAGGTACATTTGTTATCCCCATAAATGAGTGTTGGGAATAATGTTAATAAAATTATTAAAAGAGAGTTGCTTGGATTAAAAAAGTCAGGTGCAATCTCTAAGGCCACAAAGTGGTAACCAGAGCCATGAACAAGTCTAAACAAACTTTTTTGATTTCTTTGTTTTCTTTTAAGACCACAGAATTTAGCACTGTCTGCCCCTTGGCTTGGCTTCCTTTGATAGCTCACTTTCAGACTACAGTACAGAACTATGCAACTGCCTTTCTTTGCTCTGTGAAAACGTGCTTTGAAGACCTCTGAATCAGAAGGAAGACTTTGTAGAACTAATTACCTACTTGCCATCTAATGATTCTCTGTGTCTGCGGCAGCTTTCTTCATACCTTCCATTTCAAACACATTTGCTATGATTTTTCAATCACTTCTTTAGATGAGCTGCAATATTTTCAAGTGACAGCTTCAAACTGCTGTGTTATTTAATTGGTTGCATTCAGAGGGCAGCTGTTCATCTCATAGTCCTCTCAGGTACCTCAGGATTCACTGTGAATATCCTTGGGAATTGCTTTAGAAAACAAATCATGCCTTCTAATAGGAAACATGCCAACATTTACCGCAGTCTTTTTAAAATCAGAGAACAAACATCTCAAATCATTGGCCTAGAGCTTGTCTTACAGAATTTTAAAATATCATCCTTCTTTAGCAATCCTGATAATCATATTCACTGGAGTACATGCTGAGGGAAAATGAGCATTTCCTAGTAATTGATATGGAGACTTTAGCCATAAAAAATATTAGCAAAACAGCAAAACCAGTAAACAAAGTAATCAAAGAAAACACAGCTTAAGTATAATTTTTTTTCAAGAACTCATGGCTTAGAGGAGTAAGTTATTTGGAATCTGTTTTGCTTTTTTTTTTTTTTCTTTGTTTTCTCCTGAGATTACTTGGTAGACCTGGCCTTGCCTTGAATTGCCTTGAACATAGCCTAGGCTATCCTTCCAAGCACTGATATAGACTTGAGTCATTATGTATTATATTAGAATCTGTTTTTAGAGAAAAAAGGGTAGCTACATAATATCAATAACTTGAGAAATATATTTAGTTTGGGAATTTTTTAGATTAAATGCTCAAGCCATTTATTTAGAAATATGCATTAATATAATTATTAAAGATACATTGAGTATGTTGAACAGGTTAATCCACACAATGAATGGTGAATGAGAATAATATAACCATTTTTTTCTGACAAATAGCTGTTTCTGCTATAAAAATGGTTAATAACAAATTTGTGTATCTATGTGAAAAAAAGAAATATTTCATTTTTCTCTTATTTGTGATGCTAGTGTTTTTTCACATAATTATTATTGTGACAACAAATTGAATTTGCAATTTACCATCTGCCTAGATAACATTAACCTTTCTGTAACCTCATGATATTACTATTTTGTTTTGCCTGATACTTAAATCTTTCTAATACAAATCAGCAACAAAAGACATTGGCTGCTCTGTTAGACAAAT
The DNA here is from genome assembly GCA_033318265.1 of Phyllotis vaccarum. Lineage (NCBI taxonomy): Eukaryota > Metazoa > Chordata > Mammalia > Rodentia > Cricetidae > Phyllotis > Phyllotis vaccarum. Next base: position 18,558,363 of record JARWLC010000007.1, read on the forward strand.
GTGAGTCCATGAAACATAAAGTATCTTATGAAGATAACACTGAAGTCATTACCATTAAAATGGATTAAATAATCTTAAATATAATAAAAGGAAAAAAAGTATGTGAATCATCTTACAAGAATAGGTTTTAATTAATACAATATAATACTTATTTTATGAATTTCTGCAGTACCTTGTACGTTTGCAAACTTTATGTTAACAAACTATTTATAACTTAAAGAGAATCTTATGTAATACTTGAATTAGAGGCTTATATTCTTGTTCAACAGCCCAAAAGTCTATGTAGAGAACGTTATTGGATCCTTGGTTACCTCAATAATGTAAATGCCTTAGCAGTTTTCATCCATATGATCCATTTAAGAAAAATGACAGAGTTAGTGATCTCTCTGTCTTTGTTACTTTTCTATTGCTGTGAAGAGTCACCATGGCCCAAGCCACTTAGAGAAGAAAGAACTCCAGGGGTTAGAGGATGTGACCATCACGGCAGGGGACAGGACAGCAGGCATAGTTCTGGAGCAGTAATGGAGCCCTTCCATCCATATGAACAAGTGGGAGGCAGAAAAAGAGTTGATGGGCTTGGAATGGGTATGTGAAACCTCAAAGCTCCCTCCCAATGACACACCTCCTCTAACAAGACAACACCTCCTAATCCTTCCCAGACAGTTTACAAACTACCAAGCATTCAAATATATGAGCCTCTGGGGGCCACTCTTTCAAACCACCACACTCTCTAGTTTGAAAACTCAGCTAGGTTAGTTTTTCTCCAACCTTTTAGGTATTTCTTATTAGTCTTATTAGTTTTAGATTTACAAATAATGGGATGAATATCTATGTTGGTAGCATTACAGAAAGTTTTGTCTCTCTTATTAATTTTGTCATTTAACATTTTCAGACATTTGTATCAGATGTGTATTCTAGTTGCTTTCTCTCTCCCTCACATCTCTGTCAACCCAGAACCACAAATTGTTTCCACAGATGCATGACTTTTGCTTTTTATTTTGTTGCCTATTTAGTTTAACCAGGGCTATTTGTGTAGTTAGCAGATTGGAACTATCCACTGGGTCCAATCCATTGGGTCCTGGTGGAGACATCAGTGAACTCATTCACCAGTGAGTTTTCTCCTCTGCTTGAACTTGTCAGTAGGAAATGATTTAAAGTAGGAAACTATTTAACAGAGAGGAATAATGCTCTCTTAGCATGTCCTTTACCTTTGTTTAACTGTTAAAAAGTCTATTCTTATGTAGACTTAGTACAGGCACCCACTGTTGCTAAGAGTTGATGATTTCAATGGCTGTGCCTTGTTCAGGACAGCCATCTTTATCTTCTGGCTCTTACAATCTTTCTATCTCCTCTTTTGCAATGTTTCCTGAGCTCAAGAGCATAAATGACTTGTTTAGAGCTAAACATTCGTCCACCAGCAATGGATTAGTATTTAGACTTTCTATCTACTATCACTCCCAAATGATTTCATACTAGCTCTTCATTTTGAATGCCACCAAAATATCTGTCATCCCAAGGTCTATAGTCTTGTTTGCACCACTCCCAGGAATTCCATAGTCCTATATCCAATTCTCTACCTCTCTAGTGTGACCTCAGCACCAAAACCAATAAGGAAAAAAGTACATACACACACACACACACACACACACACACACACACACACACACACACACAAACTTAAGGAAAGAGAACTTGATAGGACTAACTACAAATGATTGACTTTGTTAAGAAGATTAAAAGAATGAAGAATAGTATATTTTCTAGAGGAACCAAACTCTGATTAACAAGATTATTTCACACATATTTGAACAAGTAAGTAAAATATACTATCAATTGTCACTAAGTAAATCTCTGGATATAAAGAAAGAAGAATAGCAAGTGGCTTATTATTTAATGACCCCCCCCCCCAAGAGAATTAGGCTGGAGAAAACCTTGGAGACAATATGTTCAAATAATTGTGAACACAGTGAAATTTGTGAGGTGAAAGCCATATTATGGGCATGTTTCTGTTGGAAGCTCATCCATGGGTGTGCACCATCAGCAAGAGAGATACTAGGTCAATACTCCATGGCGAGAGTCTCAGGAGACCTCCTTCTCCCAGTGTGTATCTCTCACTGATTTTCATAAGTGTCTCAGTCTACCCTGATCCCATCACAACAGTTTATGTTGACTTCTGCAACTAATCTTCTGAGCTGTTTTTAAACATTGTTTGGTGGTAAAGGCTTCCATATATTCCTCAGTAGGCAAAATCTGTAACTTAGTCTCGGCATGTAAAGGACATGGCATTAAAAATATTATAGTAGAAGAATTTCTTATTTTTCTGTCTTCCTTGTTTGTTCTTAGTATATTAATATTAATGCATAGGGATAAATATTAATGTATAAATATATTAATGATGCTATTATCAAGGCACATTTCTCATTATCATTTCTAAGTATCACCCCACAAATACCTATACTATTTTATATCTATCAAAATTCAGGATATTCTTTTAGGATCCATAATAGCGGATCCTTTGTAGTATTTTTCTTTTTAACCATCAGGAGCAGAAAAAGTTGACTCCATTATAGAAATTCAGAATGCTTCATCATTAGCCCCATCACTTGGCACTAGAGAGATTGTATAGTGGTTAAGAGCATTGGCTACTGTTTAAAATGACTCAGGTTCAATTCTCAGCAAAGATACAGCAGTTCGCAATAATCTATAACTGGAGTTATAGGGAAGCCAGTATCCTGACCTCTACAGGCAGTAGGCATGCAAGACGTATACAGACACACATGCAAGCAAATGCCCATATGTATAAAATAAAATAAAAAAAATATTTATAAAGTACCATATTTACCAAATTGAACAATCAGCAAAAGAAAAACCCTAGTTTTTTTTTTTTTGTTTTGTTTTTTGTCAATTAGTCCTCAACTTAGATAAGGTGCACTTATTAAAATATGAAAAAAATCCACATCCATTAGAAAGAAACTCTGAGAATGATTGTAGTGATAAAATGCTAATTAAGAAAGCATCTGCTGACTAAATGTAAGTGCGGAAACTTCTAAGAGATACTCATGAGAATGTCCAGAGGGACTGACCAACAAAGTGTGTTTCCTAATTATTTCTAAGTATCACCACCCAGCAGGAGAGTGGCCTCACCTGCTCCATTTCCACTTGTAGACTCCGGCACTAGCGAAGACGTAGAATGGAGCAGTCAAGGCTCTAGCAGAGTCAGGGTCAGTCGGTCTCCTCCTTGTCTCACAATCAGTTTTATTTTCAAAGTTCCTTCTGTGTATTGGTCTCTGGGCCATTACCGTATGTCCTTGACCTCCACTTTTAATCTCGTATGATATTATTTTGGAGACGAGAAAGCTGTAACTTCAGAGTTTCAGTAATCTGTGCACATATCTGAGTTGGTTGTTCAACACATGGACAGTATGTATTTAGAATCTAGGAATTTTAGAATGTGCAAGTTAAAAGAAGGCATGCTGTTACAAACATCAGAGCTTCTTTAATAATTTCAGGGTACTACTTCTACTTTCTTTTGACCTCTCTGAGTTAGTAATAGAAACTAAGTTCTATTTCTGAAACAGCACTGGCCATATCAAAAACAAAGCAGGGTGGTGGTAAATTTGGTTTTGAGAAAAATCTTGTTGACTTTATTTCCAGAATTCCATTGCAGGGAACATTGTAGACATGCAGGGCATTTTGACACGGCCACTCACTGTATTTATAATGCCTACGATAACAAGGGGACAAAGAGAAATGCTTAGTGATGTTTCCTGCAGGGAGTGACCTTAAATCTCAAGTTGGAAAGCTGCATCATCACGACATGAAAAAAACAAGCACATACAATCTACGGGAGAAGACGGAGGCTTCAGTAACGTATTGGTTCATTTTCTGCGTGTGTTTATGGAATGTCTTCCCTGGCTCTTAAGTTTTAAAATGGTGCAATAATAATCATATTCATAGCTTCTTTCTCCTGTATAGCCATTTAGAAGGGTATAAGTTAGATCACATTACTTATTCAAATATTTGATAGGTTATTTCCACTGATATACTAATACCAATGAACTTTTTTTAATCCTCACTACATTGTGTCTAGAATAGCAATATTTCAAAGTTCCAGATAATAGCCTAAAGGTTATTTACTAAAAGAAAAAAAAACTTTAGAATAAACCATTTATTTGAAATTTGACTTATTTAACATAGCAAGAATGGTTTAAATTTTAACTTAGTAAATAGGTTTGATTCTATAAAATATATGTCTTTTGCACTAAAATTATAATTGAAAGTCATTTTTCATTCACTCAAATAAACTATTTACTCACTATTACTAGTTTATTAATAAATTATTAAGCATCTAACTAGATCACTTTTAAGAAATGGTAAATCAAAGGCCAAACAGTCACAGATTGTTGAGAATAAGAAAATAAAACAATTCACGTTTCTTTTAGCATAGTTGTGTTATGATCATCACTTCTAAATCAGGTTGTGGCTGAATACTTCTCCTACTTTTGAAATCTGAATTCTGACAATAGTGTTGGAAACATCTCCTACTGTGAACACCAATATTCAGGTCATCCTAATTATTTCATTTTTTCAAAGAGTGACGAGTTTTGTGTAATAGAATTGGCATTAGTGAAATTAAAGGTTATAACTGGATGACTATAATGGTCCCGCATTTTGAAAATAGACACTTTTCTTTTGTCTGAAATTTCATTTCTTCTTATTACCTTAGGAAGATTTGACATATATATTTATTTTCAAAGTCCATTATCTGTTTATAATGTGCAATTCCATTAAAGAACATTAGCTAGTTAATTTATAAGAAATAAGTGATAAGTACATTCTCAAAGGTAGAACATATGTGTGTATTTACATACCTCATTTGGAAAACAATTTATTTAAAAAGTTATCTTCCTATAAAGAGGAAGATTTATGAATTCAGCAGCATAAAAATGAAAACACTCTATTGATTTATTTTGTGTTTTAAAAACAATAAGATGTTCTGAATTTTTATAGTTCTATTGATCTTTTTGAATATATATACATTCACAAGGATAATTCCATATACATTATGAAGTAATATCGATTTACCTCATGCTATCAAATAATTATCATAATTTATAGCAATATATCACTAGCATTTCAGTTGATTTTATCCTAATCATGCTACTAAAATACTGTAAAATTCATTCTACATCTTTTTTCATTAAATAAACACACAAAATTTGATCCAATATTTTATGTTGTTAATTTGCAGTCATCTTCATCAACACCAATTACTTTGCTATAATAAAATGATGTCCTTAGGGGTTTTAAGTAATGTGTGACCACATTTGATATCTCAGAACTTTTATTAACAGCTTGGGAACAGCTATTACTCTTTCAGATTCTCAGTTTATTTGAAACACGAGGAATGAAATTATTGTTAGTGTGGACAATAGCCAAATACCTTACAAGTAACCATATTTTGCTTCAATGCTTAAAATAAACGATATAGCATTAGCTCTGGAGCGTTGTGCAAGCTAATTAGAAGACTTTGGAGAAAGCAATGGCATTACTTATTCTTCATATTAGTCTTCCCATCTTCAAGGTTGGCCTGTCTATGACGCATGTATCATCAGTAGTCTAGAGGTTTGCTAGACTAATAGTATGGAGGTGGCATATGCTCACAACATGCTGTTATGTGTCATGACAAACACAGTTGTGAAGATGACATGATGCATCATTGCAGAGGAAAGCTAGACTTGACCTTTCATGTACTTAAACTAAATAAATACAACCAAATGCTCACGTGATAGACAGGAAACTGGTTCTCAGTCTGTCTCAAAGTTGTCTGTTATTAAAAAACCACTTCTCTTAATTTTACCAGAATATGACCTCATCAATTAGTTGTAAGCACACCTAATTAATAAACTCTTAGCATGGAGCATTTTACTCCTTTAAGGGTGCTTTTTGATGGACCCAATGAATATCTAGATCAATATGAGTTTTCTACAGAGCTCAGATCTTGCTTCATAATGTAGAAACTTGGAGGTTTCCATATTTGCAGCCCAACTGTACTTTCCGATATCCTTATACTGGACTCCACAATTACAGTTTCATGTATACTCAAAAGCATTAATATGAGGTGCTAATCTAGATTGGAAAAACATTTGATGGTTCATCTACGTATATGTCTTCTATACATGAATGCCCCCCCCCAAACCTCCCAGCTCCAAAGCAATGACACCAGATTACAATGGACTAGAACCTCAGAAGTTGTGAGCCTCAACATAACTCCTTGCCTTTAGAGTTGATTTATCAACTATTTTGTCACTGTAACCAAATTGTTGACTAACACAAAAATACATGGTATTATTTGTTTCTGGCAGATGATTTGCATTGAAATGTGGAAGAAAAATAAAGTCCAGCTCCATATTTACCCTTCATTCTAACTGCTATGCAATGTAACTGGAATCCATAGGTAGCTTATATATATGTAATGTTGAAACTGAAAACGTTTTAACTATATAGCATTTCTGACATGCTCTGATTATTTAAAGTCATTTTGTGGCTTTCTACTTTATCAGTTTAAATTTGTAGTGATTTTTTAAAAATAAGTATCCTTGGTTTTAGTAATTTGCCATTTTATATGGAAAATTTCCAAGGTTAAAAATGCTAATAGTAAGTTTCTATACTTTAAGAGAAAATTATAATCAAGTTTTTGACATAGTTTTATATATTGTTACAGTCATCCATATTTCAAGTCAATTTTTAAAAAACACTTATTTTTCAGAATAAAATGTATAAAATCCATAGCTTAACATTTAAACTCTATTGTTTAAGTATTGAAGGATAGAACCATCAACAAAAAGAATGCTTGGAGAGATGGATCAGAGGTAAGAGCCTGGCTTGCTTTTGGAGAGGTTCTGAGTTCAGTTCCTTAGCTCTTGCACTGTACAGAGCTTAATCACCTTAATCACCTTAACTCCAGCTTGGGGGTTCTGAGTCCCTCATCTAAACTATCCAGGTACCTGTTCTCTCTCTCTTTCTCTCTCTCTCTCTCTCTCTCTCTCTCTCTCTCTCTCTCTCTCTCTCTCTCACACACACACACACACACACACATATACACACATACATAAATACACATCAACACACACTACATTAAGAATTAAAGTTATTAAAAACCCCCAGAAAGAAAAAAATCTTATTAAACTAGTTACGTAATTTATAAGCTTCAAATTAATTATCTAATCAATGTATTATTAGATTACAATTGCTGAATTAGAGTTTTGCCTAAGGAGAATACACTGTAATTTAAACAAAGCATCAAATACCTTAAACACTGGAAGTACATATAATTTTTTTTTGTATCCCCAACACTGTCTACCTAGGTCCTACTATATGCAAACATTTTGCATATTGTAGGACCTTAAAAAAGGAGATGATATTTTTAAATGAAAATAAAAATTAAAAAAAAGAATCTTTAAAAGGTAAGACAATATGTAAGTATGAAAATGACACAAGGAACCTCATGAGTTTGTAGGCTAACAGAAAGCTTTAAAATAAAAGAGAGAGTCACCATAGGTTGTAGAAAGAAAAGAGAAAGTTGAATTAGGGACGATGTGATCCTAGCGCATTGTGAACATTTCCAATTATGACAAGTATCCTATGATTGTATGATTTTGGACTTATTCTTGGATAAATACAGATAGAAAAGTTATAAAAGGCAACACTGTTACTCTAAGAACTGACACAAAAACATGACAATGGACCAAGTATTACTGAAAAAGCATAATGCAATGGAAAATTCCTGTGATGTTAGACCCTGCAAAAGCCAACCTGAAGTCATATCAACCCTAATAGGAAATGACAAACCTTGAAAAGCTATCTATAAAGTTCTTTTAAAGCAGAATACTTTTCAGATAAGCAAAATTGTTTTACATTGTTACCAACTTCTATAAATGCCAGTTCAATTTCAGAATCCATTGTTTAATTGTGATCATATCAAAGACTTCTTTCTAGAAAGCAAAGGGACTAAAACAGAAAAAAAAGATTATGTTAATAAAGCAAATGTATCTGGTTTCCATGGTAACTCTGCAACTAAACTATTCAGAATTCTTTTTCCCCTATGCCATTGTTTTGTAAAGGACTGGATAGTTGATTACTAGCTCATGGAACCATAATCCTTTAAAACAGTGTCATTCGAACGGCAGAATGTAAGACATCTGTGGCACAAAAGATCTTAGCCTCAAGCTTTTGAAATAAATTATAAAGACACAAAATGTTACAGGGCATTCAAAACTGTTGTTTAGTCATAAGGAACCTACATAAATGCCAGGCTCAGTCTGAAAATTACTACTCAAGTCATTATTTGTATGAGGAAACATATTATGCAGGTTAAACGTAAATTTTAAGGACCTTCTTTGGAGAAACTGGGAACAACCTTTTCTGAATGTCAACTGGCTGTTGAAGTATCAAATCCAAGAATGGTGAATTGCCATTTGTCTTATATTTCATGCACAGATATGAGAAACATTCAGAATCTAAACTAAATGTCACAAGTTCTTTTCACGAACCATGAGTATGTGGTTTTTCCTTAGAAAACCCTTAATGTTGTTTTTTGCTATCCTTCTTGCAAGCAGATCATTATGCCTATTTACAAGTGAATGATCTAAATTAAAGATTTCTAACCTACCCCTAAAATAGACAAATTCCATCTAATCAAAACTGTGATTTATTTAATAGTAAACATACATTTTCAAAGAGAACCATACATTTAAATTTTAACAAAAAAATAGTTAACCTCAAAGCAAACTTCATTGAAAAGGCACACTGTTCCGGGAAAGAACATTCCCAGCAGGTTATGTACTGCCATGTTTGGAGATTTGCATAATCACACAACCAACACCTGACCTATCTCTGCATGTAGAAATTAATAACAAAGATCTTTCTCCCTTCTAGGTGTCCATTGCCATAGTAACCTCACAAGTTTTGAAAATATGCTTAAATAAAGAAGTGGAGTAGAAATTAATCATTGGCTGAAAAATAAAGTTTTCATGATGAGGTCAGCCTTTGTTTCTGGGTCACCCTGAAGCATTAGACAGTATTCTGATTTGGGCAGAATGGATCACCTCTGGTTGGAGATCTGACTCTCACAGTCTTTCACAAAACATGAGCTTGCTGACATAAGAAGTTATGTTACTTTATTATTTATTTGCTCCTGTAGCTGTGAACCTTGACAGTTTGTGTGTGTGTGTGTGTGTGTGTGTGTGTGTATGTATGTATGTATGTATGTATGTTGTGTGTTGTGTGCAGAAGGAATAAACAAGCACTTGGGCTTTTGGAAATAAATAATTGCTTGAGTGATTCTAACCAGAGCCCCCTTCTTTTCTGGACCATCTGATGAGTGAAGAATTTGGAATTTTTACAGGGGGAAATAGGAAAAAAGCCTATGGGTCTTTCCCTGATGAAGCAAAGACTCAGAAAGAAAACATGCTAACACGAACAGCTCCCAGTGGAAACTCTAGAGAAGGGCTGAAAACAGAATTAGCTTCATGTGTTTTGTTAACGTGGCTAGGAGAATGGGGCCTGCTTAGTGTTGAAGAGACATGAGTTCCCACGCTTGTGTGGGAGGAATATAAGCTTATACAAATAAGAGAAGTGGTGGTATGAAGAAATGAACAATAATAAATCTTTCCACTTCATTATTTCACCCAGAAGAATCTTTCCCAAGAAAATAAGCAGAAATTTTGTATAAATAAATATTATGCATAGAAATATCTGGTCTGTTTTGATCCACTGAAATTAATCATAACAATGAAAATTATAAAACATGTTCTTATATCTTTACATATTTGACCTAGCCACATAATTTAACATTTTCTACTGAGAATCATAATATTACAATAGATTACTATATTTCATCATTATGTAACTTATTTTGTAATATAACTGGATGTTTAAGAGTATTTATTTATTTGCTTGTTTGTTGGCTGGTTAGTTGGTTGGCCTTTGCCTGCCTATAACTAGTGAACCTCTTGTCTTACTCTCTTGAGGGCTGAGACACCCTAAGAGTCCCACCACATCTATTCCAAAGGAAATACTTTTTTCTCTTATCAACTCAGGTCTAATAGTCTCTTATAAATTTCCTCACATGTATCTTTAAAATTCCCTAGACATCAATTATAGAATATATCCTGTTCAGGAAATTAAAGAATATTGTTAGAACATGGTTTCTAGAAGAAATAGGTCAAAGGTTAGAGTCTATTTTTTTTTTTTTTATAGGAACTAGGTATCAATTGTAATTGTTTACTTGTAAATAAAAGGCTCTTCCCCTCTCTCTGTCAAACCTCTAATTATTTACTTCAGGATGAACTCCATGCTTGAGCACTATTAATATTCCCTAAGAGAATTCTCCTTTGTAACGTCTTTCAGTGTTAAGCTCAGGAATGTAGAAGAATGTGAAATGATAGTTTTAATCAAAATTTTCTTTTCAAATCCTTGGGAAGATCTTTACGGGGCCTACAATTGCTAGAGCAGTTCCTTCTGGTTCCCATCTCTTATTTGTTAGCACACAAGAGGAGAGAAGAGCACAGGATGGGGCAGAAAGCTGAAGCAAGTAATGGGTTAACAGCCACCACTGTTTGAGAATGGCATCCTGTGAAACCTATCACAGTTGTTTATAAAATGATACTGTGGATGCATTATACTTAAAGGGTTTAAATTATGGTCAGGAGAATAACAAACATGTTTTTCCTTTAGTCTGTCTGATTCCATATTTATAGTTTAGAAAATTATTCATGTTTTAGGTATTTTAAAATTCTCTAATATTCTTCTTTGTTGTAGCGATAAGCACTATGGCCAAAGACAATATGTGGAGGAAGGAACGTATTTGGCATCACGTGTCCCACTGTGGCCCTTATTACAGTTCAACATTTAAGGAAGGAAGCCAGGACCAGAGCTCAAATAAAAAATACATCAGGAGCCATGAAGGAACTCTGTGTACTGGCTTGCTCTCAGGCTCATATTCATGTGCCTTTCTTATACATCCCAGGACTACCTGCCTAAGAGTGGTACCACCCACAGTGGACTAGGTCCTTCCACATCAAGTCAATCATGAAAATACCCTGAAGATGCACATAGGTAATTTTAACAGAGGCAAGTCTGCAGTTGAGATTCTGTCTCCTCTGCATGTAAAATTGATAACCAAGATTAACCATTACATGAGCATATGACAAGAAAAAAAAAAGATGTTCTGAGTACATTTAGATGAGTTAAGTTTGAGCTAGTTGCCCATTCTCAGATAAGTCAATGGCACAGGATGATCCCCAGCAGCACTGACACTGTCCTACTTTGCTTTCAATTGCTGTGATGAAATACTATCTGGAAGCTAAGTGTGGTGGAGGGTTTTATTTTTTCTTATATTTTCAGGTACCAGTCCATCATGGGTGAAAATCAGGGTAAGAACTCATGGAAGGAACTGGAGCAGTGGCCCTGGAGAAGTGCTGCTTTCTAATGACTTACTTCCCAAGAGTGTCTCTGCCTCATACCTCCCATGACTACTTGTGCAGGGGCAAGGCTCTCCTACATCAACCACTGATCGGGAAATGTCACTTAGACTTACTAGACAATCTGATGGAGAAAATCCTCAGTTGAGATTCCTTTTTCCTATATATGTTCTGTTTCGTGGCAAGGTGATGAAAACTCACTGCCATACATACTGATTAATATTGTCATCAATTCACCCAATGTACAAACATATTACATCTCATGTGTTTTAGGTTCGCTCAAAGGGATGAAGACACATAAATATGCCATGCTTATATCTTCAATCATCTCACAGTGCAGAAAGAAGTGTTATAGCAAATGGTACAAGAAAGTAATTATAGGGGCTTTGATAGATATATCTTTAAGTGAGTTAAGAAATGTAGTTAGCGATTTGTAAAAATAAGAAGCCATGGGTTTGAGCCACACTAACACACATACATGGAGATAGAAAGAAACAGAGAGAGACTGTGAGAAAGACATAGAGATACAGAGAGAATGTGGATTATAGTTACTGGTTCTTAAGAAGAAAGCTCAATAGATCAAGATTTAAAATTTTAAATCCCAAGTCCTATTAACATAAGAATGCAAGTCTAGGGGTCATTAGGCAAATTTGACACAGATAATAAATACCTTCACTGGAGATTAGTAGGAGGTTCCTTAAGAGATACCTAACATGTGGAAGTTGGGAAGGGTAGATCTCCTGAAAATTGAGAGAAAGGGAGATTTCTAAAGATCTTGCTAAGAACTTTTGGGAGTCCATGCTTCACCATGTAGCCAGTGTATGAAAGAGTGTAAACCTGAGCTTTTGGGAAGCAAATCTGAATACTTTTGCACAAATTCTGGAGCAAGCTTGTGAATTAGAAGTACAGCAGTGCAAAGGCTTTAGGGTTTTAATTTCCCAACTTCAGGATGAGAGAGGAAGTTCATGAGTTAGTCTAAATTTTCACTTGCATGAATTGGTGGACAGATATGCTTGCTGAGTAAGCGAACATGAATTAGATCTATATTCAAAGTGGATATCTTGATCTCAAATGCCCTAGGGCTACTAGATTTGTAGTTTGAGAGGCAGATGATTTGGCCACAAGCTCATTTCTACAGTGTTATGTTAGGAGAATACAATAAGGCAGGGTAAAGAACAATTGGAGGCTAGGGCCCTTGTGCCGATGTATGTCATATATTTTCCATTAATTGGTGGCTTAAGAAATTTCCCAATGGAGGAGCCAGCCAGCTTAAAGCACAGCAGTGTGGGGAGAGCTAGGCCTTCTGAGGCAATGACTGCTTACTAACTAGTATGAGTTTTTAAAAAATATTTCCATAACCATATAGCCATATCTGTAGAAAACATAATAATTTCTAGTCTTTGCTCTTGGGATCTCTTTTGAGGTACATTATGACTTTATTTGCTTTTAATTACTTAGCAAAACTACTAAGAGGAAATGAAACTTAATAAGGAGCACTTACGGCTTTTCCAAACTCTAGCCAGAATTATAGAAGAACTAGCCTTAAGGAGGCAGAACTTACTGGGGCAACTGGTAGCCCCGTAGCAAGCAAAGGAATCCCACACTGGATAAAATAGAAGAACGAGTTCTGAACATTGGAGGTTGGTTGTATAAGCTATAGCCACTCAGGTCGGCATCATAACTAATGGATTCGATGCCTCATCACAGGCAATTCTTTCATCAGGAGAATGACAGCTGGCTGAAGAAATGTACACTGTTCCTCACTGAACTTCTAAGGCAGTAGTTCTCAACCTTTCTAATGCCGTGGCACTTTAATAAACTTCCTCCTGCTATAGTGAGCCTCAGTCATAAAGTTATTTTCATTACTTCTTCATAACTGTAATTTTGCAACTGTCATGCAAATATTTGAAGTGCAGGATATCTGATATTTGATCCTTCTGAAAGGGCCATTCGACCCCTTAAGAGTTGCAGCCCACAGGTTGAGAACCACTGTTCTAAAGACAGCACTTGGGGATAATGCTGTTACTGTAGAAAATGCATTTCTCATGGAATGAACATTGTATACAAATAGGAATTTTTCTTTACCACTTAAATTTCCATGAACATTTCTATACACTTATGGCAGAGTCTACCAGAATCCAGACATGTCATACTGGACACCAACTGACCAAATCTACATTTTCTAACCATAACATTAAGACTGGGTGTCCCCAGCTTTGACTTTATGTCAACTTTCATAAATGCACCTCAGTGGTTTGCCTGTGTAGAAACAATTTTTGTGCTGTTGAAGGTTCCAATTTTCTTATTTAAGATGAAGAATTTTTTTTTCCTGGAATTTTTCTTGTATCTTCTTGAAACCTAATGTTCTGCAGTGTCACCGGTTGTGAAGAGAACGTGAGCGACAATGACCGTATTAAAGTGTTTTTTTACTTCCAGCAAACTGTCTGTGTCTTCTGATGGGTCTCTGGTTTTCGAAAAGCATAAAGACATTTTACCTAAGAGAAGAGCACTGTCTCTGACGTGTATATTATTCTCTGCCAAGCAAGCCACTAAGTCTGTATTAATTATGAGAACATAGAGCACTGAGCTTGTGCACATTACATAAAAATCCAAGCTATGCATTACAGAGACATTTGCAAGCTGTTTGCACTTTTAAAATCCAGAAAATCATTTGCCATTCCCACTGGTGCAAATAGTGATAGCGAATGGAGGAGGTGGGTGATTTTTGATGTCTCCTCTGTTGCTAATCACAGATGGAGGTGAGATGACAACTTTCTTTTATATCCAGGCATCTTGTCACATCCTGCCTCTTTCATCGGTTATTTATGAGATCCTGCACCTGGTTGGTACTGTAGGGTTTTTATTTGTTTCTTTGTTTGGTTTTATTTTTGTTGTTGTTGATTTTGTTTTTGTTTTGTTTTGTTTTCATGTTCGGGGTGGTAGTGGTGGTTGCCTTCTATTAATCTAGTTATTTGCCGTCAAAAAAGGGTGAATCTATAAATATACCGACTGTGAAAGTCAGTGTGTCTATATCTGTATCTTCACAATTCCTCATCTACTTCCTTTACAAACTGTCTGATTCTATAGTAATGAATTGGGAACTAAGGGCATAAGGTCTGCAGATAAAGTTGCATAGTTTCCAGGTGCCTCAGTTTCCAAATCTATAAACTAAGCATAATGGTACTTCCTAATATGCTAAACCAACACAAAATTAAACAGTCCAAAAAAAAGGCCTGATCATAATTGCTCAATACATGCTAGCTGCTGTTTTACAGGGAGGTCACACCAGTTTGTAAGTTTTTCATTGAGTCTGTATCAGTCAGTTCAGGAGGCAGCTGAATAAGGAAGAAGGATTTGAGAGAAGAGCTGCAGGACCTTTGTCTAAAGAGGCTTGCTTTTTACTCTCTGACTTACCTCTCCAGATAATGACATGGAGGCTGATCAACTCTACCCTTTTAATGAAGTAGTTGATGTCATACCACCAACTCTGATCCTAATTACCGAAGAAATTTCAATGCAGAAAAAAATGTACGTACTCGATGCCTCTCTGTACATCAAGTCTTGTCCCAGTGAGATACTAGAAAAGTTTTCCCAACAACCCCCATCTATTAGCCACACCTCTCCTGATGAGGAGGTATCCCTAACAGTAGGCTGAATCAGCTCATACCTACTCTCCTATTTTCCTATAGAAATGTTTACTCATACAGTCTCTACAAAAGATAAGAAAGGGTTGGAGGCTAGCTTTGCAGCTTATATTTTTGAAGGCATGCAATACTCTTCAAAAATCTATCTTTGGGGGTGTGAATCTATGTTAAATATTAAATAAAATGATTTGCTTTTATAGAATTATATTTGTTTGCTTTTTCATATTTTATCAGAGGGCAGTATTTTTAATAATAGAAGATATTTTCACCAAAAATTGCTTTTAGACTGGGAAAATGTTATCTCAAGACTGTGTATAGTCTTTCTATATTTTCATGGAGCATATCGGTAGCTAAAAAAAGAATGGAAGGGAAGGAAGGAAGGAAGGAAGGAATCTCTTCTATACACCGGTTGGAGACAGTGGCTGTGGCTCAGTAGCCCTAAGTTGTAACTGGTTAGTGCCTACATTTGTCTAGTTTGCAGGGGAGGATCAATTTCACATTTTTAAAGGATTTAAGAAGAAAGTACAGGAGGAGGAGGAGGAGGAGGAAGGTAATGAGCATGTAGGGGGGCAGGAAGAGCAGAATCAAGAAGAGGAAGTGGAAAAAGGAGATGGAGGCAGAACAAACGTGTTACAAATGCCTCATAAAATAGTTGCTGTCTAGTCACAGCAGAAAGAACACCTTCATAGACATTTCTCTTTCTGTCTTGCTTTCATTCTGTACGTTATATGATGCCCATGTCTTCTATACATCAGTCACTTTCATGTGTCTGCATCCATTGTAATCAACTGCCCATGCACAAGTTTTCCACGGAGCTCTATGTCGCTACAGATTCTGATTATCTGATTGCTAACTTAAAGTTGAGTTTCGAATTGGAAAATATGGCAAATAAAATAAGTTAGTTGACTAAATACAGGTGTGAGTATTGATAGACCACAGAGGTCTCTACTTCAAAAACCTGCATGCTGCCTATCAATGGCAATATTTAAATATGAATCAGCCTACTTCTTACTCTCATTTCAGAGACTAAAACTCTGAATGACTGTTATAATCCAGATAACTTGTAAAGTACTTTAAAGTAATCAAAAAAGGTTGAGCTTAGTTATTAGCAATGTATAACTCTGCTTCTTCTGTTGAATTCTTCTCTATAGAACAGAATACCAGTTGCTTGAAAAGTATGGGCTGAAGTCTTTGATCACATGAACCATAAAATCTATACTTGACAAATGGAGCGAATATGATCAAGTATGTTTATATCAGTTATTCATAAAGAGAAAGCTCTTTACTAGATTGTCTTTTCTATAACTCCATATAAGTTCAATGCAAATTGAATTTAAATGTCAATGCTACCTTCCCATCACGATTACTCTGATTAATTATTTGTTATTATTGGAAATGTACTTGCAGGAGAGTTTGATACAGTTTTTCTCACTTGCTCCTTTGAAAATCATCTTTAGAATATAAATACATTCCAGAATAGCAAATATTTGCTACCAGTGGCATTCATATATGTAATCATCTTTGGTCCTTCCCTTTTTGTGCAATGCAATACTTGTATGGATTTGATTTATTTTCTTGAAGCACTGTGACAGGAGTTACAGATATGTTTATAATTTGATTTAATTCTAAGAAATAATAGAGATGAGAGCATTCCATATGCTAGTAATTAAATGGACAAACCAATAAAAGATTTTGTCATTTTCCTCTCCAAAAACCAGGACTATTTTTACCCTAGCATTTACGATAGCGTTTTCTTTAGACATCTCCTTTGCCTATTAACTTTGCAGGCCATCCGCACAAAATTACATAAGCTTGACATCCTCTTAAAGGACATCATTACATTTTGGCCTCTGATGATAATCATCATGATCTGAAATGGCCACTGGCAAGCCATATCTTTGACATTTATTATACAGCCCTTAGTGGTCTCTTTACCATAGTCATAAGGGATTCTTTGTAATGGTAGTAATATTAATTGCTGCCATTATCTTGCCTCTCATGTTAAATTTTGGGTCAAATGATTGGTATAAGTCTGAATGAGCAGTCGGGGATGAAAAGGACAAAGAGTAGGAGGAAAATACACGAGGAGCCAAGCCCTGCTGCATACTGAGAGGTAATTTACACAAATAGGCTAGACGAAAACAGATGGGAAGAGGGAGGGTGGGAGAGACTTGACTAATGACACCTGACTGCCAAATGACCCTGTGGGTTTGGATGCTGGCAGGACATCTCAAACTGTGCCAGCAGCCACTTGGAACTGCCTGGTTTTCACTCACATTGCATTTAACAGACTAACCTTGGTCTTTCTATTGTTACCATCACCAGGGAAATGTACACCATCTCTAAGCATGCTCCAGAAAACCCACCTTCTAACTGTGCTCTCTTCGTTGAGAGGCCATGTGTTACCGAACAGTTCTCAAGTTTATTGTTACTGAGCCTTTGCTTCCAACAGGGAAAATGTGACACGTTTGTTCCTTTAAGTGCCTCTTTTGTAAACCTATAGTATATGGCACCCTTTGTGGCTTAATAAGAGCAGTGACAGAAGAAAGAAATGACTTATTCTGAGAATATAACCATATTATTAAATACTTTGCTCATGGTAAAATATATTTGAGCCTGACAGGTGAGGCATTCTTAGAACGATATAAAGTGGACTCCTACCCATGTTCCATTCTCTCTCTTACTTTTAAGCTTTAATCTCTTTACAAATGCAAAATTAGTGTCCTCAGCTATATAATTAAATATGCTCTGGGTTTGGAATAAAGAATTTTAGGCTGCTAGTTTCATTGCTAAATAGCTAATAACAAAACAAACTAATTCTATCCACGCTTTACTTTCCTATCTCTAAAATGGGAATATGTTGCAATTATGCTTATCTGAGGGATGTTTAAGAAATGTTGTGTTTGCCATCCAAATGCAAAACATGAACTAATAAATCATAAGGTTGTGTTTGAGTTTATTATCAGATAAAGCAATGAAATAACCAACAAAGACTAACATATTTCTTCATGAGGCCAGGAGATGGAATACTCTTATTTGGAGCAGTATATATTCAACATGCTACATCTTGAGGAAGACAGAGGTTTAGGAAGGAAGTAATGTGGAAGGTTGTTATGATAATACACAAATTAATAAGCAGCATTTATGGATCTGTGAAGGTCTGCACATGTTATTGATGATGTACATCCCTCACTTTTTCTCTCTAAGAAACACCAAGATTATATTGAAAAAGTGAGTAGAGAGCACACGCTGAGGTCTAGACTGCACTTAATATTTCAAAACGAATGCTAAATAACTATTATTTCTACCACTTGAAAAGTGATTTTTTCCCCATATTTTTCTCTTTTTTAACACCTTAGAGAGGAGATTAAAATGTCCACCAGAAGAAAAATGACTGTGTTTTGACTAGAGTGAGAAATACTCCACATAGGCTCATATGTCTGAATGTTTGGCCCTCATATTGTGGAGCTGTTTTATAAGGTGCACCATATTTTGCCTTGCTGGGAGTGTGGTCACTAGTGGCTAACCTTGAGTTTGTTACGTCACTCCTGTCTGATTTTTGCCTTTTGACCATTGATAAAATGTGATCCTAAGCTACTGCCACCACATCTTATTCCCTCCAATTGTGAACCTATACAGAGCCCCCTCATTCAGTGGCTTCTTGTCTGGTATTTAGTCAGAACCAAAAGAAAAGTAACAAACAAAAATCTAAAAGCATTCCAAGTTATTGGCAAATTCCTAGGAACCAATCCATTCACCTTTTAAATAAAATTACCATCCATCGCACATTTCAGTCAATTCTAGGTTTGCACCACTAAAAACTCAAAAATTTATATAATTTATTTTCTCCAAACAGGTGGATGGGGGCCATTATGCACAGAAACAAACATAATCTAAAATTTAAAAGATGGTATGGCTCTGCACGGCAGTAGACATTCCATATTGTAGCCCTTGGGGAAGAAGCAGCTTCTCAGGTTCTCAGAGGACAAGCATAACTCTAAGAGATAATATCTCTGTGCCTCGGAGCCTAGAGAGAGCTGACCATGTCAAAATATGGGAAGAAGTAACAAAAGCCATCTTGAGACTCCGGAAGTCAAGGAAGAGAACATAGAACCGATTAAAATGATTTTATAGTCACTGATATTAAGAGGGAAAGGGAAGGGAGCTGATAAAGAACCAAACAGCCTGGGCACCTGTCCTCACACTGGGCCTTGGGTCTGCACCTCCCTATGAGTTCTTCGGGGGCACACTCAGGTTTCAGACAAGCCTGTGAATATGACGAGGTGCTCCAGACTATGATGAAACATAACATGACCTCCCATCAATCTTCTCACTCAGCAAGGTAAAGCAGAGAAAACTCCATCAAGAAAATTCCAATGCTTTGGACAAAAGGAAGCCACCATTTCTTGGTGTCAGTAAACATACTTTTACTACATTTTAAACGTGAAATACGGTGTAATAGCCTCATACGTTATCAGAAACATTATCGATTATGTGTACCAAATGCTGGAGATAGGACTTTGGGGTCTGCACATGTTGCTAAGCACATGCTAGAATTCAAGAGCTCTACTACCAGGCTGCATCCTCAGTTCTTTGGTTTGCTCGTTGGAGACCAGACCTCTCTGCATAGCTAAACCTTATCTTGAACTAGTGACTCTCCGGCATCAGCATCTTAAGTACTAGGATTACAGGTACATTCAAATGTGTTTTTATAATTGCTCTTAATCAGTGTAAAATAAAATTAATGAGGCATTCAATCGTCCAATGGTCTTTAGCCAACTGTGCACCAGAGCTAGATGTTCTTAAAGGTTCATTCTTTTTTGAGTTCCCCAATGGTAAAAGCCTTGTGGTCAATTTACCACAAGGCTTCTGATGATGCTTTTATTCTGGAGAGTAGGATAAGCCATGCCTCCAAAGTTATTTAGGTTAACTTGTAAATTTCTTTACTTGTTTGAAATTCCTTCCCCACCGCAGTCAAGAAATGAATCTTTTTAAATTGGTTTAAGAAGGAAAATATCTTAGAATCGTGTAGTTGGGCAATGAAAAAGGTAACTCAGAGAACAAGAAAACTTGGAAAGAGCTTATCAGAGGTGTGAAATGTTAAACTGTCCCCTCTCTTACAGCAGTCTGCTAGTTGTAGAAACACTTTCCTTCACAAGGAAAGCATTAGATCCCCACATGCTTTAATGTTACTGTAATTTCTATCCAAAAGAAAAAGAGAAATTGGTCAAAGAATGTCTGTTTCCCTTAAGTACATTCCTGTGATATTAAGATAAATATAGCTTCCAATGTAAGATTAAAGTCTAGCTCAACATTAAAAGCCCACCAATTTTATCCCTCTACCTAAGGAAATAGGGGATAAATTGAGGTAGGTACAGGCCAAAATTAAGCAAACAGATGGAGAAAAGCCAAGAAGACTGTAGATTTCCTATTTTATAAAGTGTAATGGATTATAGTGCCAAAACAATTTTTGAGTAAAATTTCCCAATTTTCTTTTTTTATAGTTATTGTCAATGACCATTTACATATATATAAAACCCCTGAGTTTCATATAATTTCAGGCATTATGAGTGGAGTTCTGGTGACACAGCACACATCCCTTGTATTTTGGAATAATAAATGAGTAGATACAGCCTACGAGTGAGTGTTTCTCTTCTCACTTGTATGGAGCCTTGGCGCCATATTTAATGTTTCATCTTTCATCTGGGAAGATGCCCCCTTAGGGGAGGTGTGAATGTTTCAATCTATCAGCATAAATCTTTGTACCTTTAACTTTAAACTCCATGTGTCACAGAAAGGAGAAACTTCAGAATATAGATGAAATATCTTAGACAATATGAGAGGAAGACGTGACCAGGTGGAATAAAGAAAGGCCACTTTTTTTCATGGTATGATTATGAGGGAATGACAGTGAGACGCCAGGGAAGAAGAGCCCTCTTGGATCACACAGATGGTGGTTCTGAGAATGAAATCAGTGAACGAAATTCCATTCTCTACAACAGCCACTTGCACATGCTGATTTGAATTTGTCCCCCTGGATTTCTATGTTGGCATTTGGAAGCAGTATCTCTGGGAGGTAATAAGGACAGGATGAGGTATAAATGTGGTCCTCAAAATGGTGGCCCTTGCAGAGGAGATCTCACTATTGAGAATCTCCCTCCCTCACTCTACCATTCCTTCTGCTTTGTTGTGCTGAAGTGCAGTGGATACCAGCAAACACTGTTGACACTCCAGCTTCCACATAAATAAATATATGCACATTAGAAATGGAAAAGAAAAAGGAGGGAAAAAGAAGATGGAGGTGAGAGATTGTGAGCATCATTACCACAAAGGTGCTGTTAAGTCTTAATGCTCAGAATAGTAGGTTTATTCTTCCTTATGTAGAAAATGGTTAAAGTTCCTTGTAGAGTTCTTTGGATTTAACACAGCTTCAATTCAGTCCCTATTCCTTTGTGATAACTCTACTTTTGATTTTTTGATAGTCATTGTATTTGTCTTTGTTTCTATAGCCTGTTTTCTAGTGAGCATCTTGATATATCCACCAGTCATGAAAGTTCCTTTTTAAGTTCTTACCTCATACCTATCAGTGACATCGCTAATAAAATCTATTTCCTTTTGTAAGCAATGCAAGCTCATTTGCTCATCACCAGTTCCTTTTTATCATCAGAACGAGTCTATACCCATACGTGTTGTCCCACTTACGTCACAATACATTCACTTTGCACTCATAAATGGTCTCATATGTACATCAATCACATAATTACTGAGTACTGATCTCATCCCTTAATAAACGTTTTGTTGACTGTTAAACAGGCACACATAAGTAATATATGATGTGTAGCTTTTAAGTGTCATATAGTCTACATAAGAGTAATAATATCATAAGACTGAGCATATTGTATTTATGTAGTTAGGAACATACATATATTTATGTAACACAAAACAGTGAAAGCAAAAAGCCAGGGATTTGAAAGAGCTCAGGAACAAATTGGAAGAAGGAAGTGACATAATTATATTATAATCTTAAAAGCAAAAGAATCATAGTTTGGTGGAGAAGAGGGACTTGTTAAAAGAGGTAGTTTAAATCACATAAAATGTTATTCTTCGCACAAGTAGATGTCAGATACAGCAGTGGTCGCTAGCATTGGAGGCTGATAGCATTTAAGCTGAATCTGAATCCTGAGTACAGTCAATGGAAAATTAAAAATCTAAGTAAACTTTAGTGATAATTATTCTTTAAGTTTATGTATGATGAAATAGCTGGTTTTTCAGAGGTAGGTAGAAGTCAGTCCGTCCGTCCGTCCGTGTATGTGTGTGTGTGAGTGTGTGTGTGTGTCCCCGCTTTCTTTTTCTGATTGTGCCAGAGACCATTATCATGTCAGGGGACAGTGAACAATGAGGAATTTCTGTTTCTTTAAAATATCTTAGGTAAAGTATGAAAAATTTCAGGCGCATGTATGATACTTCTCACCATGACACCTGAGCTTTAATAGAACTTAGAATAAATATATCAATTAAATTGTCCATAACTAAGTTTAGACAATGAATTATTTGTATCTAAATCTTTCTCTCTTTTCAAAATAAAATAAGAAAAATTATATCTTTTTGTCTCCATAGACTATTATACATTCTTTCCTCAGAACCTTGAAGATCATAACATTTATTTATGATGAGTTGTGGTTCAATTAGCTTTTTATTTTTAACTGATTTTCCCACTGATCCAAAATTTATCACTTAATGTTCTAGTCAGTTCTTATAGTGTCTCTTTATCCCTCAGTCTCAGATAAATGGATATTGGAATTCATCTTTTGGGACAAAGTCTCTGAAACAGGTTGTCTGAATTCTGACTTCATGACAGCACACAAGATGCTCTTTGTAAGACCTTCATCTCATGGGTTCAAAGCAAATGCTTGTTGCTGTGGTATCCTCTCACACATACTCTGTCTTTCTTTCTGTTCTCTACTTGTTTGTTAATTTTCATCAATGCTCCCATTGTGGATCTCAGGAATTAATTTCTCACTGTGTAAAAGACATCATTAAACACTCACTATGTCCCAGTCAGTTACTTTACACTCATTAACTAACATTAACATTAACATCTACAACTGTACCAGGTAATAGGCATTATTACCATTTTACTAATGAAGAGCCTGGATTTTAGAAAATGTAATTAGAAAATAACCCACAACTATAACGCTCTGCAGAAGAACCTGTTTTTAAAATCTGGTAATTATATTTCCTCTAATCTTTTGATTTTTCTTGGATTCTGCTTAGAATATTGCTTTCATTCCACACAGAATTCTTCATTCTCTTTAATAAACAGAAGCATAGGAAGGTATCCCTCAAGTCTTTGGCTTTCTCCTATGGAAGGGAGATCTGCATACATTTATAGCACTCATAATTGGCTAATGCCTCAGGCAAAAAGACAAACATAGCACATGGCCTGCAGGTTGCTGGAACAGCTTCCTTGGTACTCACTGCTAGAGCATCAGAATAAGGCACTGCTTGGTGGCTTCTCTGGACAGTCTTTCTCTGAAACCGTACAGAGAAATGGCTGCCTTTATTCCATGGGCCCTTGCTGGCAGGGAATGCAAGGAGGGATGTTCTTGGCTACTGCTACAAATGCAAGCAAATTTCATCCCTTCTTTTTCTGTGGGTGCACCTACTGAGCTCAATACAACTGACGCAGATGAACTGTTAAGGTTCTTTTTGTGTCTGGGTTACACTTAGTGAAAATTTAGATTGTATACGTGCTAATGCACCAAGGTCAAAAAAAAAAAAAAAAAAAAAGAAAAAGAAAAAGAAAAACCCACCAAGGAGGTATAATGCAGTGGATTGAAGTAAGAATGGACATTTGAAGTGAAGAGAAGGAGAAGAAAATGCAGAGAGGGGTGAGCGAGAGAGGGAGAGACTCAGAGGAATATACAGAGACAAAGAAAGACAGAGAGAAAGGGACAGGGAGAGAGAGAGAGAGAGAGAGAGAGAGAGAGAGAGAGAGAGAGAGAGAGAGAGAGAGATAAAGAGAGAGGGCAGAAGGAGCATTTTATGTTAAGAGACATAATTTATCAAGAAACTCAATTCAGAAAAATTTTTTATTGTGGTAAGTCTACTAACTATGCATTAGAAAGTAACTAGAGTGCTTACCATTCACTTTAGCACTAGCCATAATCATATATTTATAACCAAATAATTGGAAGAACTCACAAACAGGTATGGTTTTCGTTGTCATGATACAACATGATAACCAAAAGGAACTTCAGGAGACAGAGCTGTATTTCATGCCAGGGTTCTAGTTCATAGTCCATCAGAGGAAATTCAGGGCAGGAACCGGAAGAGAGGAGCTGATGCACAGGCCTTAGCGGATGATGCTTCTAGTTAGCTGCTGCTCATAGCTTTGTTATAGCACCTAGGACCACTTGCTTAGGGTGTGAGCATACACACATTAATCATCAACCAAGGAAATGCCTGACAGGCTTGCCTACAGAGCCAACCTTAAGAAAGCATTTTTTTTTTTCAATTAAAACTTTTCTCTTTCTAAATATTTCTTTAGACCCTGTAAAATTGACACAAAGCTATCCAATACATCGTGTTTGTTCCTAAGCTCAATGCCTGATGTGGGAATGTCTTTCTGAATGCTGTGCATATCAATTTTTAAATAAAGGACTGTTTTGGCCATGGCAGGCACTGTAGAAGTTAGGTGGAGAATCAAAATAGTTAGGAAAAGGAGGGTGGAGTCAGATCAGCTCCAGCCAGGCACCCAAGAAGAAACATGTAAGGAACACAGGTAAGCCATGGGCCCTGTGGCAGACAGATTAATAGAAATGAGTTGATTTAAGATGTAAGAGCTAGCTAGCAATGTGCCTAAGCCATAGGCCAAACAGCATGAAGTTAATATAAGCATCTGATTCATTTTGGGTGTGGGACTAAGAAGCAGTGGGTGGCTGAGCGATCTGCACTGCAGGCCTGTGGGTGTGGACCTCTGGCTGCCTGGGACCAGGAAACCACATTGTAACAAATGCCCATAGTTTACATCTCATAGGAACTATCAAATAGGCTATTAGCTAACATTCCTGCTCTGCAGTATTTCATATTCTGTGTTCTATGTTCTATATTCTATATTATGGTTATAAAAAGAAACTGTAAAAACACTAAGTGGTCATACATTATGGACAATTGTCTTCTGAATTTTGTTGGTATCCTGGAACATCATTGATGACCAATGCCTCTAATCTGCTCTGTGGTGAGACACTGTACATTTCATAAAAATAGTCTTGAATATCAGAGGACAGAGCCACTCAGAGCTAACCCATGAAGCCACAACCCAGGAAGTGGTGACCCATGCCTTTAATCCCACCACTTTGGAACCAGAGATTCAGCTGGATCTTTGAGTTAAAGGCCTAAGAGAGCAAAGCACTTGTGGTACACACCCTTAATCCTACCTCTAGGAAATTTAGGAAGTAAGATAGCTTGGCTGAGGGAGAGAAAGGAGGGGGTCCAGCTCTCGCTGGCACTTTCCTTGCAGCTGAGGAAAGGGAAGCTTTGGTCTGAGGAGTCCAAGGGAAAGGGGTGAGAGTCGGCTGAATGAGAAGTGGCTGTGGTTTGTTCCCTGTCTCCGATATTTCAGCTTTCCCTCCATTTTGTAATACTAATAGCACTCATGCAATACTGCTCCCATAATTTCCAATTATAAAGAACCTGAATTTGACATTAAGATGGACAATGAAACACACATAAATTTATTTTGTTATAATTAGCATAGAAAACATTAAAGATTACCCACCCATCTTCCTCTATCACATCTGTCTTAATTCTCCTCTTGGTTTATACACTGGAAAAGACAGGAGTCAATCAAAAGACCTGTGTTTTATTCCAGCCACATTGCAGAACTGAGAAGGTGACTTGACAGCTTCCACCAAGTTTGGACAAGGTAGTAACATATTTTCTGCCCAGTTTCACCCAATCTCCAACAATGCTTAAAACATATATTCCCTTTTTACATATGCAATAATACATTATTAATGAACAGAACTGCTCCAGGAGTGATCTCCTTTGAGTGCTAAAATCCCAAGAGTCTAGTCAGATTTATCCACTATGTCTGACACTGGGTAACTGTTTCCCGAATCATACAAGTCTCAACGGGGAAACATACACCCCCAGGTAGTATTCTATTGGTAAACATCTCTTACTCTGAGTCTTGAGAAAGCAAGCTTGAAGAATAAGGCAGCAGAATATATTTTTCCTGCTCATGTTATATGCGCTTTGAGGATAGGAAAATTTAGAACTACAAATATAGCAATTTCTGTTGACAAGAAATTCAATTATTACATTGCAATGCGGGTTGTTTTGCTGATAAAATTTCTGGTAACAACAGTTCATTTAAGTGTTTTCTTGATTTATATATTGTGTGTCAGAGTCTCCTACAGTCGACAGTCAGAAAAACAAATCAAAAAACAAACATAAACCAAACAAACACTCTAGGGCTCCATCTCTGATGAGGGCAGCATCAGTTGACTGGAGGACGTTCTTCACTGAGTCATTGTTGTGAGTCTTCCTTGTCTACAATCCAGCTTCTTTTTTAACCATATGGTGCCAATTTCTCAAGAGCGTATGGTAGAAATACTAAAAGATCTTAATCCAAATATCAAATTAGCCCCCAAATAATTTGGAATAAATCTAGATGGACTCTCACAATTTCCCTTTGGGACATTGACATTCCAGTTATCTCTTTGTTTCTTGAGAGAAATAAATTGTTTTTAATAATAATTTTTAAAGGACATGGAATGCACACGTGTCCCACAAAGTACTTGACTTACGTGGTATTAAAAAAAAAATCCTAAGATAGAAAAATCTCAATATTTGAGCAACAATAATAAAAATTGCTCTGGGCTGAAATTCTGGGTTTTTGTATCACAGCCCACAAAAAAAGCAAAAATGTATAGGCAAGTAATAAACCTGGGAAATATGAGCTTATAATGGAAATGTTGACAGACTCAGTCAGGTGCTACTGTAATATCTTGAATCTTATTTAGAACAAGTTTCCAATAATGTTTTTCTAAGGCAGTTTTTTGGGGAATTTAAGTTTTGAAAAAAAAAGGGGGGGGGTTCTGAGACATCCACCTCAATGATTGATGGAAATGTGAGGTATTTGTGACCGGATGCCTCAGGGCACCTGTAAATAAGATCATGGGTACCTGTAACAGGAGATTAACTGTGCAGAAACTTCTATCCTTTAAGAACCCACCCAGGTATAAGTCTCATTTCATAGGATAAGAGCATCATGGGTTATATTGGTGTGTTTTCAAGTCTGGTAGTAAAGTATCCTCTCACTTAGGAATATTCTATAGAAGTTTTGCCTAGGCAAACAAAAGCAAAGGCATCTGCAATGAAAAAACACGGTTCTAGAAGTTTCTAAGTCATTTCACTGATAAGCATAATCTATGTTCTCTGTCATTCTTCACACACTTTTAGGGAAAGATAACTGATGTGTGTAAATTTTTATATTTTAAGTTTTACTGGTGATGCTAATAAGTACTATTTCCTATAACCATATAACTAAAGTAAAAATGCTGCCTAAGTATGAGAACTGTCAATTTGAAGTTGCTAAATTGTCTCATGTGTGTATCTATGCAATCTAGTCATCAAAAAAAAAGGCGATGCGTGGAAATTCTCAGATGATGCTAAAAAAAATAAATAAAAAGAAAAACCTGTGGCATAATCATACAGCCCCATGCTTATTAGTTGTGTGACATTGGACCTGGTTTCCAAAGTAATATTGCTATCCTATCCAAAGTTCAGAATATCAACAGAGGTGTAAGTGAGCCCAATAATAAGAAGCAACTTTACTGACTGATGGAGTATAGGAAGCACTCTGTTAGGTTCTAGGTCATTTTGTGTTGAGAATTACAAGTGGGCATTCCATGGGTGAAATGTTACACATAACTCCAAACCAAATATTAGCTATTCATACATAATCATTCCTGTTTTATAAACAGTGCTAGGTTACATAGAAATGAAGGTAACTCCATTCACTTGTTGCTAGTGAGAGCCTGTGTTATTGTGGATCTATTAAAAATAGATTTTCACAAGACAAACGATTCCTTGAAAGCCCTATCAGTATTGGTCAAGGCTATCTCTGCACCACGGACAAGAAGGGGCTCACCCTCAGGCATGGACTGAATTTTTTTCTAAAGAACCTTCAGTTATCTACTTTTGATGTAGAAATTATCCACATTCAACACCACCTCTGTATTCTTCTAGTTTACAGTAGAAGCAAAGTAGTTGTTGAGCAAAAGTCCTAAATCGACATATTCATCCTTGAAAGACATGAGCATCTAAAACGTCAAAGTAGAATGTAAGTAAGCTACACTCAACAAGTATTTTCAATAAGGAAAGCAGAGGAAGAACCACACAAACATACATGAATGGAATACACAAGCACTGCCTTTCTCTCCAGCAGCTTCCAGAGTAAAAGATGGTGATATCACAGAAGGAGCCCTACACATATTTGCTACATTATCAGTGGAAATTCAAGAACTTGCATAGAAAAACTGACAAAATATGTTTAGCGTTTAATAGATTCTTGAAGAATAAGTTCTAATTCACTTTTAGTTGAAAATGTTGCTAAGCGTTAAAACATACCCAAAAGGATAGGGAAGGGTATTTAAAATACAAAATAATTCTAATTTGAGGGCTTATCTCTGTCTGGAATTTAAACTACAAAAGAGTTCATCAAAAAAAAAAAAAAAAAAAAAAAAAAAAAAAAAAAAAAAAAAAAAAAATCCCAGACTTCCACCTTGTGGATTGCAGTTTCAATAGTGTGGTTCCATTAGTAAACTGTCCTGGGCTAATGAGCTTGCTTGGGGAAATAATCATCAGAGTTCCTGGTTCTGGGTCTTGCCAGGGCCGATACACCAGGAGTGGGTGATGTAGTATGGTAATTAAACAATTAGCCTTGTCAAGGCATGTAGCACAGGGAATGGTGAGATCTTGAAGCTTGAAATGTGGCCGGCTGATAGATGACTGCCATTAAACTCATCCTTTGTTCACTCTGGGATGAGCAGATACTGAGCTTAGGCAAAGGGTCCTTAATGAAGGATAAAATTCTTGACCCAGAGCCACACTTCTTCATGTGCTCATAATCACTCAGCTCACCCTTCCTTTCTACTACACATATATTCTGCCCATCTCTCACCTTAGCCCGATGAAAAGTAATGAACTGTTGCCAACAAGCTCTTTGTAATCCATCACACTTAGATGATGAAAAGTGAAATTTTGTACATTTTGCAGCCCAAGACTTCCCATCATAATGGTTATTGTCCTTACGGTCCTGTACTCCTTTTGACATCAAGACATTTAACTGGATGTTGTAGAGTTCTGAGGCCATAAATCTAGCTTATATTCAAAATATAAATTCCTTCTACATGTATTAACCTTTAAGATGATATCATAGCACACACATGTGCATATTTTCATAAGTATGTATATATGCATACATGGACATACATATCCTAAAAAAATAAACTTTGATCACATGATATTGAATGGAATTAATATAAATTTCCAAGCTTTCACCCATAAGAAGCCTGGCATTGATACTTAACTGTTTGTTCTCACTCTCAGACACTTATGGTTACTATTCCAATTTCTTTCCTTGCCTTAGGTGCATCACTGAACTGTCCTTTTGCAGGTAGGGTTCTGCTAAACCACATCTTTATGGTACTTAGAGGGTACAGAAAGAATGCAGATGCTTCTGCTAAGTATATTTAAGAGTCCATTTATTACAACTAGATTGACTGTAATATTTTTGTGTCAGCTGATAGGGGATATCTTGTACATAAACACAGCCAAATTCCTAATGCTACAATGAAGCTAAGAGTCCAGAGTATTCTACATCATGTAAATATACAAAGCCCAAGGTCTGAAGATAATTTTTGAAGGCATTACTGAACACGACAAGCCTTGGATGCCACTAAAGACAAGGAATGGGGGAGGTACAATGGCATGCCTAAACTCTAAGTAATGAGAGGGCTAAGACCAAAGGATTGACAGAAATTCAAGGCTAGCCTGAACTACACAATGAGACTTTGTCTCAAAATAAAGAAAAAAATATATTTAAAAGGTGCTAGCTAGCATGGCATAAGGTCACAGCATAGCTTTGTTCTCTGAGTAGACTGGAGGCTTTATGAATGTACATATTATCAGTTTTCATAAAACTACATCTACACAAAACAATTCAAGTTAACTAATGAGGTTAGAGTAAGCTCTCATCCGTACAATTTTTCTATTCATATATGTATTCTATAATGCATCAAGGAACCGACTGAAAAACAACTTCTTTTTAGTTACTTCTGGTTAATCTATAATAAATTCAAAATTAAAAAAATATTAATTTAACCTTCATAGAAGGAGAGACCTGGCTAAGGTCAAGTATGCAAAGAAGAAAAGCGGCAAGTAGTCTCTAGTTTCTCTATGAGTTTTGGGTTCTAGAAAAATCACTGTTTTACCCTTTGTTTCTCTTATGTTCAGAAAATGCTAGTCTCGTTTCTCCAAATTACTGTAAGCATCTTGGGAAAGTAGCACTGCATACATACATCTGAATGAACATGAATATATTTCACAACTTACCCAGAGAGCAATGCTGTAACACCCATCTACCTCTACAACACTGCAAACCAAACCCCAGGGGGGCGGTAAACTGAATATGCCAGCCCTGTTACTTTGATTCTGCATTTGAGAAAATCACAGTGTTCCTCAAATCTGCAAAGATAGTAAGCCTCACATAATCATGACTAATAGATTTAACTGTGAACAATTTACACACATGAAGTGTAATTTAATCCATTTGGATAGGATAGTTTTCCCCTTCTCTCTCCATATATAAACAAACAAACAAAAAAAAACAAAACAAAAAAAAAGAAAAGGGGAAGTACATTAAAACTTGCAGCAAGAGCATAATAACTTCAGACAAAGGAAGTTAGTAACTGAATGAAAACCTTTGCTGCTTACAGAAAAAGGGAACTTACAAACTGAATTAGAGTCAGTCAGCAGGCCCAATAATGCCACAGGCAAAGCAGAGGGGAAGCTTGCCATCCTATAGGCTAGATATGGAAAAGGTCTAAATGACTCCACTAAGTGAGAGAACTTCATATTTCATGCAAACCTCAGGAAATAATTAAGCCTCTAGTGCAATTCTGGGACCTGTGCTCCAGAAACTGCCACCATAAACTCAATTTTCATTGGTAGTATTGAGATTCTCTCTCATCCCTTATTGCCCTTCATATATCATCTCCCTTTAAGGCAATGAGAATTTGACACATAAATAAAAAGCAAGCTATTGTTTCAGGGAGGGGATAAACATGATTCAAATCCAGCCAGGAGCTTTATCATCAGCTAGGGAGATTGTAATGTTGCTAGACAATCTTATACGAATATTGAGAGGAAATATTTTGTTCCTGTAGTGGGGAGGGTTTAAAAGCATCCAAAAAACAAAAATTTAGCCTCCTGCCTCATTTAAAATTCTATAGGTGAAAAAGTTTATTCTATCATACAACATCATTTCAAAAGGCATACAGTTTCATTTTAGACTTCACATTTAATTCTAATAGTGTAGCAATTATTTTGCCTAAGATCCAAGGAGACTATAGTCTTTCTGAATCTAAGCTTGGTTAGGATTGGCTGTCAGCTCATTTAAACAAGATGTGTGGGTAGTACTGGATTCTTCATCAGTCTTTCGATCACCAAAAGGAATGAAGTCTTAAATGACCTCGAATCTGTTTGGGTTCCCATCTCTAAAACAGGTACAGCCACAAGTCTTACACAGCTGGTCTCTGTGAGAAGCCTAATATAGGGACCTCAGCTCCTACAAAGCATCTCAACATCTTTTATGGTGGCAGACATAACAGTTTGTTGAAGTAATATTTCACATGGAACATACTGATCTTCAGAAAATTCCGGATCCATTCACTCAATGACCTTCTGAGGTTGTTTTCTATACCAATATTTCAACAGGCTTCAATGTGCCTATGGCGAAAACTCATGGGCTCCACTAATATCCTTTCTGGATACAATTGTTTATGTCTCGTTTTTCTTTTCTTTTCTCTACTTTACTGCACCAAGCAAAATGCATTCATAGCATATCCGTTGTCACACTGTGTTAACAGTTGTGGATGAATCAGAAAGTTCCCTTGTTTCTAGTCTGGGCTTAGTATCTAGAAAGGAATTCTGTACCGTGAGTTCCTGGGGGAAGTCTTCAAACCCTTTTCCCAGAATTCATGAGATAAAAAAAAACTCACGTTCTGCTGTTTAAAAAGCTGAATTTTATTTTAACCAGCAGTGGTAAAATATTACCTTGGGAAAGGGAGAGTTTGGACTCAACTATGTGAATGAAAATTAGGTCCTTGGAGCTGAAGATGGAAAATAATCACAGGAGACAGGTCCTCAAACAGGCTGGGTGGGTGAGGAGGAAAGATCTTGCCTCCTTTCTTCGCTCTACACCCATAGAGATGGAGACTACTCATAGACAGCATATGTGTACATACCCAAGCCCAAGAACTTGGTTGCATGTTCTCCATCTCCCAAAAGAGTAAAATGGATCTCACTGCCAATGTACTGCTAGTGGTAGCTAGGTGAGATGAAAAACATGTTACCAGCCTTAACAGAAATTACTCTACTTCATGTTTATCACTTAATATGACACTAAATGCATTGAGATTGTACTTGTCATTTATACTTCTATAACATTGAACAGATATTCTGGGTTTATGCGAATGGGTCAGAAATTTTGTTCAGTCTTGTGTTTATAGGGAGATACTCATGAGGTCTTTTTTCATTTACTTTCTTTTGATACAGAGAGACAATGAAGCGTCTGGATATGTAGCTGTGGTAAAGAAAAGATCTATTTTCTGAGCTTTGTAAGAGAAAGCCTTACATTCATCAATTAGGTAGTTTAATTTCCCTTAGTCTATGCAGTGGCTTGCATGAGATGTCCCAAAAGTCTGGGGCATTGGATGCTCTAATGCTGTGTGGAAGTATTAGGGGGTGCTTAGAAGGTTTGGTGTTATTGGAGGAACTATTTTACTAAAGGTGGGATTTCAGAGTTTTAAAGACTCAGTTTTGTAAAGCCACACCCTCCTCTGAGTTCTGAAATCAAGCCCCATTTAAGAAGACTTCCCACCACTGAATCTCTCCCTTTTTTCTCTCTTTCAGGAGCACTCCTCATTTCCCCCTCTCTCTTTTTCATTCTCTCTCTCTCCTCCTCTATCTCTCTCTCCTCTTCCCCTCCCCCCTTTCCCCTCCCCGTCTGTTCCTCTATTATCACAACCACACTCCTCTATCATAATAATGAAGTCCTTCTACATAGGAACAGCTTCTAGATGTCTCCAGCTACCCACTTCTGCTCTATTGCATCCCCCATGAGGACTCTGTATTCATAGAAATCTGTGCCAGATAACAGGGTAATTCGTATTCGTGCCATGCCAGATCTGCACAAAATCCTAACTTGTTACTTTGCTCTCTCTGCTTCCTCTTGCAGCCTAAGAGCTGATCTCTCCATTTCTTCCGCTGCCATTTCTGTTTCCCCACACCACTACTACTCCCTGCCAGAAGGGACTCCTAACCCTCTGGAACTCTAAGTCCAAATAAACTCTTTCTTTTAGAAGTTGCCTTGCTCAGTGACTGATACGCCCTCCTTCCCTCCCTCCCTCTCCCCTCCCTTCCTTTTCCCTTCCCCGTTTTCCTGTTCTTGTCTTTCTCTCCTTCCTTCAGAAGTCTCTTAGGCAACACTGTGAACTTTCCAGGACCATGTCACATGAGGGGAGTAAATGGCTGTTTGCGAAATGAGCAAGAGTGTCCTAAAAGAGTCAAGGGAAACAGGAGAGATGGTTGCTGAAGGATTTATAAATATGGCTGCAAATTCATACCCAGATTGTTACTACAGTATGCTACATTCCTGCAGGAGGCATTAGGTTAGTTTCCATGATATTACATTTTAAATAACCTATTTTACTTTATAACATAGTAACATGTTAAGGATGGAAGCACTCTTAGCATGAATATGTACTATATCAACCATCTATCCATCACAATAACATAAAAATTTTGCTCCTTCAACTCCAGAAGAAACAGAGTAAAGTCATATAGGTATTGGCAGTAATTAGAGAGAATAAAAGCTACTTCCTTCTAAAATCTGTCCAAATAACCACTGGGACATGTTATCTCTATTTCTCAATACAGGAAACAATACTTTGTGTTACTGAGTCAACCTTCTTGGGTGGAGTCTAAGAAATGTTCCATCATAGCTCAGCCTAATCGTAAACTGTGTTTGTCTGTAGTGAGGATCGGGAGTTATTTGTCCTTTCCTTCGCCTAGGCATTACTTTATAATTGTTTGTATTATATATAGTTCTATATTTAAGTTTAGAACTTTCTTATTTAGACAAAAGGGGGAGATTTAGTGAGGATCAGGCGTTATTCACCTTGACCTAGAGGTGTGGTCTTTAGACTTGAGGATCCCTGTATGGGGCAGTTTTATCCTGGGCACACCATCTTTCCTTCCTGTTTGTTCCCTGTGATCTGGTAGGGAAGACAGCCACTGCATGAAACAAAAATTGCCTTAAGGTTCAATCTTGTGTCCATGAATGTTTTATATAAACACCTTAATAAACATGAGCAAAATTGTGTTTAGTGATCCTAGCCTTCTCCTTAAATGTAGGGTTTGCTTTCCACAGGTACAATGTGTATGACAAATTCTGGATCAACGTGCCATACTGAGCTGACCCACCTTGGGAATTTCTTACCCGTTTAGGGGAGGGGATGGGGGATGGGGAGAGGGAGGCTGAAGGCTGACTGAGAGGGATTGGGAGGAGGGAAGGGAGGGGAGCAGTGGGATACGTGGATAAAAGGATTTCTTTTTATAAAAGAAAATAAAATAAAGAAAAAACATTGTGAATATAAAATGTATATGTATTGTAAAATATTAATCCTTTTATGTAATCAGTTGCCAGCAATTAATTCCTACATTATATGTCAATTTAACTGAGCTAGGAGGTGCTCAGCCATTCGACTAAAAATTATCTCTAATGTGTCTATTAGCAATTCGAGATGTGATTAACTTTTCTTTGGTAACCTGAAAAAAAAAGCACATTGACTGACCTGATTAAAGGGTGTCTGGTCAGTTATAGATTTTAATAAAATAAAAATCCTGACTTCTAAGAAGAACAGTCTTGTTTTGCCTGATTACCTTCACAGAGGAATTGCTTTTCTCTTGTACCCAGACTTGGATTTGACTCAAAACATGGACTTTTCCTTGCTTTTGATCTTGCAGGGTTTGGGTTGGAATGCATTCACACACTGGGTCTCTGATGCTTGAACTGGAAGCAAAGCTGTGGAATTGAATTTCCTGAATGTCTAAGGTTCTCATCACTCCATAATATCACAAATAGATTATTTCTTTAAAAAAAAAAAAAAACCTTTTGACTCTATATGTACCCCACAAGTTCTGTTTTTAGGGGAAACCTTAAATAATATACTTTATGTGTGTTTTGAAATTAATAAAATCGTGAGTGCCTCCTGACTAGACAAACACTTCAGATAATTACCCACCAAGAGTCTTCTCTCAAATCTCTAATTAAGCATATGAATCTGTGAAATATACAGAGACCAAAAATTGCTACATTGAAAAAAATATTGAATAGTAGGTATCTGTGACATAACTGAGAACATCCATATTTTTAAAAATCAGCTTTTACCACTAGTCTAGTTCGTAGAAATTTTGAGGTGTCCCTGGAAGTACATACCCTGACCTAAATTTTCCTACTGAACTAGAATCATTCTTCTGAGTTTCTTAAAAGATTTGACACTTCACTTGAATATATGTATTCTAATATAAATAATGTCAGTAAGGATAATAAAAATAAGCCAGAATACATTTTATTCACAAATGATTATAAAATAAATCTACATTTCAATCTTTAATAAAGGA
This sequence comes from Phyllotis vaccarum, assembly GCA_033318265.1. Taxonomy (NCBI): domain Eukaryota; kingdom Metazoa; phylum Chordata; class Mammalia; order Rodentia; family Cricetidae; genus Phyllotis; species Phyllotis vaccarum. The sequence goes on from JARWLC010000007.1 coordinate 18,594,466, forward strand.
TTTTCATTGTTCTAGGACAGAGTTTAGCTGGCTCACCAATGTTATTAACTGTACTTTAACATTTTTTCTTTTATTCTGCTTTTGTAAAATATGTTTTTCTTTGATAGCACAATGGAGAATTCACTCATTCAATTGACATTCAGAAACCTCTAAATAACCTATTTAGTTTAACAGCAGGTTGTGGTTTTCAGATTTTTTTAGTTTGTATACATAAACAGTGAATCAGGTCTTATACGTGCATGACATCCGGTCTTAAATAGAAAGATCTCAGAAATGTCAAACACTAGTGTATGCATTTAACTTGCATCAGACCTCCCGAGTTGAAGTTCATTTTTATTCATAAAAATGTAAATGGGCTGGATCAGTGAGAAGTTACAGTCTCCTGTCACTCCACAAAGTTAGTATTGAAGAAAAATGGAAAAGAGCAAAGATTGAGAATGAATAAAGTCGTTGCTGCTTTATACCTTTAATCCCCAGGAAGATAACGTCTGTGTACAAAAAAGGAATGGATTTTGGATTTTTTAACCCAGAACTTTCATTTCCAGTCATCCCATAGATCAAGAAGGGTGAAGAATGGCTTCCTCCTGCTTTCCTTCCCACTAACTCACTCCACAAATAAAAATGAAGAGAAGCTCAAATACCAGTCTTCATGGAACATAGAAAATTGGGTTTCATTAGCTTTAATTAGCAACATGATATGTACATAAAAAATGAGATAAAGAGTATTGAATAAAACAAAAGTCAATCCTGTAACTTGTCTCAAAATCATACAGGATCCTGAAGTATGCAAGCTTTCTCAGAAGAGTTATCTACTGGAATCAGTTATCAGAAAAAAAAAAAAATTACTGAAAGGATCTGTCATCAAAAACAGAATCTATCAACTGTGGGTTAAAATTTTGGCTAGTTTCATGTTCATTTAATACTTGCTAGAGTCATTTGTGAAGAGGAAACCTTAATTTAAAAAAAAAAGCTCTTAGCAGACTGGCTGGTGGAACAGCCTGTAGGATATTTTCTTGGATGATGTTGGATGGGGTGAGGTGGGGGTCAAGATTATTGTGGGCGGGGTCACCATAGGTGGGTGGTCCTGGGTTGTATAAAAGAGCAAACGGAACAATCCAGGAAGAACAACTATAAAAGCAGCCTTATCCACAGCCTCTGCTCCAGTTCCTGCCTCCAGGCTCCTACCCTTCCTGTTCTCAGCATATGATATGTAAGTGGTGGCATGAAATAAACCCTTTCTTCCCCAAATTGCTTTTAGTTTACCCAAGCCACAACAGTTAAACGTACCATGAATTAATTTTAATTCTTCAAAGAATTGCGTATCTTTTAATCATTTCTCTGAAGAATTGCAATCTAAGAATCACCTTGAAAGTTTAGTTTAGTTTGACTGTGAAATGCCCTTTATAGGCTGGTGTGCTGAATACTTGGTCTTCACCTGGTGTCACTATGTTGAAAGTTCTTGAAACCAAAGAAGGTAGGGCCTACTTACAAAAAGTAGGTCAGTCAGTGCATTTCTATAAGGTTAGATCTGGTCCCCAATGCTTTTCTAGCTATCTGCTTCCTTTTAATCATGAGGTGAAGAGTCTCCTCTAACATGTGCTCCTACCAGCACCCATGATCTGATATATATATATATATATATATATATATATATATATATATATATATATATAATGGGCCAAAATCAATGGAGGTGAAGACTGTATAATCCCTGAAATCTCTGATCAAAATATGTCTTTCCTTTTCAAAAGTTGTTTTCTCAAGTATTTTGGTTGCATCTACGTACAAGTGACTGATAAGTATCAGGGACAACTGGCAATATAGATGGATATACACACATTTAATTGTGAGGCGTGGTGGTTCACTTCTTTATAAAATCTAATTTATTCTTATGTGCATGCATGCATGTCTGCTCAGCACATGCATGCAGTATAATTGCACAGATCAAAAGAGGGTGTCAGATCTTCTGGAACTGGAGATATGGAAAGGAGAAGCCATGTGATTGCTGGGACTGGAACTCGGGTCCTTGGAAGAGCAGCCAGGGCTCATAACTCTTGAGCTGTCTCAACTCTCCAACCCCTACCCCTTGACAAACACTGCTTTACAATCACTCCTTCCACCACAATGGTTAATAACCTGTCATGAAAGACCTGGAAATTTTCTGCTGATTAACTTGAAAACTAATAGAGCTGCAGAAAAAAAATTAGAAATTATGTCACAGAAGCCCTGTCAGCTCTGAGAAAAGTCTCAAAATTCTGAAAAATCTTGGCCTATCCTTACGAGTAGGCTTTCTAGATGCAGCAACAAAAGGTTAGGGCTGTGATGTGACAGGTGAACAGACTCATTGTGCAAAGAGTGATTTATAATGCTAATAACTCTATAGATTATTTTAATGGAACCAAACAAAATGGAACAATTATGACATTGAATCTAATTTTAAAACAAAGAGTCAAACACATCTAGAACAGCAATTATTCCTGACTAGCATGTTGCATGTTTTGCATCTAGTCAGTTTAATATGAGTTTTTTTCAAAAATATTCCACAAGAATATATATCTATACATCTATATCTATATGTGTGTGTATTATGTGCTCAATCTATATTGTTCATTGAAGTGTTTACAATAATGTCATTTAACATAGCAATATAATTTATTCATAGTAAAAGCTTAAAAGCCACGACATAATTTCAATCATCAGACTCTTCTAGATCAGAAAATAAACTCCCAAATATCATTTTCCCAGCAGATGAGAGCTCTTACCTTAGCAATCTGTACACACCAGTTGAGCAGCAGCTGTGATCCTATGTTATCCTTGTGTTCATGGACATAGTCCAGTAGGCAGCCATGGGGCATCAGCTGGGTAACCAACTGGATAGTGGGGCTCAGACATACTCCCAGTAAGCGGACTAGGTGGGGGTGGTCCATGCTTGCCATGATCAGAGCCTCCTGTAACAAAAATAACACAAACATAATACCATAATTTCAACTCAGTATTTTAAATACTTACATTGGATAAAAGGTTATAATGAATTTTAAAATGTATTCAGTAAGCCTGATATAGTTATGCCTTTTATTCCTGTACACAGGAGGCAGAAGTTGGTGAAGCTCTGTAAATTGAAGTTCAGTCTATTTATTATATAGGTTAAGTACAGTGTTCATAGATTCTTAGGGAGGAAATTAAGTCCAGAAGTATGACTTGTGGATATGAAAATGAAGAAAGCAGGTATATAAAGCTAACACAGAAAGCAGGAACCTTTGAGATCCTCCATTATGCTGAAATCAAATCAAATCTCTTTAATCAACAAAAAAGCAATAGTCAAAACCATTTTTTGAGTCCAATTTTGACCATGTAACTAGTCAAAAGAAATAGACATTCTTAGCTAAACAAACAGGAAACTGATTCTCAATTCCCTATTCTCCCGAAGAATTAGCCTCACCAGCAGCAGGCTGTTTTACAACATACTTTCTGATTAATAATGTCGTTTTCTTTCACAGAAAACTAAAAATATTTTGAATTTCCTCCTTAAGTTTCAATAGGGCTTTACACTATACACATTTATCTTGTTAGCAAGACAGATTCAAATACCTCACATCAACCATAATGAAATGGATTGAGACAAATTACACATTGGTTACCGAGAACCAAATAAAATCAAGCAACAGATTGGTGCTCATAGGTAAACTACGTTCTTGACAATATATTTCAGGAAAAGCCAAAGACAACGGCTTTCTCTGACTTAGTGTAGGACATAGTATAGGGATCTCCTAAGGCAGAAAGAATGGTGTTGCTTAAGGTAGAAGAAACACTTTGAGATTATTATCTTTTCAGAGGATAAAATATATAAATGCTTATTTTCCTCTCCAAATTCAAAGAATAATGTTAATGGCACTCTATGTATATTTGAAAAGTTTACAGTAGATGACTTTTCATGTGAAAGCTGATAGTTCTCTTTAAAAAAAAAAATCTATTAGTAAGTCTTGGCAAAAAAGCTGGGTTTGTAGTAAGGAAAATTGCTCATCACACTACAAAGAGTATCTGAAACTAAATTGCAGAGAATTTGCATAATGGTTCTCTCTCCTTTCTCTTTTCTTTTCTTTGAGAAAGAAAAGATGAACAAGACACTAATTGTGGGTTTTATTTTTTCATAAAGGAACTAGCAGATGGCTTTTGGAGGATAGGGTGATAGATAAAGAAACTGGGATGTGGATTCATTTAAATCAATAAATGGGCTTGAGATGGTGGGAAAGGGAGAAATCCCAATATTTTAATTAGGGAGTGTTTGCTTTCAATAGACTACTCTGTTAGTAAATTAATAATTTCCTCGGTTTTTTATCTCCGCTGATGAGTATAGGAGCAATTTTGAATCTTATCTGATGACACTGGAAAATGCCACCAAAGAGCCATGAGATAAACATAACATGACAGATAGGTACCTGCCCTAAAACTTTTCAAGAAATTAAAAATTGCTCAGCCTTTGTTTTTCCTGTAGCCCTGTAATTTTTTTTTCTTGCAGGTAAAGAGTTTTCTCATTGGCAACAAGGGAAACTTACAAGAGGTGCACGGTTGCAAATTCTAAAACAAGGATATTTTTCTTGATAATGAGATCTGCTTTGAATAAGAACATTTTTTAAAAACCACCAAGGGATTCTCAGACACACATATAGAGCTCTGACGGAAGTGCAACATTAGTCTGTAGTCGTGTTATCTGTCTCTCTCTTTTTCTCCTGAAGGAAAGGCATTGCTGATCAACAGTAAAGGTGAGCAGTACTGTTTTTCATACTGAGGCAGTGATTTTTCAGCCAGTAGATATTTATACCTTGTGACTTGAACCTGTCTGATGGTGTCACACAATCAGAAAAAAGAAAAGGAAAACCTATTGCCATGTGATACTCCTAGGCTAGTTTTGAAAAAAAAAATGAAACCTGTTAACTTAGGCAAAACTTTCACTGTTTCATTATGTTTATAGATCATTAATTTCAATACCCTCCAGCAGCAAAACACATTGCATTAGCAATGAGAATCATAAAGGGGGCAGAGAAAAAAAAGAAAAGATAGAAAATGTGGATGTACAATGCAAAGGTCAGCAGGTCTGTGGATGCTGGAGATAGATGATGCCCCTGAAGACAGTGAGGATGACAGGGTTGGACCATCCTAAGAAAGTAATGTCAGACACAATGAGAAAACTAGAATAAAGTAACTGATATGCAATCATGTCATACACAACTCTTATGTCACAGATGGTACCCATTGAGTAAAGTAAATAAAAAACACACCAATTTCTTTGTGTCTTGAATTAAAAGAGCTTACTTGTAAAAATAGGTGGGCAGCAGTTTGGACAGGCTAAAATAATATATTATCATTTTTAATTTTCCATATGGCTCACCTTACACCCTGGATTCCATAATCACCTTTGTGAATATAAACAATTAAGTCTAAGGATCTTTCAGTCTTAAAGGCAATTGTTTCTATCTTTATACTGCATCATCCATCTAAAGGCTATTTATTAGATTCAATAATTATTTACCACTATAACACTTGAAGTCGTAATTGAAGAGTCTACAAAATATAGAAGTCTACTTTCTGTTTTTCTGCCTCACATGTTACAGTAAATTCTTCCATCCTTACTTTACCTCTTATGTTCTTTAGTCAAATATCACTCAACTTATGTTTATTGAGGATTTACTTCTGTATTAGTGCTGTGAATGACCTGTATTTACTATAGCATTTACCCTTATGAAATATTTACTCCACTGGAGAGACAGTTGTTGTGCAATTATGTTCTGGTACACTATAATTATTCATCCCTCCTACTGGTTTAATAAAACTCTGAATGGCCAGAAGGCTGGCAAGAAGTGTGTGTAGGGCTACCAGACTAAGAAAACTCTGGGAACAAGAAGAGTTCAACAGAGATACCAGCAGACGCAGAGGAAAACCGTCTTTGAGAAAAGGTACTAAGACACTTGACTAATCATGAGTTAGTTTATGAGTTTATAGTTAGCAAGGTATATGACTGAGCCATAGGTCAAACAGCATGGAATTAGGGTAAGCTTCTGTGTGTTTCTTTGGGACTTTGGGATTGCTGGTCCAGATCTTGGGGCTATTCGGGGCCAGAAACTTTATACTACACAGATAGTCAAGAATCAAGAAAAGAAAAGGAACTCTGTGGGTCTGGCAGAATGGATCACAGAATAAAAGCAGTGTGTGTGTGTGTGTGTGTGAGCATATTAGGGTCCATAGGGTTCCATGATAGCAGAGTAAAGGAAGGTGACAGGGAAAGCTGATGCAGAGACAGACACTGGGAATGGAGTGAAGTCCTTTTTTGATTTAAAAGTTCACCCTCAACCCCCATGATATGCCTCCTCCAGCAAGGCCACACCTCCTAATTCTTCCCAAATAGTTTCATCAATTAGGGATCAAGCATTTAAATCCAGGAGCCCATGGAAGCCATTTTCATGCAAACCACCACAAGGGCTATGGTGGACTTGTTAAAACATCTGGAACCAATTCAAGCTTCACAAGACTTAATTAATTTGAGGAATAAAAATTGTATCATTTTCTCAAAGAGAGAAAAATGAAATATATTCTCTTCATGTTCTAAATATGTGCCTTCTAAACATGAGAATTATGTTGTACCCTTAGCCTGTGCTTTTCTACCCCTACACTTTCAGCTATCATTACAGAAGGAACAGGTGCTAATACCTGTGCACCTCCATTCAATGCATATTCACTTATAATTATCTGTTAAATGTTTACAATCACCTGTTGTTTCTTGAAAGCAGTAAGATTGTCTAACATTTTTCATTATTGTATCAAGGAATCATTTTTACCATATGCTATTTATAAACAGAATGCTGTAGAATTTGATAAATACAGGAAAAGAATTCTTAGTGTTCCCACCTTCTCTTATTGCTACAACTCAAGAACTAACCTACATGTCAGATGTCTCTGTTCATCTTGACTTTGATATTATTGGATATCAAATGTAATACATAAATAAGTTACTTACAGATTGGCTTGCTTGATACACTTTACTCATTTTGTAAATGGCAGAAATATTTTTAATTTCGTTTCAGTATCTTAAATTTGTATTTGGAAATTGGCATTAAAATTTGTATACTCTGTCTTTATTTTATTTTATTTCCTGGTCTATCTCAAATCCATACTCTTACAAGCACTTTTACTGTGACTGATGCTGAGTTCAGGTTCATATCACTATTATAGAGACTGTTTTGTTTATTTTGAAAAGCAGTCTATTTTTTACCCTTCACCCCTTCCCCGAATTCTTGGTTGTTTTTACAAAGCTACACAGAAAAATCTTAGTATTCTAGGAACTAAATAACTACTTATAGAGTCATACTTAATATGGTAAAAGTTGTAATAAACATCAGAAGGGTGTTATTTAGGCTATCCTACCTGCTCTGACACAAATGGTCTGAGAGAATGTCCCCAATACTTTCTTTTGTCCTTCCAATCCCTTTCTACCCTTTTCTATCATTACGTGTGTTCCAAGAGAGTGACCTAAATGTGTGGCAACTGCCTACCATGTTTTCTGCCTTTCATTTTGGTTTACGCCAATGAAAAGCAGTAGCCTAGATTGAAGAGAGGAAATAGTGAGGGAAAATTCTCTAGCAAATGACTCACCTGATTGCATATAGTGCAACCTTCTACTTTCATTCAGGTCTACCTGTGATGTCAATGTCTTGGAGTACTTTAACAAATACTGTTCATGTACATTAAGCCTTCCATCCATGACTTAAAAAAAAAATCCCTTAAGTAAAATTTTATTCCTCCAAATTACTGTGCAATGTGTGTATGCTGGGATTTTTCTAATATTCATGTTACACAAATCTCTTTGATTAACAGCACATGTTTGTAAAATGACAAATTAAGGCCCTGAGTACAAATATATATACCTATATGTGATTAACATCCACCTATTTCCATGGCATATATTATGAATCTTTATGAAAAGGGCTCTCATGCTCCAATCCCAGGAATGTGTCAATATTAGCTTATTTAGGACAAGGATGTGTAGAAGTAAGGCTATAAAGATTTTTTAACAATAGAGGCAACATCTCATTATACATGTAGATTCCAAAGTCACTGCAAATATTCACAGATGAGCTGCAAAGGGATAGGAAAACTCAGAAGCAGAAGACAAGTAAACAATTGTAATGATAAGACCAAAGCTAAGGAATACCTTCTGGTACCCAAAGGCAGAGGAGGCAAAAAGCCAACAGAAGAGCTTTAGGAATGTGGATAGCCCTACTGACCACCATCATGTCTGCAGTTTAGTCTAAGGAACTGTGATAAACATTGGTTTTATTGTTTGAAACCCCTGGGTGTGTGGTAATTTACGACACTTGACATTAATAAAGTTGCTGTTTCCTTTACTTTAGAACATCAGGAGAAATAAGAATTGTTCTCAATAGTTCAGAGGAAAAAGAACTGATCTGGGAAAGAAATGTGAGTCTATGTGCTGTTGCCTGGATTTTATACATACTTTAAAAACAGGCATTCCTAATGAATGTTGTTAACATGGTTGTACTCAGAGTCTAATCTAAACGATGCAGACACTTTTAATCACTTTGTAATTAACATAGGATATACACTAGCTAAATGATATAGGCAAATAACTTATCACCGTGCACAGCGGATACTTACAATTTTAGCTACGATTGCAATGTTTTATTAAGCCAACTACAGCAAAAGGAACAAAATCGATTAAGCAGCAAAGACCTTGCTGAGCATCTGGAAGAATCTGAAACCATTGAGGTGAATGGTCTCTTGATCTTTCAAAGCCTAACAGCGTTGTTACAAATGCAGACAGAGAAACTCTAAAAACCCTCCACACACAATTTTCTTGTCAGTCCGCTAGGCCTATTTAGGCCCAGGGAGAGCTAGAAATATCTTTTTCTATTCCAACTTTATAAAATAAGGGAAGTAGGGAGCCAGCCAACAGCAGTTTTTGAACTTCAAAGAAAACTTCAAGAACACAGATTTTTTTTTTTCTTCTTCTCAAAGAACCTTAGTAGTGGCAAACATAGTCAATAACAAGGGAACTTAAAGAAGATAATAAAGATCAAGTGGTACTAATGCGATCTTTTACCCAGGGCAGAGGCATTTCATCACTTACTGATTAAACCTAGTTACACTATTGAAGGAACCCACACTTTCACTGGTAACATTCCAAGATGAATGCAGAACAAGGTCAGCAAGCAACACAACACGGACACCTGAATTTTTAATAATATATTTAAAAATATTTCTTTTGGTTTTATGAGACAGCATTTCTTTGTGTAGCAGCCCTGCATGTCCTGGAACTTACTTTGGAGACCAGGCTGGCTTCAGGGTCACAGAGATCCATCTGCCTCTGCCTTGCAAGTGCTGGGATTAAAGGCATGCACCACTATGACTGGCTAACATAATATGGATCTTATGAAGAGGCTTTGCAGTGTGCTAAAATTAAAGAAAATACTTCTCTGTACTTACTAGACCACCAGAAAAAAAAATTTCAGCTATGGATTCTATTAACAAGAAGGAAGGAATAAAAATTAACATCTGAATAATCCTGATAACGATATATTTCTTCATATAAAAATGACTTTCTAGTAACATATGTAGCTCATTTAGTAAACTGGTATTTAGTCCTTTGAGAACTTTCTCATCCTTATTAATAAACTTCCCTGTGGCTCTAAAGACACACATGAAAAATTCCATCAGGTACTAACAGAATCTATTTCTTAACTGATTTATACTGGAACAATTCTATTCAGTATGCCTAAGAAAACATTTAGTTCCAAGGGTTATTATGTTCAGTTTAGGGCAACATATTAACAATGTGACACATTTAACAAGGAAAAGCATTCACCAGGGTCCTGAATTCACTGGTAGCCAAGGTGGGATTTGAATTTGTTCCCCACTTCAAGTCCATTTGACATTTTTTTTCCATTCCATCTAGGTAGGTATTGCAGTCAGTGAGGGAACATGTTGGACTTAGTGGACCTTGAGTTTATCACTGTGTCCTTGGAGGAAGGACCATGAGAGATAAACTGATAAATAGAATCCTTACAAAATGACATTCTGGAAGGTTCTGTGCTCTCTTTTTGATGAATAAGGTGAGCACAATTTGTATTCAATTACTTGAAATTTGTCCTCCAATAATAAAATGTAAAAAGCCTTTGTAGGAGGGGCTAACATAACCCATACTATACTCTCGTTATTGTTACAGAGGAAATTAGTGGATTAGCATGATCAATAATTCTCAAAATTAAATTTGACTTTGACTAGAATCTTTAATTTTGGTAATTAATTTTACCTAATCACTTTAGGACTTTGTATGCTATTTTGTACACTTTGGAGAATTTATATGCTATATTATTTTCCCCTATAGTCTATCAAAAACATATCTCTTTTTAATCTACAGTTATAGTCTCAGTTAATTAGTGACATTTATATTAAAGACATGTAACAACAAACAACTAAATAAATTTAAGGAAATCCTTCCTTCATTTTAAATGAGACATCTCAAATATACCTCCTGTAATGAAGCAGGAGGCAGAGTTGTATTATTTATCACTTATCTAAGATAAAAGCATAGTGACTTTAATTAAGTCTTCAACTGTTTATTTAGTAGTCTTACATTCATATGAAATAAATCATATATAAAATTTTTTTCCTACCAGCTGTTTACTTCATCTCTTTTAATTTTGTGGTGAATTTAATTATTGACATTAGTTGTATTAAATTTGAAACCATATTTGTATGCATGTTCTTATATTAAATATTCATGTCACTATTGCTTTAATATTAAACACTGATTCTGTTATCAAGCATACCCGTTAGAGGCAATTATAATGGACACAAAACTATGATTATATGGTTCTCCTTTATGTGTTTAATATAGCAGCAGTAAATAATATTACTCATTCAGTCATAATAAACCTGAAAGAAAATACTTGATATAACAAAAGACCCCTACTGCTAAAATCTTTCTATCAGGGGCTATGAATCAAGGGACTTGTGTCTTTGTGTAGGCACCTAGGCACAAATTATGTGTGCAAGAAAAGTGGAAGTATGAAAAAAGATTCTTTATGAAATGCACCTCTGCATAAACTTCCAAATTTGATTGGACATTTGAAAGCATTGAAAAATAACCAGTAACTTAGAAACTTCCCATCTTCTACTTATCTTTGAAAATGCTATCTTCTGCCATATACTTCAGACAAAGGACTTGAAGGAAGCATTGTGGATCTGACCTGGAAGCCCTCATGTGAGGACTGTCTCTCATAGTATCTAAAGGTGATATGCAAGCTTGCAAGTGAGAAAAGCAGCCAATACTCCTACCCAACTATAAAGACTAGGAACAATAGCCAGCACAGTTAGATATACCCAAGACACAGCAATGGTAACTATATCATGGGGAGAACCAATCACCATCTGTTTGGATTCAAGGACCAATCAATAGAAAGGATTCACATCTGGTACCAAAAACCTACAAGGCCACACATGAGCTCTGGAGATAACCTATTACTGTCATTTCACTAACCCAGAATAATTCTCAATTGCATTCTAGCTCTATTCTTATATTCACAGATAGTGTATTTCTCACCTCCTCATCAAAGAAACTTCTTTTTGCATCAGAGAGCACCATAGAAATATACCATGGCAGGTCAAAACGTAGAAAACATATACTTCAGAGGCTCAAAACTGTGATATCTATAACACAACCTGAAGTTCAGGAAACATCATTTTTTTTTTTTAAAGAGACAAAAGACCAAGATTTCTGGTGAAAAATTGTGTCTTTTTTTAAAAACAAAGAATCTGTCTCCTTGCAATCACAATAATATGTTTGCTTAAGCGAGCCCCCCATAATTACACCAACAGTTGACGTGCCATTGTAGAATAGAAGAAATCTTACAAGGCACCACCAAAGATGAAGAGCCACAGACAATTACTGGATGCTTAGAGAGGGATACTCAGTCTTTCCCCCAAAATGACCCTCCTGAGAGATCACTCAAGCACAAGTGGTCAGCCCTAAGCACACACGCATATTATAACACCAAATAAATCCAGAAACTTGTATGAACACACACACACTCACTCACACACACACACACACACACACACACACACACACACACATGCACACACGTATCCCCCCACCCTCCCACACACATTCATGTGTATAAGTAACAATCCATTTGCAATTGTATTTATCAGCACCAACTTCCACTAGTTTTCAAACTCTATTAATGTAGGATGTTACCTCATTGCTAACTAAAAATTTAAATAGCATTCATGGGAAACAGCAATTTTTGACTTACTTATTAATTTAGTTCTGATACTGATTGTGAGTTATTCAATACACTCTACAAAGACATATCAATTAATAAGCCATGTATTTTACTCTCTTTAGGTAAGATCCTTGTTGATGTCCTTAAAATCCACTAAAATGAATCAACAATTTAATACATATTTTAATGTAATTTTCAGTAATTACATTTGAAGGGAGAAACTATTTTTAACTGAAAATGAACTCAGAAACAAAAAGAAAAGTGTTGAGAAGAAAATTGTAAACTCATGTATAGTTTGGAAGAACACCATAAGAAAAAAAAAAGAGACAATTGCAGAAGAATTCCATGGTGGCATTTTGAGGAAGAAGCAACATAGATACTGATACATAAATTATTTCCAGAGTCTCATCTGTGAAGCAACTCCTTCTCTTTATCAATACTTAAATTGCCCAACAGTAGAGGTTCTGCCAGTCATGACTGTATTTGTCAACCGTTTAAAATAATGAGGGAAAGAATCTAGTAGAGAATTGGCATGTAACAATCACTTAATCACTTCAAAAATGAAGGGAGTGGAGAAGCATGGCATGCCTGGGGAATCCAAGTAGATGAGCTCCCATGAGACCCTTTGTACCCGAGGGAACATGGTGAGGAGTGTGGGTGTATTGGTATCAGGACTTGGTGGAGGTAGGCATGGACGAGTAAGTCATTCCATGACTTATATATCTTCTAGGAAAATGGTGATCAATGAAATATTCTTGAAGAAGAAACTATTGTGATCTGGTAAAATGATACCCAGGATAAATAATAAATGATAGGTTTTGTCTTAGGGTTTCTATTGCTGTGAAAAGACATTATGAACATGGCAAATCTTGTGAGTGAAAACATATAATCAGGACTGGCTTACAGTTCAGAGATTTAGTCTATTATTATCATGGCAGGAAGTATGTTGGCATGCAGGCAGACATGGTGCTATGAAATAGCACAAAGGTCTACATCTGGATCAGCAGACAGCAGGAAGAGAGAGCTACACTGGGCCTGGCTTGATCATTTGAAACCTTAAAGGCCACCAACAGTGACACACTTTCTCCAGCAAGGCTACCCCTTCTGATAGAGCCTATGGGGCAATTTTCACTCAGTCACCACAGTTCAGAAAGCGGATGTTTGTTTGAGAAGTTGTTGTTCCAAGTGAGGAAATCAGACCTGTATTCAGTGAATTGTCAAAGGATTTTGCATTCTTTTAAAGTTCTATGTTTGACTCTTCTGGTGGCTAACAGTGCTTTCAACAGAGACCTGGGAATCACAGTGTGTATGGATGAAGAAAACTTGATTTATGTGTGAAGATAAATTCTTTACTATTCTTGTTCCAGCAGAGGTGGCAAATGCCTATCATCCCAGCACTCAGAAGGTAGAAACAGGAAGCTATCTGTGAGTTCAAGGCCAGCCTGGTCTACAGAAGAAGTTCCAAGACTACACAAAAAAATACTTTCCCTTGCTTTTTGCAATGTCACCCTCCAAATCTCCTTTTCTGCAGTGGAAAATGATTTGCCTTTAGTTTGTGTAAAAATTGGTTTCTTGGTATCTTTCTTTCCCCATACCGCCCACCATTGGTTATATGTTTTTATACTTTATAACATTGCTGAGACTATATTATTTTCCCCATCAAATCTCATGTTATCATTGACAGACTGAACCCACTGTTTTGTTTACACATATGTTTCATTCAGTGTAGGCATGCTTGATATATAATTACATAAAGAGTAAACAAAGTCATGGTATTCCAGAAATACTCATCTGTTATTCCCCTTAGTTCTGCAAAGGGTAAAAACTAAATATGATATCATGCTTATGTTTATTAATGTCCAAGCACTATGTACAGAGAAAAGTTTTATATCTTTTATTTATTTTTATTTTATGTGCATTGGCATTTTGCCCATATGTATATTTGTGTGAGGCTACAGGATTCTCTGGAACTGGAGTTTCAGACAATTGCAAGCTGCCACATGGGTGCTGGTATTGAACTCGTGTCTCTGAGAGAACACCCAATGCTCTTAACAGCTGAGTCATCTCTTTAGTCCAAGAAGAAAGCTTTCTAAGGGAAGAGGCATTGATTCTCAGCTGTTGTCTTTCTCTTTTGCTGCAACTTTAATTTGTCACCCCTCTCTCTCTTTCTCTCTCTCTCCCTCTCCCTCTGTGTGTGTTGTGTGTCTGTGCGTGTCTGTGTCTTTGTGTAACACACACACTGAGGCAATTCTACTATCTAGTAGGTCCTTTACAGTTATGACTCCCACACTTTCTGAAATCCCTGGGCTTTTATCTAATTGTAACAATCTCTTAATTAAGATCGATCTTTCCTTAAAGAACCAGACCGAGCTAATTTAAATGGCTACAGGAAGACAATATGATTACTTTAAAACTAAAATCTTTAAAAATAAGTTATTAGAAAATGTTCCTGTTGCTTTCACTGTTCGGGCGGCTAAGGGGTCTGGGGCTGCAGGTCTGTGAGTCTGGGCCTCTGGCTGCCCGGCACAGGGAAACCTCACTGTTACAGAATTGTTTCCTTCAGTTTGTTTGATCATAGGAAACAAAATTATTTATGATAATATACTATCATAAATTATCTAGATGAAAAGTAAGATGATTCATATATTCAGAGTAATCATACATCAAATCTTCAAATGATATGCAAAAACCACTTATAGAAAGTAAATTCTTGGTTTTTTAGATTTTTAATTAAAATTTATATGAATTAAAATCCACAGCTGTGTTAAGTATGTACTGAAACAGCAGAACTTAAAATTTATTTAAAAATTTAAAAGAACAGCATAGAGATTGGCAGTATTTGCAAGTTCTTACTAGTTACAGTGATTTGGGGGCATAAACTAGTGAATTAAATGTGAAGTGTGATTAAAGAAGCCCACACTTCAGAATATCCATAATATCCGTATGAAATTATGAAGATTTTTAACATTAGGGAATTTTGAATGATAAATATATTTTCCTTTTGAAAGTATGATGGAAATATTTAAACACCTCATTTAGCAGTATTGGAAGATAAATCTGTCTTTGGAAACAAAACCTTACATTATACTATACTTCTGAGGTCTTCAGTGGTCTTTCTTATTGTTGGAACCTGCCTGCTACAGTACTGATCTGACAGATAAGACATGCCCACTGGTACAATAGTAGACAACTGTTACAAGTTTACCAACTGGTTTCTGGTTAGGACTGAGTCACTGCTTCACAAAATGAAACTCATGTCTGGTACTGTACATCTGTCTTTAAGTTTATGGGTGTGGGATCACAGAGCCTAGGCTACAACTCCTACTGTATTGTTGTTAAAAGGTTATGCCCTCATACTAAATCTATGGACCTGAGCTACTCTCATCCTTCGTGAGAAAGGCTTCTTTTTTGCAGTGAGCACAAACCAATGTAGAGGCTTATTTCAGACAAAGTGCTGAGAAAATGGGACTAACTGGGAAATCTTCAGTAATCCACATCAAGGCTCAGGGACCTTTTTAAAAGAGGAGGAAGAAAGATGTAAGATTCAGGAGGATGGGAGAAGCACGGTGAGGTGATGTCTTATGAACGCCAGGATGTGCCTCTCATACTCATGTACTCAGTAGAGCTGTGATTATTTGAACAAATGCACAAAATCAAACCAGCAAAAATTGCAGAATAGATGGGGATGGAATTAATGAACAATTTTTGTTGATAGCTGCTGAGGAATGTCATCATCACTCTATGGGAATTTGGCCAGTGGGAGGGCACACGTGCCTCGTGAATGCCTTCACACACAAGAACATATGGGCAGCACTAAATAGACTTAGTAGTTTCTAAAGAAAGGAAAGAAGGAAATAAGGATAAAGAGGAAGAAGAGGACAATGAAGAAGAAAAGCAGAACAGGGAGACAGAGAACATAGAGTCGGGGGTTAAAGTTTGGGAGAGAGAGATTCAGGAGGAGTCAGAGGGGCAATGTGGGGGTGGATATGACTATACTTTACTGTATCCATGTGTGAAATTCTTTATGTGTTTTTGTAAAGTTTTAAAATGAAAAGAATTTAAAATGTAAAACACAAGCGTTTATTTAGCACTGATCATTATTCATCCATATTCTAACAATAGGTAAGTTACATACCACCTGACCTCAAAAACTTTCAAGATAGAACAGAACCATCACTAAATAGTGCTTACCACAAACAAAGTGTTTTCACAAAGAATCTTCTGGTGGAAGAATGATTAATAAAACTATAAGTATTTACAAAATATAATTTTAATATTATGTATATTTCCAAGTTTGGGGAAGTTTAGTATAATAAATTGTATTCCCTTAATTACTCTTATATGTGTAATGCTTTATTATTATTGTGTATGAGGAAATGTATATGAGTGTGTGTGTACTACTACACATGCGTAAACGCAAGGTGATGTGTAGCTGTACTCCCTTTAGAACGTAAAGTGGGTTTTAGTGATTGAACTTAGGAAAGCAGTGTGTGTGGCAAGAGCTTTACCCACAGAACTCTATTGCTAGCCCACTACTATATAATTAAGACAAGATATAAAATAGTGTACTTATAAGTACATTTATTCTACGTTTATTTTAATCAGTAGGTGAATAATCTAGAGTAGTCTTTTCTGTGGACATACATTAATATAAACAATATAATTAATGGACAAAGAGGATAAATGTATCATAGAGGTTATGTCTTGTCAATTATATTAATTATCAATGTTTTCTATCTTTTATTGTGCTAGATTTAAAAATATGTAACAGAAAAAGGAATTGTCTTTTGGCGTTGCCTTTTTTTTGTTTAGTTCAATAGTAAAATTGAAACACTTTTAAAATTCAATTTGAGCTCTTTCTCATTAATTCTAAGTTCACTATAAAGAAATGAAAAATATGCATTATGATAAGAGACATAGTATGCTAGATAGTAGTCTTCTTTTTCCATTAATTTTAATGTCATTGCATCTATGTCCGTTGTGCATGTCTGAACTGCTTTAAGGAAGAGCCAAGTAGAAACTGATATCGTTTAGAAGTGCAGCTTGTTTACTGAACTCAGTAAACTTCCCAATAAAATGTTTTGGCTCCTTGGCTTGATAATTCACCACCATTAAGTATTGATTTTTATATACATAGGGATTAATCATTGGTGCTCCATTTTCATTGTTGTTGACATTTCACAAGTGAATAGATAAAATTTGGTATTTCAAATTTCAACACATAGAACAAATAATCAACCATACATTTAAAGTAATTGTATTCACCAAGACCAGGAAAACGAATTAGCATGAACGTTTCAGTAGCACAGATGATAAGTTCTAGGTCTTTTGGTTAATGTTTATCGACTCACATGATTTAAGTCTGTAGAATAAAAGAGCAAAATTTAAAGAAGATTTTTGGGTTCTTTGAGGATATGTGGTGTATTCTGACTTAGAACAAGGTTAAAACACAGAATTTGGAGTGTCCCGCTCATCTGCTATAGTTCTGAACCTTCAATCTGGGACTTTGGCATAAAATGATGGAAAGTGATTATTACTGAAGAAACATGAAAACATAATTCATGCTTCAGCCCTCCTGTATAAAAAGTAGAAATTGCTTTCTGACTTTAAATATGTGTATGTACGCAAATATTTTAATATAATGATGTATATATAAGAATATTTTTGTATATGTATATGAATAATATATACTGATATCCACCTATTATAATGTACTATGTCTGCTTCTAAGATAATATATGCACAGATATGTACACTCAATCTCTAAGGTTAAAACTGTGTCTTATTTATTTGTTATCATGGAGCTTATTTTTACTCTATGAAGTAACATTTTTACATTGCTATATTCCACTTTAATTTAATGTGTCTTAAAAGCATTATAATGATTAGATAGTAAGTCAAGCCTGCAAATTTTCATATAATACCTAGACAAAAACCAAATAGCCTTCCACAGGGGTAGAAAGCCAATCAATTCTATGAAAATGTGCTGTTTCAGTTCACATACATTGACTCTTTATAATTAAATAAAATTGATTAACGAATCTAATCACTATTAATTTATTCACAGTTGATAGTGCAAAGGGAACAAAATTGCATTATATAAAAAAGTCAGAAATTTAAATGTTACATTTCCTTACAGGTTAATTATTACCATGAGGGAAATTTTACTTTTCAGCATTAAAGATTTATCATAGCAAATGCTTGGCATGTGCTGTATGGCTGAGTTACATTGCCCAGCCAATACCCCCTCTTTATTTTAAATTATTTTCTATTTTGTGTAAATCAGGTTAAGTTATAATGAAGATATTTTTAACAGAGACTTAAATAGAACAGTTTAGAGAAATGCTCGAAAGAAAGCATGACACAGTGGAACCATGGATAGAAGTTTCTGGAAGGAGAGTCCCTAAGCCTTAGTGTACAGAGTCCATGGTGGCATTTTCACCACCACATGCTTAACTTCCGTAGATTCTGGCTTGCTTTCTTAAATTCGTCTCCCACATCCCCCTTCTCCTCTCTCAATGCCCAATGTTTCCCAAGTAGTTTCTCTTCTACATTCCTCTGACATGTGTTACATTACTGTCATGAGCCGCTCCTTTGTCTCATGATTCGATGGCGTCTCACCTGCCCTTCTGAGACTCCCAACCTCTATCCACACCCACTCCTACAGACAGGAATATGAGAGGATACAGGAAATGTATCTGTCTGAGTGAGGGTTACCTTCATTAATACGTTTTTACCTTTCATCCACTTCCTTGCAAAATTCACAGCGTTAGTTCTGTTTATGGTGGTTTAAGTTTTGTTGGGAATATATACCACATTTTCATTATCTATTCATCTGTTGGAGGACATTTTACCTGATCCTTTCTCATTGCTATTGTGAAAAAAGCCACTAGAAACAGAATGAGCAAATATCTGTTGTTTCTTTTTTGCCAGGTATGTCTGGGTTAGCTTATGTGGTTTTCTTTTAAATATAACTCCAAACTGATTTTCTTTGTGGCCACACCAGTTTACCCTTCTAACTACTGTGAATAAAAGGTATTTGTCCTCAGGTCCTCTGTGGAATTTGCTGTCACTGGTTTTCTTCTGTATAGCCATTCTGACTGGAGGGAGATGGAATCTATAAGTAGCTTTTAATTTTTATTTCTCAGAATTCAAAATTTGTCTTGTGGAGTCTAGATGTCTGCTAAGAACAGAATTAAATCAAGGTGAATAGGGATAGCTTAACTTCTTGTCCAGTTTTTACCTCTTATATATTTCTCTTATCATATTGCTTAAGATTTAGCCACTTTAATAAGGAAGAATGAAGGCATTAGGCACCTTCTCATTCAGATTTTATAGAAAATGAAGATCTTCATTATTAAGTGTAATTTAGCCATATTTGGCATGTACAACCCATTATGTTGACTCATGTGCCATCTATTCCTGTTTCTTCTGGCTCTTATCATGAACAGTTGAATTTTAAATCTGTTATGACAACCAAGTAGTTTCTGTCTATACTGCATTTATTAATTTGTGTATTCTCAATGAAGATTGTAACCTTGGAATGAAACTGATTTCGTTGTGATACACAGGCTTTTAAATGTGAATTTGAATTCAGTTTGCGAATTTTTGCTTCTGTGTTCTTCATGGAGAATGTTCAATAGCATTTTGTGTGTGTGTGTGTATGTGTGTGTGTATGTGTGTGTATATATGTGTATGTATGTGTGCATGTATGTGTGTATGCATGTGTGTGTATGTGTGTTCGTGCATGTATGTGTGTATGGGTTTCTGTCTGCACGTGTGTATGTGTGTGTGTATGTATGTGTGTGTGCACACGTATGCATGTGTATGTGTGTGTGCATCTGTGTGTGTGCACATGTGTGGATGTCACTGTGTGTGTATGTGTGTATGTGTGAGTGTGTGTATGTATGTGCTCATGTATGTGCACACATATGTATATGTGTCTCTGTGTGTGTATGCGTGTGTGTATGTGTATGTATGTGTGTGTATGTGTGGCTATATGTGTGTGTGCCTGCATGTGTGTGTGTGTCCATGTGCTTTCTTTAGTTAGTTTTGAAGTTAGAGTTATGTTGGTTTCAAAAAATGATTTTAGTCCTGCTCCTTCTTTGAGTAATGTTGATTTTTACATCTTCCTTCAGTGTTCTGTAAAATTCAGCAGTAAATCTACCTGCCTTTGAGTCATTCTTTGTGAGCAGACTTAAGTACCATTGTTTATTAACAGTCTGTTTCAATATTTATATCTTCAGGTTTCAATTTCTGTGAGATTGTATGCATTTATAAAGATCTTTTACTTTTAGATTTTTCCAACTTGGAATATAAGTCTTTGACATATTTTATAATGAGCTGAAATTCAGTTCATTTAGTTTTAATAACCCCACCTTCATCTGCAAGTACCAAAGTTACATTTTAAATTTAATTACTGTGTTTAAGAGATACTATAAACAAAAATACCTCTCATCTGGCTCTGACCAAAGACAGATAACGTCTGAAATGCCGAAGGCTATTGTTTGTATAACAAGCCATGTGTTTTCACTCCCCTAAATGACTTTGTTTGACCATCTGTGCCCAATGTGCTTGATAACATGTGGGTGGATGGTTCGCACACAGGAAGTAGCTGGGATGGATGCTAGCCCCTGATTGGAAGTAAGCTGGAGGTACGTCAGGGTATGTGCTCGCCCTCGATTGGATCCAATGAGAAATACTTCAGCTGCTACAGGGCCATCTTGTTCTGGGAAACCAGAGATGGAACTGGCCAGAGTCCACTTACGTGGCCAGTATTTAATTAAAACTTGCTTCAAGTTTGACTATAAACTGTGGTCGTGTTCTTAATCTAGATTATTTGGACTAACATCTCTTTTATTTTTACTAATTTGGGTTTTTTCTTCCTTTCTTAGTTTGCTCAGGGCTTAATCAGTCTTCTCAGTTCTGCTTCTATCTCATGAGATCATGCCTCCTGCTAACTTTGGGCTCTTTCTCTTGCTTTTCCCATTAGCCTCCTGATTGGTTCTTTTGCAGTATCCTATTTTTCTTGCTTACAGTTTCCTTGAAGATTTTAACTTTTTCTTTAAGTTGCTAAAAAATTTTTTCCCCATCCAATTTGTTTTTCTTGTTTAAAAATCTATACCTTGAACTGATTTGGTAAATTAGTTTAAATGTGTTAAATTAATTCTCTTATCTGTTTATCTGAGACCCCTACTTGATTATCATTGATTTTTTTAAAAAGTGGGTCTTCATTTACACTTTATCTCATTGTCATTCTTTTTAAATAACAAGCAGTTGTCAGCTCATGGAGGTGTCGTATAATCTTGTCTCAAGCTTTTCTGAATTTCTTTATGTTGTTCCCTCCATCTATGGACGAGTATGAAGTCTTTCAGTCTGTACTTTTCCCCTCCCCCACCTTTCTTCCTCTTTGATTTCATATAAGTCCCCCAGAAAACCCTTCACTTGAGTTTATGTTCAGAAGAAAGATTTGAAACTCACAGAAATCTTAGTGTAAAATGCAGGAGTCGCTGTGCGCCTCACCTGGGTCCTCTGTTCTAGTTAGAGACTAGAGTGGAGGGCGTTCTTTGCTCTACCCATCAGGATTCTGTACCAAGTTCCATCACACACTTGCCTTGATCTACAGTGCTTCTTGTTGCTGTAGCAGGGTGGGCTATCAGAGCTTCAGACCTAGTTCCTACACCTCTGCTGCCATCTTCTGCCATCTTAGGTGGAGCTTGCATCTGTTTCTCCAGACAAACAAGTCCTATGCTCTCCCACTTTCTTGCAAGGATTCTACTTGAATTCTTGCTATATGGGGCTACAGTGGCCCAGGGGAATGATGAGAAGTAAATCAATCAGCGTTGGGATTCCTTACCCTTTCTCTGGCCCTGGATCTGTGGAATTCTGAGCCATTATTCTCTGTTGGTTGCGTTAGCTGAATTCAGTCACTGTGGATGTCTGAGCTCTTCCACGAGGTGTCAGGTTCCATGGTTACACTGATTTCTAGGCAATGGTAGTGGTTGTGGGGAGGGGAGGACTTCAGGATTTGGGAAATATATTGCTTTTAGATTCTTGTAACCCTCGCCTAGGCCTCGTTGGGGTTCACTTAGGTCCAATTTCCTCTTCAGTGGCTAAGTTCAGATTCTCAGTTTGGGTTCCAGGAATAAGAACGGTTCATGTCTTTTACTGCTCTAGGTACTTGGGTCCTTCATGCTTCTCCCATTGTACCTAATTAGTTCTTTGGTCACTGTTGGCTGTGGCTGATAGTCTTTCTGGCTCCCTTCTGGAAAAAATCCCACCTGATCTTATTTCTGTTTTCTTTTTACTTTCTATTCTATTGCTTAATGTGGAAAGACACTTCCAGATGAAGAGGAGTTAACTGATGTTGTGTGATGGCACACATTGCTGACAGAAAAATAAAGTGGGCTGTATTCCTTTGATTAGCAATACAGTAATATCTATAAAAATGACAAGTGTATTTACCCCCTGGACTAGCAATTTGACTTCTGAAATTTCATTCTATAGATATACAGTCACACATTGAAACGAGATAGATTCTTCACTAATGCATTTCTTGCAACAACAAATAAAGTTTAAAGATCCAAATTTCTTCTTTTGACAAGTAAGCATAGTACCTAATAATTACACTACAAATGACCATGACAAATTCTTTTCACACACTGACGCGCTTTTCCAAAAAAGTGTACAGGAAAAGTGTTGTTATCATTGTCATTATAAAGAAAACAGAACTTAATTCAGAAAGGTTAATCAGTTTAGTCTTTAATTAGAGCATACAATGGGAGGAGAAAGGTAGATCTGTGTATTTGAGGCCAGCCTGGTCTACATGTTAAGTTCCAAGCCAGCTAGTGGTATATAGTGACACCCTGTCTCAAAAACAAAGAACAAAACCACCACCACTAACAGGAACAACAGCTTAGCAAAAGCAGAGCAGCATGGGAGAAGAGAGAACTGAAACTATAATCACATTGTGCCTTTAGAAAGTAGCATCCTAATAGCTTCACAATCTAGCAATGGGAACCCTGAGATCTCAGTTTGGGAAAATTTTATTAACAAATAACTAATGTTTTTCACAGTCCAGAACCTTTTGTCTTCACCTACACTTCTCACAAGGGTGGAGGAAAATTGTAACTGCCTTCATTGTAAAAGGTATAGGGAAATGTATGTGTGACATTTATTATTTAGAGCATATATCAAATCTAATTATGAAAAAAGTCCTTTTGAATCATGAAGGGCCATTGTTGTGGAATATTGCTCTTGTATATTGTAAAGATTTGTTATTAGTAGTGGTTTGGTCAGTAGCTAGGCAGGAAGTAGAGGTGGGGCAATCAGACTAGGAGAATTCTGGGAAGGGGAAAGGCAGTGTCAGCAGATTCCAGCTAGACACAGAGGAAGCAAGATGAGAATGCTGTACTGATAAAAGTTACCAAGCCATGTGGCTAAACATAGATAAGAAATATGGGTTAATTTATGTGTAAGAGCTAGCTAGTAATAAGCCTGAACTACTGGCCTAACATTGACTATAATATTAAGTCTATGGTAATTATTTCATAAGCAGCTGCAGGACAAGTAGGGAGGGACAGAAAAATTTATGACTATTGGCTACATTTGTAATTTGATCTTTGAAATAGTCATAGGAAGCTATTTACCTAGACAAGATCATAAGCCAACACAATTTTTACCCAGTCATAAAGATTTCTGATGTATCATATTGTAACATAAACTATTTAAAACTGTTCATCTTTAAATATTGAAATGTACCAACTCAGAAAAAAAACCTGTGTTCATTGAAATGATTCATCAAATTTTTTTATATATCTTTTCCTTCTCATTATTTTTTTAGTTAAAAATTTGTAATTATACCTAATAAATATTCTTATGTATGGATAAATTTCTACAGATATTTTGGAAGAAAAATTGTTACAATAAGTCTAAAAGTATAATTTTAGCTTACATCCAAAGAACTGAAGTGAATAATACCAGTATATGCTTTTCCTAAATTAGCCCTTATCCAGCTCAAAGCATAATTGTAGCCATTATAACTTATTACATACTTACTATTTTCTTTTCCAATATCTATTAATTGATTTTAGTCAGTTCCAAATTCTAAGTCCCGCAAGTCATGATTATGTATAAATAATTTTAAATGATTTATGACTGAGATTATATATGAAAGTGATCATGTAAATTTTTAATGATGTCATTTAATAATCTGAAAATGTCTACTCAGAAATATTCTGACAAAATTCAAAGTTTATCTTCAAATGGAAATTATCACAAGACTGATTACTATTTGGGTAGCAACATTTAAATGTCCATTTTAAATTTAATCCATTTGAAAAAATGCGAGTTGATCGACTGACAAAGAATACAGGTTCAAACTGTGATTTATAATCATTTTGAGTTAAAAAAATATCTGGGTCGATAAATAAAAAAATAATTATTTATTTATGGCAATGAGATATTAATGATTGATTCCTTCCTTTCTCCTTCCCTCCTTCTCTCCCTTCCTCCTATCTTCCCCCCTTCCTTCTTTCCTTTCCTTCATGTTCCATTCTATAAGCAGAGACTTAACACTTCATGCATGTTAGGCAAACACTACACCACTGAGTTATATCACCAGTTCTGTATGGTCCATTTTAATAAATACAAACAGAAGTGGCTTCTTAAAAATTGAGATAAATTTATAATTCAAATAATGAGCAATTGGAATACAGAATAACCCACAGGCTCACAGTAAACACATTCTAAGTGGCTGGCAACCTTAGGAAAATTTGTTCATACAAAATAAATTTACTGTCTGGTTACAGGGCAAAAGGTAAAAGAGGCAAGAGCATTTTCAAACTTTTTGTAAATAATGATATAAATTTAAGATTAGAATTAATTTTCCAAATATGATGTATAAATACCTCTGTAATATAAGTGATTCCACTTTCCTTACAGGAATCACTTATGGGTCTGTGATTGTGAAAGGAATAAAATCAAAATGCTAAATTTCTTTCAGGCTACTTATCAGATCAATAAAGCCATTGAGCCGCCCCATAGATCATTGCAGCCCTTGAGATAATTGGAGTCTTATTATTTAATTATTCAAATAAGCTATTGGTTTTAATCAGGATGATGTTGAAAATTACTAGTTTCTGTTTGCAAACTTGACATAAATATTCACTTACATGAAGGGAAAGAGGGAGTTATGGAGTGGAAGACTCATAAAAGGCTGGAGGGTTTCCAGTTAGTCCCCAAACTTATCTTTGGCTTTATCTTTGTCACATATTCCTATTAATCATATTTTCAGATTGGCTTCTGGAGCCAGGATGAACCACACCCCTTTTTCCATCACCTGTGGGGTGAGGGATGAGAGGGAAGAGAGGAGAGAGGGAGAACTTGGTACATAAAATAAAAAAAAAACCTTATAATAAAAAAAATAAAAAATAGAAGAAAAAATCCAAGGCAAACCTATTTTACCTAAGAAGATGTGAAGTGTCTACAAATCTGTCTAAACTAAACCCCATCTAAAGAATGTGCTGCTAGCCTTATCATCTCACATCTGAATTTCCAGTATTTAATAATCTTTCTGTTCTCTGAAGTAAAACTACAGCAGTTACATTATTTAATCTTGGATTCTCACAATTTAAAAAATAATCTGGCACTTATCTATACTATCTGCTTCTCTGTGAAGCTCTAGTGGCGATGCATATAATATATTCTAATTTACTCGTTTTATTATTTTAAGTAAATACACCAAATGATTTAGTACTCTAACTTGGCAAAAAGAGACATTTTCAAGTTAACTCATAGCATTGAACCCTTTTCTGTCACATGCTGGAGGACTTTGGTCCTTTCAGTCTCTCTCCAGCCTTAATTTCTTCATTCTTCAAACCTATTGTACAGATTATTGTCAGCATAAGCAAGATAAAATACACAAAGATTCTGGCAGGAGTCCTAGACCACTGTCATTGTTAGAATACACAAATGTCTGATAGTCCTGAACACTGCCTTTGTGCCTCTGATTCCTTATGAGCTCTTTTAGCAGAATAACACTGGGGCTTAGGAAAAGACTAAGTCAGTTATTCTTAACTGTGTCTACACTTCAGAGGTATCTCATAGCTGCAGAGTGATGAAATCATGCTTGAATATTTTTCTGAACAAAGGGTCTACAGCTTTCATCGAAAATTTCAAAGGAATCTCTGAACTGAGAAATGATAAGAAACTTTGCCTTGGGCTTATTTTTTTTATTTGTGCCTACAAAGAAATTAATATTGGCATTAAAACATGACTTGCCTTGCTAATTTTGACAGTTACCTTCAGCCCAGGGTGAGAATCTATCTTTTCCACGACTAAGCTTGCAGAAATCCAAATTCTTGTTCTTTTGTCTTTATTTCAGGTTACATTAGAGCCATAAATAAAATAAACTGTGTTAACATGTAAATTATTCTACAAATCAGAATAGAGGTGCTACATGTCTTCTTCTATTCTTTTGCCCTTATAATCCTATGAAAATGATGGTAACTGAATAGTTTTGGGGAATATCTTAATGTTAGTGTTGGACATGCCAATCACCACCTCCAGGCAATTTAGACTGGACACACTAATTCATTTAAACCTTTTCTTATATTGAAGTGAAACAAGATAATTTAGAGATAGATAGCTTCAGTGTTTTTCTGAGATATTTCTGCAACTAGTAACTTTTCCACATAAAATGAAATTTTACTATACCTCAGTAGGCACTTCTAAGCCATCTTGATTCAGTGAGAGGACATGATCTTAAGTGTTAGATCTCTGTGGTGTCCAATAAGCAATGTCTGTCAAATGATGGATGCTATTCCTCACAAGGGATGCTTTCCCCAACACTGAGAATACTTCATTGCTAAAATTTGAGGACACACATACTTCAATTTGCCTCATGAAATTTAATAAGATGAAGTATGAAGAAATTATCAGATGCTTTTAAAATTTAAATTCCCTATCAGCGAGAGATATGGATCTTTTCTCCATTGCTTTCATAAATCTCAGTCAAATGAGAGTGAAAATAATAAAAAATTAAAAAGACAAATATGATAGTGATGGAATAATGAATGACAAACTATGGCACAAAGCACTGTGGTCTATTTCTGGAATTTGGCTCCTGGGACGCAGAGGCAGGAGGAGGATCACTCCTCGTTAGCAGAGGCTACATAGTAAAGATCCTTCCTCTAAAACCAAAAGTAGCCAAAGTAAATTGAAAATGAAATGTCAACTGCCGACAAGGAGATGTCAGAAGTCTAAAGCTCATTTAACTTAAAAGAGATGTGAACAGAACTGAGAACAGAGGTCCCAGTATTGAAGATGAAGATGGAGGAACAGGAACAGCAATGTTGATTTAAATTTTCTTAAGATCCAACTAAGCTAACCTGTCATCTGCAAGTCCATACATAGTACCATGTGGTTGGTGTAATGAGATTGTGTTCTGTTCCATTGTAAATAATTGTCTCACCTACTTGTTCAATAAAAAAGCTGACTGGCTGAAGGTAGACAGGAAGTATGTGTGGGGCTACCAGACTAAGAAAACTCTGGGAATAGGAAGAGCAGAGACAGAAATGCCAGAGAGATGCCCCAGAGATGCCAGAGAAGCCAGAACGATGCAAAGGACAACTATGCTGCTCTGAGAAAAGGTACTGGGCCACATGGCTGAACAGGATAAGAGTCATTGGTCAGCTTAAGAGCAAGAGCTAGCTAGCAATGTACAAGAGGCTAATCAGCATAAAATTAATGTAAGCGTCTGTGTGATTATTTGGGCCTAAGCAGCAGTAGGGTTAAGAGTGGGTCCAAACCTCTGGGCTAGGCCTGAAAGTCCAGGCCAGGAAATAATACAATAGATTAGGCCTCTCCATATTTATAAGAACCAAGCTGAATTTAAATACAGAAAATGAACGTTTTATTTAGAGTAAAAAGTAAACATTTTATTTAGAGATGCCAGGAATGCAGAGATTATGTGGCATGAAATTAACTATAAAAAGTTTTTGTTTTTTTAAAACTTTATTTATAAGTAAATAATAGTAACTGAAATGACTTGAGGAATTTATAAATGATTTGGTAGTTAAGTATCTAAATTTGGCAGCAGGAAATGGGTAGGTTCTGCTACGAAATGCTAAGGACCATGGAACATATTGCTTCTTTAAAAGGAACATGTGTTCCACTTTTATGTAAAGGGCTCTGCATAGACACTGGCAGAGGAATGGGTTTCCTACAGGCATAGTGATGTACAGTCTTATCAGTGTGGATATGAAGACATGTAGTGAAGTCTATCTAGCCTAGGCTCAGGACATGGTTGATCATCCATGATCTTTAAGGTCCAGCATGATAATAACCCCTCTATAGCTCTTTCCAAGAGAAAATTACAGTCTTGCTGGCACATATGCCTATACTCTCCAAAGACATGCTTAAATACTTGCACCCAGTTGCCCAATTAAACTCCATTTAGAGCTCTAATACCATTCATATGCTTGCAGTACCCTGACCGTGCAAAGCTGAATCTGCACCCCAGCCATAAGTGAGCTGCTTATTATGTGCTTAGCAACTCTATTCTCTCTGGTAAGCAAAGAAATTCCTCTGTTAACAGTTCCACATCACAAAGACAGTCTGAACCTTATTGCATTCAGTCTTTTACACTCACCTTCCCTCACTTCTTAGTAGGATACAGGGCTCTCATCTATCTTGTAATTACTCTAATGCCATATTTAATAATTTTTCAAATTAAACTTCACCTACTTAGCCCTCAGAGTGGTTCTTTTCTCTGGACTGGACCATTGGGATCACAGGTATAATTCAACTATAACAAAAGCCTAAAGAAGGAATAAAAAGACAAGGTATTCAGAAACTAAAGGATTGAGTCAGCTGAGAGGCAATCCTAGTTCTGCATAATGAACAAAGTAGGGTCCTAAAATCACAGGCAGGTTTCCAACTTAGTCTCCAATTATAGCACAAGAGTAGAATTCTTAAGGTGACAATTCTCCCAGGTAAGAGAACAGAAAAGAGGAATGACAGATTTCCTGAAGTGTCTAATAAAAGAGATTTCTGAAATACAATTATGAAGAACAAATGTGAAAAAATATAGAACAAAGAAACAATTTCTAATCCAATAATTATCATAAGTGAACAATACTTAAATATCAATCTATTGAAAAACAAGTCACTTAGACTAAAAATATTATACATGTAATATAAGTAAAAGTGCAGAAAGCAAGCTAATATTGTTATATTTTACTTGTAAATAGTTTGTTAAAATTAAAATCAAAGTGTCAGAAATGATAAGGAAAATATAACTTCAGAAGTAAAGCTCAATATCAGAAATAATAGCTTAGAAAGTGACATCTAGAAAGAAACTTAGGAGCAAAGGCTGTTTAAGACAATATTATAAGACTTATAATGCTATGTGTTTTATGTACACTGAGTGAGTATAAAGTTTTACAATTATAAAATACATTTATATGCTATTTTGATAAAACAAGAAGAAAATCTCAATAAAAATTTCTGTCACAAAAGAAAATACTTTTTTTAAAGCATTTGCGGTGATAAACTTTTCTTTCTTGCCGAATGAATTCTACTTGTTAATTCTTTGCTTCATCTACATATTGTCTAATCTTGTTACCACATGGGGACATTGTGAGGACCAACGTGATGCTGTGTTTTGCTACAAATATTGATAACTCAATACAAAGTAAATCAACAACAATATAATTAATAAATTAGTCAACCGACCAACCGACCAACGGAACAAACAAATCCATGTCATCATTCTTCAATATGTCATTGAAATGAATGGATGTCTATTTTAAATATAAATGGCTTAATTCATAACTTATGACTGTTCACATGATTAAAATAAGCTGTGATAATTTAAAAAATAAAGGAAAACAAATGAGAGAATGGAAATTGAGCCAAGATAAGGTTGTTAAGTTTATGGTAAAATCATGAACATCCACTGACTTTTTTCTAGACCAGAAATGTCCTCTTGGTGCGTCTAAACTCAATATACTGGATGAACATCATGACAAAGCTGTTGGGCTACTAGTATCCACTTGTTTAAAAATGGGACAGTGCCTTTTTTGGTATAAAAATTAAAAATGGGCATAGGCCAGAGAAGCTTTGCTTCAATCTCAGTTTTCCAGTTACATGTCATGTGGTCCTCTGATTTCTTTAAATTGTTTAAAAGAATGTATTTAATCAAACTTATTTGTTTTAAATTCATCTTTAGAGTACCTTATATTTTTAAGATAAATTCTACTGTCTTAAACTATATATCACTTTATGAAATTTTATATTTTCTTTTTGACACACTGTAGATTAAGACTGTGGTCTAATACATAAGGTCAGTTGATGTTGCAATGGTAAATTAAAAATGCCACTTATCAGTGATGGGATATAAATATTTTATTACTTTCTGTAAGGTGTTATCATAGCAATCAACACCCTGAGAGCGATATAATTTGAGAGGCAGCTTATGCAAGCATAGAGGCTCATGGGATTTCTCCCAATCTTAACTGAGCTTCTAGCTATTTTTTGTTTTGTTTTATAATTTCTCTTAAAATGATGATACTGATTTTGTTCTTACTTCAAAAAAATGTTAACTCAAAACCATGCTACTGCCCTTTATCAAATAAATGTTCATTCCTGAGTTAGTTATTTGAGATTAGCAAAGTTAAATGATAAATATTTCTCAGTAATTGTTCAGCTCTCATCATTTATGAATACTTGATGATCCAACACTGATTTGTAAGCCAAACAGTTTAGGTGTGCCAGTATTTACATTCAGTCGGAACCTCATTACATAAGGGACTTGTAATGTAATATCTCATGACCAGAATAGTGGTGAATAACATAAAATCATGGTCCAGAAAATGTCATAGTTGGCAAATACATATCTTTAAACAGAGTGCTTGGGTGACTTAAATACCAGAACTGTCTTTCATCACATTTTGATTGGCTGACTGTTAACCTTGAACCAAAATCTTCTCGTCTGGAATACATTTCATTTAAGGTGGTGAAAATGTCTTGAGTTATTAGCAAAAATACCTTTAACACCCTCCTTTTCTATACAGAGAATAACAAATTGGCAGGTATACTAGCCTTCAAAATGGTAGGGTGTTTTATCTATTTGAATTGCAAATGCAAAATAAGAGACATGCTGGGGAAATTCTGAAATCATAGGAAGTTCCTAAGTAGAGGATATTATTTTCTTACAGTGCAAAGTCGAGATTAAATGTACAAGTTTTTTTTTTTTCTGCTACTTTATATTTTAAAATCTCAATTGTCTTTTTTGCTTTATTAACCCAGTGGATGGAAGTAAACTCTTTCGACGCACCTGTGATCACAGTGGACAGACATCACAAAACTGTTCCTCTGATTCATTTTAAGTTCATGCTAATCAAATTTAAAAATGGAGATGCAACTTATTGATTAGAAAAAAATACTTGTGCATAAGCCTTTTAATTATATATTTAATTATATATATATATATATATATATATATAAATTCGACTAGGGGACTGGTCTGAATATCATGTTTACTACTCCCAGGAAATTATGCATTGCAAAAATTATGAGTGGATGATGGAAGGATATTAGGATATTCAGAGAGAGGGGGCTTTTCTAACTAAACAGAGATGTTAGAAGGGCCACTTTTGCGCAAAATGTGTCCAACTGCACCCCCCTACCCTATTCCCTGCATGCCCAAGTCAAGGTTTCTCTATGTAACTGTCCTGAACAGACTTTGCTTTGTAGACCAGGTTGGCATTGAACTCAAAGAGTATTTGGATTAAAGGTGTGTACCACCACTTCCCAACTATGCGGTCTTAACTTTCTGTTCTAGTCTTCTATTATGTTGATCTGATGAAATGTTCTGATCAAAAGCCACTTAGGGAAGAAGTTTATTTGGCTTACATTTTCATGTTAAGTTCTTCAGTGAGGGAAGGAATGTAGGAACTCAAGTAGAGGACTGAAGCAGAAACTATGGTGGAATACTGCTTATTGGCTCTGCCCAGCTCCTCAGGTTCATGCTCAGCTAGCTTGCTTACCTGACTCGGGACCTCCAGCCCAGGTACTGATCATACATGGTGTACTGTGTTCCACTTTGTCATATCCCATACAGTCGTTCCCCCAGAATCATCTGATCTAGGCATTTTCTCAGCTGAGGTTTTCCTTTCAGATGTCTTAAGATTGCCTCATGTTGCCAAAGATAAAGAGGTAACCTTCTGAAGTCAATTAACCTTACGGTACTCTTTCTAGAATTAATTTTCTCTGAGGAGCTTTACAGATATTGGAACTGATTTTTATC
The DNA here is from genome assembly GCA_033318265.1 of Phyllotis vaccarum. Lineage (NCBI taxonomy): Eukaryota > Metazoa > Chordata > Mammalia > Rodentia > Cricetidae > Phyllotis > Phyllotis vaccarum. The sequence goes on from JARWLC010000007.1 coordinate 18,627,076, forward strand.
TTTCTCAGTTTTACGCTTTGTTTAACACTGTACCATTTTGAAGGGATCATGACTCAAAGTAGAGTTATTACTGGAGGACAAATAAAAAATTTTCTCATGTAATTCCATAAACAGTGGATATATACATGAGCAGTAAAAATATTGTGTTATTCAAAGTGTTATATAAATTGCATATATGCTAGAATGTACCAGAATTAGAATGAATAGTATTTTATATTCCTATAATACATAACGTACAAAAACTTACTTTTCATCATACAAACATTAATCAGTGGCTTCCTATTATCTTAATTTTTCAAACTGAGATGAGCGACCAATTGGACTTGTAGAATATAGGTTGTAGAGGTAGAATTTAGAGTAAGATATCTAAATATACATTCTCAATTCAGTCCCTCTATCCCACAGATCATTATTGTAGTACTTAAATATTCTCATTAAGAGATTCAAACAGAAAAAAAAAGTTTACTATGGAAAACTCCTATAGATTCCAACAAGATGTTGAATGGAATTAATTAAATTTTAGACACAGATGGTGGGCAAATATCTCTGGACAATGGATGAAGCATTAAGTAATGGAGTGATAATCTATAGTAACCATTTTGTTCACTTCAGAAGTAGCAAAAAGATGGTATGCCTCATTAGGAAAGTCCATTACTACATTTCAGTTAGAAAATTCTGCCAGCAGAACTATATCTGAACTGTTTATTTCAATTCCCATTTGTAAGCTAGAATGCTATTTCCTTAACAGTTGTACATACTCACGAAGCACATAAATACAAGTATGCTATGCAGAAAATTACTAAAGATGCGCAGAAGTGACAAGAAACTATAGCTATATTGAAAATAAATAATGTTTTTGCAAACTACCATTCTTTCCCTGTAGGTAGTTATTTCAGTGACAAAATGCTAAGGAAGGACTTGACTTTTTGCTAATAAACTTGTTGATAATACCTAAAGGTAGAAAGAATATAGATCTAAGTTATTATAGGAGATACAAGTTGTTATAAATAATAATTATGCCTAAAAAAGAAACAGAAGAACCATTAACATCTTTGTAGTAGGGCTGAAGAGATGACCCAGTACCTAAGGGGCTCGCCACACAAGGGTGAGGACCAGAGCCTGGAACTCCAAGCTCACATAACCAGAAGTATGACCACCACCTAAAATCCTGACATTTGAGAGGCAGAGGCAAGGATCTTCAGAGAAAACTGCTTTGCCAGACTAGCTAGACTGGGCAAGATACAGGTTCAGAGAGAGATCATGTCTCCATAAGTAAAATGGAGAATCACCAAGGGAGACATTTGATGTCAATGCCCTCACCACAGACACGTGTACACATGTTCAGTTACTGAAACACACAGATGTAAACAGGCATAACCTTGGTTCCAAGCTGATAAACCATGGCTTTGTTATCTGAATTTTAGCTTCATTAAAGTTATAGTTATGCCATGCTAATTATCTTCACAACCCTTTGATTTACATAGATAACAAGGAACTGTGCATATAGCAGACACTTCGTAAAATATGCTGAAAATGAATGTAGTAAAAATACTTTACTTTTCCAAACACAAGGCAAATCCTTCCTGAAGATTTACTACTTAGTGCATGCCATTGTGAAGATTAGAATATATTAAATATCTGTCAAACAAAAAGCATTTAACATCTTACTGATGCTGCAAAAATAACATACCTCCAATTAAAGAATGATAAAATAGTATCTGTTTATAGTCTAGCAATGCATTATAAATTTAATGGAAAATGAGACAAAAGAGGAATATAGAATGAAATTTACTCTCTTTAAAAATTATTATTATGTGAAAATTAGGAAACATCATATTTTAAAGCATCTCTCAATCCAATAATAAAAGCCCTTTATCTCCTGAGATTATATGTGTTCATTAAACAAATGGATGTTCTATACTTCAAAATTATTTGAATTTATTTATATGACCTTGAGTCTGTTTTTAAGTGTAAGGCAATAACAGTTTTCTGATTTTATAAGCAAACTCCTAGAATCTGCACTGTTCCTAATGTGCTTGTATGCTTTTATAGTTAATTTCCATATGGTGGCTAAAGCTGAAAAAATTTTAATATACTGGTCTGATTTACTTATTATTTTTATGGATTATAGCAAAACTGTTCCTGATTCATTCAGAGTTATCTGTAAGAATAAGAGAAAATTACAGTCCACAGAACTAAGTCAAGTGGGCCATAGATCTTAATTATAAATTGTCAAAAATAATAGAAGAAAAAAGTAAAAGGGAAATAAAAATTATAACTGGCTCCCTTGGCTCCCTCCTTACCAGGAAACAAAATGCAGAAGGTAAACTAATCGTTGGCGATAAATCCCAAGTGCTTCATTTTCATTTTCCTAAAGTTAACTTTCTCACCTAGCTAAGCAGCATTTTCAGCTTGTATTAGCGATGGGCCAATATCAGCTGACCAATATCCGTCAAACGCTTCCTTTCAATGAGCTTAGGGACTCCCAAGGAGGTACATGTATGCAGACTTTTGCTTATAGCTTCTAATTATTTTCTAGTGGATAATGGGGTAGTTAAGTTCAGGGAGGTTAGATTAAATTTGTAAGTGGATCAGAACCCTAGATAAGATTATAGTAACAAAGCTTGATACCTGCGCCTTAAGGTGTTTCCTTTGGAGATGAAAGGCCCTCACTGAACCCTTTCATGAGAAACAGATTTGCAAATTTTACTGCTTCAGAAATACTTATTTTTCTATTTCCCATGACTGTTGATAGTTGTCAACTGTAAACAGTAGGTGAACGAACGGCTTCTCAATGATATTTTTCTGTGAACTGTAATGCAATTTAGACATATTTCAGAAAGCTTAATGTCTACTCCTTACACAATATTCTCAGTTTCAGGTCCCATTATTAATTGTTCTTAGTGTCTGTAGTACTGGTGTTATATTTAGGAAGTAGTCTCCTGCTCTAATGCATTCAAGGCTATTTCCCACTTTCTTTTCTATTAGGTTCAATGTAGCTGGGTTTATGGGTATTTGATCCACTTGGACTTAAATTTTGTTCAGGGAAATAGATATGGATCTGAATTTATCAACATCCTTAGTCATAAGGGAAATGCAAATCAAAACAACTCTGAGATACCATGTTACATATGTCATAATGGCTAAGATAAAAAACAGTGATGACAACTTATACTGCAGGGGATGTGGAGCAAGGGGAACACTCCTCCATCACTGGTGGATATGTAAACTTGTAATGCCACTTTATTAATCAGTATGGCAGTTTCTCATAAAACTGGGATCAATCTACCTAAGATCCAGCAATACCACTTTTGGATTCATAGTCTTACTTCAAGGACATTTGTTCAACTCTGTTCATAGCATTATTATTCACAATAGCTAGAACCTGGAAACAATCTAGATGTATCTCACCTAAAGAGTGGATTTTAAAAACTGTGGTACATTTATACAATGGATTACTAATCAGTAGAAAAAAGGAGATATCTTGTAATTTGTAGGCAAATGGATGGAACTAGAAAATATCATCCTGAGTTAACAGAGACTCAGGAAGATAAACATAGTGTGTACCACTCATAAGTGGATTTTAGGTGTAAGGCAAAAGACAGCCAGACTAGAATCTATAACCTCTGAGAAGCTAAGTAACGAGGAGGAACCTAAGAGAGACAACCATGGATCTCTCTAGGAAGGGGAAATAGATAAGTTCTCCTGAGTAAATCTGGACTATAGTGGGGAAGGGGAAATGGGAGATGAAAAGAGAACATGAGGGAATGGGATGGCCAGAGAGGGAGAACAATTTCATAGATATCTTGATAGAGGGATTCGTTGTGGAATTAGAGAGAAAACTGATGCTAGGGAAATACCCCAGAATCCACAAAGATGACCCCAGTTAAGACTCCACGCAATAGTGGGAAGGGTTCCTAAAGTAGCCTTCCCCTATCACCAAATTGATGAACACCCTAATTGTCATTATGGAACCCTTATCAAGCAATGGTTAGAAGCAAATGCAGAGATCCATAGCTAAGCATTTCAGCTCCAAGTCCATCTGAAGAGAGGAAGGCGAGTTTATATGAGCAAAGAGATCAAGATTATGAAGAGAAAAACTACAGAGATAACTAACTGATTCTATTGGAAGCTCATTGACTCTGAACTAACCACTGGGGAACCTTCCTGGGACTGAACTAAACCCTCTGAATATGGGTGATAGCTGAATGGCATGGGTAGTTTGTGGGGTCTCTGGAAGTGGGACCAGAATTTGTTCCCAGTGCATGAACTGGTTTCTTGGATCCCATTCCCTACAGAGGAACATCTTGCTCAGCCTCAATTCAGGGGTGCACAGGGTCAGGGTGGGGGGCTTGACCATACCTCAACTAAGTATGTCAGACTGCATTGACTCACTCTGGAGTCCTTACCTCTCTGAGGAATGGATGGGGGGGGGGGGATTTGAAGGAGGGGGAGAATTGGGGAGGAGGGGGAGGGGAAACAGTAGTGGATATGTTGAAAAACTTTTAGATTAAATAAAAACAGTTTAAAAGGTGGAGAGAAATTAGAATAAAAACAGGTTTGTTCTTGTCAGCCTAGTATCTAGGAGACAGTCATGTATCCAAGATTACTTACTACTCTTGTTGAAAGTGAAGTTAAAGTCTAACCATTAAGATTCCTAGCTACCTGATCTTCAACTGAATCGAGATTTATGCTCCATATTTACATATGGCAGCTCTAGAGGAGTCATGAAACCAAATTTCTGTTCACAAATTTTATGTAAGTGGGTGAAAGTCATCCCACTGCCAGCTGGTTAGAATTGTCACAGTCTGTGCTCTGGCAAGAGTGATTCATCTGACAAGATACAGCACTGATGTGAATTAGAATAGAGAATGATTTTTGATGACTTTGAGAAAAGTATTCTAACACAATGTTAAAGATATCCTTGTTAAGTAGCCAACTTTTGTAGAAACAGCAACACCCAAACATGGTCATTCTATTCAATAAATAAGCCATATTATGATTTGCAAAGGCACATTTACAGAGAATGTGATGGGGAATACAGTTATCATTTATTACATATCACAGTAAACACATATCTACTCCAGTAGTTTGGTTTAAATATATTTACTGTTAGCATTTGTATGTATTAATTTCTTTCACAACATTGTATTCTGGGACCAAACTGCTTCCCTATGAACAATTAAGATAACATTAGGTATATAGTGCACACCAAATTTTTGTTTTTTGGAAATGGCCTCATCCACCTGAAATTATTTAATATATTTTGAATATATAAGCAAATCATCAATAAGGTTTGATATTTTTGAAATTATTTGGTGGAATTGTTTTGTTCCATGAGCAAATATTTTCTTTTCCTTTCTTCCTCCCCTCCAAGTGTGCGTGCACCTGCGTGCATGTGTGCCTGCGTATGTGCGTGCGTGTATACTTGTGTGTATGTGTGTGTGTATAACCTCAGGGAGTTATTTTTCAGGTGTCCTGTCCTAAACCATTTTTTAAGAGGCAGAGTCTTCCACTGGACTGGAGCAACTAAGTGGGACAGGCTGCTGACTGACCAGCAAGCTCCAGCTATTTGTCTGCCTCCCCCTCACACTGACAATGCTACTATTACATGCATGCCATGAAATTGACTTGATGACGGTTCTACAGACCAAGTTCAGGTCTTCAGAATTCTAAGATAAGCCCTTTTCCAATGAGTTATTTCCTCAGCTGCTACAGTTGCTATTATGAGCATACACTAATTATTACAAATGGTGTCTCCTGGTGTTACAGTCAAACTGAATAGCTTTTTTCCCAAGTCTTCGTAATTATGAAATACTGTTCAGATTAGACTCAGAAACAGCACAAGATCAGTGTAATTCTCTTTCTTCTCTGTAAGACGGTAACAATCCTTTTAATCAGATATAAAATTCACCAAGTTATAGACTTGAGAGAGCTGGAAAATTACACATCCAATAGACTGCTGATTTGTAGTTAAGAAATTTAAATTCTGATACAGTAGACTATGAGCTCTTGAGACATTTCCTCTCATTTACGCAAATTCAAGAAATGTTTTTGAGAACAAAAAGTGTATGAAGCTACATGTTAAGATTTCCAAAGAACAACCTGCTTTTGATTTGGGAAGTCCCTTTTGTGTGATTCAAAAGATAAAATAAGCCAGTTGGAACATAAAACTTGTCAAGTACTTTATCTAGTTTCAAACCCTTCAGTACCCCTTAAGGCAATCTTTAAGGCTCAGGATTGGGGATCTGCTGACTTCAGTTTACTGTGTTATTGGCAATGATTTATCGTTACTAAAATAAATTATACTTTTCCAATTTATTTTTATCCAAATCTGCAATACACTCATCTTTTTTCTTCTTTAGTAGGACCCGTTCTTGCATGTTTATTGTTTACTAGAACAGAAGGAAACAGACAGGCAAACGTAAAATTTTAGGGAGGGAACAATCATTGTGCAAAAAAAAATTTACTACAGATGATTCCAGTAACTAGAAAAAGCTGTTAAACGCGAAACCTATCAAAATATATAAGCAGAATATTCACATAAATCTTTCAGAGAATCTCTACCTAAGGGTTCCTTATGGAACCAGGGTCAGGTGCCAGCCAGAGTCCTAGACACATGCGGGAAAGTGCCTCATGTGTTAGTCCATAAAAAAGCCCAGAGAAGACGCTAGCCCTGTCCACTGAATCAAGGAAGAGGGCACGTTTTGGGATCTGTTTTTATGCTCTGGAAACACAATCATAATTAAATTGATTAATAAAATAAATTATGGATTAAAATTATGAGACAAAAAATGATCCTAGTATGCTAAACTTAGAGCATAAATTGGGAATTATTATTAAAAATAAGCTATGCTTGAACAAAAGGGCTTAGGGAAAGAATAATGTAAGTCTCTAATTTCTTCTATTTCTTTAAGGGAGTTCTTTATATCCCCCTTTAAATCTTCTATTGTCTGTTTCTTCTTCATTGATATGCTCAGATCTTGATGTTATGGAACCACAACTTCTGGTGGTGTCTTGTTCTTTATTTTGTTATATGTATTCTTGCCCTGGCATCTGCCCATTGTTTCATTGGTTTACTCTTAGTCAGCTTTTGGTTGTCTCTTAGTCAGTTGTGAGCCTCGGGGCTGAATGTCCCCAGTAATTGTAAGATATGCTTGAATTAGGCTCTTATTTGGATGTAGGCTAAGGAGCTGTGTCTCCAGTTGTCACGGGGGTTGTTCTTGGTTGGGTCTTAATTGGCCCTTAGTTGGCTCTTAGTCAGCTGTGAACCAGGAGGATTTGGGGTCTCCAGTTGTTAGGGTGTGATGAAGCACACCATGGTTTGGGCAATGTAGCAGGGTATAACATTAACTAAAAAAAATCAATATCCCTCCTATACACTAAGGATATAAGGGCTTAAAAAGAAAAAAAGGGAAATATCACCTTTTTAATAGCTGCAAATAGCATTAAATATCTTGGCAAAACTCTAACCAAAGAAGTAGCAGACATATTTGATAAAAAATTTAAGAGGATATCAGAATGGAAAGATCTCCCATGCTCCTGGATAGGTAGGATCAACATAGCAAAAATGGCAATTTTAACAAAAGCAATGTACAGATTCAGTGCAATCCCCATCAAAATCCCAACACAATTTTTTATAAACCTTGAAAGAACAGTACTCAACTTCATATGGAATAACAGGAAACCCTGGGTTGCCAAAACAATCCTGCTCAATAAAAGAACTTCAGGAGGAATCACTATTCTTGACTTCAAGCTATTCTATAGAGCTACAGTAATAAAAACATCCTGGTACTGGCATAAAACTTGTGGATCATTGCAATAGAGTCAAAGACCCTGACATTAACCCACACACCTTTGAACACCTGATTTCTGACTAAGAGGCCAAAATATTCGATATGGAAAAAAAGATAGTATCTTTAAGAAATAGTGTTGGCATAACTGGATGGTAGTATGTAGAAGAATGTAATTAGATTCAAGCCTATCACCCTGCACAAAACTCAAATCCAAGTGGATCAATGACCTCAAATAAACCCAGCTACACTGAACTTGATAGAAAAGTAAGTGGGAAATGTCCTTCAATGCACTGGCACAGCTGACGACTTAGTAAATATAACACCAGTAGCACAGACACTAAGAACAACAATCAATAAGTGGGACCTCCTGAAACTGAGAAGCTTCTGTAAGGCAAAGGACACAGTCAATAAGACAACATAGCCTACAGAATGAAAAAATATCTTCGCCAACCCTACATCTGACAGAGGAATGACTCTAAAATATATAGAAAACTCAAGAAACTACAGCTCCCAAACCTAAATAAGCCAATTAAAAAAAATGGGGTTCAGAGCTAAGAAGGGAATTCTCAACAGAAGAATTACAAATGGCTGAAAGGCACTTAAAAAATTGCTCAACACTTTAGCCATCAAAGAAATGCAAATCAAAACATCTTTGAGATACCACCTTACACCTGTCAGAATGGCTAAAATCAAAAACACAGATGACAGACTATGCTAGAGAGGATGTGGAGCAAGGGGAACACTCCTCCATTGTTGGTGGGACTGTAAACATGTACAGTCACTCTGCAATGCAGTATGGGGGTTCCTCAGAAAACTGGAATCAATCTCCCCAAGGATCCAGCAATACCACTATTGGGCATATACCCAAAGGATGCACATTTGTACCCCAAAAGCATTCGCTCAACCATGTTCATAGCAGCATTATTGGTAATAGCAAGAACCTGAAAACAATCTAGGTGCCTCTCATCTGAAGAATGGATTAACAAACTGTGGTACATCTACACAATGGAGTACTACTCAACAGTTAAAAAAATGACATTCTAAAATTTGCAGGCAAATAGATGTATTTGGAAAATGTCCTCCTGAGTGAGCTATCACAAGCCCAGAAAGATAGGCATGGGATGTACTTACTAATAAGCAGATTTTAGATAAAAAGCAAAGAATACTCAAGCTGCAAACCACAACCCCTGAACAGCTTGAGATCAGAAGGAACTTAAGAGAGACATCCATAGATTCTCCTAAGAAGAGAAAATAGAGAAGATCTTAAAGTGATACAGAATCTAAAAGTCATCATTGACAGTACTGTAATCACACAAATGAAATTTTGTAATGTAAAAACAGAACCAAAAAATTTCACATTATTTTCAGAGTTGCTATAATATGAATATATTATGTTTCTCGCTCTACTCATACAATGACATCAACTAGCATTGGAAGAATTTACTCCCATCAAGGTCCCGAGTATCACAATATAACACAGAAAGAACAAACAAAAATCATGTGAACATTACTTCAGTGAGATACTGATAAGTTGTGTAAGATTAATAAAAGTCTTCGTGGCTCATCAGAGAGAAAATGATTCTCTCCCCCCCCCAACCAAATGATGAAATTTACATAATTCAGTCTGGTCCCAAATCACCTGACCATGAACTGTATTGTAAATGTAGCATGGGAGAGCTGGAGCTAGAGCCATGCATGGAAACCCATCCCTAGAATCTAGCAGAATTATACAATTTCTTCCCTTCCCAGCTTATTGTTTTTTAAGAATACAAATAATTTAGTTAAAATATTTTAAAACAATCTCAATAGATAATGAGCTTAAATGTCCAGGGAATCGAATGACGGACACTCAGGCAAACCAACAGTCTGACTCATTTTCCAGCACTCTTTTCTTGGGTGTATATCTTCTACACAATCTGATGTATTTTTTAAAAATACAAAAAAAAAATCTTCAAAATATTAACAACACCTCCCCTCCAAGAAACTTCTAGCAGCTTGCATTTTCTAAGAAAAATTGTGCTTCTTGCAAGAACAATTAGAAGAGGCTACAAATGCAGGCATCCTTCTTATGAAGGTAGACCTTTAGAGTCATTTCCTTAATGTCCTTCAGTGTGATCTTCCTTTATGGAATGAAGAATGCACTGGCCACTCAATAGCAGTGTGTTATTATTGTCATTATGAATCCATTAGACATGTTCAGGCAAGCTAAGTAGCAGCCCTGTGACCAAATTCTCCTTCCGTTGCTTTTAGTGAAACATTTGATAAAATACTGTCTGCCCCTGATTTACTTTCTGCTTGTGGTAAAAATTTAAAAAGAATAGAAGAGTCTTTTCTTTGTACTTGGATATCAATAGAGGTGTTAGTTGTTAGTGATGAGTTTTGATTATTAAATGCAGTGTGTTTTTGTCATTGTTAGAAAACCCAGCAAAACATGCATAAATATATATTCCAAATCATCATTATAAAATGTGCAATATTCTGATACAGAGGTAAATAGCATAAAGGTAAGGAGTCTAATGTTTAATAAGTTTCCATTTGCTTTGTAAGCTTTAACTTTTTAAAATTCAACAATATATAAAAAAAGCACATAAAAAGAAATACTCACAGACATTGGTATGCAAAGGATATGCATGGTATGCTTTCAGAGGATCTTAGTTTTGTTTAAAAGCTCTCTCAGACACTTTATCATGTTGATACAACAGCTGGTGCCCACGAATGCCTAATGCTATCCCTTGTTATTGCAGCCTTTTCTTGCCATTCTCAAAAGGCAAATCAATATCATGAAGATATGAAGGATCCTTCTCCCTTAACTGCTAACCAATGGCATAGGAGCAGGCTCTAGTTCTGTTGCTCTCCCAGCAATTGTCATCCAAGGCATTTTCAGAGAAGAGCACGTGGGCTTACCTCTCTTCACCCTTGAATAGGACAATTAATACTACATTGTGGAGTTTCTCCAATAGAAAGAGGCCACAGGCATCATGGTGGTAGGTAGAAGTTGTCTTATTTCTATACCCTTCTAATAATAAATCATTTGTCTCTAGCATAAATTACTTCTACTTAATTATTTCATGAGCAGCTCATGCTTCTGGAGGAACACAGACTAAAAACATATATTAAACATACTACTTTTATTATTACTGGGTGACTTATAATTTCGTCTCTAAACTTTGGCTCAACTTACATGTAGTTTGGCTTACATGGTACTTCCCTTTTGGTTTGATGTTATAAGTACTTAAAATTCATTGAAAATACTTTGGGTACTCTACAAATGAAAGTTCAGCTTGTAGCCATTCAATTCCATGTAAATTAAGTTAACGTACTTAAATACCGCCATCATCATCAATGTTGTCTGTTAAAATAATTTTAATCAGTGTGATGCTATGCTTCTAATAGTTTAAAAGAAGTCACCAAGATATTTCTCTTGCATGTCTCAAAACAACCAGCAAGCTATTAATCCTTTCACATCTATCCAAAGATAGGAAAGGCATATCAAAAAAGAAATCCTAAATTTCTTATCTTAAAAAAGAGCAGATTTTTTTTGAGTCTGTTAGTTCCCAAATCTATCACCCATCTAGGAAAATGACTCCTTTCATGGCTCATCAGAGGCTCATCTTAAATTCAAGGGAAGCTAAGACCATCCTGCTCTTGTTTCCATGGGAATAGGCTTCAGATCACGGGAGAGGGGAGTGGATGAAGAGGGTTAGGAGCTTTCAAATAATCATTGGAAATCATGATGAGGTTTTTAGAGCTCCTTTTTTATGTGATTATTGTGTAGCCTCTTAACCCTCTTTTGCCAGACTGTTTCCATGGAAATATGACTGTCCAAGCCCCCAGCAGAGATTATTAGCATTCTTGTGAATTACAGCTTTGGTTGTAGCTCAAGGTGGCCAAGCTTGATCTTCTAACAGTTTTATATATGAACCTTCACTTTTTATTTACTTCATTTTTTTTCTTTGTAATTTCTGTTTAATTTGAAAATTTCCTTTCTGAGTTTACAGCTATGATCTGGGTCAAAATGAATGATTAGGGCATCACTGAAAATGTCTTCAATTCTAAATAGTAACATATGAGCCAGACATTTAGGTGCAGGAAGTATAATAACCTTTAATGGTCTGAAGAAAAATATTTAGTTATTGTATAAGTAACATTTATTATACAAGTGTTGCTAGTGAGCAAAAAGGGTGGTGTTTTAATTATTTAGCAATGCTACCCACAGAGACCACTCTCTAGAGCTGCATGCTTCTACCATTCTCAGCCCTTCTAAGTAATAACTAAGAAGAAATTAAGCTAAAAGGGACTCATAAAAGATAGTTAGCATTATTATCAATGTTCTCAAGGTCATATACTGAGTTTCTTTAAACCTGCAAAGGAACTTTGAAGAGACACTAAGAATATATAGCAATCTGTTTTGAAAAGAAATCAAACTGTATAAGCTTCTTGCATCCCCTTTCATGTAAAGGTCACTCTAAAAATCAAAATCATTCTTATTATTGAAGACATTATGCTAAAAGACCGGGAAAGAATGTATATGGATCTGCCCCAGAATGCCTGGTAAGTTATCTTATGTTCATTGTGGAAAAAATAGCAGCAGGCTACACGTATAATTTTATCTTACTCTACTCTCTAAAATTTGAACAGCTCAATCTACGACTTATACTGGGGGAAATCCTCAAGTTCTGATTGATCGCATCAAGTACCTTCATTCCCTAGCCCGTATTATTATTATTATTATTATTATTATTATTATTATTATTATTATTATCGTTCTGCAGTTGAAGCTTGAAGCTTTTATTATAGTCCTGTTTGATGAATTGAATTCAAAAGAGAAAATGTCACTTAAGAGTTTAAGTTTTAGGGAGGTTCCCATTGAAATAAAATATAGGAAAGATTCACTGGCTGGAAAAACTAATTTTGATTTTTTTTCCTAGCTCAATAAGTTATAAATACAAGTAAAGCATCCTGATTAATCTTTCAAAGCAGCCTGAAACTCCCATGTGTAATTCTTATCATTATTGGCCTCAGAGCAGGGTCATCCCTTACAACCAAATACACTCTCTATCTGGTTTGTTGGACATTTTGTTGGAACCCAGGCAGACTTGTCCACATATCGACTTGTCTTAACCACCATGTCTGCTTTCCCATCATAAAGGGCAGAGTTGAGAGCTGCCACAGCGAAGACAACACAGGTAAATCCTCACTGTTTTCTGCTTTGAAAAAAGAACATTTCTAGTCAGTCTCCATTGACAGAATTAAAAGCATTTGTGCGTTATCTTTCCACTTCACAGTCTGGGCTAACCTTAGGCTAACTTGGTCTGGTCTGTTGTCCAAATGAGATGAAAAATTATTTGTATTTATTTCAAATACTGCTTGGAACCTATTACAGACTTCCTTAATGGCACTTAGAACAGCAGTTTTAGAACTTTATAGACACTATCTAAATAAGGGCTTATAAAGAATGACTTATTATTGTTGACACACAGTAGTTTTGGCACTGTTATAATTGCATTAATAAATGAACTTCTGTTTGATTATAATCTAAATTATAAAGAAAATGAGATATCACATACTTGATTCACAGAAGGCAATTCAACATGGGAACTATAAATATTTTTATATTCCCAAAGCAATTCTAGCATCCAGTTAGAGGTCTGCAAACCAGAGATGATGTAAAAGGTATATTATAATGGGAAGGGATGCTAAAATTTTGAGTATGGGGTTATAACATTTTCAGAGAAGAAGCTTTGAAAGGTGGCTGTTTTTTTTCTCATTTTATTTTCAAGCACTCCAATAATAAACAAAAATATGATTGTGCATTTGTGTACTTACATCCATGAACTCCACATTGGCTTTGGGGCCAGTTGTCTCATTGAGGATCTTAATAGCCACGGGAATTTTCACTGTCTCACCTTCAGGCACCCAAATACCCTTTAAGAAACAAAGCATATTAATTATATATTACAATTTTATAATATTTTATGGTAGAATATAATTTGATTTTATCTAACTTTATTTTATTTCACTTTAGTGATTATCATATAATTCCATTTATTCTTTCTCTCTCTTCCCATCAAACCTCACATGTACTCATCCCCACTCTTTCAAGTTCATTGTCCTTTTTCATAATTTGTTATTGCACATGCATATTCTTAAATATAACCTAGTCAATACAGACAATGTTACTTGTATGTTCTTTTTCCCAACCTGACCATTTGGTACTGGGCAACTAATTGGTATGCTCTGAGTTCTAATTTCTTTTAAATAATAAGATTTTCTTCAGCATCTGCTTTTTGTTGTATGTATTTGTAGTCTAATTCCTTAACAAATTAGTTATATATGTTTTCTGTTCTCATAGTGTTCAATGTCCACTTACAATCAATTTGTTTGTTTTTTACAGAAGCCTTTGCATATTAAAAAAACATTAACAGAGGACAGAGTATTTAAATCTAACTTGGGTGGCATTACTAACTTCACCTCAAGACAAATTAAGTATTCCTTCATTCTGAAGTGTAGCTATATTTATCAACAAAATATGGAAAACCTCACTTTTAAACAATAGCTTACAAAATATGATTTGGTAAAATAATATTTATTTTCAGCTTCTATATGGACTGATTATTATTTAACTAAAAGAAAAATAATGTTTCTGAAGTTCAGATGGAATAGGAATTAAATTTCAGGTTATTATTTTTGAAAATAGGACTTGTAAACCATTTCTAGGGCATGTAGAATACACAGTAATTTATCTATGTTATTAAATTCTGTATGTTAATGATTTTTGTCTTTTTGTACATTTAAATTACTTAATATTATTGATAATTCTCTCTTCTCATCAATATAATTGGAGAATTTATGGATTAGGGTAACAAAGAACGTGTAGGCTTTCAAGGTACAAGATTAAATAATAGTAGTTCAGAGTAAATTTAAACATCTAAATGAGGACAATAACTTTGAAAGGACAAATAGGAATGTTTAGATTAAGGATGGTATTTTTAAAAGTATATAATCAAAAAAATCCAGATGCTAATATGAGCACATTACAGGGAGGAATCTCAAACTTCTTAGGACAGTTTTCACTTTAAGATGAAAGGGGGGAATCTATAGGCTGTAGCTCTACCTTTTTTTGTCAACATCAGCTGGTGACAGTGATAACAAACTTTTTGCCTTGGCCACATAGCTTAAGTAAATGTGTTTGTATCATGCTAAGTTAGAGAAATTGAGGAAACACAACCCCAACTACGGTTGAACACAATAGTAGTAACAGTGAAGAAAAGTGTTTTACACATTCAGGATGAGATTAACGGTTATGTTCGACTTAAGCAGGGTCAATAGGGAAATGCATGTGTCAAATACAAAATTATAATGAAAGTTATTTGTGGTATTATTTTGTAAAAGGACATTCAAGCATAAGTAAGGGGGTAGTAGAAACCTAAGAATCCCAAACCTTAGGCTATATTTTATCAGAGATGCTATCTAGGGCAGAGAACATGCTTATCATTATTCAATAAAATAACCACATAGGGAGTTACTTTATAAAGCAACAGCATCAATATTAAAATATTCCTAAAGTATAGTTTTAAAATAAGAATATAAATTCAGAGTGAATTAATTTGTACCACTTTTGAAAGAAGTTTAGACATTACTTTATAGACCAAAACACATGAAATTTGACTATACTTATTCCCATACTGGTCCTAATAATTTTTTGCTAAACCATAGTTTAGCTTCAGCTGGGAAAAAAAAATCCAAGTAAGTACCCAGGGTATTGGCATTTATATGTGCTCTAATAGTTTTTTTCATAGCTTAAGACAGTATATCTTATAATACTCGACACATTATTAAAACAGAACTGGCAACATATATCTCAAACATACAATTCAAATAAATTTACGAACCTATAATACATTTTCTATAAACACACATTTGTCTACATATTGTCCTTTTGTCAACAGGACATGTAGAAATGATTATCATGAAACTCAGGAAAGAAAGGTCTAAGAGATTTCTGTTGACTTTCTTACAGTTTATCTTGGAAACCATCCATCATATGCATGGATATAAAACGCTAAATAGTTATCACATGAATCATAATACTATTAGGAGGCAGGGAATCTTTATGTAGATGATTTGAAGGCATATATATGGTAATGACACAATATTAAGAGACAGGCAGTAGGACAGTAATGATTCAATTAGTGCCTTCCAATAGAACTTAGAGTCATGTATTATTATTTTAAATAATTCGTGTATTTTTCATTAAAATACATACAAGTTGAAATTATTAAGTATTGGAACAAAATTAGATGCAAAATTCAACTATAAAGTCATATGTTGTGACTTTTTAGTGTAATTTCAGCATATATAAAATGTAATTTGAAGGTCAGAAAATGTCTAAAGTAGAATCTGTGCAAAATTGAACACTCAGTTAATGATTTAACTGGACAAAATATGCACACCAAAATGAAAGAGGAATTTTTGAAGTTGGATCTTAGAAAGGTGCAAATGTCAAAGAAAGAAAAATTTAGGCCTGTATTATGATCATTAATATTGTCCTAGTAAAGAAATTATTATTTTGTGTTTTTGAGATATTGTTTAATGAATTTGTTCCTCTTTCACTAAATTGTTTTAGTGGTCTCAAACTTTTCAACTCAAATAACTCCCCTGGTTCAGATTCCCAATTCTGGGATTATAGATATATATCACCACATCAATTAAATTATCCTTCAAAAGAGAAAACACTGAGCACTTTGAAATGTAAAATTCTTAAACTCCTATCTTAATCACTTGCTTGTAAAAATATGAAATTAGCATATCACTTATACATATACAGTAAGCAGCAAATGTAAATTTAGTGAATTGTACCCATGGCTGTTATAAAATAGCTTTGCCATTAACAGTGGAAAGGTTTTTTTGTTGTTGTTGTTGTTTGTTTGTTTGTTTGTTTTTTTAAAATTACCACTAAAATAAATTTTTACCACAGTTAATCTTGGACTGGCCTCTGAACTGAACTTGTTATTTAGCTAAATACAAAATGTATAAACATTATCAGTTAAATTTTCCCTTTACAAGATATCTCTCCTTGAAAATTCATAATATTATCCTTCTGTTTTATCTGATCTGAATTTCTCATATCGTTGTTTTTTGCAAAATGGTGAGGACATTAAAACTATCAACATAACTACTAAATCACATATGTAACCAGCTGGGCAAAATATTTGTTATAATCCTACAAACATTCAGATAGATTTTTAGTGATTAATTAGTAGGGTACTGAGAGAGGCTAGGATAAAATAGCAGGTAAAACAGCAAAGGATTGTGAGAGGTTGCCCAGGAAGTTCTGGGAACTCTGGAAGCAATCACTTGGTGAAGGGAAGCAGGTCCTGGCTGAGTATTTGGGCAACAGGTAGAAATTTGCCAGCGACAAGACAATATTAGAAGGGCCACAGATGCACAGAACGGACTCCACTTGGGTGGGTCCCTGCAATTCTTCCCTTTCTACAAACACGGCACTTATCCCAGCTTGTTGGGAAAAATTAATGAATTCATCCGTACAGTGACTTCTCAATATTACACGATTCTTCTCTTTGAATATTAAAAGGAAATTAGGTTGACTAAAGTAATTACCTTGGCTATTATTGTTTAGAAGCTTGACACCAAACTCAAGTAACTGGCAGGATGTACTGTGATATTTACTTACTTTATAAACGGTTCCAAAGGCTCCCGAGCCAAGCACTTTTAACCTCTTCAGTTCTGTTTCCTTCAAAATGCGAAGTTGTGCTTGATTGGGTGCGGTGCCACTGGGGGTTAGGGGCTCTACTAACTGCAAAGCAAAGGTAAAGTTAAGTCACTTTTATCCACACTCACTTCTGCTTCTTGCCCTCTGTTCTTTTCAAACACTTTCAGGAAAAAACATACATTAGAATATTTTTCTTTGACAAATACTTCTTTTGTAATATCAGCCACAGTCTTATGCTTTCTCTGCACCTGTTCTTTGTCTGGGAATTCAAGTTTTGCATATGTTCTACTAGAGGCAAGCCGGTTAGAAGATAGGATGTTAAAAACAAAGACAGAATAAAAGAAAGCAAAACCACAACAAAACCAGAAATAGTCCTGTAGTAGCACTTACAATAATTGAAAAGCTACCATGATCGTATCAGAAGGGGGTAATAGCTAGCACGATGCTGATTCTTTACAGGCAATACATCAAATGCATAGGGTTCTTGTAAAAGCTCAATTTCTGTCTGAGGAGGGTTGAAATTCTGCATAATTTGTTGATCACCAGGTGTCATCTATTTAGGATGATGATAGAAGTTTCTGTCCGGGCCCAACACCTGCTTCCAAAATAATTGACTTTGAGGCTTAATATTATAGTAAATACTGGGCCAGTAGTTTAGGCATATTACTGACTAGCTCTTACACTTAAATTAACCCACAATTCTTATCTATGTTTATCCACATGGCTTAGTACTTTTTCTCAGTCTGGCATCCTCATCTTGCTTCTTACATGTCTGGCTGATGACTGCTTCTCTGCCTTTCCTCTTCCCAGAAATCTTCTAGTCTAGTTACCACAACTATACTTTCTGCCTGACTATTGGCCAATTAGTGTTTTATTAAACCAATACAAGTGACAAATCTTTACAGTGTACAAGAGCCTTATCCCACATTTCTCCTTATGGGCAATAACCCACAGATGGTATGTTATGAACTCATTTTAAGTAGCAAGATGGGTATACAGTTGGGTTCTAGACTATAAATATGTTTTGGGACACAGAGATGAAATGATATGTGGGGTTTGAGGCTTCCTAGCTCTGCCTTTTAAAAGAGCTATATATTGAGATTAGTTGTGAGGTCATGGCATTAGACAGACCTTGAGAGGCCACTTAGAGTAGTGAAGAGCTTAGGGTCAGCATCAGAAGGAGAGAAGTATGAAGATATAAAATATTTAAGATATAAGAAACATATAAAGGATAAGATTAGAGTTGGAAACAGAAGGTCAAGAAGTGGGCCAAATGTGGCCAAAGTGTAAAATTAGCCTGAAATTTAGAAATGTTGTAGTTAGGATGCCATTCAGCTGAGGAGTTTGAGTGCATGAAAGAAAGGTATGTAAACGGGGGTAATCACTGGATAGATAAGCCTGTGTCTAATGTTCTTACCCCTTAACCACATTTACTCATTCTGAAATTTCAGCCAGCTTTGTCCAACTATATTTTGAAAATAATAAACAGAAATTTTCAGAAAAATTCCTGTTTAATATATTTTTTATTAAATTGATTTACTTGATAATAGTGAGTGCAATTAACTTATTGTGTTTAATGTGTTAATCAAACTCTATCAAAGTTACCTATATAAAGTTATAAAACTTTAGTATTATGCACTGTCTCAGACATCCTTTGTTCAAGGATTCTCCTGTATGTACTTTAGAGGCAGGCTTTGGGCACAGGCAAAGCCTACATCTTTGGATAGCATTTTTATGTTGCAATTCATGCTCAAATAAGAGAAATGACAATCTTTTCAAAATACAGGTTGTTTTTTTTTTTGTTTTGTTTTGTTTTGTTTTTTTTTTTTTTTAGTTTAAAAGGAACTAAACTTTAAACAACAAACAAATAGCCTTTTTACTCTGTGCATGAGGAGATCACTGAAGGCTACCTCTACTCAAATCGTCTAGACCCACCACAGTATATCACATTGTCTGTTTACAAGGCTAACTATGTTGAATCCTCCTACCTGGCCACTATTATCAGGCTTCTGTGAACATCATGGCCCACTAAATGAGTGGAGCAGGCCTTAGTTCAGGAGGCACAGACATAGCAAGCATTATAGAAAAAGCATGATAAAAGTTATTAATAAAATACATCTGTTTCCTAATAGTTTGACAAGAAATCTACCATTCCCTCATTTTCACGTTTGACATTCTAAACATGTAAATTAGATCATTAAGAATTTCTTTGAAGACAAGTAAGAGTATCTCAGAAAGAATCACTGAATTTTACTTAAAAATTACTCTCAGTCTGAGATTTCCCTTCATTGGAAGGCCCTATGATGAGTAACTTAAATGAACCTCTAGACAATTTAATATAAAAATCATTTTAAAACACATTGGTGAGATTTCAGCACTTTGGGCAAGTAATATCTAAGTTTGTATATGGAATATATGTTGGTATATATTTTGGGATATGTCATGCAATAGTTTTTTTTTTTTTTTTTTTTTTTTTTTTGTTTTTTTTTTTTTTTTTTGGAAACTTCTAAAGAATAAAGAAATAAGAGATAACCAATATTTAGTGTGTCCCGTTTATGAAAGGATTAGTGTCTCCATTCCTAATAGCCTTAAAAGAGAAATAAGAGCCAGGCTGCCGTTTTGAGAAGAAGAAAAATATATATACTAAGAGTGACCCAGAATTCTTCTGAACTGTTCAGCCAGACTCAGATGAGAGCATCAGGTGAATGAGGTAGGAGAGGACTCCAGGCTCTGCTTCTGCAACATCTTCTGTGATAATTTTTCCCTTGTCTTCTATACAATGCAAACTATCAGCAGCATGATAAGGAACCCAGTGTGGCAACATAATAGAAATATTGATAATTAATGGGTAAATTGTATAACTTCAATATGTAATATAAAATAATAAGTGCACCGTGTCAACCTTGTCAAAAGTTTCATGTTATGTTATCTCAGCTCTATGCCTCAGCCTTTCGCTGCAGGTGTTATTAATAATTGGTTGCCCATTTAATGATTGCGATTAAAATGCATATAGCATGAACTATCAATCAGATAATGTCTATTTCTTTCTAACATATTACTGGTTCTACCACTGAGATGTCCCCTCCTCAGGCTATACTGCTACTGAGTTATCTTTGCCAGAGATTCTGATGGGGTTCTCTACTACCAATATAAATATGTTATTTTAAATTAAACAGAACAATTTCTTCGTTCAAATACCATTCTTCCTCTTCAAGCTCTGACCATATTTAACTACTTTTATAATATGTTCTATCTCCACCAAATTATACAAAAATATACTAAACAAATCCATCATAAATTAAGCCACATTTTCAGTGGGTTTAGAAAACAGCATCTTTTGGTCTGTAAATTTAAAGAAAATCCCCAGATTAATGATAAACAGCAGTGGAAAACTTACCTCTGTTTCCAGGAATCTCCTCAAGGCTCGCTTCTTTTTGATGCTCTTCCTTCTGACATAAACTGCAAATGTCAGGGCCATGATGACCAGGATGAAGAGCCCGCCAATGACTCCGGCTGCAATCAGGGGAGTTCTGCCAACCAGAATAAAAAATAAACTTAAAGTATGAAGGGAGAAAGACAGAGAGAGAGGAAGGACAGCTGCAGGAGGCATTTTCTACACTTCATGAATTTAGTCATTGCAAAGAAAAGCAAATAAAAAGCCACGAGGGTCGTAATAAAGCCCTTTCCATTGTAAACTACAGCTTTTGTTGTTTTGATTTTGTAATGATAAGCCATGCATATATAATTAATCGTTGGAGAAGAACAACTGTAGAATGTCATTTGGTCAAAACTGTAAAGCTGAATAAGGAATGAGAGAGAGACTCTAAGACAATGGAGTGCTAATATTTAAAGTTATTTTTACTGCTTTTCATATGTAAATGAAAAGTACCTTTTAATAAACAAAGTATAATTTTATTTAAAGAAGACTACCTTACCAGTGGCACTATTGACCTTTTGGGCTCTTTCCTTATGTAATGTAGAGGTTAGTTCATTTCAGCCTTCTGTCCCTATACAGTGGCAGCATCTCCAGTCTGTTCACATCAATATCCCTAGATTTTGCCAAAGATCTGTTGCCATCACCTCTGTTGGAGAAGCTCTTATCAAAAGTGAAAATTCTCCTGTTGGGGAGAAATCCAATTTCTCCAGCACATCTCTAGTATACAAAGGTTGTTTACTACCAAAAGTGCATTGAAACATGACAAGGTTGGTTGGAGACAACAGTGATCCTGACATATATATTATCATATATATATATGTGTGTGTCATATATATATATATGTATATATATATATGATAATTCAAGATATCCTAAATGGCACGTGCTCATAAATCTTCTGTAACATAACTGTTTCATCAAAACGTGTAACTGGTGTCGGGAAGAGATTTGAGTTTCACTTCCCTTGTTCTTCCAGTGTGTTTTAGCAAAGACAGAGCTTTGAAGTTGATTACTTCTTACTGTTTCCAAAGTACTTATTTTTTTCCTTTCTTGGAAAAAATTCAGTTCTTATTTAAGGTATTATCTATACTTTAGGTGGTCAGAGTTTGAAGTACATTAATTTTATATGGCCTGGCAAATAACTCAGACTGCAACACGATATTGCCTAATAAATATTTGAGTATAAAGCCACTATAGATGGCAAACAAAGAATGGTTTCTTTTATGTTCATGCCTTCCATAATAAATTATTTTATATTACTTATCCCCACCTTCAGAAGAACCTACTCTATATAGCTACATTTCCTAAAGGAGTTTCTTACACTTGCAAAATAAAATTTTGGCCCAAAGAGACATGAAATAATGATAGTGAGAATGATAGTAAATCAGATGTTGAAATTCTAAGGCTCATGACAAAAAGCTCTGTAACGACTTCTACAAATGAAATCATGTGTTTGGAAGATTATGACTGCTGTACTGTCATATGAATGTAACTGCAGAATATCTTAAAACCTCGTCCATCCTAAAGGTTTATTTATTTTTTTCTGGCAGCTCAAACTATACAGAAATGTAGCTATTATTCAACTTTATTTTCCTAAATGATTTTTTTCTGAAGATATAAAAGTCTCTTCTGAGAAAATTAAACTGTAGTAGATGCACAAACTGATCATTGTGATGTGTTTTTGTGTGTTTAGTGACATATTTTTAACATGTCAGCTAAATATATATTTAGGAAATACGGCATATTTTTCTATAAACTGTTTCACACACTGGTGAAAAGCCACTCATTATAGAAGACTAACTCTGTACCATTGTACATCTTAGAAGTGTTGGAATTATGTTTTGCTTTTTTTTTTTTAAACTGTATTTTAGGGAAGATATCTTCGGGAAGAGTAAAAACAATGCTCTTTCCCTTATCTTATTGCAGCAGAGAGTAGCTGTGAAGCCCTGCTAGTCCAACTAAACCATTCAGACTCAGTGGGATGTATTGTCTGTTTTCCTACGTGAGATCTACTTTTAATATTTTCACACAACAGTTGCTTTC
This sequence comes from Phyllotis vaccarum, assembly GCA_033318265.1. Lineage (NCBI taxonomy): Eukaryota > Metazoa > Chordata > Mammalia > Rodentia > Cricetidae > Phyllotis > Phyllotis vaccarum. The sequence continues at coordinate 18,650,084 of JARWLC010000007.1, forward strand.
CCTTGATATGTGTCTCTTCACTATTTTCTTCCCTCACCATCTGGCAAGCATGGTCAAGGAACCAAAAACCTGAGAAATAAAAAATTACTTTTCTACACTAAAACAACACAGAAATGTGTGATTGGACGTTGCGCAGGGTCTCTCTCTCTAGAGAAAAATACCAAACATCAAACACAGTCTGATTTTACACACATCTCACCACTGTCAATCTTGATGACTCCTAGGGATTCATATACAAGCAATATGGGCATTAGTTTAACCAAGAGTTATGACTTAATAATATTGTTTTTGTCTTTAAGACAAGATCTCAGTATGGAGCCTAGGAACTGGTTTGTGACTTATGATTCCTCAGCCTCAGCTTCCTGAGTGCTGAGACTACAGCTGTGTACCATCATCCATGACTTATTTTCACTCTTTCTGAGGTTCTAAACAGGATGAAACTGGCTGAATCACATATTTAAATTCCTATATATTTCTTCCAGATCTATTACTATCGCAAAGCAAGCTAACTATGAGAGACTTCTTCCTGTGTGTTCAATGAATCTCCAAGTAGCTCACACCACACTATTGACATCAAAAGGGCCAAACAGTAAGAGAGCTACAATTATTCAACAATTCCTTTTCTATAATAGTAGTTTTGATTGTTGGTTTGTTTGTTGGGTGCCCATTAAAAACTGTCTGGCATTTTCAAGGGTCTATAAGAGTAATGCCCATGCCAAGTTCAAACTCAGAGTAAAAAAAAATAAACCACAGATAGTTTGGAAATTGTACAACTAAATTAATGTACACCCTAATAACTATGAAACTATCGTGAGAATTCTGAACCACCGAAGAATTTTGTTAATTTACTTAAAGGTCTATAGTTTGACTTCAATAATTTTATCTATAAGTACAGCAATAATGAAGAGTATATATTGTTTTAAATGAAATTACCTTATAGGAGGCAGTGTGTCTAAAAACAAGCTATTCATATTAAAATGTACATTCCTGTCTAGTATCATATGTGAATCACAGTATTTCTCTTATTGTATAAGATGTTAGAAGATAAATTAAACATTCTACATATAAACAGCCAAATGATTTTCTTCATGTATCTATTTCTTTAAAGACATTAAATCATAAAAATATATAGTAATGTGGGTATAATGTAACTAAAACTCAAGTATTTCTAGTTTATTAACTCCCAATGAATATTAATTAATAACTATTCTTCAAAAATGAAAAGTGGTTGTTTTTTGTTTTTTAATTGGTAAAACTTGCAGGGCAAATTATGATAAATCAATGAGATATTTTTAAGAATAAAACAAGCTTACCCCCAAATAAAGAGCTAATAAAATTTAAAAAGAAGGTATATTTTTCTTCATTTTTGAATAAACCATATTCCAAGTTAGGATAAAACAAATAGTCCACAGTCTTATAATATTCACTGACGCTGTAGTTCTCAGTTGGTGACAGACAGTTCCACTTTTAGAAGCCTAACTAAATAATTTAGAAGTTAAACTAATTAATTGGAAAACAAGTCTTCAGAATGTGTTTTAACAGACTGGAGTTGCTTTGCTGTTTATTTATAAGCATTAAAGATTAAGAGGGTTTTGGGACATGTGTAAGGCGATAAGAACCCCAGGATAGCCTGATAAACTCCATAAGGTATACTTCTTATATAGGAACATTTTGTTTTACATTTTCAAGGTCGCAAAATAACATAACATTGTAACTATTGTATGGCATCGAGCTTTTCATTTCTGTGGGATTTTTCTTTTCTTTTTCTTATCATGATTGTGGCAGAAACTAGGTTTAAAGTTGGACCAATCCATGTTCCAGTTAGGTTATTTGCCTCCAGCTGCTTGTGTTTAATAATACTACAGAACAACTTAGATTAAATACACAAGCACAGCCCTTAACTAATAAAAAAGCATGCAGTGGGAACTATGCGGTCTATTAATACATTCAAAAGATCTAATGAACACTGTGCAATTAAAGCCAAAATGAGGATCAAATAAATATCCTTCCACATTTTGTCCGCAGCGTCAAGTTAAACAAGTCCAAGGATCCATTCATTCAGCTTAAACCCTCCTGAGTGCCTCTCTGCACACAATATATCATACATAAAATGTATATGTTTGCATGTATGTATGCTATCATACATATGTATTTTGGGAATATATATGTGTTTATACATACATATACATATATATATATATATATATATATATATATATATATATATATATATCTAAGTCAGGGTATTGGTATTATTTCTACCAAGTATTTTTAAGATTTTAGTTTTAGCTACATGTATGTATGTGTGTATCTGTGGGATATAAACGTAATTTCAGTGATGATGTGTGCTGAATGCCCTGCTGTTGAAGTGACAGGTGGTTCCGTGTTGCCTGACATGGTGAACTCTTAACTACAGAGCAATATTTCCAGCCCCTTTAACAGGATATAATTATTAGTGTCTCTAATAAATAAATGTGGAAGTTAAGTGGATGTACTTTATATTAATTCAGAATTGGAATCAGTTAGCATTGGTGGGGGAGATTGTGTTGTTTCATTGTAAATAACTGTCCCACCCACTGGTTTAATAAAAAGCGCTGATTGGCCAAAGGCAGGCAGGCAGTGTGGGTGGGGCTACCAGACTAAGAAATACTATGAGAACAGGAAGCACAGAGCAGAATGCCAGAGAGAAGCCGGAAGAAGCAGAGGACAACCATGCTGCTCTAAGAAAAGGTACCAAGCCACATAGCTGAACAAGATAAGAGACATGGGTTAGATGAAGGGTAAAGAACAAGTTATATGCCTGGGCCTTAAGCCAATCACCTAAAAACTATTGTAAACATCTGTGTGCTCTGCGTGTCTGTGGGTCTATGGGCCTAAACCTTGAGGCTAGGCCCGAAAGCACGGGCCAGAAACCTCTTACTACACATTGGGATTCATCTAGTGTCCTTTATGAAAACCTTATAACAGTTATAATAATATAGACAAAGGCATGAAAAAGGGTTTGCAACATATATCCTGATGGCTATAATTTTGTTTCCTAAATTGACCTTGCTATAAGTAAACACATTTGATAAAGACTGCTTGTTGGCCTTAATAAAACAGATTCTAAGAATATATTAAAAATTGCCAACTGGCTCAAAGAGTATAATTTTGGAAATAAGTACAAGTTTCAACAGTTTGGTTTTTAAGTAAGCAGTTTAAATATGGTAAACATTGCTCTCAAATAAGAGCAACACAGACTTAACAGCTAGTAGATCTCTCCTGTTCCATAAGGCACGTAGTTCATTAACAATTGTTTAATCACAGAATGTCAAATGAAACGACAATGCAGAAAACCATCTTTCTGGCAAGGAAATAATTTGCTTCTTGGGAATAAGTCAATGTTAATTTGATCTTAAGTACAACCCTTAAATTGAAAATATTTTTGATATATTATAGATTTTTTTTTCATTTTAAACCCCAAGCTGTAAATGTTGTGGGATATTTTTTAAATAGGCATACATGTGTTACATTTGTTCTTGCCACATTTATTTAATTATGTAAAGATGTGTTGCATTGGCTTCACCTTGCCTGCCTAAGGCACATGATCACCCTAATAAAAAGCTGAATGGCCAATAGCTAGGCAGAAGAGGGAGGGGCGGGGACTTGGGGCAGACAGAATAAGGAGGAGGAGAAATCTAGGCTTGGGAGAAGAAGGAGATGATAAGGAGGAATAAAGAGAGGGACATGCCTGGGTCTAGAAGCCAAGCAGCTGCCAGCCAGACAGACCTGAGAAGCAGCAAAGTTGGATAGAAAGAAAGAAAGGAAGGGAGGGAGGGAGAGAGGGAGGGAGAAAATGAAGGAAGAAAGGTAATAAGGGTTCTAAGCCCCAAGGCAGAACCTAGATACAGAGAAATGGGTTAAGTTGTAAGAGCAAGAGAAATGAGCCTACACTAAGGCCAAGTATTGATCTGGATTGGTTGGTGGCTGAAAAGAAAGCCCTGTATATGTAATATTTTAACGCAAAGTTCTCCTTTAAATGCAATGCACAGTTATCCAACTGTGCAGCAGAAGTACTACAATCCCCATTTTAAATATAGGGACTATACTCAGGAAGGGAATACCATGAGGCAGGCCAAGTATAAACACTGCGGCACACTTCTGCATCTTGAATTCTCAAGCCTTTTCATTTTCACCTCTTTCTCTCTCTTCCTCTTCTTTAATATTACAATATAAATTTTTACGGAATATATAGTGACATCATTCTTCTGTATCCCCTCCTCTCTATATGTATATATAAAAATATACACACATATAAATACACATACACACACACATATATATATGCACACACATATATAAATACACCAACACATATATATCTACACACACATATATAAACACACACACAATACACACACACACACACACACACACACACACATATATGTCAGAGTAGAGGAAACAAAATGCACAAAATGTATTTAGTAGCTTTCATGGAGAATTTAATTTCATATTTAGTAATAGCATACCACTTTAAATCTCCTCCAGCTACAGTTACCTATGGTCTGAGTTCATTAAATCATTTATGTTGACAGATATAAAGCTTGTACAGAGCATTATATTTTGTATCTTCACTTTAATTTCTGTCAGAATTGATGGTTTTTTTTAAACTTAATAATTCTTTTTAAAATAAAAGGTAAACACGTTCAATGTGATTATTAATTACAGTGACGGAATTAATTGGATCAGGAAACACCTCAGATATTAATGAGATACATCTTTATGAATGTCTATCAAGTGTTTCCAAAATGATTAATCAAGAGAGAAAGATTTTTCATAAAAGTGGGCCATAACGTGCTATGGAAGGGGCCCTAGACTGAATTATAAGGAAAAAGGAAGGCAGAAGAACACTGGTACCTTCCTTTCTCTGCTCCTTGGTCTATCTAGCAGTACCTTTCCCATCATATGACCAATACTTCCAAGCTATGAGCTGAAATAACTTCTCCCTTGCTTTAAAATCCCTTTTGAGAGATGCTATCATAACACATTGAGGAAAGGGGGTAATACAACACAGTGCCTATTGTATTAGCACTCCATTCTGTCTCTACTACAATAGTTCATGTTTGAAACAGGAGACCTTGAAATACTAAAAGGAAACACTGATGTCCCCTGGAGACACTTTAAAGGTTACTGCCTAGGGCAAGGAGAGCTACATTAAGACAGTATTTCTCTCTTGGTCTCAGATTATGCTTATTTTGACCTAGAATTCTACCTGTTTCATAAAAATGACACATTTTTTTTTTTTTTTTGAGCAAACGAAAATGATCTGGGTCAGACTCCACAAGGCTGACTTGAGTTGACAGCGACATTTCGTACTTGATATGATGTAGGTTTTACAGCATGTCTCTGTCTTTTGATTATTGATCAAAGTTTCTTGACTACCTTTAAGATATGAAGTAGGACTTAGGCAAGAGCACACTCTCCCTCTTATTATGCAGCTTGAATGTTTTTCGACTTGTCTTCACGTTGTCGGAGTAATTTTCATATTTCAATATATAAATGTCTTATTTCATTCAGTAACAGTGTCACAAAACTGTTTTCACAATGACATTAGTTTGAGCGTTTTTGTAACATAACGTGTTCTTTTCTAAGATCCAGTTTCTGAGAAAACTCTAAGAGTTTCATGGTAGTTACTTCCTTTTTCTGATAGACAATATTTATATCAATTCATGTGTGTATGATTTTTTTCCCATACTGTTTGAGAAAGAATATAAGTTTGGTATTTAAGCAAATATTCTCATGGTTAAGGCAATACCATAAATCATATGACCAATTTATATATTCCTTATCTATGAATATCTGCAACATTAATATGGAACTAGACAAGAAAGGAGCTTTGATTAGCATTTGGGTAGCAATTTCATGCTTAGACACTCTTTTTAAAATCACAGTTTAAACCTATCAAACATACCATAAATGTCAACACAGAATTTCTACCACTTTATATTGCATTACTTAGATTACGTTTATATATGAGTGGTTATAGTTAAGAAAAACAGAAATTTTGGAAAAACAAAAAAGTTTATAAACATTTAATTTTAAAACATATTAAACAGTCAGTTTAATTGTATCCTATTAGCTACTCACCACATGGGCAAGATAATCTGAAGAACTATGACCAATAACTGAAAACTGCATCTACAATCCTTTGCAGCCTCAGCCACACTGCTTGTCAAAATAGCTCACAATGCTACAGAATTTCTTAGTTCTTCAACAGAGCAAAAGGCAGGCACACAAACATTATGAAGAAATGTGGGAAAATCATACTATTATAGGTCTCATTTTCTTGTTCTTGTCTTTACTATTTTTTCCTTTACAGAATTGGCATTTCTTCTATATGTTATACTTTAAGTCATATTGGGAGATTATATTCTAGTGGTAAATTTTCTATAGCTTAAGATATCAATGTAAAGCAGAATAGAGAGAAGTATATACTCAACAATAATCAGAGACTAGAGACAACAAAGATGGCTGAAATCCCAGGCTTGAGTAAACCCCAGCCTTATCATTCATTCATGCAGAAATCAACTATGCAGACTTCTTTTAAATCTATGTATCTGAATTTCCAAGTGCTATCAAAATCTACTCATCACTTTTCCTAACAATGAAGTTTTTATATACATTTATCTATTTCTATTTTTATATTTCAATTATATACTTTTGGGATTCATGGTCCCACCTGAAGTGGTAGGCACTCTAGGTTTTGCTATGAGGATTGGGTTGTTCCAGAAGCCACAAAGATAGTGCTGCCTCTGCCTCCCAAATGCTGGGATTATAGGCGGTACCACCATGGCTGTTTCCTATACATCTCTTTGGAGTTCAAGGCCTCAACTTGTGGTAAATTTATTAGTCAATTTCCCTCTTAAAGAGAGTTAAAGATAATTTTAATCCACATATAGATATTCTGTTGTCCCCTTAAGGATTTCCTTGTAAATTTTGAGACAACAAGGCCATCTTTGGGTGAATTTACTTCAACATTCATAGTAATCGAGAAAGTAAAATGTTGAAATTTTGGAAAAAGATTAGTCCTGTTTTCATAATAGTTTAGTAATTTGTATAGGAGCAATGTAACTGATATAAATGGGAACATATCAACGATTGATTTCCATTTTATTGTCAGATCTATGACTCAATACATTTTTGCCATCATAGTTACAAGTGTGTTCTCCTCCAGACAGAAAAACCAAGATAGTATCAGAAGTCATATTCCTGGTCCTACAGAACACAGAACCCTGGCTATAACTACTCATGTCTTAGCTTCTCTGTAACAGAGTAATGCCAAGATAAAAATTGAAGCTTCATGTATCAGTGATTCTTTCACTTGTAGACAAATAATGTCTTAAATCAAACCAGAATCTTATTTTAAACTTTTTTTTTATTGCATAGCAAAAATGGCACCAGTCATCTTAAGGGTTTTGGGCCATTGAAAGCAAAACATGACACCAAGGTCCTTCTCTTTCTAGTTAATGCATGAAAGCCTATGTGTTTCTCTTTTTAATTATTATCCAGCCCTTTTTGGTCACTGAGCTAGGAACCAAATCCCTTACACTGTTAAAACTAACACTAAACATAACTTATCAGATTTACATGCAGTTTTGAAATGTAGAATCTACTGGGTTGCTATATACTTCAGAAGATGATAATATTTTTAAAAGTTAAATGTTTTCTTAGCATGCACAACTCAAAAAAAAAATGTAGTTTGGACTTTCAAGAAAGAGAAAATGAAGAAAGCAGAGCTATTTGTAAAGTATTCAACTTGGCAAAATGCTAATATCCAATTATTTCTATTTTGTGGGTCCACAGTAGATTGGAAATAACTCAAGGGGGAAATGAGAGGGTGTGGCTGTCTCTGTCTTCTCTATTTACAAACCTCCCACTGAGGACTTGGAGAAAAGACAAATAAAACCTCTTTCCCAAATGCTTTGGTCATTGTACCTCGCTTTAAATAATGTTTTCACTATAGAACAGATTACTCTTTATATTTTTAGGGAAGTTTATTATGACTGGCTTCACAAAACACATCTTAAAGCATTTAATAATAATGTTTAGTAATAGAACCCTCTCTTAAACTTATATAAACATCCACCCACTAATTAGAACACACTTCTAATTAAGGGGAACTATTTTTTTTTTCAAAAATGAATGCCTAGAAGATGCTGTTATACCCCAGATGCTCTGAATGCAGATTCACAGCCTCCAGATAATGTAAAAGGAAAAAAGTCCAGCCTAAACTAATTCAAACAGCATTGAAATAATATAATATCAAGACAACTTTACACTTTGCCTGAAACCATTTCATTTACATGCAAAAGAAATCATTACTATGAAAGAAAACTCAACATATACATGAAACATCCTCTTCCCAGCCAGAATATTAATTTTTCAATCTGTTCCTCCTCTATTATTTTTCTATTATTGAAATTATGTGTTCCATTAACATTCAGCTCTGCATAAATATATGGATGGCTTATGGGCATCCAGAAGAGGATGTTTAAAATCTTTGTTTAGCAAATGGTCATTAAGGAAATGATAGAAATATACTATGGAGTAAAGTTAGTATTTCCCTTTAAATTTCTTAAGTGATATACCTCCCCATGCTTATTTCTTTGCTTTCTGATTTCTAAGAAGATCGTATGACTTTATGCTTCCATCTGGAACATTATCTGGGCTTGTGGTTCATCTGTACTTATCATATCATTTGAGACTATGCAGAATTTTAGTCTTTTAAAGAACATAGAAAATAAAGTAAGAGACAAGAGTGGATAGGCTCTAACTTCACTCTACTAAATTACTAAAGAACACTAAAATCTCTCCTGAGGTATATTTCAAGATCAGTAAGTATATTCATACACAGAAATTTGAAAATAGCCCCAAACAAGCAAGTCTAAGGAACACAACTGTAAACTGCAGATGGTTTGCCATGGGCATATCTTGAAAATTTTATGCATTTTTGTTTATTATCAAGTAAATGACAGAGCAATATTTTAAAAGGAGAGATGTAAAGGTCTAGAGAGGAAAAGAGAGAAGATGGGAAAGAGGAAGAGAGGGAGGAAGGAGGGGTGTAGGAGAGAGATACAGAGAGACAGACAGAGACACAGAGACTGGCAGAGAGACAGGCAGAGACTCAGAAAGGAAAGACAGTGAGACAGAGATAAGGAGAGAGGTTGCCCTCCCAAGAAATCTAGACTTAGGTTTTATTAAAAAGGACCAGATTTGCCATTGTCCTATAGATCATTTTTCGTTTTGGTATTATTTCCAAATAACACAGGAGCAACCCATCCTGTCAGCTGTTGACATGGAATGGTAAGGATCCCCGTAAGCATCCTTCTCCATCTAAGGTACCAAGTAACAGATCACCACACTTTGATTCGAAAAGAGGGAAAATCAAAGCTCTTGTTTTCATCAATGCTTTTTTTTTCTCTTTAACATGTTTAACACCAAAAAGAAATTATCACTGTTTTAAAATAAGTTTTTAAACAATAAAGTCTTGTTAGCTTTTGTGAACCTTTTATAGCCTTTTTTTTTTTTTTTTTTTTTACGAGTCAGAGAAAATAAAGCACATAACTTACAGTGAGAATGACTGAGGCCAGTGTAATTTCTGCAGTTATAATGTGTTTTCTATTTGATTTTTTTTTTTTTTACTAATCATTAATAAAATAGGGTGAAGCTATGGACCTAACATGTCTCAGGTGTGTGTATGTATCTGTGTATGGGTGCAGGCACCTTTAAATAAAAGCAGCTATTCTTCAGTTGTGGATGGTGGTTCAGTGATACTAAGAAAGGCCATCCCACCATGCAAGGGGTGACAACTATTGATCTGGAAGTTTAACAATAATGTTCAATTATGTGAGTAAAGTAAGAAGTCAAATGTGTAAAGTATACCCTTAAATCTGTACGCTATCAGAACATACTACTGTATGTGTATCCTAGTATATTGCTGTAGGAGTGTGCAAGGATTTATATCCTAAACAGATACTAAGATATCCACATAATGGGCTGATCATCCATTACTCCTACAATTTTCAATGATATCAAAGAGAAGAATTACTACTTCAAAACACATGGATAAATGTATGATTAGGGGTCTTTAACCATCATGATGATGAAATTCACCTTAATTTTCTTCCATTTTAAAAGAACAGTATATAGAAAACTTGCTAAAGTAAGCACTATTGTTAGAATATAAGTTTATTTATGTCTATGCAATCAAAAGCCCAGTAAATTTTATTGATGAGGAAGTTTCCACTATAAATCATTATATGTGAGGATTTTTTTTTTAAAAAATCCTTTGCAGTTTACTGATTTTTTTAATATTCTGCACTTGCACAATCATACAATTGCTGATTTTCAGGTGGTGGTGCAATTTGGAATAATTGTTATATATCAGCATCTTGCAATTAACATGACAGGTTTTGAAATTTGCTAATTCCTCTGAACACATACATGGTGCTGCTAGATCCTGATTATATATTTAAGAGCCTTCTAATTTAATGAGTTCAGAGTCAGACATAGTGCAAGCTGTTATTTTCCTTGAGAAAATAAAATGGATGACCTTCAAGTTGGGTTCATAGAGAGAAACATATTTCAAATTGTTGATAATTTGTAAACTAAGGTCAGAATGATTTAAATACAAAATAAGTACATTTTAAATTTGAATTTAATTTTCCAGACAATTCTCTACCCCCTTCACATGCATATATATATATACACCTTCTCAAAAATACCCTCATTCCTTTCTGGTGAGATGGCTACAGTTATAAAATCATACAGAATATGAGGCATTAAACAGAAAGTCCCAAGGCTTTGTTTACAAAATCTCTGGGCCTGTCTGAATTCTCTCCTTTACTTATTTTCTTCTGAAGAAAGACTGAATGAGGGCATCTTTTCATCTCTGAAGCAAATGCTTTCACATTTGTTTAACCTCTTAATTCTTGCAGCTTTTCCCATAGATGTTCATGATGCACGGCATCCATTCTGTTTTACACTACAAATTTTTTTCATTTCAAATTCTCATATCTTCAGATATCTTTTTCATAATGATGACCTTCCTGTACCCACTTCTCTGTCTCTTCTTTCAGCTCACATTTCTCAGAAGATATTAACAACTGGTTCTTTTTATTTGTATGTTTTTATTCATTTGTGCTTCAAATCTACATAGGGAAAAGTGCTGTTTATTTTATTACATCTTCCACTGGATCTCTCTTGTAGGTGTCAAAGTTACTGCAAATTCAACATATTTAAACTAAGCTCAGAACATTAACTTAGCACTCCCGAGTGTGCAGCATGTTAGTGAATGTTACTCCATCCAGGCAGAAAACCAAAGCTAATTATTTACGTGGTTTTCTCCTCTTTTCAAATCTCACTGACAGATAAATCTGGCAATACATTTTCTGTTGTAAATTCTGGTTGAATCTCTCCATTTCTCTCCATCCATCTACATTCTAGGCTCACCATGTCTGTGCTCACTTATTTATGATGTGCCCCTCCACCTAAACTGGCGACACAAAATGATTACATTGTCAGAATCAATGCTGTCCTCAGAATGCTGGGGTTTCACGTCCTTCACGTTCAGTCTAGCATCTTCTCTGCTTCCCCGTTTTCCTCTACTAACTTTGATGTTATACTTTTATTTGGTATCTTTCTTCCTTTTTGCCAACCACACTCATGATTTCAATTTCCAATGACCCTTTGTTCTAATTCATATCAAAACATATTATCTATTCTATTGCATTTAGCAATGCATAGTGTGCCATTGTGATTTTAGTGTAGTGAGGCTTTCCGGGTGTGTTCTATGAATTTTTATTTGAATTTATGTAACTATTTCTTCTATTCTGTTCTAATGTGTTAAAATTAGTTAATAGTTCATTTAAGATGAGGTTATGAATTTGCACATTTTCTCTTCATCATGTCAATCATTACCTTTCCTGTATTTTTTACCTCCTATCTGTAAATTTCTTCAAGTTGAAGTGAATGTATGATTCCCTAATCTCTGCAGCCAAATTACCTACTTTATGTAAGCATCGCTCTCCATCAGCTGCCTAAAAAAGGTTTTGATTAAGATTGTTCTTTATCTCTTGAAATAAGAAGTTTCTTCCTCATAACAATTTCTATTAGTCTTCATATGCATTATTGTGTGCACCAATTTAAACACCCCCCCACAGACACATATAAACAGACATTTACATGCACAGTCACATAGACACAAATAACCATGAACACACACACACACACACACACACACACACACACAATACACAAAAGACATATACACGCACACTCACACAGATACCTATGAACACACACATTCATACACACCACACTCTATCTCTTGACTCTTTGGTCATTGTCTCATAGACTAAGAATGTTGAGTAGTATTTGTAATACACTTGATCTCAACTTGTGTCTTCACTCCTTAGCACATTTTAATATTAATTTCATTATTTAAAAACATTTATAATTCTGATAATCATGAAACTTTTAAATGGTCAATATCTGTTTCCAGGTCATTAAATTTTGGCTCATTCTCCATCCATAAGTATGTTTTTGTGTGGTTTTATTTTACTCTGCTCAAGGTATCTACAATTATTCTATAAATAACTCAAGCATACGGGGTGCATCCTTCTGAGCAGCAGAACAGAATGCCATAAACATGACAATGGTTATAAGCATTGAGTCTTGAAGAGGTACGTCTCTTTCCTTACACTCACTCTGTAGTGTTGAGATAACACAAAATCAAACTACTTTATTATTTGAATGTTGATACTAGCTGGGAATAAAATCATTGTGAGGGAATTTCACTGGTAAATCAAACTGTTCCCTGTTAATTAGCTTCTACTTACATACATAATATGCAAAAATAATTGTATGTTTATAAAGGAATGATTAGTTAGGGAATGTGCTGAGGTAATAAGGAAAAAAAAACATGAGGAAAGCAATTTTCTCTAATATCCACATATCATTTTATGTAGCCACATCACAGAGGGGGTCTTAGTTAATTAGATTCCTTTAGTTAAATAGGAAAAATGAAAAAAAGATATATTCTTAGATTTAATGTCATGCATGTCTAAGTTATATAGAGAATAACTCTAACTCTTTTATTACCATGAAGTGGCCACTCAAAACAGAACCTTTGAGCTATACATAAGCAATATTTCAATTTAATTATTGGTTATATATGGGATACAAAAATGAAATAATACTTTATTTTTTAATAAATATTCATAAGAAAGTATAATTTTATGAAGCTATATTCAGTGTAATTCTGACTATGAGTAAATTTTTATTTTAAAAGGAGATAAACCAAGGCTTATAAATGTGGACTCAAGATAGCGTACGTTAAGTCTTGTAAAATGTATATAAAAGTTTCATTCACAGATAAATACATAGGGATATGTAATGGGTCCAGTAAACAGATGTTTTCTATTGGGTCTGTTGGACTCATCCCATCTCTAACCTATTGCAGCTGATGAATTAGACAGCCTTCTGAAAGAAAGGGGGAAAAAAAGAGCTTTCCTCCACTGTTATTATTGTGAGTAAAAGACTAAGTCTTAAATTATGCTTTCATGATGATTGATTTAGAGCAGTAAACTACACTACATACATACATAATTCATATGTGTGTGTGTGTGTGTATATATATATATATATATATATATATATATATATATATATATCATACTTTAAACAACTTAAATACTTTTACTGGCACAATGTACCCAAAATTAATATTTTAACATGGCTAAATTATTAATGTCATTTTCACAATCCATTGTTTATAGAATTCCCTTAGAACTAAGGTGCATTGGACAACAGAGCTTCTCTATTTATTTCAAGTACTTTAGATGTATTCACTGAGCACATGTGGCAATGGGCGATTCTATGGGACAATACAGGTCACCAGCAATAAGGAAAACTTGCAAGTCTGATAAATTAATGGAAAGAGTAGAAACTTAAACTGAGGCTATTTAGTCGGAAGTGTAGATACTGGTTGTTAAAGGACTACTCAGCACCTGCAGCAAGATGGAGATTTTCAACTCATCTACAGAGTATTCATGGACAGAGGGAAACGTCGGATCTAGGAATTATTATCGATTGCTTGAAGAAATAAAGTTTAATTTATGATGATAGATACAGGACATCAGCAGAGTTAGAATATGATGTCCAGGATTGCAGACTGTCACAAAATACACCTTCTGCTATTTGTGCAGCCAAATACCAGTACATTTGTTGATGTAAAAGCAACTTTGTGATAGAATATCATTTTTACATCCTCCCCCCCCCACCCACATAGTGAGATCATGTGTGTGGACTTTACCTTAGCAAATGATCATTGGAATCCAAACAAATAAAAACTAAGATAAGGGTCCAGGAACTGGAATTTCACATTCAAAGCTTCGCACAACCTTTATTGTCCTGGTTTGGAAAATTAGCTTTCACTCAAGATATGATCATTTTTTTTTTTGTAACTGTGACATGGTAATGTACCATAATCACTCATTTGTATTTGGGAAAATTATAACTCAGAAACATCTTAAACATTTTATCTCCAAGAAAATAGAATTATAACTCCACCAACTTCAAAGGACTCAAGGCTTAAAGAACCTAAGTGGGTCTGGGAAGAAACTGCAAGTTCTAGCTGTAAAAACAGATGTGGTGACTGACTACCTGGGTATCCGCCTGGGACACACCCGCCGTTTTTCCCAGAATAACCCACAAGAGTCTCACAGTTGATTGGGTACTCCTTTGATCTACTAGTCACAAAGTCTTAACTGTCTACCCATTACTGTTTTAGTCTTGAATACATACTCCTATTCTATGGTATCTTAAATTTTATGGTAGGTCTAGGAACCACATTATTAGAGCAAAGCTATTAATTCACTAATTTCATTACACCAGCAAAATGTATTTTAGCGGATTTGCTGTTAAACAGCTATTCTATTATTCTGTGCAGATCTGAAGGAACCCTTCATACATAATAACCTGCATTAAAAGAGTGAGAAAATGAGGAGAGCAGAAAACCAAAACACGCATTACATAGCTCACAGTCATTTTAGATCGAACTTACTTAAATCCATTCAATTAACTATACCTGGGCAATGATAACATAAGAGTTGCCTGAGTATTCTGTGGTATATTAGTAACTGTTTTGTGGCACTTGAGTCTGGGCCAGGTAAAGTGTGCTTAATGGTCATTTTTATACATATATTTTATACATATATTTTATACAAATCAATATTAACTAGTCACATATTCTGAAAAGGTAAGTTATCTTTATTAAGAATTATCTTCATTATTCTGTCATATTTATTATTTTTTACTGTTATATTTTATAAAGGCATTGCTGGATAGCATAGATTTTTGGTTTACTGTTGATAATTTACATTGATCTTACTTGGAATAGTAATTGCTCCAAATTAAAGTTACAGATTATACTAATAGTGATGATAAAATGATTAGTCTCATGTAATTCATAAGGATTTAAACAGTCACGTCTTGCAATAGCATAACAGAACTCTTGAAACCGAACACAGTAATTCTTAAGATTTAAGACTTAAGGAAAATTTTCCATTCTTTTGCTTTTGATCTCGTAATTGAGTTCAGATCATCAATGACAGGTGAAGCCTAAGATACGGCTGAAATACGAAGCAGTTCTGGTGTCTTTCGGAGTCAGGATTAATGAGTTTAAAACATAACCATTTCTTTTTCAGAGAAAGATAATCTTTGGGGAAAGCTGAATATTTTGACTGCTTCCTTCTACCCATCATAATATTTTGATCCTTACCATTTTACTAAACATTATCAATTTAATATATTTATAGTTTATAAATTAGCCCCCAAGTCAGTTGATTAAAGAAAACTTTTAACGTTCAGTCATGAGTATGGATTAGTTTGGTCACATTTTTGTGCTTGGCAAATTTAAACTGAGTAATGATTTTAGTGCCTGGAACGTTTAGGACCTGTGATATGAACATTTTGACGTCAATTATAAAAACTACTTGAGCATCCTAAAGATGCTTATATTTTTTTTCTTAAGTAGCCTCTTCAGCTATGTGAGAAACAGTGAACAAGTGAGAAGAGAAAATTTGTGAATCCTGCTAGTTCTCAGATCATTTTGACATTTTAAAGCTTCGAGGAAGCAAGCCATGGATTGTTGCTAAAGAAGAGCTTCCTATGTTCCTCTTCATCTCTTGGACTTGTTTATTTCAAAAGAGAACTTAACATATAGAATGTGATAGAATGTATACACTTGTAATAAAAGGCTATGCACTTGTATTTATTGTATTTGGGCATAATTATATAGCTGCCACATTTTAAAGGCAGCCATGTATGGGTGATTTGGATCATGTGACCTTTCTCTCACCCACACACATATATGTATATATCTATATCTATATGTATATCTATTGATTGATAGGTAGATAGACAGACAGACAGACAGACAGACAGACAGACAGACAGATAGATAGATAGATAGATAGATAGATAGATAGATAGATATAGATGGACATGGACATATATTCTGAACTTGCTTCCTTTGAAAATAACAAAGAAATGTATGTGTCATATGCAAGTGGTGCACAGACTATCACAGCATCTATTCATTTTTATCACACACAGCTGAGTTTGACACAGGATGAGCTGTTAAGTGACCTCCTGAAAAACAACAAAAACAACAACAACACTGTACCATAAAGAAAAAGCATGGCAATGGCCATAAAAACTGGATGTGTTTTATATAGGTTTACATCGGATACTTAGAGAAAATAAGTTCAGTGTTGAACTATGTATTAATGAAGTACATAGAATAAATTAATTAGAACAAAGATCTGGGCCAGAAAATAATACAGGAGTAGGTAATCCAGTCCATATTTTTGTATCTATTTTAATATTTTTATCCAACAAAGGGAAATATTTTTATTTAATTTATATTTTTCAGACTAATTAACATGGAGAAATGCCTCAATAATAGAGCTAGTTATTATTGATCAAAAATTTTATGTCTTCATGGTATATGAGAGTAGGCTCTTTTGGCTTTTTATATTGTCAAAGAATTCACAATAGATTAAAATCTAGTATTTTTATATCAGTGAAGGATCTATACATAAGTAGCCTGTGTACTAGCTAAGACAAATGGCGTACATACAAAATTAGAAAGCCTTGAAAACCACAATTGTCTATAGTGTTCTTGGAATGGAACCAAAATAATGAAGGTGGAGATACTTGGAAAAAGTTAGTCAAACTGTCATCTTCAGGTATTAATTAGATTAGAAATTGTGTGTGTGTCTCTCTGTGTGTGTATGAGAGAGAGAGAAGAGGGAGGGAGGGAAGGAGAGAGAGAGAGAGAGAGAGAGAGAGAGAGAGAGAGAGAGAGAGAGAGAGAGAGAGAGAGAGATTACTGGTTTTATTTTCCTTATAAGTAGAATATTCTGCTGTACAAAAACAGAGTCATAAATTCTTTTTTACCCTATTCCACCAATCTTCCTGAAAGAAATTCCAGCCCCGTCCTGCTAGGTAAATGGAGTGTGGAAAACCAATTCACAAATTGAAGGTTTGGTAAAAATAACACTGCTTCAAAAACGAAAGTCGATCAAGATCAGAAACATTTTACCTGCTTTTATTTAAATCTCCAGTCCCCTTTATCCTGAAGGTTTAGGAAACAGAACCAATGGGGTAGTGTGGGGGATACGCTAAATATTTGGAGCAACCATATTGGCATGCTCAATATAATTTCCTGTGTCTAAAAGAAACCTAAGTATTTGGATCTACCAGTTAAAAGGTGGATTATGAAGCTTTCAACATTCATTTCTCATTGTCCTGTTTCTTGTCTTTTTACTATGAAATATTTGCTTTACTCAATCAAGACAGATGTTTATAAAACTATCATGGAATTTAGAAGATGGAAAAAGTCTTGAAATCTTAGTGATAGTTATCTTGCTTTCTAAATACATTATAAAAATGTGGTACCTGAAGAGGATTACTCCAAGTTTTCATCTAAGTCAAAATACCGTCCAAATTAAATATAAATGTTTATGGACATTCTAATTGCATGAGCAGCCCCTGACAGGTCATGTAATTCTGACAAGTTAACACAACTGAAAAAATACAATCACTTTGTCATAAATTTAAAATAAGAACAAAACAGGCAATAAGTAAAGACATAGAGTTTTTTTTGGTTAATAACTAGCTCCCTCTATCAAGATTATTCTCTTCCCTCCTCCCCTTGTCCCCTTTTTCCTGTGGTTTCAATTTACTTAGGAGATGTTATCTATCTTGATAGAGAGAACCATTATGGGACTAGAGAGAAAGCTGGTACTAGGGAAATATTCAGGACCCCACAAAGCTGACCCCAGTGAAGTCTCCAAGCATAGTGGAGAGGGTGCCTACATTGGTTTCCCCCTATAATCAAATTGATGAACATCCTAATTATTATTATAGAATCTTTATCTAGCAATGGTTGAAAGCAGACCCCAGAGATGCACATCTCAGTACTGGGTCAAGCTCCCAGTCCAACTGAAGAGAGAGAGGAGAGGTATATGAGAAAAGGGGTCAAGATCATGAAACTCACAGAGACCCAAGCTATTGGGAGCTCCCTGACTCTGAACTGTCAGCTGAGGAACCCGCATGGGACTGAACTAAGCCGTCTGAATGTGGATGACAGATGAATGGTATGGGCATTATGGGGCCTCTGGTAGTTGGACCAGAATTTTTCTGGTGCATGACCTGGATTCTTGGAGCCAGTTCCCTAGAGAGGAACATTTTGCTCAGCCTTGATGCTGTGGGGAAGGACTTAGTCCTACCGCAACTGAAGTTCTTACTCTTTCTGAAGAAAGGATGGGGGGATGGGTGGAGGGAAACTGGGGAAGGATTGGGAAGAGGGGAGTGAGAGTGAACAGTGGTGGGTATGTTAAAAAATTTTTAGTAAAAATTAGAAAATGAAATAATTAGCTACCAGTCACCAATCACCTAGTGAAATAATGGCCCCTGAGTAATAGTTTGATGTAAAACGCAAATGATTAAAATCTGACAAAATTTAATATGTGGATTGTGTATTCACAAACCTATTGGAATAATATCGTGCTTATGTATGAAATACAATTAGGGAAGCCTATAATAAAATTATCCTAAGATGATGTCAATATTTTAGCACTTCTACAGATGCAGCCATGACTGTTTAGTCCAGCAGATGGTATCTTTGTGCTGTTTTATTTAATCTTCAAACTAACTTTATACTATCATCTCATTTCATGGATAAGAAGTATGATAGACCCACATTTGAACCCATGCTTTTATATTCAATAATCTCTGCTCTTTACCTGGATATTGTAGGTGACTTTCTTAAAAATGATGAACCATATTTTACTACCATTTATATTTCTAGCCTTGTGCGTTTACTGATGGTTCTAATAATTATTTGTATTAGTCTGAAATTATGGAAAAATATCCTAACAATCCAAGCACTTTGAAAGTTTAAAATTTAAAAGTTTTGGTTTATGTTAGTAAAATATTGTCTATAATTAGACACATTATGATTTTGAGTTGTATGACATCACTTAAGATCACTGACAACTACAGTGAACTGTCACTGTACATCTCAGGCCCATGGCAACTGTCATCTCTTTGATTCTCATAGAGAAGTAATAGAAATAACCCCCTTCTTTCAACAAAGCCATCAGTAAGCATCAGTACACACCAGTGCCTTCTGATGTCTTTGAGAGAATTCTCTCCTTCTCCTGAGAAACATTATTTTATATTCCTGAAGTTGATCAATCCCGATTATACAGAAAAATAATGATAATGTTATACAGAAAAATATGAGTGGTTTCTATGAGCTAAGCACTGGCTATTAAAGAAACATGAAGTCCTCAGAATGGTTTAGGAACTACACCATGCTGCGCTATCATTCTACACATGAAAGTCTGACCCTCAGATGACTTAAGGACCTTAACGTCATACATGTAAAAATGGTTAGAGGTTGATTTAAATCTAAAAATATCAATTCAAAGACAAAATATTTTAATCACCATGTAGAATTCTTTATCACTAAAATATTAGAATAAGTTATAAGTAAAATCGTCAAATAATTGCAAAATCATTCTTCAAAATGATAGCTTGAAAATAGAAAGATTATATCAAAAACATGGCAAGAATCCACGATGGATGTTGGAGGACAAAGTAGAATGTGGATTTCTGACTTAACACCTATGCACTATTTCTCATTCTCATTTTCTTTGTTTCTTTAATTTTATCACAGTTTTGTTGCTCAAGACACCTATATTAACTAGTTTTTCAAGCCCAAGTATCAATGTGCCACTGTTGTATAAACCAATCTACTCCAAACACATAACTTACTTTAGAACTTGTCATCCCTATTTTTTTATTAATAAATAATGAATAATGATGACATATCAATTATTTGATCACTTATAAATTTAAAGCGATTAAAGGCAAATGAATGGAAATGTTATGAATGTATTTGATGACATAGATGAATAACATACATGTAATTTTTAGTGAAAGTAGCCAGATGCATAGAACAAGACTATATTAAGACTGACTAAGGTAAGATGTAATCACTAGACAGACTGTCTTAGGTGTTAGAATTTAGGATAATGACTAGCCCTGATAAAGACAGCCATTACAATCTATTACCATTGTGATTTCTAAATCTTATGGTTATGCTTTACAAATGCCTCATTGTCATCGGACAACACAAAAATTTTATTAAAAGCAATACTTCAACTAAAATTCTCATTTTGTTTTTACTCTAACATTACTGTATTTCTTGCAAAAAGAAATGTTTTTCTAAACATTAATTTATTTTAGAAAGATAATAAAATTTCTATGTAAAGTTGCAAAGTCCTATTTTCCTAGTTAAAATGTTCCATAAGATATTTTAAAGATATTTCTTTTTGTACAAATAATAAACCACAAATTTATATAATTTATAATAAAATATATAGCTCATTGCGTGCGTTAAAACTTTTATTTGTGCATCCAATACCACAATAAAGGTATAGATTGATCCATTATCTATAAAATTACTTCTTACTCTTTTATAGTGAACCTTACTCTGGAAATTCTAGCTACTGGCAACTCTACGTTTTTGCCCCTTGTACTTTCATTGTTTCCAGAGTTTGATATAAAAAGTGAATCAAGCAGTATATGTTTTGGACAGTCTGGCTTCTTTCATAGTGAATTTGTGATCCATCCATGGAATGTGTACCATCAATTTCTTCCTTTTTATTACTCAGAAATATTGCACTGCATGGGTATACCACAACTGGGTAGCCCAAGTTGCTTCCAGGTTTTGTTGACTGTGATTTAAACTATTTACACTCAAAATCTTGTGTAAAAAATAAAAACTACATTATGTTTTTATAACTCTGATATATGCTTTAACACACAAAAATCATTTTCCATATTGCATGGTATCCACAATAATTTTTTCCATCTGAAAATAGACTGGTCAGTTCTAAATAACACAAAATCAGAAATTAAATTCAAACTATATAACAAATATTTTATGACTATCAATCAACATTTTAAAATTTCTTTTATGAATTTTGAGTTTTGAAATTATGTATAAACTTAAAAGTATAGAAGTTCTAAGATAATTACTAATTTTTTAAGTGGATAAAAATTTAAAACCATGGCATTACTAATTAAAACTCTGAAATCAAAATGAATGAAGGTGTAGCTCTTATTTAATGTATTAAAACTGCAGTCCAATTTGTTAGTACTTTCGTTGGTAGTAACTAGAAGAGACTTTGAGTGATAAAATGGAAACATGGCTGATGTTACCTAGCATGTTGTGGTAAAGTGGAATGGCCCGTCCATGGGTAGTAAATGCAGTCATGACTAGTGGGACCGTTACACCTGCAAGCAATTACAGAACAGAAAACATCACTCTCCATCCAGAGTGGCATGCACACACATGCACCAGTGCTCACGCATGGAGCCTTGGAGGGAGAGCATGGGAAGCAAGCACACCCAGTACCTATCCATCAGGCCGATGCAATCCTCAATGCTTGAGCCTATGCACCTGCAGAGATTCAAATTTAAAGAAATACAAAGAAAGATAAATCAGTCATCAAAAAATAAATCAAGTGAGACAAATTCTAAATGTGTCAAATTCTTTATCATTTGGTAGCTTCTGGAACAGAACATCTTAGAGACTGAGGGAAAAGTTATTTCTTGGTGGAAACAGAGAAATGAATTGAAATTACCACTCAAGTACAATGCCAGGAAACATGGAGACAGCAATAAAAATTTTGCCCGATTCTGTGGGTGCCTTCCATAAATGTCAGTTATTTCTGAAACCTCCAGTGCATTGGCACCTTTCATCACTATACACAACATGATTAATTACCAGATAGTTCAATTGCTATGGATGTTTTAAGACACCATTAAGTTTAGGAACAATCCAAAAATTAATAAAAAAAGCGATGGACAATTGAATGTAATATAATAGCCTTGTGCTTGATGTCCATTAAAGATGAATCTTGGCAGAAAGTAAGTTAATATATTTTAATGTATTTCACATGGATATTTTACTTAATCAGATCATTTCAGTCCTTGATTGTGAATCTTTTTAATTTTTATCTTTTTACAGGCATTTATTAAAAAATCAAATGAACTGATTTGGCCCTTAATATAGTACATCTTGATGACCACTTTTAAATAACAAAAACGTGACCTATAAACAAAAACTTTTTATAGAAGGTGACAATATTCAACTCAAAAGCAAATAAATTCTCAGTAATAAATGAATAACCTCAAACAGAGGTACATGAAGAATCTACCAAGGTGGAAATCTGAAGAATGTATTTAAATACACAGGATTCTAGTATACAGTTCTTAGAATTTCTTTTTGAACCATTCAGAAAATGTTTCTTCTATTTTCCAATGTGTTTAAGCTGAATTTCTTATTTCTCTTCTTTTCCCCTCAAAGATAAACAGCTTCTGGGGGCATGATTTATAGGAGTGCCTAATCTGGGTGTTAATAGAGCAGACATCGTTTTTTTGTTTTTTTCAAACTCTGATATTTAAAAACTAGAAAAGAAGCTTTAGACACCCAGAGATGTAGAAAGACCATGTGCAGCTTTTGTAAACTGAGTCCAGATGCTAGTGAGTTAATAAAACTTATCTGATAACTTAACTCACCAACTTCCTGCTCATTCATATATGCTGTAACAGTACTATCATGTAGAAAATCAATTGGCTGTATTTTTTTTTTCTTGAGCATCAGCTTTGAGCAGCAAAAGTAAATCTTAACCTGAGATAAATGTGAGAAAGGTCCATGAAATAAAGAGATAAGAACCATCTAAAGCACACATTGGTTTTATACATTAGATCTAATGAAAACAATATTAATAGGAAAGTAAAGTACTAAAACTCTCAAGAATGATCTCATAGGATTCTCCTTTATTTTGTTCCAAGACCTGTTTTTTTTTTTATTGTGTTCCTGAGACATCCCCTTCAAAATGCTATTTTTATGATAGTACTGTCATTTTGTGACATTAGCAGTCTACTTCTTCCTAAGAGAGACTGAAAAGCTGTAGTTTTTGTGTAATTTGTGTGTGTAAACAATGACCCTTGGAAGACAAAAACATCCAATAGTGAAATTTTGTTTGAAGAGAATGTGAATAATCAAATATCTTCATTCATTCAGTAAGCCCATGAGATGTGCTTACTAAAGTGCTTGTGCCCTTCAAGGGGCTCAGGAAGAAATGAGAATGAAGGAGTCTTAGGAGCCAGACTATGTGGCTTTAACTTAATAGACAGTGGAAAGCCATTATGTAGTTTGAAGAAAGCCACACCTGTCTGTAGACTTTTCTCTTCAGAGGGATGAAGGAAAAACATGGTAAGTATACACAGGGAGACTGTTTTTCAATCACAAGAACAATGTTACACAATTTGCAGGAAAATCTGTGCAACTGAAAATCAACTTATGAAATAATTAAGCCAATCTCAGCAAAAAACAATGTTGTAATTTTTCTATCATTTTGGTTCCTAGACCTTAAACACCAATATAAAATTACATACATATACATGACATGAAAGAAATTAAACACCCAGGGAAGCAAAGTAGCCATATAGGATGAGAAGAGTGAGGAAAGAAGAATAGAGGACGATGGACAGATGTGCTCAGTGTACATGATACACTTGTATGAAAATCTAAATACATTCCATTTTGAAAGGCTACCTTGAAAATCTGAGAAATAATAGTAGTATAAGGGAAGCCATTACATTACTAGATTTGTATCTGAAATATCTTTGTCACACGGGAGCCAAGGAGGCTATTTTGGCATGGGGAACATTAAGACCATGTCAGAAACAATGAAACAAAGTAGTGGAATGGTTACTAATGTATAGGCAAATACAGAGTCTCAACAAATGCCACTAAAGTAATGAGTTTGGGAAGGAAGGAGTTCACAGAAGCAGTTATAATGCTAACTGAGAAGATTAAATGAGTTAAGAATGTCCTTTAGTTTATATTTGAGGAGAGTAGTCCCAGCGATGGAAAATCTAAAGGAGGGACATATTTCCTCACATGTGTACTTTAGGAGGAGGGATTGACAATTGTATCTGATTTTCTTTCTATCTAGCATAAAATAATTTATTTTATGAGTGGTTAGAAATGTTCCTCAAAGAGTGGGAAGAGAATTTCTGAGACATAGTGTAGTGAGAGAATCTTTTGGAATAGAACAATGGAAAGACTTGAAATTGTCTAAGTGGAAAGATGTCTGAAGAGCACATGGCGGGGGGGGGGGGGGGGATCAAATCCCCAAAAGAAAATTATGGAACCTCTAATGGCATGTGCCATAAGTCGGTCTTTTGTATCTAACACATGGAAAAATATAGTTGAATAGAATCAGAAAGGGTAGATACCTCAACAGGTAAAAGCACATACTGTACACTCATAAGGAATCGGGGTTATTTCCCAGAAACTAAGAAATAGTCCACATGTTCTGCAAATGGATGTAGCTCTAACTCTAAGGGAACCTGCCAATTTCTTCTAGCCACTGGCCACATCTGGTGACAGAAGCTCATAAACACACATATACACACATATGTATATAAATAAAACATATAAAATGAAATCAAATTAAATTATTCATTGTCCTTGTAAAGAAATTAAAAAAAACAATTAAAAAATAAATCTAGATGTTGGCCAACAGAATAAAATCAAGAGAGAGGTAATAAAATTAGAATTTTAAAAAAATTGCCTACATCAAAGTGTTTAGACTTAGGTTGCTGTAGATTAAGAAAAACATTGTTGACAGGACGACAGGTATCGAGAAAATATGAACATGGGACAAGAAAAGTTTTTGCAAATATTAGACAGGATATCTGAGATTCAATGTGTTTATAAGCTGAGATTTAAAGAAACAAGTGGAGACCAGGAAGGATGGGGGTCAATGAAGGTGGAGAAACTTTTTCAAAGTGTAAATCAGATGTAATTACAGATACTATTGTATTTTAGGTTCTTCAAAGGTACTCTATATAAGCAGCTAATTCAAGCATAAAATTTATATTGATCAAGCGAGATCTCAGAAGAAGAGAAATATCAAATTTTGAGGAACAAAGGCATCCAGAAGCCAAAAAATAAGACCATCAATAAAATCATTCAAATATTAGTGCTCCAAAATACAACATTTGCTCCAAAACCATATATATAATTCTGGATTTGTAGACAAGTTTAAATTGTGTTGATGCATGCTGATACAAACATACCTTAGCATATCTTCATGACAGTGTAATTCAGACATTTTGTGAAAATCTCCAATTTTTGAAATGAAAATGAAGGATACTTTTGTTTTTATGGATGTAAATGCTACAGACATATTTCTATATGGCAATATTCTTTCTATCATTCTATCAATGGATATTTTTAATTATATAACCTTGAAAGTTAGAAAAAAAGTATTGATAAGAGACTAATATACCTGCCAATAATAACAAGAGCAAAACTTTAAGTGAGATTTTAAAAACAACACCCCATGAAAAGAACACTGCAATCCACATTCACAATGCAAGTTTGGATTAAAATAAAAGAAAAAGAATTATATGTTAAATTATTACAGAATTCTGTAATGTCACTGTAGAAAACAATGTACTCATCGTGTATTATTTAGTAAATTTAGTTAAGTTCTCTATAACCACAGATATTGATAATTATAAATATTATTTGCTTCAAAATCATTCTATGTTTTGTTTTATTTTTCCTTTTTATTTTTGAGACAGGGTGTTACTATGGAGCCCTGGTCTTCACACTTTTTCTTTATTAGGCCAGGTTGGCCTCAAATTTACAGAAATTTCCCTATCTTTACCTCCTAAGCACTGGGATTAAAGGTGTGAGTCAACATGATCAAACTTTATTTTTTAAATTTCATTGATTATTATTATTATTTTGTTCAAACTCTTAATTATCATTCCAATGCACCATAGAAAAGGTCCTGTTTGGTATACAAATTCAATAACATAAATCTAGTCCTTATAGGCCAAGGCTATGTCTTCATTTTGAACATGTTTATCAAAGCAAGTTTCCTAGGTAGCCTTAATTGTCAACATGACACAGACTAGAATCATCTGAGTGGTAAGTCTTGTTGGAGAAATTGCCTAGACAACACTGGCCCGTGGGTATATCAAAAGGGAATTAACTTGATTATTAATTAATGCAATTAATTATTTTGGGTGGCTCCAGCCCCTACGCAGGTGATCCTGGAGTGTAGAAGAAAGCTAATTGAGCAGTGAACTTTTGACCAACCTGCCAGCAGTGATCCTCCATCCTTTTTGTTTAAAATACCAGCTTGGATTTCTGCTCCTATGTTCCTCAATGATGGGCTGTGACCTTGAAGTATAAGCTCTAATACGGTGTTTCCTATGTCTAGTTTATTGGTGATGGCATGTACAACTGAAAGAAAGCAGCTTGATTAATATGCTTCCCACAGAAGAAGCTAAAGAACGACTGAGATAAGAGCATGTTGATAAAATGTGGAAAGAGGAGACAATATTTTTTATTTTCCCCTCCTTCCTCCCTCATGTCCTTCCTTCTCTCTTTCCTTTTTCCTTCCTTCCTTTTTCCTTTCCTTCCTTCCTTATTTCCTTCCTTTCCTATGTGCCCTCTCACTCACTTTTTTTTTTTTCTATTCTCTATGGATTCTAGTGAGGACATTTTAATCAGGACTAAATGGTTCATCTTTTTAAAAAGTACTTGAAGAACTTATAAAGTTAATTTCTTTAATGTACTTTTGGAGTGGTAAAAATACATTTAAGGTATTAGATAATTTTATTTTCAGGAAAATCTTTAAACTTATTCAAAGTAAGAACTTTAAAAAAATGTAATTGGAAAGACTATTTCCATTAACTTGATTACTGAACGACCTGATAAGCACTGGCATGTGGAAGGGAGTCTGCTTCCTGAAGTAGGAAGTACCAAGCTGGCCTGGTCAGGGCTCATACTTACTTATATGATTGGTTAATAGTTGAACTGAGGAGTGAAAGAGTTGTCTCTCCCAGCATCCATTCTGCTCTGTGATCTTTCACTGGGTCCTTGCTGCATCTGCTCACACTTAATTTGAAAAGGAGGGATGAACTGCCCAGGACACCTCATTTTTTTTTTCAGTACAAATGCCAATGCACAGTGAGTATGTTCTGATATAGTTTATAAAACTTGAGAATTCCAGAATTCTCCTCAGGGGCTGGAATCAATGGCACTTTTACAGTCAGTGAAAGTGAAGACGGAGATTATAAGGCCAGGGAAGCTCAATGAACGCCACAAGAAGCTCTCTGGACAAAGTCATCACTGGGGACAATTACCCTGGACGATGCTATAAAATGCAGCAACTTCTGTCTTGTGGCATTATTCTGCATCCAGGAGCTGTTGCGAGAGCCTTCCTATTTATTTAGAGTTTCCCATTAAACCTCCACCTCCCTTTGTATGATATCTCAGCTTTGTAGCTACAGTAACTTCAACCTTTTCTATTGGCTTCAACTTCTGCATCTCTCCAGAATATATACTTTCCATCATACAATTATGATTTAAAAGGCTGACACGGAAGACACTCCAGCCACACATCCCAACTAGGCTATGTGTCTCACTTTCATTTCCCTAATGGCTCCATTGTAATTAGATTTGCAAAAACAGCAAAAGGTCTCATTTTGAATGGCAACAGCTGTTGACATCGACATTATATTGAATAATTTAGTGGTTTAATTTTAGTTGCAAAGCAATAAAACCCTCTTGTGGATGATTTTCACAGGCAAAGTTGTCTTTTTCTCTTGCTGACACTTTTGCTTCAGCAGCATAAGAATTCGGGTTTTTTTTTTCCCCCATAAAATATTCTCAACTCAAGTATCAAAATTCACAAGAAGAACCATTTATTACTTCTGTTTTCCTTGAAGCGAAGTATGTAGGTGATTTTCTCAGTGCCCTCAATCTGTGTGCTCATGTAGAAACTAAGGGATTTGTTGGCAAGAAGCTCCTTTACACTACGTTTGAATTTTTGTTGCAGAATATTGCTTAATTTTCTGAGGATATGCTTCTTCACAGAGTGACTTAGCTGATTTCAAGACCTGTAGGAAATTAGAGCAGCATCCCAAAATTGATGCTTTCTTGGCAGAAATAATGTTGCTCATTTCTCTTTTCAATATCTTCTAACAGCTAGGCTTAATCCAGCAGGACAATACCTTTTCAGAACCTCTACTTTTCTGTCAGACATAAAGTGCCCAAGATAACTCTCAATAAGTGTGCATATGTGTGGATCTGTGCCTACACTCAGGGCAAGCACTCACCATGGAGGTGAGGTTTTATGATGAGAGATTGGCGTGAGTTAAACTGTACTCAATTCTAACACTATTAGAGGAAACAAGAGAAAAATTATTACCGAGGGTGATCTACATCTGTTTTAAAACATAGAATGAAGATTTTAGAGGTGACAATATTTCTTGTGTATAACGTGTTCTTTCTCTAATGTCTTCATAAATGGCCATAACACTGAACAAAAACAATCCCTCTACTTTGTGTTTATCTAACTGTTATCAATCCCATAGGTTATACTGCACAATGTATCCTCTCAAATGAAAAACATGTATCTATCTTTCTGAACTGATTCATGACAGTCAGAAAACTCTACATTATGGGAAAACTACAATAAAACAACTTTTGCTACTATATTATACTATATAGTAATGTTATAATATTACATTAATTATATTATATTATTTATGTTGTGAATACACATGACTAGGTCATTTTTTTTCTTCTCTGCCATGATTGCCTGGGATCAAATGTCACTGAAAGACTAAACCAAGACAGAAATTTTTAAAGAGATATCCTCATATTAAGTTTTGACAATAAGAAACAGAAACCATATTGTACATTTAATATAAAAATTCTCCATGATACAACTGCTATACTGTCTTTAATAATACATTGAATCTACTATAAAGATTAAATAATTTCTATACTGCATCCAAAGCACACTAGCTTGATGAAGGACTCAATAAGGTGGTTATGGGTAGATGATAAATGGAGATATTTCAGAGGTTCACTTAGAAATAATTTCATTTAAAAATAACATGTAAACTATAGAGACAAATAGCATTTCCTGAGGCTATATTAATGTGAGTAGAAATCATCAGAGATAATGTCAAATGTGTACATCCTTTCAACTGGAAACATGTCTATGGATTAGTCCCTGACCAGCAAGGATGCTTACCCTTGGGTGCAGTTTGGATGGCAGGGGTGGCATTCCCGATCCTGATCTGCGTACTTGAAAATGAAGCTGTTTGCTCCCTGTAGGCCATCTGGACATTTCTCCACACAGTTTGGACCATCCTTAAAATGAGAACACTTTGTGCAGTTGTCAGGTCCCTGAAATACGAAAAAGAAAAAGAAGTACAGAGAAAGATAAATGGGTTTGACTCCCTCTGAAAAGTATTTATACGACTTAGTTTCTTAGAACATTGTGGATGATAAATAAGTCTTCCTGTAGGGAGAAGATGTCCATCAATACTAGTGTGGATGTGGTTACTGAACTATAAACAGCACCAAGAGAGTCTTAAATATCTTCTCTGCTATGCTGTATGAGTCATCATACTATCAAATACCTTCTGGGAACATCCTGTTTTTGAATCAGGAGTTATCAATTATTCTATTCTCCATGTCATTTCTCTAATATGACTTAATTTGAACTAATAAATCCCAATGGCTTTTTCCAAAATGGTACCAACATTTTTGACTTGGGTGGTTCATTCGAAATTCTATTATAGTGTGACATTGTGTGTATATAATAATATACATATAGATAATAAATTTAATCCACAAAATAGTTAATAAGAAATAATGAATAATGGAAATTGGAATGTACAACTCCTCCTGGGTATCAATCTTTCCTATTGACTATTTGAACAAAAACTGTAAAATGCACTATGGTTGAATAATCAGGTATTAGGCGTCTCAGACATGTAAAAATTTCTTGGTTGTTCTTTATTGATCATCTTATGCTAATGCTTAAGAGTAAATGTTATACATTTATATGAATATTGCAGAAAACAATTTTAGAGCCTATATGTCCAATATGATAAGCAAATATTAAAAATCACATACGCATTTTAATAATGTTACTATCCTGTTAGTAATCATGCAAAAAAATAAGCTATAAGCAATATATTTTGAGACTGAAGAAAGTTGAGAACACTGATTGAAATTCTACTTTTTTAAAAAAATGTAGTATCTTAATCTCTGCCTATTCTGCTACTTTGATACTTAATATTTTTACCCCTCCTTTCTAGGCACTGTCTTTGCCTAGGGTTCTTTGACAACAATATTTCCTTGGCTACTTGTTTGGGACTTGTTTTCCCCCTGATCTGTTCTTCCTGCTATCTGTCTATGTCTGGAAGCCTGAACAATTATTACAGCATACCTGAAGATATCTGAGACAAGTGGGATATTGTAAGACCCAGGGACACAATTAAACCAAGTTCATACTCGCAAATAATTGTGAGTCTGGAGCCAGGTTGGCGCATACTACGTTCAACTGTTATTAAGCGATGACTGTCTAGTTATGTTTATTAATGAGGGTGATCTAACTCTATACAAATGACAACTTTAAATCAGCTAGATGTTATATGTTGGAAATATAAAACAATGGCAAGCAAAAGATAAAGATTGAAGTAGCTAATGAAAAATAGTGATGTAAAGAAGAAAAAGTAATCATAAAGAAACGAGTGAGCGCAGATCAAATAACTATTCCATTACTTTGATATGAAACACAGGACTAAAAGAAAAAAAAATCTAAAAAAAAAGATTAAATTAGCATATGAAACCTAATCCCTGTTCTACTTAAAGAGTTGCTAATGGTAACTTCTCATTTCCTCCCAAATAAGTATGCTTCACATGCTTCCAATTTTAACACTTGCTCATGGTACTTAGGCACGTAATGCTACCTATTATATGGAATCCTTTATTGTGCAAGCATGTTCTGTGGCATGACTTAGCCTTGCTTATTTCAGAACACAGAATAAAGCTTACTATAAGTAAATTAAGAAGAGTCTGAATTAGGTGTTATTTTTCTACTAAGGTCTTGTAATGTAAAAAAATGTAGAGACAAAAATCTGCACGTCACAAAATAAAATAGATTAATAGTTAAGCTTATCCTAACATAACCAATTATATTGTGACAATTTATTTCACCATGATACAAAACAAAGTACTCTCAGCTGAAATAGTTAAAAGGCATACTAACAAATCTCTATGTAGTGGAAGGACACTGACTCCTATTTTATTTTCATGTTAAAAAGCAAGCACTCTTTTTTTGCTCACTCTTATATTGTGCTATTACAAAGGCTTTTAAGAGTCTAGGTGCAGAGAGTAACAAAGTGGTGGAGATGAAAGATGCATTCTCTCTTCTCCCTGGTTCTAAACTGCCTCTGGACCCAATAATCTAGACAGGTAACAAAGTGACAGACTAAATCCTGATGTGCCCATTATACTATTTTCTCAGTGGCAATTTATTTTCCCAGGTAGCTTCTCTCAAAACAAAGCTACTATTTACCACTCTACAATAATGTTCTTTCTTCCCTGTTGGAAGACTGCCATTCACCTGTCAGTGCAGGTGAGATAAAGCTCTCTTTGAATAATGAAACAGAAGTAGAAGCCATAAGTAAGAGGGCTAGAGCTGAACTCTCCAGCCTCCTCTCTCCATGCTGCTGTTACCAAATGCTTCATCTAGAAGTGGAGATGCTACGGGAAAGCTTATGGATCATAATAAGGAGATGGCTCATTTTGAATAGTCTACGTCTTTCAGAATACCCCACATAAAAGGAATAAAATACACTTTTTGAGATAAAAGAATGGATAGAATTTGTATATAAGAACAACTTTGATGAGCCATCCTAAGAGCCACTTAGCATTTTATAAAAAGCGTTTGGAAGTTTATTCTCATCTAATTCCTTCTCTTCTATTGACGTCTCTTCAGCCTCTGCCTTGGCCTCTGTAACTTTTGATTCCCCTTACTTCCCTTTTCATGGTTCTTTCTTCACCTCCCTCATTGGCCTACTCAGGGAAGCGAAAATAGTAATAATGGATTAATGATAATTTCACATATAATATGAAAATTAAGCAAAGAAGACCAAGTGCAGGCAGAGCAGCATATCAAAACAAAGGCCATATTGTATGTCAAGCCTACTCTCTTGAAGAGAGTACGAATTTCTACCACGTTTGAATAAGATAACAGCACCCCATTTAACTACAACAGCTGCCATGTTCTTAGCAGCAATTTACTATCCAGCACTGAAAACAATGCTGTCTGAAATGATAGGAATGAGCAACTTGCCGTCATAACTTCCACAACAAAGTTGAAGCTTCACAGCTCATGGGTTTTTGAAGTAACTATCATTATGGTTAAGTTTATTAAGTTCCTCAGATTTAACAGTATTTGGGAAACGTTAGTAAATACCAACTTTTACCACTATGACCTCTTTAAAATGCCAACAATGTAAAACACACACACACACACACACACACACACACACACACTACATTCTCCCCTCCCCCAGTCTATTCTTTATCTTCTTTGCCCCCAGGACTTTCTAGAGTTTTTACTTACTACCTTCTTCATTTTCTAGATGTATCAAGACTCTATTTTTATGCTGCAGAGTGACCTTAATCATCTGGCCCTCTAGGTGATACCATGATGGAACAAAAATGATGATTATTATTTCTAATTATCATACAAAAATTATTTTGAAAAAAATTAAGTATATTAATTGGTTGGGATTGGGACCCAGACTCGTACATGTTCAGGGAATGTCACAATAGATTTAATTTTATTTTTATAAAAATTTTCAACCTTTGAAAAATAAAATGTCTCAATTCCTTTTGAGGAGCATATAAGTAAGAAATTATAAAAATACACAATGGGAGAAATAAATAAGCGGGTTATCCGTTAATATAAGTTTGTGTAGCAGAAGGCAGATCAGCAGAATGAGAGAGAAATGTTCAAGAGCCCTAAACCCTAAACATGTGTTGTGGGATTGTAATTGTGCTCATGATAATGAGAATTCTATCAGCAAGTTCAAGATTATTTTTTCATTGATAGAATGGGAAAATACCTAGAGGATAGGGGAGAAAATATATGGGAAAGACATGACACAAACTCTCAAATCAAGCTCCATGGCTGTGAACTTTTGGCTATAAAAAGGATCTACAATGACTTTTCTAATTCTCATTTATGACTAGTAAATTATGTAATCATTGAAATTTTTGACATTTGAAAACTAGTATAATATAATTAGAAGAATTAGGGGCATATATTATTACTTTTTGCATGAAAGATCTTTTTTTTTCTTTTTATATATATTCATGTTTTGCCTGCTTGTAAGTCTATATCAGAGCATAAGAGGCCCTTGAACTGGAGTTGCAGAGAATTGTGAGCTGTTATGTGCATGCCAGCAATTAAGCCTCGATGGCGTAGAACAGCAACCAATACTCTTTACCACTGAGCAATCTCTCTAGTCCAGAGACATCAAGTGTTTGAAACAGACATCTCCTATAAAATTATACTAGCAAAATACGGTGTTCTGAATAATACACTTAGACTTCACCTAAGCAAATTAATTTCCTACCAATAGAATTATTATACTGAAAATATTGATCACTTGTTATTTTGAAATGTGAAAACTTAAAGATAGTTTGAAATATTAAAACAAATGACTTTTAAAATACAGAATGCGAAATCATTGAGAAAAGACTGCTATGATATTTATCTCTGATGACTGTAAACTATTATTGAATGAGTGTGGGGGTATTGTGTTGTTATGTGGTAAATAATTGTCCCACCCACTGGTTTAATAAAAAGAGCTGATTGGCTAAAGGCAGGCAGGAAGTGTAGGCGGGGCTACCAGACTAAGAAAATCTCTGAGAGCAGAATGCCAGGAGAGCACCAGAGAGACCACCAGAGAGAAGCTGCAGGATGCAGAGGACAACCATGTGGCTTTAAAGAAAGGTACCGAGCCGCATGGCAGAACAAGAGACATGAGATAGCTTAAGGGTAGAGAGTTAGCAAGTGATATGCCTGAGCCTTTGGCTGATTCAGCCTAAAACTATTGGAAGCATCTGTGTGTCTCTGTGGGACTGCGGGACTGCGGGTCTGTGGGCCTAGACCTTGAGGTTAGGCTGGAAAGTCCGGGCCAGAAACCTCATACTACAAATGAGTGTTAATATATTTAAAAAATCAATAGTGGAACTTGATGTAAAGTAAGCATCAAAACAATGGTATATAACAAGCAAGGTAAGAATGTTTCTTTGAGATTTGTTCAGAATAAGAGCGGGAATAAAATGGAACAGGGAATTACACATGTCAAGAAAACATTATGTCACAGAAAGTAGCAGAAAATACATGGGAAGAGCTGGAGGAAAGCTACGGCAACAATGGGCAAACTGAGTCACACCTCATGATCAGCCTTGCCAGTCAGTTTTTAGATAGCATTTTTCTAAACCTATGTTTAATACACATATGCTAGGTCAAGAGAAATCTGACTCTTTCACACCTATCAGATCAAACTACACATTATTGGTTATTTGAATCATCCCTTTTCAAGCTTTTAAACACCCCTCAAACCCCTCTTGTTTACATTTAGCAGCCTACTATCAAGTAGTTACCTAAATATGCAAGCCTTAAGGAACCCGTGTCACCACCTCAACTTGCATCAATAGTAAATAAGGGAACCTTCCTTCCCTTTGGGACAGACTGTATTTTATGGAATCTGCATGTCTCAGTAGAGGGCTAACTGTTTTTATGACTCTTCACAGTGGAGAAACGAAGCAACTACAGACGCCCTTGGACATACTTTCTTAGAGGGTGAGGGACAGTAATTTATCCTTCAAGTCTTGTTCTTCATGCCACATAACTGCACTTCTGTTTGGCAAAGGCCTGCCTCATCATGTACTTATTGATCTGATGACAGTCCTTTGGAGGAATGAGTTTTTCCACATCCTTTAGAGAAAGTTCCAGAGGGTGTCACTGAGGCCCAATAGATGTTTGGAGGACTCAATGATATATTTTTCTGAGTTAGTTAAGTGCTAGGTAAGTGCACTCATTGAAAATGTATGCTCCTTGGATTTAAAATACATTTTTATGAAACTGGACTTAATTCTTGCTTGTACTAAAGTGGTGACCCTCCAGCTCATCACTAAGAGATGACTCAGAAATGGAAGAAGAAACTATTTGTCTGAAGGTTGTATGCATCTCTTTTGAATGACAAGTTCGGACTGATCTCATTGTTCAGGGAAACAATATGTTGAAGATCAAGTGTGGGGGAGCCATTTTCTGAGATTTAGAACAGTGTTCTCCCTAACAGAACTTCGAGTTGTAGGTGAGACTTCTCATCCTTAAGGCTTTGCTGATGGACCCTCCACTCCTGCAATCCTTCTCTCACCATCGAGTCTACAAGCTTTAGGTTTTACTGTACGAATCTTGCTTTCCATCTCTTTCTTATATGCTCCATTCTGCTCTCAGAGACATTAAATAACAGCATTGAAATTTTCACCAAAGCAGCATGAACTTTTACACTTGTATATCTCACTTATCTCTATTTTACAACCTTCTATACAGATTTTCATTAGGTCAATTATTATCATTTAAGTGGATGGCTTGCATAGCTTTCTTTCAATAGTGTGTCATGTCCCAAGACAATTTTAGATCTTTATTATGCTGTTTGAATACAATAATGGAAATAAATATTTCTATGATATCAAATTTTGTAATATTTTAATCTCTCCGATTAAACTGTATACTTTTAGATTTAAATATTAAACATGATTTCCTTTAATGACCTATAAATACCAATTTAAAGGTCAGATTGTCTCAAAGCAAAGACAAAACATTCATATACATGATACCAAACATCAGCATCGCCCCTCCCCCCTGACATTCTCAGGCTTACTGGTCCATGGCACGTGAGTAGTCTGTCTTCCATCTTCTCACACTGGGAGTCACACTCAACACAGATGGAGCCGTTTTCAAACTCTCGAAATTCCCTGTGAAAACAGCAACTATATGAGGAGCTGTAAGCAAACATGCCATCACCCTAACAAATGAGGCAACATATGCAGAGTCCTGTTGGCGGTGGCAGTTCTCTAGTTTATGTCTCTAATGTGCCAGGAGCTCCAGATGCATTTTCCTGGGCATCAAGGAGATTTCTATGAAAAGAAAAGATCTACAGCACACAGATGGTCCCCCTCCAACAACTGTCTCATTCTGGAAAGCTTCCTCCTGTCACAGAGATTCCAACACTTCCCAAAAATATAAAATAATCTCTTTTGATGACTCAGCATAATTATGTTTACCTCTTAGAGTGAGACTGTATCTGCTTGTTTCAATATAAAAATTACTTTGGGTTAAATATCTAATTCCTAAACCACTGTAATTTTTTAATAGCTGAACTACATATAAATGTTCTTCAACCTTCTCCTTCAAATCTCAAGACTATTAAACTTACTTTTGGTTGAACTTCAAAACAGGCTTTGATATTTTATCTCTTTTTAAAACATCTACCTTAGAGAATTAGAGAAAAATATCTTCTTATGCTAGATTTAATTATCTTAGATTATTGATCTAATATCACAACATTTCTTTTAGTCTAAATTCTTTTAAAGTAATTCTATATGGATAAAATAAGAAATAGCACAGTAAGATTAATATTTTAATGGTCTAAAACAAATTAATAATTTTAGATCAAGTATTTTATGAATCTTTGTTTAAAATCTTAATTATAAAACAAGCCTTTTATGCTTCATGAAAACGAGAGATAGAAAGTACATAACTGAGTAGGTCATTAGAATAAAAGGTGAGAATATCCCAAAGGGTGAGTACTTAAGTCTACAAAAAGTTACAAGTAATGTGTAATGAAATTTTATGAGAGACAAGTAAGATTTCGAGTTTTGGGTAACTACCAGTTTGGGAAAACGGAGTCTTTGGCCATTAAAGGGTCATGATGACAGATGAAGGACAGAAGTTGTTTTCTACTGAACCTAGTCTGTTTTTTCCCTTCCCCTACCCAGTGTGCACCTCTCCACATACACAGTGAAAGGTAAACACAAGGTCATGAGAGCAATGGAGATATTACTCTTCTCCTTGCTAATTTCACTTCCAGGACGGCTGACTTCTGCTTCCTGCTATCATCAGAGATCCTTCTGGAAGTCTTGGAGAGTTACTGAGCCTTTGATCTTTGTATCCATCATGACTTTTCTCAGTGGCCATCCCCCAGTGACACATCTGTGCAGAGTTTCCCTCACTTGAACGTGTCTTCACAAATGACAGTCTATGATAGTAATGTGCTCACATAGTCAGTGTTCAGATCGGAGATGAATGAATGCTATAATACTGAGTCTCACAAAGCTAAACCTTAGCACCAACACTAGTCTTAAAGAAGTCAGCACTTGATAGTTTAGTAAGTGTCCCAAGAAAAGGGGAAAACACGTTTTATTTAGGTCTTGTTTTTAAACGTGCAATTGCCAGTAAAGACCTTTGACCGGCCCTCCGATGTTCTGTGTATAAACATTAAAAAATCCCGTATTTATAAATATGTAATTATAAATGGGCCTCTCATTTTTATAAATGTATATTTATCTGACAGGTTTAGTCAGTTTTTAAGATAAACATTTTACTCAGCCATTTGATAAACTCATAGTAACCGATGAAAGGGAAATAATGGCAATAATAAACACAGCAAGACCATTAAGAGGACTTTATTAAGCGCCTATCACTTTAATCATAAAGTTGGAATCATAATGTTCCAATTTTTCATATAAAAAAACACTTCAGCCAATGGAACGGCATGTGTCTTCAAGTCCCAACCACTGAGGAATTTGAGGCAAAAAGGTCAGTTGAGCCTAGAAGCTTAAACAATTCGGCAATTTACCAAATCCTCACAGAAGGAAGAAATGGAGGAAAAGGTAGAACAAGGGAGGAAGAAAGGACCATGGAAGGGACAGAAGGAAAGAGGGGATAAGGACAGGAGAGTAGGTGGGAGGTGGAATAAGCAGGAAAGAAAAAAATTAGTACAAAGTTAAAAGGCAGGTTCATTTTCCTCACAAGCAACTACAACTAGCTGTCCAGGCAACACAAAGAAGACAGGAGACAGTGCAAACGGGGGTGTGAAGCCCTCATGGAGCAGACAAGAACTGAAAACAAACTTTATTGTGCCTTAAGAAATAGTTTTCATGAGATTTACTGTACCAAAAATACTTTAAAATTCAAATTTATTTGACATATATTATTTAATGCTGTAAAACTAGAGTCTGTTAAATGCCAATAAAAAATGTATTGTGATTGAGATTCAAGAAACCACTGGATTTTTTGTTATTGTTATTTGTTATTTTTTTGCATCCACTAATTTATAGAAATGTGACCCAGAATGGTAATGATAACTATGTATATCTATAATTTTATATTTCAGATAATATTAGCACTAAAAACTTAAGAAATACAGCATTCTGGAAAGAATCAGATTGTAGTCTAGTGTGTCCTGATTATTCACTTAAGGTATGCTTTTTACTAATACTATATTATACCAGTTGTCATTGTTCATAATACGCTGCAGATAGAGAAAATTATTTCTAGATATTCCTTTTTCTAAGAAATACCTGCCTATAGATTACCTCTGACTGTAACTTGTGTGTAGAGAACTAAATTCTAATAAAATCCACTTTAATGACACCATTTGCTAGACACATATACATTTTGATTCAAAGTACTTTATTTAGAGGAATAGCTATTTATTGTAACATGAAGAAGCCTGAATACAATCCCAGCGGGCATGATCTATTTATTATCAAACTTACAAGATGATTATATCTTACAAAGTTCTAGGCTAAAATAGGTCCAATTATTTAATTCTTATTTCAAGGTACTTTTTACTTAAACTTCAGTTTTCATTTTTGCTACCTAATTTCATGAAGGAAATTTTCCTGGGTCATTTTACGAAGGCATAAATATATTATTATTAAAATATATGAACAGATTTTTATGGCACAAACATGAAGTGCCTGAAAAGTGTTATCAGCTATGATATTAGTTGTCAAAATGGTGAAATTCATGATGAACTAAAGAAATGAAGCAAAGACCTTCAAAACTATAGTTTTGAAAATTACCAAAAATACTTTGAGGTATATGAGAAAAAAAAACTGACTTAGGAACAATCTTGAGAAATATATTATCACACTAATGAAATTCATCTATGATGCATAAATTTGTGTTGTGATAAAGTGATTTTACAGGGTATTAAGTGTCTTGGTAGCAGTACTAGGTTTTCTTGCACGCGATGTGAAGGTTGCAGAATCACAGGAATTTAAAAACACTGGGTTAAAACACTGGGTTTTAGGAAATGGCAGAGCACATTTCAATCTGCTCAGCTCTTATCATAGATGTTCTTATAGTCCTACCTGTTGTCAAAGACACAGAGATATATGCTGTTTCTCAAGTGGAAATAAGGCATACAGCATGGGTGGAGAAAAATCTGGAGATCTGCTGTCTCTAGGTGAAAGGTGTGGGGAAGATGTAAGAGGAAAAACCACAGCAGATTAAGGGTTTGGAAAGCAGCTCTCAACCTGTGGGTCTCGGACCCCTTGGCAAACTTTTATCTCCAAAATCATTTCCATTATGATTTATAATAGCACAATGACAGCTATGAAGTGGCAATGGTAGCAATTTTATGGTTTGGGCTGCATGTTGCATATCACAACATGCAGAACTGTATTAAAGGAAGGTTGAGGACCACTGGTTTAGGGGTAAAGACAGTTGTAGCAATCTACCTCGTGATGCAAGTTGAAAATTAAACCATTTTGCTAACATGCAAGTTGTTAAATTCATTTCATTATTATTTATCTTTCTTGGTAAACATCATTAAAATGTGCAAGCTGGTCAGTACCAGTCTTATTATTTCTAACAAAAATTAAATTCCTTAACACAACTTTGTATCTCTCATGTGTCTCAGGTGCTCTTGAAAAATCTTGACAAACTCCTTCTAAACTCCTACCATTTCCTAATGCTCAGATATTTGCTTAAGGTAACATTGAGGCCTCTTACCCATCATAGAGGTTACAAGACTCTATGCAGATTTTTCCCCTGCTGAAACGCCTACAGGATAGGCACTGGTCTGGCCCAGGACCCCAACAGCCATCATTTGAACACAGGTGATTGCACACCATCCCTTCAGCAGCTGTAAAACACACCAAAATCAACAGGAAATAAGACAAAGGATATATTAAAACTTAAAAACTTTTTTTTTTAAAAAAAAGCTGACTAGCATTTTTTCAATTAAAAAACTTATTTAATTAAAATATAATTATATTACTTTCTCCTTTCCCTGCTCTCTTCAAAACCTACCCAAGTGCCCACTTCAATGGCATTTTTTGACTATTACTATCACATACACACACACACACACACACACACACACACACACACGAACACACATACACACAGGCACGAACACATAGGCACACACACATTTATATGTATAAAGCTGTATATATGTATAAAAATGTATTTGCTGAATGGTTTGAAAGACTTAATTTAGGAATTAAGTGTCAGACTACATCAGGTGTCTACTCAATTGCCATCCCCAGCCCTCCTTCACCTTCGTCTACATCGCAAAGTTGCTATATGTCTATAGCAAAGCAGCCTTTTCCATAAGACCAAATAAAATACATTATGTAATTGAACACAAAGGGAGGACAGGTGGTTGAAGCAAACTTTCCAGAGTGAAGAGCAAATGATGCCTTTTCCAAGCTAAAATTTGGTTCACCAACACACCAAAACAAAAACAGAAACATCTCCTTTCAATTCCATATAAGGGGTCTAAAAAGAGAAGAATTATATCATTGGCAAAACTATTTTTAAGGTAAGGGGAAGTGGGTTAGATACAGAAATTATAGAAAGAAGGAGAAAATATAGAAATAACACACACAAGATGGGTCAATGGGTAAGTGCTTGTTATGGCTGATGACCTGTATTCCATCCAAGAGATCTGACTACCAAAGCTCATTACCACAGAAACTTTGGTACATACACAACCATAATAAATTGTATATGAAACTTTGCTATGGATACATAACACAAAAATAAATCATTCAATTAAATCTAAATGGTCTAAGTAGAAATAAATTAATTTTACAGGCATCTGCTGTTGTATAATTCAGGTGTTAATAAAATTAGGCCACGTATAGAAACATGTTTAAACAATATTCAGTAAACTGAAATAATTATTCATGAGGAGATGTACTGA
The DNA here is from genome assembly GCA_033318265.1 of Phyllotis vaccarum. Lineage (NCBI taxonomy): Eukaryota > Metazoa > Chordata > Mammalia > Rodentia > Cricetidae > Phyllotis > Phyllotis vaccarum. The sequence continues at coordinate 18,691,919 of JARWLC010000007.1, forward strand.
TAAAAATATTAACATGGTCATATCATTTTCCTTATCATTATGGTTTTCATTTGCTGACATTTGTTCTTATCACTGCTAATCTTGTGTCTTATTTTTCAGGGTTAGTAGAAGTTGATCATGTGGCCTTGCACACTTGAAGCAAACACTCTACCACTGATCTTTATGTGCAGTCTTTGACACAGGATCTCAGTAACTTACCTAGCCTGGCCTTTAATTTGCTATGTAGTTCAAAGTGGCAGTGATTGTCTGATTGTCCTGAGTAGAACCTGAGAGTTTTACTTATAGACTACAGTATAGCATTTTTTATTGTTGCTTAGATTTTGATTTGAGAAATACCAAAGACTTTGGAGGCCTTGTTTTAAGTTTTCTACTTAAAGTTCACCATTTGTGTTTTTATTTAGAATGAACACTTATTAAGTATAGGATTGATGCATAACCATCTTATTAACAAGATGCAGTGCATTGAATAATGGTAAAGATTTCACTTCCTGGTCTGTATAGCTGAACTTACCCAAGGCACTTGGAGCACAGCATGCCTTTCAGGAAAAATTAAGAATTCTCAAGATAAATGTGTAAAAAAATCTTCCCTATCTTTTCATTGTTGCAAGAATAAATGAAACTCAGGGACAGATCTCTGAGAAAGTCAGAGATGTTAGAGAGAATAAACACCACTGTCAGATCTCACCCAGCTATCCTCCAGCTTCCTCAGCCTAGCTTCTCTTGGCTTCCTTTAGCCCTCTGTCTTTCTACTCCTGCGTTAAATACTCTCCTGGTAAATTAAGGCGTGGGCCCACCACTGCCTGCCTGGGAGCCTGGAACTCCTTCTGTAAACTAAGATGACCTCTCACTCAGTTTGGATTGAGGGCGTAGGTCACCACTCCCAGGATACTCCCTGTGCTGGGATTAAAGATGTGAATCACCACTCTCTGATCCTCTAGACTGCCAATTTTACTAAATACCAAACATAGATTTTTCAGACAGGAGTGTTTGTGAGTTGTGTTCCTATAAAGTGAACATGAAGAACAAGCATACCAGGGATCATGAAATCAATTCCTCCAGCATATACTTGAGAAAGTTAGCTGCTCATATTTTCTTCTTGAGTAGTTTTGAAACAGCAATATAAACTTTCCAGTTCACATCTCCTTTGTTCAAATCCTAAGAGGTACTTTCTTTAGTCATTGTAGTATTAATATTGACAGACTTAGCTACATCGTTGCTTTGTAAGTGTGTAACTGAATAATCTTTCCTATAAAACTGTTAGAGAAGAATATTGACCTATATGGAAGTGTGACATCAAGGTAGTGCACACATAAAGTTTACCTCTTATCAAGTTGGCCACTAAAAGCAGATACCTAGCTGGTGAATTTATTAAAAAGTGATTGGATTATGGTAGAGTAAACTTTATCATTGGGTTAACTCACTGATGTCTCTTCTTAGCTTGTACTCAAATATTTATGAGATTATATTCAAAATAGTCAAAATCTGGAATCAATACAAGTGTATTATGATGAGTGCCAAAATTAACAAATTATAACATATCATCTAGAAAATAAAAACAAACAACAAAAACACTTATAACGTGGATATTTCTACAAGTAATGATAATGTGAAAGAACTTGGTACAATGAGTGTTCAATTTACAACTTTGACATAATCACAGCAAATGTGAGTAAGCGAGACTGGGGCAGAGTAGCAAGTGCCAACAGACAAAAGGAAGCAGGCAATGCAGTTACCACTGGCATTTTAGAATTTTACAATATAAAAATCATAAAATAAAAGGCAAAAATATAAAGAAAAATTCAGAAATTAAATTAAAAATATTTTTATGGTGCAAGAAGCTAAATTTATGGTCCTCAGTTAAGTTCCAACTGCAGTCACTTTTAAAACTTGAAAATTAAAAAAATTTCTAATGTAATAATTTTATACTCTTAGATATTCTCACAAAACACTAATTGTATATTCATTCTTTTCTTCAGGTTCTATTTCATTGTTAAATGAGAATGGCATCTATAGGATCATAGTTTTGAATGCTTGGACATATTGAGTGGCACTATTTGAAAGAATTAGGAGGTGTGGGCTTGTTGAAGGAAGTATGTCACTTTGGGTGAGCTTTGAGGTTTCAAAAGCCCTTGAGAAGGTCAGTGTCTTTCTCTTCTTTCTGCCTGTGGATCCAGATGTAGAATTCTCAACTACTTTTCAGCTTATCTGTCTACATGCCAACATGCTTCCTATCATAATGACAATGGACTAAGCCTCTGACACTATAATCAAGTCCCAGTTAAATGCTTTCCTGAAGGAAAGTTGCCATGGTCAGTGTATCGCTTCACAGCAGTAGAAAATTAACTAAGAAAATTGTCAATTAGTTTATAAACTTATTTTTAGATTTACCACTGAATTCAGTAACAGTAGCTAGATAAAATATTTTCTACCAGGACCTGACTTATTGATTCTATTATTATTGGGGAGAATCTGCAAAATAAAATCTCAAATGCAAGATTAAGTGAGTTCCCACCTGAAGCTGTGCTCTGGGCCAAAGAAAATGACGTTCTCTGAATAGAAGAGGACCCTCTTCTGTCAAAGATATACAAGTAGTTGTGTTTCCCTATTAGCACCTCCAAATAAGACCCTATTAATGTCTTAATACTGAAATGGGCTAAATATTAGAAAAGGAGGCTTAGGTGTAGAAAGAAGATGTTAACTGGGAGTATATCTTTGAAAGGAATAATTTTTATTCAGCCATTCTCTCCTCATCTCTTTCTGCTTCCTTCCTGCGAAGAGGTGAGCGTCTGTTCTAGACCGTGTTTCTCTCTCCATGATTTTCTGATCCATGATTTTCTGATCCACCATAGTTTAAAATCAGATGATTCAATGGTTGATAAATTAAGTTTTCTCCTTTGATGTGATTTTATAGAGTATCTCAACAATAAAAAGAATTACTAGCACAGACATGATGAACTCTAACATTTACAACTTGTAATACATCTGCACAATTATGAACCATTTCTACCATCCAGAAATAAAAGTATTGATCATTTATAAAAGATTCTGTTTCACTTATGGAATTACTCATGCCTGCTCACCTCCCTCAGACAACCCCAAGTTACTTCTGTTATCTTGGATATTTGTAGTACAAAAATGTTTCTATAAATGGAGTTTTACAGTATGCCTTCTTTTTATTACACTTATTTTACTCTATGTAATTACATTCAGAATAGTTTATGCTGGTTTGTTAATAGTTCACTCATTTTTAGCTCTAAATGTATTTCACTATGTGTATACATTATATTTTTTAACCCATCCAGCTACTGGCAGACATTAAAGATGTTTTCCAAATTCTAGACATTAAAATGTATACTATTATGAACATCTGTATTCAAGTTTCAGGCAAAAGATTTGTGTTTATCGTGTAAATACTTAGATATAAAATGACTGAATACTATGGTGAGCCATGGAGAAACTATTAAATTGTCATCCAAAGTAGTTTTTCCATTTATGTTGTTTTATGTAATAAGTGGAGAAATGAAACTGTCTTGCTTTTACCTTATTTGACTGGGTGCTTTCGCTTTAACAAGATCCCACCCTTTTTCTTTTCTTGGTTACCTCTTTGATTCTTTATTCATGTGCCTAATAGCATAGAGGCTTTGAATCAAGGCAACAGAATTTCATAACAATACTAAATAAGAAACCACAATACCTACTTTTGAGTCATTCCAATTGGAATGGAAGACTGAACGATTATTTTCTCTAAAGCAAAAGTAAAGCAAGTGTCTCCAAAAGGTATGAAACAAAAGGTCAGGGAAGCTACTTCTTTGAAATTCTTAAGAGAAAAAAAAGGTACAATTCTCACCAAGAAGTCAACACACATCTGACCTCTCAGAGTGTGGAGTAGAAGACCTGCTCAGTGGCTTAGTGTTCATAAGGCCCTTGTAAGCCTCTCTCAAACAACTTTAGCAATGTGGTTATCAGGGAACCTTTCATTTCCTCTGTGTTTTCTCTGGAAGCTGTAAAACAGATTTTTCTTTATCTCATCTGAATTCTACCTGTCTATTAAAAAATGTGAGGAGATAATAATGTGCTTAGTATTTCGACCTTTATAGAGAATATTGTACCTGCTTCCATTAAAATAGAGATGAGTTTAAAATAATGAATTTTGCTACAGAACTACATGGGTGACAGTAAATGGATTATCTCAGAAATATTGAAATTGAGCACCTGTCTATGAGCACAAAGGCGGAAAAAATTTTTTCAATGTAGAGCAAATGTAACTTCTATGTTGATATTATTTATCATACATTCAAGCATGGATTTTACTTAGAATGGATTTAGACAGGGAGCATTAATCTCTTTTTATACTGAAAAGTTTATTTAATATAGAGAAGTTAAGCTTTCATGATAAGACAGACACAGGTTCAAATCTTTATTGCTTCATGAGCCGTGTTGCCACAGGCAATTACTTTCCTGCTACAGTTTTGTAAAATGAATACTCTCTCCCTTTCAGTTTTAAGGTGAATATGATCATAATATCAGTACTGTATTTAGTATACAGTAGGCATTTTAAATAAACATTTAACCAATTAACTGATGAGAAATTTGAAAAAATGAAAATGAATTGATGTACTTATTATTAAAATAATTTGCTCAGAAACTCTATCCATTTGGACATCTCTTCCCTCTCAGGCTGTCTAACTACTTGTGTTTATTAATAGCGGATCAATAATCATGTCTACAGACATGTGATTTTGACAGGGAATGAAGATATAGTATAAGGTGATGGTGGAGTTTAGTGTCTTCATCACTGTTGTAAAAGGGCATTTGACAGCGACCAGAATGAACAACATGTCTGCTGAATGGTCAAGATAGCAGGAGCAATTAGAGTGGGGGGGCAAATATAAATGACAAATTCAGTTATTGAGTACCAGGAGGGAACTCCAGTAACGTTTTCAGAGATGAGGTAGGACACGGGTAATGATTCCTGGAAAGCTCTTGAGGTAGGTGAGGCTCTGTTCTCTACATCACCTGCTCACCAGTTTTAGGATAGTGTGAAAGATGGAATGAGCTGCATAAAAGTGTATGCAATTATTTTGTATGTTTGTAACAGACAACAAAACAGAACAAGAACAACAACAAAACCTATTTCATTCACTCATAAACTCATAAATCCAATCATGTCTGCATGACCCACTTGAGAACATGTTTTGACAGTTGGTGAAAGGAGACAATAATGATAATTTAATCAAGACCCAATCAAAGCATGTAAGTTTTATCCATGATACAAAAGCTAGGAAATAGGAGTTGGAACTCTTATCTCTAAGGTGCTCTTAACTGATCTCCATCGGGACCATCTTTTCAATTTCATAAAGTTTAGGAGATGTATAAGCCAAAAGAAGCCTTGAGCAAATTCAAGTATAAAGTCCTGGTAAGAGAGTCTGCACTCCTAGCCTAGCCGAACTGAAGAAACTGAGTTGTTGAAAACAACATAAACATTGTCTCTTGTGATTTTGGATGTCAAAGTAAGCATAAGTCTCATTCAAGGCAACATAAAGACCAATGCCTTTCTAAGGCTCTACCAGTTTAGTCTTTTTCCCATACTCTTTCAGCTTTGGGGCTCCTTCGACATCCATGGGTTTCGGATACATAATTACATTATCTGTTTCTATGGACACATCCTCTTTTCCTTTACTGTAGTCAATTCCACTCTAACAGTGGTGGCACATGACTGTATTTTTGTCTCATCTTGATAACCTAAGGTAATGGTCACAACTTTAAATCTATACCATCTCTGGGCCCCCTCTTTCTTTAAGGTAACATTGGGGAGAAAGGTGATAGACCTTATATGTCCATCCTTGGGGACATTTTTTCTCCACAGCAGATACTGAGTTGTACTGCAGTAAGTCTGTGAGTAAGAAGGTTTAAATAAATATCAAGGAGAATGATATACTATTACATTTACGTGATAGGAAGTTTCTAAAATTATTGAACAATTGCCCCATGAACACACTAGGAAATTAAAATTGTTACATATGCCTATGAATAGATTATTTTCCTGGTATGCTCAGTTTCAGGACTTTTAGTAACTCTGGTCTGCCACATTGGTATATCCTGGAAATGAAATTCTGAGAGTAGAAGTTGAGAGGAATGAAATGTGGCAGAAATTAGGCATTAGGAAGTCGTCAAATACTGCTTATATATTCAGTACATTATAAAGTACCTCTCGGCAAGAATATTAAAGTGTAAAAGTTAAATATTTTACTGAAACTCATAAGTAAATTAAAGTTAGTAATATAATATATGCTATATGTGTACTATAATTACTCAGTGAGTAAACTATAATTAAAATTTTTTATTATGTGGGACTTTTTTAGTAATTACAAAATAAAAACACTATTTACAGGATATTTTTTAGTTTTCTCTTTTATGTTGTTTTCTAAAACTGTCCAGAAAGTGGTTTTAAGCTACCCTACTGCAAATTTTATTGTTCTGAGTTCTTTTTGAGGGCATAAACCTCACCAAGAAAAATTAAATGTCCAGCCCATAAGTCTTATGTACATTTATTTTTAACTAGTTTAATGTTAGACAGTTTTGTAGATAAAGTATTCACATAATTTTTGTTTCATTCAATCCACTCCAATTCTTCCATGTGTGTATATATATATATATATATATATATATATATATATATATATATATATGCATATAGGTGTATATAACCTTTGATTCCATTTTGGGGTATGTATAAGTATGTATCTAGGCATGACATATATATATATGTATGTATGTATGTATGTATGTATGTATGTATGTATGTACGTATGCATGTATGTATTCATGTATGTATGTATCTAGGGATTGAGTAACCTAACTTGGGCTCATACATAGAGATAACCAGTTCTTCCCTTCTCAACAGCCATTTAGTGCCCACATCTATTCCTTTCTGGGTTGAGCCCTTGTGAGTTGAATCCCATCTACATCAGGGTGTCAAATGTCATCACACAGTTTTTGTTGAGGTGACCGTATTTTTAAGATGTAATGGTCACGCCTCACTTTTACAGTTACTTCTAATTATCACCTGCTATGGGAAATAACAGGGGAAAAGACAGGGCAGAATTACACACAGATATCTGCATCAGTATGGTGTTCATACACTAAGAATGTAGAATTAAGGACCACACACCACAAATGTTTCTCTTAGTTTTCAAGGATTTTACTGACAAAACATCACCGTGACCTGAATGGCTTAAAATGACAGAAAAGTGTTGTTTCGTAAACTTCAAAGTCAGTAACATGGAAATTCAAGGTCTTGGGTGGCTATTTATTTATTTTTTGTGCAGATCATGACTCTGATCTAACTTCCTGTGGTGCCAGTCACAATTTGCTTTTATTAACTTATGATTGTATCACTTTATATTTATTATCTCTCTAAATTGTCACATGATGTTTCTCCTATCTGTCATGTTGCTTCGAAGGACACTAGTCACCTACCTGTAAAACTTCATTTTGACATATACTTGAATCATATCTTCATTTACTTGAAGTCAGACTTCCTGATACAACTGGTCAGGATATTTCAATTCCAATGTCCTTTTTTTTTTTTTTTTTGGCGCGGGGGCGGGTTACACAGAGCACAGAGCTTGTCAGAAGGGGCTCTGGCAATTGAAGCCCAGGCTCCTACATTTAAGTACTGAAGAGCTTTACCTTCTAAACACTATAGCCGTTCATCTAGAGGCAAGTCAGGCTACAGCACTGTCATTGGAAGTCAAAACTGAAACCTGCTGTGACACTGGCTTTTATCACTGAGAAGTTCTTGATGCCTTTAGACATTTTAGGTTAAAAATGAGAAGAGATCTCATTTTTGAAAGTAATCAGTAACAGTAACTGCTAATTATTTTTGAAAAGAACATAAAGAGCTTTTGAGGCATTGTTAGTAATTAGACATTGTGCTGTTTCAAATAAAATAAGGAAAGAATTACAAAGAACAGTGTACTGATATTTACTTTGGTAATTTAGGAAGGGAGATCTTAGAAGTATAATTAAGGATTTCCATCTTCTGATTACTTCAAAGGATTTTGCTTACATTAGATTCTGATTTATTCACATTATGGTTTACATCGAGCCTAGTTAAATGAAAAATACCATAGAGTTCATTAATTTATTAGTGAGAATAGACAATCTGATCTCAAGAACACATCCTCTAGAGAGTTGTGAATGCACTGGAGTCAGATAGTATGCCAAAGATAGGAGTATGCAAACTAAGGTTGGCAATGTGGAACTGTTCGCATGGTAGAGAATCTCCTTTCTTAGCAGGAGTGTCTAAAATTATAATTTTATATTACAGTTAATCATAAATTATACCCAAAGTTTATAAACTATAGCATACAAAATATTAGGGAGAGAATGACCTTAAAAACAAATGTATGAGATTGTTATAGTAAACCAATTTTTTGATGTTTTAGAAAGCAAAATATTTATTTTATAATTGCCATTGTCATGGTTACCAGTACAAACAGGAGAGTGCATGAAGAAAATGTTTCCTTCAACCCTGTCACTGTCCTATTCTGTCTTCCTTAGTCACCAACTTCTGAATTAAATACAGGAAACACAGCGACTCATTGAAAAATGGGGTTATGTGGTCACCCAAAGAGTTTAGTGATTAGCAAATGACTTATAGTTTTGCAATTTCTATCTGGTAGATGCATGCTCAGTGAGATAGAGTTCCTATTATCAAATGTCAAAAGCACAAAGACATAGATAAATATTAAATTGCATACTGACTTTCTTTGGTATCATTGTATCTGTGGTTTATGTATCTGTAGATATAATCAACCTCAAATCAAAAGACAAACAGCTGCATTCGTCTTTAACAGGTACAGATATGTACTTATTATTATCCCCTACGAACAATATAACAGTACCTATTTGCACAGTGTTACATTAAGTTAATTATTATAAGTACACTAGATATATATTTAAAGCATAATGGAGGACATGCTTAAGTTTTATATAAATATTCTGCCATTTTATACAAAAAGAATACATGCTACAGATTTTAGAATGGTGATGGATTTCTTGAACTGACTCTGATGGACAGTAAGTAACGACTTCATTTCTTTAGTATTTTAGAAAAAACAAACATTAAACATTTTCTATCACTACACATTTTTCTTCTGAATCATTATTGATTTATATATTGTGGATTTTTCGAAGTACTTTGTCACTCACCACAATGCCAACCTACTCATGTCATCCTCAGTGGATCACACATCACTCCAAACTTCAATTACCGAACTCCTCACACATTTCTGTACTCTAGCCCTGAACTGCAACAGGGATTCTCTGTTGGAGTTAGGGACTGGGTAGGAAACTGTAGATTTTCAAATCTTATTCAGTTTATTCTAAACCAACCCCCAGACTTAGCTCAGCACTGTAGTAAACTACCTGTTTCAGTCTCTCCTCATTCTCTGACCCTATTCCCAGGGACTAAGTAGACCTTAGTAATCATCCCATTTTTCCCTCCTGTGGACCCCTTGAGCCGCAATATCCCTTAGTCCATCTCCATTCCTAAATGTCAGCTTCTCATACCCAGGAATACATTTACTTGGAATCCCCATTAACAACAAAGAATTTTCTATTAGGCAACATACAGCAGCCACTTTACTCTCCTCAGAACTAGAAAGGGTAAGAGAAGACAGGGTACAAAACACTACCTCAACAAGCACAAGACAAAAATCACTGCACTTAGATTTTAAAATTATCTAAACCCAGATTTCTACACGCCAACATCAAAACATAATAATAGTCAGGACAAAATATTTCCATTGTAGCTCAGCAACCTATGTTAACAGAGACTGAGTATTTTAAGACAACTGAAGTACAAAACATAGACTTTAAAACAGCCTTTATTAGTGTGATAGAGGTATTTAAATGGAAATAAATAAATGCCTTAGAAAAATCAGGAAAACACAAACCATGGAAGGAAATAAATAAATGAGTTCAAGACCTAAAAACAAAAATAGAATTAATAAAGAAAACCAAACCAAGGGAAATATAAAAATAATAGAATAAATAGGAACTGTAGTCAGGAGTTTTTCTGTCCCACCTGGTTGGTCCTGCAGCTGCTTATGATAGTAGTTGACTCAGAGGCTTCAATATTATAGTAAATGCTGGGCCAGTAGCTCAGGCATATTATATAGACTAGCATTTATGCTTAAATTCACACATAATTCTTATCTATGTTTTGCCCGTGTGGCTTAGGACTTTTTCTCATTGCAGCATTCTCATCTTGCTTCTTTTGTGTCTTACTGGTATTTGCCACTCTGCCTTTCTTCTTCCCAAAATTCACCTAGTCAGGTCACCCCGCCTCTATTTCCTGCCTAGATATCGACCAATCAGAGTTTTATTAAAAACCAATAGGAGCAACGAATCTTTATAGTGTACAAAAGCATTACTCCATGGAAAGGAACTTACAGGAGACATAAGTTACTGCCAGGCATCAAAGACATAAGAGAAAAAATAAATATCTCAGTAAAGAAAAAGTAAATCTAAAATTATTCCTGGTACAAAACAGCCAAGAAATCTGGAACACTAAGAAAATATAAGAATATAATAGAAATAGAGGAAGTGGAAGAAAGCCAGGACAAAGGCACAGAAAATATTTTCAATAAAATAATAGAATAAAATGTCCATAAAATAAAAAGAAGATGCCTATCAAGGATTATGAAACATGCAGAACACAAACTAGCCTAAATAAGAAAATAAATTCCCCTCAGCACATAATAATAAAAACACAAAACATACAAAACAAAGAAAGAATATTAAAAGATGCAAGGGGAGAAGATAAGTAGCATCTAAAGGCAGACATTATAGAATAACCTGACTCCTCAATGGAGACTTTAAAAGACAGAAGGGCCCAGACAGATCTTATGCAGACTCTAAGAGATTGCACATGCTAGCATAGACTACTATAACACAAAATTTTCAATCATAATAGATGAAGAAAATAAGATAATCCATGATAAAAACCAAGATTAAGCAATATCTGTCTACTAATGTAGCCATAAGAAGGTGCTAGAAATAAAACTCACCTCAAGAGATTAAGCAAAATCAAGAAAGTAGAGAAAATAAATAATTCTAGACAAGCAAATCTGAAGAGCGGAAACACACACACCACCACCAACATATGAGACAGAACTGGACATCCCATGTTTCCAAGTAAGAACGTCAGTAGTATTCCAGTATCAAGAAGGACTTAGATATAATTGAGTTTTTGACCAAAAGGTAATCCTCCGACAACACTGGATACTGCTAAGACATCAAAGCTGTATTGCTGAAGACAACACCTATACAACTCATTGAACATGGAGAAGCTTGAGCAGGTGCCTAACCAGAACACCTCCTTCCCCCCATCCTTGTGCTTTGATACAGTGAGGTATTCTGAATAAAACCAAAGAAAAAGAATAAACACCAGATCAGCCACTAATTCTCTTATCTATAATGGTGTTCCGCCTTCAGAAATCCTAAAATCTCAAAGAGGGGGAGGTATAAAGAGTGTAAGAGCCAGAGGGCACAGAAAGTACCTTGAAAATTAGGCCATTGAAATCAACAGGATTGGTACACATACAAGCCTGCAGGACTCAAGCTGCATGCACAAATTATGCACTATATGCTCATATGTTCAATTACTATATGGTAGAGAAAAGTGTCTGGGAAAGTCTTCTTTTGACATTTTAAAATTCACCTTCTTAAAATGTTAAAGTATAAATTTTCAAAAGGCACATTAACCGGTGCCAGGCATGAAGGGATAAATAGGAACCTAGATATTGTAAAGTGATCTCTATAGATCCTAAGCAGGTAATAATGTATACCTGAATATATATATGAATTCATATATATGAATATATATATTCATTATACTATATATCATACTATATATATATAGTGGAATATTAAAGAGGTGGAAGGAAGGAAGGCTGGGATTTAAGATCAGTTATGCTTGTCTAGCTTGCATGAGGCTTGAATTGGCTCACAATTGCCCTCAGGAAATACTATCACTGCATTCTAGTAATTTTGAGAGTTTAACTTTAAGGTGTCTTTTCCTACAAAAGGAGCATCAATCCATGCCCCTCTCTTCACTCCCATATGTAAGCTATGGCTAAGATACGTTTTACATCTGTTATGTATTCCTCCTCTCTGTTGCCATTGCCAACACCATGCTATGACACAGCCATAAAGCTTCACCAGAGGATAATACAATGGTGGCTAATGTTGGTTCTCAACCTAACTATTTCTAGAATCCACTAAAACCCAAATACCTGGCCATACCTGGGAGGGCTTCTTTTATGTATATATAATTTAGGTGGGAAGACCCAATCTGAATACAGGTCATTCTGGGCCACACCTCTTGGTGGCAGCCATATAAAACAATGCAGAAGTAAGAAGCTTTTGCCCTTCGCCAGCTTGTTCTTATCCGCTCGGGCAAGTTCATGTACCCTGCTGCTAAGACTGTCCTTCACTGGTGTCAGAATAAACTTTTCCAGTATGTTAGGAAGACTGTCAGAGACATCCAATCATGAACTGAACAAATATAGAATTCTTGCCTTTTGTAATGGGAGACAACCATTGTGGATCTAACTGGACGACAGGCTAAAAGTCATTATAATAAATACCTTTCAGTATATATGTATTTATTCTATCAGTTTTGCTGCTCTAGAGAACCCTGACTAACACACATACTCCATGGATTTAATCCCCATCTGTGTGAACTAATCAAACTTTTTACATTATAAAGTATCCAGTTTTAGTTTTTATATTATTTATTTATCTATTTATTTGTTTATTTATTGCTGGAGCAACACAAAACATCAATAAATAAAAGCATGATCTTGAAACAGGACATATAGAACATATTTTAGACAGCAGTATAGGAAAATGATAATAATCATTTTTTTAAATTGTTTCATGGTGAAATGAAGATCCAAATCTTTGAAATAAGATAGACATTAGTTTAAACACTGGATATAATTAGTAATTCAGCATATTGAAAATATTATTCATTTTTTTATACTACTATATTTATCTCCTCATGGAGACAGACACAATTTACGGGGAGTTATAAACAAATGAACCCACATAGACAGTGATAGACGCATCTGACATGCTGTCGTCTCATGATTTAGTACAAAATATGGCAACCAACTTCTGTCACTGAAGAGAGACAATCATTCAATAAATTTTACTGCTTAATAGCTTATATAATTGTAGATTCAAAGCATTATAAAACTTTCCAAATCTCCAAAAGTTGCATTAAAGTTATTCATAAACTAGAACTTAGACACATGTAGATTTTGTAAGATAGAAAAGAGAAAGATGAGAAAAGGCCAATCTCTTATCTTGATAAAAACACAAAATGTTTGCTTATCAAATATGAAAGTTTTAAAAAATAATCTGAAAAACAGAAAGCTTTAAGCAATACATAAGAATATAAATTAATGTATTAAACTTTCAAAGAGCTTTTAAAATTTAAAAGCAAATAATACAAACCAACCACCATTATGAATATAGTAAAAGGGCATGGTTTAAATAAAATAATTTATAAGAGAAAAAATAAGTGTTCAATGAGCACTAAATGGAAACTTGGATGTTTAGCTTATTACCTTATCACTGTAATTTGTGATAGGCTTCCCTTTGCATGTTCCAAAGACTCATAAGTCTTAGAAGAATATTGAAACAATGTATGGTTGACCTCAAAACTCTGCTTTATTCCGTATTTATTTTTCCTATATTTTCCTTTCTATTTGCTTTTATGTGTCTAGGTATAAAAATGATATATAAAATACAAGTGTTTTCAGAATTTCAAATTCAGTGTCAAAAAGAACAGGTTGTCTTTAATTCTTACATATTTTTCTATATATAATTATCAGACAATCATAAATGAGAGGTAGTGAGATAATTTGACTTTGAATGAGTCAAACAAAGGATACAGGCCATAACTATAAATTAGATAAATATTTATTACTTTGTATTAAAGATTCTATTTTAATGTCATATATTCTTGACTATGTGGCATGGAGGCTCACACACAGAGTGTAAGAAATAAGCTTCAATCAGACAGAAAGCAAAAACACAGTTAGCCCTCAAGAATCAACAGTTCATAAATAAATTAAATGATCCAGGGTGCAGAAAAGTGAGTGCTTATTTAATTTAACCAGGCAAGGTTGATACAAAAGTAGATCTATTTCCTGATTGTGTGTGGCCACACAGAATGTGTAAGAATGAGAGTTTCCCTAAAGCCAGAGCTTGCTCTTGTTATACATCTCCTCTTTTCTATAAAATATTTTTTTTTAGGAATAAAATCAACCAAAGTATAAGTAGATACCTCCCAAGTTTCATTTGATAAAAGTTGCTAGCCTAAGATGTTATAGACTATCGCTGAAACAAGATGGAATTACCAACTTAATTAACCGACACTTATTTCAGTAAATATAAGTTCTGTTGACTTTCTAAGATTCTATCTAATTTTAAGACAGCCTTGACTCATCATTTCTTCTCATAAACAAATAAACTTTATCTTTTTAATAAATGGAAGTATTTATAAATATTATTTATATGTGCTTAGTGTATTTATTGATGATTATGGCATGTTTGATTGAGATGGGGATCATGTAGAAGTCTGCCTATGAAAACAGTTTCCTTTGTATAAAAATGAATGAAGGAATGGAGCAAATCTATCAAGGAATATTGAAAATCAGAAAATTCTATCTATATATGTACATTTATAAAATGAACTTTCTTCTAAAACAGCAAATTTCTAGGCAGCATTTCCCAACATCCCAGAGCACATCTCATGTTCCTCATTCTTCTCCAAATATGATAGCTGTATTCATGGAATTATGTGGCTTACTTATTAAGATTTTCAATACCCAGGTTTTATTAGATCAACAGAATCTAAGTCTCCAGAAGAGGTTTCTAGATATTGGCCAAAATGTGAAAATAAACCATATGCTATAAACATCACTATCCGTCCATTATTGGGTTAGAGGACAATTCTGATGTTATATTCAACAAGTCAGTGAGATATAAAACACAACAGAAATTCTGGTTTAAGTTGTGGGTAGTGTACTTACTACAGTTTTCAGCTCTTCTGTTATCTCGGATCACTATTCTCTGATTAATGGTGCTGAAGAGTGTTGTCCAGTTAATGGTATGATAATAACACAGGTTGCTATTGTCAGTAATGTAGATGTTGCCCGCACTGATTTCCTTCAGAGACTGGAACTGTAGGGAAGTGATGCCTTGTTGTTTGAGGATAAGCAAGGAGAGACCACTATAAAGGAGACAGAGGAAATGGAAAATGAGCAATTCCAGAAATAAGAAATATTCTGTAAAGGCCAATACGAACATAGCATTCACAACAAAAATAAAAAATAATGGAGCATAAACAGGTGAATGTGCAAATTCGTGTTCAAATATATACTTAAATAATCAGTTAACTCCCTAATTGGCAATGTTCATTCCTTATAATTAAGAACACTGACACTATTTATATTTACCACTGAAATATCAACTCACTGACTTGTCAGCCTAAATTTTGTGTTTCTCAACAATAAAGTGCTATACTGAGTAAATATTTATAGAATAAAAACAAATATAATTAAGCCTTTAGAGTTACCCATGATAACATGTTAATTCTATTATTTCTTTCTTAAAATAAACATGCTTCATAGAGTAAATATTACAAAAAACGATTGTAGCTTTTAAATTTAATTTATGTATACCCAAAACCAAAAAATGGTATCTGTTGAAGAATATGTAGAAAGAGTGAAAAACCAAAAATTTTAACATAAAAAATACTGAAGAAGTTTAGATAGTTGGAAACAGGTGAAACCCAACCTATTCTAGTCAAAAGAATGACCTTCAGAACAATACCTTATATTGCAACATAGTTAACATTTTGTGATCTCTTTTTGTATTCTATTGTATTGAAGTTGTACATTTCACATTCTTGTATCTCAAACAATTAAATGGTATTAATCTCCCTCTGATAGATACAAGCTCTATTCTTTATTAATAATTATAAACAAAGCTGGCTTTAATGTTTAGAACTGTTCTTAATAACAAAACAAATTATTTTAATCACGAAGATGGAATCTCAATGCTTTTATGTTTTTTTCCTTCCTTCCTACACAGTTGAATTTTGACTACTTATTCTCATAATTCATGGAGTAATTTATATTTTACTCAGTGGATAATAGAACTTGTTTGCACATAACCCTTGAATAAATTTAAACCCTAATTATGCTTTTTTAAATTAAGTTCTTTATTTCACTCTTTCTGTGATACATTTATGGTTTTCACTGTGGCATCTTCATACACATAGAGTGTGTAATTTTATATTTTCCTCATTGACCATTTTCCCTCCATAGTCACTGCTCTATCTCTTTTTCACAAATAGCCCCTATTATTGTCCTATCTATCTATCTATCTATCTATCTATCTATCTATCTATCTATCCATCATCCATCTATCTATCATGTATCTATTATCTATAAATGTATGTATCTATCCTCTATGTATGTATCCATCTATATGTCTATCTATGTATCTATCTATCCCATATTTATTTACCTATCTAAATATTTATCACATATCACAACATCTATGTTTGGAATCTGTGTTGCAGAAAATACAATGTTTGCCTTTTGGGGTACAGTTTTTTTTCTTTTACTTAATCCTTAGTACCATGCATTTCCTACATATGACAAAATCATTACTCTTTTGTATGGTATGATTCTATTTCAGTTTATTTGTATGTGTGTGTATTTATATAACTTTTATATTTGATTTATTATTTTTTTGGAATTTCAAACATGTGCATCATATTACATAATGTCCACTCCAAACTACACAGTTATTCCATGATGTCACACACCCTCTATATCAACTTATGAATTCTTTTTCTTTAGTCATTATTGTTTATGCCTATGTGTATATATAATTTATACTATATGTTGAATTTGTATATATATAATATTCATATATATTATATGTTTAACAATACATAATATATATGCATATTTACACATATATAAAACCTTTCTAGTTCTTTTGGTGTTATGTGTGTGTGTGTTTATGTTTATGGTTGATCGCATAGGATTGGATAACATCTCAGGGATTCATCTCTGGAGAAGACTGGTTTTCCTTGTTTCGGAAGCCATTGATGATGATTGGGTAGGGTTGAGACCCTGTAAGATTTACTCTATCAACATTGGGATGCCAAACAGTATTTTCTTTATATAGATTTTACTTAGCCGTCCATCTATGGACATGCCTGGCCATTCCCTAACTTGGTTATTGTATATAGTTTTTCAATAAATATATATGTCTTATGTTAACTTTGGGAATATACTTAAGAAGTGTATAGCCTGATTATCCAGTGGTGTATTTTATTGCTAGAGGAAGCTCACAATGATTTCTTCTGTTGGTATACTAGTTAACATTTCCACTATCGATGCCTAATTTATTCTCCTCCAGCCTTGTTAGCATTTAATATCTTTTATCAATAACCTACATTCTGAGTGGCATGATGGCACTAACTTCCATGATTTTCCCATTAGATAAGGATGTTGAACATTTTTTCAAGTATTTATTGACCATGTGTACTGCTTTTCAAAACTTAGAGGAACATCTACATTTGGTTTAGTCAACTTTAATGGATACAAATTAGAACAAATATATTTTTATAAAGTAGAGAGACTTATTAAAGGCTCATTTTATCATGTAAATTTAAAATATTGACATAATATTTGCTAACAATATATTTCTGACCTCTCTGTTTAATATTGAAAAGTAGAGATAGTGGGTCTACCCCAGTTACACCAACATTGGTTTTATGGCATGAACCATAGTATAAGAGATACAACTCTAGCCTCAGGGCACAATATTTATTCCCAAACACTCAAGTAATTTTTGACTCATATAAAGGTACAGCTCTATAAGTGTTGTCACAGGCTTCATACATGACAAGTATTAATATCAGCACAGGCAATAAGTCCTGGAAAATCAAACTATGAATTCTATGTGTTTCCAAAGACACCGAAGATTACCTAAAATCTCTAATCTTTAGAATTAATCAGTAGATCGGTAAGACTGATGTTTTTTAACATTAAAGAACATGAGATATTCCCCTCGTATTTGAGCAACTTATAGCATTGAACAAATTTACCTACCTATAGAGGACTCTTCCTCCAATGGTGACCAAGTTGGAGAAAACACTGAAATCTGTCATATTTGGAGGCCAAGATTGAATGTTCAGGAAACCTATAGGGAGTTAAGAAAATTAAATAATTCGTGGTATTAGTTTTCAATTGCTGTGTTAATTAATATTCAAACAAGTTGAAAATATACTGAAAGGTGATAAGTAAGAAAAATACATTGAAAATTAGTTTTCAAGCATCAATCACATATTTATTCCTTTATAATTAAGTATAATACTACATATTTCCGGAATAAAAAGTACATAAATAGTTGATATTTATTAAATAGTACCAAAGAATGGAACCAAGACTGTTTCTAAGACTCAGGGAATCATAAAGATGTATGTATCAAATATTGAAAAAATACAATTTACTTTTATTGGTTGATATATATATTATATATATATATATATAATGTATAGAATTGTTATTGAACTAAGGAGAAAAATAGAGTTCTATCTCTGAATTCCTTCACCATTTATATATATAATATTACACCTATTTTGACCTAAAAAAATCAAAGATATTTGTGTTGAGCTCAACCTTTCTCATGAGATTTTATTGTCTGTGATGTCAAATCCAGGTTTGATTTATATTTATGAACCAATAATAATTATTATAAATGATTTAAAAATTGTAAATGTTCAAAAATATTATACCTAACAATTGCTATATATTTTCCATCTTGAACTACAATTTTTATGAAAAAATAAATTGCAAAGCAAGTGTCCAAGAATAATAGATCTTTCATATTTATAAACACAATATTAACAGTATTTCAAAATTTATTTATATAATTCTATTGGTATCAAAATACAAAAGCTAATAAATATTCAAAATTATGTGAGATTTTACAAAGTAAAACTCTGAACAATTAATTTGCTATTGTAAATACTATGTAATTATTTTAAGAAAACGGATGGTCACATAGATCATGGAAAAACAGCACACACTCACACATGCACACACATGCACACACATTTATACATACCTGTTATTTCTCTGACTGTCCGAAAGACATTGAGTTTCTCTGGGTCTATGGCTTCAATTGCATTGTAAGGGTCCCTAGGAAATCAAGAAGAGGTATAGCCAACATAAAATGACTATTTTATAACACAGAAAATATTTACTTTCATGTAAACAACAAATACGATTTTAAAATTTAACAAACTTCTTAATATAAAACATAAAAATTATGAATATTTCTAAGGAACCTTTTCCTTATAAAAACGCTTCACCATTCATGTCTTATGTGTTATATGTTCTATAGTGGATATGTAAAAATAACTAATAGATTATTTGGTTATTTTCAGATTTAATCTTCCAAAAACATTTTAAGTAAATATTAGCCATGAAAAATAATTGCGTATGTGAATATTAACCCCAACAAATACCAAAGCATCTCAGTAAGTAAAGTTCTACTTTCATTCATGGGATAAAAATACAGCATCTATTTAATGTTTTATTATTTTAAAAGTCTGTCCAGAATGTATAGAGACTTCATTTCTTCACAAATTTTTTAATTTTATGCATTGATCACTTTTCTGTAAAATATTGAGCTTTCTAAGAAGATTGAACTTTAGCTTTTCTAAATGTATATAGTAATTTATTAAATTTTGTTTTTCCCTCAATACTTACCTTCTGTAACTATTTGTGAGAACCTTCTAGTTTGTATGTGCAAAAAAAGAGTGTAATAATTTATTTATGCAATCTTAATAATATTATGAACCAAGACACTTTAAAATACCCCAGCAAACCAGTAGGTATGTGGTATAGATTCTGGAAATGGAGTCTGCATCCATGGAAAGATGGATTTGTAATATCATTATTTTAGAAACTAAGAGTTCCAGATTGAACTCTCAAACCGCCTGACACTGTCTTTCTGAACTTCGTTCATCAGCATATTATCCACACTGTGGACCATCTCACCTCTTTAAAAAAGGCTTTGCGTGATTAAATTACCTTTCAAACTAAGAAATGCAATCAATGAAATGTACTACTTGTTTAGTGTACATTTGTGTAGAAAAGCTCTGGCACCAAGTATTGCTGAGACTGAGAAACCACAAGGACATTTTTCTATAACTCAAAAATAAAAATGAATACTATTGATTCAGGCTGTTCTCAGTGTCACGTGGATGTCTCTTAAAAGCTTAAAACCTAAATCTAAAGTTCCTAAATATTTGAATGCTATACATGTAAGTGTATATATTTACATATTTATGTATGCATTATGACCATTCTTTTAAGGTTCATATGAATAAGATATATACAAAAGTGTAACATGTGCCAAAACTTGTGTTTTATTCTTTTGAAATGAATTTTTATTTATTCTTTCAAAATTCAATACTTGTAGACAATGTATCTTAATCATATCCAGTCCTTCTCCCTCATTCTAGCTTTCTCCTCCAGCCACAAAGTACATCTCCCCGCCAATTCCAAGTGCTCTTTTTGATATAAAATATTTGAAACTACTCAGTATCATTAGTGATGCTCATCTGCACAGGGTTTTGGAGTCATTCTCTGTAATATTGGCAAAATAACAGTGATCATCACTCCAAAGAAAAGTAAATGTCCCTGCTAGAGTAGCCTGCAATTATCTCCATCATCCTGGCTAAGTAACCTGTCATACCTCCATGCTGGATTTGTTGAACTGGCTTGATATTGTGCAGGTAACCTCAGCTGCTATAAGGTGCAATGTATGTATAACAGTCTTGCCATGTTCAGAAAACATTCTTCATGGCACTTCTATCATCCTTCAGTTCTTCAATTCTATATTTATTTTTTTTCTTCATTTTTTTCATAAAAAATGTCTTTTTATACATGTATTCCCATGCTCCTTCTCCCTCCCCTCCTCCCAACACCTCCCCTCCTCTAACCCCTCCCCTCCTCCCAAGCCCTCCCCTCCTCCCAATCCCTCCCAGTCAACCTTCAGCCTCCATACTCCCCATCCACCCATACCCTTCCCCCAAAAGACAAGAAGTCCAAAAGTGGGTCATCTCAGGCTGTGGCTCAGTTGTTAAAGGCTAGGTTCACAACCAAAAATACATCCATTTCTTTATGTCCAAAATTCCTTTAAGCCGAGGAAATACAAGCTCTGAAATAGGGGAAAGCACTTTTCACATTGCTCTGCCATGAAAACTAGCCTATAACAATTTTGGCTATAAAAATCATACAACCTGGCTTCACAAAAAAAGATTCAAAATTCAGGGAAAGCACACAATAATGAAGTCGGTCAAAATCATGACTGAAACTTCCTGGTTTCCGGGAATGAAATTAATTTGGGGCTGTTAACGAGAAGCTCAATGGACCAGAGTCATTTTACATATTTAATTTTAGAGATTTAGGCTCCTATAAAATAAGGTGACAGAATTCTCCTCAACTTCAAAGTGCCTGTGGGAGTCTCATCATAAAGCCACTGGAGATCCACACTCCTTAAAATTGCTTTTCTCCCTAAATACAGAGCCATGTAAAAGAACATTATGACTCCCCTGTCACTGTCTTTGGTGATCCAAAATAACATTCAGTATAGAAAGAAAAAAAAATCTAGGTGTGACTTACACTATCTACCACTATTGCACCTGTTGTTAAAGCCTTCTTTGTTGTTGCTGTTAGTAACATTTTGTGACACAATTCCCAATACTTATGAGTCTCTTGTCACTGTAAGAACATGCACATAAACAATGTGAAGTCAAAGGCAGAGCAAAACTTTCCTTTTGTAACCCGAGACACTTTGCATGCCTGTACTTCATATTCTAATTCAGAAAATGAGTTGAATTTCCGTTTGTGGCAAAGACAATTTTATGGCATGATGTGAACAAGCCAATTAACTTTCTTTAGCTCTTTTAAATACAAAAATTCAATTGACAAATTGCCAAGACTGTATTTTCTGAGAGAAATGTGTCTAAACAAAATATCATTTAATTATAACTTTTGACCTCATCATTAAAAACAGTGTCAATGAATTATAATATCCTAATAAAAAGTCATTATTAATATATTGAAAGTACATAAAGCATCTTATTTACTAGAAGTTTACTGTTGATATCTATCATAGTGACTATTAAAATCTACTCTGCCCCCCTTTTCTTCTCTCTCTCCCCAAAAGTACACACAAAGACTGAATAAACTATCACCCCTATATGTGTACATATATTTCTCTAAAATGTCTTACATCTATTGAATTCACTTCATAGTTATAGTTTCATAAAATAAATGGGAAGGGGTTCAGAATACATGTCTCATTCTGGCATAAGACTGAAATGGAAGATATATCATATTTCAGATACTTTTGTTTTGCAACACTGTCATATATATTTTCCTCCAGGTATGGCAGTATCAATTTTACCTTCAAAGTATTCCAGGTTTCAATGATTAAGGACAGATAATCATCTGGATTAAGAAGCATGATGTATCTAAAACAAGATTTTGCCTTTATGTGCTTTCTAAGATAGTCTATAAAAGACTACAGTTAAGACGTAGAGTAATATCTGTTTAACCCTTTCCTGAGTCATAACCTCGACATAGCCATAGAGGTTTCTCTTTGTTGCCTCCTCTCCCTGTCCTTAAGGCTTTTCCTTGCTCTGCTTTATTCACCTCTCCACTTCCCTTACACTCTGTGCCGTTCAGTAAGATTTTACTGATATGGAGCTGAAGAAATCAAAATAATTTTGATTTATTCCCCAAAACAACCAAAAGAGCTCCTTATTATCAATCCATACCCCAGTTTTTCACTGGAGAAAAGTGAGCATTTGACCTGAAAGAGAATCCACCAGGCATTCACACCATCCATCCTACAGGTGCTGTTCAGACTCAATGCTGGTCTCAATCAGGTCATGTACATAAACTGTCTCATGTGTGTTGTGTTGAGTTCATTTTAAAGACAAGATTTTACCTTTGACTTGTAGTACATGATGATTTATGTAGGCAATTCTTTTTTATTTGAATGAATTACTGATATTATAGTCCATACAGAATGAGGAATTTAAAGTTTCGCAGTTTGCATGTAATTCACATTGTACAACACATTTGATACCAGGAGATTATTTCTATTTTTTTTTTTAACTATTTGTTGACTATAACCTCACTCTGGAGGACATATGAATATGTAAAATCTTCATAAGTAGTATAATCCCTACAAAAAGTTCTATGATAAAACAATACTAAAATATTTATTTTAAGTCTTGCTAAATCATTTATTTTTCAACTTTTCTCTCCCTGACATTATTTGAAAGAATTTTGACCATATGCATGTCAATTTCTAGAATTATTCTACTATTATAATATTGTTCAGTGGTTCTCAATGAGACTAGTATCATTCCATTAAAGGAAATTTGTGGTTACTTACAGAAATATTTTAATTGTAACAATGCTTGGGCTTATAATAATATTTAAAGGGCAATGTTATTAAAATCATACTACAATAAAGATTCTTTTGTTCCAAACAATATTAAAAAGCATTACCAGAGACAACCTCAGAAGTGCTAACTTTAAATTGTGTCATCATGTATGTTTCCCCTAGCAATGTTGTCTCAACTTCAAAACAGCCTAGTTCCTGCTGCTCTGTGTGTATGTGTTGTATGTGTATATAATAGTTATTTTCTATTCCATTCTCCAGCTATTCATACGACCTTTATTTTACTGTACCTCTTACAAGTGAATGATTTTGAATATCATTTCTTATAAACCTAAATTCTTATTTTAAGCAAAGTTGAAGAATTTACTAGCAATTTCTATTGATCACACTAGGAATGTTCTTTTTCTTTTCTTTTGGGTTTTTTGAGACAGAGTTTCTCTGTGAAATAGCACACTAGACATTTTTACATGTTTATTTAAATTGTAATGAGAAATTGCAATGATTTTTAAATTTTACATACCTAACAGGACACATTATTTCTAGATTTCATATTGAATTTAGTAAGAAGTCAAATGCTTTATAATCACACACATATGAATTTATGATGTTAGACTTGCCAAGTCAATAACTATTTCTCTAAAGCAATTCAATTTATGAGAATACATTTTCAAACTATACTGAACATTGAAGGATTGAAACTACTGCTTTTTATCACATCTATGATGGCTAATATCATCAGTGTTAGAGAATATAGACTCCCTTAAGAGCCTAGGAATTAAATCCCAGGTCACCTGTGAGAGCTAATCTAGATTAGGTTGCCTTCGGGTGTAGCTGTGAGTAATTATCTTGATGAAATCAGTTTAGATGGGAAGACCAGTTTGGAAAGCACATGGCATTGTTTTAGAGACTGGATTTCTTGAAAGATAACCATACACACAATGTGACCAATGGCCCAATGTTCTGCAGCCACGATCCTTGCGATGTTAGCTGCACTTTGAAACTGTGAACCAGTAAAGACACGTCCTCTCTTAAATTGCTTTTGTTAGGGTATTTTATTATAGTAAACTAACTAACTAAATAAATAAATACATAAATAATACATTGTTGTAACATTGAGGCTTCTGGCTCGGACTAGCCCCACAGTTCGGACCTGCCCAATGCCGCTTATTTTGACCAGCAATTCCAATGTCCCAAAGAAACACACAGAAGCTTATATTAACACCATGCTGTTCGGCCTATGGCTCAGGCACCTTGCTAGCTAGCTTTTTCATCTTAACTCAACCCATTTTCATTAATCTGTCTGCCACGTGGCCCATGGCTCACCTGTGTTCCTTACATGTTGCTTCTTTGGGCGTCTGGTGGCTTGATCTGTTCTGACTCCACCCTCCTTTTCCTACCTATTCTGTCTCTGGCTATGGTGTTCGCCAAGGGCCAAAACAGCTCCTTTATTTGAAGACTGATATTCTCAGCACACAGAAAGACATTCGCATATCACATTGTCTATGGGGAAGGGAGCAATGAGTGCTAAGTGGCTGCATCTTCTTTCTTGGCTCCTCAGAAAGTATTACTAAGAGATGCTCTTTTTTTTTTCCCATAGGGATATTTGTTTTAAAAAGTAAAAAATTAGCATATTTGTATGTCCTTTACTGAATATCATGTACTAATTAAATAATAAAGAAAGGAAGTAAATATTGGCCCAAATTTTCTCCTCAATGGGCTAACTATGTTAGGTCAACAATGCAGAGGAGGTCAGAGGAAATTTGGGAACTTTCGTAAAGTTAACTGAATGGATCCCATCTCAAAATGGCGAGGGTTACTCATACCCAACACATCTTGTCATATGTAAATGTGGGCTGAGAAGTTTTTCAATAGAAGTTAGAAATCTTAATTTTAAGAAAAGCTTCTGTTCAGCTAAAATTAACAACCTGGACAGAAGACACATGTAAACCTCTATAGGACATGACATGGGGTCAAATTAAAAACTATATTTTTAAAATAGAGGTATTGTATGCAATAGCATAAATAATAATTTGTTTGAATGAAGATTAATACTTTGTCATATTGCTCATGCTGTTCTTATTTGGAAATATTTATTCATAATGTGTTAAGCTATTTTGCTTCCAGAAATGATATAATATATGTTCAGTGTAAGAGTTTAAATTAAAATATATGAGTGATAGTCTTTATTTGTAGCCTGTAGCACTAATATTTAGAGATTAAGTAGTAATATAGACAAATAGATAAAATACAAAGTACAACTATTGACGTTTTTATTATACAAAGAATACAAATTTGGTTATTTCCCCAGTTAAAGCCAGCAGGCGGTTCTGTAATGAAGGACCCCAGATAATTTAAGAATTTTTATTACCAAAATAAAATTCACTTTATAGTTGTGCTAATTTCCACATATAAGAAAAAGAGAGAGAGAATACATCAGAACACAGTGAATTTTTAATAGCAGATTAGGAGGATTTCAACTTAATTTTATGTCAGATTCTTTGAGTTTTTTTTTATTATTATTATTTTAAAGGATATATGCTGTTTTGAACAAATGTGTTGTAAACTCAATGGAAATTCCTCACTTTATATGTTAGTGATGTTTCCCTATTATAACCTGGGAAGCCCCTAAAGCCAGAACTGGCTGAGACAATGGGTTTTGGGAGATTGCTCTCAAAGCACATTTAAGATGAATTACAAATTCACATTGCCATATGTAAGTACTGACACATGTGTACCTGCACTCCTGGAGAGCTGTTCACTGCTTTGGCTGGAAAGAGTGGTAAGGTAAATATTTTCTAGATAACGATGACTCAATGATGCAAGTATGTGAAGCAAAGGAACATCTTCACTTCCCAGAACAATACTGTAGGAAATTTGATACTGACCCATGAATCCCAGTGACAAGGAAGATGAGATTCCCATTGATCTTTGTGCAGTTTATGAATTTGTCGATGTTACTGGAATCTACAGTCTGAGCTGACATCAACGATCCTGTACCGATGCCATCGCATGCTATAGAAGCAAGATTCAGAGTGAACAGCTGGAAAACATATTCTTTGCCTAATACATCTTTCAACTTTTATTAAAAAATAATAGCTTTTATTTAAAAATTTTAAAATACTCTTTACCTTAAAAGATAAGGTTATTAATTTTTGGTTTTTCTAAACAGGACTTCTCTATGTCACCCTGGGTGTCCTGGAATTTACTTTGTAGACCAGGCTGGCCTCAAATGTAGAGATCTGCCAGTCTCTGCTTCCAGAGAAGTGTTGGGTTTTTTAAAGGCATGAGCTACCATGCCCAACTGATTTATTTCTTTATATATTCCTTGGCACTACATGGCCATATATATGATAAGCAAATTCAGCTTTGTTGGCCTTACCCCCTTATTAGTGTAAAATAATTCTATTTCTTTCTAACTTAACCACTCCCCAATAATCCCCAAACTCAAGAAAATAAAAGTAACAACACAAAAGCTATCCAATTCTAAAAAACAAAACAAAACATACAAATGTGTTCACGAACACACACACACACAAACACAAACACTTGCTCACACACATCAAAAAAAAACAATAAAACATGGAGTCTCTATAGTGTCGGCTACCCACTTTTGAGCATGAGGCCAGCCCTTGAGTATGAGTAACCAATCCACTGTCACTCCACTGGAGAAAACTGATTTTATTTTCCCAACAAGTATCCATTACAAATAGCTTCTTGGTTAGAAGACGGATTTTGTTTCCATTTCCTCATCTCTGTGCTGTATTCTGTCTGACTTAAATTTGCGCAGGTCTTATAAATGCTATACAGCCTATGTGTGATCCTACATTCCTCAGCCCATGAAGTTGGGTTTGAAAGAAAATAGAAAGGATATATTGTATAGCTGAATGTAGTAATGTGCACCTTAATTTCAGTACTTGAGAGGCAGATTTCATTTGTTCTTCTAGATATTCGGTTACTAGTTCATTATCCCATATATTCCATTTCTTCTTCCCTAAGATCTCTTCTTTTTCATTAATCTCTTCTTGGTCTCATTCTCTCTCTCTCCCTCTCTCCCTCCCTCCCTCCCTCTCTCTCCCTCTCCCCCCCCCTCTCTCTCTCTCTCTCTCTCTCTCTCTCTCTCTCTCTCTCTCTCTCACACACACACACACACACACTTTTAAGATTAAATTCCATATGTCAGATAAACCACGTGGCATTTGTCCTTTCTGAGTCTAGCATGTTTTGCTTAACATAACGATTTTCAGTTGCAAGTGTTTTTCAACATATATCATGATTTAATTTCTTTCTAAAATTTCATAGTATAATATTTTAATTATTTACTCATTTGTTGATAGACAACTTGACTTGTTCTATTTTCTGGTTATTATGAATCGTACACCTAGACACATGGCTGTGTAAGTTTCTATGATGTGTTGCCTTAGAGCCCCTTGTTTATAAACAAAGAATGAGTTAGTTATAGGTTAGCTCTAGTGTAGGGGTATTATGTTGTTTCATGGTAAATAATTGTCCCACCCACTGGTTTAATAAAAAGAGCTGATTGGCTAAAGGCAGGCAGGAAGTGTAGGCAGGGCTACCAGATTAAGAAAATCTCTGAGAGCAGAGTGCCAGGGAGAGCACCAGAGAGAAGCCAGAGGAAGCCGAGGATAACTATGCTGCTCTAAAGAAAGGTACCGAGCCGCATGGCTGAACAAGAGACATGGGATAGCTTAAGGGTAGAGAGTTAGCAAGCTATATGCCTGGGCCTAAGGCTGATCAGCCTAAAACTATTGGAAGCATCTGTGTATCTCTGTGGGATGGTGGGACTGTGGGACTGCGGGTCTGTGGGCCTAGACCTTGAGGTTAGGCCCGAAAGTCTGGGCCAGAAACCTCATACTGCACTCTAGTTTTCAGTCATTTGAGTAATCTTAAAACTGGTTTCCATAGTGGCTGTACCAGTTTATATTTCTCAGCAGCAGGGTATGGGCTCACTTCTCTTGCTAGCATTTGTCATTTCGTTTTGGCAACAGCCATCACATTTTGAGTGAGACAGAATATTTGTGCAATTTTATATGCATCTCTCTGCTCATTTATGACTCTGAACATGTTAACAACTATTTGTTGGCTGTGTGTATGTATTCCTTCTTTTGAAAACTATCTACTATCTGACTGTACTGAAATATTTTTCTCTGTCTCACAATCTAATGATCAAGACTCATCATAATAATTTTGTTTAAATTTAAATGCCAGTTCACAGCTACCACCTAAATCTAATTAAAATAGAACTTTAAAAAAAATTTTAAAGTCCCCTGCCTGCCTTTCAGCTGGCTGGTGGTCATGCATGCCTTTAATCCCAGCTCTTTGGAGGCAAAGAAGGGTGGATTTCTATGAGTTTGCAGTTAGCCTGGTCTACCTAGCAAGTTCTGGGCAGGCTTCAAAGCTAAAAAGATACCCTGTTTGGGAGTATCAGGGGTTGGGTGATGTTTTACCTACCAACCACAGTTCCCCTTTCCTTCCTTCCTCTGGCTATCTCCCATCTCCCCTCTTCCTCGTACCTCCTATCCATTCCTTAGAGAGAGTAAGGCCTTCTGTGGTGAGTCAACAAGGTTTGGCAAATCAAGTAGAGCCAGGAACAAGCCCCTTCCCCTCCATCAAGGCCGAGCAAGGTATTTTTTTCTACGGAATGGTCTCATACAGAAAGCCAGTTCATCCACTAGAGATAAATCCTCATCCCACCGCCAGAGGCCCCACAAACTGTCAAAGCCACACAACTGCCACCCACATTCAGATGGCCTACTTTGTTTCCAAGCAGATTTCTCTTTATCAATTAATACTTTAAATTATCAGATAAAAGTTCTCATTATGAACTTCATTTTCAAATATGACTTTTAGTATTTTTGAAATGCTGGTTGGTGTTTTAAAAATAATTTCTTGATCTAATAATCATTTATAACCTATAATTTAAATAAACAGGTGTATTAAAATATATACTAAATAAAGTGTACTGTAATATGAGTCAGTACTAGGGTCAGTCAAATATTCATACTCTTTTATGTTATCTATGCTTTCTGAAAGCTCTGCTTTGACAATTTGAGTGTCTGTGAATTATATATATGCATATACATATGTAGAGAGAGACACACACACACACAGAGGAGAGAGAGATATACAGACAGAGACAGAGAAATTCACACGAAAAGCATATCCTCTAAATGTATGAGGCTTCTCTTTTCCTAACCTTAGTACTTCAAAAGCTTAACATTTGAAAGATTTGAACACTACTTTCATCCTGTTTAAAGGTTTCCTTCTGATGAGCATTGGAGCATTCAGGTCTAGATAAGATGTCTTTCTTCACTAAAATTCTACAGTGCAAATTATCCGTGACCTTGCTTTAACACTTACAATGCACTTCTTATTACTGCATACATCTGTCAAAATATAGTTTTAAGACAAGATAGAGTGAATGTTATATGGTCCTTCAATTTGCAGATCTTTCTGTACAGAAATAATTTATGTGATACTAAACATTAAGTGGATCTTTGATTTGTGCAAAATTTTTAGCATTTGCTACTTCTTGGTAGTGATGTACTTTAATTATAGAATACTTGCCTAGCGTGGTTAAAGCCATGGGTTCAATCTTTATTACTGTATACAAGGAAAAAAAGGAAATAAATATATCCTATGTTTTCTGAGTTCCAGAGTTTTTCCAGATCAGTCTTTTAGTGTAATTCAAAGTCAACCAAATCCTCTATTTTTGTCAGTATTTTTCAGAACTAAATTATATAAGGTGTGTGCAAGTGTGTATGTGTGCATGTGTGTGTGTGTGCATGTATGTGTTTATGTGTGTGAAATTGTGCATGTATGTGTGTGTGTGTGTGTGTGTGTGTGTCTTTTCAGTCATTTATTGTGAGAGGGTGATTTTTCTTAGAGGCCAGTCCCACTGGCCTAAGCCAGGGATACACATTGATCTTTCAACCCAAGCACCTGGAAGGCAGAAGCAGGTAGATCTCTGAGTTCCCGATCATCCTGGTCTACAGAGTAAGTTCCAGAGCAGCTAGGAAAATCCCTGTCTCAAAGAACAAACAAACCAACTCAACAAAACAAAACCCAAGATGTGAAAGTACAGGAAGGCCTTTGGTATGGCCTTGTTATAACACACCACACAAGAGTCACTCACCTTTTGGACAAATGTCAGTGCAGGGCTTACACATTTTAATCCCATTTTCTTCCACTTCCATTTTTGAACTAGGGCATGCACGTACACAAGAACTGGAGTCTACCACAAAGTTATCTGATTTAAAAAGTCAAATAGACAATGATGTTAATGTTAAAACACAAGTTCAAAAGAAAATAATTTACAATTTGAAAATAGCATCATTGACAATATACATGTTTCTTTCTCTAAACCAAATCCTACTCTAAATACCCAAACATAAAACAGCATTCCCAATGCTCACTTTCACAAGAATAGTGTGTACTAAGAATTAGTATCTGCTTGGCTATTGCTCCACATTCCAAATGGCCCCCGAGACAGAGTGATTTCTTTTATAGACTTAGGAAACCAAATTACATTTAGTTTGTGTTTCTCAATAGTTCCACTTCATTTCATGACTTTATACAAGTTGAAAGTATAAGATACTTCAATTCATGAAGCACAAATGAAACTTCTATCAACCTGCCTGGAATCAAGGGAGTACACTTCAAATCTAAGAGGAAATGTTTAAAACCCATACAGTGTTTTATTTTATTGATGGGCCACCAAACCTTTCTGATACATAGTGAAAAGTTGAAAGGCATGCAGTTAGACAAGGAACATCTTATTACTTAGGCTAGGTGTCATGCTTATGAAACCAGAAATCTGTGAGATGTCAGAAATGTCTCTTAAAAATAAAGAATAAATTATTGTACCTAGAGCTATCAGAAATAGAGGAAATGATGTTTGCAAGAACAGTCTGGTTTGGAATGTAGCAACCTTCTCTGAACATGCTCTGGGTCTATGTACAGTTTTATCAAAGATTCCAAAGATGAGGTGTGTCCTCAGCAGGAGAGATACATGGTCTTACTAATTTTCCTTCCTGGTACATATGATCCAAGTGTTTCTGTGATATTCATCTATGAAAGGAGCAAACCTCATACAGAAGTTCCAACTAGAAAAATGTAACAGAAACTTATAAAATTTTCAGAATAGGTAGTTGAAGAAGTCAAGGCAGATCCAAGGCAAAGCCTTCAAATGAAACATTTTCCAAGTAGTTGCTAACTGCTCAGTCACTTTGTATAGAAGAAAAGAATGACTCAAGAGCACTAGATTGCTCTGTGAGAAGAAAAATTGGAACTTGTGGAAAGCAGGAATCCAAGGTAGAAAAATAGTATGGTTAGTAATCTGCAAAGGTCCCTATAATATCATATTTTAAACACTTGGACTTTCACCTTCTGGTTGTGCCTTTGACCCCTTTCTGAGTTAGGTACTTCTGATTTGAAGTAGATTATTCCCAGAGGCCTTGGATGCTCACAAAGGCTCTGGTTCGTCCATGCCTCAGGCCCATTGTCAATGAGAGAAAGAGGCTTTGGCTAAAGATCTACCACCATGCTCTCGATTGCTTTCCTGCTTGATGAGGGACTGGAATCTCTGATACCATGAGACCTTTCCTTTACCTGTTGTTTCTGTCAGGTGTCTCAATCGCAGTAACACAAAAGTACTAACACAAGGAGCATGGACAACTCATCAGGGAGTAGACACATGCAGAAACCGTGTTGGATTTCAGGTTCTCTGTCACAGAACACACACCACAGGGACTCCATATAGGATGCAATAAAACTGATCATTATTTTCTTCAAGGAGTTGAGTTTTTAGATTCCAGGGAGCTGAAGTGGGGAGTGTAGGCCTGGGTTTAGAAGGTAACGACCTCTTTCCAAAGATCATTGTAGGTTGGTAAACTGAGCTCAGTGAGCAGACTACAGAATGTAGTCTACAGAATGTCTAAATGTTACAGCTTAAGAGCACTGACGTGCTTTCACCTGGTCAAAAGAAGACTATCTGAGCTGTCATATTTATATTCTATAGATTTTAAAGCCTCCACTCATATTAGTGTGTAAGTAAATAAAGTGATTAACTTTTAAAAATGTTAAATAAATTTCTTAATTAGATGTTTCAATAGGCAAAAATCCCATTGGTCAAAAACCCAATGAATATCCATATATATTTATATACATATATATGACATATATGTTTATATAGATCACATATAATATCTAATATGTAACCAAAGCAGTGGTAGATTTCTTGCATACTTAGCATTTGTTATCAGTTTGCTAAAAATCACTTAGCAATCTTCATATCTATTCAATTGTTCTTTCATGTATTCTAGCATTAGCAAATAATCAGCAATAAATATAGCCACAAACCCAACTCTATCACTATCTGACCTTGACCTTATTTACCACACAGATTGCTATGAATAACAATCTCTTCTGAGAAACAGCATCACATATTAAAAGCCAAGGTATAAAGAAAACAGCAAGTGTTTAGTCATAAGTAGTCATCACTATAACCTCAAGCCTGGCATGACCTCTTATGACTCCAGATTAATCACTTAAATACGCCGATCCTTACTTTCCTCTTTTTGTGAAATAACAATGGCAGGACCCATGGCCAATCTAAAATAATTTACCATACTTATTATTCAAGTTTTAAATGAACAATCATACATAAAACCTTTAATTTTTCAAAGAAAGCTTTTCTTATTTGATGTGTCTTAGCATGTAACTTACGTGGGCATTTTTTGACACAGAACGCTCCATATGTGTACTTTGCATTGAAGTTGTGTTCCAGTTGAAAGGTGGTTGGATTGTAGACAAATGTTTGGGGACACTGGGTTACACAGGCTCCACTGTCATTGAAGTTCATGCAGGCCTGCAACACAGCAAATACATTTAGAATAACCTTTCTATATAACTGGCAATAAAAAACCTACTATCATGGTTTAGTGAAAGGTGATGTAGTTTATATACTATATTTCAATTTTATAAATCCTGCTCAAAGTGATTATTTTTAAGTCATTCTGCCTGTAAGTTTTCTTCAGCGTCTCGCCTTTTCTTTGTCAGAAATATTACCATCTTTGACTACTGATCTTTACACAGAGTAGTATATATCGACATGGTTTTAAACTGAGATTTGGTTTATAATGTTGAATCTAGACTAATTTGAGAATTTATTTGAGTTCACAATGATTAAACATATTTATGTTTAACCTTTACAGTCGGTTAATGTCTTTAGTTCTATACGTAAGTTTTTTTTTTGTTGTTTTTTTTGTTTTGTTTTGTTTTGTTTTGTTTTGTTTTTTTTTTTTTTTTTTTTTGCAGTTAGTAACTGACAAGCTCATGCCTTGTGTTAAGGTCAAGCATCTTCATTCTAAGTAGCAAACATAATGATCCTATTTTTTATCCTGACTTGAGGAGAAGCTGGGACTGGAGATTGAACCAAGTAGAATGGTTATAAGGGTTAAAATATGAAAAGATGGTGAGCTATCATTAGTCTGTGCTTAAATAAAATAATGTAATTTTTCATAATAGCCCATCCATTACTGTAGTCACCACATTCAAAAAGAACTTTGATTTGCTAACATAAATTTGGTTTTCAGATGTATTATCATCAATATTTTCAAACTCACTTGAGAAGAATTGAAAACCACCTTTCCACCTGAGAGTTGTGCTTTTGATATCACAAGAAAACACATATAAACATGTGACAAACAAACCTATGGAATCTAACTCTTTAAATTAGGAAATGAAGTTTCCTGTGAATAACTGAGGCCTCCTAAGAGAGCTAATATGAACCAAAGTTGTTTTTATATCTCATTATAAATTGCCATATTGTTATTAATAAGAATTAATTTATTCTGTTTCCTCACAACATTTGCACCATCAATGTTGTTTTAGCAAACACTTTATTACAACATGACAATTCTCTGATGATGGTCTACAAGGTACATAATCAGAAAGAGACTCACTGATGATACATTATTCACTGAGATGACAATTTATAGGAAGACTCTATTAAAAAGCAATCTAGAAAACCCAGTAAGTTTTAATTTATAACCATGAAACATCATGTGTTCTTTTAATTGAATTACTAACAAACTTTCTGCACTAATATGAAATGTACATAGACCAGCTTGGAATAAGGGGATATAAGCCCAAGTAATTGAGCAAATTCACCTTCCAGTTAGCACACAAGCAGATGTAACTTAAACCAAAGCCTCAATCTGGCATTCATGAACACTCTATATTAAATGCCGAAGTAGACTCACTGGACCATTCCAATATAGTAATGAAATAAGAGCTCTCAAAAGCACCTGGTACTGCTTATCACAATAATACAAGAGAAAGGGCACAGTGCCACATCCTACAGGAAGAGGTTTGCCTCCTGCTCTCCCTTGTGCTGGCTTTGGAATCATTCATGCAACACCTGCAGTGTGCAATGTCTTTAAAATCAAGCTTCGTCCTCTCCTGTCTATGCTTATGATAGCAAAGCAAGCCCTCTCAGTTTGGCTGCCAAGGCTCTTCCTTAGATGTTTAACATGTAAACCCCTTTAATCTTTGTGGGAATTCAGTCTCACCATACTGTTTTCTTTCACTATAGAATCTTATCAGGAAAATTAAGTTTCTTATAAATTTCAAAATTAAAAGCAATAATTAGTTGCAGCTTTAGTGCTTTATTTTGCTTATTGGATAAAGTTTCAGTTCTTAAAAATTTCAGTTTTAATATATGTTTGGTGGAATCAAATAAATTTCTAATATATATTTGTTAGATTTCTGAGAGTGGAAAACTAATTTGTTGTGCTTCTTTTAAAAATAAAGCAGTGTGTTGCCTTTTAGTTTAAAATTAGTATTCTGATTTAGAAACTTGAATATTATAACTTATAAAGTTTTATATATATATGTGTGTGTATAAATATTCCAGTGAACAAAAGAATTCAATATCAAATGTAATTTAAAATTTTCAACAAAACTATAAATGTTATTTTTATTGAAATGAAAATATCCTCTTCAAATTATTTGTTGTATAGTTATGTAGAACGATACTGGTTTTTTAACAGTGCAAAGTGGAAATATTTTAATGGATAGATTTCTCTGACCTAAACTTGAAATTGATATTCAGGAAGCAAACAGTATTCACTCATGAGACTCAATAATACAACAATACAAAGTGGTAAACACTGAATATGTGGAAATAACATTTCCAATTTCTGAAAGATATTCCAGCATGTTCTCATTTATGTTCTTCAATATATTCATGTCACACATAAATTATATCAGAAAGACAGGATTGATCTAACTGGTACAAATTAATTCTGACTAATCAATAGTCAACTCAATGGTAGAGTGCCTTTTATAATAATAATATAAGCAAACTTAATATAATCCAGTGTTAAATATTCAATGTGAGTCTGATTCAGATATAAGGAGTTATAGAAAGAGAGAGAAAGAGAGAGAGAGAGATCCCAAACATACAAAGCAGTCAGTGTCCTTGGGTCCTGAGCAGCCTCCAGCACATTCTCGATGGCAGCAGTCACTAACGTAGGGCCCATAGCATCTGCCATCACATTGCTCAGCACACACGGTCCTTGTTACTGTAGAAGACAGAGATAGGGGCTCAATAATAACCATCCTCCAACAGATCTATGTGTGTAACAACAACACATGTGTTCTGGAAGAATTTATTCCATCTAATATTGACTAATTCAGAAAACATTTAATGAATTTAGTTTGTAATTAGAAACAAGTTACTATAAAAAAGCTTCATTTATATGTATATACACATATTTATTCATATGTAACATTATTTTGTGATCAGCGAATAGGTATAAAGCCTTACAAAAACATTGCATGTATTTATCACATCTGGGAATAATGAAATAAACAATGAGGTGGCTAAACCAAAGTATAGGATGTCTCTGTGTGAAAAATCCCCCAGACACTCGCTTAAGATGTTTATTACTCAACAGATAGGGAAATAAAGTTTTACTTGATTCACATTTTATTTAACACAAAAAAAATAGGAATTGAAAAAGAGAGGGAAGAAAATAAAAGAAGTATGGCATCATAACAAATCCTTTAGTTTTTCTTATTCAGCAATCCAATCCACAGAACCAA
The DNA here is from genome assembly GCA_033318265.1 of Phyllotis vaccarum. Lineage (NCBI taxonomy): Eukaryota > Metazoa > Chordata > Mammalia > Rodentia > Cricetidae > Phyllotis > Phyllotis vaccarum. The sequence goes on from JARWLC010000007.1 coordinate 18,728,645, forward strand.
ATCGCTGTATAATTTAATAACAGCAATCCACAGATGTGACACTAGAATTACAGTAAAGAAGAACACGACTCTACTTGTTTGATTACTACGGAGACATATTTCCCAAATCCTTTCTCAATAGGAGCACTACAAAGTATGTGCAGCATATCACTCTATAATGTCTAATTCTTCTTCTTCTTTTTTTTTTTACATTTCTTCCTGGTGTTCTTTGGTTATTATTTCTTGAACTAAGCTGTTTTGACAGAACTTCTACATTAATTTTCATCACAATCAATAAAATGCTGCTAACTGATCCATAGCTCACCTAGAAACTAAACAGGACTCTTCTATTTCTCTTTCCCCATCACTTCTGATAGCAGAGAAAAATCATCAAGCAATATCAATTCCTTTTCATTAAATTTTTATTACATTTGCTGCCTTTGTGTTAGTTCGCGCATATCTATAAGTTTTTGCATATTCTCCTAAACGGCTTCTTATCTTTCCTTTCAATTAATCCTCAATGCTGCTCTGAAGAGATGGCTTAAAAATAGAGGACATTGCTTGATTCAGTGTTGCTTCTCAGTATGAAATATTTGCCAGCCCTACATCAATGGATTAAATCTTTAGCAGAACATAGAACTCCTCAATGAGTCTACCTCCGCTGGAGGCACTCACCATGGCCCGTCTTTCTCATATGGGGCACAAAGGGCACTCCCTGCAGATTCATTCTCATTGTGCTTCCATAAGACACTTATACATCTTAAAAGTGTTCTTGTTTTCTCTGCTGGGCAATCTGTATTTTGAACCCCTTTCTAGGCTCGTCACCAAGTTAAACTTCCCTATTACTATTGTTTTTGAACAAGAAGATAAATTTCACACAGCAATCCAGGTGTCTGAAGCCCAGGCTCATTCCAAACTCTACTACACTATATCTCATGTTATTATTTCAACAAGAGGTCTAGAATGTCTACTTGTCCAATGGGATTGGAGGCACACCAGAGGCCCAAGTGTGAGGTATTTAGCATGGTGCATGTGAATAATGCTGTGTGAATAAATAACACATTATTATTGCATTCTATACAACTTCTGTTGTCTAGTTTAGCCTTCTGATAAAATGGTAAGTTTGTTGACATTTCCTAAATGACTGAAGTACTTTTTTCCACTCACAAGTGCAATATTTAGTACTTGCTACACCACAGTACACAGCACCTTCTTTACTGAGTGAGATGTCAGAAATTGCCAATCTAAAGACAGTATCTTCTAGATTCTAGTATACATCTTAGAAAGACAAATAGATGTAGGAGGTTAACAAAGTATCTCCTAGAGAAGAGAGAGTAAACAGGTGTTTATTAAAGAACAATAATTATCATTAGTACTTGTTACTAGATTAAAAAAAAAACAAACTTAAATTCTGTGGTTGGTTGTTTATTGATGAGGTGGTTTTACTTGGATCTGTTTCTATATGATGTAATGATGATCCTCATTAGATGACAGATAATTTTGAAGTATGAATCCTTTCATATCGAACATAATCACATTACTCCTTCTATCGTAAAATAAATACAAGCTTCACATAGAACTTAAATTCAAATGGAGCCAGGCCTCATGGTCTATACTTACTTTATTTTGAAAAATAGACTCACAGTTTGTTGTGGTTTTGTTTTTGCAAGAAAAGGTTTCCCTAGGTGTTGTGCTCACTCTGTAGACCAGGTTGGCCTCGAACTCATAGAGATCTGCCTGCCTCTGTTTCAAGAGTGCTGAAATTAAAGGCGTGTGCCATCATGCCTGGCTCCTCTAGTATTTTTCGTCAGAAATGTGTGGAAGATTTTGTTTTTCTTTGCAGTAGTAGAGACTGAGAGAATCAGTCTAGCTTCATGCTCCAAGGCCTGTATCCCTTTAAGCATTTGGATGAAGCTCATTTCTCAGTGATGGTGACGTCTAGTTAACACCGGTGTTTAATCTTTTCCAAAATATGTGATTCCCAAAGATTTTCCCTTTCTTTCGTCCCTTCCATATCCCTCTCCTTGTCTTTCTCTCTTTTGCTCCTAGCCTAATATTTCCTCGTTACATATTCTGTTGTGTCATCTAACAGCATCTAACATACTTCCATTCATTTGTTACATTTCTCTGTTTGCCCTTAATTTTAATTTTTAGGACTATAATTGATATTCATTTCTTTAAAATATGTAATACATTTCTATATAATATAGACAGAAATACATGTCCCTAAATTAGTTATAATTTCTAACTCTTCATTATCATATACTCTGCCTATAGTATTTCTTCTAACAGTTAATTAAATTCAACATATCCTTAGATGTACAAATTAGTAATTAATATTACATAATGTAAATCATTTCATATGTAGTACTATAATGTATCCAAATATATGTTTACCATTTGCAGACAGAATAAAGCTCATTTCACAGTCTGAAAGTAACTAATTGAATAGCACACATATGTTAAATAAACAAAATACTTCATTTCAAATATGTCATCAAAGAGCATCTCATTATTTTGTTTCTAGGTAACAAACATTGCTCAGCTAGAATTTAGCATCACAAAGCCTAGAACAGACATGCTTTATAAACAAAACCTTATTTAATTCTAGACATATATATCCAAAGGTTAATTTTTATTTATAATTACCTTGATTCATGGTAATATACAAACTGTTTCAGTCTCTTTTTATTTTCTTTGACATTTCTCACAAGTAAAGGAATTAATGTTGATAACACAAAAATTATGATTACTAACTCAGAATATATTTAATAATAATTATTATTACTAGTTACATCAAGATCCTTAATCTCATAGAGGACAGTAATTACATGAAAAGAACATGCTAAAATGTGTAAATGTCCTAACAATTATTCTATGAAACTCTTAAACATATGTTTTAAGTTGTTTCATTATATATAATGACTATGGTGTAAAATGTTCAGAGTAACAGTATCTTCCATATTTTGAGAAAATATCTTATATTTTCCTGAACATTTATATGTCATTTATTTTCCATTCAATTTCAGGGAAATATAAAGAAATATCCTTCTAAATTTTCATCCAAAGCCATCCACAAACTTCTGAAACTGCACAGGATCTATGGGAAACAAATCAAGATCTTCATTGAAAATTCCTTCAAATGTAATGATTAAGTGTTCCAAATGGAATTAGGGACTGATTTAGAAACAAAGCAGAGGAATTCTATCAAACACCATCCTCAGATCACTGCTGGGCTCTGCTTCAGGATATCAGCCCTCTAGAAGAAGATATGAATCAGGAGATTTTTCTAAACTGAGGGCAGGGAGCATAGGATACAGTCATTTTTGTGCAGGAGACGTAGGAGTTGGAGAAAGGGTGTTATGATAAGCTCAGAGAGGCTTCAAGAGGAGGAACTCTGCAGACAGTCTTGCTGTCTGAGGAGGATGTGAGGGATGCAGTTCTGCAGAAAGAAAGGGGGAAAGGAAGAGGAGATTAAAAGGAATACGTGGAAGGAAAAGGTACAAAGCTACAGCAAAAAATGCTGGAGGAACTGTAAATGAAGCATGGGCAGTAGATGCAAGAGAACGATAAGAGATACTAGAAGCCTATGAAATCCTCCACTGAGAAGATAGAGAAGGGACGGGTCCAGCTGAGGGAGGAGCAACAGAGTACCACTGTGCACAATCTTAAAGAGGCCCAGTCACGTAATAAGAGATTGGGGCAGGAGAATGAAAGACTTCAGGTTGAGCCAAACATTCACTAGAAACAGAAACAAAGCACGAATGCATCAGTAGAGAATCGAGGGGCTGAGTGAAAGCTGAGTTCTCCCTTTTTAGCCAAAGCAGAGGTGAATAGGGTATAGAATTTGGAAAATGTGTCATTTGTGCATCACACGAGAAAACAAAATTCACAAAGGCATGAAGCGCCACCATTGAAATCATATTTATCTTCCTCTAAGATTGTACAGCAGGAATTCTACTGAAATACCCAGTAGAGATGTCTAAATAGATGTCTCAGAAGATAGCTGATTCCTCAGATGCTCCCCAGGATCTGCAAAAATTGACTGAATCTCTTCCAAAGTATTTAGAAGGACCCACTGAATAAATTTAGAGAACATAGTAAATATAGGGTATAGGAGAAATGGACCCTGAGTGCACCCCTAAGTGTTGGCATATTTTGGAAACCAACTTGTCCAAGTGTGTGATGAGTCTGAAGGACAGCCTTCTTTCTTACTGGAGACAATAGGGAGTTTTTTTGTTAGATGAAAACTGCTCAACCTCTTTTCAATGGCATGATGTGTGGATCCTGGTGAAAAATAACCGAATCAACAAACTCCAGTACAAATCAAGACACCTACAGGGAGATCTAGAGTCTGTATTCATAATATCCAAAGGAAAATGGAAGGAGCATGAGAGTAACAATGGACTGTATCACAAACACATGGGCTTTGGAACATTTCCAAAACTTAACAGTTGGCACCTGATTACATAGTAACATGATGATAACTAAGGAATGTAGAGAAGTATGTAACTTTAAAGATGGATTTTTCAATGATGGTGGGTATTCTGTTAGAAATCAAAGATGCTTTCATGGTTTATCTGTAACTAGCAATTTATACTACTCTTTCCCTATCATTAGAGCTGCATTTGAAACCATGTTGATTTCCAAAAGCAAAATATAGGTTATTTTCCCTATCAATGATAACAATAATGATGAGAAAGAAGGGAAAATTTCATTGTTAAAAATGCCTATATCATATTGGATTTTTATGTAGACTTCCATATGAAAAATAACATATTCCATTATCAAGAGTATCATGTTCCTCAATTGCAAATGAAAATTTAGTAAGCATGAACCATACCCTACCAATGTTAGCTGGAATCATAATTTTTAAATACTGACCTGACAGAAACTATTCTTTCCATTGTTTTGTGGACTTGTTTTTAGGAACAAAAATATTCCCTTATATATGTCAAAGCTAATTAGGGATGCAATGATGACTATCATAGGATATATTAATCTAATGATATTTGTTTATAATAAGCATTATTTACTTAATATTGACAAAAGGAGAAACCTTACTCACCATCATAATGATGTAGATACAAAAAATAATAAAATGCCTGGTATCAACATCTCATCCTCACAGGTACACTAATTTATAATCACTTTACCTTCACTAATTTCCATCTTTATATATTTCATTAGATTTTCCTCCCATATCATATATTTACTATGTTCTCTAAATTTTGTCAGTGGGTCCTTCTAAATACTTTGGAGGAGATTCAATCACTTTTTGCAGTGTTGGTATGCCACTAAATGAAATTAAAGGGAAAAATCTTGGAAGTTAAATTATTTTTTATATGAAGCATGGAAACTAGAAACTGGGGATGGGATTCATTCAAGAACACATTCCACAAGAATCCAATATGCAAATTTAAATAATAAAATGTTGGATGAAGAGAAAACTGTTGAGAAAAAAGCTACCTCCAGCAGTGAGCATATCTGTACGCAGATTTATTATAATAAATTTACTTCATTTCAAAGTGACAGTTTATAGATAAATTATGTACTGTTTCTTCCTTTTCCCAACAGAAAATAATTACAATGACAAGAGAAAAAAGTATTTATAACATAACTATAGTTAAATTTAAGTAGCATTTTTGAAGATTTCCCCCTGTGTCATGTTAGCCTCCCAATTCCCTTCTTTCTTACTTCTATCTCTCTGACTTTCCTTTCTTCAATGCTTTCTGATTGTCTTTACTTTCTATACCTCTTCTTCATGAACAGGGTATAGGCAGTCTAACAATAATTTTAATTCTACCAGAGCAATCATTATGTGATTAAAAGTTTTGATATCAGTATGGCTCAATGCTCATTTTTTCCCAAGCTTGTATTCACTGCCACTATTTGTCTGGAAACCTCATTTGGAAGAATAAGATACATAACACTTAAAATAATGTTGATGGATCATCTGATCTCGTGTGATTAAAGTGACTGGCAATTTTCTAGAAATCTTACTAGGTTAAATAGGTTCTTCCGCAGTAGTGCTCAAAATTGAGAGACATCCTTCTATATAGTTAAAATGAGAAAACCTCTAGGTCATTTACAAGATTTGATTGATTGACATATTACTTATTCTATTACATAACCTTAATTCCAATGCCTTTTCTTAATAATTTCCTATTTTCACTGATAATGTATCTATCACTAATTGGGAAATTAAATGAACAAAAATCAATGAGCAAGGACATAAGAAAATTAGGGATAAAAATGACCTAGACTGTAATCAATCCTTGCCCATTCTGAAGACCAGATTTTCAACAAATAGGAGGATACCTCCAGAGGGTTGTTCCCATCTCTCTCTCATATCAAATTTTCTACATCTTCAGTTAACACTCAATGACATATACTTCTATGATCCTTGCAGCTTTTATATTTTCAATAACAATTTTTCAACAAGTCATGTCTATAAAACATATCATGTCTGGTAGCTGAAGTGGTTGAGAGCCCTGGTTGCTCTTCCATAGGGCCCTGGTTCAGTTCTCAGCACCCATATGGTAGGTTATAACCATTGATAACTGTAGTTTCAGGCTGTCCAATGGCCTCTGAGGTCACTGCTTGCCCATGGTATGCAGGCAAATCATCTATACATAAAATAAAATGCAGTAACTCTAAAAAGAAACCCAAATATACCATGCCCATTAAATAAATTGAAAAAAAAGTGGAAATGCTTTTGGTTATATGTTTTGAGCTTTATACTGAAAGTAAAATCGGTTAAACAGAGAAGATCTTGGTTGAATGTGAAGAAAAATTTATCAGAAGAATTTATCATCTATTAGGCTGAATTATTTTTTAGTGGAATGAGTTTCTGAGTGAAGATTTTGACAGTGCTTTAAGGAGATTCTCTAGGGACTTGATGGAACATTTCTAGACCTTTACCCTTGTCTAAGATACAGCATTTACTACTATGAAAGACAAAATTGTGCCCCAAAATGAACACTCTGAGTTTTGTGGCACGGGTTCATTTAAAATATCACTATTATGTCATTTTAAAGTAAAACTGATAACATAGGCCAGATCAGCCAACAATGACACAGTCATTCATTATACTGAAATGTATGGAAGACCAGGTTCTGAGAAAGAAACTTGGGGCTACCCTGCTGTTCATTCTCCCACTGAGATTGGCTGGACCCATCTGGGTATCTTCCATCAGGCAGACTTTAGAATTAATTAGGGAAATGTAAAATTAAGATGAGGCCCCTCCCTCTCTAACACCCACATTTTGAAGCAATAATGTCAGGGTTGCCAAAATTGTTTTTAAAGAAAATTATGAGACCCAAATTTTAAGATTTCATAACCTAGTATTTGAAATATTTGTTCTGAGGTAAAATTTCATGAGAAGTAACTAATTCATTAGGATGTGAAGGCATGCAGCAGAGTGGGTCTAACCTGAAATGCTGTTTTCTGCATCATACAAAAATGAAACTTCAAATTGTTGCCAAGAGGAAGAAATCATGATAAGCCTGTATTTTGAAATGGACACAGAGAGAACTATGTGTAAGTATTTTCCAATTATCTTAGTAACAGCAGGAGTATGAACATGTTGAAGAAAGCTCTATAAGGGGACTTGAAACTACCAACAACTATGTGTCTCAAAAAAGAATTATGAAAAGTTGTCTAGGCTTTTCCCAATGGATATTATTGGCCTTCCAATCAAATATAACCTCATAATAGTGCAAATATAGTAAATATGGCAAATAAGGAAACTGGCTGTGTTATGAGGTATAGATATAGGAAACATAACAGCTTAACCCTAAATGCAAGGTGTTAGAGTTCCCCTGATAAACATGGTCTACTGCTGTACAGTCTTTGCTGAAATTGACATTCTCATTCAGCTAATAAAAGCATGTCCAGATTTCTGCAGGTATTACTCACATTTGACTCTTGCCCCAGTCACATCTCTATTGACCCATGAGCTGTGATATGATAATATTGTTAGTTCTGTCACAGAGGAAAGGGATACTGCCGAGTCTTTTCTTCATCATCACCTGGCTCACTCATTTCTGTAATGAGATCTATTTAACCTATTGTAAAAAGACTCACACTCAGTGATTCATTGAGAGTTTAAAGTTCAGTTTCAGTTACCCTCTTAGCCTCAAGCGAAATTCTTCCCCATTAGGAAGCTATTAATACCTATAAAGTTTGTGAGTTGGGAATCAAGGAAAATATTATTATATCATAATAACTATAAAAACTCCTAGCAATGAGTATGAATTATTTTACATACCACTCACAGGACTGTAGACAGAGACATTTAAGAACATAAAAGAAGAGTATGAAAATGATTGTGGATTATTGTGTGTTTGTATGTATTCATGTGTCTGTGGCATATATGTATGGTATACAAGTCTCTCTCTCTCTCTCTCTCTCTCTCTCTCTCTCTCTCTCTCTCTCTCTGTGTGTGTGTGTGTGTGTGTGTGTGTGTGTGTGTGTGTGTTGTGTGTGTGTCTGTGTGCAGTTACCAAGACACTAACATGTGCATGAAGGTTAGAGATCCACATCAAATATCTTTCTCATTCTTTCCATTTTGTGTTTGGGGTTTAATTCTTTAAATGAACCAAAACTTAATAATTCAACTAAACTGGAAAGCTAGGAACCTTACATCCCTTGTCAGATCTTTCTACCCCCACATACTCAGCATTAGAATGATGCTAGGTATGTGCTGGGTTTTCATGTAATATCTAAGGCTCAAACTCAAGTTCTTTGGTTACAAGTCATGCAGTTTACCATTTAGTTCATCCCTCCATTCAGGACATTTTTTTGGAAACGCCATTTCACTATAGATTGAAGACTGTATCTTCATGAATTTGTCACAAAGCAAGACATGGTGTCAAAGCATGGTGCTGCATCTCATTAAATGCAACACTCATAAGGCAGAGGCAGCACCATCTGGATTTTATTGCCAGCTCAGGTTACACTCCAAAATCCTATATATATATATATATATATATATATATATATATATATATAAAACTCCAAAGAAAACAAAGGTATATAAAACATTCTTGTGTCATTTTGATTTACAGCATATCACAAACATGTACATCATGACATGACATAAAAACAAACCAAAATAGCACACCTCCATAGTCATTTTTTATTCTACATCTGTTATCAAAATATCAGAAGAGATGAAGATGAATTTCTCTATTTGGTACAAATCCGAGTTACTTCTTAAGTTGTGAGGCAAATCATCAAAGAATACCTCACGGAAGATCAAAGTTCACATTAAGAAGGAATGAAAAAACTGAACACAATTTACCACTTGTTGATAAAAAAGGTGAGTCAAAAATGTGTGTGCCACCATCCAGCTATGCTAGCACCACTTTTTGAAAATTTTTCCAATTGTATATATTTTTCACACCTTTGTTAAAAATCAGGTGTTCATAGGTGTATTGATTAATGTCAGGGTCTTCTATTTAATTAAATTGATCTGCATGTCTGTTTTTATGCCAATACCAAGCTATTTTTATTACTGTATCTTTATAGTAGAACTTGAAGTCAGGGATAGTGATGTCTCCTGAACTTCTTTTATTGAGCAGGATTGTTTTGGCAATCCTGGGTTTTTTTTTGTTTTTCCATATGGAGTTGAGTATTATCTTTTGAGGTATGTGAAGTATTGTCTTAAGATTTTAATGGGGATTGCATTGAATTATGTAGATTTCTTTGGTAAGAATGTCATTTTTACTATGGTGGTCCCACCTATCCCAGTATATGGGAAATCTTTCCATTTCTCGGATATCTTCTTTAATTTCTTTTTCAACAACTTGAAGTTTTTTTCATGCAGGTCTTTCACTTGTTTGGCTAGAGTTACCCCAAGACACTTGATGTTATTTGAGCTATTGTGAAGGGTGTTGGTTTTTCTTTCAACCCTCATATCATTTTTATCTAGAAGGGCTATTGATTTCTCTCTCTCTCTCTCTCTCTCTCTCTCTCTCTCTCTCTCTCTCTCTCTCTTCTCTCTTTTGTTAATCCTATATCCTGCCACACTGCTGTGTGGCAGTAGGAGTTCCCTGGTAGAATTTGGGGGAAAGATCACTTATATACTATCATATCATCTGCAAATTGCAATAGTTTGACTTCTTCCTTTCCAATCCTTCGGTCTCCTTTTTTTTTTTGTCTTATTGTTCTTATAAGAACTTCAAGGAGTGTATAAAGTAGATAAAGAAAATGAAGGAAGAGAGGACAGCCTTGGCTTGTTCTGGATTTTAGTGGGATCACTGAATTTTCCTCGTTTAGTTTGATGTTGGCTGCCGGCTTGCTTTATTATGCTTAGGTGTGATTCTTGTATCACTGATCTCTCCAAGACCTTTTGCTGCTGTACTAGGAAGATTCAGTTTTGACAGTGGTAAAACCATAAGCAATGAAGAAGCCAGTGGTAAGTTCATAAGTTGATACATGACATCTGAAGAGTAATTTGCATCTGTCCCTCAAATTTATGTATTTGAAGGTATGTGACAAAATATATCTGTCTGGAGAAATCTGAATTACAGTATGATGAACATTTGTAAGTAATATAAATTTAAACTGTTCATCAATTATAACCACCACTGAGATTTCAACAACCACTAAGCCAGAACTGCTAAATCAATTATAGTATGATCATGACTCACAAAATTCTTACAGCTCTAGAACAGTGAAAGGTTGATCTTTTTGTGCTGAAATAAGATGTAAAACATAAAGTAAAAAGAAATACTGAATGAAGAAAACTTAGAAATGAAATGCTAATGCCTGCATGTCAAGATAAGTGACATCAGCATTCACTTGTGCTTTGCATATAAATATATGTGCACATATACTCACCTAAAAATACCACACTAAACTGTTAATCGCATTTTATAAAAATGCAAGAAAGGAAACCGTTGTCACAGCAACATTACTACTTTTTACTGTGGGCCCTTGCATACGATATAAATAGTTTTAAAGAAATATAAAACCTCTAGTAATATAACCTATATATTTTATAGATCAAGTTAGTTATTCCAGTGTCACAGATGAAGGCATTAACATTTAAGAATATTTAACTAGTTATCCCAGGTCACAAAGTGAGTTATTGTCAAAGTGGGTCATTAAATTACTTTTTAAACTCCTATACCTCTCCATTGTTTTTTTAACATTAAGTTTACAGTCACAAACAATAGGTGTTAAAAGGGGAGGGTCAACAGATCTTGGAATAGTGAGGAAGAAAGTTTCAAAGGCAACACTATTCAGCTAAAAAATTCTCATGTATTTCTCTTTTCACTTCTGAAAACCAGTTCATCCCAATAAATTCTCAATCCACATGAATTAACAGCATAGTTAGTTATACCACGCTTCTCCTTTTTAAATTTGTTGCTAAAGCCTATCCAAAGATTCCAGTAATGTGCATGCATATTCACATATATAATGTCATGGCCTGATGTGGGAATGCCTTTTTGTGTGTTGTGAATATCAATCTTTAAATAAAGGAGCTGTTTTGGGCCATGACAGGCACCATAGAAGAAGTAGGAGGAGAAGTCAGAGCATAAGTAGGAGAAGCAGGGCGGAGTCAGGAGACTGAGCCAGAAACCCAATGGAGCAACATGTAAGGAACACAGGTGAGCCACGGGCCACATGGCAGGAAAGATTAATAGAAATGGGTTGATTTAAGATGTAAGAGCAAGGAAGCAATGTGCCTGAGCCATAGACAAAACAGCATGAAATTAATATAAATGTCTGAATCATTTCTAAGGGCCTGAGCAGCAGCGGCTGGCGGCTAAAGGGTCTGGCTCAGCAGGGTCTGGGCCACTGGTTGCCCGGAACCAAGAAAACCCATTGAAACAATGGCCTACTACATATAAGTGATTTCAACTTTCAAATTTTATAGAGAAAAATAAGAAGCCTAATGGTGCCTAATATATAAAACCACCTTTCAGCAATAGCAACTATAGATTTATGGTTTAATGATTATAAAACTTAACAATAAAAATGTATAACTTCAGCATATAATAAAATATGCTTTCCAAATGTAGAAATTTTTTTCTAACCTTGTCTACTTCAAAAAATTTTAATGTCAGTCAGGTGTTGCACGAAAAAAAGGAAACTCGGGGATAGATCTCTGAGGAAGTCGGAGATATTAGAGAAAGAAAACACCTCAGTCAGATCTCACCCAGCTGTCTTCCAGCTTCCTTAGCCTGGCTTCTCCTGGTTTCTTCTCACCTCTGTCTTTCTACACCTGCCTTAAATACTTTCTTCCCTCAGTTAAGGTGTTGCCCCACCACTGCCTGCCTGGGAGCCTGGACCTCCTTCAGTAAACTAAAATGACCTCGAACTCAGTTGGGATTAAGGGTGTAGGTCATCATTCCCAGGATACTCCTTGTACTGGGATTAAAGGTATGAATCACCACTCTCTGACAGTGGGTAGATCCCTCTGATATCTTTCATTAAATCTCCACAATCATGGTCCACTAGAGTGACTTGACTGTCTGCTAATAAGTTGCAAGCAGTAGTTAGAAAACAGTGTTCAACTAACAGCACATATGTTATATTAGAAAATTGTAATGAACAACCTGTTCCATGCATAAAAAATAATCCTGTACAAAAAAAAAATCCTTCTTATTAATTCAATATAGTAAGGTCACTGGAGATGACATTTCCAGATTCAGAATACAGGGGCCATAAAATCTAAGAAACCACACTGTCTTTTACTTTTTCTCTGGTCTGTATGAAAGTTTGGAAATGTTAAAAATAATAAAAGAGAACAATATAATAAATAGTATGATGTATTTGCTGTGTCATTTTTATAATTGTGGGATTATATGTATAATATGTAGTTTTACTGTATATATAGTTATATAAAATGAAGGGCAAGTCTTTGATTCTCTTACTAGAAGAATAATTTTGTTAAGTACAAATCCTTGAAGACTCTATCTTGCTTCCACAGTAGTAAAATTGTTAATTAAGAAGAAAAAACAAAACCAAAAGTAAATCAGAAGAACTAATGCCTTGAAATTTATGTTTCAAATGCCAGAATGTCCACAGAGAAAGACCACAATTTCCTAAATTGTACAATGCCTCAGCAAGACCTTCTGAATTTCACTGCAGTGTTAATTATATATCCTAGTTCAGTTAAATAGAAAAAAATCTTCTTTCAAATCCATTAGGAGTGTCCTGATAACACCATTACTAATATCAATTTTTTACCCTGTTCTTCAAGTAAATTATTGACTCGGTGCTTAAAATGTTAAATTTGTAAGTAATTTGTGCATTGTGATGTTTCTCTTAATTTTAAAATGTCTCCAGAAGCTAGAAATTTAAGAAAGGGGAAATAGAAAATAATTGAAATCAATAAGAAGGCTTATAGACATGCAAAGTTATTAGTAAAATAAGAGTTTTAATTAAAGATGTTGGCTCCTAACAAAGGTTTGCTGTTCCCTCATTGATCAGGGGTGCTGGCTCAGCTCTTTCTACACCCCATATTACCTCCCACGTATTTTTTTAGGCTCTAATTGGATATTTACCACATTGGCACCTTTCTTTAAAATAACATTTTTTTCCACAAAGACTGTAAACACAATTTGCCATGATAAATTATATGATTATGCATGCACACAAGTATAATTTTTCTATTATTTTCACAATTTGCCAGTTAGTTTTGCAATTTACAGAATTTTTTACATTTTCATGGCAATAAAAACACAACTTAATACTGAGGTATTACTTTTTCTTGATTATATTTTTAAGGAGTAAGTAAAAACAGAAAAAATCCTTTGAACTTATTAACTATTAATACCATTAGGTATTACATTTTGGTGCTGGTATATTTTAAGAGAAATATAAGAAACTGTATTTCTAAAAGACATGGATTTTCTTCTTTTCTTTGTTTTAAAATAAACAAGCTTTAATACATGATCTCTAAAGAATGATTTTCTCATGTCTAAGTATAAAAATTATGGCAAACTTGTTAACTTTCTAATTTTCTTGGGATAATATATAAGGTCTTCATTAAAACAATAAATATATAAAGGGTTTTTGGAATAATATATTATCAGTATACTAATTTCCTCATTCACAATTTTTAATAACGTATTGATTATTTTCTTTAAAAAATGAAATATAAGATAATAATTTCAAAGTTATAGGTTCCCCCCGTTAAAATTATTATTAATGTAATGACAACTGGGGGAAACTATTATGTCTGTTTATTCTAGCAACTAGAGCATAAATTTTCTCTTTAATTTTTATAGTAAATACTTCAATTCTGGAGAGAAATACATTTTCTCTCTTTGTTAAATACACCTATATTTTCCAATTTGTTTCTAGGTAAGAAATGACATTTGAAAATCAACTTAAAAAATGGAACATTTAGTATTAGGGGTTATTACCTTAGAAAATTCTAATTATAAAATCTGCATATGAAGACAATTATGACTATTCCCTTGAAAAATATATGCAAAGTTAGGGACAATTCAACTGTAATATCTTAATATATGCATTTTTTCTCTTTCCTTTCTCAAATTGCAGTGACTGAGTGAGCTGGTATTGGGTCTAGGAGGACAATGGGAAATTGCCACTCCTCCTGATAATGGAAGAGCAGAGAGAGCTGGCCTGATACTGTGACTAGAGATAAAAAAGGACACGCAGTGTCTAGTTTAAATGAGATAAGTACACTTCATATATCTTGAAGGGGCAGAGATAGCTTTGTTCATTTAATCATTATTATTTATTTATTAAAGCTTAGACTCCTTCACACCCACACCTCTACAACTCAGACTTCAGGACTCGGTATTGTGAATAGAGAGAGTTGTCATTCTTATCCAAAAGCTTACTAAATAATGCTTCCATAAGCTTCAGCCTTCACATAGAAGATAAGTTTGTCTCCACTGACATGTCTACATTAATCCACTGAATCAATTTACTTAAGCTGTGCTGCGGAGCAATGCAGGCACGATTACCCGAGCTTAAACGTACTTTCAAGTTCTAGTTACCTCTCCACATGTAAGTCATGGCTCAGTATCCCAGTCCAAGTTCTGTTTGACCCTTTGCCATGATGAGGGAAATATTCTTGTTAGGTTTCCAGGGTCAGCATGCTTTAGCCATAAAAAAGGATTTAAAGAGCTTGAAATCAAGTTGTTGAGAAAATCAGACTCCTGGGTAAATCAGTACAGAATACTTAGCAAGATTGTACAAGCATCATTAACTTGCGTAAATATTTACAAAATCCCATAGCAGTGCTATGATTTTTAAAAAAGATTTTATTTAGAAAAAATATTCTATTCTAATAGAGAATGTTCCAGTTTATAATCCGAACATCAAGAAATGCTCCTGAGGATACATTTAAATTATTAAACATGTCTTCAAAGCAACTCAGACACCCAAACCAGTGCACAAAATAACTTAGAGTGTTATTAAGTTATACTAAAACTCATGTAATTCTAAATTCCTGATTATAAGACAAATAAGCCAAGACTTTCATTTAATGAATACTAGTTTAAAACATCACAAAACTTTCCCTTGATTTAGAGACCCAGCAGTACTGTGGGACTATGCTTTTGTACACTGTAAATATTTGTTTAATAAAATGCTGATTGGTCAAGTAGCTAGATAGGAAGTAGAGGCAGGACAAGCAGACTAGGAGACTTCTGGGAAGCCACCAGATACAGATGGAGCCTTGCTGCAATGAGAAAAGATACAAAGCCATGTGGCTAAGTATAAATAAAATTATGGGATGGTTTAACAGTTAGCAAGTAATAAGCCTGAGCCATAGAAAAAACAGCTTGCAATTAATATAAGACATTTTGTAATTAATTGGGACTGCTGATCTGAATCACAGGCATAAGCAGGGTCACAACCTCCTTACTACACAGCAGCCTTCCCCTCAAGGACAACGTAATGAACTAACATCTTTGTTTCCCATGTCTCCATTCAGAGACATTGGCAGCTCTCATCACTCACATCTTACTCCTTCATCCCATCCACAACATGTTCATCACTATAAACTTCTCCCAGAGACAAGTTGTTTATCTTTACTGTGAATTTTCAGCATGTAGTTACACAAGGCAACCTCCAACGCAACAGCCTGAAGGGAATTCTATAGGGTAACTCAATGAAAAGGTAGAGCAATAAAATAGTAACTTTGGGTTGTTCAATGGAGATGAGGAAACTGGAATAGTTGGCCTTCCTTTCTTACCATATTATAAGTCTTAAAAAATATTCAAAAAGATATACAGAAGTTTTGACACAGAAATTTATTCTGAAGAGAATTCAACATCTAAAGTGAGTATGACCATTTTATAGAACTGGTAACTGTAGAATGGAGTTGTTTGCCCACAACTGAAAGCAAAGCAAATGTAATTTCCACCACATGAGTGATTTCCAAGCTAACACACCTGAGTACCCTCTGAAATGTAGTGGACAAAATAGAGAGCAGTCTTTGGATTCAAACGTAGAGGCTGAAACTTGAATATCTCCTACATAAATTTGACAAATTTTAACTACTTCTCTAGTTTACAGAAAAAAAAGAACATTGTCCTTAACTTGCAACTTGCAATAAATTTAACTTAAATGTCATTTAAAATGAAATATTTTATATCTATGAGAATAATTTGTACTAGTATATATAGAGATAGATAGATATAGTAGAGGCATAAGAAGTTACTTAAAAATTATAGAATGTGGAGTAGAAATGTTGACTATAAAGAATTCTGTATTATAATGAGCTTAATTTCTATGTTGAGATAGTAGTTTACTCTAAAAAACTTAGTTTTTTGTGAGTTTTCTATAGAAACAGTAAAATTATAGGATTTTTTTTAGTAAGGTCTCTCTTCCACTCCATTGGAGGAAGTATTTCTGTGGGTAAGAATGTTTGCTGTACAAGCACAGGGACCTGAATTATGAGCCTCACCACCCACATTAACAGCAGGGTATGATCATCCATGTCTATAGTCCAGAATAGTACCAGGTATGATTGTAAACCATCTATGTAGTACATTTATATGTTCTACTCAGTGCCTAGAAAAAAACAGGCACATGGTAATACCTGTATTTTCCTTTTTATAATCCATGAATAGTAATCTTAGTACTTGGGAACTTAATAAAACACCAATTTACTTGAAATTAAATTAATATAATTTTTGTGTATTTGTAGCTCCTCATCTTACTGATATACAGACTTGAAAGTTATAATGTCATGACAAATGTTCTGCGGAAGCCATTAGTCAAGAAGCTGCAAAGAAATATCAGAAGCAATTATGTATTCTTTAATTTGAAAGCAATGAATTAGGTAGCTTATTGGCTGGAAACAAATTAAGCTCGTTTCATATTGCAGGTGATCAGAATTGTGAGAATATTCCATCACTAAGCCATAACCATTTTAAAGCTTGTACTTTTCACTGTGGATCACTTACAGGTCTGGCAGTGATGTTCTGTGGGTCCCCAGCATCGGCCAGTACAGGATTTATGGCATCTTCCACCTGCAGAAAGGACAAGGAAGGAGAAAGACCATATCACTGTAGCTTTCCATTCTTGTACCTTCTTAAGGAAATTTTCTTGTTTCGGGCTAGGGATTTTAAATCATGATAGAATCGAAATAGATCCCTACAAATGTTCATTTATTTACCCAAATCCAAATGTTCTTTATATGAAAAACTGAGGCACTATATATATGAAGTTTTCCAACATTTTATGTGGAAAGGAAATAAGCCTATTTGTTAACATTTCTTCACAAAGAAGAAAATAGTTATATTCTTTCATTTTGACTATTAGACCAGGATATTTCCTTAATCTATGCTACTTAATATAATTCCCAAAACTTACAACTTAAAGATAGCAATCAATGTTAAGAATTAAGGGGTAGTAGCTAAGAAAGAAGCTGCTATCTATGACAACAGGAAGGTATATTCAATCATATTATAAACCCTTAGATTAAGAGGTAAAATCAAACACTGAAAAAATAAAATAAAGCTTCTTTAAGGAAGCTTATTGCCAGTTGTTTAATATGTAGGTCTAAAATTTTGTTGTTATCTGAATTTTCAAATGTCATCCTTTAAGTCCTAACATGAAGCTTTTTTATCTACTGATGTGGGAATGTCTTTCTGTATGCTGTGAATATCAATCTTTAAATAAAGGAGCTGTTTTGGCCCATGACAGGCACTATAGAAAAAGTAGGAAGAGAAATCAGAACATAGGTAGGAGAAGCAGGACAGAGTCAGAGGCAGACTGAGCCAGAAACCCAAAGAGAAGCATGTAAGAGACACAGGTGAGCCATGGGCCACGTGGCAGACCGATTAATGAGAATGGGTTGAGTTAAAATGTAAGAGCTAGCTAGCAATGTGCCTGAGCCATAGGCCAAACAGCATGAAGTTAATATAAGTGTCTGAATCATTTTGGTGGGCCTGATCAGCTTCGGGTAGCTAGGGAGTCTGGCCCGGCAGGTCTGTGGGTCTGGACCTCTGGCTGCCCGGGACCAGGAAACTTAATTGCTACAGGCTACAGGTTTCTTCTACGTGGAGTATAGTCCCACTGAGAAATTCCCAAGAGGACTTGGTACTAAGCACATTAACTGGAGCAAACCATGTGAGCGGACTACCCTGAAAACTTGTTTCTAAATTTTACTTAAAACTTCAATGGTCTGCTAGCTTCTCTTTAGAACTTAGTTACATGAAAAGCTATTAAAGATTAAAACCTTCCTACAGAAATTTTCTTATTAAGAACTTTGCTCATTTCCTGATATTAATTAGAAATTCAATATACTTAACCAAGGTAACTATATTGCAAAAATATTAAATCGTTACACCAAAGGTTACTGTCTTCCCTTGAGTCACAGTTTTTAAATACTTAAATGAGAACTCTTGCTCCTTAGCGGGTTTTCTCTCCCTAACGAAAGTGCCTGAGAGGACCTACAATGATTGATACTCACACTGATAAGCTGACTTAACTGGCGATTTCCCTGGCCAAACCTTTAGTCACCTGAGAGTCTGTCTTTGAAAGAGAAGAGAGCCATGTCCAAGCTCAATAATGTTTAGGCTCTCAAGTCTATTTATCTTTTGAAAAGCATGACAATCGTTGAGAACAGTTTATTTAAAGCAATGGTACTGATACCAGGAGCATGTAATGTCCTATCACCTTGCCATCTGCCTGTTTGAATCTAAACATATAACCGCACAATGCAAGCTCATTCTGGATGACAGGAAAAGAACTCCATCTGGACCAAACAATATAATTTTAATCAGTGATGATGATAATTGTTATTAAAAACTTACTGGAGTTCCTCTGTACCAAACTAATAAATCTGAATAAATCTTATTTAGACCAGCGGAAATTAGAAAGGACTGTGAGTCAAAATGAAAACAGTGAAAACTTCTTTGAGAACAAACTTTTTATGAGAAAATAGATAAAGTGCTTTTGCAGATTCATGAATATCATTTGGATCAATCGACTATATGGTCTATTAATTGAAGATATCTATCTAGAGAATGATCTACCATTTAATCTGTGACTTCTTTAATTGTGTTTGGAATAATAAAACATTTAATGTTATTCTTCACAGCAGAATGTTACCTAATTAAAATATAAAAATTCAAGGAAAATGGAAAAAAGAATGCCAAACATAATTAGTATTAATAACAGTCACTGTATATTCTATTATTTTTTAGTTGAATTGAAAATTTTGTTTTAAAGTTTTAATTACTGCTATGAGATTTATACTCAGATTTAGCATTTTATGCATATACATATGGATATAGTTTTATTCATACATTTAACATTTAAAGGTGAAATGTCACTGAAAATAATGTTTATGGTCCTTATTATGCAATCATGACAATGCTCAACTACTTGGAAACATGTTATATAATACACACACAAAGAGACTTAAATAATTTAATATTGGCTATAGCCTTATCGTTGTGAAATTAATTGGTCATCTTCATTTTCAACTGTGTTTATCAAAACTGCCTTTGACTACTGTTGGTATGTCTCCATCAGCTGCTTTTCCAAGACAGTCCATTTTTGGAATCTTCAGTGCTCTTTGGAAAACTTGAGTAACTGGTTCCCACACATTTAAGACTACCAGGTTTACATACTTCAGCTTTCTATCACACTGGTGCACTAGAGAAGCTTACTTAAATGAGGTGTTCTTTTGCAGATCAGCCTTGCCTTCCTTGATTTCCTATCTATGAAGAGCTTTCATTATAACTGTCCAAAGAACATGTTACACTGTGATCCTTAAATGGGGTAATTACCCACAATATTTCTACAGTTATGACATGACAGTGTCACCAGTGTCACCATATGCGGCCAAAGTTGCTACCAAGACTTTGTGTGTGTGTGTGTGTGTGTGTGTGTGTGTGTGTGTGTGAGAGAGAGAGAGAGAGGGAGAGAGAGAGAGAGAGAGAGAGAGAGAGAGAGAGAGAGAGAGAGAGAGAGTTTGGGGGGCCGTAAGTAACAGATTGCTATGGTCTTATGGGGTACTTGACTTGATTCTTGAAGATAAATGACTATGTTTTGTGGAGTATTTTTAAATATGTTTGAAAGCCAGATGTTGTAGTACACATCTGCAATTCCAATAAAATTTTAAGAATTTGCTTCAAGAGACAAGTCTGAGCTACCTGAAAATAACAACAGAAAAAAAAAAAAAAAAAGAACACCCTGTACCAAAACAAAATGGGCTAATAGCCTTATTTCCTACCATTTCTGTTGCATACAACTCTCAAAGAGATAACAAAGCAAAGGGTTACCATAATAATCACAAGTTAAACATGCTGGAAAGAAAGATACGCGGCAAAACTCCTTGTCATTTTCCTCCCATCTCTTCCTACCATGAGCCCAATTGTCCTATATATTAGGGGCTGAGTAGAGTATCAAAAGGTAAAACAACGAATATAAACAGACAGAACTATCACCTTCACAGACCATAAAATTAGCTTAGGTTTATGCTGATATAGAAAACTTTGATAGCTTGGTTTCAGTGTTTACCCTCTGTGGGAGTCACAGAGAAACCCAATATATTAAACTATTTTCATTGAATATGCTTTATTATACTTCCTAATAATTGCATCAAAAATAGAGGCCGGGTCACCTTAACATGGACTTTTTTCAGGCATGTTCTTTCATTTCTATCATTTTCTTTTTCTAAAAATAGATTTTTTTCCCCTTACATAACACATCATAATTATTTTTCTTTCCCTCTACTCTGCCCAGTTCCTCTCCACCTCCCTTTCTATCCAGATCTATCTGGTTCCTATCTTTTACCATAATAGAAACTTCTGAGGTATAATAATAAAATATAACAGATTATAATAAAATATAATAGAGATAAAATCTACAGATCAGAACGGAACAAAACAAATACAAAGACGAGAAACAGGCCAAGAAAAGGCACAAGAAACAGATATAGATGCAGAGACACAGTCATCCACACTCGGAAATTCCTTAAAAGCACTAAATTGGAACCTATATTATATTACATATATATAGAGAGAGACATAAGATGTGAAAATCAGAAAGAAAGAAAATATATAAATAAAAATTAAAGTAAAAATTTAAAAAAAAGATTAATTTTTAAAACAAAAGCAAATCAAACAATACTCCCCCAGAACCTTGACACAAGAGTATGAGAACCCTGCAAAGATGCTCTTGAGTTTGCTTTCTGTTGGCCATCTACTGCTGAGCATGCAGCCTGCCCATGAGGAGTAATTTATTCTCTCAAAGACACTCCCTTCAAGGAGACTAAATTTTTATTTGCAAGTGGTTATTAATTGCTGATAGCATCTTGAGTTAGGGATGGGGACATGTGTTCTTCTCCGTTCAGCACTAGGACCACATCTGATTCATACTGCTCAGGCCCTGTTTATGTTTTCTTACTTTCTGTCAGTTCTTGTGAGCTTTTGATCATGTTGATTTAGAGGATCTCATTTTCTTGGTGTCCTTCATGCTTTTGTATCTCAGCACACCCTCCTTCTCAGAGCTTCCTGGGTTCTGAGGGAGGGATTTGATGGGGACAAGCAGATTAAGGCTGAGTGTTACCTGGTCTTGAACTCTGCATAATATCTGTGGTCTTTACATTTCTTTGCATCTTCTGCAGATGAAAGCTTTCCTGCTGATGGCTGAGCAAGGCACTGAACTATAGCTTAGCAAAATGTTTTAGGAATCATTTCATTTATATGTTCTTTTAGTAGAACAGTATTGTTAATTTTACACTAGGTCCCTGAGCTATCTAGTCTCTTTTTTTTGAACTCCAAAGCAGTGTCACCCATGGGTTCCATCCCATGGAGAGTGGGCCTTAATTTACCTCAGATATTGGTTGGTAACTTGTACACATTTTGTGCCACTACTGTTGCATGTAGCGTCCTGTGAAATGGTGAAATACTGTGTTCCTTACATGATGATTAAATTCTATATACTCTGTAAGGAGTTTATCACCAGGAGCTTTTGGTGAGCAGAAAGGAAGCCTTTCTGAAAGGTCCCTCTTGGTTTCCCAAAGAACCTAAAGTCTAGTATCTTACTTGAATGTCACTTACTTCTTTCTCTTCTGAAGATACTTCTCTATTGAAGATACAAGTATTTTCAATAGTCCAGATCTCAGATGCAAAAATATCATATATATTACTAATACTTTATTGCAATCTACTTATATAATCTATTCCCAGGAATATGGTTTTTAAATGAGTACTTTTTAAAAAAGAAAAAAAAATAGGTCAGGTACTAGAATTCATAACCAGGGACAATGTTTCATGATTTTGCCACTGTTGTCCAATTCAATACGTATCCATCTCAAGTAGTTATATGATTATTTTTCTCTTTTTATTTTAATATTTTTGTGATAATAAGGGATTTTACATTTTTCTTTTATCGAAAGTAGATTTTTTATTATGTAATGTATCGTGAATACTGTCTCCCCTCCCTCTGCTCCTTCCAGTTCCTTCCCACCTCCCTACCCCTCCAGATCCACCCGTTTTCTATCTTAGTTGAAAACAAACAAGTTCTTAAAGGATAACAAAACTATATATGCCCATGAATTATATGTAAATATATATGTAATAATATATAATAAAACTGTATTATATAAGTACATATATACAATATATATAATAAAATAATATATAATATAAAACAAGCCTAACACATTAGAATAGAATGAAACAAACGGAAGGAAAAGAGTCCGACAGCCATACACAAAGGACCTGCAGGATAATAAGGGAGAAAAATATATAAATAAATTAATTTAAAAAATTAAGATTTAACTAAAGGAAGATCCCTAACATGACATTATGAGACAAAGAACCTTCAAAGAAGGCATTGAACTCTTTCTCTGCTGGCCATCTACCTACTGCTGAGCAGGTAGCCTACCCTTAAGAGTCATTTGTTTTCCTCCTGAGACTTCCTTATAGAAAACTAAATTTTCATTTGCAAGTGGTTTTCATGGAGATGTCTCTGGGTTAGGGATGGGGGCATGTGTGATCTCCTTTCAGCTGTAGGATGCCATCTGGTAGGATGCCATCTGGCACAGAGCATGCTGCCTCGGTCTCTGTGAATTCCTGTGTTGATCCTGTTCATTTAGAGGGCCTTGATTGGTTGGAGTCTTCCATACCCCTCTGGCTCTTACACTCTTTCTGCATCCTCTTCTGTGGGGGTTTCCTGAGCATGAAGAGGAGGGATTTGACTGAGACATCCATTTTAAAGCGAAGTGTTCCAAGGTCTCTCTGCATATTGTCTGGCTATGGATATCTGTACTTGTTCCCACCTGCTGCAGGAGGAAGATTCTCTGCTGATGGCCAAGCAAGGAACTGAGAGAGGAATGTGTTGTTTTTCTAATGGTTTACTAAAGGCAGTTACTTAATGCCTTCTGTCATTTTAGTCAGCCAAAGACATGACACAAAAATTCAGAACAAATGCTTCTGTTTATTTATTCAGTATATAATAATGTCTTACAATAAGTGTTGATTATCCCAAATGAGCATTATTTTAATTCACACATAATGCTTCTGCTTTGACAATACATGATTTATCATGAAAGTTGGCAAATGTGACTAAGGACTTTCATCTTTTATAATGGTCTAGAAGATGTTACTAACAATGTAGCTTTCATGTGTTCTTTTAGGGAACTAGAGTCCTTGAACAGCTTTTATATTTTAAGAGTCATAAATTCATGCTATGAGTTTTTCCTGTTGTGCAAATGCCTGCCAGGCGAGATGGGATTCAATATTTACCCCATAATGTTTTCTGCAAGTAATACAGCTAGACAGCTGAAGAGTCACAAAATATGAAGCCACTGGCAGCCATAAAGTATTATGTCCTCAAACTGCCTCTAGCTAAAGGCAACACATGCACATCTTCGGATTTTCTTCTTAGTCCTTTACAAAACTGAAAGTCTTGGCCTATTAAAAAGACTTCGCTGAGAAAAGATGTGAGAAAAGATATGTAGTACAAAGCATGGGAGACCATTCATCGAAATTCTGTGTTGAACCAGTCTCTCTCTTTGGCGTGGGTAAAGGTGAGTAACTCAATGCCCTTACCTTCTAGAAGAATTCAATACCTAAGAAACTGTCAAAGAAATAGGGACAGTGCATCAATATTTGTTATCAATAGAATATATATGATAGGTAGGTTTTGAGAACATTGACAGAGAATGGGCTTTGTCAGTTAGGTGTGAATGCCTAGGCTGTCCAGTGCAGAAGAGAAAGATGTGTGTACTCATGAATTGACTGACCTAAGGCATTATTCAGAGTCCTTGATGAATCCAGCTTTCTGGAGCCATAATGCAAGGTATAGTCACATTATTATTGAACAAAGACTAGAGCTATGGTGTGAGTTTGTATCACATCTATAGCTGCCTTATAATCACCTGGACTTACTTATCCTGGGTTTTATAGATTCAGTTCCAGTCTTGGAAACACTGAGATGATATAGTAGGCTCATCAGAGTAATACAATTTTTTTAGTTATGGTTTCATAAAATTACGGCTTTTCTTTGCAGTTTTGTGTAAGGTGTTTATTTCATTGTGTGGTGAACCATTAAAATCTATGTTTTTACAAATAATTATTAGAGAGTCATGTACAACTGGTTCCAAAGGGGGAGAGGGTAGTATATAAGCTTGTGGCAGGGAACATATTTCTACAATCTTAGCATCTTGGCCATTTTTTTGAGTAATTCTATTACATTAATTCTATTTAGTATTATAATAAAAGCCTGGAGCCAGATATTGGGGAAAAGCTGGAATATCAGATAAAGGAAACAGACCACAGTCATTTCTCACCCAACTGACTTCTGAGGCTGAACAGGATGGGTCCTGTCTTCAGGGGTCCTCAGCCTGACTGATTGCTCAGACAGAATGTTTAGTTTCTGCTTTCTCTTGCCTTTCTTTTCCTTCTATTTATACTTCCAGCTATTTTACTTCCTGACTCAACTCTTCTTGAGCTAGGACTAAAGGTGTGAGCTATTGCTGCCTGGCTGCTATGCCTTGAACTCACAGAGATGCAGGAAAAAACTCTTGTCTTCCAAGTGATGGAATTAAAAGCATGATACACCACTCCCTGACATACATGACTTGGCTGTGGGTGATTCTGCCTGTTGATACTCCAGATTAATTCTATTTAATATACAATATGTCACAATATAATACTCCTGTTTTAAATGTGGCCAAAAGCTGGATTTTTACTTTTTCATCATTATACATTTTAAAAAGTAATCAAGCACTCTGTCCCATGTTCTTGTGTTGATTTTCTAATTTATGGGGTACTTCTATCAATTTTTTTCTTTCCCCTAATAAAAATACATAAAATTTCAAATCTAAACAAATATAATATATAGTAAAATCACAATGTGATTACAGTGAATGAAACACTTATACGAATTAAATATATTATTATTTGTGGTTGATTAATTTTATGAGACATATTTACTTTCCATTTTCTCATGTCATGGTTCATAGTTATATATTTTTTTATTTAATCCAATATTTTTGTTATGAAAATTGACTACTTTTTCTATGAGCTTTCATTCATTATTTTATTAATTATTTAAGAATTTCATGTGTGGATTATATGTATTTTGATTATATTTATAAATACTCTTTCCTAAAAGTTTTCCAGATTCTGAACCCATCCAGTGTCTCTATGTTTCTTTTTCATATAATTTACTTACTCTAATTTTGCTTCTCATATACACATGGTATAGGGCTCCAAACTGGACATAGTCATAACTTTAAAGAAAATACACAACTCCTCCTCAGCTAGGGATAGGCCTTGTGAGTCACACCACCTCCAGGTTTAAATGATGACTGATTTTATCTTTAACAGGTCTTCTGAAAAGTACCACAGCTTCTCTGAGTTGATAATTGCAGGGTTTTGCGTTATCTAGAAGATATAGATGCACCTTCGTCCTCCACAAGCTGTGACTCTCACTTTTTCTGCTCTTTCTGTTAGATACCTCTGGAACTTTGTCAGCAAAGAGGACATTATGCATATCATATATATATATGATATATATGCATATCATATATATCATATATATATATATATATATATATATATAGAGAGAGAGAGAGAGAGAGAGAGAGAGAGAGAGAGAGAGCACTAAGCTCTATATATACTCATGCATTATCCTCTTTGGTCGGCCATTCAATTTTGAAATTGAATTTCTCCTTTCAGATGCTAATCTTGCTCTTAACTTGAAAGTTAGTTATTAAATATAAACTTTAACTTTCATACATTCATGTGGTCAAAATGCAATAGACAGCTATTTCTACTTGGTATAAGGGGAAAAAAAATAAGATTCAAAGAAATGTATGGTCCTGAATAGGCCATTTTCTGAAATCAAGTGAAGGGATTGGGATACCAACCCAGCCACAAATTCGTTGACCTACAGTTTGTCATGCCTATAGAATGTTCTGGACCAGAACCCTAGCAGAATTGTCATCAAACAGACCAGAGAGACTTTATCCTAAAACTGATGGGAGCAGATGCAGAGTCATTCAGACAAACAGTAGGTAGAGCTCTGGGATTCGTGGGGAGAAGGTAAGGAAGGATTTGAAGAACCCAAGGCTTTAGTGACACCACAGAAGCATGGTCAAGATCTCCATGGTTCAGGGCAGCAGCAAGGTATCTGAGAAGAGAGGAGTTTATATGAGAATCTGGTGATGATGGTGAGGGTCCAGTGATGATGGTGAAATTACAGTGATGATGATGAGGATCCAGTGATGATGATGCAGGGCCACTGATGATGGTGAGGGTCCAGTGATGATGGTGAGAGTCCAGTGGTGATGATGAGGGTCCAGTGATGATGGTGAGGGTCCAGTGATGATGGCGAGGGTCCAGCAATGATGGTGAGGGTTCAGTGATGATGCTGAGGGTCCAGTGATGATGGTGAAATTACAGTGATGATGATGAGGTGATGAGGATCCAGTGGTGATGATGCAGGGCCACTGATGATGGTGAGGGTCCAGTGATGATGGTGAGAGTCCAGTGGTGACGCTGAGGGTCTAGTGATGATGGTGAGGGTCCAGTGATGATGGCGAGGGTCCAGCAATGATGGCGAGAGTACAGTGATGATGGAGAGGGTCCACTGATACTGGTGTGCTATAAACTTGGAACCAGATCAAAGACTCATTGCAGTGAATATTGTGAGTGGAGCTGACTGCTTGATCCTCTGCAGCACCTAATACCACTAGGATGAAATTTCATGGAAAGATAGACGAGCATGGTGGACTTTTTCTCTGTTTTTAGCTGATTTGGGAGGGGAAGGTTTCTCTGGGGGGTGCTGCAGGGATAACAGAGGATATAGGAGGACCAGTAGGTAGTTAGGATTAGAGTGTACAATGTAAAATGTCCAAAGAATCGATTGAAATTTATGTTAGAAAAATTAAGAAGAAGAAAAAGGAGGAGGAAGGAGGCAGAAGGGGAAGAAAGAGAAGAAGGAGAAGGGGAAAGTGGCACACAGAATGAATCCTACAGTACTTAGTTCTCTCTTCCCTGCCTCCATGGTCTAATCTCCTACTCTCTTCTTCATGGTTTGGTCTTCTCACATGCATCTGTTGCTGTGTTTATTCAAATCTTTATGTTTGGTGACTAGGTTTTCTGTTATGTATAACATAATTCACATGACTACTTTGCTTCATTAGATTGTTCTTCCTTGATATAAGAGATCAGTACATATTATTAATTAAAATCATCATTAAGAAAATTTTACTAACTTACAGTCATATTTTTTTTCAGAAAATTTGAGCTTGTGTAATGAAGGATTGTATGTCAGAGAGAACTTGGACAGGTCTCCCTATGTCTCCTCCTTGGAAGTCCTACATGGGACTGGAATAGTTGTATGGATTTCTAATGAATAACAAATACATCAGAGAACTTGATGAAATGGTTCATATGTTAGCTGGCTTGGACTGACGGGCTGGCATCAGAAATATGCCACAGGTCTCTGAACACATCTATCATATTTGTCCTTTTAATCACTGAGGTGGATTAAATATTTGCAATATGCTTTCCAGGTTGGCAAGTGGCATAGGCCTAGGAGAGTAACAAATCTCTAATAGAGGTTAACCATTCAGATTTTGAAAGAATTTAATAGATAAAAATGAGGATTGTGAGGAGAGTTTCTGCAGTGATGGCTAGCTGTTGCTCTAGGGGACTCACTGAATCAGGAGTGACCACTGGAGATCCACCAGGAAAGGGATCTGGGCCCACTAATGGTAGACAACTGTCGACTGGTATGAGTAGTGTGTGTAGCCTTGAGAGGTGGGATCAGACTGTGTACCTGTGCATATGCTGGCACCTTGGAGCCCATTCCCTTCAGAGGAACATGTAGCCCAGCCTTGATTTTGGGATGAGTGGATTGGACTTGCCTGGAGTGGATGTGCCCAGTTGAGCTGACCCACATTGGGACTTTTTGTCCTTTTGGGGAGGGGATGGGTGGATGGAGAGTGGTAAGGCTGAGGTGAGGGCTGACTGGGAGGGATTGGGAAGGTGGGGGGGGACAGAAGGATACATAGATAAAAATTACATTTTTTAAATAAAATATTTTTTTAAAAAAATGATGAACCCAAATGAACATCATCACATTAAGTGACAGTGATAAAAATTTCAATATCTGTAGTTCTTAACAAAATCTCATGTAAATAACTATAAATATATAATCAAAGACAAAGTCAGTGTGCAATAAGATATGCCAGCATTTTGTTCTAACTCTGTTGATTGCTATGTTATTTCATAAATAGATTAATTAATCTTTCCTACTGTGCTTCACTCTGGCTTTGTGCTTCACAGTATTTTATAATCATAGATGTTTGCATGAGACTGTATAATCTATTCTTGATAGTAACAGTCACCTACCCCATCACTTCTTAAATATTGCCATGTGTTGAGCAGACTCTACATTCCAAATTTTAGGATTTTAGAGCAAATACCTCCTGACTTTATCCAAATTACAACAAACATTTATCAATTGATTTTTAACATTATATGTTAGAAAGTAAAAGAAACCTTCAGTGAAACCAGGGTATATCTTTTATTACACATGAGATATTTATATACCTACCATGTCAAAATTCAAGGGAGGGTTGCTTATTTCTTAATTTCTAATTGATCATCGTTTTGATTCTATTATGCGTTATTCTGTTATTTTGTATTTAGGGAAGTTAAAATACTATTGCGTGTATAATCAATGTACGGCATTGTCATCTATTCTCCTAAGTGTCATCTACTCATCACACATAAAACACCTCAAGAAGAAGGTATTGGTAAAACATAAACGGGAAAAGACACATTTTATTAGGTGGAGTAAAGGGAAGATACAAGCATGGGAATCAGTTTTCTCTGCCTCTAACTCTTACAATTCACAATTGTTGGCATCTTGACTAAGAAATGACATAACAGCTTATTTTCCTAAAAAAAATAGGGTAATTCTGGGGTGATACCTGCTTCAAACATATGTTAGACATGATGAGAGGAAACAACATAGTTTAAATGTCTGACATGTAATAAGCATAATGTTAGTTCCCTTCTCCAGCCAACACAACACTGTATAAAAATGTCATAGAATTACAAAGAAAACTAAAGAAGAGAGAGTAAAAATAACTTGCAAGAAGGTGAAACCACTTAGGATTGTCTGGAAATGGTTATCTGTGTGACAAAGGCCATGCAGGAGGGGTAGGTGTATTACCAGAGCTTTGGTGGAGCTGGTAAACAAGTACAAACTTTTATCACACTTCGATACAAATGTGAATGCCAGCTTCAGCGAGACTGCTCCTTATAATCTAAATCCAGGAAAATCCTCCGGATCCCAGAACCCCATGCTCTTGGGTACCTCAGAAAAGTTACGCTGAAGAACAGAAAGAACCAGAGGAGGACTTCCAAAGAGGGAGGCAGAAACCCACAGGTGGAACTGTATACATCATTGCAAAGGATGAGATATCACGGATGGTGGAATTTCAAGGCAAAGGACATTCTGTCTTTATTCAGTTGCTGATGAACATTTAGAGATCCCAAAGCAACTGTAAACTCCCACATGTTTATCATATGAATAGTGTTGCTTTTGACAAACCTGGTATTACAGCCAGTATTTTCAGCCAAGCACATCTTAGAGAATCCAAAGCCCTTCCTATGTTCACGTTTGTTAGATATGTCTCAAAATTCTTTCTCTTACCATACCACCACCCATAGCTGCCCCTATTCATTTTTACTTTCCTTCATGTCTTCTGCAATAAGAAAGTCATGTTTCCCACCCCCACCCCGCAGCCCCTTGATTGAGGAAATCAGCAATTGCTGGCTTGTTTTAACTTCTTTCAGCTCTCTGTTCTAAGAATTATTTTCCCTAAGGTTTTTCCAATTCATTATGAATACATATTGTGACACCTTAGTAATTGTGTGTGTGTGTGTGTGTGTGTGTGTGCGTGTGTCTGTGTGTGTGTGTCTGTGTGTGTATGTGTGTGTCTGTGTGTGTGTGTGTAAATGTACACATGGGAGAACAATAGAATCCCATGGAATAAAAACAGAAACTAGATATAAAATGTTTGAGGGAAGGAAGGAAATTTATGAGTATTTCTATATTTATAATGATTATCCTGTAGAGTAGTCAGTTCTTGAGGATCAACATGGGTTCTCCATTATCATGGACATAGAGTGGTACCCATGAGACATCTGTGAGATGTTCATCACCAGCCTCTGTTTTCACTGGCTCAAAGATTAGAATAGATATTAATTCTGTGGATTACTAAGAGCGGGGTATTATCGTAGGGAAAACCGAGACCTACAAAATTATTGTAAAGTCCCCTAAAGGAAAAAACCATTTCCTCACTATTATATCTATCACTGGTAAAAACCCAGTGGGATTCTAAGATGGAATAAACCAGCATTTCCTTTACTAAGAGGATGATATTTTCACACTACGAGACTCACGTAGTTTCTTCAGCCATGTAAGATTTCAATTCAGAAATGCCATATATGGCCTGTGGTTTGGGGCTTTATAATTATGATGTGGGTCGTTAATCTTATAGTCCCCCTTTTTTATTATCTCTGAGATAGAGACAGAGTTTCTGTTACAGATTGCTAGCCTGTAGCATTCAATTGGGGAGATGAGACATACCTGAGACAGATAACAAAGAAAAATGGGGAGCAAACTGGAACAGATTAGGGAGCTCTACAGCACTATATTAAACAAGCCGTCCTGAGCACAGCTGTTGGACCTCTCAGCAATTTTCTCCCATCAGCCACCAAGACTTGGTTGTTAAGGGACTGTTTCTTGTGTTTATGTGAGTGTCAAATAAATGCATCTATCTGTCTATATCTGTCTCTTTCTTCCTTTCTCTCGGTCTCTATCTCTTTTCTCTCTATATTTTGTTCACTACAACTCTCCAAGTCTTCACATTAAATACAAATAGCCCATAGTTAACGAAGATACATTAATTCTAAAAGGCTAGCGCAAGCCTATGGAATAAGAATGTGATTTGTAAATTGATGGAGTTTAAAAGAAAGTGAACCCAGAGTCGTTATACTAAGTAATAAGCCTAAAATATCTTCGTGTAAAAATGTGTTTTTATTAATTCACTTTTTGAAGTTCATATACAAAATTACCTACACATATGGAACTTAAGGATGATGAATTAATGATAT
This sequence comes from Phyllotis vaccarum, assembly GCA_033318265.1. Classification (NCBI taxonomy): domain Eukaryota; kingdom Metazoa; phylum Chordata; class Mammalia; order Rodentia; family Cricetidae; genus Phyllotis; species Phyllotis vaccarum. Next base: position 18,760,732 of record JARWLC010000007.1, read on the forward strand.
ATTAAAAAGTCTGATTCTATGAGCAAGCTATTCTAACAGGGTTCCTTAATGCTGTAATACTACAAAGACCTGGAAATTGAGTTACTATTTACAGAAAAAACAAAAACAAATGGTTTTTCACGCCGCTGACTATACATTTATGGTATCCTATTACAGACTATTAAAAACAAATACAAACCAATTGTCTGTGATTAAGCACTAGATCGTTATTTTCAAAAAAATAAAAGGAAACTTTGGTTTTGTAATTATTTGAAATAGAAAATCAAAATCCTCATTAGCTAATACATGAAGGAATAAGTCACAGCTTAGATGCAGTTTAATTTCACACTTTAAAGAGAAAACATGCTTCTAGGTATTGTGGTTCAGGTGAAAACCTGCAAAGGAACATACTACTGCTGACTGAAATGATGATGCAAAGACTATTTATAATTTTATCATACATGAAGTTATATGTTGGAGATTCAACCACAGCAATATATGCTCCAAGTTCCAAACATTCAACCAAGTAAAAGTATCTAATTATGTAAATTTCCAAGAAGAGAGCCATCAATTTGCAATCAGGAGAAATGAGGACCCAGAAGATACTGAGATACACATAGAAAAATAAGCCTTATCTCAACTAATACCTTGTTTATGATGGGATTAATATAAATATTGATATTTCATGGGCAAAAAAGCAAATCATCAGGTAAGGCTGTTCAGGAGATAATGAGGAAAGACAATTATTCAAAGCCACTTCAGAGATAGCTTATCTGTACTTAGAAAAAGATGGCTGGGACCAGTATGAAAATCTGTGGCATATGTGATGAAAGAGATAAGGACATGAACAAATATGTCACATGTGAATGTCCCGAACATTAGAAATGTACCTTTTCCACACCACTTCTTATTCCAGTTACTATATGTGTATCTGGTTATTCAATGTTGTGGTATTGAATGGTTTTCTGTCTCCTAAAAAAATATAAAACTGAATGATATCAATGAATATTAATATTTCCCACTGATTTAGAATAGGGAGATCCATGTTGCCACCAACCAACCATACAGATCTTTAGGCATTTGTATTTCTACTAAAAATGGCAGTATTTCTATTGTGATATTGAGATTTAATCAATTGAGAAATGCAGGAGTGATATCAGGGCGGCCTTCCTATAAAATCATTTACATTTATTGAAACAGTTTCTCATATAAAGTCAATTTCTTTACTCTGGAAAACATGGACTGTTGTGCAATTTAGGTGCCCAGTTTAATACTTTAATGTTACTGAAGGAATACATATGCTCCAATCAATTTGAATTAATTCTATAGAAAATATTTCTTTAAAAAAAAAGAATCCTAGATTAAAATCTTTGTTTAATAAAGCATGAAGTAGGAAAATAGGGGTGGTAGTTTTAAATGGCTTTTCTTTTGCACATTTTTATCTATGCCTGTTACTTCTTTTATATATTTCTTTTACTTGTATTTTAAATAGAACTTTCAGAGAAATGTCACTGCATAATTTCCTCTTTTTTTCTTCTATGTTTAAAAAGAGCATCTACAATTGGCAAAGAATCACCCCTAAATAGAACATAATTTGTTCTTGCCAGGCAGGAGAATTAAGTAAGAGCTGCATAGAGCTACTAACAGCAATCTGGGTTCAAAAGCTCCCTTAGCAGGTCAGCAGCTTGCTTTCCTTTATTCAGACTCACCACGTCCCTGGAGAGATAGGACAGCCCTGTCTCTCTGTTCTGTGCAGCCACTAGCAGTCTCCCCTACCACCTCTGCTGAAATATTAGGAAGAAAGTGGTTTAGAGAGGGCCAAAATAGGGGAGGAAAGGCATGCATATTAACTTTCAAAGTGTCATTAAAAAGGAACGATTTGAACAAGTCTGCTAAAAGTTTTGTGTTATTTATAAGCAGATTTCTCTGTTTCAAGCTTTATTAAAACATTAAGGATTTGGAAAAATGGAAAAGGGCAGAAACACCTGGAAATCCTCCTACTCCATTGTGAAACTGAGCTCCTTCTGGTCACTTTCACTGGAGAAAGATGGACTTGCCCACAGTAATGAAATCTGTGACTGGCAGGTGCAGAGCAGGGCAGACACAGTAATTCCCACACTCAAAGCAAGTCAGAAAGGATGCTGCAGGGCAATACTGACTAGATCAGTGTTGCTGTCTTCCAATTCACACCACTGTTTGAAAGCACCAAGTAGGTGGTATCTACAATCATGCCTCGTTTAAAAGAAAATCAACTTTGTGGTGCTTGATAAATCTTTTCATTTATTAATAACTAGTTTGAATCAAACTGTGTTCTTTTCTCCAGTCGTTTGAGACTGTAATTACAGCATTTCTCCATTTCTTTCTCTCCTTTCCAGCTCTCATATACCCTTTCCCGATCTCCTTCAAATTCATTGACTCTCTTTTTATTAACTGTCACTGTATGCATATATATATATATATATATACACACACATATATATTACAACCCATTGAGTTTAAATAGTTATTTGTATGTACGTTTTTGTGTCTGGCTGTTTAATGTCTCTCCCCTGGGGAGGAACACCTCTCCTCCTCCCAGTTTTAATCAGCTATCTGTAATTATTTATGTAAGAAATTTAATTATTTTACTAACCTATCATATCTGATTGTATTATTAAATATTCCATGCCTTGAATATTTGAGCTATTCACAAATATAAGAGCAATGCTTTTTGTGGGAATATAAAATACCAAATAATGGAATATCTCAAACGGTTTCTTACTATTAATCAATTCACCTAATATTACTTGTTTAATATATTTCTTATAAGATATTTAAAATTAAAATCTTAATAAAAGCATTCTCTCAGGCAGGAGAATCACAAGTTTCAGATTAGTATTGTCAATGAGACCTTGTTTCAAACAAAGCAAATAAATAAAAATTTAAATGAAAAGAAAACTAATTATATCTTATGTTCAACATTAAAAGAAAAATAAATATTGAGTTCAAATCAACATATACCCTGCTGTGTATACTCCACAATTTGATAATCAGGCTTCAGTATAAGAATTTTATTGTAAGCCAATGCAACATAAATCTACCTTCAAATCAACAAACTAAGTTTGAGAACAGAGTATCATCTTCATGTTCATTACTAAGAAGAAATAAAAATATTGAGTTTGTTTTGAAATGCAAAGGGGACAGGGAGAGTTTTTGTCACTAGGTTCCAAATATATGTCATTCTGTTTTTGTTTTTGTTTTTTTTTTTTTTTTTTTTACTCAGAACTACAGCTTAAATCGCACATCAACCCTCACACAAAAACAGTGTGGGAGACTTCAATACCCAACTCCCATCAACAGACAGGTCATCCAGACAAAAACTGAATAGAGAAATATCGACTCTAACAGGCAGTATAAACCAAATAGACCTAACATATATTTGAGAACATTTGTAAATGGATTCTAATTTTTATAAGGAATCTATTAGGATTCTATTTTGAATATAGCAGCTTGAGTGTCTAACCCTGAGCACAAGCTGACTTCTGCAAATGTAAAAAACAGAGCATGAAAACTGACTTATAGTATTCATCTTCCATTGGAGGACAGCTTCCACATTTCACTCAAACACAAAAGAAATAGACCTTCCTCTTGGCATCTTGTGAAAATTTTTCCAAAATTGTCCACTTACTCAGACCCAAAGCAAGTCTCTGTAGACAAAAGAAAATTGAAATAACTTCCTACATCCTGTCAGGATCACTACAGATTAAAGTTGGATATCAACGACATACAGACACATGGAAACTGAACAACACCCTACAGGATGAAAAATGAGTCAAGACAGAAACAAAGAAATCAAAGACTTGCTAGAATTCAGTGAAAATAAATACACAGGAGACCCAAACCTATGGGACACAAAGCACTGCTAAGAGGCAAGTTTATAGCATTAAGTGACTCCATTTTTTTTTTTAAAAATGGGCAAATAATATTAGCAACTTTATAGCACACTTTAGAGTTTTAGAATAAAAAGAAATAAACACACCTAAGAGGAGTAGAAGGCAAGAATAATAATACTCAAACTGAGGACTAAAATCTATAAAATAGAAACAAAAAGAACAATTCAGTGAATCAATGAAATGGTAGATTCTTTGAGAAAATGAAGAAGATAGACAAACTCTGAACTAACTAAAGCACACACACAGAGAATATACAAATTAACAAAATAATCAAAATGGAAAGTGGGACATAAGTACAGACACCAATGAAATCCAGAACCACAACGATATACTTTAAAAACTTGTTCTCCACAAAATTTGAAGACCCTAAAAAGATAAAGATATTTTATATACCTTTGCATATACTTTTATAATAAATATTACTTAATTTATGAGACCTTTAGATGAGCTAAGGAGGGTCTTCACTATCTTATTCGGATCAAATTTCTCTGTCAGCCCCAAGAAGTAAAGTTAAATACTGTTGAGAAATAAATTATCCCTTTCTAAAATTTAGAAATTAATTACAGTTCTTTTATTTCATAGACATTGTTTGAAAGTTGATTGAGAAAAAGTTATCATGTAGGATAATAAAAGAATCTGTTTTGAAAATTTTGTTCCTAGGGTCAAAAAATGCATATTGGTGTCCAGGAATAAACAATAGGACACCAATGAAAGGTGTGCTTGGCTTATGTCTTATCAGGTCCTCAAAACCTCAAAAGAGCAGTTATTGAGACACTTTACTTGTGGATGTAGAGACAAATACCTTCACAGATTAGGACCTCACTTGATTTATTATTATTATTATTATTATTATTATTATTACCATTATTATTATATGATGTGAGTTTTATTTACTTTTAGGTAACTTTTACATTTACTAGAATTTATGAAAGCTAGACATATACATTGTAAGATTCTATAGAGTGAAAGGGAACATCTGTCATGTATGATGAACTAGGCTCCCAGTATTGTTGGCCAAACGGGCCCACAGAGACCTCCAAACAATGCAAGCTGCTGCCAAGACAAGAGATTACTTTCCACAAACTCACACCGACATAACTCATTGAACACGCTTGAATGTTGAACCAATACTACATAGAGCCTTCAGCCCTACATGCTGACATCTTTGGTATAGAAAGTGACTCTGAGTGCTACCAAAGGAAGAACAGCAACATCAATAAATATTCAAATCTTTAATCTACAATGACGTACTTCCAGCAAGATAAGCTAGGGCAATGGTGGACAAAGCTTGTGGGAATAACCAACCAATATCTGATTTGACTTCAGACCCACTCAACACGATCTAACTTGTATTCGATACTGCTTGGGTGACCAAGAACTATAGAATTGATATCAAAGGAGCCTAGGATGAACCAAATACTACTGGTCTAAATAGCAGTGATAAAAAGACTCCTAATGAAATTCTGTTATATTAATCAATAAATACCTTGTTCAGCTATCATCAGAGAGCTTCATTCTGCAAGGTATGGGAACGCCAGACATTATGAAGGGAGGGAGAGAGGGAAGGGCAGAGTGATGGAAACAAGGATAGAGGGAGGGAAGGAAGGAGGGATGGAGGGAGGGAGAGATAAAGCACCTTGGACCACTCAGACCTAAAGGGATGTATCCATCAAATCTCTCTGCTCTGCTTGAGACTCTGGGGAGCCAATGGAAGAGGAAAAAAAAGAAAAGAAAAGTAAAGAAAGAAAACCAACCAAACAAAAAACAAACAGTAGATGGAGGTCACATGGTCCTCGAAATCAACTTGATCAGAGCTCATATAAATTCAGAGGCTGAGTCACCTTGGACAGGACCTGCAAATGGCTGCCACAGGTTCTTTCTGTGTGATTATGCTATGGCGTCCAGCGTAGTGTGTGCAGAAGGTTCTGTTTGTTTTGATTTGTTTCTTGAGTAGCAAAACAGTGGTTCCCAACTCTTGGCACTTTTCTTGGGCTCATTTCCTTCTGTTGCTTTGTCTTTTCCAACTTCTATGTAATAGGTTTTTTATTTTATTCTTATTATATTTTGCTTTGCTGTGCTTTATAATTATCTCAGGACCTCCCTTTCTAATTAACGGCAGAGCTGACACATGGAACTAATGTTGTCTATTGTAGCACACATTTTTAGATAATAATATTTTATTAGGATTGTTTATGTATCTGAATTAAAAATAATCTTTAGGGAATTAAAAATGTGAAATTTCTGAAAAATCTATTTCACAGTACTTTTCAAAATGCTACCTCTCGAATTTTTGTAAATTAACTTATACTTTCCAATGTGTTTTACATTTTTCCCTAATTTAAACTCTGACTTTAAAATATTTCTTAAACGCAATTTGATTGCATGTATGAATTTCCATAAATTAAAGTTGTCTATACTTGTCTTGATTGCATTTTAACTGCATGTCAATGTCCGACATTTTAAAAGTACATCTATTTCATATAAATACTGTAATATCAAAGGTGTAACAAGAGAGATATTATAATATATCTACTTAAACTTATTTTCAGACTTCCATCTGTTCTAACTAAAGAACAGAGTGTGCAATGTTTGTATATGGTAATTATTGAAACATACAGGATTCAATAAAAGACAAATAATAAATTTCAGGAATTAAAATTGTCTGAACATCTTGTTTAGAGAAAAGATTAGTTTATGGAATTCTGCTTGTAAAGCAGGTACTATATACAAATTGTCAATCTCCTATCCCCATTCTGTGATAAGCTGAAATTTGATTCTGGAAAACAATTTAGTTATGTGATATATCTGGTAGGTTTGTATCATTATAGTTTTAATATGTATAGTAGACACTTTCATTTCAATTATGTATCAAATTTATTGAAACAAAGAACATTATATCTTTAAATATTTTGCATGTTTATATTATGAATAAGGGATGCATAAAAATATACATAGAGATATCCTTTTTCAATATATTTTTTTAATAATTTTTGGGAGTGTTAATGTTGTTTTGACTATCCTTGGATTTTTGAGCTTCCAATACAAATTTTGGATTCTTTTCTATTTTTTGAATATAGGGCTAATGATTAATTAGGGCTAATGATTAATTGGGATTTCATGGGATTCATAGGTTGCTTTTGGTAAGATGGTGTTTTCACTAGATTAATTCTACCAATTCATGGGTATAGGAGGTTCATTATTATTATTATTATTAATGTTTTGGTATTTCCTAAATTTCCTTCTTGAGTGGCTTAAGATTATATTCTATGAGATAGTTTTCTTCCCGGGTGAATTTTGTTGTTTAGTTTGATTTGATATTTGTGAATGGATTGTTTCCCTGGTGTATTATTTAATATGGCTGTCATCCATAGGAAAGTTAGTGAATTTCTGTTTTAGCTCTATATCCCTCAAATTTCTGAAAGCATTTATCAGCTCTGAGAAATTTTGTTGAGTCTTTAGATTTCATTTGCAAAAATGGAAACTCCTTTATCATGCTCTTTTACTTCCTTCTCTTTTTCTATCAGCCTAAGACTTTAAACGTTATTTTGAATTATTGAATAGGAATGGAGAGTGTACATCCGTGTTCTCTTCCTGATAGTAGTGGACATTCTTTGAGTTTTTCAACTTTTAGCATGACATTGATTATACTTTTGTCATATACATCCTTTATTACATTGGGATATACTCCCTTGGATGCTAGTCCCTGCAGGTCTTCGTTAGTAAGAGATACTGGATTTCAGCAAAGGCTCTTTCTGCATTTAGTTACATTGTCACAAGTTTCTTACTTTGAGACTATTTAGGAGATGGACAAATTTGTTGATTTACATATATTGAACCATCCTTGCATCTCTGGAGTGAAATGGAATATGATTCTGAAAAATATCTTAAAGCATTATGATTAAGTATTTTTTGTAAACTAGAAAGCTCAGTTCATAAAGCTGGAAAAATCAGTGAAAATTTACTGAAAGTACTAAGCCATTTGGTTTTGTTTACTGTTAGTCACAATGGCTTTTTAGGATACAGTTTTAGAGTTTTAGGACATAGTTGCAATCATACTTCATTGAAAAGATACCTAGCATACACATTGTTAGGATGGTAACAAGAAAAAAAATTAAGCAAAAAAAAAAAAAAAAAAAAAAAAACAACTAAGATTCATTTGATTCCTACAATTATTTGAAAATTTAGAAACATCTGAACATAAAAATATGTACTCTACATTAATTACCTATTAAAATTATTCTTTTCAACATTTGCAAATATATGAATTGAGTTACATAATAGTGACAACTATGTTGTGAAAACAGTAACCACAGATTATATTTATAATATGTTTTGAGTACTTAGCTGCTGAGCAGAAAATGTGTTTGGAATGTATTATATGAGAGAAAGATTTATTTTCAATAAAAATGAAAAGTATATTTATTTATCTAGTCCTTACTATGAAGAAAAAAATATATCACAACATTTGTAATTTTTTTTAACTTTTAAATTTTATAATGAATATATTCACACATTCGTGTTTAATGACTTCAAAACTCTTTCATCTAGTCAAATTGCTGTTCTGAGCCAAGCAAACTGCATCCCTCATTTACCCTTTCCAGACCCTGGGCAGTGACACTTTTTATTTGGTTACTTCAAATATAATTATTGCAAGTGGACTATATCAATGATTTCAGTATCAAAGGATCATACAGCATTTATCCTTTTCCATTTTTTCTTCTAGCAAAGTAAAACAATAGGAAACTAGCATTTACACAATAATTAATTTATTATTGTCATATGTAGTATAATATAGTAGATGGAATGATTTACCATCTAGGGCTGTGTAGCCAATAACATTTTGACAACAATAGATGGCTAAGTCTGTAAAAGACCATTGACTATGAACCCAGTCTTCATTTTTAATTTTTGCATTTGATATTCTTGCATGAAAAACAAAAAAACTGCAGTTACAGTTGCCTAATTATAGGGGCGACCATCCAAATTAGCCCTCCAAAAAAAACAGCACAATGCAATACCATCTGTGAAAGTACAGAGCCCACAGACCTTTCCTGATTCAAACTCTGTAAGGGACTTGGGCAGATTTCCCTCTGGCTTCTGGCTCAGACTTTATTCTTGCATGATCTCATTTATACATTAAAGGCTAGTATTTCAGCAAGCCTCTCCCCCATCCAGCCAACACAATTCCTTCCCCATATAATATTTCTTTATTGTGGCCACTTGAAAACAGTAGATATTTATAAATCACATCTTTCACATTTATTAGCACAAGCAGATTCAAAAATGCACAGGAAATTCTGCCTGATAAGTGACTTGAAAACTACAAAGACAGAATCTCATACCAATTTCTGTTTAAAGATTATGTTATTCCACTTTTACAAAAAATGGGTTTTAGCCTTTTATTAAAAACAAAGCTGTCAGTTTTGATCAAATACATTCATATTTCCCCATTATGTTATTATGGTCTTCATAAAATTTAATAATGGTCCCTTGGAGTTTGATTCCCATAAAAGACTCATAACACAGTCAGCACCATAGCAAATAATTATGGAACTATGTGGAGAGACTTATGATTTCAGGTGGGAAATATATAATAATAGATTGAGAAATTTAAAACTGAGGTTAATACTTGATAAAGATTCAGTTCCCATACAAATGTCAGTAATAATAAATGTGTGACAATAAATCTTGATTTAAAAAAACGAGAATTCCAAACATAATCATTGGCAGAGGTTTTAATGATATTTCAGATGCTGTTTGTTATAATTCCATCATATTAAATATTATTAATCTAAAGAAATCCTCTCTGGTAGAAGTACTACTATACCTTTAATGAATAGAGTATTTAGTAGTTTAGTGATTAAAAACTAAGAAGTAAAATATGTGATTTATATAATAACTTGTTACTTTGTTGTTAATTAATTTTTGTTTTGATATAGGTTTCTCTGTGTATCCTTGGCTGGAATTCCCTTTGTAGATCAGGCTGGCCTCGAACTCAGAGATCTGTCTGCCTCTGCTGCCTGAGTGTTAAGATTAAAGGCGTGCACCACCCCAGCCTAATGTTACCAATAGGACATAACTGAGAAATCAAGCTTTGAAAATTCTGAGAGTCATAAGAAGAATGATGCTGGTTAGCAATTTTCTGTCTGACATACATCTGTAAGAAGAAATAACTGAGCATTCTAATGGATTCAGATATCAAAATAATATCCATGGCATGCAAAATAAGAAGTTTGCTGCAACACAAAGTAAATGTCTACTAAGACACTAGAGAAGGTGGTGTGGGCTGTTAATATGAATCAGTAGATAGAGGATAAACCTCAAGTTTGATGACATGACAGTCTCCACAGGTTGTCCCCTGACTTCTATGCCTGCACCATGACACATACAGATGGTTAGAAGAGCAAGCATACACACACACACACACACACACACACACACACACACACACACACACACACACACACAAATAATTAATTAAATAAATGTTAGATAATACATGATGGGCTATGCTACTCACATCCAGAGCTTCCATTTGTTGACACCAGAGTCATGTTTGAAGGCCATGGATTCCGAACGATATCTTGCCAGTGTATGGTGTCAGCATAACACAGGAATTTGTTTTGATCTACATAGACTCCACCATTTAGAATTTCTGTATTGGAAACAAAAACAACCATAAATTATTTTTAAATGTTAGTCACAAGAAAGGCATTATTTAAATTATTTTCAGTGTTAGACTCATAATATGCTTCTAGAACTATTTCTATTGATTCCCTTAGTTTTATTTTAACACTTCAAAAAGTTGAAAAGTATAGATCAAAAATATAAATAATTATAATATATATAAACAAAACTTCAATATTTGATAGAGATATGTTAGCATCTGTGACTTTATTCTGATTTAATAATAATGTAATTTGTGATATTTCATAATCTGCTATTACATATTAATAATTAGTTATTATTTTATTTAATAATATACTGAATGTGAACTACTTAATATTATTTAATAAAACTCTTGTTATTTTGATTTTTCTTTGATTAGTCAATAACATGAATTTCCAAAACTATCATTTCACAGCCATGGACTGTGAAGTCTCAGGACCTTTGATACACAATTTCAAATGTGAATTTCCTAGGATTTATTAAATCTGATTTTTACTAGAGCCCACATATTAGTAATAACCATAAATAAAAAAGAAAATTAAATGTTCTGTTACAAAATATTCATCCCCATCTGAAATGTTATTAATAGATTTCTCAATCATTAAAAATAATACAAAGCAAGATCATATATTATTGCTGACTGTCAGTGAAACATGGGAATAATATGAAAATCTGTGAAGGCTACTTTTTACTAAATATTCTATTACACAATTAATACTGATACTGCTGACCTAAAGTGTTCCTAAGCACAGTCTATGCTGACATATAAAACCTCCTTTCAGATACCTTTAAGTTATTCAGAAAAAATATGATAGCCCTCTGAAAAATTGTTATTTTAAAGAAAGTAGACATGCAAATATTTCCTTCCTGCTTAATGCCTACTAGAGTTTCCTTCTGCTGTCCAGTATATAAGTAATCTTTGAATACTTTAATGATGGTTTGTAAAATTTTCAACTCCAACTAGAGACTAGAACAACAAGTAACAGTCTTTGCAAAAAGTAGGATTAGATGCAATGTCAGATCAGCTGCTATACAGAGCCAGTTTGTATTATCCACTTCAGATACAGATTAGCTATGTTATCTAAGACAATGTTCTGATGTGAAGTCAGAATAAGACAGCATAGGATACAGAAGATTCTCCCAGATGTATGCCAAGATACAATGGATAGAAAAAAAATGCTATATATACAAAACAGAACTTTGTTTAGCTATGAAGAAGAATAAAATTATACCATTTGCTAAAAATACAACTAGAGATAATGATATTAGATGAAAGATTTGATGCAAGAAGATAAATATCAAAAGTTCTCTCTTACTTGTAGACCATAAATAGTGCATTGGAAGACAATATTATATTGGAATACATGCACATGAATCGAGAAAGTAGGTAAAAAGGAGATCTGGGTAACAGATGGGATTAATATGAGGTATGTACATGATAACTTGTGTAAGATATTTATGAAATCCATCATTGTACATGATGAATATATGCTACTAAAATTTACAAAAAAATTTAAATAATAACTGCATTTTATTGATCAAAAAAAAAAAAAAAAACTTCCAGTGCTGTTTTATGAAAGACAAAGGAAGCAGCAGCTTAAGAGCATAAGGCTAACCAATAAATCCCACCCAGTCAGATTGTAATAGTGTGGAAAGATTCTAATGCTCTTTGTAGCCTCGAGAGTCATCTTCCTTGTGCAGTTTCTCAAAGTATTTTAAATATTGTTATTTTGTCTTTTTTGTACGCCTGGTCCAAGCTAAATGTTTAAGAAGTCTCTTGTTGAATAAAGAAATAGGTAGCAGAAGATTAGCACTTGCTGATACAAAATTGGTGGCACATTCAAAGGACCCGCTGGTTCTGCATGTATGGAAGCCTCAAGATTAATTTACATTTTTTAAAGTTCCCCTTTCAAGCCCAGTTTCATTCACATCATCAATCTTTGCACTGCCTGTTGGTCCCACTTCTTGGAAAGGATGGAAAAAAAAAAAAAAAACAGAGAAATTAGATCATCTTTCTTTTTCTAAAATCTAGTTCATTATTTTTTATGACCCAACCATCCAACCTTCATCAGAGCAGAAGGGAGATGTAAAGCTGATTATAAAAAGAATTTCTGTACTAACGTTTGGCATTAAGTTTCTACGGGAAATGCACACAGGTCTTATACTAATAGCTTTCTCATGAGACACTGCGTGATGCTCTTCAGCTCTGGGAATAATTCTTCATTAGGTGAAAAGAAAGAGTGTTCTGACTGCTATTGAGGAAATGAAGGTTATTTTTCAATCTACATATGGAAAAGTTCTACAGAAAAAATAAGATGTGAGGAGCAGGGTAATAGCTCAAACATTATAAAAACAAACATTAAAAAAACAGATTTAGTGTTAGGAGTCACATTTTAATTCAAACTGTTCACATAAAAGAAACATACTCTCCATTTTGTACTTTTTATCTGGATATTCTCAAATAGAATCAGTCTGTATTATGATGAATAATAATCTCATCAAATCTCTTTCTCCAGCAGAATTAATCTCCTACTATTACTAATATCTGTTTCTCAGAAATATTAAATTGAAGAGCTTGGCTTTTTCTTGGAAAGGGGATACAGTAAAGAGGCAATAATAAATTAAAAACAAGCTTACAGATTAAAATTTTGAACTAAGACACAATCATGGTCAGCCTGGATATACATTTCATCTCAAGCAAATCTGTTACATTTGTAGCTTTGAATATTAAATGCTTTCTTTGTTTTAAGTTAGAATAGCTATTTTAACTTTATGACATATATCTTTCTCTACTTTTGAATGACAAAATTCTAGTCACATAAAGATTTTCATTGACATTTATAGGAATATACTAATGCGTATATGATGTCATATTTTTAAATATTTGTCTACAAAAATATTTTCAGAAAATAAAGTTATATTTGTCTTTATAAGGTTTGTCTGATTTTATAACAATATGAACAAATACAATATTAGTTTAGTATCAAATACATATTGATTTATTTTATTTTTCAAATACAAAACTTTTTTTGGGATGGTTTCTGACCCAGAAGAATATACTAACAGAAGAGTAAGCTGATGTTCGCACTATAATTGACTACGAAAGCTTTATCTTACTGTCAGAAATAACAAATAACTATCAGAAAAACAGAAATTATGGGAGATCTTACTCTGATAAAATACACAAAAAGTCACTATCTTTAGTAACTTATAAGAAAAGTAATGTTTTTATTCATTTTATTGATTATTTATTTGAAAATAACAACACTTTTTTTTAACCACAGTTTCCTTTGCCCAACAAGAAATACTTAAATTTTAGATTCAAGACAAAGAAAAAGATTTCTATATAAAAGAAAGAGGAAAAACAATGAATGGACTTAATGGACAGTCAAATAAAGAGGACTAAGGTCAGGTTGAGTACAGTGACTAAAATATAAAATGAGGGAAGAAGTTCAAAGCCATTTCATCCCTGTGCTCACAGTTTGTTGTAAAAACATATCAGAGTAAATTGGAAAAGACACCAATACATCCTTGGTCATTTAATCAATTGGCAGAAAAAAAGCTTTGATCTTTTTTATTATACTGTACAAAACTCTTTCCTGTAATTTCTCAAAACAGAACTGACTCTTACTAATAAATGTTAAAGTTATATCAGAGGTGCCATTCTGTAAAAATAAAAGTATCCATAATTACTGAAAAATTCCATTATAGACTTACATATGATGTATATCAAAATTTTCTCACTAAATACATAGAGAGCAAGTAAAAGGATAAATAATGTTTACACTTAGAGTTGGTAAATTACGATTTATGTACAAATACATACATAACAATATTTAAAACTTAAATATGACTAGACTAAGCTTTGTGAAGTCAAGTTGATAACTATCTTAGCAACATCCATTATCCAACAGTCTTTGCCCAAGGTACACCTTTGCTTATATGAGCAAACAGAAGCCATGTAAGTACATGCCAAATTAATCAGTTATCTCATGCCACGTCTACTTTTATTCTACATTGTGACTAAAGTTAATGATGAATGTTATCCTTTTCCATAAACAACTGAAATCATTTTATCTAAATCTCTTTAAGTCAGAAATTATTTACTCCTATTTGTCAAAAATTGTCTCCTGGTATTTGGTATTTTAGTATTGTGGAAGGAGATACACAATAGATGTTTACTAAGTTAAAATATAAAGACAATAGAACATATACAGTATAAAGCAAATTAAACATACTCACATATAACTTTAATATACAATTTTGTTGTTAGACTTCTTGCTAACTGAAATGAAATACATTTTCTTAATGAAATGTTCACAACTTATAGCATACACAATTAATGTAGGGAGCATGTTTGACATTTACAAGTCTCTTCAACACATTTATTGGCACAAAAAGGCCCATTTTGTCTATCAAACTCAGTTATTAGTTACTATGTGAATAATGATAATTTTGAGTTATTGTAGTTAATCCAAATTTCCTTAAATTTCACAAATTACCTCACAAATACTAAGGAAAAATTATGCTGTAATACACAATTGTAAGTCTACCTGATAGAGCTTTTGAAATTATTTTTTTAGGAAAGTACAAAGTGCTGATATGACATTTGATGAGCAACTTACATCTTCAAACTCTAGAACACTGGCCATTGACTTTTTTTAAATGATCCTTTCATGAGTCTGATGAAGTTAATGTTTTGTTATTCAAATAAATTATTTTCTTATCCATTTCTCCCAGGTAGTATATTTTAATAGAATCATTGGCATCATGTAAATATTTTTTTTCAGAAGAAACTGTGGGGAAATAACTGTATTTTGTCACTGACAAAATGTATGAAATAGTCTAATTGTGATGCAGCATCCTTACTCAAAATATAGACAAATATGACCTCATGATAGATTTAGGAAGCTGAAAGTATTTCTTTGACCTAATGTACTACTTCTAATTACTACATAAATGTGACTAAATCTCTCTGTTTTCTAAAAAGAGCTACTATAATTGTAGGTGCAGTTATTCATATGACACTTGGTCTCTTCTCTGTTATTGGTAGTAAATATCTCTCAAAGAACTATTAACCACAGTGATATAATAAAAATCTAATAAACAGGAAGGAAATAGTTTACATCAATCCATGGCTGGGTATTTAGATGTCTTACTTTGTAGGAGTGCATCATATAGGTCAACCACCGAATTAAAAAAAAAAAAAAATGACAATAAAAACACAGGTTAAAGGTATCCCACTTGTCTAGCTACAGTAGAGATGTACAAATAATGTATGTAATAATAATGTAATGTAGACTTATATTACCTATCCAAGATGAAGTATACAACCAAGAAGTCAAAATCCAAAGTTACACAAAGGCCGTTTTCAAATTGAAGCCACACAAGCCTTAATGGAACATTTTCAGAAACAAAGCAATATATCATTCTTCCTGTCATCACCTTTAGCCACACAAGCCTGTTGGCAGATAATGATACAGAAGTAATATAGACCACATCATCTACCTGTAATACTTAATACATCATCTCCGGAGTGGACTCGGTCTGTAGATTCTTGTATCTTTCCCAAACCCAGACCTTTCAGCTGGGAGCACAATGAATTGCTGCTATCCTACTGGGTCAGCCCTCAAGGTTCATTATTAATAACAGAGACGCAAAAGGCTAATGAGAAACTGGTGCTTGAGGAGACAATGGCTCATTCATCATCAATCAAGCTTTGAAGTTTTTATACAGATGATTTAAGGAGAGTTGAAGTGTGCAAAATTGAAATGTCACATTTGTATTGGGAGGGGGTAGAGGGTGATAATGTAAATGAGTGATGCAACCCTCTATCTTTCAGCTCGGTGGTCAGAGTCAAAAGCTCATGGATGCAAATATCAAATGTGAGGTAGTAACAGTGGACAGTTTTTCAAGCAGAGCAAGGCAATTTAAAGAGGAAATTATTAGATCCATTGGCTGAAAAATCAAGTTATAATAGAAAATAAATGCAAAACACCTTAATTTCAATTGACCAGAATTTAGAAATGTTGCCACAGTGTTCAAACTTACTAATAATGCTTCGGTAAATGTGACAATTTTGAGTTTTTATTGTTTCAGCTCAAGAACAAGCTCTTTATAGTGTTTTCTGGAAATAACTATGTAGAGATCAGTCATTGTTGATAACATTATTTTAATGATCATCTGACACAGAGCTCATACTTTCACAACTTGTCTCTTAATGTTGGATGCTTTTCTCAACAACACTATATTGCTGTGGTTTTCTCAAATTAAAAACCATGGGTACATTGTTCTTTGTTCATAATTCCTTAGAAAATGCCAAAAATGTGAAAGAAGTTCTGGGTTGTCTACATCTCAGTAAGAAAAATGTACCTTCTGTCAAGTCTGGTGAGCTGAATTCATCCCTGGATCCCTAAAACCCACATTGAGGAAGGAGAAAATTGATTCCTGTAAATGTTTTTGATTCTCCTTAACTCAGATAACATCATCTCATAACACTTGTCATAGGAAACCTTCTTGCATATTAAAATTATGGTATATTCTATGCTATGAGTAAAGAGAAAGGGTTTCTACAGTATGGCTTGGTATATAGTAGCAAGGTAGAGAGATGATAAACTAGATCCTTCTCCCAATATTTGTTTGGGGCATACATAATATAATAATACTGAATCTAGTTAATGAGATAAAACAAATTTCAAAGTGCAGCTTTAATATTATAACTTTATGATATTTTTCACTATTTCAAGCTACAATTCTAATCTCTATAATGGGGTTGCTAGAATTAGAGAATCAAGCAAACATTGATTCTGTTTTAAGCTTGAAAATTATTTAAACATCAAATAACTTACTACTATAAGTGTGGCTTTTGTTTTTATATACATATATTCATATTCTATTACTCAGTAACAGATTACAGAGCACCTTCAAGGAAAAATGTTTTTTATTTCATATAATTTTCTGGTTAGTGGTTCAAGGATATGATAAACTGTACAACCCTCGAGGTCCTAGATTCCAGTCTATCTTATTTCTTCACCCTCCTTAGATGCTAAATGGAATGCTTAAAAATCAAAGAAATCATTAAAAGGAATGAATAGGTATATTCCTCTCTTTGTCCTGGTAAGGAAACTTCCATCCACAATTATATTCTGTTGATATGAATTAAGTCACAAAGTCATATTCAGTGGTATGGAATCAAATTCCCTGACTGTCATAAGAGCAACTATGTGTTATGTTTAAAAGTTCCAAAGTAGTGATAGTCATAGAAAAACAAAAACTGTTAAATGACTATTAATCTACCTATGATTTTGACATTTTTTTTCCTTTTTTTGCTCAACATCATGTCTCCAAATTTCATCTGCCATGTTTACATTCATCACTGCATGATATCTGTCTCTAAGCCTACATAGGTTTCTCCTTTGGAGTACTGTAGCTGGAACTACTATATCCTAGAATACTTCTTTGATACAAAGCTATGAGAAAACCTATGTCATGTCAATATATGAAAATGATGTTGATAGAATTTAGTAAATATTTAGTTTCCAAAGCTATCGAACCAAATTTTATTCTATGAATATATAGAAATCTAATGGCTTCAGAATCGTAACTATCTTTATGTTTTGAATTAGTTAGGTTCGCTTACCTTTTCTGTTTTTTTTATCTTTCATCTGGTTGGTATACATAATATTATTTTAATTTTTACTTTCCCAAAGAACTAACTTGTGCGCCTTAAATACTGTATTTAAAATACAATATTAAGGGATAAGAAGATCCATTTCTATTTCTCAAAAAGTGTCTTAGTGTGCTCAAAACAGATGAAAAACTTAACATCTATTTGATATTATTAGAAAATAAATAGAGTATCATATGCCTTTCCAACAGTTCTTTTGAGAAAGAGGCCTGGCATAACATTCTTAAACTGTTCCATAAAAGATCTTAAATGTTACTCTAAACGATATTGATAATTATAACAAACACAATATGGGTATTTGATGATGTATACTAAAATTTCCAATAGATAAACATTACTATGATAATAGACATGGGCACATTTCAAGGTCCATAAATAGAAAACACAAAAGATTTAGTAGCTTCTTGATACCGAAATAGAATGCTACCTTACATAAAGCTCAAATGTTTTTATGTTTCATCCAGCAGAAATCTGTCATTATAGACAACAATCCTCTTAGATAACGGCTCCAAGTTTTTAGAAAATGTAATTGGTTCAGTAGAAAAAAATAAGCCAAGTTCAATGTTTTTATTTCCAGTAAAGGGAAAAAGTCATATTAGTACGGAACTGATTTGTCCCTTTTATTTACAAGCTCTAATACAATAAGCTTGCTATATACTACAAGGTCACTTTCAAATATCTCACCTACAATATTAGTTTTATAATTTCAATAACTCTTCTCACAATGTGTGATTTCTTCAATCCTGTAGAGTTTTTATAAAGGACGATTTTTCCTAGATGACAGTAATAACAACATAAATGTGTATGTTTGTTGCTGGCAAGATAAAACTTGCAAATAAAAGATAAAGCAAGAAAAAGAAGTATTGTTAAATCTTGCAAAATTACTGTTGGATTTTCAACTTTATTAAGGTTCTTAAACCTATATAAGATAATATTAAGAATATAATTCTGTCCTCTCCTCGTGGAAGCAAAGAGATGGAAAGAGGGAAACGATTTTAGGGGACAACAATATAATTCTGTAATCCAGAGGCTTGGAGGATTCAGAAACAAATGCTTCAGTAAAAACACTGAGAACAAAAAATTATAAAAATGAAGAACGAAAGAATTTATGACACAGTAACACAGAAACTTTTTGAAATGCTGTAAAAATGTCAATATGAGCAAAGATATTTAAATATATTCTTGTTACCTTTAAACTTTATTATAAAACAAAAATAAATAAAGATATCAGACATCAAAATTACCTAGACTCTAAGTCAGTAAAACTCAGTGAACTTCTATACAGTTAGAGAAAAATGCTGTAGAGCTTCCTATTGAATTTTGATACAATATATTTTATAAACTTTGGAGAAAACAAAGAGGAAATGGCTATTTGAACAATGGCAGTGACTCTGTGTGCATTATAGCTAACAAAGCATGAAATGTTAGATGAAAAACAGACATATCCTTGTATTTTATATAAAAATTCAAGATAATACGCATTCAGAAACATGTCTTTTAATTATTCACAAAATAATTTTTAAATAACAGATCAGGTTTTCTTCTTTGTTATCTTCATGTTTATCCGTTCAGGTAGTACACATCCTTTTAATAACTTCTTCTGAAATGTTTTCAATTGTTATCGTGATATTACTTCTGTCACTTAATGGGACTATCTATAGTTCATGCATAATATCTTTGCTACTTCTTCACTGCTTATTGAAGATAAATTAGTTTCTGTATATTCTCTATCATATACAAATTGGAAATTTTAATATTCACCATTGGACTTCAGTGTTAAAGATAATGTATGCAGGATACCTGGATGTTTATAGGCTGCGTCTACTTCAAAACAGGTTGTCAGAACAGGTAGGTTGGCAGACTCTTTTTATCTTAAGACTTATTATCCCGGGAAACAGATAATAGATTCTGTAACACTTCAATGCTGTTGCACTGTGTAATCCTGGATACTAGTAGATTAACACTCTGAGTCATATCTTTTCATTCCTGTAGCCACATTCTGACCATGTTTTAAGTTTCCTCTCTTACTTGAATTTGTTCTTTTGTTCACAGGTCATAAGGTCTCCACTTACAGTCTCCCTGTGACCTTTACCTCTATGCTTCAATAAAACCAAGGTTTATTTCAAGAGCACAGAACAAGTAATCAGAGCTCTCTCATGGCCAGGATCTGGCAAGTTACCAGTTAGATTTGTTAAAAAAAAAAAAAAAAAAAAAAAAAAAAAAACAACAACAACCAAAAAAAAAACAGAACAATACCAAAGGTATGTGAGCAGTTTAGGGAGGTAGAATGCTGAGACTTAACTTATTAAGTATTTTATTATATCAATAAAACAGACAGAAAACACTGGATGTGTAGTAAGCATGATGAAAATAATACTGCCAGCCAGTTGACAAAAAGATAGGTCTTTACATCTTAATTAAAAAGTTATAACTCAGTACTCCATTCACACAGAGGATGGACTCAAAGACTCCAAGTTTCATACACGTTATTTAAAGAAAAAACTCAGTATTTTTTCAGTAACTATTAAGTACATCAGTATTTGTAATGATCACCAGCCTTGCACATCTCATTTCCACAATTGAAAAAAATATTTTCATGTTGTTAATACCCGGTGACAAAGTAGAATTTGCCCCTATGAAGAATTAATATGTCTAGATCATTCAGTTTAAGTAAGAGTATCCTTCATTTTATAATGGTTCATCCTTCCCAGATTTAACAAATGTAATTAAATTTTATTTTAGGCAATAGAGATGCTTTTTAAGATCACACATAAAGAAAACCACTAATGTTAAAATTAAGATAAGATAACTCAAAAGTCAGTCAACTCAAAGATAAGATAACCCAGTCAACTCAAAAGTCCAACACTAGAGAAGATGTAGTTCTCTGTAGTCAGAAGTTTCTGGCATAGCTAAGCCCCAAGATCCGGACCTATCTGCAGCTGTTTTGTTCCAAATAATCACACAAAAGCCCATTTTAATTACATGCTGTTTGGTCTATGACTCAGGCATATTGCTATCTACCTCTTATACTTTAAGTCAACCCATATTTCTTTCGTGTTTAGACACATGGTTTTGTACCTTTTTGCTCAGTGCAGCATTCTCATCTCACTTCCTCTGCATCTCATTGTCCTCTGTTGTTCGGCTCGTCCACTTCCCAGAACTCTCCTAGTCTGCTTGCCCTGCCCTACTTCCTTTCTAGCTACTTGGCCAATTAGCATTTTATTAAACCAACAGGAGTAAGAAATCTTTACAGTGCACAAAAGTTACAGTCCCACAGCAGTTCTCTTCTTGGGATATGGAAACAGATGGGTAACCATGTTCCAGACTTGTAACAAATGCTAACATTAATATATAGCATTATACTAGCAGACCCATACTCACAGTATGATCATAAGTACCAAATCAGTTAACTTGGAAATGTTCACTGCATTGTTGCCCCTCAGCAAATGCCCAGCACGTATGCTATTATTACTAAGGGGTAGCAGGAACAGCATTCCAGTCTAGTAACTCTCACTTATTTGTCTCATGAGCATCCTTTAGAAAGAGAACTAACACAATTATTTTAACTTAGAAGATAAGAGTTGTACAATTGTTAATTAAAGAAAAAAAACTTCTTTGTGATGTATATTTTACTTTTGTCACTATTAAAACCCATTTCAAATCTGTGATGGTAAACTCAAAACGTAAGCTGCTTTTTGTTTGTTTGTTTTTTTTTTTTAATGTCAAGAATCAAATTACCCATGGGAAAACAACTATAAAGCCCTAAGAATTTGAATAGCAAGACAGATAGACTTTTTAACCTACTTATCTGACTTTCACACTTGCTTTTAGGGACAAATTATAGGTTCTGAGCACTCGTTAAGTTACTTGAGTCTTTAAATCAGTGTTTTTTGGGGAGTGGGTGCAAATCTTATCCCCAAAAGTCATATCAGACAAATACGATGAACAAGCAAGATGCTTAATGCCTCACACACAAGACTCCAGTGAGGATTCCAGTGTCTGCCTAACTGGTCATTGTGGATCTCACAGTAATATCTCTCCATAAATGTTACCTTTACTTGAATATGCATAATATTGCATTTCTCTTAATTAAGAAAATTATGCAGGGCAACTTTTAATGGTCTCATGTTACAGTTGAGAAAGATAAAGTTTAGAGTGCTAAATAACTGGCCAGAGTGTTCTAGAAAACTGAGAGTCCAAGTCAGTCTAAGTGCTGAACTGGGATTCTAATTTCAAGCTTTTATTCCACATTCCCTACAGAAGGGATGTCTGAGGGAAAAAAAAAAAAAAACTATAGCATAAGCAGAGTTGAGGTATGCGGTATGCTCTGTCTTATGCATTCTACTTCCAAGCATAATTAAGAACTCAGCAATTTCCCTGAAGCGCTTTCCAAAAATATTTTATTGAGTTGAAAGGTAAAATTATGCTTTTAAGGGATTATTTCTACATGAGAGGCACCACATTTAAAGTCTTGGAGTCTGCTGGAGTGTCTGGACCACATCCCACCCTCATCACTGAAGGTGGATTCCTTTTGCCTCTGTAAAAGTAGGCACAGAGGAAAAGGCAGTACAATAAAACTTTAAGAATTCAGCCTACTTAAGAAAAAGCTTTCACTCACTAAAAAGATTGAGGTTTTTAAAGGCAATTTTATTATTTTCAAGTACTGTGGGAACTCTACACTCAGTCCTTGGGGTTCTGGTTCAATGAATAAGGTACAATGGATTTTAATTACCATACCCAATGTCACAAGCCTGAAAGAATCTATGTCCTTTTGCAATTTTGTTTCTAAGAACAGAAAAATTGGGTGGCTTAAATGTATCAAGGTGTTGGTTATACTAACAAATCTACATCTTAAGTATGGTGTTTCGACCATATTTATAGTTTTTGATTAATTAATAAAATTGAAAATGAAATAAGCTATGAATTAATAAGTCTAAATCATTGAAATTTGTTTTCTAATTAAATTTCATAATACAATCAGTTAGAAGCCAAAGGACATAAAATTTAAGTGTGGGGAGAAAGAAAAATTAAAAATTAAAAGTAATAAGTTTGAGACTAATCAAAGTATCTTCTGTGCTGGCAAACTTAGTGGATTCTGTACATTTAAAGATATTAAAATATTAAGAAAACAACATTAGCCTCTGGAAATACATTTTCAAGGTTATCATTTGATATATAATATATTTGTATTAATACATCATTAGAATGTTTATTACATGGATTTTTATCTATGTGAATAAAGAGAAGTGATTTTAATTGGAAGTTTGAAGTGTTTTACTGATTTATTTAGATATATTTTATAAATGTATTGAGACAAAAGGAAAAAAGAGAGACCTTATTATTCTACCACTAGCAAGATTAAATGTTCACTTAAACATATATATTTATGACATATTTATTATAAAAGTTAATATTGCAAAATTATCTTACATATACCAACTCTTACGGTTAATTTGATTTTGTATACACACACTTATACATAGCTAGGTGATATTAAAAATATTACATTAAAATTAACTTCATTGATCATTTTCTATTACTGACCATGGCTAGGTTAGTTTAACAGCTTGAAACTCTAGACACATTTTAAGAGCTATATTAGGGTTCCTCCCACGCTGTAGTTCTATTTTTAACATGGTCACATACGTATTCTTACATAAAATTAACAACAAATCAAATAACAAAATATATCTTATGGGAAATCTACAATATCTTGAAAATTTCTATTAACATATCTAGTCCATTCTTTTTATTTTATCTCAGTTTTATGAAAAAAATTGCCTGGCAACATCTTGCCAGTACTGTATCAACATCAAATATAGACAGTTTGAAAATCTGTTTGTCCTAAGATCAGAAAAAAAGGCAAGATTTTATACCTAAAAACACGTTTTAAGAAAGAAATAAAATATTTAAAAGTTGCAAAGGTTTTGTAGTCACTAACTATTTCTTTTCTCTGGAGCTTCAAGAGTTATAATCTCAATTGCCACTGAAGGAAGCTAGCTGATATGCACCTAGCTATTTCTATGCTTCAAAGCTTTCAGAACCATCTGCTTGTTGGCAGGTGTAATTAATTAGCTAAGTGGAGAAGATGCATCCTTTTGGAGTGAATGGGAGGAGAAAAGGACAAATTCGTGAAAGCCCCATCCTTGCAGACCCATTGGCTGAGTGCCTCTGGGCAAATTTTCTATGCTGAAAACTCATTGAATTTAATGGTTCTTAATTTCACAAGACTTCTAATTACAGCTAGGATAATAAGATGTGATACAAAAGTTGAAAAAAAGTTGGCACATTTTCAAGAAAATCCTTCTACACAATGTAGACATCCTAAAGTATAAAAGCTCATTTATTGACACAGTTTATCCATTTACTTCTTCAACACTGCTAACAAGCATTTTTTACTCTATTTAGCTGACATGTGACAAATGAATATTAATAATTTTAAATTGCATCATACTAGCTTTTCTATTTGGAACATATCAGATGGTAAAACCTCCACTCAAAAAATATATAAACTTAGCATCCATAAATATAATGAAAATACAAAGTTTAAAGGCTCCTGAATTTTTTAGCCATTGTTATATTAAGTTATTACTAAAAACATCCAGGTAAAAATGAATTTAACAATACACACTCCAATTATTTCAACTTAGAAAACAAAGCTCTTTAAAATACTCCAGACATTTGACACAAGTATACTATACCACAATACACACCACACACACACACACACACACACACACACACACACACACACACACACACACACACACACACACACGGAATTCTGATATATTCTCGCTCTCCACCCTCACCTTATCTCCATTTCAAGGCTGTGGATCCTTGTGATTCCTCTCTTCCAGTCTTCTTTCTACACTCACGACTCAGTTTTGTTTTCTGACCAATGCGTTTTAACCAGGACCTTATGTTTGTTAACGGGATTGGGACTATTCACTGCACACTGTTCTTCTCCAATGGGCACACAAGTCAATAGCAAATAGGCAAGCAGTAAAGAGCAGGACCCTTTGATCTCTTTATCCACCAAGCCTGAGTGAGGATATGCACCCTCATGTGCAAGCCTAGTAGGCATTGAGTGATGTTGAGCGTTCCTGACTGTGATGGGAGTGTTTTCGCCAGAGGACAGCTCACAGCCCTTTCCACTACCTTCTCTTCCACAGGGGATAATATGCAGTGTGTAATTGGCCTTGGAGTCAAGAAAGAACAACATGTAAAAAATGTGAAGTTGGTGAGATGTAAATTCAGCAAGGTGAGATTATTATTATTTTAAGAATTATTCCTATTGTATTATTTAATCAATTTATTCTAGATCTCAAAATAACAGGAAGTCCTATCATCAAAATATATCATTCTTTTCTACAAAACTTCAGTGTATCTTTTTGCTTGATCTCCTCTCATTAACTAATACATTTATCACAGTCTCAGGTTATATCATACATAACAAACCAAAGTTTAATAAAGAGGGAAAACTTACAGAAAACATGAATTAGAAAGTTTCAGAGAGTAGAAATTTAAGAAATGCAACGAGGCTTTGTCTTCTGGTAACCTGAAGAGCTTAATACGGAAAAGCAAGGGAGACGCAAATGCTCTTAGAAACAATAAGTATTGTGAATAAGATATTCTTAATTAAAAGGGTATTAATAAATTTTGAAATTTTCCGAGTTAAAAGATAAAATTCAGAACTGAAAATGAGGGGGGAAAATGAACAAAAGAAACTTCCAGATTAGGAGATACAGAAAGACAACTCAAAGATAGCATAGGAGAGCTAATTATTTTAAAAATTAGATATCTTTAGCATAAAGATAAAAGAAAAAGTGGCCATAAAATAGTAATTTTGAACACAATAACAGGCTCAATTAATAAATATCTAGGAACATAAACTTCAAATTTCGAGGTACCAGAAACCAAACTAGATTTTAATTAAGAATAGATTATGGGCAAAAAGGAAGCTTTGTGGTGGGGGCCTAGAGTCTCAGCACTTGGTAGGAAAGTACAGGGTGTTTGCCATAGTTCTGAGGTCATATGGTTCACATTGGGAATTCTATGACAGCCTTGACTACAGTATGGGACTCTAATAAAATGAACAGACAAGCAAAACTCAATCAAACAATCAAATAAGATCCAATGAGAATAAGGCTGTCTTAGTTATAATTCTGTTGCTGTTATAAAATATCTTGACAAAAAGTAGCATAGAAGAGGAAGGGTCATTTAATTTACCTTCCAGGCTATTGCCCAACACTGGGAGGAAGTCAAGGCAAGCCTTCCAGACATTTGGTCACCTCATAGCCAGAGCCAAGAGCAGAGAGAAATTAATGCATGCATCCTTGTTTGCTTGCTTGTTCTTGGTTCAGTATCTCTACTCCTGTAGAATCCGCAAACCCCTTCCTAAAGACAGTTGCCACCCATATTAGGTCAGATCTTCCCATCCCATATCATTTCACTTAATTAGGACATTCCCCATAGATGTGCTCACATGGTGAGGCTATGTCAATAATCCCTCGGGGTCTTCCTGGTATTTCTAATTTGCTTAATTTGATAATCATACATATACCAGGGATGAAACAAGTTACAGACGGAGGCAGAGTAGAAACCAAAGTGATCTGAGTCCATGAGTTTTCTCACAGGGACTGTGTCATAAGGTAGACTTTAAATATTGAATAATTATTTTGGCGTAGACAGACAAGCCATTCACCATATTGATTTTATGATGAACAGCACAGAAGAAAATAATTTTATATATGGTAAGATACCCTTCATTATTTTTCTTTTACATATTTTGGAGTATGATAGAGATATATGAAGACTTCAATTAAGAAAATGAAATAGTAAAGCAGCAAAAAGATAGATAAAGGTGTACACTGCAGAACGCAATCCAGGATGTGAGTAGAGGGGTAGTCAACCACAGGCCACAGTAGGCCTCAGAGAGCGACTAACAGAGCTTCATGAAATTTCATGGACTGGTACAACAAAATGGCCTCCAAATTCTAGGGTCATTCAGAGAATGTATGATTCTAGGAAAAATCTGTTAATAATAGGACTTTGATTAAAACAAATTATCCAAAAGATACTTTATAAGATTATAAATAAAATTATACTATTTTTTTCTGTCATGAATTCTTTTCAAGCCATATTAACAATGAAGATTAAATGATTCCAAAAATTCAGACAAAACAATTATTAAATCAAAATATTTAAAAGATAATTTTTTCTAGAATGTTAATGTAGAATTCAATGTCCCTTCCATTGCAGGAACTGCCTACATTCACAGTGAGTCTGCATGCATCCCATTTACCTTTGATTTCAGCGAATGATTTTAATAAAAACATTTCAAGTGAGTTTATTTATCTGAAAATCAAGTTTTTATGACTTTTTTTTAAATCACCATCTCTGTACCAAAACTGAAAAATCCAGATTTTTAGGTGTAAATAGATAACCTGAAGAATAATAAGACAATGAAATAAACCTCCTTAATTCCTTTAAGAAAAATTACCAGCTGATTATCTTACTATTTTGATCAAATTTATTTAATATAACTATTATTATAACAGTTAAAATCTCAAAATTAATTCACTGAAGGTGGAATTTACCTAAAATCGGTAGTCACTATTTTTCTCTTTAAAAGTTTGTTTTTTCTATTTTACATAACAACCACAGGTACCCCTCCCTCTCCTCCTACTGTTCATCCCACACACACACACACACCTTTCTCCTAGCCCACCCCATTCACTACTCAGAGAGGGTAAGGCTTTCCATTGGGAAGTCAACAAAGTCTGGCATACCAAGTTGAGGTAGGACCAAGCCTCTCCTGAGGCTGAAGGCTGACTAGGAGTGAGTGGCTGGAGGGAAGCGGTAGCAGGAGGGTACATGGATTAAAAAAAAAAAAGATATTTTTATATAAAAATAATAAAATGAAGAAAACAATGAAAATTCAAAGAATTCCAAACCCATCTGATGTATCAACGGATACATGAAGACTGTAATCTGAAGACAGCCCTCCGCTCTGCCTTCAGGGTATCTATTCCAAGACAGAGTATCTCACTGCGTCTTTAGATGGTAGGATGACCCTGAATGCGGAATGCACTGCAAGTTCTCTCATTGGCAACAGAAGTATGTGATGTGAAGTCTCTTGACATTTTATAATATTGTTTAAATAATTAGAAATGTATAGATACTTTTATGAAAAAAGAATAGAGGAGTAAGCTTTATGTCTACATTCCCTAGAAGTGTCCTGACCTGTGAAGCAACTTTCGCTGGTATAAGAATGTGGTCTCCAGACTGTCACAGATGCATGTATCTTTCTGATACTCATTTCTCCCCACTCTCATATACTATTAGAAGCACCTCAGACGTATTTCTTGAGTCAGTATCTCAATAACTAATTAAATGTAAGGGACCTCAGCTCCAAACCTATTTTTCATGCACAAATTTGTTTAAAATAACAATATTCTATTTATGGGATAGCCAATGGATTAAGTTTAAAAGATACACATAAATATTAAGCAGATTAACTTCATGTCCATACATAGTGCAAACGTATGAAGATGTCAATTTCCAGTTGAATAGAATATTAAAAAATTGACAAAGAAAAGCAGCTGGTTATATTTTAAAAATGCACACAGTAAAATGAGATAACCAATTCCATAAAGCTGAACTCTGATCTTACCGTACCCAACAGAAACAACAAACAAATAGAACCCCCAGCTAGTATGGCTTCCTGAGTTTCACTGCTTGTCCATCTTGTGGCTTCCTATACTCTTGAACCTTGCTCTTCTATGAACAATTGTATTATGGGCAATTGAAAAAGCTTTTCCAGCATGGGTTCTTGAGGATGAAGAAATAAAGAATGGGCTCTGTAGCCTTTAAAGACAATCAAACAGTGGAACCACTTTCTTCTTGACAATATCACATCAACCAAGATTCAACCTGGAAGAAATTCTGGAATATAAAATCTTCAGTTTTAAATGTATGTCTAGCAAAGACTAACTGATATTTTTAACAAATGAAAGAGTCGTGCTTTATGGAGCAGCCACATGGTAAGCCCAACATGCCTCAAGCAGAACGTGCAGTGTATGCGGGGCACGCCCCGGGGCATGACTATGCAAATAAATCTGTGCCCATCCACTCTCTTAAAAGGAGCCACCTCATGAAAGTCTGTCTTTTTCATGTCTGCTTTTTCCCCTTGTACCTGGCAACTCCCCTGAATAAACTCTAGTGTAGCATCTGGTAGTGTGTGCCTGATCTCATGCACAAAACCAACAATGTCAGAGTTAGGAGGTAAAGGTAATGTTTTGATGTTTTTCCTAATTTCTTACCAGAAAGTAGGAGCTGAAAACATTTGGACATTACTACATATATTTGTCACTTGGTTTGGTGAAGGAATACTTTGGTGTTTTTAAAAATACCAGAGAGAAGTTTATTAAAGGTATTCTAATCACCCATCACCTTCAAGGCACCATCAAACAGTACACTGTCCTATCAAGGCCCCAATTGGTAGAGATTTCCTATGTCTCCCAAATGTCTCTGCCTAATCACACAGTGCATTGTGGGAGTCCTTTCCCCCCAGTATCAGTTCAGTTTCAAGACACATGTTAATTATCTTAGGCAGATACTACACAAGTCCTCATGTTTGTTTAAAAGAAATGATCAGTCATGAGAATCCCTGTGAAACACTATGATAAAGGACATTTCAAAGCAAGATCCAGCCACAATACCAAACAAGGAAAGTACATTCTTACATTAAATCTACAGCTATGTAGGATGGCTGAGGGTAATTAGTTAGTTGAAGAGAAGCCAGGACATTTAGACAAACATTTTAGTTTCTTGAAAAGTGCCTCGGGACTTCTAATGGCCACTTAAAGGGTCAAGCTCGGAGTGTTGACTCTCGTTGAGGTAACAGTCCCTCTGGGAGCTTGTA
Organism: Phyllotis vaccarum; assembly: GCA_033318265.1. Lineage (NCBI taxonomy): Eukaryota > Metazoa > Chordata > Mammalia > Rodentia > Cricetidae > Phyllotis > Phyllotis vaccarum. Next base: position 18,790,928 of record JARWLC010000007.1, read on the forward strand.
ATTTTCAGGTTTGTTACTTGATAGTTACTGGATACAGTTCTACAGGAGAGTGGATACTAAGTTCTGCTGATTCACAAGGCTTTAGTAAATGTATGTAAATATAACAAAATGTATTTATTTATATTTATATAATGACAGATAATCTATTTATTTGGGAGAGCTGTGCATGTTCTCTGGTAAATTGTGGTGGTGACTGTGTTTGATGTTCATTCATTAGTATAATATGACTATTGAAAAAAATTGGGCGATAAATGAAATATTTTTCAACATCACAAATATCATATAAATCTTATTGTATTAAATATTTAGGTTTCAGATGTTGGTCAATATTTATGCGTTAGTAATATACATAAAGACATCTATATATAAAAGTGGAGTGCTTAGGAACAATGAGTAAAATTACAGGATTTTGTCAGAATTTTATGCCATAAGGAAATACAGAAATGTATCAGTGTGCAGTGACTTTACTATTGCTTGGTAAACTTTGACAAAATAATGGAATCTTTTGAAAATAGAATCATTGAAGATGTGAAATTCCTAAAGGAAAAAAACATCCTTTTCTTCAAGAGATTTCTTTATGTTTTGTGACAATGTCTAGAGATTTGATATATTGCTTTTAACCTTATTCTTTTGAGCACAAGCAAACTACTGAATTTTCCTGCAAATAAAAAAAATATATAACACCCAAGGAAAGTCAATTTTTTTTTCTTCCTGTAGTAATGCTATTATTATGAAAAATATTATGTGTTACAAAAATATACTATAATAGATAACTACAGCACTTCATGCTTTCATAACTTTGTATATGTCCATCAAATAAGCCTATAAGCACTCCCCTATTTTCCTCACATATTGTCATAGTAACTTCATAAAACTAATTTATTTTTTAATACATTGTATAGAAATTTAAGAAACGTGTCATCTTTGACATGGACATTTCTATTTGGGAAAGCTACTCACATAGTGATTATCCAAATCATTCATATATTTCTAAAGAGTAGATCAATTTCTTTATTTATCCCTTCAGGGAAGGTCTCCTTCTGACTGAAGGTCCGTGATTTTTCAGTTTCCACCTGATCTTGATTTCTTACAGAGACACTAGAGGAGGAATGTTTTGTGTTGTGTCTCTCAGATTTGTTTGTTTCTTATCTGCTTAATTATGATGACTTGCTTTCTCTGTATCAGTGAAATTAGTAAGCTTTTTTAAAAATTTATTTTATTTTTTCATTAAAAAAGGTAATCTCCATTAATGTATCCCCCTGCTCTCCCTCCACTCCTCCCATCCAATCCCTCCTAGCCAGCCCTCAGACTAGCCCCTTCCCATCCACCGATCCCCTCCTCCAAAAGGGCAAGAAGTCCCAGGGTGGGCCAGCTCAGAATTTTCTAGTCAGACAAACCTGAGGATGAGGACAGAGAGATATTCCAGTGGATTAAAGATCACTTTCTCTGAGTGATGGAAATCCTCTCCTAGTTTCTATCTACTTGAAGAGAGTATCTAATAAAGACTATAATCATCTAATAGAGAATGATATGTAAAAATTAAAAAATTCAAACTAAGAGTCTAATTGTTAATTCTTAGGATAGAAATTTGACTAAACATTTTCATCAACCTGAATGTTGAATGTTTAACAGTGCTAGAAAAAAAAAAAGCAATGTAAATATGATGTGGGAATGTCTTTCTGTATGCTGTGAATATCAATCTTTAAATAAAGGAGCTGTTTTGGGCCATGACAGGCACCATAGAAGAAGTAGGAGGAGAAATCAGAGCATAGGTAGGAGAATCAGGGCGGAGTCGGGCAGATGGAGCAAGCCGTCCAAGGAGCAACATGTAAGGAACACAGGCGAGCCACGGGCCACATGGAAGACAGATTAATAGAAATGGGTTGGTTTAAGATGTAAGAGCTAGCTAGCAATGTGCCTGAGCCATAGACCAAACAGCATGAAGTTAATATAAGCGTCTGAGTCATTTCTGGGGGTCTGAGCAGTGGCGGCTGGCGGCTAAGGGGTCCGGCGTGGCAGGTCTGTGGGTCTGAGCCTCTGGCTGCCTGGGACCAAGAAACTCTACTGCAACATAAATCATAAGAAATTTCTTCTGAAGGACTGTGATGAAGGCAGGCTGTGTGATGAAGGAAGTGATGTCCAGTTCTCTTGAAAGGACTTGGGGAAAAAGGAGAAGAGCAGAGCAGAAGAAGAATTCTTTCCTTACTTGAACATGTTCATATGTATCTATCACATATCCTCCCCAAAATGAATGCCATAATTCTGAATTGATAGGGGACACAATTAAAATTTTATTTTCCTCATTGTTGTTTGAAATATTGGCAATAATTGTAGAACAATATTCTTAGTTTTCTGACAGCTTAATTTCATTAATATTTCTATCACAAGATATAATTCAAATAAAGTGATTTTAATCTTACCTAAAACTTTTATTATTCATTTGTCACACTGAATAGATGGGTGGTATTTAGATAAAGTCACTTTTATTATCTATTCTTTGTTATTCATCAATTCAGAATTGAGAAAATTTTATTATTATGCACAATGTGATGTGATAATATTTCCTAGCACAAGGAAAATATTACCCAGATAATTTATCACTGGAAAGACACATTTTTTAGTAGCCATATACAGAAGGCACAATGAAAGAATGGAAAGGTACTGAGATCTGCCAATGGGAATTAGGAAAAGATTTATACTCAAACTCAAAAAATTGTATAGACCTAAGAGAAAATATTAACATTTACAGAAAATGGAGAGGTTAAAGGGGGCTATAGCTGGTGAGCATTAAGAGTTCTATGGCTGTGGAGGACATAAGGCATGGGTGGATACGAGAAAGTAGAGACAGGTAGATTTTTCATAATGACTTCTATGCATTCCATGGGTATCATATGAGAGGAAGACCCCCTTGAAATGTGAGTTCAAGTTATTATTTAAAATACATATTTCCTTAATGTCTACATTATGAATAATATATAAATACTTAAGCTTAGATTGGATTTTATTTCTTTTGCACATCTCACTAATAATGCCCAAATGTAATGAAATTCCTAAGAGAATTCTTCACTGTCTTCAACTCAGTGTGAAGTAACTGTGGAACCTTAAATATTTTCCTCTGATTCAAAATATTTCCTTTGTGATAGTATTGTGAAAACAATAGTAATGCAAGTTTCTTTTTTGAAGGCTTTAATCAAAAGCTTTTTAAATAAAACAACTTCGTAGTTTAAGATTATCACTGGTAATGATGGGGAATCGACTGGGGACTTTATAGTTACTTGGAGGTTATGTTCACAGGGAATGGAGGATGGAGACATAATAATGCAAAATTTCTACATAATGGAAACTACAACACAATGACAATATGGGTGATGGTTATTATAGCTAAGACCACCCTCGTGCACAATGACAAATTAATCTACACTACTTCTTGTTCCCATTGATATCTGGAGTACTCTCACAATGTCTGTGTACACTACCTCAGTCAGCTAAGAAGGTTCATACTGCTCTCTACCTACCAATAACCCTCCACTGAAGCATTTCACAAGTACTAGTTTACAAAATGCTTTGTTTTATTCCCTTGTTTTTTTTTTCCCCTCACATTTAAAGTTAACACAGTCCTAACATTCAGTCCTCATCCATTTGGTCTAGCAAAAAAAGCATCCAGCTACCAAGTCCGCCACGAGAGAGTATTAATGTGTTACCTGGCATACTAATGTCCCTCAGTTGGTCGCCTTCTTCAATAGTGCATTAGTAGAGTTCCTGCAATTATTTTAAGTGGTATCTGTGACCAAATGGAAAGGCAGGGCAGGAAATAATTCAGAAAAACAATATTTTATAACCCTTTCAAATCATATTATTTAGAACTTTGCCTACTTCATTTAACCTGATTGTCTGGTGACCAAATTACCTTCCTTTAAATTAAAAATATAATATATGGTACTAACAAATTTTCCTGGGAAAAAAGTGAAATCACACTTTAAACAACTGTCCTAAGTAATATTTTCATCAAAAATCAGAGTTGTGATTTTTAGAATATATATTTTTTCAATAGAAAAATACTTGACAATTATTATTTGCTGAGTAAAATATCTTATGAATAAAGAAATTAAAATATATATCACACAATCCTAAGGTACAGTTATGCATTCCTTACTTTCGATATTTTCTTTCTCTTAAGCGTGGGTGGTATACATATATATACACTTAGGTTTTTGTGAAGATAATTATGTGAATGTGCAGTGTGCATGTAGATGCGTGTGTGCTCAGAAACATGTAGAGGCCAGAGGAATACATCAGTGACTTCTTCAGCCATTCTATATTTTATATTTAGAGATGGGGCCTCTCAGGAATCTTACTGATTCAGCCAGATACATGAGTCCTCCTGTCTCACTGCCCATGTGACCTGATTCCTCTGCTAAACTCCTGCTCTGAAGGTAACTAGCATGACAACTCTTATGTGGACATTGAGTATCTAAACATGATTTTCATGTTTGTTGATCAAGCCATTTCCTGACAAAAAATAAACCAGGCCCTCTTGCTCTCCAATGTATAATGTTTTCTGACAAATAGGTCAATTGAATGTGATTTTTTAAAAAAAACTTGAAGTAACATAAAATAATTAGAAATATTTAATAATGAACTGCAATGGTGAGTTTCCTTCATGCCGTGTACTTGTGCTTATTCATTTAAATATCTTTTCACCTACTATAGGGTAAAGTCCATGTTTGCTGTCTGTCCAGACATGTGCTAAAGCTTTATACAGAACGATGATACATACATAATGAATAACTAATTCAAGCAACTGAAAGAAATCACAAGAGACCACATCATTGCAAGATTCGAAAGCACATAATGGGATTTTTTATTTATTTATTTATTTTTTTTGGTAAGGAAGAAAATGAAAAAGCTATTCTTTAGCATCCTAAATAACTATGATTTTTCTTAAAATTATGTTTTAAAGTATGGAATTTACTGACTAGTTTAAATACAATGAATATATCAATCTATTATCATGATAATAGTACATAGTTAAGTGTAATAAATATACACTTCTTTTTAAAGCTTTTATGAGACTATACAATTGAGAACAAATACTTAGAAGTCATTATTATTTCCTTAATTGAACAACTCTGAACAGACTCAATGATAAAAAATAAAAGATGATATTATATAAATAGCAAACTAAATCCAATCTTTCATTATTATCTTTCTGTCTGTTCTGGCTTCAGTAACTTAGCAACAACGAACTGAATTCTGGGTTTTTTTGAAGTGCTGCTACAAATTTGTCTATTTAACAAAACATGTTTTATTCTCAGCTGATGATGCCTTGTTTGAAGCATTTAGCTCTTGATTCAACTGCAGTAAATCTCCCGGTGGGCTATGTGCTTTGAAAGGTCTCAAGACAACAGTGAGTTCAGGTTTAAACAAGAGGTTTAAGTCTAATGGGCAAAAGTTTTATTTTAAGTAATTCTAAAATCCAAAGATAAATTATGTATTTACAGAGGATTCAAAATGCTAAAAATTTATATATTTGTTATAATATTCACACAGTATTATAGAACTACTTAATTCATAAGAAAACATCCTATTTACTTAGTGTTATGTCTTATAGCATTATCCTTTAAATCTTTTTAGATGAGGACTCCCAAGTAAAATTGAAATTATAGATACTTAAACATTTGCATCTAACTTTCCTATTAGCCTCGCCCAGAATGCACAGAAAATAGTTCATGATGACCATTCAGCTGACATACGAAACAAGAGAATGCACTAAAATATGGTGAACAGAAACAAAATCTGACTTTAACACTTCAATATTTTTCACAGTATTAGTAGTAAAGTTTACCCATAAAAAATGAATGAAAATCTTGTGTAAAGTATGCAATAAGCAATGAGAGAAGTGCATTCCTTGAACAGATGTAAATATTGATAGTGCTATCATGAATATATCATATTGAGATAGTTCTATAAATTAAAATTTGTTAAATGTTTTAATTACAGTGAGTAAATGATTACTATTTTTTGCAAAACACAATGAGATTTTGTTTTTCGGTCATTTTCTGTGTTCTGTGCTTCAATTGACATTTAGTATTATCAGATCTCTATACCCTGATTATGTTTTTATTTAACATTTATTTGACACTGGAAGATAGATTATCTTTTTAGGTGATCTTAACTAAAATGGTGGGGTATTTTTTTGATAAGGCAAAACATCTTTTTACTCAGCTTCTATGGTTTTATAAATATTTTAAAATTTTTTTGAGATGTTAATTTCATCACATTATTGCTTCCCTTTTCTTAGCCATCTCCTGCTGCTCCCATATAAATAGTCTCCTTGGTCTCTCTTTCAAATTTATGGCTTCTATTCCTTTGTTTATTCATATATGTATGTGTGTTGCTTCATATATGTGTGTGTGTACATATATAAAATACATAATATATATCGCTAAATACAAACTTATTAGTCTATATAATGTTATTTTTAAGCATATTCTTAGGGTTGACCATTTGGTCCTGAAGAATCAACCGGAATGTTCTTCCATGGGAAACACTACTTCTCCTGTTCTCAGCATTCCTTAGTTATCTACAATTGTCTAGTATCGGGGCCTTATGAATTTTTTTTTTTATTATGGTGTATAATGATTTTTGTTTTGTTTTTAAGGAAAACTTGGCAAGAATCTTATCTAGTGTATCCATTGAAATTGGGCTTTATAACTCTGAAAGGATGTGACTACAAAGATTGTAAGGGCCAGAGGATCAGGGAGTTTGCAGTAAGAGTGTGTCTCCTAGCAACATCAGAAGCTGTATGGGTAAAGTGACAGTAAAGCTGGGAGCTGGACTGTGGCCCTCCCCAGAGGCACACCAATTAGTTGTATATTGCTAATGGTTAGGCATAAAAGCAGATATACAAATAATATCATATGGACTCAACAAGTTTTATTTTTGAATATATATATGTATATACATAAACAAATACATGTACAATGAATTATAATAAAAGAGACCATAAAAGAGAATGAAACTCAGAAGGGCAAGAGGGAAGGGAGAAATTTAATCAAAATAAATAAATAACCCTTAATTAATAAGATGTCACAATCATATAGAATGCTCAGTTTTGTAGTGAAGTTTAAAAATAAATTCAAACCATCTCTACCTACTCAATAAAACTAGGCTTACCAAATGTCTTCCCCTGCATAAAATATTCATAAACTTTAAATCAGATTGTTTTCATTGTATAATTGAAAAAGTGATCATGTTTGATCTTTGAAAGCTTTGTACCGGGCATGGTGGTACAAACCTGTAACCTCAGAAATCTAGAGGGTGAGACAGAAGGATTACAAACTTAGACACATCTGAATTACATAAAAATTTACAGACAAACCTGGGCTTATGAAACATTGTCCTATTTCAAATAAAACAAAACAAGAAACAAAAATGACTAATTGATAGTAGAGAACCTACGTTTCATGAGTTCTTTTACAACTCTAGTCCCACAAACACACAATGTAAGCTGATGGCTATGAAATGATCCTCTTGTGATGATTTTAGGCCATTCTCTCATTCTAAAGTATGTGAGGCAGAACCACAGAAAATAGGAGATATTTACAGGAACATGAGAAATCATATCTTTAGCACGGAGTACGCAGAGTAATTTTTTCTGAATATTTTATTGCCTCCACGGTGCCGGGAAATGGGTTAATCAGAGACACACAATACTTGCATTATGTGAACAATACTAATGTGACTGGAACAGGAACTCAGTGGCTTTTTAAACATAGGTGGGTGCATTTGTCCTCCTGGACAGGGCATCAGTGTTCAGGAAGTTTCTCATTAACATTTAATTCATACTTTTACAATTATGAATTTGTTATTGCATAGTAACTACAAAATCATGTGATCCTTATGTATGATTGGAACAAAAGAAAAACCACAGAGTCTCAAATAATGACAAGAATTGTTTTATGTTTCATAAGGAGTGAAGGATGTCTCTTCTATCAATATGGAATATTTTTCCTACACACATAGCAGCCCCCATACAGGCTTGCACCCTCCAGAGATAACAACCTGTGTCTGGGCCCTAACATTCTGGGATCATCATAACTCTATCCAGAAAGAAGTATACAACACACAAGAAGGTTAACCAGGGAAGCAAGACACATTACTTACCCTAGAGGTTTCACTTTTTAATCTTTAAAAAACTTCACTATTCCAAAAAAATTGAAACTCATGTAGAAATTTACAACTAATACGTGGCTTTCATGAAGTATCCAAGAGCTATACAAAAGTGTCTGGTTTTGTGTTATCACTTAACAACCAGAAGAGGAACCCGGAGATGTATCCTAATCCTTCCTTGAGATGTATGTTCTGCTTCATGTTAATTCTCTGCCTTCTGCCGTCATACTGAAGACACATCTACAAATGACTAATTCAGGCCCCATCACTGTAAAACACACCAGATTTGATGCAGTTTTTTCTGACCTATGTGCTAACAAACTGATTTAGAAAAAGAAACTTTTAGAAGTTTCAGAGTCTGAAGGGTCCATTTTAGTTACAAAAGAAACTTTTTTGAAAGAAACTCTTTAATTTTTTTTTATTTCTTATACTTCTACTTCACATTTTGAATTATAAATTACATACTTACCAATTTTGAATTTGTTTCCATTTCTTTGATTTCTCTAACCCTTTACTATTGAGAATGTATTTCCATCAAGAACCAGAGACTAGATAGCCCAGAGACCCACAGAACCAAATAAAACTGGTCTTAAAAAAAGAAAAAGAAAAAAAGTTATAAAATGACTTCTGATGATAATCTGCTCTCCTCATAAATTAGTACCTGGCTCATCCATTATCAGAGAATCTTCCTCTTGCAGTAGATGGGAACATATACAGAGACGCACAACCAACCAGACGTTAAGCAAAGAAAAACCTTAGAACATTCAACTCTAAATGCAGCTCCTCTATCAAACCCTTCACATCAGAGCTCAGGAAACCTCACAGAAGCAGAAGGAAGAAGAGGAGGTGGAGAGAATGTAGGAACCAGGAGGGATGGAGGACACCAGGAGAACTGGCTTCTACTGAACAAGGCTCACGTGACTCACAGAGCCTGAGACAGAATGCACAGGGCCTGCACAGGTCTGCAGCAGGTCCTCTGTGTGTGTGTAATGGCTTCCAATTTCGTGTTATACGGAATTCCTGAGAGTGAATGAGTGGCTCTCTGACGCGTCTGCCTTCTCTTGGACTCCTTTGACTCTGTTGGTTTGTCTTGCCCAACTTTGATACGATAGGCTTTGATCTTATAATTTATTTCATGTTATTTTTTAGAGACCTGTTCTCTTTTAGTGAGAGACAGAAAAGGAGTGGATCTGGATGGGAGGGGAGGTGGGAAAGGAGGGTAGGAATAGGGGAGGAAGAAACAAAACTATTACAGAATAAATTTTATACAAAAAGACTCTATTTTCAATAAAAGACAGGAAAGATCCCAATATAATGCAATGATGAAAAAATATATTTCTAATTAATTTGTACAGTTGCTTATAAATATTAATGTGAACTAAAACTGAACATTTGAAAAGTGATGAAAATCTACTAAAATTAGTTTTCTATGAACATATATATTTCAGATTCATGCATAAAAATAGATGCCAAAATTGTATTAATATTTAAGTCCATCACATGAAATTTAGTCATAAGGAATATTCATACATACAGTTAAATGAGGTTTTTTTATTTCATTGTGATTTTTAAATGACATTTTTACTCATGATTTACCAAAGTTAATAAGGTGGTAAAAAGATGTTTAACACAGATGGCATTTGAGTACTTGTATATAGCCACAAAAGACAGGAAGCTAAGAATGGTGTACGGCTAATGATGAAACACATACAAAGAGAATGGAATACATTTTAGAAGAGGTTGGGAAATACTCATTTTACAAAAAGTTTCAGATTTTCATTATCAACAGGATATTGGGTGGAGGTTCGATCAAAATTTACTACATACTTACTAAAAGAAAAGTATAAGGAAATGACCGAAAATTAAGAATAAGGATAATTTACTTGAACTAATTTTAGTGTTCTAATAATTAATATCACAAAAATTCAGCTTAGTTTTAAAGATTTCATTTTTTTAGGAATTAAGTGGCAGATAGAAGTAGGGTATTTATGATGCAGTGACAATCAAAAGAATCTGCCAGATAGGTAACAATATCCTTTGTGTCTACTTCAAATAAGTTCAGTCTAGTATCAAAAGGGATTGTGTCATCCCACAAAGGATCACAGCATGTTTGCTCTTCTCTGGGTTTTCTTTATCAGTTAGGAAATGCTAGGTGTTTTTCAGAGCCTTGTTAAAATATTTAGGTTTGGGGCTGTAGCTCAGGTCCAGTGAGCCTGTCTAGCATACCTAATGGCATTGGCTTAATCCCTAGCACCAGAAAAGAAATAAGAAACTTGTTGTCATCCTATTTGTTACCAATATTTTTGCAAACCACAAATCAGCCGTAAAAACACTAAATTGAAGGAATAGTCTCATATTCCAGGAATGACTCTTTCTTATTGACTCTAATATCACTGTTATCTAAGAAAGGAGAAATCCTTGGAATTCTATGCACCCCTGTTTTAGCACTATAAAAGACTTTGTTACTTTAAATGATAGTAATATCTTCACTGTGTTTAGCAAAGGGAATAATCCACTGTGTTTCTTTATAATAAGAAACTAGTTCTGCCACATTGCAGTCACAGAACTAATGTGGTGTCAGGACAAGGTGACAGGTTCATTTTTGTTTTTCCCAAGAACATCTTCAGTTGTCTGTACTTGAAAATGACTAAAAGTAAATAAATAACCATTTGAATACAAATACTCACATTGCTATATAACTTTTATAACTCTCATGTCACAGCGTTTGAATTAGTTTTCAGTAAATATTAACCATTATGTCTCATCTACCGATAACATCTCCACAGACTTACATAAAAGTTACAGATCTGAAAGAAGTGTTGATTATTGTAAATAATGCATGGACCAGAGTAATTTATCATTACTGGGTTTTTTTTTTATGTGTTACAAATTATTATCAAATGTTTAGAGCAAAGCTCCATTTCCCCCAAATACATTATTAAAACCATAAAAGTTATTTCTTTCCTTTAAAAATGTCACAAATAAAATATGATTCTATTTTTTAGGTACTCTTTCTGTCACTGATAATCAGATTTTTCTCACAAAGTATTTTATATATAATGAATCGAAGATGAAAGTCATCTTTATCAAAGAGTTAAATAACCATTTTTCTTAAAATAGAAATAATTATAAATAGAGAACAGGTATCCTCATCTATCTTAGGGAATAGATTCCACAGATGGCAATTTTAATATGCTACTGAAAGGTGAGGCCAAAATGATAGTTCAGTCATTAGAAGCCAAACTCAGACTTCAAAATCGTATTGGGCATGTAAAGGAAATAGTGTGAAGCTTTCTAGTGAGATAGAGGAGGATTTTGGAGGAGAATTGAATAAATACTCAAGGCAGATTGATATTCAAATAGTTGATGCCCTGGGATGGCTAAATCACCTCTGAATGATAAAATCCAAGGTTCACATTTCAGGTTGGCTTCCTTAGAGTCTTCAGAAATACATTGTACATTTTTGATGCTAATACTTAATGAAAGACAGACTAACACTTGACATGTTGCTGACACAGTGCCTGTAAAAGAGCTGGTACACGCCTTTCCTTTTACCCCTGATGGTATCAGCCTATCAGTACAATGATCAGTGCAGTACACAAACATGATGTGGCTTCAAAAGGGAGGGGGAGGGCTGTTGCTTCCAATACTTTTGTTGCATAGGAATAAGGCTATATATTAAAAAAAGTAAAATTCTTCAAATGAATATAGGTAGAGCCTTCAACTCCATAGTAATATGTAAACATGCAAATACTAACCCATTTTTGAGAGAGCCTATAATGTGGGATCTGCTAAATCTTTTCAAAGAAAGTTCATTGCTAGTGGAACATTAAATTATGAGGTATTTTAGAGGACTTAATTGTTTCTACCTCTACCTCATAAACTTTTCTACACTATCTCTAATGATTCCAGATCTATAAGAGGCTTTGAAATTAAACACATACATATCCAAAGGTGATGAATGATAGATGATATAATTATAAATAGAGAGAAACAGATTATAGATAGATGATATCAATAAAGTAAATTACTCAGACAAAGATTACACTGCAATATGATTACGCAGAATTATATCACAGTGTATATATGATCTTGGTATGGATTTTACACAGACTCTCCATAAAGTTATTTTAGTCATATTATTAATAAATATAGCCTATAAATGTAACTTAAGTTGGATGGAAAGTATAGCCTGTGGCACCCTTGACTAATTTTCTAATCTGGTGATTTAAATATTTCATCTCGGTATATCAAAGTGGAGCCATATTTAGCAAGTGGACGCATCACTAAATGGAGATAAAATTAAAAAGAATTTCACTGAAAATATTTCTATTGGCTTGATCACTTCTTTTATTTTCCATGTATATAAATCTGACCTTGTTGCCTTTTCTTTTTCTTTCTGACAAAGAGAAGGCAAAATGCCGATCTATTTTTTGAAAGGCATGCATTTTTAAAAAATCAGTGACATGGAATAATTTGTAATCAGATTGTATGAAAATTAAACCATACAAGAGGATGAGGTAGGGATGCGTGTGTTATGGGTCTCAGTGAATTTCTTAATCTTGCTGCATCTATAAAGAAATGGATTTGGGAATAATAGAAAACATATATAGTATTACATATGTATATTGCTTTATTTTTAAAAGTTTATGTATATATAAATCTCTATATGTGCATTTGTGTATGTGTTTAAAAATGTGTGTGTTGCCTTTGGAGTCCAGAAGAGGGTGTTAGAAGCCAAGAAACTAAAATTATAGACAGTTGCAATCATCCAACGTGGTGCTGGATGAAGATTTCTAGTCCTCTGTAAAAACAACAAGTAATTGAAATCACTAAACCATCTCTCTATCCCTATGCAGTGTTTCTACAATACCAAAAATATTAAGTGCATTTATAATACACCCAGCATATTTTATTTTGATTTTATTTTATTTTTCTTTATCTTTTGAAATAGATTCACATCACTTCTTCACCCTTTCATTTAATCTGCCTTGGACCCTTCCCATGAGCTAGCGCTCTCTCTCTCTCTCTCTCTCTCTCTCTCTCTCTCTCTCTCTCTCTCTCTCTTCTCTCTCTGTTACTGATTTTGGAGATGATCTTATAAAACTACACTTGATATAATAATGATATCAGTGTTTGATGGAGAGATCAGCCTCAGCTGATACAGCTACACCACAGCTCCTGAATCTGTGGCTCAGAATACATTGTAGAGGAGGTGGTGGAATGAATTTTAGAGCTGGAAGTCTGCTTTGAAGCAGAGATCCTAGATATAGTTGAAGCAACACTGAAATAATAACAGTATCAATGGACATATTAATGTAAAGGGGTAGATTTTTAAGAGATCTCACATTTTGACAAAGAACTTTAGGTAGCTGACTTCTGGGAGAAGGAGCCCAAGCAATAAGACCCCTCATTGGCTGTGCATATTACTATGCCTTGAAACCATAAATACAGAAATGGAAAAATCAATTGACTTTTATTATGAACAGGCTGTATGCTGCATATTTCGCATGTGTGCTTATGGTGTTGACAACACTGAGTTAATATGAATATTTCATGCATAATGGCTGTACTGTTTGGATGAGAAATTCCCACATAGGTTCACACAGTTTAATATTTGTTCCTGTTTGGTGGTACTCTTTGATGAACTACTGGAATTTTTAGGAGGTAGGGCCTTGATGGAAGAAGCACATCACCAGAAGTGTGGGAGTCTGCCAGGATTTCAGAGTTTCTCGGCTCCCTTGGCTCCCAGTCTATTCTCTGCTTCCCTAATGTATGAAAGTGTGATCTCACAGGTTTCTGCCCCAGCTGCCTGCTCTCCCCCACCCATTAGGAACTCTCCCTCTTTATGAATGGATACCACCATAAACTATATAATGCTAAATCCCACACTATTAAACAGAACTTCTGCAGATAGCAAATTGGTGAGGCCTGCTTGCAGCCATGGCTGTTGACTGGTGGATGGAAGGTAGGTGTGGGATACATTACTTTCTTTAACTGGGAAGCATAGTACAATGGAAGTAAAAGATAATGTATCTGTCTACAATCGAATTCAGTTATACAAAGTCCAAGGAAAATTGAAACAATCCACTCTATTTGAAGGCATCTGTATGCACTAATCTTGATGCAATATAGTAAGGGAACATATTTTAGTCACCAGACCTCATGTTAGAAAAAGTGAGACAACTTCTATCCCGAAATTTTAAATCCTCATATACTAATCCTAATTCAAATATGTTTGGTATTGAAGCTGTTTGGTTCACATCACAGAGGGGTGAAGTAAGACATGGAGTTTCTACCATGGCATCCACAAAGTTCTTCCAAAATTTGAACAAAACAAACAGTTAAAAGCACTTGTGTAATTGAAACAATTTGCAGTCAGGCAGAGGACCAGAGAAGTGCCTCCTGATATTGAAAGACTCGCTATAAAGTCTTAAAAGACTTACAGTGTCTTGCTGTACCAAGGAAAGCACCCGAGGCTCACTATAAAATGAGGATGATTTAGGTGATAAAGGGAAGTTTATGGATGTTTAACACAGGCGCGTATCATAGATTCTCCTCAAGACACATTATGAGCAAAAGGCTTATGTAGTGAGGTGTTTAGAATTATAGACACCATTCAAACGGCTTTGATTTGAATGTCCTCTTATGATCTGTGTAAACATGAACAAGTTAACCTCCAACTCTCAGTTTCATTTTCTATAAAAATAAGTTAGTAGTGTCTGGGACACACATTAGGCACTGCCATTTCACTAGACATTGATGCTGTCTCCCATGCATCACTGCACTCCCAAGGGTTACAAGAAAAGACAATGGATGGAGGGTTTTTTGAAAAATCATAGAGATGTGTGGCTAACTGTTATTTTTTAATTTAATGTATTCATTTATTTAGCATCCTGACTGCAGTTTTCCCTCCCGCACCTCCTCTTCCCAATCTCCCCTCCCACCTCTCCTCTACACTCTTTAATCCATGCCTCCTTTGCTTCTGTTCAGAAAGGAGCAGGCGTCCCATGAGTATCAACAAAGTATGGAATATTAAGGACAGGTAAGGCAACCCAGGATGAGGAATAGGTTTTGAAATTCCGGAGTTTTGAGGATGGTCTCTGATCCCACTTCTAGGAGTTCCTCAAGCAGACAAATGTCATTCATATGTGGAGGGCCTAAGTTGGTCCCATGAAAGCTGTCAGTCCAGAATCCGTGAGCTCCTATATATCCAGCTTAGTTATTTCTGTGGGTTCCATTGTAAGGAAAGAGGTTAAGGGAGTGACCAAGCAATGATTGGTCCAGCCTCAGATTCATGCCATTAGAGTGCCAGGACCCAGAGGCTGGATGACCCGGAAACTTAGGTTTACATTCTTGAAATAAAAACAAGTGGGACAAGGATCTTGAGTTGATCTGCCAATGTCTAAGATGGAAGTCTGACAGCCAGTGTTGTGAATCTGTTTAATGTCAGAGTGGTCCAACTGAGGAACCATCATTTAGACAGTGAAAAGTGTGGTTCTATTTCCTGGGAAACTTAGGGATGAACAGAAAATTGAAAGGGGGGATATTTCACTCGCAAATCCACACCCACAACTTATTAAGTCCATTTAATGATGCTTGTGTGTATCTGTTAGGGACGACTTCTTGTGATTGGATAGATTATTAGGTGAGCTTTTCCCTAAAGAAACTGGTCCTTCCTCTCTCAGTAGCCCTTGGATACTTATAGTTCTTCATCCAGAGGTGAGGTATGTGAAATTTCTTCTGTTTGTGCTGGCATATGATTGGTGTTGTCATTTTGTGCTTGTTGTACAGTCAACTACAGTATGGAGATTTCCTGCATACAGCTTTTATTTGTTGTTTAGAACACACTATATCACACCAGCCATCATGTTTCTCTGTCTCTGAAAGTCTTTCTGCTCCCTCTTCTGTGTTGTTTGCTCAGTTCTCAGTTGTTCTGATTGTAGATAGCCACTCTATAGTTAATGACCTATTCTCTGCATTTTGACAACTAGATACTTTCAAAATCAGCACTGAGTGCCACCACTTCTTAATAGCCCTTGTATTGACACTCTTTCACCACAAAAAGATAACTCTAAAATTGTTAAACACAGCATGTAATATCTACAGGCTCATCTGTGTATATGGTTATAATGAACTTTTCATTTTGAAACATGGAAGTCTCTCACAGAGCCAAAGACCACCCAACAAGGACCCCATCACCAAACATAAGAAGTTATCTTTTAAGTTGTTGGCCAGGGCTTTCAAAGAGACTCCCAAACCATGTGGTTTATTTTTGTTGGCCGGGTCACCCTCTGGAAATGGCAGGTTGTCTCAATTTGAAGGCACTTTGCACTTCAGAAACAGGTTCAAGAGGCCCCAGATCTTGAACTGGCCCTGGTTCCCCTTTCAGAGGACTAACTTTCACCTTATCAGAAGGTTCCAAAGGAGAGGGGTAACCAACAGTTCTACCCAACTGTGATGACTATAAATTACGTCAACCATCAACATGGCACTACAAACACAGGTAAAGAGTGGTACATGTACCTGGGCATTAATTAACCAACTACACTCTGTTGGACTTAAGATCTTTTCAACAAAAGAGATACCATGTCTGGTACTGGAAACCTGGCTATCTAATCAGTGCTAGTGAAATCATGTTTATTTGAGGCAAATACACAACTACTAATTTATTGCTAATTTATTAAGCCAGCATATGTATCTATGATTTAGAAAGAAACAAAAACAAAAAACCAAACTGTTGTCTTTAAATAATTATTATTATTACTATTATTATTATTTTCTTTCAAGACAAGGTTTCTCTGTTTAGTCCTTGCTGTCATGTAGCTCACTTTGTAGAGCACACTGTCTTCAAATTCAGAGATCCACTTACCTCTGCCCCCTGAGTGCAGGGACTAAAGGGATGTGCCACCACAACCTAGCTAAAAACTCTTTTTTGTGATTGTGATATTATTTATCTGAAATTATTATTCAAAGTGCTCCAGAGAACAGCATACATGTCAGCCCGACAGCACAACAGTTTATGGAGCAAATGTTTCTCAATAAAGTGGGAAATACTCTTGAGAGACCCAGAGGTGAGATAGTGAGAACAATATTCAAAATTTAGAAAAGCATACACTGACTATTGTATGCAAGCTTGAGATATCACAGCTTGCACCAACTAGATTACGGCAGATAATTTTGCATTATGGGTTTGCAGCGTGCTAAAGAACACACCATCAATGAAGGATGGTTACCCTGGTTCCCAGACACATATCTGAAGCTGTGATAATGTTTCCAACAGTCGAGGATGAGGGTAAGATATGTGAAACTCGCTTTCCAGTCTCTTTAAACTACAAAACAAATGGTCATTTTCATGTACGTCCATCATATAATGTAGGCTAGTTTTCAGTGGTTTCTCTCCCTCCTCACTTCTACCATCAAAACCAAAAAACCAAAAAAAAAAAAAAAACCAAATAAACCCTAACAGTTTCTTCTTTTATTTTACAAAAACATTTAAATGAATACACATTAAGTCTATTACTATGCAGTTAGTATTAAACTGAGTATGAAAACATCACTATGATTGAATTTATCTTACTAATGACCGTTTTACTATTAGAAAATATGCTTGCAAAGAGCAAATTATTTGAGATAATTGCCAGTGAATCTGTGGTTGGTTCTGCTACTGAGTTCAGTTACTGTTTAAAGAGGTGGTGTAGACTAGATCACCTTCACACACATTGGCTACTACTGAAGCTAGTAAACTCTGACTTTTCACCCAAGACAAAGCTATTTTCCAATCATTCTACTGTGAAATTTGCTTACCACAGGTAAGAGAAAGGCAGAAATGATTTACCAACTGAGTAAGCCAAAGCAATTTTACTATATATATGAGAGCATTCTTAGTGCTTAGTCCAACTAAGCACGACCTCACTGTTTGGAGTGTAGGGTGACATTTTCCTTAATGTGTTCCCCCAAACTAAGAACCAAAACATGGCAAGGAACAAAAAACAAAACATAATCGGGGCTCTTCACTCTCGCTTATCTTTTCTGAGCCTTGAGCTCTAGTTCACTTAAAAATGGCTTTTATTGGTGAACTGATACACAAGGTACAATGGAAGCAAACCTTGACATTTCAGGAATGCAGAGGACTTACGTGCCGAATACAGAGAAAGCACTATTGGACGCATTAGGGTTAAATATGTTCAAACTGCATTCTGAAAGCTTCCCAAACCTATTCTTTTCAGATATATCCAGATGTACGTAACTATTTCACCCAGTTGACTAGATCCATACTACAAAATACACTCCCTGGTCATTATTCTTCATCATCAATATCATATCACAGCAATAAAGATAATGAAATCATGGTTCTGCTTTAAATCACTGATACTAAATGTATAGCATACGACTATTACAGTAAATATATTATCTTCAACGTATGAGAAAGAAAAGACAAACATTATCTACCAATGTTTACCATCCGTATCCTCCATAGACTCTTAAAGGAAAGAAAATGTGGCAAATACACTGCTGTATAGATAAAAGTAAGCATATACAAGAGTAAATTTAAACATACAGAATCATATTATATTCAGGAATATAAATTTACCGGCACACATGCATGCGCATGCATGTAATAACAGTACAAAAAGCAGGGCATAATATGACAGCAAGGAGAAGTATATGGCATGGCTCATAGGGCAGAAATTGAAAGATAAAAACAGATTTTTGTGTTATGATCTCAAAAGTAAAAGAACAGCATTTAAAAAACAATAAAGTATTTAGAGAATTAAGAGAAAAAACTGCTGGGGATTTTTTCCTGTAGTTATTGTTTTATAGTTAAAAATCTACAGAAACTAACAAAGCTTTGCCCCACAATAACATGTGGATGTTGCTGGAACCTAGCAGTGTGAGTGTTTCAAGATCCCTTTCATACGAAATGAAGTGGCCCTGCCCTGTGGGGACCTTTGATGCTGAGATGTCCTGAGGACTGCAAGAATATCCTCATCTATACTCTCACTGAGTGTTACTGCATTCTGGATGCTTGATCTTGCTGTAGATTATTGTGAATGAACAAGCTTGGTGAGACTTAAATTAGTTTAAACTACAGTAGTCTTTATCATAAGCACATGGTTTTATAAAGGTTCTTCAAGACTACTGAGAAAAAATAGAAATAATTGAAGCCTGGGCGGGGGAGAAACGGGTGAGTTAGCTGTTCTTGCACATCATACTATAGATACCAGGCAATCTAATCAGTTACAACTCAGTGAACAAAAGATTGACAATATCAAGCAAATGACAGAATGTAGATTTATGCATATTGCTGTTCCTGTCATTAATTACCAACCTTGCCTCAGGAAGCTTTTATATTTGAGATATTACCTAATAATCACAGGCATACGTTTGTGCAATATATTCATAAATACATTATTTTCTTCCCAAACCAGCATTGCAATTTATAATTAAGAGATCAGCAGCATAAAACCGAAGCAATATTTGAACTGCAACATTTTAATTATGAAAAGTTCCAACACTTATTTTCCATGCTTTCCTAAACTCCTACCTTAAACCAATATTTGCTTAGAGAGGTCAAAGCCATTATAGCAAAAATTGCAAATCAAATGAAATGGAGTAATTTTTATCTTTATTTTCTGGGAATACCAAGCATATAGATAAGGAAATGTGACTATATCTACCATTACCACCCTGTCTATTTTCTTCAGTTACTCTCAAATTCTTAATCCAGTTAATCCGTCTTCCTTCCCAATTTCCTATAGTGACTATTAACTACCTGTAGCTCCTTGGTTAGGGGTCAGATCCTTTGACTTTTTCCATGGTTGTACTAAGGTTGTGGCTGGCTTAATTTTGTGAAGGCTTTTATGCTAATATGAACAGTGAGAATGTGTAATAATAAAATATTACTTTTGTTTGTGAAGGAAAACATAATGTTCTGCTTAAAAAGAAAACCCATTAAGAATCTTACATTTTTAAGCTGACAGAAGTTACTTCTCTTTAGACAAGTGAACATGCAAAGTCTAGTGACTCTGAATGGGTTATGTTGAGGCATTTGGACACTAAAATAGCTCCTCTTGATATTTTAATGTTATGAGCTCTTACAATCCAAATTAACATCAACAACTATAACAATGCCAAACAAATGTAAGTGCTTTGTTCTATCAAAGCTCTAAAATATTGTATCTGAAAATTACTAATTAGCTGAGAAAACGATTTGAAGAAAGCAAATTAAGTTTCAGACACTTTTCCTTCAAAACTTCAAGGCCATTCTTTTTTGTTTGTTTGTTTGTTTGGTTGGTTGGTTGGTTGGTTGGTTGGTTGGTTGGCTGGCTGGCTGTTTGGTTGGTTGGTTGGTTGGTTGGTTGGCTGGCTGGCTGGATGGCTGTTTGGTTGGTTGGTTGGTTGGTTGGTTGGTTGGTTGGTTGGTTGGTTGGTTGTACTCCTTTATCTTATGGTCCAAATGATTAACTAGAGCCTACAAAACAATTTCTCTACAACGGAGTACATTTTCAGTCCTTAAAACTGAGGTAATAAAGCATTATTTTAAAGCAAGGTATACCACAATCAAATATAATTAGACATTTTGAAAATATTTGTATGTATTCGGTAATACTATTTCATATATCATTTTATTCCATTTAATTTAAATAATAGAGAATTATGTTTGACATTTGGTTATATTCAACTACTCACTTAATTTTTAAAACACACTTACTTGCTCTATTTAAATTTTTTAAAATTAAATATCTCATCATGTAATAGGTAGTTTATATGAACAAATCTTAAAAAGTTGCTCATGGAATGAAAAAACTACTTAGTAGTTAAGAGAAAGTACTGCTCCAGAAGAACTAAATTCTGTTCTAGAACTGGTGTTAGCCCGCAGGAAGCTTCCCATAAATTCCTTTTTAGGACATAACAACTCTACCTTCAAGGCACTTTGCTCACATACACAAACATACACATGCTCTCATACATTATTTAATAATGAAATATTTAATAATAAAGTTGATTATAACTTATGGAGGATAAAATTATATACTTTTTTCATTTCTTTAAATAAAGATTATTATTTTGGCTTGGTTTTTCCAGGCATAGTTTCTCTATGTAACAGCCCTGACATTTTTGGATCTTGTCTGTAGATCAGGCTGGCCTTGAACTCACAGAGATCCACCCACCTCTGCCTCCCTAGTCCTGACATTAAAGATAAGTTTATTTACACTTTTGAATCAATTTCCAAGTTCAGTGGTAGATTTCTAAGATTCTTAAACCACAAGAAAAACAAATTTTGATTTTTTTAGAAAACAAGGATCATATCAATTTCCTGTTTAATGAGAAGAACAATACTTCTTGGCTATAGTTGGCATTGATTGACAATTTGTTCTATGAACTAGGGATCATTCTCATAAAAATATCTAACTAGTGTATGAAATTGGACAAACTGTGCAATTCTGATCCTTGAGGCCCTAATCTAGTAATAACCTTCAATAATAACCATGATGCATATTTATCATGAATATTATATAATTCAAGGTAAATATATCATGGAACCTTAAAAGAATATGGAGTACATAACATTAATGTTTTTTCTGATGTTGCTTTGAATTTATATTCATTGTCTTGTCTCTTTTTTCTATAATTGCATTTTTATAGTTTTTTATCTAGAACTTTAAAATGTATTCACATTCAACTAAAATGATAACACTGAATTATAAATTCAAGAAAAATTATTCTGAAAGAAAAAATATTTTCATATAAATATATTTGTCTTATGTTATACTATTTGCTTTCTGAGATGTCTGGAAGGACCTCCTCACTACAGCATCAAAGCAGAGTGCTTCACACTGGCTCCTGGGGTCCTATTGCATCAGAATTGTGAAGACAAAAATTTAAAAAATATGGCTCTGCTTTTAAACACATTGATGGATGTTTACAAAAGAGATAAAAGAATGTTTTCATTAGATATAGTTACTCATTTTTGTAGCTATGCAAAGGCTAGTTTTAAATTATTCATTTTAGTTTTGTTCTGGATTCAATTTTAATAATGAGTGGAGTCTTAATTATCATAAAATTATTTTAATGGATTTAAATATTTTACACACATAGAAACGGCTAGTTTCTATGCAAAAGGCCAGGCAATAGATTAGTCTATCTTTTAAGAGGGTATTTTATTGGAACTTGATGAATGTAATATATACAAGATTCTAAGTAGGTTTTACAGCATTTTTAAGGAAACATATGCATATTTTAATAATAATGTTTAAGTTGATAATGATAGCATCAAAAATAAAACAAGATTCATAAGACTTCAATGAATTAGCAATTTTCCACTGGGAGTTTAGAAAGTGACATGGGATTTTAATTCTACCTGTTACAGAAGTATCTGTTTTGTTCATTTGAGAAACACTGTTTCACTACAATATAGTTTATCAAATAAGGCTCTTAAACAACTATATCTAAATTTTAAAAACTTACGTTACTTTGAGACATAAAATATTTATTATATGTACATATAACATTCATTAGTTTTTTGAACTAAAAATCAAAGTAAGGCAAACTTTTATCAGTAAGCTACATTTTTTTTCAAAGGCCAAACATGGGATTCTAAGACTTAAATCATAATACGTCAGAGTTAGAGGTAGTAAGACTTTTATGAGTGAGCCCAGGTTGGTCTACATAATGAATTTCAAGCTAACCAAGGCTATTCAGCAGGACCCACATTAAGAACAAAATTTAAAAGTAAGTTGATTCTACTGGAAAGCACCTGAAAAATTTAATCACTCAATACTGAGAACAGGACACTCCATATACACACTCTTTAGAAGCAATGTGTAAATTTTTTCTGGTCTTCATAAACATTAAATACAGTCTTCACTTAAAATTAGTAACATATGCAAATTTGTTTTCAGAGTAATCAAAATATTTCCAAATATCCCTAAATCTAAACAATATCCGACATGGGTCTCTATGAATATTTGATGAATATTTGATTAGTGTGGGTATATTCTCAGTAATGACTTACATATAACCATTATTTAGTCAATATCTCTCAGATCAACTATACATTTCACATACAATCTGCAGACTTACCAAGTCTCACTTGAAATACATTAATTTTAAATATCAAATACCCAAGACTACTGTCGTGACAGAGACACCCCATACATAACTCTGGGAGCACTCTAAGCTACTTTGGGAAGGATGTAGGCAGCAACAGGTCATTTCCCTGGGATAAAGCAATATTTCTCAGCAGAAACAATGATAGTCTTATTGACATTTGTGTGTGTGTGTATGTGTGTGTGTATATGTGTGTGCTTGTGTGTGTATGTGTATGTGCATGTGTATGTGCATGTGCATGTGTGTGTGTGTGTGTGTGTGTGTGTGTGTGTGTGTGTGTGTGTGTGTATGTTGTATCACAGAGTGGTTCTCTGTTGTAACCAAGTGATGTCCTTTTCCATCTCATGTAGACATTTTCTTTCCAAGCACCCAGTGGAACCTTCCTCAAAGCTGCTATTGCAAGTGACCTCTAGAACAAGCTTATAACAGTTGCCCTCAAAAGCAATGACCCATACATACTTAGTCCACTCCTGATCTTCGCATAGCACATGTCCAAGCCTTCTATCAAAATCTGCACAGAAGATTCTGATGGGCAGTCATGGGTAAGAATCACTGGAACAGAACTCTGTTTAGTAAAGCTCTAGAGGGTGGTGGAATCTCCTGGGTGGTCATTAACACAGAGAACTAGCCCAGAACTTTCCAACAAGAATTTTAAAAAGTCATTGTTTTTCCACTGTTGTTTCAGGTGCCAGCAGTCAGCTGACTCCAGTGACTTAGAGTCTCTCAGGGGACCTGTAATTCTCCCAGTCTCTCACGAGATTGGCCTGAACACAGGTGGAACAGCCTTTTAAAGCCAGAATTAGGAATTTGAGGTATATATTAGCTCCTTGAAATGGCAATTTCTATTTGATTTTACAAATTCAACTACTGTAAATACCTTAGAAATATTTTTTTTCCTGAACACAAGAGGGAACTTGTATAGTTTATATTGAGCTATTTATTCTAAATATTGGATATTCTAGAAAACTGACTGTTAGGCTACAAATCTCTCCACTTCATTTTACACAAGAGAGAAGCCTCTCTTACAAGGAGACTGAGTTATGCTAATTCCTTAGTCCTTTCATAGTTGATTATCAAAAGTCATGAATGACACTTAGGAATTGAAAGCATGCAAATTATTTCTTTGTTTTTATGTATTCTTCCAATTGTTAATTAGTCTTAAGAAATCAAAAGGACGGAAATGCATTATTTCCCATGAATGAGTATAGTTGTTCAATGCTTATTCAACTGCAATATTATTTAGTTTTCCTTTTCTACCAGTTTCAGTAGCCATTAATATTGTCCAATAAAGAAATATTCTCCCAAGGGTATTTGCCTCTAACTATTAGGAGTTTTATCCATTTCATTCACTGTAACAAATGAATACAGCTTTCCAGCCATATTTAAGCAAGAATATTCAGATGCCTTAGCAGCTGCCCAGCTTCTTAAGAACTCACTAATCCTTTAATCTCCAGACACATTTTTAAAAAGAAAAAAAAAAGATTCACAAGCAAAACAAATGCAATATGGATCAAAAAATTTAATCAGAATGCTTAAGATGCAATTACATTCATCAGGGTGTTCTGTTAGTCTGGGTATTAAATCTGGGCTTTATTCAATATCCTCCTCTTATTACAAAGCAATATTTTTCCACTCCGTAAACCATCTGATCCCTACGCTAATGTCCTTTTTGCCTAAATAACACAAAAGAAGAGCTTCATGAAAAGTGAGATACACTTATTTGAATAGGAAAAGCTGAAATCAGACTCTTCTGAAATTTTTGACTCCTAAGTAATCCTATGATTTGACCGCCTCAGAATTTTCAAATTAAGCCTTCAAATAGTAGTACAGGACCATTATGCCGGTCTAAATGTCACATGTACATCCTCCTACACACCTCCTCAATTGAGTAAAACATGTCGACAATTTGAACTTAAAAATAACAGGCTATTGTTCCTAATTCAGTATTTTCAAAGTTTAAAAGCAAAGCTGGTTTCATCAGGCAAATAGAATAACCTCACAGATTAGGGACAAAATCCATCTAGGTTATATTTCTCCAGCTCTTTGTCTCACAGCTAAGGGCATTCAACTGTAACCACAGCTTTGAAATTAAGAACTGTCCAGCACAGAGTGATTTGAAACAGTTGGGTGCTCCTTTTAAGCCTACACCCTAGCTATGACACAGCAGTTGCAATTTTATAAGACATATGGAAGTTAAGTGAAGCAGAGGAGGCAATTGCCACTGACAAACACCACGCTAGAGGAAGGCAGATGCATTGAGAACTAAATTTCAGTTAATATTTAATGTAGTGTTTGTAAAATTTATAAATCCCCTCATTAAATAAATGACCAATTTGCCTTATTTTTCTCCCCAAATCAAATTCTGTTGATGAAAAAAATATTTTTCAAGTATTCCATAATTAATAAAAACAGAAGCAGCTGATCTATTCTGCATCCCTGTCATGTGGACATTGTCCTAGTGATTATTAAAAAATGTTACAATACAAAATTCATAACTCAGCATGCTTTTTGTTATGCTGCCAATATATCCACATGAAGTTATACTAAGGATGAGCAAGAAGAATCATGGATCCAACTGGCCCAAGGCAGAGCCATCTGAGCCATCTGTACATTTTCCCACTATATCTGTCGACCTGTGGTCTGTGATATGCATATACCTTATGATAGGTATGAACATGGCTCAACACAAGAATCACAAGTTAATAAAAAGTATATTTTAACGTATTTTTGTAATTTGATTGTATGTTGACGATGACAACATCATATGATAAAGTCAAAAGTTCAACACTCTAAAGGCTAGAAAATGGCATAGACAAGGCTGCATTAGTACCAGTGAGCGTCTAGCTAGAGAAGGCTTACCTGCTACAAAACCTAATGTATATCAACTTACCAAATTGCATAAAACCTTAAGGTGTTGAGTGTACATTGTAAAATGCTCTTATTGGGTTCCCTTTGCCTAATCTCGACATCTATTAAAAACAGCACTCATATTACTGGTAAGGAAAATAGCACTTAAAAATGATAGATTCCTTGATCAAGACTACAAGGCCAAAAAGTAACTAAATTGAAAACCACATCTGTATTGATTTAAATTCCCAATTGCTTATGTTGCAGATAGGCTCTGCTGTGCAAATTTGGCCAACATTTTAGATTATTTCTCCATCTAGACTGATGCCACCAAGGTATTTAAAGCGCAGAGACTGAATTAGTAAATTTCTCAACTTATGCTCCTGTATCATCTAAGAAACTTATAAATGGTATACTGATTCTAACTGGGTATGCGGAAGGCAAACACCCTTATGTCATCTCAGGAAAACACTGATACATGCTGTTTTATGGGTGACATAGGAATATATATATAATACATATAATTATATATATTATATATAGGTTTTCTAGTAGTAACAGAAGACAAAGCTTCTCTCTTATGTAGATATTAAGAATGAACCTTGAGTCATGGTGTGGTCATTCATTTCACCTCATGTAGCAAACTTTATTTAGATCTGATGAGTCTTCAGTCCTTAGGCTTGTGACTAGACCAAGTGTTGAATGACAGAGGGCCTGCCTGTTAATCAGTTAAGAAGCCACAGCTACTAATTTGTAACATGACTCTCTTTGCAGGCTTGTTCAGATGCAAACTGAAGAGATCAAAATTGGACTCGTTCAATGCTACGTCTTTTAATACTCTGAAATTGATTGGGCTTCTATGGTCAATCCAAAGTACTATAGATTGGGAATCTGGAAATATCCAATTAGAGTAGTGTTCTCTGAAGGCTTTCTAGTGGTCATAAATATCAGGGCAGAAGAGAAAGTCTGAATAACAAAGAGAAACATAGGAAAAAAGTACAGCAGTTTATCAGCCAACAGGTAACACGTGAATTTGCCATTTGCACTTGCCACGTGCCACATTTCAGAGTTCATAAAGCATAAATTTACAGTCAAAGATATGTATATGTCATTAGACAAACTTCATGGAAAATTATTTTACTCAGCATCAAATATGTCAACACTGATAGTTGTCAATTCTTAGTTACCTTTCCTTCCATGTAAATTACTAACACAATCAGTCTCTTGTTAGATTGTCAACAAACCTCTGAGCATTCACAAAATGCCTTAACTGTACAGAATATTTGTTCATGTTGATTTGAGATACATAGTTCTTTCACTACAGGTTCACTAATCAATATGTACCTTCCATGTGCACCACCATATTCAACAAAAGTGATAAATTACACAAAGGATTATAGGTAATACTCACAAACAAGATTTATTCTTATCTGAACAAATTTACATTGGAACATGGCATAAGAGTCCTTAAGAGATAATTTCAGAAATTAAGTCTTACAGAAATCAGTTTTAGTTTTCTATAAGCATTTAGAAGACAAAAAAAATTCTTACAAGAATAATAAAAAGAAGCCTATTAGTCAGAGAACAGTTGAAAAAAAATGATAGAAAGGTCTGCCTTGAATGGTGGAGCCATCATAGAAGAGGGGGAGATACAAGAAGTTTGGATAATAGAATTGATTTGGACCGATGGAAGCTTTTTATGTGAAGAGTAGAGTACCAAATAGGGCTATTAGGCCATATAATAGCTCATTAGTTGAGATTCCAATATTATCTAGATTACTAGGGCATTACTATCTATAATTATTTTTGTTTGTGATAGATATAAAAACCTAGGTGATATCACATTTATTTTGGAACACCAGAGAGCTCAGTTCTGATATGTCTACAATTGTATCTATTAGACCTAAGGCAGGACATTTGGAACTTTTCTGTAATCTCAAAGGTTGTTCTGACCCTGCTCTGCCTCCTTTTCAATACAATTAAAGAATTGTACATCATCTTATGTTATTTCAAGAGCTATTAGAAGTAGATGATGACTTTTTTAACTTGTCAGTTTGCAACAAAGCTAATAATAGATGAATAAGAATATGGAATCTTTTGAATGTGAATTTATAAGTAGATAATAATTGGCCACATAAAATCAAACTGGTACAAAATAAAAACTGTTAAAATCACAAATAGAAGGACTTATCAGACAATATGAATTAAAAACTGAAATCTTTAGAAGAGCTACAAAAGAAGACGTTTATATAACACAATTAGTTTTCAAAGAATAAAATCTGAAAGAAAAAATAACTGTTAACATATGTTAACAAGTCAAATGGCCCTACCCTCATTAAATCAAAAAATATTTTAAAATAAATTAAAGATTTGTATAGTGGGAAGAATAGATTGATGGACAAAATATTGTTTAATTATCATCCCAGCCTTCACTTAAACGCCCTGGAAACTCTATTTTTTACTGTAGAGATATAAGCACAAGCTCTAAAAAATATATACATATGAGTATATACACATATATACATATGTATATACAATATATACATAAATACATATGAGTTAAATCATAGTTTTCACAAAGACAAATGATCTTGGTCATTGGGCACATACTGAGTTCAAAATTATTTGCTATATGCATAAAATTCCATATTTTCAAGGTGAATTATGGATTGATTTTGAAGGACTATCTTTTAACAAAAGAACATATATAATAAGAAGCTGTAGATCTTGTATGTGATTTATATTGAGTAGCTTTTCAGAAATTTTAATCAAGATTGATAAGCTCTACCTTGATATTTTATGCCATAATGGCATTTTTAAAAAGAAATTACATATTAAATTAGTACTTGGAATTTTCTTATACTCAAACAATATTTTCTATATATTGACCAATGTTGAAACTATGGGAAAGCTTTCTGACTTTGGGTACAGAATAGAAAATGTTAAATGCATTGAATTGTTTATTTTATCTGAGTCAGCACTGTCTATTTTAATCAAGATGATTGATTTGTGATCTATATTGACAGCAGCCTTACTGGGCCCTACAAAGGCCTTTGGCATCACTTTATTTGGGAGGATCAGAAGTTTACATCTTATTTTACTACAGGTCATAGCTAACATTTTTTATATCTGCCAGTATTACACGATCAACTTGCCTTTGATGGAAAATTCTTTTTCCCATGAGCCCACATTTATTTGTTCTGTTTTGATAAATGGCTAACAGAGGTATTTTGTTTTTTCTTCTCTGAGCTTTTGTGATTAAGGCAAAATATTTGGCCATTTTTAAGTTCAAATCCATCATAAGAAATAATTGTCAGGATCTCTTCTCTGATACCATTATGACAAAAGAGAATTTAGGGAAATTGGTTATAAGAACAAACCCAATGGGAAAAAAATGAATGAATGAATACATCATTGTTGATTGTTATACCATATTAATTGCTGCTTAATCATTAAATCCCACTATTGCGTCAGCAACATCAGGGTCTACTAACATTCTGCTTAGAGAAGTAGGAGAATAATATTGGAAGGAGTCATCAAAATAATACTTAACAACTCTTGTCTTAGACTCCAGAGGATTCTGAATTAATTTGCAGCAGAGACTGATTCACCCATATACCTTTTCATTTTTCCCATCATAACTATAATAGTTCATCAATGAGTAGATAGTTCAGAATGAACAGATTTTTCCTACTTCTGACTTAATAATCACTTGGTACATATAAAGGGTCAACACTTATTATAAAATAGCAATCTCAATAACTGAAGAAAAGAACAAGAAAGAAAAAAATTAAATGTACTTGACTATTTTATATTATCTTATTAAAGATCAATATTTTGATGGTGATTGAAGTCAATAGTTTATGCGAATATATGTACCGCTCTTTGCCTAGATATGGAAGGGAAACAATAAAACATTGATAAAGGGTAAACCTATGTTGATGCTTGTCCCTGGAAAAAAGTCATTACTGGATTCTTACCTCAAGTGGTTATCCCTGGATACATGTGCATGCAAGCAATCATAAGGGAACTGAGTAAGTTATAAGTGCACATATATATATATATATATATATATATATACACACACACATATATGTGTGTGTAACAATAATAATAAAAGAAGTGGCATGATGTTGGTGGGGGATGATATGGAATGAGTTTGACAGGGGTAAGAGTGAAGTAGATTCAGTGCTCATATGAGAAAAATCTTAAGAAAATAATAATTATTTAAAAAGAGATGAATGGAATAAAAAAGTGATGCAATTGTTATAATGACTTTATAAATATAAAATCATGTATGTATATGTATATATGTATATATATATCAAATACATGTATGTGTATATATAATGGGATACATGTAGTTTAGAAGACCTGTGGTGGTCATCAGACAACCTACAGCAGTCAGTTCTTTCTTGCTACCATGTTATCATATATCACAGCAAGGATTCCTACTCAGTGACAGATTTCTTTCTCCACTGATACATCTATGTAGCTCCAGATAATTTGCTATTCTTAACAATTTAACACTTCAGACTTAATACCTCGCCAAAAAAAAAAAAAAAAAAAAAGGCAGTTCTTATTAAACAAAGAAAAGTTCATTGCCATCTGAGTTTCAAAGGCAAAGAGTCAATTTTAAGTAGAATATGAAGGTATCAATTGAGTAACAGTATGGAAACTTAGAGATGACTAATGAAGTATTTCATCATTAAATTAAGGAGTCATAACTCTTAAGGCAGCAAGAATCACCACTGTGCTAATTTCATCATGTTTGCTATTTAGATGTTACATAAGTTTTTATTAAACAGTAGAAGGACAGGAAAATTTTAAAAAGTTCAAACAAGAAGACAAAAACATAGTTATTAGTCCTTCAAAAATATAAAACATGGTCAATGGCCACATGTTCCCTTTGCAATAATAGGTTGCAATGCTGACCTTTTAAAATGCAACAGCACCCTGATGTAGAGAAGCAAGTATTGATTAAATTCTTTATAAGTAAATTTTATAAACAGGATACCAGACAATGCATGCTTCAGAATCCTGCCTATCCACCCAACATTATCTTTCTTTAATTCAACTGTATCGTGCTAAAACAGTATTTCAGTTTTCTTATCACGGCTAAGGTATAGTCACATTCATGTATGTACCAATCCCTAAGGGGAACTCTCTCAAAATGTGGTTTGAAAGAGACTTATTACCAAATAATTCTTGCATAAAGTATAAAAGTTTCAAAATTGTTATTCAGAATATATGTATATGTTTGCATTTTTTTCTTTTAAGTATAAACCAAGAAGTGAATTTCTGGATTGCACAGTAGGCATACTATTGCATTTTTGGCTACTGAAAGTATTACACCAAAAATTCCTGTGTTTATTTAAACTAAAATAGTCCTTGGTCCCCAATTTCCACACCAGCACTTGCCACATTTTAAGATACACTGGTAAGTATATGGGGTATTCCATTATTATTTTATTTCTTCTCATATAAATGCTGAAGGAAGGTCTTCATTGTATTTGTTACTTAATATATCCATGGAAAACACTTTTTCAGAGAGCTTCTTCATGAGTTTGTTTGTTATTATTGTCCATCTTGGTCATAGTGAAATGTAGAATATTTTCTATTTTATATACAAATATTTGACAGTTAAACAAATTACAAAAATATTTGAACACAAAATAATTGTTCACTGCCACAATAGTGGTGTTTCATAAATATGTAATCTTAATGTATTAATATAAATTCTCATACTACATACTTAATATTTATTAAATGTTTCCTTTAATTTCAGTGGAATGCTGTGTCCATGGATGTGGATCATGAATATATTCCTGTTTCTTTTCAGAAGCTTAATCACTTTAAAGAGGAACTTTTCTTGGTAAGTAGTATAAAATCATACCATAGTTGCCCATTAAGACACCCAAAAAAGGTTTTCTTCATAGAACCTGAATTTCTAAGAAGAGCCGCCATAAAGAGCTGTTTAATGGTCTCTGAAATTCTGCTAGAATCTTATTTTAAGTCAAGCCTATGGCAGTCTAAAGAGCAGCTGCAGGATACATTTTACACAGTACAGCTTATTGCTAGAATCATTTAAAATTGATTTCTATATCCTCCAGTTTTTCTTAGGAATTTCTAAATTTTAATTTTAAAACAGTTTAAAATAAATATAAAAACAAAGGAAAACAGTGACTTGAAACAAAACTGAATAAAAACTGCAAACAAACAAGGAAAACATTTAACTGGAAATCTGCTAACATGTCCTTTCAAATAAACGATTTCACTAATCTTAATATATTTCATCAACAGAAAGGATGATGTGTTTTAGCTACTATGGTGCTTTGGTGCGAATGACCCCCATAGGGTCATACATCTGAATGCGTGTTTATAAGTGGTGGACTTTTTGAGAAGAGTAGAAGGTTCAGCCTTCTGAAAGAAGGTATCTCACTGAGATTTCAAGTGCTTATGTGACTTCCAATTGCTATCTCTTTGCTGCCCCCCGCCCCCACCCTGCGCCCCTGCCACTTCTGGGGAAAGTTCTCGACTGTGGTGCTCACGCTCTTCCTCCCTACCTGCTGCCATCTTTTATAAGTTGCCTTGGTCATGATGTATATTCACAGCTATAGAAAATTAATAGAGATGGCATCAATTGCAAAGCCAACATAATGTGCAAGTGCTCAGAATGCAAAATTATTTATCCGAAAATAGGTCATCTGAAGCTCTTAAAGACTCTATTATGGGAACACTTACGTTTTCTACAGTAATATTAGAGTCTGTGGCTCAGAATATCACACTATGCTCATTAAGTCTGCCCAAGTCAAATGGGGATTGCAGATTACCTCTAAAATATAAGATGGTGCTTTTAGCAGAAGGCACAAAAAATATAGCTGTACGGTTAACTTTATAAATAGACACAATGCATATTTGCTCAGTGTCACACATATCCACCTAGAGACAAATATAACCTATATACATATTTAGAGCAGTTAAAGGAATGTAGCTGATAGAGCTAAGAAGGGGGATGAGATT
Source organism: Phyllotis vaccarum (assembly GCA_033318265.1). Lineage (NCBI taxonomy): Eukaryota > Metazoa > Chordata > Mammalia > Rodentia > Cricetidae > Phyllotis > Phyllotis vaccarum. The sequence goes on from JARWLC010000007.1 coordinate 18,824,084, forward strand.
TCGAATGCTCAGTGACAAAGACTAAGATTAGAGGAACAGATGATGACAACAAATGATTGAGACACACAGAAAAGCTAAGGCATCAAATACCAGGATCTGCTCTTCTCTTATAGTGAGTTTTATAGCTAAGATACCCACTTTGATCCTGCACATTGAGAGCCATGTGAAACTGTATATAGTAAACCAATTTTCTTTTGCATAATTCAGAATTTATCCAACTAAATCCCCAAAGTAAATCTTTAAGAATAACCAAAATAAATGATTTAGCATAATCTTGTTATGATTTTGTGAGTAATTACTAAGTTTCTCTTTGGAGTTAATAAAGAATGTATCCAAATTCAAAGTATGTAACAGATCAGGACTAAATACATTTTTTTCTATAAAAACAAATAACTTTGGATAGCATTCTTTTGAAGATTAAAATAAAGTTATATTTAAGAATTAAAGTATGTGTGTAAAACATGAAATTTTGATATGAGAAGTTAGCAAAAGTATGGTGTCTATAATGTACAACTTTCTAATCACTTCCTTGTTTGTATTATATGAATTATATAATCATTTCTAAATACAAATTCATTTAGATTCCTTTTTAATATGAACTGTGTGGTTTGAAAAAGAATGACTTCCATAGGTCTCTGGAGGTGAGTTTTAAAGATTTGAAAGGCTGTGTCAAGCCCCATGTCTCCCTCTAGACCTGTAAACCAGAATGTAGCTCTCAGCTGCTTCTCCAGCACCCATGCCTGTCTGCCTTATGCCATGCTTCGTTCCATGATGATAGCAGCCTAACCCTCTGAATCTGTAGGTAAGCTTCCTCCCAATTAAATGATTTATCTCATAAGACTTGTCTTGGTAACGGTGTCCCTTTATAGCAACAGAACAGTGACTGAAGAACAAACTCCATGAAGTGAAGTGTGTGTGTATGTATGTGTGTGTATGTGTGTATGTATGTGTGTGTATGTGTGTATGTATATGTGTGTGCATGTGTGTGTATGTGTGTGTGCATGTGTGTGTATGTATGTGTATGTGCATGTGTGTATGTATATGTGTGTGCTTGTGTGTATATGTATATATGTGTGTGTACGTATGTGTGTGCATGTGTGTGTGTGTGTGTATGTGTGTCTGTCTGTGTGTTGTTTTTTACTAAATTCATTAGCTTCCCCTTAAGCAACTGCTGTCCCAATTGGCACTTGCAACTAACTCCACAGCTACCAGCAGTGGTTTGGCCTCACCGGCCATAGTCAAGCTGGAATTCTGTTCCCTCAGAATCCAGCTTTGTCACCACCACTAAAAAGAACCTTACTTAGACCTCTGTCCCTCTATAGAATTTAGGATTTAAAGATTGAGCTGAAATTCTGCTCTTGCAGAGAGGCTACATAGCAAGTAGCTAACATACTTTCCTGTCCCGCGCCCACTTCTCGCCCGCAAGAAAAGGCACGGCACACGTAGGATCCTTCTGCAGAAAAACTTTAATGCTCCTTGAGGGAGAGCACTAGCCCACATAAAATGGAGACCCTGAGGTAGGGAAAGCCCAGCCCTTATATAGGCCAAAGACCTCCGCCTTGGACGTGTCACCTCTCTATAGGCTGCAGCTCATCATCCCACATGACGTCACGGGAGAGGCGGAGAGACCAGTCTCGGAAAATTAGCAAAGGCATGCGCCCTTGCCTTGATTACTGACTCAGGCCCTTGCCTTGATTACTGACTCAGGCCCTTGCCTTGATTACTGACTCAGGCCCTTGTCTTGATTACTGACTCAGGAGGGTTGGCCAGCACCGGATATTGGCACCATCTTGAGGGGCTGGGGCCAGCGGCTCCCAACACTTTCCCAGCTTGCTGTTTCCCCAAACAAGGCATCCTTTGGTTCAGCTCCACATAAGAACCCTAGCTACATAGGGTTCCTCCCACCACTTCCTGGCAGCTAGTCGCTGACTCAGCCACTTGACACCCCCTTCCCCACCTCTGTTAATTTTATTTCATCAAATAAATGTAACATGTCTTTGAATTCACATCATAAGCAATTGTGGCACGAGTTAAAATTCCACATCGCGCGCGTGCATGCGTGCATGCGTGCGTGTGTTGTGTGTTTGTGTGTGCATATTTAGTGTGTATATGTGTGTGTATATGCAAATTCAGACAAATGATTATTTCATTAAAAATTCTATGTTGATTAAATATAATATTACAACTCCGAAATATGAACTTTAAGATAATCTAAAAGAATGCAGTTGGATCTTCCATTGAGGGAAAAAAAAAAAAAATCATGCCATAATCCTGACTTTTAGACAAAAAAAAAAAAAAAAAGATTGCTTTATTTTAACACATTAATATTTTCAGGGTAGGGAATTATTTGGTGCCTTAGAACTGACTTGCTTGTGACGTCTCTTTCATTGTAAAAAATGATGGCGAGAATGATACAAACCTCAAACGCAACAAAACATAATTTACCAAGAACTAGTTGTATTTGTAGAAATCACTGTAGTGCAAAATAAGCAGAAATGATCGTCATAATCAATCAGGTTTGTGAAGAAACAACCCTATAATGTTTTATTTTCTTTTTCTTATTTTTTTCTTATTTCTGGTGGATACATCACAAACTGTTCACTTATTTCGGACATATTATGAGCAGAGATATACAATTGCTAACACAATTATTCCATTCATCTTATAGCTTTCTATAACTCTATTAAAATATAAATGTCCTTATTGTATACTCAAAAGGTTGTGTTGACATACATCGTGAATATATCTCAAAATCAGTTTGAATCTTTATGTCTCTGTGACAAAAGCCACAAACCATTTGTAAAAGTAAGTCACAAATCTTTCTAAAGAGCTATTTCATAAATAAAAAAGTATATATGACTATACACTACAAGTCATAAAAAAGGCATTTCTTTTCATTATAACTTGACCCATTTGTGATTTTTTTTAATTAAACAAATTATTTTCTAAATAGTTCGACCTAATTGCGATAAATTTCTAGTTCCTGAATCTTCAAAAGATTGTCAGAAGCCTGACTCTTTTAAATTGCTCTTCTGTTTGTTTTAGCAATCACCAAGAAACTAATAAAACAAGTCTATTCATGTCCAAATATAGATTAGAAGCAGATTGCTCCTTTAATGTGATAACAAAGTGAAGCAGGATTCAGTCACCTCAATTATCATTGTCCTGGTTTCATTGTGCACAGCCTTGCAGGTGAACAGCCACAAGGGCCTTCCAGCTTGCATGAGCTTCACACATGCAGAAGTCTGTCATCTTCTGAATGGCTGTCTCTTTGTTAGCACAATTAAAGTTTCTTGACAGCAAATATGATAAATTTTTATTCTATCCAAAGATTTTTCAAATTATACAAACTAAAGGAATGTGTTATTTAAATATGAGATAGTAATACTCATTACGTCTTTGTCACTAGCATATTCTAATACTAGAGTGTTAAGATATAATATACAACCTGCAGTGTTAACCTGGCAAATATAATATTATATAATGCTACTTATTTTAACTAAAAGGAAATACAACTGGAGCTAAAAAAGACAACTATTTATAGAACACAGAAGTTAATTTTAATATTGTTGCTAAAAATATGAAGAAAAATTACTAGTCCTGCCACTGATAACTATGTTACTAATGTAATTCCCACATATCATAGTTGACATATTTGCAATCATACATGTTTATGTCTGCGTATGAGTTTATTGTACACACTTATATCCTGAAAGTTGAGGAACAATGTTGATATATAATTAAAATGTAGAAAGAAGTGCCTCTGGAAAGATCAATGTGCTATTTATTTCCAATATAAACATTTACAGAGCACTTAACAACTCAGCTTTATGCAGATTCTATGGTAGATATAAATTACCAATGTGTAAGCTGACAAATGTAGGGTCATTCTGCTTTACTGAAAACACTGCGCATGTGTATAGTTACCTAGGATTTGCGGCTTGTCCCACAGGCTCTAATGAGGTACACAAACAACATTGTGACCTGAATTTTAAGAAGAAACTAAAGGAAATAAAGAGAGTAAGCCAGGCTATCTTTAAAACATATTTATTTTGATTTGATGTGTTTGAGTATTTTGATTGTATGAATATAGGTCTTATTTATTTCTCCTGCCCACAGAAACAAACCCGGAAACCTTTAAGGATTAAACAGTCAAAGATATTAAAGGATATGTGTTACTACAAGAAAGGCTTGGAGAAGCAAGGAAAAGCAACTAAGAAATAAGTGTGTAGATGGAATGAGATTGTGATCAGTAACACAAAGGATACTTGCAACTTAATTCTAACAATAATGATAAATACCACAGATAGTAATATTTTAAGGCTAAAATGGGGTCATGGGGTTGGATCTTGAGCTGTCAAACTTAGAGTCAGATGCATTCCCCTACTGGACTATCATTTATAGTATGCTTTAAATTTAGATGAAGAAACTGACTTTGTTAATATTCTTGCCCTTTGGTTCTGTAGAGCAAAAGCACCCATCTTGCAGAGATAAATGTTCACACATAACATTACAAAACATCCCCAGGCCCAGAAAGACAGATGCGGATGCTAGCTTTGAAGCTGGAGATTTCTACATTTAAGTTGGGGGTGTTAGCAGAGGCCGGGAAGCAAGAAGGGAACCAGCAGGCAGCAATATGATAGAACACATATTAGTTATATGAGAGAAGATGGGGGAGAATCTGAGCCATGGAATGGTTCAAAAAGAGATGAGGGCCAGTGAAGCTGGAAAAAGCTATAGGTAGAAATAGTTCTCCTTAAAATGAGGATTTATCTAAAAATCACTTTGACATCTATTACGGTAAGTCTGACAAAAATATAATTAAAAAGAAATAGTTGAATTGAGGTACCTAACATGGATGGATAGTACTGTTCCCTGAAGCCATAGATTATTAAGTTTCTTATTTATTTTTATTTTCTATGCATTTAGCCAGCATATATGACAGTGCACCATGTGTATGCAGTACTCATGGAGGCCAGAAAAGGGTGTCAGAGTCCCTTGAGCTGGAGTGACAGATAGCTGTGAGCCGCCATGTGGGTGTAGGGAATCAACCCTGCCACCATTGCTCTTACTTGCTAAGCCATCTCTTTAATTTCAGAAGTGATAGCATTTTAAACAAAAATTTCCTTGCCAGGCACATTGTACCTGTCTATAAGCTGTTAGTTGAGAGGCCCCAGGGGTTCCCCAAATACATAGACTATCACCATTGCTCTTGGCACTTACACACACACACACACACACACACACACACACACATACATGCAAACATGCACATGTTTATATACATATACATGATACATACATTTAGATATTTACATATTCTTCCACCCTGGAACTTTGCACCCATTGATAATTTCTTGTTTATTTTCAAACCTCTGTGAGTTATGTTAATTTGTCACTTTTTCCCACATATCCCCTTTAGGGTTGCTGTTGTTATAGTTTCCTCCCTGACTTGGGTCTCATTCTCAACTCTCTGATGTAACTTACTTCCTGTCTCCATTCTCCAGAAGCAGTTAGAGACCAACCGTGGATCTTGTGCAGTTTGCATAGATATAGATTTCCTTCCCAAAATTTCCTTTAGTTTAATCCAGGAACTCAGCTACCTGAAATATTAACTACAGGCCACACACTTTTACAGAATCTGTAGTTTCTGATCTAAGAAACCACACTTAAGTTTCTATGTCAAACAGATGTCAGGGTCCCAAAACTCAGGAAGTATAAAGTGATATAAAATTGTCTATACAAAAACACTGATTCACAACGTTAGTAATCCCCTAGATCTCTAGGCATTTGCAAATAAATCAGGTTATATATTTTGATTTAATATCATTTATTTTCCTCTCAACTTCTTGATCCCTCAATATGCAAGTGCAAACCCATTTAGATGAGAGATATTTTTATTTAAGATTTTACAAGAGATGATATTAGGTACCTATTTAGAAATTAGAAGGATTGAAAATTTGAAGGGCTACTTCATGGTATGTTTTAGAGCCCATTTTCTGAGTTATTGCTAATATAATAATTTAAATTTTATTAATAGGAAAATTATCATTTTTAAAGTTTAAAATATTATGAAGTGATGGAAGGTAAAGGGAATAAGGAATAGTTAGTTTAAACATGGTTAAGTATGGCTCTTATACCAGTTACTTTCTTTAAAAAATATTAATTTAAACCTATATTGTTATATTTTTGATCATATACACTTGATCTGAGTTGTATCTTGACCTTGGCTCTCCAGTAATGAAAAAAGGCACACCACTGTCACCTTCCTATGGAGTTCATCTAAATGGGCCTGCCAATAATTTTGGGGAAGAATGTTCCATCTAATAGAAAATTGTCTCTTATAGAAACTTTAAGAATGATTATAACTCTAATTCAATATGTAGGATCAGCCTAGAGATGCCTTTCTTATTGTTCCCTCATGTGTAATATTGTTTTCCCTTTTAGCTCTGTAGCTATGAATAATTTGTGATTATTAGAACAGTACTTAAAGGCTCTTGATAAGGTATACTATATTTGGTTTTCCTAATTTACTTTGAAATAGTATTTCTTTACTTACCTCCCACCTCCTGTCCTGAAATGTCAAGATATTTAAAAAGTCATTTGATTTAGATTACTCAAATGATAAGCTCTTGCCACAGGTGAAAGGGGTTGATAAAATGCTATCTGATTCATAAGTAAACTTTGCTTTGACAAGTCATCAGAGAAGTATCATATTGAAACCAAGAAGCAACCAAGTGGCAATATGCTAAGCTAAATCACCAAACGTTTAGATAGCCATGTAGGTTAATCTTCATCGTCAACTTGATGGGATTTTAAATCACATAGAAATAAATCTCTGGGCGTGATTCCACAGGTTAATTGAGGTGGAAAAGGCCACTCTAATGTGAGCAACCCTTCCCACAGGCAGGGTTCTCCATCAAATGGGAAGGAGAAAGTGAACAGAGTATGAGTGCTCATGTCTCTCGGTTTATTGACATGAAATTCAGTATGCCTACCTGCATCAAGTTGCTTCCACCATGCAATCCAGGTCAGAAGGGACTGAATCTTCCAACCGTGAACCCCAGTGAATCTTTCCTTAAGTAATTAATGTGACTTCTTACAGTTGTATGATTTCTTTCAAGAGTAAATCTCTTAGAACAAGAAGCTATCTACTCCTAGCTACATGGAGATCTCTTAGACAAAAATCACACTACCAAAACACATTTCTCCTCTAGCTTTAATGTTAATGAATGACCTTAGCATTCACACAGTTATTCAGAACAAACATTAAGAAGCCCCTTAGATTCCTTAGCACTCTTGGCTGCCTTGTCTACCAAATAGGTTATAAATCAGACACAGTATTTCCATTTCCCTTGGTATTACAATGCTAGAAAAGGAGGGAACACTTCTTAATTCTTTCCTGCATGTGAAAGAAACAACAATATGTTCTCTTTAAGCTCTGCAATTGCTTCCTCTTATAATTAGAATTAAAAGAAAACTCACATTGTGGTATTAAAAAAGTGTTCAAGAGCTCACCCCAGGACTCCTCTCTGAACTCTTTCTTGTTACACCTCTTTGTTTATCATCCTTCGGGCTGTTTTCTGTTTCAAAAACATGACTACCTTCATTCCACCTGAGTACATCTGCACTATGACTGGTGCCTCAATAAATATTTTATAGGATCATGTATCAGAAAACCAAGAAGTCTTGCCTGGAGATTCCTGATTGTTTGATCAGAGCGCAATCATATTACATTTCTGTAGATGTACAAACACAGGCTTTCCAAGCTGATAGAGGCTTACAACCAAGAGGAGTTCTTGAGAATATAGTGTCAGAGTTTGAGGCTAGAAGACAGTATACAGTTGCTTTCTTAAAATCAAAAATGATTGTTTAAGTCAAGAAACAAACGCATGGACATTATAGATATTAGAAAGTGGGCCATCAGAGCAGCATCCACCAGTCCTCCAGTGAATGCTAATCATGGATTACTGGAAAGTATTATTCATGTGCATATACCTATAAAAATTAGCAATCATTTGCTAATAAAAGCAAACACAATATGTCAATATACCTAAGATTAAATCACAATGTTCTAATTATCTAAGGTTTTATCTTTTTAAATTGAAAATAGATTCTTTTCTCCCACAATCCATGCTGACCACAGTTACCCCTCTCTCCACTCCTTCCAGACCCCACCCCCCAGATCCACTCCCCTCTGTTTCCCTTCAGAAAGGAGCAGGCCTCCATTTTGGTTTTGTAAGTGGTCAGAAACTGCAGTGTGATCTGAGAAAATCTAGTACTCTAAATGCTCAAAAATCATAAAATATGAGAAATGAAAAAACTCACTATATTTTATACGTTTATTAATTGTGTTAAGTATTTATACGTTTGTTAATTTTGTCCAATGTGGATAGAGAACAAGATGATAAGGGCCAGAAAAATGGGCGCTTTCAACTATGCCTGGAACTCGATTCCATCAATGGAACCCCAAATGAAGACCCAGCTTCGAGAAATTGTCTCTGACCTCCACATGAGTGCTCTGATTTGCCTATACCCACATGCATACTCCTACATACTCATAAAATAATTGAGTAGATAAATGTAAAAAAACAAAACAAAATAAGACTGTAATGTTTTATGAGCCATTTACATTATTCTTAAGTTTTGCTTTAGCTACAACCCCATACTGGGAATGCATCTTGCAATCATTTGCAACAGTGAAACATTTCTGCAAATGTACAGATGTGCACAAGAAAAAAAATCTTAAAAATATAAGCAAATATATCCAGCATTTAGGCAAAAATATATATAAGAGAAGCACTGAAAATGTTAAAATTTTTCATCATAAAATTTGTAAACAATCATGGCTAATAAAATTGTAAACACAAATATATGTAAAAACCCCTACTTTGTCATATATATTCATAAATGTCTGTTTTTTTAACACTTAGGTTATCAAATCAGTTATTAGAATCAACCTTCATGTAGCAACTAAAGTATATTTATTTTAATACAAAATAATCCCGTTTTCCCATCTTGACAGCTTGAATGTGCAATCCATTCAACCTGTAGTAATTAATCTCTGCGACTGAGATTAACTGTTCTTCTCTGAAGATAGTTAGCATTCTTTATTTAATGCATTCTTTATAGCCATTGAATTATTCAGGAAGTGCTTACAGTACATAGAATTCCTTAAAATTATCAGATGAAACTGATTCCCAGAATCAAGATCCCAAGAGGTTACTTGGGTATCAGCTTGTCTTAGTTACTTGTTCTGTTGTTGTGATGAGTCACCATGACAAGGCTATTTAGAAAAGAAAAGTTTACCACAGGCTTAGAGTTTCAAGGGTCGAGTCCATGCCCATCATGATAGAAGCACAGCAGAAGCACGGGAGCTGTAGCTGAGAATTTTCATCTTGAGAAAATAATCACATGACAAAGGAGACAGATACTAGAAATAGTGCTGGCTTTTGAAAGCTCGGTGGCCAACTCATTTTGCATCTCTTCTAGCAATATTAATTGTCCTAATCCTCTAAAATAATTTTGCCAATAGGGGACCACATATGCATGCATATGTGCCTTTGGGAGATATTTTCATTCAAAACAGAATACAGCTCTGCCTCTGATTATTGTCTATTCCTGTGGCTCTTATGGTAACCTTGTTAGATAGGGAAGAACCTCTTGTGTTTGGTGACTGAAGGTACCCAACTGTAAAGTGGTGGTCACAGAGATCTAAGTTCATAAGGAAAAATGGGATATTTAGAAAAAAATCTTAATTCATATGATATATGTTTAAATCAATAAGAATGGGAAGATTAATGGATCTCTTTTGGCCTTTAACTATGCTTGTCTTTTTAGGTTTTACAAACTCAATACTTTAGTTCTCAGGAGTGGACTTTTAACCAACATAGTTTCACAGTTATCTCCCAAGATCTTTCTGCCATGTCTAACTTTCTAGAATGAAACAGAAATGGTTCCAATGTACCACTTAACCTAAAGAACAGTGGATGTAAAGTGGTTTGAGCATGTCTATGGTGAATTTAAAAATGCAGAATTATCTTTAGAATATGGTTGATGATGTTTATAATTGATCACCTTTATCTTTAGCTATAGCTTTAGCTAATGTTATTATTCTATAATGAACAAAAATGTATATTCACTGTTATAATATTACTGTTATATAATATTAATATTCTATCCTGTGGGGCTAGATGTTGTATACTGATTAAGTTAATAAATGGTGCTCTTAGGGATTTGTGGAATGGTTTATATTCCTTACATTCTATCTCAATTATTTTCTCAAATTTTCACTAATATGAACTTATGCTTTAAACATCAATTTTGCAATATCTAAATTTGATTTTTCTCACAACACAACTGTTGTAGGACCAGTTTATCCTAATGCTTACTTTTTCTATTTTATCCCTAATTTATAAGCACCACTATGTTACTCTCTACATAACATTATTTATAACTTACTATGTCTTATATTATCTCAAATATTCCCAATATAGAACCCAAACCCCTTTGAATCTATCAGCAATGTACAATGAGTTTAATATGTCATGATAGGAATGCTGTGTTCTCTTCATGTTGGTTTTTTCAAAAAGCATTGCATTATCATGAAAGACAACATTAGCATAATGACAAAAAATCCCAAGCCTGCAGGTGAGTGATGTGAAGACACACATAAACATAAGTTCAGTTAGCACAAGTCTGGCTGTTTTATCTTGTTGCTAATCCTTTATACAATAACACTTACCTCCCTGAGTAGGCTTGACCTTTCTTTCCCTTTGCCCCACAGATTCACTCATCCCTAGAAGATTGATGTCAAATGTAACTCCTCTATTGTGATTAGCTCTGCTCTTCCTGGTTTTATTCTGTAACAGTGACTGAATCTTTATTATAGCATTTTATCACCTTGCAGAATTATGGGCTGTTGACATCCTGTCTCTACCATTATAAGAATGAGTTATTACACTACATTACAGAGGCCAACCAGGTATTTTAGTAACCTTAATGCCCAGCATATTGCCTGTTATACATATTTCTTTTCTGACTTATTTTTTTCATTTGTCTATTCATTCATTTACTTACTTTTATGTACCGTGCTTATAGCTCAAGCTAGCTTTGAATTCACTACCAGCCAGTGTGGCCTTAAACTTCTGATCCTTCTGCCTTCATCTCCCAAATGCTGATGCTGATTATATCTATCTATCTATCTATCTATCTATCTATCTATCTATCTATCTATCTATTTATATCTATTTATCTATCTATATCTATATATACATACATGTATCTTTGGGGGTTCACATATTAGGTATTTACATTACAACTCATATTATTATCAAAATTATAGTTATAAAGTGACAACAAAATAATTGTATGGTTAGAGCTCACCACAACATAAGTAACATTATTAAAGAGTCACGGAATTAGGAAAGTTAAGATCCACTGGACTATAATCAACTAAAAATTGTTAATAAGAAATGAAAAATTGCTTAAGTTCTCTGCTAGAAGTATTTAAGACATTAACTAAGGAGATAGTAAGTAGATAAGTATATTGGTGCTTATATTTAAGCTGGAAAACTGATAGTTCATGCACCAAGGATAGAGTGGTGTTGTGATAATTGTATTAAGTACTGAGAATATGGGAAATAGTAATTTTGAATATCACAGTATTCATAAAATTCTCTATTCTTTTCAGCCTTTTAAAATCATCAACTGTAAAAATAGCACTTTTCTAGTTTATTCTTAATTTATATAGATTATGTGCTGTTATTTTAAAACAGAAACATATACTTTATTATAATAATAATAAAATAAAATAAATAATATATATTATACATTGTTTTTGAAACTTATGAGATGTTCAGATCAAATTCAAAATAGACTTATAAAGACTTAGAAAATTAATTATTAAACATCAATGCTGTGGGATTATAGTCTTGTACATTGTAGACATTTGTCCCTCCTACTGATTGAATAGACCATTGATGGGCCAGAAGGCAGATAGGCTATATGGGCGGGGTTACTAGACTAAGAAAACTCTGGGGAGAGGAAGGACAGAGCAGAGATGCCAGCAGGCACAGAGCGAAGAAGACTAGAATGCTGCGACAAGAAAGGTACAAAGCCACGTGACTAATCATGAGTTAGTTTAAGAGTTAAGAGTTAGCAAATTATATGCTTGATCCATAGGCTCATCAGAATGAAGCTAAATGTAAGCTTCTGTGTGTTTCTTTGAGACTTTGGGACTGCTTGGCAGGCGAAGGTGTTATCAGAAACAGGAAGAAATAGAGGGGATTGGTTGAAGTCAGTCACCATAGCCAAGCCTTTAATCCAGCCATACACTGGAAGATTAAAGGTGTGGTAAGAAACAAAAAGATAAGAGATATACAGTAGAGACACATTAAAAAGAAAACAACCTCTAAATGATTGAGTGTGTGTTTAAAAAATGTACATAGGCTTGAGAGAGAAAAGGAAAGGGAAAAAAAAGATAAAGTCCTTAAAAAAGAGAGTTAAAAAAATAATAAGCCACGTAAAAACGGAAATTACAAAGAGAGTCTGGAGAGTATGTTATTGTTTTGTCTTTAAGTTTTTTGACTGAAAAATGAAGTAGTAAAAGCTGCTAAAAGATATTCGATTATAAATGCTGCTGGACCAATCCAACCTAAATATTTGGCAAATAAGTTGACTTTAAAATTGAAATTAAAAGATATGGTACTCTGAGGATTAAGTCTGTTTGTTTATTATTATTATTTCTACAGAAAATGAGAGGCTGTTGATTTATTCTCAGTATAAAAAAAATAAGGTTTGATATCAAGGAAGAACCCCTGAAAAATCTTGGAATGAAATGGATGATCCAGATAATCCCACATTTCAAAGCACCTCTGTTTCACTTCCCTCTGAGCTTTGCATTTAAAACACTTCAAGGAGAGTGGTTGAGGTGACCTAGCTTGACTGACTACTCCACTAAGGACCAGTCCATAATCTCCAAAATCCTAATTTTTTCTTTAGATTGCAGCACGCCCCCAACCAGTAGAAAGTAGCTTAAAGAACTGTACCCACATTCCCCCAAAATGAACTATGGACGTTTGTCTTTGTTTTCAGTGTTGGTTACAAGTTGTTATAGATAATGGAGAGGGGGAAAAACTATACAAAGAAAGTTAGGTTTGGGGTTCTTGTTTAAAAAGAAAAAAAACAAACAGGAAATGCTGTGGGACTACAGTATTGTATACTGTAGATATTTGTCCCTCCTACTGGTTGAATAAAATGTTGATTGGCCAGAAGGCAAACAGGCCATATGCACAGACTACTAGATTAAGAAAACTCTGGGAAGAAGAACAGAGCAGAGATGCTAGGAAACACATTAGAAAGAAGAGCAGAATGCTGCTCTGAGAAAAGATACCACGCCATGTGGCTAAACAAGATAAGAATAATGGGTTGATGAAAGAGCCAGCAGTATGTCTGAGCCATAGGTCAAGCAACATGTAATTAATATAAGCCTTTGTGTAATTATTTGGGGCTAAATGACAACAAAGCTGTGAGCGGGTTTGAACCTCAGAGCTAGGCTGGAAAGGCTGAGCCAGAAACTTATTACTACATATCAATTACTGGGATGAGGTAATAGCACAATTGGTGAAGGTCCTGCTGCGTAAGCATAGGATCTGGGATGGGAACAACATGCTTATCCCTAAACATCAGTGGCCAGCCAATTAGCTGAATTAATTAATTCCAAATTCATCAAGAAATGGAAAACAAGAGAGAGTAATTGAGGAAGACAACAGACATTGACTTCTGGCCTCCAGAATGTGCACATAGGTAAGCATGTCCCCACACATGTTCTTATGCAAATTTACATATGCATATGCACACAAATATAAAATAAAAAAATTAAAAATACCATAGTCAGTAACAAGTTTTATAGATACAATCATTAGATCCTTGCTTGTGGCAAAATTTGCACATACGCAGAACATTATAAAACATGTGAAACATACACGTTAAGGAACCAAAGGGAGATTGTTCAAATCAGAATATTTCCAACTGCAAATGAACACTTCAAAAATTGTAAATAATTTTTATGATAAATAATGTTGTCTTACCCAAACAAAGGAGCAGTGAAATAAATGGAAAGCCTGAATTTGCTCATTATATACTTCCAAATTGTAAGGTTTCAGATAGAAGCCTCAAGTCTATAAACTTGAGTTTGAGATTAAAGCAATAACCACTCCATGTCTCAACTCTTAAGATAAAGAAGTTTTGTCACCCAGAAACTTAACAAGCAGATATACAGTTTCTACCATGGAGCAAGCATGAGGTTAATAACCATCACACATTTTGATAAAAATTGGACTTTTTTTTTTCTAACAATTCACATCTTAGTGTGAAAACAGAATTTTAAATTTAAGACCTTTATGCAATTAGTGCCATAATCAAGGTTGCATAATATTTTAGCCCTTTTAATGAGGGAATAAATAACTTCCTAGGAGAAATTGTATAAATACAGATTACAACACATTCATCTATGAAATAGGTGAAAAATCACTGCACCTGCTTAGCAAATTCTTAAATCTGTTCTACTTATGTTTTATAGGAGATAATCAGTTTGATGTTGTTGGTGTATCCACCAATTAGACACAAATTCTTTACTACATGCTTCTTTTTGAAGTGTCAGTGGGTAAGGGTTCAGTTAAGCCTATATATGCTGACCACAGTCCAACATCACCGGAAGTCTGGGAATGAACCTAAAGCAGAAACCTGGAGGCTAAGAATGAATGATCCTTAAAGGCCATGGAGATTCGACACCATGGAAGTAAGCTAATAACGGGGCATTCCAGCTGCTCTATTAGACAATTAAAGAGCACACTTGCCTCAGTGCACTTTACAAAGTGGCATGCCATAGAAGAAAGGACGGGCAGTCCAGCAAAGCTAATTCTGATAGTGCACAAAGGAAAGCTAACAAAATATTTCCAAGTGTGTTTTGCTTCTTATACCAAGGATTCAGGTTTCTATTCCAAATCGCTTTCATTTTCACTATATGTAAACATTTACATTGTGATGGACAACTTCAACAGCTCTGACCATTACTTATTATACATAGACACAGCACAAACCACAAGGTGAGTCTTGAGTCTCTATGTGTTCAATGTATTAAATACATGCTAAAAGACAAATATGAAAAGGGGGGAGAGCAGCAGGAACAGAGTGATAGAAGGATGGAACACAAGAGAGGTACCAGAAGATGCAGAGGGTATAAGCTTAGGTGGCTTAGGTTGGCCATCGGTTAGATCTACTCTTAGCTTTTTTACAAATTTTTCAAATGATTTTCATAGGCGTAGCATCACTTTACAATTCAATATAAAAGGCACAAAAGGAAAATGGTACAGAGGTTACTTTGAAGAGTTCTGCTTATAAAACTCACCAGATTTTTAAAAAGGCACATTTTAGTAATGTGCTTTGCAAAGTTAGACATACATTTTAATAATTGCTCCTAGTGATTATTCATGAATGAATTATTAATTACCTTTCTATGCTAAAAATATCATTCCATGCTGACAAAATAAAATTCCCCCAAATGAGCATATATATCCTTTATTATTATTAATAGTGTCTGCTATAAAGTCACTATTTGATCTTGTTGTAATTAATACTCAGTGTCTTAGCACATTTACACATCACCAATTGCAACATTAAAGTTTGGGTGATTGTGCTATACAAAGAAAACATTGTCAGATAATTATTTTGCAGTGAGCCAGATAATGCAATTATGTATGAGCCTATATTTGGTTTTGCGTGGAAAAATATGAAATGTCAATGGGGAAAAGATTTTATTCTGAATTCCTCTAGGGCACACTGATCACTAATTGTTCTGAAAATCTGGAACATTGTTAAGATGTTCTGAGTTAGGAGGACAGAAGTCCCTTTTCTTGGGGAGAAACATTGTGAAACCATTGGGAAACTTGTTTTTAAAGATAGTAGTCAGTAAAAAATACATGTGGAATCCAGGTAGGACACTTTCAAGAGCAAGTTAATATTTTTAAAGTCAGTATATTGGGTCAGCTGCCTCCTCAACTTAAAGAAATCAAATCTTTATTACATTAAACAATTTAGAAACAAAATCTCCCCCTCCCCGTGGTTATTAGTATAAACTAACTTTTATTCCAAGTAAAAATAAAAATTATGTCTATGGCTAAATTTCTTGGCCTATATTGCTTTGTTTTCTGATAAAGTTTGTAAAATAGAAGAAATGCTCTACATGCTTTATAATGGTCTTACAATCTAGAAAATATTCCATGGTTTGATATAAAATTGATACAGAAATAGTTTACAATTGACCCTTTCAGAAATTATGTGGTAAAAGATATCTTCTAGGCAGGCAAATCTTAGTGTCTTCTTAATGTTGTTACATAAATGTAATGGTATAGGAAAGAGTGAGTCACTGGAAAGAGATTATATTTCCTGTACTACAACTGGAGGGCCATAGGCAAGCCAAGTATTTCAATTTATATTTCTATTTCAGACAGAAGGTTTTATATCATCTCTCCAGGTTCTCAACATCATAGATTCTTAGAACTTGAAGGATCCCTAAATGAAATAATGCACCAAATGCCTGGAAGACATGGTAGAGAAAGGGCCATCTGCTTTTTCAAGACATTGTGACAAAATTAATAGACCTTGCAATATCAAGACATTCTCTTGAAAAAAAATCAAATTAGGTGAGACACCAAGACACGCACTCTTGGTATTTTCGTTACATCACAGAGACAAAGGCATAGGGTACAATGTGGAAAATGTTGCCACTGTTTCACTCTTAAAGCTTTTCAAGTAAATTTCCCCAAAATAATGTTGTATATCCTCTACAGGTAACTATTTTTACTTACTGTATGTTGAAGAAAACTTTTCAGTAATGACGCCACTAGGTAACTTTTCACCTAACATATAATACTAAAATGTATAATTATTTTTTTAGTTATTAAATGTAAGTATGGGTCATTTCAAATGTTCATTATAATCCAAACCAATATATCTTTCATTAAATTATTTTGGCTACAGGATTTTACATGATAAGCACACATAGGTGAAATAAATTATTAAAATGTATTTTAAAAATAAATACCAGTATTATACCTTAAATATTATAACAAATATAACTTTTAGTATGAGTAGTACACATCTAGGTCTTCATGATGATTTTTCCAGTCACCCATTTGGTTAGGGTTTCAAAACATCAGCAGAATTTTTAACATGGCTTGACAATAAAATGGTCCATGTTTTTAATAAATGATTGGATGCTGAGGCCCTAAGCTTACGTGTTCATAAATTGCTTGATGGAATTTTAGCTTGATGGCCTTAGTTAGAGTTGGAGGAAATTGGTAGGTACTAATAACTTTTTACAAATATAAAATAAATGATATATTCTAAAATTTATATATGTTCTCAAGCTTTCCTCTTCCCTGCTTCCTCTGCTGTGGGGTGAGCAATTGAGCACGTATATTTTATTAGCTGTCTACAGCCATGATGTTCTTCTCTGTTGTGCATAAATGCAAAGAACAGAACTGAGTGCCTTGTAACTAAACCTCTGGAACCATGAGCAGAGTAACCCCTTTCCCCTTATGATGTCTTCTTAGAAATTCTGCCGGAGTGACCAAAGGCTATCACAGACAATTGCTAATTATATCCATTTACACTGAGGAAGTAAAATTAAATGGATTGTTTTGAAAAAAGACTGCCAACCATTTTGATGTTTAATGATCTGACAAATATATAGAAATCTATCATTACAACTTACTTAGTCAAATTTTCTGTTCTACCTAGACTAGATCACTCACTACACTTCTACAATTTTGAGTTTTTTCTAAATTAATATTTGATAATTATTTATAATCTTTGAGGCTAGGTCATATGATTCTTAAAATGAATAAAAATTTCTTCATTATAATAGTTTAACAAATTAGATAAAATGTATGATTTGCTTGTATATCAGCTCTGTAGTTCCATGTGCAATATATGTTTTTAGAAAATCATTTTATAGACTTCACATTGTTTACCATACTACATGGATAGCTTAGAGTGGAGAAACGTATCCTTTTATGAATGTAAATTTGACTTTCTGCTGTTCAGAAACAGCATGTCCTCTCATATAATATCACAGAAATTTCTCTTTAGTCATAATCTATTGAGAGGAAGAGGCATTTGTGTATAATTTGATCAGAGAAACCATCTTTTGGTTGGTCTGAGTTTTATGCTTGAATGAAGATTAAAAATCATCTATTTTCCAATTCAAGAATATTTTATTAGTGCCTAGATATATCAAGTTAATAAAAATAAAAATTCATATAAGTTTTAAAGTGAATACAATGTACATATTATATGTTTCCCCAAAGATACTTTTAAAACTGTGAATCACATTTAAATGTTTAAATATAATTACACTCAGGAAACAAATAAAATGCTCCTATTCTGGGTATGATGCAGGTCACGCTTTTTTTGTTTCCACAGAAGACATATCTGCTTTTCTTTGGTTGTTAGTTATTAATATTTCATTAATTTTCAAGCTAGTGCAAATTCCCTTTGAGATATCATTAATAAAATACCATTCAAATGAGTGAGATTACCGTCAAAATAGCCAAAGTACAGAGCCCATTTAATTACTGAGAAGTTTTAAGACAGCTAAACACTCACATTAATTTAAAGAACTCAATAACCTGATGCTTTGATGATTAGAAAGAGACTTTAGCTCTCTCTATTTTTTGATAATTTTAATTATTTCTAATATTTTTTCATAGTCAGATGCATTCTTTTATTTGCCCTTTTAGAATATTAATGAGTAATTCTGCGGGTGTAGAAGTGAATACACCAATACTTCTGAACTAAATATAAGAATGGATAAACATATAAGTACTTAGCATTAATATAAGGTCTTTCTTCCTTACTCTCGAGAGTAGCATATAAATATTTTGATCAACGAATGTGATTAACAAACTAGTGGTACTAAGTCTTGTCAAAAGACTCGAGATTCTTGAATTGCTCACTCTGAGAATATCAACATTTCTCACTCAAAGCTTTTCCTTGGAACATGAACATGTATTAAGATCTTGGTGTCAAAACAATTCCTAATCCTACTTTATCACTTTCTCACAAGTGCACACCCGTTTTCTTATACTGCATCCATGTCAAGAAGGACAGGAAAGAAGGGGCACGTGACACACTTTCCTCCAATTTCAAGTGTATATTTACATAGTTTTTTTTAGAAATTACAAAAGAAGACATACAGAAATTAAATGTTATTGTTGTTAATAGATTCTTTTCTCTTATACATATGTTGTGTTTCTAAGTAAATCTCAGGGGAATTCTAGTTTGTCAACCAACCAATCCTAAAAGTGTACATCTGGTCAATAGTTTACATGAGAGTTAAGGGCAGTGGAATGTGTCTGTGAAGAACTTCATTAGTATCAACTTCATTGATACAAAATTTCCATGTAATCACTTATTTTCCAAGTGCACATCTCATTTACTTCATATTTATGATTCAATGTGCAGTGTAGAGAAACAAAGTCTTATAATTTATTCTCTGTTATGTGATCACGGAGATTATAACCTTGAAAAACAGGATTTTGATGTACAGCTTTTAGGTAGAGTACAGTTGAGGAAGAGTTTTTTACTTTTATTTTAATAGAATTATGACCATGAGGGTCATATAGTACTACATCGGAATATATGTACTGAGAATGGAGAAAAAACTAGAGAGGAATCTGGAGTTCTCACATTCACAAAGCCAATTCACTGCTGAAATCCTCAATGTCAGATTTACTATTTTTATTTGAGAGATAAATATATTGTTTGATTAAATCTACAACTAAAATTCAATTACTTTTGTCACTAGTATATAAACCTATTAAAAAATAAATAAAATGAATTTTAAATTGTGATTAAATCTGTTAAATAATCTAGCTTAGTCAAAGAATCCTATTACAAACACTGTAAATTCCTACATTTTTAAACAATAAGTTCTACATTTTAAGGTAATACCAGGATTTATAGGTGATGTATATACCCTAAGATCTCAAAAAAGAAAATTTTATTACTCTAAAGTATTGATAATATGTCTATTTGTATTGTATTTTTCAGATTTGCTAAATCTTTGACAATTAGAATATATACCTATATGAATTTATACTAGCAACATTTTTGAAGACAAATTAAAATTTGTATTAACCCCTAAAGTGAAAATAGTTACTTACTTAAAACTTAAAGACACTTCATGCTCAGAGCTCAGGATGGACTTACCTTTTCCCCAAACCCAGGCCAATGGGGAAAACCCCTACAGGCCAGAACTTCCCAGTAAAATCCAGTTCACTTGACAGCCCCATATACAAATCCCATGCCAATCCTCAACCCACACCATCACCTCAGTGTCTCTCTGAGACACATAGTTTGCCAGCCCCTATTGGATTAAGAGTGGTAATGGAGACCCACAATTCAAAAACATCTATTGGATCAAGAGCTTTTAGATGATCAAGAGATCTTTCTGAGTCAAGAGCTCATATTGGACCAAGATTGGATCCCTGAGACACAGAATCAGCTAGTTCTTATTGCACCAAGAACAGCTCAATATGACACAGAATATACTACCTCCAAGTGGACCAAGGGCCCAGAGTGGACCAAGAAAGGTTTCCTGAGACACAAACAAGCCAGAACAGATTGCACAAAAATGAGTTCCTCGAGCTAAAAACAAATCCTTCATATTTCTGAGGAAACAATGGGTAGACACCAGTGCAAGAATACATATAACAACATAAAGAATAATAGGGCACCACCAGCATCTGGTGGTTCTACAACAACAAGGCCTGATCATGAAAATGTAGAAGTATAAGGGAATGACCTTAAAAACAACCTTATGAAGATGATAGAAGCTTTAAAAGAGGAAATTAAAAAAAAAAACCAAAAAACAAAAAACTACCTTAAAGAAATATAGGAAAAGACAAGCAAAAAACTAGAAGAGGTAATAAATACTTTAAACAAAATAAAGAAAACAAAAAAAGCAAAAAACAGGTGAAGAAACGTTTCAAGATTTAAAACTTAAAATAGAAGCAATAAAAAAGACACAAACTGAGGAAATGCTCAAAATAGAAAATCTGAAGAAACAAACTGGAACCACAGATGCAAGCATAACCAGCAGAAGGCAAGAGGTGAAAGAGAGAATCTCTGGTGTAGCAGATCCAATAGTGAAAATATATATGTCAGTCAAAGGAAACACTAAATGCAAAGAAGTCAAAACACAAAACATCCAGAAAATATAGGACACCATGAAAAGATCCAACCTAAGAATAGCTGGGAAGAAAAGGAGAAGAACAGCCCAAAGGCAGAGGAAATATACTCAAGAAAAATCATAGAAGAAAACTTTCCCAATATAAAGAAGGAAAAGTCTATAAAAACATGTGATGCTTACAGAACAACAAATAGACTAGACCTCTCAACTAAGTCTGCTTGTCACATAATTATTAAGCTGCTAAACCTACAGAATAAAGAAAGAATATTAAGAGTTGCAAAGGAAAAAGGCCAAGTAACTTGTAAAGACAGACCCATCAGAATAACACGAGATTACTCAGTGGAAACAATGAAAGCAGAAGGTCCTGGTCCGATGTTATACAGACACTAAAGGACCACGGTTGCCAGCCTAGACTACTAAGCTTAGAAAAACCTATCAATCACCATAGATGGAGTAAACGAGATACTCACAACACAACTATATTTCAACAATACCTATCCACAAATCCAGCCATACAAAAAGCACTAGATGGAAAACTCCAACTGAAGGAAGCTAGATATACCCATGAAGTCACAAGTAATAGATAATTCCACTGAGAAAAACTCAAATAAGGGAAACACACACACACTACCTCCAAAAAGAAACAGGAAATAATAATCATTGGTCATTAATATGCCCTTAATATCAACGGACTCCGCCTATAACAACAGAATCCACATAAAGTTTACTGGTAAACTGAATTCAAGAACATAACAACAACAACAACAACAAAAATCATCCACCATGATCAACTAAGCTTCATTCCAGAGATGCAGGGATTGTTCAACATACAAAAATATGTGAATATCATCCATCATATAAACAACCTGGCCCAACTAAAGAGAGGGTAGAGATTGTGTATGTGTAGTGATAGGGATCATGACGGGGTGACCCATGGAGTAGTAGGCCATCCCATGCTGTTGGGAGCTAGCAGACTCTGAAATAACAGCTGATGAACCTTCATGGAATGGATCTGGACCCTCCAAATGTAGATGACAGTGGAAAGGCGTGGGCAGTTCTGGAACCTCTTTCAATCAGACCAGAGTCTATTCCAGATCCATAAACTGGCTTCTCGAAGCCTATTCTTAGTGGGAAATCACCTTTCTCAACCTTGAATATAAGGGAGGAACTTGGTCCTACCTCAATTGGATATACCAGACAGAATTGACTTCCCTTGAGACTCTTTGTCCTCTCTGTGGAGTTAAGGTGGAGGGAGAGGCGAGGCTGGGGAAGGACTGGGAGAAGGAGCTGGAGAGAGAGCAGTAGTGGGTATGAGAAAAAATTAAAAAATAAATAAATACTAGACAATAAAAACATTTAAAGAAATGAATGGAACTGTGAGAACCACAGAAGGAAGATTAGAGGATGATATAAAGGCTTTCATTTCATCCTAAAGGATAGTTAGTTCTTAACCTCATGAAGTAAGGAAGGACAAAGCAAAAGAAGAAAAAATGACTGTATGCAGAAATAATACATTCCATAAAAGTCATCAGAGGGAAGAAGCTAGCACAAGAGAAACGTACACTATTAACCTGCCAGCTTGTTCTATCTATCAGGCTAGCAGGCACAGCCAGACCTGTAGCCCAGGTAAAGATCTTCCTTTAGCTTTACATAGAAATGAAGAAAATCTTATGGCATGGACCTAAAACTGAGATGTAGGGCCAGCTCTACCATTAATGGATGCTGGACATCTAATCCCTATCCTACTAGTGCAGACTACTAGTGCAGATTCAAGTTATAGCTCCTATGCCAGAGCACAAATGGGGTGGACAAAATAGGTAAAGGATTCAAAAAACTGCACTGTAAAGTAAACATGTCACAAAATAAACATCATCATAATACTATCAACTTGAAAAACTGAGTGCTAGAACACTATATCCTGCTTACAACATACTTTCCTCCTTTTAAGACTCAAAGAGATATTTTTTTAAAAAAATATGTCCAAAGAGATAGTTTTGAGATCTATATGCCAGCATTTTAAAAGTGTTAACAGAATAAGATAGATAAAACTTACGATTTTTCTATTAAAATGTATTAAGTTAATCTGAATTATAACTTTACAGTTTGTGGGCTGTAAGCATGAGCTAATGAATCAAACAAGCAGGGTGCACATGCACCCACAGATACTAAAGAGCTAAGCATGAAGCCTGTAGGAGTCTGTACCAGGTACTCCGTGAGCATATTGTGGCTGATAGTTTGGTGTTTTTGAGGGCCCAAGTGTGGAAGTGGGTGTGTCTTTGACTTTTTTCTTCCTGTTGGGCTGCCTCATCCTAACTCAGTGGGAGGCTTTTTGCCTTGTCCAATTATATCATGCTTGGTTGAGTTTGGTTGTTGTCTCTTGGAAGCCTGCTCTTTTCTGAAGGGAGACAGAGTAGAGTGTATAGGGCAGAGGGGAGTTGCGGGGGAAGGGGGAGGCTTGAAGGAGTGGGAGGAGGAGAAACTGTGGTTGGGTTGTATTGTATGATAGAAGAATCTGTTTTCAGTCAAAATAAATAAATTTAAAAATTAAAGAGAACAGGATGAACTGGAGCTTTCACCTCCTGTTATAACTACTCTGTCTTCTGGATGATCCAGTTGCAGAACTAGAAGAAAAGGAAAATGCAATAATAATAAAAAATAAAAGAAATGAAATGCTGTTGTCATGATGGATGAATGATGAGCTGTTCGCACAGAGCACCTGATGAACTCATTAAATTTAATTAAAAACAGCGTGTTTGTGGGTATGTAACAACATGCAGATATAAAAAGAACTTCACAGCAGACCAAGAGTCTGCTTCTTAAACTTGCATTAATAAAAGATTGGTGTATTGGGTGTTTTCATGGGAATATTAAACTGATAGAGAAATAATGAATAATTTATTAATAACATACTTCTAATTCCTTTTCTATTTTGAAATGCAACCACAGTCTTGCCTCATGCACAAATAAAAATATGCAAAATTAATTTTCATTTTAACTCTTAAAGTGTTGCTTATGGATGAATAAAGTCATTAATTTTACTTTACATGATAAGTTGTTATTCTTCAGAGTATTAAGACTTCAAATCTGAATAATATGGAAACAATAAAGTAATTAAAAGTATGTCGAATCTCAACAAATTTAAAATATAAACTTAACTGAGCTCTTTTTAAAAGTATTTCAATTTGGTCAAAGTTAAATAGGCTGTTACTGCTATTTTTCCAGGATATGACAAACTAGGTTCTTTCTTTCTCTCCTTTAGGAGGCCAGCTTAGAAAAAATGTCAGAAAGGCATCCTACAAAATGGGCCATGTTTAAAATATGCTTTTATAATTTTAGTAATAATAATTATAAATAAACTCTGTATATATCTGCAAACATTGAAATAAACACATTATCTCACATTTTAATAATTCAGTGTCATTTGATAACATTTGTTACATAAACAGATAAGCAGTAAGATTTGAATATGCAACTGTCCATAATAAACTACTAATTAAAAAAATTAGCTTACATAGCATTATTGGTTGAATTGTTCAGCTTATATATTTACTTTTGAAATCAGTGAAACATTACTCAAAATGTCGTATCACAGAGTTGTTCAGGGTGGGGTAGGTTGAGATGTGAGTGGGAAGAGGGCGAGGAGAATTATCATGAGGAGTTATGTTTTCATTGCATATGGCCATGCTGTGCTTTGACAAAAAGACATACCCTCACATACATTCTAGAAGCACTTTCACTAAAAGACAAAATGAACCAAGGTCCCTTGCATTTCTAGTTCATCCTCTCTTAACCTTAACACTCAATAGATCAGTCTAGTTCTTAGGGAGCTCCTTACCAGAAGGTTCATAGGTTTGGATAAAGAATATTATTTTTGTTTCCTTCCAAGATTATTATTCTTCCTAATTTTCTACCTATCAAATCCTTTTAATTGCATTGCTCAAAACTATTTACATATCCTCTATATTTCTATCATCTATTTGTCTGTTCGTCATCTAATATCTATCTGTCTGTCTATCTGTCTACCTATCTATATTTATCTGTCATCTACCTAGATAGATACCTGTCTATTTTTCTCGGAAGAAATGCATTAAGTACTAATTCAATAGCATTATCATCTCATTAAAATGTATCACAAAAATGAACTTGAGAATCTTAAGTTCTGAGAACTATTTGTGTGAAACCACCTGGAACCAGGTTTTATAGTGGATACACTCAGGTACTAGTACTAATAGAAAAGACTGACAGTATACTCCTAGATAATCTTTATCAGCTTTCCAACATTACCTTCAAGGCCAAAATTATATATTATATTATATATAGCTGGCTTGGTTTCTAACAACTACTGGAATCATCCCTCCCATTTTCCCTATTAAAAAAGTAACAAAATTTAGATTTTATTATCTTATATGCTATATATATATATATAACATATATAATATCGTATTTAGTGTATTATGACATACACGTTGTACATTCACCATAACACTGATATAATACTGATAATTTCTGAAATTTTATTAATGCATTCATTGTGAAGATAATTCAAATTCTCTCCAGTAAAATACAGGGTATAAGTTTAAGCAAGAACTTTTTTTTTTTTTATCCAACCAGTTCTGCCTATTGGCTTTACACTCCAACTCCTGAAATAACAAAATGCAATAGCTTTTGGCATGACAGGTGAGAATATCCTCTGCTCCTTTCTACACCATTAGACCTTTCATGCTGAAGCACCAAAGCATAGACTTCTGATCTCTAAAAACTACACCTTCTCGCGTTTTCCCTTTGTTGCAACTGTGAACTCTGATGTGTGATATACTTAGCTATGCTTCCATCAAGCTTTCTGGAAAGTCTAGCTGAGAAAGAGACCCTCAAAATCTAATTTTTACTTCCGTTTTTATTATTGTTATATTTACATTTCCTAGGCTTCGATTTTCTGTTCAACTTAAACATGTAAATTGTAAATACATATTATAAACTGGGAGTCTTCCTCCGTATAAATTGAATTCCCCAAGACAAAAATTCCATGTACTCAACAATGTCTTGTAACTATATTTCTCTAAAGCTTTATTTACGATATGAATTGGATTTCCACATTTTAATTATTTAAC
Organism: Phyllotis vaccarum; assembly: GCA_033318265.1. Classification (NCBI taxonomy): domain Eukaryota; kingdom Metazoa; phylum Chordata; class Mammalia; order Rodentia; family Cricetidae; genus Phyllotis; species Phyllotis vaccarum. Next base: position 18,850,448 of record JARWLC010000007.1, read on the forward strand.
ATTACTTGTCACTCCTACTTTCCAAAACATGAAAATTTCTCAATAGCTTACCCATATTTCATCTAGGAAAATAGTATCCACTCTTGACCTGTCCAATGTCACCTTTCTTTTCTCAACCAGCAGTGAATATAAAAAAAGTCAGAATTTTCTATTTATATTAGTTGAAAAAATAGTCATAACTATATCTCACATATTTTTTTCTGAGAGAAAACAAAGTCAGAACTATAAAAATTAAAGCAACAACATAATTATTATTATGTGCTAAATTATTATGATTATGAGCTAATTATTATTATGTTAACATAACAACATAATTATTTCTTTTTCTGAAGAATGACATTCATTTGGAGAAAGAATCAGGGGGCAGGTTAATTCTATTTTATAAATGTTATCTTTGTTACTCGGTTCGATATATGCACAGATACTTATAAATGTTTAAGTTGGCGTACTTTAAATTTTAATTATCTCTAATTAATCCTTTAATAATGATCACTGTGTTTTGCTTTCTTTCAGAAGAGTTGCTTATAGTGCACACTCCTTCAAAGGTAATGAGGCTGTGAAGATCTCTTCAATTTCAATCTGACTGTAATTATCAAAGGAAGACTTACCCCAATTACAATTTGTTATGAAAAATCAAAGAAAATTGAATTGTATGGTTTTATATAAGAAAGGCTGAAAGGTTAACATTGCCTCCCCTAGATCTGGAAGAAAGTCAGTAACTGAATCTGTAAGGCCCTCCCCAGATGACATGGATATTGAGGGATGGGGAGAAAAATCTACTTGGAAATTCTACCTATTAAAGAAACTCAGAACCCAAATGATGAAAATTCTGTAAGTAAATAACAAGTTATAAATGCAGATCTTTTAATTCAAAGGTGAGTCCCGTTGTTGGGATAATCTTTTTGTACACTGTGAAGATGTGTCTGTTTAACCTCACCTGCCTAAGACACCTTCTGATTGGATTAATAAGGAGCTAAATGGCCAATAGGCAGATGAGAGAGGATAGGCAGAAAAGCTGCCAGGGAGAGAAAATAATTCAGGCCAGACAGGTAAGAAGTCTGATGTATGATCCTGCACAGATAATGAGCCACATGGAAGAAAGCAGAGTAATATAAATTAGTTGATTTAAGCTTTCATAGCTACATGGAACAAATCTAAGATAAAACCAAGCTTTCGTAATTAATAAGAAGAAGTCTCTGTGTCATTGTTTGGGTGCTGGTGGTCCAAAAAAAGATGTTTTACATGTAATTTATCATTTCCCTTCCCCTTTGTGTGGGGAAGCAGTAAGAGTCTGAGAATGGTCCCTTAGGAAATGAGTCTTACAGATGAAGATTGACAGCTAAACACTGGACCATGATAAGGAATCCTGCTGAAGAAGGCACAAAGGATTGTAGGAGAGGTCAAGGACATCACAAGAAAACCCACAGATTCAAATAACCTGGATCATAGGGGCTTACAGAGTCTGACATGACTGAGCAGGCCAGAATACTGGTAAAAATTCAACTGTATTCAACTTTTAGGAGAGATTCTGATGCAGCAATATAATATTGTAGAAATCTAGTAATTAAATATAAGTTGTAATTTCTTCTTCTCTTTTTCTTCTTGTATTTTTCTCTGTAGAGCCATGGTTTTCCTGGAATTTGAAAAGATGTCTGCCTCTGTCTCCATAGTGCTGGAATCAAAGGCTTGTGCCACCACTGCCTGTCTATATTCATTGCACTTCTAATTTTAAAAAGGAAGAGAAAAACAATTTCAGAAAAGCTTGAAATGAAATATAATGAACCAGAGAAAAGATACAGAGTACTAATCACTAGTCTCCAACATAAATTCCTTCAAAATGAATCGATTAGTTCTAGCTTTAGTAGACTAATTTCTAACTTGGATATTAAGACTATGTGCTATTATGGTAAATATTTTGCAAACAGCATTTCTTTCCAAAAGCATTAGGTTATAAGGCTTGTTTCTAGAAGAGAAGAATAACTTAGTCTGATCGGCAAACTCACTTCCCTTTTCTGCTGGCCCCAAACAGATGACATGTCCTAGTGTGCATAGTGACCAACTGGGCTGAAGTTAGCAAGGTCTGGACACTGCATGTGAAGCCGAAATGACAGACCATGTCCTGGGCTCACTTTCTGTGGACTATACCAGCATCTTCCCTCTCGATAACCATTAGGCTCTCATTCCTGCAGTGCCTATCTTGCTCTCCTACATCCTTTACTCATCAAGATATAGGAATGACATATGATTTCCCGCATTAATATATTCATATCTGAAACCCTACATGTGCCTCCATAGTCTCCATTTCTCTGCTTCTTTTATATGTGGAATGGTTCCTTTTCGTGTTTTTCTTCAGCGTCCAGTAATTCTTCTGCGTCCTTCCATCATACCTTGTACTTCTTCTAATGGGCTTTTTGTTATTTCAAATAGAAGTGAGTCTTTTGTGGTCTTTGTTTGTTCCACCTTTGATTTTCCAGGAACAGTTGCGATGGTTTCTATCGCTTGCTCTTCAATTAGTTTTGAAAAAAACAAGACAGCAACAAAAGCCAAGTAACACTTTGACCATTCTCAGACCCGATTCACTAGTCACTCCTTTAACCTACTCTACTGACCATCCCCCTGCTGATGGTCTGTCCCCACTCCCCACCCCTGCTGATGGTGTGTTCCTTCCTACTCACCCCCCCCATGGTGTGTCCCTACTCATCCCCCCCCCCCCATGGCGTGTCCCAAGACTCACGGATTGGGGAGATCTTTCCCACATGCAGTTTCAAACCTGTTTATAAAATAATTATTTAGAGTCTAATAATGATCATAAACTGTTGGGCTTATGGCTCAGGCTCATTGCCAACTAGCTCTTACAACTTAACTCAACCCATTATTATTAATCTGTGTCTTGCAACATAGCTAATGGCTTATTAGCACTTTCACAATGTGCTTCTCCATCTGACTCCACCCTCCTCCTTTATCTATGCTCAGATTTCCCTCCTGCCTTTAAGCTGACAGGACATAGGCCAAAACAGTTTCTTTATTAACCAATAAAATACATTTATAACGTAAAGAAAGACATCCCACATTACTGACCCAATCCACAGCTTTTAGTAACAGGTCCACTCCATGACTAAGGAATACAAAGACCCACTTGAATGTCAGAACGACTTCCTTAATGACTCTTCGATTCTGTAGCCTTCTCACCTACCCCTCACTGTCTTTCTTCTCGACTCTTAAGCTGCCTAAGTGCCCCAAAGCTCACAGTTGAGTTCACTCTCATCTTTATACCACATCTGTTTTCCCAACAAATGCTTTCCATTCCACCGACTCTCAAATCTCAGTTTCAAAGGCATTTTCATGGCACATGTTCTGGTCTCAAATGTCCTTGTGCCTTAGAACTTCTTTTAAACTTCATGCAGCTTCTTATGTGTGTTTTTCTTCTTGAGGTGTCTGCTTCCACGTAGCAGCCAAAGAAGTCATCTTAAGTATTTTATTTTTTTAAGAGTTAGTTTCATAATTACATCTCTCAAGTGGCTCTTTTAAAAACAACAAATATATAATATCACTTTCCTAACATATCTTTAATATGTTTATATATAAATGTAAATGTGTATATGTGTATATATGTTTGTATGTGTATATATGTGTGTATGTGTATATATGTTTATATGTGTTAAAGTCTATGAGAAAGCAAGATATTTGTGCATATATGTATATATATATTTAATCAAATTTTTCATAGTATAAAAAGCAAAGCAAAACAATTATATTCTGCTTGAAAAGAGCTACAGACTTGGATGTTTTTTCAAATCACTGAGCACTGTTTTTCAACATGAATAACAGAGAAGCAATAGCTAATCTTGGCATTTACCACTTCATTTTAGCTTTTATCTTATTTATTTGTCCTTGAATATAGCACATACACAATTTTCATCAATAGTCAGAAGTGTTAACCTGCTAGAATATTATTTTGGATTGAAGAATACACTCAATAATTATTATTCGCTAATATATATTTCTTCTACAACTATATTAATAATGAAAAACTTACAGTAAGTAGTATATAGTCAAAATATACTTTGTGTTGTACAAACATTATCCAAGCTTAAAGTTCATATATTGTAAAATAACATAAATTTGCTCTAACCCAGTAAATACAGACATAAATACACATATTCATTCTCAGTTTTACAGTGTGCTCTGCTACAGTCTTCGGTATAAATGTATGCAAACAAGTGTTTGAATCCAAGTTGATATCTTTTCATTAAAAAATGCCATGATTGTTTTATGTTAACAGGTTCTAAATTGAGTTATCCATAGATGCTAGAGGTAAGCAAGATTGTAAAGATAATAGTTATTTTGGCTTACTTTTAATGATATATACAAAGGACTATTTGTCTATCAGAAATAGAGAATCATACATTTTTTAAATCCTGAGTAAAATATAACTTATAATTTTAAAACTGAAAATTATGAACAAAGTGTGCTGATGAAATTGTACTTTTTCCTCAAAGATAAACTAAGAGGGACGCTCTTGTTTACCCTAAAGAGAAATGAAGTAAATGGACCTTTAATTTGTGGCACCCAGTCACCCCTCTTAATATAGCCTACTCTTTTTTTAATGAGAAAGAGAGGGAGTGGATCTAGATGGGCGTGAGGGTGAAGAGGAGCTGAGAGAAGAAGAGAGTGGGTTTGCAGTAATAAAGATTATGTAGTATGTGAAAAAAAACTATTTTGAACTTTAGGAGAGAATTTAAAAATGAAAAATGCCTCAACAAAATACTTCTTCTATTGATTCGCTTATGCGCTCACTTTCAGCCAGTTTCAAATTGTTTTGTTGACATAGAATATTTGTATATATTTTGATACAGTAATATATTTGACAAATCTAGTAATATCAGATATAAACTTTAAATTGTACTCTCTCTTTTTTCTCTGTATAGCCATGGTTTTCCTGGTTCTGCCTGCCTCTGCCTCAACAGTGCTAGGATCAAAGGCATGTGCCACCACTGCCTGGCTACATATTACACTTCTAATTTTAAGAAGGGAGAGAAAGAACAATTTCAGATAAACTTGAAATGTAATAGAATGAATCAGAGAAAAGATATAGGGTACTAATCACTAGTTTCCAACATAAGTTCCTTCGAAATTAAGTGCTAGCCTCAATAGACTAATTTCTAAGTTAGATATTAAGAATATGTACTATCATTGTAAATATTTTAAAAGCATTCAACATGTATATAAAATGTACAGGTATGAATTATGCTCATAAATCCTGTTCTGTTTATACTTTTCATTGTTCTCATATTATCAAATTTTTCTTCCACATTTTTCCTTATTGTGCAATTAGATTTTAATTCATCACATTCTACCATTTCTAATTTTCCACATTTCTTTTTTCCCATTTTTATTTAACCTTGTTCCATTTCCCTCTTCCTTTGTTCTCTTTGCTTATCCCATGTATTTATTTCTTTTATCTCTACTATAAATTATCTATAACTTTATAGGTAACTCTATATTTTGTTATTTTCTATAAATGGCCACTGGTGGGACTGTATTTAACAAAATGTTTGTGTACCTTCATAAAAATATCATTATCTGTATTTTTCTAATTGCTCAATACACTTTTTCATGGAGAAGTCATATAGACACCTTTAAAGAATTATTAGTAGCTTGTAAATGTCTGAAAATATTGATGCTACAAATTTTATTTCTACTTTCTCTTAAAACCAATTAAACCATTATTTGATAAATGTGGTACGGTTGATCCTCCAATTTCTCATAAAGTTTTTTTCTACTGTAACATAAGCATTTCAACAAAACACTACCTAAAAAGAATGTCTAGTAACTATAATAAACATACTTTGTGTCAATATTTTCTATACACACATTATGTCTCTGTAGTGCAAAATTATCATTATCACATTAACTAGAGATTAGTGCTAAAGGAAATAGCACAGAGAAAGAACAGATTTTTTTTCTCAAGTATCTATACATTGTAAATTTGAGTAACTATGTATTTCACAGAAGTAATTTCTATAGAAGTATTTACAAAGCTATTTACTTATCATCTTTTCAAAAGGCCTTTTCTGTAATTAAATTAAAATTACCATGTTTTCTAGTTTCTCATGACATAGTGACTATAAATCTATTATTCACTAAAATTAATGTACTTCTGGTCTCTTTTGTAATTCCAAAAAAGCAGCCAGCCAACATTCTCAAAAATCTTTAATTTTTTTAAAAAAAGTGAAGAAAGTTCTTTGCCAGTCTATATTTCTCTTCTAATATGAATAGAGTTGCTAGTGACTTGCTTTTGAAATATCCTGTAGTCAGCCACTTGTGTCAAAATGGCATTCCAGTCATTCAAAGTAAGAGACCTACTGAACTTAGGTTAGAGCAGTTGTATTTATAGACCAGTATTAGCCTGATTCTCTACTTTGCCTTTCCTAAACTGTAGTTACACTTTTCCCTTTCTATAGATTCCAACATATCATCCAAATCAACCTTCATTAAGCTAGAAAATACATCATTTTAGACATTTGTTATGAGAAGAGAATTAAGGTCAAGGCTGTACATTCATGATTTTTGTTTAGCAATCATGATCATTATAAATACAAATCCTCTATTGTTTCACATTTCAATGTGTCTTTTATTGCTAAAAATGACTGTAGAATCTATTGTTTGAATTTTCTGAAGCTATCTTTACTTTTCTTCTTTCCTTGGCAGAATTGAAGCATTTATTATATTTCAGTTTCAATATTATCTTTTAATTTCAGATAATTTATATATCAGTAATATTTTGTATCACATTTATTTTGACTTTCTAATATTAGTTGATGTAAAGAGCATGTTAACAGACATTACAAAGCTAACCTCTAAACAATTTTAGGATTTCCAAACTGTACTTTCTTACTAGACAAACCCTTAAAATTACATAGTTTTGTTTTTTATTATTTAATTTGTCATATTATTTATGTTTCTGCTCATGTGAGTTGTTGTATTTTATGATGGAGCCAGACAGTGGTGGCAAACTCTGTTAGTCCCAGCACCTTAAGAAATTAAGAAATTAAACTTTGATTTCAAATAAGTTTGTTTGGCTATCCTGTTACAACCATAATCCACTCTCCATACTACTTCTCCATGAGCAGAGTTTGCTTTACACCTGTTCTCACAGAAAGGCCAGCCTTGCACACACTAAGCCAAGGCCTCAGATTCCTATCACATACAAGTGTTCCAAATAGAAACACTGTGAGAGTCCTCAACTGTAAACCAATCCTATTTAAAACGGAGAACTTCAAAAAACGTAAGCAGCTCTTGTATCCTTGGCTTGGGATTCTCCTCCTGCTAGATGGGGATGCAGAGAACATCAGCACAGGTTTCTCATCTCTTAAAATACACAGACTGAACATTCAATCTTTCCCTTGCCCAGTCAGACTCTAATTACTGTTTTATTTTTCCTTTATTACACACATACACACAAACACACAAACACACACACTCAAAAAGAGAGAAAGAGGGAGACAGAGAGAGAAATGAGAGAAATTATAATCCATTTGAATTTCTTATATTGTAAAACAAACAAACAAACAAAAAAACCAAAAGAAACTTAATGATTTGTACAAGAAGAAAACTAGATACAATAAATAAATAAATATCAACAACACAAGCCCAGCTTGTTCACAGGTGTTGAAATTAGCAGTATCAGATTGTTTTACTTATTTTATAAATGTATTTAAAAACTGACCCTTAATGTAACTCTACTTTAAGTAGCTACACTTTAGGAAAGGAGTTAGTGTCTATTTCTGGTGGGGCATAATTCTATTTGTAAAGCTGATGTTATGTTTAGCTGTTTACTGAGGCTCTGTAGAGGGCATGATATGTGGCTCCCCAAGAGTCACATTGTCACTGTTTATAAGTAACCTACTGTATTTACTAGATACGGGCAGTGCCTTCTCTCAGACATATAAATGTTCATCTGCTGAAGGGAGATCCATCAAGGCGTTCTGCACACAGAAAAGTCACCAGCCTGCTGTCTTCTTCACTGCCGTTATACATTAGCAATTAAACTGAGGAATATTTGCAAGTCATATTCTCAAATATAAATGGAAAGTGTGATTAACATACTTCATAGGTCCCTTTTTACCTCATTTACTGTGCTTAGTAAAGAAAACTACATGTAAAAGTTGATAAGCTCAGTTTGGTTTTGTAGGTTTCCACGGAATAACATGTTCCATCTTGGAGACATTTGGGTTTGTTTGTGTCTTATCTAGGCAAGCATGTGAATGTGATGCTCAATAACATTCAAAGCATATTGAATGGAAGGGCTCCACGCCTCCTTTCATAATCCCAGAGTGCATGCCTTACTTGATTTCTGCTAGAGTTGTAACCATGGATTAGTCACTTAACTATGGTGAAACTCAGCTGGCTTTTGCTGCTCTTTAACATAGAGATTGCATTCAGTAAGAAGAAGTGTTTGTGCGTGTGTCTGTGTGTGTATGTGCATGAGTGTGTGAGTGTGAATTGTGAGTGTGTGTGAGAGAGAGTGTGTGACTCTGTGTGAGTCTATGTGTGCGTGAGTGTGTTTGAGTGTGTGTGAGTGTGTAGGTACATGAGTGTGTGTGTGTGTGTGTGTGTGTGTGTGTGTGTGTGTATTATAGATAAAATCATCTGGTAAATGAACTTGTCAGCTCCCTTCTGGAAGCATGACAGGTGTAGGTGTTTCTCTGTGTATGCATGCTGATCAAGGCAGGAACAGCCAGAGACCTGCTGCTTGAACCCTCAGAAGTATCCTGAAAGAGTACTCCAAATGTTCTTCTGGGAGCATCGTTCACAGGGCAAATGGCTCAACTGGTGGTGACTGAAGGATAACTCTGCCATGACTGTGCTCAGCATCATGGCTTCTCACAGCAGACATATGTTTGTCCCATTTCCAGATGCCATCTGTAGTATTTTCTAACACTCTCAACTTAGAAGCTGAGACATCACACAAAACTGAAGTATTTACTACTGTGTACACATCTGGCATTCTTGGAATTGTTGAAAAAAATGACAGTCTAATAAGTTTTCCTGCCTTTAAAAAATAATCCTTGATAGTGATACTTCAATTGACATTGGCATTAGCAGTGAAGGAGATGTTAAATTCATTGGTGAGAAAACAGGCAATTTTGTTTTTATTTCAATATTAAAGCCAGTCAATTTACTGTAATTTCTTCTTTTAAAAAAATAGAAACTTGTGGGAGATTGTGTTGTTTCATTGTAGATAATTGTCTCACCCACTGGTTTAATAAAAAGCGCTGATTGGCCAAAGGCAGGCAGGAAGAATGGGCGGGGCTACAGACTAAGAAAACTCTGGGAACAGGAAGCACAGAGTAGAATGCCAGAGAGAAGCCGGAAGAAGCAGAAGACAAGTATGCTGCTCTAAGAAAAGGTATGGAGCCCCATGGCTGAACAGGTTAAGAGTCATGGATTAGATGAAGGGTAAAGAGCTAGCAAGTGATATGCTTGAGCCTTTGGCCAATTCAGCCTAAAACTTTAAAGCATCTGTGTGTCTCTGTGGGAATGTGGGACTGCGGGTCTGTGGGTCCTAAACCTTGAGGTTAGGCCAGAAAGTCCGAGCCAGAAACCTCATACATACTACAGAAGCTCAAACCTTGTGTGTTTGTATCGGTATAAGTTATTGTTTGGCTCTGTTATGAATGTTATGAATGATTGTTTTATTTTCTTTTTGAGTTTTTTTTTAACATTTTGAGGCTTCACTATAAATTTATGTGTGAGATTCTTAACAATCATACTTTATTATCTCCCTAATTCATATACACAAGCAATCCTTCCTTGTTTTCATTGCTCTGCATGTGTCCAATGATTAGCTTAAATATATGATGTCTTGCTACATTTGCCACTTAAGATTTTTAAGGACTGTTATTATAACCAGTCGATCTTCTTCTCCTAAAGTCACTATGAAAACCAAAGGCAATTTTTATTAAAATATAGGCAATGTCTCTAATGGAAAACCTGAGCAATAGTTGAGAACAATTCCTATCTAATAGGAAACCTTTTAAATATGTAAAATAGTGTATGTTAATTCACTAAAATATGTTTTAGTAGAAATTTCTCAATTTTATATGAAATGGCATTGTAAGCTGCATTTATTGGCAATAAAGAACTAAAAGATATTAAATTAATAATGAAAATATTTTGAGTATAATATTACATTAAGGTAAATATCTGCTCTGCATAGACAGGAGAAAATGTCTATTGAAAGAACTAATATTTCTTGCAAGTTTTTCAATTTCTTCCTTCTCTCTTTTCTACTCTAAATATACTTGTTTGGCTATTTTAATCCTTCATTGAAATAATGACTTACTGATGATTAAAGTCTCAAATGAAGAATTTAATTTTCTATATAATCCTATTGTGTCATATGATAAATGTCATGAGTTAGAGTCAGTGATATGGCTAAGCAGGTTGAAGGCCTTGCTATCAATCTGATCCCCTAAGTTTGAGCAAAAGAACCTACATAGTGGAAGAAGAAAATTGATGTCAACAAATATGATTTGATTTTCACATGCACACACACACACACACACACACACACACACACACACACCTCATAAGCATAGTAAGAATAACAGAGAAAATGTTATTGAAAACAATTCAGAATAATGTTATTAATTAACCATTATTTTTTCAGAAGATAGAAAATACTGAGTCGGTCAGGCTAGTTTTCCCTGCGTCCATATTTCTTGCACAAAATTTCACTGTGTATTCAGGTGATTCAGTTCAACTTCCTCCCCCAATGTCCACACTTAACTAACTCCTATTTCACCATCCTTAATTCTTCATTGACATAATGTAAAATAGCACTCTTTCTGTCAGCCTTCAATTTTGGAGTTTATTCCGCTCACTCTACCCAATCCACGTTTTGAGTGTTAGAAAACGTCCTTCACAGTTCCAGCTATTACTGCTTTGGAGAGTGACACATATGCATACCCATATTTTGGCCAGTCCATACGATTGAAACTTGGGCCTCCCATAGTTAAACATGAGCTCTCCACCAAGCTCTATTTACAGCCATCATAATTAGTTTTAATCTCAGTAGTTAACTGCCATGTGATTAATGACAACACGTTAAAATAAACTAAGCTCACATTGTTTCAAATGAACAATAAAATATCATGTGACTTTACAATCCTTATGTTCAACATCCACCAAATTCCATTAGTTTCACTTTATCCTAAAATGACAGAGTAGAAAATAAGAACATAAAATAATTTAAATAAATGAGTTGCAAGGGAAATTTCACTGTAAGAGAAACCAGTAGAGAAGTATATATATTAAACTTCAAATAGTGTGTCTTCAATTTGCGTGTTTAGACATGGTTTTCTGAAATCTTTTCTTGTACTTTAGTAAATTATTTAAGTCACAGACATAATTCTTATTGTCATGACTATTCAGGAAATACATTGTTTATTGACTTTATTTCAAAAGAAAACCTAAACAATTAGTCATAATATTTAATCTTTCTGTTGGTATTAATATATTTCCTAAACAGTACACCAACCATGAGGTTCCTGTTAAATTTTTAGTTTGTACTGATTACACAAAACATATATTTTTAAGAAAGAATAAAAACACCACTTCTATTTAAAGCATGTTGCCCTTGTCATCAGCAAAATGTCTGGAACGTCAGGTCCTAAAAAAATTCAGCAAAAAGCTGGTTTGTGGTGGCAGGTGGATTTCTGAGTTCAAGGCCAGCCTGATCTACAGAGGGAGTTTCAGGACAGCAAGGGTTGGCACAAAGAAACTCTGTCTCAAGGGGAAAAAGGGGGCGGGAGAGGGGGAGGTGACCTCACAGGACAAGTGGATGACTGTGGTACCTATTAGCATATCAAAGCACCTGCTGGCCTCAGGCTTCCTCTGTACCTGAGGCTCCTCTCTGCTCCTCTCACACAGCTTCCTTACCATAAACTTCTCCAGAGTTCCTAGCTTCTCCTGCTTATATAACCCTAACGTTTGTTCACGTGATTATTTAATCCTGCTAGTCTCCACACTCTTGCCTCTCTTTCCCGCTCCTCCTCTCCCTCCCCCCATGTTACAATTCAGTCTGATGGCCATGTTTAGTCTACTACTTTCTGTCCCTGCTCTGAATGTTTCCAGATAACTCTGGCGATACTCTCCCTCTTATCTACAATGAAAATCTTCCTCCTGGCAAAACAAAACAAATATAAAATAAAAATAAAAAAACCTTAATAAACAAATGCAAAAAAAAGTAATAAATAAAAGTCAAATTTAACAATCTAGTAAAAACCAACCAAAGCAAACCTGCATTTATATCTTAGGGACATGTTCCTACAAGTTTTATTTCATTATCTCAAGCATATTTCAAATTGCTAAAACTCTATATGAGTCATAAGAAGCAAATGACAACCTATCATATTATTAGCTTCATATAGTACTATGTTTAGTGTAGTAAACAGGCTGTTTGAAAAGGAAGTGACTGATTAAAGCTAAGGGAACATGGATCATTAGGGTCAGTCAATAATATCAAAGGCAAAGAAATTCTGTTCCAAGTATCCCTCAATAATGTTCACTACCGGGAGAGTTTATCAGAATCCAGATTGGGGCAGGCACACGCTTTGCAAATGGTACACACAACCTACATGTTCTCAGAGACACATACACAGTGTACAATATAAACCAGCTTTCTTGAAGAGAAATCAGACAGAGAACCGGGATAGAAACCTGAGATTGTAAGGAGTTCATATAAACGCTTAAAGGCGAGCTCTCTATATCCTTGTTGATTCATAATCATCCAAGGATGGAAGGAATACATAAACATATGCTGAGCGGAAGCTTCTAAGACAAACTACTATCTCCAAAATACTAAAATCTGTTGTTCTCAAATAACTTATCTACTATTTAATGCCTTAGTTTTTCAGAAAGTGAATTACAGACAAAACTTATCATAATGATTTCCTTCTAACATTGTGAATCAACATGATTTATGCCTATTAACAACTTAGCATGGCATGTGCTGTACTGTTACTCTTACATAACTGCTAATTATTAATGTGTATTTTCTATAGTAAATTGGTAAAATGTATAAAGCTGTGATTCATTTAGTCAGAATTCTTAGCTGAATTCTAAGCTGAATATTTTCTTTTATTTTTCCAGATTTTCACCACATTTGTTTGGATGTATTTGAAATAACACTTAACAGGGTTGTTACCAATTTTGTTTTAGAATCAGAAAGGTAATTTCCAATCCTAGTCTTCTTGTTAGGATAAAAGATTTGTCAATGATCAAAATAATTACATTCCTTCTTAAAAAATAGAACTACCTACCATTCATGGAAAGATGGGCATCATTTTATGTCAGAGAAGATGAAATGAGACATGTTTTTCATTTTTGTTTAAAGATCAAAAGGAACTTCAGACACTGCAGAAATTGCACATTCAGGACAACCCCTGTCTGACTTTAGAGAGTATCTAAGCAACACTGGAGTGTCAAAGTCTTGCACTGGTTTGTTACTATTGTTGTAGTACACGACACCAAATGACCACACACACACACACAATACTGAGGCAACACATACATATAATATTATAGATATGAAGATAACAATTACTGAATGGGTCACATTCACTTAAATGTCCTCAGGAGTCATTACTGCTTGTGGACTATATGGTAGTTTAGTGACTTATATTTTCAAGTTGCCAGGAGTTCTTGGCTCATGACCACTTCCTCCACCCTCAATATCACCAGTCAGTTCCCTTGTACTCCCACTTCTTTGTTCTTGTGGTCGGCAATCCTCACCACTGTCATGATCCCATCTTATTACCCTTATTATCATTATCATACCCCATCCATGAACTCCAGAGTGAGCTTTCTATTTTATAGCCAGTCAGTGGCAAAGATTTCTATCTAAACTTTTAAATCCTCTTTGTCACATCATCTATCACAGATTCCAGTGACTGGATGTAAATACCATGAGGAAACATTATTTTGAATATCATAACTTTAGAGTAGTCATTATAGAGCAATATTTATGCATTTGAAAGTTCTTTTTAAAATATAGATACTTTAAAAGTGTACCTATTTATTTATTGAAGAGTAGCATATTAAAGAATGTTTAAAAAGACAGACTAGTATATATGTCATATTTTGTATACTATGTAATGGTCAGAAAAATACCTATACAGGAGATCTTATTTATTTATTTATTTATTTATTTATTTATTTATTTATTTATTTATTTATTTATTTATTTATTTATTTCAGAGGTATCCATGAAAGTCTCTCTTAGGGTCCTCCTTGTTACCTAACTTACTTCTCATTGGTTGTGGATTGTAGCCTGGCTATCCTTATTAATGGGTATATACTATGTTTGTCTTTCTGGATCTTGGTCACCTCACACAGGATGATTTTTGTTTTGTGTTTTTGTTTGTTTAATTGTTTTTTTCTAGTTCTATCTATTTGCCAGCAGATTTAAAAACATTTCCTTTCTGCTGAGCACATTTGTTATATAATTGATCAAATTTTTTTAATCCATTTTTCAGTTGAAGGGCAGCTTGGATACTTCCAAGTTCTGGTTATTATGAATAATGTTACTATGAACATAGGTGAGCAAATGTCCTTGTGGTAAGAATGTGCATCCCTTGAGTATATGCCGAATAGTGGTATCTCTGAATCATTAGAAGACTGATTCCCAGTTTTTTGAGCAACCTCTATACTGATTTATAATGTGGCTGTACAAATTTACACTTACACCAGCAATGGAAGAGTGTTCCCCTTACTTCACAGGAATTGGTGGGGGGTTGGAGGGGGGAGGGAGGGAGGAAAGGTGATGAAAGAACAAAGGAACAGGGTGGTTAGGGTGGGGGAGGGACAAGGAGGGGAAGCAAAGAAACAAATATCTTGATAGAGAGAACATTGTAGGGTTAGGAAGAAACCTGGTACTAGAGAAATTCCCAGAAGTTCACAAGGATGAACCCAGCTCAGACTCCAAGCAATAGTGGAGAGGGTGCCTGAACTGGCCTTTCACTGTAATCAAATGGATGACCAGGCTAATTGTTATTATAGAACATCCATCCAGTAACTGATAGAAGCAGATGCAAAGATCCATAGCTAAGCACTGGGCTGAGCTCCAAGTCCAGTCAATGAGAGGGAGGAGGGATGATATGAGCAAAGTGGTCATGATGGGGAAACTGACAGAGACAACTGACCAAGCTACTGGGAGCTCACTGACTCTGTCAAGATGGGGAACCTGCATGGGTCAAACTAGACTCTCTGAATGTGGATGATAGTTGTGAGACTTGGGCAGTTTGCAGGGCCTCTGGTGTGGGGCCTGGATTTATCCTCAATGCATGAACTGACTTTTTGGAGCCCATTCTCTATAGAGGGATACCTTGCTCAGCCTTGATACAGGGGAAAGTACCTTGGTCCTACCTCAACTTGAGATGCCAGACTTTGTTGATTTCCCATGAGAGGCCCCTTGTACTCTCTGAGGAGTGGATGGGGAGTGGTGAGCAGGGAAGATGAGGGTGAATGGAGAGAGAGAGAGAGAGAGAGAGAGAGAGAGAGAGAGAGAGAGAGAGAGAGAGAGAGAGAGAGAGAGAGAGAGAGAGAGTTTTCAACACAATTTGATAGTGTTTGAAAAACAATTTGAAAGAGAAATCAATGAAGCCAGAGATATGAGGGTGTTGAGCAAAGGGAATCAGATGCTCCCAGGAGAAAGAGGAAGAATGTTCTGTGAAAAGAATGGTACCATCTTTTCAAAGGTAGCATGTGGTTCCCCTGTACAGAATCTATCAATGTAGGCAGCAGCAGGATGGGGTCAAAATTTGAATCCTTGTCTCCTAACCCAGGTGAAAAATGCAGAAACTAAGACAAGAGATTGGGCATGGGTGAAGATATGTAGGAATGTAGATACAATTAAAATAAAATGCAGGCCATTTTAGTCAGATACTGAAAATGGGAAATAATATAGAAAACCACATTTTCTTTTAATGAGTACATGGCAGATGGCATTACAGCTCATATTTCCAGACATGAAGTAAATATAGGCAGAAAACACAGATGGAAAGAATCAAGATTTCCAGTGTGGATACATTAAACTTATGGGTATTCCTCTTGTATGAGACAATATTGACTAGGTTTAAGCATTGCTCTCTTAGCCTTGTTTCTTAGCCTCTCTTGGAATTTGGTGGAGCTATATGACCAGTTAAAGCTTCAGGACTGAAAGGTTCCTGATCCTACTAGGTGCGCAAAAGAGAACTTCATGGACTCTTCTGTACTCAGTATGACCCCCATGCCCATATATCCTAGGATAATAGAGCTGTGCGGCCAACCTTGATCAGACAGAAGTCAGAATTTAACTGACACATGCTAAAACTACTGTAGTTTTGAATGTTTTTTTAAGCAGCTAAGCTTGTGTCTTCGCTAAATATAATTTCTAAGAGAAAGTAAGAGACTAGAGAAAAGAATCTGATCTGAGTATTGTCCACAGGGTAGCCTGAAGATTCTTAGCATTGGGGTGGTATTTGCTGGTTAACGACTGATGGAAATACTGATGTCTGTGCATTTTCCTAGGAGAGAAGTTAATTTTCTCCACATTTGTAAGCTCATTATGACATAGCAAAATTGAATGTTTTTTTCTTTCAACCTTAATGACTAAAAGTCGTTGTTTATTAGTCATTATTTGTAAAGTCAGCATTTATTAGGCTGAATACAGGAGTGGTGCTGTATCAATGATCATATACTAGAGGACAGGTTAAGAATGTGATAAAGCTTTTGGTCCAAAATGGACATTCTCTTCTTATTCAGAAATTAGAACTTGGGTAGGTTTGTTTCTTGACTGCACCTCATCCCAGCAACTTTAGAAGTCATTCTAAAAGCTTAACTATATTTACACTCACTTCCTTTACTAGTGATTTTGCAAAGGCTTTATATACATTCCTCAAGTATTGGTGTCTTACACACACGATAGGGAAAATGTTAAATTTGCCAGACTTGACGTTGGGAATTTTGCCCTTATACCTTAAAGAACAACAAAAATTAACAACATCTTGGCTATTGACTGCAGGAATAACCATGTCAAGAAATCATAATTACAATGACACTTCGCCTTGGAATTTATGTTATGTAATTAGTTAATTTTGTTGATATTAATGTATCTTTCAGAAACCTTCCATCTTGGGACTGTGGAAAGGACATGGCATTGGTTCATTTTGCTCTTGTGGCACCATGTCCCATAACGAAGAAATATTAAATAGATTTTCTCCTTGTTATTATACTTGGGATTTCAAATCTATTGAGGAACTTTTGCTCACCAAACCTTATTTAATAAAAGACCTTCAATAATCCACTGTGGGGAAAATCAATATAATTAAATAAAATCAAAGATGTACCTTATTGTCTATCAACGTGTGTGAACCAAATGCATATGAATACATTTTATTGAGGCATGAATCTGAACATGAACAGAATCAGGTTGTCCCCAGATTCGCCTGGCATTTTATGAAACCTATTATTCTTATCTGACATTATTGCAGCATAAGAGACCATAGTGACATTTGATTACATTCCGTTTTATTATTGCTTTGTAGCAAATTGTTCTCACCAATAAGTGATAAAAATGCAGAGGCAATAGCAGCACCATCACAGAGCCCATTCATCTTTTTATGTGTTAGCTATGTCCAGTACTGCATAGAAACCACAGGTCCTATCTCTTTATTCAGATTACAGTGAAATAGTTACACGACAAGCAGATAATATGTCATACAATCCAGGCAAAACTACACTTTTAACCTCGAAATTCATGTTTAAATTACCTTTCTACCTATAACTTAAAACTACAAAAATGTAAAATATTCAACAACAAATATAAAGTTTGAGAATTCTTAAGTTAATCAAAAACAAGTAAGTTTTTATAATAGATACTGACATTCACATGCTCATATTTTTTGATCATGCTTCCTTGTAATAATTATGTACCAGCTATTTTCAAAGTATATTTTTCTCCAACAAATTTTAGTGCAAAATTGTGTATAACAAGGAAATTCAACAGTGTTTTTCTTTTCATGTATATAATTTTTAACACTTATTTTGCACAATTATCATAAATATGTGCTTTCATCTATGTAAAGAGTTCTCATTTCACTTTGATACTATAAAGGAAAAGATAACTAAACAATAACAAGAAAGTTTATACTTAATTCCTAATTAGTATACTTTCTAGATTCTGAACGAACACTTTATAAGAGTTACTGGCATATGATAATGTTGTATTATTTGACTATGTTTTCATAAGTTTATTCTCATGGAATTTACCCTTAATGAGAAGTTATAGCACAATATTATAATTTCTTGTGCTGCATTAAAATTTTCCCACTAAAAATATATTAATAATATTGACTCTGCATAACCAAAATAAGTTTAAAATTACCCCATGAGGGAAAGACAGCATTATATTATCTCATGCCTTCTCTTTCTGAAAGCAAACTACTTTACTCAAAGTGATATCACTGCATCTTTTTATTTCATCCATACTTAGGGAAACTAAGTAGTACCACTGAACTGGGATGATTCAATGATAGTAATGATCAACCTTGTTTGGAAACATCACAGCATGCAATATTAGTGTTTAAATGACCAAACCATTTATTTTTTGCTATAGGATTTTAATTATATGGTTTCAAAAGAATGTGATTCTATGTAAGTAAGTCAGACTGCTGTCCATGATTCATCAACAGTACAATCTGTATTAATTTAAAGCAGAACATTAATTTGAAGAACTCAATTTTTGTTCAAAACGTAGTTTAGTATCTGTGTAAGGATGGACATCTGTGATGACCACTAATCTTATCTCTGTTTTCTTAAATGATGTTGGGTGTCAATCCCTAATTAAATTACTTATTGGTGCCAAGAAAATGCAAAGTAAATTACCTTAAAGAAGAAAAATCAGAACAAATGTTTAAAGACAAAGTGAGTCAGTTGGAAACGTTTTAACATATTACTTCATTCCGCGACCATAGCATCCAAAAAACTGAAACAATAAAGTCTCATGAAGTTACTGAGAAGAAGAAACAAGGAGACATAGTTTTCAATGTAGAATATATTCCCTGTGTTTCACTGGTACATGCTTTTCCAGAAAAAAAAAAAAAAAAAGAAACATCATGTATAGTAACAAGAGTAGAATAGAATTGGAAAGTATAAATGCAGCAGCCACATTTCTTCCACAGCAAACGCAAAACTCATAGAAAGTCATGAAAAAGAACTTATTGGAGGGCTGATTCACTGATGAGGTTAGCAGCCTCGTGAGCCATTTACCACTCAGCTGTACAGCTAGCTCTTATCAGGAATGCTGCGTTGTCTACTCTAAGCAGCAATTCGGTACGGTGTCAAAATATAGGGGCCTTTTCTGTTTTATGGAAAAATGAGAAAATTAATCGTCTCTGGCATCACCAAATGCATCAGCTTGGAAATAGAACCAACAGAAGTTGCTTGGATTTCAAACATTCAAAGTCAAGATACTGTTAAATAACAGAGCAACTCAAATAAATTAACTAGTGAACAATGTTTAACAATATAATATATCAAAAGTTTAGATCAAACAAATAAAGAGGAGAAGTGAAGCATATAAGACTAAGAAAAATAATCCATTAGGTAAATGACATAAAAGAACTTACAATAAACATCAAGAAAAATGAAATATTTTAAGTGGAGCCTGATAGTTCATGTTGAAAGATCCTGTATGACCAACATATCCAGAAAGGGAAAACAGAAGCAAATAATCCATCTGAGAGTAACTCAAAGTATAAATATAAATATAGAACTGCATGAAGAGATAGGGAATTTTGTATGGCATATATTTTATACACAAGAATGATGAGTTGGGGCAGGGGGGGTGCATAAGATTATTTTATATTTTTGTGCTCATTTTCATTAAAATAAAGGAAAGCCAAAAATATATGGCTTCTTTAACAAGACCTAAACAATGAAACCATAACCAGCTCTGATAAGATGGAAAAGCCAAATCTTACTGGGCTCCATGCCCAACTTACAAAGAAATTCACGTTTTCTCCACAAATAGTTCATGCACCTAAGTTACTATCAATTTATAAATTCATGATTCTGATATTTAAATGATTATCGTCTCTAGGTGGCCAATGATTACTTTTCAAAGTTAGATTACTTAGAGTATTATTCTTAGAGTAATTATTTAATACGTTAATGTAGCTCTTAAATATAACACAAATGTTTTATTTAACATTAGATTAAATGTTTGTCATCAAGTAGCATAGCCAGAAATTGGTAATTGATATTTATATAACATAGTACAATTATTTAAAAACTTTCATCAGTGGAATGAATAGCCACTGAAAATTATCAATTATTTGTTCATGTCTAAAATTCTGTGAATTTTCTAGTATATTTTTACCTACTTAGCTTAATTCATAATCACAAAAATTACAGCAATGGTAACATTAAAATATATTCTGCAATTTTTTTGGAGGATACTCTAAATTCTAAGATTTTTTAAAAGTGTTTTAAAACATACACTTATTAGCTTATTAGTGCTCAATGGTTTTTAACCTAAAATGTGAAGAAGTTATAAACAAGGTGTTAGTATTAAATTTAATTTTTGACACATTATTTGATTATGTAATTCCATTTATTAATTATTCAAATTCAATCAAATTATCATCTTAGAGAATCTTCACTACATTTAAATTAGGTTATAAGTTTCTCAATTAGAAAAATAAACAAGTTTTATGTCCCTAAATGAAAAATTACTAAGGCTTGTGTCAACACTTCCTCTTAATCTGTAGATTTTATAAAGATGAAAACAATGAAAAAGCTTTTTAAAATATGTTGTGTAAAAATAATGATCAGATTTTTAAAAATAAAACCAATATGGTATTTTCTTTTCAAGAAATAACTAGTAGCAGTAGGGTATAAATCAAATACAAAAGCAAAAGTATGTAGGAGCATAATTATATTTAGATATTGAATACACATGGATTTTGTAGGGTAATATGAAAATGTCACTGAATATTCAATGCACCTACAAGACTGATAATACTCACAACATTTTTGACAATAAGGATATTTAAAATACATGTTCTGTTGTTAAAAGTACTAATAATAATTTCATACTATGGTTCATAAATTTGTAAAACAGTCTGGTCAAGGGAACTAGAATATTTAATTTGTGTTGAAATTTAAAAAGCTGGCAAGACCAGTTTATCTAATAGAACCTTATGAGGACTGGTTAACACTAGCAGGAAAACTGTACAAGAGTGATCTTTTCCAAATCTCCCTTTGTATACAGATCATAGCATAAGTTCAATAAAACTGAGTTAAAGTGTTCTCAGAGGATATGGTACTTATGGGGGACTTTGTAAAATTAGCATATTTTCTATGTATATTCTCCTTTCAGAAGTGAGAACCACTATCATATGGAATGCTTTATAATAACATCAGAAAATTATTGTTTCATATAATCCGTGAAATGAATGAGAATTATTTCTTCTTGAATATATAAATTGATTATTAAAGAACAAGTGTGATGTTCTGGGATACAAGGATATAGATCTAGGCTAATTCTCCCTTTCTTTAGAGAATTTATTCAGTAGAGAATGGTATAGTGTAGAATGATATACTGTCTCGAACTGCACACACTTAGAAGGTATTGTAAGCAGTTGTGGAGATTCTTAGAATAAAATTAGCAATGACAGCAGAAGAAGAGACAGAACTTTGATGCTTTGATGTCAGAAATTCTTTGTCTTGAAGCCAACTCAACAGAACCCGGGTTTGAACTCAAGAAAATGTATTAACATATTCTCCTTCTCTAAACCACAGTCATTGAAGTATGTCTAAATTTTTGACCTTGTAATAAAATATTGCAACCTGCAAATTTCCAATTGGAAAAAATATTCAATCTTGTTTACAAAAACCTCATAATTCTTGAAGTAAAGTCAAAACGCTGCTGTGTTCAGACTCCTCCAAAGCTCTCCTTGGCCACATTGATGGGCAAACCTGTTAGCCTTTAGTTATAGCTGCCTTACAGGCACAAAATGAAAACTAATGTGCTATGATAGTGGCTCAGTGGGTGACAGTGTTTGCTACCCAATCATGAGGACCTGCATTCAGTTTTCTAGTACTCAGAAAAAACACAGTGGGGTCAGGACAATCTTGGATCATAGACCACAGTCATCAGTACTTGCTGGTTAGATAGCCTATTTGTAAAACACTGAGCTCCAGGTTTAGCGAGAGATCCTGTCTCAAAGTAATAAGGTGGAATGTGACATATTTTAAGTTTTAAGAGAGGAAGGCACTCCATATCTGCTTCTGAACTTATCAGGCATGCCTGTAAACACTCATAATCTTTCAGATGGTGCATAATGCATAGATGATATATAGCATACATGAGTCAAAATACACACAACCAGAAATAGTCGTAAATGTACATAGAACTGAAACAAAGTAAATATAAGAAATCATAAAGGGAAATAAATACAAAGTACTTAAAGCAAATTTCAGATATTAGATTGTGTTGAGGGATTATGGGTTCAGTTTGAAAAACAAATGTCAGTAGAAATGCAGAACCTGAGTCACCATTCAAGGGACACCCTAATGAAATGGCTGAGGTGCTGACAGTAATATTTCCTAGAGAGATGGTGACGATAATACTTGACAGAGAGATGAGAAATTCAAGCCTTTCCTTTTAGGGGCCAATTGGGAAACAATTTAAAAGAGAATATGAGGCCTTATGGTCTTGTTAAAATGAAGAAAATATTAGTCAAGAATAAACTGATTTTTAGACTTTAACCTAATGAATATCATGGTAAAATCTGTGGATGAATTACGTGGTTCTGTCTCTTTCACTTGCTAGAAAACTACATACTCTAACAAGTGATAGCTGATACACTGAGTACATGGCTTTTCCCTTATGAACTATAGACTGGACACATTTTTTTTTAGATATGGTTATTATCTTTAACATCTTTACATAAAGATTTACTTACGTAATCACCAGTTAGAGATAAACCTATCATTAGCCTCAGGAAGACCTTTAACTAGCTTGTGAAGCATAGAATCTAAGAACTTTTTTTTTTTTTTTTTTTTTTACTATTTCAAATTCCAAGATAACATATATGTTTAACATTTTGTCTGGAATGGAGAATCGTGATTCTCCCCTTGTGAATTCCAAATTTCCTCAAACTTAAGAAAATGATTACATTTAGGAGCAAGTTGCTGAAATAATCATTCCCGCTGAGATTTCTGTGGGTCCTATCTACATACACTTCCCTCTGTGAAGAGAAAATGAAAGAAACACATTCAATTGCCCTTTTCCACGTAATCTGTCTTCTGTTCTTACTCTTCTACTGAATAGCCTTAAGGACAGACTACAAAGATAAAAACCCAATTTTTCACCTGAAATTTTATATTTAAATAGTTGTAACCACATTCAGATTGAGCATATGGTCACCTACAGTTTTATAATGCCTAGGTCTAATGTCTGAACTACCTGGCTTAGTGCTGGGCAATGTTACTTATCCTTCCTACAAATCAAGACTTTCCTTTGTAAAATGTAGATAACCTGAAATGCCATAATATTTTCATGAGTTTACATTGAAATGTAAATTCCAACATATTTGTCACAATGTCTGAAGTTTAATGATATTAAAGTTTAATAAACAAAATCTTAACATGAAACAAAAAATTATTTATATCTTATGGGCATATGTTATTTTTATAAGGCTTCAAATTTTATAGAAGAGTCAATAAAAATAATCTTCAAAATATATGATTTATATATTAGGATTTATATATACCATTTATACGGTATCTTCAAGGATAAATCCAAAGTCAAGGTAGGGTAATAGAAGAAGAATAGACAGAAGAAATAGAAAATTACTCTAGTAAATGGCCATCAACGCACAGTCCTTTCCCAATCCCATGGTGTTTATCTTTTGAAGCTCATGAAATAGCATAGTTCAAATGGTCACTGACTGTGGAAAGAATATTATTTATTCATTTTTTAAATCTAAATATTTAGTTTTAAGTTTAATGAGTATAATACAAAAACAAATTTAACTTTTTGAAAGTGAGAAAATGTTTTTGTTTCTATTTCCATGAATGATCTCTGGCAATCAGATTCCAGAGAATAACTTGGTAGAATAAGGCAGGCAGCTCTTTATACAGACATATTTTCATGTGCTGTTAAGAAAACTTACATAAACCCTGTCAAATACATTGGTTCCAGTCCAGGAAAATTACTCCTTTTCTGAAAAATCTTCCTGTAAAATACATACTATTTGAAATTATTTCTATGCTTTAAATATTTTGGAATTGCACATAGAACTATCTTTTCTCTGAGAACTCAAAGCATATATGTGTGATAATATATTACATATTTAATAGAACCAGTCTGGAATATCAGAGAAGAGATCCACCCACAGCCAATCCAGGAGGATCAGAGAGTGGTGACTCACACCTTTAATTGCAGCAAAGGGAAAGACTGAGAGTGGTGACCTACACCTTTAATCCCAGCAGGTCTGAGTTTGAGGTCAGTTTGGTTTACAGAGGGAGTTCCAGGTTCCCAAGCAGGCAGTGGTGGTGCCAGACCTTTAATCTCATTACTGTAGAGACAGAGATCTTCCTGTATTTATATGAGTTCAAGGCTAACTACCAAATAGTAGTAGCCTATGCCTTTAATCTTAACCTGGATGTGAAACAACTGGGTGAAGAAGGTATTTAGGGCAGGTATAGGAAGATAGATGAGGCAGTAGAAGCCACAAGGAGTGAGGCTGGGGAAGCTGGAAGATAGCTGGATGAGATTCAACTCTGGTGTTTCCTCTCTTTGATATTCCAGCCTTTCCTCAATATCTGGCTTTGAGTTTCCTTTATTACAATCAGAATTCATTCAACATTTATTTTGTTTAAAACATTAAATTTGCTTAGTCCTTAATTAATCCCCTATGGTAAATGACAGAAATCTGGAAAAAAAAAAAAATACCTTTAAAGAATTCTATTGATGTAAGCAGCAACACAAACATGCCATTTTTGTAGAGTCATGTGACAGGCATTTAATTAATAAGTGTAGTAAAATATATAGCTCTAAACAAGTCTTCCCTTTTTGTTTACTGAATACCTGAGGGCATTAGTGGATTTGAACCCAGACCTACAATCTCCTTTGGGTCAATAATTTTGATAAGTATGACAATCAAAATTTATTTGTCAAGTAGTTTATGTTTTAATTGCTAAAATTTATGTGTGTCACACACTCTGGACACATGATAAATAGCAAGAAAATAACTTATGTATCTTGTCCTGCAATGAAATACTGAGAGGCAGCACTTTTGACTCTGAGCTCTGTATTACTCAGAGAAGAATAGAATCAGTTATTTTCACTACAAAAAAATGTAAGCTTTCTTTGCCTAACTTAAGTGCTCTCACCTGCCTTTTAAACCATGAAATGCAAAATACATTGGCTAATTTAACATCCAAAATTCCTTAGTTGTATATGAAAGATACTTGGAAGAGGCAGAAATCTTGTTGAAATTTGAGGCAAAATATAATTCCTTTTACAATGTTCTGTCTATAATTTTGAACTGACTGAAAAGTCTTATTCAAAATTCAGTTATTTTTTTTTCTATTTTGCAGGTAGGCTATGAGTAGAGTATTATTATCTTATTTAAAATCTCTCTCAACATCACCATATAGAACACCAAAGTATAAGCTGCTTAAAATACATCTTGACACTACACATTTTGAATGATTTTTAACAACTAAAGTTAATATACAAGAACCACAAAATAATATTTTACATATGTATCGTACCATATACCTAAATGCATATTTTTGGTTAAAAATAATATAAAATCACTTTTAAGGTGATCAATATTTTCTACCTCTTAGAGATGTCAGCAAAAAATGATATAAAACTTTAAATCATCTACTTAAATATTTATGACTACATCTTCCTGACCCACGCCACCTCTTTACTATACATAAACAAATTAGTTCCTTTCCTTAACTGGTGACAAATCAGAAGACTGGGCATTAGTTGTATCAATAATACTTTTTTATTTATGCCCCTCATGCTTAATCATTAACCAACTACAATATATGTCTGGGGGAAATGGTCTTATTGGTTATCATGAGTCCATTATCCCATAAAGTAGCTGCTTACAGTGTACACTTGAGTAATACCAGGTATCCCCGAAATATTAGGTATGTGTAAGGACAGAATACAATTTGTTAAGATGGGGAATAAATAGGAATAATAAAAAGCAGTGACCACGTCATTGGCTGCCCAACTCTGTGAAAGTTACTAAATAAAATAAAGTAAAAACTTTCCATCTCTTCATGCAGCTATCCTGTCAATACACTGATATCACATCAGTAAGTAGACAATGTCCCTATTCTCTTTAAATAAATACCTTGGAGACAATGGCTCTATTCCCTTTAAATACTCTTGAGGATTTATAAAGATAAACATATTCTAAAAACATTATTTTTAATTAAAGCAAAATCCATATAAAAATAGAATATATGACAAAAGGTTTGGAAATACAATGAGACAGATACTTATACAGAGAATAAATTTCACAAGGCAGGGTGGTGGTATTACTGTGGAACAAAAAGTAAGGGAGTTGGCTCTGGGTTCTTGACTTTTCTTTCCACAGATGTCTGATGGAAGCAGTAATAATTAGCTATAGGACCAGTAAGTGAGAAAAAGAAAGTACAGTCACTGACTAGCTGATTCCTTATTCCACCTATTCTAATTTAAACATTTTCATAGTTTAATATCATATAATTCAGTCTCATATTTTAATTTTGGTAGCTTAATGACAGCAATTCCTTAGTAGTAGCTACCTGCATATCTCAGATCAAATGCTATCTTCATAATAGTCTACTCACTCCTGCTTTAATGGCACAGAAAAGGAAAATATATAGTGGAATGTGACCTAGGCTTATATTATCTGTAATTTAGGAAGTTTTATAAGTGTCTTAAGGAGTCTGTTTTGGTAATTTTTGTATGATTTTATAAACAAGAATTAAGACACAAAAGTATATATGTAAATATTTGCAAGAATCTTGGAGATGCAGGGAAAAGTCTCCAGAGGTCCAAAAAAAACATATAATTGTCAAAATTTAAAAAGAAATAGTGTACATGAAGAGAAGGGTCCACTTAAAATGTGTATTAGGGGATTGTTGTCAATGTCCTGTGCTGTGTAACATGAATAAATAAGTTCAACAAAGTTCTAACATTTACTGAGCTTTGCTCCACTGAGGAGTAGAAATACGGTAACCAAGGAAATGAAATAAATTGGTAATTACATGTTTTGGGAATTACTAAGAAGTCAACACAAAAACAATTATGCACAGCTTGCTTAAGTACTTTTGGGGGATTGTGTGATGATAACTCCAATTTAGATTATAGGTTGATACAGACTGTCAGAGAATGCTTGTTAGGGATAAACCCTTATATTAATATTTAAAATAAGATGAGTCAGTCCCAGGAAGGGCAGTAGTTGGCAAGGAGCCAAAAATACGCATAAAAATAAAATGCTTACTGTGTTCCTGGACTGGGAATGTTTTAAAGTGAGAGAATAAAAAGGAGAAAACAAAATGGGGTGAGAGTTTATAGGAGGAAGATCCTACATTACAGACTCTACTAAGGAGTTTGCTATAGGGGTATTGTGTTGTTTCGTGGTAAATAATTGTCCCACCCACTGGTTTAATAAAAAGCGCTGATTGGCCAAAGGCAGGCAGGAAGTGTAGGCGGGGCTACCAGACTAAGAAAATCCCTGAGAGCAGAGTGCCAGAAGAGCACCAGAGAGAATTCCAGAGAGAGACCCGGAAGAAGCAGAGGAGAACTATGCTGCCCTAAGAAAAGGTACCGAGCCGCATGGCTGAACAAGAGACATGGGTTAGATGAAGGGTAGAGAGCTAGCAAGTGATATGCCTGGGCCTAAGGCTGATCAGCCTAAAACAATTGAAAGAATCTGTGTGTCTCTGTGGGTCTGCAGGTCTGTGGGCCTAGACCTTGAGGTTAGGCCCGAAAGTCAGGGCCAGAAACCTCATACTACAAATGGCAGGCCAACGTGGGGCAAATATACCCACAAAAAGCCATAGAAAGCTTAAAAAATGGTCTAGAGCCCAAAGCAGCCTCTGAATTGTGTCTCCCATGTGAGCCGTGGGTACAGAGACACCCTGCTGAAGCACATAGGCTTGAACTACAATGGCGGGCTTTTGGAGTACAGCTTAAGGTGTAAAATGGATGGTTCCTCAAGTCTCACAGGAGACTCAATATAAGCAAAAAGGTTATAAATTATTTATTTAAGGTTTACCTTCATAAGGAGAAAAAGGGAACAGAATCAAAGATGGCTTTCTAGGGTCTGTGGGTCTGTGGGTCTGTGGGCCTAGACCTTGAGGTTAGGCCCGAAAGTCAGGGCCAGAAACCTCGTACTACAGTTTGCTTTTGATTCTATTTGTAAATTGAAATTATTAGGGACTTTGCTTGCGAAAAATCAGTAAAATTATATTGTTCGAAGATCCAATCATCAGGAGAATAAATAGGAAAGTCTAAAGAACATAGTAATGAAAAGGCAAAAGGTTAAAGCTTCCAAACAAAGAGAGAACTTTGAGATAATGAAATAGGTATCATCTATTGGATACTATAGTCACTTTTTGTTTAAGTTTAGTTGAAAGATGTAAGATGAAAGTCAAAGGGGATGGGAAAAATAACAAAATATATAGATGGTGGTTTTAAAGAAATTCAGTTGCAAAAAAAGGAAAAAAATAGAGAGGGGGGGAATATGTCAATAAATGAGTTATCAATTAGACAGACACAAAGATGTTATTGGTTTTATTTCTTTTGGGGGATAAGGAATAGAAAACAACTCAGAATAAAAGATTTCTTTTATCTCACAGTTACATGCTACAGCTGAGGATGTCATTTTGAGAAAATCACCTCATCTTGAGCTCCAGACAATAGAGGGAATCACATCCATAAGAAGCAAAAAGAAAGCGATTAATATATGCAACCTTGTTCATCTTGTCTGCTTTATGTTTATATTTATTTCTCCCTGCCTAGGGAATTATGGCACCCACTATTAGTGGGTTCTCCTGGATTACAAGTAGACAAAACCGATAATCCATCCTTGGCTCAATGGATCTACTGACATCAAAGTAGACAGTGTCTCATTCTGCCATGATAAACAGCCTGAAACAGATCGTTTCAAGTGGAGGATAGGAAGTGGAAGGCATTGAGATATTCTCTTCTGTATTTCTGCAAGTGGATGTGTCTTTCAATGGGTTTTCAGTAACCTAGGGTTTGAATGGAGCATTAAAAAGGTTTTCTCCTGAAGGAAACATGACACCATGATCTCGGTGTAACAGCTTTCAGTAAGTGATTTTAGAAAAAAAAATTGCTTTCATCAGTCAAATGGGAACAAAGGCATCTTTGATCTGCTTGTGTAGATGCTATAATACACCTTCGACTTCTTAAATTAATTAATTTTTGTTTTTTGAGATGATAATATGTTCACATAATTTTTCTCTCTCCTTATCTCCTGCCAAGTTATCCAACTTTTCAAGTTCTGGTCTCCCTTTGCTATTGTTAATTGTTCCCTACATACCTCTTCATCTGCATATGTACATATACACATGTATTCCTAAATACACAGGTACAATCTCATCTGTTTGTACGATCTTACTTATACGTGTTGAGAGTTCACAGATCACTGGGGAAGACAGGGCAGAAGTCAGGCAAAGAGAAGCAATAGCAAGTTTCCTGTGAGACTGTGTCTCGCGAGAATGCCAGAAGTACATCCCGGTGATCATGACTATGTAGAACATGAACGAGAGTACAAGATCTTTAAAGAGGACACTTTTGCAACCTAATCGTTTCCCCAGGGATGGTGTGATAATAAAAAATGAACATCATAACTTTTTCACAGAAAGAAGGTTATAGCATATCCTGCACCCAACCAGCAGGATTTAGTTATCAGAAAGAAGAAAAGTTTATAATTAAATTTGATAAAATAAAATTGATCATCTGGATAGCTTACGAAATACTTGTTTCTGCAAGGGTATTAGACATATATTAAATCAGTTAAATGAAGATAGTAATCAGCAATAGATTATATTGGCAGAGACAGCACCAAGTCCACACATCTCCTACAGCACAGAAAGTAACAGAAGCCAAAGGACATTAACCTAAGCTCCAGTCAGAAAAGAAGGTGGTGATATTTTGAGTCATTGTCAAATAGCTAACTATGTAATTTTAGTTATAAAAATACAGAACAAATGTTTAACTATTAAAGATTTAACTGTTTTTAATTAGATAAAGAAAATGAAGCAGAAAAAAAAAAAAGAAGGCAGATGGGGGCGCAGGAATTCATGTTTATCATAATCCATTCATGTCTTTCTCTAAGCTCGGATACTACTGTTCCTAGAAATTTTGAAATTTCATTTTGTTTTAATTTCTTGAGGAAATCCTGGTGCCTGTAGAGTGGAGAGCGTGGCTAAAAATGAAAAATGCTTAATAAAATAACAACAAATACTGTAAATTATTAGTTGTATATTACAAAATGAATACAAGTGTCAGAGTTAAAAAAAAAAAAAAAAAAAAGAGCTTTGAAATCCAGGAGATTGGAGTAAATTTGATGCACACACAGTATGAAATAACAGCTACCCACTTGGTAGAAAAGCACCTGGATTTTATAAAGACTGTATTTGATCAATGTCACGATTGCTGGTGAGACAATAGGCAGATTGTCTTAAGAAGCCTGATCATGTTTGCTTAAACTTATAAACACAACTTATGCTGCTGCACTTTAAGGAAAAAATAACCCTGCTTTGGAAATTCTGAAAATGAATGCATACAGATATTTTACACTATTAGAGATTAATGTGTATTCTGTTTTGACAATCTGCACTAGCTTTCAGAATAAACAAAGAAGGGAGAAATGGAAAGGCATGTCCATTTCCTAATTTACTTTTTTTTTTTTTTACCTCGGTGTTCTTTTTCACTTAGAATGTAATATATTTATGTTTAATTAGAGAGTCTGATCTTTCTGTATTCTGCATTTAAACTCCACATTTACTCCAATTAAGTGGAACCCGATACAACTGACTACATGCACTAAGGATTGCAAGCTTCTTCACAGAGAGCAGAAAAGGCAAAGGATGAAGAAAATGTTATCTTTTGTTGAGATGTCTTAGCCAGGGTTTTTACTGCTGTGAAAAGACACCATAGCAACCCTTACAAAGGAAAATATTTAATTAATTAAGTAACAACAGTTCAGAGGTTAAGTCCATAATTTTCAAGACAAGAAATATGGTGGCATGCAAGCAGACACAGTGTTGGAAAGATACCTTAGAGTTCTACAGCTGGATTTCAGGCAGCAGGACTAGACTGTCACGCTGGGTGTGGCTTGAGCATCTCATACCTCAAAGCCTGCCCCCACTAGTGACAACTTCTTCCAATAATGTCACACTTATTCCAACAATGCCAACCTCCTAATAGCGACACTCTCCATGAGTCTTTGGGAGCTGTTTTCATTCAAAGCATGACAAGAAGGAAAAAAGAGCCCAAGGGAGGTTCTTTGTCAGTGGACTTCACCTGGCAGTGTCTCCGGGCTTTCTAAACACCAGCTTTGACTACACTGATGCCTTAATGGTGTGCACAGCAGGACGCCCACACAGGGGCTTGCACTCACATCACCTTCCTTCTTTATATATAGAGACCTTTTAAATGCTGCGGCAGTGATGGCTATAAGCTTCAGGGTGCTAAGAATCTTACTGTCTGTGTAATCATAATACCTTTTATACAGTATATACATTTTTTCCTAGGGAAAACACTGTAACTTCACTTCAGAATCACTGAAATACAGATTAGAAGATCATTTTTTTCCTTCTGAGCATCAAATTACTTTTTACACAGTAAGTCCTTGTCCTTTACACCTGATAATTTCAAACAATCCAATATACATCTTTGAATTAGTTCTTGCAATTAAATACATTGATTGCTGGGTTTTCTGCTGTTCCTATTTGTTTTATGTATTCTCCATTATCAAGCCAGTTTTGTAGCATGCTTCGAATAAAGCTGCTTATGAGTAAAATAAAACTCACTGTGAGAGTAGTGGTGACTCGGCTCTTAGAGAACACTTTTTAATTTTGCTAATTTGCTAATATAACCAACATACCTAGAACTACCTCAAACTTTTCTAGAAAAATAGGCATAAATTGAAAAATAAATATAAATGTTGATGGCATATTTAGATATCACAAAGAACTGACTTTCCATGCATTTTCTTCAAAAGAAACTGAATTGGGGCAATATTTTAGCTATTGTGTCCTTAGGCTTATATTATAGATCTTTTTAGACAAATATATAAGGCTCAGTTGGCCAGTTTCTTCTGAGTCTTTATTTACAAGCTAATTCACTTACTCACTCATGAGTATTTTTATCGCATGTCCAACCAGCTCAGAGTAAATGTGAAGAAAAAAAAAATTACAAGATGTGCTACAAAGGTGCTGTTTATGAGCCATTAACATGATTTAGGGAGGAGTAGTTTGGGGGTTTACAGACTGTCCAGAATTACAATTTCAATTATGCCAAGTGTAAACTCATTGGCCAAATAAAATTTTTAAAATCATAAACAGCTATCAAATCTGTAAGTTTATGAATAAATAATTGATTTGACATATGCAACAAAATATAATAAATAATGGTTCCTTCCTATGATTTAGTCTTAAGTATTTACCAATAGTAAATTTAACATCAAGCTAAAATTTGAGTTAATCATTTGCTCACATATTGTATTACTGATTTTATTACTTAAAAGAACAACAGTAGTCAATTTTCAGATGAAAACACCTTTGAATTTGTGATCCAAAGTGCTGAAATAGCTACATAGATATTCATATCCAACCCACAGCATAATTAAGACATACATTTTATTAGTTAGACTCTTTCAATCAATATGTGATCCTATTGTACCTATCTATTTAGTAGAATATGATAAATATATCAAACAGAAAATGTGTTTTTATTTAAATGACATATTTCATATTTTTACACATATATCCTCAATATGTTGAAATTATTTTCAGGAATAATCATGTAGCAAGAATGTTAATCAAAATTAAGATACATTTTAACTTAAATATTATTTAAATAAGTATATTATTTCAGAATTACCAAATGTTGCTTATTGGAATAATAGCATACCCTATCCATTGTATAAGTTTAAATATTATATAAACACATAGAAAAATAAACTTCAAGTAACTTAGGTTGATTGTTCTATCCTTATACTTCCAAGTTATTTTTGGTTTTAAATTTCCAAAGTATGTAATAACACAAATGTAGGGACAGAGCATAGGACTGTATGATGCTACATTTGGCTAGCTTCAGGAATTGCACTCACAGTATTTGTAAATCACCTTTCTAAACCAGATAACTGAGCCTCTTTATATGGAGAGTAATGTACTTCTTGTGTACCCAACCGCTCTTGGCTACTTCAATCCTTTCTCTTTTCTGTGGTATTGCAGGAGCTCCATGTAATGTCTGGCTGTAGGTTTCTCTATCTGCTCCTATCAGCTCCTGGAGGAAGCCTCTCTGATAATAATTGATCTATGCTCCAATTTATGAGTATAAAAGATTATCGTTGGGAATCATTTCATTGACTTTCTTTTTCTTTCTGAGTCTTTTTGGCTCTTCTTTAGGTCTTTTTAGGGTCAAAAGGGCTAAGTTTCATAAGACAAAGGAGAATGCATTTGAAATCTTTAATAGGCTAGGTTTAAACATAAGACAATGTGAAAACTCATTTTACAGGATAACATACATAAAACCATAATAAATGACAAAGGGACTGGGGAACTCATAACAATCCACAGGAAGAAGTGGACATATGTCATTGAACAACTTGTCTTCTCTAAACCTACTTTAAACCTGCCTTCTCTAATAGTATAAAGATTTAGCACACCCTCAGGTATTTGCTCAAGTCTCAAACTAGCATCTATTACTATTCAATCTAATACCTCTCTATACCTTGTTCTTTCCCTTTATCAAAGTATATTATAGTTGAAAAGCAGTATTAATATCAGTATTCTCTAGGGATAAGGCCCCCTAGATGGTTATCAAATATCAAGTGATCAAGCCTAAAATAAATAAATAACTACAATAAATAAATACAAGAAACAGCAAATGGACTCAGTAGGCTGTGTGTATATATGTACATACATATATATTTACCACACCCTCTCTCTGTCTCACTGTCTTGCTCTTTCTTACACTCCCATACACAAGTAATAAAGAAAATTAGATATGAGAAGTATGAAGAGGGGGGAGATGCAATTATATTTTAATTAATTAAAAATGGAATTGGATCATTGAATACAACAAACCATGAATAGCCTCATACACATGAACTGATTTTACTTCAATAACTGTTCTCATACTTCCCTAGAAGATAGCAATAAACATACTCTCGCAGAGAAGCTGGACTGTGTAACTTTTCTAAGTCTTTCCCTCAGCACTTAGGTCACAGAAACACTCAACACCTATGGACCCAGGAACCTTGCTTGTGGGTTTATACAATCCTTGTGTGAAGCATTTTCCTCAAACTATATCCAGTGCCATTTTTGGCAACTCTATCTGTTACAATGAGGTTTCTCGGGAGGAGGTGATGTGGGAATGTCTTTCGGTATGCTATAACCATCAATCTTTAAATAAAGGAGCTATTTTGGCCCATGACAGTCACCATAGAAAAAGTGGGAGGGGAAATCACAACATAGATAGGAGAAGCAGCGCAGAGTCAGACACACCGAGGCAGCCAAAAAAGGAGAAACATGTAAAGACCACAGGTGAGCCACGGGCCACGTGGTAGACAGATTAATGAGAATGGGTTGATTTAAGATGTAAGAGATAGTGAGCAATGTGCCTGTGCCATGGACCAAACAGCATGAACGTAATATAAGCATCTGAATCATATCTGTTACAATGAGGTTTTTTGGTCCCGGGTGGCCAGAGGTCCAGACCCACAGACCTCCAGTCCCAGACCCCTTAGCTGCCCGCCGCTGACTAGGCCTCCAGAAGTGATTCAGACCTATGTTGTGATTTCCCCTCCTACTTTTTCTATGCTGTCTGTCATGGGCCAAAACAGCTCCTTTATTTAAAGATCGATATTCACAGTATACAGAAAGACATTCCCCCATCACCTATCTCTTCCTGTTTTTAAGAGGTCCTTGTATACTCTCCTATACTACCTTCAAACCTGGTTCCCCATACCTCAGTCAGCAGTCTGCATAGCTCCTCAATTATTCATTCAGGTCATATTTACTCATTACATACTCATTCCTCAGGACCTGCCCTATCCTAGGTTGTACTGAGCTATCATGCTGCTATTATAGGTCATTGTTAACTAATTCAAAAAAGATACCAAAAGGTAGAGAAGGATTAGCCTAACATAATGAGAAAAATTTCATAAATACCATGTGAGAAAAATTTGTGTGTGTTTTTTCTTAAATGTGAACATGGCCTTTAAATTAAATGGATATAAATTTTTAATAAAGGTGATTTTTGTTCTTTTACACAATTATAAATGACTACATGACCTACTTAATTGCCATTTTATAATCTCCACAATTATGAATACATTTGGATTTTAGCAGACAGATGAAGCAGGCAAAAGGATAATGAGTGTTAACTAAAAATATTCTGTTTAAAAGAAAGTAACTTTACCTATAGATAGTGCTATGAAAATTTTTTAAAAATAAATGCAGTTTATATAGCAAATTAAAAATAATTCAGATAAATTCATTACAATTACAGTTATAATTATCTACATATGTGTATAAACATTCATATACTTATTGACTTAACTAATAGAAATATGTTTTAGTACATAAAATTTAACAGAAGTAACAGAATGGATGTGTATTCCTCTTGATTCTGAAATAAGAATGTTTCTTCCCCTGCTTTATTTCAGTAAATGATGAGATTCTAAAATAAACAGAGTTATCAGGCTGCACATCACAGAATTCCTGCATGCAACCATGACAGCCAAACAGTCTTTAGACTCTGGCAAATAGAAATGGAGAGTAAGGAAAATAAAATCAGCAGACAGAGTCAAGAAAATCAGGTTCTACACAGGACTCTATATGCTTCTGAGAAGTCATCATGCCCTCTATAAACCTCAATTTGTCAGATAATTAGTTGTTTTTTTTTTATAAGTTAAACTTTAAAGAAGTTGTTCCTTTCTACATCAAAAATATGATACTTAAAAGTTATAAATCTCCTCTGAGTGTACTATAGGCAAAAATGCACTAATATAGAAAGTGTGCCTTTCTATATAACTCCATCTACATGGCATTCTGCTAGAAAGCAAGTGAGTTGTTGTTTGTGATAATAGCTTTTAACAAAATTCTAAGGTACTCAAACAGATATGACAGAGACATTGAAGTATTTCTACTCTTCAAGTTTAGGAACAAGTATGTATTTGAAATAACACCATTTAACAGAGGTTGTCCACCCACAGCAATCACACAATCCCAGCAATAGCATGAGTGATCCACAAAGGACAGATGCCAAACAGTGATGATTTATTGCAATATGATGACAGTTTTGCACATATTAAAAAGTACCTTGTTAAATATCACTCCATGACATTCATCTGTATCTAGAATTACATTTAAAAAAAATTTCTGGGAATAATCATTGTAACCTTTTGTCAAGAGCTAATTTGTTCTTAGCAGAGCCCACCTTTGATGCTCTGAACCCTCCTGCTCCCTGAGAATATTTTTGGTGCATGGAGAAGACAGCATTGGGAAAACGGACTGATGGTTTTTGTTATGCGATGCCAGCCTGGAGGGTTCCCTAGTAGAGAGCTCTGTTTTCTAAACCACAGAGCAGCACCAACTCTCCTGAAGTAATATTTCGTGTGCAAGCAGTGCTTGAACAGTAAGTTTTCTCTTTAGGAAAAAAAAAAAAATAAGTATGATCCTTCCCATCCCATCATCAGAATAGATCCATGATTTTCAGGGTTGACGCCATGAATAAAGCTATACCAACGTCCTGAGGATGTCTAGCTTGAGTTGAAGAAGAAATAAAACATATATTACTTATGACAAGAAAGCAATATTAATAATCCATCAACACTGAGTTGTAAAGAAGGTATTAAATGAATCACATGGGCCATTCTCTGTTTTATTAAGATTTATAAAAATTCAAATTAGGTTTACATAAAACATTATTTTAAAAATTGTTTTGCAGAATATGCACTCATAATTTGAAAGTCCGGAAAGAACATTTTAGGGTGTAAATTGTGGGTGAGCCAAAGCTTGCTTCCAGCCTCTGATAATTTTCACAAAATAAATAGGAGAGAGAATATGTAAATATTTATTGTTAGTGAAGGAGCAGTATAGATGCCATAATAGTTTCAACTTATTAAAAACTTTTGTTACAACTAAGCAAACAAAATGTAAATAAAAAAGATGCATGCAAAGGGCACACATTTATGCCAATGCTTCACTTCTTAATTCTGCCCTCTGTGTAGTTGTGGTCTGCAAATTGGAATAAGTGATACTTTAAGATACTGATTGTTTCCGGAGCAGATATCCCTATGGTCATAAATAAGAAGGCAAATGTTTATGTTGAGAAATAATGCAACTGTATGGTTCATTTGTAATTTGCTCATTTACTCTTTGTCTCTTGGCAGGATGATTCAGAAAAAAAAAATCACGTGTTTTAAAACATAAAAAAAAAAAAGAATTGAAAAAAAGAAAAACCAAAAGAATTTCTTGCAAGACAGTGCCTAGAGCATTTTGATAACATCAAATAAAACCCCTGCAGCATGTTCTCCCCATGCCATGCCTTTGTGCACTTGTTTCAGCCGGTGGGTACATTTCCCATGGCACACAAAAGGTTTCAGAGTCATGTTGATAGACATAAACACATATAAATTGCTGATTTTATTAGGAAATGAATTCTTGGAAGTCAAATATCATAACCTGATGGGTTTTTTTTTTTTTTGCTTCTTAGATACAAGTTAATGACACAGTGATTTTGATTATTCATAATAGTGAAAAATTTATTGGGGTAGTATATAAATTTACTTAATTTTTAAATATTTATTCATGAATGCTATGAGAGAGTCATGGTCATTATTGCTTCGTAGAAGAAAACCAATAAAACCTGTAACACATATTTGAAAACTTTTATAGTGGTTCTATGCAATTGGCATCTAATTTATGAAATAAAATATGAATACAAACATGAAGCAGACCTAAATGTATGTGGAGTGGCTGCCACAAAGATACTTTATCTAAACCTGCATCTCTGGAGTAAAAATTTATTTTTTAAAAGGCTCCCAAGCTTTGTGTGCTTTGTGTGTGAAAAGCAAACAGATATCCCACAGTTGCCTCAATTCACCACAGCATTGACAGCACATATGAGCAGCACAGTGAGGCCCAGCAGTGTGATAGCAATTGAGCAACTGAAAAACCACTCTCCTTACTGATTTGCCTTTACTTAGAAGTTCAAGTTCCCAAACTGACAATAAATGGATGTTTTAGTTATTTTCATAAGCCCTAGAAAAAATGTGTGAACAAAAATAAGATCTTGGTCACTGACTATAAGTTCTCAAAATTTTAATGTAAATTCTTCTAATGGGGAAATAGTAAAATATATACTTTGTATTATTTCTTCTTATTTAGAAGGAAGATAAAATTTATGGCCATTTAAGTTTATCCTTTTTCCTCTAGTGATTACTCAAAATGAAGTAATAACTAATGAGTTTCAGATACAGTATAGTAGCAATCTCTGAGGATCCAAATTCTTAGTGTAACTGGCAGTTTTACTTAGCAGGGATAGTTGAATTTGTTGAGGGGAACCTAGAAATCAGTAAATAAACAACAATGAAGAGAATTTTTCAGACATTGTGAAAGCCTTGGCTTGAACTCAGTCTTTGAAATCAGCTAAAAAGATTTATTTATCCATTCTTGTTATTTATTTTCTCTCTAAAATTCATTAAATAGCTTTAGAATCTTAGCACCTGGTATTAATTGAAAGATAATAGTTCTATTTTAATGACATGCTGCTGAACGTAAACACATGGGGTTGTTATTAGCATAGCACATTGTTACCACTATGCGAGGAAATACATACAAAGTGAAAAATTAAACCTTGACAGAGGTCCCTAGATATGCATATGGAGCTAAATGTTTAATTAAGTGCTTGGAGTTCATTTCTTAAGTGCTCAGGAAACAAAAATACACTAGCATTCTCTGTTGAATTGTAAGGAGTAATGTCAGGACCCCACTTCTAAGGGAGAGCCCTAAGAAAGTAAGAGTCACATTTTATCAGAAGGTCTGCAGGAAGATAGGTAGATAGTAGCTGTTATTAAATAATCAAAACAAATAATGGAAGAACTAAGATTTTTTTTCACTTTAAAGATTAAAACTATATGTCAGACATCTTCTCCAAGGGACAAGTAAGATGAAACTGGTTTCTAGTGAGCTATACTCTCTTCAGCACAACTGTGTCCCCATGAAGGTACCAGTAAAGAGCCAACTGTACACAGATGTAACAGTGATCAACTACAGATTATGTTGCATACTGTTACTCAAATGAGATCTGTATAAGGCTTGTAGTAACAAAAGTGGAACTAATATCTAGTTTTTCCTAAGCAGCCTTGTAGATAATTTTTCACTAACTTCATTTATTTCCCATTTTTAGATTGAGAAACCGAATCATAATAATGAAGTGATTTTAATTGTTCCCTTTCAATTGAAGTAAGAGTGTTACAGTCTAATCTCCACTACTTCTACTATTTGGTGTTTGCTTGGTTGGAAAAGAGTATGTTCAAGGTGTATTTCTCATCTTCTAGAAATGTGTTCTAACCATTGTAAACACATAAGCTAGATAACTATCTTTTTTTTTTCAGAAAAGATACAAAAAGCATATTTTCCAATATCTCTGAATGCTGACATATCCTGATGTAGAGATAATGACTAGATCCATTCCTCCTTTCACTCCATAAACATTCATTCTGAGTGGACCGAGGACTTTAAGACTGGAAACTCTGAACATACTGGACGAAATGGGGCAAGAAATATGCAGAGACAAAAATGCGACTTTCTGAATAATGTTTCCTAAAGCTCAGGAAACAAACAATAATGAGAATTGATGAATAGTGTTTCATGATATTCAAAATCTGCATGGCAAAAGAAGCAATTGCTACAGTCAAGAGATGGCTGACATAACAGGAGAAATATTTACCACCTACTCATGATACATAAACAAGACATAGTGTCAGGAATATGTGAAAAACCCAATGCTTGAATAGCAAAACTCACAGATAATCTGGGCCTTAGAGAGGCAAATAAGGGAACCCACGGGTCTCAAAAGGAATAAAATGGACAATGCATGCATGACAAAATGTTCAATACCCTTAGTCATCAGGGAAAAGCAAATCAAAACTCCATTATAGTTCTATCTCATCCCAACCAGAACAGCTCGTACTGAGAGAAGCAACAATTCTGACATGTCAAAGAAACTTTTCTCAACTACTGATAGTAACGCAAGTTAACACAGTCTAGAGAAAAATCAGTTTCAGATTCCTCAAAAGCTAGAAATACAACTCTTATTATATGATCATACAACGTCAATCCTGGGTGTGTGGCTGGTCAGTATACAACAGATATGCTGCATATTGCTATTTATATTATATTGTTCTTCGTGAAAACATATAGAATCAGCCTAGTATTTGTATGAATATAAAAAATGGATATATGTATATTATTTAGATTCAAAAGTATGCCAGTTGCAAAAAGTTGAATCCATCATTTAAATGAAGTACTATTCATAAAGGAAAAAATTGAATGTCCCTTCTCATACGTAAAATATAGATTTTAAAACATTAGTAGCAGGTTTTTGAGAGTAGTGGGATGTATGTCTATTCATCATTTCTTGTTATTGTTGCCTGAGCTATAGAATTTTTATTCAGAAAGTCATATTTCTGGAATATACATGAAATGAGTGGTTGTACAAAATTCATAATGAGAAATATTTCATGTGTTCGATTAACATATAATTAATAAAAAAATAAAATAAAGGCTATTACATCACTAAACTCTTTCACAATAGCTTTGCCATCTCATAAGCTCTTGTAATTGTTTGTCTAACTTTAGTGCATATGTTGATTTAAAAGCAAACTTGTTGCCTACTTCCATGATGCAGGGGAAAAGTCTTAAGCAGAAACCTATGACTGGCAGCAGTCGGCACTGGCTCTGTCTTATGAAATACTGTAGACATGTAGGCACGTCTGGTTGTCTTTTGTATACTTTTATGGATTTTTTTCCAAAACACTTATGTCTTATAAACTGATTAGCAAAGTTAGTCATTTGCGCTTATAAGTAGAAATGTTTTTAGACAAGAAGTCATTTGAGGCCATGATTGTATATTTAGGCTTATATATGACTGTTATTTAGAAGCCTCCTTTATTTATCTGTTAATATAATAATCATATAATATTGTTTTTTCTTCTTTCAGACTCTAATACTATATGATTCACAAAGAAGAGAATTAATATGTACATAAAATAAAATGTTCCATTAAATGTCTCCAGTAAACTAATATTGGACATTAAATTGGTATGAAACTGGCTCAATGCATAGCAATGCTTTAGAATGCTTTTGCATATTTTATATTTAGTGATCAATGAAATGGAAGATAAGTAATCTTTTCCTTAACAATACTATTAAATACACAGAACGATTGATGACTGTTTAAATTAGGCACTAATGGTATTCAGTAAAATCACAGAGGAACTGGTATCTTATGAACTCAGATGCAGTTTGTACACATGATAATTAGGTTTCCTTAATGTCTTAGAGACACTTGAGCCAAACAATAATTCTTGTTCCATCCCCTATCCCTGAGCATCATTTTATATACGAAACAATTTTTAATTAAAAAACTTTATCATTATGGCATCTAATTTCTAAGAACATGAAATGACAGTAGTGCACATAGGTAGTTGCTTAGCCACAGATACTAAAGTGGACAGTGATAGCAAAGACAAAGTCCTTTTTCACTTTTCTACCTATGACGAATAAAAGAGAAGAGATAGGCATGGGAAATACTGCTTCATTATTGTCTGCTCAATCTCTTCCTGGAAAGTCAAAAGAACAGCTCTTCAGGTAAGAATAACCAGCTACAGTACCAAATCTTTTAATATTCCATAAACATGGGGTGAACGGGGCTTAAAATTGAGTTATACATGAACACACTGATTTACACAGACATTTTATATTGTTTGATTTCTTCCCATTAGTGAATGAAAATGCTTCCTCAAAAATAGGTGGGTTTTTTAATTTTACTTCTTTCTGTCTACTATCTTGTCAAATTACATTTTAGAAAGGGCACTTGAGTAATGGTATGACAAAGCACAACTCATTCTTTATTAATAATTTAACTTCTCAGCAACTCAATTTCAACGTCATAGAGGGCTAGACAATCTTCAGAATCTTTGGCAATGCATTCTATATTCTGCAAAAATTGATTTTTCAGAATATACTGAAATATGCTGAAAAATCAAATTTGCAGATAATTATTTTTCTTATTTCATCCCATTTATAAACTGTATTTAAAG
The DNA here is from genome assembly GCA_033318265.1 of Phyllotis vaccarum. Classification (NCBI taxonomy): domain Eukaryota; kingdom Metazoa; phylum Chordata; class Mammalia; order Rodentia; family Cricetidae; genus Phyllotis; species Phyllotis vaccarum. Next base: position 18,893,110 of record JARWLC010000007.1, read on the forward strand.
GAAGTCTATTCATAGATTTATAGATTTGAAATTTAATTATTGTAATGAATAATATGTGAACTCAAAATACTATGGTGTTTATCTTAGAACTATGCAAAAACTGAATCAATTAGTTTGTGAACCAAGAACAAATTTGATGATTTAGAGATAAGCTTAAAGTGTCTTATGTATTTTATTAAAATCATCTCTCTCAAATAATATTCTTTAGCTAAAGTGAATTAATCCTAATAATTATTAAAACTAAAAGATGAGGCTGGAGAGATGGCTAAATGGATAAAGCAGTTGCTTGCTTACAAGTTTGAGGACTTTAGTTCAGATACTGAGAAAGCATTGATAGCCAGAGGCAGTTGGATACATCTACAGTCCCATTTTGTCTTTGGCAAAATGTGACTTGGACACACAAATCCTGGGGAGCTGAAGACAGTCAAACCTAGTATAAGAAAAAGGTTTGACCTCTAAGATTTTCCTTATACTCACAATCACATAGGCCAGGTCACATAGGAACAGGCACACACACACACACACACACACACACACACACACACACACACAGAGAGAGAGAGAGAGGGGGGGGGGAGTGTGAGAGAGAAAGACAGAGAGTCCAGCTAGAATATAAAGTTATGATGAAGGAAAGGAAGAATTTGAGAGATGGTTAACAGAATCATCAGTGTCTTTACTTCTAGAAATGTTGAGTAGAAGACATGTTCTTTTTGCTATCTTTGGCATCCCCAGTAGTCATACCTAATGAGTGTGAATTAAGAAGGGAACATTTTTTATTTTTATTTATTTTTTTTTAGAGCAAAGTGTAGTGAATTTATGATGTTACATTGTAAATAATTGTCCTGCCTCTGGTTTAATAAAAATCACTGATTGGCTAATGACAGACAGGAAGTGTGGGCGGGGCTACCAGACTAAGAAAACTCTGGGAACATGAAGAGCAGAGCAGAAATGCCACAGAGACTCCAGAGTTGTAAGACAAGTCAGAAGATGCAGAGGAAAAATATGCTGCTCTGAGAAAAGGTACCGAGCCCCATGGCTGAACAGGATAAGCATCATGGGTTAGTTTAAGGGTAGAGAGTTTGCAAGTTATATGCCTCAGCCTTAGGCTGATCAGCCTAAAATTAATGTAAGCATCTATGTGTCTCTGAGGGTCTGCGAGTCTGTGGGTCTAAACCTTGAAGATAGGCCCGAAAGTCAGGGCAAGAAACCTCTTACAGCAGAAAAGTCTTAAAGTAATGGTTTTCTCTCTTTGAACTATCTGTTCATTTGTTTTGCTTATAGATAAAATAAAACAGGTAAAAAGCATTAGAAAAAAATATTAACTAAAATTTCCTGGTTTATAACATTTATAACTCAGAAAGTGTTAGGCTATATAAATGTTGATATGTGATCAAGAAGCCTCTTTTTGTTGTGTTTATGGATAAGTAAATTGAATGTGAAGGAAGGAACTTCTCGACAGACACTAGGAAACTGAAAGACATACACTTTTCTATTTTTATTTCTGTTATTATGATAAAATACCACAACAAACGATCTTAGGAAAGAAAGGTTTTTTTGTTGTTGGTTTTGGGTTTTTTTTGTTGTTGTTTGTTTGTTTGTTTTTGTTGTTGTTGTTTGTTGTTTGTTTTTTTTGTCTTACAGTTCTAAGTTATTGGCCATCATTTCATGGAGGTTAATCAATAAATTCAGAGACCTAATAGCATCCTTAGCAAGTACCGAAAAAAAAGTCCGTGCTTTCTTGTTTTCAGATAACTTTTTCTTCCCTAATACTATTCAGGGCCTTCTCGCTTGGGGAGGATACCACAATGGGCTGGGTATTCCTACACCAATTAAAGTCAAGACAATTAATTCCTCACAGAGAAGCCCACTGGCCAGTCTGATACAAATACATTCTCATTAAGACTCCCCTCAGTGATTACAAACTATGTCAAATAGACAGTTAAAACTAACCATTAGCAGACTGGACAATGTTTAAACACAAAGAACTCCACAAAGGAACTTGTGACCAAGCCTAGCAACTTGAATTCAACTCCTTGACCACAGGACTCACGTGATGACAGAAATAAACTGACCCTTACAAGTTGTCTTCTGACCTCCCCACATGTGCAATGACAAATGTTTTCCCCTCACTCCTAATTAAATAAATGTAATAAAAAATGAAACAAATCTGAGGACCTGCTTTTGACTGGATAATTACACTGTAAAAACTTAAGATGAAAAGGAAGTCTCCTTTCAAAGATTATTATTTTTATCAAAGTAGGGCATATTTAGAACCAATGCCTACAATGTATAACCTTTAAAGTGTAAACTATAATATATGCCTTAAGTCAAAAACTCACATTTGGTATTTTATAGCTTTGTGAAAAAAACTTTGCAGTGTTTCTACATCTGTTCTTATCAAAAATGTAATTCTATAATTAATAATAATGATAATAATAATAATAAATTATTTCAGGGATCTCACTGAATACTAACAAAAGTTAATGGGAAAATTCATTGAATTTGAAAAGAGACAAGAGGAGGGTTTGAAGTGAGGTAAAGAGAGGGACATGAAATAATTATTTTACAATCTCAACCCCAAAAAAGGAATGGCTTTAGTAACTTTATGTGTAGGAATATTTTATCTAAATATATGTATTTGCATCACGTGTGCCTGGTGTCCATGGGAGGTAGAGCATATTATATCTTCTATAATTAATGCTATAATGGATAGTTGTAAGCTATCATCAGGGTGCTGGGAACTGAATCAGGACCTGTGCAGGAACAGTATGTGCTTTTAACTCCCCAGCCCTCTGTCTAACCCCTACACATATAATTTTAATTAAATCTTTTATAAACTTCTGAAGGCTCAGATTTGTCACTGTGTTTATATAAGATGAAGCAACTCAGATTTAGAAAGTAGAACAGATTGCTTCCAAAAAGGACCTGATGGATGGAGTCAGATCCAGAGTCAATCCGTCTCTCAATGCCCCATTATTTTGTTTGTCACTCTTTGCCCACTGTCTTGGGTTAAATAAAGCATGATATTCCCTCAGTACTACATTGACTGAAACTATTAGCATTTACCAGACATGACCATTTAAAGTAACTATAAGTATGAAAATTAAAATTAATTTCCTCCTCAGTTGTACTAGCCTTAATTCAGTAGTCACAAATGGCAACTGGCTACTTCATTCAACAGGACAATGTGAATATATCTTCCTCACATGAGTTTCTGTTGAACAGTCATGCTGAAGAGAATAAAGTACGTGAAAATAGAGAGTCCATGTATGGCAGACATGCTTGACTGCAGAAATAACATTAATCATGATTTGGAAAAAAAGACTTCTTTTATGCTTACACACCATAGCCAAAAGGTAAATATTTGCCGGAATCAAAATATTTACCAAGAGAAGACAAGTGTATAAAGATAATTTAGAATAACTCATATTTAACACAATGTTTTGAATATATAAGAGGAACAAATCAAATGAATGAATATTGGAACGGACATAATTTTTGAAAGGAATCCTCTTAAACCTCTGCCAGTAATTTGAACCAACTAGTAAATGCTTGCAGATGATGGTCGGCAGCTTATAACCTCGATTTAAAAAAAAATCTACAGTTGAAGTGATAGTAGAGTGAGTTCACAGAGGTTTTACATTTAAGCCAAAGCAATCCCTTTCTTTTCTGATTTCTGACATTCTGTGAATTTGTTTGCATTTTATTGACAATGTACTATTCATCATATTTTCAAACATTACACTAACATCATAGCAAGAATTAAACTGTAAGCTTTAATACTTTAAGGTTTGAGTATTTGTATTTACAATAATTTAGTATTTCCTTAACTGTGGCTTTGTTTGGGGCAACTGACCTAAATTATTCTTAGAAAAGAGAGGACACCAAGAAACAGAAGGACTTGGAGATTGTAGGACATGGTGCACCCTATTCAGTTCTAGGACTCCAGGGTGATTTGCCCAGATATAATCATATTGCAAGGTAAATGTTTGTCAGGTCAGCATCAAGGGACAGTGTATGAAACAGAAAGCAAAAGGAACAATGAGGCCTTTTGTAGAGCAGAAACTTCAGCATCAATATGTATCTCACACATCGTCAGTAAAAGGAAAGTGGACATATTTTATAAGTTTCTGTAGCTCACAGAAAGGTGTGGGCTGCCTTCTGTCATTAAACTTGCTGCTTTTATAACAACAGAGGCATGCCAGTGATGGTATTCACCCTTCATTCTCTCTGATAATATAGATTGGTTATTTCTAAATAGTATTGATAATCTTCAAGATAATCAGAGGCCCTGACCACAGCTCAGCTATTCCTTCCTTGATATTTAGGACAAAGGAAGGTGAATTTGCCACTTCTTTATAGTTTAGGTGTTCACAAACCACAAAATGCTATTATTCTGAGGCAAGGGAGGAGGACCAAGTGTTTCGATATGAACACTGATTTCTACATTTTGAAATGCCTTAGTGAAAACCAACTCTTATTGTTTTAGGGTCCTGAAGATCTAACATTCCCTATAGTAAAAACACCATGAACAACATGTCTGCTCAATAAATGGGTTTTAAAAAAATTGAAACTTACACATTACCTTTCCTATCTTTTCAGTTATGCCTTCTGTTAGGAGAAAGAGGCATGCAGAGTTTATTTTACCTTAGAGGCAAGAAATAATACTTAAGGAGCTCTTTAGTATATAGTTGTAAGCCTTAGAAGTTCTAAGTAGTATACATCTGTTAGGGGCCATTATAATTTGGGAACACCCCAAAGACCTTCTGAAGGACACCACAGGCACTTTCTAAGATGCCCTTCAGAGACTGGGATTCTTCTTCAGAGTCCCTGAATGACTTAAGTTAGAAGGGCTGGTACTTAACAACTGCCCGATCTCCCTGAAACTGTAACAGACACTTTTGAGCTGTAATATGGGTCCTAAGTACCAATCCAAGGTCCTCTGAAAGAATAACAATTGTGCTTAACCACTGATCCATCTCTGTAACCACATACCCATGAAGAACACTTTATTAACCATTACTAAGAATATGTTGACCAGAGGAAAAGTTATGAATCTATTCCCTGGAAAGTGTACCCAGCAGCCCCCAACTCAAGGTCCATTCACTATGGTCATTACATTTCTTATCTTATGGGATCGATGAGAAGAAATTCTCATTTTCCTCTCACTGAATTCCTGAAATTCAGTCATCAATTGTCTAAACCTTCATTGCTGGGGGCGGGGGGAGGGGGGGAAGCAAACTAAAGTGACAGCTACACCTCTTTGATTTCATAATTAACTTCTAGTTTTTAAATATATAACTATTTTCTCTCTAGATTTAAATAGATATTATATCTTCCCTTCTAGTCAGTGCACACTGTCTGATATGACAAGCAAACAGTATTTTATAAGAGCATTGATTGAAGTATCGCTTCTACAAATTACAGACTTCACAGGAAACTGTCACTCTTTTGACTGATTCTCTGCTTCACAAGATGTTCACTACAAATTAGCTTTGATCTCGTCATTCCTAGCAGTCTGTCCTTAACATGAGAAGAATGTTGTCTTTCTCCAAATATCAGAATATGCTGAGTAGGTCTCCTAATGTAAATGTGAATAGTGCCTTGGCCAAGTTTTCTGTTCATTCAGAGTTCCTGAAGTGGCCAGGTTGACCCTACTTAAACAGCACTAAGACCTTTCGGGGAGTAGATGAAGGGTGCTTGGCAACTCTTATGTCAGAAAAAAGAACATGAGTATATCTCTTGTCTAGGTCAAGACCAAGGTCAGGGCCCATGAAGGGTGAGTGTGGTGATGGATTTGATTTGAAGGACTGAGGTAACATGTCTGTGTCTAAGGAGCTAAAGAATGGGAAGCAAGTCCTGTGAGGGAAAGAGACATAGCTTGCATGCAGAATAAAGAATAAAAGTCTGGGATTCTCCCTGTGAGGGAAACATGTCTTAGAACAGTTGCAAACGAGTGTCAGAAGTGACAGAAGCAGTTTTTGCCTACACAAGTCACATCCAAGGTTGCAATGACTGAGCTGGGTTCTCTCTGAATATGAAGGAATAGGCAAACGTGTTTTGATAATGTTTTGATACACAGAAAATCTCAGTCTGAAGTAGTAACAGGGCACCCAGGAAACTGTGGTCTGTGTAAAGGTGTTGTGCTTGACGGTTCTCTGCTTTATCTCTTTAATGACAGTAACCAACACTGTGACATAATATATTCTTCACTATTTTCATGATAAAGGCTCTGACTTTCTGAGATGCTAGGGCTGTAAAGGATGGATATCACTAAACCAAGAGTTCTGATCCTATACCCATGTTCATTCATTGAGTCAAGCACAGGTAGGCTTCCTGTTATGATACTGGCTATTTTTGTGAGCACTGCTGAAAAATAAAGGAAGTTTGAGAACTTTAAAGACTAAAAGATAGATATTATGTTATTTAACGTACCATTTTAATTGATGAGCATGTGCATGTAAAACCAAGGGTAATTCAATGATAATATTCTGAAGTCCTGACTTAAATTTTATATCATGGAGTTACAAAATACCTTCCACTCAGAAGTTTATTTTTATATTACTAGAACACAGTAAGCTTCATGTGTTCTTTACATTATTATTGAATATTTGCAAAAATACCATCACAAAGTATTTACTTTTTTGTATAAAATTTTGTTTGTTTACATCTCAACTAATGATCTAATTAAAATAATCCACTATAAAGCGAGGGGAGATTATTATATTATTCATAAAACAGTGAAATAGAAAAATATTTGAGCCTCTTAATGAAACCTAAATTGTATTTATATATTATCTTCAATTCCACTTCGTCATTTCACCCACAATTTATAAAATAAAAATTATGTTATATATTATTTTATTTAAAATAAATTTTAGTATAATAAACATATCTATACATGTGTTCTGTTTGTACCTAGTTTATTGTGCCTAGAAATTATACAAGAGAATTGCATAAAAAGAAATTAAACAAATGCATGGGCATTATTCAATGATTCCTTCCTATGTAACTTTAACATTTATTAAATTATCCATTTCAATAACATAGAGTGAATTTATAATATAAATTGCTATGATTATTATGTCTCATAAATTTAATATCTTTTTAGATGTTAGTCAAATTTATAACTATATACGCTAAAAACTATAAATTTAATGATACAACACTAATGTTAAATTTTGACATGAATTTTAAAGAGAAATCGTTGGTTAAGAGGTCGATAGGACATCAGCTCTGAGAGTAACTAATGTGAACAACAGCCATGTCTGAGTTGCATTAGTACAATACAATTTTCTATACTCCTTGGGTAGAGTCTGGTGTAAGAGTCTGGTGTAGCGACATTGCCAAAGCCCTGCAGTGAAGTTGATCCGTTCTTGATGGTGTGTACCCTGGTGCTCTGCTAACAGGGAACCCAGCAGATGCTGGGATTTGCTTGTTCAATCCTTGGCCTAGAACCATCCATCTCTTTACTCTCATTGTCTCAGTAATCATCAACCTCAGAGACGTGATTGTGATTGGTAGCAGCTAAACACATTTTTCTTTTTTCTGTTTAATCATGGCGGAAGGAATAGTTTAAGTACATTTCATGTTTTGACAAAATCAAACTGACCATATAGAAGTAAGGCGGTTAATAAAGTGTCCAGCCTGTTGGATTTGTTTTGTTTCCTGATGCTGCATTGAAAACATTTATGCAAGTAACTTGTGGGGGGAGGGTTTATTTGAGCTCAAAACCGCAGGTTATAATCCACTATAGCAGGGAAATCACAGTAGCCTGATCTTGAGAGACCTCACCACACTAAATCCAAAGTCAAGTTCAGAGAACATTAAATTAATGCCTATGTGTTAATGTCAGCATGATGCCTCCATTTGTATTCAGGCCAGGGCTTATCTCATGCAATTGTTCTGCCCAAATATACCAATGGGTGTGTCTTCTAATCTAAATTAACACAACAAAAAAAATTATCACACTCATTCCTATAGACTAACCCAAGTCAGAGGATTCCTCATTGAGATTCTCTTCTTCACATCAAAAATACATCATACCTTTGGAACAGATTTTAGTGAGCATCAAGTTTAACAGATTTGTTTAAGAGAGCAGTTAATTTATATACACTCAAACATCATCTAATCATTTAAAAATTTAGTGACAGTGCCCATGTATCCAATTTATACAATAAGAGAATTTACTGAAAAAAAAAAAGTGCCATTCTCAAGGCATTCTTTTCTAATGTCAATAGTGTGGAAACTATTTGATAAGAAATACATATTATAAATATACATGTGTATATGTTTCTGGGCATGTATGCACATGTGAGTATAGTGTATGGAGATTAGGGGGCCAGTCTTGAGGGTCATCTCAGGAGGTCCCTACCTTTATTTTGAGACAGTTTTTCTCACAGGCTTGGGCAATCCAGTTCAGCAGGACTGTCAAGCCAGCGAGCCCCAGGGATCTTCCTGTCTCTCTGTCTCCCAACATTGAGATGATAAGTACAAATCACAACTCCCTAATATTTATATGGATTCTAGAGACTAATAGCAGGTCCTCATAAAGCAAGCAGTTTGCAAACTAGCCATCTCCCCAATGCTAAAACTTAAAGATTTTTTCCCAAAGTCTCTATTATGACATTCAATTACTTTTCAACCTGCAAAACATTATATGTTCTTTTTTGTTGTGTTTGTGCTTTAAAACTGGTGGTTAAGAAAATTCAGTATGAATCTTTTTACTATGTAATAAGTTGTTGCTAAACAAAATGCGCACCTTTTTCATCTCTAAAACTTTTTTTTTTTTTTTATAGACGTGGTCTATGGAATTCCAGGATGGCTACTAACTTGCTATATGCTTTAGAATAAAGTTGAACTTCTGATACTGTTCACTTGTCTCCTGGGTGTGGCCTTAAAGGAGTATGTCAATATAACTAGCTTTTAAAAGACCTGGGACCAAAGCCAGGCCATCGTGCCTATAAAGGCAGGCATTCTCCCAATGGGATACGTCCCTGGTCTTCTCATATATTTTATCCATATTTCTATCCAGGCTCCTACTGTGTTTTTGAACCCAGCTGAGAGTATAATTTGTCATGTGCGAGGAAAAGGATGTCTACTCTGTCTCGCTCTCTTCTTTACATAATATAATAGGTGAATAAAAATTACTTTTGCCAAAGAATTGTGAAAAGGTTAACTAGATATTGTACTATTGTTCTTTGGTAATGTTGCTTTAATCATCTGGAAAAGTAAATCCAAAACCTCAATAACCAGAATCATCTGAAGGTCTTGAAGCACATGTTACCAACTCACCCTCATAGCTGCCATTCAGTACTTCTCAGGTGTAGCCTATAATTTGTAGTTAAAAAGTCTACTAGACCATTGTTAAGTAGTTAAATACACCATGATAGGCTAACACTCTTAGGTTTTTAAAGAACCATACTTATTTTTATTATAGTATAATTAGAGCAAAGCTCATAGCCCTGTGTGTAATATAATTTTTAACTTAGAAATTTCTTTTGTAAAACAATAAAATGGAAAGATAAAAGAAATTTCTTTCCAAAGCATAAACCCGACCTTACCTAGAAGGAATTGCAATATTTGCTCTTTATTTTAACCAGATAACCTAGACTATTTAGCTCACAAAAATAGAACAAACATTCCCCAAACTCCTCTTTATGTGCATAATTAAATGTCTTAAGGCATTCCTTACACCTTATCGAACACAAAAGTAATAGTGTTTACTGTGTAGTACATGACTTTCAAAATTGGCAGTCATCACACCAACCATTGACCTAAGTAAGGTTCAGCCATTCTAGATGCATGCAGAAATATTTTGACATGATTGCCAACTTCTGAATAAATTAAATATCTGAAAAATATCCACAATTCCCAGAATTTCCACCATATATTTTATTACATAATCTTTCCAATCACATACTAAAGAGAAAGTAATATTAACTTTTAAGTGAATACAGATTTTCAGAGGAACCAACCCTTAACCTTAATAAATTATCATTTCTACAAATGTCTAGAAATACCACAGTACCAGCCATGTTACAGATTACTTTTGAATGGCAGTGTTATATTTTAGTGTAACTATCAATCAACTGATAGAGTCATTATTAATACACGCAATGTACCCAGGGGCTAAAACATTTTAAATGTGATAAAATTTTATTTGAAAGCATTGTATTATTATTTTAGAAGTACAGATGTTAACATAAATATGAAAATTTTTGAATGTTTTTAATCAAAGAATAAAAATCAACTTGCTCATTTTGTATAATAAAAAGAATCTAATATTATGAAAATTCCTAAAAAGAAATGTATTCTCTTTATTCCTTAACATAATAATAGAAAATTCCTGAAAGACACATAGTGCTTCCAGTGTAAGTTTGCAAGTTTAAGTTGTATTATATAATTTTTAGATCTTTAATACTAGCCACTGAGCTCCCCCCCAACCATTTTATGCTCACAGTTCCTTCTCCTGACTTATATAAGTATCAATTTAGTAAACAAAAAAAAATCAGTAGAAAAATTATTCTGGAATAAAATGAAATCATAATGGCATAAGAATCAATATTTTTTCAACTCTAAGCATTTACTATAATCTATCAATTATCTGTTGCATGTCTGGATGATTAAGACATTAAAATTTTCATTTTTAAGCCTATATACACATATTGAAAATCTGTCTCAATAAGTTAACAATGTTAGTCATTTTATGGCAAAGCCCCTTAAAGTATCTAATATTGCAGGTTCCATATATTTCACTTAGCGGACCCAAAATTAACAATAATCATAAACATAACATAAGTCACTACATATTTTATGTAATCCTATAATACATATATACATTTTTGTAATTTCAAGTATATTAATAATGTGTACTACCTGGTAAGTTTGAATATTTTATTGGCACACTTTAACTATGGATATATTTGGCAAAATTCACGATTATATGAAAAAGTATTCCATCAGAGTCTCTATGAACTTTAACAAACATGAACAACAACAAAAAACCTTGATCCAAAGTTTCTTATCTGTCTTATCTAGATGTTCAGACTAGTTTCTGAGTTTGTGTGTCTGCAGTGCTGGAAAGCTATCACGGATGTCACCAAAACACGCTGAGAATTGGTGATGATGTTCGGTGAGCTACTAAACGGAGAAATTGAAACTGAATAAATGACACTGTCTCCCTAAACTCGGGTGATCCTGTACAAATCGAAAGATTAGTCGAACTAGATGTAATAGCCTGGGCCTTACTGAGCTCTGACAGGCAGCACTCCTGCAGTGTTATCGCAGAGGTTTTAAGATCTGGTCCACCGTTCACCCGCGACCACCTAACAGCATTCTTATGCCTGCTTCCTATCTCTGTCTGCAGATGCTGAACATTTCCTTAGAGTGTAGCTCTGTTCAGCCGTGATACAATATTCTGCTATCTCTCACAGGGCACTTACAACATCAGTAAATAAAAGTGAGGGCATCGCAGAGGCATCATTTCTCAAGACATGTGTACATACCACTCATGTAGGTGTCCCAGGCACTTTCACACGGGAACACCAGAAACTATTCATATGCGTACATGGGCATTACATCACACTATTCAATCGTTTTCTAAATTTTCTTACCTGTCAGGTTTTTTAATCCAAGCTCCTGAAGTCCAAAGTTGCCATCTTTTCTGTAGTTTAGGAATATCGCTAATGCATAGCGATCTTCATACAGTTTTGTTCCACGAATAATGCGTAAATTTTCCAGGGGAAGGTAACGAAACTGGTTGAGCGCCACCAGTACGTATCCCGTCACTTCACGGATAGACTGTAAAGGCACAAACAATTGACAGTGTCAAAGAAAAAAAAAATGCAATGATCTGCACAGTTTGTGCATATAGTCATTTGAATAAAAATGAATTCTAAACTAATTTTCAGTTCTTAACTTAAAATACTAATTAATTCCATATCATATTCATCTTCATTGAATTAATCATAGAGGATCACAAAGGGTTAGAATTTCATTTGAATACAGTCTTATTTCTTCTTAAACGTCATGAATGTACCATTAATAAAATAATAGGTTTTGTTTTGCGAGACATTCCTCATACCTGAGATGTAGATACAGTTCAAGGAATAACAGTATCATTCATTGATAGACTGCAATGACCTGACATAGACCCTTCAGTCAGTATACAATATACATATGAGAGTGTGAACTGGCAAGTCTACCCAAGAAGAACCAGTTCACATTCACTGTAGACTTTGGGACACATTTTAATGGTTATATAGATGTTTAGTACTACATTTATCACTTTGGAACTGTAGCTATAACTGATCAAGGTCCTTGGAATAAGAACATAAGAATAAAGAGGAAGCATTCTTGTGATTGAGCTGTTTCCTGAGACATTGTTTGCTCTTAGCATATATATCTTAGCCTGTGGTTTCAATCAGTTTCCTTTTGAGATATTTCATAATATTTGTCCACAGAAACAGTTTAAAAATATGTGAACATCAATCACCCTTGGTTAAATTGCTAACCTCAAGTTCTTTGAAGACAGGTGAAAGCAAACTTTAACATCACATGGTCTAAAACGCAACATCCCTTCACTAATTATTTTTTTAAAAATGTATTTTAGCTGATATATGATCTTTGTTAAGTGTTCTATATCACAATGATCTCAAAATGGAATCTGAAGACTTTGCTGCATTTATTTTCTCTAGACTGTGTCATTGTGTCCTCAATTTTCCTTGCATTTCTCCAGTCCTAATGCTTTAAAGAACTCAATAACACAGTTTAGGCTAATACTGGCCTATTTGGATCATAGAGATTGTTATCTATACGTGTATATTATGTGTTAACCTACCTTATAGGGCCATATGATCATGCCAGTTCTTCACTACTGTTTCTGGCTTAAGTCATTAGAAAGAATCTCAGTAACATAACATTTTTTATTGTTCCAAAACATTATAATGAAATAAATTAGAATATATAGGTTATTATATGAATATAAATATATTGTGGCTAATTTAAGTGTCTACATTGCAAAGTATACTGGCAAGTATATGAGCTGGCCTAACAGAGAAATTTGGCCTTGAAATCTAGCCTTTGTTCTTACTAGTTAGGTAAACTTAATGATGCTTTTAAATCTTAAAAGTCTTAGTCTTTTCATCTTTTGAAAATTCATAACAATATCTCTATGACAAAGCTGTTGGAAGCATTGTAAGATACAAAAGAATTATATGAAACGGTTTTAATAGATGCTGGCTATTACAAATATTATCTCGGAAAACTGTGAGGCAGAGTAATTGTCTCAGGACAATAAACTGAACATAAAGTGGTCATGATATCATTGCATAAGAACTGTTGTTTTTAATTTCTGTTAGACGATTTTCTGCACCCTTAGATCTTACTTTTAAAAGTTGTAACTTAATTCTAAACTCAGAAAGGCCTCCTACTTTCTCAGATGCATATTTTAGCTCTTTGTACCAACCCAACCCTGGCACTGAAGAGACATCTATCAATAGCTGTTTCATAGGATAGAATTGAAATCTCAATAAACTAAGATAAAATTTAAAAAATGCCTCTTTAGTCTTGTGGCTATTACTTTCTAAACAAAATGACTTTGTGAGTTTGATGCTGATAGGAAATGCTGAAAAACAAATTTGTTGTTTGACCCTATGGAACACTGAGAGAGAGAGAGAGAGAGAGAGAGAGAGAGAGAGAGAGAGAGAGAGAGAGAGAGAGAGAGAGAGAGAAACCCTTCACCATGGATTCATCTAAAGAGGTTCAGGGTCAGAAACTCTCCTTGTCAAATGCTGAGGGTATAGCCACCTAGATATGCAGCACCCTCAATAAGGGGTCATCTGTTCAACAAGGGAGATTGCCTTTTATTATCTGCCTTGGCTCTGCAACAGCTTTGTTCAGGGCGTGAATAAAAAGCAAGTTCATTCAGGCCTTGAATGCTTGAAAAATTATGTAATCAGTGAGAATGTACCTTTACTTATAATATTTATGGAAGGAAACGAAGGATAGGTATGGAAAATCTTCTGGCCAACTCTGCCATTGTTATACTGTAGAGTTCTCCAGAAAAACCTATCTTTATTATTTCAACTTCTAAGTTACTTCACAGTCCCTTAAAATCTATTTTTTAAATTGTCACATCTTGTGATTAGATTTTTCTTTCCTTCCTTGCTTCTTTCTTTCCTTCCTCATATTCACTTTTCTTTTCTTTGTATTTTTTTTCTCTCAATGTGGTCTTAAGGAGACAAAAAAAAAAATAGATTCCCAAATGTGTCTTTATCTATCTTAAGATTTATCTGGATCAAGTCTTTGCTTATTGATTTACTTTCATACAGGCACCGATGTGCATGCCAGTTCCTATTTATATCTGTTTAAAAGCATCTCCACTAGTTACAATCCTTCAGAATTTTTGTGCTTTGTATACTCAGACCCGATGAGAAATCACCCCAAACAGTAACACACTCTCTGGGTGAGGACATCCATAAATATAAGAGTGATTAGTTTGATGAAGGGACTTTAATTTAAATGATTCTGCTATCACTAGAAGTAGGAAACAGAAAACTCCACTGACAGGGAAGGGATGACTGAGGAGCAGGAAGTTCCCTCCGTAGGTACTGAATGCAGAAATTATGCCTACATTGACAATGACAAATGCAGGTGCAAAGCATAGCTTCTGTATCAGTAAGATATTCTATTAACTTCCCTAAGGCAATTACTTTCTGTCCCTGCCCCTCCAATCATGGTTGGGAATATCTAAAGCAGGCACATTCTTAAGGATGACATTATATTAAGAAGTTTAACAGAAAAAATTAATAAGCTTATAAACGCCCATTGCATATTTCTTTGCTTGTAGAAATACTGTGTTTTGATTTGGGATTCTGTTTTCAGTTTCCTACTGTTTGAAGCTCAGCACTTATAACACTCTGAGAAGCAGGACACAGTATCTGATCTAATTGGATTTGGGAGAAACAGCATATGAAATGTCATGTACCTAACAGCAGTAGAGAATTCTTGCTCACTGTACCTACTATGAAGCAACTCTGAAGGGATAGAAAATCTGATCCCAGTCAACCCAGCAAAACTTCGCTCAGCCATATGAGCAAGTTTCATGTGCCTAGCATGCCACAATACCAGGAACCTGTGGGCCATTCATTCAGTATGGACTACGTAGCCAGCACTCAAGGCAAGCATGAATTATTTGCAGCAAACACCTTCAACCCTTTGTAAACAGGAATGCTTTTCTCTTCCTCCAAAATAACCATCATTCCCATGTTCTTCATGTTGTCCTGAGCAGTGTGGAGAGAACTTAATAGTACTTACTCAGGTCTGTTTCCAGTTGATCCTTCTTTTGTCATCTTATTTAGACAGGTTTGATATATTAATTATATTTGGGTCTAAAATGTCTCTTCACTTTAAATGCCTTCATAGAAAATTTTTAAAAATGTCAACAAATGGTGCAAAACCAAACTCAAACTAAAAATTTATACTTGTAAAAAGCAGCAGAGTCTCAGCCAATCTTAGAAACTGAGCTCAGTTAATTATAGTTTACCAACTGATCAAATAAGCCCTAAGGAGAACACTTCTGCAAAGAAGGGGAAGGCAGGGTAGTAACTAATCCAATTCTTCCTTTATGCCATTTCTCCTACCTGCTTGAAAACATCATCATCTCCTTTAGCTGGGTGTTCTCTGAGCTTGCCTTCTTTCTGTAGATTCACTTATGGGTTACAAAATATTCTTTTCACAAAACACCAGATCTATTTGATTTGCCTAAAGATATTCCTAATGAATGACACAAATTGAAATGTGAGCTGTAGATCCCTTTATATAATCAAATAAGTACCTCTATTCTGTAGTATTCTTAGAAAGATTCCTAGCATTACAAATTTTATCATCTACAATTAAATATTTATATGTAAATGAACTTTCTTTGATATCATACAGATAAGCTTATATTTTAAAATCTCAATTTAAAATTAGTATTTTAACAATTAAGTATTTTAATAAATTAATATTTTCATGCCAGATGTATACATGAATGTAGTAGGCTTCCCTGGACCTATAGCTCCCAAATCATGAGCCTGAGACTTACTGTTAGTTATGAATGCTCTGCCTTAGTTTATGCCTGTCCCATTAGCACTTATAACGTAATTAACCTGTTTCTCTTCATCTACACTTTGTCTCAGGGCTTTTTACCTTTCTTTCATTATGTAGATCCTAACTTCCTGCTTCTTCCTGTCTATGTGGCTGGTGTCATCCTGGATGGCCGGCCTAGGACCTCTCCCTCTCATTCTCTTCTCTTTTGTGAGCTGATACTCCCTCTCCTGCCCACAAGCCCCACTTATTTTTCTGCTGCCTAGTTACTGACCATCTGGCTATGTATTAAACCAATCATGCGCCTTAGGCAGGCAAGGTGAACAAATGCAACACGTCTTTACAAGGTTAAACAAATGCAGCATAAACAAATATAACACAAATATTCCACAACACATTAGGTTCCAAATCACCAGGAAGTCAATATGTATATATAAATGCAAAAGTTAGAGCAATAATTGAAAATAGCTTTATAAAATTATGGAACCGGTTTTACTAAAACTTTGTTTAGATAGAGAAATGATTCAAAGCAAAGATAAAATGTTCAAACTTCCAAATATTTGATTATCACTTGTATTTATATATTCTGATGGATATTTTTTTCCAGAGAGAAATAAACTAGTTTGAATAATACACCTTAAAGACTAGGTTTGTCTTCTGTAATCTGACAGATTTTGGTGTGACACTTCTTTTGTGAAGACAAGTCAAGGAGAAAGATATCAGAAGGATGTCAAATTCTACTGACATTGATCAAATGCTTTTAACCTTAGCTACTGAGCACTTTCTTATGACAGTCCAAGCTGAAAACACTATCTGATTTCAGATAATTTAGTAGTAAATTTGAATGAATTGTTCAATCTCTCTGTGGTCTGAACATCATCTATACTATGGATATACTAAGAGCTCTGAATTTTAGAATTATTACAAGAAGTGAATCCCTTTGGACTTACATATTGAAATGTTGATGCTGAATGAAGCAGTGTACACTGGCCAGGCATTTGGGAATTGATTAGATCATAGGGGTTTTTTTTTTTGTTTGTTTTGTTTTGTTTTTAATCTCATCAGAGGTTTAATTATCTATAGATAAAGCTAAAGAAAGGTGGATTTTAACCACCTTTTAAAAACCTCAAGTGGTGGGTCTTGGTGAGAAGAATCCATGGGGCATTCCATCAAAGAGTATTTCATGCTGAACTCTTCTGATCCTCTCTTTACTCCTTGGCCACCCTGGAGTAAGCAGCTTTGCTGCATAATGTTTTTTTTAGCTCAGCCCTCCCAGAGTCAGAAACTGTGAGAACACAAGATGAGGAAATGGAGACAAGAGCCAAAGTGAACCTTTCCTTTTGTAAAATTATCTGTCACCTTAGCTGCTTTGCCATAGTCCCAGTAAGCTGATCAATGCAGCTGTTTAACAGAAAGTTTGGCTCAGGGGTTAGGTGTTGTGGAATATTAGTTTAAGATATGTTACATTGGTTTATGCTGTGGAATAGTTGTTTAATGATGCAAAGATACGTTACATCCTCTTATGTTGCATTTGTTTAACTCTGTGAAGCCGTGTGACTTTGCCTGCCTAAACCTCCTGATTGGTCTAATCAAGAACTGACCGGCCAATAGCTAGGCAGGAGGAAGGATAGGTTGGGCTGCCTGGCAAAGAAAATAAATAAGAGAAGAAATCTAAGCCAAAGAAGGAAAGATGGGGAGAAAGAAAAAGAGAAGAGGGAGGACACCAGGGGCCAGCCACCCAGCCACCTAGCCACCCAGCCACCCAGCCACCCAGCCACCTAGCCACCCAGCCACCCAGCCACCCAGCCACCCAGCCACCCAGCCACCAAGCCACCCAGCCACACAGCCACACAGCCACACAGCCACACAGCCACCTAGCCACACAGCCACCCAGCCACACAGCCACACAGCTGCATAACCACACAGCCACACAGCCACACAGCCACACAGCCACCCAGCCACACAGCCACACAGCCACATAGCCACACAGCCCCACAGCCCCACAGTCACCCATCCAACAAGCCACCCAGCTGCATAGCCACCCAGCCACACAGCCACCCAGCCACACAGCCACACAGCCACCCAGCCACACAGCCACACAGCCACCCAGCCACTCAGCCACACAGCCCCATAGCCACCCAGCTGCACAGCCACCCAGCCAGACACAGTGTAATAATGTAAAATATAGGGCTTTTTTTTTTAAAAAAAAAATTTGGTTTGTTTGTTTCTAAAAAGAGAGAAGTTAAGTTAGAAAACTGGCTAGAATCAAGCCAGGCTAAGGCTGGGCATTCACAAGTAAGAATAAAACTCCATGTATTTATTTGGGAACTGAGTGTTCTCCTCCCCTCCAAAACAACAACAGGAGATAACTTACTAGTTAAGAGCATTGGCTGCTCTAGCAGAGAGTTTGGTTCTATTCCCAAATCCACATGATACCTCACAACTATCTGCAACATCAATAGCAGGTTATCTGACAATTTCTGGCCATGTTTTTTTAATTAATTAATTAGTTGATTGATTGATTGATTGATTGATTAATTTTTTGTGTGTGTATACATGCATATTTTTGAAAGAAAAAAAAAGTGCCTGGCTCATAGTAAACCCTCCTCCTGAGTTAGTTTTATTGTTTGAATATACAGGAGCAAATTTTCTTCAATGTACTGCCTATATTGCTTATTGTATTAGTTATTTCATCCTTTGACAGAAAACCTCACAGAACCAGCTTAAGGATTAAGGAAGTACAATCCCTTGTAATGGGGTAGACATGGTTGCTGCGGCTCAACCCATGGGCCAGAAGCTTGCAGGGTCACCTATTCTATGGCTAGGATCAAAAATCAGAGAAAATTAAGGTCAGACTCAGGCAGACACTCGCCTTTAGAAAATACCCACTACCCAGCTGAGTTCCAACTCCTTAGGTTCTCCAACTTTCCAGAACAGTGCTGTGAGCTGGGAACCCAGGGCTCGACAACCCTGTGGGAATGCTCCACATGTAAACTCTAACACATTGCTTGTACAAAACGCTTTTTCTTCTATTTCTGAATCAATCACTGTGCATCTCCAATGTTTAGACAAGAAAACGGCTTGGTACCATTTTAATGTACAATTCAGAGTGACAGTTTTATGTCTGAGGTCTTTTATAAATGTGATTTTCTCCACTCAAAATTTAAAAGAAGAAAATAGGCTTGCATGAAATGATGTCTGCCAACAGCTGCCTCTGCTGTAGAGCATATGGGAAATGGCCATTGAGGATTCAGCAGTAGAGGTGACGGCTTGCGAGACTCATCTGGTGTTGTTCTTAAATGAAAAGGGTGAGCAACTCCAGAAACAGGATAACCAAAGTATGAGGCTACAGGTTTGACAAGATGCCAAGAAACACTTTAGTATCTGTCTAAATATTTGGCCATGCAACACAAAACAAAAGGCTTAATTAATTTACAAGGAACAAATACTGCCTTTAATCTTCAATGGTTATGATGTTACTGATGATGCTCCTAATGTTCAATCCAAACACAGTAAGTAGGCATCATATGAATATCTAGGGGAACAATCATGGATACAAATGCAACATCAGTTTGACCAGGGTCATGTAGAGCAGAAATCAGAATACTTTTTATACTTAAGTATTTATTATACAAATAACCAGCTTCTATGCACCTTTAAAAAAATCATTCTTAATGATGGTTTTAACTTGCTTTTATTGTGTTTTCTGTACTTAATATAGTTTATTACCTACATACAATACCACAGTATTGTTGTCGAATATTACGTATACTATGTAAAGATGTGTTCCATTGGTTTATGTTATGGAATATTACCTTAAGTATAGAAAGATGTGTTCCATTTTTTATGTATATTCATTTAACTAGGAAAAGATGTGTTACATTTGTTCCACTCTGGCTGTCTAAGTCACCTGATTGGTCTAATAAAAAGCTAAACAGCAAATAGGGAGGCCGAAGAAGGACGGGGGGATGGGGTGGCTAGGAGGCAGAGGGAATAAGTGGTATGAGAAAACTGGACTTGAGAGAGAGAGACAGAGAGAGAGAGAGAGAGAGAGAGAGAGAGAGAGAGAGAGAGAGAGAGAGAGAGAGAGAGAGAGAGAGAGAGGGAGGGAGGGAGGGAGGGAGGGAGGGAGGCAGAGAGAGAGAGAGAGCTCTGGAGTAGAACATGCAGAATGAAATAAAGCTAAATGTAAATAAAAAGAAATGGGTTAATCTAAGTTATAAGAGCTTTATTGTTATAAGTCACATATGTGAAAAATTAAACATTTTTTAACCAACATACACAATGCCTCTTTTTTTGAGACAAAGTGTTTCTGTGTAACAGTCCTAGCTCTCCTGGATCTTGCTTTGTGGACCAGGCTGGCCTAAACTCACTGAGATCCACCTGCCTCTGCCTGCCAAGTTCAGGGATTAAAGGCATGTGCCACCACTAAGCAGCTTTCATAACTCCTCCTAAAATCTGTCTCACTTCTGATATCAAAATACCAATTTCTATCAAAATATGGTTATAATCACTATCTCACTTTAAAGCCATATTTACTAAAAAACATGATTAAAAATAATATACTTTCAATATTATCCTTATAAAAATATAGCTAAGAATGCGCATACATTGCTATAGCACACGTAATGTTTCTAATAAGAAAAAATTGCTAAAATCATTAGGAAATAAAAGTAATGTAATTCTATTTCAATTAAGGTTATTTTTTAATATTTAAAAAGTAACAAGTCCCCAAACTAAAAACAATAACAAGAAAAATATATTTCCCAAAGCCTGTCTAGAAATCTTTGTATGTACATATGTGTATATAAATGTGTACATATATATAATTAAATTTTAGAAAGTAAAAGTCTTTCCAAAGAATATATTTGGAGTCAAATGAGCTTCTCTTTGGAGAGGCCATTATAGAAATGTGATCCAGTAATATTCATATGACATTAGATTCTTTACTATTAGACTCTCCAAAGCAGAGGTAGTAAAGACAATTACTTTAAAATGTTGTATATTAGTTGTATTTCAAAGTCATATTGTTGGCATAACCTTAGCTTCTTCAGTTAAAAGGGCATAAGGGTTTACATTGTGTCATTTAGAAAACAGTATCTAAATATAATTGGCACATGGTAGGTTATTCCAAACACTTGTCTTTTTTCCTCTAGAATACACATTAACCTCTTCTTCCAGATTTACTCTTAAAACCAATTACTTATTTCCAAAAGAATCTATTATGTACCTACTCTGTGAGAAATATTTTTATTGGAAATTGGTTACTGAAATTTAATAAAGAAAATAACAAAATCAATAGAGAACACTCACTCTCACAGTGGTTACTTCATTATTTCAGATATCATGTACGAGAGTTTAGTAATAAGAAAAATAATTGTTGAGCTTTGTAAGAGTTATAATAATTTGATTGTTAACTTTATATTTTTATTTCTTTAAACATAAAGCATTTATTTCAAAGATTCTTGTAGGGATACCTACCTGGCTACAAAGTTATACTACATTCTGTCATGACTGAGAAACAAATTAAACTTGGCTTTTGACATAATTTCTTGCTGGCACCAGTGTTCTTGTGTAGGTGTGGTTCATCGGCCAAAAGAAACTTTCATTGAGCTTACCCACCTTGAGACTTCTTGTACTTTTGTGGGGATGATATTGGGGGATAGGGAGGGGGCGAGCCTGAAGGCTGACAGGGAGGAATTGTGAGGAGGGAAGGGAGGGGGAGCAGGGGAATACTGGAAAGAAAAGACTTTTCATAAATTAAAAAAATAAAAATGAAAAGAAAGAATCCTAAATTTATAGTGACGATTTCCTCCAGGTTTTTTTCTAGACTGGAAATCTGTCCTGATGTAGTAATTTTATTCTCTTCTAAGATAACATGCAAGTTGCTTATAATGTACAAGGCACACTGATTGTAAACTACCTTTAAACTTGACAAATCAGTCAGTTTTGTTCCACTTTGTAAATAAACGAGCCTGTAATTTGAGGACATTAGAATCTATGCTTTAGGAGGTCAGAAAAAATTGAAAAGTGACCAAGATCCTTAGAAGGTCACGTTCACTGTAGAAGATGTATGGATGGCAAGAAATCACTAACATGAAGTTGAGTGAAGGGGACCACAGAACTTACATAAAGCTTCTCAAGGTGACAAAAGACATGATGGGGCATGATCAGTGTAGAACAGAGAAATAAAATAGAAAGCTGCCTAACAAACACTGGGGCAGTGGCTTGGTGTAGAGAAATGAGTTATTGCCCAAACCCTGAAAGCTCATTATTTCTTCAGGGTGCAGCATCCAGACTATGGTCTCATCAAACTAATAAAAGAGCTGGATTTATGGAAACTTTCCTGTTTGGGAGATCTAAGGCAAGTGTACATGACAAGCCTGAACTCTACCAGAAAATGATGGAGCAATCACAAACTTGTAAGGTCATGCTAACAAGGCTTAAGAGTCAATTAACTTGCCCAAAAAATTAAAAATAAATTTGAATTTAAGAAATGATAATAATTAAAACAGACTGATCTATCAAGTATATTTTAAATCAGAATTAATGTTATTTAATATAGCTAATTTTCATTCATAGACATGATACATGCACAACTCAAATTTTTGAAAACTTGCATATAAAACATAATATTGCTTTTGAAGTGTATTTTTCATTTTTTTCCCTCTGGGACTTACAACATGAAGTAATCAACAAATATATTAAAGGGAATTTCTCACTATGTTAGGCTAACATAATAGTCTTTCATAGACTTCAATGGACATGAACAAATTTTACTCTTATTATTTCTGGATGTCAAGAAACCCAAGATCAAGAATGCATCAATTATCTCTTTCTTACTATAGTAAATTATTAAAGAAATAAAATACTGAAAGCGAAAAATGTTTAGTTTTGTCTCTTGGTTTTGAAGCCCATGGCAGGCTGGCTCCATTTCCATTAGACCAAGACCAGATTAAAATATGGCAGAAGAACAAGATCCAGAGGCCTAAAGACCACATGGAAGCAGAGAATACAAGGAAAATACATATTCTACTGTTCACTTCCCAGGATCCTCACATCAAACAATATCCTGGCTCTTTAAATTCATCCAGCAATACAAGATGATAAAGACCCTCTGACTGTCCTTACTTAGGAGTCATGCTAATAGGAGTCAAGATTTTTTGAGGCATGGGGAGGATTTTCATAATTATAACCATAATTATAACACAGGCAATGCCACATTGAGTAACTAATATTCGTCTATTTCCTGGATCACAAAAATCAAACAAACAAACGATGCCTTCATGTGGTGCAAGGGCCAAGAGATCACTCAGGGTTCTCTTTTGTAAAGGCATGTATCTCATTCATAAGTACTATGCACTTATAAGATAATCCCTTCCCCAAAGCCACAGCTCCACATGCCATGTGGGCACTAGGCTTTCACATGTTATTTCCATGGAAACACTTAACAAGAATCCTTTATCACCCAGCATGCCTCTATCAAGTATTCCAGCTAGTAAGTGAGTAAGAAATGTTTAAAACTACTAGAATATCAATGGCATAATTTCATTAATTGTGAAAAATGTAGTACAATAATAGAAAATAATAATTTGGGAGAAAGTAGGATGTATAGAGAACTATATTTTTCTTACAATTTTCTGATAAACCTAAAATTCAGTTAATATTTATTTTAAAATTTAGAACATTACCATTATAATTTTATGAATGAATATTCTAGGTATTCAGCAGACATTGGCTAGCTTATTAAAGTTAACTTCGAAGGCACCAAAATGTATTCATTTCATATTAACAAATAAATCGAAGTACTTCCTTTTGGATTAACTGGATCAAGAATGAGTTCAAATTTAAATTCTCTAGGATCTGTTGCTACCATCTGATGACGTTTGTACTCACTAGCATATGGGGGGAAACAGAAAATCACACTTGGTTAGTTGTGCTTCACAGTAACCTCAAAAAAATGTTAGTACATGAAGAGATAAATAAAACAAAGTAGGTCATAGGGACTAAGTTTCAACAGAAGTATTTTTCCTAGTGCTCAATCAACATCTACTGCTATAAATTTGGAGGACTCGAAGAACTATTACTGCTCTTAGCACTCTGCCTTCCACTCAGCTGAGCGCACTCATGAACACCTACTTTGGGGAGCTAGCATAGTGCTTCATGTTTTACATAGCGTCTTAAATTTAATTGGTGTTACCCCTCCTTACGGTTTCTTTAATCATCCCTATTTGAATGCAGACGAAGTCATTGATCATTCATGAGTGTGCACTTTATTTACTAATTGTTCCAGGGTTGCCACAGAAACAATCTACTGGTAGGGACACTTATGAAAAGAATGGACAAATAAAAAGCAGGCAAGTATTTTGTGAACTAATAAATATTTTGCAAGTGTTGTTTACTGTTAATATCTCAATATTCATTGCATTTTTTAATCCAAAATTGAAGTATCTGTTTCAGGTGTGAGGATATATGAAGGTAAATATCATTTGAAAAATTAAAAGTTAGTTTTGAACCCCTGGCAATATTTTAACAGTCATATGTGTGTATCCACAGGATTTTATTCTTAAGCAATAGAATGAGAAAGATAATATCTTTCTGCTGGTGACAAAAGGTATTTTGTAAAATTCTATTTCATATGCTTTCAATTTAATGGACTTCTGTTTACATGTCAATAGCTTTCAAGTATTATAATAAATTTTTGAAAATGCTGCCTGAAAATTTATATTATGTATTTTTTATAGGAAAGGCATAGGCTTCAAAATACATTTTTTCTAAGTTTCATCTGATATAAATTCAAAATTCAGGGCAAATGAAAGTCCTAGATCCAAAGTGAACATACAGTTTTTCAGATCCAAGTTTTGGATATCTTTTACTTCACTGCATATGTGCTGAGCTTTAGGTGGTAGACTAGGGACCTACAGAGCAATTTTCTATATAGTATATCATTGTATACACTGTATATGAGATGATATTTATTAAATATCTTTTAAATTGAGTGAAAGTATAAATAGATGGACATAAATTTCTGGCACAAAGGACCTAAGAAGAAAATAACCAGAATATATTTTTGAATATGTTTGCAACCTATAGAATAACAATTACTCAAAGGCGTCCTGCTGTTCAGTTTGTTTCTAATATGATATCCACTTACTCCCTTTCTTTTTCATTTACTAAGTATCTAATTAATGCTTTTTTAGTCCAAAGATGGACTGTACTTACAAAATATCTACATGAGTAGAATAAAATATCTATGCAAAATCTTCCTACACAAGAGGAATTAAGTGCAGAGAGAATTTGGTTGGTGTTAAAAATGTTACAAAATATAAAGCCATTTTGAGGTAATATATTTTCACAAATTATTATATAATTGTGAAGAAATGTTTCTCTTTCTTCCAGTCACTTTTATGATCATGAATAATCATGATTGGTAAAACAGAATTGGCAAAGACACAGCACAATCTTGGATGCTTATGAGTTACGGCTCCAAGCATGAGGGTAAAATTTGCTTTGATGAGAAAATAGCAAGAATACCATGTCAGGATGGTATCAAAGGCAGAGTTATATAATAAAAACAGACAGAGGGTATGTATGTAAAATGTTTTGATTATGATAATATGCCATGCATTGTTGTCTATCATTTATTCCAAGAGAAACCTAAATTATCATAATCTAAGATTCAATTTTTCTAATATTACATTGAACTTAGAACTTATTATAGTATTAAGCTATTCATTAGTTAAAAAATCTTTAAGCAATCATCACACATACATATGACATTTTTATTCTTATTTCATTAATATTAAGGTTTATTAATATTAGTCATTTAATGATGTTCATTTTGTAGAACAAGATAAATCTAAGAAATTATCTAACACTTATATTAAAATTACCTCGTAGATACAGGATTACATTTAAACTACATTAATTGTGCTTTTAAATTTATAGACTAATACAAAATGATGATTGCTCTATAAATCATAAAATGTCAAAAAATTCTCATACTATTTTTAGAGTCATTTTTTTTCTGAGTTTTCCCCTTCACACTGAAGAGACTTTTAGCTTTTTCTTTATGTCATATACTTGTAACTCCAAACACTTTGGGCTTCACTGGTCTTTCAGCCCAAGCTTCTGTGATGATACCATCAAGTGCTAGCCATGAGTGCTTTGGGGACACAGTTCGTGATAACATATTTTTTTTTCTAATGCATAGTAGTGAAGCAAGCAGAGCATTACTGTAAGATTTACCTTGCCAGGTCCCAGCAACTTTACACGACATAAGAAATATTAAGAATATCATCTTTTACACAGATTTACTCAAGACCAAACAGATCACAATTAAGATGGAGATATTTTTAATATATTGCTTTCACTTGGAAAACCTTAACAGAAAATAGAGACCATCATAGATGAAGATATTTTTATAAATCAGGGCCGAATAGAAACCACACAGGTTATACTCTGTCTTAAGAAGAATTCACACAATCAGTTTCTAACCCATGTTGGTCATGTATATTTTCTTGGTTTTGACCCTTCCATTCAAAACTGAAATCTGAACTGGGAGAAAATAGGAAGTATAATAAAATTGTAGACTCCATATCAAAGGCATACAGGATGTAATACTTTACACAAAAACAGAGACAGTAAATTTCACAATATTTATTCAGACTGAACACAGGAAGGAAACAGACTTCAAGCATTTATATTCTTTTTAGGAAGAAAATGACTGAAAACAAAAAGACCGTCACAAAGGATGCTATGAAACAAGGACATTGTTCTGCATGCATCACTGGGTACCAGAAGAGTCTGGGGAGTATGTAAGAGAAATGGAATTCATTTAATTTCAGCCAATACTTCTTTGCCCAAAAAAGTGTTACAAGGTTTTCTTTCATAAGGATATCCTGATACCACTATGTATAGTTTATGCATTCTTAGACATAAGGATGGTTACACACTCTCTCTAGGTAGCAATCTTGCACAGGAAATTATATCTTTGCCAGTATAACATACACTTTACTGTATTTATAAAGTCAAGTATTGTAGAGAATCTCTCTGTATGACTGAAGATGAACTGTTTGAACTGAATGCTAAGAGAATTCTTTTCCTATTTCTCAATCAGGATGCATTTCTATGATTCAGTAAAGGATAGGCAAAGGAAAGAGAAATAAATTAAAGAAGAAAAAAATATCATGACATAAGCTTGAAATGGTTCCTCCAGACTCTTAGGTTGATCCAAATTGTGACAACTAGCTGTATGATACGGGGAAAATCACCTAACATTTTGCAGACTCCTATCAGGAGAGAGGGAGCGAAATATTCTCTCACTAAGCATCCCAAATTTTATTCTGCCTACAAAAACAAATGCAGCAATGTCCACTTTCGTCCCCTCCAAATATTTTTATCATGTTTCTTATAAATATCCAGTCATAATGCTTAATATATATATATATATATATATATGTATGTGTATGTATGTATGAGATCACCATGAAAAAACTACGTGAACTTTAATTTCAAGTTTCAACATATCTTTGTAAAGTTTATAGACTTGAAATTAAGAAATATACATCCCATTACTATATACTTGATTGTAATATCTGGCTTTTAGAGAGTTAGGATTTACAAGTGATTTTAAAAAATACTTAAAACAATTGGAGAAGGAAAGCTTGTACGTTACCAGTTTCTGCTCTACTTTCATGGTAAAATAATGTTTCTAACCATATCCTGTGAAGAGTCAAACAGTTTGCCAGTGAAGCGGGTATTGTTTCAGTGTTTATCAGAGCTAGAAAACCTTATGAAATATAAGTACATTATTTCCAGTCCTTATGTGTCCCAGACACAATTAAATGTTTTAAACAACCAAATACACAAGAAAAATATCATATAAATAAAAGTTGATACACTTATTATTGATACTCATGCCAAGCCAACAGAAACCCATAAAATCAATATTTAGAAAGCATCAACTCTAAAGTACTAAATTTTCAGTCATAATATTCTATCAAAAATGTTTTCTCACACAGCCCTATGAGTACCTTGCACAAACAATGCAACATGAACAAATGCAGAGACTCGGAGAATGAAGGATAAATGATATTTCAGTCCCAGCCCTAGTGAAGAAAACTATACTGCTCTCTGTAAGGCTTAAGGAACATCAAGAAAGAAGGATCAGAAAGGATGGAAGAGGCAAAATACGGTGAGAAAAGCTGCAAATGCTATTTCCAGGACATGGTTTAGTCCTGGACCTCAAACCAGTAAGCCATGAATCCCAAACAGGCTCAAAGCCCTTCTTCCTGCTGAGCTCTTGGCTACTATTGACTTATTGTGGACTCACAGTCATTTTCTTTAGCTATGTACTCAATGTTGAGTCCACAGGCTCGACTGGATGCTTCCCAATTCATTGTGACATGAGACATTACTGGGTCATAAAGCTAAACAAACAGCATGGATGTGAGAAAATGAATTTTAGGGGAAAAGGTAGAATTTTAGGGGTAGGAGGGAAACACTAGGCAGTGTGAGGTGA
The DNA here is from genome assembly GCA_033318265.1 of Phyllotis vaccarum. Taxonomy (NCBI): domain Eukaryota; kingdom Metazoa; phylum Chordata; class Mammalia; order Rodentia; family Cricetidae; genus Phyllotis; species Phyllotis vaccarum. Next base: position 18,921,722 of record JARWLC010000007.1, read on the forward strand.
GAGTAGCAGAAGGCATATTTATACATGTATGAAATTACCAAGAAACAGCTTTTGTCAACAATAAAGGAAGAATTAACAAGATTCATCTCCTTCTACACAGTGAGTTATTCTTTACTAATACTATTTGATTTAGTTGGAGATTGAAAATACATTCTCTATCTACTATGGTGATCCATGAATACTTTTTAATGACCCATCTGGCATGAGAAACTGTCCTTGAGTATATGATTAGTTATAGATTTTATTATTCACTTTCTTAAAAGATTATTTATTTACTTATGTATACAGTGTTATGTCTGCATGAATCCTGCAGGCCAAAAGAGGGGGCCAGCTCTCCTCACAGCCCCCATGTGGCTGCTGAGAAGTGAACTCAGGACCTCTGGAGGAGCAGCCAATGCTTCTAACTGCTGAGCCATCTCTCCAGCCCCATTGTTTCATCTTTGCCATTTTGTTCTCATCTGCACCCAACAGTCAGATGAATGCTGTTTTCTTCTCTTGTTGAATTAAAGGCAATTCATGGAAAGTTTACTAAGTATGTCCCCTGTCAGTTGTTCCATCTGAGTTTTCTAATCATGCTGAATCAAATAAAACAGATAAATCTCTAATAAAGCTTAACCAAACCCAGCATTTCAGCATACCTTCTCTTGGGAATGAGCAAAGATACCTGGGTTTAAATTTACTTAATTGCTCCAGGATAAATCCTGTGCTTAATCACAGATTGCTTCCATAAAAATTCCCGACAGTTTTAATTACTTGGTCTCATTCTCTGCTCATTCATAAATTTGAAATATTTTACATATATTATCATAGCTAAAAACACAGCATTCACATCATTTTTTCATAAGGTTCTGGATATCAGAGAAAGCGAGTTCTTATCACAGGCTTGAACTGAATCAAGTTGCAGAGTGGCTATTCCAATATGAGCAAGCCATCCCAAGATCCATTGCAGAAATATAGTCAAAATGAAATTAACTTTAGATCAATTAAACCTACTTCAATGATATCTGTAACTCATGGCAGACATTTGTCCTTTATTATAATTATAAAGTACATGTTAATCTCTTGGTGGATATCACGTCTCATCATAAAGTGAGAAATGAAAAAATATAGTTATTTGTAGCCAACAAGTCAATGGCAATATCTAAAATGCTAGATTGACACAGCAATTAAGGCTTTATGTGAGTTTCTGGAATGTAATTATGTATCTGTAGCTTGTATGTTTCAGCAAAAGACCATAATAGAGACTAAAATATATGTATATTAGCTACATGTTACCATTGTACATCTCTTTAATCCAGGACTCAGGAAGCTTATGCAGGACAATTTCATGTTTGTTGTTGTTGTAGAATGTATAGTGAGACCTTATTTAAAAGTCCGTTTTAGTCAGGCATTGATATCTATTGGTATACTTAACATACATTAGAGCAACACCCAACTGAAAAAAAAAAGAGAGAATTTTACTTATGAGGCTTATAAAACATGTCCTTTGGGACTTGAAAAGGTAGTAAGAAGAAGAAAAAGAGCCTTGTATGTATACACATTACAGTCCTGGATATATGGAAATTAGGCTTCTAAGCCAGTTGATAAAATTATCTTGACTTTTTAAGCCCGACTACAGAGAGTGTCTTCTGTCCTTTAATTTTTTTTAGATACGACTTTATTAAGATATCACTTTCAAAAAGTGATTTTGAAAGGTTAAGTTGTCCGTTACAAAAACAGAAAAATGCTGTCACATATAGTTTATACTCTTCCCAATATGTCTAACCATCTTCTATTCCCACGATACCTCCACATCTAAAAGCAGAGAAAAAAGTCTACCCACATGCCTCCCAGCTTATATGATATTACTTAGTTTAAAAGTTACATTAAAGTTCAAAATGTAATTGGTACTTGAAACAATCACCCTCAGTCTCCATAGCACCCAGACACTGGAATGTTTAGTTTCTTCTCTATATGCAGAAGCATCCATGAAATGTCCTAGTCTACCTTACAAATAACTGATCACAAGACAATTGAATACTGGTTGAGTAGTTTTTTGGTTTTTTTTGGTTTTTTCCACTTGTCTTATTTTCCTTTGCCTGGTTTTCAGTCAAATAGCAGTCACTTAAGAAGACAAAGCCATGAAGAAGTCCAAGAGCCCAGGTTCTTAAATGCCTGTCTCTGCTTGGGAATATCCATTTGAGATATCAAATTGGGGAAAAAAAACAAAACAAAACAAAACAAAACAAAACAAAAACCGCTTTGATAAGGCACTGAGAATGTAATATTGACCTGTATTACACTGCTATTTTCTATTTTCCCCAAAGGCTATATTCTTGGACTTCTGCCCTAGTGACAGTAGGGTATGCTAACATCCAGAATTAGGGAGCATCATGGTGTCACTAATCTACAGAGCAGAGCTAGCTCCTCAATTGTGGCAGAGCCTACTGTTCCTCTCTGAGAAATATCTTTTTCTCTTCAATTCAACTTCTAGCATCAGAAAAATAATCAAGTACTCTATAATTTATTAAGAAAACTAAAGAAATATAAATAAAATATGTGATTCTATTTCTTAAAATTAAAGAGGATTTCAGAATTTCATGGATTTTCATGAAGATACTAAAGCAGATTTTGATGTTATAAATTTTGTCTTTTGAATCACTCACACACACATACACACACACACACACACACACACACACACACACACACACACACACACAGGAGAAAGTCTAATATTGCCTGTTCCTTTCTCACATATCTACTAGCCATGGGAGCTGTAATAATAATCTGCCTGCCTGCTTGCCTGCCTGCAAGATATGTCCACTGATTTAATAGTGTCACAGACCTCAGAGACTAACAAGTCTTGATTTAAAGTTTGGATTTTAGGGCTCACCTCACGAGATAGAATCAATGCCTGTGTGGCCAAGGACATGGGACTAGATAAGCTTTGGGATCAGTGGAAAGCTTATTATTAATATTCTGCTAAATCAGAGGTTCCCCAAATGTGGGTTACAATCCCTTTGGGTTAAAATCCCTTACACAGAGGTATCCCAAGTTCATAAGAAAATATAGATATTTATATTATTATTCATAGCCATACAAAATTTTAGTTATAAAGTATCAATAAAAATAATTTTATAGTTAGGGGTTACCACAACATAAGGAAATGTTGTGACAGCAAATAGGAAGGTTGTAAACAACTGTAGTAAATGAACATAACAGTAAAATAGCCACTAATGATATAATGTTATACCCATTGATCAATTCATCTCTCAGTTTTCATCAGAAAATCTTAGTATGGCAGTACACAGTAATTAGCAGAGACAGATAACTGAAACCCATAAGGAGAGTGAGAGTGGAGAGCTCGGACCTGAGAAAGTTGTATTTATCACACCCTCTTCTCAGGTCTCAGAGATGTACATGAAAGCAGAGACGGAAAGTCTGCAAGAGCCAGAGATGGAAGATGATCTCATGAAAACCACAGTTTCCAGACAGAGCAGGGTAGATACACATATGAATTCACAGAGCATGTGACAGTGTGCACAAGACTAGCAAAAGCTAACAGGCATAGGAAACCCATGCGTGGAGTTTCTTGATCACCAGTCAAAATCTATCCAGAGATAATAAAATAGCTATTTGGACAAGGAAAATGCATTTACTTCAATGTAGGAATTGGGTATATGAATTACAGACCAGGGAAAGGTGTATTTTCTGTTCATTTGTTTGTTTGTTTGATTTGAAACAGGTCTCTATGCAGCCCTGGCTCTCCTGGAACTCACTCTATTGACCAGGCTAGCCTCAAACTAGAGATCCTCTTCTGTCTGCCTCCCAAGTGCTGGAATTAAAGACCTGGGCAACTACTACCATGATGCAAAGTGTAATTTTTGATTTTCACTGGATAGGCTACTATAGACATTAGTCCTATTTATAGGAAAGATATTCTTTGGATAATGTTGAAAATTAATTGTGGATGTGTAAACTAAAATGCATTATGTATATGTATACATTCATATAATACTATAATATTCTATCAATAATATGTATTCATGTATGTGTTTGCATGTATATATGTAATACATATGAATGTAATTCAAGAAAACTACTTTTGAATCTTATTTCTCCCATGGCACATTTTAAGTTTATACAGCCAAGAAGGCACGAATAAAAGGTAATGATTTGCTATATATGTAATTCCACTTACTGTAGTTCATACCATGCTATTTTATTACCTCAAGTGAAATGTGTAGGGGATTGTGTTGTTACATTGTAAATAATTGTCCCCCCCCCACTGGTTTAATAAAAAGCGCTGATTGGCCAAGGGCAGGCAGGAAGTGTGGGCAGGGCTACCAGACTAAGAAAACTCCTGAGAACAGGAAGCACAGAGAGAATGACAGAGAGAAGCGGGAAGAAGCAGAGGACAACTATGCTGCTGTGAGGAAAGGTACCTAGCCCCATGACTGAACAGGTTAAGAGTCATGGGGTAGATTGAGCTAGCAAGTGATATGCCTGGGCCTTAGGTCCATCAGCCTAAAAACTATTGAAAGCATCTGTATGTATGTGGGACTGTGGGACTGCAGTTCTGTGGGTCCTAAACCTTGAGGTTAGGCCCAAAAGTCTGGGCCAGAAACTTCCTACTACAGAAGTGTATAATTATTTCTTTACTGTTCCCCCCCAAAAAGTCTATGAGCCAGGAGGAGTTACCTGTTCCTCTTTGACACCTACTACTTAAAACTTTTATTGACTCAATGTACATTGATTGGATTGTCAGATGATTCATATATTAGATAGCCATGAACTCACAATCAATTAACAGCCTTCCTTTCTCTCCTAATTATGCATATCTCATCAATCCTGATTTATAAATCCGATATACACATATATATTCCTAACCAAATAGGACTGAAAGTAAAATAAAAATTTAATTTTAATAAAGAATAATGATCTAGAGAAGCTGACAGAACACTACAGAATGTTTAGAAGCAACATTACTTTGAAATTAGTAGATAGTAAGAGATAAGGTGTTGATTGTTGAAGTTAAATTTTAAAAGGTGAACTCAAATATTTAGAAAAAAATCTGAGCAAGTATTTTACTTCTAAATTTGGGTGGAATTAAAACACTGTCTTGGGGAGAAAAATGTTTCACCACTTGTGTGCTTATTAAAAGATTTGATAGAAGGCTAGTGTGTCTCAGGGGAGAGCACTTGCCTAGCCTGCATGACAGACTACACTCAATCTATATGGTACTGCCAAGGAAGCAAAAAAAAAAAAAAAAACTTTTGATTTGTGGTTGTCTGGAAATTTCTTTAGGCTGGGAAAAGGGCTCAGAGGGTAAAACACTTGCCACACAGGATGTGTACTGAGTTTGGATTCCTAAAACTCTTGTAAAGCTGTGGAGTGTGTTTGGGTAGGTCTATGTGTGTGCAAGGAGATGGAAGATACAGGAAGAAGAATTTCTGGGCTAGCTGGCCTGATGTACAGAGCTACATATGATACCCTGTTTTAATAAGGTGGAAGATGAAGAATTTCCACAAGAAGTTGTCTCCTGGTTTCTAACACTTGTACTGTGGCAATCTCACACACATTATCTCTCACTCACACACACAGATTTTTTTTTTTTTAAGAATCACTAAGAAGTCAAGAATAAAGACAAATTTCTAAAAGCACAGGAAATGTTTAACAATCTGTCTTAACATTTTAGAACATTGTTAAGAACTACTGATAGAGCTGAAGAGATGATTCAGTGCGGGAGAGCATTTGCTATTCTTCAAGAAGAGCCAAGTGTGGTTCCCATCATCCACATGGTGGCTCACAACCATCTGCACACATTCATGGAGTGAACATACATACATTTAAGAATAACAGCCACACAATGAAAATAAAAATAAATAAATAAGAAAATAAAATATTGAAACTCTTAAAATCCTTCACTGATCAGTACATTAACATAAAAACTTAAATACACATACTTTTAGTTTCAGTATTCTAGAACTTTGTGAGGCAGAAACAAATGGCTCTGTGAGTTTGAGACTTGCCTGATCTATTTAGTGTTCTAGGTTAGCCAGATCTATATAGTGAGACACTGTCTAGATAGATAGATTGATAGATAGATAGATAGATAGATAGATAGATAGATAGATAGAGGCAGGCAGGTAAGTAGATACTGACTCCTATAGAAAAGTAACTGTTATACAAGTAGAAATCTAGACTAGAACTCAAATGTCATATGAGCAACAAGAATGGTAAGTGATGTTTATGTGAAGTGTAGGAACCTCTCTATTCACCAGGTCACATGATACTCTTTTAGCACTTTTTTATTCCCAAAGTGAGTCAGTTGTTCATATATGGTTGTTGCTGGACACTCAGGCTTGCTTTTTGTTCAGTGCTTCCCAGACTCCTTTAATCTTACCATTACATAAACAATCAAAAGACCAGGGTAAATCAGGTGCTACATTTCCTAAAGGTCAAGAACCATGAATAACCACATAGTACTTACCAATGAAAAAAACTTTACTTTCCATATGGAGAAAGCAAGCAAATTTTTTTCTGATTTGGGGCTCAGGTATATTGTATGTAGCACCAATTATTTGCTGCAAGGTCATGGGTACTAGTGGTAGGAGATTCTGATAAATTTATTAACTACCAGAATATAGGGTAGAACACAAGGCTGATGGCAAGTATTACTGTCTTTTAAATTTTCATCTCATATAATAAACTGCTTTATACTAGTTAAAAAAAAAACTTGAGTAACACATCTTAGTCTTATGATTTGAGAAAATGAACCTCCCTGCGGGTTATCTTGCTTAGCATCAGAAGGTGCTATGTAGGTTGCTGAGGGGAAAAAAAAAATCAACTGTAAATTCTGAAAACTACAAGAATATCTTCCCCATTGGTGCAGTAGTAGCATGAATGGTATGAGGGTAACAAAAGACTGTTCATTGTACATAAAGACAAATTGGAACTTATGCCTGATACTCTAATTCTGGTCAAAGTCTCATATCTGGGGCTGGAGTGATCATAAAGCCAGGTTGTCAGAGAGTGACTATCTTCTGGACATGACAAGTCACTGTACTCCTGAATCCACAGTAGCTGTTAGAACTGACAGATGATATGCACACAATCAATCCAGTCAACACTCTAGTGTGGAGAGGGAAGGCAATGTGGAGGCAAAACCTTGCTGGGTACTTACTGGGAGCTGATGGCTCCTGGGGAGAAAACATCAATATTCTTCAATCGTGTAAGGGAAAATGAATGATATGTTGACTATACACTACTTGATGGTGTCTATAACCATGGGCATCCAGCAGCGATAATTTAACTCACTGATTCACAAAAAATTATTAGAGGACACAGAAGCACAGGAGAAGAGGTAAGTGATGGTAGAGGAAGAAAGAAAAATGGTGAAGGAGATTAGGGAGAAGGATAAAGAAAAAATACCCAGAATGTGTTGGAAGTGGGGTACAGAGTATAGACATTATTTTAAGACATTGTACTCATGTATGAAACTACCAAAGAACTCATTGACCAGATGACTGCACAACTAGTTGAATTTATTTTCCTTAATGTTTAAGCTCTGATAAATGAGTTATTCTTAAATCATAGCACTTAATCAACATAATTTGCATTATCACATGTATTTACCTTTTCAGGCTTACAAAAGACAATAGCTTCTTTTCTTTTGCTCTTTATTTAAGTAATGTATGTATAAAGAGGATTGCTTCCTAGATGAACACAGCAGTGAGGACATCACAAATCTTTCTACTTAATCAACTCATTTACTCAAACGACAAATATTTAAATTGGAACAGCTTGCAAACAGATACTCCATGTTTTCCTAGCAGTGAATTATTGTTCTTCTTCTGGATTTCTGTGACAGAGATGGAGTGGATGACAGCCCTCCATAACAAAGATGGAAGAGGAAATTCTGCATTTCCTTGGCATTCAAATTGAAGTTTCTTGTTTAAATGCTTGTGTTTGTCAATAGTAATAAAATTAAATGGCTGGGTTTTTTTATATGTCAATAATAAATACAGGAATGTAGATAAATTATGCTAAGTTGTAAATTATATTCCTGGAATTAATTGTTTAAAATGACACAAATATCCCCTAAATTTTAGATAACAAAGAAGATCTAGTTGTTTTTGTAGTCTTTTTCCTTTCAAATATTTTATTCATGAACTTTGTTCATACTTAACATAGACAGCAAACATCAGTCTTTGAAAGCATGCAAGACCTTATCCTGTCCTGACATATAATCTCTGCCTTCCTCTTTTGGTGGTAAATTATGTCCACTATTGAGAAATGCATATTGGGCAGAAAGTTAGTATTACGTACAGAAAAAGAGTATCAATTTTGTTTCTAGATTCCTTTAATAAAGCTGAATAGAACCTCCAGTTGCAGAAATATAAAAGGTTCCTTTACCTCTGTAATAGCCCTTCTTTGTAATTGCAAATGTTGTTGAGTTGATACACTAGTAGACAAACAGACCTTTCCATTTAGAGCACATCTGTTGAATACATGTGGCATATAATCTTAGCATACTTGGACTATTATATACTCATAACCTTTACACTCAGGGCATTGATTGTTTATTAACTAATCTCAGACATGAACACTGTACTAGGAAAATGGCTCAGCCACACAGGAAGAGGGCTGGAGTTGGATTCCCTGGTCCCAGGTCCATGCTGGTGTGATGGACTAGCCTGTACTTTTAGCCTCAATGGCACACAAAGAATCTTTGGAGTACACTGAATGGGGGGAATAAAAGCTTTTTTACCTGACTGAGACTTTACTTTAGGACTGGTGAGAAGAATCTGCTATTAAAGGGTCAGAATCCAAAGACAGAGGAACAAAGAGAAAAACACTGATCTCTGGACATCAACTTAAGGCCTTCACACACCCCAGACATGTGCACGGCCCCCGCAGATACAAGTTGTGAAGAAAAATCAATGGTAAAATAGAATGTGTGTATATGCACATAAATATGTATAATACTTTAGGTGACATAAAATATAATGCTCCCTAGTATAGAACATGTATTATTGATGGAATCTGGGTCACTATTGCTTTTCAGAATTTACTCAATTCACTCGTCCATTAGCAAAAGCTAACAGAAGACTATCTCTGCTATGGATCCATGATTCAAATGCTTACATTTATTTGCTGACTTGTTTTAATTTAGAAAGCATATAAATTTCCTATTAAATGAGTGTATACTGGACATATATTACCAAAACAACCACATATAATAAGTTATACATACAGTCAGTTACTTACTGTATGTGACTATAAGGATTCTCCTCAAAAGGAGGGCAGAATATAAACTGGAGACTTCCTGTATTTAAACTCTTTTATCTATAAAGTCACATCTAGTAAAAAAAAAGTCTTGATTTTGTTTTATGAATTTTATTTCTGAGTCAACTATATTACTGCATTAACATATCATAAGATTAAAGTATCTATTATGCATTTTCCTACCCAATAAAAATACATATACTAATTAATTATATAGTCATCAAAGGGTTAAAAAAATAAAAAGCATTCCAATAAGATCCTTCTTTCTAGATGATCCACTGAGTGACTCATTGGGCAATCTCTACCAATTTAGAAACCACCCATATGTAAACAGTGAAAATATGTGTGGTCATGATTTTCTAATGTGTGCTTTTGCTGTTATTTTTGTTTTGTCATTTTGTGAACATGCCAAGTGATCTCAAAATAAACTTGCAAATATTCTTCATTTTATCTAACATAATGTATAAACTGTTTGTGTTCAGTACTGCATAACTTTAAACAATTCCATAAACATGCATTCATTTCTATATATTTTATGAATGCTTTGTGTGCAGATATTAAGCAAATTTTGAGGGCCATGTACTTTCCTAACTCATTTCTTAAAATACACTACACAGTGAAGTCAAAGTTCATAATTAAAGGTAGCATATGGGAATCTATACTTCAGCGGTGTTTCTAATCATTTCAATTTCTTGCTGCTTTCTTGTCAGACTTGAATACATCTCAGTGGCATTTCACCTTGAAATGTAGCTGAGGAATAGCCAGGATTGAAGTATCCAGTGAGGATAGCTTTCTTCTTCCAATACTGAGTATTATTTCTATTCAATTTGAAGCTTTCTGATTTTTTTTTACAATTTTTTATATTGTAAAATGTTAGCTTAAATAAAAATGTGGAGATATTTTATCCTTGGAACCACTTTATAGAAACAAAGTTACAATATTCAGAACTAAACTGTCATGAACCAAATGTTTCTGCCTAGATGTTCACATCCTGGGTATCTACTCTTGCTTCAAAGCAATAATTGCTCAAAGAGAAAGGTACCTGAGCCAACCATGTACTTTGTGGGCTTATTCATTTTTTATTATTTATTTCAAATTAAAAGATTCATAAACAGAAAAATTATCAGAGTAAAGTTTCTCCCATTTGACTTGTTTCTTTGTTTTTCTGTTAACTTGTTTTGCCTATTTTTTTGGGGGGGGAAGTATCTCATATGTCTCTTTCTGGTCTTGGACTCACTGTGTAGCTTGCCAAAATGACCATGGATTTCTGATCATTCCACATCCAACTTCTAAGAGTGACGATTACGCATCTGTATCACCACACCTAATGTGTGGGGTGAAAAAGATTGGACCTAAGATTTGTGTATGATGGGCAAATAATCTATCAACTGAACCCATACAATGAATCCTGAATCCAAATTTATGATTTTTTTTAAAGGTTTATATTCAAATTGTGCTATAGGACACTAGGTGACTTTGCCTCAGCTCTTGGCTCATACCTTAAGTGTTGGCTATGTTGAGATGATACCTAACAGCTTCATTTCTCTTAAGCCTGCCATGCCCATGTTTTCCCCTTCCCTCAGTATGAAAGGCCCTGTTGTACTGGAAGCAATGACATCATGGCAATGTTTCCCTGTGGGCATACCTCACACACCTGCCCATAAGTAATGACACTTTGCTGTACGAACACTGCGGACAGTTCTGAAATCCACTATATATACTGCAAAGGCACAATTAGATATTTTTATTCTTGAATTTCTACTTACTAAAGCAATGTAATAGGCAGCAGCTTCTTTGTATCGTTAATTGAACAGGTGAAATTATGACAGTAGCCCCTTCATTGTAAGGCGAGTTAAAATGAAGCAACTTTATGAATGCATTTGGTTTATTACATACTTTAGAGTGAGTTAATGTATATATATTAACAAATGCCTGTTACTGATTTAATTAAAAGACACTGTTACTTATTGCTAGATTTAAAAAGTACTAATGCATTCAAACAGCACACACACAAATGAGAAAATCTTTATAGGTATTGAGAACAGAGAAAGAATTACTTGGGAAATACTTGAACACTAACTGTAGAATGGATTTCTCATTGTCTTTGCAGCACAATTCTGAGAAACTTGGAGAAAAGGGCACCACTTTCAGAATAGTGTGATGTGTTCCTAAGAAGCCCTCCAGGCTTTTTAATTCTTCAGAGCTGAGTGCCTTTACTTCGGCTGGACTGTTTGGTCAATTCTTGATATCCAAGGTAAACTATAGGCTGCTAACAGAGGAGCAAATGACTTCTGCCTACAGTAACGCAATCCAATTCTTTACAACAATTGCATTGATTTCAGTCCTGTAAAAAATGTCACTCTAACCTTACATAAGCATAGGTAATAAAAATTACCATTTTAGCATACAACACTAACAAAAAAATAATGTGGCATATAACACCAAACAAAACCTTTAGAAATATTTGATTTTATATTTCAACATGTGTATTAATTTTGTAATAATACTATAAATTCCTTACATGATACTAACAAATCTTATTTATTTCAGAAACAATAATTCAAGGCTTTTATGTTTTGTTTTGTTTTGGGTTTGGTTTTGGTTTTGGTTTCTGAGACAGGGTCTCTGTGTAACAGTCCTGGCTGTCCTGGAACTCACTGTGTAGACAAGGCTGGTCTCACTGAGATCTGCCTACCTCTCTTCTCAAGTGCTCCTGGTTAATTGAAGGTTCTTAGATAAGGAATGCAATGGTTGGTCATTCAGGGTGTAGGCTGCAGAAGACAATAGAAAAATAGAGGGAAGGAGATGAGAAGGTCTACCAAAAGCTCAGTGAACAACAGCAGGGGCATGGATGAAGACAGGCATAGTGGATTAGGGAAAAGTGGGATAATTTGAGGGGTAGTACAGAAGAAGACAGAAATACTGCTGTATAATGAAGAGAAAACTCTGAAGTAAGTTTGGCCAAGCACTTCTGGAATGGAGAATCAGATAGATAACCATTCCAATTACTAAAAGGAGAGAGGCAAAACCTTTCTTTAAGGTTGGAGCTTTGCATTATTATGAAGTTTGTTCAGTCAGTATTTTCTCTTTTGGTCATCTCTCTGTTCAATTTCTATCCTTACCCATTCTCTCACTATCCTCTTTCAAGTCTCTCTTCCCAATTCCCCATCCCATTCATCCCAAATCCTTTCTTTTTGTTGTCTCCATCCAAAAGCAGACAGATCTTCTATGAGTATCAATAAAACATGTCATATCAAGTTGTAGTTGACTAAGCAGTTCCCAGTGTATTAAGGCTGAACAAGATGATCTACTGGAAAAAATGGGGTCCCAAACAGCCAGTGAAAGATTTGGAGACAGCCCCTGTTCCTGCTGTTAGGAGTCCTGTTAGAAGACCAAGCTAACAACTGTTAAACACATGCAGAGGGCATAGGTCAGTCCCATGCCCACTCTGTGGTTGTCGGTTCAGTCTTTCTGAGCCCCAATTAGCCCATGTTAGTTGACTTTATGAGCCATCCTGTGGTAATATTGACCTTTCTTACTCCTACATACCATTCTCATCCTCCATCCCAGGATTCCTGAATTTAGCTTCAATGATTGGCTGTGGGTCTGCATCTGCCTCCATCACTTTCTGGGACACCTCTCTGATTACAATTGGGACAGGTACCACCCTGGTCACACAGGAAATGGCTAGTTCAGGCTATGCATCCGCCACTCAGAAAATTTCTTCCTTTTCCCATTTCCAGAAGAGATCTGTTTGACAGCCCACCCCCATGAACTCTCTAATAGTCATAAGTAGATATTAGCTACAAAATAAAGTATAACTATGCTACAATCCACAGACTCAGAAAGAGTCATTTCTTGATGGCTTGTTAATTTTTCTGATAATCTATTTAACAAATGCCACAGAAAATAACAACAGCCATTAAAGATATATGAGCATTATGTTTCAAATACCAGTCTGTGAAGTTACTGAGTCTACAACATGGATATTTTAACGTCTTGACTGCAGAAAGTAAATATTGATGTTGATTCAAAGTATTAGAGTGTCAGGTTAATTAAAACTGTAAACACAAGTGTTTAAGTCATTTATAATCAACAAACTACTTCATTTATTTAGATATGTAAAATAAGCAAGGATAAAATATGCATCAGAAATGAAAACCAGGAAAGATATCAATACAGTTTTGTATGTTAATTATTTGTAAGAGGCTGAAGATACTAATTGCTATTTTGGAAAATATCATTATGCTATAGATTGGTAACACATTGTTATTGAAATGACCCATTTTTATTACTATAATAAATACCTTAGACTGGGAAATTTATAAAATGTATACACCTGTTTAAGATGTAGGGTCCAAGAAGTCCAGGAATAAGCTACCTGAATTTGATGTCTGGCAACATCATCCCTGTAGTGGACAGCATGCAAATAGGAAGAGAAGACTGGGGCATATGTGCACCCATCCTTAAACTGGACTTCTGACCATGCCCCAAATACTGCGGCTTCAATTCCTAAAGGCTACACTTTTAGTTCAAGGTGATAGTACCTGCTCTCCTCTAGCATCTATTGGAAGTAATGATGGAGTAGTCCAGACTTAACACATTGGCCCCAGCTAGTTTTATCACTTCAGATTTGTTATTTCAGCACATGAGCTAAAGAAAATAATTGTATTCAGATGATATCAGTAATTGATATAATTAAAAATTTAAAAGTATCCCAAAATAGAATATTATGTTATTTCCATGACAAAAGTGTATCCCATAACAATCTACACATATTTATTAAAAGTCCGAGATTCCTTCTTGACTAGCAACTGTACAATAACCCTATGTACTGTGTCTTTGATGAAATTATACATTATTTAGGATTCCCATTTGACCCTGATTTTATATAGTGACCTGAATGACTAACACTTTGAATAGATGGAGACGGAATTGATGTCAAAACAAATGAAGAATAGCATAAACAATATAGATTAAACGTACATACAAATACTAAGTTATTTAATTAATTATTAATGTATAATGAGACAAAACAACTTTAAGTCATGTTAACAAATTTGGAATATAACCATGTTCTTATTGACACATGTTTTTGTATTGACATGATAGTTATATCTTTCCAAAGGGAAAGTATGAAAGACAGTAAACTAAGTGGAGGGACAGGGAGGACTTTGTATTTTTATTATACCCTTAAATGATTGAGTTTAGTAACTAAAGTTTTGGAGAGCATGATGTGGGAATGCATTTGTGAGTGCTGTATCTTTAAATAAAGGAGCTGGTTTGGGCCATGGCAGGTACGTAAAATAGGTAGGAGGAGAAATCAGAGCTTAGGTAAGAGAAGCAGGGCAGAGTTAGAGGCAGACCGCGCGGAAGCCGCGGAAAGAGCAACATGTAAGGAACACGGGTGAGCTACGGGCCGCCACGTGGCCCGCAGATTAATAGAAATGGGTTGATTTAAGATATAAGAGCTAGCTAGCAATGTGCCTGAGCCATAGGCCAAACAGCATGGACTTAATATAAGCCTCTGAGTTATTTTTGGGGACCTGGGCGGCTGGGCAGCTGAGGGGTCTGGCACGGCAGGTCTGTGGGTCTCGGATCTCTGGCCGCCCGGGACCCAGAGAAACCTAATACAACAGCATGATAATATCAAACATAAAAATAGGAAAGTGTCTAAAGTCCCTTCCAAATCAACATCAGCAGAAAAACTTCAAACATTAGGTCATGAATTAAATCAAGCAGTTCAACAGGTACACATATGGTGCTCACAGCAAGGCTGCACAAATTACTCTGATACCACCCTCTAAATAATGCGTCAGCAGAATAGCACCCTAACCCCATGAGACCAGAGCTTTGCATCTCTGTGGAAGGAAAAGTACTAAATGAAATCATTCTGCGGTTTATTACTCCTTGGGATATCAAAACAGAAGCAAAAAAATGCTGCAAAGACTCGATTTCAAATCACAAGGAGGCTCTAACCAGCATTTGCTGGAGAGAAGGGTGGAAGTCAAAGAGAAGCCCCGAGACCACGCATTTTGAAATATTTTAACTGAAAGAGATCTCTGAAGTCACCTTGGGAGTCCTAGACTGAATATCTCCTCTAACTCAGAAAAAGAAAATCCACATCTGTTCAGATTGTTGGGACATCACCTTAATGGAAAAGAAGGTATTTGAATCTCAAATTAGTTACGATCAAGCCATTTTTGAATTGTTTTGGGCCTCAATGCAGAGACTTATATTCTTATAAAATGAGAACGCTCTGATACAATAACAAACAGTTCACCAGTTGAGGGAATGGGCGGAGAACAGAATGATAAACACATACACCTGAGTACGTTAAGAAGATTTCTAACTTCTGTATTCCTGGGAGCAAAGCAGGGAGCAGACAGGTTCAGTGCCTGATTTTAGACTTCCAACCTCTACCACTCTACGACAAGACTTTCCTCTTCTTTAAAGCTACACCTTTTGCAGTACTTCTTTGAGGCTTTATAAAATTATACCATGCCAATCATGGCTATTCAACAACGTGTATGAGATATAGAGAAAATGATTTATTCAAGATCACATAACTAATTATTGTCAGAACTAATGTTAAATTCCATTAGCTATTGAGCAGTTCATTACCAGACTTATGTTTGATTAGACTCATAGGAGCTGAGAGTATATTGAGCATAAACAAGAGGAAGCATTGCTTTAATATCCACTTTTTTTCCATAGAAAATAGTATTAAATAAATTTAACTTATCACCTGAGGGGCAAATTAGCCATTGGTCAAGATAAGCCTGGGGCCTGTCTTTGCTAATCTAACTATTCATCACTTCAGTATCCCTATGGGACAAAAATAACTACATACCAAGTAGGTCTCCTTCAGTCTATATAGACTGAGATAAAATAAGACAGAATGATAACTTTCTGTCAAACTACTGATTCAATAAAGACTCAGGACAGGTAAATATTTTATGAAATATTGTAAAACTACAAATGCTAAACTATGATAATAGTTACAAGTATAGATTTGAGAAATCCAGCATTCATGGTTACGTTAACTATCAAAACTTAGTTAAGCTTTACTACATAAGTTGAGAGCCTTCAAACACACAGAAACTACACGTGGTTTCAGAAATAATCAAGTTTTTCTAGTTTACCAAAATCACTTAAATTCAATTTTCATATTAAGCATGTCTATTTTTTTATCTATTAGTTCTTACCCATTTTTATCTTTTATCATTTGAAGATGATACAAAAGCAGACAGAAAATTTGAAATTCTTCCCTATTTATTTCCTTCATTTAATAACTTATAAGATATATAGCTAGCTGGATGGTCAGTTTAACAATTTATAAGAAAATCAATAAATTTTTTTTGAAATTTAAGATATATATTTAAATAAATGTTTAATAACTTGGACATTTGGTCACTTCAATTAAAGTAGACGTATAAGTTTTGAGTCTACCATTGAAATGAGAACTTCAAGAGTCAAGTCCTTCCTGTCTTAATATTTCTCAAATGACATTACAATCTAAGTTTACAATTTTTGATATGCAACCATAATAGAAAAAAAAATGTAACCTTTTTAATGATTTTCAAAACAATGACTTGGAACTTCTTGATTATCAGACTCAGTTATAGATATTTAATAGAGAAGAAAGGGCCTTCTGTAGTACAAATATTTTTACTATTAATTAGTGTCTGTTAGCTACAAGCTTAAAACTTGTGATATTTTTATTGTTACTCAGTTTGACTCACACAATTTGGTGACATTTTAATCTCCAATGTATAAGATTCTAGTCAAGGCTTTTTTCATCATCTACGAGGCAGAGAAACAAACCCAGGACACCTCCATGTGAGTCATCAAATGACCCGACACAGAAGTGACAACAGAGGCTGTTATAGAGGACATATAGCAATGTATCTGCAATGCCTTTAATTTTTTACAAGATAGATTTTTATCTTGAATCTTGGAGACTTGGACAAGCTTTCTCTTTGCCTTCATCAAGGCTGCTTGAGATAAATATTCTTTTTGTATGATTCTTGCTTACAATAATAATACGTAAAAAGGTTTCATTTTCTTTTCCTCAATGAATCTAGCTAATGTAATTAAGACTAATATTTTCTCTTTCATTACATCTCAGACCATGTTGCCTCCTCCTCCTCAACACTCCTTTTAAAGGTATAAATTCATTTTTATTCTTATTTTAATATTTTCTATACCTAACATCATAAATAGCTTGTTCTTAACATGCTTTTTTTGACTCTCATTTGCCTGCTTTTAAGTGGCTTTTCAATATTATTCACTATTTTTACAATAGAAACATCTAGAAACATATCAGCTGCCATATTGTTTTTTCACAATAAGTTTATTGCATCTGAATTTAATTTGTAAATATCATGTATTCAGATTCAGTGGATATAAAAAAACAGGACCATAAAATATCTCTCAATATTACTATGATTGAATGTAGAAGTCATTTGGTGGACCACACATATTCTTATAATGAGAAAACCATGCATGCAAATGATCTTCTGCAATGCAAGTTCTACAATAAATTGTTATTTCTTTTGCAAAGTTGCTTGCTTTATATTTCCGTTTCTATCTTTTCTTTAACATTGCTATTCCCATAATAGAAGTATATTCAGATTCTTATTCATAGGAAGTTGAGATAAGTATTGATCATCTGGCCCACCTTAATTGGAATGGTCTTCTAGGGAAATATTTACATGGTGGAGTGTTAGTGAGTTTTTACTATGTGTCCATGCAAAATGAAATCAGCCTAGTCCCTAATCTAGGAAATGTTACTAAATATGATGCTTTAGAAGACACGTTCTCTTTCATAATCAACTCTATTTTCTACCACTTTAAAAAAAATCAAAAAACCAAAATTTGATTTATTGAATTTTATAGCCACCAGGGTTTAGTAAATGGTTTCCTGTAATTGTTAGCTATTGGACATTTTTATAGACCCATTCTCTATTTTACCAAATGATTGGTTCTTTGTAAAACTCTCTAAAATACATGTTTATACAATATTCCTCACATTAGTCAATTTAGTATAGTAAGCAACTTTTATGATGCTATGACATATTATACTGTGCACTGAAATTCCTCCAAAAACAATTACATTTTATATACGTAACACCAGGAGGAACCAAATACTATAATCACCCAGTATGCAAAAAATGATGACTATTAGTTATTAAGGAAGAGGACAATTTAATTGCATGCCGTTCTTTGCTAATGAAAAGTGATTGTTGCTGTTTCTGGGTGTGGTGGTCTACGCTTGCATTACAGGGAGATCAAAACTTCCAGATCTTCCTTTGCTACACAAAAATCCGAGGTCAGCCAGAGAAACAAGGAAAGATCCTGTCTCAAAAATAAAACTGAATGAATAAGTAAGTAAATACAAAAACTGAGCTTCACTGAGTGTAATTAATAATACGATGTTAAAGGGACATTGAACTCACTTACATAACTCCACCCATGTTATATTTAAATGCCTTATTCATTTCACTGATGTGAATTCATTGCACGGAACTAGTGAAAAATAGAATCATTCATCTCTAACTTGAATGTCCTGCCATATTCATAATAACAGTCAATCACAAGTAAATATGACCCTTAAAACTATGACCAAGACATAAATGAAAATATGGAGAAAATACTGGCATGAGTGCTTACGAATCCCTTCCCACTAATTCTTTTAGTCATAAAAATGAATTTATCATGTTATTTCCAATAAAGAATCTGTCAGTTACTAAACAATTTGTAGGAATATGAATAAATGTTGAGTGAAAATTTGTACAAGTGGGTTTTTCATGGGTGGCAAATTGTATAAAGCTTTTGAAATTTATATTCATCTTATATTAAAATAAAGGTTTTGACCATGGCAGCTATCTTTCCGTAACTAGACAAAACGAACCACAGCAAGGCAAACAGGTGGGACACTCGCTGTATGTTCTCCAGGCCCTTTAGGAATCATGGGGTTGTGCCTTTGTCCAAGTACTTGCAAATCTACAAGAAGGGTGATATTGTAGACATCAAGGGAAGGGGCACTGTTCAAAAAGAAACGCCTCGTAAGTGTTCCTGTCATGTTATCTGAAGACAAACAGGACCATGACAAAACCGGAAATGTCTACAATGTTACCCAGTATGCTGTGGGCATCACTATAAGCAAGCAAGTTGCAGATTCTCGCCCATCAAGCAATCTAAGAGCACGGACAGCTTCCTGAAGTGGGTGAAGGAGAAAGACCAGAAGAAAAAAGGAAGCCGAGGAGAATGGCACCTGCGGTCAGCTGAAGCCCAGCCTGCGCCACCCAGAGAAGCACACTTTGTGAGGGCTAAAGGGGAGGAGCCTGAGTTGCTCGAGCCC
The DNA here is from genome assembly GCA_033318265.1 of Phyllotis vaccarum. Classification (NCBI taxonomy): domain Eukaryota; kingdom Metazoa; phylum Chordata; class Mammalia; order Rodentia; family Cricetidae; genus Phyllotis; species Phyllotis vaccarum. The sequence continues at coordinate 18,941,361 of JARWLC010000007.1, forward strand.
ATCTTTCTTATTCAAATTTTGCTCATTTTTTCCTGCTAAATTATATGACTTAATATGCAAAAAATACATTTAAAAATTTTTTTATCAGAAAAATTTCCATTTAAAATATCTCAAAACTTACATAGTTTAAGTCTGATGGTGTTATAGACATCCTCAATATATTTGTGCATATTGTCAGTATCCTATTTACTTCTAACAGAGCAGTAAGAATATCCCTAGAAAACTATCTTAACGTTCAGACAATTTAAAATAACTGTGCACTGGTCCCTAATCCAACAAGAAGAACCGTGGTACTTACTAAGTCTATAACATTGTATAGAATTGTGAAGACAAAGTCCAAAATTGTAATAGAGATAAGAAAAATTAAGTGGGAGAGTGAGAGAAGGGTGTCCTTCTCATATCATTCTCAATCTAGAACAATTCAGCTTCCACCAAGTGGTTCAGTACTCAGCTGGTTATAATCATGTTATCTGAAGACAAACAGGACATTGACAAAGGAACAAAAATAGTCTACCATTTTCCTGGTTATGTGGGACACACAAATCATGTCCTAGTGAATCACCATTGGGGTGTCAGACGGAGCTAGTTTAAAATGTCGAAATAAGAGAGAAGGAGCAAAAGAAGTGAAGTAGGAAGAGAAAAATGGAGGGAGAGTGGGATGGAGAAAGACAAGGAGGGTATGAAGAAGAACTTAGTGATAGCAGAACCGCTCAACTCATGTGCTATGATCAAAAATCGTATTTGATGTGTTACGTTATAAACTAAAAATGTTAAATTACATTTTTATGACTTTAGAGGCTGTGTATTCACAGTTTTATTAGTAGTAGTAAGCAATGAGCAAAGCTGATAAGTTATATATGCATATTGTCTCAATGTTTACATAGCATTATACCACTTTATTAATTTTTTATATCAATAATATACATGTTTTACAGCTTAAAATTTTCCATGTTTAGAAAATCTTACCAACTAAAAACACTTTAATATATGTATATGTGTGTGTGTGGTGTGTATGTGTATGTGGTGTGTGTGTGTGTATGAGCGTGTGTGTGTGGTGTATGTGTGTGGTGTGTGTGTATGTGTGTGTGTGTGTAGTCTTCTGGCATGTATATGGTTTGATTTGGAATCTAGGTTTTTTAATGAAGAAAAATATGTATGATATTCTCTTATTCAGAATATTGGGGTTTTTTTCAGTCAATATTTTTGTACAGTTACATAGCTTGCTATCAATCTAGAAGTTCATATCATTTCCTATCTTCTAGATTTAAAATTTGCACATATAAAGCTCCGATAACTCAAGGCACATTCTAGGTAGAGGCTTAGATATCACATCTCAGAGACCATTGGAACTCAGCCAGAAAGTGAAATAGCAAACAAAACCTGCATTATTAGGCAGCAGAGAAATCTTATGGTAGACTGAAACACCTTTCCTGTACCTCCTAAGATTGTGTATCAGATTCTGGATGTTCAAATTCCAGTGCCTAAAGTGAAGGAGGTCCAGCTTTTCAGACCAGACGTTCTGAGAATTCTCTAACTGGTAGTGAAAGCACTTATGAACCAACTGGGCCAGCAGAGTACAGTGTGCCATCCTGCAAGGGAATAAAATCTGAAGACAGGACAAATAAACATTTCCTTTGTTCTTACCGATCAAAGCCATTCATAGTTATTAGAATTTTTTTAGGTTCAATTTCAGACCAGAAGAAAATATTTGATATCAACTTACATAATATTTAAAATAAATTTTTATAAGTAGGGGTATATACAGCCTGATAGCATATTAGACTTATTAGATGTACATATATTTATAATATATATAAGACATAATGTGAACATATATTGTGATTCTCCAGTGTCAGTCGCCTAACTACTGTGACTACATGTGCGTGCCACTATGATTAACATATATTTAAGATATTTCCATTTATTTATATACCCAACTCTAGATTCAGTCTTCTCAAATCTTGCAGAACTAGAGTTATTAAGTTATTGTAGTTAAGTGTGCTGTGCTTGTCCATGGCCTCAACAAAAGGCTGCCTTTATCTCAATTGCCTTCCTGATTTTAAACCATCTTAATTGTCTTTCTGAGACCAAATTCCTCAAAACGCAGTTGCAATGTAGCTTCATCCAGCTCCTGGGACCTGACTGAGAGAACCATCTGGGACTATCCAATAGTCATAGTACGTGCGGCACTTGGCTGGAATTAGGAGTTAGTTCTGTTGAATGAACTAGGCAGAAATTAAGCGAGCAAACATCGTATACCCAGTTTGGAAGGGTGAGGTCGATAAGCTTTAGAAGAATGTTCCTTAAGATCAGCTAATCAGAACCTACAGTCTGGTGGGTTTCATACACTGATATTTGCCATGCCATCCTGACAGTTACTGTAACTAAATGTGAAGGGATCCTAAACGTAAATACCTAGGAAAAGTGCACATTTTTACTTTGGATAATATCAAGGTTAATTATTCTTATTATTTTCATTAATTTTTGTTATGATTTTTGTTATTCAAATCCAACATTCTAAATATCACCTGAAAATTAGCAGGCCACAAATACATTTTAATGTAGTCCTCTCATTAATGTTACTGACTTTTAAGAACCCATATATTTTTAAAATTATAAAAATTGGTTAATTCAAATTTCTTCATGTGCCCAAAACCTCAAATTATCTTGATTTGTTTTATTGTGCATCTGTATTTAGTAGCTAGCAATATAGAAGAGGTTGTCATATTACATAAATCTCAAAATATAACAAAGGAACAGATATGTCTCTTTCATTTAAAATTGAAAGCTCACAAGGTATTTGATTTTTTTTATATATAATATGTATTGGTATTCCTGGTTTCATTCACGTCTGTGCGCCAAGTACATGCCCACAGAAGCCAGAAGAAGGCGTCGGATGTACTGGAACTTGTGAACTGGAATTATAGATGGCTGTGAGGCATGTTGTGGGTGCTGGGAACCAAATCCTGGTCCTCTGAAAACAAGTGCTCTTTAGCTCTGGGCCATACATCACAAAGTATTTGTAGTAGCAAAGGAAGTTACCTATTTTTTTGGTCATGCCTACTGGGGATATATTACCATAACCTAATTGAGTAGGGAAATCCCATTAGAAATTGAAAGCACCCACTGTTAAAGTCTAATTAAGGATTTCTCTGAGCTATGAGAATATTTTCTCAGAGGGAAAAAAAGGCATTATAATATTTGTTTAAATGTGTTGTATTTTAACAAATACTGTTCAGATATTATTAGCCTTTTATGTGCAGTCCTAATTCAGGCCTTAGCCTCACTATCTCTTATGTGACTCATTTGTATATCTTTTTTGGGTTTTTTTTCCACATGCTTGCTCCTGGCCATCTGAGAGTTCTCCTGCAGTGTCTATGTGTGAAACAAGAGTTTCCCTTGAGCCACCTTTATGATCGATCATACTTGCTGGATTTTAATCAGTCACTATGAGAAACAAAAACTTCGTTGCCACCAAGAATGACTTTGCATGCCAAAGAGTCAGAGGAAAGTTTCAGCTGCTTGTGGTCATGTGGTCACTTTTGATTAAGCAGCAGACAATGTTACAAGTGCTAAACATCTTTGCTATCTTTTTGAATCTGCTATAACTATGTGAAAAATGGCAAAAGAAAGAGAAACAGAAGATCTGAACATACAGTGTCATCAGTCAAAGGAGCAAGGGGAGAGCTCTCTCATCAAAGCATCTGATATTTCTGAGTCCCTTCTTTGCAGTATTAGCTGTGAGAGTGTAAATGAGTGTCTACCACCAAGGAAAAGATGTGCTGTGATTCCCTGTATCAAACATGAATTTTCATTGGCAGCATCACTGACTTATTCCGTATCCAATTTACTTTTCTATTTTGGTTCATCTCACAAACTTCCTTAAAGCCCTCTGGTAACTTCACTTAGAGGATGGAGGACAATGTCTCTAAAATACTTATTGTCATGAGTAGCCAAAACTTACCTGAATTTTCAAAAACCCAAACTCTCCAAAACACTGGGATTATTTAAAAAAAAAAAAATCATCCTCAAAGCTGAAGACAAAGAAAAACATATTTTGTCAAACATGATAAAATTAGTAAAGTATGAAATAAACATGAGTTAGTTTTCTCTTTCTGAGTCATGCTCAAGCAATTTCAAAATAAATAAGCATTGGTGAGAATTTATTTCTGAGAATACAAGAGATTTATTTTTGTTCAAAAGATTTCTTTCCTGAAAAGTTGATTCAAAGAAGTGATATGAATTGTTATGTGTTGGTGTATAAGTATATTCCTTGTTGAAATAACACACTCTACAGGAACAAAACAAACTGCCAAAATTCTAGGTTAATATATAATATTGGATTTATTTTTACTTATTACTTATTATTATTCATAGAAATTTTTGTTTATTATTACTTATTTTTAATGTAAATTAATGTTAATTTTAAGAAAAGTAGATTAACAAACAACCATACTATCAGAAAAATAGGAATCTTACTTTTTCCCAATGTAATATTTTTATTAATTACTTAGAACTTTCACAAATTATACCCTGATCACATTCACTTCCCAGTTTTCCCAGGTCCACACCCCTCCCTTATGATGTATCCTGAAAAGAAGAAGAAAAAAAACCATTTGATTGTATGACTACACTGTGTATGTATGTGTGCATGTTAGTGATTTTTTACAGAATATTATACTGTATATATTATATATATTATAAATATATGTTTATATATTTATATAAAATTTAAATTTATTATACACTTTAAAATGCCTTATGAGTCACTCTTGTTTTTATATTGTATCACTTCTTTTACTTAAAGGATAACAAAATTATAACAATTCTAGATATTGCCAAGATAACATTGATTCACTTAACAATGTACTATTTTTTAAATTTCATTTATCAGTATTACCTGTGTGTGTGTGTGTGCATTGTGCAAATGCACATGACATATGTGCATTGTCACGCATGCCTCAGTGCACATGTAGAAATGAGAAGACAATTTCATGGAGTCCATTTTCCTTGAACCTTTACACAGGTTCTAGGGATTAGTCTAGGATCCACATGCAAGTGTGACAAATTCCTTTACCAACTAAACATCTTCTCAACCCTGCAATGAACTTTTATTTGAAAACATTCAGTCTTCATCCATAAAATGTAACATTTTATTCTGCTAATTTTTAATTGAATTGCAATAAATCTTTCAATAAAAGCGTAATTAGATTTTTACCAGAGTTTAATAACTGAGAGTATATTCTGTTTTGACCTGTAGCAGATTTTATTAAATAAGAAAATTAGTTTTCATATATAACTTATGCTTCCCATTTATCTGATCTTATCGACTGCTTTAATTAAAGTGACAGAATATGTAAGTAATTGATTTTGTGATAAAATATGTAATTGTAATTAATTAGTTTTTAAATCATTAGCATAAATCAATCGCCTATGAGTTGTGATTTTTGCATTTTTAAATTCATGCTCCTAATGTATGATATAAAGCACAATAACACAACACCCACTGAGCAGATGGGTGCAAAGCCTATATATTCTTCCCCCAAAATTTCAAGCCTTCTGACTAAGCCTTAGATTTAGTTGCAGATGTCATGAACAAAAGAAGCAAAGATATGATAAAGAACTGAGCAGGAGAAGGAAGTGAGTGTTTTGTTTGTTATTGTGTGTGGGCACATGTGTGAAGTGCTTGCTTCAGGGGCTAAATAAATCTAGCTGTGATATATATATGTGTGTGTGTGTATGCATTATGTGTAAAGGATTGTTATTATTTATTAACAAACAATTCATCTAATTGTGACTATGTGATTAATGAAGTCTGATAAAAAATTCAAGTCAGAAAAATCTACACATAGAATTATAAAATAATATAATTTTATTCTATATAATAACATACATTTAGTTATATAAAAGAATAACAAGGCAAATATGTTATGAAATATTAACTCTGGTGATTGCAAAGTACAGAAAATTTGCTCATCTTCAGGAGAATAAAAAATACTTTACATACAACATTGAGCACTTATCACAAAGAAGAAATAGCATTACATTGTACATCTTATTTGAGAATATTACACATTTAAGCTTTACGTTGCCTTATTTTAATTATGAAATGTCTGTCAAAGTTATAAATTTTACTCTCTATATGTGACAAATATTAGCTTTGGTTTAAAAGGTAGGTTTCAGAATATTCATTTAGAAATTTATTGCGTTAGATTGACAAAATTTTACCTTTTTCCTTTTAGTGATACTTGACATAGGCTGTGATTTTAAAATTTGAGTGCACAATGGCTAAGAAAGAACTTTTGCTTCATTTTCTGCAAATGACATGAACTCATTAATTTTAAATTTGGATGTCTTTTTTAAATCAAATATGATCTCTTGTTATTGCATTTTTCTAAAGCACATTAGAATATTAGGATTCTTGCCTTGGATTTTAATGGTTTTACGGGGTGTTATGTTTGCTCCCTGAGAACAGTATTTATTTTTTGTGGCCATTAATCAGTGTCACTTGAGCTTAGGGGTTATGCAAGGATTTCTGTCTAATAGCTAAGGAAACAGGATTTATTGGTAGGGAAATCCTTAGCTACAGCTACTAAACTGCCATTAGCGGGCTCCTTAACAGCTCATTAACACAGGAAGATGTGCTGTGTACAATACAGTCTGAGTGAGAACCATGGGTTTAAAAAAAGTTATTTGTTTGTTCTGTCCTGATAGATCTTAACCTAGCAGAGTCGACTTTGAAATAATGAAAACATGAGAATAAAACTGGGACCAGATAAAATAGAATCTCTTTTCCTGATAGGAAAGAAACTTTAGAGAGCATTTAAGTTAGTATCCACAAATTGTTTTATCCAAGAATTCTCAATATCTTATAAAGCAATAGCTTTGGAAACAAAATAGCAAAAAAATGTACTAATTTTTAAAAAGTAAATAAGCTACATTTTTCTTTGTATTAAAAGCATGACCATTAAGTACTACAGACTTGGTCATACTGCATATTTCCAGCTTAGAATCTGACCAATATTTAAAGATTTATTTTAAAGAAATGCACATATTTTATTGTTATTAAACAGATACTAGCAAAGTAGAAAAGGGCTCACAAATAACGTTTTATAAAATTGGCAGCTTGGGTGATGTTTTCTAAGCTTGTGTCTATTGTAAATTATTTTAAAAAGCAATATCCAGAGAAATTTTGATTATCAAGATGTCATTGTAAAAGTTAGTTTGAGCTTTATTAATCTAGATATCACTAAATTAAGTATCAAGATGTTGCTTATTTGTAGGGGTATTACGATGTTCTATTGTAAATAACTGTCTTGCCTACTGGTTTAATAAAAACTCTGATTGGCCAAAGGCAAACAGAAAGTAAGGGCTCTACCAGACTAAGACAACTCTGAGAACAGAAAGAACAGAGCAGAAATGCCTCAGAGAAGCCAGAAGAAGCAGAGGACAACTATGCTGTTCTGAGAAAAGGTAACAAGCCGCATGGCTGAACAGGATGTAAGAGTCATGGGTTAGATTAAGATGAAGAGCTAGCAAGTTATATGCCTGGGCTCCAGGTCAATCAGCCTACAATTAATGTAAGCATCCGTGTGTCTCTGCAGGACTATGGGTCTGTGTATCCAAACCTTGAGGCTAGGCCCGATAGTCTGGGCCAGAAACCTCATACAATACTTAGTGCTTTTGCCCTTTTGCGGGGCCCACCACCAAGCTACAAAATAATAACACACATAGCCTTATTCTTTCTTATGAATGCCCAGTTGTTAGCATTCTTAACTTTAAATTATCCCATGTACTCTTTGCCTCTGGGCTTTTTTCTTTTCTTTTGTAATCACTCTTACTTTGTGGCTAGCTGTGTGGCTGGGGGGCTAGCCTCTTATTTTCTTGTCTTGACCTCTTTTTTTTCCCTTTTTCTCAAGTGTTTTCTATTTATTCTCTCTGCCTGCAAGCCCTGCCTGTCCTTTATCCTGCCTCGCTATTGGCCATCCAGCTCTTTATTTAAGCATCAGGTGTTTTAGGCAGGCACAGTAACACAGCTTCACAGAGTTAAGCAAATACAACATAAATGAATGCAACACATCTTTCCACCATTAAACAAATGTTCCACAGCATAAACAAATGTAACACATCTTAAATAATTTTCTACAACATGTATAGAGAATATTAATAGATAACATACTATTTTAATTTAATAAAGATGCATAGAATTTTTTATATTATTTTATGCATTGAAAACATAATAATATTTTGAAATCTGCTTCCTTTCAATGCTTTTAAGTTTATGTAAATAGAGCGAAGAGATTCTGGTGTCCATCTTAGCACATGACTTTGCCAAACATATTCAGAAAATATTTGTGCACTGCACTAAGTGGCTAGTGTTGACCATCCATTCTTTCAGAAACGGTAACAAGCTTCAATTGCATCGAAATTTTCCATTTGCTTTTTCTCTTTTTTAAGTGGGTCGCAGTTCCAGAGTGGCACTTTTTCACTATCTAAATATGTAATTTTTAATTTCAATGTAAAGAAAACATCATACCACAGTCTACCTTAAAATTATCAAATTGTCAAATGAGCCTTTATCTATATTTTTTTAAAATTATACTCCTTAGTCCATCATGGCACCATAAAATGATTATATTATGCATGTCTGGTTGTTAACAATAAAAGATAAAGAATATATTTATCTGCCTTATTCTTAAGTACCTCTCAAAGTAGTATTTTGTGTTGTAAAAGTATTTATATTACTTACTAAAATGTATTTCTGTTAGAACAGCTCTAAATTCAATTATACTTTTACTCTTCTTATTCTTCACTATTTTTTACTGCTGCTATGTAGAAAGTATTTGGAAGTTAAAGAAATGTAAATTATGACACTATGTAATAAAAGTTTTGCTGAAACAAACCGTACACCTAACAGAATTTTGTCTTGCTGTGCCAGACCACAATATTCTGAATTATTTGTTCTTTGAAGCAGCCGCTCATTGGTCAATTGTGTTCTCATTAAAAACTATACTGGGTATGAAAGATATGAAGATACATAAGCTTAGTTCCTCACTATTGGGATCATAGTAGATATTTACTGAACTTTTATAAATGAATAAATGAATGGGCAAATATGAGAACTTAGCAAGTACTGCACATTCATTCATCACAAGGAAATTATAGAAAACTCCAGAGCAGACACTGTTGTGATTTCTATAGTTTATCACATTGTAGCTTCAGGAGTCAAATGTTTTTAACTTTCTAACAAGATCATTGATTATTATTAAATAAAGGATGTTTTAAGATCACCCTAGATTACCTAGGGAAACCTTAAATCTCCCAAGAAACAGACATTTTTGGTAGGAATTGAGCCTTATTTCAAAGTTTTCATTGTTGTGAAAGACTAGAAACTTTTGCTCAGGAGAAATTAAAAAAGCAGACCACAAAGAACTGTATTTGTTCCTAAAATGCACCTCATTCAGCCATTCATTCATTTTCATGCAATTCAACAGTTACTTTTACTTAATCAGAAACCAAACTTCTTACTTAAAACATCGGTAGCCTGGCTGGAGTTCACATTTATACTGGCATAGATATTTTTAGTGTTCGTGATGAGGAAGAAGAAAATAAGGTAAAATTTACCAAACAGAAATTTTAGCTCTATTCATCAGTGTAGTGATAAAATGGGAAATCTGTAACACAGCACAAAGCTGTAAGAAATGGCATCTTACAGCTACAATTGTGTTGAAATAATGTCTCACAGACAACCAAAGAAAGTTTTTTTTTTTTCTACGCCATCAAATCTGTTGTATGTAATTTGAATAGCCACCATAAATTAACATTACTATGAAACCAAAACCATTTCGCAGACAGTATTTATTTGGTAGAAGGAAAATGATAGTTTGGGAGAGAAGAGCATTACTATTATTGAGATGGCCAAATGTTATTTAGGATTTGAATTGAATGTAAAGATAAATCAACACATAATCTCATTCCTATAAATGCCTTTTCTTTCTTATGCCTGTGAGAGGTTTCCTCATATAAATCACAGCCCAAGTCTGAATTCTTGAATGTCTACTAATAGGCTGTTTCAGACCCAACTCTAGTATCCCAGTGTTCCTAAATATCTTTGAAATCTTTATCTTCCTACTTTCTCTGTCATCAGCTGGCCTTCTTTAGACAGATAGCACCTCTTGCTTAATGAAATATTCTCTCCCCTCCTGTGGTCATAGACATTTTACACTTAATTTATTCCATTGACTCTTTATGATTTTGAGTATTTTGCCTTCATCAAGGCCTGTGAATTTATGAGCATTTAAGTGAGTGTTGGGAATTGAACCTGAGTGTTAGTGAATGGCTGCCAATGTTCTTAACCACTCACTGACCATGCTAGGACACACAGCATTTCCCAAGATGGGTTAGAGCCTCTCTGTATTCTACAGAACATAATGACACTTTACTGTTATGATGTTTACTTATCATATTGCTAACTAACATTTTCCCTCTACTAACAGATCATGATTTCACTGAAATGGAGTTGAGTAGTATTTACCTTTTAATCATTACCAACTAGAATGGGAGCTGAAGTCTTAATTCTTACTTGGGTTATAGTGGCTTGAGCTTAATCAGTAAATGACCAGGTAATGACAGCTTCTTATTAGTTAAACCTATTAGAGGACTAGCCATCTTTGGTGACAACTAAAGCAGGAATGGATTAGTCTAAACCTATATGTCAGAAACCATACAGGTTCAGAAACCAGCCTGACAGATAAAGCAGAAGAACCAAATATATGTCCTTTTATTTTAATGACTGACAAGTAGAATGTGCTGCAATACTCTCTTCCAAAATTTCATACTTGTGGGAAATTGTGACCTTGTTTGTGAAAGAGATCCTTTCAGACATAATTAGATTCATATGAAGCCCTTATATGCTGGATTGGACACTGTATGGTTTGATTGAGAAATGATCCCACAGGCTCCTATGTGTGAACTATGAAATAAAATTATCCCTTTATCTTTTAACTTGGTTATTGTCACAATGTTTTAATCACATCAAGAGGGAAAATCTAAGACACTATCATTATTTTCAATGACTTTAACCTCTAACATTAATTGATGACTATTATAAACTTCTAAAGTATACATATATATTATTCCAGTTGTGATGACACATACTTTTAATCCTAGCATACAAAAACCAGAGACAGGCAGACTTCTATGAGTTCAATACACCTGGTTTGCATATTGACCCTTTTTCAGTAAATAAATACATAAATGGAAATATAATAATTAATATTAAAAATCAGAAATTTATTTTAAATATAAGCAAAAATCATCCAAATTATATCGATTATCACATTCCCTTCCAAATTATCCCTTGTTTCTCTTTATCACATACACTTAAACTCACCCAATTATCTTCCTGTATTATATATATTCAAACTTATTTTCTACAATTTGCATCAACCAATATGATGACATTTTTACTTAAAACACGCACATGTATATATGTGTGTGTGTGTGTATGTATCCTCCTATATCATTTAAGTCATAATATATGACCTACAAAACATAGCACAATATAAATACTTGTCACTTTTATTGTATTTTAGGATTTGGAGAACAATGGCAAGAAAAACAGTTTATATTCATATTTCAAAAACTAAGTTCCAGCCATGGTGCTGTGGATGCACGGATGCGGCTTGCTGGATACAGAGGGCATTGGCTGCAATATCTTTTTTCTTTTATATAAAAGCTTCCTTTTTAATTTTCTAATAACAAATTACTTTTTCTAAAATTGAAATATGCTTCTAGTCTTCAGACATTTCAATGACTATCGATTGTTCAGGAGACAGAGTTTGAACCCATACCGAGTGTTAAGAATCTGTTCTAGCCCCTGAAGCCACCATTGACCAATGACAATTAGCCAGTTAGCTCTGAGTTCTGACATCAAGATCCATTTAAAAAGGATTCCCAAAGTGACTGTACAAATTTACACTTCCACCAGCAATGGAGGAGTGTTTCCCTTGATCCATATCCCATCCAGGACAGGTTATCATCTGTGTTTTTGATCTTAGCCATTGTGACAGGTGTAATATGGTATTTCAAAGTTATTTTGATTTACATTTCTCTGATGGCTAAAGATGTTGTATAATTCTTTAAGTATCTTTCAGCCATTTGTAATTCTTCTTTTGAGAATTCTCCTTTTAACTCAGAACCCCATTTATTAATTGAATTATATGGGTTTTGGGCCTCTAGTTTCTTGAGTTCTCTATGTATTTTAGAGATTATTCTTTGGTCAGATGTAGGGTTAGTGAAGATATTTTCCCATTCTATAGATTTTCATTTTGTCTTATTGGTCATATCCTTTGCCATACAGAAGCATCTCAGCTTAAGGAGGACCCATTTACTAGTGTCTGTGCTACTGGTGTTATATTTAGGAAGTGGTCACCTGTGCCAATGTATTCAAGGGTATTTCTCATTTTTTTTCATATCAAGTTTAGTGTAGCTGGGTTTATGTTGGGGACTTTGATCCACTTGGATTAGAGTTTTGTGCAGGGTGATAGATATGGATCTATTTGCATTCTCCTACGTACTACCGTCCAGCTATGCCAGCACCATTTGTTAAAGATACTATCTTTTTTCATTGTATATTTTTTGCCTCTTTGTCAAAAAATAGATGTTCATAGGTGTGTGAAATAAGGTCAGAGTCTTTGATTTGATTCCATTGATCCACAGGTCTGTTTTTATGCCAGTACCAGGCTGCTTTTATTACTGTAGCTCTATAGTGTAGGTTGAAGTCAGGGATGGTGATGTCTCCTAAAGTTCTATTATTGAATAGGTTTGTTTTGGCAATCCTAAGTTCCTGTTATTCAATATGAAATTGAGTATTGTTATTTCAAGGTCTATAAAAAATTGCTTTTGAATCTGTGGATTGCTTTTGGTAAGATTGCCACTTTTACTGTGTTAATCCTACCTATCCAGGAGCATGGGAGATCTTGGTTCCTCATAAAACTGGGAATCAATCTCCCCAATGATCCAGCAACACAACTATTGGGCATATACTCAAATAATGCACACTCTTACCCCAAGGGTGTGAGGTAAATTATGTTCATAGCAAGATTATTTGTAATAGCCAGAACCTGAAAAATCCTAGATGACCCTCAACTAGTAACAAATTGTGTTGCATCTACACAATGGAATATTACATAGCAGAAAAAATTACATCCTAAAATTTTCAGGCAAATGAATAGATTTGGATGGTATCACTCTGAAAGAGGTAAGACTGACACAGAAAGATAGATATGGCATGTACCCACTCATAAGCGAATTTTAGACAAAAACCAAAGAATATCCAGGCTGCAAACCACAAACCCTGAACAGCTTGATAACAGAATGGACTTAAGAGAGACATCCAGGGATCCCTCTGGGAAGGAGAAATAGAGAAGATCTTCTGAGTCGATTGGGATCATAATGGGGAGCAACCAAGGAGAGTTGGGAACAAATCATGAGAGAAAAAGATTGTTGAGTGGGAGGAGCAACACAGAGAGAGAATAAAGTAATGAATATCTTGATAGAAGGACCCACTGTAAGAAACCAGATGCTAAGGAAACCTCTAAGAACTGAAAAGATGTCCCTGCCTAGGTCTCCAACCAATAGTAGAGAGGATGCCTAAACAGGACTTTCCCTATAATCAAATGAATGACCATTCTAATTGTCATTATAGAACCTTCATCCAGCTATGGATGGAGGCAGAAGCAGAGATCCATAGCTAAGCACCAAGTCAAGCTCCTGGTCCAGCTAAAGAGAGAGAGAAAAGAGAGTATATGAGCAAAGGGACCAGGGTCATGGGGAGGAGACCCACAGAAATGGCTGACTGGAGCTATTGGGAGCTCACTGAATCAGAAACAACCTCCGAGGAAATTTCAAGTAATTGAACTAAACCCTCTAAAGACAGTCAAATGGCCTGGGCAGTTTGTGGAGCCTCTTGCAGTAGGATTAGACTATGTTCCTGGTGCATCTCAGAGCCCATTTCCTACTGAGAAACACCTAATTCAGCCTAAATACTGCGATGGGTGACTTAGACCTACCTCAACTGGATATGCCAGACTGAACTGACCCACCTTGGTACTCCTTGCCTTCCTTGGGGAGTGGTTGGGGGTATGAGGTGGGAGGAGGCTAAGGGAGGACAGAGAGGGACTGGGAGGATGGAAGGGAGGGGGAGCAGAGATATATACATACATAAATACATATATATATATATATATAAAACAAAAACCATTTGAAGTAAATAAAAAAAATGAAGGGAAGAAAAGGATTCCAACTTTGAACCTTCCCCTTTTTGTCTTTTCTTATTCCCAATTACCAGAGGGCATGCTCCTCAACCCCTCTCTCGTTTTCTCTTTCTCTCTATCCATCTATTTCTTCTCCCTCTCTCCATAATAACAAAGTCTTTCCACATGGGCCCAGCCTAAGTGTCTCAGAGCCCACATGGTACGTGGGACCTCCATCTGTCAGCCACAGGGGTATATGCATTATCATAATATTGGTGCAGACAACTCACCAGGAACCCACCCTCCCCCCCACACACATTTCTGCCTGCATGTTGTCTGCTAGGACTCCCTGAGAGAACATTCAATGGACTTCTCAGCTCCTCCAAGAAACAGGTGCTTGAAGTCTCCAAGTCTTCTCAGCTCCTCCAAGACGACTGCTAGCTGGATGCCTCTTCACTCCCTAGGTGAGCCAATCCCCCTACCTAGTGCCAGATTCCACAAGATGCCATTAAGAGCCTAGAATCTCCCTTCCTCCTTCTTGATCCCACTTGCCATCAACAGAAGGCAAAGCCAGGAAGAAGGTTGGGCTCTTAGAATACAACCGTAACAAAAACGGTCTACTCAAGACACTGCGCCTTGGGTTTCTTAACTGTCCTCACCTTCACTGTGCCGCTGTCACTCCCCTGTCCCCAGCCTCCCTCCAAGTCCCAGCCTTTAAGCCAGCCCTTTAGCAGTCATAACGGCAACATCCTCTAAATTGCTTCGCAATTATTGCTTTTGTTTTTCCTCCCTCTTGTCGCCATTTATAACCCTCATCCCACCAACTCCACGGGGATAGTGCAACCATATTAATTTTATTCCATCTCTTTGTCTTTTTTGCCACCGGTGTGTAACATTTCTACCTCCTGTGATGACCTCCAAGAGGAAATGCTCTGAACTTTGGACCTCATATATGTCTGGGCTGCAAAGTCAGGTAGCAGAGGTAATGATTTCTATGTTCACACTATAAAGAGAACACAGGCGATTTTTACATGGTTGACTGCCTCTGTGCTTTATACTCAAAAACAATATTCTCTAATTAGAGAGGAATTAATATGGCTAGATTTGAAGGTCTGGAGCCTCTCACCGCATTAGAACTTAAGACACACAAACATATACATATTATTCATAAATAACCTCTGGATGTTGGCGTGATTGTCAGGAAGACAGAAAACAGCACAATAGTCTGCAGTTGTTAAACCGTTGTTTCCTCTCAACAATAGCTTGGCATATTGTTTCTACCTTTTTTTTTTTTTTTCAATTTGTATACCCCCTACTTGGTTTTCATCAAGTTCACATCAGGGGGACTGTGGGATAATCAGATTGAAACAGGTTCAGCATAGAGAAAGCTCAATAATCAGTGGGAAGCAGACCCAAATCCATAATCACCAATGAAAAGCTGACTCAAATCAAGGTAAATCAACTATAAAAAACTACATAAGTAAAGGGGAAAAAAAACAGGAAACAATTAGACATAATTACTGTTAATTACAGAGAAATATACTCACATTAAAACTGACTAAGATTCCATTATTCTGTAACATATTGACATCATATGGTTTTGATTTTAATTGAATTTTTAGGGCACAGTCTAACAACATATTCAGATACTAAAATACACATAGTATAAAATTTTGCATAACATTCAGAGTTTTGTTCTCTAAACAAGAGGGGTTTTTTGTTTTATTAAAAAAAAAACTCCTATGTGCAATTATATTTTTGATGATCGTTGAGGAGGTGCATATTCAATATGCATAATTAAATTTAAAAAGTAAGGGGTTATAGTCACATTTGCATTTAGTTAATAACACATTAGTGCTTTTTTTTATCACTTAGGAGTTGAACCCAGATTATATTGTTAACAAATTTAGATGTTATGATCTGTTCCCCCAAGTCATGTCTGGCCACCATGCTCAACAGGCGATTACAATAGCCAAAGTCTTATAAAAATGAGAAAAGATTTTTTTGTTTTTCATAACATGGCACTTTGGAATGAGATGGGCTCGATTGTCCCAGCTCTTCCACAAATAGCCAAAGCCAAGTGCTTATGAAAAATGGCTCCAGGGCATGGCCACTTGGCACTAACTCATATGTTCTAAACTGGCCCTTCATTGCATTCTGTTTATCGCAAACATAGACATGTTCCAACTCAACATTGAGACAGGAAAGCAGAAAGTTGGGAAATGCAAAGCACTGGGCAAGAATAATATATTTAAAGAGACACGTGTTTCTCTTAATTTGACTTTCAGACATTTGAAACAACGCACTTGGAAGAAATGGGCATTTATCCAGGAATACCACACTGGGAGAAGGTTAACAGGGACTGAGAGGAAAAAGCAGGCGGGACAGAGAACTGATCTCCAGAAAAGAGATTTAGCAAAGTTTTATCAATGCATCAGGCCACCTTACAGAATGAGACTGAAGCCCAAATACTCGTAGAATTAGATGTAATGGGGACCTCAGAGACTGTTACTTTCCTGTGTCAGTAAAGAAGAATATTCTGGTATTACTTCTGTCCATCACACTTGACGATCCACAACTATAAATGTGCCCAAACATGTAAAACACACCACCAAAGGGCTATGGAAAGAACCCCACAGCTGTTCTTCTTAGAGAGGCACAGCAGTAGCACCTGAGGAAGTCACAGACAGAAAACAACTGGTATCTCAACATGCTTTACCTAACGGGGCCACTGCATGGATTATGTTTCATAGGACTCCTCCACTAACTTTGCCTACGGGGCTTTTCACGAATTTTGTTCAGTGGGACTTCTCCGTGGGCTTTGCCTAGTGGGGTTCCCCAACACAGTCATTCATCTGGCTGGACGACCTGTAAAAATACTGGTTGTCATCCTCTGTTTGCTCCCATGGCCTTGGCAAAAAAGTGCACACCTGTGGTCCTCTCTTTAAGCCATTAGCCCACTTCAGGACCTAAAGGTGAGCGTGATCTCTTTCTCCCTCAACCCACTGAAGAAATTTCCTGCCAGTCATGTTTCCTTCTCTCTCCCTTTCTTTTTTCTTTCTTCCTTTCAATTGTTTTTAATTGTGTTACTGTGACCGATGACGGGATCTTATTTGCTGTATAGATTATGACTCTAAAGTTCATTACCAGTATGAGAATAGTGTTTTATATGGCTCAAACAAGTTGACTAAAAAGATGGCTTCATATTTTATAAATAACATTAATATACAGTTTCACTTACCTGTATACCATATATATTTTAAAAAGAAAAAGTATTTTCAGGAAGAAAAAGTCATGTTTTCCTCCGTATTAGTCAATTTTTGGAATAAAATCTCCACAAAAACGCACAATATTTCTTACAATAAATAATAAAAGACTGTTGTTAACTTTGTATGCCTCCTCTTCTTCAAAGCAAATCAAATTAAAACACTTCGTGTTTAATTATTTTAATGGCATTATTGCTGAATTTTAATGAGCATAATCACTTGATGTTTCCCCTTGCACCTGGAACTTTCTAATCAAAATGACAATGGCTTTGGTGAGTGACATCTATAAGGCAATTTTTCATTTTCAGATGTTTCTAAGCTTCAAAGACAAACATCAAGCCCATCTTATCAGTAAAACAGTAAGTCAGAAAAAATATTTTCCCACGTATATTACAATAGCTAAGATGAATTTACAATCAGTTGAGAGTTTAAAGACCTTTCCCTTTCAATATCAATGTTCAAACACACACACCACAGACATACACACACTACACCACAGACACACACACAAATACACATATAAACACACAACACACACACACATACCACAGATAGACCACATACACAACAGATATACACACAGACGCCACAGACACACACACACCACACACACACAACAGACATACACACATATACCACAGACACACACACACCACAAACATACACCAGAAACACACACATACCACACACACACACCACAGATACATACACATACCACTGACATACACACACACATACACCACAGACACACACACAACAGATATACACACACACACATATATACATACCTCAGACACACACCACACACACCACAAACATACACCACACACACACCACAGATATATATATACACACCACACACATATACACACACCACAGACACACCACCTACACATACACAGAGACATACACCACAGACACACACACAAATACACACACAAACACATACCACAGATATACACACACCATAGACACACCATAAAAACACACACATAGACACACATATACAACATACACACAGACACCACAGACACACACATATATACACATACCACACACACATACACACACCACAGACACATACTACACACACACAACAGACATACACACACACCACACACACATACCATACATACCACACATACCACACATACACGCATACCATACCACATACACACCACACACACAAAAACACAGAGCATAGACACACACAAACACACACCACAGACACACATCACAGACATACACACACTTATACACACAGATATATACACACACATACACATAAACACAGAATCAAGCATGCACACAAAAATTAATATTTTCTTCTAGTTATGTTGCCTTTGGCATTTTCAGTGAAATAGTCATGAATTCTCCACTTTGGTCAAAATTCTTAGTACTTGGGGACAACCATTCTTACTAATAATTTCTAAGTAAGCTATATTCTGGCTCAAGATAGAAACCTCAATAGCAAATCTATGTCAAAAGAATTAGCTCAAGTAAATGTTTTCCACCATGAGTTTTAAGACTATTATTACTGTTCTTTAATAAGTACTTGTGAAAAAGATTTTAAGGAAAAAGCATACTAACTTTAACAGTTATATAATCAGTGCTGATTGATTATATAAACTGATAAAATCTTTGCAATGAAGGAAAGATATTAGGTGCTATAGTTCATCAAATAGAATGACAGAACCAACATTGTGGATAAATAGCATTATAAATTGATAAATTTAGTGACTTAAATGGAAAATACAATTTATGGCTAAGAGAAATATGCCCAACTATAATAATGGTTACACTTCATAACAGTAGCAAAATTGCAGTTATGAAGCAGCAATGTTATGATTTATAGTTGACCGTCACCACAATGTGAGGTATTATATTAAAGTACAGAAGCATTAGGGAGGTTGAGAACCACCGCCTTAAGGATTGGTTATCCTAAATACAACATTTCTTGCTGTTAATAGGCCAGGACACTCACAAAACAGAACTTGGTAGAGGTTTAAGGATTCTTTTGTTTTGGTTTTTTTTTTTTTAATTAAATGAGCAAATCTCAGGAATTATTGACTTTTTTTCTTGAAGTTAATGTATTCTGATTTACAGTCTTTCATGTCACTTTACAGCAAGAAGAAAATCCACTTCGTTTTTTTTTTTTTTTTTTTCTAATTTTTAGGATGTTTAATTGGCTTATATTTTAAACAATTTAATGTGGTGTGATTTATAAGCCTATACTTTCTCTCCCAATTATTTATATCCACCAAATCCATAACTGTATACTACTCATATTTCTAGATATAATCTCAATACACCAGAGGTTCTTAGAGGTGTTTCTGTTTTCGCAAAATGAAGATTGATGGCAGGTACTCAAAGGGCCACTTGGCACAACTGCCCATCACCTCTTGTAGTTACTTTGATGATCTTTGTCTTCTGCTCTTTAATGAATAATGAGAAGACCAACTCAAAAAGAATTGGAGTCACTGTGTCAGGGTCCTATCAATTTTCCATGTCAGTACCATTTTATTACTTAATTTTCAGAACTCAGTCTATGTGTCTTTTGAAGGAAACATGTTTGTTTAGTTCATATTTTATATAACTAGCTTTCTGATTATCTGAAATCATAATACATTTGTAGCTTTGGGAAAGCACAGACTATGTATGTTTTGATCCCAAGCTGATGAATGAACATTAAAATATGACAGAACAGTCACGATAAGTGCAATGCATTTTCGCAGATGTTTTAGTTAAAAAAAATGACTCTTTTTATCATGGATAGATACTCTTTATTAATATCTTCTTTGGTATTTTGACTCAGAAATTCAATACCAGAAAGGTCTCTGCATTTGAACTCCCTACAGAATGAGTATAACAATGACTTGTTCAGTGACTAGACTTCTTAGATAATTCCAATGGTATTAAAAATAGCATGAAGTGTCAGGAAAGATTAAGTGGGTTTATTCAGATTTGACTTGTATACTTTCTTTTCAAACCTTTACACTATGTCAGAAATAATAAGCTAAAAAATAAATTATTTTCAAACATTTAGGATATCTTCCCTAGAAGAACAAATACCCGTGCCTGTAAATGAATCAGCCCTGAGTATGTTGATATCATTATGTAATGACTTTCCTTGACATTTCATTTTAGGCATATTAGAAAGCTCATAATTGGGAGAGAGATCATGCATGGTAGCAAGACAGTTCTAGGGATTTTTGCATCCACTTTATGTATTGCTCATTTTTTTTCTAAATCATACATAGGCTAATGTCAAAGATATTTATTTAGAATGATCTTGACCAAAAGTATATGTTAAGAAACACAGGAGAAATGTAAAAATTATAGAAGGAACATTTGATCTGGAAATTTCTGGCTGCCATATGAACATATTTTTAGGCAGCCTAGTGCCAGGGTATGTTCATCTGATGAGTTATATTTATACTTCAGCCCCTATTCTCAACTTTATGATTGTTTTACTACTTAACTATTAAGTCAAGTTTATATTGTGATGGATTCTGATCACTAATGCCCTTACCAGTGCTGAAATATGTGATCTATCGTTTTCTTGAATGGATGAGTCACGTTTCTCTCACACAGATGACTATCTTATTATAGTCTAAACATTTATCTTTTGAAAATATTTTGCTCCCCAAACTCCAAATGCTGAATGGACAGTTCAAATACAGGAAACACTTCATGGATGATCAGGTTACAAGTTATGGTAAAAATAAAGTAATATAAGTAAAATTACTAAAACAATGATAATTATATGTTTTTTTCATAAGTCTTAATTAAATTTATGCAGACTTGTAAAAACTGCATAAAATAATTCACGGATATGAATCTCAATGTAATATTCTTGTTAATTTAATTTCTCTTTTAATGATAGAATTAGTCATTACTACTCTGATAAGTTGATTCAATTAAATTAAATATCTCCATGGGTGTTTTTTAATGACAGTTATAACTAAATATAAATAAAACACAGCATTCTATACATGTCTAGGCAATAGAAAGATATAAAGAATGACTTTTAGGAAAAATATGATATATAAAAAAAACAAACACATAAAAAACTACCCAGTTTTAAAAGAATATACATTAATTTAATTTCTGTTAATTAGTCAAACAATACTGCTGTTTTTTGACAATATAACTGAGTTTCATTTGTTCTTCTATCTGAAAACTTGTAATCAGGTAATCACACGCCATATTCTCTCTCTCTCTCTCTCTCTCTCTCTCTCTCTCTCTCTCTCTCACACACACACACACACACACACACACACACACACACACACACACACTACAAATCTACTATTAATCAAGCCTGAAAAACTTTACTCACACCACCCATCCAGCCTCCATAACTGGTGTCTTTTCCTCTTTCAGGTAAATATGATCTTTAGTACTGATAAAGGGATTATAAAGGGACTTTTAACAAAGTAACTGCAGATTAAAATTGGGGTTCTTTTTCTATACTCCTTGCTTCTGCATCTAGTCTGGTTGCTAATATAGATTACGTATCAAAGTATTTTCTTTTGCAAACTGCTCTAAACCAAAAGTTTTGTTAAATTTTTAGTATCCCCAATCTTAATGTGTGCATTATTTTATAAGACAATAAGAAAACCCATCATATTAAACAATGAACTCAAAGGAGAGTCTTTATTTAATAACATTCATACACACACTCTAAGTGAGAGACAGGCTCCCAGTGTTTCTTAGATCTCTGCTCCTTAGATTCACTTGCCAAATTTCCTATAAGTCATTTTGACATTTAAAAAGAGCTAGATCAATACGATCTTTTTTGTGCCCAAAATTATTATTTTTTCTTTTTTATCTTGCTGACAGTCTAATAATACATATGCCTTCACACTCACCTTTCCCTATTGTAGGGATTTTTCCTTCTTTTCATGAGTTGGCATCTGAACCTGAAGATAAATCAAGTGATGTATTCAACCGTGTGAAGGAGAAAATGAGTCAAGGAGTCACACAAAGGTTTACTGACCAAGTGGCCTGAAAACCAATCCTAGACTCAGTACTCAGAAGAACAAGATTCCAGGCTGAAGCCACATGAACATGCACACTGTAAAGTAACTCTCAAAGTGGCACTGTCATCATAAAGCATTTTATAAAATAAAAAATTAGGTTCAAATTTCATGCCATTTTATGCTATTTGTGTGGTATTAAGCAACCTATTTAGATTCCACAAGAAGTTTTACTCACATATTTCTTTATAAGTTTTGTAGGCAATACAAAGTTAAGATAGATTTATAGTAGATATCTATAAAATGATACTAACTATTAGTCAATATGTATGTATCAGTGTAGAGAAAGCAGATGTCATGATAGGTTTTAGATATACTGTCATGTAGAAATCCCTTGAAGAATGAATAGGATTTGTAGAGGAGAATGGAGGGGGCATTTCTATCAGTCACAACACTGGGGAGTTTCTCATTTCTTTTCTATTGCCTTCCCAATTATGAAAAGACACTTCAAAGAGGTTATGAGAGTTATGCAATTATAGACCACTATGCTAGTTTTACCAAAAGACAATTTAATGTATTACTCTTCATTTAACAGTCAAGAAATAAAATCCTAAAAGATTTTATTCATTGTAATTTGCATGTGTCTGTACTGATGGAGGGCTTACAAAGAGGAGAAAGCTTTGTCCAAAGAGAAATTGTTTAAGGAAATCTTGAACCTCAAGAGCACTCCTGATAAATGCAGAAAATTTTCTAATCCTTCACAATATTAGAGGAAGTGAATACATCTCAGTCTACAAGACTGTTTTCCTTTACCCTTTACACAAAATCATTCAATTACATTCATAAATTAGTTGCATTAATTACACCAAAAGCCTCAGTACACCAGCTTCTGAGGAACTTCTAATTGTAGATAATGAGAGCATGTTTGCCTTCAAATGGATAGCCAGGCAGTGTATTTATCCACACAAGCCTTTCTCTTCATCAGAGTATGTCAAAGAACAACGTCATAAGTCTTTCTGATTTAGAGAATGAGTTAAAATTCATATAAATCTTTCCTTAAGTCAAAATAACAGGTCATTCTAAAAATTTAGTATGTTCAATTTGATATATAGTTTTTTGTTATTTGATTGAATCTCTGAATGTCTTTCACCCTATATCTCTTTGATTTATAAAATCAGAATAGGCGTAACTTTGTTGCTTACCCAATAGATGATAGACAAATACTCTAAACACTATATGCCACTTTTCAAATGTTAATAATGGATATAAATGACAGAGGAAATAATTCAAAGGTAAAACATAAATGTTAAATCTTTCAATACAAGGCTGAAAAATAAAGGATTTTACTCATGACAGCATATAATAAACACTTGAAATGTGTTCTTAAGTAGATGATAGAAAATACATTTACTTGAGGATATCAAAAAAAATTTTACTGTTATAGAGGTTTCAGAGCACTTAAATATTGAAAGTTGTCCTGAAATGTTTTATTTTTAAAAACATAGGATTTATCATTAAGCCTGATAGGAGAATGATAGACAAAATAAGTATCCAATCAAAGTCAAAATTGGTAAGCCAATGAGTTTATCTGTGTTCCTTATGGAACATAGAGGGGTTGCTTATAGGAGCATGCTGACCCTAAAATAAGCATAACACTGAAAATTTTTTATTTCCACATAAATGATAATGTCCTCAGTTAGGCTCTGGAGTTTACATTCCATACTATGTACTCTATTTCTCCCTGAGACCATAAGATCATACAGTCTGAGGCTTATATATAACAGTGAAGAATATTAAGAAGAGCTGATAGAAACCCAGGAAAGCATCTGATAACCTTCCCTGCTCCTTTCATTTATAAGGGAATGTTAGCAGTCTCAATTTTGAGGTTGCCTTGAAAGTAGTAACATCACCAACAAAGTAGGTAATGGTATTCTGCTCAGAGGACAACAGTATTGTTACTTGAGCCAAGCAGACTGACCTGATATTTTGAACATTGTGGAACACTTAGATACTGGATTCTGATAGTGGTCATGATGACATAGCACATGACACAGATCAAAACACAAGGAAGATGAGAGATTTGGTGTTCTTTGAAACCTAGTATTGCATGAAGCTGTAGAACCTTTAGCAGCAGGAAAGGAGAAACATGATACCTGTTTATAGAAATCTAAAGATGACTACACACATATAGGAATTTGTGACTACCCACACACTTTCTTCCAACTAGCCAAGCCTATAGTTGCTTTTCTCTCCAAGTTTTGTGTGTTCTGAGATACTTTTCCACATTGGTAGGAAAAATACAATTTTATAATATACCAAAGGTCTGAGAAGCCTAAGTTTCTGAATATATTGCATCTCAAAGGCATTTCCATGAGACTAGGCTGGAAGTCTGGGCCAGAAGGCTAGGCTGGAAAGTCCAGGCCAGAAACATAATACTACAGATGTGTGGTTAATACAAAATGTTATGGCAAAAAAGTAGATGAGTTCTTGACATTCTAGGAAAGGAACGTAGTGGCATTTTCTCCACTAATCTGTAGACGCTTTGAGATATCGCTAAATATAACTAACTTCCTACCACTCAGATTTTTAACAAGCTTTATATCTCAGTGAGATTTTGTAGGGATAACATTAAAACTGATTCGAGGTTATATTTGAGGTTTATCTTTCAAAAGCAATCAGCATGTACAAAATGATAAATTCTGAATATTCATGATAGCATTTTGCTTTCTACAATTTACTATCTAGGTTATAGACTTTAAAATACAAGAATTTCCAAGTAATTTAAAAGTAGTTTTCTTCTTTACATTTTCACATAAGATGTGTCTGCTCTAGTAATGAATATTCACCTTCACATTTTAGAATTTGAATCAATGGGTTCAGGTATCTTTAAGGTCATAAACATACTTTTAATATACTCAGTATAATAACCAGTGTTTAATCAACAGAACAAATAAAATTCTGTAACAAAAACCTTAAGCAAATTCAACAGCTTCCCAAGTAACAAGTCATATTTTTTTATCTATCTTCTGTAACTTTATCTGCACTTCAAAACATAGACTTTTCTGGACACTGACAGACGCCATAATGTTATGGTGTATAGAAGACTACAAACATTCCATAAATATTCTGTCACAGTTTGCACTGAACAAAACCCCATGGCTGAAGCCTCCACACCTGTGGTATCTTCTTGACTTATCAAGTTCACAATTTTGTTCATTCAGTATTCCATACATACTCCTGTTCTCCAGCCATGTGTCACCAAATGTCTAATTGCATCAAGTCTGCATCAAAAGGAGTCACCTAACTTTCCCTTTCTACCAGTCACCATTTGCTCGGGGGTACCACAATTGTCTTCCATGTAGCAGGTCTCCTTACCCAGTCTTTCTTACTGTTACCGTTAGGTCTATGAAGTTCCTCATTCTCCAGCATAGAATTATCTTAAAGTCCAGTTGATCATTTGGTCCAACAATGAGATAAAAATCTAAATTGTTAATATCCATTTAGAAGCCAGTCTCGAATCAAAAGTTCTAGCTTAAAATAAGTTTTGGAATCAAAAATAGGGGATTGCTAAGGTGTAAGCAGGTTAAGAAAGTACTGTATTAACAAAGAGCATATTGATAGTACAGCTGAAATGTGATACAAGTCTTTAGAGACTATGTATCTCAGAATTATTGACTTTGTCTTGGGGCTGAGAATTAAGCTCAATTGGTAAAGAACTTGATATGTAAATATGAGTATCTGATTTCAGATCCCCAGTACCCAGATAAAAGCCAGGTGCATTTATAATCCTAGTACTAGCATGTCAGAGACAGAGGGATCCCTTGGACTTGCTGGTTATCAAGTGTATTCAGGAGTTGGAGAAGCTATGAAAGTGAGCTGTAAGGGAGGTGGCAATGGCAGCAGGCAGGAGATATGAAAATAAACAAAGGGAATCCTGGGGTAGCAAGGTTGTAACAGAGTAGGAAATGGGAAAGAGGGGAAGCAAAATCTAATAAGGTATGGAGTCTCACTAAAACCTATTCTTTATAAGGAAATTGAAAAAGATAACTAATAAACAGAAGCTTTAATGTAGGTACCATGTAGGAGTGGATAATCTAATCCAAGAAATTATGGTTTACTAAATGAAAGTTTCAGGTTTCGGATAACTCTCTAGGAGTGGTTGGCCACTGAGTCTCTAGAGATTCCTAAGTTATACTGGGCATCACCATTGTTGATAGTTATCTATCAGAACCTGATGGTAAGAGCCTACTCTTGAAGACACCAAACCTGTATGCAGAACACAGAGAAACCACAGTTGAACTGAGCTATAGGCTTTCTTCCTGTTGGCTAGCATTCAGAATGCTATAAGTTGATATAAAGTCAACTGGCCAAGAAAAGCCACCAAAGTTCTTTTTTTCTGTACCATACAATACCAACTTACAAGGTTACTTTCTAGGCGATTCTACTTGTCTGAGGGCACATTGCCATGGAGCCCAGACAAGCCTACTAGTACCTACTAGTACAACAATGGTACGACAATTATTATGTTGATCTACTGAATTCTTATTTGATCTTAGACCACTCCACAGGAGGAATTTCAGACCTGGTATTTAGAATCAGTTCAAAAGCCCATGGATGGAAATGTTATAGGCATGAGGAGTGAACTAAGTTTGCTTTTCTTACACATATGTGTTGTAAGACTGTTTCTAAATACTTAGTTTATACTTATATACATTATATTAGCCTTTGGCTCTACCCACATTCTTAATCAAAGATGTTTCTCTCTGCAAAGAACAGGAATTATTGCAAGTCCTGAGAAAGGGGGAATATTAACTCTTGAATGGGATATTAAATGATATCAACCACTTCATGGATCTAAGAACATAGAAGAAAAAATAGAAGGATTTTAAGATTCAGATGATGGGGAAGAGGTCTATGAAATATCTTGACGGCATGGACCTGGGGTGCATGGATTTCCAGCAACTGCAATTGTCTACATTGAGTCTGTAATGTTGAGCACTAAGTATTCAGTCATTGAAGGGAGAGAACTCATAGAACCCTGACCTACTCAGGGAATCAAGTGGTATTCAGGGATCATGTAGGAGAGGGCATCACTCTCTTCAGCGATTGAGACACTAGTGAATTGCCCAGGATTCAGTGAATAGCTCCACACTCATATCCTCACAGATGCCCTGGCACAGTTCAGTGAGTCAAAATAAAAAGAAAACAAATTAAAATAAAATAAATGGACATGACAGTAGGATAGAGATTTTTCTGGTGTGAGAAACAGCCTGCTGGAATTCAGAGGACAAAAAGAAATACTTGAAGCAAAGGGTGACAAGAATATTTTATAGATATATGTAAAGTTGCCAAAAAATAAGGAAGGAAGGAAGAAGAACAATCAAGGAAAATCTGGGGGTATCTGGTCTCAGCTCATATGTTGACTCATACATATTATACATACATCATTCACAGCACACACACATACACACACACACACACACACACACACACACACACACACACACACACACACACACAACATTTGGTAATACATACACATAGAAAAGCCGAAGGTAATGAGGAGGGTCTTTACACCAATTTCAAAGTTGGTTGTGAGCTATTCCTTAAGAGATAATGCTTCTCTTTCAATGGAAGATGTCTGTTCCAAATGTGACACAGAAGGCACTGGTACCGGGAAGCAAAACCATCAGCGAGACACACAGCAGTGGACACTCTGCCAGTGGCCAGCATCTGCTCTAAATTTCTAAGTACTGAGACAAGGGGAAATAAGAACAGGAGGTCACAGCCAACCCATTGGTGAGCCTTTATTATTTATCCTTAGACTGCCAATACAGTCCTTTAAACGGGCCCAGTTTGGAAATAATTTTTAGACATCATCTTATTCATGAACCGTATCTCGAGGTCACCATTGTTTTAAAAGTGTGACGGTTGAATATATGTGTCATGTTTTCAGGGAAAGCAAATATTAAGCCATAGAACAGAAGAGACTAGGAAGAAAGAGAATCATAACAAGGATTTGTTGTTTGCCAGCTTTTCCCCTCATTCCCGGACCCTGGTGGGATAGAGTAGGGAATAAGAGGCAACCAAAGGAAAAGCAGCTTTGCCAGATCTCAGTGTCTCTGCAGAGCCTGAGCCAGTACAACTGACTCCAGAGGCATATTAATATTGATAAACACCATTTCAGAAAACAGACGGTAAATCAAGATGCGGGTCTGTAATAAAAGTGCAGAATCTTCAAACAAGCCATTTCATGTGCAGCACTGATGCATGCCTTCTCAGATACAACCAAGAAGATAATGAATCATGGATGGCTTTTCAGTAAGTTCCAGCTATTTGCAGTAATGTGGTAATTGGAAGTGACACTGAAGATCTGTGTGTTTATTCTTGGTTGCCATGTTGTGGCTGCAATGCAAACTGAGAAATACTATAACATCAAATGTCTGTGTCAAGTTAATTTCTCACTTGTTTTGCCTCAGGCTGATTAGCACAAATTAAATTTCCCACTAATAAACTTCAGTGTTAGAAAGCAATATGGAAATGCCATACATCGGTTCTGCTTATTATGATTTTTAAAAATTTTAGCACTCTGAGTATTTTTTTAATGCCCTAGTTTGAATGGAGAGGCCGGGCGTTGCAAAGCACTGGTCTTCTTCCTGTATTTGGCACTGTGGGGTGTTTATTTCGATATGTTGAAAATGCAAACAAAATATTTATGTTTAGTTAGTGGCATTACCTTAAGACAAAATTTTATTCATCTCTTTCTAAAAATTTATAATAAGTCAACAAATATTTAAAAATAGTATAGGATGCTACAAAGTTTTATCATCTTAGAGTTTTATATTCAAATAGATGTGGATTTAAAAAGATGTAAAGCACATTCTCCATATTTTTATAGGTATATGTTTATGATCAGTGTTCTACCTGATCAAACATTTTACCTTAAGCATAAATTTTATTCGCCAAAAATGAGCTGAAGGGATGTTCAATGGGTAAAGGTCCTAATGACTTGGGCTTGATTACTTAGTCACAGGATAAAGGGTTCATCAAACAAACTAGCTACGCTCTCACCTACACATATGTGCTGTGGTATGACTCTATCATAAAAACAAGTTAACTAAGCTAATTAAATTCAAAAATAAATCCAGAAAACATCACTTTCTTAAATTAGTCTTCAATAAAAGTACAGGTTCCTTTGCTAAAAGATGGGTGGGCCAGGAGGATGGTGGTGCACACCTTTCATCCCAGCACTAGGAAGGAAGTGACAGGTAGATCTCTGAGTTTGAGGCCAGTCTGGTCTAAAGAGCAACCAGGACAAGCAGAAGAACCCTGTCTCGATAAACCAAAAATAAAAAAACGCCTAGAACATTCATTTTTAGTAGCATACCATTGCCTGAAAAAGCTTTCTTTCCCCATCCTTGAGTTATTTGCATATGGGATGATTCTTGGGTTTAGAAATCAGGATCCATTGGGTAGAATGGTTTCTCAAGTAAGGAATGTGAGGAAGAAATGTTACCATGGAACTGAAATTAGAGTTAGAAAGGGGGATAGTTTACCTGTTACCTATCTCAAAAAAGAGGGAAAGAAGTCGAAATAACAGCAACAAAAATAAAGAATTCACACAAAAACAACAAGGCCAAAACAATGATTTCAATTATAGTTGACAACTGACAGGAAGTTAGATAAAATGATAAGTTAATAACAAATTTTCCATTTTATCATCCTACTTACTACAAACTAAAACCTAAATAAATGATACAAGAAGATTGTGCTATCAGAATGAAAAAACAAAACAAAACAAAACGGTGTTCCATTTTAGATGCATTAAATGTATTATAATGTTAAGGGAATTTTATGGCCAAGCGTTTACTTACAAATTCTATGTATTTTCATTCACGCACCTTAAACAGTAAATTAATGATATCAGATTACTTCTCTTATGAACATAGCAAAGGACCTTTGGGATCTGCAAGCCAACAATATTAGTCAATTATCCTTTGCCTATAAATCATGTATTATGTAAATTATGAGTCTTATTAAAGGTAACTAAAATAATATCCCATCAAAGAACTAAAACTGAGGTTCAACACTTGAGAACACAACCACAGATACACATGTCAAAATATTAACACAAATTGTTTCTAAAACTTAATTCACACAGATAGAAAATTTATGTAACTTTCAAAAAGTGGTTGTAAAATTTATATTCTTCCTTTATTTTCAAAATAAATTGTTGCATTTTCCTTTTTGACAAGGGATTGTAAATATATGTATACAAATATAATACAAAATAAATATTTTCAAGAGCCTTAAGAGCATCATAGGCTATATTAAGTTTTAGTTTTAAAAAGATACTATATTTGCAGTCATGACAAACAGCTTGATTTCAGATTTTATCTGTTACATTTTGGTAAATTATCTAACATTTCTAAGCTCATGTGTGAAACAGGAATATTAATATCAAATGAAGATGTGCAGTTTCTATAATGAAATAACAGAAAGAAAATATTTAATGTCACAAAATTGCAAAAGAATTCTTATTAGATAATAATTAACAATAAATTGATGTGTTTCCACATTTAGCTACAAAAAGAACTAGAATCCTTTAAACAAATGTAAATTTATTGAAATCTAGACACAAAATGTTATTTCTTGGCACTTAAAACCAGGAGGAGCTCTGAACACACAAGCCACTGACCTAATCTGCAGACAGCATCCCTCCCACTGTTTCTACACTTAATAGAGATAATTTCCCAGGTACTAAAGCAAGCCTTGTGTCAGGTTACCATTCTCTGTTCAGTGTTTCACACCTTCCTCTGGAGAGACTTCTCTGTTGGAAACATTAATTATGCATTTTCCTTGAGTTTTCCTACATCTGTTTTTGTTTTTTATTTTATGATGACTGAAAGCTAGGAGAGAGTTAACTCTGCTTAGGATTATCAAGCTCCCCTAATGTATAAAACAATTGGAAAATAAATTAATATTTACAACAACAAAACGGTCATCTTGTTATCTTGTATATCTCTATTCTTTAATTCACTGAATAATCAGAAAGGTAAAACAACTCTGATTCTTAGCAGAGGATACTGAAAAGTAGTGTGGATGTGTATGACTGAAGAGAAAATTTAATCAAGATGACTGTATAATATAAATATTTTGCATTATATTTCAGAATTAAAGTTTAACAAGGCTAAGTTCAAGAATTTAAATGAACAAATAAATACGGTAGAACATAAATGTAAAAGCTAATAAGGTGACATTGTTTACACAAATTAAATTAAAAAGTTAACTTAAACAGATATTAGTCAGTAAGTTTATCCATATGACTTCCCATAATCACAACTGAACTCACAGAAACACAAAAAACTTGGAAATGATCTATTGATGGTCTTATATTCAACTGAAGAAACTATTATACATTTGAAAAAAAATGCTAAACCACAGGGACAGTTTTCTTGGATAAAGTGAATTTCTAGTGTCTTTGAAATTATACTAGGTGCTGAATATTTAAAAAGAAGAGCTATGTAAAAAGGCTATTTATTTTTTCTTTCTTATTCAATATTTCCTGCTGGGAAACAATTGAAAAATATTTCATATAAAATGTTGGATGAAACATAATATAAATTTTTACCAAGAGGCTAATAGTTTAATAACAATGATAAAACTTAACTCATGTTTCTGCTTAGAGCAATAATAAAATAATGTTTTATAATTCAAAACAGGTTGGGCTAATCTTTCATTTAAAACTATGTGTTCCTACAGAATGAATTGTATCTTCCTTAGTATAATTTCTGCTGTGTGTAGGCTCTTGCTTCATTCACCTGAGCTCCTTCAGTCTCTAGAGCCTGACATGAATTTGTGAATAAACTCAAGAGGTTGGTCGCAAATACATTGATACTTTATACCCTTTAACTCCACAGCTGTTAGAGTTTCCTAACATCTTCTTCCTTGCACTAATTCCAATCCAGGCCCATGCACCTGATCAAAAGCCATCCATTAAGGAGTCACATCTCAAATGTCAGTACCCTACAAAGCCTTTTCTAGTCTGAACAGATGGTATCAATCTCCCTGCACTGCATAATAATGTTATAACATAAACATTTCATTCATTGCTCATATGTTACTGTGTTGTATGTGTTTTATATTTGTCCTTTTCCTTGATTAGAATAAAAATCCTTGGGGGGCTGTGATAAAGGTCAATACACTTTTCACCCAAATGTAAAGTACTTGATGGTGAGAAAAATCCCTTTGTATACTGCAGAACCTAGGAGCTGACATGACCTGACACAATATGTCACCAGGAATAACAAAAACAAATCAAAATATATGAATGAATATAGTCACATGATCACGTTTAGTGGAATAACTACCCCAATAGGAAAATACTAACTAGTTGTTAAATTGAATTGATACAAAAATAAATTTAATGGTTAACATTCTTTTGCTTCTTGTCAAAGGAAATAAAATAGCATTTATTAGTAACTATACTTACCTATGTTAGAGAAGGAAACAACATTTTAAGAAGACATGTGAATTATTTGTTATTAATTTGAATGCTCTATTAATAAATTAATAATTAATAATCTACACTCTATCAGTAGCAAATCTAACAAAATTAATGAGAGATAGCAATATAATTTTTTTTCTCTTTCTACCTTAAACTCATATTAAAAGTTAGTCTACTGGCAACACTGCCTTTTCCTTTGAAACATGGAGATGTTTTTGTATATTAAATAAAGAAAACCTGCTACACATTACATCCATTTCTTGTATGTGTGTGTGTGTGTGTGTGTGTGTAAGGGGTTTAATGTCATAGTATAAAGGAAATATATATTAGTAACTCATAATCACAGCATTGTATAAGACCTGTTAGGCTATAAGAAAGAAAAATTCTGCATAAGTATTTTCCATTCTGCTTTATATTCTTTAAAACTACCAATCTAATCCTTAATGAAAGATTACATTTAAATTAAAAAACCTCTATGAACATAGAAAAAAATCAATTTCCATTACAGAATCACATGACCCTGAGCATAAAAAAAAAAATTACTAGAGACAACAGAGATGTAGCTAGATTGTAGCAACATAGTACAATGATCTTGAACAATTTGGAGGCCAGCCAGAAGAATTACAGTCAAACAAAATCATTAAGCTACCATGTTTTCCTTTCCAGTTTCATCAACAATCAGCTTTGATTCAGAAACAACCTTTTTTATTGTTGTTTGCTTGACCAAACTGATTCCACCCCTCACCCCCAACCCCGACCCCTCACCTCCACCCACCCCCCCCCCACCCCCCGGGGAATGCAGCTAAGTAAAAAGAGGTTAGCCAGCATGGTCCTTTTTATTCCTGTTTTCAAGTTCTCAGAACAATATGCATCCTGCTTTGCCAGAGGATGGATACCTTTTGGAGAGGCATCCATATATGGAAAGAGGCTTTGAAAAAGGAACATATGAGCATTAGCAAGAAAAGACACCTTGAAAGAATGGTGAATTATAAATAGTGCAAGAGTTTAGACTTATGCAGCAGATAAGGTAGAACCAACCATGTTGTACTTATATGTTCCAATGTTAGTGAATGTGAGTATCATAGACCTTCCAATGCTAAAAAAAATGCACAGAAATGTCACATTATTACTAGATTTTTTAAAATGGCATTTTCCGTTGATAACTAAATATTTGCATTTTGGCATCAGATTCCTATAGGTGGAGTTATTGTGGAAACAAAGCAAGGTTCCCCAAGTCAGAAGGGAAGGGAAATTAAAAATTGTGAGGAACATGGTAAATAACATATGGCTGAATGAGCAGTTGAATTCCATAACGCATTAGTTATTTTGCCCAAAATACTAATGTCAAATGGGCATGACAAAGAGGGAATAAATATTTACAAGGCACTGACGAATTCATTACCACCTCAAAATCACTCTCAAAATGTAAAAGACTTAAAAACAATAACCCACAGCACTTCTGTGTACTATGCTTTTCATGGGACACTATACAACTTTAGTCATATGCATTTTTATGACATTCTTTCCTGTAAATCATTAAATGGTGATGAATAAACTGTCATGTGGAACCTTTTTAACTTTTCTTCTATCATATTTTTTCCTTCCTGTGGAGATAAGAAGAACAGTGTCTCTACGAAATGATACCTATGCATGGATATAGGTAACTCATGAGTTAGGTACATAGTTCCACTTGGTCACATACTTAAAAATATGGAAAAGTGTTTATGTTTTTTCCATGAATACAAACAAGGACTGAAAGTTATACTTGTATTGCTGGTATTAAAGTAATTAACTTTTCCCCTATAACATATAAAATAGCTCCCTAATGATTGTTTGAAGTAAATAATTAGAACCTAACACTTGTGTGTCTTTAGCACAACGTGGCTCTGCATTTGTGTTTCTCTGGAGTCATGTACTTCCAGTATATTGTCCGGATGAAGTCTACCATCACCACGCCCATTGGTACCAAGAGTGTTTTACTACAATATGCAGGATGAGAGTCAAAACTATGTGTCAAAAATAATTAGGAGCTGTTTACGAATCTATTATATTTCTGCTCTCATAAGGAGAAGAAAAACAGGCCTTTCAATTGTGTTTTATTTCACCATATCACAAAACATAATTAAATTTAGGGAGGAAAAGGTTAGATTTAAGGGGATAATGCCCTGCTAAATATTACTGATGAAACAGGAAAAATAACAAAAGAGCATGACCACCAAGGATCATCTGTTCTCCTATTTTTTAAACAAGCATTCCTTTTTGAACTCATGCCTTATTTCACTGGTCATGAGTACAGGTATGAAATGACCAGAGTATGAATAAAACTTCAATGTGACTATATAAAGTGGATGGAGAAAATAATCATAGGCAAAGGACTTGCTTCTCTCTTCAGCACCGTTAGTACCTTTTTAATATGTGGGTAGCTGTATGCTTATTGCTATACATGTTCCTGTCCAGGGGAAAAAATAAGGTCATGGAAAATTGGTAATTGATGAATTATAGCAAATTTTAATAATCAATAATGTTATTAAACTGGATTCTCTCTCAAATGAAAATAAAAGCCTAATTTTAACTCCATTTTTTGATTAGTATATACTGAATATATGCTATATTCCAAGAACTATGCTCTCTTTGGAAGAATGTAAACATGAAATAATCCTACTGTTTTTTTTGTTGTTGTTTTTTTTTAACAACTGCAGAGGACCAGGTAGGAATCCCAACCACCAACCAAAGGAATTCTATAACAACACACAGTAGTCGGAAAAGTAATAACATGATCAAGTATGGTGTGTTTATAAGTAGTTTGTGAATGCATGTGCATGTGTGTATGTGCAAGAATTTTTTTTCTATTCTAATTTTTCCCAAATAGTGCTGATGTTATACATTTTGTTCATTCCATTTGAATTATGACGTTAGGCAAAAACAGACATAACACTAATCTTCTTCTTACATGGATGAACTAATTCCGACAACCATAATTCTCCTTCCTTTGTGAAGGGTCTTGAAGAGAGGTTACTTTATATGTGACTCCATTTTGTTTCTTTAATGCTTAGTACCTTTTTCATTACAGATGGGGACAACTATAATTAATATTTTAAAAGAAAGTCACAACATAATTTCACGGATTTGTTTTAAACTTTTAAGAGCTTCTTATTAAGAAGTGCTTTGCATTGTTCAGTAATGTTCTTCTGCTGAATAGCAGTAATCGCAGCCAACTTAACTGAACAATTATAATGTGCCAGTTCCTGTGATGAGTCTTTTAAACGCGTTTTTAATTTTCCAACAACCCTGAAGCTTGGGAATTATTATTACTTCTCTCACAATAGGGAAAATAAGACTCAGAGAGGTTAATAGAGTCAGCACAGGAGATTACTCAGACTCCAAGCTTCTGTCCTTTTATAGGAATGCCACATGCAGATTATCCCCTGGATGAGTCCATACCACTTCAGCTGCCACCTTCTAATGAACTTTATCTAATGCTTATCTGCAAAACATGTCCCGGCATCTCTCTGTTTTCTGAAAAATTATGGATTATACTTTACTAAATTTAGCAAATCAGTTTTCAATTAAAAAATGCTCCTGTATGTAGCGTGTATGGAAGCCGGGTGCTATCTGTGACACAGCTCATACAGGAAGGACAGAAGACAACTTTCAGGAGTTGGTTCTTACCTTCCACCATATTTTGAGCTATGGGCTCTTATTTCTGCAGAATTACCGATTGTTGAGTTTCAACACAGGTCTCCTGTCTCTGTTCCCCAACTCCCCATTAGAGTGCTAAGATTATAGATGTGAGTTACTACATCTGGCTTGTTGGCTCAGTTATAGGAATCTTCTTGCTGGCTCGGGTGGCAAGCCCTTTAACCCACTGAGGATTCCCCCTGCCTCTCATTTTTTAAATATTCATTTATTTTTCTAATCTTGAAAAACGTTTCTGACCACAAAAAAAATAAGATAACTTCAAAGTGTGAACAAGTTTAATAGATATTTAAACTTTTAAACTTGATAATAGTGATTTATTAGTCTGTTTGCTATTTTGCTACAGCTACCTCAGACATAAGCACTGTCCTCTAATTTAACCTGCTTTAATATATTACTTTATCAGGATTCATATTAGAGGTTATTTTATTCTGTTCACGAAAAGTATAACTTTAACTAGAACTAGAGAAACTGAAGCATTGTAATAGTGATTATGCCCTCTTCAAACTTAACTAAATTTCTAAAGTTGTTTATATAGTGTGTGTGTGTGTGTGTGTGTGTGTGTGTGTGTGTGTGTGTGTGTGTGTGTACGACTTGTATGCTTTATTTACCCCCAAAACCCAATGTGATATGAACATTTATAAAAAACAAAAATTTAAAATGTAGATCTAAAAAATACAAAAAAGAGCATTGATATTGACAGCTTTACATCTTCCGATGTCAAAGTAAAATATAACTTAATAAGTTCACATTCTTTTACTAAATAAGAAACAATTTAGAATGTTGAGAGCCTTCTTGGATTTTTCCATAGTGTATTTGTTCCTGTATATTTTGAATCAAGGATGTTGGGGGAAATTCAAATACATTGAGTAGTTTCAGCTTAGTGTCTCAATAAAATTCACATTTTGGCCTTCATGGTACTTGTGACCTCATCTTAAAATTATAGCTCCTTCACTGTAGCCAGGCAGATACCTGCCTTTGGCATCTACAGTTTTCTTACATTTAATTGCCTTCCTCTCTATCAGCACAGACCCTGTTTGTCTCCCCATTATCAGTTCATTAAATCTTCATTTGAATATAGAAACCCTTTGGGTAATCCTCTAACACTACAACACAGCATCTGGGAGAAGTAAGAGCAGGATAAGCAGTGTTGGATAGTAGATCTGCTAGTTCAAATCCCAGCACTTCTAACTAGTAGATAAGTGGTTGGCACAAGTTACTTGACATCTTTGTCCCAGTAGGCATTTCTGGATGATAACATGGTGAAGGGCATGGAAACCATGTGTTAAACATACGCCAAATGTCTAATGTCAAGCACACTGGCATTTGAAAGTTAACTGATGAATGATTGACAACATTCTATCAATTGACCACTTGCTAACCAGTGATTAATTTTTCAGCAAACATATTGCTAAGCTGATTTTAAAATTATAAAGACAGGTAATTTAAAGTCAAAGGAAAACTCCTTCAGAAGGTCCTGCTCAGGTATGTTAAAAAATAATTGCCTTCATCTTCTGTTTACATGGTTCACATACCACATTTTTAATACCACCTTGATGTAATTTTGAACTTTCTAGCTCACAGAAGAAAGATAATACGAGACATAGCTGAACAAAGAATTGCAGCTACATGGATCATAGAACATAAAATTTTAACCCCCAGTAGCCTTTAATACTCAAATTTCTATGTTCTCTTAGATCATGCATGACTGCAACACAATAAACCACGAAAAAAAGGAACCAGAAAATAACAGTATCCATGTAGAATAGTCTATTCTTCGCCAAAGCTCAGAGACATCTCTAGAGTGTCAAAGGCATGTCCTTCAATATTTAACTTTTTCCTCTTTGTTCCTCATCTCAAGTTGAACAATACGTTAATTACCAGATGAAGCGTATAATTACTCTAACAGCTCCGCTCTTACTTATAATTACTGCATCAACACTTTCTTTTTCATATGCTTCAATCTATACCTATTACATTGTCATGATGAAGACACATTAACATTATAATACCGTATAATTAGCTGATGAGCAATTAAATTATTCCACTGTTCTTGTTTCTCTTTGCCAAGAGGTTGCTTTCCAAGCCCTATTATCTCCTCTTTCTCTTCAGTTTGCTTTACTGGTTCTTTCCCTCCCTCAAACAAAGAGGCTCATAAGCTGAATTCAAAGCATTTTGATTTCAAATTCAGAATGGATAAGTGCTCAAGTTGGTAATGGCTGAAGAAATAAATTGGTATTATGGGGCTTACATGTATTTTCATTTTTATGCTAAGCCAGAGAAATAATGTAAATTGCTGTATTGCAATAAGATGTTGCAGGACTCTGAAGTCCCTGAAGACTTCTGTTGTGTGTATTAGACACTAAGAACGTCACTGTTTTTGAACTACATGAAGTACCTATACATGGGGACTATAGCTCCCATGGATTACCTTAAAGGCATTCAAATTAAGTTCTCACAGAAAACTGTAGCTTTGGCAGTTCAAAAATAAAACCCATGGGTGTGATATACATAACTTTGTGTAGTGCCACCAAAATCACACAGGTGCTTCACCATCCCCTTCATTGTTATATATCAAAACTGTCTTCATTTCTCACTTCTACTGCTGGCTTGTGAGCTAACTCTGGATATTGATGCCCCTTGGAAAAACAAATCTCTCTCTATTCCCCCTCTCTCTCCTTTTCTCTCTGTTCACCTCTCTGTGTGTCAATGTGACTCTGTCTCTCTCTATGTGCGTCTCTGTGTTCTCTATCTCTCT
This sequence comes from Phyllotis vaccarum, assembly GCA_033318265.1. Taxonomy (NCBI): domain Eukaryota; kingdom Metazoa; phylum Chordata; class Mammalia; order Rodentia; family Cricetidae; genus Phyllotis; species Phyllotis vaccarum. The sequence goes on from JARWLC010000007.1 coordinate 18,980,825, forward strand.
GTTTCTCTCTGTCTCTACCCTGTCTTCCTTGATCCCTCCTACCTCCTCCTCAATTACTGGCTCGCTTTAGCTCAAATACACTTCGGAACTAATCGGAATATAATTTGAACAGCTCCTAACATCCGGCATCCACTTAGCCTACCATTGCGATCACTGTTCCCATCTTCACTGCCAACTAGTTCAGTGGCTGTTCAGCCCATATTTTATGGCAAACTAAATCTCTCTTAGATAATTACTTTGGAGTAACAATATGAGCTATAAAAGAAAAGTAGAATTCATTTTACAAGCAAGGCCTATTTCAATAAAAAGACTTTTGTTGTCTCAGCTACCAGGCAAAGGAAATCTATTACGAGCAGTGCCTCATATTTGGAAATTTGCCTCTTTGTGGAGAAGACCAGATGGGTCCCAGAAACTTCAAAAAACTATTTAGGACCATAAGCATCAATACAATTGGAAAGTAATAGCAAGCATGGTACCACTGATATGATATAGACACTGGCTTAGTCCCTCCCTAGAGTGATAATTACTTCAACTATCATCCTATTACTTTCAAAGTCCCAACCATATGTAGGGTCTTTTAAACTGATGAAAGCATAATTCTTGCATCTACAGAGGGATGTTGTGTATTTTGCCTGTGGTCAGTGATAATATATTGAGCCTAAAAATACTCTGTCAGCACAGACATTTGTTGTTGAACTGTACTGGATTAAAAAAAAATTGTCTAACCATGAATGGTTGAGGATCTCTATGTACTGGAAAGAGCTGTACTACCTCTACGTCTCTTGACAGACATTAAAATTTAAAGGTATAAAAATGCAAACAAGATGAACACACCAGGATTTTAGACCAGATGTGTTAGATGCAATAATTTGAGATTTTTCCCTCAAATTATTAATGCTTTGTAGACTATGACCTTGTCAATTATAATTATTTATATTCAATGAAGATTCCCATTGTTTTAATCTTTAAAAATGTTAAAAACAATAAAATTAAGTACATGCAATCAGGAAGAAACAACCCGGCATTGACTCAGGATCTGCTCTAATATTTATTGCCTATGTAACCCTGGATAGGTTATTTAATCTTTATAAAGTCATGTAAAGTTATAAGATAATTGTACTAATTATATAATAATTTGTTATCAGAAGGAAAAATAATAAATTGAATGCAAATAATTTACCACAGTACATGGAATAATCTGGTAACTCAATAAATACTAAATATTATCACTGCCCACCAGTATCGGCTTAAAGTCTTTTTTTATTTCTGTATTTCTGTTTTTTGGAAAACTTATTATACAATATTCAGAAATATTAGGTCCCCTACTTCTCATAAAAGTTTTGTTTTAAAAATGTCTTTTAATTAAGTCCAAGGGCTTTACATACAGTGCAAATAATTATAAATGTAGTTAGTGTCAAATGAGATTCTAAGTTTCCACACTTCCGGTAGTCTATTTTTTCAACACAGACTCATATTTAGAAGTTCTATGAAACATGTTAATTGGATTTATATAATGTACATTGCAAAAACCATAATTTTGACTTCTTAACCATGTCTTCATATGGAGTCATTGTCAATAAGTGTAGATGGTCTTGTTTTGTGTGGATTTGGGGAGTAAATTAGTGTTAGATCACTCAGTTTGCACAGGTGAGGAGTCCCTTGGTCCAGTTTCAAGGCTATAGAAATGAATAAGTGAATAAATAAATAAAATAGATGAATGATATAAAGAAAGCCAATCCTCTATTCCAATGGTCTTCTTGCCACTTACCAGTGGCTACTGAGTGCTTGACACTTTAGCCCGCACCTCCTCTTGGGCACTTCCATAGTGATTGTATTTATGTGTTGAGTCATTATACTTAAGGCTCTCTCAAAAGTTTTTAGCCATGGCCGAAAGTTTTATTCCCATATCACAAATGATTTTAAAACCCATTAACTCTAGTTTGGCTTTCTATATTTTACTGAGTATTATATAAATTCTTAATATGTCAGCCTAAAAGTTTTGATGACGCTATTATTTCAAAGGAATGACATACACATATTATGCTACTATGTTTCGGAAGTTCAAATCCCTATACTTCATAAAACTGATAGTCATATTTAAAAAGAATTATAATAACCTCAATTAACAAAGTAAGCAGGAAGATGAAATCAAACAGTACAACCATAATTAGCTTTGCTTGAAACTGAGAAAATAACTCTCACTCCTTCTAAGTCCATTATAATTATGAATTTTGTTGTCACTATTATTACTTATTACTAGTTTGGTTTTGGGTAGGAAGAGGATGCAGCAAATATTAACGTAAGTTGCAGAATGGGAGGATTCCGTTATCAGTGACTGGCAGTATGGTCAGAGATTTCATGAACTCGATACACTTGGTTTCCATATTTCATAAAATTATAGTAGAATAGGAGTCATTGAAAGGCAACATGTACCACTGTCACTATTGTTCACTCGGTAAAATTCATTCTCTGAATAGGACCTGAAAATATTGGTCATAATGTTCTCTCGCCTTGACCTCTGGGATTTAGACTCTTATTTGATATTGAGATACACAACACTGAGCCAAAACCCCATTTTACTTTGGCAGTGTGTGGTGGTATGAGTCTCAACGGTTTCAAAATCCTACTCACTGTGCCTAGTATGTCTTCAGATCTAAGATACCTTTGAAATTCTGATCTCATTCAGGGCTAAGGCACATGGATAATAGTTGAAAGAAAATTGACAGGACTAACATTACGGTCAATGAAACTTAAGGTTGGCCGATGAGCACAAAATCTTCTGTCTTTGTGCCTAGTGATGACCATTTACTGTATCCTAAAATAGGGGTTACAATCAAAGCTATCTGATGAGGGTTTCAGGATGTAGCTTGGTAATAAAGTGAAGGCTGAGCATGAACTCAGCCCTGGTCTGAATCCCCAGAAACATGGTAAATAAGCAAATAGTAGATGATAGATAGAAAGATAGATAGATAGATAGATAGATAGATAGAGAGAGAGAATGACAGACAGACAGACAGACAGACAGACAGATAGATAAGTAACGCCTTTATTAGAGAAAGTGCTAGTGGTTCACACTCTAATCCTAAAAATTAGAAAGCAGATTCCAACTTTAATTCTGGCCTGTGCAACAGTTAGACCAGCCTGGGTTATATAGTAAAAAAATATAAAAAGAAAACATAAAATGATTAAAATCTTTTAGTGTGTAGAAATAACCCAAAAATAAAGATAAGTATTTATCCTTGATGCCTTAACACCAAAGAATAGGCCATATGTTCCCATATTACAGTATTGGTTCCCAAGCTAGTGTTATCTTCCAGAGGCAACTGGGCCACAGTAGTCATCTAGTTGCTATTAGTTGGATATTAAGTGGTAGGACCTAGGGAGGGGAGGTAGGCTTAGGAGTCTTTGAATGTAGATCTTGTCTTCCAACCCTTCTTCCCTTTTCTTTCCTGTCTTCATTGGTAAATTTTGTTTCACCAGATCTTCTTGTATGATAATTTTTGTCTTGCTTTGGACCCATGGCAATGGATCTTGCATACCAATGGGCATCAAGGCACATGAGTCCCCTTAAAGAACAGTGACTCACGATAAATCTTTCCATCTAGTCGTTACTTCGGATCTTATTTTAGGGACAAAGAGCTACCACAGTGTCTCTGATGAAAACATTGTGACAGCTACCTATGAAAAACAGTGACATATGTGACATGCCACTACTTTGTGTCACCACGATAGTCTATGGAGTAAATTGGGACTGTGAGGAAATGAAAGAAGTAGAGGCAGCGGGAAACCCAGAAACACAGAACAGGGAGGATCAGGTATACTGGGCTCTTGAAGGAAAAGCCACAACAGCCCAGAGGCTCAGTTGTTTACTACACAGAGTTGAACAGGAATCAAGGTTATTGCATACAATTGTACAGGGAGGTGCCGTTATTAAATAGAGATAAACAACTAGGAAGGATTTTTGGTAAACAGCTGAGTCAATGAGAGAGGACAGGTTCAGTTAAAACTGTGAGATGAACCTTCTCTGTGGGTGAGGGAAGGGCAGGCTTCAAGCTGCAAACGTCCAACGGGAAAAATGGTCTTGAACATTTTCGCACACACAGTCAAAATATACAAACAAACCAGAGGAAATCTTTACCATTTCCCTCTGAGTTCCACCCTGGGGAAAAGGCTTAGACATGCCTCCATGGGTCTGAGGCTCTGGGGGTCCTTGACATAGCAATATTCATGTCATGGAACACATTCACAAAGGGGTACAGAGATTTTTTTCTTCATTTCATTATTTTTTATATAAAAAGTATATTTTTATCCACGTATTCTTCTGCTCCCCAAACTTTCCCTACTTCCAATCCCTCCCAATCAGCCTTCAGCCTCCCCCTTACCCCTACCCTCCCCCAAAAGGGCATGAAATCCCAAGGTGGGTCAGCTCAGTGTGGCACATCCACTGCAGGCAAATCCAATTTCTTCAACCCAAAGTCAAGACTGGGTTAGGTATTCCTCTTCAAGGAATGGGCTCCAAGATGCCAGCCCACACACAGGAACACAATTTGATCCCACCCCTCCAGGCTCCACATATTGCCCATGCCAGTCGACAGTTGCCTACCCTTGGAGGTCCTAGCTCCTTTTCCTGATGGATCTCTATGGCTATTCTTGATTCAGTGAATTCCCCAGAGCTCCAGCCAACCATCACTATGGAATTTTTCCTCATAATCTCTATTCCCTTGCTCATACAAAATCCCCTCCCCTGCTGTCGGCTGGTCCAGGAGCTTGGCCTAATGCTCAGCCATGGATCTCTGCCTCCACCTCTATTCATTGTTAGATGTAGAAACTTAGGGTGCTTATTCATTTGATCATTGGGGAAGTCCCTTTAGGCACCCCCTCCACTATTGGTTTTACACTCTTGTAAACTCTAGTTTGCCTGTTAAGAATTTGAATAAATGAACTGATATAGAATACTAACTTTTACCAGACTTGTGAAATCAAATAGAGAACCTGGAAAGGGGTGTGTGTGCATGGAATGTTGGAAAGTTTAAAAGTAGGCAGACCCACTTTTAATGAGGCCTGATAGCAAAGCAAAAGAAGCAGTCACAGCTGGTTAGTAGTTCAGGAACCTGAGAGGAAAAATGAGACCCTTCACTTTCCAGATGAACAAAACAGGGCCAGAGAGGTGAAGGCCATTAAATGTAGGGTTCAGAGTAAATGACAGCACAGTGGAAACTTGATGTTCTGACCCAAACCCAGCAACAACAAATGTGACCAGGACTTATTCTGCTGCTTATATACTGTGCTCAAAGTAAAGAAACTTCAGAACAAATTATAACCAATAACAAGCCTACATAAATTCTCATTTATTCACTTACTTCTAGATTACATTGACATTCATTAATTAATATGAAATTATACTATACAAAAAATAATTTGTATTTGAGCTAGTGATTATTGTTTTGCACAAGATTCTCCCTTTATCATTACAAATTAGAGGGCAATCTGAACTCAGCCTACTCAGGTGCCATAGCATACACCTGCAGGCCTAATGGAGAAGTTCTTTCAAGAGTGATAATTTATGTAACGATTTATACACATATTTATTATTGTCTATTTTCAGTAGGATTAATGCCTTAAAAATATGAAATATTCCATGATTAACTTTAAGATTTATATGTACATATCTTGAGTGTGTTTTTAAATTGTCTCCATTTCGTTTTGAAAATCAATCATATAAAATAATTACATGTAGAGTTCTTTAGTAAAACATAAATATATTAATGTTATCAGTGACTTTTCTTCATTTTAAGATTAAGAAAAGTCTGAAATAGTAACTTGCTTTTGCCATTTGTATCACATAAAATTTATTTTTATTAGAATACATCATTATGCAATGCAATTAATATTTCAAATGATAGAATATATTATACCTTAGGTTTAATTCTAAATATGAAAAATGAAAAATTTAGTAAATATATTTATTAAAATAACTCTTAAATAACAATGATAAAAATAGAAATCTGACACCTTTGTTTAAACCTGTTAAAAGTTATGAATGAAAAGTAAACATTCTAAGACATGCTTCTCAATGGAGCTTTATTACTCCAAGTCATAGATTGGCGATAAGAATATAAATGTCTTACTGGTGTGTAGGAGGGTATTTGGTGAGTGTCACCTGGACCCCAGTTTTTACACTGTCTCTATGTTTCTGTGCATATTTGTGATGAATATAAAGAATCAGTGGAAAAGAAATGTCCCCCTCAAGCCCTGCAATTTATAGACCAATCATGTAAAATAGAAATATTGTGTGTTTCTCCCCATTTGTCACTCTCCTACCTCCCCTTCCTCTTTACATACAGAAACAGTCAGTGTAAATATTTAACAACAGTTGCCTTCAAAGAAAACTGTTCTATTGAGGTTTGATACAATTAATTTGCTTTGAACAGTGATATGAAGCATAACCCACCATAAAGTTTCTTTCTGTCTTTAATTCTGTAGGATCAAAGTGTTTGAACAGTTTTTAAAACACACTGCATATTCATATACCACTGCATAGTGGTAAATGCGGCTGTGTATTTTGGAAAAGAATCTCAAAAACAAACAATTAGGTTGGACACAGTACATGTTGGTCACTTCAGAATTTGGAAGTTATGGCAAAAGGATCTTTATTTTTAGGCCAGCCTGGTCTATATAACAAATTATTCTCAAAAAACCCTCAAATTTATTAAAAGAAAGAGACAAATATATTTTTCACAAAATGGTAAACTCAGAATATAAAACTTTACACAAAAATTTAGCATATAATTTTTCACCATGTTTAATACATCTAAGAGACAAAATTAGCATTCTAATATATCATAGCAACTAGCTAAAAATATACATGGAGAAATTAACTATACTAAAATACAAAATTATGAGAAACATAGAAATTAAATGGACTCAATAAAGATAAAATATATTTTATTACACAGTGGTTTAGTACATTCCTTTTAGAACTGATTTTGGAAAATTTTCTACTGTCTCAGACAGTTTTTGTCTGAAAAATTTTATTTCCTCATGGAAAATACTTGACTATATAGTCTTTATCAGAAATGAAGATATATCCTCATCTACTCTAGACCCACTATAGTTGTCAATTTTGACAATATAAATACTTCCAATCCTAAACTAGTTTGAAGCAGGTAAAAAGGCACTGTAGAGTAACATTTTGACGAAAATAGATAGAACCTGGATTTGAAGATTAATGTGAAATATTTCAAGTACTTAACTCTTTATTAACCTATTCTTCTCCCTCTCTTGTCTTTTCAATGCCATTTCTGACAGAACATGTCTACCTACATAACCCTACCTCTCATATTTGAAAATTAATTTATTCAACATTTAGGCATAAGGTATCAAGGGAAATATGAGTTATTTTCAAAGGCAATAATGATAACACCTCTATGACAAATGTATCAAAATATTTATTTCTTCTTCATTATTTTATATTTGTTCTTTAGCAGTTAATTATTTTTTGCGGTTATAATATGGTCACATTTTCCTTTCCCTTCCTTCCTTCTGGACCCACTAATACTGTATGTGTTTTGTGTCCCATTAAAAATGAGACCCCTGAATAATGTGGACAAAAATAACCACTAATAACCCTACCAGCCCCACTTTCAGATGATGGCTGTTTCTGTCTCACTAACAACTAGAGATGGTACATCTGGAAGCTTCTACAATAGACAGCCAGGAAATACAGAAAAGCAGGCATTTATAATAAAAAGTACTCCTGTGGCTGTAATCCTGGTCTGTCTTCCAGAAAACAAAGGCTCCACCAGGAGTTCAAGTGTTTGCTCTTTGCTAGCATGCCCCCCCCCCCCCACTCCAACCTTCCAGTCTGCAGGCATGCTTAGAGAGAAAGACTACACCTCCTATTCAAAAGTTTATAGGAAGCTCTCCTAGGCTTTGGAAGGTAATATTTGATATTTTGTTAGAGTTTTGTATATTTCTTTCCTTGTTCTCTCTCTATTTTCACTTGACATACAAATCATTTAATTTCTCCAAGTATTTTCAAGTAATTTCTTTAAATTACTCTTAGTAATTTCCTTAAGCACTTTAAGTACTAAGCATGTGCAACAGCTTCAGATGCAAAGATCATGAAAAATGAAAGAAATTGTTATCAGCTAATAATTTTTATAAGTAACATGAAGGATCCACTCACAGTCGTAAGTTTATAAGGCACCCAAATATGCAAGTACAGAACGATTTTATATTATTTTAATAACATACTAAAACTTAAGCTTACTTTTTTATCTTATATATGAAACCATTTCTCACTGTGTCAGAAATGAGAAAAAATTACAAAGCCAAACATCATTAACTAAATATCTTCTTTTCATTATTTCTTATGTATTTCTTTCTGTGTGGATGTTATTTTTTTTTACTATTGATTTGTTTTTCATCCATTGGATTAAATATCATACGAGTCAAATACATTTATTAAGTATTTAAAATATTACTATCTATCATGGTCATTATAACTACAGGATTATTCTTACATATCAAGTAAATATGCAAATAGTGTAGTGTGCATGTGTGTCTCAATAATGACAGAGCTGGATCAGTTCAGATTCTGACCTCAGTTGTTTTACAATAAAACCAAACAGGATTATTACTAAGCCATCAATGTTTAAAATATATATTTAAAAGCCTATTTTATAGATCTCTAACATTTCTATCCCAGTGAGTAGTAAGTCATCTATCTGTCTTTCCAAGTAAAATAATCCAGAAATTATGACTGGTTTGATTCCTTCACCAGCCAAGTATCCCATTCCTGCGAAAGACAACTTCTTAAAAGGTCTGTTCTCAGTGTGAATATAAACTTCCAATGACTAGTCTAGATCACAGGTCTTTAACAAGCAAACTCCCTATCTCTACCTAAATCTATACCCCTGCCTATTCCTCTCACATCAAATGTTTCCTTCAAATCCATAGTAATTTTATGGTTTTAAAAGAGATTTAAGAGATGCAATTATGCCATTTTTCAATTATTAATCAACATATATCCCCTTGCTTTCAGAACATAAATATTTTTCTCACATTGACTCTAAAAACGTCTTTCATCAGATCTCCTTCCTCATCATCCTAACTCTTTTTCTCCAAGCTACTTCTTCACATTCCTTGGTCTGTCTCTTATCTATTCTTTCACCTGTCTCTTCTGTTTCTGAATAATTTTTAATCATGTTCATTTCATAAATATGAGTCCATGACTCCAAGTTTGATCTAATTAATTGTATGTTCTCCATATCATTTTTTATTAACTTACTTTTCCTAGTAGAGAATAATTAGAAAGAGGGAAGTAGAATGTACTAACCAGGGTTTTTCTCTCTCTCTCCCCCTCTCTCTCTCTCTCTCTCTCTCTCTCTCTCTCTCTCTCTCTCTCTCTCGGTTTGTGTGTCATTTATTGCAGCGGCTTCCAGGGTGTGATCAAGATCATCAAGCAGTGACTGTTTCCTGACAGAAATGCCAAGATCCCAGAAATTGTTTAGCCTAGAAGGTTGGACATCTTGGTTGACCTTCAGCACACATTGGAATCCGAAAGTTGAAGATGATGCCAGGAAAGTATCACCTATGGCCTCAGCAGCAGGATGATGAACTTCCCAGAAAGAGTGAAGGAAAGGAAGCAAGAAACAAAATGTACCCCTCTCCCACATCCTTGTATGTAGGTAGTCACAAGAAGGTATGACCAAGATTTAGGACAGGACATCTCACCTGAAATGTTCTTCTTAGGGTGGGTCTTTCCATTTAAAAGGTTATGACCAAGAACTCTGCACCAGGTGTACAGTTTCTTGGGTCGTTGGCTAGAGGTGTAGACATGATTAGCCATCACTCTGAATGAGAACAGGAAAGATTTTATGCTCATGTTCAACATGCTCATCTTTCCATGGTTGGGGTAAGAGTAAAGAGTCATTTGACCTCATCTTAGACACAGGAGAGGGGTTTCTATTGTGCTCTGAAGGGAGTTTATTATATGACTCAAAAACTGGGGGAAGAAAGAAATGAAAGTGTGATTCTCACTTAAGACATTTGGAGGGTTGGATGGGATGGATGAATTGATGGGATAGCCTGCCATCTGAGCAAAACATAGAGGAATATCTTTCTTGAGTCCAATGTGGCTATCCAAGGTAGAAAGAAAAGTTCTCAAGTTGTATCCTGTCCTATTCAGCTGGATAATCCATGAGCAAGGATTCTTCTGAGAAGGAAAAATAGCAGATGAGATTCTCATGGAGCTTGATGCCTTCCTAATATCAAGAGAGTCTCCATTGTGAAGTAATACAGTAATGAGAAATGTTGAGAACTTAGGAATGAGTTGTTTCTAGAGGGTTGTTCTGGGTTATTGTCATGCAGGAAATATCTGTTCTTCTATTTCCCTTCCTGAGGGGCAGAGTAAGCAAAAACAGAAAAGGTGCTAAAGATCCAGAGTCCACAATATTGCTTCTTGAAATGTATTGGCTGCCAAATAATACCCTTATCTGGCAGGAAGATGAGATAAGAAGATAAGAAGAGAACCCTGTATCTGTAGGCCAGATCTCACAGCCTGAAAAAAAATGAGCCACAACTTTCAGGTCTCTCTAGGACAGAGTTAAGAAATAGCCTGTGCTGTGATTCCATATTTCTAAATTTAGGATGCCTGGCTCTTCCGTGTTCTTTGTCACATATATTGTGTTGAACTAAATTAAACAATGTGAAATTCCCTACCAGCTCCCACACATGGAGAAGTCCAATGTTTTCTCTCTTCTTGGTATCTGTTCAGGGAAGTGCTCTAGGGATCCTCACTGAAGAAGCTTCTTTTGCTTCCCTCCTCACCTCATTCCCTTCAGAGCAATATTTCTCTCTCTCTCTCTCTCTCTCTCTCTCTCTCTCTCTCTCTCTCTCTCTCTCTCTCTCTCTCTCTCTCCTCATTATTAATGAAGCTCCTCTCCAATCTAAAGAAGTGAGCCTCTTCTTCCCTTTAATGTCATGCCATGTTTTGATCTCCATATATTGCATTTTCCCCACTCTTCCCACTGTGAGCTTCAATTCTGGCTTTTTAATTCCCATTCCTAATAAACTACTTCTGAAATAATTCTGTGTCACCTTTCTTTCCAAACTAGAGATACCATATTAGACGACACTAATTTCTTATTATATTTAACAGAACTATTGATTAATATTTTTTAATAACAGCAAAACCATGTTACAGTTACTGAAAGGCCACTGTATAATGGCTGAGAATGTAGGCACAGAAACACAACCACAAGGTTAGATACACAAGTTTCAATTCAGGATCAGCAGACAACTATTATAAGTGAGCAAATGTTCAGTTGGCATTGGGGGTGAATGTGATGTCATGGGTTGTGTTTGTTTTGGGTTTCTCAGGCTCCATTACACTACAACACTCATTTCAATATCCATCACAACCATAATTAAAATGAGTCACTGTGGACCCTGAGCCCTGAGGACTGGAGTATGAATGAGTGAGAAATAAGAGATGGAGCTAGCAAATGGTCCCAGAGAACCACATAAGATTAAGTTTCCTTTATACTGTTAAATGTTAAAATGAAACACATCTGTCAATGCTACCAATTAGTATTCTTTGTGGTAGTTACAGTCATTATGAGCAGCAATCAGAATCCATTCTGAGTGTCTTAACATTACAATTTTTGATTTTTTTTATGTGAATAGTATATATGACATAATTTGCCTGTTCTCCAAACTCTGTATGTGAGTTAATTGAATAGGACATATAAATGACTACTTCTCTAAAGATCTATATTTACATGTCAATAAATTTGAAAAGGAGACTAATTATTCTACTTTGAGTGGAATCTTAACTCTGCCAACACAGTTTCACATTCTTATTCCAGGTCTTCTCAATCCATTGAAATAGAAAATTCAGATTGTTAGACAGAAGCAATGGATCAGTTAGTTAATAAATCCTAAATATAACTGCTATCAAAGGCACAATAGCAAAGCTTTGATAGGGTACTGGCTTTGGATCCAGATATCCTATGTCAACAGAGAAAAATCATCATTTACTAGATATGCAGTTCAGAGGAGGTTTTTCACATTCTAGATACAATGTAAAGGATATAGAAACAGTGCATTCAAATAACAAATAGAGAACTAGTTAGCCATCTGAAGAAGTCATTATTTCTACTTTATAGCTTAAACAGAAATAAATTCAAGATATTAAAATGTAGCTTGTGAAAAGGCAAATGGTTTAAATACTAGAAAAATGCAAATGCCTATTTTTTAAGTTCTCAGATTTTATTACCATTAAAGCATATTAAATCCAGCAGGCATTAAGAAGGAGGTAAACATGAGAACATAATACTGAAGAATTCACAGATGCCAAAAAAATAGTAAAAATAAAAAAAAACACCCCATGAACAATAGAATCAAATAGATAGAAGATAATTTACACATAGACTAAGCATATAAGCCAAAATGAAAAGTCCAATGTGTGTTATTCCTGTATACTAATAAAGCCAGAGATATTTATATAGAAGCAGTAGATGCTGAGGCCTGAATACTAATTACCAGGGGTCCCACCTATCTGGGGCCATGGTTTTAAATGGAGCTGCAGTCATTAAATAACAATAAAACTACACGTAATTTTAGAAATCATTTTGGCTCCTCATTGTATTTTATAGACATGATAGCTGGGACTTGACCAAGCTTAATTGCTATTGATAACAGAGACTCCCCAAAATACATGTCAAATAGAAATTTTAATTTTTTTCTTTCCAAGGGAACAAGAGTGTGGAAAAAAATGTTTCCAAATAAGGAGTATTGTGTGAGGATGGGTGATAACATGAAAATATATTCCTTCTTAAATATATACGTAGCTCATTGTTAATGGCTAAGAATAATGGAAGTATACAGGGTATTAATGGTGTTAAAATGTTTAAATTATACATCAGGCACAAATATGTATTGCCATACTTAATAATATCTGCAATATGCTTTGTTTCGTGTTTATTTTTAAAGGACCAAAGAGAGCAAAGAGGGTGATAAGATGACTCAGCTTATAAATGTGCTAACAATTGAGCCCGAGAACCTCCTGAGTTCAATTTTACACACATGCATGGTCGGAAAGAAAAAATAATTTCTACAAATTTATTTCTGATCTCACACATACTGTGTGATATGCCATCTCTCCACACATTAAAACACACTGAGTAATTATGTTTTAAAGGAGATTGATAAAGCCCACATTCTACTCTAATTGGACATCTAAAAAACAGATATTTTTCGATAGAATTCTGCATATAGTTACTAACTACATATGTGTATCTATATTGACAACTATGGTTGTAGCCATCTACAACCAAAGGGTGAGACAAAAACAGGTATAAATATAAATGAGTAGACACTCAGTGCTGACATTCGCAAACTGGGAACAAATGAATATTGAGTTTATAATACTCTATTTGAAAGAGGCAGAAACACAGATGAAAATGTATCACGGTGTGGATTACTATAACCAGAAAAATGAAGTGTGGCATTGAATGAAAATTAAATTGACTAGCTCAGCAGTTCTCAATCTGTTGATTGTGAACCCTTTAGAGGTTGAACAAACCTTATAGTGGGGTCACATATCAGATTCGTTCATAACAGTAGCAAAATCACAGTTATGAAGTGACAAAGGGAATAATAATGTTATGGTTGTGGGCCACCACAACATGAGAAACCATACTGAAGGGCCCAAGCAACAGTAAGGTTTGGAATCAATGAATTAATTTCCTAATATTAAAAATTCCAGTTATGGGGGATATGATGCTTTCTTCTCTCCCCCATGTACACTTAGATATGAGGTGCATATACACACCTGCAGGCAAAACACTCCGACATAAAATAAAAAAATGAATAAATAAAATTTTGAAATATAGCTTATTAGTGTTTTCCCCATGTAATTTGTTGATTGTTAACAAAGTCACCCCTTGAATTTGGTACTAAAAATGCATCTAGCCTCATGACTAATATGACTTGTTTATTCCTGTTTTAATTATATTCTTTATCTGTATGTTTTGTGTATGAGTGTAGAATTTCCTTTCAATGATCGCAGAAACTTCATTCAATCAAGTACTACTAACCTCTCTTCTCTAAAAAAGGGTGGAATGCTGATCGTGACTAACCCTTAAACACAAATATTTATTTTCAAGTTGTATGCAAATAACCTTCTCTGAAAGGTAGATTACTAATTATGGCTCCCTGAAATGTATTTAAAATTAAGTAATTTTAGTGAAGGGATATTGTCCTATATGAATCGTGGAATTACAATCTGAGTATCTAAGTGGTTGACTATATTAGGACAAAGTGTACAAGATTGCTTCTCAAAGTATAGTCAATTTAATTGATTGAACACCAGAAATTGAAGGCAATGTTTTTACCTCGGATATTTTTATAATCAACATTACTATTACTGGAACATCTCACACGTTATATGAGTCAATCAAATTTACAAATATCTAACATCCAGATTTCAAGAAGAGGTTATTGTTTATATGTCTATATAACTCCTTAAAACAGCCATTAGAACTATTTGGCAAGATGTGAGAAAAAGAGATGTGGGATCTGTGAAAATGTCTATAACGTAAATAGATTACATATCATTACAATCCCCGTGGGAAGTCAAGGTCAAAATGAGCAAGCCTCTCAGTGCTCATCAGTGAAGTTATCCTGTAGTCACTCTCTAAGAACTGTTACCCAACTTCACAGAGCTAGAATCAATTTACGGAATTTAATGATCAGTTGAAATAAAAATGTGCTTGTTCTCAGTGAAGTGATGACGAAGGTGCCTGTAACAATTGTAGGTCTGAACTGGAATTATTTAATAAGTAGTCTGGTTGGAAGCAATTGGTCTCCAAGGAACGTTAGGTAATTTTCCCTCAATTTGAGTTAAACATTGTGCCAGGAAAAGAATTCTAATGACTAGTCACAAAGTGACTGCTGAAAAGTCTCCTTTCTACCTTAACAAGAGCCACAAAGGAATATATGAAGGTTGGAAATAGCCACACTTACTCATTTGATTAGGTTTTAAAAGACACTTTCTCTAAAATGTGGCACAACAGAAGCAAATGTGAAATTCTCCAGTCGGTTCTGAATAGTGCCCTAAATTCCTGCAAAATAATCTTTGTGGTAGCTTTTCGGGAGTGTAAAGTGACTTAGTGGCTTTCCACATGCCAGTCAGCAGACCACAACCTCTAAGGCCTTATGCTAAAGAAACAGATATATTCTTGGTGATGGTTCAATGCCTAAGACAATTGGCAATAAGGAAAAATACACTTGTGTGTCTTGCTCATGGAGAGCTAGCATGCATGGATTTGAAATTCTCGTGAACGGTTGGTTTTGATGCTAAAAGTATCCCTATGCCTGCTGTGTGATATACCATTAAAGGGTGGCTTGATATCTTAATATACTGCATTCTGCCTTTAAGAGATATTCAGAAGAAAAAGAATTTCTTTTGTATTTATAATTAGGACCACAGACTACTTTGTAGTTACAACAAACATGGAGTAAAAATCTGTTCAACTAGAAACCTAGATGCATCATCTTTTTATTCCAAATACACTTCTCCTAAATTTTCATTATATATCTTTCTTCTCTCCAGTCTCTTCCATGTCACTGTCTCAAATTGATAGCTCTTTTTCCTTGGCTATTATTGTTACATGCACACAAATAATATAATTCAATCTAATGAATTTATTCTTGTTATTTGTGTATACACAGTTTCTGATCTGAACATTTTTTATTGGATACCCGATTAGGAGTTCATCTTTGGTAGAGGCGAATCCTCTCTATTTTAGAAGTCATCTGATGCCTGTGGTTCTTTGTCTAGAACTAGTTCCCTGTGAGGTGACACCACTCACCCTGCCCCCTTCAACCTTAGCATGTCTACTGATATTGTCATTGTTCAGGTCTTAATTTAGGTAGCCATTTCTAGTAAAGAGAATATTACATTTCTACACTTTTTCAAATTTATTTTTATTTTAAAAAAGTCATCTTCATAAATATATCCCCCTGCTTCCCCTCCCCTCACCCTCCCAATTCCTCTCAGCCAGCCCTCAGCCTTGCCCCTCCCTATCCACCCTTCCCCTTCCTCAAAAGGGTAAGAAGTCCCAAGGTGGGCTAGCTCAGCATGGTGGCACATACACTCCAGGTATATCCAATTCACTCATCCCAAAGTCAAAGTGGGTTAGGTGTCCCTCTATAGGAAATGAGCTCCAAGGTGCCAGCCCATGAACAGGAACACAGTCTGATCCCATCCCTCGTGGCTCCACACACTGCTCATGCCAGTCAAAGCTTCCTACCAATTCCTGATTCAGTGAGCTCCCCAGAGCTCTAGCCAGCCATCACCAAGGGAAACTTCCTCTTAATCCCTATCCCGCTGCTCATACATTTATACATTTCTAATAGAGAGTTTTGTTATTCTAAGTTTTACGGTTTTTTTGGTTTTGAGAATCAAATTGCACCTGTCTGTCTGTTCTATGTCTAAGATATTTTCAGTTGAAAAAAAAATAGTAATATGCCTTAGAAATTTGGTTTCAATAGCAAAATCTTTGGTCTGGGGTTCAGAAACACATGTCATAGTTTCATTTCTGAGATAATTACTCATGATCACTGGAAAGTTACTGAAGCATTCCATTAATCAACTTCAAAACCTGGGGTATCGGCTTGCGGGTTGAAATCATGAAATGTATAGGTAAATGTATGGACCAAAAATTATATTAAGTGAGATAACCCAGTCCCAGAAAGAGAAATAGCTGCATATAATCTGCAATTGCTCATATAGATAAATTAGAAATAATATCACTCATCAGAGAAGCCTATTTCTACAGCAAATAAAGACCACAAAGAAAACCACAGCTGGACACACACACAGAGGTCAAGAGATGCCAAGGATCCCAGCCACAGTGTCTACATCAATGTTCCTGCATGAACGACTCAGGAAACGTCATAGAAGAGGAGATGGAAGATCCCAAGAGCCAGGACACCAGGAAGTTTCTTATAAAATCAATCTCCCTGACATGGCTTTCATATATGAGTCCAAAGGGGAGGGAGGGAAGAAGGGAGGCTGAGAGAGAGAATTAGAGACATATACACACAAAGACAGAGATTCAGAGACACAAAGAGATAGAGAGGAGAATGTGTACAATTAGATTACAGGAGAGCAGGGTAAAGATTCCTTAATTTCAGTATTTATAATAGCTCTTTATATTCCTGAAGTATCTAACTTATGTACATGGAAAGGTTTGATCAGTAATCTTATGGACTTAACAACATTTATCCAACATAAAATATTATTAAGCATGTCATGTTCCGATAAAATCAGTAAGCTCTATCGGATTCTTATGTTAAGTTAGTATTGAATTTATTGACTAAGTTAAATCAAGGTTTCTTAATATGAAATGAAAATTTCAAAAATATTCTTTAGTCATCTACAGAACAAAACTTATTAATAAGTTTATCATGGATTTGGTTTTTCTTTTGGTTTATCTTTGAACTTTTACCACTATAAAACCCACTAACTAAAAGTAACTTGGGCGGAAAAGGGTTTTGTAGTAGTGGGGTTTCTTGATCTCGGGTGGCCAGAAGGCCGAGACCCACAGACCTGCTGCCCGAGACCCCTTAGCCGCCTGCCGATCAGACTCCCAGAAATGACTCAGAAGCTTATATTAACTTCATGCTGTTTGCCCTATGGCTCAGGCACATTGCTAGCTAGCTCTTACATCTTAAATCAACTCATTTCTATTAATCTGTCTGCCACGTGGCCTGTGGCTCACCTGTGTTCCTTACATGTTTCTTCTTGGGCGGCTGGCTCGACCTGCCTCTGACTCCGCTTTTCCTTTCCTATTCTGATTCCTCCTCCTACGTCTTCTATGGTGCCTGTCATGGCCCAAAACAGCTCCTTTATTTAAAGATTGAGTTTCACAGCAAACATATATGCATTCCCACATCAGGGTTTTGTTTAGTCTTGGTGTTTGGTTTTTGTTTAGTTTTATTATTGTCTAGATCCTCTGACTGTTTCTAGGTTGATTTTATGCTTATTCTATCTTTGGAAGAAATTTTAGACCATTTTTTTTTTTTTGAGGAAGAAACATATATCCAGTAGGGTTTATAATTAATGATTGTTTTATGAAATTTTATAATTTTCCACAAAGGCAATCCCAAGAACGTTTTCTTCATTATTAAGTTAAACTATTCAGGAAAGAATTATTAACAGTAATTTAGTAATCTTCCCAAAACACAGATAGGCAAAAACTTTTCTCTATAATTCATAAACAAATATTAACAAAGTAAAATTCTAAGATTAGAAAACTAGTAATACAAGGTTGGTATAATATCCCAAACCTAACTTATGGATTCTTTTATATTAAAAGATCACAGATAACTTCTTAATATAGTCATCTCAATTGATAGAGACAATATTGGCAAAATTCATCGCCTTGCTATGATAAAACTGTTAAACAACATATGATCAGAATAGTTAAAATTCATCCAAAAATAGTATTTTGAAAAATCCAGTAAACATTATATTTAATGATGAACAATTTGAGATTCCCGTTCTAACACCATGGGAAAGCAAACACGGCCACCCTTGCTACTTCTACTAAAAAGTACACTGGAAGTTCTAGTGATGGGATTAGGGTTTGTTTTGAATCACTTAGTATTCAAAGTTTTAACATTTGTACTTGCTTATTATTACTATTGTTTAAGACGTTATACTAATTTGTTTTTGTCTAATCTCTCTTCCAAGAGAGCACAAAGAAAAATACATATGCAAAGAAACTCACACACACAAACACACGCACGTACAAAGAGAGAAAAAGAGAGATTTGATTTCCTAGATAATTTGATTCATATTGAAGAAAATATAATATTATACCAAAAGAAAAATCACAATTTCAAAAGTGACAACAAATTTAAAAGGACTGGTAAAAATTTCATTTGCAATAACATTAATTTCAACTATAAAATTTAAAACTGCAGCACTATTTATATACTAAAAGCTTTATAAGAACGTATTTTTGGAAAAGTTAAGAATGTAAATAAGCTTTAAAATATCTTATGCTAAAATTGGAGGCATTTTTACAATGACAGACACTTACAGAAATCATAAATTCTCAGTATGATACCTAAGTCTCAAATGGATTTCTTTAGAAAATGTTAAAATACAAGAGAAATTCAAAGAATAGTAAAAAAAAAAAATAAATTCATAGATTATCATACATCTTGAATTTCCAGATTATTACCAACCCACAAAATATGGCACTGATACAAGATAATGGATCTAGATCGATAGATTAATGAAACATCTATATCAATATAATAACAGAATTTAATTTTGAGCCAGTTGTTTTTACAAAACATAGGTTATAAGATCATTGCTAAAATGTGGAAAAAGAGTAGATTTTCCAACAAACAATGTGGGGACAACTACATATCTACATAGATGAGAATAAAATTAGACTCCCCTGTTTCCCCCTTTCTCCCTACATCTCATCATATAGATAAATTAATTTTAAATTCACTCAATTTGACAAAATATATAAATATAAGATTTCAAACTATAAAACTGAGTGAGACTTTGTGATTTTAGTTTAGGCTAAAGCTTTTATAAGTATTCTCAATTTTAGTATTGTATTTGAATATTCTATTTTCCTATGGTCTCATCAACACCTATGTATATGTTGTTATTTTATATCAGAACATTTATTCTTTTTTCACAACTAAGAATGACTTTGCCATTTTACACTTCTTTTCATAATATAAACATATCTAACTAAGACTTTATTTTTCTTCACTTAAGTTAATTTTGTAAAAGTTATAGTTATCATTGCTCTCAAATTATCTTTATTTCTGGTTTGATGATCTGAGGAATTAGAAAATTCAGTATGGTGTTTGGGTTCTGACATTACAGAACAGCATGCCTTGGGTGTGCAATTCATTCTAACTTCTCTGTAAGGAAGAGAAAATAGACAACCACTAAATAGAGTTTACTTGTGAATCTGTCACTTTTTTCTATCACACTGACTATTCCTGGAGAATATAAAGGTAATTGATATGGAAATATTTGTTGAAGAAAGTTCTCCATGATCTAATCCATACTATATTTCCCTTTTAATGGGATTGAAATCATTTCAGTTAAAGTCGTCAGAAGAAGAGAGGACAACATTCTGAAGCACAGTTTAAATCAATATTCATTGATTTCTGGAGCTCCCCATTCAAGAACTGATAAACACAGGAGTTTCTGGGAGAAGTGGCCATGGACATCAGTCAAAGAGATAATGCATTGACAAGGTAATGTAGCATTGTGTATTCAGAAACATCCACATAATAAGGTTGGAGTATCTTCATCAGTTCAGTGTTTGAGTACAAAAGGCAATAATCTTCGATCAATGTGGAAATCACTAAAAGTATGAACTACAGTGTTAACGTGTATAGTTTTGGCTAATGCTCAATCAAAATATTTATTCATAGAAAGAATATTCAAACAATGGAGCTGCAGAGTGTGTCATTTGTCTATTTTCTGTTAGGGAAGCTATTTGCTTCTGCTATAAGGCTATTATGATAAAATATATGACATGCAAAATGACTGTCAATGTTGGATAATTATTCATTTCCCAATAATTTGATTCATAGTTGAAAATGCAAATTTACCTTTTTAGTTTAGAAAAGTCATTTTAGTTGTTTGGATTATGTTAATAAAGACAGTAGATATCTATTGAAGATTTATGATGTGTTTAACATAATATAAATAAAGCACAAAGGTACTTTATATCAGTTGTATATTGCTAATCCTTCCAACAGCATAGAGAGATATTGTCATACTAATTTTATGGGTTAGCGACAAAAATGTTCAGTTTGGTACTCTAGCAAAACGGGAAAACTTAGTTTCAAAATATTTCTGATTTTGGTTTTCACTCTGTTTGTTGTATCTTTCTTCATAGCAACATTGAGGCGTTTGTATTTAGATCAAGGGCCAATGGGAGTCAAAATTTAGAAATTCCACCTGTGCATTGGTTTTATTGCATGTACTGATAATATGCTTACTGGGATCGAAAGAATACTATTTTTTTTTCTGATGCTAGCCACTAGTGAATTTTGCATTAATTCACTGAAACTACCCACATCCTGTTGCTTTAGATTCACAGTGAAAGTGTACTGACAGGATATCCTGTGTAAAGAAGCCATTGTATGTACTAAATGTATCTCCTGAAATTTACAAGTTTTAAAACTGTAATCTCCCTGAATCTATTCTGCATTCCTTTCCTACATCATCTGTATAACATACAGTTTGTAAGATAGAAAGAGCTTTAAAAATAATAGAACTAAAGAAGACAATTCTGTTAAGCCAAAGACTTGAGATAAAGATGTATGCCTCCCAAAAACAGGCAGGAAGAGTTGGTCATAATGATTCATACACATTCATACACTTTGCTAAAATATGGATAGATTGTTTTACAGCTGCTGATGAAATCTCATCATCACGAACTGAAGTTTTCAGTGTTCTCCCATATTATTTAACCCCTATTCTTAGTTTTTGTACCCCAGGTCCCTGATTATTTATTCAGTGATCCACATTAATAGCCATTTAATAAATGCCTACAATATGCACAGCCTATACTAAGATCTATTAATACAACTTGCAGAAGAAAGTTTCTATGTTCATGAAGCTTGAACTATTAGGAGACATAGAGTTATTTCTGTACCTAAACAAACTAATATGTAATCAAAAATTAAGGTTAGTGCAAAGAAGCCAATTACAAAGGGCAATTTAGGAAATTTTGACTTAGCTTTGAGAAAAACTTTCCCTAAGAAATAACAGTGAAATAAAGCACAGAGTCTAATACAAATAGACTAGACAAAGGAAGTTAGAAATTCAGACATTTTTCAGAGAGACATAAAGTCAATACAAAGGGATAAATGAGCAATATTAGCCAAATGGGGAAGGACTCACAGATGATGTCCAAATCTATATTATATATTTTTATCTTTATCTCAGGAAATATTTGATGTTGCACCAAGATTTTTAGATGTATTCATGTGGATATTGACAGATTTATATTTAAAACTCATTCCAGATATTCTACAGAGAAGCCTGCTGTGAAGGGTGCCCAACAATGACAGCGACTAACTCATTGAGGAAATTGTTATGGTAAAGCAGAGTCTTTGCAGTCATCAGACGCTCATAATACATATGTGAAGACATTGCAGACAAAAATACAAAACAAACAAAAAATGTAAAAGTCAATTATTGTCACTTTGCAAAGGAGAAAGCTGAGTGTACAGAGGAGAAAATATACCACAAATAGTCAGCAACGTTCAACATAAAATCTGAGCAGCTCTATAGAATCAGTTATCAACTAACAGCTTTTCCCCATTTGCCTAAATTTATTGTGAATACATGTTTTATTAGGTCAAAAAATTTCCCAAAGAGTTGAGATCAAAATTTAACAGTGAAATCCCACCACTAGGCAGCCGATGAGCTATTGGCATTGGAAAACTTCTAGGACAGGGAGAATCAGTTTTCTTTTATTCTGTGACTGCTGGGAAGTCAAGCATATTCCAAAGAAGGCTCTGAACCCAAGAGTAGTTGAGAATCACGAACTGGATTGTATAAGAGGGATTAAGAGTGAGGTGGAGGATGAGGAGGAGGATGAAGGTAAGGAAGGGAAAGAGAACTAAGGGAGGGACAAGAAGGATAGGACAAGTTAAAGAGAAAGCTCTCTAAGCAGGAAGATAGATGAAGGTAGAAAAAATGAATACAGGAGGAGCTGGGGGAATATGATCCAAATACAGGGTAGGGGTGGGGATAAACACTGTAAAATAATGGTAAGAATGTTTGAAAAATCATAAGAAATCAGAATATTAAGTATATGTTTAAATACTTACATCAAAATGGAAGATGGCCAGAGGTAAGGAAAATTTTGCAAATTGATGATACCTTGGTCCTTTAAATATTATTGAGAGAATATCTCTCATGTGTTGAACTCCTAAACAAAGGGTTATTTTTAAAGCCTAGGGAATGTGGTTTATAATTCATGTAGCAGTAAGTCACTTCATTAAAAGTGATTCTGCATCAGTTATTCTGTTTATTCAACATATTTAATGGAAGGTAAATTGTGAGAAAGAAATTGGTGAGGTTTTTGGTTGTTAAAATTACAACATAAAACTTAGAACAAAAAAGAAATTAAAGTTCTTCATAACACAGGCTTAAAGATATTCTGAGATTAATTTCATAATGTGTTTCACCATTCTGGGACATAATAATTTATATTGTGATTAGAGTTCAGGGGTTTTAAGGACATTTGAACAGAAAGGGATTCCTAACAATCATTTGATGCTGTTTCTCAGCTTCATACTGACTGAACTCTCATCATGGTTTCTATTTTTAAACTATTTTAAATCTCATAAGTGATTCTAAAATGTGTTAGATTGGAGAATTCTAGGTATTGCCCACCCACCCAACCACTATGCTTTCCTCTCCTCCAACAAAATAATTTTCTAACATAGGCCAGTATTTGCTGGAACTAATAATTTCCAGAAGAAATCCATTAAATCTAAGGCATTATTAACATCAAGTTCATAGCTGAATTGCATATGAAAGAATAATCCAAGACTTAGCTTTGGTTAAAGGTCTCTTTTGCTCATAACACATCTGTTTTCTATCTTTAGACATAATGAAAATGAACACAGCACAAGTTTTAAAAGTTCTTAAAACTCCAAACACTTTAAACGCTAAAGTGTTATGCAATAGAAAATTCTTCCTAAGTAATTTTTTTAAATACTAATTAATGGCTTTAGTTAATTCAATTCTCATTCCTAAGACAAGCTATATTTATTTTGTGAGGACATATTAATTTGTATAGGCTATTGAAGATTTTTTTCAAGCAGTAAATTGTCTTGGGGAGATTAGAATATAATATTTAACACAATTACTGAAACAGTCAGTAGAAGTACATAAAAAAATAAAATTAAGTAATCATTGAACAAATTAAACATCAGACCTTTTGTCTTATTACTTTAGCAATTTTTTGAACATCTGGGCCACCAATTTGAACAGCTGGGCCACCAATGAACTGCATATCTGTGGGTCATATATCTCACTATAGGTAGTTTACCTTGGAGATGAGAAGGTAGAAGAAATGAAAGCCATTAGTTATATAAGATACCAATTATGAAAATGATAAGTTAAGTTTTTAATTTTAAAATAATTATTTTTACACATTTCCTGAATTCCAAAGTGCATAATGCCATTTATTTCTAATAATGTTTTAACAGATAATTGAAGTACACAGTATTGATGTAGTTGCCATAGATTTTTCAAAGATGATATTTATATTAAAGTCTTCTAAGGAGATATTTCATATGCTGTAAATTACTTTGGTTAACTTTACTAACAAGATTGTACTATATATACATATATGATATTTAATTATTTTATATATAATGTAAGCTACTATATATATTCCTCAAATGGCAAGTGTGTGCCTGTGTGCCACCCTCCCCCGTGTGTGTGTGTGTGTGTGTGTGTGTGTGTTTAATCCTCAACTGAAAGCTGGTCTGAGCAAAATAAATATATTATGAATAAAGGTAAGGTTTAAGGCATTTTAATATTCCTACTGCTACACTGATGGTCATGACTTTTTAAATTGCAATACTGAAGCTGGGAACATATTATAATTCACTTAATAATCTTAAATAAAGAGCTTACATTTATTCTTTCTTTTACAATATTTAAGCAAGCATATAATTTAGATATAAATACCCACACTGCCATAATAAGTAATCACTGAAAGAAATAGGAAAAGTTGTTAAATTGGAGAGTTGAGATTAGCTAGCCTCAAACTTGTAGCCATCTTTATATACCTTTCTAATACTGGGATTACAAGCATATATTGCTACACCTGGCAACTGGGTTTTATTGTTGCTGTTCTTTATGTAGTGATGACTGTATTATTTAACTCAGCTTAAACAACCTTACTTTTACGGGAGTTGTATGAATCTAATTGAAATTGAAGTTTAGATTGAAAAATGATATAATAGTGTACATTTCAGATTTCAATAACAAGCTTTTCAGCTTACCTTTTATGTGGTACATATTATTTACAGAAAGTCTTAGTCTATAATAAAGATAAACAAAATTCACTGTGTGACTTTTTTTCAAATGCTAGAATAAATAGAATCTGCCCAACAATAACCACTAAGTACTTTTTCTCATAAATCTTTGTGTTAAACTGCTGTTTAGAAACGAAATAAAACAATTTCATTCCAGAAAATTATTTTTTAACCACAGGGTTAAAAACTTCAATAAATATTTGAAATAAAATATAATAAGCAATCTGGTTAAAATATCATTTAAAAGAACACAGAATTGCATTGTTGGAGGGCACACACTCGTGCATGTGTGCATGCATTCGCGTCTGTGGGTGTCAGCGGACAGCTTTTGAAATTGATTTTCTTTTACTGTATGTGGTCCAAGGATCTACTGAACTCAGGTTGTCAAGTGTGGCAGCAGATATCCTTATCAACTGAGTGACTCCTTGCTCAGAAGGAAAATGTGTTTTAAAAAGAAGCGAACAGAAAAGCTGAAAGTTGTCAGTGTAGAAGTTGACAGAGAAAAATACCAAGAGGGGAGGTCCAATAGATGGCTACCTTTGGTAAGAAGAATCTTTATTGAAAATCACAGCATGACTTGGGAAAAAATGGTTTGTAGCGGATTTGTGATGTTATGTTGTAAATAATTGTCTCACCCAATGGTTTAATAAAAAGCGCTGATTGGCCAAAGGCAGACAGGAAGTGTGGGCAGAGCTACCAGACTAAGGAAACTCTGGGAACAGGAAGAACAGAGCAGAAATGCCACAGAGGCTCCAGAGTTGCCAGACAAGCCAGAAGATGCAGAGGACAACTATGCTGCTCTGAGAAAAGGTGCCGGGCCACATGGCTGAACAGAACAAGAGTCATGGGTTGATTTAAGGGTAAAGAATTAGCAAGTTATATGCCTGGGCCTTAGGCTGATCAGCCTAATATTAATGTAAGCATCTGTGTGTCTGCAGGTCTGTGGGTCTGCAGGTCTAAACCTTGAGACCAGGCCTGAAAGCCCAGGCCAGAAACCTCATACTAGAATGGTGTGTTTCTAAAACAGTAATGATGATGATACTAATAATATGATTAATACCCATGCATTAAAAATGAACCTTCATCAAGGGAGAATAAAAGTGAAAGCCAAAGAGTGAGAACATATGTTTGTACCATATGTAACCTATGAAGAACTGAGGACCAGAATATAAATCAGTTCTCTACCTTAATGGGAAGAAAAAGATTAATAATAAAAGTAGATGAGAACTCTGAAATGGACACATACAAAGTAGGGCATTCAAATGGCCAATAAAATATGTGAAATGGCTTAGAACCAAATAAAAACTGCTAAACAAAGCCACAGTGAAGGCCAACCGTACACCTACTATCCTATACAATGTCAAAATGCTGGACAAAACCAATTTAGCGAAGACGTAGAGCAATGGAAGACTAGTGTTGATCAATCCACGGTGGAACAACTATTTACACAGAAAAAAAAATCTATCAATATCATCTGTTAAGTATGTTCTTTTGCCAAGTGAGCTAGTTCTCACATTCATACTTAGCAAGATACATGAAACACTGGACATATACTAAAATAGTTCCAGAAGCATCTGCTATATAGATAAAATCTAAAGAGAACAAAAGTATTTATCAATACAATGTGATAAACAAATCTTCAAGCAGCCCATATGTGATGGAGTATCAGGTAGAACTCACAATCATTTTAAATTAAGTTCAACAGAATTTGCATTAAAATGTTGAGTACAGGAAGGCACAGAAAAATAAATAATTTAATACTTATTTTCATGGAGCTGGAGAGGTGGCTCAGAGACTGACAATTCTTCCAGAGGTCCTGAGTTTAATTCCCAGCAACTACATAGCGGTTCACAATCATCTATAATGAGATCTATGCACTCACTGGCATGCAGGCACACATGGCTGCAGAACACTGTATATATAATAAATAAATATTAAATTTTAAAATTAAAAATAAAGATTTGTTTTCCAAAAGTATAGAAAGGGAAAAATGTAGCCGTATTTTTAGTCAGGACAGTGGTTGGTTGTACGTGGGCGGGTAGTTATGGCTACAGAAGAAAATAAGTCATTCAATAGGTGATTTTTATTAAATATCATAACATGGTCATTCTGTGTTAGTTATAACTTACCCATATATATCATGTATCTGTGTATTGCTTATTTTTAATAAACAATTATGTTTTTATATATATACATATATATATATTGCTTTAGATTTGTTTTCTCCATAGAAAACCCAACCCTTTAGTTTTTTCTGTAATGTGTCAGATAGTGAGTCTTAGAACAGAGCCTATCATTTTATTGGTACTGAGCAATTACCAGACAATAACATATAATGGTAATAATGCAATACCCACAGCCTTTGCTGAGGAATATATAAGAATGACTCTACTAGAAAAAAAATCCAAATAGTTAAAGATCTTCCTCATAATTGGACAAAATCATATTGCATTCAAATAGCACTATCAATTAATTAAAACTAATTATTTGCAGATTAACCCATATATTCTATAATTTTAGGATGGACATATCTTCAACAACTCCACATGATGCATGAAATTTTATTTGTTTATCCTGACAACTTTAACTTTTTAAATGCATTTCAGCTTCTTTTTGCTACAGTAGCTACATAAGCTCGGGCTTCTAGAGGATGGGGAGACGGTCCAGAGC
Organism: Phyllotis vaccarum; assembly: GCA_033318265.1. Taxonomy (NCBI): domain Eukaryota; kingdom Metazoa; phylum Chordata; class Mammalia; order Rodentia; family Cricetidae; genus Phyllotis; species Phyllotis vaccarum. The sequence goes on from JARWLC010000007.1 coordinate 19,008,629, forward strand.
TCTTACTGCTCTAACAGATGACTCTGGTTTTGTTCCTAGTACCTATCTAGTGGCTCACAACTATCTATAGCTCCAGTTCCTCATGTTCTGATTTGCTCTTCTGGTCTCTGTGGACACTGTAATCCATGGTGAACAAATATAAGTACACTGCACACATATAGTGCAGACAAAATACTTCTGCACATAAAATAAAAATAAGCCCTATTTTTTTTAATGCAGGAATTATAAAAAAATATTTATTTTAAATGTTACTTACTTGAGAACAAAATACCTAAAAATGATTAGTTCCAATTAATTGTGAATTTAAACAGTTTAAATTTCACGATTTTTTATTATCCCTTATCATTATAATATTTAAACCAAAAGGATGATCCTAAAGATATCATACTACACAGGAAGACCAAAATATTTGAAAACTCAAAAGTAGCTTGGTTTATAATTTGGTTTATTCTTTCCAAAGGTTTTGGGGTGCCCAGGCTAACTATCTTTTGTCATTGTGGTAGTTACCATATAACTGTCCCCTATAAGCTCATAGGGTGTGGCATGATTTGGAGGTGTGGCTTTGTTCCAATAGGTGTGGCTTAGTTAGAGGAAGTGTGGCACAGTGGGGGAGGTCTTTGAGGTCTCATGTATGCTTTAGCAACAGCCAGTGATTGATACCACTTCCTGTTCCCTGTGGGTCAAGATGTAAGGTCTCCCAGCTCCTCTGCAGCAGTATGTCTGCTTGTACACCAACATTTGCAGCGTAATAATGGACAAAGCCTCTGAAAGTGCAGGCTGCCCCAGTTAAGTGTTTCTCCTTTATAAGAATTGCTGTGGTCATGAGTCATGCCCTAACTTTGTCTTTTCCAGTCTGCTCCTTTAAACTTCCCTGTTAATTCTTTATTTTCTTTTACCATTTTATCATTCTCCTGCCAGGGCACTTTAAAATCCTTTACAGACCTCTTTGGAGAGAGAGAGAGAGAGAGAGAGAGAGAGAGAGAGAGAGAGAGAGAGAGCGCTACACACACACACACATTCTGCTAGGTTTTTATTTCTGGGGCAGATTATAATACACACACACACACACACACACACATATATTACATGTTATAATTTATATTTATAACTTCTGATACCAAAATGGGTGTCTTGGAATAGAATCTGGAACACAGAATCAATTGATAAATGAACATCTTTCTTTGTATACACTTTTTAAATGAAACTATAATGATAAATTTTAATGAATGTTTTCTATATGCCAGATAATTATTAGGTATTTTCACATGTATCAATAACTTATTAGTAACACAATTAGAATTTGATAAGTACAGATTCCTACTGTTAGTTCAAGACCTGGGAAAATTAAACAGTCTGTAGATTCACCCAGTTAGTATCATGAGAAGCATGGCTCAAATTGGGATTGTTTTAAAATTTCAGATTTGATAATATTTACACAAAATGGAGACAATGTCTTTGGTGAAAATCAAATACCTGAGCATACATCTATTTAAACAAACCACCTGTATGGGATAGCATCCTTAAGCACCGTAACAAACAAGCAAACAACTCATTGCATGGTGAATAGTGGCTGTACTTACTTTACATTGTTTATCATATTTCTACTTGCACAAAGCATTTTCTATTTCAACTTGATTCAACTGCCTTGAAGGTTGATAGCCTTATCACTTTTTTTTTTAAATCTTTCAAAGCATAAGTCAAATTAAACAATACAAATCATTCTTGATTACTGACAAAAAAAAATCCCACATGTTATTAGTAACTTTGTTAAATATTATCTTAATCATAAATATGATGAAAAAAACAAATTCAATAAACTAAAACTTATCTTTATATTGAGAGAAAGTGAAATGCCTGCAAATGGGCAGAGCATGAGCATATAATTAGTTTTGGATGATTTGTTTCTAAGATTACAATTGTTCTATAATTCATTGCATACATTTCAGTAATAGAAAAATAAAAGACATGGAATTTAAATGTTTGCTATTAAGAAAATTATACCATCTGAAAATTATGAAACTCAATAATAAGTAGTAAATAATATTCAAATAGTGTCTTAACTTGCTTATACACACTAATTTTATAAACATATATATTAAATTTGGTAAATTACTACTAACAATGCCATTACTAATAGGTTTTATATTAGGAAATATTACTAACGTATTATACGATTATTGTTAGTATACTATTAATAATTTTATTGTTATTGGATTTGAGGGCATTTGTTCTGTTTTGATTTGTTTTCATTGTTATTTTTCTGAAACAAGATATCTCTGTGTAGCCCTGGCACATTCTGAACATCAGGCTGGCCTTGTAGTCACAGAGATCTGCCTGCCCCTGCCTACTGTGCTGAGACTAAAGGCATGGATCATCACTGCCCAGCTTATTGCTAATGTTTTACAGATGAAGTAATGATGTGTATGTTCAATGTATCTTATCTTTAACTTAACATACAATTTTCTGTGTCAATATGTGTCATATTATTCTTTTTCCAAACATCCCTTTTTTTTAACTATATATAAAGCTTAAAATTTTAGCTATTATTAATTGGCCTTTTTTCTTTCCTTTTTATATTGTAAATGTTGAGTAAACATTCTAATAAACATTTACATATATTATAGATACATTATTTCTCTTTATGCAAATGCTAAATCAAAAGTTTAATGGTATAATTCTTAGGATAAATTATCAAATTCCATCGCTAACATTACATGTAGTTTTATTCTGACCTTTCTAGCCATAGCCCTTATGATTTTCATGCTTAAGAATTTTATTGTCAATAAATGGCTACAGCTTCATCAATATAATTAGGAAGCCTGATCAGTTAGCTGCCTGAGAGAAAAGAATAAGGATGCAGCCTTCCAAATCATGCAGCTGGATTTTCATGAAAGTGACTAGAAGATCCTTTAACACAAAAATGTGTGTTTGGATGAAGTTGCTGCATGACTGACTAGGTCTTTGGATTATCTTTCTGAATAAAGCTTTTAAACTTTTTTTGAATCTTATGCAAAAGCATAATTTTAGGATCATAAAAATTTGGGTTATATTATTTATTACAAAGTAATCAAATCATCACAGATGCTTCAAGTTACATGATTTGTTTTTGAATCTGGTAAAAAAAAAACATTTTATGAAATCTTTAAATAACTGTTAAAGTTTACTGGCAATAATTTTGGCAGAAAATTTTTTAAAAAAATTTAACATTTTAACTGGATTCACATTTCTTAAGTTTTTCTTTATTGAATGCATAAAGCATTCTGTTTTATTAGTTAATGATTGGTAGAAGCTAATTAAAGTCTAATAGATACAACAAGGATTAAATGGTTAAATCATCATTAATGATGAGTCTAAATCTTACAGGCTTATAAATTTATGTTCACATTTTATTCAACTCATTCATCACTAAGAGAATGAGACCTGTACATTTTGAAAATTTAGCATAGATCATGGATCCTTTATTTTAAATAAAATAGGCCTAAATTGATACTGTATTTAAGGAATGTGGTTTAGTAACTCTCTTAAAGGTAACGTATATAATCTTTTTTTAACCAAATATCATATGTACAGGCTTATATTTATAGTGCTGAACATTTGCTCTTTCTCCTGAATGGTCTACTCTTGTCCATAATTTCACATTTGTCCTCAAAGCACTATAGGCTTAGAGTTTCCTTAAGTGGAGCTTTGTTAGAATCCCCTTCTGCAGCACAAGTTGGCAGGTGCATCCTCAATGGGCTCCTATTTTATTGTAAATGATAAAAAGCAAAAGTAGATTCTTTATACTAAAAAATATATTAGAAAGGTTACATTAGAGGCATTTTAGAAGCTGTATTCAATGTTTCTCTATCATTTGTGAAACCAGAGACTTTCATTGGTTCCTTCCACATTACCTCAAATATGACAAAATATTGACTTATGCTCTATGGAAAATGTCGCATCTGAGATGTTTTGGGACATCCACTTAAATTGAGTATTACTTCTGGATGTTCTGTGATCTTTCAATAGGTCACTTAATGATATTTCTAAAATTACCTTTTAGAATATTTTCTATCATCTGCCTTTGCCAGCTTAGAGCAAGACCATCAATCCACTCTCTATAAAGGTAAGATGTAATGTGTCCATTTCTACTACTCATCTTTTTATCAATAGGACAAAAGCCTTCATGGGAAGTTATAAAATGTTTCTGACATTCATGGCTCACAGAACAAGTATTCCAAAGAGCTGCAGAAGGTTATTTTGATTAAGTAGAGACATTTTCTGTAGGTCGATTGCTGGAGCAAATAAAAGGGGTAGGGGTGGGGGTAGGAGTATACTGTCAGTGAACAAGGAAACTGCACTCAGCTTGCAGGCTGGGAGACACAAATACATTTAAACATTTCTACTGTTTGCTTTTCTATATGGTTCTAGAATTTTCCATAACAATTATATAGGCGCAAAAGAGTAACTGTCTTAACCCACTGAGCTATAATAAAAAAATCAATAAAGGAAGTATACTTCAAAAATACAATCTCTCTAAAGGTAGTGGTGAAGAACAATTAATGTAATAAATGGATAATGCAAAGAACACAAATTCTGTTAGAGTATCAACAAAAATTGCAACATTCTCATGTCTCCTGACTGGTATATATATTTTTTTTATTTAATAAGTTTTTCTCCATATCTACCACTGCTCCCCATCCCTTCCCTCCTCCCAGTCCTCCCTCGACCTCCCCCACACCACATCCCCCATCTATTCCCCAAGGAGGGCAAGAAATCTTAAGGTCACTCAGTTCAGTCTACAATATCAAGGTGAAATAGGTACAAGGCCCTCACACCAGTATCAAGTCTGAGTTAGGTGTTCTTCTGTAAGGAATGGGCTATGAGATGTCAGTTCATGCACCAGGTATAGATTCTGGTCCTACTTCAAGAGGCTCAGAAAATTGAGAATCAATCTCCCCAGTGACCCAGCAATATTACTATTTGGCATATACCCAAAGGATGCACATTCTTACCCAAGAACATTAGCTCAACTATGCTCATAGCAGCATTATTTGTAATAGCGAGAACCTGGAAACAACCCAGATGCCCCTCAATTGAAGAATGGATTAAAAAATCATGGTACATTTACACAATGGATTACTACTCAGCAGGCAAATATATATATATATTTGTGTGTATGTATATATATATGTATATGTGTGTATGTGTGTGTATATATATATCACATATATATATATATATCCTCAAATACAAATGAATGGATCTAGAGAGTATCATCCTGAATGAGGTTCAAAAAGACCCAGAAAAATAGAAATGTTATGTACTCACTCATAGGTGGCTTTTAGACATAAAGCAAAAAATAACCAGGCTATAATCCCCAACCCCGAAACAGCTAGATAACAGGAGGAACTTAAACATAAGGGGGAACAAGCATGGGAAGGTGGGAACAAATCATGAGAGAAGGAGATGGTTGAGTGAGAGGAGCAACAGAGAGGGAGAATAAAGAAATAGATATCTTGATAGAGGGAGTCAGCCTCATGAGAAAGAAACATCCCAGAATCTACAAGATGTCCTCGGCTAGGATTCCAGGCAATAGAGGAGAGGATACCTAAACAAGACTTTCCCTATAACCAAATGAATGACTGCCCCAATGTCAATATAGAACCTTCATTCAGCAACAGATGGAGACAGAAGCAACAGGTTCTTTGCTAAGCACCAGGCTGAGCTCCTGGTCCAACTGAAGAGACATAGAGCAGAGTGTATATGAGCAAAGGGGTCAGAATCATGAGGAGGAGACCCACAGAGATGGCTGACCGGAGCAACTGGGAGCTCATAAATTCTGAAATGACAGCTGAGGAACCTTCATTGAAAGGAACTCAACCCTCCAAATGTAGACGACAATCAAAAGGTGTAGGCAGTTTGTGGAGCCTCTGACTGGTATTAATGTTAAGCATGTGAATAATGTCTCTGCATGATTTTTAATGTAACAAAATAAAAATACTGATGTACAAAGATAAAAATCAACATAAAAGGGCCTCCAAAAGCCATGGCCTTAAAAATTCACTTTACTGCTTCTAGTACAACAGAATTCAGCACTTAGGGTCTTTCTTAGACTCTAATGGATTCTGTAAAGATCTACAATCCTTGTATGTGTAAAGCCATATAGCACATGTGTTTCCAGGGTAAGCTAGAACTTATACAAGCAACTGAGTGACCTTAAGGTTCTTGGGTTTTACAATCAATCTCTGAGGAACCATCAGGGAAAGGAGCTCAAACTCCCAAAGGTAGATGACTGTCAAATGCTGTGGACAGCTTATAGAGCCTCTTGCAGTAGGATCGAACTATGTTCTTGGTGCATGAACTGACATCTCAGAGCCCATTCCCTACACAGGAACACCTAACCCAGCATTAATACTGAGATGAGGCACTCAGACCTACCTCGACTAGATATGCCAGACTGATCTGACTCACCTTGAGACTCCTTGCCCTCCTTGGGGAATTCATGTGGGGGATGGGAACATGGGGAGACTTAGGGAGGACTGGGAGGAAGTGGGAGGCAGGAGGGGAGGGGGAGCAGTGGCAGACATGGAACAAAAAACTTTTTAAATAAAAACAAAAGTTCTCAGGTTTTGATAAGATGATATTCCTGACAGGCAGCAACAACAGACAACTATGAAGATTGGCATCTTCTAAGCTGCAGGTGCCCTTAGAGTTGTATATGTTATGTCACATATAACCAAATGTTGCCTGTACCTAGGGGAGAATCCTGAGAGTAATAAGAACAGTAAAAGAAGTGTGGCTTAAAGAGAAAAGCAAGGTGATTTTTCAAATTTATGAAGTACTTGCAGTCAGGGGCATTATCCTGGATGAGGCACGCTAATGCCTGGTTCTTATACCCAGGGGGAGTGTTTAGCATCTAAGAAACCATTTGTATACCCATGCAGAAAAACATGCCTCTAAAATTCTGTCTTTAAAACTAGATTACACATAAGTGAATGAAGTCGCTTGAGTAAAAACTGGTAAATATTTATATACTTGTATTTGTCTAAATTCCCGCCTTAACTAGCTTTTGTGTTTAATTTTTAAGAAACAAGGAGAAAAATTCAAGGAGATTTTTATTTGCTTGTTAAATGTGGCAATATTGTACAAATGATGTTAAAATTAAAGTAATAAATGAAGATTCTGAGCAAAGAAATTGGGAAATAAAGATGACTATAAAATAATATTTTATGAGAGCATTTGCATACTTTGGCATAGTAAAATGGCATATGTGGGTATTAGAATACAGCGTTTTTATTAAAGACTATCATTATGGGAGGAAATAGCTGCAGTTTTTCAAAGTACTTTTGACTTTCTGTAAGAGTAGCAATTTTCTCCAAAATGGATTCCAATAGCCATGTTAGAAGCCTGAATGTAGCAACTTTTCTTGGCCATGATCTTAGAGATTTTGTGAAGATTCTTATATTTCCAAAGGTGAAACAGCATCCCACGAACAATTAATTACATAACAAAAATATAAAGTTACTGCTATTAACTGCATGCTTATATGTATGCAGAACTGATACTGTTGCCACACAGGAGGCACCGGTTTACAAGCAGTGTCAACAAACTTTGATTGTGCTCTTTGTTACAGAAGCTTTATAACAGAATAGTGTGTTCTTCAGCAATACTTATAAACAACTGATTTCACCACTTCAGTAATTAAGCATATAAAAAGTAACTATATCATTTTTGTTGTCACTAATAAGAGTCATTAAAATAACACACGGATACATAAAGAGAATATAAGTGAAGCCTTATGAATAATAAATGAACAGACAAATGTATAAAAACCAAATCAAGCCAAAAAATCTTTTCTGAAATAAAAGGCTACAGGTGAAAGAATATAATGCAATCAGTATACTTGGGTTTTTATTTTAAAAAATCTAACTCAGTGTTTTCATAAAATCTACCTTTCAAAAGTATTCAATTTGGCTCAAAGATAATGGTTGGAAACGATTGTAAAATCCACAAACACAGGTGTAGTGGCATATAGCTGTTGTACAATGTAAAGATTTGTCGCTCATGTTGGCTTGATAAAATACTGATTGGTCAGTAGCTAGACAGAAAGTATGGGTGGAACTACCAGACTAGGAGAATTTTGGGGAAAAGAAAAGTAGACACCAGCCAGATGCAGAGGAAGCAAGATGAGAATTCTGGACTGAGCAAAGGTACCAGCCACATGGCTAAACATAGATAAGAATTATGAGTTAACTTAAGTGTAAGAGCTCGAGAGTAACATGCTTGAGCTACTGGCACAGCAGTTATTATAATATTAAACCTCTGAGGAAATTATCTGGGAAGCGGCTGCTGAGTATTTGAGTTTCTGGCGTGGCGAGGACAGGCATTTCCAACTACAAATATGTAAGAATAAATACACACAGAGTGGCAAGGATGAGTAGCTGCCAGTACAGTTTATTTAGAGTAATTTGAGTATGTTCATTACTATGTGGAAAGTGGACAAATAATATACAAGTAAAAGTTTCAAAGGGCATTTACATGGGAGGTGCCACATACTCAGGACGAAGAAAATAGTAAATAGAAAGTAGTATAGAAGATTATATGAGAATTCAAGAGAAACTACCAATATTTAATGGCAGCATGAATTTAAAAAAAAAAAAAAACAGTTTGGTACAATGAATGAATAGGGGCTTATGAAGCCATTGATCACAGTGGAGGGTCTATTAGAGCACCTTTACTAGAAAGCATGGTTCCTAGCCAGGTTCTAAAAGTTATCTTAGGCCTGGGGATATGAAGCATCTCATTACAGCAAGTGTAAACCATTAGAGAAAATCACAACTGCTCATACAGCAGAGAACAATGGGTAACGAGTGCCCCAGTAACTGATATATCTACAACTCAGCTCCTGCACCTAAGGCTCTGAAACATTGCAGAAGAGGGGAAAGAAATATGAAGATCCAGAGAAGAAGGAAGCTTGCTGTGAGAGTGTGTCTCCAAGAAACAACACGAAAGCCACACTCATGGCCCCTCAACAGTAAAATGACTGGACAATACCTTGTATGATTGACAGTATTCACAGACACACTAAGATGAAGAGGGCAAATCATGTGGAGCCCTCCCAGAGACAAAGTAATGTGGTGATATGTTACATACTTAATAAAAACAGTCTGAAATATCAGAGAAGAAATCTACTCATAGTCAATCCAGGAGGATCAGAGAATGGTAACTCACACCTTTAATCCCAGCACTGGAAAGACCAGGAGTGCTGACCTGCACCCAACTGGGAGTGTTCACCTAGTTTTTAATCCCAGGAGATTTGAGTTTGAGGCCATCTTGGTTTACAGAGGGAGTTCCAGGCTCCCAGGCAGGAAGGGGTGATGCCAGTCCTTTAATCCCATAACTCCAGAGACAGAGAGATCTTTCTGTGTTTCTGTGAGACTCAGAAGCTTGTACTCATATGTTTGTGTGTGTGTGTGCGCATGTGCATGAGATTATGAAAGAGACCACAAACTTGAGAAGGGATGGGGAAGCTTGGGAAGGATTATAGGGAGTAGACATGGGAAGATTTGGAGAGGAAAACACATGAGAGAGGTTCTAGAGAGAAAAGAGAATAAAATAAGCAATATAATTGTATTTTAATATTATAAATAAACAAAGATCTTAAATGTTTGGATTTATCACAAAAATAATGTGCTACAAAAGACTGATGAAAACAATATGACCAATTAGGTAAATACAATTCTATAAGTAATGATTAAGAAAACTGCTTTATGTTCCCATCGCCCGACCCCATCTCCCACCACCATCACAGGAGATCTCATCTATTTCCTCTTCCCAGAGAAATTCCTGTACCCCTCTTTGATTATATGAACCAGAGGGGTCAAGATCATATTAGGGAAATCCATAGACAGCAAACCTGATCTAATTGACCTAGGGAGCCTGCATGGGACAGACTTTTTGCATGTAGATGACAATGGTGTAGCTTGGTCGGTTAGTGATTTCCCTAGCAGTGGGATCACATTCTATCTCTTGTGTATGAGCTGGCTTTATCCAACTTATTCCCCCATGCAGGGATGCCTCGCCCAGCCTTGATGCAGGGTGGAAGGGCTTGGTCCTGCCTCAATGTGATATGATATGCTTTGTTGACTTCCATGGGAGGCTTGTCCTTCTCTGAACAAAGGGAACATGGATACAAGGTAAGTGGAGGAGGAAATGGGAAGAGAGGAGGGAGGGAAAGCTGTGGTTGGTTATATAAATAATAATAATAATAATAATAATAATAATAATAATAAAGAAAACTGCTTTAAAATAGCAGTATACCAGTGTTCATTTCTCCCTCAATATCCACAAATCTATAAACTGTACTCCAAATATTAAAATGTACATCTTTATAAAGTGTCTTTATGCTTTCAAGTCTCCATCTTCTCTATGGGGATCATCTTCAGGAAAATGTTTCTCTATAACTTAGCTATTCTTTGATGATGAACATACTTAAAAGGCCCCTCCTGACTCTTGAATACATTTGAAGTGCATATTTACAATATCACCTACATAAAAGGCAATCATGATGGTAAATCTTTTGTAAGTGCCTTTTGGATTATCTCTCCCATAACCTCCCTTTTCATCACTACAAATATTTGCAAGTCAATTGTGCACACATACAAGGAGAGACAGAGAGAAAGACAAATGGCTCCCTTTAGAAGATGATCACTTAACTCTGCTTTCTCCTCAACAAATGCAAGAGAATTTAGAGCACTGAAACAAAGAATGATAAAAGCAAGGAAGTTACCCACTTATGAGAATGAACTGAACGAACATACCCATGGAGTGTATTGACAGCCACAGGCAAGCTCTAACAGGCAGCAACAAGCCTGGGGTGAGAATCCTCAAGGGGTAGGAAGACCTTTTCAGATTATTGCAATTTCCTTCTTGCTTAAATTCTCACATGAAGGAAATTACAATAGAAAACTATTATTTAAATTATTGTCAACATGACTGCAAATATATTACTGAATGACTAATAAACACACTTGATTGCCCATCCGGGAAAGCTATATTAGTAGAATGAAGAACCAGGGAAGCCTCTCCATTTTGAGCAAGTCCCCAACACCAGTTTGAAACTGGCCTGAGTTTTGATGACATAGGTTCCGTGGACCTTAAAGTACAAAGTCTGACCTTCCTAGCAAAGGAGATACCTTAGGGCCATCTGACAGCAACAGATTAACCACAGAACTTCACAGCACAGGAGATAGTCTATAAAAAAGGTTTGATAAATAGCTGGCTAAAATAACAGAGGAATTCTAGAAAGTCCCTAAAAAGGAGATAATCGGAACTGTATCCATACTGAGACCCCTATCTGATGTGTGACTCTGTTTTTTGTTTTTAAAAACTCAGTTTGCAGAGGAGTGGTAGCGGTACCTCCTCTAGCCACCACTATGACAGTGCGCTAGACAGGATCCCTGTCATAGCTGGTATTTCTTTTCTATAAACCTTGCTTTTGCATTTCAGAGAGTTCCTGTCTCTTGAGTCCCTTGAGGGTCTCAGGACCAGGGCAAAACATTATGGAGAATACCAAGGATTTTGAAATTAGGTCTAGATTTGAATAGTGGTTCAGTCACTTTTATGAAACACAAGGGAATGATCAAATATTTTCATGTAATAAAAATGGTAATTATATACTAAACTACCTACTAATATATTAAGATAGAAGATAGGCAGCCAGATAATGTTTTTAAAGAATCATAAGGTTTTTTGTTTTGAAAAATGATCAACTCCTTGTTCAGCTCTATGCAATAACCTCCACTTCTCTGCTCAGTTGTAGAAAGAAGCTGAGCATTCCAGGTGCTAAATTTCTCCATAAGAATTCCTAGTCAATCTGAAATCAGCTAGGTTTTTTTTTTTCAATCTATTTTTTCTTCATTTCTAGTATGATGGTTTGAATGTGAATAGCCTTTGCAGCTTCATATATTTAAATGCTTAGACACCAATTAATGGAACTGTTTGTGAGGAATTACGAGGTCTGGCCTTTTGGAGGAGGTATGGTCTGGTTGAAGAACGTATGTCACCAAGAGTAAATTTTGAGGTTTTCAAATCTCATGACAGAGGCAGTGTCTCTATCTGCCTGCCTTTCCTGAGGCTCCGGATGTAAGCTCTAGGGCTCTTGCCCATCTGCCTGTTGTCATGCTCCAGTCATGATGATAATAGATTAATTTGAAACTGTAAGCAAGACCTCAATTTAGTGATATTTAAAGAAACTTTGCTTTGGACATGTTGTTCCTTCTTAGACATAACTAAGCACCTTATTACTATAATCAGGTCTATCTCTGGAGGCCAGGGCTAATACGTTGTTTTTCAAAGAGAATATAAAACAGGATCTGTTAGATTCCTCCTGAATCTTACCAGGGTTGCACGTAGGGAACTTCCTTAGTCCTCTTCCCTTTCCAACATCTGATGCAGTATAAAGAGAGTCTATCAATGCTCCTCATGTGTCAAATCTCAGGCTCAATCAAATTAATGTACTCAAATTATTTGTGGCACAGAAGCTGAAGGAAACAGTTCAGTATGCTTTGAGAATTTTAACAGAAAGACATGAACACACAAATGATAGCCATTTCCATTCCCTGTTATCTGGTAGAAGACAGTATGCTAGGACGCAAAACGAGAAGGATGATAACACTGTCTAGAGAAAGGAGCATCCATCAATGAGAGGAAAGCTCACGAGAAAAAAGGAAATGATCATAGTCTTCTATTTCCAACTTAATGCTTCATTACGCTTCCATCACACATATGCCCATGGAATAACTTGTCCTTGACTAGAATGAATACTTTCATGAAACCGCCACAAATTCTCTGTCTGTTCTAGTTAGTTTAGTTCTAACTACTTAATTTTATGTATAAAATAACCAAGGGTTGGACGGCTAAATTCATTGCCTTGTATCAAATGATCCATGGTTGGCAAAGAGCCAAAAATCAGATTTATTTGAGGACATATTATTATAAGAAACTTAATCTTAAAGAATTTCTAATAAAGCTTACTTCACTTCATATCAGACTAGGTAGAAGAAGGGGGATAAGATCAAACCATTAAAGGAATAATATCTTCTCTTCCAAATCTAGAAATTTGGAGGATTAAAAATCAGATTGTAGGTGGACTGATATACTAAGATTCTTAAACTTGGTGCACCGTGTCTACAAAATAAAAACCGATGCTCCCTATGACAGAGCTTCTGGGCTCAAGGAGGTACAGGGTATTCATATTCTACCAGTGACCACTTGGTAGATTTTCACTAATCACAAACAGAATTAGCTAGAAATACATCTCTCCCTTGAATACTAGTCTCATGATAGGCACGATCACAAAGGAAAATAAACTAGAAGCACAAATGATTTACGCTTACATAAGTAGACCATGTAAATAAATGTACACAAACCAATGAACACCACTTGTGATAATGTGACAAATGTCACCAATCCCTAACGACATTCTGTAGTTTTAATTTTTCATCAGGGATTGTTGGCATACCACATCATCCTGGTTCCTGGCATGTTGTAAGTACTTAACAAATGTGTTGTCAATTAATAAAATCTATTAACAGCTCTAACTCTGCTGGGTTTCTCTGTGACTTTTCCAACATCCCAGCACCCCATACAGTCCACACAGCTTGAGAGGTGAAAATTTGTCCTCTCACAAAGAGTTTCAAATTGAGGGTCCTGGAATTCGCTTCTTATTCTTAGACCCAACTGTTTGCTTCAGCTTTCCTCATCCTTCCAACTGCTTGCTGTTTCTAAATATGCTTCTGTACATTCTTTAGATCTACACTCTTACACAACTCCATGTTATTAGGAAAATGAAGGATCATATATACTTTATAAGTGTCTCAGAGTTAGGCTCTTACTCATGACCTTGAACAATTTGTTTAACTTCTCCAAATTTTAGTCTCTTCTCATGCTTAACACAATCGGGAATATTACTTCATAGAACTACTGTGAGGAACATTTGGGATATTGTGTTTAAAGGACTGAATGCTTGACCCTCAGCTTTCAAAATCCCATTTGGGGCAATTGTTTCACTACTTTTCATTTCTGAGGCAGGAAGGAGTGGAGCTCTCTCCAGATAAGTAGATTGAAAAAAATATAGCAATGTAAACTCTATTATAATATGTGAAGGTAACATAAGTAATAAAATTAAAGGGTTATTAAATAATTTAATGAGTAGTAAGTAACTTTCTGTTATAAGCAACTTATAGTAGGGTATTATTGACTTCCTAAATCATATGAAGGTAGACATGGTTTGACAATGTTTAATCATCAAGATTAAACAGCATCATTTAAGCAGCACTTGAAAGAAGTCACCATGCCAAGAGTTCTCATAAGCACACACAACTATCATGTGATGGAGACTTGCATACACGTCAAACTTGAAAGTGTCACAGAGTCAAGAGATGTTGAAAATGGGATTATTCCCTGCTGGTAGCCCTTGTGTGAGAGTTTAGAGTATTGGGTCCAGCGTCCTACCTCTCCTTAGTTGCTACAATTTTGCTCAAGAAAAAATAAAGAAGCAAGAGCCTGGTGGTTATAAGGAAGGTTTGAGCCAAACAAATAAAAAGGTACATATTTCACGGGACTTTTATAGTGCCTATCTCAAACACCTTGAGATATCTCAATTACTGCTAGATTTGTTTCAAAATAGTCCATCACAGTTCTTTCTTTAAAGCAAATGTTTATGAATAAAGACACACTGAAGTCTTTATTGTCAACTTGATAAAATTGAGAAACAACTAGGTGGTTAGCAGTTACCTCTTTGGGTGTTCCTTTAAGAGCACTTCCAGAGTGGTAACATTCTGAGATCTCTGATACACTGAGAGAATCAGATGTTAATATTCTATTGGGAAATGGAAGTCGGGTTGGAGACACCTGATTGGAAGGCACATCCTTGCAGACTACATCTTTCCCTAACTCCTTTCTGTTACTTCGCTGCTGCACTGTTTCCTGCCAACTGTGTTGTGAACTTATTTACTACCTATCTTCCCTGTCATTCTGCAATAAGCCTCAGAAACTGGAAGTAAAATCACCCCTTTCTTACTTAGGCTATTTATAGTTTATTACCATAGCAAGACCACTAACCCACTAAAGACATTTTCATCTTGTTTAGCACAGAACGTGGAAAATCATATCAGCAGCAAATTTTAAGAGGAACATCTATTCTCTTCATATGCATATCTTCAATCCTCTCCATGCAATGACTCTCATTAACATGTGCAAGAATATTTAAAAATTATTATCAAATTGGGAGGATTAAAAACCCTAAGAATAACTTAAAATTAGTTTCTAGCAATAGAATCGTACCATGCATCATGAATATTGCTTAAATGACTATGTAAATACAGAAAACAATACATGAAATTCAATTATTGCTATTATACATCTATTGAAGATTAATGAAAAAATGACTCGAATTTACAGAGCAAGTGAAAATATCTTGGTGTTATTCATGGCGGCACAGTATAAAGAAAATTATTCCTGAATTAGTTTAGAGGAAGGCACATTTTGTAATATGCAAAAGAAAAGGTTTTCACTTCTAAAGCACAGGTTGCTTTCAATAACACAGCAGAATTTTGTGAGCTCCACAAAAGAGCTGGGTAGAGCTGTCACCTCTTGTGTCTGCAGGTGGACAGCTATGTGATCTTTCTAAGTTCTTCAGGAGCTCACTGTTGTCACAGGCCAGTTTCTTAAACCAGGAGATACACCCAGTGATTAACCTGCCATTTAGGATTTTTTTTTTCTTCATTTTTAAAAAATTTTTTCTAGCAATCACAAGGTATGTAGTATTTCACTTTTAACAGGCATCTTCATTCTCTTAAAATAATTATTGCATTCTTTCTCTACATAAGATAAATAGTAAGTCTAAATAAATAAGAATATCCTGATAAATCAATATTATAGACCAAGGAGTGAGAGAGCAGGTCATATATTAAAGATGTGTTTTGTGAGCATCGGGAAATTAATAGTTTCTTTGCTGTATGTTTTGTGACTGAATCTATATTGGTCCTTAACATTCAAATCTAGGTTGAGTTTTATCTTAAGTAATTCTCTCATGCAACTTCAACTTTTTGTCTTTTTCAGCTCTCTAAATAATTTTGCCTTTTGTGCAGTATATAATGCAGAGTATAAAGCTGCAAGTTATGCAATATTTCAAGAGCTTCTTTTACATATAAGAATCTAAAATCATTAATTAAAAAAAGTTGTAGAAAATTCCCCAGGATTTTGTTTGTTTTTCTAACTTACGGTTAATATCCGGCAAAATATATATAACAAGGAAAACAGCAAACGCAATAGAAACCAATACCAGAGAATCTGAGGCTTCTTAGACAACTTCTCAAACATGTTTATGTTTGTATGAATGTGTTTTTCATTCTTAGAAATTCACACATCTGAGTCATGACCACTACTTCCCAAGTACTGTATTCCTTATTAAACCCTTTCTGTGAGTGCCATGGAAATAGCAAGGATTGTCTTTTTGAAGTATAAATCCAATTATTTTCCTTTCTCGGTACAATTAATATAACGTTTTCTTTTTACAAAATCCACTCTAAATGACTCAGGGATGTCTCTGCTCATGAAATACTCCCTTGCAAGCAAAAGGGCCCTGGTTCTGTCCTCAGCAACCACGTAAGCATGCCAGGCATTGTGACAGAGACTTCAATCCTAGCACTGGGGAAGTTGAGACAAGCAGATTTCTGAGGCTCCATGGCTAGCCAAACTAGCAAAATTTGTCTATTTATTCCTGGCCAATTAATGACATTATTTCAAGTGAGATGGACGTCATTCCTAAGAATAACACCTGGGATTGTTTTCTGTCTTTTTACATACACACGCACCAAGGTGTGCATGTGTATACAAGGACATGCACACAAGTACACACAAGTACACATGAGTACTCAAGTAAAAATTTAAGAATCTACCTACCAAACCAATTTGCCTACTTTGAAAACCTCAAGCCACTCCAATATTGGTATTCTGTGTTTACTACTATGTCCCTCTGGGTGAAACCTCCTTTATCCTTCTACCATTTCCCTCCTGACATTCCAGGTACAGTGTATATACAACCATCCAGCAACGGATCATTGTTTTTCTCAGTCTAACTACCTACAAAATCAGACTTCTCTTTCTTCATTTTACTACATGCAATCCAGACTCTGAAATGTTTTCCTAGAGATGGAGCAATGACTCAATCAGGAAGAACATTTGGTGCACACACATGACGACATGAGTTTGAAGTTCCAGGACTCAAGGCCTATAGTGCCACACACACCTGTAATTCTATAGCTTGGAAGGTGGATGGGTCTCCAAAGAGACAAGAGGACAACTGAGGAATGTTCCATGCTCAGTGAGAGCTCTCATCTCTACAGAATGATGTGTAGTGTGGTAGAACACAGAAGCTGATGTCCTCTGTCCTCTGTTCACCCAAGGGTACACACACACACACATACTCACTCACATACTCACTCACACACACACTCACACACACACACTTACACACACATACTCACTCATACACACTCACTCACACACACACACTCACACACTCACACACACACATACCTTTTCACATTTTTGTTGATATTGTTCATTCTGATTCTACCAGCTCCTTCTGAAATTTAAGTTTCTTATGAGCAAAAATAATGTCCAATATGGACAGTAGTTTAAACTCAGAGGTTAATGACATATCTCACCCATATGACATATCCAACCCATACAAATGTTTAATTAGCCCCTCTTGCATGAATTACCTTGACATTAAATCATACTGATGTATTATAGACATCTGGGGTTAATCTAGTAATAAAACTACAGTGATTTAGTAAGTGCTATAAAGAACAAAATGGTAACAGAATTCCTGATACCAGTTTATCTCATTTCAATGTAACCCTGTAAAGTGTTATCTAATAAATCTCTTAGACTCCATTGGAATATGTGATTACTTGTAGTGTTCTAGCTTCTGTGACAACCAAATTAAAGCATTGGATTCAGTCATATTTTTTTTTTTACTAGCATCGAGCATTTATATAAGAGGAAATGTTTAGAATCATTAAATTATCTAATAAGTCCTATAAGGGCCATTCTATGATACTACTCTATTAAAATTTAACTTTGCATTCCTTTAATCAGAAGGAATGATAAGGGTCATGGAGCATTATCAACATTATTGATTCAAGATTTTAAACATAATTTTTAAAAATTTGCTTGTCATTCCTGAATCTGTTTAATTAAAAATTACAATTCTGAAATAAGAATAATAAAGATTGCATTTCTTTGACACTACAAGTCTATGTGAGTATTAATTCTGCAAAGAAAAACAAATAGAGAAAGAAATTATAAGCTAATAACTGTATATAAACACTGACCTGATTTCACATTTAAATTAACTTTTAAAGCCACATTTTAATGACTAATTTCATCATAGAAGCATTTAATGAAATTGGAATTGTAAAGTACAGCATACAAATCAAATGACTAGTTAAGATTCTATTTCACACTTTGGAAAAGGAAACCCAGTGAAAAACTAACCAAGGTTTGAATTGGCAATTAGTTATTAGTTTTTAATGTTCTTGCACTGTCTCTATATTCAAATTTGGGAATATTGGTTTTATACTTTGTTTTTTTTTCATTTGCTTGAAAGGAGGTCCGTCTTATAAACTAATGCCTGTTGAATATTTTAATTACTCTGAAATATCTTTTTTGAAAGTAGATTGCTTAGAGCAAATTCCTAAAAGATCTGCCTATCAAATGTCTAAAAGAACTTCTCCATTAAAAATCTGCTATCCTTAGAAAAATCTGTTTGCTAGGCTACCAGTCCTGGTCCAATGTGTGAGCTCTCTTTGCAGCTGTCAGCAATTTAGGAAGCAGCACACAAATGAAGATAGTCATTAGATCACCATCCGTCTGGAAAAAGGTAGTCAACCTGGAAGTCATGGGCTTTGATTTACTTCTCTGCAGATAAACCCGAACTCTGCCATGATGATAAAACCTTCAAGAAACATAAATAAAGTGCATTGCAATATACAAGAAATATTCAGTTCATAGGGCTATTATTTGTAATCACTGCTATTACATTAGCTATTCAATCCTTTATATTATATTTCTTGAAACCTCTTTGATACATGGAAATTTTAATAATTCTACATATCCCCAAGACAGAAGCTTCTTATGAAAAATTCCTCCAGAAGTTTCTAGCATGAAACAGCCCCCAGAACTCTCTGTAACTTCAGTGACTAAAAACAAAAAACAAAAAATCCTTGAGCTGGCCTGGCTGTAGAAGCATCTTATTGTGAAGCTTGCTCAAAATACTTGTAAACTGACTCTCCTCTTTATGGAATACCAAACTGAGGTGCTCACAGCACAGTAATACACATGTTTTATAGTTATATTAAATACTTAGCAACAAATAAGACCAAATCTCTAATGCACTGGTCGCATCTTGAGACCTTGATGTTTAATCCTTCTGGTTTGTACCAGCCTCAGATTTTTACATGTGCTCTGTGGAGTATAATACAATATGAAGTGTTTAATTTGATAGAGGAGTGAATAATGGTTTCCTATAATGAAATATGATCTTGGGTCCTGTTTGTTTTTGCTATTCTTTCTGTAATTCCAATACATGATTTCCTTTCTGAAACCCTTCCTTAAATTAATACTATGTATAGCTCATGATGTTGTAGTTACCCCCACACTCTTAGTATTACTATTTAACTTTAAAATTCACAAATCAGAACTGGAATATTATACTGTTTGGTAAAGTACTTTCTAGTCAAAAAAAAAAAAAAAAAAAAAAAAAAAAAAAGGAGGATATTTCTAGATTCTCAGCAGGCACTTAAGACCCCAACACAACAACATGTGCTGTGCCCATAGGCACTGAGAAAAAAAAATAGAGAAGAATCCTTACTGCTTGTTAGAAGGTTCCTTTAATCTAATCAGTGAGCAGTGAGTTCAGTCCCAGGGAAAGACCCTGCCCCAAAAACTAAGGTAGGTAGTTGTAGTAAGAGGTTTCTGGCCCAGATTTTCAGGCCTAACCTCAAGGTCTAGGCCCACAGACCTGCAGACCCACAGAGACACACAGATGTTTATAATTGTTTTAGGCTGATTGGCCTCAGGCCCAGGCATATCACTTGCTAACCCTTAATCTAACCCATGTCTCTTATCTTGTTCAGCCAAGGGGCTCAGTACCTTTTCTTACAGCAGCATGGTTGTCCTTGGCTTCCTCCCGCTTCTCTCTGGTATTCTCTCTGGCGTTCTGCTCTGTGCTTCCTGTTCTCAAGAGTTTTCTTTGTCTGGTAGCTCTGCCCACACTTCCTGCCTGCCTTTGGCCAATCAGCGCTTTTTATTAAACCATTGGGCGGGACAATTATTTACCATGAAACAACACAATACCCCTACAGGTAGTACCTGAAAAGGAACTACATTGTATACATCCTATGTGGTCAGCACACATACACACACACTCACACACACACACTACTCTACTTAGCACCCAACAAGGTTTGATAATGATTATATCACTCAAAATATTTATTTAGTATATAAAACAAAGTAAATCAGAACATGCAGAGTAATTATGTTTTCTATCAGATTAAAGAAGAGAAGCTATAAAAATAAAATAGACAGTACATAGTCATATTAAGAGCAAAGGAAGTGGCAGATACACGTATCTTTATATAACTATAACATAACTCCTCTCAGCAATTTTTTGTAATCTTAACATAAATTTAAGAGTCATGCTTCTACTGGGCAGGAAAAATCACAAGTTTTAAACCAGCAGCCAGTTATCCACACAGACTCATTGGCTTTTCTTGAGAAATTCTGTCCTACCCTGCTTTCTATTGCTGTAATAAATCATGGACCCAAAGAAACTTGGAGGAAAAAAAACCAAAAACCAAAAACCAAAAACCAAATGTTTTATTTGGCTTTATTTTGGTTTTACTTGTTATTTGTTATTTGTTTATTGTTTTATTAGATTTTATTTGTTTCCTGACACAACCAATCACCGAGGGAAATTAAGAGTTCATGTGAAAACTGGAAGCAGAGACTGAAGCAGAGACCATGGAAAAACACTGCCTACAGGTGTGCTCTCTAGACATGCTCTCTCTATATATATATGTATATATATACAGCCTAGAACCACCTGAACAGAGTTGGGATCACCTGCAGTTGGCTAGGGATCCACATAAACCACCAGTCATGATAACATCCAACAGACATGCCCACATGCCAATCTAATGGAGATAATCCCTCATTGAGATTCTCTTCTCCTACATACGCCTATGTTTATATTAGGTTCACAAAAGTTACTTTTAACTAACTACTCAGTACTGGGAGGGAGACAGACTGATTTGAAGTTTTGTACCTGTGCCTTTCTCTAGCATCACTGGATCCCACACAATTTTATATGTCTCTTGCAAAGTGAGATAGTATCCCAAGATCAGAACAAGGGGACTGGCCAAAAAAGACGAATTTTTAAAATCTAGTGCAGTAAATATATTTTAAACTTTCAAAGCATTGATTAATATATCTTTAAAAACACAGAGGAAAAGGCAGACTAAAATAAACCCATAAAATATGAACAGTGTCTAAGTTTAAAATGGGTAAGAAGGTGGTTAAAGTTTTTAGAAGAATTGGGAGAGGGGGAAAATGTGATCAGAATAATGATCAGAATACATTTTATGAAAACCTCAAAGCCTAGATACAAAAGTTATTTTAAAAATATTTTGTCTATTTGTCCTCTTTTTATAATGAACTTGATTTATTTTTATAATAAAAAAAAACTTCAAAGCATATTTTAAATGTTAATGAGGCAAATCAAAATGTATCAAGTGACGAACTCAAAACTCCAGACAACAACCTCATTTTAAAACAGTGAAGAAACATTGGCAGTGGAAAGGCTCATCCCTTGGTGTCTGTTTGTTTCTTTATTGTGTGACAAACCCACATGTGATCCGCATTTTACCTGAACTTCAGTTCAGGAGCCTCTGTGACCTGTGACACTGACCACTACTCTTGGTCACAGGTGTAGAGTTACTGACTAGTCCTTATGGAAACATTTTCTCCCTAAGCATAAGGTTTTGATCATTCCGTGTATACAATACACAAATATTTATTAAAAAATTGTTAATTTGTTTTATTAAAATATTGCTGTAACTGTAGCATGGAGTAGTAGGACTATTCACATAAGATCAAAATCCCATTTATATGTTATATATTACAATACTGTGTTCAATGTTGGTCTTATTCACTGCTCATAAATAAAAGGTTATAGGTTTACAAATAAAACACTTTCTTCTTTCTGCATATTAGATTTATTCTGATGGAGTTGGCCTTACTGTGTTACTGAATGCACACTCACCAAAGCATGTGGGTCAGAAGTTGAAGAGATTAGAGACATCCTTTTATTCTGACATTTCTTTCTTCATAAACCACCAGACTCCTATTGCTTAGGGAAGCTATGCAGCTTCTAGCAGGAGAATTTCAAATTTTATTTCAGTATATAAGCAGAGCAATATGATCTTTTCCTTATAGATTTTCCTTACACAATATACCCTAACTATAGTTTTAAGTCACTCTCTCTCTTCCAGCTCTCCCTCATTTCTCCTAAAAAAAAAAAAAAAAGAGCCCTCCAAGTGATAAAAAATAAAGTAAAATAAAATAAAACTTGTGATCTGCTTTTCATACCAAGTATGCTTTCCATACTTTTCACTACGTGCTGATTAAATAAGCTATATATGGTGAATGAAGCTTTCTCATAATTTTAAGTCATTAGTAAACAATAACTTCACTTATAAAATAAGGGAAAACTCTAAGAAGACAGATCGTAGGGAGTTAGCATATTTTCTCATCTTCGTTCTGTTCAAGAAACAAATATGGATCCAGGTGGCATTTCCTCATAAAAATCCCTGCATAGTTCATTCTAGAAAGCAGGAGGAAGAATTCTCAAATAAAATCTCTTTCAGGGCGAACACCAATGAAATGATGTCCTCCAGAAGAACTTATGTAAGGGTAAAAGTGTTATACTTTAGAATCTGCTTATCAAGTATATAGACCACACTATATGCTCTTTAGTATATTTAGTCATTTAAACTTAATGAAAGCCCTATGAGGTAGATATTATTACTGTCCTTTTTAATAGAGGGGAATCGTGTCACAATTACTTTTCTCCATGCTTGTGGGAAAAGATAACAAGAATAAAAGTAAGAATGTCCACTATGAACCTAATCAAATCTACAGACCCAACTATAAAAACTTCATGGTTTAAATCTCCCTTTCTCTGTCTGTCTCTCTGTCGTGTGTGTGTGTGTGTGTGTGTGTGTGTGTGTGTGTGTGTGTGTGCGCGTGCGCGCACATGCCTATGTGTTTGTTAAAGTAAATACCATGGAGTTATCTGACCTGCAAGGAATCTTGACTTTATCATCTATGAGTTGAAAGGTAAGTCAAGGTATGGTACTTGGTTGTACTATGATTCTTTTTTATATTAGGTGAGGGAGATGATGGTTACCTCTTTATAGAACAATGGTATGTAATCATGGAAATATCTTTTTTCATTATTGTACCATTTGATTGCTTTTGTATGATTATTGATATGTTATTAAATATGGGTAACTAGTTATCTAATAGATAAGACAAAAACCACTTATTTTACCAAAAAATTAAAATAAATAATAAATAAAATAATTCTACACAGTTGAATATCATGGTCCAATTACAAATTGGTAATTGAAAAATGAGATTTGTAGTTCTTAGCGCTGTTTATAAAAAAATATGAACATGCACAAAGTTCTGTCATTACATTATTATAAAATAAAGCATTGTTGTCTATTTCCATTTTATTTAAATGAACTAGAAAACAGGACTGAAAGCCTTTTAGAATTCTACAACCTCCAAAAAGCTTCTGCAGTTCTCTCCTATCTCTTCTACATAAACATCAGAGACAATGTTAATAGAAAACAGGGACCACCTTTTCTCCTATAGGCTCCATGTACCCACTGTCTCCCTCACCATGATTTTTGCCTTGCAGGAATCATCCTGAAAAAAAAATCAGGAGGATTTCCAGAGTTCTAATTTGAGGTATTTTTAAGGTACTGAAAGCAATTGACATTTGGCTTTGTGTTTCTCTATGCACCAGAGACGTGAAGCTTTCAAAACAACTCTTGTGTTATTCCCTCACTTAGTACACTGGTTTTATTAAACTTCTTCCTGGCAGATTTGCTAGATGCCAAGTTCTCTCCTGGGATCCATTTCTAAGGAATTAATAAAGGAGGTGATAATTTCTGATGGGCAAGCTTCAGAAAATTCTAGGATTTGAAAATATCCCCTAAAGATGGTGTAAAGCCCCAGAGAAAGCATACAAGTTGTAGGATTGATTTGGAATTAAGTGTGAGGGAGATACAAAACCAATGGAATATTAATTGTCCTTTGATAGAAATCATAGAATAGAGAATAAAGCCTGTGACTTAAGTACTAATGCAGTGGTTCTAATTGGAATCTGTGCAGATCTCACTGTGTAGAGTATTTCTGAGTAAACTGTCCCAAAGTAAGTGAACTTTTGATCTAATGGCAGAATCTCATGAAGGGAAAACAAATATATTTCCACACCTCATAATATTTTGACAATATTTAAAATATGTGTGGAAAAGGGAAAGAGAATTAGACAGTGAAAGGTGTATAGTTTGGTAAAAAATGTAATTTCAAAAAAAAAAAAAACCCAAAAAACCAGTTACCCTTTAAAGAAAGGAGGTCAGATGTAGACATGTACTAAAAATTAAGGGTTCATGACACCAGTCAACAGAATGTTACAAAAGCGATAGAAATTGGATAAAGAAATGTTTAGGAAAACCCAGAGTATATAGGCTTGGCAGGCTATAAGTAGTGCAGCTTTTATGCAAGAAAAGCAGTAAGGTAAATGTTTAAATGCAAAAACAATGCATTGCAGGCACAAGTTACCCTAAAAGAACTTGGTGAGAATATTAAGTGCAGGTCTCATGTCAGTTAATATTGAGCACAGACAACCTCATCTTAGGGGTAAATACAAAGTTCAAAGGACCATTTCTTCCAGAAAGTCAAGAGAGCATGGTGACTTACAAATGTCAGATTTCCTGTCATTTGGATAAGTGAATAAAACTTTACCTCATGCAGTACATCTCTCAGTCAGTCTCTCTAATCACTGATGATTTCACATTAAACATTGTATTGTGAGGTTGTAGCATCCTACAAAATAAGCCTCTGCCTTGAATGATAAAGCAAAAAGAACAAAGTAGCACAGGATAAAGAAGATTGGCTGATTGGGGATGTAGACAATGGACATACCTAGGATTCTGTTCAGTTGGGATCTTAAGGACCGGCATCCGACTTCTTTGCCTACCTCCCTTCCACACTGGTCAGACTTTTACTTCTCCATGAATAGTGTGTTCGCTTGTTGTATTTGATTTTGGACTGTCTCCCAAGTGAGCGGGTGTTGAAGGCTTAGTTCCTGCCAACTTTGCTGTTAGGAGTGGCAAAATCTTCAGAAGGTGCAGCCTAACATAAGGAGGTTGTGTATTACTGGAGTGACTATGACAGGTGTACTGTGACCCTTGCTCAGCCCATTAAAGGAGACCAAGCCTTCATTGACATACTTCAGTAATGTTACACCGTTTTCCTACAGGTCCAAAGCAACAGGGCCAAATGACAAAACATTGCAACTTTTTAAACTATAATTACGATGAGTCTTTTTCTTTTATGTATCTACTTTCTTCCTCCCCATGGAGGATGCACTGGGATGGAGATTAGACAGACTCTGGGACAGAGGAAATAAACCTCGGTTCACAGTGGAACAAATTTTAACAAAGGCTTATCACTGATACAGTGATGGAAGTGGTTTTTCAGATTGTAAAGCTGGTCAGCTATTAAAAAGAGTAGTTTAGAAAGATTTGAATACCCAGAGACTACATGCTCCATAATTCCAGCAAGCAAAGATGTAATACATGCACTGGGAGGATTTAAATGATGAATCGGAAAAAAATAAATAAAAAAGCAAAGGTTGCTAAAGAAAGTACCCAAGAACGTGGAGAACAGGATATGGGAACTAAGCAGAAAAAACAAAACAAAACAAAACAAAAACAAAAAAACAAACAAAAAAAAACACCCCACAAACATCAACAACAACACATACACACATACACACACACACACACACACACACACACACACACACACAAAACCAGTGTACTCAAACGACTAAAAAAGGAAGAAAAATCAGGATTGTCAAGTGTCCCAATCAATAATGATTGGCACATGTAGATAAGATGTATCAAAATTCACTAGCAACATTAGTATGCATTTTCTCAAGTTAATAGCATTAATGCTGTTGGAGGCAGTGAGTGCTTCAGAAGCTGAGCATGAGGAATCCTGGGAGATAATTTTTGCTGGCCATACAGATGATGCCAGGGATGTTATGATTTATTTAGTAGAAATATGAGCACATTTAAACACTTTGCAGCAGTAGGCGTCAGTAAAGATATTATGACCATCAGGAGAATCACACAAGAGGTAGAGCCAAGAAAGTGTTGAGACCACTATCTCCATACTTGTCTCGGAGAGACACGGCCCTTGAAACCAGAGCTGTTCTCTACCCCCAGCCCCATTTAATCCCCTTCACTGATTTATATTCCGTGTCTTTTAGAAGACACCTTCCACCTTAAAACAGTGTAAATATCAAACCTACAGTTTCAGATAAATTTGCTTTACACCTTTGAATCTGTAAGAAGATTCTTAGTGTAGATAATTTGATGATTCCCATCATCACATAGGAGTCAACACTGCAAACACTTCTGTCTTGTGGCCCTTACATCTTTAAGAGGTTTCAGTAGGAAATACAGCACATGGTTCAGGATGACCATGCATCTGTGATTATTTTGAGAAAGATAAAACTTCACTTTGACAACTGTAAGTTGTTTTGTAGGTATTTTTAAATGAATGGTTGGTTTTCAGTCATTTATCTAGCCCTTGGCATTGGTAGCTTTGGGATAAAAAAGGGGTTTTATTTTCTTTTTCAATATCTCTGGGACATAATATGATACTTAATGCCTGATGAAAAAAGATAATACATTCAAAGATTGTTCAAAAAGAATATCCAAGAAAATTTGCCCTTCACCAGATTAACCTTCTCTTTATATGAGTACCCTATTAATCTGAGTGCATGAGAAATAACTTCTAGGTTCACCCAACAATTATGAAGAACTAACAATATCTAGGAATAGAGTATAGTGTGGCTCTCTGAAACCTCATTGATCATGAATCTATCTACATGAACTTAACCATTTAGTTATTTATATTCTAATTGTATTGTTCAAATCACTTCTTATCCAGGAAGGGTCTTTTTACACATCAAATAATTTCTTAATAGTAGTGAACAGAAACTTGTATATCAATTATTAAGACAATATGTAATAATAAACTCAAAAATCATGACTAAGGAAACCTCAGTTTGTAAAGTACATACCCTACAAGTTGAAGAACCAACAGCTACGTTATAAAGGCAGATGTACTTGTGTGCACTTTGCAAGCCCATTGCTGGAGAGGGATGTCTGGGGACTCTAGCTTACTTTAGTTCATCAATGATAGATCCATTTCAAAAAATTAAAATGGTGGCATTGGAGGAAAGACATTAGGGCCTGTCCTTTGGCCTCCATATGGCCACCATTGTTTGTCCACAAATAAAAAGAATAAATTAATAAAAAAAAAAACAACTAATGAAATGATTCCTAATGATAGTCTGCTATGCTCATAGATAGGTGACTTGTCCAGTAATCACCAAAAAGGTTTCTTCCTGTACAAAAGGGACGAGATGCAGAGACCTAGGACAGACATTATTCAGAGAGAGTCTAACCTGGAGGTTTCAGTTGGGTCCCTGCCCTCAGAGATCAGGAACCTCACAGAAGAGAGGAAGGAAAGACTGTAGGAGTCAGAAGGAGTGGAGGACACCAGAACAAGGCCTACCAAATCAACTAAGTAGACATCGCATGGGCTCACAGAGACTGAAGCAGACAGCATAGGTGTCTTCATGTTCTGCTCCAATTCTGCATATATATGATGGCAATTAGCATGGTGCTTTGGGGGGAGTCCTAACAGAGACCTCTGACCCTTTTGCCTGCTCTTGGGACTCTGTTTGTCCTCCTATTGGGTTGCTTTTTTCAGCTTTAATATGAGAGGAGGGGTGAGTCTGGGGAAAGGGAAAGTAGGGGAGAATCAGGGAGGGGAAAAGAGGTAAACTTTGGTAGGGAGATATTGCATGAGAGAAGAATCTATTTGCAGTAAAAAATTAAAAAAAAAAAAACAGAAATTTACCGATACATATTCTTAAATAGTAAGGGATGATTTTCCACTTAAAATAGAAATAGAAATAATAACAATAGCTTTAGTGCATAAGGATGGATGTCCCATTTAACTACTTATTGTCATCAACGTCTTGGCACAAATCTCCTTTGCTGCCCTTGGTAGCAAGACTCATATAATAGTATATTTCCAATCTGCATGTAACAGACATAGATAGGAAGTGAAGATTTCTCCTGTGGAATAAAAATATGTTCTTGCTTTCTTATAAGCTCCACTTTATCTCAAAATATTAGTTTTAGCTCAAGGGCAAAGCCAATTTAGAATTCTATTTCAGAAGACAGCTCTATACAGTTTTCTTTCTTTTTTTGGAGGGAGAACACACTAATTGCATTTTAAAGACCCAACACTCCTCTGTGTATATGTGTATATCTGTGTATGTGTCGGTCTAACTGTTTCTCTCTCTCTCTCTCTCTCTCTCTCTCTCTCTCTCTCTGTGTGTGTGTGTGTGTGTGTGTGTGTGTGTGTGTGTGTGTGTGTGTGTGTGTGTGTGTGTGCATGTGTTTGATTTATTGCCATAATAGTAAAGCTGGGGAGGATTAGAAAGCTTAGCTACAGTTATAGCAATGGCAATATCTACACTTCGCCAGTTCTGTTTTAAAGATAAGGGTGACCAAAAAGAGTTCTACCTCCAGAAAATCTGTGCATGTTGGTGATAAGAGAGATACACTATAGTTTTAAAAAGTTGTTTGCTTGAGATTGGATGATTATTTCCATTTCAAAGTAAACTGCTAGCAATGAATTATGCACTAACAGTTTTCACTGATTTGAAGAGGCTAGTGTGTGTGTGTGTGTGTGTGTGTGTGTGTGTGTGTGCCTGTGTGACCTAACCTAAGGTTACTGTTGGCACTAGATAAAATTGGCAGTGTTGCTATCATCATTAAACGGGTTAATACTCCAGTGGACTCCATACAATCATCAGCATCTGAACATGGGAGAATAATATAATGAAGGAAAAATGGAGGCCATACTCCTAAACATTTTCCTGTTCCTAGTAACGAGCCACATTATCCTTTCTTACTCCTTGAGTGTAAAAACAGTATACATTTTCCCTTTGTCTCAAGTTGATAGCTTTATCCTTAATTATTCTCCATGAGAACTTATATCCCTAAAATGTCTTCATATAAATAAAGTCAGAGGAGTGTCCATTTCTGCATAGATTCTCTAAACCTACTTCACGAACCACAAAGGTCCACTAATGTGTCCATCTGATGTTCAAGGGAATGGTCAACCAAATGCATGATTGCAATGCATATGTAAATGAAATGTGAGAGGTAATAACCTGGAGTGATGAAGGCTTAAATAATTGTAAAAAAAGGATTTTTACAGAAAACATAAGCCTTGAGTAAATGCAGAGAATCTTTTAAGCACTTAGATGACTAGGCCTTTAGTCTTTAAGAGCCATTAGAACATTTTGGAGGCCTTTTATTCTCAAGAGGTCTGGACTTTGTTTATTCTGCTTATTGTAAACCACAGGTACTGGAGAGGCAATTGCATTGCTAATCATTTTATTCCAGAATCTGCTGACATTTTATATGAGTGCAATATATGAGATGTGTGGGTGAGTCAATTTTTAATCACTATTTGTTTATCTAGATTTGGTTACAGGGCCAAGGGACAAGTGCCTGATTGGTTAGTCTATTAGAAAATCAGCATTTTGTACATGTAAAAGTTATGTTCAGAATATTAATATATGGCCTTGTATTAATGACATTACAGGCCAGAAATATAAAATGAACTTGTAAAAAATAATAAAGGGACATTATAATGTGTGGTCATATTACTTGATAAAAAATATACTTATTGGATGAAGAAAATAGTTAAGAGCACACAGTGGGGATAATATGCATGAAAGTAAGATTGCATGTATTCAGTCTATAAAGTTTTACACATAAAGAAATAATAATTATTTAGGAGATATTTATTTTAATATTTAAATATTGTATTATACCTGATATATGAAAAAATAACATGATATTCCATTAATATGAATAACTTTAAATTTTCTGGTAAATCCTAGTTTAAGATAAATTTAATTAAATGGAAATTGTAAGAAAGAACAAAATCAGACACGGTTTCACTGAAATGACTTACTGACAAATATTTTTTAATTCAAAGTAACCTTAAATATAGAAAGGAATTATTTAAATTAGGAGAATAGTTCTTTTATTTTTGTATCAAAGGCTTCTAAGCTTCTTGATGGAAATTTTGAGACTGTTTCAAATAAATGACGAAATTTGCATACTACAAAAAAAAAACTAGAAAAATCTAGCCCTTGATAGATTATATTTCAGAGTTCAGCAAAAGGAATGCTAAAATTGAGAACCAGAATAAAAGCATTTTTTTTCCTCATACTGAACTGATTTGAACTGAAAATAGGATAGAAAATGTGAAGGTTAGTGAACATATTAAGGCCTACGAAAGCCTCCAAAAGTTTACTTATTGGTTGTGTTTCCTCTCCTAAACCATAGTCACTTCCAGCAAGTTGATCTCCCATTAAATCCTCTTTCCATGGCTGCTTGAAGGTTTGAAGACATGTCCTCTGCTCCACGCTTATTCATTGGTGGATCTTGCCTCCTGAATATGCAGCGAGCACCATACCTGGGACCCCTTTTGCTTATGGCTGCTGTGTATCAAAAGGTCTGCTTTCCTATTATATTCATTCCTTAACAATGTTTTCAGTGGATAATTTCTTTCTAATTAAATTTGTCTATAGACATTTTTTTAAAAAAAAAAAAAAAAAAAACAGAATCTGTGAAATCCTTAGGCTCTGACACTGGGCTTTCCTATTTTTTTTTTTACATTGATGTTTTATTATTTTATATTTATTGTTGGAGACACATGAGAATCATTTTGTTTTGGCAACAGTGAGTTTGATTTTAAAATATAATAATTTATGTAGGAAAATATTTCTACAGTAAGAACTAAAGCAAGATTAGCATGAGGGCATGGCACTTATGAGGACAGTTTAATATCACCTGCAGCTAGACAACACCACCTTAATTTTCACTCATTAAAGAAGTCTATCTTAGATTACACCATTCAGTTGAGAATATAAAATCTAGGTTTTCTGTCTTTCCATTAATGATTTGAAGTCAGCACCATGACTTAAGTAAGTTATGAATATATGTTATAGGAAAGAAAGACACAATATAGGCAAGACTTATAGGAGATTTCCATGTAGACTAAGTCCAGAGCTCAGAGGGTAGATCAAGATACATCCCCTGACATCATCTAATAAGAAAAACTGTTATTAAGAGGAGATCAGCAAAATGTTAACTTTCCCAAGTCAAGATAAAACCTCAATCTGAGACAGTGATTAATAATCTTTGACACTACGCAGAGCAACAGAGCATCTTAACATTTTAATAGCCACCGTTGAGCCTGGAGTGCAAAGAAATGTAGCTTTAAAGAAAGAAAATAAGTAGTGTGTGCAAGGGCCATGTCAGAATTCTCTATACTACATCCTGATAACAACACTCTAAATCTTCGTGGAATAAGACCTAAGCTAGAAATGTCACAAATTGATAAACCATAAAGAAATATCTGGGGATACATTTTGGTAAAATGAAGAGTCAAGAAGTGCTTTCTACTCCCAAACTTCCTACTGTGTCCTGCTCTGGAACATCAGTATTATCATCTTTTTAGAAGTCATAGAACATAGACCATGTGCTGCAGAAGACACTGCTTTCCCAGAAATGCACAAGTCAGAAAGAATAAACGGATTATAGAATTGTCTGAACGTCTTTTAAAATTGACAAAATGATGTCACTTCCTGTCTTTCCCTCATCTTCCTTTTAAGAATTACAGAACAAATGTCCAAATAACAATTGACAAAATACGACATCTAGGACTCCCATTGATTCTTTAGCTAAACTGTCCTGTCTTTCTAGGCCTTTTATAAAAACTCAGCCTTCCTCTACAAAACTTTGACATCAATGACGATGCTACTTGCTATTGGATTGCTATGTATATACATATCCCTAAATACACTCATATGAAACACTTAGGCAAAGAATTAAGCAGGGCCAAGTGGTTGCCTACAATATGGTAGACACTTTAATTTTGTCTTTTCTTTCAAGTGTTTTATAGCACCATTGGCTCAGTGCCTGGAAAATACAAGGTGTTCAATAACAAGTTCCTGTTCATTTTCCTGAACTCACAAGGCACTCCATTATATTATTAGAATGCTCTAATTGTTCACAAAATCCTATTTAAAGCCAAATACTCCCTCTTTTAAGTTTCTGCCTAATTATAAACTTCTGGACAGTGAAAGCCTGCCACTCCCTTTCTATGAGTCTTTCAAATATGTGCAAATAGTAAAGAGGCTTCCATTCCCCTCTGTCCGGGCCAACACACCCACTCTTTCAACTGTTATTTTGAGGCATGACTTCTGGAAATATAGTGTCCCAATTGTGTATTATAGACACATTCTGGTCAGCCATTCAACCCTTAAGTCTCATGGGTCTTATCTGAACACAAAGTTTTTAATGTAGTTGAAGAAAAATTGTTGAGTCTCTGCCAAGTTTCTTGTTGGCCACTAAGATGGATCATCCCTATCAGTATTATTTAACCTGGCACAATCTGTAAATTTTTCATGTGTACATTCTATAGAGTCAGAGACTTTCATGATCAAATAATCAAATATTAGTAAACCATGGGAAACATTTCTATTTGGAAGCATATTACAATCACTTAAGATTTCCCTTTTCATATGTCACAAAGATAATCGTGGATTCTACCACAAAGAACAAAAGGAAAAAAATGAACTTAACTAAATGCAATGCTAAACTTTTTATGAAGCTCTCCAGAAAGATTCTTCAGAATGCCTTGATTTTAAGTTCTGCTAGCTATTGATGAATGACCCCAAGCAAGTCCGTTAACCTTTTAGTAACTCAGTACCCTCATCAGCAAAATGGAACCAGCCCACTGCTTTACTTGGATGTGGAGAATTTCTCAATTAAAAAGACAAATTGTATATTAAAATATAAGACACTATGGCAAAAGGTGCCTTATAAATCTCGAATGGAGGAGTCAAAGGTTGACAAGGTGAAGCTTCTCCTCTAAAGAGGTAAATAAGTTCTAAACTCTTTGGAAAACATTATGGGCTTATTTAGCACATACTTTTGTAATTAGCATATTCCTGTATCCTTGACTTCCTCTCTGCTCACCACACACATCCTACCACCAGTATACCTGCTGCTTATTCTTCCCTTCCAAGCCTAACCCATTCTGGAGCACTCCGCTTCTCTTCTGCTACCACGTTCCTTTATGTGGGCACCTTATATTTGATGACTTATGTCTTCTGTTTTTCCAGGAACCAATGATGGATAACAATGTTCCAACAACTGGTGGTGCTTTTTCAATCACCTACACCATGGAGAGTAATCAGGAAGTCACTATTGCAACTGCTGCCTTACTAATACAGACTAGTAATGGAGGACAACCCACCCATTAATGGCCTCATGAAGCACAGGAAGTCCTTCAACCAATAGGCAGGACATCCAAGTAGAATTTCTAAGGTAGGACTTTACTGTGTGTTTTATCACCAGAATGGTTCTCAAATTAAATCCCTGCAAATGTAAATGTGGCTCCTTCTCTTGATTCTAATATGATGCAATTACATTCTGCAAACAAAAAGTTAAGCCAAGCTCTTTAGGCAACTACATCTTCTGGAAAGACAGCTATGTTTCTGACCTCAGAGTGCTTAACTATACCTTCCCTTATTGTTTGCTGCACTTAATAAGGGACTTGAAAGCGGTGCAGTGACCATTTAGTTCTTTCTAATAAAATTATGCTAAAAATGCCTTACTGACATTTCTTTTCTCTGACAAACTCTGCCTGATACATGATTGTACCTGGAAAATGTATCCTATGTAGGCTACAAAGCACACTTCCCTTGTAGAAGCTTCCAGGAGTTAGGCACATTCAAGAAAGCTGCTCTCACATATCTTTGACAAAAGATTACTCCACTGCCTTTCTGTTACTGTCAGGATGGCTGCTCAAATTTAAATTTCACAGTCTGTCAAAATGTTGATGCTGAACAGTCTACAGAATTAAATTAGGATGCTTGCATTGGAGGCTGGCATAACTTTTGAAGGAAGAACCTGAAAGGAAGATCCTTTTCTGCATTAATGTCTTAACACTTCCTCATTTCTGCTGCATCTCAACTGTTTATCCCTCATGTAACAAACCATTTCCTTTTATTTGTTTCTTGCCACTACATTTGAAGGTTGAATAATATAATGGAAAGTATTTTCTAGGTAGAAATATACTTATATTAACTTCTTTATTTGTCTGTAAGAAAAATTCTCATGATTCTATAATGAATACTTTCTATTTTCTCAAAACCGAACTAAGCTTTGCTGATAATGTAAACCCCTTTTGCTACCTTCCTTCCATTTACACTATAGTCAGTCATTCATTATTTATGTCACACTTTATGGATGTGTGACAAACAAGATACCTTTTTATTAGAGATAGATAGACAATGAAGATACCAGCATTGTTCCCTATGGAATTTGAGCCCATCTTAAAAATGTGCATGAAATTTATTTGCATTTAAAATAATTCTATACAATGCTACACATATAGACATGTACTTAAAACTGTGGAAGCATTAACTTTGTTTAGTTGGGAAGTGTAGGAATAAGAATATGATCAAACTGGGGGAGAATTTTAATGATGAAGAAATATGTGACTATTTTAAATGAGTTAGAAATGGGTATATGGTTGTCCAGAGAGGTTTACAAAAAAAGCTTCACATCATGAAAGGAAACTTCATACAATTTTAAAGCCTTATATATTAAAAGTAAGATTGTATGTGGATATGTGTGAATGAAAGATGTATTCTAGGTTCATTTTTGTTGCTATGATAAACCCTAACTAAAATTAAATTCGAAAAAGAAAGGGTTTATTTTTAACTTATAATTCCAAATCATAGAGGAAATTTAAGTCAAGAATTTGAAGGCAAGTCAACTTGCTATTCCACAAAGCATTGCCTTTGACCAAGAAATTCACTGCCCAAGAAATACAGACACACGCAGCAGAAACCAGGAGATATACTGACTGCTCTCTCAAAAGAAGCTTGTGCTTAGCTAACGTGTGTGTGTGTGTGTGTGTGTGTGTGTGTGTGTGTGTGTGTGTGTGTGTGTGTGTAGCCAAGATCCGCCTCCCAATTGATAGGTATCCCTACAGTGAATGAGGTCCTCCTACATCCATTAACAATCAAGACAACCCATCATCATCATGTCCACCTGCAAATATGATCTAAGGACTTAGTCCCTGGATGCTTTTCTTTCTGATGGCCCCAACTGCTGTCAAGCTTACACTTGACTCCAGGGTCACT
Organism: Phyllotis vaccarum; assembly: GCA_033318265.1. NCBI lineage: Eukaryota > Metazoa > Chordata > Mammalia > Rodentia > Cricetidae > Phyllotis > Phyllotis vaccarum. Next base: position 19,044,369 of record JARWLC010000007.1, read on the forward strand.
GATTGATACTGGTTGTCAACTTGGTTGTGCCTTCAATTAACACAGCTTTTGGAGGGTCATGACTATACCCTGAAAGAACTGGGTGAAAAGGGAAGGCTCTCTCTCACAGTGGACAACAGTTTCTTATGGAGATTCAGACCTAAAATGGCATGGGGGAGGGTACTGCTGAATTTGCACACTTACTCTTCCTCTTTGTAAATTCATCTAATGCACTGCTGCTATTGGGGCAGGCATGGTTGGCTGCTATCAGATTCTGCTTAATTGATTATACAGTATTGACTGCAGATCATCCTCACTTGAGGAATTGTATTGACTTTCATCATCACCTTGGGCTTGCTATGGCTTGCAGCCTCATGGAGGTCTATGATGTTCCCAGGTTCCCAGTCTCTCCATTATTGACACCACTATTGCTACTCTATCTTTACCATGTACACCAATCTAATAAATTCTCTCTGTAAAATAAATTCACTCTACTGGTTCTATTCCTCTCAAAGTCTGACATAAAAAAGACTCTGGCACCCAAGAAAATCCTGAGATTATTTATTGAAGGTCATGAAATCTAAATGAACAAAGGCTGTAATCTACATCACCACCTACTTGTTTATTAAGTCTTTAGACATGTGTGTATGTGTCCATATTATACTTCACGAAATTTAATTACAAGGGCAATGGCATTTCATACTAACCAATAGTTTTATGAAATAGTTAATGCATGTACAACAAAGTCAACCAAACACCTTGGAGAAGAACATAAGTTCAAAAGTAAATAATAAAAGAATTGTTGCACATTTTTCTCTGACTAAAATACATGATTTATATAAAGTAACTCATTTTTTTAGTTATAAAGTTTGCTTATGTATTAACTTCATGAACACTTGCTGGGCAGCCACTATATGATAGGATATTGGGTAAATACTAAAATTCTCCCTGGAATGGCTATTCCTGGTATGAATTACTTAGGAACCTATTAAAAAAGGAAAAAATATTTAAATATTAGCTATACTGGAATTTTTAAAATAAACACAACCTTGATGGGAGTATCCTTGATGAGTGGAACTCAGTAAGACATGAGAGTTAGGGAAGCTTGCCTAACAAATGATTTATAGTGCAGTCTTAAAAATTGATCAGAATTTTAACCTGTGTGTGTGTGTGTGTGTGTGTGTGTGTGTTATAATGGAGGCAGTAGAATGAAGGAAAATAAAGTAAGGTAGAGAACTGATTTCAGAAGCAAAGCTAACTAATACTAGATTATGGTCAGGAAACTATAGTGTAGTTCATGTCAGAAGGACAATAATGCTCTTGGAGGTGAACTGTGAGATTTTTTCAAAAGAGCTTTGTACAAAGAACTGTCTTTCTCATTATTTGATAACTTAATTTAGATATCTTTCATATACATACACACACACACACACACACACACACACACACACACACACACACATATATATATATATATATATCTTAGATGTATTTTGCAAATAAATTTTTAAATGTCCCCTTATTGTCTCTCCCCATATTTCCTCACTTATCCACGTTTCTAATCCCATCTCTCTATAAAAATATATTCTATTTCCCCTTTCTACAAAATCTCTGGTTATATGTGCATATTTGCTAGTATATATCATTTGCATCTTTTTATGACCTTTTTAGAGTGCCTTGTTGAGAAATCATCACTTTTTTTTTAGTGAATGCTCCCAGTGCTTCCATAAAATGATCTCTTTCACATTTTTGAACCAACTCTCATAGACTGCAGGATTTTGCCCTTTTTAATTACTGACTGCCTGTTAAAAGCAACAACCAAGTATCCGACTTGTCATTTCACCTCTGAAAACACAAAATCAGGACAATCCAGAAGTTGAAATGTGTTTTCTTGTCCACCACCATGGCTTCTAATAGATCATCAAAGGAGAAAAAGACAGAAGAGAAGTAGTGGAGTAGAGCATGTACTTTATTCCCTGATGAAGGACTGACAAACACTAGGAGATACACACATGGATACTGTGTGCGTGTGTGTGTGTGTGTGTGTCTGTGTGAGTTTATGTGTGTGTCTCTGTGTGTGTGTGTGTCTGTGTGAGTTTATGTGTGTGTCTCTGTGTTGTGTCTGTGTGTGTGTGCATGTGTCTGTGTGTGTGTCTCTGTGAGTGTATGTGTGTATGTCTGTATGTGTGTCTCTGTGTGTATGTGTGTGTCTGTGTGTGTGTCTCTGTGAGTGTATGTGTGTATGTCTGTATGTGTGTCTCTGTGTGTATGTGTGTGTCTGTGTGTGTGTATGTGAGTGTGTGTGTGTCTGTGTGTGTCTCTGTGAGTGTATGTGTGTCTGTGTGCGTGTCTGTGTTGTGTCTGTGTGTGTGTCTGTGGGTGTGTATGTGTATGTGCTTTACTCTCCTCCTCTTCATTTCTCTCCCTACCACCATCCCTTTTTTTTTTCTAAACAAATACAACATAGTCTTGTTTTAAATCACTTCTGTCAATGTACAACAATGTATTTCAAATTTTCTGGTAGAATTATATAAAATAGATACCATTCAATGAGGTCTGTATTTACCAAAACAAATACCTTAATTTTTACAACTTTCATTACATATTTAATAGACTATTTTATAGTGAATGGGTTCAAATTAGAGATCAAGAGAAATAATTATAGCGTTTCTAAATGCAAGAGCTGTAACATTTTATTTTTACACTTCTGACCTTTAAATTATGCTCTATGTGACCAAAGAGAGACCTTTAAAATTGACTTGGTTTCATGCAAAATTATCATTGAGTTTAATTCAACCTTTTTCTTTGAAAGGCGATGAGGTGTTTCACTTTGAATTAAAAATAGAAAAATATACATAGTTCCAAACTTTCAAAGGTATATTATATGATTATACATTACTGTTTGGTTTTCAGAAAGAGCACCAATTGCAAGTTAAATTCTAACATGAAACAACAGCTTAAGAAAAGGAGGCTGTGCACTGAGCAAATGGGAAAGGCTACATGAGGTAAAAGAGAAGGGTAGGGAAAAGGTAGTTACAAGCTGCCCCCCCCCCCCCAAAGTAGAATACAAATCCTTGCTATATACAAATAAGAGGTGAAAAATAGTATACTTTCCAGAACAGAGGAACAAAGAATTAAAAGGTAAAGTGGGATTACTACCTGAATTGTTCTTGTTGGAAGGCTAAAATAGACTAAATATTCATCACAATCATACTGGAAGACCATTTAAATGATCCAGTCCCCAAAGATTTAAGGATGTTCCTTGCATGTTCTTGGAATTCTAATAAATTCATTCTTTATTTAAATATATTTCCATTTAAGACACTTTCTCTGGAGAGTCCATTATAATTTAGGAAGTTAAAGGCATTTTAAATGAATCTCATTTCTAACTACTAGTATTGGTAATAAAAAATGAAATTTTATTAATAATAGTATTATAAACAATCAATGGGACTGTGGCGATGGCTCAGTGGATAAGAGCTGTTGCTCTGCAAGCCTGGAGATCTGTGTTCAAATCCCCATCACTAATGTAAATGATTCAGCATAATACAAGTACTTGTAATCCCAGAGCTGTGGAGCAGAGCCATGTAGATATTTAAAGCATGGTTTGCCAAGCAGCACAAGCAAAAGAGCAAGTTTCCAGTTCAGGTTTTAAAGTAATAAGGTGGTGAATGATGAGAGTCTCCCAATGTCTTGTTGCGACCTCTAATGTACATGTCAGTGTACTCATCAGTAGGACCCATACACTCACATGTAAGCATCACATACATCCAACCACAGAAAACACATTAACTACATTTATAGGCATATTATATAGAGTTTATATTTCATGTTAATCTAATTCTCAGTTACAGAAAATGGTTGGTCATTTTATTTATCTATACAAACAAATGCTTACTATCTTGCATTCATATAGTTGTGTATTATAAATATTCTCTTTCAATGATATTTAAAATATTTATTTCCTCTTAAATGTCAATTCTAAACATGGGTTTTATTTTATTTATCATTATTGTATGTGTGTGTTGTATATAAATGTTTGCACATTTGTGTAATAATATTCATACATATAGAGGCCAAAGGAATCATAAGATATTCTATTAAAGTAATTTCTATCTTTTTTTCTTGAGGTGTGTGTCAGTTTTTATTTTTTGATTTTGTTTTGCTTTTTTAATTCCCATACTGGAACTCTTTTTCAGTTAGGTTCCCTGGCTTACAGAGCCCAGAGAGCCTTCTGTCTACACTCACCCATTAAAGTTTAGGCAGTTTTTATGAGTTCTGTTGATTTGGTCTTAAGTCCTCACAGTTATTAAAATTTTGAGGCAGAGAGAGAACTCTTACATATATTTTACTGAATATTCAAAATAAATGGTTAAGATGAAAGTTTAAAATAATATTATTAAATAACAGCTCAATAAATATCGTAGATTTTTTTTAAAATTTTTCTTGTAAAAATTGTGAAGAATAGTTTTTGTGTCAATGTATACTTTGAGATTTCATGATACTTAACCTTTGTGCAAAAAACAAGTATATTTTCCTAAGCCAGATGTAAATTGCTCAGCCTTTCCAAATGTAATACAACTTCTATGATTAGATTTCGTAGAAAATCAAGTTTCAATTTAAATGCCAGCTGTAAATACATATGTACAAAATTGCATATATATTATGTTCAATGATCTTAGAAAAGCACGCAGAAACTCTCAAAGCTATGAAAATTCCATTTAACCCAGGGTGTCTGCTTTGATCTGACGGCCACGTTATAATATCAATCTCTTTACCTGTTCAGGAGGATCATCTAACCAAACTAGGAGATCCCCATCAAAATACACCAAATAAGCTCGATTTCATAACAAAGGCTGTTTTCCATGTATAGCCAACAAAGACTACTCAGAGAAAACAGAGAACAATGTCTTATTCTAATTTCTGATAAATTCATGGAAAGCATAGCTGATTTGTACCCAATGACTCAGAATATTTGGATGTTGATTTTTATGTCATTCTTTTGCAGTCTGTAAACATTAAAAACATGGAAAAAATAGAATCATGCTGTTCAATGAAAATAGCTAAAAAATATAAATTCTAGGTAAGTTAGTCTTATTTACTTAACAAATGCACATTTTTTCTGTTAGATAAATTTTAAAAATAAATTCTAAGCTTATCAAAAACTTTTCTATTTTATAATCCAAATAAAACGTACATACTACACACACACACACACACACACACACACACACACACACACATACCATAAAAAAAGTTGTATAACCTAACCTTCTGGTAAATATAATATTATCTGAAGGTCATTTTATGATGCTATGGATGTTTCATTTAATGATATTTTCCTTTCAATTTTTAGCGATTTCTAATAAGACTACTTTTCTCATCCTGTTTCAATTATTTTTTCCCACATAAGTTATTTTGTCTGATATATACGGGGAAGTAAAGGAAATACATGTAAGCAAGGTTGGCCATTATTTAAACAAAGTATTTCATGTAAAAAATGCACTCCATTTTTTCACTCAAAGAAATACTTTGTAAGTTATTTGTTTATGTTTTAAAAATAAATTCTTAAATATAGGATGTTACTAACTACACCTATATACCTAGACATAAAGTTACATGTGAGGAGGATACAGGAATGCAGCCATATGTAAAAATTAGAAAAGGAAAAGCAAACAAACAAAACAAAATCACCCTAAAGGTGATGAATTTGATTCTATTCGTCTGCTTGCTTTGAGCTTCCAAAGAAGAAAGAAGGGTAGACACTAAATCTTGACATAAGTTAGGTGTTCCTCTGTAACGAATGGGCTCTTAGAAGCCAGTTCAGGCACCAGGAATAAACTCTGGTTCAACTGCATGAGGTTCTACACACTGTCCATACCGTCAGACTGTCACCTACCTTTGTTGGGTTTAGTTTCATTCTATGAAGGTTCCTCGGCTGTCACTTCAGAGTTAGTGAGATGCCAATATCTCGGGTCAGATATCTCTGTGGGTCTCCTCATCATGATCTTAATACTTTACTAATATAATCTCCCCTCCATCACTTCTGCTGGATTGTGAGGAACACCTTACTTGGCCTTGATACCCAGAGAGGCACTCGGTCTTATCTCAACTGGATATGCCAGACCAAATTGACTCACCTAAGGAGTCTTTACTCTCTCTGAGGAATGGTTGGGGAGAAGGAGTGGAGGAAAGCTGGGGAAGGACTGGAAAGAGGGGAGAGGGAAGCAGTGGTGAGTATGGGGGAAAATGTAAATAAAACAACTTGACATAAGGTACAATGTAAATAATTCAGGATTTTGTTTTCTTAAATTGAGCTTTGCTGGTTTATTATTGAAAGGGATAGGTGAAAACAAATACTAAATATAACTCAAAAATCTTTCAAGACTTTATTATAACAAAGTAATGAAGTCAAGGGTTTTCTTCAGCAAGCCTACATGTTTCTCTGAGGTGCATCTTTTTTTGCCTTTCTAAATCTTCAGTTATTTACCAGTAGAATACACGTGAGAAGACAATGGAGATCTACCAGTCAGTCATTCACCAGCTCTGAAAAAGTCATTCAAGCTTCAAGCTTCTCAGAAAGTAGGAAAAGCAGCAGAAACCTATACATATTCTGATAAAGAGGATGATGGAAGGCTGGTGATGAATTCATGGGTAAGATCACTTGCTGTGTAAGCAAAGAGGACCAGGATTTCATGTCCCAAGAGTCCGTGTAAAAGACAGGGATGGCTGTGTGTTCCTCTAACCTCAGTGGTGCAGAGCAGAGTTGGGCAGATCGTGGGAGCTCAGTAGCCTTCCAGTGTAGGCAAAATTGGGCCTCAAATAATAAAGCAGAGGGTAATAGGGAAAGATATCTAATGCCTTCTGTTGGCCTCTACTTATGTGTGAAGGAACATACACACACACACACACACACACACACACACACACACACAACACACACATACATCACAACAATGCACACATAACATAAGCAATATCTTAGAAAGGTGATGGTAGGCCCATATTATTATGAAATATAAATTAAAATGTTAAGTGAAACTGAAAGGCTATATGTTTTCTTAGACCCTCCCCATCTCATGGGCCTGAGCATCCCACATCAACCATTAAGCTAGAAAATCCTCTACAGACTTGCCTACAGACAATCAGAATAAAGACATTTTCCAAATTATGATTCCTCTTCCCAAATATATGTGTCGGGTTAAAAAGACCAACCGGAGCACTGGGTTCTTGTGTCATGCAGCAAAGAATTAGACCAGTGACTCACTCACGGTTGGAAAAGTTAGTAAGATGTGAAAGGCATTTCTAAGAACGAGAGCAGGCAAGCAAGCTTAGTGTCATGCCACTGAAGCTCTGTAGCAATCTAGAAACTGTTGTTTTGTTGTAATATAATATTTAGGACTAGCTCAATTTGTGTTCCCAAACCATAGGCATTTGTGTTTGGCTTCTGAATAAACTACACCGTATTTCCTTCAAAAAAAAAAAAAGGGAAAGAAATAAATTCAAAGGTTATATTTGAATTTAAGAATATATTATTTTCCTTGGTTAAATAATGAACTACATCTTTTCTAAGAAGTTTTTTTTTTGACAAAAATCTTTAGGTGGCATTATCCCTTTATGCTTAAATACATTCAGTACTGTCAAATCTATGGTTAAAGCAGATAATACTTTTAAAAGGTTATTACATGTCATAAAAGCATGCATTCCCTAATGTGTGTGTGTGTGTGTGTGTGTGTGTGTGTGTGTGTGTGTGTGTGTGTGTATGTACAAAGAATATCAATATAAAAATTGTACTTTCTTACTTTCTCAAAATCATTATTATCAAATAAAATGTCTATAGCTAGATAACATATCTATTTATAGATAGGCAGGCAGATGATAGAGATATTAGATAACAGATGCTGTTATTTTTAATTGTATTAATTTATTATATTTCATTTTTTCATGTGTAGTGATTATTTGAAGGATAGCATACTTAAGTTCAGTGACTTAGTGATATATTCCAGGTCAATATACCAAGTTTTAATCTTTTTCCTTTATAATCTTAATGGAGACTATTTCAAAATCATGTGCATAACGCTAAATGAAGCCATAGACTCCAGTAGAGGATAAAGTCTATTATAGGCACAGCACATACCACAGTGTTTTACAGATAGCTCACAATTAATAGCTATTTGCTAACATGGATATATAAAAAAGACAAATAAATTTGAAACACAAAAGCTGAGGGGTCAGCACCTTTCTAGTAGATCTAAACTACTGGATGCGGCAATGACCAGTGAGACCAAAGGATGACAAGAGAGGAAAAGCTGGCCAGAATTCTAATGAGGCTAGAGGTCTAGTGGTTCATTCCGATTACTGGCTATATCAGGGCTTGTTTAAGAGAGTTCACAAAGTGTAGGACAATAACACAGTATCTGTGATTTTTATGCCTTCTTGCTTTCTATTTTATGCCTTAACCTTGTGGTGGTGATAAAGTAGAAACTAAGTAAGTTTTAGAGCCTTTTTTTTTCTCAGCAACTATGCACTGGCTTAATGGGGCAAATGTTTAAAACAGTCAACTAGATTATGTTTGCATCCAGAAAGAGGAGGTTGCATGAAAATTTTCATGAAGGAGTTTCTTTTCTAAAATGAGAGAATCTTGGAAACAATGCATTGAATGTATTTCATTGAAACTGATACTGCTTAACAGAGAGAAAGGCTAGGTGTTTCAAAGCATGCCAGTGTTTCTAAACAGACCAAAACACAACTGTTCTTCCTCCTTTATTGTCTGTCTTCTTTCCCCCTATGATTGTTTTGAAGAAGAGTCTCTTGATTCCCAGGATGGCCTTGACACTATGTACCTAAGAAAGACCCTGAAGTCCTGATCTTTTGTTCCTCTTGCCAGCACTTCACATGTGCCCTGACATCTAGGTTGCACCCTTGGCTGGAGGTAGAGGGTTAAATGCTGGACCTTTGGCGTGCTAGGTAAGCACCCCACTAACTGAGTTATGTCCACAACCAATTTTTATTTAATTTCAAAGACCTACTTATTTATTTGTTTTTTAAATCTTCCAGGGTGGGAGTACTGGATGTAGTACTTCAGTTATACTAAGAGAAATAACTTTTATACAGGATAATGGGGAAAGGGAGAAATTCTAGAATTACAATCAAATTTCAGAAGTATCTCATGAGCACAAATGAATGAAATGGCTGAGCCTAAGTGATCATCAGAATCCAACTAGAATGAGTCTCACATTAATAACTGGGGTAAGTACTCTCTTGTCTGTTCTTTGCATATGTTTCAGAGTGCTGACTCAAGTCTGCTGGCTGTACATTTCTGACATTTAAACCACAAAACAATATTGGGTATGTTATGGTACTAAATGTGAGAAGGAACTAACTGATGCAAATCTGAATGTTCTGAGAAAAGGTACTAAGTCACATGGCTATCATAAGTTAGTTTAGCAAGTAATGTGCCTGAGTCATAGTCCACACAACATGTAATTCGTGTAATACTTTGTGTGATTATTTGGGATTTCCGGCCTGAATCTCAGGGCTATGCTGGGCCAGAAACTTCTTACCTCACAGAACGACTATTATGTTTTGACATAAAAATAAGAATGGGATATTTCTTTAAAGACAAAGATCATTTCTATGACTCTTAAAGACAGGGATGCATCCAGAAAGAAATTGGTACCCATTGTGCCTCTCCACATGCATGGTAGATTTAAGCTATTCATCCAGAAGGAAAATTGTGAACATATATGAAAAGTTGCTCTATAAAACATGATCACTTGAGCACATCTAAAGGCTAAGACAGTGATTGGCATGAGTTTAAAGCCTGCCTCTACAATTCAAAATGTATTAGAAAGTGTAATATGCTGAGAATTAAGCAGAATTTCATGGCTTGGGTTCTGTTTCTAATGTGTCATACTATTAGTCAATTTTCTCTAAAGAAAGAAAGATAATAAAAGGACAGATCAGTGAGAATGTGGTTTTTTTCATACATAAAATTCCAAATTAGAAGGTTTTTAGAATATTCCAAAATATAATTTGAGATAACATGTCATCCAGCAGTAGAACATAGGGCTGCCACTCTCAGAATCCAGGTGTTCTCTCCTTTGTCTGTCTCTGTCTCTGTCTCTGTCTCTCCCTCTCTCTGTTAAGTAGTTACTGCTCTTACACCATCAAGGTACACAAAATGAGAATCTGGAATGTTCTACCCTTGGCCTACTGATTTTTATCTTTTCAGTGTCCCTTGACAATATTATCTAGTCAAATGTCACTTGGATACTGACATGATCTTAATATTTTTGGCATTAGACTCACTACTATCCCAACGAAATATTTTATTTTACCCTTATTCTTCATTTTCACTGTGCTGTTTGTTGTAGGCAGGAGTCATGTGTGATTTATTTAGGTGTGTGTTCAGTATCTACATTCATTGAAGAAGAAATTTTTTGCTATTACAGATGAGCTAAGATTATTTCTAATAAATATGTCATATTTGAGGGTAATTATAAAGGAACAAAACTTATATGACCAAAATATGTTAAAAAGTAAGGATAAAATCATTAAAGTTCTCTTTTAATAAAACATGTAATCACAGATGTATATGTCTTAGCACAACATTTATAAACATTGAGGGGCTATCTAGGGCCCCTCAAATGCTTATTGGGAGAAAATACATTTAGTTCCACATAAAAATCTGGGCCTTGTTTATTTATTTTATTTTCCAAAATATATTCACTATATTGAATTCAATATATTTCCTATTATTTTAGACTCATTGTTTAAAGGATGCTGCTCACACACACATATGCAAATATATATAATTTCATATTTTGAATGTTGAAATGTGAGAAACTCTACTCTTGTTCAATAACTGTATTGTAAGATCATAAAGGATGCACAATTATAAATATTTTTACATTGCATCATTTAAAGACCCCATATGACATAGATATGTATGGTTTTATATCTATCTATCTATCTATCTATCTATCTATCTATCTATCTATATATATATATATATATACAAACACACATTTTTAGTTGTCAATGAAGTATAGTGATGTGGCCAGTCAAGGGGAACATACAGAAGCTGATACACATGGCTACCATTAGAGAGCATGCGCTATCTCAGTCACACTAGTGTGAGCTAATGAGATCTATTGTTCTGTTTTGCCCACTGCCTCAGTTTTCAATTTGCTCCTTCAGTTTTCCTTTGCTACAGCATCATTAAATTTCTGACATGTGGCCTACAGTTGTTCCCGCACACTTCATTTTAGAAACAAGAACTAAGAAGCTAAATGTTGCATTCTTCTAAGGCCATCTCATTCTGAAATTCAAGTCACATTTGCTATATGGTTTGAATAATCATTAGAGGGATGTGTGTATCTACTTGTGATATCCCCTGAATCTACTTTAAATTGTTTACACCTTCAAAGATGACATTCACCTGAATTAGGAGAAGTAACAATATTGCTCCCCATACAGTCCTCTCCTCCAGGTGACAGAAATGAGGCAGAACTGGGTGAAGCTAAAGACATCTATTCTTATCTGATTGGTCCGCTGATCTCTGAGTCCTCATCCTGTCTGAAAAGAGGGACTTGCGATATGTCCTGTGCTGTACCCTGACAGAATCTCTTTATCAATCTAACTGTGACAGCAGCTCCTCTAAGCTGGGTCGTCAGTGAGTCACTTTGGTACTGCTGATCCTATCCTTCTGCTGAAGGTACGTGCGTCTCTGTTGTTATCATCTACAGTCACGGATTCGGCTTGGCAGGAGGATGGAGCTACTACATCTCATCAAGAAGGGCTCCCTTTTCACATCGGGACATCCTCCTGCCCATTGACAAAGAAGAGTAGAAAAAGAAACAACCCTACCCGCAGGAACGAGAGGTCCCGGTTGTGCTCGATGCTGGTGATCTCCAGGTTGCCCATGACTACCTCACAGTTTTCATAGTATTTGCGCAAGGCTCGGTACTGCTGTTCCAGGTCAGAGAGGGAGCTCAGTTTATTCTCTGTTCCAGCGCACACTGCAAAAACAAAGATGCACCTTAGGTTAAATAACCTGTGTATGACAAGAACGATGGTACGATCCTACACAAAAGGAATTACTGGCTTCATCCCAAATCATCGAGATATTTAAAACGTGTTTGTGGGTGTTGGACCACCACCCCTTCAAAGCTAACACATGTCAATCATGGAGAACTAAAAAGTGTCTTCCAGGAATCCTTCCATTTACCTTTTAAGAAGATACTGAAAAAATCATATTTGCTGTGCCTGTACAAAAGCCTGCAAGTAGAAATAATCTAAATATAGTTCTTTAGGATTTATAGTTTATCCAAATTTCTGATAAAGTGATTATCTCAATATAAATAAAACTGAAAGATGGGAGCAATAGCATTATAAAAACTATTTACTATCTACCTATAGAGTAAGCTGTTCTAGCAAACCATCTAAGTGATAAAATATGCACTTTTAGGCCAACCTCGATAATACCATCTTTAAAATGTGTTAAACAACTTGATTTGAAATTTTTAATATACTACAAATAAGACATGTAACAAAATGCTGATATTAATTGAAGCATCCATGTGCATATTCACGAGTATTCCAAAGCATAACATTCTGTAGGTACATATATTAGTCATCCATATTAGACTGGTAGGTTCTTGTTTTTGTTCATCTCAAAGCTTATGAATGTACATATATGTGTGTCTTGGGTATTTTGTTCATGGGGTGGGATTCTGAAGACTAAATAATAATGATGATGATGATGATAACCCTCAGGGGATGTTTCTAAATACCTAAGAATATCTTAAAGCCTATTTTTCTAGTAAGTACATCAAAAATAAAATTTTAACGCAAAGGATTTTAAGATGACTATAGATCTAATGCACAGTATTACTGGGAGGCTTTGAAAACTTTGACTAGTATACAAAGCCTAGAGAAGGATATTTTGATTCAATGCAAGAGTGGTTTTGACCTATCCAACATTCAACCCATGTTGCAGTGCCTCACCACAGACATACAAACCAAAGACTGGAATCTTCTAATTTAACTAGTGCAAAACTTTTTTTCTTTATGAGGTGATGCTCTCAAGTATTTGTTAGAAATAGGGTTAAATTTGGAGAAAGCCACAGAGACAGCTGACCTGAGCTCCTAGGAGCTGGTTCTGGAACACCAGTTAGGGAACAAACCTAGATCCTCTGTATGTATGTGACAGTGCCCTTGGTCTGTTTGTGAGGCTCCTGGTGGTGAGATCAGAACCTGTCCCTGGGGCTTAGCTGGATTTGGGTAACCTGTTCCCCATACTGATTATCTTGCCCAGCCTTTATGTGGGAGGAGGAGCTGGAACTCCCTCAACTTGATGTGACATGCTTTGTTTAAGCCCATGGGAGGAAGACACCTAGGCTGTGGAGATGAGTCACTGCATAGTGTTTCTTGGTCAAGGATAATGATATGAGTTCATACCTCAAAACTCTTGTAAAAACAAAACAAACAAGCAAATAATGAGGTGTAACTATGAAAATCTTTATCACTGAAACTGGGAGGGTGAACAGGGCAGAGATAAGCACGTCCCTGGGCTTACTGACAAGTCTAGCCAAAATGACAAGAGCTCCAAGTTCAGTAAAGAGAATCTGCCTTAGAAGATAGATAGATAGATTGATAGATAGATAGATAGATAGATAGATAGATAGATAGATAGATAGATAGATAGAGATAGGTTGGTAAGTAGGTAGCTTGGTAGATAGATAGTAGGAAAGTGGCTAATGAAGATATTCTGGCCTCCACATGCTCTTGTGCTACTGTGTATACTTTCATACCAATGTGCATATACTACACATGCATGCACTTACACACCCAGAGGAGGAAACAGCACACACATGCAGCTAACCAGGAATACGTCTTGTGACCATAAATACAAAGTTGGAATGAGCACCTATAATGCAAAGGATATCATGGGTACCTTCACAAACATGGTTCAGGCAGAACAATCACAGGTATTAAATAAAGATAAACTAAGATTTTTAAAAACAAAGTTATCTTCAAATAATACCTGATCTTAAAATAACCATAAAACAGCTGAAAATGTGTCCTACTTAAGTAACTTTTAACAATTGCCTAAAGATCATTTGTGTTGTGTATATACTGCTTTCAAATGCAAAATTACAATAAGTATGCTTATCAATACTCAAATAAACAAAAAGCCATACTCAGCACAATACTCTTATTCCAAACACTCTTATACTTGAGTTTAGAGTATGTTTATTATTTTTTTTACTATATACCGTTCAATTAAGGAAATATTTTTGTTGCAGTAATGCATTTATTTATTTATAGCTTTGAGTTGAACTGAGTAGAATCGATAGTATATCAAGCATAGCCTCTATTTTGAAAGGCAGACGGTTTTTAAGGAATTAGTTTGAATGGAAGCATAAAAATCATTTGTAGCTCTGTTCATGAAGCTTTCATTGAATGCCCCACAACTTTCATTTGTCAATCGATTTTACAATCAGGCAATGTATACAAGACAATGCTTAAGCCATCAAGTTTCATTGATTTCACAAGGTTGCTTATCAAAGAAGATTGAAAAATCTTCTTCAGCAGCCCAAACAAGTTTAACAACATCCAACCTCTTTGCCAACACCATTAGAAAGTCTTTGAATGATAAATTTGCAGCAGTTTAAACTTCAGAAATTCTAAATTTTCCTGAACTCCCCAGAGTATCGTTCCAAGTGTAACTGCAGGTGTCGAGATCAATGAGAGGCCCTAATGCAATTGGCAATTATTCTGTTTAGTCTTGATTCAATTACAAATGTACCTGCACCTTTGGAAACAGGGTTCTCTAGACTCACAACTGGCATCCAACATAATCACCATTCAGAAAAGGAAAATCACAAACTGAAATCTTGTAGTAATTTAAAAGTTTGACTAACAAAAGCAGTCATATGATTTTTATTATTTCTATTAAAACAAAACCTCTTGACCTCTAATAATAATATATTATGAGAGCTTTTCAACATGATTTTAAAGATTATCAGTATTACCTTCATATAAACAACACTCTTTAATAAAAATCTTTCTCTTCCCACCTCATTATTTGACACTGAATGACTATCTAAAATATTACACACACACACACACACACACACACACACACACACACACACATACACACACACACACACACACACACACACACACACACACACACACACACACACACTTGTTTTTATTCTCTCAACCGTGGATGAGGTTATTTTTAAGATGTATGTATATACCACATATATGTCGGTATCTGGGAAGCCAGAAAATAATGTTGTATCCCTGAAATTGGAGCTACAGGCTGTGCTACCAGATGTGGATACTGGAGTCTGGTCTTCTGGAAAAGCACCAAGTGTTCTTCATCACTGAACTAGTCCTTCAAACTGTGCATGATGCTTCTTGGATATTCTGGAATATTCTCCCCTTACCTAGTTTTCCCAATACAAATGTTGATCTTTCTAATGTGTCTGTCTGCCATTTTATTTTCCAAACACTAGGTTTTTAAAGTTTAATCAATTAGAGCTGAGTTTAAATGCAATATATGCAATTCCAACTATTAAAATAATGATTTCATATACTTCCATTAATGTTCTTTAGTAGTATTTATTTGATTCTATTTCATTAATTTATATTTTACAAAATTTTTACTTTAAAGATAGAAAAACATACTAGCAATGATTCGATTGTTAGAAATCATATTTGTTACCTTTATCTTTTAAATTACATTAATTTGCCACCGTCTCTTTAGAATTCACTCTTAATCTTTCTCTTATGGCCTTTCTCCTCTAAGAAACAGTCCTAATTAGCATTGCAGGTTTTGTGTGTGTCTGCAAGTGCTGGGCCCTTAACTTTAATGTAGGTACTGGACTTGACAAGCAATTAAAGCAAACAATTTCCACTCATCAAGGCTTGCCAAATTAGTCATCTGCCATCTGCCCCATCATCTGGTGCTCCTTGACGTCTTGCTGTGAATCTGGATGCACTTTCTCAGAATCAGAGGGACAGTGTAAGCCTCCAAGCTGGTGGCATGCCAGTGGGAGCTAAGTATGTAAACATTAGCAAACATCTTTCTTCCCTAGATTATCATGCCTTCAACCATCCCCCTGTGTCTGTGTGTAATAAAAACTAGCCCGTTTGTGCTGCCTCTTCACTGAGAGACCTTTGCCATCCACTGTAATTAAAGCAGCAGTATGAGCGACTTTTTTCTGTAGACATAAATGAAGGAACTATAGATTTAATGTTTTTAATATGTTGCTATGCTCATATACCAAGGCCGCTTTCTTAAGCATCAATAATAACATACATTAAAAATAGATGCTTGTGCTAGTCTCAGGTAATGTTTCCTTTTCTTTCTTTGCATTAGCAAATGCTTATTTGGTTGGTTCTAGAGCTACTCAGACTGAACAATGATGAGAAACAAAAACAGCAAGAGGAAAATATGGTATTTCTATTATCTTTGATATTACAGTATAATTATATTTCCCCCTTCATTTCCTCTCTTAAATGCTCCCACGTACTACCTATTTTTCAAATCCATGCCCTCTTTTTAGGATTTTGTTGATATATGCGTGTGAGAGATATCTATATGTTCTTATATAAACTATAATATAATGGTCATATATATGTATATAATGGTCATATATATGTTGTTATATATGTGCAAAACTTTTATATATATATATACACACACACATATATATATATATACAACCTGCTTAATCTATATAATGTGACTTTTATGTATGTTGTTAGGGCTGAGCATTTGGCATTGAATAACCAATTTGTGCTTTCCTTAAAAACATACTTGCCTAAACTTGTTACAGTTTTAGACCATGCCACTCTTTCTGTAAGACGATTGTATGTGGGTGATGGGTGGCTTTCTGAAAAGGCACTGAAATGCCATTCTGCAGGATGAAATAAACCCAACACAAACCACAAGTTTTGGCCAACACTGCATGGTTATATTTTATGTCTCTTCTGTGCTGAACACATGTTTGCATAGGATAAAGATGTATATTTCTAAGTACAAATTTTAGTATCCCCAAAGTCCAGCTGACCCATCCACACATGCTTATTAATAGTAAAATGGAAGTGAGTGAGAAGCATCTCTTCACATAAATACCAAAGCTTGATAATGAGGGGCGAGGAGGAGTGAACAAGATGTCATTCTGCCTGAGGACCTTTACTGTATCTTTGGAATATCTACATGTAAAAGCTAGTCTGAGACATCTCTTTATCAAAGATGCTGTAGTGTTTTAAACAGAGTTTGTAGTATCATTTCTCAAACACAAAGCACAAAATACTTGCCTGATTTTAGCATAGACTATATTATAAAATAACATGTAATTCATATTATGTTGTTTCCTGATGATGTAAAGTCTGGTAGTCATTGAGAATATGAAATCTCCATTATTCATTTTGCTATGAAACAGATTTAGATTACAAGTGAGTGATCCGTTGCATTTATAAAACGGTACTACATCTAGGTACAGTAACAGTGGGTTTCTATGGATTAACTGTAAGTGGGGATTTGATGAGGAGGTATCTACTGTTTATTCGGTTGTCCTGACATGCATTTCACTGATAAACATTAATTAGACAAGCCAAACATATGAAGTTTTAGACTAAGTATAAAATGTGTAATAAATAAATATATAGCATTTTTATAGTCATAATACACACATACGTATATATGATATATACATAAACAATAGAACAAATGTATAATATTAAATTATGAAATTTTAGTATAATAATTATATTCAAATTTATTTAAGCTATATTAAAAATAAAATTTGTGGATTTCTATTATTGCTATTATACAATGTACAAATCCAGTGCCAAAATTCACCTTATCCATAAAAAACACAGAGAATATGTCTCTAAAATACACACAATATACCTCATTTACTATTATAAGAATAGTTATCACTAATAGATAATTTATATGGATTTTTTCATTATAATTGTGGTAAGTGGTATTGCCTATCTATTCAAGATAGGGCACTCTAATAAGACCCCATGAACAGATGAAGAGTTACAGGCAACTCAAGACTGCTAAGAACAATCAGTCTTCTCCATGTTCAGGCCCCAAGGGGTTCTATGATCACAAGTAGTCATTCCTAAACACACATTTGAGCGTATCCACAATAAAGAAGACATCATGAACTCAAGAGGGGGAAGGAGACCATGAGATGAGCTGGTGGTGGGAAAGATAAGGGTAGAAATGAAGTAACACATTACTCAGGTATGAAATTCTGAAAAAATACTTGTACACTGCAATAATTATACACACTTAGACATATCCTGGGTGTCTTTGCTTAGCTGTATTTATTGACTTGTAAGTAAAGCAAAGAAATATGGTTTTATACTCTCTGATCATGTCTGAGACCCTGAGTACAATCTCCAGCACTAGAAGAGAAGAAACCAATTATGTATAGATAAAATAATAATGTATTAGATGTATCTCTCTAAGACACTGCTTTTAAGACGGGCCATAAACAAAGCTCCTAGTTAAGTAACTTGGTACGTACATGTACACTGACTTTAATTTTGTTTTAGTTTTAGACTTTTTAATTTCACTATCTTTTATGTAAAGATCTAATTATATGCATTTTTAATACCAAAAATTAACTATATAGTTTTTATTATAAGCAAATTTCATCTTTGCCTCACAGCATTAAGGGGAAAGCACATACTATGTGAACATTGGTTTGATTTCTAAATTTCCAAGAGAAGTTTCTCTGAAGCCTAACTTTTAAAATTTGATGCCCTATATGGCTTAATTTTAACAATAATATAGCAATGAATGGAAAAACCATAAGAGAAAGAAATATATGTACAACTTTTAATAAAGTTATTCAATATGACCCATGCAAGAAAACAAATTGAGACAATTTATATTATTGGACCTGACTTAACTTAGAAATGTCTTCTAAATTTAAAAGTAAACTATGGATGTCATGTGCTAGAGAAGTGATCACCTTGTTCCACAAGCTTGAAGACATGCATTTGGATGTGTAACATCCACGAAGAGCTGGTGCAGCAGTACCTACATGTAATTCCAAGGCTAAGAAGGCAGTGACATGGATCCCTGACGGGCACTAACTAGCCTGCACAGTAGGATCCAGGGCTTTCCAGGCTCAGTAAAGATCGTGTCTCCAAAATAAATTAAAGGTAACATCCAAAATCAAACTCTGGCCTTCATGTGCACCATTCAAAATACACACACACACGCCACGCGCATGCACACACATATGCACAAACACGCGCACATACCCACACATAAACACACTACAGTTTTCAGAAGCATTCTATACATCTCTGAAAATATTATATATCTTTCGATCTTACTAGGATGCTAGGATCCTCAGCATCTGGTACAATTTAAATTACTTGTATTATTTCTATTTTAATATAACTATTTCAAAAATCTGTGATATTCAAATATTTTCCATGTAATACCATTACGTATACATTTACTATTGGTAAAAGTTTATAAATACAAAATATACTTTCTTGAGGGTAAATATAAATTTTAAAGTAACTCACTTTCTGCTCTCCTACATACACGTGGGAATTAAATCACACTACTATTTTTAATATTGTCACAGCACAAATGTGATCAATATTTAAAAGTAGGCAAACCTTGTCTGAACATGATTCACCGCATTTCTGAGAAAAAAAATACTCACTTTTTGATAAATTATACAAATGAATACACTTTGCCTTTGGAACTCAAGCTTAGGATGACAATTTCGACTGGGTTAACAAGAATCAATTTTCTGTTGCATTCTTTTAAATGTTAATTGTTTGAGGTGTATTTACTCAAAAGGTAGAACTTCCATAAAAATGCAAATTATTTGAACTGTGTAGACTCTATTTTTTAATGTATTTATTTTTAAACCATGTTTTTCTTGGCTTTATAATTTTATTGTTATCTCAACAATAATAACCCAATCCTTTGATATAATCAATTGTTTTTCAAAGATTGAAAGTGAATCTGGACATAAAGGTGTCTGCATGTAGTACCAGCTTCTTCAGGAGGTTTAGAAGGGAGCAACATTGATGCCAGACATTCAAGCCTAGACAGTATCTAATATAACTATAAATGTATGAATAAATATATGTGTATAATTACAAATGAACAATATTCATCAAAGAAATATGTGACGCACTAATTATAATTTGTTTTGTTCCAAGTACTACTGGGTGATATGGTTTATTTGACTAGGTTGCCCTTAAACTTCAAATATCATTTTACTCAGTGACATGTCTTTCACCCAGTTAATCAGTAGATAAAGCTCTGCTTAACAAACTCTTTTCTTTCATTCATTCTTTCTTTCTTACCTTTTCTTTCTCCCTCCCTTCTTTCCTTCCTTCCTTTCAACTAATAACCTAAACCGCATACATATAAACCCACCAGCACACCTAACAGTTTGTCATCTCCACCAGATTCACACAGTCACACACACAACACCACCACCACAACAATCATACATGCAGACAGACAGACAGAAACTAATAATCACACAAACAATAACAAAAATTGAGAACCAGACAGTCCATCTGTAGACAGTCAAGGCCTTTACCGCATCTGAAATTCTGAAATCAACGTACTTTTCTGATGCTATCCCTTAGATTTCGCATACACATTAAATTCATGCGACAACACCATGTTACATGTATTTTATCATTGTTACAACTATTTCTTTCTAAATTATTATTTATTCATGAGTTAACTTTGTTGATCAATGACAAACCAGAAATTATGTATAGCACTTAGAGGGAAATTATAATATTATAGACTTACTATCTACTGCACCTGTCAGATTATAACCTTAGTTACACGCTTGTTTCCTGAGGTCAATATCTCTACTGTGTTAACACTTGGAAGAACTTGAGCCATCCAAGAAAGTCAATAAATATTGGATTGATAGATGTAAAATTGTGAAATTTTAGATTCTATCTAAAATTCTGATTAGCCACTAATTTAAATAGTACTTTCAATGTCATAATTCTCTTGGAATTATTTAAATTCCATTGATAATAAGCATCATGTAGGTAATCAGGGAGAGAAAAGAAGCATTTCATTATGGCTACTGTCCCATTTTTCAGTGACGTGTTTTTTTTGAATGCATTCATGAAATGGTCCAGTTATTTGGGACGGGAGAAAAGACCCATGACCAGTGCTCCATAGTCAGAAAGAAAACTAGACCCTTAATGGCAGCTGTGCTCAAGAACACTTGGACAATTAGCACTAATCATTTCTGTAATTGGAAAAAAGATCTTCACAAAGATCTTTTCTAAGTCTTGATAGAAGGAAGTTACAAGGGTTTAGCTTGTTATTTGCGGTATTTTAACAAAACACATAACATATATTCACTGCTATTACATGCTAAATGTATCCTCAGATTTTTTTTTAATTTTAATTTTAAGTCATATTTCAATCTCCCCATCTTCCAACATACCCCAATGGTCTCATTATGCACATTTGGTGAACATTTCATTTTTGTGGTATGAACAATAAGCTTAGATTTTAACCACACTGTAAATTCAGAATTGTAAAATCATTTTCACTTACATATATTCAAACCTACATTTAATAATTGCAGGATATTTAATGTCAAAGAACTAAGATATTAAACTATTATAAGTATTATATAGATAATAACATTTAAAGATATATTATTCATAAAGCAGTTTTATTCATATTAACCTCTTTGTTTCTGAATTAGCTAAGAGATGCTTCTAAAAGCCAACATGATTAGATTAATTGCCTGGAATTCAAACTTTGAGTAGCTTGCAAAAGAATCTCAAAGATGTTTTTAATTTTTTCATGATTTAGAATTGAAGTGTTTAAAATTGGCCATAAGTCCTAGGTACCTGTGCATTTACATCGTAATTTACAACTTATAGGAAAAGAATGGGAAGTAAGTAATGAATAAAGACTGACTGCTGACTGCTGACGTTTGCCTACATCCATAGAAACTAGAAGTGAACCCAAAACTCTTCACCTGACTATTATTGTCCTTCAAACCCCCCAAAATAAATACATGTTAATATGATTTAAGAATGTAAACAAGAAATAAATAAGAAGATATTTAAAACAGTTGACACTGGAACAGTGGAGGTGATTTTTCAAAGCATTTTTCTAGATACATGACAATAATTGATCAATAATGGAATTTTTAAGCTTGAATTAGCATACCTGTACCTCCGTTCTTTGGCAATCATGTTAAATATCGCCATTTTTCTATTGCTGATGGAAACAAATCTATTGGCTCAATGGCCAAATACACAGTGCTGAAGATTTCCCCCAAACTGAGATCCTGCCGTAACATTCACTGAATCATACATTTAAAAAAAAAATAGCATTTTAGAAAGTATATTTTCAAAATATTTGGAAAATATTTCAATTGCTTAAACTCAATCACAGCCACACTGTTTCTCTTTAAAAAAAAAAAAAAACATTTGTGGCCTTATTTTGAAACTCTATAACAGATTAGAATGTTTTATTTATTCTTAGTTCTAAGGAACTCCTTTCTTTCAGGACAGGTCTACTCAAAATAATTAAATTTCCTTCTTTTATTTTTTCACATTTTAGCATGGAACCGAATTCTTCCCCAGGTGAAGAACTACTCACAGAGATTTAAAGTGTAACCTCTTTCACTTCTGGATTTGTAGATCACATAACGTTTCTATCTGTGTCCTGAAGTTTAACTTCCTCTCATTCTCAGAAAACATGCGAACATGCAAACGTAAGCATGCACATGCAACGTGCACAAAGTATAAACTTAAAAGCTGAAGATATGGATAAGCCAGAAAATATTTTTTTTTCTAAAATGTAATGCACTAGGCATTACCACCAGAAACAACCCCAGCGTTTTGTAGAAAAGGAGGGCTGTGTAATATGAAAACTGTTTGTATAAACAGAAAACTGTGAGTTGTATGATATGGGCAGGATAAATAGTCACAAATAAACAAAACAGCATATATATATAAGAAGAAGACAATGGACCTAATCCTGATATATCTGAAAAACAGTTATGTTTATTTTTAGTTTCAAGTATAATATACATATATATATATATATATATATCTTAATTTTAATTATTTAACAGCTAATAGATATTTCACATTGATAAACAAAATTGAATGAAAAAAGAACACTTTACAATGTTATAGAATGGTCTTATATTTGTATAAATATGGAAGTTTGGTTCTTTTAAAAGATATTTCAAAACTTCCAGGAGGTTCCTAAATCAAATACAAATACAAACAAATTTATGCTGTCTATGTATATTGAATCAAAAAAGTAAAATGTATTTAAAATAAAAATATCCGCTTGAATTCTGAGAGTATAGAAAATTTTTGCAGCTTTCTCAAATGATACTCTTCTGGCACATATTGGGTGGGCATTTTATTTCCCAGGCATTGCTTGTGTAGAGGTTGTTTGCCAATTATCCTTTCCTCACCCATCAGAGCCTCCATTTACCCCCATGGTTATGTTATAGTACTCCTTAACAGATAGTACTTTGTTAACAGTAACAATTTCAGTGTTGCCTGGTGCCAAATTATTTCTATTCCAGTACCAAAGCATTTTATAAACCATCTTAGAACGGCCCTAGTAAAAGTCAAGGCAGCCGCAGGAGGTGGGGGGGTTGCTTAAGAATGACATATGGCTACCAAGGTTTCCTTCAACTACATAAATCAGTATAAAACAGATGAATTAGAAAAAGAGAAAAGAAAGGCTTCACTCCAGATCGCTATAGAGGTGCTCAATCCATTTAACGGCTTGCTGCCAGAGTGATATTCAGAAAGCCACTGGCATTCAGTAAGGAGGAGCCGGGGTAACACGCGCTGTGCTTTCTAATTCTAAGATTCCTCATTGATTCCTTTTGGAACTTCATTGATTTCGTCTTATCCTTCTCTCTCATTCTCCAAAACCGGTTCCCCTTCACACCACAGCTCTGTAAAATCCCAGGTGATAGGACAGTACTCACCCTATGCGCAGTGAACTTGTGCCCAGTCTCCACCCCACATCTCGCCCCACCCTCCAGCCCCCACCACTAACTTCCCATCTCCTACCCCTCACACCCCACCATGGCAGGAGCTGTGCTGCCCACACTGGCACGGCTCCTACAGGGGCTGGTTTTTCTTTCCCTTTTCCAAACTGAGGTTTGATGGATACTTTTGGTTTCGTATAGTTTCAGATAGCCCTGGTATCTTGGCGATAATGCTGTGCCCAATATCGTATACTTTAAGTCCAAGTATTTAGCTGAGGCGAGGAACTAATTATTCGATGTTCCAGTTAGATTGTTTAGATTCCTTAAGAACATTCACGCCCACCATAAATGCTGTCCTGAATGATTGTAGACTAAGAACTGCCTGGCTGGTTTTTATTCTGGTCTCTGCCATATGTGGATGTCACCCTATTCTCTAGTTCAACATTAAATACATCGCTAAATGTGTGAGTGCCAAACACTGTTGAAGATACAAGACGGGGAGTATATGGTGCTAAGTTAGTAGAAAAACAATTCTTAGCTAAGTAAGTTTCCTTCATTTGGAAATGTGTACTATTCCGTCTCTTTCTTATTTGAAAAGTCAGCACAGTTGATTGCCAAGTGTCGCCTGGAGACCTTAAGTTGCATAAAGCACTGTGTTGGCTCTAAAGCACTGGGATTCCATAGCAACGCCAGCAATGCTTAAACTATTGGAGCCTACACTGTTTCTGTCTGGACTGCTAGGGGGCTTTTTTGAGAAAGACTCCTAACTACTGCAGGCATTTACTCTATTTAATGTTTTCAATTAACAGTGCACACAGCAATTCAGTGTGTGCAGCAAAGTCTGGGTATGTCCTTCAATTTATTTTCTCGGTAGATCTGGAAATGAAAAAGTCGGATGGGTCATATTTTTCATCTCTGCTTCAGCTGTCTATCAAAACCTATGCTTCTGTCTATTTGGGACAGCATTTGTTAAAATACGATAAATCTGCCCCAGAATAAGAGCATGAGTTATCTAGAGAGAAGATATTGATACAAAAAGTCCTATTATTATTGTTGATGTACTTTCAAAGAAGAATTAGAGTATAATTCTGAAATGATTGAATATCTCAATAATACAAAATGAGGGCATTTCACTTGGAGAAACTTAAGGGCTAAGAAGTAAGGTCACAGTTGAGTCACTGCCTGTTCTAAACTGTCATCAGAATCACCTACAGAAACTCTGAGTTGTATAAGGTTGTCGATGGGAAATTATTGTATTAAAAAACACATATGATAAAGGGCAAAATTACAACACACAGATAAAATATCCAAGCTACTCTCTACCATGGCAGACAACTATAAAGTCTCTATGTGAATATCTGAGAAAGGAGCAGAATTAAATGAATGCAGGGTGGACACATTGAAAATCTTCCTCAGGATATAACACTTTTCAAAATAAAATGAATTCCACTAAAATAAAAAAAATTAGTGTGCAAAGCACTACAGAGTTTTCCTTTGTTACACTGGTCTTTCTGAGTTCACAGATAACTCTGGAAGAGAGAGGTCAGCTTTCTATTTATGGTAACATAACATTTCGTCATCATTCCAATTTAAAGTAAATATATTGTCTTAATCTTCCATTCTTTTTGTATGACTAACAATTCCCCCCTTTTAATTCTAAAGTATTCCAAATAGCTATTACAATACCATAAGTCTACATTGTTCATTACATACTTTCCCTGGGTTACAGAATGCTTAACTATTTTACAGACTTTAAGTTAAAATGTACATTTTTAATGAGTAGTTCATGATAGTGAAATTAGCTTTTTTTTTTTTCTCTATGGATCACCAGAGGGCAACATGCTTTTGACCCAGGAATGCAAAGATTAACACTGTCCTGGTGGTATGGCTGTCAAGGCTATATTCATATGAAGAACAATGTTGTCATGAGCAGCATGATTCCCCTTTCCTGTTACAGTGAATGCAGATTACATGGTAAAAGCCAGATCCAAGAAATCATATCCATAGAGTATACATACATAAATATAAATAGTATATACTAAGATCTTACAAAATACAATATTATATATTTATATTAATAATGCATAACATAATGTATAAGTATATATTCAAAGAGTAGTTATGACTTCACTTAACTCATTTCTCAGTCAGTATATATAAAATAATCAAAAGGCAATTAATGAGGTTATTTTGTTTTATATTTTTTTTCAGTTTGAAGCTAACAAAGACAAGTATGCCAAACAATATTTTCCTTATTATGATGGAAGAAAACATAAGAGAAAAAAAATACACTGGTCTCCTTTGAAAGAACTGGAGATGAATCATGGAATAGAATATGTAGAGGGGTAGATAATAAAAATATCTGAGAAGAGTAATACTATTATATTTTATATTTGAATTTGATCTGGTAAATTCAAATAAATGAGATATCCATCATTAGATACTTTATCATAAATTATTTTCACGCCATATCAGTCCATAAATATATAATTGCCTCCTGGATTTTCATCTTTAAATTGTACACAAATTGACTCAGAACTTTCAAGCCATCATTCTCATCATGTGAGTTCTTTTTACAAAAAAAAAATTGTATCGGGTTTTATAGATTCATAAAATAAAAGGGTTCATAAAATGTTAAAAGGTGTTAGGGATTTTACATAAAAATAAACAACATATAAAATCTGATAATCTAGCCACAAAGGCTACAATAGCAAAAGGGAGAATTAGTCAGCTTACAAGAGGATAAAAATGCACATAACATATAACATCACTCTAGTGCATAAAACAGAGTTTTTCAAACAAACGCTGCCTAGATTACAAAGATGCCTAATATGCTGATGTTTTTAACACGCAAACAGCCTATCATTCCATTATATCTGTCCCTCTATAAATAAGAGTTCCCTCTTCTCTAGCCCTCAAGAATTATTAGTTCTTCTTTTAAATTTTGAGTTAGCAGTCATTGACTTTGAATGTATTCTTGGTCATTAGGATCTCACTATTTTACAGAGTAGACAGATATGTAAATAAAAACATTTAAACAACATGTCAGGTGCTCAGTACAACACAGAGAATTCAGAAAGACAGAAGACAAAGACATAAACCACTTTAGGGCAGGGGCTATGTTGGTCAGTGATGCTTAACTTCAGTAGTAAAAGAAATGCTAAGCCCTCAGAAAGAAGGCAGCAAAAATTTGTTCATATTTGAAGTACTCAAATAGCCTTGAAACCTGAGTGGAAGACTAAACTTGAACCCAAGAATTGGTGCATTAAGCTCCTGGCTCAAGTTGACCACACTGGATGTTGGAACAAGCTTTACTTATGTTCTCGAAATTGGACCACTATCCCCTACATTTCTCACATGATACTCTCTCTGTTTCTCTGTTCAGATGACTGCCTTACTATAGAGCGTCACACTGGATGCGAGTCCCTCTTCTCCAGTGAGGCCTTATCTCAACTAATTAACATTTACAACCAATTTCAAACTAAGGTCACATTCTGAGGTCCACAGTAGTAGAGGCTTCAAAGTACCTCTACAGGGAGACTCAGTTCAGCCCACAACAAATACTAACATTAATTTCCTTCCTTTCTTCAATTTCATTTTCTCCTCCACCCTCCACCTGCTTTTCTTTCCTCAAGAGGAATGCTTTGGATTGAGTGTGCAGATAGAGTCACTGTACTGGGGAACACAAGCTGCTTTTTTGCCTCTGACCTCTTTTGCTCACCTAATATTTGCCAGATCTCTCACTCTAGGGCTTCATTTGGCTGTGGTGAAATCACACAATTACAATCATTTGCAAGAAATAGTTGCCTAATTATCGTGCACTAGAATAACAATTATGCATATCATTAAATTCCTGTGAGATAATCTTCAGTGTAAGTTTTATTTGATTAGGCCAGTAAAGTCTGTTCATGCATGCTTAGCCTTCATAGTGAGTTGCTCATGATGAATGGTTTTATAACATAATGATGGTGATATTGGCTGTTACTCTAGCCCCGTCCAATAGAAATATTACTTGCCTAGTATCCACCTTGTGAAAGGTTAGAGCAATCAAAGATGGACTGAATAAAATCAACAATTCATATATTAAAAATAAATGAAAATAGAATATCTTACATAGTGTTTCAGGCTTCCTAATTTGCACATGTTCTAAGAAGATATGTGGAATGAGAGTATGAAGCACATTTCTGAGCTTTGCACTCATAACTGGTAATATCTATTATACATCTTCATTCAGAAGTAAAGAAAAGGAGTAAACAACAAAAATTACCAGGTCTGGCAAATTCAAAGTAAAATTTACTCTTATTTCAAAATGAGTCGCTTCTTCTGAGCCCCTCATTTGGTAAGTTTCTACCAAAAGCGGGCAGCTTTTCTTGCCAGAAGCCAGCTTACTTTCTGCTAATGACTTTCTCGCCACAGCAGCAGCAAATTCTCCACTTTAATGTTACTTCATATCCCAAACAGCTTCCATGTCTTAGTCCTTAGCAACCAACTGTCATTCATTATCATAATCTACACAACCATTTTTTCTAGATTGCTGTAACATCTGTCTAAACAGAATGAATTTTAACCATCCCACCCACACACTGTCATACAGTTGTCTTTAAAACAAAAATCTGAATAGACTTTATCACTAACGTAAAATCTGTCAACAGTGTTGCTAGTTTGTGTGATGAAAGACTATAGGGCATATACCACATGACTTACTTCTACTCCCCACGTGTTCCACCTCGGAATTTCCCACTCCCAGCTCAGCCTTATCCAATTAACACTCATCACTTCACCAGTCCTGAAGCTACCTCAGTCATTCTCACCTATGGCCATTACTCAAACTCTTCTTACTTCAAAGGTGCTATCATATCCACTGACTTTACCACAAACACACTTCTTCCTCGCTGTCAGGTCCCAGCAGATGGCCGAAATATTTTTAAAAAGGAAATCTATTGTTAAGAGTTTCTGTGTAACACTAGGCACACTATATTTTATGGTATGGTTATCTACACAGAAATCATTCTTGTGATAATAATATTACAAACTCAATAGAAATGAATATTCCCCATTGTCTAAATCACAAAAAAAATAATAGATCTCCAAAAGCAAATTTACTTAGCAAGTTATGGTTTGAAAAAGGAATATCAGGTGTGAAAAAAAACCACATGTTGATGTGAAAGGATCCAAGATGATATTTTCACACATTCTGCAATTGTGAACTACAGCAGGCGTGAGCTGATTGAGGTTTCTAGTCTCTCGTACAGGACAGTAATAACCATAGAAAACATATTTATGTGAAAGGAAATTATTGGAGTACTCTTATCTAATCATTTAATAAGTTCTTAATTGTCATTTATTCAAATGAAAATATTTTTTCTAACACTAGAACATCTTAAAATATAGTACACTTGGTAGTTAATTTGCTACCGGTAATTTTTTAAGTGTCTATCATAGCAAATTTATTTTGTTTCAGTTTCCTAAAAAGTTTGTTGGCTAAAACAAAACGAAACAAACATTGAAATATCTGGGGGATTCCAACATATTAGCACTGACATTAAGGACCTTAGGGTCTTATGGATTTCAGATCCATCAAAATCTAGGAGCAACAACAACGTACTGTGGTGGTATACCTCTCCATATTGCCCCTAATTTTCCTATATGTGGTTCTAAGAGGTTTGTAGTTACATGCTGCTATAAAGGACAGAGTGAATAAACTATAGCTCCAATTATTTCTTCCTCTACTATTTCCAGATCTTAGGATCATCTTGTCCTTGTACACGACTGGATTCACTATATAGTATTAACATTAATTATTAATTGCTGTTATTAATGATAAGTGTGGATTGCCTTTGTTTCTGATGACTTGTCACCTATCGACCCAAGATCTGCGCCTTTCTCACATGTCTTTATGCTTCTTCTAATTAAAGATAGAGTACATTCTTCTACATATCTAGTAATTGTTTTTCCTAGCGATTTTATGATCTTTCCAGGATAATGCTCACAGAAGCATAAGCAGCAGCTTTTAGCATCAGCGTTCAGAGGTATCACATGCTCTAGAGTCCCCATATCCTAATACTATTTTCCAAATGCTACCAAGTCCCAATGAGAATGGGCCATGGAGTGAGGGGAGCTCCATCATGTGGAACCATAGCAAATATAAAATCAGCCAATTTACTGAAGTAACATTGACAATAAAATCATTGCTTTAAGCTAAGGAATATTAAGAATGTTTGTTTAGTGGTGGTGCATAGGAAATATTAGCTACAGGAGCCTCATAAAAATCTTAACTTCATTTAATTGCTTTCTAAAATTCTATCTTGAAAATTCTGAACATATATTTTGTCAAAATTCTACATTTTTCCACATTTTATACATGCACTGTTTTCATTAGCCAAAAGTCCTCCCAAAAAATGAGAACAGATGGTTCTCATGGTGAGTAGGAACAGGAAACTGAAAGCTGAGAACCTGAGAACATGATGAATGAGTGGGATAATGATACAGTGATGGGCATTCAACATGCATGGTACATGTAAAAGAAAGTCAATTAAAAATATATTATAAAATATACATCAACACGAATAAATAAAATAAACACCAGACAGCCAACAAAAATAGGCCTTCACACTAACAGCTCACCAAAAACCAAAAAACAACAACAAAAAATGAAGTTACTTGTTGAAGGTTTAAGGGTACAGAGTCAATGGTAATGTAAAATATTCAGACATGCTCTTCTATAAAGAGGAAAACATAATAACAATTAAGGTAAACATCAATTTGATCACAAGGGAAGGCAAGTTCAGGCACCCTCTCCACTGTTGCTTGCAGCCTGAGCTGCGGTCATCCTTGTGGATTCCTGGAAGATTTTTCTAGCACCACATTTCTCCCTAACCTCAAAATATCTCCCTCTCCTTCCTTCCCTTCCCTCCCTCAACTCTACCATCCCATTCCTGTTCCTTCATGCTCTCATTCTACCTCACCCTACCTGCCCCCACATCCCCTACCTGCTCCCAACTTCTCAGGAGATTTTATCCATTTCCCCTTTTGAGGGGGATCCATAGATATTTCTCTTAGTGTCCTCTTTCTTACCAGCTTCTCTGGGGCTGTGGATTGTAGCCTGGTTATCCTTTGATCTATGTCTAATATCCACTTATGAGTGAGTATGCACCACATTTGTCTTTCTGAGTCTGGGTTACCTCACTTAGGATGATTTATTTTAGAACTTTCATCCACAAACGATTGGAAGCAGATGCAGAGATTCACAACTAAGCACTAGGCCGAACTGCCAGTTCAGCTGAACAGAGGGAAAGCAGATTATATGAGCAAAGGGCTCAAGGTCTTGATGGGAGCTACTGACTCTGGATTGACAGCTGAAGGAAGCTACATGAGACTGAATTAGGCCCTCTGAATATGGATGACAGCTGTGTGGCTTGACCAGTTTGTGGGACCTTTGGAACTGGGACTATAATTTATCCCTAGTTCATGAACTGGCTTTTTAGATACCAATCTCTATAGTGGGATACCTCGTTCAGCCTTGGTGGGAGATGGGGTTGGTACTGCTTCAACTTGACACCCAGAAGTTGATGTCTCCACTTAAGAGGCCTAATTCTCTTTGAAGAGTGCGTAGGGGATGAGAAGCGGGGGGGGGGGGGTGAGTTAGAGGAGAAGAGGGTGGGAAACTGTGATTGGTACATAAAAAAAAAACTTTTAAATAAAAAATTTTCGATATACTAAAACTGTTAGTTAAAAATATTCCTTTGGGAGAAATTTTATCAGAATGTATTATATAAATGTAATGCTGAAATAGTAATAACTTAATAAATAACCTTCAAATGTTAAATGAAGGATAAGATAGTGTATTATAATCAATATAACACATGGCTATTTTTTACTCATTTAAATAATTGCAACAACTTATGCACACAATTATGAAAAAAATCACAGAGCTCTAATATTTTTTACTGTATATTTTTGTGGCCCATTTTGGTTTAAAAAACAAAGCTTCTCACATTGTTGTATCTCAAATTTTAACAAGGCATCTAAAGCATATACTAATGTATGCATTTTATTTATAAAGAAAATAAAAGCCAATATGACTTTGAAAGTAGTAACAATAGATAATATTTATTGATCTCTTGGCTCCCCAGCTCTTTACTGAGCACCTGACAGTATATTTCATTTAGCTGTCACTCCCTAAAGTGGAAGTCTTAGAAAAACTCCAGGGATTTGCATTCTTAGCAGCCTCTGCAACTACCTGGGTGAATACAGACTACCTGGCGTCTTACAATGATGCAGGGAAATAAAGATAGAAATTACATGATCAGTTCTTCATAAAGTCATACATCTATTCTCCTTCTATTTCTGCAAAATAAAATGCCATCAATCTTATGTTAGTCACCAATACTGGGGGAGGGAAAGATTGGTTTAAAAAAAAAAATCCCTAAATCTGAGCAATTTTGCTTGGGACTTACTTTTCCTCAGAGGTCATTAGGCACTGGATCCCCAGACAACTGTAAACTAAATGTTGGTACTGACAACTGATTCCAGATCCTCTGCAAGAGCCTCAAGGGCTTTGAATTGATGAGTCTTGTCTCCAGAACCTTGGGCTTACATTTTTTTAATATACCCTTCATTATGAAGGATATGATAATAAAGAACAATCAAATGTTAGATGCACATTCCTTATTCTCCTCATATATTAATTTATTGATTAAGATTTGATTATATGCCAAAATACTTATAATATCATTATAAAAATTGCAAGGAAATAAAAAAAGAAGATATACTTTATAACCCAAAGTAGAGTGAATACTGAAGATTGCCTCCCTATATAGAAGAGCATAGTAAAGGATTATAAAGTGGGGATGGTAGAACAATGTATTCTATCCCAATAAAAAAGTGAAAAAATGGTAACCATTAACATCATTTAAGTGGTTAGTAACATGTAAAAATTATTTTTAAACAACGTTACTTGTTACCCAAGAGCAATCTCCCGCTTAGAAAACTTAATGCATGTGATCTCCCAGATTCAACAGCTAGAAAAGGACCATTGTAGGGTATAATTCTAGAAAAATAATTTTTTTAGATCCCAAGACTAGTACTGATGGGTGCTATGGTTTGAAAGTGCTACCAAGACTTGGGGCGTTAAGAGATTTACTCTTCTCTGGGCAATGTTGAGTGGTAGAACTTTAAGAAGACATCAGATCAAGAAGGTCCTGACTACATGAATGAATTAATTCCAATGAGGAACAGGGTAAGTATCCAGAACTTTGTTCCTGATTAAGGATGAGTTCCCTTACACAATCTCTGTTTTACATTTGAAAGTAGCATCTCTAGCTTTTCCCTCTTCCATTAAGGGATGGTGCAGCAAGAGAGTCTTCAGCAAATGCAAGACAACATAGACTTGGACCACTTGTTTATCTCCTAAGAATTAAAATTAAGTTCTTTATTCATTGAACAGTGTAGAGGTGTCTGTCTCTAAGTTGTCTGTCTCTAAATTGCTAAGAAATAGGTGAATGAAATTGAATTTTCTCAGCCATAACAGTTCTGCCAAGAATACTCATCTATCTAAACACTAAGCTAAAAGGAGAATAACTTGGAAATAGACAGGGAGGAAAATGATTCATAAGGCTTAAATGGGAGGTACATTTTTAGAAGCTGAACTGGAAACTGTGTCCATGCCAGCTTTGCTTGAATATAGAAGGAAATCATCACTTTTATAGACAAATTAGGGGAACTTTGGATATTATTCACGAGCTCTTTTTATGCATGTGAGTCTCTCTCTCTCTCTCTCTCTCTCTCTCTCTCTCTCTCTCTCTCTCTCTCTCTCTCTCTCTCTCTCTCTCTCTCTCTCTCTCTCTGCTTCTCTCTCCCTCTCACCTTTCCCACCTCTCTGTTGCTTTGTATTTTGTGGTATGGTTACTGGAGTGAAATATATCAATAATAAAATATATCTATATAGATTTCTAGAAACAGGACTGACTTAAATTTATGCTACACTGTGATAAATAAGTTGTGAGTTTAAAAGCTGATACGGTAAAATAGCACAAAGCTACATGTAGGGTAGTTGCCTCTGAGTGGCCCTTAGCATGCATATACTTTTGGCAAATGGTCCTTCCCATGCTGCCTGTTTCATCCTGCTCCACAAGAGTGAAGGTCAGTTAATCTCATTTGACAATAATGAGATTGTACTACAATGAGTTATAATATTGAAGCCCTGCTTCTTCTTCAAAACGATATCAGCCAAATCAAAACGGCTGCTCAATGACACCAGGGAAGCCCCAGAAGAACTGGGCAGAGTCAAAGAACAGGATTCTTTTATTTTACTTTCCTAATCATGGAGAGAGCAGAGGTTATGAACATGTTCAAAGAAAACCCAGGCTGATAGGAATGCTTTAATTAATTACAATTATTGTTTGCAGCATCATGATTTAAGCCAGGTCTGTGAGCATGAAGGAGAAACTTGACACTTGTGCCTCTTTGTGGACAGAGAGATTTTCAGCAAAGTTAATGGGAACTCAGCAGATGAATAGTGCTTCAATTCAAATGTACTGTAAAATTGCTGAAATGGTTTCAATGTCAGAGGACTACATTGCATTGCATTTATGATTATTACCTCATGCTATCTATGCCTTGGTGCTATTTTGTCAAGCATCTGAAAATTTGTTTTTAAAAACATTCTATTCTTCAGAGAAAAATGTTGATGCAACAAATTATTTTATATTTTCCATAATCATTATTTCAATTATTCCAAATAATAAATTCAGAACACATTTGAAATCTCCTCTCTATAATACACATATAGTTTATTTGATAATTGATGGTAATTACTCTTATATTAATAGAAAATATACAGAAGTTGGAACACTCACATGAGGGTAGTAACTAGTAAAAGACAAATATACCCCAAATATCTTCAAATATCTGTTTCTTTATTTCTCAAAAGATGATTCTGGAACATGATTTATCAGGATAACACTGGATTTATGTTTAAAATGTGTGTTCCTGGCCCCCACCTCAGAACTCCTGAGTCAGTATCATTTAGGACAATTTCCATAAATCCACATTTAACAAGCCCCCCAGATAATTCCTTCTTTCCACACCAGAATTTGAGATGCCTTGTACCAGTACCAGTGTATTTTAAACCGAAAGACATAGAATTTAAGGACAAATGAAAACTATTGATGGCGATAAAATATACCTTTTCTATACTTTAAAATTTACCATTACCTTTAATTATGAATATATTTTAAAATTGCTAAAGGCTTAGCATTGCTATGAATTAATCATTAAAACGAGATTTTTTTATTACATTACAGTTATAGGCCTCAAAATATTATTAAAATTGTTCTCTAATTTGAAACGGTTACTTACTAAACTCTATGCTACAGCTTTTAATTTAACAAACTAGAAAATGATCATATATAGTAACAACAGAAAAATAATATTTTGACAGTTGTATTTCAATATAATTGGATTCCTTTCTAATTACATGCATTTTATCTAATATATTTTAAAATATGCTTTTGAATGAAGCCCACAAGCTTCACTAGATTATAGTAAGAGACCATCAGATGTGCATGTGCATATACTCTCTCTCTCTCTCTCTCTCTCTCTCTCTCTCTCTCACACACACACACACACACACACACACACACACACACACACACACACACACATCACATCAAGAACCCTGTTTTAGGGTCCCTGAAATGGCTCATTTGGTAAAAGCACTCTTCCAGGACCCACAATGGAAGAAGACAAGCAAGCCCAATAGCTTTACCCTGACTGCCACCGGTGCACTATGGCATGTGCATTACTGCAGTCTCATACACTATATGAGAAAATGTTTTTTAAAGACACCCCGTCCTCTTCCTTCTGGTCCTGTACTAAGTAAAAGGAAGATAAAAGATGGGGAGAACTAAACACAAGCTGTGTCTGGGAATCAAACAACACTTAGTGCTTCTTTTGAATGCACATGAATGTGGGAGCAAACGGGACAATAATTTTAAAATGTAGGTATGCTGGCAAGAGGCAGAAAAATATGCAAGAGATGGAAAGAAACACCTGCCAGTCACCAATGGCTTATTGGCCCAGTTCGTCAGCAGGGGAGCTGAATTTGATCAGCTCTGCTCTGATGAGTGTCACCACAGTCAAGTGTAATTTCTGTATAAATAGAAGTGGTAGATAGGAAAATAATTTAGCCCATCCCTCCAAATTGTCTCAGTCAGCCAGGACATCAGAATCTGTCAGCCTGAGGCGGATGTACACATAACCAACCAAGCCTATAATTGTATTCAGTATTCAAATATATCCTGACTACAGAATATTACTCTCAACACATGACCAAAGGGAGGAAAAATCAGTTCTGATTGTGCAGCTTTATCTAATTGCAAAGACAGAATTTGTATATCTTGGATTGTCCTTTTGGAATGAAACTGAGCAAGTACAAGTACTTTTGTTAATAGGATATTTCCCTCATTATGCCTTTTTGTCTTGCAACTGAATCCCTTAACCCCATCACCACACAAGATGGAGACCCAGAGGCTTCTCTTCGATCCACAGCTAAATCGATCACTAAGTTCTATGTGTCTCTCTCTAATGTAGGACATAATCCACTTCCTCTAGGCCCATAGCTCCTATCAGAATAGACTGCAACTGGTATGACAGCAAGGTATTTCTAATAGGACTCTAGAGCTTTAATCCTACATTTCACTGTCTATTTATCAGAATAAAAATTTTAAGTACAAGTGGATGTCATTCCCCATCCACTGCCCACCCCAAATCCTCTGACATTGTAATACTCTTAGCCTATACACCATCATGATCTTAGTTCCTTCATGCTGAAATGCTTGACCTTAGTATTTCCACTTAACATCATAGACTTCACTTCTGTTGCTGTTTTCCTGGCGTTCTGGGTTTTGAAATTCACCAGTCTGACCTATCATCCTGTTGCTTGTATCCCTGATACATTCCTTCAAACTATAGGACAGATATTTACTCCATGGACCTGCATAGCAGTTGTGTCTATGAGAATTAGTAGCTGGTGACACTGAATGAAATCCTTATGCTTTATATTTGTTCATTAAATGCCCTTAACAAGTCAATCATCGGACAATATTTACTCTACTTGAAATGCAAAAAAAAAAAAAAAAAAAGCCAAGATTAAGTAAACTATCCAAGGTTGCACAGGTAGCAAACCACAGGGATGAAAATGGATGGTGAATGGTCTAATTCCAAAGCATGCAGACTGAATGTGATTGGTACAACATCATGAAACATTTAACACCACACATTTGAGATCTATATAAAAAGTTCACATTGTATCCTTTGCCAAACACCACATTCTCTTTTCCCCAGTTTGAACACCAGCCCTGACTGAAGTCCCAGATCTAATATCCATCCTTTGTGCCAAATACTCGGACTCACAGAAAAAGCACACTTTTGGGCTTTCTTATACATCGTACAGTATTATTCATGACTTCAGCAAATAATTCTATCTTTCACAACTACTGCTGCCATTAGCAGACACACAGTAGGATCTCTGATGGGAATGGTAGTTCATTAGTTAGTGCAGATCCACAATTCAGCAATAGCTCAATAAATTTCTGTTAATGTGGAATGATGTTAGGGGAGAGAGCTTAACTTAGCAATTATAAATGGTATTGACTGGTATAAAACTGGAAAAGCAGGGAGAGCATCGAGAAGATGCAATATACTATGAAGAGTGAGCTGAGGTAGATAATAGAGGCGTAAAATAGGCCAAGACAATATCTTGTTCGGGCCAACAGTAATATGAAGAGTATCCCTAACATTGATTACATAGTCACTATCTGAATTGTGATAAAGACATAGTATTTTAAGAAGCAGATAAGAAGATCTCAGGAAGTTTGTAATCTAATATATTTAGTATCATCTGCTGTTTTTATTTTTTTTTTTAACTTCACAGTATAAAGCATTTAGTCTCTGGAGACTATCTTAGATAGTCCTTGCAACGTTGTACACACAGATATGTATTCCACAGGCATGCTGTCAAGAACATTGTTACTGACTCAAGTGTCTATATTTCTTTGTACAAGTGACCTGTGAAGCCTTTCATTGCTCATCTGGAAAAGAAGTGAAGAAATAAATGTCAATTTTGACCATTTTTCACTAAGGTGATGGCTTAAAATTTATCTATCCATGTTCTTAAAATTTTCTCCCTCTAGGAAGAATAGCTCAGTTATACTTTCGAATTCCACTAGACTTGGTGATTATCATTTAGCATATGATGTGATAGAAGCAATAATTCAAGACTTCTGAGGGTATATTATATAAATAACCCGAGTAATAAGGCTTTCATTCTGAGTGCCCTCTTCCATTCCTGTTTTCTTTCTACTCTCTGAAGTTAGCTACTATTTCAACAAATGCTCAGGTAGCTTTGCAGTGAGAAAAAAAATTAGATCAGATCTCTGGCCAAGAGCCAAGAAGAGGGTGGGGCCTATTAACAATGTTAGTGAGTGTATAAGTGCATGTTCCAGCTCTCATCAGGACTCACCATGATGGGGACCCAGTGAATGTGTTGACTGCAAAGACAAAGCGTTCTAACATAACTCGGACAAGCCACTGTCAGACTCTATTTTAACATACTGAGTAGAATTTTTATGAAAAATTAGACATTATAGACCCACATGCTATGTACTTCATAAGTAAGTCTATATGGCATCATAGTTTTCAGATACCTCTATGTTTTTGATGAGGGTACTTTCCTCTGATTTTAAGCTGGAAAATCAATTACGACTGTAGATTTACTTCTTAACTAAAATTAAAAGATTAGAAGCAGGTTTTACAATTGTGCTATGTAAGTTTACACATGCATTGCTTATACACTTAAAAGGATTAGAGTAAATATATTATCAATGAAAAGTGTTGTAGTGAGTTTGCTGGTCCCAGACAGCCGGAGATCTGGACCCACAGACCCGCCGCCCGAGACCGCCTAGGAACCCACCGCCGCCCGGGTCCCCAAAAATAACTCAGACACTTATATTAAGTTCATGCTGTTTGGCCTATGGCTCAGGCACATTGCTAGCTAGCACTCATATCTTAAATTAACCCATTTCTATTAATCTAGGGCCACGTGGCGGCCCGCAGCTCACCCGTGCTTACATGTTGCCTCTTGGGCGGCTTCCGTGCGGTCTGCTTCTGACTCCGC
This sequence comes from Phyllotis vaccarum, assembly GCA_033318265.1. Classification (NCBI taxonomy): domain Eukaryota; kingdom Metazoa; phylum Chordata; class Mammalia; order Rodentia; family Cricetidae; genus Phyllotis; species Phyllotis vaccarum. The sequence continues at coordinate 19,083,570 of JARWLC010000007.1, forward strand.
CCTGCTTCTATTACCTGAACTGACTCTCCTCCCACTTCCTCTATGGTACCTGCCATGGCCTAAACCAGCTCCTTTATTTAAAGATACAGTACGCACAAATATATTCCCACAGTTCGCTGGTCCCGTGCGGCCGGAGACCTGGACCCACAGACCCGCCGCCCGAGACCGCTTATCCGCACACCGCCGCCTAGGCCCCCAGAAATAACTCAGACGCTTATATTAAGTTCATGCTGTTTGGCCTATGGCTCAGGCACATTGCTAGCTAGCACTCATATCTTAAATTAACCCATTTCTATTAATCCAGGGCCACGTGGCGGCCCGCAGCTCACCCGTGCTTACATGTTGCCTCTTGGGCGGCTTCCGCGCGGTCTGCTTCTAACTCCGCCCTCCTTCTCCTACCTGAACTGACTCTCCTCCCACTATTCTACGTACCTGCCATGGTCCAAACCAGCTCCTTTATTTAAAGATACAGTACGCACAAATATTTTCCCACATTTCCCCCTTTTTCTCTAATCAAAAAGGAAGGTTTCAATTTTAACATAGCAAAATTATATATAACAAAATAGCCATCAAGCAAGAATTACAGTTACAATATCTAGTCCACTTGCACTTAGCAAAATTAAAGAAAACATTTTATCTATCTTATCTTTATGAATCTAAAGTTTCATATCTAATATACTTTTCAAATGACTAAGAAAAACTGTATATATAACTATCTAATCTTCAACTACATCAAAGACCACAGAAGGATATAATATTTACCCAAGTAAACCAGAAGTGCAAACGACTTCTAAAATCTAGAAAGGACAGAAATGACACCTATCTGCCTGGACAGTCACCCAAAGTTCCTTTATAAAGTTGGGGCATTCATCTTCAGCCTACAGGCCCAAAGTCTCTTTTCATTTCAGTGAAGTAGGAAATCCGCTCTGCCCATTTTGGCACAGTTCATCTGTTGTTTTTTCTTGAGTCTTGAAGAATGTCTGACAGTTTTCTCTGTAAAGCAGGAACCCGAATGATGATCTTGGCTTGCTCTGCCAAAGTCCAGAGGTCATCTTTTTATGGAACCTGCATGTCCAGTTTAAACAGCATACTGTCAAGCAGTCAATATAAAAACAGTTTTTTCTCCAGTGGCTCACCATCACCACAAATAGATGAGATTTTATATGGAGTTTCTTCAATGCCCATCTTCCTGTTGAAGTAAATTAGTGCTGCCAGGTATAGACCTGTCTCACTGTCCAGAAAAGTCTAAGCTCTTAAAATATTTTAAATGCCATATTCTGTAGGTCTTAGAAGTATTTGAAGATTACCTATCTAATTGAAATATATCTTTGTATACCTAAAAATCCTAACTAACCTAACTATAAGTTTGATTATCAAAAGTGACTATTAACCTTTATTTCTTAATTATACATTACAATTTTAAAACAGTTACATGAACATCATATCTTAAACAAGAATAGAAAAACACATACAGCATAATAAAATTGACTTTAAATTTGTATCAATAAACCAAAATCTATACCAATGTAAAGCAGTTTGAGATTAACAGCTGATTACCTGTAAATTCAATAATCTAATTTTTTAAAAAAGCATTCACATACCATATCCCCCGTTTTTTCTTAGAAAGAGATTGACTATGACCATTAACCATTTATAATGAAAACAAACATTTAGAAACAATATTTGGGGAATTTGGGCGTTGTTTTTCTATTACTACTTCCTGCTGATTAAGGGGCGTTGAAAATCTCACGGTTGTTGAGACTGGGTCATCATCTGCAGCTGTGAAGCTGATCTGGCCATCTCTTCTCATCAGAGGTTTTTTCAGGGGGTCTTGGTTGATGAAACCATATTTGCCTGGAAGCAATGTACAGGTTTTCATCTGTGGAGACAGAAACAGAACTCTTCCAAAGCAATAAATCCTTAGACACAAATTTCAAAATCAAAATACCTTTAAAATATGTATTCTTGTTTAACTTAGTAGCCTTTGTAATCCATTGTCTTTTTGCAGTTAGCTCATTAACAGTTAAAAAATTAAAAGAAAACACAATAACAACCAAAATCCAGATTTTGTGTCTATTTTCCATCTTTACGTGGCTTATTATATTTTTATCACTCTATTTCTCGCTTTAAAAACTTTTTCTAACTTCTTTATTTTCTCTCTTAGGCCTATGTACCTTTTACAAACATTGTAACCCGTTTACAGGTTTTCTTTTTATCTGAATCTGTTTTATTGTGAATCCTTAATCATCTTCTAACCTTAAGAGCTTTTAAAATACATTCTCTAAAAAGAAGCACAGTTTTTGCAAATTAGGCTGAATCACTAAGTTTTTTTAAACGGACCGTGTATTTATTCGTGGCCAGTAAACAGAGCACACCCCGAAAATATTGCTATTAAGAAACCGTCTTTGTTTCTTTTTTGTTCAAAATAGGCAGAAATCTAAAATCGATCACATGTTACTGAGTCTTTTGTGAGACTGGTTGTAGCTGCAGCTTACACTGACTGCCGACAGCCCGCCGGCGCCATTTTGAATGTGACCCGGACCGACCATGGTTTCTTTGTACAAAGACCCGCTCCACACACACAATTTGGAAGCTGCCCTGGCTCAATTTCTGCGATCTAGAACTCTTTTTAATCTTTGTCAGGCTCTAAGTGGATAATCGCCCCACGTTGGGCGCCATCTGTTGTAGTGAGTTTGCTGGTCCCAGACAGCCGGAGATCTGGACCCACAGACCCGCCGCCCGAGACCGCCTAGGAACCCACCGCCGCCCGGGTCCCCAAAAATAACTCAGACACTTATATTAAGTTCATGCTGTTTGGCCTATGGCTCAGGCACATTGCTAGCTAGCACTCATATCTTAAATTAACCCATTTCTATTAATCTAGGGCCACGTGGCGGCCCGCAGCTCACCCGTGCTTACATGTTGCCTCTTGGGCGGCTTCCGCGGTCTGCTTCTGACTCCGCCCTGCTTCTATTACCTGAACTGACTCTCCTCCCACTTCCTCTATGGTACCTGCCATGGCCTAAACCAGCTCCTTTATTTAAAGATACAGTACGCACAAATATTTTCCCACAAAAAGGAACTCATTTAAATGGCAGCCAGAGTTGTATAATGTGGACCCCATGCTGTGGAATTTGCTGCTTTACCAAGTTGTGTATGACAGGCTGGCTGCAATTACATAAATGAATTGTTTCCTATCATCCACACTGGTGCATTAATGAAAGTCTGCACAATTAGGAAAAGACTGCACTGCTTGGAGAAGGAAAAGCAACAATTTAAATAAGAAGATGAAATTAAAATCATTCTATTAGTAGTAATTACCAACCTAGTAACTGTGAAAGAAGCTCTAAAATCTTGCGTATGTCCATATGTGAGAATATTCTACATAGTCAGACTTACCCCTCAAATTGTAATGGTTGCTCTATGGTTTTGTCAAAAATCGTGCACTAAATGAGAAAGTGGAAAGTTTTCTTAACAATGAGAAAGTTTATTTTTTCAGACTCTGCTCTACCCCAGACAAGTCCACAAATGATGTTCTCCTATTGATTTTGCCTCTTGCCATTAATCATCTTTTCCTCTAGCAAACTCCTCCCCACTTTGAAGCCAGGGAAAACTTCTAATTCAAATGATATAAGGAAATTATGGTCAAACATGAGAAAATTTGTGTAAGCCCAAGGATCCTATGTGTGCTCCAGGGCCTTGTATCACAGTTGTACATGCTGAGAGGTACTCACCAAGAAAGAAATCATACATGCATGAACACATGCATACACACACCACAAATGCATACCTATAATCAATACGGTAGAATACTGTACCTCTCTTTTAATGACATTTCCTGGTAAAGTCAGTAGACTCTACCCATCTAGTCATACATAGCCAAATAACACTTCCTTTAAGAAAAGGAAGGAAGGAAGGAAGGGAGGAAGGAAGGAAGGAGAAGAGAAGAAGAAGGCAAAAACCGTATTTATTAACAAAGTAAAAGTTTTTAAAATGTGGGAATGTAAGTAAAACAATTTGCATTTGCTTCTCTTTGGGTGAGTACACCCACATATTTATTACACTGTAGCATGCAATGCTTACATTTTGACATTCTACATTTTCCTCTTGAGGGAAAGGATGCCTCAGTGTTGGTTCTGAATCGGGTCCAGGAAATGTGTGAGTAGAGCTAAGCATTCCTGTTCTCTCAGGTAGCTGGAGACCTTGGTGTCACAAACTCTCTGAGAAAGTTTCTCGCCACTTGAAAGTTGCTCACCTCTTCTCTATGGAGGCTTCCTGATACTAAAAGACCTCTACTTAATTGGACACCTCTGAGACACAAGTAGGATCTGAAACCCAGCTACAGTAAGTGAAGGAGGAGAAATAGCGGATTTTGAAAGTAGTATTAATGTGTACTTGAATTTGAAAATATAAACTCAAAAGTAGTGCTGCAAAATTTTGAGAGGCACCACATGTGCTAATGAAATGGAGTAAAATTTTTTAAAAAGAAAATACATGCATTATGGAAAAGAGCAGAAATATGATAAATATCCAATGAATATTCATGATTCCTTATATGCAGAAGCTTGTAATCCCAGAGTTTTAACATTTAAAGTTTGAAAGCTGATTAAACACCATGAATAAAAATAACAATAACAACTCAAAGCTCTTTAATCTCTATCTGCTATGCAATTAAGATCAGATCAAGGCATAGCTCTATACCTGTCACCATTTATCTTAATGCTTCATATTCACTGTATACAAAGAGTTTCTTGTCTAATTTCATTTATGGATTCTATTCCACATCGAGTTTTAACATTACCATAATTAACTTTACTAGAGATTACTGGCACACCCATCTGCCTACAATTTTAATTATCTTTGCATTTTGACAGTAATGGCAACCTGATGAAATGATAATACCAGGATAATTTACCAATATTCATAAAGTCTCCTTTCCCCCTTAAAACCAAACGTTTGTAGTAATGACAAAATGTAGAGAAATTGGGTTGAGAAAGTAGTCTGTCAATAAAATACTAGCTATTCATTCATTAGTGCCTAAATTAGATGACCTGAATTCACATAAAAAAGCTAGGCATGCAGACATGAACCACAGGCCTATAACACCTCATGTTTTTTTATAATCAAGCCATAAATATACACTGGATAAAAGGACTAACACTATTGGTCATATAGGATGGCTGAATGTAGAAGATTCCAAATAAATCTGTAATCATCTCCCTACACAAAACTCAACTCCAAGTGAATCAAAGACCTCAAGACAGAATCAAATACATTGATCCCGATAGAAAAGAAAGTAGGGAATAGCCTTGAATTTAGAAAAAAAAAAAAAAAAACCCAAAGATTTTTCTCAACAGAACACCTTTAGCACAGGTATTAAGATCAAGAACTAATAAATGGAACCTCATGAAACTGAGAAGATTCTGTAGGTCAAAGGATACTGTCATTTAAACAAAGCAACAGCCTTCAGAATAAGGAAGGATTTTCTCAACTATGCTTCTGAGAGAGAATTAATATTCAAAATACATAAAGAACTCAAAAAACTGGACATAAATTTAAAAATTGAGTACAGATCTAAACACAGAATTCTCAAAAAGAAACTCAAATGTTAAAGACTTAAAGAGATGCTCACTATCCCTAGCCAGAAGGGAAATGCAAATCAACACTACTTTGAGATGAGGACATGGAGGACATGGAGTAAGGGGAACACTCAGGTGTCAGCGGAAGTACAAACTTGAAGAGCCACTACAAAAATCAGTGTGGCAGTTCTTGGGAATTGATCTTCCTCAAGATTCAGCAATACCACTTCGAGTATTGCTCAAAAGATGTTATATCCTACCATGGAATACTTGTTCAACCATGTTCATTGTTTCTCTATTCATAACATCCGACATTTAGGAACAACATAGATTTTCCTTAACACAAAATGGACAGATAAATAAATAAAATGTTGTAAATTTATACAATGGTGCATTGTTTGGACTTAAAAAAAAAGAAATAAAAATAATTCTCAGGTAAATGGATGAAACTGGAAATCATCTTTAGTGAGATCTCCAAGACTCAAAAGGGCAAAAATGGTATATGTGGATATTTGCCATTAAGTTGATACAAATCTAACTATACTCAGTAGAGGCATTTCCTAGGAAAGGTAAATAGAATAAGTAGTTATGGATAAGCTGTTGAAGATAGAACAGAAGCAGGGAAGAAAGAGGGGAACAGTGGAGGGAATACCAGGAGAAACACCTAAATTTAAGGGCCATTTGAGAGGTGTTATGAAAACCTAATACACAGAAGCTTCCAAAAATGTATATATATATGTGAAGGTGATATAAATGTCATAGCCAAATAATGGGAAAGACAGAGCCCAACCAGCCATCTCTTTTCACCAAATGAAGCTTCCAGTACAAGGTAATGTATATCTAACAGTTTTTGGCTAAATGGTTCCCATGGGAACTTCCAAACAACACAGTCTGTTGATAAGAGCATGTCCTGCCTCAAATTGCTATCTCAGACTTTGTTGACTCCCCATGGGAGGAATAGATGGCTGAATGGAGAGATGGAGTTGGGGAAGCTGGAGAGTAAATGGAAGAAGGGGAGGCAGGTCAACTGTGGTTGGTATGTTAAAACAAACAAACAAACAAACAAACAAAAAACAAAAAACCTATAGGTCTCTCTCCACAAAGTGATGGCAAGGGCCCATTACTGAGGATAACACCTACACAGAGCCTTCAGCCCTATATGCTAATGTCTTTGGACAGGAAGATATTCTGCATGATTCCAAAGGTAAAAAAAGTAAACACCAGTCAATTGCTTTATTAATTGAGCCTAAGTAATATCACTAACAATTGATATATAAACTATAAACTCCTCACAATTCTTATGCCAATTGCTAAAGCACAGGCAAAAGAGAATTCTTACAAGTGACAAAAATAAAAAAAACAATATCATATATTTAGAAAACAAACCTAGAAATTTGTGGAAAAAGAAAAGCTATATCATGTACCATAAAAATGTTAGTTTCTTTGTTCAAGGCAGGATCTTGCTATATGTCTCAGGCTGGCCAGGAACTCAGTACATAACCTAGCTTCCACAAAATCATGACAGTTGTCCTTCCTTAGACTGACAAGTGGTAGGTACTATTACACAATGTGAGAGAAAATATTGGCTACAGATTCCTTAGAATCAAAATGAGACTTTTGCAAATATTTGTGAGGAATTCAATTATTTTTACAGATTTTTATTAAAAACACAAAAATAATCATGTTACTAATATTAGCTGATGGCATAACCATGTTATGGTTAAGGGGAAGATTTTTATTGTAGATATGTAAGAAAACAGCCTGAGAAATCTGGTAGAATTCAGAGCAGAGAAAGAAGTATATTGAACATGGGCAGCAACTGGGTATGGCCAGGGCTATCTGTGAGAGAGGGGAGAATGCCAGGGTATAGAGGATGGAGAAAATATAATGAGAGAAGCATGAGGAGAGAGAGAGAGAGAGAGAGAGAGAGAGAGAGAGAGAGAGAGAGAGAGAGAGAGAGAGAGAGAGAGAGAGAGAGAGAATATAGCAAGAATGGAAGGATGTGGGGGAAGGGATGCCCATGAAGTGGAGGGGGTTTAGGATTGGGAAGAGGTGAATGAGAAAGGCTAAGTAAGAAGTTAGGACTTTGGAATGTGTACCAAGTACTCCCATACTGACAGTGCCTGAGACCAACTTGAGCTCTGATATGCTAACATGGCACTCCAGGTAGCCATTGGTCCCCCCAGCCAGAGATTTGTAGAGGGAAACCATTTTCATAAGTTCCTAAGGAATGCTGGCTTTTATCTAACCACAAGAAATCTGCCTATACTACAGGTTGAGCTCATTTATGGATACAAGGAATGCCTTTGGGAGTTTATGGAATTGAAGCTTCCTTTGAACCTAACCTTTATATTAAGTAAGTACCCTATGCGATAGAAATATGATAATGCCAATTTGACAAAAACATTAATGCAAAAATGCAGATGGCAGATATATATTTCCATTTGTTTCATTTCTAAGTTCCACATTTCCATGGTGAGTAAATCAAACTGTAACATACTTTTAGGTTGGATGAATGACGGCATTTAAAATTTAAATGCAATGGGTTTACAGTAAGAAGCACACAGTGGCTCTTTGCTGGTTTTACCAGCCTTCTCAAAAGGTTTCTCTTTTGTTTCTTTGTGGCATGTGAGGGCAGGAATGTCAAACATTCCCTTCCATCAGCATCTTCTACACACAACTTACAAACTAGGCAATAATTCTGCTTATCTCACCCCGTTGGAATCCCAGAGCTAGAGACGCTCTTATCTACAAAGAGATCAAGTGTCCAGCATGCTTTTCTCTCTTTCCACTTTTCCATCATATTTAATACCAATATTCTAAGCCAACCAGGTAGCTTAAAATAGTGTATATGTTTCCATCATTTACATTAACATCCTTTTCATTTTCATTTCCCTACCTATTCCATAACTGTATTTCACATTTTCCTTTCTTTTTGTAGAGCATTAAAATCATAAAGATCAGCGACATGACAGGATGACCCATGAAAAGGAGGTAAAGTTAAATACTGCACTAATTTCCTTCAAGGTAACCTGTTCATGGCTGTGAAGTCTAACCCCCTTTGCTGATCTTCTAAAATTTCTTCAACTGCACTCCAGACACAGAGATAAAGTTTTGTTTTGAAAAGTTTTCAGTGCCCAGGAGATGAACCATGAAGTAATGAAGAGCTGACGCTGAATGATATGGAATGATTTGCTGTGAGGAGGCACATGAGAACAGCTCTGCACTCAGCACCCAGCCTGTTTGGTCCTGGGATTCCATTACAGAAGCTGCTAATATAAGTCATGTGTTGCTGGTTTTATGTGGTTTGCAGCTCCACAACCCTGTATGAATGTCATACTTTTAGTAAAACCCTTTTTAAAACAAATTACAAACTAGGCATTATTATGTAAATTAGCTTAATAGCAGATATTTCCCAGGAGTAAAATCTGGACTGATGTGGAGAGTTGTCTTTTTCAATACAATTAGCCACTGGTCATGTGTGAATTTAGCATATGTTTAGTATGAGTTGCTATATTCTATTAAGTCTAAATTATACCGGGTTTATTTCAAAGCACCAACCAGATGCAGTATATAAAAGAATATATACAAATAATTTTCACATTTTATATCTCTCAAATTATAGTATATAGCAAAAATATTTTATTTGGTCATCACTTCTTTTTCACTGTGACAATTAGAAAATTTTAAATTACAGTGTGGGTCTCATCTGTGTAATTGAAGTGCTAACATCTACATTTGATAGACATTATTTTAAACTTAAAGATACGAATTCTTAAGGATTGATATACTGTGAAAATTAAAAATGAGAGAAAGTGAGGTATAATTAAATAAAATGAATCTCACAGAAACGCCAAAAAGATTAGCTGACATATGTATTTGTCAATGCTTTGTGGTACCTATATTTTGAGAGTTGTTTCCCAACTCATGAGAGAGCATTTCCTGTGTCTTTTTTTTTTTTTCCTTCCTGCTTTTGACATTCAGGTGGCTTTGGCATGATGGTTCCTTGTTCATTTGACATGTGTATAACAACTCCTTCTACCATGTTGGACAATTGGAAAACTAATTACAAAGTGTTTTTCTACTTGTTAAAATTCTCTTGTATTTTCCTTTGGGAGTTGCAATATTTAGAAATATATACACAACTTGATCATTTGAAACAAATTATACAATCTTCATTCATTTTGTTTGTGAACGAGTACAGACTGTTTTGTAAATAACTCTTGGATCTACTTAGAAAGTGTTACCCTTAATTACAAGCCTGAGTGATTCTTGCCACCCCCCTTTCCAGTGGATTTAGAACTCAAAGAAAATATCACGACCGTATTAAGATGGTATTGAGAAGGTATGGCAGATCAAATGAGTCACGGATCATACCCACTGCTTCCCCATTCATCTCCCCTGTCATTTCTTTTATCCTCCATTCAATTTTTCTTCCTTATGTCCCTAATCAATGAACTTTTAACTGATCACATGATCAGTTACAAGGAAGACTAAATAAATCCATGAATCATGTTAATTGCAGGCAATTTTTTTCTTTATTTGAAGCTTTAATAATTTGTCAATCATGGGATTAAAATTACTAATGTCATTGTTAAACATTTTGCAATAAACTGTATTTATTTTATTACGTCATTTTTGGCACCACCATCTGTTTTATCTCAGAGATAAATGTGTCACCCACCTCACCTCATCTCAGGCTAGAGGATAATGAAAAGCACTGAGGTTGGCAGGAAGGGTAAATCTTTTCATGTGCCCCACAGGACAAATAATGACTGCCCCAACAAATCAGGCCATTGTCACTCCTATGGCCATTAAGTTGTTTCATAGCTTCTGAGAAAGCTGCTTCCCCTTCCATTTTCCTGATAAAATGACAGAGAACTGGCTGGCATAGTCATCAAATCCTTCTATCCCTCCTGAATCTTCTCTCTATCAATAGGAACATCAGATTGAAGGCACAAGTCCACTTCCACCATTCAAAGGGGAAGTCAGGGAAGAAAAATAATAAAAGGAAAGTTCCTAGACTGAAAAATAAAAACTCAGTCACACCAACCCTGGAGGATACGTTTTCCACTAATTAGAAGTAAAACCGCATACTGCCTTGGGCTTAAACCTTTGTAGATGGGATATTCTGTTTCATGATCCTGAACTCATCAGACAAACAGACAAACATGATCTCTAATAATTTTAAAACAGACTTAAAAAAAAAAAAACACTCTAGTTTCTCATTTTACAATAAATTATCATTCCAGGACCTTGAAAGATGGCTAAGGGCTTAAGAATGTGCGCTGCTCTCACAGAGGATGCAGCTACATTCCTATCACACAAGTACAGCTACTTGCAGCTGCCTGCATCTTCACCTGCAGGGGATTTGATGTTCTCATCTGGAACCCAGTGGGGACCACAGCAAGTAACAAGTGGCTTAGGTACCTAGAAGTGGAAACATATGCATTATGCACATACATGCATAATAAAAATTAAATCTTTAAACTGTGCTTGTAAAATAGGATTTATTTTATAAACAATCCATGTTTACTATACAATTTGTCCTTTACATTCTGAGCTATCTCTTCTTTTTAAAAAGATAAAACATTCCATCCCTGCTCTTTGGTAATTGTACATCTGTTAGGATCATTGTTTGAAAGTAATCTTAAACTATATAATAATGCATCACTGTAGAAAATCTTGAGGATATTCCTCTTATTACAGCAGTAAGCCATTAGACATCAAACTTTTCTGGTGAGAACTATAATCTTTTAACTATGATAACACAAAGCGTGGAATAATGTATGATTCATTTGGTGTTTTACATGTGTAAGCACTTCCATGAGGACTTTCTCAATCTTCTTTTAAGTGCCACTTTTAGAAAAATCTTGGTGGAAATCAAGTTGTAAAAATTTCTCCTACTTAAGAAACAGCCCGTTAGCCTGTTTACATTTTTTATAAATAAAATCTTTCATTTCTATGTTCTCAAAAATCCTGAAGAATGTAGCAGAATAATTTTAGGGTTGACTCTTCCAAGAGAAAGTGGGAAAAACAAACACCCACAATCTTCCTCTTTTGAGATTTAAATGAGCTTTATATACAGAATATTATAGGAAATGTATGTCTATTTGTTTTCATTAGAATTGTTCAGCCTCTATGGCATCTCTTCTTCCTCTATGGTGTTTATTTATACACATGGGGCAGTGTGAGCCACACATGAATGCATTAATTCTTTAAATAGCCAGTCTTTAATGGAAGGCCCCATGCTAAAGACAATGGGAAAGGAAAGATGTATATTTCATAATTCTAGATTCTTGAGAATATGATGGGGAAAAATAGGCATGCACATAAATCAAGATGCAAGGACTCTTGATGGAGCAGTAAATTCATTTAAATGAAATCAGAAAACAACATCTTGAACATGCTTGTCCAAGAATAACTGAGGTGGTACATGTCATGGGAATCAGGATTGAAAGACGGCCTGGGATCTCAGGAAAGGGTAACGAAGAAAATAATATTCTGGTAGGATAATAAAGCCATGGATATTGAACAGTATTAGGATTCTTTGGGGATCCAGCCTCTTACATCTATTCAGGGTCTGGTAAGGAGGCTACAACAACCAAGGAAAACCTAAGGATCTGAGGGCAAACAAATCGCTCACATTTTTTTTTTTTCTACTTTGCATGTACCCTTGTTCTCTCTTCTCTGTATTAACTCTAATTTTCTTATCCTAATTGTCTATAATTTATATCTATTCCTAATTCCTAATTCCTCCTATATTCATCTTCTAATTTTTTTTTTTACAGGAGGCTTGAAACAATAGAAAAAAATTACAAGAGTTACCTTTCATTAGTCAAAAACATATTTCTAGGGTAAGTAATAATTGCTTCATTATTTACCAAGCAATATAAGGTTCCAGGTTCAGGAGTAAGATTGACAAGATGGGGGGGGGGGTGTATGTGTGACAGTGCTCAGTGACAAATATTGAGAAATAGGTCTTTTGTCAGCACACTTGGCAAGTGAATAATTGGCATACTTTTCTTAGAATGTTTTGTGTTAGTGACCTTGGTAAGAGATCTTTAACTCTGGCATTGTGCATAACTGTAGGGTTTTAAACTTATGATCTATTTACAAAAAGCCTTTAGTCTAGTTTGAACTTGCTTTGAAGTAAAACTGAACTAAATGTTTGCAGTTTGTGTTAGACTGAAGAGAGATTGTTGGTTTTTTTTTTTGTTTGTTTTTGTTTTTTTGTTTTTTGTATTAGTCTGAGTAAAGGGAACAAAGCAGACTTTACATGTCTACAGGCTTGTGGGACAATAGATCTAGCTATGAAGCATATCCTTGCTTATTTGATATATATTAAAATCACACAACTAGTGAAAAGTCATCTACCTGATCATTCACGGATATGTGTGTGCCATAAAATAATCATGAGATTATATATACACATTTTATGAAAATGCCTGGAAATAGGGAGATACCACAGCTGTTATTACATATGAAAGTGCAGATGGAAGCAACAGTATCAGAGTTGGTGATCTGCAGGGTTTGCTCAACAGGGTGCCCCATCAGAGAATGATTCCTCTGGTGGGTTGGCATCTGAATTACCAGTTGCTATAAGCTGTGTTTGCATCCTGTCCCTCAATAGCTAGTGGCAATGGCTTCTGACAGAATGGGGCCTTTGTAATGAATAAGAGTTGAGGGTAGAGTTACTGTAGTGTAACCAAAGTGTTAGAGTAAATATGCATGATAGACAGATACGATAAATGTATATATGCATAGTAAAATTCTAAAAAATTTAAATTATGAAAAATAAAATAAGTACATATATGTGTAAAACAAAAGTAGTTGATATCCTTACTCCTGGCTGTAAAGAAAACTTGCTAATATTTATAATACTAATTAAAATAAATCATTAGTAAAATTTCTTCTTCTTCAATTTCATATAGGTTTATGATGTATTCTGAATGCCCTGACCCACCACTATCTTCCAACAACATCTTTTTATTCCCCCACCTAGAAGTATCTTTCAATTACAGAATTACGTTTTGTTCTGTGACACATGAATTTATTTAATAAGGGATTTCTTATGATCGTTAGTTTGTTTGTTCCTAATTATGTGAGCCTAGTGAGCTAATCAGTACCTACATACACCACTGAAGACAAGGTCCCCACTGGTATAGATCCATCAATGAACAGTAGGAAGATTTACAGTTCTTTGTCCATTACTGAGTGAATGTTCATAAACCCTGGTCTTGTGCTGGCCCAGTGCAGGTAACAGAAACTACTGTGAGTTAGTGATTATAATGATTATTCCATACCTTTAAGATAGTGTTTCATGGCCCTTTCCCATATGATCTGTTCCTTCATCTGTGATTTTCTCTATATCTCAGAAAAGGTACGATATGTCTTATTTATGGTGATTTACTCAACAGTCAATTGTTCTCAATAATTTGAGCATCCATGAGTCTTTGAATTTATTGCTGCTCACTACAAAGAGGAACATCTTTGGTAAATGGTAATATTTATCTATGGCTATAAATATAATTATTGACAAGATAGTTTGATGTCATGTTAAGTTAGCAAACCGATGTCCATCCTAAGATCTACTACCTTCCAGACATGGGTTGATGGCAAGGTTTACAGTGCATCAAATGAAGTCTCTCTTGTGTTAGAGCCTCAAATAATCCAAGCAGAGAGTGGTTGTTACTCCCATAATATCCTTGCCACTATTACACCAGGGTGGTGCTGTCACTCACAGGATTCACATCTTTCTGAGACTGTCAGCGCCTTTTCTCCTGCAGATGCTTGCATATTTTCCTTTAGCACCATGTATATTAGATTACTTATTTTTTAACCCGGAATATTACACAGATCTTTTAAAAAATAACCAATTTTTAATATTAAAAGAAATCAAGGTTTATGAATGAAAATCATATTTGAAATTATATAATAATATAGTTCCATTATTTACAAATAATTGTGTACAAATATTTTAAAATATTTATTCTCCCCTATAGAAAAATATACATGTAAATAACATACATTTCCCTAAAGCATACTTATTGAACTTTTCATATATCAGACATTCCTCTACATACTCACAACAACATTGAAAGCAAAACAAATAATTGTTTTTGTAAAGCTACATTCTGGATTAGAAGGTAAATAAAAAGACCACAGTGCCAACAATCCAAGAAATATGAAGTAAAAAAATGCCATGCTGTGCACAGTAAACTACTCTGGAAAGGTGGGAACACTAGCAGAAGTCAGGATGGATGAATCTTGAAACTGAGTCCAGCAAAAATAACTCTTAGCCAAAGTCAGAATGGATAGCAAAGTGAAGGGATCCAAACGGGCCATAAGGGTCAAAGACGAAGGGAAAGTGAAGTGAGTTACTACCAAGAAACACTTTTCAGTTTTAGTTAAAAGAGGCCCAAATGCTAGAAACTGTCTTATCTAATAATAGCTAACACGTGACAGAAGCCGTTTGTTATACACCATGCATATTCCCATGCATACACACAAGATCATATTTTATTGTTGAGAAATGCATTCATAAACTACTTGGCCTATAGTAAAGTGTTGGTTTTATTTTCCCTGGCATGGGCAAATCATAAGAATCTGAGAGTTTCTCCAGTGGGATGAAAGGAACTGGGCATTGGAAGATGTAGAGAATGATGTCCTATTTCATGGACTAGCCCGTTTGAAATCTCTTCCAGGGAGTCAAAGAGATAAAAGAGAAGAACTACAAAGAACAGAGCCAGGGTAGTGAAGGTTAAATACAAGCTCTCGCTGCCATGATTTATCCCCTGAAAGAGCTGGGAAACTTTCGAAGGACTTCATATATCACAGAGCTGAGGAAGTGAGTCCACTGTATAAACACCTCAGGGCTGCTACCTTTCCCATTAACTGTCTGTCTCAGTAAAGGTCTGCTCGTAGACAGATCCCTGCTGGAACTGAACTGAGAGAAAACCGCAGGGACAGTTAGAAATTAGTGGGAGACGTATGTCAGGAACACTCACTAGAAATTCTTCAGGGAAAGGAGAAACAAAGATTTATAAGATTGGACTATTAAAGTCTGACATCTGTGAATTTTCATACTATCCACATTTACCGTTTTTCTCTGTGTCTTCTGTTAGCTTTGGCAGATGTTCACTGGTAATTGTCTGCAGCTGCTAATTTCTATAATGAGACTGTATGACAAATGTTTTGAATATTTTCCTTAAATTTCTCTTGCAAGCAAAAGTCAACATGACTGGCATGTGGAAGTTGAAATAAATAGATAAATGAATACTATTTCAGAACAAGAGTGAGTCTTTCACAAGGCTTGAATTTATTCTCTGCTAAAAAATAAAAATTTAAGAGACGCATTCAAAATTATATGAAATGTAGGAAATTCATTTATCATAAATGATTTTTATTTTTTGAAGATCTATGCTGTCAGTACAATGTTTGGTTGAACTAGGGTCAAAGATTACGTTTGTGACCATATTTTTTTGCTTGACTAATTTACCTCTGCACAAGAATTATTTTACCCTCTATATTCATGTTTTCCTGTGATATGACTCAAATAGTGTCTTTTTATTTTTAGAAAGGGTTTTTCTACATAGTTCTTGCTGTCCTGAAATGATTCATGTAGAGTAGGCTGCCCACAAACCCAGAGATTTGCCTGCATCCTTCTCCTGATTGGAATAAAGTATCCTGCCACTATGTCTATCTATCCAAATGCTGCCTTGAGTGTATTTTTGAATATAAGGCATAGCAGCAAGATGGGTGAGAAACAAAGAAATTAGAAGTCATATTGTAGGAATAAAGACATATATAGTTTCCATTTGATGAATTTCTGTGACTTTCTCAACATAATACTTTTTTCAGTGTGTGTGTGTGTGTGTGTGTGTGCGTGTGTGTGTGTGTGTGCCTGTGTGTGCCTGTGTGTGCCTGCGTGTACAGATATATGGGCTTGTGAACTGTGAAGCATGTCTGATGATTAAAGGACATTTTTCAGGATATGATTCTGTGCTTTCACCTACGTATTAATCTCAAATGGTAATGTTTAAACTGTCTTCACCTACGTGAGCCACCATTCTGGCTCTGCTTTTCTAAAACTTTAGACCAAATTTATTTAGAAATTTTCTAACATCTTTAAGGTTTTTTTTTAACTCTGTCTTATTACCTCTTTAATTATTACACATTCATGAAAATGGGCAGTTTCTATAGCGTTTGTGTAAGATGAAAAATAATCTTGACAAAGAATATATTTTAATATGTTCAACAAATATTAAACCACTTATTCTATAAAGACTATAACATATGTTGTGTTGCATATGCATCAAGATCCAAATCTCATAGACAAAACAATGAAATGAGGACTTAGGAGAGACAGAAGACAGCAGATAAAACCCACACCTACTGTTCGACTCTCTTGTGAAAAAATTGGGGTAATATGAGAGAAGCTGATTCATGAAATATCTGAGAGAAGACTAATGGCAATATTTAGAAGATGAGACATGATTAGAAAGCCCAGATCTCATGTTTGAGGGTCTCTGCTGCAACTAGCAAGTACTTCGCTCCCACTTTAGGAATTCCATCCCAGAGATGGAATCACGGCCTAAAACAAATTGAGAGAACACCAGAAAATGTCTACTCTCCAACCAGATAACACACCAGATGGAAAGACGGAGACATAGGTGTAGAGAGAGGAGACAGAAATGCCACTGAGAAGATCCGAAGTCTAGTTGCACAGAACTCTTGGAACCTACATACTATTAGAATGTCAGAGATATTCTCTTCTTGGCATGTATTGCAACACCATGCAGAATCCATTGTAAAAAAAAAAAAAAAAAGACATAAATGTAGATTTACAGGCAAATAAAAGCCAGCTGAGAGTCAGGACTAAGCCCTAATAAGTTTCATAGTCCCAAGTGGCCATCCCTAAACATATGTACATACAAGCAAAACTAAACTGACTCAGTGAGTTGGAAAAAATTTACACTGTCTTAAGTAAATGGCTAGAAATCTCTGGAGGCAAAAGTCTTTCCCTAGAAACCTACTCTTGGCCCTGGATAAATATCAGGGAATGACATTGAGTCTTAGTTTGCAAAATACCTATAGCAAGAGGGCAAAACACTCAATCAGAAAATGGCACAATACTCTGTACTGTAGAAATCTTGTCTGAGTAAGAGACCGGAGTAAGACAATCTGTCACCCTGGATCAAAGATAAGCTGTTCCAAGTAGCTATGGTGACTGGTATACAAGACCACAGGGGACAGACAGCTGAGAACCTTTCCCTGTTTCAGATATAATAGACACTTCCGGTTATAGCACCCACTGACATTCTCATCAACCACACTCCCTGCAATTGTGTAGCAAACAGCATAGATATCAATAGAGAAAACAGGATGCCACACAGTTTCTGCTGTGATTGGAAGATGACCCAAAGAAGGATAATTAGAGAGAAGAACAAGGTAGTCCAGTATCCATTGCTGAAGTCTAGTGAGTGATGGCAAACACAGTCTGCTCCTGCACTTGGGTGAATGACTGAATAACCACAGACACTCATATCTGCTTTTGCTTTTTAGAAGATTTAATTCTTTGTGGTCACCTGCCCTTCACACACATGCATACATCCCTCTGCCAGCTGCTCTGAAGGGCATAGTTTTGTGTGGGCTAGACATTCTGACATTTCTTAGGTTGTGTGGTTAGATTTACTCACCTCTCTTTTCATTATACTTCTGGAATGAGCTGCCCTGTCTTCGCCACTCTTTATTATTCATCTCCTATTTATTTCTCTCTTTTATTTTCTTTGTTGCTTTAAACTAATTTCTAGTCTTACTATATTCACTTTATTTCTATCCCTTTCCTTGCAGTTAACATATTAATATATGTTGTAATATCATGGAACTTTATTGTAAAAAGTTGCTGGAGCTGAAGCAGAACCTGTGTGTTACTACTATGTGTTACCGGATAGTGTATCTCTCAGATTTGCTTGTTGTTAATGTTAACATTCTCTGCCAGCGTGGCACCTATATGCTTGGTATACTGATCAAGCAGGCTGAACTGCATTCACAGGGAGGTGAAGAGGGAAGGCAACATAGCTGTATTTTAATCGAGTGCCACGTGGGACATTTCAAAGGTTTAAAGAAAATAATAGAATAACTAAAACACACCATGAATGACAGCAATAGATGGGAAATTTCCATTGCATGAAAAATTAAGCTAGCAAGACTTTTCCAAATATTACCAATTCAGTTCTAATGCATTTTGGCCAGAGTGACTAAGATTAAGCCCCTGAAAAAAAAAATTATTATAAGATGTCAAATAAAGTTAAAGCAGGCATAGATAAACTACCAACCAAAACAAAATACAAACAAATAGTAGGATGAATATTAATGATCTCAATTCTCCAATTCAAAGACTCAGCCTGGTAGATTTGATTTGCTTGAAAAACTGAATCTTACAGATGAAAACACACAGTGCCTCAGGGTGAAAGGATGAAAAAGGGCATTCCACACGCTGGAACCAGAAAGTAAACAAATCTTACCAATGTCTGGCGAAGCGGATTCCAAGATAAAATTAGTCAAAAGAGATTTTAAAAAATGGTACCTTCATTTTGCTTCAGTGCCAAAAACAGAGGATATAGAAATGATAAATATTGAATATAAGTGCACTTGATTTCATGGAACACTACTAGATACAAAGGCTCAGACTGAACTCAGAACAACAGGAGGTGACTTCTCTACTACACTCTTACCAGTAAACAGGGTATCTACAAAACAAAATGGAAAGGATAAACATTAAAAAAAAAAATCTCATCAGAAGCAAATGGCATTACACATTAGTTGGATTTATAACAGTTCCAACAGAATATTGTACCCCCACACTGCCTTATTCCTTTTCTTGGTACTGGGACAAAATGCCTGTCAAAAGTGACTTAAGGCAGGGAGGGTTTATTTTGGTTCACAGCTCATGGGCATAGTTTTTTTAAAAGAATTTTTTGTGATTTATTTATTTATATTTACTTCGTTTTAATTTTTACTTAAAAATGGCATTTTTTATCCATGTATCCCCCTGTTCCCTCCCTTTCCTCCTCCCGAATCCTCCCAGTGTGCCTTCAGTGCCCCCCTCCAAATACTTCCATGTCCTCCTCCAAAAGAGTAAGAAGCCCATTCCCTGCAGAGATGTGCCTAACCCAGTCTTGACTTTAGGATGAGGAAATTGTAGTTGCCTGGAGTGGATGCGAGACGCTGAGCTGACACACCTTGGGTATATTTTTATGACATTTCCTGAATAATCTTCCTCACCCTCTGTCCAAAATTCACTTCTAATTTTCTTCTACAGGACATTCTAAGCTTATTCTATGTTTTACTGTCTATTGGGTTAAATTTCAAGTCTACAGCTCTAAAACTAATCTCTATGCATGTATTTCCACTCCAGCTTCAACTATTAATTTTAAATGTCTGTTCCAGTCTGCTCTTTTCTTCTGTCACGTAGCTTGATTCACAACACACTCCAAGTGTCTTCAGTCACTATTTCTGTGAGTATCTTACCTAGTTACATTAACATTGCTATTTCTCTCCATTTTTTATTATTTTTCAGATCTACTACAAAATTCCCTTTAAGTGATACTACTTTCCATCTGGCCATTTTCTCCTTAACGTCATGCTTGGTTTTCTTTGCTCACCCATTGTTGAGATCATCTATTTATCATCATTTTACCGGTCAGAGGGGCCATCTATATCCACGATATCATTTTCCTATCTGGATACATCTGGACAAAAGATGAGGTTTTATGTCTTTCCCGGGAGTGGGTGAAGTGACTGACTGATCAGGAGTTTGAAAAAAAGAATGTGAGACAAGACCAGACTCTTTTCTCTCTCGCATTCCAATCTTTCTGAACCATTTAAAGTTTTCATATCCACTCAGCTTACTCATATTAATAAAAGCAACAACAACAAGGTAAACCTACCATCTGGTAGCGAAACGTTAATTATAGAGTAAAATATTGTAACAATAGCTTCTCCACAAAGTGAATCCTGTAAAAGTTTAAAAATCTGTATTAAGTATATTGCTTAACTGGTTCTGCACTTAGAAGTGGGAAAAAGTATAACAAATATTTCAACTCCAACATCACTTTCTTGTCACAAATTTTTAAATTGGTTTAGTTGATGGAGAATATGCTAAAAATTACACAGCAATATTTCAGTCTCTCATAGTTTGGTCCAAATCTAGTTTTTTGTGTTTATTTCCTTCTGATCTTTTCAAGTCTCTGCAAACTACAATGGTATCTAATTGATGATGCGCAAAATCCACACCCAAAAAAGGAAGAGTCACGTTGAGATCAGAGTTGAATGGCTCCCTGCCTACATTCTTGCATTTGATAGAATTATTTTTGCCATGAACAATTGTATTTGCTATCTGTGGTGTTCTTATTCAAATTCCAGTGAAAGCATCCCATAGTATTAAAAGATTCCGAATACCACAGATAAAAGTATCTGTATATTTTCTTTCAACTCTAGGACCAGTGCCCTTTCACATTTATTTGATGTAGGAATATCACCAGTAATTAGGTCAGAGTTGCTGTTGAGAATGAATGAATGAAAATCTTAATTCATTCCACTGCGTAGTCTGAACTATTATAATATCAAGGGCCGAGTATCCTTTTCTATCCAGGGCTTGTACCTCTGTCCCACTCCCCACCTTAGACTCAGTCTCTCTTTTATCTTTCATCTTTCTATTCTCAACCTCCTCTGCCCTCTCGGTATGAGTGTATCTCTGTGTGTGATGTGAGTGTAGTCAAAGCTAAAGGGGATCTTACTTCTTATTTTCACAAGTCAGATTTTCTACCTTATAAAGTCAAAACCATAAAACCAGAATAATTTTCAGAATATTTGAGGCCACTAATAGATAACTTTAGCACTATATTCAGTATATTGCCTCAGAAGCTGGGCCATAACTAAGCAGATTCTTTGTATGTTTAGTAGGAAGAAGTGAATGAAGAGAAAATGATACCATAGGCTTACTTTTATTAATCTTCCTAGATTTATTCATATTTTGCAGAAGCTGTAATAAAATTTCATAAGATTTGCAAGTATAGTCCCTGCAAAAATCTCACAGAACTTCAATTCACAATAAACATGCAGCCATATCTCTTTGTGGAAGTTGTTTTATGACAGTTAAAGGGAACCTGCTGATCATCTAAAATTAAGTCTCCATACTCAAGTTTACTGTCAGAAGCTAAGCAGCAGGCAAGACAGGTTAGTGGTTAAGGCAAAGATAAATTGCTGGTGAGGAGCAAGCCCACCTATGATATTATAGCACTGCATCCAACCAACAACGCAAATTTCTTTTGTTTTCTTCAGAACATTTCGTTTCCCTGCTTAACTATGTGTTAATTTCTATTTATTCTCAGCATACTAGGGTCACAGGGCTATAAATGGTATGTTCCTCATTGCACCCCTAACCTCCACCCGATTCTTCATCTGAACCCTATGCTGCTGAAATGTAACTATCTTTTGTGTCTGACATCTAAAGTCACATGGTGAATACTGAATATAGAAACAGTGTGATGGTCTCTCAGGACAGGGTCTCAGTGAGAGAAATGGGTTTAATAAGGTCATGAAGGTTGGACCCATAATATAGGGTTAGTGTCCCTTTAAGAAAGAAGAGTACTCATTTACTCTGTATAGTGATATGGAGTCATGGACAGGACCTTCATTAAGTACACGACGAGGCTGGTGTCTTGACTTTTAACTTCAAGTCTCTAGAAAATGTTTTTATTTATACTAATGGAATATGCAATGCCACCCTAAATGATTACCTATAAGCTATAACTAATTCTACGTGCTGTATAACCTTGTTATGGTATGCGTGATTGCCCATATAAGCGTATCCTTCCAGAAATCACAACTCCTGCAAAATTCACCTATTTGGCTCAACATGTCTGAGTCTTAGCAGACGCTGGATATGACAGGTACCCATGGCAAGTGAAGACATATTAGAAATAGTAATATTTAAAATTGAAATACTTCTTTCCTATTTGTATCCCAATAATATTTCTAGAGCAGGAAGAAAGAGAAAAAGGGGGAGCTTTGAAATCACCCCTCAATGCAACATCTTAAGCCTAGAGCTTTCATTCATAAAGTTTATACAAAACACACTCCAATTATTTTTATTTGCATTATCAGTTTATTATTCATCACTTTAAAAACTAGCATAAGCTTTGTGATGAAAATATTAATCAATAGAAATAAAATTTAAGTTATATAAAATATACAAAAATCTTATGATTTATAACAAAGTAATACTTTGCAATATTTTGACAAATAATATTCTATATTTTAATTTGAAATAAACTATTCAAAGCCTACCATGAGAACATTAAAGGTTATAAAATAAAGTAAAATTAAATCGGAAGCTGCACTCAGTTCCTACTTTAAACCAGTCTTACTGGATTTAGCAAGTTTAGTACAGCACTGTAATTTTGAAGTAATCCAAACATTCATAATGTACAAAAGCTATCTCCTAACATATTTCATTCTGTTGAGTACAAATTTGGGCTAACACCACATCTCAAGAGATGGCAATAGTTTCCTACTTCTTAACACCTAGCTTAGGATTCTGCTAAAATTTTAATGTAATGTTTTTAATTATTCAAAACATTTCAATATTTCTAGGGCTGCATACACCACAGTACCTTTCCTTAGATTCCTACATTCACAAAAAGCACTGTGTGAGCAGACACCTTACATTGCCTCATTCATAAAAGTGCAAGGTACCGTGAGATGAGCAAAGGATACCTGTATAAGTAAATCGGATAATCTTGGAATTAGAGTCTAGGAAGATGTTAAACACATGGCCTAAAGACATTTAATGTGTCCTGCAGTTACATGCTTGTATGCCTAAGAATGTTTTTCCCCAAATCTGGGGATACCACTAAAAGATGAAGAATGGGATGAATTTAAATGGGCAGCCTGTAAATGTGTTGAAAGAGGGATTGTGAGAGGAAAAAACATTTCAAACAAAAGAGAGGAGTATATTAGAGCATCCTTGAGGCAAAGTGAATACGTTGTTGTCCTGAGAGGTAGAAAATAGGTGATCTATAGATAAGATTGAGAACACCATAGGAGGCAGGCTGTGCGATCTCCACAAGTATGAGTACCAACTGATGGCCACAGCTTTCCTATTTATAAAGTGTACTTGTTAAACGCACAAAAGGTTTATTTCCAGTTTTTTTATTTAAAACTTTTGGATCGTTGATAGGAATAGCTAATTGAAGCCATGAGATATAAAACTATCAACAATATGAAACAGAACATAAAGCCAATCCATGTTAAATTTTCAGATGAATGTGTAAAGCAAATGTCCTTTTTGTGAACGTATTCTAGAAAGAAAGAAAGACAGAAAGGAAGAAAGGAAGGAAGGAAGGAATGAGAGCAATTGTTTTTAGGTTAAAGAAAATTATTTTTGTAAACTACAAGACTCTATTTTAAAGATAACATAAAGGGAAAGAGTATATAAATCCTAGGAAAAATAAATGATCACAGGCTATATTGACATTGAAGTAAAAAAGATTATATGGCTAATGGGATTGGAAATTAGTGATCCAGTTGCTGGCCTCCGGGCTGTATTTGTGCCTAGATTAATTTTGTAGAAGTGAGTAATGACTTGTACTAATTTGCATACTGATGTTTGTCAGAAAAAATATGGATGTAAGTATGAATTATTGTAAGTCATGTTACCATAAATCAAAGATGATAGATATTTTAAGTAGAAAGCTTTTCTCCATGGAAAATACACTCATTGTAAACAAACTATGAAGAAATATGCCATAAGACCATCCTGTTGTATTACTGGGATTTACCTCACAAATCTACATGCATTTCTGAAATTTCTTTTTATGACCTATAGAAACTTCAAGACAGAGGTGTTAAATAGCATGCATGTGATAGGAAGGTAAATAACTGATAGTAGGAAATTGTGATAGTTAAAAAAATAAAAATATGTTCCTATTAAAAATGTAAAAACATAAAGTGATAGCCTATAACCATACAATGGCCCTTAAATAACAAATTTGGTGACAACTGTTGAGACATGCCCAAGTATAGATTTGTTGATCAAAACCACTCCCACTAGGTACCAAATGGAACATGTGCTGCTAATATAATGGACCAGTAATTGAAGCATATCCTCCCATGGGCTGCTATTTTATTTATTCTTGCCCAACTGTGAAGATAAACTTTACTAAATACATGCAATATCCTGTCAGTTCCAGAGAGGCAGTTTTCCTTGGACAGATGGCTGGAGGCTTAAACACCTGGATCATTTCAATGACACAGAACTACCATCAGAGTAGATACGTGATCTCAGAAATGAGTCCATATAAACCCAAGGCATCCTCCTCCAGAACACTACAGAAGCCCAGCCTGTCTTCCAATTTGACACTGCTGAAAACCAATGCTATCTCATTTCTAACACACATGTTGATATCCACCAGACATTCTATCAAGGATTTCATACTCTTTCTTAAATTTTAATAAAAAAACCATTATGATACATGTGATATTTGCAATGTGATATTCATCTTTCTTTTTGTACCCATGTATCTGACTGTGATATGAATATGTATATTCCTATATTTGTGTGCACTCTGTATGTCTTCATGTGAAAAGGCTAATTTGGAGTGTCTCTCTTACTGCATTCTACCTTCTATATTGAGGCAAGGTCTCTGGCTTGAACCCAGAACTCACTGACTCAGTCACTCTAAATTTGCCAGCGTGCTCCACAGATTCCCCCATCTCTGTCTTGTGAGTGTGGAGTCTACAAGCAGGCCACCACAGCCGCTTAATATTTACATGGGTGCTGGCTAACTGTATGCCAGTCTGTAGTCTTACAGAACAAACACTTTACTCATTGGGCCATGTCCTTAGCCCTAAAATTCATTGTTCAATATAGTACGAATTCCTACTCTTGAAAGACTCGTTCCAACAATTTTTAATTTCACTCAGAATCCTAGTGGTGGTCAATCTAGATTCTAAATTTAACTGGATTATGAAGGATGCAGATTATTAAGGAACATTCCGTGCATATATCTCTGAGTGCATTTCTATAAAGAATTAACTGAGTAAGACCAACCCATAGATTGCTTTATATATGGAATAAAGTGGGAAAGAAGAGAGTCTGATAGCTTAGGCATGCTCTCTCCGTGTCTCTGATTCTTCTCCTCCCTGACATGTGCCACTTTGAAGATAAACTCCCCCCTATTATAATGCACAGGGACTCCTGAAACCATAAGATAAAATAAATCTTTTCCCAATGAATATGTTGGTGCAAGCATTTTGTTACAGCAAGTAAAAAACTAAATCACTTCAGATTTATTGTTTTTGTAGTGCAGTATTCACTAAAAATATGTATACGTAAGTACATTATCTTCTACATCATTTACAAATTAAATTATATGCATTTCCTAAGATTCTTAGCATGTACACCTGTGGTTATGTAAAGTTTTATGATCATCTAATAATCACATGTTTGGTGTACACCACATAATAAAACCATTGTGTTAAGCCCTAGCATTTATTGGGACTTTTATAATTCAGTCTCTGTCGTAGTAAGCTTATAAGTAACAAGTCATTTCATCCACAAGCAATTGATTATACCAGGGTCATTATAAGTTAAGTTCTATTGTGATGAATATTAATTTAATAACTTGCATAGGGCCAGTATCATTAGGTGTTGAATCCAGAGCTTGAACTTAGGGCACCTTCCTTTAAATTGTCCACTTTATACCACATTTCTATAGTTCTTTTCTGTAATCTTCTGTGTTTTAAAGAAAATTTGAAATCTCATTTTTATTAATATAGCTATGTACGTTTTTAAAGATGTAACAAGATTTACATTGAATAACCATTACATTTTTTTTCTGTCAGGATGATCTTAAATAAGAAATACATAAGCTTTACTTATGACCACGTTGTCTTACTATTTATGAAAAGTTACCAAATGACACACAAAATAACAGAGCACATATTGTTGCCTAAAATGCAGCTATCTATCAGTTACTCATTGAAGACCTGTAAATAATTTAAATATTAAAATTGTGTTAAGCCTTAATAGCAAAGCATACCCTATTTCTAATAGTATATGCATGTCTTCTGACACAAAGTTTCAACTTGAATTACACAGCCCTTTGTTGGCCCATAAGGAGACCTCTGATATTGCTCCAATGTGTGGCAGTAATGTTACATGACTGACAATTATGCTATAATGAAAAACAAGTCACAATTAATAAAAATCAAAATGAATACCTGCTAGATTCATTTAATGATTTAACAAATTAGAAGAGAGTTTTATGAAAAGGACCTATACGAGCAAAGGACTCAATTTCCAATTAGAATCAACATTCATGATTCTTCAAACTCCTAAGGGCAAGGAGAAAAACTAATCATCCATGGACTTTCAAAAGAAAATCATGATGAACACATCTGTTAAGTATAGGTTACACAAGCTAGAAATATTCTTTTGTGAGGCAATTGATGAATTATACAAAATAATGCACATGTAAGATCCAATATTTATTAAAGTATATCCTTGTCACATTTGGGTGTTCAGTTTATAATTATAAATTCATACAGAAAAATTATACTTAGTAACAATCGTACTAATTAAATGGAGAGGTGCAACATTATAATAGCAATATAAGTTAATCAACACTATGCACTCATTTCTTGCCTGGATAATCCTAAATTTCTACCAGAACTCAACTCATTTGGTCCTAACAAGGGCACTATGATACTGGAACTGTCCCAAACCTGCCCTGAATCAGTCATTGTCAGGGAAGATATGTGAAACTATATGGTGACTTTGGAGCTCAAATATTGGACTAAAAGTCTAGATTTTTTTTTATTAAACCATCATGTTTATAAACAGTCAGTCTATTTTCAAATTTATTTTATTATGAATAACATTACAACAAGCTACCAGTACCTACTACTTCTTGAACTTGTCTAGTTATTTCAAGAGTAAATCTCTGGAGATGGAAATGTCAGATCAAAGAAGCTGAATTATTATCACTGTCAGATGAGTAGATAAAAATTGCTCTGAAATACAATTTTTTAGCTTGCAGACTTCTTCCTTCCTTCCTTTCTTTCTTTCTTTCCTTTTTTTTTTTTTGAAACACTCTAGCCTCCAACTCACAAGGGATCTCCCTGTTTTTTACTCGCAAGTGATGGGATTAAAAGTATGCACCACCACTGCCCACATAGTTTGCATTATTTTTTACTTGAGAGAAGGAAAATATTTTATTATGGGAACGTATGAGGAAGGATTCACATGTTTTGAGGTATTGAGATATTCTTCCCAAATCCACCTTTACTGATATGATGAAGTAGCCTGAGACGGAATGTGGGTGGTACTAGTGACCTTTGAAATCAGCACAGGATACAAACTGTTTTCATTTCCATTCATTTTATTTTGAGTGAGAGGGTCTAATGAGCACCACTTTCTGTATACTAATTTTATTTACACTTCTGCCTTTGATAATCTGTCCATATTCTTTTCCAAGGTAAAAGTTCAACTGCTTTATGTTTGTTTCTTTCTGATTGTTGATTTGTGGGCTGATTATTTTCATTTAAAAAATAAATTTTAGTATGAAAGAGTTTTTTTTTCTTTTATGAAGTCCGTTAATCATAAAATAAATGCCGGACCCTAAAACTTGGTCAATAATTCTTTTAAAAAGCATAAGTATAAATATAAAAAATTATTTCAATCTCATTATAAAACCTACTATAGCCTTGTAATAAATCATTAGATATTCTTTTACAAAATAACAATGTAGTCTTGATTAAAGTTATTTTAAAGTAAGTAAACGAATATGATACATGATGTTAAACTTTATAGGACAGAAGATAATGAAGCAATTAAAACTTTTACTATAGCATAGAACAAGCAGTTGTAGGAAATTCATAGAATGTATTGAACTTCAATATTATGGTTTTAACAGGTCAAGTCCCAATTGATCTTTGGGTATTTTAATGCTCATGTTGCATTTCTAAAGTACTAAATTGATTACATGAGGGAGGGTGTTCTGGTAACATGATATCTAATATCTAACTTGATATCTACATTTAAATAGTGTTTCAAGATACTCATTTTCCAAAACAGCAATATTTTAAATATATTAAATGGTATTAAATAAACAATTATAACTTTATTGCATCTGGGGCTTTGAAAATAATTTAATTGCTTTTTATATTTTAATATACCTTTGTACCTTCAATTCAAATATTTAAGAGGAGTATTTTAGAAGCTAATTTTGCTAAATTTTTAGCTAATTGATGGAATTGAACTATACACAATGTTTAAATTGCAGCAATCTAAAATGAAAAACATTATTTAAAGACAAATTAATTAAAATTATTTTATCAGAAAAAATATTCAAAGTCAAGTGACCATGAAATTCATTTATATATAATTTTCCTTTTGCTGGTTAGGAATAATCAAAATATGTCACTTTTTTATTTTTCCAATGATACTTTTGTACATTTATCCATGTATAAAGGGTCTATTCACATTATATTCTGAATTTATGATTTTGGAACCTGACACTTTTAAAACAAGGCTTATTATTGCTTTCAGACCATGCTATTCCCACTCAGTCTGTTTTCTCAATCATTAAATCATATTTATAGACTAACAAAACACATAAGCAGCAATTTTGATAACAATGTTTTCTCCTTCCTTAGGTCATTAATGAACTGAATATTTTAAAATGAGATAAAACATTTTATTAGCACAGGACAAGAAATAGATAAAGCAGATCAAAGGCCACATGTTCCTGATGTCCAGTGCTAGAGCCTGGACATCCTTCTTATTTTTTATAATCTGTTTATGCATTGTTACATTCCTGAAAAAGACCTAGACTTTATTTCCTAATGCACTATTAACTGCATCACATTCTAGCACCCATAAAGGGTTTGTCCTCATGACTTTTTCAAATACCATTTAATGTACCATTGCCACCACTGGCTCCAATCTTAAAAGATGTACCACATTCTTAATTCATATAACTGTGTGACTTTATTGAATTTTCCATGCTTCTTGATTGACATATTGTGAACTGCATGGACAGTGATTAAATGTGTACATCTTTCTAAATTACATTCTCCTAGCCATCTCCTTGGCACCTTCAGTCAAAAATATTTGCCTAGCATAGACTGGAATACCTAAGGAATACACACTGACACCTTGTTTGGAAGTGTAGAAGAAGGTGTAATATTTTTCTGGTTATCTGAGCATGAAATCTTGCTTAAAAGTCTTCCTATTTAAAAGATGTTTGGACAGATTATTAGTAAAATGTGATATTGCACTGTTGAAAACCCTTGATATTCAGCATCCAAGACATTTCACAGGTGCCTTTAAATTAATTCAGTACTAGACCCAAGAATCTGTTTACTAGTTTTGATAAATAGAGGTAAAGTTAATTTTGGAACATGTCACTCCCCCCACCTCATGAATACTTGTCATCTAGTTTAGCCAAACAGACAAAATTACAGATTGACAAGGATGTGTATGTTAGTGCTTAAACTACAGTGCTGTCTTTGTTGAGATGTTGAGAAAACATACGGATATACACACACACACATACACACAAAGCATACACGTTCACTTTATAAATATAAACACACATACATACAACACCTTCTGCATCACAGTCATATTTTAAATAACTTGAAAAACCACGATTTAATTGAAGTTGACAGTTTTCTGGATATACAAAAATGTTTTACAATAAATATAATTTATTTATTTATTTATTATATATTAATAATAATTAATATACCTTACAGATATTTTAAAAGTATTGTAGCATATTATAAGAACCACAGGTCACTGCAGAGTGATGGTTACCTCAAAGTAACTCAATTAACATGAACAACAGGGTTGACTGTTGAAATCTTTAAGTGGAGCACAGAATAGCCA
This sequence comes from Phyllotis vaccarum, assembly GCA_033318265.1. Taxonomy (NCBI): domain Eukaryota; kingdom Metazoa; phylum Chordata; class Mammalia; order Rodentia; family Cricetidae; genus Phyllotis; species Phyllotis vaccarum. The sequence goes on from JARWLC010000007.1 coordinate 19,114,113, forward strand.
CAGGAAAAATAAAGCTAGCTTGGGGATAGTAGGTGTCATGGGGCATGAAAATAAAGGCAATGATAAAATTTTTGAGGAATTTCGTTATGTAAAGTAATCAAAAAGCAATCAAATATTTTATTAAGTTACAATCAGGCATTGCAGATTGGGAGAGTAGGAACATTTAATTTACCAAATATGACCATATTTTTGAAACATCTATTGCTTCTTTCATATAAGTACATTTTAAAATATATTATAAATTGGTTTCATTGTTCTGAAAATGCAAATAAATACATTACACTTTTGAGGCATCTGTATAATGAATATTTGAACAATAAAGTTAATCATCCTAAAACTTAATTTTCTTTTCGATCAAAAGCTCTAGTTTAGTGCTGAATTCAAATGTTTGATTATAAGGAATACATTTCTTTTAATTGTCTGTAACCCAACAAAACCCAAGGCATTCTAAAATATTAAAATAGGTTTGTAACTTAACACAACCCAGAAAGACAAATGTGTGTCGGTATTAGATATAAAGCAAAGGATAACCAGGCTATAACCTACAACCCCAAAGAAGCTAGGTAACAAGGGGGACCCTAAGAGAGACATGTATGGATGCTCCTGGGAAGGGTAAATAAGTAAGATCTCATAAGAAACTGGGAGGGGGTCAAGGGGTGCTGGGAAGAGAAGATGAGGGAACAGGATGGTAGAGTCTGGGAAAGGAGAGAGAACAATGAAATACATATCTTGATGAGGGGGGGGGGGGTTGGGGGGTTAGGGAGAAACCTGGAGCTAGGGAAATCCTCCAGGAATCCATAAGGATGATGCCAGATAAGACGTCAAGAAAATGTGGAGAGGGTACCTGAACTGGCCTTCCCCTGTAATCAAACTGATGACCATCCTAATCGCTACCATAGAAGCTTCATCCAGCAACTGATAGAAGCAGATGCAGAGATTCACAGCTAAGCACTGGGTAGAGCAGCTACCAATCCAGTCAAAGAGAGGGAGAAGGGATTACATAAGTAAAGGGATCAAGATATGATGGGAAAACCCACAGAGACCGCTGATCTGATCTACCGGGAGTTCACTGACAGCTGGGTAACTTGTATGGGACTAAACTCTAAATGTGGATGACAATTGTAATGCTTGGGTAATTTTTAGGGCCTCTGGAAGTGGGACCAGAATTTATTCCTAGTGCATGAACTGGCTTTTTGGAGCTCATTCCCTATAGAGGGATACCTTGCTCAGACTTGAACAAGGGAAAGAGGCTTGGTCCTTCCTCAACTTGATATGCCAGACTTTATTGACTCCCTATGAGAGGCCTTATCTTTGAGAAGTGTATTGGTGGGGTGGCGGAAGCTTGGGGGTGAGTGGATGGAGGGAAGGGAGTGTGAGTGTGTGTGTGTGTGTGTGTGTGTGTGTGTGTGTGTGTGTGTGTGTGTGTGTGTGTGTGTGCGTGTACATACATGTGTATATGGGTGGCAGTCCAGAGGAAACCTAAAGTTTCATACTTCAGTCACTGTCCACCTTTTGGGGATACTCTGTTACAGGCTTGGAATATGTCAAGTATAAGAGGCTGTCCTGCCAATGAGCCCAAGGGATCCATCTGCTCCTGTCCTGGGAATATAAAAGCACACCACCACTGTGGATTCAATTCAATTCATGTTTACAAGGCAAGCACTTTACTGACTGACATCCCCTAGGCCCTATGATGAGTAACTTAAACGAACCTCTAGACAATTTAATATAAGAATCATTTTAAAATACAATTTTAAATTTATAAAAAACAAAAAAAAAGTTACAATTAGATAAAGTGAGGAACATTAGTTAGACTGGAATGTGTCTCCAAAGGTCAGTTAATACATCTCTGCTTCCAGCAACCTTCAAAGACTTCATCTAAATCATATGTCTAACTGCCCCTGTGCTATCTTTGCCAAGAGATCCAAGTTTCTGAGATCTGAATTAATGAAGTGCCCTCTTACAAACTGGTTTAACTATCCCTGCTTACTGAGTAAGTCAAGAGTCCCAGATAATAGCCTTTGTCAGCAAGATAATTCATATTTAAATCATTCAAATGAAATATTTTCATTGCATTTAGCTTATTTTTGGATCTACTTTGCTGGAAAATATAATTAATGATCCAATTGTGTATTTTTTTTTATGAAGAGAGAACCAATATATTAGACTCTTATTTAATCTGACTAAATTGTTTCTTACCTGATCTCAATGAAATTTTAGCAATATCCCCCTTCTAAGGCAAGAGTGTGTTTAGCATATTTGTATTCTCTAGGTAAAATAAATTGATGGTCAAAAAATAAAACCGGGACCTATTATCTAAATATTATTTTAATCTCCAAAATAAGATTTGTTCTATATTTTTTAAATTACCACTTTCAGAAATGGTTATCATGGAAATTATCATAAAATATTTCACTTTTAACACAATTGATGACATGTGAAATAGTGTTCCTCCAGTAAAAGAGTTAAAAATGATGTTACTATTTCTTTGGAGTATTGTCAATTTGAACTCTAAATTATAAAATTATTGGTATAAGCTAATGTTCAAAAATATCAAGATAAAATTGAAAGTTAGAATATGTCTTAAATCATTGAAAATATAAAAACAACTTTCTACAATGTTCAATCTGTTGTTACATTTGTTAAATTAATGTTATACAGCACAAAAAAAAAGACATTTAAATGTCTTCAGCTTGAGATGCATTTGTAAGGATTACTTCACTAGTGGTGGCCAGTGTTATAAAGCAGAGCATGTAACAATGCAAGCAGATTCAAATTATTCTCAAAGGCATGGAGTGATCATCAAGGTGAAATATTAGAAGTGACATTATGAAATATAAATAATGTGACTGAAGGCACCTAATGTTCTGATATGAAGCAATATGTTCCCACTCATTAAAGCCTAATTTTAGTGCATTGACAGTTAACAACCTTGAGAAATAAGACATCGAATTTCAATCTTATAATAATCCTTGGTGATATATCTTTGCAGTTTCTCACAGGCACCACCAAGACAAGATTTAAGCTCAATTCACCATCTTTCTGCACAAGCCTAGAATTCCCTATTTTGGTGAAAAGAATTGTAATCATACCAGTTACTCAACTCAGATAAGTCTCAGTTGACATAGACATCCCAGTGAAACCCAGACAATTGAAAACCCAGTTAATCCCTCTCTTAACTGAGGAGGCTCCCTTCTCTTTCCCTTCCTCTCCATTCCTCACATATTCTCTCCCTCTCTCCTTTACATGGTCCTTCTCACTCCCTCTGTTTACTGGCCCTCTGAACTCTATACTGAATGAGTCTTCTCCCTTAACCGGCTATCATATCCCTTAAACATTCAAAGTGAATACCATCTATCACCTTGTGCCTTATTGTCCCCTCTTCCCACCTAGTTCTCCCCTCTTCAGTGACAATATTTTCTCTAAACAGAAAAGTTAAAGGTGACACTCTCTAAACTTTCCATTGCTTTAGTGGACTTGATTCTTTGCACATCTTTGCCTCTTCCTATGTCAGCCTTTCTGTTTCAACTTTCTTTACTTTGGTAGATGTAGATGAAAATTGTTATTTCGTCTAGCTGTTCCTTCTAACCAATACAAGCATTCTAATGCCTTAACTTCTGACATCCATTCCTTTTCTGCTTAAGCATGGATAGTTTACATCAGTACGTCTCCAATCAGGTGGTAATTGCATGATGGTTTCTACTTCATATATTCTACTTTTAATGTGTGGCATCTCTGTCTTTTTTGTCAGAGTATGAGTTACTAAGTCTCAATGCTTCCTGTTAGACTTGGCATATGCATTTTAATAAATACAGTTGTAACACTGAGATCTAAAGAAGATATACATAAACCCAGATTGTACCGTAGGTGATAGTTATCATATTTCTAACAGTTATAGGTGACATTACTCCTTGTTCTATAAGCCAGGTGAATAAATGATGGATTCTTTCTCTTGTACCAGACTTAGATCTTCAATAAGGACACTGGTTATTTTAGCCACCATTAGCAGCAATCTCTAGGGTCATTTTTTTTCAATATTCCATCAATATATTTTATTTATACAAATCAAATTGTTAATAACTAAAATGCTATAACTTTAAATTGCCATCTTTATTATTTTAAATCCATTACATTCTTGAGATGCTTGCAAACTTCTTCTTTGAGATGTGTAATTAAAAGTCTCAAATTGCAAACAATCTTGTATTCTACTATATGCCTCCAATATGTATGCACTAAATATGTAGCAGACAGATAGTAGGTCATAAAAACGTTAAGTTGAGCTCATGTGCTTAGATTTGAAGTAGAAATTTGTGGGAGATTGTGTTGTTTTACTGCTAATAATTATCCCACCCACTGGTTTAATAAAAAGCGCTGATTGGCCAAAGGCAGGCAGGAAGTGTGGGCGGGGCTACCAGACTAAGAAACCTCTGAGAACAGGAAGCACAGGGCAGAAAGCCAGAGAAAAGCCAGAAGAAGGAGACAACTATGCTGCTCTAAAGAAAGGTACCAAGCCACATAGATGAACAGAAAGAATCATGGGTTACATGAACGTTAGAGAGCTAGCAAGTGATATGGCTGATCAGCCTAAAACTATTGAAATCATCTGTGTGTCTCCGTGGGACTGTGGGACTGAGGGTCTGTGGGACTGTGGGACTGTGAGATTGCGGGTTTGAGTCCAAAACCTTGAGGTTTGGCCGAAAGTCTGGGCCAGAAACCTCGTACTACAGAAATTCTGCAGTCTTATTGTAAGTCTTGTGTCCGAAATCCATATACTAGCAATTAAGATTCACCTCTATGGCAGGAATTAGCAGTACAAAACTATACAGCCAGCAACTTTGCCTTTATTCATAAATATCTTTAAATGATTTTGCTAGGTACAGTTTCTGTCATACTATTAAAATAAAATATTATTATTAATAAGAATCGGCATATTCAAATATTCACATCACCATCTTTTCTGTTGGGTAAGCCATTTTAGATATTATATTAATCATTCGACTCATGAGGTGAAGGCTAAACTTACTGAGAGCTCTTTTGTCTACTGTTTTTAGATACTTGTATTTATCATATACTAGAAAGTCATTTAAAATTTCCTACACAGGTCATTTTTGATGAATCATTATCTATGAAGATAATTATAAATGCTGTGATCAACCTGAAGAGTCTGATTTTAAGAATATGTAAACAATGGTACTTAAGCATATTCAATTCAAGTTTGACTAGAGATTATCTGCATAGCCCTCGGGACACTCCCGAGTATGTTTCAGCACTTAACGTCAGTCTGTAAATAAAATTCAGGTACCTTGACTTGAAAGAGAGAGAGAAAAAAAAAGTATCACATGTTAATAATAAAAATATTTTACACTAAAAAAGGACACACTTCACAATTAAGTATGGTATATTTTATGAAAAATGATCTGCTTAAGTTCAGAGATTGCTGTCATCTCACAACTTCAGAAAACAAATTGGTCTTTTTTTATTCTGAAACTACTTTCAAATTTGTTTTGTTCATATCTGTATGGATTCAGTAATATATCATATCCTAATGCAGCCTAATTAGAGGTTTTGAACTTAACAGTTTACTGCTTGAAGGGATTTTTAAAAATTCTATATATGTTCCTGAATCACTAACCACTAAGTGTCTTGCTAAGCCTAACACTTGGCTTGCTCACGGGACTCTATGTAATAAAGATCTAAGTGACTGGATCTTTAACATTAGACAATGTTGTGGTCATTTACATAATGCTTATACCATAGACGTCTTTTTTTAAACCCTTATTTCCTGATTCTTCAAGTTACTCAAAAACACGCATTTCAAATTTCTGGGATGGTAAAAGTGCTATGTTTGGTGACTAGTGTAAGAAGCATCCTACCCATGTAACATCAAGAGTTGTAACATGATTTTTAAAATACCATTAAGAAACAATTTAAAAAAATATGACCAGAAATAGAAAATTTTAAAGTATTTTGGGAGTTATATTTTTCTTTAATTTCTGCTTTGCACTTCAGACTTTGTACTAAGGAAAGACTTGATTCTTACACTAAGAATAAAACCACATTTTGCTAATCTTTTCACATTTATTCAAGTTTTGGGATAGCATCCCATTGATCTTTATATACACTTCCTTGTTCCTTAAGTTATAGCAATTATATTCTCATACATGGAAACTGGGGTTGTAATGTAGTACAGACTATACTTTTGTGGTTTATGAATATATAGTCTCTCAAAATCTATTTACCTTTTCATTATCTTTTTCAGCTTTTCTGAATTACTAGATTTAAAATCATTGGGCAGGTTATGAGAAACAGAGAAAAGAAGACAAATAGAATTATAAAATAATGATGTCTTTGATCTTACATCCTTTTCATCTTCATAGTCTTATCATGGACTGAGACGGTGTCTTTGAAGGCTTCTAAGTGGGGATGCTTAGGGGGTGTCTCAGCAGCTACACGCTATGCCCACAAGGAGAATGGCTTGATGGGATTTTCAGCTACTCCCACTGATATCTATAAAATTACACAGTTATACTGTGGACGGATCGTTAACGTGATTTGCTCTCCATAGGGAGGAAGGAGACACCCTCTGATACTTCCTATTTGAAAGCTACTCCAGTTGTTTTTGTATTCCCCAAACCATATTGATCCATGAAGTTAATGATAGTTTTTTTGCTAAATCCTCCTTCTGGAAACTCCGTCACAGAGGAAACCTTGGGTAATTTCAATTAAGGGCAGGGAAAGTGTGGGAAATCTATTTCACTGCGTAGCTTCTTGGCCAGCTCCTGCTATGCACAAAATAAGCAAGACCTACAGTGGGGTTTTTTTTTTCCCTCCTGGGTTTGATGTAGTGGCAATAGAGATAGCTTCTAGTTATACCTTTAGGGTGCTTTAACTCTCTCCTCACACATTTATTTGCCTTCTTGTCCCTTATGTGAGTGGGTGAGCTGTAACAGATGAGATGGCTTTCCTCCACTTTCCCTTTGTAGCAGAACTTAAAAGGAAGATTGTCACTCTGGGCTCCGATGACACTGTTATCCCTGGTTTCTCTAGTTTGATCCAAGCAGAGTCAAGCAAGAATGCAAATAGAAAAGCAATAAATAACTGAATAAGTAAATACATAAATATATAAAGTTCTCATGGAAGAAGTACTCAACTGATGTAGCAACAAGATTTAACAGATATTATTATAAAGAATATAATAAGCCAAAGCAAGTTTCATTATAGGAAAAATTAAAGGTGCTTATAACACACAATCCTAGTTCTTTAAGAAATAGTCATTATTCATATGTAAAATTATATTTCTCTATGTAAATGATACAAAAACTATATAATACTCCATATTTAATATGCAATGCAATAATGACCATCAATAACAAAACACTTACTTTTTCTTTTACCTACCAATAAAACCATTGATTGAGGACTTCAAGTATATTAGTACTTTTTCATTTTTAATATTAGAAAATATGCTACTACCATTATGGCTTCAATGGAGCAGTAATGTTTATAGTTTATAGACTTTCAAGACTGCTGAGGGTCTAGTTTGTCTAGGTACTAGAAATAATTTCTCCTCACAATTCTATACCCACACCGTTGTTTTGACTATGGCACAAACGTAACACACAACCCAGTGAAACAGCACAGCATGGATTTAACAGCCCTAATAAAAGGGACTTTAAGGTGCATTAAATTAGGATTTAAGATGTCTTTTACATTTGATGCATAAATGGTCATAAAAATATAAAGCTGTTGCTAACTTTTATAGCTATGGTGAACAATACACAGCTGGAAATTTTGATTTATCAGCCCATGTCTACAGTATGAACAGTGGAAAAAAGGCCAGAAGAACAAAGATGAAGGAGTGAGTAACATTTAGTTAGAGATCTGGAGAAATATATATTGTTTTTTCTAAGTTGATAATCGTAGCTGAGGCCTAATGTGGTCAGAGTTGGGTATAAGAACATGAAGAACAAACATTAGTTCTCTATTCTTGAGTATTTAGTTATGCAATATCCCCCCAGGGATGTTACTATGTGGAATAGTGTTATTTCGTTAAACTTAGCAATATGTACTTGGTGACAAATATGTACTAACAACACACCCAGACATGCTCACTGAGATTATTATAAACCTGTGAATAGTTGCTAAATAATAATTGAGCTGAACCTACTGAGATATTCATGTGTAAAACACAATAGCACAGATCTGTTACAGGTAGAAGGGAAATCAAGATGTAGATCCTTGGAGAGAGCACTGCTTGAAAATTAGCTTAGTAATTAACAAAGTAAAATTAATTATGATCTTTCTTGCAAATCTAAAGAGTTTTACAATAGTATATTCATTTAGCTAAAGAAAAGTCATGGACTATAAAAATGACATAAAATGATACAATTGTGTCTATGAATCTACGGATTAAGAAACTTTTAAGGTTTTAAGGTCTTAAAAATTAACATATTTTCATCATTTTCTCTTTTTCTTTGTCTTAATTTTTTGTTTTAAGAAATAATTTTGATGTCTTTTATTCTTGAATATTTTGTACATGTATAGAATAAAATATTAATATACCCATCCAGGTGTCTCAAAATCCACTCTAATGCAACTCCTTTTGACTTCACATCTTCTATTTTTGGCAATCCAGTAAGTCTGCTTAGTGCTACATGGCTGTGACTATTTACCCGATCATGTGGCCACATCCTGTACAGCCCAGCCTGGCTTTGTACTCATAATATTAATGCTTTACTTTTCTATTTTGGATTTTACAGATGTATAACATGCCTACCAAGTTTCTAAGATCATAATATATATAAACTTATTTTCAACAACTGTTATCTTTGATTGAGATATACAGAAATATTTAAATAATATTAATATCTTAAATATTAATTTTGAAAACAGATTATACAAACACTACTTCAATACAATTCATTATAAAACATTAAAATTTTAAATGTTATGTAAAATAGAAATGAGTGAATAAATCTAACATTATTGTACTTGTGATTTTTTTTTCTTTTATAGGAATCAGTAAAATCTTCATTCATCAGGTAAATTATTATATTTGTAATAAAATTTCTCTCTATAAGAAAGCAACTTGTTAATATTTAAAAGACATCAGAACAGCAATACTTCTCACTGAACTAATGAAATTTTCTCAGCAAGTTGCATTCTTTCAATAGCAAATTAAGAAAATTACAGATTTAGAAAAAAGTAAACTGTTTAATGTGCTATTCATCAAAATATCAGAGTCAAAAGACTATTTTTCATAATAAACTTTCAAGGATGGTATTTTGAATTAAGCAAACAAAATTCAATTTTGGGAAACATAATTTTAGTTCTCATAAACTATGTAAATAAATGTGCACCCCTCACATTTACAAACAAGCAGAGATGGTTATAATGGGTAATATAATTTTGGTATGTTTCAAAGTTAATTCATGAGTTATTACTGTTTTCATTAAAAATTTCCTTAGCCATGTAAACAGGTGTAAAAATATGTCCAAACCTCACAATATTTTAAGAAATAAATTAAAAAGCATTTAAAATCTTATACTACAGGTAACTGAAGAAGCATCAAAGGGAACAGAGCTGAGGGTAAAGTCTGATTAGTGACCCCTATCCTTGAACTCTCGCAGAGGTCCCTTCCTTGTGCTGTTATAGAAGAGTACAGGTCAACCAGGGAGATGACACCTTTACCCTAACCCTAACCCTAACCCTTCCATCAGCCACAATTCCCAGAAACACTTCCCTCATCACAAACTTATTCTAAAATGGGTCATTATACAGCCATTAATATAGACAAGAAATTTTCATGTAGTTGATAATGGCCTAGAAACCAGTAAAGACAGTATGTCATTTTATGTGGTCTGGAAAGTTAGGACAGGGCCATATTCCATCCAGAGACTTATGGATTAACCACTGTTTACTGACCTGGAAAGTTTTACATTAGTTCATTACTCCTTGATAAACTTTTAGTGAATACTGTGGATCCAACATCAAGCATTTACAAGAACTCTAGTTAATAATCATGATAGAAAAATTGAGTGTAGAGTATATATTTTATTAAGGAATTTCTATAAATTGGTACACAATGTAATCCAAAATTTTGAAGAGAGTCATGTTTAGGAATTCACAAGAATGGATCTGTATCCTAACTTGGATTAGTAGAAGCATCACATGCTTATCACTTAAGAGAATATACAAGAAAAAAACCTATAAAAATCTGTAACAAATATGAATAAAATTCTATGTCTTCAGAGTCAAGCCTGGTCATGAATTTTGAAACATGTGTATATATATATATATATATATATAGTTTCAATATATGTATATATATTGATTCTATATGTACACATATATAATATGTATAAATATATAGATATATAGGCAGATAGATAGATATTAACTAGGTATTTTTCAAACCTCTCATTCATTTTAAATGAAGAAGTAGAATGCTTACTGAAAGTCTTAATATGATATATCTAAATAGTGTTTCCTCTGAGTCTTTGGAAAAGTGAATCATGTAAGATATTTTAAAATTTATGGTTACTTAATTTCTAGATTGTTAATTCTACTACAACTTAATGAATAACAGCACATGGACACTTTAAGTGAAAACTATTGATTAACAAATTAGTATTTAAATTTTTTTACATAGTTCAAAGAGTTGTCCTTTGGAACCAAACTATAAAGGTGAAGATGTTTTGTAACAGGATATTGTGACTGTCTATCAAATTAGTTTGCCATAATATACTATAAATTATAGAATAAATGGTCTTATAAAATACTTAACTTAAAAGAAAATTATTTCATTCTTTTCAGGATGCCATTCTCACTGTACTGCAGAGATTAGCTGAAAGTTATTTAACTTATTATCAACTTATAGAAAATGTTATATTCTTAGAAATTTAGGTTTGACTAAATATTCCCTATTATATACACAGTTCTGTACATTAAGCACATTCTTGTTCTACTTCAGTATCTCTATAATCCCAGGTTCTTGACATCTTCCACCATAAAATATATATCCTTAAACTTTTGCTTCATATATGTCTCCTTATATTTCCTAGCACATTTTTTTTCTGTCTCTATGAAGCTGACAACTAAGGTAAATCACTTAAGACATATATCACTTTTCTTTTATTGATAGCTCATTTCACTTAGCAGAATATCCTCTAAGTTTGTCCATGTTGCATCTTATGTCAGAATTCCAATCATTTTTAAGATAGAATAGCAATTTTGAAAGGAACCCCATGGCTCATCTTGGGGTTGATGAGTGGGAAAGTAGCTGAGAATACTGACAGATGAGAATCTTTGTTTCTATAGTCATCTGCTGATGTTGACTTAAACCTCTGTCAACTGTGAAAATGGCTGTTGAGCATACAAATCCATGCTTGAATCATCACTTTAATTCTTCTGGGTATGTGCCCAGAGAAGAACTGTTGTGTGATATTGTAATTCTGTTTAGTTTTATCTTTCAATTTTTCAAAACATTAAAATAAAAACTGTAAAGAAAATTAGTGATTATTCTTGTTTTTCTTATGAATAGACTTCATTGCTGTTTAATCAAAAATACAGGTGCTAACATTCACACAGTGAATGCACACATCATTGAATTATTATATTGTTTAAATAAACTAATATTTTAGAAACTTTGAAACACAGAATAATATATATTTTAATAAAGGAAATAGGAATGTTAATAAGGCTGATTGTCATTTTTATACTAATTGGCCAACAAATGCAGAAAAACAACTGGTTTTAGAAGCAAGTAAAATTTGTGGGGCTGGAGATACAGATTACAGATCCACTGGTAAGAATGGGATGATGTAAGTAGGAAGACTAGAGTTCCAATACCCAGTATACACATAAAAAGCTGGCTGTGTGCAGACATTCAAATGTGTAAACCTCAACTCAGTGAGAGTTTGATGTGGGATATCATTCTGTATGCTGTTGATATGTGTTCTTCCATTGGTTAATAAAGAAGCTGTTTGGTCTGTGATATGACTGCTTGCAACTAGGTGGGCAATTCGGAAGAAATAGAGGTAGATAGAAAAGTGGGGTTAGGACAGATCTAATGGAACACAAGTAAGCGACGAACCAGGTGTCCATAGAGATTCATTGAAGTGGGTTGAGTTAAAATGAAAAAGCTAGCTAGCAAGAAGCCTGAACCATAGACCACAAAGTTTATAATATATATAAACCTCGGTGTGTTTGTTCGGGACCAAGTGGAAGTGGGACATAGGAAAATATCTGGCTACAGAAATTGAGGACAGGAGTATTACTGAGGTATTCTGGTACCTTGCCTTACTCCAGGTTCAATGAGAGACTTCGTCTCAGAGACATAAGCCAGAGAAAGAGACCACAGAAAATCAAATTAATCCCATGACCCCAGCGTACACGTAGACCTGCACAATCACACTATATAGGCACACAAATAGACACACAGCATTTACACACACAGAGAAGAGAGACCGAGATAGATTGGAGAAAGAGACAGAGAGACCAAAAGAGACAAGGAGTGAAGGGGAAGAAAGGAAGGAGGGAGAGAGGTATAATTCAGAAAAGATTAGGTGTTATTTCATATTCTCTTCCTAATTGTGAATTCAAGAGATTTTTCCTTAGGAAAAGTTAAGAAATATTTTTTTCTGAAGATAACAGGGTAGGAGGGTCTTACCTAATTAGCACTAAACAACTGATTAATTAGCATGCAACATACCTATAATTAGAAAGTATTAACTAGAGTCTGTACCAGAGTGATTTTATAAGCCTGGCCCGAGGAATCAATTAGTCAAGTAGGACTTGTGTCTGAGTTTAAACAGAGCTAAAATATTTTTCTGAAAAGAATTGTCAAGAATGTGAATGCCTTGAGGTATAAATTGAAAGGAGCCCCAAAACACAACAAATAAATCTTCAAAATACATTTATTTTTACATATTTTTATTCTTAAAATCAGTCAATTAACAGATTTTACTTACAAGTCATGATAAAAGTTTTTTCATAATTCTATAACTTGTTTAATATATATTTATCTATGTTATGAACATAAAAATAGTAGCATGCATCCAAAAGGGATTTTTAAAAAGTCCCTGTAACATTCTTTACACTACATAAAATCTATGTTATGTTTATTAAAATGTTCTAATAGAGTTTTGGACTGTTTATTAGCCCACATTTAACAAAACAGCCTCTAATTGAATATGCTAAATAGAGCCCAAGCCACTCAGTATTATATTGTTATAATACTGAGTTATATTATATATCAGTATTAGATCGTTAAAAGGTACACTCAGGTTAAATTTAATTTTCAGGAATGCCACAAGAGCAGAAGGCTACTCGGATAACATATATGCAGAGGACCTAGATCAGAACTCTGCAGGCTCACTGATATCTTTGAGGCCCCATGAGAATTGGACAACTGATTCTGTCAGCCTCTGGTTCCTCCAAACCTTCCTCCCCTCCTCAAGACTCCTCAACTTGTGTATTCTGCATCTGCTACCAGCAGTTTCTGGATGAAGTCTCTCTGGTCTATTTGATGAGGACTCTGCTAGGCTTTGGTCCTGCCTATCAATTTGTGATTAATTGAGAATATTCCATTGATATTTTGGATATTCTTAATTTATTAAAATTGTTCAGTTAATATTTAAAGCTACCAATGATATTAATGGAATCAGGATCTAAATCATTCGGTTGTTTTCATAACATCTTTTGGTAAAATATCAATCTTTTTTTTTTCTAAAATTACAAAAATAGGGTTGGAGAGATGATTGGATGGTTAGGAGCACCAACTACTCTGGCAGAGGACCCTGGTTACATTCCCTGCGTCAAACAACAGCTCGCAACCATCTGTAACTCTATTTCTTAGAATCTGGCAGCCTCTTGTGCCAGCACTGGGTTCACACATGGTGCATATAGACACATCATATGCATCATATACTAATACAATGAAAAAATTTTTAAACGTGAATATGGTTTAAATCAAATTATATTTTTAGATTGATAACGTTATACTCTCAGTGAAACGTAACCCATGCACATTCTCAAAGTCAAAACAAAAAGAAAACCCGTCATTGACATTAACATTGATATCTAGAAAATGACTCTTTTTTCCAAACCACAATGTCATTCCACAATGACATTGCCACATGTCATCAAATAGACACACTCTTTTCTGTTCAGATGGTAGTCTTTTCAAGAGAAGTGATCAGTAACACAGGTTACAAGGATCAAATAGACGTGTTTTGCTTAACTATTGGAGACTTATTTAGCAATATAACATTATTATTAGCTGTCAGGTTCTAATGCTTCCTGAGTCATCATAAATCTCTTATAAAAGTTATATTCTTGTTTTCTCAAGCATTTTACCAAAACAGGAGACTTTTCTCATATTATTCGTTGCTATACATAAAATAATTTCATTCAGAAACTATGTATACTATAGTTCTGATCTCTTGCACTTTATTCGTTGTAGCAATGATCTACCACAGATTGCATGAATCTGACTTTACTGATCGTTTCATATGCAATACTGTCAGCATAGCCATCACCAGTACGTCACAGCTATCCTGTATCCCATACTAATCTCAGTAGCAGAAACTGGCTTTGACAAAAACTGGGGTTAGTTTCAAATGGAGGGAGTCAAATAATAATGCCTTATAAAAGGATATAGCTTGAGTTAATTTACTCAACATGGTTCTTTTTTTTTAATTTCAAAGACATCATTGAGTATATTTATAAGATCTTTTAATGCATTTAAGATGTATTGCTTTAAATAAATAATACACATATTTAATCATGACCACTTTATTTTAAGGATTGTCATGCTCTACTTTTAAATAAATGAGAATATACAAATGGTTTCAATGTGTAATGACACGTATTTACTTGCACAATTTAGCATCACTGTCATGTTTTATAATCTTATAATATTTTCCTATCATAATGACAGAGTATGTGGATCACATTCATCCTTTCTATAGTTTATAATGTATATACTCTTTTGTAAGATGTCTGAAATGTCTCTTCAATAATTTTCTCATAAGTACAACTAAGTAGAGTGTTATTTACAAAGTATAATAAGTTTACAAACTGCAATTGCCATGAACAGTTTAGAAAAGCCATCTAGAAAAACCATCTCCTCACCCTTTAATCGTCTTTCCTTTCTTCTAAAACTAATAATAAATGATCAGTGATGGTAAATGCTTCTTGTCAGACATCTCATTAAAATATGATAACAGCAGGATGAGAAAAATGCAACCAACTGAGTCACATTAAAGCAATTTTAAATTGTGACGTCAAAGTATGGAATGGATAGACAAAACTTAATGTTAAAATATTTTTCAACTAATAGAACTATCCATTTGTTTTTCCAGTGAATAACCCAAAGTATTTCAAAGTAGCATGATCTGCTCTTTCGTTGAAGAAAGTATAATTAATTTTTCTTTAGCCATATCTGTGAAACTCAAAAAAGGGAACATTAACTGATAGTAAATCAGTATGTTAATGGTATTTAAAGCTACATTAAATATAATCTATCAAAAGGAAGTGTATGAAAAGAAATCCATTGGGAGATTTGATAAAGAATTTCAGATACTCAAGGCTATGACCAAATTAGAAACTTATGAAGCAACAAAAGTTTTGCATTGTACCAATCATGCCTGAGCTTTCACATTGTGCTCATCTTAGGAATGGTATTTAAATGCTTTATCAAATCATCCCCTCCCTAAAATTCACAGAATTGTGCCGATTTTAGAGCAAAGATCTAGTCAATGAAAAGCTTGCTGGCCAAGACCTAAGACTGCACAATGAAATTGTACACTTCTTTTCATTCTTTCTATTGAGTATAAGTATAAGTATATATGAATGTTTTATTTTGTGAAATTTAAATAAATGCATGAAAAGGTAAAAGTGTGTTATTGAAGAAAATGTTTTGGTACCATTAGCTATCAGAGGTGACAGTATACTTTTTATAGGTAATATTGTAGAAATAATACACACACATAAGGCAGCTGATGTGTAAACGATTTAGTTCTTTAATTTCAAAATGTCTATGAATTTATGTTAGGATGGATATCACTTTTGCTGAAGGAGTATTCGTGAAACAGAAAAGGACCTGATTAAGTTTCAGGGACTGTGCATTGGAGTTTTTGCTTCTTTCTTTGCTTTTGTTCTTATTTGTTTGTTTTGTATGAGCGTAAGTTCCTCAAACAATTATAACGTAACGCTCTCTGTTACTTTTGAATTGCATTTAGAAGTCACCTCCCTTGGGAAGCCTCTTACTTCTACCTTATCTAAAATTTCAACTCATCTCTCACCTCTTATTTTTTGCTCTTCAGTTTCTATTCAACAACACATTATCATTGATGGTAGAGGAATATGACAGAGAAGAAATGAGTCCTTGATAAGGAGAGGGAAATCCTGAAGTGGCCAGGACAAGAATTTATGTTGGAATAGGCTACAGCCAGAGAAGGGGAATCACAATGATAAGGGAGAAGGCTTAATGCTTATAAAATGCAGCATAGGAATGATGGATTTAACATGAGGGTCTAGGGCTTTAAATGGATGGAGACGGTGGAAATTCAAAACACCAAGAAGACAAGCTTCACTGCTTCCTCATTTATCAGTGAACAGACAGACATCTGCAAATAGAAACTGCCAAAATATGCCAATAAGAACCACAGCACATTAAACAGTCCTGTAACACGTCTGCCCTTAAATAGATACCAGTTCATCTAAGAAAAACTTTGCCTATATTTTCATCTAAAATTTGATACATAGAATTATTTTACTTAAATCAATGTATAGCTGAAAGATCTTTATTTTTCTGAGTAATTTTTAAGTTACACACACACGCACACACAAAGAACAAAACAAAACCCTCTGATAGGACTTCGTCTATGGCTCAGTGAAATACGCTTGCAAAGAATTCATGAGAAGCTGATTTTGACCTTCAGAACGCTAGTTAAAAAAATAAAAATAAAAATAAAAAAAGCCAGAATAGTAGCCAGAAACTCATGGTTCTGGAGACCAGAAAATAAAGGAACACCAAACTTTCTGGAAAGCCATATTAAGAAAATAGGTAAACTCAATGATTTTGACTGTCTCAAAAAAAGTAAATAAGAAATGTTTGAGGAAGACACTTCACCTTGGCCTCTATCTCTAGCCTCTACGCATGTGGATGCACACACACTAACTTTTCAGAGATGTCAGAGAAGTTACCTCAGTAGAATCACTCTTTCAATGTATGTTAAGTGTTGTTTTCTTGGATTTTATTTAAATCTTCCTCAATCTCAGAAAACACAAACAATGTTGTATGCATTTCACATTTCTCAACTTTGATAACATTGGTGCTATTTGAGAAAATCTGGATTTATAATTTCTTTATGTAAAGCTTCCTAATCCTCTATTTAGAAGTAAAATGGATGTCATAGACACTTGAAATGTCCAATTTTGATGAACTCTGTAACTATTTAATTATCTGATTATAAAACATTTCTTTTATTTAATAGTAATACAGAGTAGTGTGGCATTAATCACATTCACATGTAAATGTATAATTTTATCTCAGTGTATATATGATATTTCTTTGAATTTGAATTACAAGATCATTTTGAAAATTCTAATCTAAATATAATTCCAAGTTTAACTATTATCCATTTTTGTTCTACTGTCATAGAAAATACTCTAAATCCTGTGATATCCCTCAAATTCCATAGTAGATATATTTTGCTCATCTGCTTTCAGAGATATGGTACAGATGCGAAGCTCAAACCGTGCATATGAATAATCGAATCACTTGGATTAAAATTCTTCCCTTTTCACTTTTCCTGTGTTTGATTTTACCTTTATTTCTTAGAATTTCAAGTGATGTCTATAGACCAAAAGACCATACTACTTAGCCATCCAAATTCAGAAAATTTAGATTTCTTTTGCAGGTTAATCCCATTTTTGGAAAAAAAAAAAAAAAAAAAAAGAAAGAAAGATCAAATTAAAGTTGGTCGACATTGATATTTATCTTAAACCACAAAGTGAGGTATTCTGAAACTCAAAAAAATTTTTTTGAATATGATAATTCTTAATCCTTACACTTGAGGGCATAGCAAATTTTATGTAATAGAGAGTGACTATTAGGTATTCGTGTAACAGAATGCTTATGTCTGTGGGGCTTATTTTATATGACTTTGTAATGCTGCTATTTAACTGACTTTGTGTGGTTGCTGAAAAGTATGGTCTGTATTTATCAGCATAGTGATTCATTCAACCACTGTTGCCTGTGGTTCATGGTTACTCAAGGCATGTCTAGTGTCATTGTGACAATACATTTTCTGTCTTTATCTACTGTAAACTAATGGCTAGTGGTGGACAACACAGATTTAGTACTAAGAATACAGATGGAAGAAAGTGATTTTGAATAGATGCCACTCTGTAGTATTTCTTACTGATGACACATGGCCAATTTTTTGTTGAGAGTTCTGAATGTCACTATAATTAGGAAAGTGCGCTTTGCAATATTTCTAACAATGGGAGAAACTGCTGTAAACTGTCCATTGTTAGAAGTTTGCAAGAAATGTAGATTAATATAAACTGCAATATTCAACGTCTGCTCTGACAATTAGAAATATAAACAAGCATTTTGACAAATTCTGAAAATACCTCATAAAATTAACCAACTTTACTCAGTAACTCAATATATAATTCCAACAGACACGTTAATTATGTGTACATAAGATGTGTTAAAAGTCTGTCTTCTACCTATTATGAGCATTCACAGAACTATGCAATACTCTTTGAACAGGAACTACATCATATTCACCAATGATAGAACCAAAAAAAAGTACATATTTAGAGCCACAAACTTACATAAAGCGGAAGTCTTTTAAATATCAGTACGTAATTGCACAAATATAATAGTAAGCAGAGAAAGACAAAAAGGAAGTAATGTATACCTCATGAAACAATTCCTATATTCGAATGAATATGTTCAAATATCATTCAAAATGAACACAGCGAGGCTGAAGAAACAAAAAGTCAGATTACAATTACTTTGCAAGAAGACAGGAACAGTGTGAGAGAGAATTCAGGTTTCTGTTTGCTTGTTTGCATTTTTATTTTATTTTATTTTCCTTGCAAGTTGATTGGAAAGGCAAATTATCCCTCCTGTGGAAATTTCAATAGGCGTACACTTAGGAATCTCCAAAGAGAAGGCACTTGAAGTAAATATCAATGAGAGCATGAATAAATAGTTGAATGTTTTAGAGAATCAGTAAATAAATATATTCACTAAAAATGATAGTGAAAAATGATAATAACTCCAGAGCCCAAGAACACTATATTTCTGTCAAACGCTCAAATTGTCATTTTCATAATTTAATTCAAATTGGTGAGGTGCATATTTTAAAGAACATATTTTATAAAATATGTTCCTTTTTGCTAATATTTAATCCAGCCTAGGACTTTATAGACAGTTTGTAACAGAAGTAAGAAAATTTCAGAAATTCAGTTCATGAAACATTAATTATTGTGATTTTATAGTGGTTTTCTACCTTGAAAGTTAAAAGAAAAATAAGCCTCATAAATATTAGCATCATCCTGTGAAGTCATTAGCAAGGACAATACCTTTCTGCTTTAAAAAACAACATTATTAGAAGGAAATTCCCAGTAACAATGTGATATTTCGCATGTAGTCTAACTGCCTAACATTTAAATCTCTAGACTGGATTTTTGCCTTTCCTTTGCTAGATTCCTACTTTTCTTAAATTGATTTATTAATGTCCAAGGTTGCTTTACAGTTTTATCCTCTTAGCAATAATAGATGCAATATATCATAAAAACAAATTTTTAAGAGAAGATCATTAGAGTGATGTAGCACTGGTAATAAACCCCTTCACACTTGAATGAACTTAAATCAGTTTCTCTTTATTGATTTTTGGTCATAACATAATTTTAAAGTTCAACTCAGTTAATAAAAAAAGATTTGCTCTGGTGTTATGGGCAGAATGCTTATATGTTTTCACTTGCTTTATTGAAGATTGTTACATTGTATTTTAGATGGATCTTGGATATACACAGCCATAAGAATATTATCTTGTGATAATCTTTATGTATACTAGCTTAACCTTCTTAGTTCATATACATCCTTTAATTCATCCTTATCATGATCTGTAAGGAAATGTTTATTTCACTACATTTCCTCTTTGTGTTTGAGGAAAATGAAAATATTTCAGCACTTATTACTTGGACACAGTAAATCTACATAAAAGTTTAATTTTATGCAATATCATGTATTAACTATTTTTCCTTAAAATTATACTACTTTTTGTGATTTTATTCCTTCCTAAAGGATTATCAATTTTGTGTACAGAGTATTCTGATTTTTGATATTTCATTCAACTAGCCTAAGAAATCAATTAATCTTCCATCTCTCTAAAATTATGGGTACAGATACTGGATGAACCAATTAGTAACTTCCTGTGGATTTAAGTCTATATTAAAGGTACAGATGTGTGCCACAAAAATTCAAGTGAGGTTGTCGAATTTCTCTTTATTGTTCTTTATATGAATTATCTATTTTAAAATATATTATTTTTTACCCAGTGTAATGTAATGGAATACACATACCATAGGAATTCCAGGGCTGACTCAGAAATAGTTCACAGTGTTTACAAAATTCATATCACTCTAATATTAACACTTTTCCTTTTTCTAACAGGAAATCTATAGGAATATGAAACAGAACAGTATACATGAATATAACATTGTTTATTATTTTTGTCTGAAAAGTAACTTACCAACAAATCTACTGCTTATTTTTAATACTCCTTCTAATGCTCCTCACATACATGGTGAGGACTGATGAAATAGTTATGCAAAATTCACTGCCCCTTGGCACACATGTATGAGATTCTCACTAAAGAAGAAAGTAGAATTAGACCCATAGCATGAAGTCAACGAGCATTTGGTATATTCTTCAAAGCTTGAAATAGAACAAATAACTAATTTAAAGATGAGGGGGTCATGAAGTTCATGGGAGCTAAAACCAAAATCACATTTCTCAATTCTCTTTCAATGGTCTCTTAACACGTTCGAATGCCTCAAATGGTATATAAAACGTAATAACCAGCTTAAGTATGTTTACTTATTCCATTCATAGACCTCCACTCCCTAATTGCATAAAGCAATTCAGTTTGAAGCAGAAAACTGTCATCCTCCAATTAATGTAGGACCATATGTCTGTAGAGATAACCAATGATAAGACACAATAGACAGGTTCTATTTAAATAGTAATTCCCAAAGGCAAAAATGAAATGATCCCACTTCTCAGAGTGTCAATCATGTCATCCAAAAGCACCAAGTGCATCCAAATTAATTTAACAGAACCATTAACTACTCAAAGTTTAGAAAGTTTGCTGGATTCCTATCTTTAGACAAAACCTTTAGCAAAGTATACGTCTTGACCATCACAAAGATGACTATGTGATATGGGAATGCATTTATGTATACTATGAATCTCAATCTTTAAATAAAAGAGCTGTTCTAGGTCATGGCAGGCACCATAGAAGAAGTGGGAGGAGAATTCAGAGTTTAGGTAAGAGAAGCAAGTGGGAGGAGAATTCAGAGTTTAGGTAGGAGAAGCAGGGCGGAGTCAGAGGCAGATCGAGCCAGCCGCCCAAGGAGCAACATGTAAGGAGCACGGGTGAGCCACACGGGCCACGTGGCCAACAGATTAATAGAAATGGGTTGATTTAAGATATAAGAACTAGCTAGCAATGTGCCTGAGCCATAGGCCAAACAGCATGAAGTTAATATAAGTGTCTGAGTCGTTTCTGGGGACCCGGGCGGCGGTGGGCGGCTAAGCGGTCTCGGGTGGCAGGTCTGTGGGTCTCCGGACCTCTGGCCACCCGGGACCCGAGAACCCACTACAACAACTATGTCCTTGTAAATGACCTAAGAAGAGAGAGTCCATTTATGGAATCCTATTACTGCCAACTTGTTTCGGTCACATCATGTGGAATGAATATGGTAAAAATTACCAGAGAGGAGTGGGCGTTATTATTTATTATCTCCATTCTTTCATTGTTAATGGCAGTTTTGCAAAGGTGCGAAAAATTATACGTTTTCCAAGTATCCATTGTCAAGAATTAAATCAGGAATTGCCACTGGAGATCTCTCAGGACAGGCAACTGGGCCCTCTTGGGGGTGGGGCGACTGTCTACTGCCATGAGTGTCTGGAGTCACGAGGGGTGGGATCAAACTGTATTCCTGCTCATGGGCTGGCACCTTGGAGCCCATTCCCTGTAGAGGGACATCCAGGGCAGCACTGACTTTGGGATGAGTGAATCGGATATGCCTGGAGTGGATTGCCACAACACTGGGCTGGCCCACCTAGGGACTTCTAGCCCTTTGGGGAGAAGGGATGAGTGGATGGTGAGGGGTGAGGCTGAGGGCCGGCTGGGAGGAATTGAGAGTGGGGAGGGAAGGGGGAGCAGGGGAATACATTGATGGAGATGGCAATTTTTTAATGAAAATAAAATAATTTTTTTAAAAAAGAATTTAAATCCCATGTTGCTTTATAGACAACTTAATTATTCTATAACAAATTAGGAAGAGAGTAATTTTTGCTGTGGTGTTCCTTCCACAACTAAATGACTACCCTCTGCCGCATTCACCCTCTGGCTTGTCTCATGGCTTGCTTACTTATTTATGTAAAGGGCACATAGACTGCTAGCCTAAAAGGAAACAGAGGGCAAAGCCTGGCCATGTTGCCTTGAGATCTGAGTTGGTGAAAGCCCAACTAGAATTAATAACATGTGAACCTGGAGCTACTCAGGCAGCTAATTGCCTTCAACAATGTTCATCATTAATCCAGATATTGCCTTCCTGTTTTACTTAAATAAAAAAAACTTCACACTGGCAAGAGATGGTTTATGAGGGTCCACATTTTGCTCAAGGTTGAGCACACAACTTCCTTGTGTGCCAGTGGTTCACACTGGCATATGTCAGTATTGTGGGTTTTGCCCTCTTACTCCAGGCCTGCACGCTGCAGAAGACGAAATAGATTTGTACAATCTCTTACCTTTAGATAGAATCACATGTTAACATCCCCAGTAATAGTCACATTTACCATTTAATTTTTTCAACTAACTTTTAAAAGTTTTTGTTTCTTGAAATATTTAATCTGTACTTTTCAAACTCACTTCTAAAAATACTCAAATATGATAATTAAAATAAATGAACCTATATCTTTCCTTCATTTGCCTTTCAGACTGGTGTGTAAACTGCCTGTGTTGGCCAAATGCAGAGGAGGAAAATACTCGTGTATAAATCAGAAACCCGAGCTTGCACACACCCTCTGATTTTGTCCATAAAATTGGCATTTATTATAACGTGGCAGTTTTATAACTTCAAAAATAGGTTTTCATTTTTACAGAAGATTTAATTCAGAACAAGCAAATGCATTTTGATCAGCTTGCAAATAAATAGGATATTTTTCATCCATATTGCTAGAAGTGAAAGAAATTTTTACAGTCCAAGTGGAAGACTATTTCAACTACTGCAATACCTTAAAGATGAAAATAATTTAAGTTGTAAAAATGCATCATAGTTCAGCAATTTGAAGATCAAAGAACTTGTTTATCAAAACAGAGAGTTTACTTGTCATAATACAAATTCCTCCAGCAATCAGAACTCCACTAAATATCTGTTTTCTTCCTTTATAACTAGATCGATAATTTTGAGTACACATGTGTTCACTGAGTCCTGTTACCTCCTCTAGTTGCAGATACAAGAGGGCCAAAGATATGAAATAACGGCCTACCAGCACATGGTTGGTGAATACCTTACCCACTCCTCGTGTCCTGGCTACACAGGTAACTGTTGTGTGCTATTAAATGCCAGGCATCGGGAACACAACCAAAGCCCAGGTATAGCTCCCATCAAGGTACATGAGGCCGGGATCCAACAAATTAAATGAAAACAAAGCCCATCACATGATAAGAAAGCTTGAGGAGAAAAACCCAACTGAGAAGGAAGGTTGGCAAGAAAGGGATGCTGGGGGTTTCAGAAATCAAGACTGGGAGGGTTTCTAGGGAGATGATACCTAAGGGCCACTTATAGCAGATGAGGGATGAGAAATGTGGCTTTGTTCAGACTAGGGAGACTGGGTGCAAAATGTCCCAAGCAAGAGAGTGCCTAGAAGATTTCAAATATCTCAAAAGGTCAGAGAGGCATCAGCAGAGGTCAAGGGCTACAAAACTCAGAGTCATCAGAGGGTATAGACATATAGATTGTCTTAAGGACTGCAGGTTTTGTTCTGAGCATGATCGGCATCATCTCAAGTGTAAAAGTTAAGACTCTGTTCACCTTACTGGGTTTTAAAGCAATGGCTCTGGCCATTCCTCCTTCATGCACACATTCCCCCAATACACACACACACACACACACACACACACACACACACACACACACACACACACTACAAATGGCAAAACCAACATCAAAACCATCCATTAGAAGGTCTGGTCCATCAGTGATCTACCTGATCAGCGCTGACCAGGCATGGGCAAGCCTGCATACAGGAATCACTAGAGTTAATAGATGAGACAGAAGAATTCAACAAAGATCTAACATGCTCCAAAATCTAAAATGACTTGAGACTGAGATCTTTCTAAAGGCACAAAATGTATGTGGACAAAATTTCAGCCCTCCTTTTCTTTGAGACTTGGGTTGTGCCCACAACACCTGAGAATCTTGGGCTGGGCTGAGGAAAACTTGTTGAGTGAAGGTTCTCAAATTTAGAGTGCAGAACACTGGAAGATCTATTTCCAATCTGATCGCATGCATACATACATCGTAAAGGGGAATCACACTAAAAGTGATAGCTTTATCTTCACACGTCTGAGGGTCCTACAACAGTTTCCAAGTGTGAAAATTAGCTTTGTTCCACAGCTTAAGAGCTAAGTCTGAAATATTTTTTATTTGAATAATAAATACAATATAGGCCCCGTACCTCATTTTTGAAATAACACATCCTAATCACCTTCTTTTTTACTACCCTAGCATATCTTCTGTTCTAATATTGTTTAATACAATAACCACAGTAAATCTTTCCAAATAGTATGTGGTTGAATTGTCCTTCTTTCCCTGCCAAATTCAATTATGTTTTTGTTTTGTTTATGTTTTTACTGTTTTTTTTTTATTTCTTAATCTTTCATCTTCCAATGGAAGAGCACTTGTTGAGGGAATTTTTTTTCTATTTGGGATCAAGTTTGATTCTTGAAATTTATAGCCCTTTCATTCATAACATCCCTACGTTGCTGTTGTCACTAACTAGTCAATTCACATCACACGCCAACTAGGTAATATGGACTCCGTAAAAAAAAATTGTTTCTTTTGGACATCATGTATATGTCTCTCCTTCCTAGCAAATGCCATGCTATCTAGCAAGTTTCCTTCTTCAAGACATCCTTCATGAATTTTTTTGTCTTAACACAGAGTTTTTTTTTTTCCTCCGTATAACTTTTACTCAGTGACAAAAGGAATTAAAATTATGTGCGTAAACTTTGAACTAAAGATGAGAAAAAGAACATTTTGGGTACAGTGTCCTATTTGTAAAGATAAGCAACTAACCATTAAATTTAAATGGCTTGGAGTTGATGGGTCAGTGTTCACAGATCTCTAACTAAACCACATATGTAGCTTCTGGAATTAGACAACTATGCACATATCAAAGGACACTGCTGATTGCTCAGCCTTTAGAGTATGTACATCTTCGTACACAGTATTAGGGAAGTAATATTGGGCTTGAGAAGATTGACAACTCCAAGCCTCCAGATACGTATAAACACTTTTCTCCAACTTTATTCAACAAAAAGATACATCTACACACATTCTGTCTAATCTCATTTGAAGGTCCTCTGCTAGTTTCCATGAACAGAAATGAAAAAACAACCCATAGACATCCAAAACAGTAAAAGAAGTCTTGAGAAATACAAAAGATCCATTTAAAACAGTTCATCTAATTGTATTTTGCTTGTTTTATCTCTGTCTCCTAGAGACTGGAAGCTTATGCTATGGTAGCTGTCATCCTCCCAATATCATCCATATTGTAATCATTTTCCATCTATCTCTAAACTATATTCTCTACAAACTTGTTTGTTATGTCTCTTAAGATCTGAGAAGACTATCATATGGTGTGCAAGTTACTGAAGTAGGAACATATAGCTTTCCTGTATAGAACCAGAATATCCATGGCTAGTGTTTGAAGTATAGTATGTTTTAGATAAGTATTTGATTAGTAAGTAGAATAAACAGATAATAAAAGAAGCCCCCCCAATCCCTATGTAAAATATAAATCTCTTAAATGTTTAAGTTGACTGTTTTGAATTATAATGTAGCATTAATTCCATCTATATTTTAGATCTAACTGAACACATTGGTTGCTCATAGCATTAATTCCCTATCACCAGAGAAATTTATACCCAGAAAGAGGAGGTAGGAATCCTAATTAAGGAGACGTTTTCTCCATTCAGATTTTTACCATATGTGTATTTTACCTCCACAATACACTATTCACATTTTTAAATAAATCTAGCCAATATATAACTTTATTTTTATAAATTATTATATAAAAATGATCAAAAATAAGGAGATAATGGTGTTAGTCTCCTCTGCTCTCCAGCACTGCTCATTTGGTGGCCATCAGTGTTACCCTCCTTGAAAGCTCAATGCATATTTTGACTATTACCTTACACGGTGTTTTCCTGTCTCCTAGATACACTATAGTTTCCTGGCTTTCATAACTCGGTTGCTGATTCATTTTTTTTTTTCAGCTCTGTTTTTTATTTCACTCTTTGTCATTCAATTTTTGGATAAAATGTCAATTTTAATTTTGTTCTCAGCTACTTAGGGTAATGTGAATTCTTTAATATAGCATTCAAATCTGTTACTAATATTGTCTGAGGTACATTATGTATTTAATGTCTCTTACCATAACCCTACTGGATTATAATCTCTAGTAGAGTAAATATTCCCTTGCTGCTGGTGTGAAGGGCCTGGCTTAGAAGTAAAGAATATTTGTATAGTGGTTGAGGAATAGGAAGAGAGCAATGATCCCACTCAGGTTTTCAAAGTGCTTGTGTGACAGTTTTTCTAATCTAAGTTATAGTAAATGTTTGCACCTACTTAATTTCCATGGTTCCTAATACTAACCTAGTTTTAAATCGTCACTAATGGGCTAATATATCAATATATTTGAGAAGTCATGCAGGCACACACGTACACATTCATTATGTATCAGAAGATGATAATGCTTAAGGCATATTGTAATTATATTTGGTAAAGCTGTAAACTCTAAAAGGGCTGATTCTGTTTATTAACTATGTAACATTTCCTTAAAATTGTGAAAATTTGCCAGGTACTATGACTAATCAGTCTTAATTTTTGAAATATCCATGCTGTTCATTTCTTGCTGCTTTAGTAAGCATTGGGTAAGCTCAATTGTCACTCTAGGACTCTTATTTTAACAATGCCCTTATTATGTTGGCCTTGGTTATGCATGTGTTTATATTTCCAAATAGGTACTCATTCCTCAAAGCTACTTCTTGTCTTATTGCATCAAAAGTTTATCTCTATCTTTTCAACGCCTGAGATACAAATTGCATACAAACTCTAATTACACACATGTCTTCAATGACTGAGTCTTCAAAGTCCCAAGGAATGTCTCAGCAGTGAATTTGGAAGTAGCTATAACTTTCCTTTTGTAAACATACGATTACCTCAGGTTTGTCTCTCTAACACTTATTTAGATCACTGCATTAAAATAATGTATTTCTTAAAAGGAAGTACAAGATTTATTAACTCTTGTCTTGGACATTTTGAAAATTCCTGACACATTGAATTATTGCATTATTTGATGTATAAACTCTTATCATTTGATTAAGGATTAGTTTTTATTTTCTCATTAAACTACTTGTATACATCCTTTCAATAGCTGGGAAAATAAAACACAAGGAATTGAAACAAGTGCCATGTAGCCTTCCAGGGATCACCTAGTAGAAGGCTGCCAGCTACATAAGATATCTATAATAAACTACAAATGCTTTATGCTCAACTGTCCCATAGGTATTCACTCTCCCTAGGACAATACAAAAGTTAAAATGTTACAATCCCTTCTATGAAGCTAATATTCTTTGACATTATTGTATTTTTATTTAAAAACTTTTAGTGCTAGCATCAATGTTTACTCTCATACTTTTATATGCACTGATGGTAAAAGTTAAGTCATTCCTGATAAAACTACACCTATTTTTTTTAAAAAAAAGTTGGATCAACATCCTTTTCATTCCCTTTATGTTGGTCTACATGAACCCCATCTCCCAAGACACAAACAGTGAAGCTAATATTAAATGCATACCACGAGAGAAGTCAGCCAACCATGACTTAGTGTTTGCTATTCTGTGTACTCCCATACGATTATTTTCATTTGGATCATGAGCTTGAAAACCAGAAATGACTTGAATAAGATGAAAAAAGAGTTCTATTTATTTGAGGAGGGAGACAGAGATATTGAAGCCAAGGTTGTTCACATTAATAAAGATGAAGTCCAAATTAACTTGGCTTGGCAACTGAGCAAAAATAAGGAGAAGGAGAAACAAATGTCCCTCACCAGAAAAAGGAAAAAGGGGACCTTAAATATATCTGTCATGGAGACACCTCAGCAACAGCTCTAAGCTGAGACAGACACAAGCATCATTAGCAAGCAGGCAACCCATCTCTTAGAATAGTATATAGACAAGGAGAATTACTGAATTTACTAATCCTGATATTTTCCCGTGAGAATTTGAGAGAGATGAAATACATATAAAGATAAATGAAACCTGATGATTAGAGAGGCTCTTCAAATTTGGAAATGGTGTGTTGAATTCATGTCTAAATTCTTAGTCATTTGGGCTACCTTTCCTTTGCTGTTTTCAACAGAGAATTCAAAGTTCCACATTAATCTATGTCAATCAAAACTCATTATTTTCTGAATCATTTTGATTAAATCCTAAATTTTTTAAATGCTAACCCATTTAGATATTAGGTGTCTTTTGGAAATCATGTGAAAGCTTTTATGCTTCTTTCGCCTTGTTGAGTTTTAACATATTGTACCATAAAAAAAATTACCTTCAATTTTGTGATTTCCATATTTATAGAAATTGCTATTGTTCTATGACTAATTCTAAGTGCCAAACATAACTAATTGAAATAGCTTTTATCATTATTTTAAGAATGTGTTAACTGAAAGTGCTACAAAATAAGCATATGAAAATTAAGACAAAATTCAGACTTTTAGCATTTGGATGAATAATTTCATTGCTAATATTTACATGGCATTGGAATAAATTATTAGGATATCATAGGAAAAGAAATTTTCAAAAATGATTAGTAGCCCACGCCTGTAATTCCAGCAGCATCCAGGGAGAACAAGGAAGGAGAATTATCAGTTTTTTGTTAGCCTTGGCTAGAAAATAATATCAAGGTCAGATTGTTACACATTGAGAGTCTACTTTAAAAAGGTCAATAAAGGGGTGAAGTAGAAAGTAGGGAAAAAATAAAAGGAGGAAAGGAAGAAAGGAAGGAAGGAGGAAGAAGAGGAAAGGGAAAGACAGGGAGAGAGGGAGGGAAGGAGAGCGAGAGGGAAGGAGTGAAGGAAGTAAGGAATGGGGGAGAGAAGGGAGGGGAGGCTGAGCAGGCGGGCCGATTTTCAATACTTTCAAAACGGGAAAAGGAAGAACGTTACTGTGGTATTCTATCACAAGATATTGAAATTTGACATTATATATGTCAAAGAAATAAGACATTATACATGTCAAGTAAATAAGACTCATTGGGTTTAATATCCAGCTACATATTCTGAATAAGTTTCTTATATTATTCATGCAATATACTAATATGGATTTAATAGTATATAATATTTTCATTAATTTATATACAGCCTCACCGTGCATGGAGACTTTGTGATCAATATTTTCCTGTATACTGTTTATTACTGCTCATACACTACCATTAGTTCTATTTGGTTTAAGCTTCTGAAGTTTTATAGTCCTTACACAAAGCAGTTTAGAGCTAGCTTCCAACCCTCCTCCCAATATACAGGCTTAGAATGTTAGATAAGTATAAAAAAGTTTTCTTTCATTAGTATATTATTTTTGTTGCTTATATGGTGAATTGACACAGGTAATTACTATCTCTAACAAGTTGGCTTTGAGAAGCAAGAAGAGAAATTGCCTAGACTAGACCAGACTAATTGGAGAGCCTTTAGAAGTCAAAAATGAAGCACTGAGATAGCTCAGCAGGTAAACACACTTGCTGCCAAGCATGACAGAGTGAGTTCAGTCACACATGGTGGATGGGAAGAATGGATGAATGGATGCCTGCAAATTCTCTGACTTCTGCCAGTGTCGTGGCAGGTATGTTCCCTGTCACACACTAAACAAACAATCTAATAAAGATCCAACATATCAAAGATACTCTCTTCTCTTGGAACATCCATGTGCTCACACACATACACACACACACACACACACACACACATACACACACACACACACACACACACACACACACACACACACACACACACACACACATGCCAGCCATGTTGTGAACTGCCTAAAGAGGACCCATAGCTAGGATGTGTGTGTGTGAGAGAGAGAGAGTTTTTCCTAGCTTAGTTAGAAAGCACATCCTTAGTTCTATAACTGTAAGGAGCTGAACTCTTCCAATAGTCTTAATGAGCTTGGAAGAGGTAGAGGACCGAATGAGAACACAGCACTGGCTCTCTTCAGCCTTTTGAGACTCTGATCAGAAAGCCAAGCCAGCCTCTTCCTGTGGCTCCAACTCATGGGAAGTGACATAATAAATGTGGTTTTGCATCATTAAGCTTTGTGATCTGTTATCCAACAACAGAAAACAGACACATTCTTGGGGTTTTATTTGAGGCCCTGACATTTTGTGTTCTAGTAAAGACAGTTGTATACTTTCAGGAAAGTCAACTATTTTCAATCCGTTTCTATCTAAGGAAAAAGTAATCACTGACAACCTATTTGTTTAATGACATAGTGTTATAATACTTGTTTCAGTTTATGTACATGCTGTCCACATTACTTCATTCTCTGAGGAACATAAATTTGATTTTATATCTGTAGAATATTACCACTGATAGAAAAAAAATTAATTGGCACACCAGAAGTCTTTAATTCAGAAAACTCCGGAGTATAAAAACAGAGAGGTTAAAATTGCTATCAGGACTGAGTGCTATATGCTCCCTTTGAGCACTTCTGTCTTAAGGTTTAATATTAAGTATCTTAACTCCCACATGAACAGTGGTAATAATTTCTCAGGAATATTTCCATTTCACTAAATACTGGTTATAAGTAGCAGTAAAGTGCAATGTGACCCGCAAAACTTATTAGGATGAATAATCTACACACAGACAGAGCTACTTCAAACCCATAGAAAGACTGGCCTCTTCTCACTCCTCCCTCACAGAAGGGGATATGTTATAATCCTTTCCATATTCGTGAGGATTAATCTGCTCTGTCAATAGTTTTGTAAGTCCATGTCCACCTCGGTGTTTCTTTAGGCTTGTAGATAATTATGAACTGGAAATGGTCACCTTACATATTAAAATCCAATTCCTTTAATCTAGACATCCTCAGAATCAATGAACATCAATTATTTCTCGAGCCTAATTCTGCAGAACAACAGAGAAATAGAAATAAAGAAAAGCCCCGTAAGCTAAACATTTAGGTTTTGAACAGTGATGTGTTCTGAGAACCCTGTCCTTCCTTTTAGCTGTAAAAAGTCAAATTGTTATCAGGCAAGACTCTTATAAGAGTAAAGCTGTGGACAAGGTAGAGAGTTTAAATAAAATCCAGGGGATTACTGTCCAAGGGGGGTGGGGGGGGGGGAGAACAAGTCTTGTGGGAGCTAGCCTTGAATGAAAATCAATCTGAACACACGTAGCATAAATAATAATGAGATTTGCAGTGATGGGACAGGATGCTTTGGCAACTTGCTGTCAGAGAGAGAGAGCAAATTTGTGGCTTTATGCCAGTCAAACTGAGCTGAAAGGGCATGTCACAGTGTTCAGATCGTGTTCCATTACTGAAAAGAATAGAGCAAAGAGACACAGATATCCCTAAGTCATTTCCATATTCACTCAAACACTGCAAAACACCCCCCCTCACTTCCAACTCCTGAGTTGTGCGTCTTTCTCCCAACACAAAATAAGAATTCCATCCAAATGGCTCAATAATTTATTTTGATTGCAGATCATGTTTAATTAAAGTTCAAAAATACTGGATCAAGTCGTATTTGAAGAGAAAAGAACGAAACAACGTACGTTTCAGTGGAGTTGTTCGAGACACTCTGTTCTGAGGCTCAAATTAACACTGGAAAATGCCAAGGGCTCCAGAGAGAGCTAACTCACCACGGACAAGTCCATTAAGTTATGATGTACATTAGAGTCCAATATACGGCAAGAGAGGAAATAATTCATAATTAAAATCTCATATTTCCAATAGACTAATGAGCCTTCAAGATCTTCTTCGGACACTTTAATTCACACACGCACTCAGCAAGAACATTGGAATAGGATTATTACAGTCAGGGTTGTGCTGGGAAGTGTTATGTGAACAGAGAATAAAGCAGATAATAGAGTTTTCATTCTTTAGAAGCTACATACTAAAATGCACCCTGAGACTCCATCTCCAAACAAAGAAAAAGAAAGGGAAGAAGAGAAGGAGGGAAGGAAGGAGGCTATGATGCTTAAGAGAAGCTTAAGATTTTCAGAAAGAGCAGAAAAAGGGCCAGGGTGGGTGATGCTGGTGATGTGCAAGGATGGAAATCACACAAGTTTCTTAAACGGTGAGTGATTCTCCAAAGGAAAAGTGAAAGGAAGCATTCGTTGTGTGTAATCCCTTGAGATCTAGTATTTGATTTCATACAATGTCGGCAGGAAATAAATCAAAAATGGCTCCATACTCCTAACCCAAGCCCCTGGTCAAAAGATTCTGTTGGAGTGCCAAAGCATGAGCGGAAGAGGAAGCTACAGAAGAACTTTAGGACCATTGTCTAAACCTCAAGCAAATCGCGGTAAGGAGCAGAAATCAGAACATGGGTCTTAAGATTACAAAAAAAAAAAAAAAAAAAAAAAACCAAAAAACAAAACAAAAAACCAAAAAACCAAAAAAAAAAAAAAACCTCTATAGATATGCTTAAAAGTATTTATCAAAAGTAACATCAGTATTTCTATCTTTCTCACTTGGTTTTCGACAAGTTTATTTTTTTTAAGTTAATACAATACTAAATTCAAATTGTGGAAGTGTCTAGTCATCCCAGCCTCCAAGAGTCCTAAACAAAACAACAACAACAACAACAAAAATGAATGTAAGTTTTACATTAACCTGGTCTATCTCAAGGAGCCTGATGGGTCAGCCATGGCAACACAATAAGACCTATTTCTCAAATTCTCTTTATCAATGGATGAGCTTCTTTTCAATTATCAGTACTTAAGAACTGCACTAAATATCACAACACACACTCAAATGCTGAAAAAATAACATCTATCTCTTCAACCTATTTAGTAATGGTGCTTGGAATATGATTATCTCCCAATATTAGAAAGTTTATACCATAGTGGGTTTTACTTATTGAATCTTCCAAAACTACCGCACCTTGCTGTTTCGGGGGGGGGGGGTTCTTTTTCATCTAGAATTAAAGTATTTCCGGAAGAGTTAAGTCTTAGGTTACAGATGGATTTTGAAGTGATGATTTACACTATTTATCAAGGAGGAGAAGCAGACATCCTAAATAGAAGAAACCTTAGGATGTCCTAGAAGGGGCGAAAACTAGTTATAAACCTTTCTGTTTTCATCTTTGGCAACTTCTAAGTCATTTGTTTGGACTCCTGATGGGCTTCAACCTAGAGAGACCTGGAACTTTACAAAGATCTTCCCTCTCTATCCTCCAGTTTTTTTCAGGCTGAGATGGCAGCGTGCCTAGATTATGAAGATGAATGCCAAAGAAGACATTAAACACTTGGCTTCTGTTAAATGCCTTCGAAGAAACTGTTTTCATTAAAAAAAAAAAAAAAAAAAAAAAAAAAAAAAAACACACACACACACACAAAACGGCAATCATATGCAAAATAAGGGCTGCCACAGTTTATTTTGGAAAAGGGGAGTAGCCTATACCACAGATCTTTTTTTAATATTTACTCATAACTCATATGTATTGGTTTGGTAAAGCACATGAGAACATTTAGTGATAACACCCAGAATAGTTCATACTTCTGTGTTTTCTACCTGTAGTGTTTGCCCTTAACCCTACAACTAATACAAAAGTGATTTTTTTCTAAATTTTGGAAAATAAATAATAATGAAGTGTTTAAAATACTTTGTTGCACTGTTTTCTTGTTTACATCTCTTTTGCTCATAAGATGAGCAACCACCTCACTTTGAATCTTCTTTGTAAGAGAATTAGGAAGACCAGATAGTCAAATAATTCCTCATTCAGCTCAAGATTTTTGCCTTGTTTGTGCAACTCAAAATGCTTTTGGACATTTGGTTGGTTGGTTTTTTTGTTTGTTTGTTTGTTTTTTGGTTTTTTTTGGTTTTGTTTTGCCTCAAGTGAAAGGCAGCATCATATCCATAATATTAATTATACCTTGTTTTCAGTGTGGTTGTGTACACTGTGAAATATGTTTCTCCTAATGCTATAATTTCTTAAGTGTTTATATTGAATTGAAAGGCTACCTGGCATATTATAAATGTTATATAAGGGTTCCATATTATTACTGGTAATGTCACTATTTAGCACTGATATTGCCTATTGTAATCCTACTAGGAAACTCAGTTTCTATCTCACTGTTTCCCTTGTCAACAGAAGTATTCAAAGGAAAACATTGAAAATTACTAGCATTTCAAAAGACTATATAAGCGTCTTAAATACAAAACAAAACACAGAATCTATCTCATCTTTGTCTTCTACTTATATAAATAACATATCAGAAAAGTCCAAAATTTTGAAAGGAAACACCAGAAAAAATAATAATAAAAAACCTTAATGAAATGCAGTTTCTAAGAAAAACATCTAAGATCAACTGTCACACAAGTTATTAAATGTGGAGAGGTCAAGCTGCAGTGACTTGTTCGAAGGTATTCTGTAGGCTATGGAAAGAAAAAGTGGATACCAATCCAAACTCTAAATTCTGCACCTACAGTCTGTCCTCTGTGCAAGGTGTATTAGGGCAATGCTGGCTTAGAACTTGTGGGAGTGGCCAGCCCATGTTTGGTTTAAAATGAGGCTCATCCCAACACGTCATAGATGTCTAGAAACGAGAGAATAGACAGCCCCGAGACCTATGGTAGAACCAAATGTGACTGGCAAAAATTAAAATCAATTAAATTATTCCCAATGATATTCTGCTATATTCATAGTTCAACACTTTGTCAGCTATCACCAAAGAGGCTTCCTCTGGAAATTCATACAGAGACCCACAGCCACTGATGCTGATACAGACTCCAAACTGGGGGCCTTTATCAGGTTCCCCCTCTTGAAGCTCTGGGAACCCACAGAGAGAAGGAGTTAAGGTTGTTGGGGTCAGAGAGAATGGAAGAAACCAGGAGAACACGGACCATGAATCAACGAAGCAGGTCCACAGAGGCTGAAGCAGAAAGCATGGGTGCTGCATGAGTCGGCCCCATTTTCCATACAAGTTACAGTTGTTAGACTGGTGTTTTGGGGGGTCTCTTAACAGTGAGAGTCGGTGTCTCTGACTCTGTTTTCGTCCTAGAGCATTGCTTTGCATTGTCTTATTGTGTCCTGTTTTGTCCTGTTTTGCTGCTGTCTTTTGGAGGCCCGATCTTTTCAGTAAAGAAAACACAGGCGGGGAGGGGGGGGGGAGGGGGGAGGCGGAGCTAGAAGTGGAGGGAGGGAGCAGAAACTCCAGTCAGCATATAGTATATGAAAGAGGAAGCTATTTTCAATTTAAATCAATTAGAAAAAAAAAATTTAAACTCTTAAAAACTTAGACGTTTACTGAAAATTCTAGCCTTAAATAAAAAATATTTATATGGTAGTTTCCAGTCTTCCAAAAAGGCCTTAAATATTGAAAGTGAAGAAGCAAGATGGGCTGTACCAGAAAGAGGCGGGATATTCAGGACAGGAAATTGAGTTTCTATTTTAGTACTGTTATGAAGATTGGTATTATTATTACTTACATACACATTTAATAATTTAAACAACGTGTATTATAAAAAGTAAGAGATGATGAGCGTTCGTTCCAGGACAACTGATCACCCTTGACATCATTCTATTGAAAAGTGACTTAGATGGTAGCAAAATTCTATTTGAAACATTAGAATTTGTGTATTTTCCCAATGTTCTGTGTAAATTACGTCCGATATTCTTGGTATGTTTATTCTGAAATGATTGCATAACTTACTTAATTGGAACATACTTACTTAGCATTATGAAAAGGCAGAGGAAAAAAGTTATGTTGATATGAAGAAAAGTAGACATTGGTGTCTTCTAATGGCTAAAGTATCTTAAGTACCACAAAAATACAGACCATATCTACGTCTCTGTCTGTGGAATAGCCCTTCTGTATACTTTGAAGATTTGTTGTTCTCATTGTTAATAAAAAGTTGATTGGCCGATTACTAAGAAGGATTTTCGGGTCAGAGAGCATGCTGGGAAGAAGGATGAAATCAGAGAAACCACAAGCCATACTTAGGTGGAAACAGCAGGTCCTAGATGAAAAAATAAATGTAAAACCAAATGGCTAAATGTAGATTTTAAGAAAAATGGATTGATTGTTATGAGAGCTAGATGAAAAACAAACAAGCCTAAGCTATCTGCTCAGCATCTGTAATTAATATTAAGTCTCCGTGTGCTTTTTAGGGAGACAATGGTGGAACAGAGCTGATCTGCAGTCTAAATGGAAAAGCATGTTTAAATCTCTGTGTCCTTAATGGCACATATACGAAAAAAATTGTACTTCCATAAGTAATTTTGTGTATTGTTTAAAAGTGTTTTTATTTAGTATGAGGTTGAGTCATGGCACTTTGTTTTAAATACAATATTGACTTATACATTCTCTGGCTGATGTTAGATCTGGTCTGACTCAATTACAAGACAGACAAATACTTTGGGCCAGTCCATTTTGAGCTAGTAGACAGACTATGACTCTAAGAATGTTATGTGAAGTTTGACTTACTTTAGCTTTTGTATCTTTTTACATGTTATTGGATATTTATTGAATTAACAGTTTTGCCCTAGTTTAATTCAATAGTTATTACAAATATATTTTAAATATATTTTAAATGAATTTTAAGAGTAATAGTTTTTTAAGTAAAATATTTTATTTGAAAATCAGGGCTGAGGATACTGGGGATATTTGTGTATTTTTATAGTTGGAATTATAGCTCAAAGATAGTAATAGAGAAATATTTTATAAAATAATCAGTGTCAACTGAGAAATATATGTACAATAAAACAAAGTCTCATTATATAGACCTGTTTGGCCTGAAACTTGCTATGTATACCAAGTTGGCCTCAAACTCACAAAGACCTACCTGTCTCTGCTACTCAAATGCTTCCTAAGTAATAGGCACTAGTAAACCCAGCTTATTATTTTTAAAATATAAACTAAATCATAACTTGCCGATTCTAAAGAGACTATGAAGATGTGCCCAGTTTAATCCAATGAGTCTCATAAAAATGCACAATAGCAAATAAACAATTCCATACAATTTTCCAATTTGGGGAAAAATTTTGTGCTAACTCATACATCTGTGACCATAATACATACTAAAATATTTTTGTCTTGTTTTCCATGTCTCCTATGAGGTATAATGATTTAAAGAACTCAACATGTAACAACTCAGTTTTCTATACAGCAAGAAATGCATTCTGCAAAAATCTTAATAAAAAGAACTTCAGAATAAAAGTTGAAAATGCATTGTGACCACTAGCTCCTGGGGAAGGTCAAACACTGTCTTCAAAAAATCTCTTAACTTGACTGTGTTTTAATATCTTTATATATACATAAAATAATTAATAAATCCCTATATTTTTGATTATATAATATGAGGATTTATACCAACTTGTGTTTTGCAAAAAAAAAAAAATTACCATTCAACATGTTTCAAAGTAGTAACTTAATTCAATTCATGAACTGAATTAAAGATACTTGTGTGGTAATCATTCTCATCTTACTCTCCCTCCTCAGACTTTCTATTTATGTAATATGAAATCTGCTTCTTGGTGTTTTCATGTTACAGAAGTTGAATTTCAATCCATTCAAAGCATTTCCTTGTAGGGAAGCTGGCTTTTAGTGGTAATCTCAGGTTTGTGTTCACTTGAAAGTACAATTGAGCTTTATCAGGAGGTTTTTGTAATGATAATGTGCTACATTCCTTCAGACTTGGAGAGGTATGAAATAGAAAATTATGATAATATATGAACACAAAGCCAGTGGAAGAAGAAAATGTTTTTATCTGCCAGGAGTCTAATCCTACAGGATTGAGTAGCAAGCCCTTCAGATGAGGGAAATCTAGTTAAATGGAAAATATTGTCATACATTATGAGAGAAAGTAATACACAATAAACGAAATAGAGAAGTATTGAGATCTCCTGACCAGGAAATATAAATTTTATGTAAAAATATGTTTCTTGCTAGTGTCATAGCCATGGTCAAACACACGAATTGATCAAATTTACTGTATTAGGAAATTTTCAATTGACCTTGGATATTTACATAAATATAATTATTTATAAAGTTAAAGTAAGATATAGACTTTCATAAGTGTTTGCTTTTGATGGGTTTAAGATCTACATACTCAAATATAGCAACTTGACATTTGTGATAACAGTAAAATCAAGAATAACTGTCTAACTTCACTCTGGCCCACGTCTCCTGAAATAGGCCCTGGAATGCTCACTGGAGGCATCCCCACCCCCACCCCCACCCCCCCAACCTGATGAGGAAAGGGACATCCTTAATTCTGTAGTTCTGGAGACAAAACATCTGAGCAAACAGATCTTGAATTTTCCCAGTTAAATTGTTTGTTTTATACCTTTTTGTATTATCTGATTCTCCTCCACCACCTTCTACTTTTCTTGTCTCCTGTGTTAGATTACAATTGTATTAAATATACGTAGTATTTTTTTTCTTCTGCTAATCTGTCCTTCACTACAGATACAAATAAACAATGGATATTGGGAAAACTGCTTCCTCTTCGAAACTTTAAGATTATTAAAATTCATGAGCGGAAATCGAATGTCTCCTAAGAGTCATGTAGAAAAGAAGAAACCTTCTACCAGAACAAAACAAGATACAACAATTATA
This sequence comes from Phyllotis vaccarum, assembly GCA_033318265.1. Lineage (NCBI taxonomy): Eukaryota > Metazoa > Chordata > Mammalia > Rodentia > Cricetidae > Phyllotis > Phyllotis vaccarum. The sequence continues at coordinate 19,153,501 of JARWLC010000007.1, forward strand.
GCCAAGCAATTAACAGAATTAAAGTGTTCATAAAATAGGGACAGTACCCTCGGTGTTTAATAACATAATATGCTTAAAGAAAATAATAGACACATATTTTCACTTGTGCCTTTATAGCATCTTAAAATATTCTTTATTATTCATTATTGAGGTATAATACATTTTGAAGATGTTAGAAAAAAATGTTGCAAGGTAGGTTACATTGCACAACAAGATGTCTTTATTTATGAAGTAACCTTTAATGAATTCAACATTTTTCTGGGGACATAATTTTGTTTGAGAAGCCAATAATTAATATTTATTATAATTTCTACTATTGGTTCTTCTTATATTATTAAATTATTTTCTATTTCTTCATGCATGTGATGATCTTTTGAGGGTTTTACTATTGAAAGTAAAAATAAAAGGTTCATCGAGATATAATCCACATACCATGCAACTCATTCACTTAGAGATTTTAGCAGAGAGAAAGTCATGTGTAGCCATATAATTTTAGAATGTTATCCCTACAAAAAAATAATTGGGTCAAATACAGCAGTGTGATCAAGAAGATATAGGCCATGAGCTTAAAGCCAGGTTGGACTACATGGAGAGTTTCTGTATCAAAACTGATATTCTTCATAAAATACATAATAATAATATTAATAATAAACCCACTAAAAGCTGATCCCATCCCAGACCCCTCCTAGATTTGGTGAATTTTTAACTGCTTACAATATTTATAGTTTTGAAGGAAGTTTATTTGCCCTAGATTTTCTCACATTGGAATGACATGTTTAAAACATCACATATTTTATGACTGATAGCAAATACCCATACCCATCTCAAACTATCATTTTGGGCAAAATCTTTTATGTCACAAGATTCCCAAAAAAAAAAAAAAAAAGAATTAAACATGTCAAGGGTTTATTGGTCATGCATAGTTCAGTGTTCTAAAATCCAGTTCTTCATTACATTCTAAGAAAAAAAGAAAATCAAATTTATATTTACATCTATTTATATAGTTATGTATCACTGAATAAGTTCACTAAATGATAGTTAAAATATATGGAATCCCCATACAAAGTACTCCAAGATTTTACTAATTGATACATGTGATCCTAAGACGAACTTAATGGATATAAGCTTATAATATTATTAATTTTTATATTATTAATATAAATGATTTTCTTAAATATTGGCACAACCCTTGTTTCTAACCACAAAAAGCAGAAAGAAATTACTGAGCTTAACTCTACTGTTTTGTTAACCACTGAAGCCTTGCATTGCTTTTTCTTATTAGTTATGTTCATACAATATTTTAATCTCTCTTACAGTATTCTTTGTAATTTTATCAGTAGTCTGACATAAACCATTAAGTGGAAAATTTATATAGTTGAATTCAACTACTATATGTATTTATTTAATTTAAATATCCACAGAGACCAAGTTCATAGGCCTAAAGGAAATCCATTTTATTTAATCAGTTTTCATATAATGCATGTGTATTTAAATGTATTTCATATGAAAAAACTGAACATATTAAAAACAAAACGTAAATATACAACTAATAAAGAATTCAGTTTATTAATATCATCAATATATCAAAACCATAATCATATGAATGAATAAATTATTTAAATATATTATAAAACATTAATAATTTATAGTAAATATTATGTGTGTATGAATTAAATTAGAAATCATTATCACCCTGTTAGTTTTAGGTTTCAAAATAGAATAATTTATAAACTAATTTTTAAAATAATGTTTGACCAAACGTTAAAATTTCACACTTCTTATTTGAAATAAAATATAAATTGGCAAATATATCTAGTTATGTTCTTCAGGCAGATCTCTGTGAGTTCAATACCAGCCTGGTCTACAAGGGGTATTATTCTAAGCCAGGGAGGGCCACAGATCTATGAGTCCCTGTGTCAAATAAAAATTCCATTTTAGTGAGTTGAAAGAATTATTGAGTAAAAATGTAAGCCTTATTGACCTGAACAGTTTTACAAGTTCTGGTTGTGAATTACAATGTTTCAGTAAGTATTAGTTAGTATTACCCTAGCTTAAATACATAAAAATACAATTAATAATGATACTAATAATGTTAATTGTAATCAGAAATGTGAAATTCTATCTCAAAAAAGTTAGCTCCTTTAACTCACTCAAGATTATTATCTCATAATTTATCCTAAGTGTTGGAAATTTTTATAAAGAGGTTGGAAAACATATTACCAATACATAAAAATTAAAATTTAAAACAACTTGATTCTTGTTCAGTTAATAAGTGTTACGTGAACCAATAAAAGTACTAAAGTGAGTTGTTACCCAGAATTCTCAAATTCTTGTACAGTTTTACACAGGCCAATTCTGCTTTTCTTCTTTTTATTCTTTTTAAACATCATTTAAATTGTGATGTTCCTATCCGGAAACTGTGTGGCTTTGTTGCTTACTCCAAGACAAATCTTATCTAAGAGGATATGTCAGGCTTCCACACTGTGGTCTGATTGCATTAGACCAAATATGACTAAAGAAAAAAATATTTTGACAGGGGCAATTGCCCTTGCCCACATCAAAGTGTCAGTTCAGATACGTGGCATCTGAAATGCGTCCTCCCCTTCTCCCTGTTGCATGAAATTTGCCACCTCTCAGTGTCTCTTCCAGATGGTGTGAAGCAATCTCTTTAGCTTTATTCCTAGAGAGCATGGGTCGACATCAATCTGTTATTCCATTTTCTTGTTATACTAATGCAGCTCCTTTATCAATGCCAATTAGTCAATGGCACAGAATGAGTTCTTCCTCACTGGCTAATATAATTTCTTTTTAATATTAAAAAAAAGAAAATTAAAGAGCAGTGACCAGATCTGCAAGCCATGCATCTGGCAGCCTGTGGTCACTTAGGAAGCATTCAAATGATATTAATGTGGAAGTATTTACTCCAAAATATATTAAAGACCATATTTGGAGGTTATGTTTTCTAAAAGAAGGGCGATCGTACCTCTGTGAGATAAAAGAGAAACTAATGTGTTAATTTTTACAACAAACTTCTGTCTGTCATAATGTTCTTATTCATAGCACAATGTAAAGAGAAAGGTGACAATATCCCAATTGTGCATTAATAATCCTCTTTGAATACTAATGTCCTCATTCATAAAGCACATATTGAAGATCTGAGGCCAACTACAGATATATGTGATGATGAATTATTTTTGAAAGTCAATATATTATAGGATAGGAATGTCAAGGTAACATGATAAGACCCTTTTATAATACCAATAAAAATAATTATAGAGGTTTGAAATTGTGGCTTGAAAAACAAAATCATATAATGATTAAAATGCAAGTTAAGACTAAAAGCATATTAAATTGCTTCTATGCAAAGAAATTCATAGAACAAAGGAGAGCAACTTCAGATTTCTTCAGATCTAATAAGGATGAATATGTTGTGAATATGAATGCATTTCCATTATATTATTCCATAAATTTTAGGTAATTTAAGACAACCATACCGGACACCAAATTTCATTTTGAGGGTCACCGTCAAATCACGTAACTTCTAGAGTTTGCAATTAGTCCAAAGTCCTGTGAGATATTAAATGATACTTTGTATGGGATGAAGGAGTGATTCAGCTAGCCCATTCACGTATTATGGTGCAGAAAGAAGAGGGCCATAAGGCAAAGGGGAAGGAAAAAAATAGAAGAGAAGGGGAGGAGGAAAGAAGGAGTGGGGAGTAAGTCACGGCTGGCATTTGAAAAATAATTATAAGCATGTCCTTAGCAATCTCTAATTCTTTCAATTAGTTTCTTTGTCGACAACCAAGTAGAGGAAATTGTGTCCTTGAAAACAGCGGGAAGGATCGTGGCAATCCTATTAGTTTTCTGTATGAAATATACAATCAATATTTTCTGTTTCTCAAATTTGACATGTTTGTTGTACAATCTTCTAAGAAAGACATTAGCAATGCAACAGTATTATTGCTCAAGAACCTAATAATGAAATTCAAAGTAGGGGGTGGAAGAGGTGCTCGGTGAGATCTATGAATGGTTAATGAGCACAGAGACTTAGCTGTATTATATCCTATGGTTTACTCTAGTGCACATGCTAGTGTATGTGACAAGTCCATTTGATTTTTTACTAGTTTGTGAAAAGGGAATCCCTACAGGCTACAATTAAAAACTTGCGGGGGGAGTGGTGTTCACTGCAGTCTAGTAGTCAGTAAAATCCCAAGGGTATGCCTACTACAGAATTCTGACAAGAAAACAAATATGTTCTTAATTGTCAAAGTTCCGCAAGACCAAATTCTGTTGAGTTATATATCGCTAGATAGCTTAGTAACCAGTATGTAGAACAACAATCTGAGTGCTGGCATTACAGGAAAGCACCACTACTGCTGGCTGGAGTCAGGATTTGAATTCAGGTCACTTGATCCCAGAACGGCCATACAAGGGTCTACAAAATATTTAAATAAAAATGTGTTGTGTAACCATATCCACTTTACTTCCATTTTAAAATAATATTATCTGTATTATAGAAAGATAAAGGCTTAATATAGATATAAGAATGTTACAGAAAAAATTCAAAAGAATAAAAGTCATTTATAATACGTCAATCACATAGTGGTGGTACATTCCCCTTGGGGTGTATTTGATGTTAATTCAATCCTTTGAAAAACTGTGATACAAATCATGTTGAATATACGGGTTGGCGTTTTGAATTTACACTTAATTCTCAATCAAGAATATTTCTCTTATTTTTAATAGTTTTGAAAACATTGTACTATTGAAATAACAGTTATATTTTCATAGTTGTGGATAAAGAAATCAAGGAATCTAGGTAACCTAACTCTAAGCTGTTAGGTTATTTAAATTTTAAAAAGACTTATTAGACATAGAATTTGTCATTGTTAATGTAATCATTGAAGTCTAATATTTCTCAAGAATAAAATATTAAATCATATCATAGAAACTCAAAGGCATCCTGAGAATTAGGTAAGCCCTGACCTGGATTACTGTTACCAAGAGTTAAAGAGACAACTGAATGTGTCCCAGTGCAGACTGTGGACAGTGCTGTCTACTTTAGGAACTGGCAGCAGTAATGTGTGCGTATAGCAATTAAAAAGAGTGAAACAATATAGAAAAAATCATCTCCTGTATTTTATGAGATGCTGCCTTCCTTATTTATGAGACTATACTTTCTTTCTATTAACATAATGGTGTTAATCATAGGTAGAACAGATCTTTTAAATTATTTACATGACTGAGCTGAATATTGCCTAAATGATGTGGAGGTGTGACATTTGTAAGCTTTCAAAGTCAACTATCTCAGAATCTACTGGAGTTCTTTTGCAAACCTCAGGAGAGCTTTTAACAGCACATAGATAGGCCTCTATTAGTGCAGGCATAGATATGCGCTGTCTCTAAGAGCTCCAGAAAGCATACTAACTGACCTCTGTGGGCCCTTTCCAAAACACCAAGCCATGAATGTAGAAATACCTGCTCACATGTTTTTAAAGAAGAAGTTTAACACTGAGAGGCTTAATTTATGTTAATCATTTTATTTCAACAATGGAGAGAAATACAAATTGCTTTGTTTTAAAAGCTCATACTAATTAGGTTAATATTTCACTTCAAACAGATAGAATGTAGGTATATGACTAATAATTGTGCATGAAATTATGGATATCATCAGCATTTTAGTAAAAAGAACCAACATTTATCAATTATGAAACAAATATATATTGAACACATATAGGTGAAAAGTTGTAACTAAATTTGCAGGGAATTAGAATGAATTAGAGTAACCCCCTTAGGAAGCTTAGGAGTTAGCAAGCAAGACCATCAGTGAGATACGTGATAGAGACACCATTACAGGTGTCCCTAAAACTATTCTGGTGTACAGGAGACACTTATGACAGCTGTAGACTCAGAAGGTCCTTAGTGAAGAAAGAGGTAGTCTTAGAAATGCAAAAGTGAGGGACGAAAATTCAGAAAACAAAAACCACAGGTGGCTGGAGTCAGGAAAAGAAAATGTTTAGGGAATAACGAGACAGTTCAAATGTTATGTCTATCTGATTAGATTCCTGTAGGTGTTCCCAGAGGGAAATTAACATAAGAAAGTTACCAAAATACACAAAAATATCGGAAAGTAATTTAGATTATTTTCTCTTTCGAAAGGAAATCTGTGGGATCAGAAGACTTACAATTATCTTCTGGCATCTAAGTCATTTAAAAGTCACATATATTGACTTGCAAATATTTATGTAGTATTTTTGTCAACAAATGTCTGGCAATGAAATATTTCAGAGTTTATAAACACACAAAACAAAGAGACAACCGGTGTCTCCTTGTCATGTGTTTCAATTCTGAAGAACTACCATATCAGAAAATGTGCTCCATGTCTTCAATGATATTTGTGAAACCCTTGGGTTCTATCTGAAGGCCTTTTGTTGCAACAAAACATTTGGAACCTTCCATCTCTGCCATTCCTCCAGCAGAAAACTACTTGTACTTCCCAGTCCAAGTTAGTCATCCAATGAGATTCTGTTTCCAAAACTAAATAAACGAAACTGAACAACATCCAGTAAAACAGATTACGGTGGGATGGTTTTTCTGGATGCTGTGAATATATGTTGCTACCATTAGTTCATAAAGAAGCTGCTACAGCCTATAGTAAGGCAAGATGTAGTCAAGAAAGATACAGGGAGGAAGAACAAGAGTCTTGGAGATGTGGCCCAGCCTCCCTAGAGGCAAGATGTGAAAGTACCAGTAAGCATCTGGCCTCATGGCAATACATAGATTCATAGAAATGGGTTGACTTAAGATATAGTGCATTATAGCAAGGCTAGCAACTAAAAAGCCTGAGCCATAGACCATTTTTTAATTAATATAAACTGCTGAATAATTATTTTATAAGTGGCTGCTGGTCCGTGGGTGGGGGAAATTTATCTGGACCACAGGACTAGTTGAGACTGAGAAACCTCTGCCTACAGCATGCAATTATTTTTTTTAAATTATCAATCAATAAAATGTGCATTGTTTATTATCAATGATCAAAGTCAAATAATTGATGTAGGCACGTTTTGAACCATTTTCAATCTTTAAATTTATCTTAACAATGATGTCAAACTCCTCTATAATACAGCTTTGTAAGTACCTAAGTTTTTGTTGCTGTGGTTCTCAATTTGGTTTTTTACTTTAAGCTTTATGGTCTTAGAAAAAAATGGCTATTAAATTTGAGCCATACATATAATGAATGCAATTTTATTCATCAATTATATAACCTAGTACTGCCACATTTTATATGTCTATGTCATATATAATTCCTACTTAGGCACACTGTACTAACGTAGAGAGCATCCCACCTCTACCCAGCCCCCATGGTAAAATTTTGAAGTTACTATATAATTCTTTCATTTTTTTTTATTTCTTCAGTCACCTAAAGTCACAAATTTAAACATAGCAAAACATAAATAACATGTATCCAGCAAGCCAATAAATAGTAGATTATCACTAAGTAGTCTCTCCAATTACCAATTTTTTGAAGCTCTATGTTGCAACTATTCTTAATACCCTTAGACAGCTGTGCTTCTACCTTCTGACCACATAAGGTGATGTAATTTCAAACCACCTAATAAAACACTTTCTAAGTCAGGGATTCCATGGTTATAATGACCTCTTTCTTCAAAGTGTGAAGTGAAACAAGCCATGCATATGATTTGAGAATAAAGCCTTCCTTCATCTGACTTTTTGCAATGTAAAGTTGCAAGTACTAATTGTATTGTGCCATTTCACAGAGATAAAATAGCTTCAAAATTTAACTACCGTATTTCTCTGATTTTGCTTATTATTTGTGAAAAATCTTGATAATTAAGTAAATTAAGATAGGATATAAGCTAAGAGTAACTGTTTGCTTTGTTATCCTATGAAAATATACTATAAAAATACTAAGCTACTATGTATTACAAGGAGTATTTTATAAAACAGTTTGGCGAGATGACTCAGAGGTTAAGAATACTGGCTGCTCTTCCAGAGGTTCAATTTCCAGCAACCACATGGTGGCTCACAACCCTTTACAATGAGATATGGAGCCTTCTTTCAGCCTGTAATCATATATGCAGGTAGAACCCTCTATACATAATAAATATATAAATCTTGTTTAAAGAGCATTTTATAAAGTAGGCAATAAATGCATGCATACATGCATATGTACTCATATAATAATGGAGATTGAGAAGAGTTTATAAACAGGTGGGGGTTTTATTAAATTAATGTTCTATAAGACATTGTTATCAATTAAATAAAAAAGCCATGACACTGAGGACGACCAATACAGCTAAAATGATCAATTTCTTTATTTTCTTTTTCTTTTTTAATTTAAAGAGTTTTTTTTTTTTAAAAAAAAAAAAAAAAAGATATTTTAGATACCAACCACAATTTTCCCTCTCTCCCCTTCTCCCCAACTCATCCAGCCACCTCTCAGAGAAGATAAGGCCTTTCACGAAGAGTCAACAAAGTCTGGCACATCAATTTGAGGTAGGACTAAGCCCCTCTTCTCCCCCCTGCATCAAAGCTAAGCAAGATATTCCTCTATAGAAAATGGGCTCCAAAAAGCCAGCTCAAATCAGGGATAAATCCTGGTCCCAGTGCCAGAGACCCTACAAACTGTTCAAGCCACACAACTGTCACTCATAATCAGAGGGCCTAGTTTGGTTAAACACAGGATCCTCCACTGTCAGTCCAGAGTCAGTGACCGCCTAGTAGCTCAGGTCAGCTGTCTCTACGGGTTTCCTATCACGATTTTGACTCATTGGAAAGCAAGTAATTTCAGTCTTTCATGTTTCTCTTCCTTGAGCTTGTTAGGTGACAGTAAGGCAATGAACTAAACTACACAAATTTGATCTAAAAAGAAATTAAAAATGAGTAGCAAAAGACAGTGAAGACTTGGTAAATTTGAGTGTTTTAATCAGGAAAAAGTTGCCAAGTCTTGATTTTCTTTATTTTCTAACAACTACAGTCCTGATTTTTACTTTTTATAAGTTGCTCTCAGCTACCATTTAGCTCCATATTCAGTGTTTCCAACTATAAAAGATAATTTTCTGTGGGCAGGAAAGATCAACTAGAGTTTAACAGTATCTGCTATTTGTGTAGGGGATCCAGGTTTGGTTTCTAGTTCCTCCTGATCCCAAATAATAAATTAACACCACACACAATAGGTGAGCCTTCTCACCTTGATTAATGTCGGCAAGACAATCCCATGAGAGGCATATTCAAGTGTAGTTATCCCATGTAGGGTATCATGCTCCAGTCAAAAGTCATGGTAGCCAAATACCAAACCCTATGGCTAGTGTGGTATGCATTGTTGATCTGAGGCATCTCTGGTCTTCCCCAAAACAGTACAAGTTATTGCTGTTGCTCACGGTAGTCCAAAAAGAATTTGATGGTAAGATTCTAATGCTGAAGATACCACACAAGTCACTAGACATGAAGATATCAAGTGAGTGATCAGGAAGGATTCTTTCCCCATGCTCACTATATTTTACTGTTATATAGTCTCCTGGAGTGTGTTTGTGGGGAGGGGGATTCATCAACATTCTTTATCAACTGTAAATCCATAAACTACAGTAATGATCAGAGGAGAAAGATAGACTCATCGATATATAAGTTTTGAACCAGCCACCATCCTAGCTTGAATGTTGAGCGTGTTCATGAGCTGAGACCTCACTCGTAACTAAGGAGCAATTGACAGATAAAGTCTTATGGGAGAGAAAACTAGCTTCCTTTAAGAAGTGGATAATATAGGCTGACACTACTCCAGTAGATGGACAACACAAGTCAACTGAATGGTTAGCAAAAACAGCAGAAATGATAAGAAATTGGAGGATTGAGAGGTAGGAGTGAATCTTTGAGGAGATTAGAGAAGTGAAGAGATTGAATATTATCAAAATATATTTTATAAATGCTGAAGTAATTCATAAAATATTTTATTTTAAAAGATAACAATTGCTTACAGACATGTCTACAGGACAACTGATTTGGACAATCCCCAATTAAGACCCTTTTCTGAGAAGATTCTAGATTATGTCAAATTGACAGTTAACACAAAGATCATAACACATGTAGGATTATATAATCTATATTGATGTTATTTAAGCAAAATTGGAGATAATTTATGCATTTGCTAATTCTCTAAATTGAAAAATATCTAAATTGTAAATAAGCTTCTTTTAACTTCTAGACAAAGCATATATTTCCTTTCATATATTTTCAATTGAAGTACATTCAGTTTATGATACCAAAACAAAGAAATCATGTAGCACTCAGAAAAGTATAAAGTAAAAGAAGAAAAGTTCCTTAGCTCCCCATGTCTCCTGTCCTTCAACATAAAATACTATTAACGTAAACGTGTTTGCAAAAGATGCCAGCCAGTAAAGATGTGAATGATTTTCATATGCTAACAGAATTTCTGAAATGTACAAACTTTAGATGTCTCATAATTATTAGTTTTTTAACCATTTTTTTATGGCTGGCAATCAAAACTCACATTTGATTTAGTGGGCACAAAAGTTCTTCTAGTTTCTCTAAGTAAAAATTTGTTATTGCATTGGCAGCCTGAGTAACCCAGCGTTAGTTGCTTTTTATTTTTAATTCTAATAAACGAATTCTTCTATAAATGAAGAATTATAGAATGCTTCTTATTTGATGGATTCTTTTTCTGAATGACTTTATTAAAACTGACATACTAGTCCATGCCACTAAAAGCATGCAGTATGTATGCCTTTATTTATTCATTATCCACTTCCTCATCTCATAAATCTTTGTTGTCTTTCCTATGTACAAAACACTATTCCAGCCACTTGGGGAACAATGAGAAATAAACAAACAGACAAACAAAACGTATCCCTGATGTTGAATACCTGCTATCCTAGTAGTCATGAAAACAGACAAGAGAAATACGTTAAATCCATAGTATATGTATTGTACTAAGGAATGAAAAGCTATAAAGTATGGAAAACAAGAATGAATAATGACAAAGAAGTCATATTTTCAACTGTTGTGTCAAAGTAAATCTGTATTTGGAAGACTTTTGTAAAATTCCACAAAGAAATAAACCAAAAATAGAACAGCTGTTAACTTCTGAGGAGGAGATTGCCGTGTTTGCTCTCCATATGAAAATAAAAAAAGGGCCAGTGTTTACAAGGCAAGAGAGCAGGTAGAAGCATAGGAGATGCGGTTCAAAGAGGGCAGGTAAGACTGTGAGGTATCTCCAGGTCATTTACTTTACTCAAAGATATAGAGGGAATAAATAGAAAGTTAGCGCAGGACCATGATGTGACCCCTGTTAACACTTTAGTTTTATGGATTATAATGAACAGGGGGGTGACAGAGCTAGAACAGCAGATGGAGGCAATAGGTTATTAGGAGTGTCACTGGGGCTGTTGAGATGAGGTTAGATGCTAGACACACATGAAGGAAGAATCTCCAGAATGTATGGTATCTACCTGTAGGCTGTAAAACAAATAATATCTTGGAGTATTGTCCTTGGAGTTGCTATGTATACAACGTGTAAGACACAAATAATCTGGAAAGTGATTAGTAGCACACGTACATCTATAGTTAATAATCATAAAGATACATATAATTAGACATTGAGAGAAAACTGCCACAAAGTAAGACCCGTAGTGCTTGGCAACATTTAGGAATTGAAAAGGAAGAGATAAATGACAAAAGAAGACCCAGGAAAGCAAAAAAAAAGTACTTCATAAGAGATCTTAAATATCCCTTTATAAAACGGTGGACATTAATCATAGAAAATCCAGCTAGCGTATCCAAGGCTAGGGACCTGATTCCTGAGCACAAATAAGAAAGATTAAAAATTCTACAGAATATTTATCCTCGATATAAAGTACTGACAAATCCAGCAAAATGGAAAACTAAAGAATTAGCACACAACACAAATTGTTCTGTGTTCCCCAAAACGCAAGTACTTAGGGTAGTGAAGAATAACTTTTCAGAATGAGTGGTCTGACAGAAGGAAAATGGTCACTGAGGATTATTCAAGACAGCAAAATTAAGAAGCATACAAGATATTTTTCATGACAAAGCAAAATGAAGGAATACCAATTATAAAGATATTGTTCAGCATATAGTTTTAAAAAGAAAATAGTAACCGTTATGCTAATAATATGTCATAAAGAAGAGAATTTCGAGGATAATGTTTATATGATGATGATGGTAGATTGCAGGAGAATTTTTATGATTTGTCTAAGGGAAAAACTATTAAAAAATATATACTGTAAAAAAACATCTTGAAATAAATGAGTTTTAATGTAGGAAATATGATGGGAATCAGTCTTCCATTATATAAACATATTTGTGTGTGGGGGGGTATAGAGTAGTGTGGTTTAAAAACTGCAAATTTGAAAAGTGACACATTTTCTTAGGGTTTCAGTTGTAGCCTGGATACATTCAGACACGTAACCAAAAAAATGCATTAATACAAGACAGCATCTGTGAGACAATTTGCATAACAGTGTTTGCATTTTTCCTAATACTCATGACAGGTTGACATCCACAGTCTATGTTTACACTGGGTAAAGTCTTCAGTTATATATTACATGCTTCATTACCTTACTCCTCTTAGAATCAAAATGTCTACAGATTTGTCTTATTTATTGGGAACAAACGTGGGTAGGCTTGGCAATGGAACACAAAATAACCTGTCACAGTTTGATGGTTTATTTGTTAACAGATTAAAATATTCCACAGCCTTTCATTAGTTTTTTAAATTCATATTTAAAATTTGAAATGGGAATTTCTTAATTTATATTTGTACTTTGCATTTCTTCATTTATAAATGACCCACTAAAATGTTAAGAGTGGAAACTGAAGATGAAATCTGGATAAGAACTTAATATTTAATAGTGCCAAGGTAAATGAAAACAAAAAGAACGTTTCTCTGTCCTTATCAGGAAATGCCTGGGTCTATAACTGCATTCTAGTTACTTACTTAACTGACTCAGTTCCCCCAATCGTTTACCACAGCGAAACAGAACACTTTCATTTTCTTCTCCATTAACCCAGTTATTCCTTTATTTTCCTGTGCACAGAAATCCCACTGGGTCATGTTAAACACAAATCCTTAAGTGGGGACTGCAGTTCTGCATTTTCAATGAAAGTCTTAGATGTTGCCACGCTGTCTGTTATAGATGCATTCAAAGTAAAAATAGATAAATAAATAATAAATCCTCAAGCAACCAATACTTGGCAGCACAAAATTTCAGGTAATAAATTATTTGACGTAAGATTTCTGTTTCGTTTTTAAAAATTGAGTTAAAGTGAAACTACAAGGCAGACTCTTCGATGTGAGATGTGTATGTATATTTATTTAAGAGATTATAAAAGGAGTACATGCATGTATACACATTTTCAAGCTATCTGTAAAAGGTGTTGCAGAATGTGCAACCAAAACCAAATAAATACAATCCCTAGTAATTCAGCGATATAAAAGGACGTGCTGCTTTTTTGCTAGATTATTTCTGGCAGCACAGAACACACCTTAAATATCAACGACAAAGAAATGGAAATTAAATCAAAACCGAAGACACACATTTGGTGCCGACACCCGGGCACAAAAAGAAGCAACTAAATAACATTGTTTAAAGTTACGGTTCTGTGGTCAATGATAAACTCTTTGTCATATGTACACTACATTACAGTTCTCACATCCACATTCGCCAGCCAGTTTAGTCTGTCTGCTATGCCTGTGGGACCACAGTCCTTTAAACAAAGACCCCCAGCGGAGCAATATCCAGAAATCCAGGATTGTCTCACAAGACCTCCTAACAGGACATTCTGTGAATTTGTAATTTTGTTTATGTAGACTGAAAGCATAGCATAGAGATAAGATAGCTTGCTGCCGAAGGGGATATCTTTTTAAAAGCAATATGATATCTGAAATATGGAGAAATTTTCACTCAAATGTTTACATGTTAAAAGAGAGTAAGTTCCTGTTCATGGGCTGGCACCTTGGAGCCCTTTCCCTCCAGAGGAACACCCAGCCCAGCATTGACTTTGGGATGAGTGGATTGGACTTGCCTGGAGTGGATGTCTTGCTGGGCTGATCCACTTTAGGAATTCATGCCCTTTGGGGGAGGGGATGGATGGATGGGGAGGGAAGAGGCTGAAGACTGACTGAGAGGGATTGGGAGGAGGGAAGGGGGGAACGGAGGATACATAAATGAAATGACATTTTTAATAAAAAAATAATAAGACAATAAAAAGAGGATAAGTGATATTCAACCAAGGTCTCTGTCACAGGAATTGTTACTTTTATAAGCTACTGGTATGCACATCGTTAAAAAGATTATATAGAAAATATTTGGTCTTTTATTAGTTACAGAGATGTTGTCTGATAAAGTGTAACATTATCGGGTACTGACACAAGACACAAAAGGCTAGTAAAATTAACTCCTTTTATTTTATATAAATTTAAGCTGAGGGTTGCAACCTATTCTGCATTTACACACATAAAGGCATCTATACACATGCACTCATATAATTTGTACATTAAATGATGTGGAATCCATGACACCTCACGGTAATACTTTACATCAATGGGATCTTCTCAACACTTACTATCCCAGTGCACTTATGAAAATATTCGCTTTAATAATTACCATAATTGAAAGAGAGTATATTTTACTACAGTGTTCAAGAGGTTGACTATGCAGAAGACTGAAATATACCTGAGTAGAGGGTGGAGCACCTGTGTAACAGCAGGCCTGGTTCCTGAACTAAAAGAAAGACGGTGTTGCTCCTTGATTAAGTGAATAATTAAGTAAATTTTCATTTCTAATGAATGTAACTTAATTTTCCATCAGTAGTATTATACTACAAAAGGCACACTTGGCTTAAACTGCCAATTATTTCTGATGTGAAAATAAGAAACCCAGGGCAAACATGAATAAAATAATTTTATCACATTATGAGTAACTAGACTATCTTCTCTTGATATAAGACATATTTAAGAATATGGTAATTCATTCAAATCAGCAGAGATGTACAAGCCAAACTCCATATGTTATTTATTATAAAATGATTTATTTAACAGATGCATTGACTTATTTTCATGTACTGGAGTCTCAAAACCATCTTCATAAAATAATGAATAAAATCACTTTGTTAATATACATTCTCACTTCTATTTTTAACTTAGAATAAGTTATAAGTTCTATTTATATAATTATTTTTCCTGAGTTGAGAAGCCTCTTTTCCCTGATTATCTGCCTCATCATCTTCATTGTATTATTTATGTAACTGCATTTAATTGCTTGGGTTGGATCAATACAAGTTAGATAATGAATGAACTGATCAGAAACCAATGATTGTAAGTCAAGGGAATGGAAGAATAAATTTCTTCTGCTTTCCTTTGCTGGTCTCCACTGCTTGTGATGATGGTGACATTAATCAACCCCTGCTAAGAGCCTGAGTGTATCCAGAGCTGTGTTAGGTGCTTCTTATCTACTAGACACTGGGAAAGGTCTTGCAATCCACATGTTGATCTACCACAGTGAGGATTAGTAGAGATCGTAATGTTGAGCTCTATTCTTGTAAAACTCAACTTAAAAAAATCCCTTCACACTACATGCTTTTTTCACTGTCTAAATCATCAAGTTTTATAATGGCTGAGTGTGTACCACATGGTATTAGTAGGTAAAAGAAAATTATTAACTTCACTTAAAATGTGGGTTCCAAGAAGGCCAAAATGGAAGAATTTTATTTCCAAAAATAACCAGACCTATTATATTTTCCTTAGAATATGGAATCTTGCTTAAATGTAGGCTAAATAGCTATCTTACCCACAATGTAACCCTTTCACTATATATTATTTTTATGATTTTAGAGGGTAACTTTAGTCATTCAACTTCAGAAAGAACTCTGATAAAAAGCTTTGATTTAAGAAATAAAGTTCACTAAAATCTTAGTAACAAAAGTATTGAGAACTGAGAGTGTAGTCACCTTGCTCAATGTTGCATAAACAATCAAGAATTGTGAAGCATCCATCTAAATGCGATGGCATGCTTCAAACATAAAATTTAATTCTCTTAATTAAGCAAACAAATAAACTTCTTGCACTTTCTAATAAAGATAATATTGTCTAGTTTGGTAATCTAAGGACAAATAAATTAAGTTCCTACTGGCAAACAGAATCTCATTAAATGCATGAATATCTAGAAGTAATGTAAAGAAATCAGTCTACAGACCAAGAAACTGTAATTCACAGTCAATAAAGATGGTTCTCAGTCTGTCATTGATTCAAGTATTTGTCCTTGAGAAACTATCCTTTTTATTCTGCAAGATCTGTCTAGATTCATTCTGCTTTAAAAAGATGTACACAGTGATTTGGAGGATTTGCAATGATTAATAATATTTTAAAATTCTAAATTATAAATCCCATATGATATAGGATTGTATCAGTATTGCTAAAATGAAATGCACAGTGGTAATTTTATATTCTTAATGAAAATTATATTTAAAAAAGCAATTTAAGTTTTTAGTTTCACAAGACTTAGAAAATTCCATGAAATTTTTACAAAACAGTATTTTATTGTTTCCAACTTCTAAAATCTCATTGTTTATATTATATATTGAAAGTAAATGATAAACACTAAGTATATCATATATACATTATATATATGATATAATGTATATATAGCATATATACACTAGCAAAATCCAAAGAAAATAATTTAGCACATGTACATGCTTCCTCAAAGATTGTGTCTTTCTTCACTTAAATAGAACTGAATCATAGAATTTTAGCAATAATTATATATATCACACACTGTTACTAGAAGAACTTGGCATAAAAATTATGAGATGTTTATACTTTAAAGTGCTCAAAAATAAATATTAAAGTGTAATTTGTTCTATGACTATAGTGCTCATGAGTATAGATGGCTTATTAATTGACAAATTATAGACTTTAATTTCTTCTATTACAATTTTCAGATGAAATAAATGTGAAATTATAGCACATATAATAAATACAATCATATAATTAATATGAAATAGCTGTGTATAAAATATTATCATTTAAAACTATACTGATACAAATTAATTGTTGTTCATTACAATCAAATCAGAATTCCATTTATTTTCCTTCTTGTAAAAGGCTGGAGATGAATAGAACATTGAACCTCCCTTTAAGGTTGCTCTGTAATAATACCTATTTCTAAGAGACTTGCATGAAATCACTTAGCAGCTAAAAAAATACAGTACAACAATCGACAACATGTTTCTCAATTTTTCTGAGAAAATAAATTCATGGCATCCCATAGAAATAGTATAGATTTGTGTCTTTCAAATTCACGTCTCCACTTTCCCCTTGCCAACCTCTAGGTTTGTAGGAGGAATGTAGTAAAGAAAATCATTAAGAAAAAAAATGAGCTTTCTAGTGTTGCATCAGACTGTGGAGTGCATTAAAATCAGAGGAAGAACTGAGACATCTATAACCAAATGCAAGATATAGCTTTAAACAAGAGCTAAGCATTTCTCAAATGTTTTATGAAGCAGTATTGAAAATGGAGACTTTAATATTTTTATCTGATAACTAAACCCAATTTTTAATAAAATATATATAATATAGTTAGTGTCTATCATTTACACTCAATATATAATATAAAAATAAACTAGTAAGTATTTATAAAGAAATCTCTTATGTGACACTTCGTCTTCACATTATAAATCATCTTTTCAAATCTATTTTTAGAAAACACTTTGCAAATATACTAGCCACCCCTCCCACCAATACCCCCAGAACCCAACACTCATACATACTTTAAGTTGAGAAATAGCACATACCCTTTATGTATTGTGACCTTAAGTTGAGAAAGCAGCCCTTGTTAAACAATTACTACTGAAAATTCCTGAAAATTAATGAGTTAGCCATGTGAACACATTTACTGAGAAGAAGGAACTAATACATGGTTGTGTAACATGGTCTGTTTAAGGGGCCCCTGGCAATGAGATCAGTATTTATCCCTGGTGCATAAACTGGCCATTTGGAGCCCATTACCTATAGAGGGATGCCTTGATCAGCCTTGATGCAGAGGGGAGGGGTTTGTAACTGCCTCAAATGAATGTAACAGGCTTTGCTGACTCCCCATGGGAGGCTTTACCTTTTGGATGAATGGGTGGGGGTGGGTTGGAAGGGGAATCTGGGGGAGTCTACTTCTCCTAGAAGGAATGAGAGGGGGATCTGTGATTATAATTCTAGTATCATTACACAAACTGAACAGGTTGTATTTATGTGTTTAGGAATATAGATGTAGTCACAGATTCATACAAAATGGCAACAATAATTAATGAAAACGACTATGAATTTGAAAGGGAACAGAAGGGTTGTCTAGGAGGATTTGGAGGGAAGACGAGAAGAGAAAGCAATGTAATTATATTATAATCTCAATTAGAAACAAATAATTAAAAAAGAAAAGAAAATTTATTTACGATACTGCCTTTGCCTTGCATAAAGCACATCCCTTGACACTGTATACTAGCTCTGCACAATCAGTATTTTTATGTGAAAATTTTCATAAGGTCTTCAACTTGCAGAGTTTTATATTTTGGTGGTACCATGCATCTAAACCATTTAAAACATTACCAACTTCTACACAGCTAAGAGCAGAGACAGTCATTGAGATCTAGGTTATTATAGAAATAAAGGAAACACATAAGCAAGAAAACAGAAAAACTGTGGTATATGCAACTAGATATGAGTCAGATGATGAGAAACAATTTCTGGAGATCAGTCAAGGTAGGAACAAATAATAAATATTTGCAAATATGAGAGAGATGAAAGATGAAAAAAACGCAACAACTATATCAATTTTTTTATCTGCAATAATTCACAAAAATTTTAAAATTTATAGAACATGCCAAAAATGTTTTTGACAAATAAAATAATAAAAAGTTGAATTTGAGTTAACGTCTTGTTCTCATTATTGAAATTATAATGCAATCCCTGACAATAAAGAGAGAGCTGACCAGACAATCCACATTGACATACAATGACTAAATTCATGAGGAATTAACAGCTCTTTATCAAAATGTGGTGTATTGGATGAGAGAATGATAGGAAATAATAATATTTATTAATATTAATAATAAAAATCTTACTGCCACTGACATACAATGATACTAAAAAAATACTAAATTTAAAAAGTGAACATCTTTGAGTGATTTATTTTTAAATCTTATTTTACAGTATAAAAATCTCTTATTTAAGTGAGATTATTTTGTTTGGCTTTGCCCTAACACAAACAGAAATGTAATAAATCAAGGTTTTAGTTCTGTAGAATTTAGTTAATATCATGCAGATGACTTGTTTAAAATGTCAAAGAAATATTATAAAATTATGTAAATATTTATTTTAGTGAAGACATAAATTACAGAATAGCATTATAAATCTAGTTTACCAAATAGTCATATGCTTCACAAAATGATATATTTAACAATTAGCTGACTAATATGCCATCATAATATGCTTTCTAGTTTTTTTCTATATCTTCTACTCAGGTTTTGTAAAGGAGTTTTGAAAAAAAAAATTTGTAGAAAGAATGCAGATAGAACTTATTTTTCCTCAGATATAGTTTTTGTTTCTCTCAAACAAATTGTTATTATTAATTGTAACCAATTTGCAAGAACTGTTATCAAACCAAGGAAAAGCGCTGTCAAGATTACTTCTCTTTCTATTGTTAATATTCTGGGTTTTCTGACATCACATGTTAAAGGTTTATTTTTCTACTGCCTGTCACAAATATCCATACTCAGCCCAAACTGTCACCTAATGTGCTTATGCTTGTCTTTGATTTCATGAATGTAATCATTACGGAAGAAAAATAAAAGAGAGCAGTGATAAGTGAGTTGTTATTAAAGTATCTTTAAATCATAAATATTATATACCGTCAGTCTAATATGAATTCTTGGCTACAGTGCACACCAGAGCTTTGAAGAAGCCTATACCGGTTTGTCTCATAGTCAGCATGCTTTTCACACACAGCTATGAGCAGGATGGGAAACAGAAAGATTAAAGAAAAAATTATTTATAGTCATACAATGAGCGTGCAGAGGGTTTGATCTGTTGGAGGCTTTGACTAATTTATTTTGATATTTACACTGGTTTGGTTGGTCTATAGCTCTGGAGAACACACTGGAGAGTTGTTAGTCCTTGATACATGCAAAAGTGTGTCTGTAACTAAGTAACTGTGTGTTTATGTTAAATAAGCAGTATGTTAATACTCAAGAATCTCTTGGCACTTTTATCTCTGCTTGTCATTTTAAGCTGGTTTGAATAGTTTACTACAAAATCTTGTGACTTTAACTGAAATAAAGCTATATCCAGATAGGATTAAAGGAAAACTCAACATGAGACCAGTGGATTAGAGTAGACTTTAAATCCACTAAGATCCTTACAAGTCCGAAAATGAGTACATGAAGAAAGTGATTTGAAGACACAGAGAAAAACCACAGCGAAGTTTCTAGATGCTAAGAAAAGCTAAGGAATAAAGCAAAACTTAGAAAGTCAAGGGACCTGGAACAGACTTTTTTTTAGAGATTTTCCAAAGGAAGCAGACCTACTGTTCATCCCTCAGTGTGGATTTGTGGTTAGTGGAACTGTGAGAGAATTAATTAATACACCATCTTTACATAGAAACACTTTCAACATGGTTTGCTAGAAAATGGGTTTGTTAAATGACATCTATATCCATGTCTAGAGAGACACGAAGGAATAGAAATCCTAAAATGTCAATGTACATTTCCATAGAGTGTGACTACATCCCTCACACTATCTCTGGAGCCCCCTAAGGCTGGAAGGATGTTAAATGCTCAAATAGTTGAGATAACAAAATAGCAAATAATATATGCATCTTTGGGAATAGGGCACCACCAATCCTGTAGATAAAACAAACCTTTATTTTTATAAGCAACACTAGAGAAAAAATAATATAATTTTAGGCTTGGAAATTATATTTCCTCTACTATTCAAATTGCATAATCTCTCATATTTCTAAAGATAATGTTACCTGTCCATCCTAGCAAGAAGAACTAATCAAAATGATATTTGATCACCAGAATTAGCTGTCAAACTTAACTCATTTTTTTACGTTCATATTTTCTTACATTTTCTATTTTTTTTTGGAATCACAAAATTTTTGCTCCAATATTAACTATCACCTTAAAACCTTAACAGTATTTAATCTTAATAGCTCTTTGTCACATAACAGTACTGTTTATGTATTTTGGTTGGCTCTTGTTTCTAAGTGTTATATATCCATCCTCCTAAATAAATAAGGTCCATATTCTGAGTTTTTCTATAATCAAACAATTGGTAGAGTGTGGGGAATGTTTTACATGTTTATAAGGTGTTTATTAGTTTCAGTTGAATTTATTAAAAGCCTATAATGCTGATAGGTCCAAAGAAAGAGACTAAGCCTCACAATAGCTTAAATTGCAAAGGAATGCCTGAGAATAGTTGTATTCTTGTTAGTTCAAAATCAAATCCAATGCCATTTGTTCACTCAGGGTGTTCAAGCCCTGTGGTGGCTTCTCTTTCACCGGGGGAAAAATGATCATTGGCTACATTTAACAGTGCTGGTAGAAGGCCAAGGAGAAGCTTTTCATTAACATATACCCAGTAATTACCAAAAGCACATAGACACATCTCATTTCTACCCAGCCATTATGTTCACTGGACTGGAAAATGGGATTGGGCCAAGTGGAACTGTCCCAAGCACTCGCACTGTATATTCCTGGAAGGCAATTCATGGTTTGCTTTATAGACCAGGAGGCTCTGCATGCTGCAGCAGGTTTCTTAGGCAGTGCTTATAGTTACTAGTCAAAACAAGTAAGGTTATTTACCACTATGCATTGTCATTCTGTTTGAAAAAACAATCATCACATTATAAAAGTGTTTAAAATACATTTTAATATTAATTTTATAAACCTTGAGAAATAGAAATTAGCCTCTCTCATATTATGCTTTATATATGTTTGAGGTTTTTGTAGAAAAAATGGTTATTTGTGCAGAATACCTATAAGCAGACCTTTGGTTAATGAACAAAAAGAGTATTCAAAGTCAGTTACTGTGTGGATGAACAAAAAATGTGTCTATGGGCTTCTTATATACTTCTTGTTTCAAGTAAACAAGCTCTAGTTGGCAACAGGATATAATGTCCTTTTAACTATGTGCCTAATGAATGAGAAAAGTAGAACCAAGATGTTATTAGCTGCCTCCAACTGATGCTGCCACTACCAGAAAATCACTTACTTTGGAAGGGTCAGTTTTAAGTGTAATCTGGAATACTGCAGAGAGGAGCAGAATTCTGGGAAACAAACATGAATAGGACCCAGGCCTTGAAAATATTACAATCAGTAAAGCTAACGCAGACAGGCAATATGCTTGATTTCCATGAGTCTCTGTATCATTACACACTTCATAGAACCAATGGAACATACAGGAATGAACAAAGAAAACAACATAATCACTTTATGTGGCCTGAGAGATCAGACAGGTTAATTATTGTATCAGAGCACATATAGATACCTTATATAATGCCTCAACTTTATATACATGTTTAAGTGCTTTATATACCTAAGGCTGTAGCGTAGTTGGTAGAGCACATGCCTATCAGGTATAAAGTTCTGAGTCAAATCTCCAGTACAGTTTAAAATGAATACTGGGCACAGGACTATACTCTCAGTAATTGAAAAGCAGAAGCAATATAATCAGAAATTCAATGTTATCTTTGGCTTTATGGTGAGTGTGATGTCAGTAGAGATGCAAGAGACTGTGAAACCACCCTTTGAAGGAAATTAAGAAAGGAAGACAGAAATAGACAAAGAAAGAAAGAAAGAAAGGAAGGAAGGAAGGAAGGGAGGGAGGGAGGGAGGGAGGGAGGGAGGGAGGGAGGAAGGAAGGAAGGAAGGAAGGAAGGAAGGAAGGAAGAAAATTCTGTTCTATAGTATAATGATGTGGAAATAAGCAAAAGCCTTTTGACAATGTTTACTGGAAAACATTCATGATGTTAGAGTGTAATACATTTATAAGCTTTGGAAGAGCCCCAAAGAGGAAGACAATGCTGTGTTTTAGAGTATAGGAATATATAAAATTAAACAATTTCCTCTTGTACTGTTAGAACCACTAGGAGTTTACAAGAGCAAAGGGGTTGCCCTCACCATATAAAAGATATGACATAAGGAATAAATACAGGATTCACTTTGTACAGAATGAGCCTCAGTGGTAAAACAGAGTTGTCTGCTATGTACATGACCCAAATTAGTCAAAAGAGCTGTATGTTATAAACTCAGACCAGTGTCCAATGGTTCATCTGAACAATGAATTTTTTTTATATCCCACACGATATGCTCAATCAAGGCAGTTAGCCAATGGAACATGAGTTCATTCTTCAATTGGTTATGGATTCTAAAAGATTATGCATTGGCTGCTATGATCACAACACTTGGGAGGCAGAGGCAGGAGAATAACTGTTTTAAAAAGCAAGTCCTAGGGTAGCCAGAGAAAGACAGAGAGATCTTATGTCGTTAAGTAAAGCAAAACTGCTTGCTGCTATTCTATCCTACATAACAATTCAACAATCCCTTGACTTAGTCTGTTTATAATACATTAAAATTTTTATAGTGAGTCCAAATTTATAATTTTAGACATGGTTCCAAAAAGTAAAAATAGTTTCAGCCATCAACTTAACAGAATAATCAGTAAAAGACTATAAATAAAGGATCCCAAAAATAATCAGAATTTTTATCAAGATATTCAACTGTCAGATCATTCATTTATTATTTGTGTGGTGTGTGTATGAGAAAGAGACAGAGAGAGGGGGAGGGCTGACAGAGAGAGAGCATATGTGTGTGTGTGCATGGTTTGACAACAAACGTCATTTAATATCACTCTCCACATCACTTATTGAGTAAGAGTGTTTGACTGACCTGAACCTCATTGCTTTGGCTAGATTGTCCGGCCAGCAGGCTCCCAAGTGATTTGCCAGCATTGGGATACAGGCATGTTTCACCATGCCCAGCTTTTGACAGAAATCTGAACTTGTATCTTTCACATTTTTTGGGTTTGCACGTCACCCACTGAGCCATCTCTCTAGCATCTGTCAGCAGATCTTGCTTTAAATTTAATTTAGTAACAATAGAAGAGTACATTTTCTAATCAATATATTTACATATCCTACCTAAGCACCACCACCAACAGCAAGAAGTACATGTCTCACTTGTTTTAAATCCATTTATTTCCTAAAATGTATTGTGTGTTTTTCTCTTGTCACTGTTCAACAATGATTCTGACTCCCATCTATATATAAAGGATAATCAGCATGTCCCAAACTTATCAGTATGATTTCAAAGACAAAGAAGAGTGACTGAAAACTGAATTGGTAAAAAATAGTCCGTGATATATAGGGAAACCCCTTTCTGCTTCAACAGTAACACAACAGACTTCTCATCCATCAATTAATTTGTCTGTGTGAGTCAGTTTAGACAGTAAATGATCAAATACATTTTAAAAGAAAAGC
The DNA here is from genome assembly GCA_033318265.1 of Phyllotis vaccarum. NCBI lineage: Eukaryota > Metazoa > Chordata > Mammalia > Rodentia > Cricetidae > Phyllotis > Phyllotis vaccarum. The sequence continues at coordinate 19,178,079 of JARWLC010000007.1, forward strand.
CAGCAGAGTCACATGGGTGTCCCTTTATGAATCAAAGTTTTTACTTCACCATGTCCTGTGTATTACCGTAGCCACTGAAGCGGGAACAGTATACAGAACACAGAGAACCACTGCACTCGTGGGTCCCCACAGACCTGATGGTGCACTCTGCTGCAAAAGCAATTTTCATTTTGAACTGCAATACCCTTTAAGAGAAGAGTGTTCTTCAAAAAATAATCATATCATGGCCTGAGTGACTTAGAGCCCTGGCTTCAATTGTAAACACCCCTCTCCACCTGTTTCCTTTCTCCTCTTCCTTTGTCCCTAACTTTATTCTTACCGATGAAATTCCTTTCATATTTTGCTGAAAAATAATACTACAAGAATGGATGGTGTTTTGTCAGACCTCAAATAATATTTCTTTTTTTTTTCTCAAGTAGCTACCTTTTATTTCAGAATGTGGCATAGACCTCCAAAGGGAAGGATTTTTAATCAGAGTTTTCTATTCTGAAGCAGAGACACCTAACTTTTGGAATGGTAGCCCACCCTATGAGAACAGACTCCAACAAGAATCAAACAATGCTGTAACACAGAATTTAGCCTACAGCTTCAGGGATTGTCCCTGGCTTGTTATTGGACCTACTTTAGTGGACACTAAGGAGATTTGAGGAGTTTTAGTTGAGATCATACGGCAGTTGCCACAGAAACACTAACCCTAGTCGTTCACACTGCTGGGGATAAGAATGATGCATAAGCACCCTCTCTAGAAGTTTTTTCAGAATAGCTTTCTAAGGAAAAGACTTCAAAATTTAACCCAAAATTAAATTGATGGCAGGATTATTGTTGCCTTTGGAATAGTCTCAGGAGACTTCTTCTGGCTGATGAAAGGTTTAAAAATCAAGAGAACACTTTCAAACTAAACTTGAAATTAATATTGCAAATAACATTAACCTGGAAAGAAATTGGAATATTTTTTACAAAAATGCAAAAACAAAATAGCCAGGAAAATTATCTGTACAACATTGTTAATTCTGATATATTTCTATAGAGTAGAACAACAGAAAAATAGAAAAATGTTTTCTATGCATCATATAACTGAAGTTCAGGGTTTGGACTCTGAACTTATCAGATAAACAAATGCCTAAACATTCACTGTAAATGATTGGATGCTAGCCAGAGTTATTTTAAATGACAGCTGTGCACACGGAGTACAGAAATTCCAAAGTATTACACACCAACAAATTCAGTTGCCTCATGCTCAACATGCCTCAATCAAATGAAAAAAAGATAAATCAAAGAGCTGAATTTTGAACATGCATTTCAATAAAACATAATGTTTGCAAAATGAGTACAAGAGGAAAAGGGATATCGATCGAAAGAAAATAATTCTCCATGAAAATTACCCATTTACTATTTTGCATGTACAAATTTGTGGACTATTACTGAAGAATGATACGTGATAACAGAGGCGTGCTCCAAGATAATAAGATCCAGAATTTACATACAACTTAAAAAACAAAGCAAAACCTCTGTGACTCATATTTGAATAAAGCTAGGTGGTCAATTTCCTTTAGATTATTTTGACTTATAACTTTCAGGTGACTACTTTAATGGAGAAACATCAGTATTTAAATGACATCTTTGTTGATTTACTTGAAAACAATAACTCTTCCTCCACCAGAAACAATATAATATTATCATTTCTTTGAGAAAAAGAGCTTAGCTTATGCATGCTTGGCAATATTAGGTCTAGAATTAGAGTTGACATCATAGCACACTAGCAATTTAACTACTGTTTTATGTTATTGGTAGATTCAAAGTATTTGGGTAATGACCATTATACGTGGAAGGTTGTTACAGTTATAACAGACATATGTGAGTCAGCAGTTCCGTATCTACTGTAGGATGTGTATCGATAGAGTCCTGTGCTTACTGAAGAAAGAATCTTATTAACAGGATCATTTAATTACTCTTATAGCCACCACATTCATGAAGCTTCTATCTCATGTGCTCAGGAAGGTGGGAATCGCATACATTATTACAAAAGCTGAGATGATTTGTGCAGGCCGCACGGAGGAAATGGTATGAGAATATTCCTATAATCAAAATCCTGCTTTATTAGCATAAACTACTAAAAATAGTTCTAGAGGACCCATCTTCTGTCCTGAGTCATAGGCTATAGTGATCCTTTTTTTTTTTTTTTTTTTTTTTTTGAGAGAGAGAGAGAGAGTTTTGTGCGAAAGTCGAAACATCCATATAGTAATCTGCCTCCAAATTTGCATTTTTGCATAATAAATAAAGTATAAACAAAAGAAATATATGCACTTACAGTCTTCTGTGATTTATAATACACATCATAATGAGTAAGAAATGAACATAAATACACGAGAGCCAGGAGAAATGGCAGATGGTACCTATCACTGTATCACTGCATGGCTTCTACAGTTCAAAAATAACACTGGTCTTTTAACTGGGCCAATTGAAGGATAGGTGTTTGGTTTGCATATCAATATTTTTCATTAGTTGGGTCTCCCTATAAAGCTATAGTTGGCCTTAAATTGTTGTGAAGCTCAAGTCTTAGGCTCATAATCTTGGTTTAGCCTACCAACTGATGGGATTACACACTCACTGCCACACCCAGTCAACTTGCCTTTTCAATATTGCTGTAAGATGGAAATTACACTCACTACTGAACCCCACTGATACTGTTTACCCACATCCTTAGAAAAACAGCTGCCAGTGAGAGACCAGAAAGAAACAGTAAGTTGCTGATTATGCAATGTAACAATTGTCCTTTTCTCAAAACTTAAAGGAGCATAAATTTAGCCATTAGCTCTAATAATACATGTTTACACTTATTCAAGTGTAGGTATCGAAAACTAACTTGAATGACCTATATCCACCAATGGTATGTGAAGTGAATATGTGATGAACTAAGGTAATGACTCTTATAATTCATAGAACCTACATTTGCCACCTTTTAAAACTAAACAGAACAGAATCAAGAAAAATAGTCACAAACTTCATATTTTTATGCTGTCTATACTAAAACATTCCCAATTCAAGAGACAAAGCTGGCAAGGCTTTTGAGAGTAGGTGACTATAATACACAAAAATCAATATGATAATCAGATACCAATGTAGGAATTCAGACTTGAAAATAGCTTCCCCATGGAAACCGACAAGAAACGTGATAGAAGAAAAGATGTGTGAGGGTGCAAGAGCATCGTAGTCAAGAGATGGAAGACCTTTGGAAATTCCCTGTCTAAAGGGAAAAGAAACACTGTCACTCAGTCATATTCACACCTGAATCAACCTGAGCCCAATGTCGGCTTGTCATTAGATAAGTCACATAGTGCTTAGAGGGAAATCACTAGCAATATGGACTTGCTTCATCCCCTCTGATTACAACCTGATGCGTGTGTGTGTGTGTGTGTGTGTGTGTAGTACTTTACCCTTAATTTTTGTTTTCACTTTTTGTTTAATTTAATTAGTTAGAAAAGCTATGTCATAAGCCATCTGATGACTTTGTAAATGCAAAGGGCCAATGTTGTGGAACAGACAATCTAATGACAGAGTGTTTAGTGTTCCCTAAAGCAGGAGACAGATGAAGAGGAATGGTGAACCGGTAACCTTAGCATAATTAAGACAAGCCTGAGTGCTTGCTGGGGTGCCATTCTATTAATCACACATCACTGGCACCTGGCTAAAATTTATGAGATATGTAAAAGGGGCCTTTTAACTGACCTTGATAAGGCATAGTTATTTATCGTGTGGGAGAATAGTCAGCAAGCTAGGGGAATGAGGTATATTAGAAATGAGATGGCAGACAGATTTAAGGGGAAAGGGCTGCAATACCCTTTGAAAAGATCAACAGAAGTATTTCCAGTACTATGAACCTAGGACATCTTTGATAAGCCATCATAAAAGCATACATCATGTTAATAAGTATTATATATAAGGATAAGAACAAATATCAAGTATGAATCTAATGCCAAGCCATTCACTTAATATTTTAATATGTTTATAGAGCTAATACAATGGGGCTTTATGATTGAAATAGATACCAAATAATTTTGAACCTCAAAGAAGTAGACAGCATATATTGACTACGAGTTCCTTGATGACACTGCATCATTTTATTTATCAACGTATTCCCAGGGCCTAGTGCAGAACCTGGAATGCATTGACACCAAAACACCAATGGACTCTTAATTCAAAGACTATCTGGCGCCTTTTGTGTCACCCAAATTCAGACCATTGAAGCCTCCTATCCACATAGAACATTACAGATGATCATCCCATCAGAAAGACTTAGCACTACAGAGAAAAATATTCTGTCATAACTGTATGTTTATATTTTGTTCTTTCTCCCCAGATTCAGCCTGCTGTTGTCTTAACTGCTCACCTTTATATGTGATATGTACTGCACCTGGAACAGGACATGGTATGTTAGTTACTCTTCTACTGCTATGAAGGAATGCAGAGTAAAGACAATTTATAAAATTGTAAATACAAATTATTTTTAAAAAGCATTTATTAAGAGATGCTCAATTAATATGGCCAAATAAGGGAATGTGGAGGTATTTGATTTATATATTTTTTTCATATATATGAGTCAACATATAGATTCCAATGTAGGATGATGTGTGTGTACACAAACATATCTGTGTTAATGAGGTTCAAGGAATGAAATAGAGAACCTTGTACATTCCAGCTAATTGTTCTACTTCTGAGCTAGTTCTTAAGCCCACTATATAGCTATTCTGTGCACTGTATCAGCAATATTTGTAGATTTATTTTTTAAAAATCTGACAAAGGTCAATATTCACTAAATAATTATGCTAAAAATTAGCAGTATCAAAGTGAGCATTCCTTACCTATCATTAATATATATATTAATATCTTGACATGCATCAGAATATTCTAATAATACTTTTGTCCTTTTTGGTAGTTGCCACCATTGTCATTAAGAATTATTGATATTTCAGGGGCATGAAAAGTTAGGGTTTCAAATTTTTCAAGTAATAACATGGAGACAAACGTACAGATGTATTTTTATAATGGTACTGTTGCTATGATTGCATACAAATACACTATATAATATTAGTAACTACATTTTGTAGAAATTGCCATAATGTGCCATTTTATTTTTTGTTCATAGGGCAAGTAGTCAGTGCATCATCCTCTCTTTGACTTTTGAGTAACGAATAATTTAAAGATTTCCTCTTAATTTATCAAAGATAATTCAATTTATGCTTCTGATGAAATGGAGGTGAAACACATTTATGTTTTTCTACAATGAAAGCCTTCTCGTCTATTTGGCAAGAAGGAGCAGAAATCCAGTCCTAGATTTCACACACACACACACACACACACACACACACACACACACACACACACACACACACACATACACAAAGGGAGTCGGCGGAACAGAATAATTTTAGGCCATGTCGCCTGAGACTGTGCCTGGGCCTTTACCCAAACCAGACATAGAGCATCATATCCAGCCCATACATACAAATATGCACACAAATATGCACGTTTCTCACAGAAAAATGTCAGACACAATATTTGTAGTTATAGACCCCTAAGTACCATTAGCAAATAGGTATTTTTTTTATGATTCAAAGGCAAATTCTACAATATTCACATTATATTTCTGTTCCATTTATACTATATATTCTCTCTAACATTATCTTTAGATTAATATCATGGCTTTTGTTGCTCTCATCAAACATTATCATCTCATTATCTCCTTCTAAAGCAATGCCGATGTTAGAGGCTTCCTTGCCCCCCAAAGTTGTGAGAATTGATCATCTTCATTGCTTGTATTGCAATGCAGAGTTCTGCTTTTAAAATTAAACTGGAAATGTGTGAATGTAAAGATCACTAGCTTCTGTGAGAGTACTTAAATTAAGGACAATATTTTATTCTAGAAAAAAGATACAAAAAGGTCTCACATAAATCAACTGAAGAGCTTAATTGTCAAAGAGAAATACGATTACATTCCCATTTTAGAAATGAGGTGTTTTTCTTTGTTTTGTTTGTTTGTTTGTTTGTTTGTTTTTTACAGCACCTATCCATTTCAAACAAAGATCAAAAAACATTTAAAATTGTTTTGATCTCTCCAACTGAATTACAATATGAAAAAGTTTCTGAAAAAACTTTCAAAAATCTTAAAACTATCTCAAAAGATGGAATAAAAGCTGCTTGGAAAATAAAATGAGATTCTAACAACAAGTAATATCAACAAAGTCTGAGTAAACAATAAAGAGAATCCCATTTCTATTACAACAACCAAGGATTCCTGTTTTCTCAATCAAAGGTACACATGATAGATACACAGGCAATTTTTCTAGCTGAACATCTTCATTTTTTTTTCCTTAGCAACAACATACTTTTAAAGCAAGACTTAAAAATCAATTCCTTCATTTATTTGTCAACGCCTTGGGTCAGGGTATCTGATTTCCACCTTTGAACGGTTAGTTCACAATAAGTATCTAAATGAAAGAAATAAAGAGCTAATATATGTTAGAAGGTTCATTAAGAATCAAGTCGGTTTATAGTTTTCTCCAAAGTCAAGTGTATAAAATCAATACTTTATATCATAAAATTTACATAAAATTATACCGAAATTATAAACAAAGAGAGTTTCTGTCAAATATGCCACACACACGCACACACACCTGTGTATGTGAGTGTCCTTTAAACATCCATTTTTTTTCAGAAAATGAACTTATCTGAGAAGTTATAATCAGTTAAAGTATTCATTCTGAAGAAAATTTCAGAACATCGGGAGTTTTTTTTATGAAAGTGGCAAAGGTCATGGAAGTTGGTGTGAATGCCTCATAGATGGAATTGAACAGAGCTGGAGTCGTTACCGAGAGTCAGACTGAGGGAGTTGATATGTGTGTCAGGTAGAGGGAACAGAGACAGGATGTGGCATTTTGTGATGAGAAGAATCAGAAGTATATCAGTGGAGTTTGTTCCCATGGTGCTGTGTCTACTGCATTTTCCATCTATGGACACAAACCATAAAACTGAGGTGAAAATACTAAGAAAAGTAAAAAATAAAGATGACAGTCCTCTAGGAAGTATATAAAGTAGTTCTTCCCATCTCTTTATTTTTTACACTGAAAAGCATTCTTATAAATTAGCAAGCTATCTGTTAATGCTTTAGCCATCAATTTCCTCTCTTGACTCAAATTAATTCTTTAAAAATTTTTTTACTAGGTTTTATTATTTAATTTACCTGTGTATTTGGGAGTCTGTGTGCACATTAATCCAGGTGTTCATGGAGGTGAAAGCTGTCTCATCTTCCACAAGGCTGAAGTTAACACGTGGTTGTGGGCCACCAATCTGGTGGGTGGTAGGACCTGAACTCAGGACCTTTGCAAAAGCAGCCCATGCCCAAAACCACTGAGTTATATCTCCATTTCTTCTAACTAATCATTTTTGTTAATATAATTAAAATTATTTTCTTGTTTAATTTGAGTGGTAGTCTTTGGTATTTTTTATGTTTGTTTTTTGAACTAGAATCTTATACACAATCCACATGCAGTCCAGCTTCCCAAGTGAAGGGTCATAATCAAGTCCTACCAACTTCCACCCAAATATTTTTCTGTATAGATACTTGATGAATTTATATCTATCTTTTCACAATTTTTTAAAGCATTATGTGAATTTCCTGCTTGCAAAATGGACAGCTGAGATATGCAGAAATTGGCAGAATTTCAAAAGTTGGGAAAGATAAAAACTTTTCTATGAAGATATGTAAGCTTATCAGACTAAAATCATTTTCATCTTCTTCACTATCATAGGTCAAATATAGTTATCCAGAAAACTGAACTCATGGAGCCATTGCTCATCCATGCATTTATAAAGTAGTTTATGTCTCACAGAGCTACAGTTCTCATGTGGCAGCCACAGGAGTCATTACAACTTTTTTTCATTATTTGAACTCTCTTCTCTCTGTCCAAAGTAAACATACAAATAGTTATAATTTTTGTTTTCAGAAATATTTACATTTACTAACCAGAAGTCTAATGACATCTTAAATGGTTTATTACAAACCCTGGAGTTCGTAATTAGCATATTAGTATTTTTATCATTTACCAAAGGTTATTTGGCATTTAAAATCGGGTCTGTGTGTATGAGATAATAGAATTTTAGGTCCGTTTCTCACAGAAAATCACTAACAAAGACCATTAGTACAATGCATATGTAAGCATGATGTAAAGAGCTACATTATAATTAGGTTTCTCATCCAGATCAGACCCAAAGCAAATCACTAAGCACACAATAGATATAAAAAACTAAAGCAAAGAAGTACTGAGCAAAGTAAAAAATTATGTATATTTTACATCAGGGTACCAAAACATAAAAGTAATTTTTAAATCTGTGATGCAAAGAACAACTTGCTGATCTAGAACTTAAATGTGAGAGAATGTCAAAACACTCAAGTTATCACAATGTCCTCTGGTGGTCACTAAATAACAATGAAGGGACAATTCTGCCATCTGTGTCTTGTCTCATAGCCTAATGCTCTCCATAGGGAAAAAATAACCTGATATCACATGTGAAGAATTGTTTTTAACTCCCTCATTTTGAGTGTTAAGGTAATAAAATCCAGTGAATTCAAATGATTGTAAACTTGGTTACAAAGTGACTTGTCAAATGGATCTGGAAGAAGAAATCTAGGCTCCCAATTGTTAATAATGATCGGGCCACTTTAGATTCTAAACATGCCAAGGCAGTTTTCTTTTCCAATATTTCTCTCTCATCATAATACCTAGGGAGCCACAATTTATAAGAGGAAAATGCTCTCTTCAGATAGGAAACTAATACTATGTAATATAATAACCTTCAATTTGTTCAGCACATTTACAAAACAATTCCAAAATAAACAATAGTACATTATATATCTGCTACTGTGACAGGCAAAAGTAGTAAGATCTTTTGTCTAGCTCTCCAGTGGAGTTGTCCCAACTTGGACAACTTCCCTAATCACTAGAGTCACTTGAGCATTTCTGGCTTTGTCCCAAACCAACTGAATCATGATCTTCAGGAAAAGTGCCTGGGAATTTGTGTTTTTAAGTGGCTCCCCCAGGTGACTCTGTCAATTAGCCAATCTGAGAAAACTCTGATGTTACCAATGGAAATAAATAGATGCCGCATTATGTGTTTAGTATGTTTGGAGCAAACTGTTATTATTGTTGAATTAACCAAATGCTGTTACTCTTCTTTACAACCAAGAAAGATAGGTTTCACAAGCGGAAAGACAAACTGCCAGATGCCACCTATATTTCTGAATTAGAGACAGATTGGAAATCTACCAAAAGAAACTGGGCATTCATACTCCGTCTATTTCCATGGAAGGAACAAAACAATTCTAATCTTACTGATCTTTTCATTAAAGAATAAAGCAATTTCAGAGCATTAACTGCTGACAGCAAAGTCTTCCATGGATTTCATGGATTAACTAAGCCACAAACAACTTAGAACATGCCCACAGAACAATTCTTTGTTTGTGTAGTACAGGAGGCAAAAAAAAAAAAAAAAGCCCACATTCTGACGTCAACTGTGTGGTTTAATTACCCAATATAACACTTACCACTCAAAAATCTATATGTCCCTTCTGCATAGCAATAGCTACAGAGAAAGAATTGGTGACATCACATAACACGCAAATGACTGGCCAACCTGAAAACCTTTCACATATATTAGTACCCTTTATCCTCACATGATCCCCATGATGAATCTTTTCAACAGATTGAAAGTATCATTGTAATTGAAGTGTGCTGTTAGAAATTCAAACATATCAAACTGCTTTAGTTTACTCTTGGCTATGTACAAAATATGATGTATGCTTCCCCTTATAATCTGTAAAAAAATAACTGAATCCTAAGTTAGTCAACACATTCTATTTTTTTTTCTAATGTAAAGCATTTCATGACATGGTGGTTTAAGTTCTGAACTTTTAATTAATAATAATAAACTCAACTAGTGAAACTTTACTACTCTGGATTCAAACAAACAAATACTGATTTATTGCATGCAGAACATATTTGAGCTATTCATTCTATACAACAGCTCAGCTTAAAAAAAGAGACTATAATGTCATACTGTAGCGAACAATCATAATTTGAAATTTTTAGAAACTAATGTCTGCTCACATCTTGAATAAAATCAAACCCAAGTGTTTCCTAGTCTTTGTTATTATCTATAAAAACCTTTACCATTTATCTTTCTTAAATCTCTTAACTCTACAGAAGCAAAAGTAATCTTTTGCTTTTTTCTTAGAATGTCTTAAAATATAAACTTTCAATAATGTGTTGTGTTTTGCTGTTGTTTTTATTAATTGATTGATTGATATAGTGACTATAGCTAGGTACAGTCAGGGGAAGGAAATGCTATGCAAACCAACAAGAATCACTGAGATACACAATCATTTATCAAAGTTTTTTTTTTTCTTTTTACTTAATATTATCCCCAGGTTCAGATAAGAATATGCTTTTCTCATGGGAGAGTCTCCATCTGAGATTCTAATTAAGCTAACTTTTGTATAGATCCTTTTCTTCCTTACACAAAAGGTCCTTTTTCCTGCCATTCATGGCCTCTCTTTCTCTTTCTGGACAGTATTTACTCCCAAGCCTGCCTCTGAACTCTCTGTCTAATTAGCTCTTGATAGATCTGCTGCCCTGTTTCCACAAACATTTAATTCTGCTGTCAGTGCCATTTACATTACAGCATGTAGCATTGTCTTTTACCAGCCTAATTTTGTTTGAGTGAATGTAAATTCCATTAAGCGGTCACCTATTAGACTGTGGTGTATAAACTCCAAAAGCCTCTTTATTACAAGAGTGAACATAAGACCCAATAGATAAAAGATTTCTGGAACATTTCAATATGTGGTCTACTTCAAATATTTTGCCTGTATTAAGCTTAGCTCATGTCTTAAAATATGTGACAGAGTATTTGAGTGTATTTCAACCTAATTCCCGTGGCTAAACACAACTAAATATCACTTGGTTAGTGTATGAAATAAATATTTTATCCCTGTAACAAATGTTAAATGTGTTTTTCCCTTTAGATATTTAGTTCCCACCTGAAAACAAGACCATACTGTTTTGGACAGGTTACGTGGAAGTGTTTACAAAGAGGGCAAAAGTTCTCAGGAGAGAGCTTTCTATGAATACTTAACAACAGAATTCCTAGAAGGCTTAGCCTCACAGGATGTGTGTTCTGAAGAGAAGACAGGCACTGCACACTGACCAACTAACCATTAAATTGCAAGCAGATATTAGCATCAAATACAAACTGCTTTCCTTCATAATGTCCATGTTTCGGATAGCCCTAAAGAAAAGGTACATGACTATTCATTAAGCATGCTAGAAAAAGGAATTTGCCAACTACTGAAATTCTGATATTTACAACCTTAGCATACTCAATCAGGCTAGTGCACTGTACCACTTCTAAGAAAGGCCTTCTGTAGACCTCCCCAAGGCTGAGGCAACTGTTCAGTCCTCTGCTCAAATAATGCTGTGGTTGGAGGTAAAGACAAGCGTGTCTGTCCTCCATTTTCTTCTCGTAATAAACTCAGAAAGACATCCATGAAGTGAAAACCCTAGAATATGAAATTATTTCTCACCCCTGCAGGCTTGTCAAAGCCAATATTTCAGGGAAACACAGGTCGCAGAAGGAGACTGACATTGAGTTTTTTGGGGGTTTTTTTGTTTTTGTTTTTGTTTTTTTTTTTCCAGCTGTGAATCCCCAAAGAAAACAAACATTCCAAGGGAAATTGTGGGACCGCATTGTTAGTAACACTCCTCGTTCCTTTGCCATAATGACAAAATTCAGGAAAAACTGAATGGAGTGATGTTTTAGCTCTTAGGCCAGAGCTGTTTGTATAGGGATAAAATGTATAGGCTCAATTTTTGGTTATGAAGTAAACATGGATAAAGAAACTAAACAGTTATTGTCATGGTCGTGACAATGATTGTGACAGAGACACGGACTAGAAATAACTAAATATTTACAGACTTGAGTTTTTTAAATAACAGAAAAGAAAGATCAGATACTTTTTAAATTAAGTAGTTCCTGTTACATAAGAGAAGGGAAAATTTCGGAGAGAACCAGAGTATCAGAAATAGATTCATAAAAGTTTCCAAAATATCTTCACGAATAAAAAATATACAATAAAAATTTCTTTTCAAACACCACTTACATAACTACCAATAATTGGATCACTAGAGCCCTATACCTAGGAATTTGTGACAAATGTTTTCTTGGATTGTTGGCTTTTGCCATATGTTTTCATGCTGGTTAATGGTTTGATAAAATCTTATAGGTCTGACATAGACATGATTGCTTATCTTTCTATTGATTACAGAATTGCAAAGGCACTTTATTAAATTTTGATATATGCAAGAGTCATAAAGACCACCATGAGTTACATCAAATACCAATCCCACCTAATCTATCTGAGGGTGAAGTTTCAAGATGCACAGTACAGGACAATTTATGGGTTTTTTTAATTTATAAAACAGGCATTTAACTTCTATTTCCTAGGGTGTTGAGGTATACAAAACATTCAAAAAATCCATATTTTTTGCAACATAACCAATTTCAAGTGGAAATTAGTTTTATAATGCTGTAGAAACATACAAAGGGATCCAATTTTTAATAAGGATAGTGAAAATATTTGAAAGTCAATAAACACAGAAAAGTTTCTAGATCAGCTGAAATGTATGTACAAATATGCCATTTATAAAACAGGGTTCTAAACTGCTAGAAAATATTTCTTTCTTTCCTTTTTTTTTTTTTAAAAAAAAATATATATATATCTGACCACTGGAAAACAACTGTATACCATCAATTCACTGAATGACCTCTCCAGGCTCCCTGTTATCTTGAATATTTAAGAAGATACCTCAATATGCTGTCAATATTACATGAAATGATTACATATACAAGTATTCTCTGACTTCTCAAAGTCTAGATAAACTATTTGATTATAAGCATTTGTATAATAATAAACTCATTTCCAGAGAACTACAAGAATGTGAATATAGTTGAAAATATCATTTATATCTTATAACTTTAATAAATGGGCTGGTTTGAATAGGTACGGCCCCCATAGACTTCTGTGCTTGAACACTTGGCTCATAGGGAGTGGCACTATTAGGAGGTGTGGCCTTGTTGAAGGAAGTGTGTCACTGTGGAAGTAGGCTTTGAGATCTTATCCACTCAAGCTATGCCTAGTGTGACAGTCTCCTTCTGCCACCTATGGATCAAGATGTAGAATTCTCAGCATCTTCTCCAGCACCATGACTGCCTGCATGCCACCATGCTCCTCTATATGATGGTACTGGACTAGACCTCTGAAAATATAAGCCAGTCTAATTAAATGTTTTCCATTGTAAGAGTTGCTGTGGTCATGGGTCCCTTCACAGAAAACCTAACAATAAGCTATACATAAACAGTGATGACCGTAGTTTCTACTTTTCAAATCTTCAAATTAATGCTCCTCTACCACTAACAGACTATATCTTTTGTGCAAGGCAATGAATTCTAAAGGATATGTCCAAAATGGTCCCCTTGCCTCTCTATAATCTGAATAAATACATAGTATTTCAATAGTCATGACATGATTTTAACTCCCTTTCAACACTATTAGGATCAAGTTGGCCTAAATGTAGCATTCCCTTTGTGTGTGAAGAAATAAGTGATTTGTGTCTTTTTTTTTTTTCTTGCCATAGTTTGAGAAATAGCTGATGAAAAATGAAGCCAAAACAGAAAATATCAGAGCTGACATTTTAAGGCATTGAGACAGTATTCTATTTCCATGGCTTAGCCCTGGATATGTGTGTACTTAAAGGCTGCTATACCCCTGGACTTTGTGTGAGCCTTACTCTGAGCCAGCAAATTCTTCTTCCTAGTTTAGACTAGCCTTCAATCATCCATCAGAAAATGGGATGATTCAGGTAGTGAAGGGAAGACAGATGAAGTAAGGACCAGATTCAAATATTACTTTCTACTGTTACTAACTTTTAAATAAGTGAATTCAAAAGGATTAAAGACTCCATAATTAGCTGAAGCTTGGAAACCGATAGAAGAAAACTTAGGAGCTAACTAAAACATACAAACAAAGATAAGCACTTAAGAATTCAGACTGGCTACCCGGGACATAATACCAAATGAACAAATGAGACCTCACAAAATTAAAAAGTGTTTGTACCCCGAAGGACTTTATCAGTCCAGTAAGGCCAAAGCATACAAAAAAAGTGGAAAAATCTTTGCCAAAGGTTTAATATATAGAATACAAAAAGAACTTAAAACTAAAAAGTGAAGAAAGCAATCTAAATAGAAAAAAAGAAGAAATGTGAATTGTAAATAAATACCTGAGAGATACTTAAAACCTTTCGTTAAAAGGAAAATGCAAATTAAAACCACTAAGATTCGACTCCCCGTATATGTTATTGTTCAGGGAGCCCTGAGTCTCACAAAACAATATAGCCTCTTGCTATTATTGCTGCTTGTTTCCCTCCAAAAGAAGATGATATGACCCTATTTCGGATGATGTCATACATCTTGGTTATGATACAGAGTACTGCAGCTAGAACTAACCCACAAGCCTCCTCCATCCTTGCCAGGGACCTGCCGTACTGATGGAAAGTGTTATGCAGGGTATTGAGGAAGAAGAGTGATCAATTGGTCTTACCCAGATATAAATTCTACAGACTATGAAACTAATCTAAGTATGAGCCTCTATCTTCAATACTGACACAACTGTTAGAGAGGTAAATGGTTCTCTCTGCTTGGATTTGAAGCCCACTTCACCGGAGGGAATCTATGACTTATACTCAGAAACTGTTCAAAAGTCCATGGCTGTGAAAAAAGTTAAGACCTAGAAGGGAGTTTAATTCAAATGTACAACTAAATTGGCTAGCTGTCAAACTACATTATAAATATATATACTTATTAGTGTAGACAATTACTACTATTGGGCTTAATTGGAGAAGGTTCTCTTTCTTGTCAATTACAACAAAGACTGTATACTTGCTGATTTGTGACAGTTGAGAGTTCAGTGCTAACCTAGACCATTATACCTTCTCCTCCAAGGCTCAGAGAATGTTCCAAAAGAGAAATAGGAAAAGACCTTAAAATCTAAAGGTCAGAAATATGAACTGTGAATCTCTTCTACTAGAAAATACACAGCCATTGTAATCAAGAACTGTGAACAGCTATTAATGACTATACTAAACCTTCACAAGAATGGACCCAACAACAATAGATGGAGGACTAATGAGACGCTGTCCCTCAGTGTGGAACTACTTCCCATGGATAGATTTGCAAATGGGGAGATTCCCCTTCAGATGTATACCTAGCAGTAACCTTGTCATTTCCAATGGATATCTCCATTCCAGGTGCTTATACAAATTGTACTGTTAAAACCAAGTGAGTCCTGCAAAAATCAAATGCATGAGCCTGAAAAATGGAAAAGAAAACAAGAAAGCAAGGGCTGATAGATGTGGGGAAATAGGTAAGGAGAGAGAGTAGCCAGTGTGTATTATATACATGAACTCCTCAGCAAAACCAATTTAACTAAAAAAGTAAGACTTCACCTTTAAAAGATGAACTTCACAAACTCCAGCAGTTTATTCTATTTATAGTTAATAGCCATCGGTAATTTAATAGAATTATTTTAAGAGCAAAATTAATGGATTTTTAAAAGCAAAGAAATGAGGGGGTCTTTGGATATTTTTCATTTATCTTCACTAAAAAAGTTCCAGTTAGCAAAGTAGGAAGCGTGCCGGAGAAACTGTCTGGGTGAGTAAATATCTGATACAGATTTTTATAATTGCCCCAGTCTCTTTATAGATTATGTGTATGTAGCCAAAGCTAAAGAGCCTGAGTCAGCCATGCTTACAGGAGCAAACGCCTTTCTTTGTGGATGTTTGGTGCCTATTAATACAGCACCTGAGTGAGACTGTTTAAATTCAAAGGAAGTTTTTGCCTGAAGGAGGACAGCAGAATTGGGCCCAATGGGAGATGCAGTGAGTATCTGAGGGCAGACGGAGTGTACTGGAATAGCAGGTACCAGCCAGGGATTTAACTAGTACAACAAAGTTTGAAGAAAGAAAGAAAGTGACTGTATGATAAGGCCCTTTTTGCTGCCTCCCTTCTCTCAAGCAGAATTATTTTGAAAATAATCTAAAAGAAACTCAGCCGCACAGATTATCCTCAAATGTTATCATCCTGAAATTTATAGTTTGTGTATACATCTTATAGATTTCACTGACACCTGACAATGTGAAAATATAGGATTGATATATCCCCCACTGTTAGTAAGTATCTAGATACTATACGCAAATCTATGTATATATTTAGAGCCAGTAATCAATGAAGAAAAATTGGTCTATGCTTTGAAAAATAAAAATATGATTTTAGCAATCAATGATGTTTCCAGCAGTCAATTAGCATATTTCCTTCTTTCTGTCATTATCATTATATATATATATATATATATATATGTACACATATATATTTTAAAAACTGAAGTCATGTATATATAGTAAAAAGAAAATTATGGCTAGAGAGAACAAACAAATCCCAATTTTGTAACCGTACACACACCACTTTCTTACTTTACCACCACTAATTCTGACAGTGTCTGACAGTTTTGTCTATACTTAGAGGCCCACAAATGTGTGTAGTCACAATGGCACATAGTAGGTTAAGCAGGTGTACAGCAGTCTTCAGCTAAGGATTAAGCAAGAAAAATACAAATTTAAAATTCAACCATAATTAAAGTATCTAGACTTAGACCTGAGTGTAAAGAAAGACTAGAAAGCACCTCTTTTGTTTCATGGCAAAGGACTGTGTGCCTCAGGGAAGACTAGCTCCTTAGGGCCCACAGCTAATAACAACATGCATTTGAGTGACAGAAATCTCACTTTCTAGTGACAAGCTTTTCCTATAATAAGAGGTCTCTGATTGTTGAGAGTCATGTATCTTATACTATGCTCTTTCTTTTCTTGTATGTATTATGCATGAAGTGTGAAATCCTGTAGATGAACTAATAAAGTTGAACAAAAAAACTATAGACATTCTGTTCAGTGTTACAAAAAAAAAAAATACTGGAAATGTACCAAGCAGCCGGAATTATGACAACTTAATGGGACAAGTTTGACAACATAACACAGAGATTGAGAGTTCAAGTGCATGTGTGTTTTAGTGTGTAAAATAACTTATTCATGAGAGGCTTCACAAAAATACATTTCCACACATATCTGTTTTACATGAATGTTTCTTTTTCCAATAGCATCTCTATACATCTCTATTGTCAATAGAATAGACAAGCTTCTATGGATGAAAGAGCTGCACGTCTATCATGTATATGCGACTTGCAATAGCCACATCTTCAAGCAACATGAGGCTGAAGTAGCTTTATACATGTTGCTAACATTTCCTACCAACAATGTTAATTAACAAAGTAGAACATCCAGGTGCAGAAGACTCTAAGGCATGCTCAGAACGTGATAGTCCTCAATATGTCTTAAGCTGCTGTTTCAGAATTCTATCTTGTATTCCTTGCTGGGTTTTTGTTATTGGAAAGTGAACAGTCTGCTTTAAAATGGGTTTCATTCCATCTTTCAAGGAAAATTAGAGTTGTTTGTACAAAAGTGATAAAAAATACTTTCAATGTATGGTTGCATCACAGGTGGAATTAGTTGCATTATTGAACAACACATCATCATGTATACAGTTACTACTTCTACATGGAAGTCAATTCATTAGTTATATATGTGTGTACATATATATGAGTGTATGTATATATGTATGTATATGCACACGTGCATGCACGCACGCGCGCGCACACACACACAAACATCACAGATCTGGTTACAAAGCAGGTGCACTCAAAGGCCATGGAATTGAAAATAGATATTTATGGGGTTCTTTTTTCCTTCAGCTACAAATTCTGAATATTTAAAACTTTCTTCTAATTTAAGCATGATATTTATAGTACAAATGAAGGAAATACAGTAAAACGACTAATCCATAATACTATTGGATATCAAATAGAACCAAGTTTTTAAAAAATGCCATTTAGCATAAAAATGAAGTAATTTTCATTTTGTAAAAGGTAACTTTGTTTCCTTACCATCCTCAGACACTGAAATATATCTGACTTAAAGATTTCTCCACAGAGGTTAAATTGTAAACTTTTCCTTGGGTGTCTATGAACATGAGAAGTTACAAATGTAATATTCATTCACTAGAACGTGGCCTGAGAATTTTTGAATTTTAAGCTGTTATTGGTCCAGTTCTACACAGTACAATGCACTGTCATTCCTAAGCTGTAGCAGTAAAAAACACTTCTCAGTAATACACTGGGTACCAAATTAAGCTTTCTACAGTGTGAGCTGCACTCTTAAACTTTGTTTGTTCATGTAAGTGTATATATTCATTTCCAAATTAATGAATTTCCAATATTCAATGGATTTGTCAGATGTAACACATAGAGTCTCACTGACTTTGAGTAGTCCACTGCATCACTAGCCAGATTTAATGTTGACTGTAAATTTTATTCATGTCTACTGATAATATGATCATAAGTTAAGATCACAGTGATATGATGAAGTATGCCTTACTCTCCCAATCCAAATTAGTTTATGTAAGATTGACTCGTCTGAAATGTGTAAGCACAAAGTAGACTGAGCAAAGGAAAACCTTTCTATTTAATTACAAGTACACAGTAGTAAGAAAATTCTGACGTTGCTTTCAATGGCCTAGGATTATGAATTGTGGCACTATGAACACAAATAAGAATTAGTGAAAAGTTTTGTAACATAGGTGACATTGTGATCCTTCCTGTGTACAACATCAATGCAGATTATGTGCACACTGAAACTGTATATGAAAATAAAAGAGATAAATAGGTCAAAATAAATAACCTGATGTAAAACAAGTAGAGATCACTTTCCATTTTGTTATTTAACGTGATGCAGTGGAATGACGCTGATCAATAAAATATACAAAGTCCTTCACACTCTTCATTGTAAGTATAGAAATGTGTCCCTGCCTCAAAATGAAACTATTAAGTGAGTAGAGAAGAAATGGCAATAAAAATATATAACTAGGAGAGAGAAATAGAAAATCATCTGTTGACTACAACAGAGTACCCATAAAAACTTAGTTACTTGAAAAATATCTGTGTTAACTTCTATACATCAAGTCAAAATAATTTCAAAGATGATTTCATTTCCAAATTGATATTTTGAAAATCATAGTTCATAATAACAAACCCATTACTTCATTTTTTAACATAACTCTAAACAATAGATTAATTCTGAATCACTTTCAAAAACTTTGTGTAAACATTTGGAGGCAAAATTTACATTAAACTAAATACATATAGTTTTAGCTAATACTCATTAAATCAGTTGAGGAAATACAATATATATAATGTTTACATATAAGATGTTCTCTATTAAATGAGGTACACATGGTAGTATATATGCATGCAGAGTGAAGCATCCAGTTCAAATACTAAAAATCTATTTTTCTTTACTAATTCTTGTATAAATAGAAATCAACATTATTCTGAACATAGAAATCTAATTTTTTTAACAGAAAGAAGCAAATTGACCAAGGAACGTGGAGATCACAATTACAGCTTCTATTGTTAAGGCAATGCTGAGCTACAATCATCTAAATAGAAGAATAAAACCTTATATTTATAGTGAAATCATTAGTATTTCATTTTTATTATATTAAAAATTGCAAAGAGGAAGCTAATCCAAGAATTATTGCCCAATCCAATTTAATCCAGTAAAAAAGCTGAATATCAGATATAATTGCAAAGCATGCTATAGAGAACCAGATACAAACTAAAAGCAAAGAAACTGTCTCTGCTCCTATCATATGAATATAACATAAACTAAAAGAATATATATAAAAAAAGAATATCTTACTTTGTTTATTCATCCCAGTATCTTTAATAAGGTTCATTGTCTTAAATGACAAAATTAGAATAATGTCACTCAAATTACATATGCAAATTCCCTTTATATCTACAGATGTTGACAGTTTCTGTCAATTACTCTGGCAAATGTTGTATTACTTTGAAATTTGTAAGAATTACTTCTTTTCATAACTTCTTGAAATCTATCACAACTATACTTAGAATATTAAGAATCTTATATAATATTCACTAATTTAAAGATATTGAATATTTGAAAGATTTTAAATAATAATTGTAAAGTTAGTGAAATACAAAAGCTGGAGATGCATGATACAGCCAAGTTTTAAAACCCCACATATACAAAGTACAATTCCCCGAACTTATAAACTGCTTCTAGAGTCATGTCTGGAGAGCAAATGACTCTGTCGGACACTGCAGAGTGTCAAATTTGGGATGCATGAGCCTCATTCAGGTTCACTTCCATATGCCCTGAGGGCAGAGGCAGGCATGAAGCCTTTGCTATGTTACCTTCTGATCTGGGTCATACATGGCAATATTAGCTGCATGCTTCTGTGACGAGGCAACACAGGGAGAACCAGCTGGCCAAAGCTAATGTACCATCTGGGCGAAAAAAAATATTGCCAATTCCATTGGCAGAGTAGAAAGTGGGAGTTTGTAATCGAGCTATAAATCACAAGCAGGCTTTATAAGTTGTCAATTAAAACTCTGATATATTGATGTCTTGAGTGCACGGGTGCCTTTCTGCTTCTAAATATCGCTATCTACATAATAAATCCCTTTAAAGAACAATCTTTACCTAATAACACATTGCTCAAAACACCCGCAAGAGCGAACTAGAACATAAGTAAACTGACTTAATTTTTTTTAAATAGCTTTTTGAAGACAAAATATATTAATTGAATACACAGAAGTAGTGGAATTTCTAAAACCAAAAGGACATGAATTTTGCCTTTAAAACCTAAAATATAAATTGAGAGAGTTTTTTTTTTTTTTACTGGCTACATTAGCTTCATTAATCATTTTGTTCAAAATAAAAGGGTACATAGATATGTACACACACACACACACACACACACACACACACACACACACACAGATTATTATCCATTACATCACGGTCTAATTGCATGGATAAGGAATTAAGATTTAAAGTAAAGTAATCCAAGTGCTAATCCTGTTTCTGTTTCTTTGGACTCCAAGGCAACTGTCTACGTACCTCGTGCATCATTTTTGATACAGCAATGGAGGGAATGGTAACAATAACACAAAGTAGCAGATATTGGAACACTTGCAGTTCACAAAAAAATATTATTGTGGTATAGAAAAGGCATATTTTTGCTTACTTAAGTGGACACATGTTCATTTTTTAATCAAATATGTAATTCTGCAATAGATACATTTATTTATGTCCAAGATTTTAGAACATACATTTTCAACTGCCTAGCAAAGCATAGTTTTGCAAGTCTTTCATCAAGCTGGATTTTAACTGTTGATTTTTAGCACTTCTTTAAAGAGAGAGAGAGAGAGAGAGAGAGAGAGAGAGAACAACCTTTTACTTTTGGGATACTATTACAATGACACCATTTCACTCTTCCCTTTTTCCCTCCAAACCCTTCAATATATACCGTCTTTTCTTTTTTCACTGAATTGACCCTTTTAAACATTGTTCATACATTGTTACTACATGTGTATACATATAAAGATACATATTCCTAAAATAACCTAGGAAATCTGTATACTGTTACTTCATATGTATGTTTTCGTGGCTGATCATTTGGTTCTGGGTAACTAACGGTGTGCTTTTCTCTGGAAAGACCCTTTGGCCCGCTCTGTTCTCAGTACTCTTTAGTATACTGCATTTCTTTGTGTGGTGTTGAGGCTTCAAGTTCACTTAACTTTACCCATCCAGTTAGCATGTCATTGTTGATTGTCCTGGGTCAGCTTGTTTTCAGGAAGTCACGTTTCTAGCTTTATGGAAATAGATTCTAACATTCTTAGAAGAAACGGTCTCATAGAAGATTCCATGACCTTCTGGCTTTTATAATCTTGCCATCCTCCCTCTTTCTTAATGTTCCTCTAGTCTTAGGTGTAGGAGGTTTTTTTTATGTATTTATTCATTGAGACTGGGTTACATACTCATTCATGAGTATAAACACAAATATTTAGAGTGTAGTTAGGGATTGTGCTCATGTAGTAAAGTGGTAGTTGTATCTTTGACTTCAGTAGCCCTGGATAGTTGGTGGGTTTCTCAACCAAGTATGATCTCCTTCTTGTTATGTGGGTCGTCAGATCAATTATAGAGCTTTTGGTTACGGTCATAGTATGCTTTGTTATTTTAGTTTACCTCTTGAGGTTCTCTCAATTAGATATGCCCATCATTGATTAAGTTGTGTTGCTAATCTATAAGAATGTTTTGGACAGCCACAGACAAAATAATTTAATCTAAAGATATTATTCTCAGACTCCTCAATACTTGAAGCAACACTGTTTTGCGTAGTTTATAAATGGTCTCAAATTTTAATTGCAATAAGATATTTGCTACTGTATGTAAAAATGTAACTAATTTGAGGCTAGTCAGCATGCAAAGACATGAACAAGATTGAGACGGCAGAGAGAGTCAGACAGGTATTGCACAGGTCCTGAAGCTTTCTACCTATCCCTACTCATCTATCTTGTGGGAGATGTAGAAATAAAGAGCGAAGATGAAAACTAATAAAGTAATAAGAAAATGACAAATGATTTATTGGAAGACAATTCCATCAGCTGCCAATACACAAAAAGGACAAATTATCATACGCAGCAGTTCTTCAATAATAGCACTAATATGTCAGGCCATCGAATAATGTTTGCTAAAATTTCACAACAAGAATATTGAAATGCTCATAGCTTTCTTAGTGTATTTTAGCTTTTTTTATCTCTGTGTTAGGCAATGCGTCTACAGCTATTTACTCCTCTATCAGCCCATCCTCTGTTGAAGTCTATGGGCCAGGACACTGGACCCTGAAACTGAATCTTGTTTGTCAACTGCCTCTATTGAATGTGAAGAAAATAAAATTTTCAAAAATATTTGAAAATCAGAACAAAAAGATTAAGATAACCACAAAACCAGTGACCAAGTTACAGCAAGGGATAAAATTTAAGAAATGAATCTTTCAGAAGTTACACGGAGAGAGAGAGAGAGAGAGAGAGAGAGAGAGAGAGAGAGAGAGAGAGAGAGAGAGAGAGAGAGAGAGACTCCATCTTTGGATTTAATTGTCTTTGCCCTAAAATAACTACTACATGCTCCTCTGCATTAGCTCTCCTCCATGACATCAATACTACTAGATTATTATAGCACATGACACCTTCAGCGTGATAATTACTTATCAATGTAGATAGATAATTCTTGTCTTACCAGGACTTGTTCATTCCCTTCCTGATCATACCCTTTTCAAGTTAAATTTAATATGAACGCCTTATTTGATGGAGCATGATTTTAGAGTCTAACGTCAACTTTCTAGTGTATTTTAGTGGATAACTAGATACAAACATAGGACCTCTACTACTTACAAATACAAATATTTGCAAAAATAAATACTGTTATATAAGAAGGATATTTCACATTATTTGGTGACAATATAACACTCAATTCTTATTATAAAATAAATCTGCTAATATTGTCTTACATAAGTTAGTATTTAGGATGCAAAAGTATATTTTGTTAGAATAGAAATTAAACTATAATTGTATTTGATTTCTCATTATTCTTAATCTTGACCTAAAATGATATTTTAAAACATTAAAAAAGATTCAAATCAAAGCAGATTAATTCTACAGTGAGTAATACAGTGTTGCATGTTTCTTAAAGCAAATAATTTATAACTCATTTGTTCATAAATATTAAGCAAGTAAAAGATTCAAGTATCTTAGTGATAACAAGTGTAAAGTGAATATATTTATTTTGTAAATAATAAAAATTAATGAAAGGCAAAAATTACTGGAAGGCTCAAAAAATTGTATGACTTATTAGATATTAAAACTAATATCAAATTCATAGAATTTTTGATACATAGAATGGGAAATATTTCCAGGAAAATATAGAGGATCAAAGTGTAGTACACAAAAGTACAGGAAGAAGTAATTTCAAATGTATGTGTATGTGTGTGTGTGCATGTGTATCACATTATATACATTATATAGACTGAACAGATTGTAATATATATATAATAATAATATATACATTAACAATACTTGTTGGAAAAATGATGCAATGAATTGAAAGAGAAAATGGAGGTGTATATATGAGGATTGACTATAGTCCCAAATAATCACATAGAGGCTTATTGTAATTACAGACTCTAAGCCCTGAAATATATATATATATATTTCAACCCACTCAATATGTATAATGTTATCTGTATTTATGTTTTCAGGTCTGAACATTTAGTTTGAGATAACCAATTGGTGTCGCTTTTTTTGCTAGAGAAGACTATTTCTCCTGTTTTCAGTGTTTCTTTGCATATTTTTAAGAATGTCTTGAATAGGTGATATGTTATATAAAGACTGTTAGCCAGTGGTGTCTTGGGACATGAGAGGAGAAGATGGTGCAAGAAAATGGAACTATCGCTATGAGATGAGTTTTCTTTGGTAGTTGAAATGTTCTAAAAGTAGGTTATAGCAGCAATCACATGAATCTGCATGTACTTTAAAACCAATAAACTGCACAATGGAATTGTGTGGTATGTGAATTATAAACAAAACAAAGTTTACAAAATTGCCTCTAAAAAGTTGTATATATATGTGTATATATATATATATATATTATATATATATATATATATTATATATATATATATATATTTAGTCAGACATAGCAGAATATAATGCCTATTTTCAAGACTAAGGATTGAGTTCCATCCTCAGGGCCCTCATGGTAGACGAAGGCACGTGACTTCTGTAAGTTGTCTCTGACTTCTGTGACACACTATGTCATGCACATGGCATTGCAAGAATCTTACATTTATGTGCACTTTTATTAACTAATTAAATAATAATCTCAATTGTTTTACCCAAATTCCTTAACATACTGTTTTGAGTGTTGAGAAGTGTACAGACACATGAATTTTAAAATATGTTTGTTTTGATATAGCCATAGAAAAGAAACTAGTCATTAAAATCATATTTTTATTTGAAGATAAGTGATCTATTTGACATGTGATGTTTAATTGTATGTGTTTTAAAATATAAACTGATGGACAAAGCTCTTACTGTGAAACTGTAATAACTTTTCATATATAGTGTTTGTAAAGGGCCTCCTAGCAGAATTAAATGTTTTATAAATAATTTAATCAAAAGACAATTTGATCCAGATTCATAGTATAGATCTGAATTTTTTGATTGCTTTAGGTGAGACATCGTACCGTGTCTTCTAATTTAAAACATTTAAAGTGCATATTTGCTGCACTCTACTGTCAAGAACTACAAAACAATATACTATACATTCAAAAATAAGCTGGGTAGCAAAATAATTGTCACTATCTACATTCAGGAGCTACCATAATTAGTCCTCAACACCCAAGGATCATCATTGTTACTTCATATGAAGTATTTTAAAATTGAAGATTTACTGTTTTAAAAGTAAATTGTTTCATGTTTAGTCCGAAGTCAGTTCTTCCTGTGTCCAGCATATTCATGTCTAATTTATCTTACAATACTCAATAAAACTTTTCCATACAATAAAACTTTATTTTTGTTAAAATAAATTTACCCAAAATATATTTTAAATGGATAGAGAAGATACCAGAAAAAATTTAAAACCTTGAGAATCCCTACAAGTTGGGATGACGATCCATGTGTAAATAAGTTGATTTTCTATCGCTCTCATAGAGACTGTGGCTGTGGGACTCAAAAGGTTTAATTATTTTATATACCCTGATCCCAGTTCATCACCAAGAGAGGCCAAGCAGTGTAGGAACCTGGAGTCAGGAGCTGATGTGCCACATCAGCTGTTTCTAATTTATCCCTCATGGTTTGCTCACATCTTTTTTCTTATGTTATTCAGGACCTCCCACTCCAGAGTGGCACTCCCCTGAGCAGGCTGGACCCTCCTACCTCAATCATTAACCAAGAAAACCCCACAGACTTACTTGAAGGAATCTAGGGGGGCAGTTTATCAGCTGAGGTTCCTCTTCTCATGTGACTCTAGCTTGTGCCACAATGACAAAAACCCTAACCAGGACACTCACTAATCATTTTTCAAAGAATTATGTGACATTTTTCTTTAACCTGCGAAGAAAGGTGTTTTTATATATTCTCTATCAAGTTTCCCTTTGATTGCAAAATACTTCTTTTCAGATAATGGTGGTTAACTACAACAAAAATATGTGATATTTTTAATATTTTTCATAAATATTAGTAATAGGCTCAATTATGGTATTTACATATATGTGTTCATCTTGTATTTTATAGCATTCAGCCTCATAGCTTTTTAAAACATTTCCCTTCCTCTAGATCCACTTGTCCTCCTAAATTTTAAAAACGTATTCTTTAAGTCTGCCTTTAGCATATTAGACAAAGTTCATCATTCTGACTGTGGCTTAATACAGTTAACATTGTATTCAATAGCATCTATTTTACTGCAAATAACATAACTTTATACATTTTCAGTCTGAATAATATTCCATTGATGTGTGTGTGTGTGAGTGACATTTACTTTATTAATTCCAAAAGCTAAAGACTCCAATAGTATTATCTCATTGACTTATTTTTATCTTGTGATACAAGTATTATGATTACTAATCCACATTACAGATCAAGAGCTTGAAATTGAAGTATAATTACTTGTCTATCCAAGATCACACACAGTTAATACTATAAGAAATGATGTAATAAATCAGATCATAAGGCTATGTTGTTTGCTAAATTATAAAGACAAAAGTTTATAGGTATTAATAATGCAAATTATGTTGGCCGTACACTCAGGAGTCACCTATGGTCCATGAAATCTTAGCATTGTCGCTGATGCCTAATAAACCATCTCATCCCTGTGATGAAATACCTGACAGGGAAAACTTGCTGGAAAAATTTCAGACTCTATTGCATGACTGGGAAAGCAAAGTAGCTCAAGCATCTGAGCCAGTGGCAGAAGCTGCCTCCTCTTTACTGTTCAGATCTTAGCACAACAGAAAGCTGAACGTTTGCCTAGAGACCAGGTCTCATTCTTAACTGTCCATACCAATGGCACACCTTCATCAGACAAGCCAATCCTTCAAACTGTTCCATACCCTCTGACACCAACACAGTCATCATTAAACATATGCACATGCTCAAACCATGTCTGATCCAAGCCATACCATGATTAATAGGTACACCATTCATTTGATAATTCTAATTTACAAATATATAACACAAAAATTATAAATTGTTTATAAATTTAGAACAAGAAAAATGACAAAATAAATAATCTGTATTTTCGAAAGCATACAGTAACTCGGCAGTTCTTACTGGGTTCCTATCTTCACACTATATACTGAGTACAAATCATGAACAATGAACCATCTTGAGTGATATGAAAAACTTGCCTAACTTCCATTGAGATTTTCTTGTATTGTGCTACTGCGTGTCCATGTATACTGAAGCAAGGTCACAAGTTAATGATCGAGCATATTTAGAAATAATGCTCAAATAATGCCTGCATGATACTAACCACCCAAGACATAGAAATAAGAGCTGTCCCCCCCTCCTGCCCAATAAATGGACTCTCCACACTAATAAGTAGCGATGGCTCAATATTGTTAGGAATGATTCTGAATCTTTATAATAGTTTTCACCAACTTTCTATTGAGCTTGTTTTAATTTTCAATACTATAGCATAGCACAGCTATTGTTACCAATTTGACATTTTATCTATCATGTCTAAGGTTGGATCTGTAGAGACACTTCAAATGTGTTGTGGAGAATGCTGATATTTTTCCACTAAACTCATAGGCCCAGATTTTTCTTTTCTTTCCTTTCCTACCTAAATCATTGGAGCAAAAACAAGAAAAGTCATTACATCAGCGAATTAGTTCACCCAAGCAGTAGCCTCAAACCACAGGTTAATTTGAACTGTTCAAATATAATTACTTTAAAAAAGGAAAGGATTCATTACTTTTGTGATGTTTGCTGGTTCACTGCACCATTGTTGGATTGTCAATAAGCAAATTACATCCAACATCGTGCCCTTCTGCAGAACAAGTCCCCAGAGACTCTCCACTTGCATGTTATTCTGTGCCTATTTTTTCTTTGACCTATATTCACTTGTATTTGGTTTTAACATTTTAAAACACTCTTAATTCTATATAACAATTACATTAATGCAATGTATATAGTCTAATGTAAATAGTTCTATTACAGAAACATTTCTGTTTTTTGTAAGGCTTATTGGGTAGTGTTTTCTAATTTGATGTTTTTTTTAATATTTTTATTCCTTTTATTTTTTTATAAAAAGTCTTTTTTATCCATGTATCTCCCTGTTCTCTCTCTCTTCCCTCCACCCAATCCCTCTCAGTCAGCCTTCAGCCTCCCCCACTTCTAATCCCTCCATCCACTCCCCAAAAAGGGCAAGGAGTCCCAAGGTGGGTCAGCTCAGCATGGCACGTCCACTCAAGGAATAATCCAAATAATACACTGAAAATGGTGCACATTATTGGACCACTGTGTGATACTTTGTGTTGTACATGAAATCTATAAAGCTTAGGACACACTGGGCATTCTATCTCTTCAAACATTTAGTATTTCCTTGTGGGAAAAACATTTGAAATTCCCATACCTAGTTTTCTGAAATGAATGGTTTATGATTACTATTCACAGCTAACCTGCCATGCAGTAATACCTCAGAACTTCTATTCCTGACTACAGTTTTTAGTTTAGTTTTAATGAACTCTTTTACCATTCTCCTCCCCCCCCATTCTCCCCCAAACTGTAAAAGTCACTATTCGGCATCAAATTTGTGTACGATCCTCTTTGTTAGGATACGAACACACATGAGAATGTGGCATGCACCTGGCTTATTTCACTTAGTCTTATGATTTCCCGTCTGCCTACACTGTCATAAATGGCAGGATTTAATTTTTTTGACAGCTGCACAGTAGTCAATCCATAGATTGGTGACTGAATTCTTAAGTTGCTTCCACTGAGGGGCCTACTATAAATAAAGCAATAATAAACGTGAGTAAGTAGGTATGACGTTGACACACTGGTTTCTATTTTCAGATAAATGGCCATTAGAACTTTTAATCATGTAATAGTTCCACTATTACTGTATAGAAGAGTTTCTATTCTATTTTATTTAACGACTGTGATCATTCTGGCCTACAGCATACAAGGCTCCCTTCTTTCCACATCCTCCCCTGAATTTATTACTTTGTGGTAGATCATGACTGTTATTCTTACTGTAATGATGAAGTATTTCATTGCACTTGTTTTATTTCTGTTGATGTGCACCATTGCCTGAACTTAGCTCACTTTATAACTCAGTTCATGTTAAATTCAAACTAATAACTCCCCCCTGCCCCATACAGATTATTTGGGAAATCATGCTTAAATATTGCATCAATCTCAACTACACTATTCATATTGAGACTACACTGTTGTATGATATGCCATTTGATTCAAAAAGAAAAAGAAAAAGGGAAAAAGAAAGTTCAGCTCTAAAGTCATGTGTGCTGATAAAATAATACATTTCCTAAACATACTGACACGTATTTGTTCTGAAACGCAGAGATACTTATATAAAATGGTCCCATTTCAGTACACTTATCTTTGTTCAGTTCAGTGTAAAAGACTCATATTTGCAACATAAAAATCTCCTACTCCACACCTCCATGTGTTTTAATATATGAGCCATCAAAATAAAGGGGAGATGAGATTCCATTTTATGGCCAAGCATAATTGCAGTACAATAAAAGATAGGCTTCAGATTTTTCTAAGTAATCACTCCCTCACTTTTTATTAAGAAAACGGTATCTCAAATGTCAACTAATTTCTATAATTGAAGAAAGAAATGAATTGCTCTTATAAACTTCCAAGAAGATAAAACATTATGACCTCCTGTAAAACATGAATAAATA
This sequence comes from Phyllotis vaccarum, assembly GCA_033318265.1. Taxonomy (NCBI): domain Eukaryota; kingdom Metazoa; phylum Chordata; class Mammalia; order Rodentia; family Cricetidae; genus Phyllotis; species Phyllotis vaccarum. The sequence continues at coordinate 19,208,145 of JARWLC010000007.1, forward strand.
TTTTAGCTTTGCCTAAGTAATTAGCAGAATTTCTTTCTATGATGACAATTATTGTGACCACTAAGAAACCAGGGAATAGAGATTTTCTTGATTGATATTAATGATATTCTTAATTGTTGATATTAATGAATAAAGGGAAAGACAAGACAGGGGAGGAATAAGGGTGTGACCAGAGAAAGGAAAGGGTTTTGGAAGATTTTCATTTGCATGGCAGCTGTAAGGAGGCCAGAAAGCAGCCAAGAGAAACTCAGTTCTGGTGGCATCTGTAACACTGACTTGGACAAAGGGAAAAAAAGAGTCCTGCCTCTCAGTGAGACATCTTCCTGCCATAAGCTGCAATGGTGATGTAGGACAACAGACAGGGATGTTCAGGACTTCTCCAGTCTACATTACCAAGTCAATATTGTGATTATGTGACTATGTATATATATATATATATATGATGGCTTTTGTCTCGCTCTGTCAACAGAGGAATGGTACTTTAGTCAAAAATATCACATGGATTGCTTTCCTCTAGTTTCCAAACTACTGATTAGGAGAAGCTTCGGTGCACTGATGTCTGATCCTTATAAATTCTGAAGACAAGGCCTGTTTATCTAGCACATTCTTAATGTTCCTAAACTCTGACAGTTAAAGAGGTGCAGGAGTCTGGCAATACTATTGAATAATAAATACATCTGAAAATTACATTTGAATTTTTCTAATTAAGTACTTATTCAGACTACTATATTTTTAATGTCACTCTTTTCCACAGAGCATCAATATCTTGATGAACCCAAATCAAATATCATTGATAAGTAACTCAAAATAAACTAATATCTTCTAAGTAAAGACAGATAGTTAAAAACTGAAGCGAGTCTTTCTACAAGTTCTGCCCTTGATTTAAGAGACAATATATTCCCTAAGACAGAAAGCTAGCCTTATAATTATCAATACAAGGCAGACGAGTAAGAAAAAAGCAATTGTCAAGCCGTTTGCTTCCAAAAGATTGAAATACAAAAGAAAAATATCAGAAAATAGTCCTTAAAATTAGACAATATACCTAAATTTCCAGCACAAAGACAGAATATATAGCACATAACCATTTCAGTCTCATGTCTTGATCTCTATGGACACTTAATAGAAATGCCAAATTGTATAGACATTTTAATGCAGTAATTGACAAATATTGATTTGTCCAAATATGTTTCTGGCAAACTAAAATTTGGAGATAGAAATTAAAGATGCTCCTACCTTGCATCAACTCAAAATGTTCAATAAAGCAACTGAAACTTCTTAGAAATCACAAAAAAATATAGATTTTTAAGATGGTAAACATGAAGGCTGCAATGAAGAAAAACAAAATGAGTTATCAGAAAGTGGTGCTGTTAAAAAAAACTTTATAAAATGAATTAGGATAAATAAGAACCCTTGAAAAATCTTTTTAAAAACTCATTTGAGATGCCAGGAGCGGTGATACACATCCTTAGAAGAAGCACTGGATGACAGAGTGAGATGGATCTCTTTGTCTTTAAGGTTATCTTGAGTTCCTGGCCAGTCAAGGCTACATAGTGAGACCCAGTCTTGAAAAAAAAAACAAAAAACAAAAAAAAAAACCACAAACAGTGGGGTCTGTGTGTGTGTGTGTGTGTGTGTGTGTGTGTGTGTGTGTGTGTGAGAGAGAGAGAGAGAGAGAGAGAGAGAGAGAGAGAAATAGAGAGAAATAGAGAGACAGAGAAAAGAGAAAATAAGTAGAAGCTGTGTCAATTAAAAATTTATACAAATAAATACTCATTGAATATGGCTTAGTGGATGATGTGTATGTAATAGAAACTATTTAAGCACACGAATCCTCGGTGATGTGAAAATTGTTGTATAGTAGCTATATAGTTATCCCTCCACTCTTTGCTCACTCACAGTTTTCTTATCCACCCATTCCTCTGCCTCCTCACTCTGTTGAAACTTATCTGCTAAGACACCCAAGTGTTCCAAGACAGATGGAGTTTTACTCCGCACCGGCTCCTATTTAGAATCTTTCTTCTCTTTTGACGAAAAATTTTTTCTGACAATACTGTCACCCCAAATTATTCCTTGTTTTCTTTTGAGATAGCATCTCCTTTGCTCATAGTTAGGCCCTCATAGATCCTTTCTCTCGGTCCAAAGTATACTTGATGATTGCCAGAATTCTATTTTTTCATCTATCATCTGGCAAAAATCTGTATGTTCTGTCTTCACGTGTCCAAACATGAGACCTTGTAATACTAATGGGATTTTTGCTTTGTTTCAAAGGCAACTGATACTCTCCATGTATAATTAATCACTTTTTCCCATAGATCACTCTTCCTGCTATATAACTTTAGTTTCCATGTGACCCCTGCATCACATTCAATGACTGGGCATGTCCTTCCCTAGGCTTTCCTTCACCTGTTTGTTTCTCTTTAAGCTAAAGCCTGGACCTCTCTACACTCTAGCACTTGTTTAAATCCAGTTCTTTATATTTACCATATGGTTTCAAACTCATATTACCTTATATGCTTTAATAGAAAGTCCCCTTTGCTATGATTTATCATAATTCCATGTAAACATACACACAGAGAAAAATAAGCAATCTGTCAGTGACCCCATACTTAAATGTTTAGAAATTTCTATCATCCTTTGTATTTTATAATATAACATGTATTCACCCTCATATCTTTATTCATTGATAATATTTTAACTTTCTTGATGTCAAGGATTTATTATATCTGTAATATTTCCTTCACAGGAGACAATACTGATAAACAGAACTGTATATAAACATATAAAGAAAGAGAAGGGTACTGAAGAAGAAATTATTCTAAAATTTTACATGTGACGTTGGTAGAGAGAAGGTATTTGCCAAACTTATACATTACCATTAATTAATCATGTTAACCCAGTGGAACTAATTACTCTGAATTCCCACAGACGTTCAAAATTCAACAGAAATTTGGAAACATCATCCTAGCATACTAGTAATAAAAACATTTTGTTGTATATTTCTAAAAGTGCTTAACTAAAATCAATTTTTATTTAAACTAGTTTGGTCGATGTCAGGACAAATTTTGCTGGCTTTAGTATTTGTTTATATAAATAAAGATATGTTTCCACTACCTTATATGTCCAAATATATTCTGGAGCAGTCATACAAGAGTACAGAAAAAGCATCCATGAAATCTACCTTATAGTCTACATTTCATATATTTTAGAATTGGACTAGAATGTCTCCTTGAATAAATTATGACACAACTTTGAGTATTTGATCAGAAATCTCATGTCCTTTTCTGTATTGTGAGATTATAAGTAACAAATTAATATTGCACTAATCAATTCATTTGATGAGAAACACAAAAAAATAGAAAGCTTCTATTCTCTTCAAGGTATTAAGTAGAATTAAATGCATTCCCTGCTGGTTTTAAAAGCCAGCACCTAAATGGTAAGTCAATGCCATTCTAAGATCAATTGTATGTCATTTGCTGAGTAGATTCCCTAAGTAATTTATTTATGTAAATCATTTCACTTAGTATGTTTATGGATTCTATTCTACTAATGGTAATGATATTACTAATATGATAACAGTAAGTAGCAATGTTATATTGTACACGATTACACAGAAAACTAGAGTTCATCATTATTATAATCTTGTCTACACTTCTATATTTTGGTTGGTATAATTGTTCTTCTTCATAGGACTATATTCAGGTATTTTTCCAGGCCAGAAATTTATCAAGAAATTATACTAATCAACATAAGCAGTGCCCTTTAGTATTTTGAAAACATTTACAACATTCCTTACCATAACAAAAAAGGGACGAAAAACATCATAACCTAATTTACTTATTTCATTTATTGAGATAGTAGTCTATATCTTCAGTTAAAATAATTACATTGGTTCACTTATATTTAAAAGTGAATCTGCCAACATATTCTTGTTTCTGCTATTAATAGGTAAATAATAAGAGATAATAAAGTTGTCAGTACATTTACAAATGTGTACACACAGATAGCAGTTAAATACTAGATAGAGAAATGATAGATAGCCAGACAGGATACAGACAGACAGACAGACAAATAGAGATAGATAGATTATGTATGGGCACAAATGACTGACTGTAAAAGAATAATTCATGGTGATAAATAGGTATATAGACAAATTTAGATGAATGTTAAAAGTACATAGATGAGAGATGATAGAAATGTAGAGAATAGATGATTATGATGACTACATATCCCAAGTCCAATACTTTCAGTTAGAAACACAAGACTCTCTTTTTCATTGTCATGGTAGATAATCCATACTGATACTGTCTTTTTAATACACTTTCAAATCAATAAATAAAGGTCTCATATCACCTTTCCAACCACCACATAGAAAACACTCTAAGATATTCCATCTGGTGCTTATAATTCAGCAAGACTATTGTTTTCCACGTGTAATATAACATTTGGAGTGGGAAAACATTCCAAATAACACCATCTCATAAAAGAAGTATCAACAACTCCAGGAAGGCAGCAAATGCAGGCATGATTGATGATGTCTCTGCGGACCATCCCTTTGCCCTTTCACCTCATTTTTTATTTCTAATTACATGGTACTGGGAATACACAGCAACAAAAATGTATTTCCACCCATAGCTGATTTCTATTTTCAGCCTGTCATGTTAATAGTGAAATAAATTGTCCTAATTGCCAGCAAACTTCATCAAATTCACATTTCTTTCCTATTTTATTCAGTTCTCATTAAGCTCCATGTCCTAACTTGCCAGATTTGTGAAAGAAGCTAGTTTCAGAAATATATTCACATTCTAATATTAAGCAATGACATTTTTAACTCTTTTGTTCTGTAGCCAAGTGATGTGGGAATGTCTTTCTATATGCAGTGAACATCAATCTTTAAATAAAGGAGCTTTTGGCCCATGACAGACACCATAGAAAAAGTAGGAGGAGAAATCAGAGCATAGGTAGGAGAAGGGTAGAGTCAGAGGCAGATCAATCCAGCCGCCCAAGAAGAAACATGTAAGGAACATAGGTGAGCCATGGGCCACGTGGCAGACAGTCTAATGGAAATGGGTTGAGTTAAGATGAAAGAGCAAGCTAGCAATGTGCCTAAGCCATAGGCTAAGCAGAATGAACTTAATATAAGTGTCTGAGTCACTTTGGGAGTCTAAGCAGCAGTAGGTGGCTAAGGGGTTTGGGACTGACCGCAGGTCTGAGGGTCTGGACATCTGGCCGGATGTGGCCAGGAAACCTATTGTAACAGCCAACGCTGGCCTCATACTTAGACTTCTCCTGCCTCTAATTCTCTAGTGCTCAGATTATAAGCATGTACGAACATATTTAGCCTTCTAAATTAATTCTTGAAATTCAGACAATTCTATTCATACAACTTAGAAAAATCTTATGATTCCTTGCTCATGATTTTTTTATATAATTGCCAAAGAAAATATACAAAAATAAAAGACTCCAGTCGTATCATAAAATAACTGACCCTAATACACATCTGTACAGTATTACTAACTTTCACAATAATATTTTTGCTTTAATAATTTGTTACTCTTGAAATGTTTCTGATAATCTTGTGACCATATATTAAAGAATCATTGAAAGAGTAAAACAAACTTTAATATTTTTTAAGGAATCAAACTCATAGCTGCAGTGCCTACACACAGATCCGAGCTCAACCACATTTCCATCAGCATCCCTAACTCTGTCCCTGGCTCTGCCAAAGCCATGGTCTCTGAATAAGGCAGTAAGTGAAACAAATGACCACAAACCCCCAAGCCCCAAGTAACCTCTCAAGAGCTAGTGTTTGGAGAATTAGAAGGGAAGATATGTAGAGAGCAAACACATCACCTAAACACAGAAAGATCTTAGATCCCTGGATAACAAGAAACCACTATGAAGTCCCTGATTCTACTAGTTGAATACAAATAAGCAGTTCTGATTACTGGCAGAAATTACTTTTTAAAAATGGCTCCATAAAATATTTCAGTGGTAACTCTCACTTCTAAGGATCTAGTAAGGCCTATATCAACAAGTCTGGGATGGGGAGAAAGTATAACACTCTAAGTATTTAAGCTTTTGGGAAACATCACATGGGTTTCTGTCCCTATCAAAGTGGACTTTGGCTGCAGTTCTCTGATAAATTGGCCTCTTTGGATCCAGATCCCTGACAATGGCACCAAGGCAAAGATCAAGATACTTCTTTAAAGTTTCTATTATCTCTCTCACACACTCTTCTGAGAAATGCTATAAAGGAAAATGGAAATTGACAATGGATGAGAACCCCCAATAGCATCAAAGACTTAACAAGAACCCTCCTGAACAGATCTCCTTTAAAAAGGCATTTTACTATTTAATAAGCGTGATAAGCAGATGAGAAACAACTAACCTGAGCTCATTGGAGTTTATATACTCTATATTGACATCAGGGAGCCTGCATGAGAACGACCTAGGTCCTCTACCTAAGTGTCACAGTTGTGAAGCTAGATCTAAGTGTGACTCCTATCAATGGGATCAGAACCTGTTCCTAATGCTTGGGCTGGTTTGGGACACCTATTTCCCATACTGGGTGAGGTGACCTACCCTGGCATAAATGCAGAGGGCGTAGCTTAGTCCCACCTCAACATTATAGGCCATGTTCTGTTGATACCCATGGGAGACCTGCCCCTTTCTGAATAGGAGGAGCAGATGAGAACAGGGCCAGAGGGCAAGTGAGGGAGAGAAAGAGAGGAGAGAAAAATCTAGTCAACATTATCAAGCATGAAGCACCCTGAGTCAACTCTCATCCTTTTTTTTTTTTTTTTTTTTTTTTTTTTTTTTTTTTTTTTTTTGGTCTACCAAAACCACATTATTCAATTACTGTTCTGGAAATACATCCCAGCAGAGATGTTATAGATTTCTAGTAGTTTATATAAGTAATAAGTATAGATTATTAGAGGGATGTTATAATCAACCTCACTGTCCTTTTGATTGGGTTAAGAATCTGGGTTAAACCATGAGAGTCAGTGTTGAAGAGAAGCCATGAGTTAAGAGCTGATACTGCCTTAGCAGAAGAAGCTAGTTAAGTTCCCACCTCCCAAATCAGGTAGCTCACAACTTCCTCTCATCCCAGCTCCAGGGGATCAATTCCTCTTCTAGAATCCTCAGGAACCACACACATGGGACACTCACTCACACAGACGACACACCAAAATAACAATAATCTAAAATAATAATATGGTTTCATAAAATAAACCTTCTTCAACAATTGAAGAACAACTGTAGAAACACACCTCCATGTGTGTGGATATGGGGGTCTTTCAAAGGATGTTAAGCAAGGAGGGAGGTCTACTCTGAATTGAGTAGCTTTATACCATGATCTGGGGCACCAGAATGAACAGAAAGAAGAAACATGCTGAGCTCTCAATAACCTATCTTTCATTCTAGACTGTAGATGTGCCCAGACAATTGACACGGCTACTGTCACATCTTCACCCATGGACTGTATTCTTAAATCCCCATCCGAACAAACCCTTTCTTCCTGAAATTTTGCTTGTTTTGCTACAGCAATGAGAAAAGTAACCGGTTCAGAGAGAATAAATGTATAATAGTCCTCTTAAGTGATTTTACTACATCTTTCTTACTGTTCTTCATTCGAGAAGAAAATTCCTCTGTGTTTTTTCTATGAATCATGACCTAGAGATGAAAGAGGTCAAAAGAAAACTAATTACTCTGTAAATATGCTGCATTGTCTTGGAAAGCTGTCCTAGGAATAGCCATAGCATTTAATGATAACAGACTTTAAATTCATATGGACTTCCTATTTCTGTACATAGTCACCAGATTAAAGGGCACCTACAATTATTCTAAGAAGTAGAGAAATTGTTCTAAAATAGTCAGGAAATGTTCCTCACAGCAGGGGAAGTGAGACTGCTGGAATCTACTTAGAAATGAATGAGCCTATGGAAGTGGTCTTGTTTACAGCTCCTAGAGTTGGCATTTTCTATGTCAATCATTCCTACATGAATTTGTTCTCCAACTGATATTTCTATAAAAGGTTTTGAAAGATGCTCAAAAGACCAAAAGTTATTTGAAGTTATACAGTATAAACTCTATAAAGTGTCTGTTTCAAGTATCAAAGGATGATCAATTTTAACTGAGAAAATATCTTGGCCTTAACATTATTCTTTCCATTGAAAAGATTTTTAAAAGGTTATCAATGATTCCTTGAAGTTAAATTGGGTGCCCAAGCCCTGTAAATTCTTCATACACAATATGCAGTACGGAAATGGTATGCATCCTTGGGAAAAATTGATGAGTGTCATAACCCTTTATTGCCATCTAGCCGAGAGTCAATCTTTTGGAGTCACAAGGAACTGCAACTTGGAGGTGTACTAGAAAAGTGGTATTGGCAAAGTTTATCACAGGAAATGCAGTTTTAGGATTTGAGTCTGTATGCTGTATCTATCTATATAAATATGTGAATGTGTTTGCAATTCATTTTCTAAGACAATGTAGTACCACTCAGTTGACATTTTAATCTTTAAGGATCTTCTCCAAGTTATCAGATTTTATTTTCATTTTATGAGGATGAAATTAAGATAGTCACATTTGTTGGTGGGTGAAGAGAAGCCGATCTAAAACCAGACAATACTGAATCTCGGAAGGTTGTATTGTCTTTTATAATAAAACAACAACAAACAAATTATTTCAATGAATGGCAATACAAAGTAGAGTACTGAGATCTAATATTCTATTTATAAAGGCATATCATAGCTGAATTCATAAAAATAGATTTTTCTATGTCAGCAAAGTGGCTTCTATAATAAACCTTCCTTCACTTAAAGTCAGCTAATGGTCTTAAAGTATCATACAAGGACTAAAGTCTTTAATTATTTCATCAAAGGCAAAATTAAAAATTCACCATTCTCCCTGCTATAATGACAATTATTAGTACTGCCATTCTTTTAAATTCTCTCCATTTGCATTTTAATTTATTCAGATATCGCCACATTTCATTCTGTTAATTATATTCCATTGGGCATCTTGTTTATGTCAGTTCCCAGCAATACCGATGGAGACTCGGACACTGAATACGTTCAGGTGGTTTCATGGAACAGTTTTTAAAGTAGCAGCATTAGTTCATTTTCTTATCAAAAATTTTCAGAGAATATCTATTTTTTTCTTTTTTCTATAGACAGAATCTGTGAGTATTTGCAGCTTATCATACAGTCTGTACTGAAAAGTCCTTTTATTTCATTTCAGATATTTTTGCTGGTATTATTTTCCTTAGCAATCTTGAACAACCCATTTAATGTCTATTTCTAAATGTCACCAACATCAACAAAATAAAGTTTAACTTTAATCCAAACTGGAAAGCAAAAGGAAAATTAAATAAAAGTTGTTATTTTTGAAAGAAGAAACTAAATGTAAATCAACAAATATTCACTAGTCATTCAGATTGCTGAAACAACATTGTTCCAGAAAAAGAGAACATAAGCCACTCACAGGAATGCAATTGTTCTAGAAGCCACAGATTTGAAAAAAATGAAAATATAAAACAGGTAAAGTGTATATCATAATTGATAGTAAACTTCCAAAATAGAGCATTGAAATACATGCAAGAGAGTGGGGAGCTAGATCCTCTAGTAAGGGTTTGGTATTCAAGCCTGAGGACCTAGGTTTCATGTCCAGCAAAGCTACATTGCCAAAGGCAGAGGAAGAGAAGTTAGCTGGAAAAGTCATCTTCCTAGAAATGTTAGAGAAGCTACACAGACATGGCTGCCTATACATAAGCTAAACAAGAACAATAAGCATGCTCACATAAAGAGAGTTCAAGAGGCCCTGACCCTAGACAAAAAGCTATAGCAACTAAGAAATCCTAAGAGAAAAAGGAAGAGACTTTTCCAGGATGACTTCGACCACTGCCAACTGTCATATTTGGGATGACACTTATATAGCACCACTTTTGAGTCCCCTGAATGATGCTCTTAATTTCTTTTCTTCACACACTGGTGTAATGTTCATTTCACATAGTAATTAATGCTCTAGAAAGCAACATGATAATTATTAATTACAGATAATATATACAAATAGCTGGTTTTCTTAGGTATAACATAAACACAATGAATTGTATAAGCATAAATAAAAATTTCTAGAGAGGAGGTAAGGTTTAAAGATGCATGCTTTGGGGAGTTCACTGAATTTGGAATGGCCACTGGAGATCCATCGGGAGGCCCTCCGGGGATGGACGGCTTATGAGTGTGTGGAGACATGAGGGGTGGGATCAGACTGTGCTCCTGTTCTTAGGCTGGCACCTTGGAGCCCATTCCCTATAGAGGAGCACCCAGCCCAGCATTGACTTTGGGATGAGTGAATCAGACTTGAATGAAGTGGATGTGCTGAGCTGGGCTGGCCCACCTTGGGACTTATTCTCCTTTTGGAGGAGGGGATGGGTGTATAGGGAGGGGCAAGGCTTTGGGCTGGCTGGGAGGGAGGGGGAGAGAAGGGAGAGCAGGGGGATACATTGATGGAGATAACTTTTTTTTAATGAAAATAAAAGAAAAGGGGAAAAAAAACAACTTAGGGAGGGAAGGATTCATTTTACTCGAGGATTCATATAATACTTCATTGTCAAAAGCAGTAGAATGGGAATTTGAGCAGGCAGGAACCTTGATGCAGAAGCTGGTGCAGAGACCATGGAGAATGTTATACATTGGCTTGCTCAGCCTCCTTTTAAAAAAATAAATAAATAAACAAATAAATAAATAGATAAATAGATTAATAAATAAATAAATAAAATCCCTGACTACTACCCCAGGGATGTCACCAGTCACAATAGTTTGGTACCTCCTCCATCAATCTCTAATAAGAAAATGTATTCAATTTAGATACACTGGAGGCATTTTCTCAATTGAGGTACCCTCCTTTCAGCTAACTCAAGATTGTTGTCACGTTGACACAAAACAAGCCAACACATTGACTTTTCAATATGTTTTACTAACACTATCATCATAAGCAAGAATGTTTTCAAGGAATATTTTAGTTTTCTTAATTATGAAAAGTAGTCATGTACATACAACCATCAACACTTAAGGAAGACCTCTTGAGCATTGCAACAAAGTTATTTCTGAGATAGAGAGATTGCTAGGGTGAGAAGGTATTTAATCCTTAAGATGAGCCTTTGAGTTTGATTATTGGGACCCAAGTAAAAAGTCTAGTAATAGAAACACAGAAACAATGTGTCTTGGTCAAGTCACTATCACAGTTCTGTGGAAAGAAAGACAGGAGTATCTTTGGGGCTTACTAGTCATTCAGTCTAACTTAATTGTTAAACTCTAAGTCAATGAGAAAGAAACCCTGCCTCACAGAAGTACATGGTGGTCTTGATGACGGGACCTTATAGGACATTGTCTTCTGGCCTTGACATGAATATGCATAAACACATATCTTATATGTACCTACCTACATACACACACACACACACACACACACACACACACACACACACACACAACTGAAAAGAAAATGCTAAGAAAATACTAATGTGCATTTTCTTTTGGAGAGGTAAGAATGATCTAGCCATCTCGTGTTCAATAGCATTTGTCTCCAAATCATTCTTTCTTGCTTTCTGTTCCCAGCGCCATTTTTAATCAGATTTAATGGCTGTGATTTTGCAGTAGGAAGACCTGGAGACTCTCTGTTCTCCAGTATTAATCTTCTTCAGTTATGGCATCCATTAACTCCATGACAGCTCCCATTCGTACTAAATGGCCTTTCAAGTAAACTGACAGTAGAAATCCAACAATCCCAAATGAATTTCCACTCACTCTCTCCAAGACCTTTGTCTAGATAGCCCTTTGCATTCTGATAAAAGTAAATTGTAAATAAAATGCTGAATGAAATCGCTTGTTTGGAAGGCATGGAGTTGAGGTGGAGACCAGTATTGAGCAAGCATTTTTCTTGATAGGCAAAGACTCTTATTTAAGTAGTTAACATGTTTTTGAATTCAAGAGTTACTTTCAGACAGATGGGTGCATGCATACACATGAAAGCTCTTACATGTTAATCTAAATGATGATTACATACATGAGCCATCTTTCCCAGACATAATATGCTCTTTGTTCAATACTTCAAAATTATGTGGCTCATACACTTTACATGTTTTAAAGTGAAGTTACATGTGAGTACCCTCTATATGTTCAAATTAATATTTTACAGTTGTTTTAATATAGAAAATTATTATATATTTCATTCAATCAGATATTTAATTTTCTTTCTGTTCATTTTTTTCTAATAGCATATTACTTTGCATACTTAATAATATAAGTAGAGAGGTGCCATAGGAAACATTTTTATTTCATTTTCTTAACAGAATCATTTATTTCAAGCAATAGAGTAAAATAGAACATAAGAAATTAAACTTTTCTTTCAATATACTACTCTGATTAAAGAAATGAATTTAATGATTAATTATGAATTGAAGTTTTCAAATTTCAACCATCATTCAACTAGCAGCATTATTTGGAAATCTAAAGACAAAATAGATCCCATGCTTCTAGTATTTTTGGACAGATTATATATTTCTCTTCATGACTGAGGTCTTTGAATTACAGATAACCTAAATGAAAATAAATTGAAGAAAGTATATAGTCCAAACTTGTGTTTCCAACTTGTTATTAAGATCTATAATGCCAAATGTCCTGTCTCAAAGCACAGAAAAACTCACTCCTTCTTATCCCCATCTACCTTTACTAACATGGAACTAAATATGTGTTGATTTTCTATGTCATCTTAAAGCAATGTCTTTAAAATTAACTCCTATTAAAATAAGGACTTATGCTGAACCCCCTTTATCTACTTGCTTTCTTAAGCTGAATGTCATTGATTTCCTCAAATTATTAAGTGCCTTATTTAAAGATAAAAGTTTTTATGTGAACTATGACTGATCTAGTTCATTCTTCTTTGTTCTGTTTTGTAACCCAATAATTTTAACAAGGACCCTCTGTTTTACTATGAGGTTGGTACTATCTACTGGAGTGTGGTAACATTTCCACAGAGCACTCATTGTGGAAAAGAGACCTGAACAGAGGAAAGTGGCATGATAAAAGTGGGAGGGATAAGTAGAGGCATGATTTTGAGTAAACAGAGTTCACTATATACACGCATGACACTATGTACAGGCATGATTTTGAGTAAACAGAGTTCACTATATACACGCTAACACACACACATCAGTTACAAAAAGGAAATAGAAAAACATAGTTTAAATGGCATTCTGACTGAATCCCAATTTCCTAAAGCTCATCTACCACTAAAGTCAAATGTGCTCATTCATATATGAAACTGTATCTGTCATTTGTTGATTATAGCACCCAGCATCCATCTTGCCCCACTGTGCATAAAACTTGAAGTAAACAGAAATCAAGCCTAAATTGCTTGTCCATCCCTTTAGCAAGGATAATTTATGTTACTGATCTTATTCTATTTATTCTATGTGTGTAGAAATAAATCTCAGAGTTAAAAAAAAATATTCCAAAACTCAAAACATAGACCATAGAATACTTTAAAACAAAGTCATTTACTGTTCAGAACTCCACTGAGAGATGTTAGAAAAACTGCATCCTCCTCAAGCCAATTAAAACAATGACAGACTTTGACTTGCCCTTGCTAAGAGCAGAAAGTGTTTCATTCCTATAATCCTATAAAATATATATTACCATTAGCCTTGTTTTACTAAACAGTAATCTTAGATTCAGAAGTATAATACAAAATGACCAACATCACAAATTAGAAAATGGAAAAGATAAAGCTAACATAAAAGCCTATATGATCAAAAGTCTTTGTCTACCTACATACATGCGTAATTTAGGCTATATTTTTCAAGTGGGATATTTAAATTTCTCTAGTATAATTACTATTGTAATGAGGCTCTTGTTTCATTTACCTGTTTCGCAAAATTAGGAACAGAAAAAAGCATAATGAAGAAAGAACTTCCAAGTCTATTGTTTTGTGCACTCGATTTCTTTCTTTCTCCAAGGGATTGCTCTGAATTAGGTATTGTTTTTTTCTCAAAATAAATGTTGTTAGAAATAAATTGGGTTAGTCTCTAGAAAGGAAAGTAAAATCCCCCCCCCCAATCAGAGAGCAAGAAAAGGAAATGTAATGAGTTAATCTTCTTGCTGTAAATCTCATTTTATCTAGAACATTTGACAGCTGGAGACAGGACAATAGATAGATTTTGGTTAGTGAGAAAGCAAACAGAGCTGACTAACAAGTTAAAGAGTGTTGCCCCAAGCCCAAGAAGATGGCTATTAAGTCCAAATAAATAATCCAGGGAATGAAGTCATTTTTCCTAAGGGTTTTCTTATGAAACATCTTTTCTTTTTGGCATGTAAGCCCTGCCTAGAGCTGAAACCTCTGGCTCTCTTACTCACCATGGCATACGGAGGAGAGAGCTGCAGTGAAGGATTATTGGTAGTCAGTGGCACTGTGCCCTTGTCATGGCTGAAGAGAGCAAAGAAGACAGAATCCTGTCATCTCTCAATGAGGTTTTATTCTCAGGGTCAGAGCACTGTGGAATATCTATCTTCCTACCATGATCTCAACCCCCTCCTAACCTACACATTCTGGCATCCTAGCACTCTTGTAAATCCATAATTGTATAACGTTAGTCTAAATACTTAGAAGTTGAAGAACAAAAAAATTCATTTATAGAATTTGTTCCCTGTTTTTTTTTTTCTTTTACTTTCCTAGACCAAATAAGGCATGTCCGATTCATTTTTTTCTTACCTGATAAACTTCATATGTTTAACAATAATAAACAAAGACTTCTCAGTCACTTAGAAGTCTGTGGCACGAACACACTGTAGCTTCTTCCGTTCACTACATTAAATTTAGTTTGTTTTAATGTATACTTTTTTACCATTGTGGTTGCTATATTTGTGGCATTTCTTCTGTTTTGCTATTGTCTTTGTAATTTAATGTACTTATTTTAAAACAATAGTTTTGGCAAGTATGTAGTTTAAGATATAGTTTTACTTAAGAGAATCTTGTAGTAAGTCAGTTCTTTTAGACCCTTAGAAGAGTGTCTGGCTATAGCTTAGAATATCCTGATTAAATGTTGATGAAACAACTCAGTATAAATTATGTATCATTACAGGAAGCTGTGACTTTTTATATTTGAAGCATGTAAGTATATTCCATCCAGCTTTCTCAGTTTATTATTAAGAAGATGGGAGCTCATATGCTGTGTATAAATCAGAGCTTAAAGCTTATGCTTCAGGCTTTCTTCCAAAGGGCTGAGTTCCAAGGTAAGCAAACAGTGGGTTAGAATACCTCTCTCAGGTCCTGTCAGCCCTTTCTCAAGTAATGTCATTTGTCATACACCTGTCCTGTAAAGTGCCAATAAGCTACACTATCAGGATAAATTCAGTTTCAAAGTTAGGAGTAAAACTAATGTAGAATGTTTCCACTGATTCCAGGTCTAAATAGGAAATTCCGTATCTTCCAGATATTTCACTTTATATAGTATCAAACAGAGCTGTTTCTACATCCTATGGGATCAGATGAGCACATATGAGACATCAGATAGGACTGCACTGAGCTGAGCGAAGGCTAGGAATTAGGATGCCAACACTGTGCTGTTAGCATCCAGTCCTCATGTTGGGTAAAGCCATGAGATGGATTTCCCAATTAAAGTGTTCATCTTAATCTATGATACCAAGAGTAGACCATCATTTTCCATAACAAATAGCTAGAGCAGATGAAACACAGTTCCAAGTCCAATATTATTTCTTTGGTAATTTGAAATATACAGGAACATTGAAGAGGAAAAAATGTTCTGTGATCCTGTTTCTCAGCAAAATCCTAAATTCACAGAAAAATAAAATGCAGTGTGTGTTGAGGGAGCAAAGAGTTCTTATGTTCATAAGATAAGTTTGGAGTATTTATTCTCTTTTTATAACATGTGGTTACCAGAAATAAATCCAAGGATTTTTACCCAACAGCCATCATCACACTAGACCTCTCTCTCCACCCAATAAAGTAATTTTTAACTGTAGTACTTTTCTTATTAAAAAGATTGAAAAAAATACCTGCTTTATAGAATAAATAATATTTGGGCCCTTGAAACTTAGGAATGAGAGAAGCTGTAAGGTCAAAAGTGTGGCTGGGGTTCGGGGTAAGAAACAATGTTTTGTACTTGTATAAATGACATGAGCTAAATGAAATCCACGGCTGGTGACAGGGTAAGGAAGCATCACTGCAGGGCTGTCTCTCCAGCCCTCTCCAGCATTTGTGCTACATTTCATTTTAGACACCTCTGGATTACGATTGTTGGTCTCATGTAACATCAAACAAAATAATAATTATTAACAATTAAGTTGAGTGCTTTGAAAATTGTAAACCACAAAACCAACATATTGTATTGTTTTTTGTTATTGTTGCTGTGGTGATGATGATGACCATGATACTGATGAGGAAGAAGAGGTAGAGGAGGAAGACAATGTTGTTTCTTGAAACCAAAGTCTTGCTCAGAAGGAAAAAATAATACCTGAAAATTTGTCTTGTTTTGAGCTTTAAAATAAAGATTAAAAACTCAGCAAGAGCCCCTGCAAGAGACTCAGATTGTATGATATTAATACAAGATAATCAGAAAGCACTACAGACCAATGGTGGTCACATATGTACATTTTTGAGAGTCTGTGTGCTTTCTTAATACTACTTGGTTGCTATGTTATCACAAAGTTCGGCGTTTTGCTTGTGTATGATTATGACATAGTAAGATATTCCTATGCTTAAAATAATTTTAAAAAACAACTATTCTTATTAACAGATTAATTGAGGGACAATAAATTCACCAAGGTAATAAAGTCAAACAAAAGCCTGCGAAATAAATATGCTCCTATATCAAAGCTGACAAGGCTTAACTTAATCAAATCTAATGAAATCATAGGTGATGAACTGCCTATAAAAGGGAACTTTTAAAAACTGACAAAATCTATGACTTTGCTGATAACCTAACTGAGATTTCAGACTTTCATGAGTGTAAGAAAGAATTAAAACACCCCTAGAATTATTCCCAGTGGATTGAATCTCTTGGCAATATGTTTTAGAGAATACTAAAACAGCTGTCATGTCATCATCCCTTTGAGTACCAATAGAGTCAACTATACAACAATAGTTACATTAACTTAATTTCTCATCTAAGTTTTGCCTCTGAGATTTTTACCTTTCTTTCATTCTGTACGCCCTACTTTCCTGCTTCTTCCTTGTTTGGTTGGCTGGCCCCTGCATTTCTGTTTCTTTCTTCTTTGAGACTAAATTTCTCCTCCTGCTTACAGTCCCTATCCAGAAGTCCTGCCTATCTCTACACTGCTTAGGTATTGGCTCTTCCATTTGTTATTAGACCAATCAGGTGCCTTAGGCAGGCAAGGCAAAACAGCAACACATCTTTATATAACTAAACAAATATCCTGAAGCATAAACAAATGCAACATACCTTTACACAGTTAAAAAATATTCTACAACATACACAAATGCAACACATCTTTATGTAGTTAAACAATTGTAACACATCTTTGCATAGTTGACAAATATCTGATAACACACAGGAAAGGCACAGTTTTGCGCATCTTGAAACTTCAGGTCAACTGAGTTTATATTAAAAATTGAGGGGGAAAACAAATACCACCAACAAAAACTTCTTATAAAACTATCATATATAGTTTATATATACATGTGTTTATTAACATCTTAACTGTTTCAACTAGTATTTTAATCTATGAACACTTCAGAATTTATACAAGATTTGATGAGTCTCTGGTTACCATAAGAAAAGAGTTTATCAGATAAAAATAAGTCTTTTATAAAAGATTCCCTTGCAATTACTCTGCTACTGTTATCCAGCCAACCACTCAGGCAGCATTTCAAATTAATATGCTTAGATTATTGAACAAGAAATCATCACTATGGAATTCTGTGAGAAACAAAATTAGTAAAGAAAATTATCACTCAAGCATTTGAGAAATTGAAGCTATACCTAGTTTTGAATAGAGAATCATTATTGATATCTTAGAAGCATTCAGTCTAAACAGCTGGACATGTCACAGCAGAATGGTATTAGATACATGTGGTAAGCAGAGTTAACTACTTGGCAATATCTACATGAAGTGTTAATCAGCCTATCTGGTGACTGGAATGATATCAATCCTGAAATTGGTACTTAAGAAATAGGGAGCTAATTACGTGATTGAATAAAAATTAGATTGTTAACTAACATTTCAAACAAACAATTCTAATTTTTGTACTTGAGCTATGGGAATCTTTTGAGAGAGTGAAATCACTTACCTAATGAAAGAAAATGTAAGAATGATTTTTATCATATCTCCATGTTATGAAACTGCTTAAGGACTTTTAACATTGCATTTCAATTATCCTGTCAGCAAAGTTCCACTTTTGAATAGTGATTATGAAGACACATGTTCTACAATTTTGCTAGTTTAATAATTCCTAACCAGGCCTATATTTCCTACTTCTTAGCCATGATCTTAACTGAGCTTGGTGGTTTAGTCTGATAATAAAAAGTCATCTTTGTAATTCTAATTTATATAATCAAAAGCAAAGTTTCTATTTTAAGAGAACTTTAAGTTTCAAGAACTTAAAAGGATAACTGTGTTGTGTCTTTCTCTCCAAACATCATAATTAGGAAATATATTGAGCTTGTTTTATTAATTGCAGTTTCTTAATTTTTATTAAAGCAAGCAGTAAAAAAAAAGAACAGACAATATCCAGTAATAATTTTAGATGAACCCAGCAGTTATCAGTTGCTCACATTGTGGGAGTCACCTCATCTCTCAAAGTCAAATAATACTGCGATATGACAATCATGATGACAATGATAATGGTGTATATGGAATTAGAACCAGCTTTGCAAAAGTGTCATAAATACAGGGAGAGCATTAAAATTGTTACAAGAAATTATTAAATGTATTTCCAATATTTAAAGTTTTGGTAGTCTTTTGGAGCTATGAGCCATTTTTCAAATATGTTCAAAGTACTGATACTTTTGCCTATGAAAAAGAATACACATAAATAATTGTAATAAATTTAAATAAAAGATGGCATCTCTAGGATATTTTCACTAGCTTCTCAGTTGAAGAATATATTGATGGCAGAAGTGGTTGGCTCTTTGATCAGGAACCACATCTCAAACACTTCATACCTAATGTATTTTACTCCTCAAAATCCTGTTACGTTCTAACATTCAGCACCCATATGAGTCCACTGAATGACTCAAATTAATAAGCAATGATAGTCCCCCACTGAATTGATGATTTGTGACTGTGGATCTGTCTGGAAGCATACTTTTTACAAACAAACAAAATAAAACATTGATCATGTTTATATTTTTCAAGCCTTATGAATAAAATTTAAGTATGAACTCTACTTCTTTATTCTAAATAATCAGACAAAAGTCTTTATAAAAGCATGATGACAAAAAATTTCTGGCATCGGGTAACTTAAGGATATATGGGAAGAATGGTTTCTTAGTTCTGATGCAGTTGCTGTAATAAGTCCACAATCAAGGCAACATATAAAATTAAGGCATTTAAATTGAGTCTCACTGATCCGCAGAGATGTATGGCCTGTGACCATTATGGCAGGGAGAAAAGAAAGTAGACAGATAGACATACTGTTGGAGCAGTTTTCTGGAGCATATATGTTGAGAAAATAACCATGAGGCAAAAAGAGAGAGAGAATGTAAGTGGAATGGCATCGGATTTTTAAATCTCAAAGGCCACTGCCATTGACACACCTTTTCTAGCAGGGTTACACCTACTAATCTATCCCAAACATTTCCACCAACTGTTGAACACACTTTCAAATATATGTGCCTGTAAGGCCCATTCTCTCTCAAATATCCACAGGTAGTAAATATTGTGTTCAGTTTTTATGGAGTTTCTTTAAGATGTTCTTTGAAAATTAGGATAAGCATTTCTAAATCCTAATATCTGAAGGTCTTATACTCTCCCTTCTGAGACTCTGGTATAAGATCCATTCAGAAAATGAAAGGATTGTGTATTTGGCTTAATCCATTCAAAATAACCACATCTGCATGGCTACTTCCTAAGCAAACAAATAAATAATTACTGGCATTCCCAAAGAGAATTCTGTCCCCTATTTTCAGAATACATATATAATGTTTAAAACAAAATAATACCAAAATAATTAAACTTTATGCATATGCATTAATCTTAAAATTGTATTTCTATCTTTAATTCTTTATATAATTAAACTTTAGAGGTTCATGAAAGAAGCAATGAATAGAGAGTTAGTCCATAGTAATAATTTACAGATTGAAATCCATACATCAGCCTCCCATATATTATATTTAAATATCAACACTGAACTATTTGGCTTCTACAGCCAAGGAATTATTTCTCTGAGAAATAACTAATAAGACTTCCCACTTAGGGCAGAAACACATGGGAAAAGAAGAAAAAATAACAATTAGAGTGATAAAATCCCTATGAAATTGGCTAATTGATTGCCCGACAATCTTAACAGAAATGCTTTACATCTGAAACCTGTCAGTCTGTAGTTTGGCTATTCTTTTCTACTTAATTAGAACAAAATAAAGCATGAATGTATTCCTGTTTAGCTGGAACTTTGGGGAAATTAACTAGGAAGTTGTAGGCAGTAATGTAGCAGCTGTTTCTGTGCTGCTAAGTTTGTCAGAGAGTTTAACAAAAATATGTTTCTATAATTAATCATTCATGTATTTTTACTCTGAGCTCTTCAGGAAGATATGTAAATGAAAGCAATATTAACTAAGGATCATTAAAATTGAGTATGACAGAAAGGTGTCCTATGCTAACCAAAGACATACATTTTTAAGGACAGAAGCACACACACACGGACACACACATACACACACACACACACACACACACACACACGAAAGGTTTTAACATTTAATTTTTAAATTAAATTGTTATTGAAATACTTTGCATGTCTAATTATGCAACAACACATCACCCCAGTGCCAAGGCATAGAAAGTAAAGAGATCTGTGTGAACATCTGTCATGGATGACATAGTTCTAGTAAGCCTGTATGCAGAGCAGAAATGGATGCCCACACAGCCAAGGTCAATGTCTTTGTTGACTGTGATACATAGAAAACCTCAGAATTAGTGGATCCAAATTACCATGTTCTGAGAATCCAAATGATTGTGTTTATGTTTTTAAAACAGAAGAAGCAGTCCCTTAAGATACTGCAAGTTGAGATCTGAAGGTATATGAGGTAAATGTTTCATAGTATATTGTCTGTTCTATCATATTATAAACCAATATACACATGAAAATTAATGCTGTCTTTATCACATCATTGAGAAGTATAGTAAACTCCTAAAGCTGTAGAAAAACAGACTTTATTGTCAAACATATACAGAAAGTATAAAATAAACCTTAAATACGCTAATTGTATGTGATAATCAAAACACTTATTATTGGGCAAACATGTTTTGAGTTATTATTGGATTCTTTATGACTATAATCTTTGATTTTAAAAGATAACTTTATATGCTATTTCACAAAAAGCTCTTTCAATTAGTATTTTGTAGGTGATTGTGTTGTTTCATGGTAAATATTTGTCCCCTCCACTGGTTTAATAAAAAGTGCTGATTGGCCAAAGGCAGTCAGGAAGTGTAGGCAGGGCTACCAGACTAAGAAAACTCTTGAGAACAGGAAGCACAGAGCAGAATGCCAGAGAGAAGCAGGAAGAAGCAGAGGACAACCATGCTGCTATAAGAAAAGGTACCCAGCTGCATGGCTGAACAAGAGACATGGGTTAGATGAAGGGTAGAGAGCTAGCAAGTGATATGCCTGGGCCTTAGGCCGATCAGCCTAAAACTATAGCAAGCCTCTGCGTGTCTCTGAGTGGGTCCGTGAGTCTGTGGGCCTAAACCTTGAGGTTAGGCCCAAAAGTCCAGGCCAGAAACCTCATACTACAATATTCTTACATCTCCATCATGTAAAAGGAAGATACCGAATACCCCAACAGCAAGAATGTTTGAGAATTTTTTCAGTGTTTTTTTTTTTTTCACCAGCAGTCCTGATAAACATCTTTAAGCCTTTGTGCCAATAGCATCATCCACCTTCTCCCCACATTGCAGATGGCCTGATGACACACGACTTCATCCACTTGTTCGGTAGTTTTTATTAAAAATAAAACAATCTCCTGTGTTTAAGATTTGTATTTTGAAATCAAAGGAGTTCATGTATAAACACTAATATCATCTGCATCATGGAGTTCAAGAAAACTTAGAAATCTGCATGTCTCAGCTTCCCAAGGGCTAAAAATGAAGGTACATGCCACTTTGACAACTACTAATATATAAAAATAGTGATAACTAAATGATAATTATTTACGTATTATCTATTTTTATAGCAGCAACTGAGAAGTTATGGTTATCTACTATCTTCAGAATACTTATGTTATATTTTATATTAAAAATTCTATAATAGTTATATACATATTATAATAAAATTTGTAATTTGATTTAGAATGTCTTTTTGTACACTGTGAATTATCATTGGATAATAATGAAACTGTTTTGGCCTATGGCAATCCTGCAAAGAGGCAGGTGGGAAATCCAAGCATACATAAAGGAGTCACACACAGAGATGCTGTGAGCTGCCGCCCAAGAGAGGAAAATATAATGGAACACAGGTAAAGCAACTAGCAACATGGCAAGACATAGATTAATAAAAATGGTTTTGAGTTCAGTTGTAAGACCTAGCTGATAATGAGGCTAAGTCATAAGAGAAACAGTTTGTAAATAATATAATATAATGTGATTATTTGGTGCTAAGCAGCTACACACAGACACAGACCTTGGGGCTATGCCAGGCCTCTTTTATTATTATTAATTGTAGTTACATGGATAAATGTATATGTATAAATTTATACATTCTCAAATATAACCTACCCAGTCTGTATAATATCAGTTGTATGTATGCTTTAAGGACTGACTATTTGGTCAATTAATGTGTTCTTCTCCTGAGAAAACTCTTTCCCAGTCTCACCATTTTGTTGATATTTGCTTATGTAGACCTAAGGATGAGGGTGTGTATTCCCCACCCATATTGGCAAGTCAGTTGTCCTTGTTAGACTTATGTTTATACAGCAAAGTTGGTAAAAAATGTAAGGGCATTAGCCTATGACATTCCTAGGAAACGGTCTCATAGTAAACTCTCTGATACTTTGTCTCTTTTCATGTCTCCATCCATTCTTCCACAATGGACCTGGAGTCGTCAGTGTGGGAGTGGGCTGGCCTTCACAACTCTACATTTTGATTGATCATGTTTTCTATCAACGTCTCCCTCTGTTGTAAAGAAAACTTTGTTTGATAAGTGGAGAAGATTATTTATCTGTGAGTATAAGAACAAAACTTTGGTAAAGTGTTTAATGTAGGTTCTCTTCCAAGACCCATGATTTCACTAGCCCCGCAAAGTCAGCTTGGTCTCCAGTGCAAGCATGATTTTCTTCTCTATCAGCAGATCATGAATCTAATTAGAGAGATGTTGGTTACTATCAAAATATGCATACCACTACTTCAGCCTTCGGATTATCATGAAATATTCATCATTATTATGTTTTATAGATGTTATAGCTGGGAAGGGTATTGGTGGCTTTTTCCCACAATAATAACATGTGGTATTGTAAATACCAAAAATATATGATTGCTCTTTTTTATTAACATTAATTTTCCCATACATGACAAAACAACCTACTAAATCAGACTTAATTTAAAGCCACTTCCACTGATTGTCATTTCACTATGTCACCTGAAAGGTACCAAACAATGTCGTAATGAAGGGTAAATCTGAAGTGTGTAAATATAAAGTTCATTTTGCCATCTGCAATGAATAACAAAGTATTAAAAAGAAAGAATTAAGGAAAATCAACTTTATGCCTGAGGGTAAGAAAAGATTTATAGGATTTTTCTCACAGCATCTCAAGACCATATGACTTTTTAAAGCTCTTAAACACGGTTGCTCTAAATTTACAATTTTCCCATGCCAGAGCCCTATCCTGGGAAAGATTCTGAAAACTATGAAAGTTAACAGACAATTTGATAGTACTTTACCATAGTTCCATTTTTTTTTTTTAAGGAATGGCTTTTATTCTTTTCCCCCTGCATGACACCATCGTGAATTCTTGTTGATCTTAGCAGCAGATCACACTGCAGGCTTAACCTTGAGATCAGTCTGACTCCTTAGTAGTGGCAACGTCAGACCTCAGCCACACATATTAGATCCAACTAGTATGTGTGTGTAACTGAGGAAGGATAAATATACAAGTTGTCAGCCAGGTTGTGAGACAGCCAAATAGGCTGGGAACTCTGCTTTTGACCTATATCTACCTTATTCTGAGGAGTGCATGCTGCCTAAACCTTTATCCAAGTCACTAACAAAACTGAATTAAACCAAACCACTAATTAAACCCTGTAACACCTCTAATCCCATAAGAGTGAGACATCCATTTTTAAATATATCAAGATCAAAAGAATTATCTTAAATGTATCTATTTATCTTTCATTTTGTAATCTTCAATACTATATTATTACTGGAGATATTGTCAAATAATATGCTATTTATTAAGTTTTCTACAAATCAATGCCTGAAGTTACAGCATATAATTCTTTCAACATAAAGTAAAGAAGAGTAGAGAAACCAACACACACAAAAATAATATTCTAAAATGGACATAGAAAACGGGGTCTCAGATTGAATTAATCTACTATTCTCCATTATGTGAACATACCATATTCACGTAAAAGTTTGAGGTTCAAAATTCATGTGGAAGATTTTTGCTGTTTTAAAGCTATTTATTTTCTGTTACAAATGATGAAAGTATCATGATTAAAGTAAAAGAATGTACTTTCTAACAAAATACATTAAAACACAGCATTATCTTCTTTCAATTGAAAAGGGGATGGAGTCATGTAGAGATCTATACACTTAATACTCCTTCTCCACTAGCTCTTAAACACATATGATTCTCTCCATCCTATAGAAAAATCCTCAAATTTTATATCTAGATGATGAGTAAAAGTAAATATTTCAACAGTGCTCGATTGCATCATCCTACTAACTCTAACATGCAAATAATTTTAGCAATTAAAAGAGAACATAATGAGCATATTTCTATGTCTGTATAGTTACCATAAAATATCAAATTATGTAATATTTGTATATTCATAATTATATATGTAAATATCTGTATTTGGTATTGATATATATACACACACGTTTATGAACAAAAGTCAATATTCACACATACACACACAATCTAACATCCAAAAACAATCTGAAAAAACAAATTACAATTTTCTCCTTTTCTTTTTTTACATTGGAATATAGACTCATTAGTCTCCATGGGATTTTGATGTATTTCAATAGACAACTATTAGGAGCTTTTAGATACTGTGATTTATTCCAGAATGGTCTTAAGCAAAGATACATAATTCTCTATAATAGTAAAAGAACTCTTTTGTATCATGGGTTTACTACACCCACCAATATAACATACTACAATTTCTCTGAAGGTTGGAGATAGTATCTTGAGACTTAGTTGGAAAGGGTGTCAACTGATATCATGACCCAGTCCAAGAATGGAGTCATTCATACAAAGGAAATTCTGAGGCCTTTTGAAAACCCTCCAAGTAAACAAGGCAAGAGTCTTGTGACCTCAGATTCTTCAAAACAGGGAATTGTTCTTGAATTGTGTAGTAGATAGCAGTGAGTTCACTTTTGATTACTAATTACAGTTAGTTATTGTTATTTGTCTATACAGCTCTAAGGAAAAACATGTATGTGGCTTGTCTTTGTGATTGTACACTATTTGGTGACTCTCTTTAACACTTAAGAGTTGAAATTGTCTAATACTCTAAATATAACTGTCTATTGCATGACACTTTAGACAGCCTCATTTTTAGGTCCAGCTCTCTAAGGTTCACACCACCGACTAGAGAACTAGAGTACTGAACACTGAGAAGACAGTGGTCCATTGAAATTTAAGGATATTGTCATGGACAGTACATGGAAAAAGTAGGAATGAGAAGCACTTTAAAAAAGGCCAAAGCACTTTGATCTTTTTAATAGTTTTTTTTTTTTTTGTTCTGATATGAAGAAAAAACTTGAAATGAGTAGAAAATATATATAAGAGAATATGGTACATATGATTATGACTACTAATTTAAATTACCTTTAGCTGTTTATATAGCTTTAATAGCTATACTAACTATATAGTGTGCATGTATGTTTACTTATGAGAACATGGAAGGGTGTTTTTACATGCATGTGCATGTGAGTATGTATGTATATGTGTGGGTATTGCTTGTTTTTAATTTGTGTATATTCAGATATTAATACTTACAAGTAAATGTATGTATGACCTTTTGAAATACAAACCTCAAAAAAGGAACTTAGCAGCTATTTCTTTGACTTTTTAGATTATAAAACTGGAGATTAAGGAGATAAAATAAGTAATTCGAAAGTACATGATAGATCTCAATCTAGAACATTGAATATTACATTCTGGCAAAAGATAATCTTAGTAATTTAAATCATATCAATTCAAGTGACTGATGGAAGCAAACTCAGAGAACAACTCATATTATGGTAAGGAACCACTGTGTAAGGCAGGAATATGCTCTATTGAGTGTGTTACATCCATTTAGTACTACACAATTGTCTAAAATGGTATGTTCTTACAGAAAAGGACAGATTACTACACAATATTTAAGCATAAGTAATTTCTTATTCTGATATAAACAATTCCAAAACTTCTTCCCATCAGACACCCTACTATGGCTTTAAGTCACCATCTTATAAATAGAAGCAAATCCATAATGTATTTCCAAGACAGATTAACTAACATAAACAAGCAAAGGGGTCTTTAAAAACCTTTCTAAATAAATATGCACCCACACGCATATATGTGTAAGGGCTATCATCATATTAACTGTCAACTTCCCCCTTCCAAAGAAAATGGATTTTCAAGTTTATTTTATTTTTCCTACAATATAATTAATATTTTTAATGATTTTATCTTCATTTTGCTATTAATAGCATCAAGACTTCTGGAATCATTTCTCCTGTCAACTCCAAAAAGGAGGATGGGGACAAAGTTTCAATTTTTCCTATATCAGACTTTTATTAGTCCCCAGTTATAAAAATGGGTGGTTTCGTTTATTTTTGTTTGTTTTTAAACTTTTAATAAAACTACATTTTCCCACTTTCTATCCTTCCTGCAAGGTTTCCCATACACCCCTCCCTGTTCTATTTCAAAACCATGGTCTCTGTGTTCATTAATCATTATTATTTGCATATGTGTGTATTATAAACATATATTCCTAAATATAACCTACAGAGTCTATGTTTTATTTTTATCTTGAACTTTAGAGTTAATAATTTGGAGTAAAAATGCATATAGATTTGTATTTATTTTATTCTGTTCTAAAATAAATTTAAATTTTTGGGAGGTTTTGACAGGGTTTCTCTGTGTAGCACCG
The DNA here is from genome assembly GCA_033318265.1 of Phyllotis vaccarum. Lineage (NCBI taxonomy): Eukaryota > Metazoa > Chordata > Mammalia > Rodentia > Cricetidae > Phyllotis > Phyllotis vaccarum. The sequence goes on from JARWLC010000007.1 coordinate 19,235,705, forward strand.
GGTGTCCTTAATTTTCCATGTAGACTATGCTGGCCTAGAACTCACAGAGATCTACCTGCCTTTGCCTTCTGAGTGCTGGGACTGAAGGCAAGGCCTACCAGGCCTGGCAGAATTTAAATTCCTTTTTTCAAAATGGATGTACAATACAAATGAGTGCAAGGTAATGTTGGAAGTCTGTAAAGAAAGAAACATAAAACATGGTCTAAAGATCATAGATTAGAATGCAGTGATGCTGAAGGCATATAATGATCCTAGCTTCCTCACATAAAGAAAAGCAAATAATATCCAGATAAAACCAGTCATAAAAGGTAGCAAGAGGAATGGATATAAAACTGCATATACAAGAGCTCTTATACTCAGTAGACTGGTAGAAAGAAACAAAATTCATTTGTTCACTCAAAAACAATTACCAAGCATCTATTTTGTGTACAAGGCTAGCCTTTGGGGAAAGTATCCTGGTTCTTATTCAGATTCAGGTCTCTAGTTTCTAAAAAATACTCAAATCAACTCCCCTCCCCACCATTCATAGGATTTATCTAAAAATTCCTACATCTCTTATCATTTCCAAGAAAACTTTAAGGAATAAGGCAAGGCTCACATTTTATCATTGACACATTCCCAAAGCCAAGACAGTACAAGCCCAATACACCATAATCATCTGGTAATCACTCATCTAATAAACTAATCAGTACGTAACTGGCACATGCATAACTCCTAGTAACAAGTTACTGGTATTGTAAAAGGTGCTGTTTGCTTATTTAGCATGGTTAGTGGTAGCATATATTTCAGTATTCATCTTATTATATTATAATTATATATTTCTGAGACTGACTCACATTGTGCCATGTTTAGAGAAGCCCCCGATTCAGCACATAGCATATAACAATCTTTCATTAAATGTTATTTCACTAACTGGACAAATAAAACAAAGTATCTCTTGAGGTTCATTTTAATTTATTACAACATAACAACATAATACCAATGAATCTAGATTATTTAGACATGATTCAAATACAATAATTTATGTGCTTATTTCAATTCATGACAGTGTTCTCTAATGGTTGGGAAAATGTTAATTCCAAAGGGAGAGTGTAAACATACCTAGAAACCACTATTTATTTTGGTGCTCATATTTCATAATCAAGCAAGCAAATGGTTTCTAAATAGAGTACTTTGTCAAGATTTAAATTTAGATAAATTCTTGAACAATATTCATTAAATATTGTTTTATTTTAAATTATTTCTTAGGAGTGTTTACCACTCTATTTCTGAAATGTGAATGTGAGCTATTAGTTTAGCTCTAAATATAAAAACAATTTTTAGTAATAGTGTATCTCTGAACACTTTTGAGGTACAGTTATTGCCAATGGAAAAAAAGCTTTAGCTACATAATCTAAGTTCTTAAACTGAGTAATGTAAAGATGTACACATTTAAATGTTCTGAAAATAAGAATGGAGTAATTTAAAGCAGATGCTACATAATACATCGGAATGCTTTTAATAATGTAATGCCAATACTTTATAAACTTTTAAGAACAGATTACAAATGTATTTATGCAAGCAGACCAAAACCGGAAAAGTAGTTTAATAAAACATATCATCTAACATTATAAAAGTTATCTTGAATTGTAATACTTATAAATTTGAATTCTTATTCCTACAGTTTAAAAATATTTTATAAAATATAAAATTTAGTATAATTACATATCATTGAAAGTTTTATATATTAAAAATACTGGTTATTTAAATATAAGTAACTATTAGAGATCACAGTTTTTAATTGTTATTTAGTAATATTACTAAAAAGTTTAGGGTTACTAGTTTACCAAAATTAGAAGGTTTGCAATGACTGAGATAGAATTTCAGCTAACAGAAATTTGAGCCCGATAAAGACAGCTTTGTTTACTGAAAAACCACTTATGACATAGAAGTGGGTTGCATTTTTACTTCAATAACCCAAATCACAGACACCATTTTCTTCTACGATGAGGGCACCACACTGCTCTGGGCTCCTTGAACTACCAGGGAAAGGGCTTTGCTTTCTAAAAGATGTTCTTGTGAGCACTGCCCAGTCACAGCAGGACTGGAATTTAAATAATATCACTTTGGTAGACTCACCCCCATCTCTCCACTGCCACTTAGATGCTTTCCAAATAAAAGCAACACTTTCATCATGTCAGATACATCTAATCACAGGACAGTGATTGCCAAACTTATATGCAACTATGAATAACCTCAGATTGCATCAAAAAGCGGGTTTTAATTAAGTTACTTTTCCAAGGGGCTGGAGACTGCGTCTGCCAGTGCTCTTGGTCTATAATTTCAGTTTGAGTGGCAATCCTGAGGTACACACAAGGTTAGTGATGACTTGAAAACAAATTTTCTCAATTTCTATGAAGTTTTATAAAGCTCCTCACACTTAACATAATAACATGGAGAAATATAAATATATATACATTTTCCTTTCTTCTCCCAGTAAAATTAAGATTCCTTTTTTAAATCAATATAGTCCAAATGACCACAGAATAACTACAAGGAACACAGGACCAATCATCTGGAATGCTATTTCCCTCAAGGCATGCTTGCCTTAAGATATCACTATAATGACTTTTATATTACAATGTTCAGCATGCCAGTAAAACCTGATCTAGGTTTATAATGGCATTTCTATTATATTCACAATATTAAAAAAAACATAATGCAAATGTTATTAAATACTCAGATTATTTATAATAGGTTTTTGTTTTTTAAAAAATACCTAAGACATGTAAAGTATATATTTCATAGTTTATAAGCAACCACCCCACATTCCCCAAATTTAGAAGAACCTATTTTCTTCAAACAGTTGCTACAACCCTATCCCATCTCTGTTGAAAGGATAGTTACAAATTAGTGTTGTAATTCATCAAAGATTTTTTTCTTATTCCATGCCCATCCCAGGTGCCTTACTGTGCTGCTCTGACATGAGGTCTTAGAACCTCCATTTAATCTAGTCTCTTAGATTTCTAGACCAATAGACAGCTACAGAAATATTATTCAAGGAGTAAGCCAGACCTTTAGGAAAGACATCTGGCATCAACCTAACCTTTTTCCTAAAGCCTACACTGCTTCAATGTCTGTGTCTTGCACATTATTCATAAAACAGGGTCTCTTCTTTGTGGTGTTCTTTTGATGATCTGCTTGGTTCCAACTTTTTCACTTGGACCAAGAATCTTAAATTTTCTTCAGGGCTTATAGTTTTCCATAAAATGCCACTTTAGAAAAGTAATATAAAATACTATTATTAATAGCTATGCTAGGAAAATTGACGTAAACTGGAACTCTCCAGAGCAGAATTTGTGTCATTCAAGATTGAACTTTAAACCATGAAGAACTTATCTAGCTCACTTTGAGACAGAGGACAGATTGCTGTGGGTTAACTCTGTTCTCACAAAAAGAAAGAAAGAAAGAAAGAAAGAAAGAAAGAAAGAAAGAAAGGAAGGAAGGAAGGAAGGAAGGAAGGAAGGAAGGAAGGAAGGAAGGAAGGAAGGAAGGAAGGAAGAAAGAAAGAAAGAAAGAAAGAAAGAAAGAAAGAAAGAAAGAAAGAAAGAAAGAAAGAAAGAAAGAAAGAAAGAAAATCTGCTATAGTATAGAAAAACAGATCTCTTGCAATCACTGTCTTCCTTTGTGTCTTGATTGCAACCCCATCATGTGCTGTTGACTCTGGGTCAAGATGCCTTTAATATTCAGGTTTTCTGGTCTGGTTGCTTCATTCTGGAGCTCAGTGTGGCAGCATAACCTCCCAATTGTTCCACCCACTGCAGTTAATTAGGACATGAAAGAATACACACACACACACACACACACACACACACACACACACACACACACACACTAGGTAACACCAAAATAGAGTGGTGGCTGGTTTAACTGAGTCATCTATATTTGAGAGATCCACAATATGTATCTTGTTGTGATAAAAAAATAACAGTTTAATAAATATTTCACCAAAAAAAAAATATTTTGAGCTATTTTCTCATCTTCCACTTAATATATCTACATGTGTATCAACTGACATAATTCAGATATAGAAAGTATTAGAGAGATGCATAATGCCTGGAGAGGTGAAACCAAGCCACTGGGTGTTCTGTAAACACAGCATCCACAATACCTCTCCCTCTCCACCCCTACAGGAGGAAATCACCAACAGGAGGAAATCTATATAAGCAATCTTTCAGTTTTAATAGAATCAAGGCACCTTTAAGCAGATACTCTAAAATTTCCCATAGAGAGGTTAGTGAGAATTCAAATTGGGTAACCAGAAGTTAATAACAAAAAGCATGAAAGAAAGAGTGTCTTCTAAGCAAGACTTCCTCCTTCTTGTCATAATATTCAATATTAATAGAATTAAGAGAGAAAGTCACCTTTAAGCAATGCCATGAGTTCATTGGCTTAAAAGAAAGCAAAAAACTGAACAGAAAGTTTTAAAGCATAGTGTAGTATTAGTCAATCATACACTCCAGGCTAACAGGTATGTCTTGTTTTTATAAATTAACCAGCACTGAGTTAACCCCAGGGTCAGGTTCAAGTGGTGTTCATCAACAGTCAGATTACCATTTCATGCAAATATGGTCTCATTTAAAAAGTCACACACCAAACCACTTCATTTGCAAAATAATTGTGCACCTGGCCAAGGTCAGAGCATTTTGCCCAGATCCTAGGCTTTTTCCAGTTGATTTTTAATACAACTCAACTGTGGGAAAGATTCCTCATTTGTTTTCATTTGTAGAAATAGTGGGGGAGAGCAAACTTAAACATCTTATTGAATGGTAACTACTGATTTCCAAGCTTTAAAGAATAATAGATAAGAAAACAATGTTAGAAATGTGTTTGGTTTTACTCTGTCAATGAAGAAACACCATAACATCACCACAACCAAGAAAGTGCTTCTCCCACAGTTCCAGGAAAACAAAGAGCTCTTTAGCTAAGCTAGCTGTAATTCTCAGGGCTTTTTGAGAGAGAAACAAAGGAAAAATCCAAATGTGGAAAATATAAGAGATACTGTCTTGTTATAGAAAGGAAGAGAGCAGCATTTGCTCCTTAGGATGGATACATTACTGTTTTCTGGTTGCTGGCTTCAAACATTATTCCAGTAACTTTGAACCTAAGCTATTGGTAGTCACTTCTCAAATTCACTGACCTATAACTTCAACCACTTTTTTTTTTTTTTGTCTAATACATATAATCAGATCAGAACTTTTTAGTTGGACCCTTGGTTTTATATTCATTCAGTTAACATTCTGAAATGAAACACATTGATTTGGGGCTAGAGAGATGGCTCAGCTGTTAGTGACTATTTAATAAGTATAAGGTTTATCCCCAGCACCTACGGAAAAGCCTGGTGAAACTTTCTTTCTCCCCAACACAGGGAAAAGAGGCAAGTGGATCCCTAGAGCTCATTGTTCAGTCAGTTTGGATGAATCCCTGTGCTCTAGGTGAATTTTGAGACCCTGTCTCAAACACAGAGAACATTCTAAGAAGATGGCTGGTGTAGATGATTGTTCTTCATACATATTCTTTGCTAAGCATATATGCACATTCACACATGCACACAAACATAAACATGTATTTACACATACAAACAAAAACAGAATTTAAGTCATAAAATTTCTAAGATTTTTAAAGTTTAAAAATGGGAGAGATACAAATGGGGAACATGAAGTAAAGCCAGTACTTTATGTAAAATTCTTAAAATATAAATAAATTAAAATATAAAATATGGGCTAACTGTATACATATAATCAAGACTGCATCTACAAGGAAGCTCAATAACTAAATATATAGAATACTGAAGTGGTTTAGTTGAACAGTCCAGAGAAAGTCATTTGATAAAATGTTAAGGACCTCAGCCTCTATTGAAGTGGTGAGTAGGAAAAGGTGAAGTGATTCTCTACTCAGAAAGGCATGATTAAAACCTTACAAAGTCAATAATTCAAATCCATTGAAGATCTAAGTCCAAAAGGCAATCATTTGAAATCTTCCTTCTTGTTAGAGTTGATGATGGACCTTAGAAAACACTCTTGGTTCATACACCAATAATAGATGGAAAAGAATTCAAGACCGTATGTAGTGAAAAGGAAATTATATGGTTCCATTTTTGAGAGTAAATGATAGCATGTTTTTGAAAGCACAATTTAGTATAAGAAATACATTTGTGGTTAGAATGGTATGTCTTATTAAAACTGAAACAAGAAAAGCTAAGGCTACATAAAGACAATTCTAATAAAAGCCTCAAAAATATTACCATAGGAAAATCATAAAGAGATTCAAAATCTTCACAAGATATTATGTGGAAAGGATGAGGGAGATGAGAAGGCTTTTTAGGACATCCACCCACATGTGGCAATTGCATAATTGCTGATAAGAAGCAAAAAAAATAAGAAAAGAAAAGAAAAATAAAATATGGCCATGGTACAATGAAAACCTGCATAAAACAAAACAGAATCATTTCACATTAAACTGAGACAAAAATGTATATGTCTTAAGACTGTTTAAGAATGCAGTATAACATTGAAAACTACCACACACCAGATTGTTGTGATGGGTTCTTAACGAACAGACTGACTACTCTAATCATATAAGATATGAACTAAGGGAAAGGAATTATTGCTTACACTGTAACACAGGTCTCAAATTTTTAAGGGAGGAAAAAATGGAAGGATTGAGCGAAAAGCATTTCTTAAATAAAAGAGGCGAGGGGAGAGATGGAGAGAGAGAGATCTACAAGGTCGTTGGTGAGGTCTCAAACTAAAGTTACATGAAATAGGAATGACAAGTCCTTCAGATGTAAAGTACATAAATATTCACTGCACACCTAGTGACTGGAAAACTTAGTAGGTCATGGAAATATATTCTCAACATTTCAGTGGATAGCATGTAAACAGGCTGGAGACCAGAGAGGGAAATTTTCATGGCTATTCAAATTTTAACAAACTCTGGTTTCTTCGATCACACACACACACACACACACACACACACACACACACACACACACACTATTTATGTATTATAAAGTTTCTAAACTCTGCCATTGTACACCACCCTCAACTTTATACATGGAAGTGAAAAATAAACAGTATGTCATTGATTTATGGGATATTCTGAAGTTGAAGTCTTGAGATAGAGTGGCCCCAATTTTAGTTGGGAAAACCCAACTAAACAGAGTTTTCATGTCATAAATGAAAAGAAATATTAAGTGGGGAACAATCACCAGTGAAATTACAAATGTGGTATTCTTTTAATGAAGTTTCAGGAGGACTTGTTTAAAAAATGGATTGCACATTATTGTTCCATTTATATCCTCTTACCATTTATATATTAAATAAGTAATGATTTGTCTAAAAATAAAAGTTATTGAAACTTTCCAATGACAATGCCCATTCTGGAGATAGGAATCACATATTTCCTAAGTTGAATTCAGGCAAGATAAAATTCTTGAATAGAATATTTAGTCTTGCATTCATGAAATACAAAACAACATCTTTTAGTTCTTATTTAAAAAAAAAAAAACTCATATACCATCTAGTAACTTCCCATAATTGACTCAATATTAAAACACACTGTATTCTATTTCATAGAATCAATAAACCTTCAATCATTTAAGAAGAAACAAGAATAAACTGCATGATATTTGGAAATAATAACATCCCCTCACATAATACTGAAATTTTAAACAAAAAATTTAAAGCACTACTCTTTTGTTCACTTGTAACTTGTGATCCATGAAAAAATAAGTGCCAGGCTTTCACGTCTTCTGCTTGTTGTCTCTCTATTAGGACTCATCCATTGAATAATTTCATTAATCTTTAACCCAAATATCTCAGCTTTCTCCCATCTCAGGCAACCTTCATTTCAAATGACCCGTAATAAACTACATGTACTTACTTATAATTAAACTTATTCTGAATAATTTTATAAAGTTTAAGTGTCATTTTATCAATCAGGTTACCAATGAACACACTTTATAATTTAACATGCATATAAAACATCACACACACATACAATACCTTCATATTTCTCTATTTAATGTCTAAAGGATTGGAATTTTAAAATGTCCTTTAAATACAATGTCTACATACACTGCTAATCACCAGATTTTCTTTAGTAGTATTTGTCTAGACATTCCAACTTCCATTTTAGAAACACTCCCAGATAGAGATAATCGGTTCTTTCTTACTGTAGATAAATCAGCTCACAACCAAGGATTCCAGGGCACTGTTTTTGCCAGGTACATATTATTGTTTATATTATACACTAGCAGAACATTTTTCTAATTGTCTGCTATCTATTTTTGTATTTCCTTAACGACTAGCCTCCAAAATACAAGCACTAGCATAAAATAAGCAGTACAAATATGTAAAATGTAAAAAATTTAAAAATAGCAAAAAATAACAACAGAAAATTATCAAATAAATTAAATGGTCATGTCATGGTTTGTCAAAGATTCTTATTTTAAAATAAAGTGCATATATTTCTTTTGCAAAAGAATCACATTGTATCTTAACTGTTGCATCTTGTACCTATAGGCTAGATCCATCATGAATTTTATACCCCAAGAAAAAATAGATCACTTATAATCCAAGGTCCTAGGTATTTTAGAAAGAAAAAATAAGTCTGTGGTAAAAAGAAAGAAAATATTTTCATACCTCCAAATGAGTGTTAAGTTTAGAAATAACTATTTTAAAATTAATATTTTCCAGCCATCTTGTACATGATATGAAATCATGTTAGTGAAGATAAGGTCATCAGGCCTCACACAAATTAGCTTGGCTTTGGCACTGGCAAGACCTTCCTGGCAGGACCCGATCTAGAGAAGGCAGATAAGCTTAAGTGCTCACACACTATGTGACAGTGTTAGGGAGCTGTTTTGGCACACCTTCCAAAAGTCTGATGTATAGGTGACGGGCCAACCCCAAGAGAATAAATATGTAGATAGCACTTAGCATTTTGTCTTATAAAAATTATTTTCCAAAGTACATAAATTATGACCTACATAATTTATTATACTTTTTTGAAAAGGGCCCATGTGTTCTAAGATATTCATTATTTTACCAAGCCTCATTTTGGATATATATTACAACTTTGCTACATGTTTTCAAATTAATCCTAATTTTATAATTTGGGATAATTGTTTAACATGCCATCAACCATTATAACAAGCAAAAAAAATTCTAAGGAAATTATTGTTAAATAGAGGATATTAGAGGGTCCACAGAATGATCATAGTATATCTTTATATGATAATACACTTTTGTGTGATTTATGTGGTTATAAACCTTGTTTTTTGAGCCTGTTTCTTTGAGCTCTGAAGAACTAGCATTTGAGAGAAGAAAAAAATAACCTCAATTCATTCATCTTATAGTTATGATTAACTTATGATACGAATATAAAGCTTGTGGTTTTCTAGAGAGAAAAATGTTTGAAAATCACTAGCATTTTTATAGTATAATTTTATTTTAATTAATTTTAATTAACAACATGTGAGTGTGATTACAAGTGCCTAGGGAGGCCAGAAACATCAGACTCCAATGTTTGTAGTTACAGATAGTTGTGAACCACCCCAATACGAATGAGAACAATCCCGTGTTAACTGATGAGGACATGCAGCCTCTCATAGCATATTTCTAAATTTAATTTCAGATGTTTGGTCCATTTGGCTTTACTCAAGCATTATAGCACCGATTTTCTACTTTGAATTTGCAACTTAAATATATTGGGGAGATATCTTTTCCAATCACCTTATAAACCGGTTAACCACAATCCATAGTGTTAAAAAATACATATAAAACTCTCACACAAAAACCCTTTTGATTAAAATTTTTTTCAACCCAAAAGACCAAAGAAAATAAATAAAACAAAATCTTATTGCTAAACTGAACTCACTCCTAAAACAAATAGTTTAGTTAATCATCTCCAAATGTTACTGTCTTCCTGAGATTCAGAAACAAGCTTCAAACAGTGCATCATATGAGGCAAGGCTGCCGAAGGCCATTAGGTTAAAAGTTTTTCATAGGCATCTTGGAGAGCCCCAAATATACTTATATACGTGCTGAAGACGTGTGTGTGTGTGCATGTGCGTGTGCATGCGCGCGCGCGTGCGTGCGTGCGTGCGTGTGTGTGTGTGTGTGTGTGTGTGTGTGTGTGTGTGTGTGTGTGAAGAAAAACACATATCTCAATGTTACCGCTTACAACCAGTACATCACTAGAAAGACCGATTAAGAAGATAAATTCTTACTGTCAAATAAAATGTTTTACCTCTTTCCAAACTGAAAAACAAATAACATCTGTGTCAATGTGTATATAAATAGATTTTTAAAATTAAAGTGTGAAAATAGAAGAAATTTCACAATAAGCATCTAGTAGTTTGATCAGAACGTAATAAGCAACTCCTTAGAAAACCTTCCTACAGACAAGTCAAAATCTTTGCTTCATAACGTTAATGAACTGCAATGAGACTTGCCCACACCTTAGGCAAGAAAACAAGCAAGATAATGTTAGGGAGCTTCCATAGAATTAAAAAACAAACAAACTGCTCCGGAGATATCAGTTCATGTACCAGGAACATACTCTGATCCTGCTCCAAGAGGCTCCACAAACTGTCCACATCGTTTGACAGTCGTCTACTTTTGGAGGGTTTAGTTTTGTTCCCTGGAGTTTCCTCAGTAATTATTTCAGAGTCAGTGAGCTACAAGTAGCTCTGGGTCAGGCGTCTCTGTGTGTGTCCTCATGATCCTGATCCCTTTGCTCATACACTCTCTTCTCTCTCTTTCTTCAGCTGGACAGGGAGCTGACCTGGTGCTTAGTTATGGATTTCTGCTTCTGCCTGCATCCATTGCAGGATGAAGGTTCTATAATTACATTTAAGGTGGTCATTTAGTTGATTATAAAGGAAGTCCTGGGTAGGCACCATCTCCACTATTGCATGGAGTCCTAGCCAGGGATATCTTGTGGGTTCTTGGGTGTTTCCCAGCACTGGTTTCTCTCTAACCCCACAATGGCTCCTCTATCAAGATACCCAATTCCTTGTTCTCCCTCTCTGTTGCTCCTCCCGCTCAACCATCTCCTTCTCTCATGATTTGTTTCCACCTCCCCTTGCTGACTCTCTGAGTAAATTGGAAGTAAATTAAAATATAGTTTCTTAATCACGCACAAAATCATAAAGGCCATGTGCTTTATAACCTCCTTACGTCTACCTATTCTATCTTGCATGGGGTCAATAATGATCATTTCCATAAAGTCCATCATTGAGTACATATAAATTTAAAAATACATTTGTACCAAGTAATAAAATCTTAACAGAGATGCCAACATAGGTTGATTTTTCAGTCATAGGAAGGAGCCCTGGGCTAGAACTGCTAATGCTGTTCAGATAATAGTAACATTAAGGGCATTCTTACTATACACCTCTTCCTTAGAGCTTATGTTTTTCAGCTCCTGGATATGGGATGGCTTGTGAAGATATCCACATTTTAAATAGAAAAGAAGACAACAGATTGCAGGCTAGTACCATTACTGGATCCTCAGGAAAGCAAATGATTTTCTTAATGTCCCACATAAACTTCCCCTAGTGTTTCCTTGCTTAGGAATGAGTAGGTCTTACCAAGGTCCTAAGGAAGGTGGAGACCTTCCTGGTTGTACTAAGGAAACTCTCCCTATCAAATCAAGGTGTTATCAGTAAGTATGAAAGAGCGAGATTGTGAAACAAGACAGAGAGGAATAGCTTGTGAAATCAACCAGCCTGGCTTACCAAGCAGATCTGTCTCAAGAAAAACTAATTAAAAGATGAAAAAGTAAAGATGGGTAAATGCATTTCCCCTTCTTTCGTGGAAAGTTTTAAAGAAGAACATCTCATTTACAATCCACTCAAAAATTAACCTCTTGTCTTCCTCTTGTGAAAAAGTATAGTTTATAAAGACAATTTATTCTAAAGACATTAATGTTAGACATTTCAACAAAGGTGCATAAATTTAATCATAGCAGATTAATACTTCTAATATGATCTTAATTTTGAGTTAATCTTTTATATTCCTGGTGTAGGAGTTTTTAATAATAACATGAATGTTTCTACCTAGCAACACCATCATTTCCTTCATAATTCAAGATATTATTTTTGGGGAAATTATTCTCACCCATAAATAAGACTGTAAACTCTTAACACTTTTAAGAAATAACCTCTATAGGATATATATTCTAAGAAAAATACCTAAAGATTTTCCTTTTTAGCCTATAAGAAAAAAAACATAGGAGAAATACTTTTTAAACTATGCATCCAAAATATTTAAAAACACTTAAGGAAAATATTATGTATATCAAAGACAGTGAAACAAAACAAAAAATGTCTTCATATTAGCAGTATTTCCGGTTAAAATTAGAAAATTCTGAAAAGATATAGAATGGTTCTAATTTGTTAAGTAGGTTCTATGACCAACAAATACAACAACTTATGATGGTGTAAAATTGCATATTATCCTCAAAATATATAAACATTTTGTGCAAGATAATGCACATGAAAATAAAATATAGTAGACACACTATAAATAAAATGACAAAATTAAAGTGTATAATAATCGCTAAGAATCAATAATGTTACCACTTATAATATAAATGATATTTTAGAGCATGTATTGGCAGAAATCCAAAGTATGTATCCTTTGAAATAAAGAACAATTAGGGAAAAATAGAAAATATTTTGGACTCAGAACTCTGAAGACGATATCACTGACCACATGGCAGAAAATTGATGTCCCCAGTGGTGTGATCTCTTATTCACATGACAGGGATGAACTATGTCTTGCTCTAGTACTGTATAATGGGACTATCTTTAAAGACACTACGATTAAAGCCATTATCAGATTAACATGAGCTGTCATCCAACATGGTGGCCAGTCACAGAGCAAAGCCTACTGAGGAAGGACATCGGGACAGGTTGGAAACCAACCAATGAAAAGAGTCTTCAGATGGAATCGAACCTGTCCACATCTTGAGGTTAGGCTTATAGACTCAAGAATAGTGATAAATAATTCTTCCATGCTGCTGATATGGCACAGTACTGAAAAACACGTGGAGTTACAAACATGACTTTAGTGGCAGAATGGTAAAAAGAGGGATCCAACTCCTTAAACTGAAATCAAGCCTCCATATGTGCATCATGACATGTGTGGCCCTCACAACGACACACACACATATATCTTGAATACACGTGCATGCACATACACACACACACACACACACACACACACACACACACACAAAATGCACAATAATAAGGAAATAAAGTTATATTGCTTATGGAATGGCTACAAGGTATGAGTGTGCAAACTGAGAAAGAGGGAATGACAGAACACAGTGTCGACTTCTCAGTTGCTTCAAATAATGTATTTGTACAGCTTGCTGACATTGATTGAATTTTATATAAAATGAAGCACAGCTTCACTATTTGCTTCATGTATTTAAATAGAGTTAATATACAACCATAAACAGCATATAGTAATTTAAATGTGTATTAACTAAAATTATCAAATTTGAATTTTTTATTTCACAGTCACGCTATCTAAATATTTAATATTCTTGATGGTAATTTCAAAAAAATTCCCATTTTCCTTTTCTCTTTGCATATTTTCCATAATTGTACACATAATCAGAGCACATAGGAGCATCTTGGCTGCTCTGGATTATACCAACTGGGGCAATTACGTGGTACAGCTCATACTTTAGCAAACAACACACACAGAAATATATTATCTCAGCAGCCTTTGAAATAATAATAATAAAAATGTTTTTCAGAAAACAATAGCATCACATTACAAAAATCTGCTAAGGGAGATTAAGAAAAAAAAAAGCAAAACACTAACTGACTGACTGACTGACTGACTGACTGACTGTTAAGAACTAAAAACAAAAATTGCATGGTGAATACCTAAAATCTATTTGATATGCTGTATCAAACCAAACCAGTTTCTTAATGGAAATTCTGAATAATAGAAATACCAATCAAACAGTTTATACCTGGATGAGAGAGATAACTAATCAGTTAATGCCACTTTCTGTGTCACACATGAAACTTCTACTAACTCTACCATTGATATTATTCTCTATTAAATATACTCAGAATCCAGTCAAAATTATTTTATCAGGCTCCAAATCATTGAGTAATGAATTCATAGCCTTTAAACCATCTCTACCCAACTGAAAAGTAATAGTTTCACAAATTTAGAAGGTTATTTTTTTCCTAAACAAACACAATTAATACCAGATATTTGCCAAAATCACTTCCCAAAGTATCTCAAAACATTTCTGTGCCAATAACCTGTACCACACTTCTGAACCTACTTACCAAACTATATCATAAAATATTACTAAAAAAGGCAGGAATCTATAATGAAGTATTCAGTGGAGTGGTACATGGCAAGTCATAGGGGGTCGTGTCTCATCTGGGTATAGATTTAAAAGAAAGTGCCTCTGGGTTAATTCTGTAATGTTTGTCATTATAGCAAAACCATGTTACTTTGTTCAGCTACTGAACATAACAATCGTAAGTCCTAAGACAATCCAAAGGAACCAATGTAACTTACTTCCTCTGCTTACATAACAGGAAGTGCGTCAAAGCTGGACACTATAGCTACAGAGCAGAGAAGGAACATGTTCTGTGCTGACCTTCTATGACTGAGCAACTCAAGGTGTTAAGTAGGTTTCCACGTCAAAATTCATATAGACTTGTAGGCCTTCTCTATCACTTAGTTCACCATGCCCACCAAAGCTGTGTATTCCTTCATATTTTACCAAGAGCTCTGTCACTGGTCTCTGTTCACATGCAATTAATTAATCAGAAGACTATAATCATCAAATGCATGATGTTTGAAGCTAAATTCCATGAGTAGTTCCCTACAGGCAAATATATGTGTTAAGAAGTAGCATCAAGACAGAAGGCACCTCATGTAGTATTTTGGTCCAGGTGATGATCTGGGAAATTCCTGAGGTTCTTTGAGGTTATTAGTGCATATAAACAAAGGAAACCAAATCCTGAGCATGGGCTTGCTCTAAAGAGCATTAAGTGGAAATTTCAGGATTATATAATATCTTAGATCAGCAGGTATTATGTTGACTTAGAAATATATTTGTATAAAAGACAAGATATAACAAAAAGCCCGTGATGATGTAATGTCAAATATACATGCAACAGACATATGCACATACTAAAAAATACTTTGTATGTTTTGGGGTATCTCATCTTTACATCATCAACCTCAGGATAAATGCTTTCCTGTAAACTTCAACCATGTTTTTAGGCAAAAGAAAGGCAGACAAACGGTCTTGAAAACCACTATTGCATGACCTGGTATTTATGAGTACAGACCCACTGATGGGAACTTTCATGTACTCAAAGAGAAGCAATGAAGGGCCCAAAAGACAAAAGTGGAAATGAATCACTCAATGTTTGCAGAAGGCTTTCCAAAGTGAGTCGGCTTTTTAAGTACTTTAATATGCTGGGATTTCCTGTCAATGCTTTCAGGGAGCTCTCATTGTCTATATGTTGGACATGACAATTTATGCTAGTTTTAAAACTACTCTCACATTGAATAAAGCCCAAGTCAGTGTCCTTAAAGGGACATTCTTAAAGGGACACTATCATTACCTTTTAGATGACAGTGTACATCTTAATATTAACACCTGCTATAGTTATTTTTACTTTTCTATAGTCATTTCTCTATTAAAAACACATTTTATTTTCAGGTTAAATTGATCATAGCACATACACTTCAAAGAACATTATCTACACTGCATTTAGCTATTTTGTCAAGTTCTAGATTAGATATCCTTGTATTTTATGTACAAGACTACTGTATCTTGTATAAAATTGTGAGACAGTAACTGCTAATTATTTGACCCCTTCTATTTTGGTTGACACAGTTGTACACAGTCACCATCGAATAAACTTTTGAAAGGGCTCTGCATCATCAGTAGGAAAATGATCTGCACTAAATCATGAAATATGTTTCCTTAGAAGGAAAAAAGGTTGGAATGTTGAGTGGCACTTGGACCAGCTTAAACTTAGCAGCTCTGGAAAAATCTAAGGAAGATAAGAAAATACCATGATAAAACTTCAGGGCAGAGTGGATGCAAGCTATTCTGGGCTGTGAACCCACTTTCCCTAGCTTCTCTATAAAAGGTATTTTAAAACCTTCTCTATCTTTTTCCCTTTTTACCTCGGAGATTATATTAGTATCATATCAAATTCTCCCTTCTCTTTCCTCTTTCCAAACCCTTCCATGCTCTTTTAAGTCCATGGCCATATTTTTCATTGCTGTTATATTCACGTATGTAAACACACATACACAAGATCAGTCTGTATAATGTTACGCATACATATGTTATTGGGGCTGAACATTTGGCATTGGGTAGTCAGTATGGGTGCTCTTCTCTGGAGAATACTATTTCTCCCATACTCTGCATCCCTGAGTTGCCTTTATTTAGGGCTGAGGCCCCGTGAGCTTTCCCATGTCCTCTTAGGAATGTCTATTGTTACTGTCCTTAATCAGCTCATGTATAGGCAAGCATGTTGATAAGAAAGCTAATTGACCTTTCTGTGTGAGGCTAATTCTGTTGAGAAGCTCTGTCTCCTAATGTTCCATCACTACTGACCCAGCCTGCTCTGGCCATTTCAGACAGTACTCTAAAGCGTTCAACCATATCACAGTTCTGAAACCCATAACAGCACAGATTACATATGTGTATTCTGGGGAAAATCATGTGATATATTATTGTCTTTCTTTTGTGGGTCGTGGATTTTATGTAACTACCTACCACGCATGTACATTTGAAAGTGGAAACTAACTTTCCAAAGGAAGGAAGAAGACTAATTGGAGTGGGTCAGTGAAAGAAACTTATATTTATGAGGACAATGGGATGGCATATGTGCCTGTATCAAAGGATCTTCAGGAAACTTAACACTATGTTCAATCAGCATATTCCCATTGTTGTAATAAATAAAACTTGATTTCATAATGATAGCATAGTTTTTTTTTCTTACACCTACTCTTTTTTCTCTTAAGGCAAAAAGATTGCTTTAAAAATTAGGACTAAATGGAAATATAAAGTCTAACTAGCGTACTGCCGAAAAATGACCTGAGCAAGCCACCAATAAACATATTAACATTGAAGCAGAAAAGATGACAGGAGCACCATCCCTGGGCGTGGGAGGTGGGGAACTATAGGTAATTAAAGAGTCTCGAAGTTGGAGAAATGGTTTTCTTCAGGGAAGAGCACACCAATACACCAATTGGTTATTCAGTTCCAAATGATCAGCCTGAAAACATAAACATGGAAGTAACGTCATATGAACTTATCAAGTTATATTAATGTATTTAGAATGCATCATACATTCACTTCTGCCAGCCAAGGTCAGTAGGTCTAGACTAGTTGTATTTAAAGGAAGGAAGGACAA
This sequence comes from Phyllotis vaccarum, assembly GCA_033318265.1. NCBI lineage: Eukaryota > Metazoa > Chordata > Mammalia > Rodentia > Cricetidae > Phyllotis > Phyllotis vaccarum. Next base: position 19,253,184 of record JARWLC010000007.1, read on the forward strand.
GTAGGAAATGATTTAATTATATTATATCTCAAGAATAAAATAAAAAATATTTTTATAATTTATCACATATATAGACCACCTAATAAAATTATTACTTCTTATATTTATGGCTTTCTAAAGCAAGTCTATCTATTATAGCAACCTATTTTATCATATATATAAGAATGATATGTAAGTGGAATTTATTTTCTACACATTATATATTATTTTTATAGCCTAGTTCGCCTCCATATATGGACAGAGACAAAAGGACTCATTTACAAGGCTTTTATAATATAAAGAACTTCCCACTTTTGACTTGGCAGTTTGAAAAGTCATTGAAATAACTATTTTAGAAATCAGGATGGCATTGCTTTCTCTGTGATGCTAAAACAAAAATTAATTATTAGCTCTTCTATATAAGTACCTTGGTCATGGAAATAGCTAATTGATTAAAATGTTGGAGGCTAAAGAAATGAGTCAGTGATTATGAGAACTTGCGACTTTTTCCAATACACTTCTCTGTACCCACATCAAACAGCTCACAAACATCTGTAATTCCTGCTCCATAGGATCTGACCATGTCCTCTGGCCTCTGAGGGAGGTAACACACTTACAGAGGCATATACACATATATCTAAATTTAAAAATTCACATAGCTTTTTAAAAGCTATGTTGTTGAGTGTTAGGTATTATGATCTAACATGTGTTTATCCTGTTCTAATACAATCCGTTTAAAGGAATTTTCTGGTCCTTTCAAAAACAATCCTTTGAGTTTTAATATATGCATATCAAAGCTCTCAGAAATATAGTTAATACACTATATCACTTACCTTTCATTTTATTAAAAAATCAAGGTAATTTTTTTTTCTAAAACTAACTTTAAATATTTTTCTTAAAATGATTTCTAAAAATAATTTATTTCAGTTTTTTAAATTATTTTTGCTCACAGTATGGATCTTTGTTAAATATTTCATCAAGAATATTTTTTTATTTTTTATTTTTATTGAGAAAATTATATAATACAATCTGATCATGCTTCCCCATTACCTAACTCCTCCACACTGTCCCACTAACCAAACTCAAAGGTTTGCCTTTGCTTCTCCCTTAAAAAAACAAACAAAAAAAATCAAGAAAGTCAAACACACACACACACACACACACACACACACACACACACACACACACAAATAACCACATGGGAACTAAAACATCAAAGCAAAAACTAGTAAGACAATAAATCCCCAAACAAAGCAACTTTAGAGAAAATTTCTACCAAGTTCTAGCTTACTGAGTCCATTTGTATGGATCATCTACTGGGCATCAGGCCTACCTCACATATAGATAATATATCCAAGGAGACTCCATTGACAAAACTAATTTTTCCTTAGCAAGTAGGTGTCCATTGCAGATAGCTTCTGGATACAAGGGAAGGCCCATGTCCACTTCCTTATTTTAGTGTTGGGACCCTTAAGTCTTGAGTTGTTCTGTGACAGTCTCTGTGAATTCATGTGTGTGTCATCCTTGTAGTGTCTGGATGACGCTGTCCATTTGAAGCAGAAGGATTGTGGAAATACAACTTCTCTAACAGGAATTACCTCTGAGCATCCATTCAAGTAATTATGACAGACTGGATTGTTAAAGATAAGCAACAAAAAATAGACAAACTTAACAGAAATTTACTATCAAATAATCTTGACTTTTCAAGCAATCTATGAAAAGCATTCATACTCTGTTTTCCCCTGGTTCTCTAATTGAAATGTCCATTGCCCACAGTGAGGCAGACTAGGGGGGTTTTATACACATTGGACATTGTACTTTTTCAGCCTCCTTTCAGTAACTGAACACTGAACAGTGTGGCAATGTAGCTTTCTATCAAAGGTACAGTGTGCTGTCCAGCTCTGTGTGGGAGGCTTAAAATTGTTCAGCCCCATGGTCACTTGGTTACTACATTACACTGTAAGAATATAGTAGGTAAGACAGTGGGGGACAAAGTATCCTTTCTGAGCTGTGAGGGTTCAGATAATGGACAAACAATAAAGGATTTCATGGTGATGAATTCATTTGATTGCTACTGGCCTCATCCAGAATCTCCCTTAGATAACTTTTGAACATGATTGTACTCATCACTTTTCTATTTGTCAAAGTACATTTGCAAGGCCAAACACTGCTGTGGAGAGAATTTAGAAATGGATTTCTATAGAGATTGTAAGGTTTCTAAAACAAATTTGCTTGACATAAAAAAAAAAAACCTATGATTTACATTTGCATTTCTAAGAGAATGAATTCCCTTCTTATACATCTAGACACGAATAGATTTTAAGGGCTGGGTTTTTGTTTGGTTTTTTTTTTTTTTTTTTCTCTTTTAACAGAGAATTCATTCAAATGACCTGAAATATTTACAGAGTCACATTTTCAATGTCTATACTAAAACATTTTAAGATTTGAGTGTTTCTTTCCTTACACCTAAAATTTGGCAAATAACAAACAGCACCTGCTGTCAAATAACCCAGTCAACAGCCTGGTTTTCTATGTGTGAGATAGGAATCTAGATGTCTCAAATCCTATGGCTATGAGAAGTATACTTGTATCGAAGGCCAATGTCCAAAGAAGTGAGCCAATCAAATATCAAGAAGTTTGTGTGCACTTCTTGTATCAAAACAGGTATGCACAGGCAGCCGACTTTCACACACTGGTCATACATACCATCATTTGTCATGCCTGGCAAATTTATGACCTAGGTTAGCAATTAAATCTTTTGGTCAGTGAGACTGTATACATTTTTTATCATGTAATTATCCTTAAGATAAAGTAGCAAATTTAGGCTGAATAAAAATATAAAGATCAGTGGAGTATCTAACAATATTAAAGTAACAAGCTAATATTGATATATTTCAACAAGTAATTGTGAGTGAATAAAAAATGTGGTAAATATATATCCACAGGCTAAAAATTTTATATTACTAAATCACCAACATTAAATATTGGGTTCAAAATTCAAACCTCAATTATATTCTTGAGCTAACAGGCATTTATATGTATAAAAATATGCACTGAATATAAGTTAAATAATATATTATACTAATTTATGCAATAAAAAGTGAGCATAAATTATTCCATTTTAGTGATATCTTAGTATGCAATTCATCTAAAAATGCCTCTGACAATATTTTTCCCCCAAACCCCATATAATTAATAAAAATAGAACAATTCAACACCATATATTTTCACAGAATTTCAAAATACATAATTCTAAAACTAAAAAAAAACTTCTCAACAAATCCATTTTAATAGTCAACTCAAAATACTATGTTCCAACTTTTCAATGTTTTTGTGAATCATTACAATGGTTCCAGATTTAAGACTGGCAGTTAAGTAGAAGTATTAATTTAAGAAATAGTTATGTTTTGTTTATACTTCATAAGCATTCATCTATCCATCTTTGATCGAAAATTATGATCTGTATGAAGAACGGAATTTTCATTCTTCCAAAACTGAATATATAATAAACTTCTCCAAACAGAATGGATGGCGAGGGGACAGTCAACCAATAAAATCTATATGAAATTGCTGAACATGGCTAATGTATTTCTCCTTTTTTCTCAGCTAGTAACCTCACAAAGAAGAAGAGCAAAGGGCCAGCAAACACTGGCTTAATTATTCCCATCAGTCTCAAAGACAGGCGCTTAAGAGTTTTAGCTGCTGTAAACACTCCCCAGACAGCAGATAAGGGATCTGCTGAAAGGCTGTTTTTGTCTGAGGAAGCCCCAGGGGCACACCAGTTAATCATTGCTACAATATTGTATATGCATTACTACATCAAAGGAAACAGAACCCAATATTCCATTGTGAAGATTTTCTGTGGTTTTGCAAAGGTAAGAACTAATGCAAATCATTTTTTTAAAGTTTAAAAATTACATTTCCTGCAGAAACAATGCATGTTCTCTGTTTCACGTATTCTTTCCTTTTTAAGAGAAAATAAGCCTTTATTGCTTTTTTCCCCCTAGACAGTGTGTACGAGATTACACAAAGTTTCCAGAGATGTCAAAGGTGTAACACTTGTTTTAAGGAGAATTTTCACCCTTGTATTTAAAAGCATTGATAAGAAGCAGACAGTACCACATAACCTTATTTTATCACAGCACTGGACACAAAACAATGTTATTCTTTCGTATCAGTAGTGTATGTGTCTAGCGATCTATTTCTAGAAACTGACACTTACTGTGCCTAACAAAGAGCCTCTTTACCACTTCAGATGACGCCATCCACAATAATCACCTATTTTTAAAAAATTAAATAGACTTCACTAAGGCTCATATCAGGAAACCTTAGAGCTTCTAAACCTCCAGGATTAACTTCACTCATGGCCCTTCTGCCTCTCTAAGTTTGAAAATACATTAATAAAGCATTTTTTTTTCAAGATTAAGAATCTTTCTTCTTCCTGCGCCCTTGACTTAAAATATACCATTTCTTTTTTTCTGAATGAATGCCTATGCTTCAACCACTTTTCTATACCATCTAACTACATCTCACACTCCATTCTCCTGTCTGCCAGCACATCGTGTCTCCTGATGTGAACTGTCCCGTGTGTAACTGTTGTTGAAACCTTTAGAAGTTGCAATGCTTTGTCTAACATCTACATGTAATAGGTTTGCAAGAAACTTCCCCAAATTACTGAACCTGAAAAATGTTTTTTATTAGTAAGTAAAATGTACATACTTAGTAGGCTCTGAAGAAAAGAAAGGTGCTCATTTCTGCCACAGCAAGGGTGGTCACTTTATATTTCTTGATTGTTAGGAGAGAGATTAACTTTGTGGAGTACTTGCTATGCAGCAGGTAATTTATTATATATCTAATGCTGTAATAATAAATTGAAATAAGATTAGCAAATAATACCTTTGTTTCCTTTTATCTCTGAAAATTTCTAAGTCAGCTGCTTTTTATTTCTGATAAAAGACACAAATGGAGGCTGCAATATATGACATGTGGGTTGATCAGCAGCTTTCAGACAAATCATGTTTAGGAATTGCTGAATCACATTTTACCATTGTCCTTTTAGGCCCACCCTATTTGTTTTGTATGTGTTCGCGGTTATTATTTGGTTGATGTGTTTATGTATGGTAGTTTGAATGTGTTTGGCCCCCATGAACTCATAGGAAGTGGCACTATTAGGATGTTCGGCCTTGTTGGAGGAAGTGTGGTCTTATTCACAGGACTTTAATCCAGACTCTGAGGTTGGAGGACTCATCTTTAATCTGGACCACTCCCTCGGTTGAAAATATGACCATGGGGTTGGTGGAGTGGGGGTCTCTTGAGGTTTCATATACTCAGGATATGCCCAGTGTGTTAATTGATTTCCTGTTTTCTGTGAGATATAAAAGTCTCAACTCCAGTACCATCTCTGTACACATGCCACCACGCTCCCTGTCATGATTCACTAGACTTCTGAACTATAAGCAAACCACCATAATTGCATGTCGTCTTTATAAGAGTTGCCATGGTCATGGTATCTCTTCACAAAAAATATAAACTCAAACTAAGGTGCTATGTGTGTGTTTATGTGAATGCTACTCCAGTGGTGCATGTGTTCATAGAAGGCAGAGGACTTCAAGTGTTGCTACTCAGGTGCCATGCCATATAACTTTTAAATGACTATGTATAATAATTTCAACAATCAACTTGATAACTAGAATGGATATGTATGGGCTTGTGTGGGAATTAAATTTAGAAGTTTAGTTAAAATCAACCAAATGTGGATCGCATCATTCCCTGGGCTGAGACCAGATACTGTATTAGAAGTATATAAAGTGAATTAGATGACCCAAGCACAGCATTCATTACTCTGTGCTTCGAAACTGAAAGGCAATATGATTGGCCTCCTGAAGCTCCAGTTGCTGGGACTTTTCTACCATGGTAGACTACAACCTTAAACTGTAAACTAACATAAATACTTTCCCTAAAAGTTGCTTTTGGCAGCCTATTTTACCAAAAGAGCAGGAAAGAGAGAATAAGACACTGTTTTACAGATCTTTGAAGTCTCTGTACAATCCCCAACTCCATTCTCAAAATCAGTCAATAATTTGAACATTTTTTTACTATAAGAGATCCATAGATGCCATAATTTATATAAGAAATTTGCAGTGCCTTCATAAGCCACTAATGGGAAAAGTCTTAAAGGAATTTTAGTTTTCAAAGGAAAACTATTTAATTACTTAAATTAAATTAAATTATTTAAATTAAACCTCCTCTGTGTCTCTTTTTTTTTTTTTAAGTGAGGACACCATCAGACAAATGGACAACTAAATGTTTCAAATGGCAAAACAGTGACAATTCTTTGAGGGAGGACAAGACAGTGAAGGCTTTTGAAAGAAGCAGTCAGAGGGCAAGTTTTTAGCTTGAATTGTATGGAAATGGCATGCCTTTGATTTTCAAACGCATACCAATGATTATTTAGCTGTTAGTATTGTGACTTGTTACTAAATGGCTCACCTTTCTAAAAGAAAAATCATCTCCTTTACATTATAGAATGATGGTTAGAGACAGGAGCATCACATTGGATAATCTACTTCTGAAACTACTTCTAACAAATGCAAGCTATGCAGACAGTGTCCTTAACTGACATGTCCACAGTGTGTTCTCTGCTCTCTGTCTAATTGACATTGCCTGCCTTCTGGTTGTTGTCATTAGCATGCCCTTAATATTAAAACTAGGAAAGAATAAAATTGTCTAAACAGTAGCATACAATCACCAGTTTTCTTAAACCATTTTAAAGACAAATTTTGAGGGAGGAAATATATAAAATAAGTCATAGACATTTAAAATACACAAATTATATAGAGAGACATAACAAAAATACATGTAGGAAGTATATTGTAGGCTATCAAAATTCTTAAGACTCATCATTTAAGGTTATTTTTAATGCATATCCAGTTTCAGGTTATAAAAATTTTGTTATTCTAATCTCTTGAATTCAAAAGCCATTCTTTTTATTTTCTCTACTGACAGATGGGCAAAATCTTGACTTTTGGGGGATGGAGAGTGTGGGCTGAAGATATGACTTAGCTGTAAAGAATATTTGCTATTCTTGCAGAGGACCAGGTTGAGTGCCAGCTCATAGCCGCCCATGATTCAAAGGGATCTTAGGCCATTTCTAGCCTTTGGGTGCAATGCAAACATGTGGTACAGAGAAATACAAGCAGAAAAAAAAATTAATTAATAAAACCTAAAAATCATGACTTTCAAATACCTAATTGGATGCTCCTACATGCCCAAATCAGATCTTTATAGTTGAATAAAAGTACCCTAAGTAGAAGGACAAGTGTTAGGTTGTAAACTCCACAATGCAGGTAATTTATGTTCTTTATTTTTAGACAAAACTACACACTTTTCAGCAATAACAATTAGTTTGGTGGTGATATCCCTGGTGTGTGTGTGTGTGTGTGTGTGTGTGTGTGTGTGTGTGTCTGTCTGTCTGTCTGTCTGTCTGTGACTGTAGTGTGTTCCACCTGTGTACATATGTGTAGGCCAGAAGTAAGGTCAGGATAACTTCCTCAGCCTTCTCCATCCATAGAGCTAGTTTCTCTTACTCAAGGAAGAGTTCACCAACACTACTAGATCAGCTGCGCATGAGAACACAGGGTCCTCCTGTTGCTGCCCATATCCTAAATGTCATGAATACAAACACATGCAATTGTCTATTTACATAGGTACTGAAGACCTTATGTTCTATGATTGTAAAGCAATCACTAACTGAAATACCCCATCTCCTGAGTTAGTTTTGAAATTCAAAGAAGTTATTATAATGCTTCAAAATTAATATATTCTTAATTCACATATGTAGTTAGGACACAATACATATGCACATCCGCATTCACATAAAACTTATATATAATATTTTTTGTGATTTTTACATTGATGCCAATATGTTCACATATGATAAGTTAAAATGTTCAAGATATGTTATTAATTAGTCCTTAAATTAAAAAGTAACTCAAATACAACCACCCTTCCTTAATTTAAAATTTTTCTCAGCCAAAATATAGACATAGTGATTGCCAATACAATATTGAAGAAAAATAAAATGACTCAGAAATTATACTGAATAAAATGTTAGTTTCAATTTTTCAAATATGTACACATCTGTAGGCAATTTTCTTATATAAAAAATAAAACTTATAATTTTTATTTGACAAGCTGAATTTTATCAACAAGTCAAATTTAAGTGTGATAAGATACTGACGTACATTTGTTCAAAATTTGGTTGATAAAAAGTAAAACTATAATAAAAATAATAAAATTCTACTTATAAGACAAAGCAATTAAGATACTTAGACTTGCATGTGTTAATTCATGTTAACTTAACTGATAAAAAAATCTTATTAAAATTTTGTTTTGTAGCTATCGGTTAAAGAAGATATTATAAACTTTTTAGATAGTATATCAGAAACAATGTTAATTTGTATTACAAAGAATCTGTATTGAAGCTAATAACTCTGTACCTCATAAAAGAAAATATTTGAAATTTTGCTTTTAGAATTTCTTTTGAAACCATTTTAAAATTAAATTTAATAAAATGCTGTTGTCAAAAATAAATATATTTACTAATAACACTTCATAGGTATGCTATAAAAATAAATACAATCCAGTCTGAAATTTTTCCTTTTCGGTATATATTCTAATAGCTCTAAAATATCAGACCTAAGCAACAAATTTTTATTTACTTGCTGTAATATTTTACATAATCTTAAATTCAAAGCATCAGTATTTATTATCATATGCTTAAATAGCACACGTAAAATTTATAATATTATTTATATATATTATTTTCTTAAGATATTGCCAAGAAAAAGATTAGCTTTGCGTCAAAGTAGATTACAGCTGATAATTATTCTACAGGAAAAAATGCACAAACACACAGACACAACTATGTAATGGTTGTTTATTTTACAGAGTACTCAAAATCAGCACTAATTTTATAGATCAATGTACTTCACTACATGCTTCAGTATATATGTGTGTGTGTGTTTGTGTATATATATATATGTATATATATGCAAAGTAAGTAATTTTTTCAACTGGTAAATTTACATGTGTAATAGTCACATCCATTTTGAAGGAATCCATAAGCATCATAGACACTGGGATAAAAATGCTAAAGAAAGTGATTTATATTGGTAGAAAAATGCTCATAAAGGAACTATAGTTTATTTCATTAAATATGTGCTGAGAAAAGCCATTATATAAAACTTTTGTAATAAATTTTAACTTCTAAATTTACATCCACTAAAATTTATAATGAAATACAATTTTTCTAAAGCTCAGAAGAGCACAAATAATATGTAAGCTTTATTTATTTGACTAAAACATTACATTTGGCGGGACAATAAAGTCAATATAGTTATACAGAATAGCTGTAATCTTAATGTTCAAATTACCGTAATGGTTGTCAATAATCACAGCACAACTAATCAAAACTTTACAAAATAAATGTTTAATTACTTTGTTACAGTATGCTAAAGAACATGGCTTCCTTCAAAATTTGCATTCAGTTTCTTTTTCAATTTACTGTGAAGTGCTGTTACAGATAAACAAACCTCCAAATATGCTTTTACAGATTTATGAACTAACTAAAACATTAGTTCATTCTTGTCTGTGGATTTGAACCAGCTCACAGTTACTAAGCCAACAATGAGAATAATGAATCAAGGGCAGGAGAAATCATACTTGGGGGTGTCCAGCTACTGAATACTATAATGTTCATGAAAAAGAGCAAGCAAGCACATGGATAGAATAATTCTTTACAACTTTGATAAATGGATAGTGTACTATGAAATCTATTAACTGCTGAAATTTCCATCCAATGTGAACTGTTTCTATGTCAGTACTGAACTATGACTTTCTCGCTTTCTTTAGTACTTCTAATTCCTTACGCAATTAGCCCTTCCTTTGAATGAACTTAGCATACAGCTAGTTGATTGTCTAGGGCGATGGGGAAAGGGGACTTGGGATAAACCTCGGGAAGTGATTCAGAGCATGTATTGCCAAAATTTTACAATGTGCATGCTATGTTTTTCCTAGTTGTCCTGTGCCCAATTAGGGTCTGATTTTTTTCTTTTAAAAAAAAAACTGAATTTCGGTCCAAAGCCCCTTGACTCCTACTACTGCTAATAAAGAATTCTCAGTGAGCAATTTGCCGAGTAGGGAAGCAGGGATAATGCACTAGGCAGCCTTTACAAGCAAAACAAAACACCAAAGAAAGAGAATAAAAAAAGACTGACAAACAATGTAGGCTCTCCCAGATGACTCACTTTTATTTTTCTCTCTTTAAAATGTAACATTCAAAGAGCTAGATCAACAGCAAGCATAATGATTCAAAGTTTGGAATATTATGGCAAATTATACCTTTGCTATTCAAAAGGGGGCAAAAAGTTTTGTGGCTCATCAAAAGAAGCTGGGAACGAAAGCCAAGGCCACTGACACTGGTGGTGGCAGATTAAGCTGTGAGCAGACTCTAAATAAATTCCCTTCTACCCCAAACCCCAAAATACACTCACTATTTAAGCTATTAAGCCTGGCTCTCATTTTATGCATGCGTGCCAGTACACTAGCCATTCACTTATTTCAATGGAAGACAGGGAGGGCTGTCTTCAGAGTTAGAAAGCTATAACAGATTAGTGTGACAGTGCGTGTGTGTGTGTGTGTGTGTGTGTGTGTGTGTGTGTGTGTGTGTGTCTGTCTGTCTGTCTGTCTGTCTGTCTGTCTGTGTGTCTGTCTATCTGTTTGTGCTTGTGCCTGTGTTTTTCAGAATACTGACAACGAATAAATTACAGTCTCTGCTTCAAGGTTAAATGAACCAAATATTTTAGAAAATACCGTGATTAAAACTATGTTGAAAAGAAAATGTTTCTGTTAATTTAAATGTTTGTAAAAAAATTGGACTCATGATTAGCTAATTTGGCATTTGGGTTACATGGCAATCACAATTTCATGGAGGAACTTACACACACTATAGTTTGCAAAGACATACAATTAAGTCAGTCACATCAAAGTTCTCAAATATATATAATCTATATAAGAAGAAAAATACCCAAATTAACTTGTGAACTCTTTGATTTTATAGATCAAATTATACTATCTTTGAGGCTGATGAAGTTTGAAAGGGATGTTTTAGAAGAGTATGTTATCCTTTAGAACAAAATGTCTAAAAATGGAAGGCTTAGAGAAAAGCATTAACAAATCAAATGCAATAAGGAAAAGCTTGAAACTCTAAATTAAAAGTATAAAATATGTTTAAGGACAAGTAAAATATTGACAATATATTTGCAAATTGTACACTAGGCCTAAAATTAGCAATAATAGAGTACTAACCACAAACTTTTAATAATAGTATTCCCTGAAGTCACAGACAACAAGCTGTGTAAGGTTAAAAGTTAAAGAACAGAAAATAAATGAATATAACCTTATGTAAGCCATTTAAAGTATGCCCCATGTTTAATGACATGTAAACTGATAATTTTTAAAACTAATGAGAACACACAGAAAAAAAGTCATATCCAAATAATTTACAAATAACTATGAATAAACAAGGAAGAATAATTATATCAATGAAAACTGAATAAGAACATGTAAGTGTATTATATATGTCCATATGTGTGTGTATATATAATAAAATTTATGAATTATTGAAGGAATAAAATGGACCAACAAAATAAGGATGAACCAGAAAAAGGTAGGTAATGAGAGTGGTAAATATGAACAATGTACAATGATCACATGTTTGGAAATGTCTTTTTAAATCTCTTCATTTTGTACACGAAAAAAAATTAAATAAAAAATATAGACTGGTCTTTTTCTGGAGTACACAGAACACCTTCATTAAAGAATTACTCCAAGAAGAGGAAAAGTTTCCAATCTGACCTGTAAAAAAAGGTGGCAAGTCATTAGATGCCAAGTAGACATCTTCAAACCCAATATAATACTCAAAAAAATCAAAAGAGAAAAAATAATGGTCTCAGTGCATTAATATTCCAATATATATGTTTGATTGCCAAAACTTACTCAAAAGCCATTTATTCGCTATTGAATAAGATTAGAATTAGAATATTTATAAGGATGCTCATATGTACTATAAATTCTGATAAGACATAACCTTTATGTGGATTTTCCAAAGACTTTTTCTTCTACTGTTTTTATCAAAACATCCCACTACAAAATTCAGTTTCTTTATTACCTCAAATACAAAGAGTGCATTTTTATTACATATTTTCTATCCCTGAATTTCATCTAATGTCAACTAAGCAACATCTTTACTATACTCTATATATCATATTTACATATTCAATACACAGCTTAGTGTTCTGGAAAGTCTGTGACTAATTATAAGAGCATTCAGTATTTGTGACCATGATACTTGGTAATTTCAATGAATTCTTATGTGGATATTGTTGTCCAAAACCCAGTTACATTATTGATATACATGATATCTTTTGTTCTTAAAACTTGTGAGAGGCACTGCCTTTCCGCTACTCAAAGGAGTATTGTTTGATTCAGAGAAAGACAATTTTGACAGAGATAATTATGAGGAAAGCAGTAATCTTATAAGAACAAAGAAATTGTCAATATCAAGTTCACTTTAGTGTTAAAAGACATCTAATGACTTTTCTTTGAGTATGGTGATGTCATGCCATGTTTTGGGAATTTACTTTTAAATACATCACTTTAAAAACATATTGGCATACCAGAAAGATCTGGCTGTTCATTTTCTGTGTTAAAGAGCCTTGATGGCAATCCTCCAAGTTTGAAATGAAGCTCCACTATCCAATCCTAAATCTCATCTCCTTTCCTACATTGTAGTATAACACAGATATACAATATCATAAAGACATAGCTGTGCTCTGTTTTATTTTATGTCAGTAGTTACTTAAAATCTTTGTATGTAAATCAAATTTAAATGTATAAGCAGACTCGACCTAAATTACTTGATTAACTTCGCCACAAAGTAAAATATGGAAATTAGAAAAAGGACAAAATATGCTCTGCTAACCTTGAATAGCGCAAAGACCCAAGATTCCCTGCGCTCTGACACTAAGATTTCTGACACTCATGACAAAGGTCCTTATCCTTCTTGTTCTAACACTTTGCACACCTACACCAGCACACAAAGTCATCAGTGCCTAGGATAAAGATTTGATCACAGTCATCTCCTAGGAGAAGAGTTAGCATATCTGAAAGTATAAGTGTAAAAAGAATTAGAAATATTAGATTTATATAAAAGGAGCAGAGGTAAATCTATGGACTTAACTAGATCATATGAAGAGACATTTTAGAGAGCCACTATTTTCTTCCCTGCCTAACTCCTTGCAAATAGATTCTCTTTTGTTGACGTTGTTTCAATATCACATTTCAGGTCTTCAGCAATTTGTAACGATAAGGTTATTATGGTGATAGCAAAAGGACTGGAATTTTGTTAGAATGTGATTGTCCCTGGCTATAAAAGTAGACATTGTATGTGATACAAGGAAAAATCACTATTTTAAATAGATGCTGCAGTGCAATTCACAGAAATCCAAACAACTCAGGGCAGTCTATATGCCCTGTCCATGTGAGTAGGAAAATAGCTTGACATCAAATACTAAAGCCTTTGACAAGTTTATCTTAGAGATGAAAACACCCTGCATTTTCAGAAAGCATTAGAATGTTTAAAGTATTCGAGATATGTTTCTTTATGTCTTGAGCTTCCCTTCATCTCTCCCTCTAGGACGGACACTGGACTGGGCTATTGTTTTCTAGGAATGCAACCCTGAGAGAGCTGCCTCCAACTATTACTTGTTACCCCTATTCCGCTAACTCATTTTATCAACTTCCTTGGTCAAAAGCACTCATGGCTGAACATTTCCTTTTCATCTTTTTATCTCTTTATAATTTTCTGATCAATATTTCTCTAAAAGTCTAGCAGTATTAACAGTAGAAATATTGTTTCACTAAATTGAGACAAACACATAGATGATATCAAACTTGTATTATGTCCCTACTATCAATGTTCTTCTGATCAGTTTATCAAGTTTTGCACAGAGGAACAATAATGAACACTGCCATTCATTAATTAGATACTTAAAACTTAAGATTTTTACTTCTCTTTAAAATGCAGAATTTAGATTTGAGTCCTAAAATGCTTATTAAAACTCTTGTATTCTTATATAATCAAAAATTATATTATATTCATATTAGTAATAAAAATATTCCAGTTTTATTTCCCAATCAGCATTATGAAAAAAATGCATTATGTTAATTCACAATTGAAACTTTCAAATGTTAGCTGAAGTATTTTAGCAATGTAATTTATTTAACTATTTAAAAGTCTAATACAAACTTAAACTGTAATAAATTATAAGGAAAATATAAAGCAGATATAATAAGTGATTTCAGTACAAGTAGTAAGGACAAAGACCATAAGCATACTGACATCTAGAAGCACATTCTATAATCATTATTTTCACATTTTGCTGAATAATTTTATACATATAAGTAATATGCTATAAAAATAAACATAATCATACACATATATATCTTTATTTCAGAGGAATATTTTGCAATTTATTTCTTACCTAAAGAAACGTGTCAAAAATACATCTCACTGAGTTTAAAACAGACTACTCAGTGAAAATATTAAACAAATGTTAATTTCTTTCATGCACATTGAATATATTTACTCATTAAATATCTTTTCTTAAAATTCACTAACAGCTATCCATATTTTATATTAGTAGTTTAGATACTTTGAAAATGCAAAAATCTTCCATTAGCTATATATTGCTACCCTGTAAACAACATAATTGTTTTTTAAAATATCCCAGAATACTATAGTTGAACTCAGTACCAATTAAAAACTGAATTGAATATTGTACATATTTATTTATTTAACAGATATATGAATAATACTTTTTAAATTAAATGAAATATTGACTTCATTTTATTAACAAAAACCTATGTGGTTATCCAGAATTAAATCAATCTTAATCATTTAAAAATAAAGACTATAGGAAGTGATTAAAACAATTTCTTTTTTTGTTTTTTAACCAAATGATTATATACAACCAATTAATCATTTTAATACTCAACAGTGTTTCAAATATTTAAAAAACATGATAATAAATGTGATCTTATATAAATTGAAAGTTCAATTAATTATTGCTCATTTACTGTTATAAATGCAGAATGTTTCAAAGAGTCATTTATATTTATAAGAGTTTACTGCTCTGAATAATGAAATACCAAATCAAAGTCTCTTCAAAATGGTGGATGAGCTCAAGTAAAGGAATGTCAAGAAAGGCTTCTTCAAAAGCAGTTATGTCAGTTCTGAGTTGCATGTGGGCATCTGTGCAACACTGAATGAATGTATGTAAATACATATAAAAAGTCCATGAACTTGAGAGTGAGTCAAAGAGATGATGAGGGAGGTTGAAGGAACAGGCCAGGGAGGGTATGGAAGAAGAGGACATGAGAGCCCCTAGTGGTGGCTTAAATAATTCATTAACCAAGCCCGAAGAGTTATTTCTCACTCTGCATGGAAAAACCCTACATATCATGAAGGTGCAGTCTTTCTCTTTTGTATAAGTATATAAAGGCTACGTTATCTGGTATATTTTGATGTGCTTCTTGATAATCAAAACAAATAATTGACATTATGGTGTGTGTATGTGCGTGAGTGTGTGTGTGTGTGTGTGTGTGTGTGTGTGTGTGTGGTCTTTGATGTGAGAAAGACAACGATTTTCCTTTGTATTCTCTCATTACATAAAAGAAAGCTTCTCTTAACTCCTCAAATAATTGTAGCATGTGAGTCAGAATCAACTATCTTGAGTTAACTTTGGGCTTGCAGCCAAATAATCAGTCATGTCTCCAATTGCCTCATTAGAATAATTCAAGATGGAATTTCATTAGAGTCAGAAAAAACACCAGACCCCCAATGAAAAGCCAGCTAAACTGTCCAAGAATAAGATAAATGTGATGTAAAAAAATAAAGCACATATCCACGAATGTACTATGTACTCTCATAGATAAAACTTTTATAAACTCAGTGCTCAGAATCATCTTTCAACATTGCACAATAAATACATTCTACTACTTGGGCAAATCTTCTTTAAATTTGTCTAACATAAGAATTTTTGTATGTCATAATTTCTTTTTATCACAGAAAATTTAAAGTAATGTCTCCCACCTGAGTACAATGAACATATGATGTCCTATGGACTGACACTCTCTGTTTCGTGATTCACAGACCAAAAGCAAAAGCATCATTTGTTAGATTCTTGCAAATAAATAAAATTCAGACCTTTTCTCAATCTAATAATAAGAACCCTCACTTTGCAAAGCTAAACATACAGAAGACATATAAACACATATATTTATATTCCACACATATACAAATGTATATATGGTAGTATACATACTAAACTGAGAAATATTTCTAGTAGATAAATGTTCACAACCTATGTATATATTTTCCTTGCAATAGGACAACATTAATTTTCAAATATGTATGTAATTATGTTCTTTAAAGTTCAAGATGTTTATAAATTTTTATAGTGTATAGCTTAAGATGATTAATAAGTACACAATTTGCAATCCTTACATTTTGATAAGAAATATATTTATTTTTGTATTTTGTCTCCTTTTATGGGGATTTCCTTGGAATGGTTCTTCACAATGAAAATACCGCAATAAAGGACTTTAGAGTTGGAGATGGCTCAGTCACCAAAACACTTGTTGCAGACATGTTAGAACCTGAGTTTAATGTGCAGAGTCCGTGAAAAACAAGCCATGCATGGTGGCGTGGACTAATGTGGTTGCTCTAGAAGCCGAGACAGGTAGATAACTGCTGTCTAGCCTAGCCTAGTTGACATACACCACTCCCTAGAGAGGAACCCTTTCTCCAAACAAACTTATTAACTAACAAGGTAGACAGGTCTTGAGTGATTCCCAAGGCTGAGCCCTGACCTCCATACACAACCACGAGCATACAGATGTGAAAGAGTACACAATAGATACTATATACATATAAACACATACATATACACACACACACACACACACACAAGCATGACAATGTAATGCTTAAAATGTATATACAAAGCATCATCTAGATTATATGAAATAGGAGTTGTGCTATCTGTACTTTTATCATTTATATTAGGTTAGGTTATTAATATGTATGCTTAACCAATAGATAGAAAATCATATCTCACATTTAATTTCAGTTTATTTTATTTCTAACTCTCACATTCTCCTTTGATGAACCTCTATATTCTTCCCCAAAACATCATGTGTTCAGTACTTTTCTTACCAAAAAAAAGTTCTTTTGATATCAGGGATAATCTTCGTCCTGTACAATCATTTTCTTCTGGCCTTGTGGTTTTATACTGACACACAACACTATTGACTTTCATATGGTTAAAAATGTGTTAAATCTAATTGTTTCTTAGCTGAAAAAAAATCCTTTCACATCCAGTTATTAAAAACAATAAATCAAGTATATTCTTTTTCTATAGTTTGATAATTACAGTAGTTAGATTGAGCAGAGACTTTGTTATATTCAATGTAATGTTGGCCTATCACATTTCTTTTTCATAAATTCCTTACCAACTAATCACAAGCTGATTTACCTCTTTATACTCTACAACTAGATTATGATAAAAAAAAAACACACATAGTGATTAATTCAATGTGATTATTAACTCCAGGAAATATAGTGATTAGCCCTCTGAGGACTATAGGCATGGGTTTATTTTTTTCTCCTTCCATATTTTTGGTGGTTCTACTAGTTCAAAGATGTTCATGGTAAGGCAGAAGGAATATTGAAGGTCTCTTGCCTAACTTGCTCAAATATTGATTCTAGTATTTTTAGTGTCTGACTATCAAATTCTTTAAAAATTATATATTGTTAGCAAGAAGTTTTTGCGGATAAAAGACATGTAATGTTTAAACTCAAGCAGTTAAATTCAGCTGGAAAATAATGACAAAAACATTCTTAGACACAAAATCTGCTACATTGATATTCAAAGACATGGAAAAAGTGGGGGCAGGGAGTCTTGAAGAAAGCCCCTGAAAGAGTTTTAGTTTGGAAGTTTATGCACTTTTCAGGCTAAGGGAATGGCAAGGACAGAAGAACTCTGTAGACAGTTGTCTTGGGATAGTTTTCTACCTTTACTGTGTGTATCTAAGTACCTGCTCTGGCTCCCAAGGTGATCACAGTACAATTTAAGAACTGTACTTATATCTTTCGAGTGCCCTGCAGCGGCAGAACACAGTGTTTTGCCCAGTGTTACTGATTACTGGGCATTTGTCCAATTAAAGTATCTTTAGATTTTCGAAGGCTGTTTTCTTAAAGTATTGCCGCCCTTCATTCACCAGCATCACTGTGGAGTATTTTAGCATCACAATGTCCTCCTGTTTATGAGGAGCCCTACAATCCAGTCCCGGGGGCTGCAGACTAGTAATGTAGATTTGAGACTGCTTTTGCTTCCTCCAAGGGAAACATCATAAAAAGGAAGTGACAGAAACGGTGACCCTATCTGTGAGGGCTTATGGGACCAATTTAAGGACAGATTGAGTTACAGTGTTATTGCAACACCTCATCAAAATTCTAGTCCAGTTTTTAGCAGTGACTTTAAACAAGTAGACCAGCCTGTGACTTCTGGGATCACTTCCAACAACCTACCCAGGGCAGCAAATGACCCTTTCAGTGAACGCCACTTATTTTTCTGTTTGTTGTGACTCAGGGTATCTAAGTGAAGGAGGTCTTGACTGTTTAGGGCAGAGAGGCAAATGGCCCTGGCATCTCCCATACTCTTCTCAGAGGCAACATTGCTAAAAGGACTATGATGGCCTTAGCGGAGAAACTCATAGAAAGGGCATATCCAAAATTTTCACTTGATTATCTTCCATCAGCTAGAAACTATTTAACAGCAATATTTTAATCTTATAATCACTTCAATAGAGCAATATATATGCCAGAAAATGAAACATAGTTAAGCACAAAATGGCAATAATTTGTCCTGCTATATTATGTAATTGCACTATTCATTTTCTCTTATTCATTTCCAACTTAAGTCACTTTTCTAACAGAAATAGAAGCCACGTAGATTTTCCCAAGAAAACATCTGGTAGTTAAATTTCAGGAGTGAATTTCAGCAGCAGAAAATGTTGTGAATGCAAAGGATGGAAAGATTTTTTTTTTTTAAATTCATGTCTATAGAGCAGACACAGTACTTCACTAGATAATGTGTAATATATTGGTTTTTCAAGGAGAGAAAAAGGAAGAATTGCTTGTGTGGCTGCAATTTCCATGTTTATGACAGGCAGGAAAATACAATAACATTTGTAAACTAACAATACTGCACTTAATGTTAAAATACTGAAATTAAATCAGTGATAGATCCACAGGAAGCAAATTAAAAAATTGAAGGTGGTTGCAATATAAACACAAGTTTGCAATATTTACTCCAGCATATTGGTAATAAGTGCATTATATATTTGGTGCATTTTGTATTTAAAGTTAGTCCTAGATTTGGTGAAAATTAAGGTAATGGCATTAAAATGCTTTTTTTTTTTTTTTCATCAGATTATCCATATGAAGAAAGCAGTAAGGAGAGATACTCAGTGTATGGCTGCCCTGTAGCTCATGAGTGGAGTACCATGTACAAGTCTCCATCCCTGTAATAAAAGCATTCCTCATTCCTCGTGCAAAGACATTCTGTGTTTTTCTTTCTACATTAACTACAAAAATCCTACTTGTTTACCATCTGTGATCCAGTGTCAGTTCAAAGGTGTAAACAAGCCCATGCACAGCCATCATTATCTCTATAAATTATGGAGTTCTCTTTTTGATACAAACAAAGATGAAAGTCTCAGTTTCGGTTTTATACTCATTACATAATTCTGAAGGTTGAAAACCTGATTTTGTTTTTTTGAAGGCCATACAGAGCAAAGCTATAAATCCATTAATCATAAGAAAAGTAATTGCATGATTTTCTTCCCCCCCTCCAGTAATCTACATACAATATTAGCACAAAGGCATAGTTATCAAAAAGTGGAAAACGCAAAGCAGGTGTTCTGCATTTGAGGATTAATAATAATAATAATAATAATAATAATAATAATAATACTTCAAATAAAGTTTTTAAATTGAAATTTTATATTTTTATGTTACTTTATACACTAAATTTAACAGCATTATTGATAGGGAGCCCAAATAATGCTTACCCATCTGCCATAGCAAAAATCCAGGCAGTCTGTCTCTTTTCCCATCTTGACTCTGCTTTCTTTCTTTCTCTTAACAATCTCAGATCATATCTTCAATTTATATGTTTCTATCATTCCCAACAGTTCAGTTTTTTTGTAACACTTAAACCTCTGTATTTGGTGCATTCTTTTTTCCTTTAAGCTGAAGTGTCATTATGTGTTCATAATCATTCTTAATTGTCTCCCAGGGATATAAAATAACTGATTATATTGAAATCTCTGCTTTCTTTCTTCAGATTTTGGGTAGGATATCTTAATCATTATTATGCCTTTGATCAGCAATCTCTCTTCCCACTGATTCATTTGATCAGTTATGGACCTTTTAATATAAAGAAGTCCCTGCTAAACGTAGGTCACTGTGTGTGGAGTGGATACTATAGTTGCACCCTCCAGTACCTGCTTTTCAAGGTGAGGAGCCTCTACAATATGCTCCCACTGCCATGAACTTAAATATGTCTTCCAAATCATGGCAGACTGAAAACATGGGTCAACATAAGTCATTCTTTTATTAAGTGATTTCTACCAGATTTTGTAATCACAACAATGCAATACTATTTAAGACAGGTACTTGGAGTCAAGGTGACCTGTAATTTAAAACTTCATAGTAGACTTTAGGCTCATCTCCTTTTCTGTTTATGAGCAATTGTTCTTCATAGTACTATGAGTATTATTTTATGGTCATATATGCACCATTTTCTTACTTACAAAGCCATTGTAAGTTCCATTACCTTGCCTTACTGGACAAATGGAAGTAGCCGATCCATGCCCAACTGCTCTTCCCCTTCTACTAATCAACCTAATTTGCCTTGTATTTCATAGCATTACTACTTCCTTTACCAGGAAGAATTCCCCATGTTCTTGTATATCTACGATTAAGTTACTACCCTTTCTTCATAAATTTTACACATTCTTCCATAATGTTAATAAGTTCCTTGGCTATATGGATTATTTAATGATACTCTTCTGTATATCTTAACACTTCTTCTTACAGAAAAGATGCTGCCTTGTTCATCTCTTACCCTATACATTCATGCTACATGGCTGCTGCATGTGCTTTATAAAATTTGAAGGATTTATTTAAATGATGTTCCTACCCTTTTACTTCTACCATTATAAAAAATAGGCAAATAAAAATAAACTGGTGTCAAGCATCGTACTTATACCTGGCATCCAAGCACTGGAAGCCAAGGCAGGAGGAGCATCATGAGTTTGTGGCTAGCCTGGACTATACAGTAAATTATAGACTAGCCTGCTCTCCAGAGTAAGACCCTTTCTCAAAAGAATCAAATCCTTGATTTTATTAAGTTTATCATACTTCTAAAATTATATGTGTGTCCATCAATAAAGTTATATGTTTATTATTATCACTTCATATATTATTTATACTTAAGAACTTTTATTTATTTTTACTTTATATATTATTTATATTTCTGTTTAAGAAATTTCTTATTTTTGAGAGCAGGCCTCATATGTTACTCAAGCTGGCTTAAATTCCCCATGCAATCTCTGCATCCAGTATGCAGGAATGATAACACAGGCTACAGGCCAGAAGAGAATATAAGTTCTGTCTATTTGGCATGAGGAATGGTGAAACATGGTATCTGTTGTTTCAGCCACGAAACTTATTTTCCCTAAACCCTCATATTTCCAGTTGAACTGAACTATTATTTGGCATCATTTTAGGATGTTGGAGGCCACAATTAATAAATCAAAACACACAATAGTTTCCAAAAATTTTGGCTATACAGTTCTTGTCATTCAAGATATTGATAAAACCATGAATATTTTAAATCAGTTACATCTTCTTGTCCTTTCACATGAAGGACTATGTTTTATGTAGAAATGCACACTTAGTAAAGAATCAGTATGCCATGTGTAGATTTTTTAACCTATGATATTGAAGTTTTAATAAGATTTATAACATGTCCAGATGGACAAAATAAAACTACGTTTATAAAGTTATAAAACTAAATAAAAACATCCAAGCTGAGTTTCTCTACGACTTAGAAAACATATGTATACTAATAGGGCTTTTGTGATTTCCATAAAAATTGGTGTTTTAATTTAATATATTTTCCTCTTGTAGTTGGAGACCATTACAATCTTTAACATGAGGAGTAAAGTTTATTCTGAAATTTCAATTAGAAAATTAAGGGTAATATTCCTTTGTGCATGCACTGATTTCTCAAGAGTGTATTGTTTGGGTTGAATGTGAACAAGTTATCAAGAAGCAAGATTTTAGCAAACACTGGTTGCATACATAGCATATGAAGAACACTTTGTTAATATGTAATTAACAAAGCTTGTATAGAAACCAACAATAAGCTGTACTTCTCTTGTCCATTAGATGCCCTCCACCTAAAATTAATATCAATATCTGAATATTCTCATACATTAAAACAAATGCATGCAAACACTGCCATGGATATGCCTTTAGAGACAGGATAATGTGGGTATCCAAATGAGTTTATATATTGAGATTGTTAAATATTTAGTTAAGGCGTAATTTGTAAGTACATGATTTATCTGATTACACTAAATATAAGTTTTAGGGGGGGAAGGTATAGAAAATTAAGCTACTCAAGGGAGTAGTAACTGATTTTATAAGTCAGATGGACTAGTTGTAACTCAGGATGACTACTAGTTAGATGGGCTGTTCAGAAAGAATAAGCAGGTGTCAGGAAAGTCTTCCTTTTATAACATTGAATTTGGAGTTGTCAAAATAAGACAAAGCAGATCCTTCAGGTATATCTTAAACTTGAGACTAGTGGAGAGGATCTTGAAAGTCAGATCAAATACCTGCAGTGTACGATGATCTTACAATTTTATTCAGCTCAGAACTGACCTTGATATCATGTCCACAACTATTCAGAGAGTGATTGTCCTGAATGTCTTGAAAAGTAAACACAAGCATTCAGAAGCTAAGAGCAGAGGACAAAAGCAGATCACATGGACGGAGCCTCAAATTAGAATAAAATGTCACATTTTGTGGGGTATTTTTCTCACATACTATCTTAGAAATATTATCTCATTGTGTGAATGCGCAATCATAAATCCTTAAACAAAATACCAAAATGTGGTACCCAAAATAATCATCTCACATACTCCAATTTTTATTTTTATTTTCAAATACCCACCACTGTTCCCCCTTCCTCCCCTCTTCTCCGTTCTCTCTCAGTTTCCTCCCAAACCATCCCCCATCCATTCCTAAAAGAAGGTAAAGGTGAGTCAATATAGTCTGGCAAAGGTAAGTCCAAGCTCTTCCACCCAGTATCAAGGCTGAGCAAGTTAATCCTCTGCAGGAAATGGGCTCTAAATATCCAGGTCATACACCTACACCAGGAATAAATTCTGATTCCACTGCTTGAGGATCCACAAACTGCCCACGCCATTTAGAGGGCTTTAGTTCAGTCCCGGGCTGGTTCCCCAGCTGTCAGTTCAGAGCCAGTAAGCTCCCAGTAGCTCAGTCAGCTGTCTCTGTGGGTTTCCCCATCATTATCTTGACTTCTTTGCTCAGATAGTGTCTGTCTCCCTCTCTTTAGCTTGGCTGGGAGGGAGCTCTCCCCAGTGCTTAGCTGTGGATCTCTGCATCTGCCTCCATCAGTTGCTGGATGAAGATTCTACAATGACAATTAGGGTGGTCATCCATTTGATTATAGGAGAAGGCTAGTTTAGGAATCCTCTTCATTATTACAGCCCAGGGTCATCTATATGAGTTTTTGGGTGTTTCCCTAGCACCAGGTTTCTCTCTAACCCCACAATAGCTCCCACTATCAAGATATATATTTCATTGTTTCACTTCTCTGTAGCTCCTGCAACTCACGCATCCCATTCTCTCATTTTCTCTTCCCACCTCTTTCCCCCCTCTGTCATGTGATCCCAATTTACTCAGGAGATATTTTCTATTTCCCCTTCCCAGAGGAATCTACGGATGTCTCTCTTAACTTCCTCTTTGTTATCTAGCTGTTCAAGGGTTTTGAACTGAGCCTGGTTATCTTTTGCTTTATGTTTAAAACCCACTTATGAGTGAGTACATACCATTTCTGGGTCTGTGTTACCTCATTCAAGATGTAAATCTTCAATTCTAATGAAGAATCTTAGTGGAAGCAGACATGCCTTAGATAAATGGACCAAGGATTACCAAAATTTTATGCTTATTTCTAACACTTCAACTGGCTTCTGTGGAAGCTAACAGACCCACAGAAAGAAGAATAGGCAGTTTGATTATTAGTACTGTCCCACGCCTCTGACAATCCAGTATACTATCAGCAAACTCCTCTTACACTTTGGCAAATATGATATAGTATTACAATTATATTAGTCTAATATGCAAAATGAGAATATATTATTATTAAAATAAATATATATTAAATGAATAACATTTAGATATCATTTCATTTTTAAAATGGTCATATATGTGTGTTCATCTATGTGTACATACTGTATCTTGTCTTTATATAATCATATATATACATGTATATTATGTCAAACATTTACAAAGTCAGTGAATTAACTATGTGTTCACAGGATATACTAGTGAAGATTATTTTCTTGAATAAATGTTATTTATAAGATGAAAAAAAATCAGTTACTATTCCCCTACTATGCTACCATCAATATCAAATAATTCCCCCAAACATTACCTTTCTTAAAATTAATTACTTTAGGGGTAAAATAATTCAGTCACACTCATCTGTATTCAATCTTTTTTAATGAGTAATATAAAAATAATATAAATACTATTCTAGACAATGGGAACAATTAAAAGAAGCAAGGCTCTCTAGACTTTATGGTCTCAAGTACAGATCAATCAGGAAGACCATCTTACTAATTATTTATTAGGTGTATATTCTGCTCTTAGCATGAGAAGTTTTGTGTACTTAATGTTAAATGGCACTCAGCATTTCATGCTATCAGAACCTTCTAAAATAGAAGTATTGACTACTCAAGAGAGGCCTTTTTTTTTTTTTTTTTTTTTTTTTGAGTTGATGGGGGCAGGGAGATGGAAGGAGAGCAGGAGAAGGGGAGGGACTGGTAATAGTGGCTGATATGTAGACAATATCTTAAATAATAAAACTTTAAAAAATAATACCCACCTAAGCTGTTTGCATAGAAGAAAATTGAATTTTAGCTAACACAAGTAAATGGCACAATTGTTCCTCTGAGGAGATATGAATCAAACTCACATCTGTCTTACTCTAGAACTATGATCTTGACTCTGAGAATCCATTTATTTCTTGATTAAAAGAAATTATTCTAATTACCTAAATGAGATGTCCTGGGGATTATTGCCTTTTCTCCACAGAAAGAAAATGGCCAGAGGAAAAAAGGTTGGAAAGACTTGGGTTTCTCATGAGAAGAAAGGGCTGGTAGATAAGTCTTAAATTACTAATCCATCTGTAAGTTGGATGGACTGTAACATCTCAGGAATTTTAACTGAAAACATTTCACATGGAGTCATTCTGTGAAAGGAATTTATACTGTTATGGAGTTTATTAAGGAATTGGACAATGCAGCTTCTCAGAGCAAGGCCCACATTAATTAGCATTTTAACTATTATTTAAGATTGTAAATATTATATGTAATAATTATAAAAAGTGTTCTAAATTTCAAGTTTATTTAACTTTTTATTATTTTTAAAATTAAAAGTATTTTTGTTTGTTGTCTCCAAGCAACTTGGTCATATTAAATTAAAAAAAAAACCTATGTGTAAAATATTTCCAAAATAATAATTACAAAATATGCCCAGAACACTTATTCATTTATTCTTTGCGTCATTTATATTGCTCAAATACTGCAGCTGACCTAAATTCTAAAAAGAAAAGCTATGCTGTGTCCTTCAACATATAATGAAGGATTATAGAATGTAATTCACTGAAATGGAAGATTAGAATATCTAATACATATGCATTTTTCTTCAAATGGATTTGTGAACACTTTGTCTGGGACACTGCTCACAAGATATTATATTTTCTTAATTTACTGGTATTGGATGACTTCCACTGAATGTTTTATTTAAACTTAAATCTTTCAGACACCAAAATAAAATAAAATAAAAAGATCAAATTTAAAATGCATTAGTTTGAACCGACTTTTACTTTACCTAATAGAGTTGTAATGTTGATACTTTAATTAATTGAAAATAATTGTTTTTATCACTTTATAACTCATTCTTAATGCTCATTTCCTTTCAAGCACAGATTTAGCCTTGTGCTAAGATGCTTAAAATGTGTGTAACTAAGATAACTCAAGATTCCATTAGATCCTTTTCTGGTGTATTAAGACTCTCGCTGAAGACCATTACCCATAAAAGAAAGTAAATATAACATTCATAATTTAACAAAGATAACATTCAAATTACCAAGTTCTTCTGTTTGATCACTGGAAACAAATGTCCTAAAATGTGACAATTTTTCTTTTTTAAGAAAAAATAATCTTAAAATTCTAACAAAATATGAGAGCAACAGGTGAATCAACACAGTGTATGAGATTTCCAGAAAGACTAAATAATTAGAAGAATAAATGTCCATAATAAACTGTATATTATAAGTTAAGGTTTGTTTAGACAGCTTTTTTACTCAAAAGGCCTATTATGATTCTTGATTTATGACTGATGTTTAGGACATTTGTTAGTTCAAATACTTTAATTAAATCTCATCAGCTTCAAAATTAATTTAACTCCTAATTAAAATATTGATATACTATGCACACTTCTCTTGTGATTTTCACTAGCTACAGGTTTACCAGAATCCCTCCATTATAACAGTGCTGTTCAAATAAGGCATTAAAATAGAACACTATATTTTATGCTTTTATAAAATGCATATCTGCCATATTTTAATATGAAATATTTATGTTTGATTGTCTTTGTTCTATTTCACATATGTAAAACCTCCCTAAAAGAGCAAACATAATAAATGAAGCGTCATAGGTTTTTAAATTTAAATATTACAAAAGGCAAATGATAAAGGTTTTACCTAATTATAATGATTGAATGGAATTGAAACATTCACTATCTTTATAACTTTCATTGGCAAACTTTATTAGCTACTAAAGGCACATAACTATCCAAATGAATAAAAAGAAGGATTTTAAGAGTGCCTATAAAATATATGTCAATAGTGAAACCTTAAAGGCAAACCTGTTTCCACTAATTCCCAAGATGCTGAGAATACTTCACATCAGCATCTTCAATTCCCCTTAGAAACCTCAGACACTTCAATTTTTTGGTCATGCCCCAGCAGTAGGAACAGTAGCTGAAAATAATGTTTCCTGTTATATAAAACTAAAAGGATCTATGTGAAAAATAACTCAAGAAAATATCAAGAGTGAAAAGTAATGCTAAAGTGTGTGCGTGCGCATGCACAGTCATGTGTCAAGATTCCTGAACCCAAAATTCAAGGGAAAGACACACAAAAAAAGAGAGACGAAATCTTAGAATGACTTAAAATGTATGTCTTTACTTATTCAAAATAGCATTAATGAACAATTCTACAATGTGGCCTATAAATTAGTAAACCCCTCTAAGTCCCAAAAGATACACAGAACTCACAGTACAGAACAATGAACAAAGATTATCTCATTGAAGTAGTAAGAATTAGATTTGATCTGAACCAGGTCTGAGGGAGGACGGGAGTGAGATGTTTATTGTCGTTTCAAACCTAGCTCAAGTGCTCTCGTGATAAACCATTTTATTCTTCTCTGCCAACCTATGCTGTAAAATAATCACCTTTTCACTTATACTGCAAGCATTTTACATTCAGATTATATTTCAGGTCAGTATACCTATGTCAATCAAAAGTTGGCTTACAGAGAAGATGAAGCAAGCAGTATCAATTCTGCAATTATGAAGGAGACAGAACCTTATAATTTCTACATGAACAACTTTATGACAGATATGAGCTTTATACCGTAGGATTTGAGTGATGATTCTAAATAAAGGAAAAGAGACATACACGAGGAAAAAAAGGAATCACCAATTAGAGCAAAATGTGAAGGCTCAGATTCTCACCTAAGAAAGCAGTCATGTTGTGGCTGATGGATGGGAAAACCCTTCTCCCTGCAGGACAGTTGGAAAAAAAGCGTAAAGCAGTGACAGGTTATGAAGAGGGGAAAGAAATACAGGCAACATAAAGGACATTTTAAGGAGTGTGGATATTAGAGTTGACCTATCACGGAAAAAATGAGGAGAGTAAAACATAGAAAAGTTGAAAAACTCAAGGGGTCCTCAGATACAAGGAAACCATAGACTAGCTTATGTGAAGTCACCTCTGTATAACTTTATAGATGATTAATACAAAATGCTGAGATCGTCCTCAGAATGCTACAGTCCTCATTCATATTTAGTATCAGTCATGACTAAACTAAAATAGTTTAGATGTTACTGCAGCATGATTAGTTTAAAAAATTCTAATGGAACCCATGACTAAATGACGCCATGCTAGAAATGGCAAACACATTTGGAGGGGAACAGCAGTTACCACACTGAGCTGTAATTATAAAAACAGAACAAACAAAAGCCGCGTACTTGCACTTGCATGCGGAAGGGATCATGCCCATTTGGTTGGGGGAAGTTTCACAAGGTCTCACTCCTACATGAAGAGCTACAGCAATCAGCCGCTGCTCAGGGGGAGAATCCTTCTTCTCCAGGGACAATCTCCCTATTTGATCCAGCCACAAGGAGTCAGCCCTACAGATGTGTATGTGAGCAGCACAAAATGAACTCAGTGGGAGCTATGTGTGTGTTTATGTGTGCAGCAACAATTATGTTTAATAGGTCACAGATTTAAAAAGGCAAGTATGACAGTAATCCAGAAATGACTAAACTAAATGAAGCCTGTTAGTCACCTCATATTTATGAAGGACACTGAAAAGATAATATCAGACATGGATACAAAGACTAATAAGTGAAATCTTCAGTGTGGCTTCTGAGTGGAGTGAGATAGGCATTCTGCCACAATACAATACCCGTGGGAATAAGCCTTAGTTACCCAAATTGCTCACACAGGACTGGCATATCCACTCATGTAGGTCCTGAGAAGATCTCTATTATTTCTCTATTATTACATTTTCACTAAATCAAGGAGTATTTAACTACTTGGTAAACGTAGGTCATAACATAGTAAACTTATAATGGTCAAATTGCTATTTCCACATGAAATTGCTATTGATAGCAAGAGACACTTTACTGTTCAATGTCTTTAAACATCTTTTAAGCAGAGGCCAAAAAAATATGTAAAGCCAATATGATGAATTACCATAGCTCTTTAATGGATTACCATAGTTCTTTCTAAATGTGCTCAATAGCAAGATTCCTGTAGGCAAACTAAGTATCGATTTATTTATATGTGACACATGACAGAGATTTATGAAATAATATTTGTACCAAGAATACTCAAAATAAATTGACAAAGTACACTCGTGCCACCAAGAAGTATTGGGTTCTTAAAAGATAT
This sequence comes from Phyllotis vaccarum, assembly GCA_033318265.1. Taxonomy (NCBI): domain Eukaryota; kingdom Metazoa; phylum Chordata; class Mammalia; order Rodentia; family Cricetidae; genus Phyllotis; species Phyllotis vaccarum. Next base: position 19,282,913 of record JARWLC010000007.1, read on the forward strand.
TCTTCATACAGTAAAATAATATTTGTTACTAAATAAAATTTTATTTCATGTTTTACATAGATTTATAGATGAATCTGCTGCTCAGTTTTAAATTTTAAGGACTTTGCTTCCTGTCTTCATTTTCTTTCAGTTTTATTAGTCCAAATCATAAAGTGGCAAATGTTTATCTATTTACTATTTTTCTAAGTCAGATCTTGCTATTTAATCTAGGATGGCATCAAATTCCTGACTTCTGCCCCTCCTTCCTGCACAGCAATGATGTGGCTGATCTACGCAGCAGCATGCCTAGCCAGCACATTGTTTCTCACTTAATTGTTCTGTGAATCTCTGGAGACTCTTGATAGTATTCACTTATGTTCAAGCTTATGTTGCCTTTAGGGCAAACTACCTGTCTTTTTCAAAGACTGGTATATGCCAATAGCTACAACGCTAGGACCGGAGGCTGGGAAATGAGAGCCAGTTTCTCTAGTGCCATCTGTACTATAACGACTACGTGGACAGACTCTGGATCCACTTGTGATACCAGGACTCAGAGCAAAAGGACTAACTGCTAGTCATGATAGGCAGCTCTGGATTCAGCAGAGAGACCTTGCCTTGGTGATGAAGAAAGGAGAGCACACTGGAGGAAGATACTGGAATTTACCCCCGGGCCTCCACATGCCCTTACATATCTGTGTAGCACATGTAACCAAATAAATATGAACTTCATGTAAGTGTAACACATACCATGCACACATACACATGATAAAGAAAAAAGTAATTAATAAAAATATTAAAACAATTGAATTTTTAAAATTTTGTCTAAAGAATAAAAATCAAAGCAAATATAAGTACTTTAATTTCTTAGATTCCTGACACAGACTTTAGAAAATTTTGATGCAAGATGGGCTTAAGATTTATGTATTTTTCCATAAAATAAGCCTTTTAAAATTATATATATATTTTTTACTAGATAGGTTCTCTAAAAGGACCTGATACCTATTTTGCAATATATGTGTCAATTTCCAGAATGCTAATTTAGGTGTATTGTGGTAGTGCATACATTTATCTGGGTACTCAGAAGGAAGAGGCAGGAAGACCTCTGTGAATTCATGGCCAGACTGCACAAACTAGAAAGCTCCAGGCCAGTGACACAGTGAAATCCTGTTTTAAGGAAAATCAAACAAAACCAAGAAATGTAGATTAATTTTATAGTCAATTGATATTTACTTCAAATTAGAGTTTACAAAAACATGTTTACAATACCTAGATACATTTAGTAATGCAGATTTTGGATAGTATTTCAAAATCATTATCTTCAACCAAGAATAAAATAGGAGAGAAAGTTAAGTAAATGGATTGTGATCTACAAAGGTTAAATAAAAATTATAATAATGTTCAAATATTGGCTATGCATTTATTAGCATGCAATACTTTATAAAAGAAATAATAACAAAAAGTGAAAAATTAAACCTGTAAAAGATAAATTCTGAAATATGTTTTATAAATTTAGCTTGTTGACCTAACATTCCAAAAAACAAAAGGACAGAATGAAGACTGTTCGAAGAGTAATTAGAGGCCACATCATAATTTATTCATACTAATGTAACCTCTAAACTGGAATGGTCACGCATCAGGCAAAAATAATAAACAATGTACACTTTATCTATATGTATAGGAAGAGAGTGGTCATGACGTGTTACCACATCTGATTCCTTTCATGTCCCTTATGGTATATAGACCTTTAAAACATCCTGCCAAGACTCTAATATTTAATATATACTGAAGCAGAAAGAGATAAAAAGGTATTTGTCTAGACAGTCTGAAAGCATGGAATATGTCACCAATATAATCCTTTAACATGCTCTAATGAATTCCATGGGTGACTTATAAGGCTAGAGATGATATTACACTTTTGGAGAGATTATTTGAAGCCCATCAATAAACTGATTCTCTAAGCTTACTTAAATTCCTCAATGGCATATATTCTCTCTCTCTCTCTCTTTCTCTCTGTCTGTCTCTGTCTCTCTCTCTTACTCTCTCTCTCTCTTGCTGTCTCCTTTTTCTCTCTCCTTTATTTTTTGTTCTTTTAATTCTTAACTGAAAAAATCATATAGGTTATGGATTTTAAAGTTAAATACAGACAAAGAAAAAGTTTAAGGAGAGCTCTTATTTTAAGATCCTTCCAATATGAACCCAATAACAATATTTTACTGCACAATATTCTTTTAGATTTTATTTATTCAACTACACTTACATGATTTTTTCACTAGAAAATGCAGTATTCTTTAAATAAAGCAGTTTTGGGGAAAAAAAAAGATATTATATGCCCTTCCAATTGCTTGATGTTAGGCTGACTTGCTCAAGAAAACATAAATGAAGAAATTAACATAACAAGAAGTTTTAAAAATCCATTGATCCTTATTCAAAAATATGCCATCAAAATATCACATGATATTTAAAAAAATGGACAAGTGCATGCTTTAAGAATGTCAAAAAAACTTAATTGAGATTTTAAAATATTAATTTGTCAAGGCTTAAAAAACAAACTAAATATTACCAAATTTGCATATGATACAATAAAATCATTTCTACTCTGTCTACACTTAAAACTCCTGTTTTGTTCTATCCAGACTTCTACATTCTATTTGCCAGTTCTGTAAATTGGAAGATAAGACACAGGCCAAGAGTTTATAGTTCATTTATTATTCATCAGAGAGTCAAAATGAAAGAGAAGTCTGAAGAAGTTCATTTGCATTTGTTGATGCTGGAATGTGTGTGTGATGGTTTCCAGTGAGAATTCTATCGATGTAAAGGCTGCTTATCAAAAGTCTTGTCTCTCTCAATTTATAGCGAAGAGAATGTTTACCTACTTGGAGACATTCATCACTCTATTATCACTATGTGGAGATTTATTGAGCACTGGTTATGCCTTAGCCATAGCAGTATGTGTAACAATAAAGAGATCTGGGTACTCTGTGGGAATCTTGTAGGTCAATGGAAGAAAAGGAAAAGAGAGAATTGCAATGAAAGGGCAGAGCACACAGAGTCAGGACCATAGTGAGAGCTCAGTGTGCTTTGACTGTCCACAGCATAAGAATTACAGTGACATTTTGACAGGATTGAATAGCATGACACAGAGGGACAGGCTGTGGACCCAGGCAGAACAGGTCATCATGAGAGGAGCTGAGCAAAATCAGGTATGGATGAAACTGAAGGCTTTGGGCAACAGTAGCAAGCTGTACCAGTGAAACAATGAGAAGCCCATTCCCTCTGCAAAAGGGGGGATTTTTATTCAAAATATAATGGCACCACTTTGAAGTACAGGAAGCCACAATGTGATCTCATTTGCATGTAGCATCATGCTGACAAGTATTGATGGGGATTTGGTGAAGGTCCTGGGGACAGGGGAGACTTTGGTAGACATTGGAAGGAAGACCTTACTAGCAATAATGATGGACTATGAAAATGGAAGAGAGAGATTAGAAGATTTGAGACCCAATCTTTCATTTTAGTAAAACAAAAATGTTTTAAAATCAACTACCAACAAAAGATAATCTAGTACCTAAAATGATTATCTTAATAAAAGTTATGAATAGTTTTCTTTTAGGGCATGACAAGAACTTATATAAATGATGCAAATGTCCCATTGATCATATATTTTAGATATAGAATCGTAGAAATGCATTTGTGATTAGGTGTCTGTACCTCAGGTCTGGAGCATAACGATTTTGAACACAAAAGGCAGTGACTTTACAGATCTGCTTTCCTGAATATAAATATAGGTACAAGACATCTCAACCAGCCATTACGTGAACAGTAAATATTTATCTACTGTGTTTAACTTCAATCTCTAACAAGAGATGCATATTTAAATTTGAGATAAGCTGTTAATTGATTTGGCTACTAATTTTGTGGTGGATAGGTAACAAATCCTCAAACTCTTATTACAGTTTACTAAACATCAATCCATATTTGCATGTACATAGAACAACCATAAAGATCATCTCTCCTAGAGGGCACTAATGAATGTTACCTAAATTTAAAATGACTAATCTGCTTGTTACAGGCTGCTGTGTTTAGATCTTGAAGGTACATCACTTATTCACAGTATGGAAGTAGCTATATGAGAGTATCACACAGTGAGCATTCATCCTAAGCATTAAGCATGCACTTGATTAAGTACTAAGTGCCTGTGTAGTGGATCCTGTTCTCTCTAGACAGAGTGTCCTGAGACTACGTATGGATGCTCATCACCATTGTAACGTTATTACTTGTGGAGTTATGGATAAGACTTCCCCAGTAATTTAGTCACAATTTCTTCACATTCAAAGCACCATGACTTCCCCACAGAGTTACTGTGCGGATCAAGCAAGATAATACATATATGAAAAGATAAAAAAGCCAATATAAAAGCTTACTTCTGGATTGACTGCTAAATAAGTGTTTTTATTAGCTCTGCCCTTCCTGCAAAAAACTGATTTGAAATACAAATGCTTTATAAAGATCTTTTCTCATGATCTTTAAAATGTAGCTCCAAATATAAGTAGTACAAGTATGCCATATATATGCAAGTTTCCCAAGAAATGACTAACCAGATATACAAAGTGAAAAAAACTAAGCATAGATTACAGATTATTTATGTTAAAGTCACAAATTTATAACTCATCTCTATCACTTTTAAGTTTATATTCAAATGACTCTACATCATCCTAGAGAGATACTTGCTCATTATCCACGTGCATTGCTACTCTATTCCTATTACCCAGAAAATGAAATCAACCTGTATGTTCACCAATAGAAGAATGGATAGTGAAAACGTGGTATCTCTACATGATACTCCTCCTGTGGGCCAGTTGTTCAGTCCAACTAGAAGATTGTTTGTTATCACATGATATAAGTGCCATTACTGAACTATGCTGGGGCATCTTCCACACTTTTACACCTATCTCCAATCAAGCGGCTCAGCTATTATCTGTCACTAAGCTCCAGCCACATAGTTCATTTCCTCTTCCAACTGGAGGCTAGTTAGAATCTCACATTAGACATAAAAACCAATGGAAGAAGTCAATATGTCCAGGGGAACAATGCAAAAATGCCAACAGTCTGAAAAGCCCAGATGATTTGAACCTTTAGAGCTATATGCTTAATTTGGAGCACCTGTAGAAATCCTGAAACTAGACAAGTGCCACTGTGTACTGGACGCCTTTAAGGCAAGAGGATTATTATAATATTAAGTGAGATACGAAGAAAAGAAAAGTACTAGGAGTGTGGTGGATGGAACAGGAAGGACCCTCATATGCTCAGGTTTGAATGTTTGGTCTCCAGTAGCTGGGATGGTTAAAGCACATTAGGAAATTGGCCTTGTGGGAGGAAGTGTGTCACTAGGGCTGAGCTTGGAGGCTTCAAAGACCCAGTGTCTCCTCTGTGCCTGCTGCCTGTGATTCAGAATGTAAATCTCTCTTCTGCTGCTCCAGTGCTGTTCCTGTCTACTGTGCCATAATGATCATGGAATAAATCTTATGCAAGCCCTGATCAAATGCTTTCTTTTATAAGAGTCATCTTGGTCATGGTGTCTCTTCACAGCAATTGAACAGTGACCAGGACAGTATAAGGTTCCAAGCAGGGACATAAGGTTGTGGGTGTGATGAGTAGGTGAGGGCTGAACAAAAAGCAACCATGCATAAAAGGACTATGGAAACCTTTATTTTGTAAGCCAATTTTAAAAGATAAAAGTAGGTTAGCACTGGAAGGTAGATAACCTACTTGGTTCATTAGAGCGGCTTTTAGAATCCATTGTTATTAAATACCTGTGATATCTCCTTAGGAGCTTCCGGTCAATGAGACCCCAAGACAATAAAATAATACCTCTTGTTCCTCAGCTGCTGTACATGCTGAGGTGGTAAGACTATACACAGAATATATCATAAGCCTTGGCTGCAAATTATAGATAAATTGATCTTGGACTGAGCTGGAGCTTCTATGCTTTCTTTAATAATTTTGGAAATGGTTAGGTAAGCTGCAGAATGGGAAAAGATATCAATAGTCTAAGTAAGTTGTGGTCCCTATTAGCTACAATACCAACTTACCGGGCAAGATGTGCCCGCTTGCACAAGAGTGGGCTATTAAGGCTGTCATCTACTACTCTCTGATTAGATTCAGGACATGATACATGTAATGAAAAAACAATGGCAGTAAAAGTCAAAGGCTAAGATAAGGATGGCTTTACTGGTTATTGCTAAAAGGACATTTGTCAAACAGCCTTCTACACATCTTTGAATATACCCATGAAAATACTACTCTGTTTTAATCAATAATACACTTTCTTCAGAGTGAAAAAAGAAAATGCAGAGATTTGTGGCTCTTCAGGCCATTGAGAACAAAAAGAGGGGCTGAGTGCTTAGCACTGAATATCACACTCAAAGCACAAAGTTCAAGGAATGTTGCAGAAACCAAGAAAAAAAATGTTAGGGCTAAAAGATAAAAGACCTATTAAATCGTATCTTCAAGCCTATCACAATAATAAACTAAAAGTATTGGGTCTATCCAAAGGTGGAGCTACCAACAACTATTTATAAATGTGGAGGTTTATATGCCCCAAACCATCCCTGCTGAAGTACTGGCTAATGCTGCTTTCTGGGGGAGGAGTCATTATCTTTAGTTGTGAACTCACAAGTGAGCCCATATGAACATCACTATATAATTATGTAGCCAGCAGCTCTGGTTAAACACAGGACTGACTGAACAAAATAAAATTATTTTTACAGAAAGAAACTATAAAGAAAAGTTTTCGGGGTTTCCAGGATAGGAAGGAGATAAAGGGATGGAATGTGAGAATAATCAAACTACACTATCACTATCAAGAAATTACCCCATTATTTTTTTTTAACTTTTGAAAGCTAATGATATTGTCATAAGGCTATTTTAACAATGAAGGAAGGAAGAGTTACATGGCAAAGATGCCAGATGACTTTTACAGTGTTATCTGCAATGTGAAATATTTTGTAAGTTTCTCATATACACCCCAATAACTATAGTCTTGGTCATTCAATCCGGATTTATGAAAACAGGTTCATGTAAAAGTCCCCATATTAAATTCATAGAAGCTTTACTTATATTAGAAACTGAAATTGTCCTAGCTACGTGTTTAACAGGTAAAAGGTTTAACCACGGAGATCGCATGGTGCCAATCTCAAAGAAAGCATTGCTAAGTGTACAGCCTAATAAAACTGCTGAGAAGTATGATGAATGAGAAGATGAAAAATCCCAAAGGATGCATGGCTCATGAGTCTTTTTACATAAAATAGACTGAAAGGTTCTGAGAGGACAGGTTTTTTTCTTAATTTTCTTAATATTTTTAATAAGAAAAAAGTCTTTTTTATCCATGTATCCCCCCCCCCCGGCTCCCCCCTCAATTCTCTCCTCCTATTCCCTCCCAGTCAGCCTTCAGCCCTCCCCTCCCCATCCTCCAGTCCTCTTCCCAAAAAGGGCGAGAAGTCCCAAGGTGGGTCAGCTCAGGGAGGCATATCTACTCCAGGAAAGTCCAATTTCTTCATACCAAGATCAAGACTGGGCTAAGTGTTCCTCTGCAGAGAATGGCAGTTTTTAAGAATTGAAGACTTAATTAACAGTCCTCAAGGATTAGAGATGAGATAAACTTAGAGGAAAGGAATTAGAGATGAGATGAGCGTGGCCAAGGAGTAGATGTAGTTATGGAAGAGGCATAATAGATCCTAGAGATGGTAGGAACATTCAGAATGCTGACGACATTAGTGAGCAAGGCCTACTCAGCTGACACAGACGTCTCTATCATACACAAACTTCCTCTCTCTCTCTCTCTCTCTCTCTCTCTCTCTCTCTCTCTCTCTCTCTCTCTCTCTCCCTCTCCCTCTCCCTCTCCCTCTCCCTCTCCCTCTCCCTCTCCCTCTCCCTCTCCCTCTCCCTCTCCCTCTCCCTCTCCCTCTCCCTCTCCCTCTCCCTCTCCCTCTCCCTCTCCCTCTCTCTCTCTCTCTTTCTCTCTCTCTCTCTCTCTCTCTCTCTCTCTCTCACACACACACACACACACACGCGTGTCAACCAAAAGTGTAGAACCAGAATAAGAACAATGAGAGTTACTTACGTCATTATTTTGGCACTTCATCACTTTTTAGGATGCTAGCCTGAAATATCTGGACATGTATAAAACTCTCTGTGGTATTTATTACAAAAACAGAGGGATCACATCTACAAATATATCAAGAAACTTTCCATCAACAATGAATGATGCTGCATAAATATTAAGAAATACTACCTGCATCACATAAAAATAATTACATTCCCTTCTACTTTCACACATCTTTATTCATTCATTTATTCAATTTATTCTTTTAGTCCATAAATCTTTTTGAAAAAAAAAATTGTGTAGCCAGCGCCCAGCGAAAACTATCCCAAACATAGTACTTTAAAAGGGTCATAATGGATGCAATAGAACTGGGTCAAAAGTAGTTTATAAAAAACTTTAAGTAATATATTTATATATGTGTGTGCATATATATACATAGCATGTGAGATATAGTTTGTTTTTGGTTTTTTTGAGGGGGGAATTGTTTTGCTTTGGTTTAGTTTTTGATCTTTGAAGACAGGGCTTCTCTTTAATAGTCTGGCTGTCCTGGAACTCACAGAGATCCACCAGCCTCTGCTTCCCAAGTGCTAGGATTAAAGGTATGTGATACCTCTACCCAACCTATATATAGTATTTTGTAGTATAATTTAAGTAAATTTGCCTGGACAATAGTTAGATAATATAATTTTAGAGGTGGAGCTTCCGTTTCTGCCTTATACAATGCAGAAAGACTAAATGTTTGAGAAGGTGGGTTATTTATTTAATAATTGATTATAAGGTCTATTTTTCTTTAAAGTATTATATTTTTCAAGAATTACTAATGCACTTAAGCATCTCACTTTATGTTTGCATGGAGGAAGATGCCATACAAATAGTTAAGTAATTATACTGTGAATAAAATCCAATTTTTAAAATAACATCATTTGTCATTCAAGGTGGACTTTCTCTTTCAGAAGACTGTTGAATTTATACATCATATTGACATAAATCAGTACCAATACTATGTCTTCCAACAGTATCATTATTTAATAATTGGTTGCAGTAGTGACATAATTTATCAAACAGTGTACAAACTCAACATATTCAAGGCAGAAATAAAGAATTGTTATTTTATGATTATGATTATTAAATGTCTGTTCATATTCCATTGAGAGTAGGAAATAAAGGGTGTGGCTCTGAGTGGTAGACAATTGGGAGGTTTGGGGAGGAACATAGGAATGAAAACCATTGTCATAATATGCTGTATGAAAAATCCATTTTCAATTAAAATAAATAAAACGTAAAAAGAAAAGAAAAAATCCCTAAATTCTAAGAATATTCAAAGAAAAACTCAACAGTAGACATAGCATGAACTGATAAACACCTAAAATCTATATTTTCTGAAAGTTAAGCGGTAAAAATTAAAGTTTTGCATTTATCCTAATACTGATTCTGTTTGCTTATCTTAAGCTTAGTATTTTGCCCATGGCATATCGTATTTTATTTTCAGAGTTACCAAAAAATGAGTCCCTGAAATTTCATACCAACCTCTCATGTATCTTTGACTACAGATGACATCCAGGACATTTTTGCCTTCAGATATCTGCCAAAAGTAATATCTTCTGTCCCAGTAATTCAATGTACAAAGAGGAACTCTCTGTAAGTCTAAAGAAAACTACAAAAATAGGTTCACTTTAGATGGAAAATACGACCACAGATCTGGAACTAGCATGGCCACTCACTCTGGGAAGATGAAATGACCAATTTCTTGGTGAAAATAGGAGCCGAACATATGGCTAAAAGCTGTATTAGAGAGTAAATTACTACTACTTACGTGCTGTTACAAATTGCAGATAAAAGATGACTATACATATTATAGTTATCTAGTTTTTATTATAAGGACTAAATGATTTGAGATTATAGAAGAGCCAGGCTGAATGATGAGTACAGGACAGGTCCATTAATGAAACATTTACCTTTGTTGCTACTGTTAAAAACCTTTCAGAGACTCATCCTGGACTGTAACTAACTTTGCTTGCCATTTGGAATGATGTATTTGATGTGCATTGATTATTGGTTCCAAAAATACCAATACTTGCATTATCTGGTTTTCAAAGTTTCTCTGTTACGATCCAGAAAAAAAAAAAAAAAAAAAAAAAAAAAAAAAAAAAAAAAAAAAAAAAAACACAGATTCCTAATGTGAGACACAAAGAGGTCCATGAAGTGTGGCTCCTCATCTTCCATCCTTAGCTATCTCAGTTTCCTGAGCATGCCAGGCTGTCAACACCCACTCCAGCCGCTTATCACATGCTCTTCTCCCTGCAGTCTTTGCCCTAGTTCATCCCACAGCAGGGCGGATTCCCTAAAATAGTTTGTGTTATCTTCCTTGGGAGCATTCTCTGAGCTCCACTGCCTATCCTCTCATGCTAGTCAATTCTTCTCCTTCCAAATGCTAGCGTTTGGAGCTTATTCCACCACTGGAAATTACTGCCTGTTTTTCATTAGAATAAAAATGCTAAGTAAAAAAACCCAATTCATGCCTGAAAATCAACATGAGACAAAAGACCTGAATATAAAACTCAAGTAACAATGAACAACATGTATTGGGAACTTGTTAACTGTCAAGCCAGTGAATGAGATTTTCATTCATCTACTGCTCACAGAAATCCAATGAAAAATATATATTATCCCCACTTCCCATCGTGTGAGAAACCTTAAGCGTAAGTGGTTCAAATTAATTAATTATGGTTATAAAGTTAGCAACTGAGAAAGCCAAGGTTTGAGCTCAAGAAAACTTATTTCAAAATACATGATGTCTTTCTCCACTGTAACATAGTTACTTTGTACTTAACTGAATTTTGCATTTATATATACATACATACATACATATATAACATATATACATATCTATGTATATATATGTATAATGATGTTGAAGTTTTCACACCGAACTATCTAACAGATAATTGTTCGCCATCAGTGTATCATGTACCTTCACTAATAGGGTATCAAATATTTTATATTGGAACTATACAATTACCACTACGCATCAAGTTAAGTCTATTAAAAGAGATAAAGTTTGGGTCAAAATTCATCATAAGATTAGATCTGTAAAATACTTAAGAGTATATACTCAATTGATTGAATGGACATTATTAGGGAAACTAAAAATAACTAAAATATTTAAATTCTTGGTGATATAATTTTTTTATTTCAAAAGCTTCTAAATCATTCCATATTTTGTATATTAGTCATTCTCTAATTGTTACACTTTGGCATCTGATGTGGGAATGCCCTTCTTTATGCTGTGAATCTCAATCTTTAAATAAAGGAGCTGTTTTGGGCCATGGCGGGCACCATAGAAGAAGTAGGAGAAATCAAAGCATAGGTAGGAGAAGCAGGGGCGGAGTCAGAGGCAGATCGAGCCAGCCGCCCAAGGAGCAACATGTAAGGAACTCGGGTGAGCCACACGGCCACGTGGCCCACAGATTAATAGAAATGGGTTGATTTAAGATATAAGAGCTAGCTAGCAATGTGCCTGAGCCATAGGCCAAACAGCATGAAGTTAATAAAAGCGTCTGAGTCGTTTCTGGGGGCCTGGGCGGCGGTGTGCGGATAAGCAGTCCCGGCGGCAGGTCTGTGGGTCCCGAATTTCTGGCGCACGGGACCCAGAGAACCCACTACAACAGGCATCACCTGAGAATTTTTCAAAAATAGTGATGTCTGGGCAATCTCTCTAAACTGTCCCTAAAAAAGGTTCTGATTTTCTGAATACTGGTTCAGTCCTGAGTGTTAGGATTGTATAAAGATCTCCAGATAATTCTTTTTATAGAGTATTATTTGCGAACCAGAACTTTACTCAAAATGGTCTAAATACTTAGAAATACTTGAATTTTCTCCATATCTCATTTAAAATTAATCTGACAAAATTATTTTAAGACATCAGCACTGTGACAATGCAAAATACAATTGGTTGCTTAGACCAAATGTCGTATCTGGCTAGGGCATCCTTTAAACCTAAGTTTTGTCTACTTGTTTTATAATTAATAAAGGAGAATTGCTTTCAATAAAACTCTCTAAGTGCATAGTTATAATCACTGTGCAACTATCAAATGCACTTATCCTTCATTCTCATAATAATTTCTCATTTGATTAAAATTTATTTATAGGTCATTTATAAGATGAAAGGTTTAAACAGGGATAAAACATGCAAATTCTAATGAAATATCTCCTTTCCTAATTATCTGCTACTCCATATCCATTTATAATTTTATTTATTGCCTCAACAGAAAAACAAAAGACAATAATACTGCTAAAGTTGATGTGAGTATATAGTCTCACAACGGCTAACTCTTAGGGCTGGCTTACATATGCTACTCTACAAGTATGATGTTTGTAAAAATCTATTCCAAGTAAAGCAGTGATTTATAGTCTGTAACAGAGGGTGCTCAAAGAGTTTTGCTAATTGCCTTTACCCAATAGCAAAAAGTGCATTTTGTATACTAATGGTAACTAGAATTATTCAGTAACACTTTTCTTTCTTCCTAAAGCCATTGCTAGAATTGTATTTTTCTTGCTCCATCAAATTTTTAGATAGCCATCGGAAGCAGCCTAAGTGAAATGTAAATGGGAATGTCAAAAAGACCAGTTGAAATATACCACCTTCCCATTTCCATTTGGTATATCCGTCAATTTCTAGATATTGCTGCTCTAGCAACCTAGGCATCAAGTAGAACAGTGGTGCCAAGCACAGCACCCAGCCATCCTTCAATGGACATGAAACACAAGAACCCAGTCTTGACTTTGGGATGTGCAAATCGGACTTGCCTAGAGTGGATGTGCCATGCTGAACTCACCCATCTTGGGACTTCTTGCCCTTTTAGGGGAGAGGATGGATGGATTGGGAGGGGGGAAGGGAGGGAGAGCAGGGGGATACATGGATAAAAAGGCGTTTTTTTTTATTTAAAATAATTAATAAAATGAAAACAAATAAAAGTGAGTCTTCAACGTTTTAAAGTCTTTGAGACTTGTTAGTTATTTTATTTTCACTGTGGCAAAAAATCAATGTAAGTCTAATAGAATATATATATACATATATATATATGCATGACTTTAGGTATACATAATGATGTTTACCTACGAAAAAACATACACCACAGTGGTAAATACATTTGCTAGATCCATCAGTATCTACTAAACAAGTGCATAGTTTGAAATAAAATCTAACCCAGACAAAGCAATAACACAGGGTGACCAAAGAGTTTTGCTAATAACATTCTCATGCTGAGAATCCCTTAAGAATTTTCCCTATTAAATTTGGAAAATGAGCTGTAGGCTCCTCTTTGCTGATACTACTAGTCACATTCATTAGCCTCCAAGATGTTGTTAAATAGGTGAATGATATAAGGAAAATGAGGATCATTATAGATCAGTAGCAAATGGACAGCTAAATCTGTATCTCACAAAACATCACATGAAACACAAATTTCACTGTGGAACAATTATTTAGACTAGGTGACAAAACACTCTGAAGTTTTTTTTATAAATTGTAGTTATCGACATATACACAGAAAGAAATCCAGTCTTCATTTACAGAAAAAAATTTTGATCCACTGTGCAATTAGAAAACTTGAAAGAAATATAAACTTTTCTTTAAACTTCTTGATTTCCTAAGAGCGATAATTCCATATGCCTATATAATCATCAAGGATCATATTTAAATGAGTGTTAAAAATTAAGTGGTAACCATAAATGGTAAATATTTAATGATGAAATTATATATTTATTGATGTGTCAATTAGTGTTAGGTTACAGAAGAGTTATGGAGTCAAGCACAAAGGGAAACACATCCCTATATGAAGTATTTGGAATTTCATAATATTATAATCATCACAAATACCTGGGAGGGTAAAATTAAACTAAAAATTGGAACATATATATGGATGGACAGCTATTTTAAAATATTTTCTTTTTAAATTAATTTTTATACTTAACAGATGCACAAAAATAAATTGTACATATCTACATAATACTAAATATTGTTTCTAAATTTGTTGATATTGTGTTATAAAATGCAAATCACATTAAGAATCTCTTTAAACATAATTCTTTACAATTTTCAATTTTTTTTTAAATGTATTTTTTAAATGCATCTCCCTTGTCTATATTTTCCCTAGTCACAATAGAATTCCAGATAATATTTAGGTGGAATATAATATCTATTGGTGAGAAATTTTATGCATATCATTAACCTCATGTCTTTCCTGTTTTTAACATTCTACTCCCAACTTTTAGGAGGGCAATGTCTTTAGATTTTACATATATATTATACAATGGAGAGTGTTTATATTTCTGTCAAAAATATTTCACTAATCATGATGGCTTTCAGTTTCAAACATATTGTCAAAAACGACCACTCACATGGGTGTTCGCTTGTGTGAACATGCACATGTGTGTGAGTGCTAGAGGAAGCCCAAGGTTGATATATGTATCTTCCTTGTTTATTAATCACCTTCTTCCTTAGGGTACTGTAGTAGGAGGTTTCTGGCCTGGACTTTCGGGCCTAACCTCAAGGTTTAGGACCCACAGACCCACAGACCCACAGACCCACAGAGACAAACAGATACATATAATAGTTTTAGGCTGAATGGGCCTCAGGCCCAAGCATATAACTTGCTACTCTGTACCCTTCGTCTAACCCATGATTCTTCCTGTTCGGCCATGCGGCTTGGTACCTTTCTTTAGAGCAGCATAGTTGTCCTCTGCTTCTTCCAGCTTCTCTCTGGCATTCTGCTCTGTGCTTCCTGCTCTCAGAGTTTTCTTAGTCTGGTAGCCCCGCCCACACTTCCTGCCTGCCTTTGGCCAATCAGCGCTTTTTATTAAACCAGTGGGTAGGACAATTATTTACAATGTAACAACACAATCTCCCACAGGGTACAATCTGTCAATCACATCTATAGCTTGCTGATAGTCTGAGGTCTTACTGTGTCTCTGCCTTCCAAGACTATAATCTTAGGTCTTGCCTGGTGTTTATAAAGATTCTGAAATCCAAACTTCAGGCATATGTAAGGGCAAGAGCTTTAACTCCTGAGTCATGCACTCAGTCTGGACCTACTTATTCTTCTATGTATATCTAGACAAGTATGTGCCTTTCTAGGAAGTAAATGCTATGGAATGCTTACCAAAGCATTATTCTCTGCTGATTATATAGGGCCTCTTTATGGTAGGAAACTATCCAAAATGATAAACATAAAGAATTGCCTGTGAATTCATAACCATAGGAACCATGTAAATAGACTTAATCTTTTGATTGATTTTTTTTTATTCAATAGCATCTCATGATTTAATATAGGTAAAAATCCTCCTAAGAGTAACTAACAAAATAAAGCAGGTATACCATATTCCTAAACATATATTTTCAAACACACTTCAGAAACCACTTAGTAATTTCCATAGACAGCCATTCCTATAAATTCTGGGAACAACTAGAAAATCTTTAAATTCCAACAGCAATGCAATGTCCATCTCTAAATAGTACCACATTCTATGCCCCACTAGATGGAAGAGATTCTGAATTGCCAGACTCGTTGCACTATTAGTAAAGGCTGTAAAGTTTATATTTTCATTCTCTAGTCATTGAAATAAAAATTTTAGACTAAAGGTGATTAACATTAAATTTAGCTGGCCAAATGGCTTCAGAGGCAGAGGTTTCTGATATACCAGAAGTTCACCCACTATTTGGGAGGTGATCTTTCCCTAATAATTCTGAGCTGCTGCAAGAACTTTACTTGGCTCTAAACAGATAGCTTCATCGAGAGAGAGAGAGAGAGAGAGAGAGAGAGAGAGAGAGAGAGAGAGAGAGAGAGAGAGATCACAATTCTTTCCCTATATAAAATGTTTTAAGGAACAACCAAAGCTTCAGTCTTAGTATTTTAAGTGATAAATTGAATCATTAATTAAATTTTTTTCTGGCCCTAGTACTAACATGAAGCTTACCATTTTTTGCATTGGACAAAGGTTAAAAGGTCACATAATACCTCATTTTCTAGAGTTGTTTCTAGTTCATCTGACTCTCCTCTAGAGAGCATATTGAAATGATGTAAGCTGGAATTCACAGAAGAAAGCTGGCTACAGACATGGAGGCTAGCTCATAGCCTCTCACCAGACTGGTTTGTCTAACGATGGATTTGTTGTCATAATAAATGGCTACAAGCACAGATTTCTGTCTGGTTAGACATTTGGCTTGAAATAAACATTCAGAGAGCTGAACCCAAAAGACGGTGAGGCCAAGTTGCCTTTAACTCTGCCAACCTGAGGATGCTGATTCAACTACATGTGTCAGGCTTGTTTGATTTGCAACAAATACATTTTTGAAACACAATCTATAAAACAGAAACAGATTGCAATTTAAGAAACAAATCTGATAAGTTCATTATGCCACTGTAGGAGGTCTGGAAATAAATGTCCTTATTAAAGTCAGTTTCCTACCTTGGTACCAAGGAAGTGGAAGAAGCAGTCCAAGAACTATGTAAATGACCAATATGTAGCTTAGTCATTTAATTGAAAAAAAAAATCCTTTGTCTAGTCACCTACTTAACTTTGTAAATGTCTGCTTTTCTAATATGTTTACTGATTATTCCTTTCAGAAATCAGGTTTCACCTACCTTGTTAGGCATCAAGAGATTCAAAGCAAACTAACAGTATGACTAAAAGTGATCTTCATATGTCTTAACTTCGCTCAATATAATCTCTCTTGGAATTCTGTGTGTTTACATTGTAGACCTTTCATCATAAACAGATGAAGAGAAGAGCAAAGTAAAATAAAAAAATAGTAAATAAAGAACAAAACACACAAATACTTGTATGAAACATATGCTGAGCTAAAGTGTTTTCCAAATTCTTTTCTGACTAAAAGATATAGATAACCTACATGTGTATTTAAGTGGCATTTACATACTACAATAACGCAATATATCAAAGATATCAAACAAGTTAAATATGTCTATGGTATCTACTTAAATAGTAATGGTTTATCTACCCTGCAAAATAATATAGTGTTAGGTGATGTAGGAATGCCTTTCTGTATGCTGTGAATATCAATCTTTAAATAAAGGAGCTGCTTTGGACCATGACAGGCACCATAGAAGAAGTAGGAGGAGAAATCAGAGCATAGGTAGGAGAAGCAGGGCAGAGTCAGGCAGATCAAGCCAGAAGCCCAAAGGAGCAACATGTAAGGAACACAGGTGAGTCACGGGCCATGTGGCAGACAGATTAATAGAAATGGGTTGGTTTAAGATGTAAGAGCTAGCTAATAATGTGCCTGAGCCATAGGCCAAACAGCATAAACTTAATATAAGCATCTGAGTCATTTCTGGGGGCTGGAACAGCAGCAGCGGGCAGCTAAGGGGTCTGGCGGGGCAGGGTCTGGGCCTCTGGCTGCCCAGGACAAAGAAACCCCATTGCAACAGTTAGGTTTTGTACTTTTATACAATGGTATATTGTCATTTTCCTAGAAAACACAGGTCACAAATTGCAGAGGTTTCTTCTACTAAAACTTTATTAAATTATAACATCCTTCATGAAACCAGTGAAGTAAACTGTGGAATTTGTAGACACTGTGAAAAAATGAATATGTAGGGCTCCTTATTAAAAATTTAAATTTCAAAACAATAACAACAAAGCTCAGGACCCTTCAAAATATAGAACACTACAAATGATCTTAATCGAATGGAATAACATATGTATGTATATATATATATACATATATATGCATAAATGTGTGTATATATGTGTATATATATGTATGTATATATAAATAAAAATTATAGAACACTTTGTAACTTCACAGACTACAGAACCCTGAAAGCAAGCATGCCTGGGATCACCACCAAAACCTATTGACTTACATTTTTATTGCTCGCAGGAATGACAGAACACAAAGTGCAGACACTAAAGCATTCTTTAATTCATGGACAGTTACCCTCCCACCGTGTCTACCCATACCTGCTTACTGGCTTCATCAACACGAGAGGAAAGCAAGACAGCAGGGGGAGAAGTGGAGGAATTAGGAAACACATCAAAATCAACCGTTTCCTGTTTCTGATAGGCATAAACAATGGCAAAGTGTTGCCACATCCTTTTGCTCCCTGGCTAGAAGGGTCTGAGTTGCATCCGCTGGAGTCTTCTAGAAAGGTGCACGTCTGGTAGAGGCCAGAAAGATCTACTTTTACAAAATTATTTCCCTCAATATTCAAAATACAGTAAGAGTCTATAAACATCTGAACTAAAACTTCTGAGTCTTATTCTGAAATAGTTCAAATTTGTATAAAGCATTCACGTAAAGTGTGAATAATCCTACAAAACTCCATGATTGATTTAACTTAAAAACATAAATTTCTTGAGACACCCACAAGAAACTCTTGCATCACTATTAAATTATACTATAATATTAGGAGTATTATAATCTGCTGTAAATGTGTGGGGGGTGGCTTGAGGTTACCACAAAAACTAGACAAGGAAATAAAAACTCGGTGTGCTGTTCAGGACCATCATAGGAGCAATAATTAATTTACTTTTCATTTATTGGCAAGCAATTCCCTCACACACTTCTTCAGTATTTCATAGCTTAACTAATGCACAAGATAATATCAGCATATTTAAGCAATTAATTTCTGTACATTCAATTTAATTTGGTAAATGAGGCTGGTTTCTATTGCCTTTCATCCAAATCTGCATGATGAGATTTTATCAAAAAGTTTTCTTACAAAAAAATGCAAACCTCAGGAAAAATATACAAACTAGGAGAGGAGAAAAAACTTATACCTTAAAAGTAGTTTTCAAGAATTAGCATGAAAGACAGATAAAGAAATGGATTTTATCTTTGTTTTTGAGTTTAGACATGAGCAATTTGGAAGCTCATTTGAGGTTTCTGGACTGCATTTCTAGATGAAACAAACATTAAACCATTCTATTCCTTTGTAACAATTATTAGTGCAAAATTCTGTAAAAATCAGTTCATCAAGGGGTAAAAATTATCAATTCTTAAATTTCACTTATTGAAATGCCTTAAATATTCAAAAAAAATCACAAAGGAAGGGTAGCTAGTGGAAGTCTGCCAGTAAGAGTTACCAAAAGTTAGTAAGTTAACACTATTCACTTTTTTAACAGTTTTCAATAAAAACTGTATTTCCCTGCATATATAAACTCTGACCCCTGATTAGTGTATCCCATTTATCAATGTTTAAGATAATGATTCTTTGCTAGGAAATTCTTTATTTTAATGATATAGTAATGTGATATACTTTGATGTAAGTTTCAAACTCTGTTGAACAAGAAATTTTTCCCAAGAAATTCACAACACTGAAGCTTCAATTCCCAGTGTTATTGGATTGGTATGGAGTCACAAGGGTGCTGCTACCACAATGGATCAGTGGCTTTATATGGATGGAGCATTGGAAGAATTAACCTGTCCTGTGGGGAGCCAGATTCATACAAGCCAAATAGAAGAAAGAGAGGTGAGTTCACCTGAGCCACTTCCTTGGATGTGTGCAGCCTTCAGAACTCTGAGACATCATGGTTAATTCAGTCAGTCTACAGTGATTTACCCCAGCAGATAGATACTGCAGTACACCTCTGCACACGCATGAGAAAGAAAAGCCAACAAATCCGTACTTTCTTAGTGTTGAATATAAATATGAATAATGTGTAAGTACTTAACTTAAAAGGTGGCTCCAAGTCATTTTTATTTTATTTCACCCAATTAAAATTTCAAGTACACTTGATAGCAGTTTCAGTAGCATGTCCAAATTTAAAGTGGTTTCGACAATGTTATTTAGGATAAACACAATGTTGTCTA
Source organism: Phyllotis vaccarum (assembly GCA_033318265.1). Lineage (NCBI taxonomy): Eukaryota > Metazoa > Chordata > Mammalia > Rodentia > Cricetidae > Phyllotis > Phyllotis vaccarum. Next base: position 19,302,826 of record JARWLC010000007.1, read on the forward strand.
ATTAAGAAGTCTAAATTTAACACACTAATTTCATATGATTTTTTTCTATTAATAGCCTTCATTTGTTAAAAATAAAATTGAACAGATGTATGTGATTCATACTGTAAATAAAATTTAAAAGCTATTTTTCCGTTCATTTGTTGGAATTTGGGGAAAAAAAACCACATGAAATAGTGTTTCAGAGAAAAAAAAAACTGAAAAATACTTTTTTGAAAAAAATTCTAAACTAGAGCCTGTTAAGTATTTCTTAAAAATGCACTATGCCTTCCTTATTTGTTAGTCCAATGTCCACTAACCATAAATGGCTAATTTTTTAAAGCATGCAGCTTACTGCCTGTGGAAACCTCGTAACAACAAACTAATTAGAATATTTTTTAAAAAGGAAGAATTAACTGTACAACTAGTATTTCTAACGTGTACAAAATTTTAATCAGCATTGTATCATTATCCTACAAAGTTCACTTTACAATTATTGTTTCATAAATTCCAAACTTGAGCACAATAGCGAAACATCAAATACATTTTATAACTACAGAAAGAGAAGAGAGACATGGTATATTCTATGTCATTCAACATATAATTTCTATGTGCAGTCAGTCCAGTAGCTTTGTTGACTTGACCTGTTAGTTGAGGAGACACTCAAAATTTGCTATGTGGCTACTCCAGATTGCTATAAAAACACTATTGAACAGCAGTTTTTAAAGTGCTGTGTCATTTAGGGATGACAGATAATGTGATAGTCCTGTCAGTTTGGGAGTGATATTGGATGCCATTATTTGAAGTCAATGTGCTGGATACAGGGCAGAAGTACGGGGGAGGGCCAAGGTGTATTGTAATTCGGCCTGCATTCAAGAGTGGACCTAAACTAAGAAGAAAAATTCATAGGCACACATAGAACATCTTCTGAGACCTCCTAGCCAGGAGAAAAAGCCATTAAAGAAGATGGTTTTATTTTTTAAAATTCTTCATCTTATGTTAATCATATAAACTGTGCTGAAATCACAGTTGATACATGAACAGATCACTATAGATATGTACATACATATATACTTATACAATCATATGCATCTGTTTTAATGTATTATACTGTACTCTTATATTAAGAAATAAAGATAATGTATCCAGTAGTGTCATTATTTTTCCAATATCTCATTTAATAATGTTTGAGGACTTACCATTTGTTATGGGTGAGTATATTTTGTTTTGTTTTAATTTTATTTTATGTTTAATGCACTTGAATGTATTAGATAAATGTCTCAATCTAGAGGTAGCATATTCTAAAATATTCTTAAATCTGATTTTTTATATTCTTTCTATTGAAACCATGCTATTACTTCTGTTTAAAAAAAAGCTTTACATTTTAAAACATAATGCTTATTTTCAATATTTTGCTTAATGTATTTCTTAAATATTTTGTGCTGCACAAAAATTTCATTCTAAGTACAGTTATAAAATCATATTTCTAAGTATATAATGAAACTTGAAACATGCAAAGTTCAGAAAAGATTCTGAGAACAGGAGACATGGATATCTTTCTGTGTAGCAGATATAGATGATTGTGGCAAATGTTTTTATTTTATCATTTGTATCTAAATCCAGATTTCATAAATGTTATTTATTTCATTCAAAATTATTCTGAAGATGAAGGGAGATTATGTTGTTCCATTGTAAATAATTGTTCCACCCACTGGTTTAATAAAAAGCGCTGATTGTCCAAAGGCAGACAGGAAGTGTGGGCGGGGCTACCAGACTAAGAAAACTCTGAGAACTGGAAGCACAGAACAGAATGCCAGAGAGAAGCCATAGGAAGTAGAGGACAACTCTGCTGTTCTGAGGAAAGGTACCAAGCCTCATGGCTGAACAGGATAAGAGTCATGGGTTAGATTAAGGGTAAAGAGTTAGCAAGTTATATGCCTGGGCCTTAGTCCAATCAGCCTAAAACTATTGTAAGCATCTGTGTGTCTCTGCGGGTCTGTGGGTCTGCCGGCCTAAACCTTGAGGCCAGGCCCCAAAGTCCAGGCCAGAAACCTCTTACTACATGAAGACCTACTAATGCTTTCTCATATATATGCACTTCTAAACCCTCTTCTAGGAAATAAATTCAAATTTTCATTGCTTATTTTCAATATAGGAAACTTGAGCGTTGAATGTAAGGAGTGGCCATCTATCTCCAGCCAATGAATACTTGTCTTACTTGTGAAAGTCTTTCACTTGTCTCTTCCTCGGTGTGTGTGGTGTGTTTCCAGTCTGGGAAAATTTAATATGGTCCAAGATTTTTCACGTCAATAAATGTCAAGACTCTGAAGCAGCCTTGGATGCTGTTGCTTTTTCAGATAGAAGTCATGCATGTTCACTATAAACATTTCCTCTTGCTGACCTTCCGTTCTACAACTTACTAAAAGAGACATTCTCATTAATCCTGTCTCTTTCCTCAAGGCTTCTAAGAAGCCATCTTCTGATGTCAGAAAGAGCATCATACCCTAGCACCCACACTTCCTGCTTATCAACAGCTCTCCTTACAGGCCTATGGGAAGGGTTATGAAGCACGGCATCTTTAATTTTTATCTCATGGCATAATGGCTGGGTCAATAAATATTTCCGCAAATACTGGCTAAATGGATGAAAGCAATATCTGTACTAATAATGCTTTCTGTTTATTTGTTTTGGAGATCATTTTGATTCCAGAAAATTAAAAGGTATCAGTGGGGTTTAGACTCTAAACCAATTATTCTCAAAATGTTATAAAGAAGAGTTATACAACTGATCACATTTATTTGTAGTTCTGAGAGGTGGTTTTTGTTCTTTGGAGTCAGAAAGGCAAACATTTTTTTTTAAATCTCAATAAAATTTACTAATAAAAAGTTTCTAAGAGTTTTTTTTCTTAAAAAAAAATTCAGTAGAAATTTTGTCTATATATTAAAATAATCCTTACAAAACAAAGTTGTCTTCTCTATGGCATGCAATATTGTTTAATTAGATAGTTAATCCTCCTTGGGATTCCATTTATGAAGAATATAATGTAAAATTATTGATCCCTATTCTACCTACTGAAAAACCCTCTTTGGGAATATACTGACATTTGCAAGTTTTCAGAATGTTCTCTTAATGAACTACTTTAATGCATCTAGTCAACAATTTCACAACTCCAATTTGATTTTGTAATAAATTTGTCTAATGGTAAAAAAATTCACAGATTTACATATAAACACATACATCTATGTGTGTGTACATATATTTAATTTCATTTGGAGTTGTCATTTTGAGACATTGTCCTGAGAAGTGAACAGTTAAATAGTATGCCTGATGTCTTACACTGTAAGTTGAAAATCACTGTTTTTCAGAAACTTTTTTAAAATCCACCAAGTAGAAGAACGTGGATTATAGAAAGTACAGTACCATGTTGAGAGAATGAGAATACATGGAAATTGCAAATATGGAAACATTCTTCCTGGCTCTGCTCTTGGAAGTATAAACATTTGTACGATATATAGCTCCAAGAAAGCAACAACAAATGTCCTATCTGTATAATCTCAAGTACTCAATGTATTTTGAAATAATTTCAGAATTTAGATTCATTTTAACTTAAACATATATTAACTACACTACTCTAACATGAAGTCAGAAACAGAAAGCATATGGGACACAAACATGCGCAGCAGAGAACACATACAGAGAAGGCTTGATAATAAAATCAATAATTTTTAACTAACTATATCATTTAAAATTATGGTTTGTTTTTAAATATTTCTTACGTGTTTCTTTATATTTAGTTTGTAATTCATGTTGAAATTTAGTTTGGCTTATGAATCTCATTATGGCTAATGCAAACATCAGGCCAGACTAAAATAAAGTGTCTATTAAGCTCTTAAAGCTAAAGAAATAAAATCTGTTTTACTCTAAGCCTGCAGACTGGTTGGTCGTGAAAAGAAAATATGCATTAGAGGAATATCTAGTGACACTTTCTATCATGTTGTCACGCCATGAGGAAATCAGAACAAATGAAACGCTGTACTGTTCTTGGCTCTACTTTAAGGCATTTCCATGAAGCTTTATCTCCTGCATCAGGAAGAAATAGGCATATTCTGTCTGCATGTGCATGTGCATTAATGTCAATGTAGTTTCCCCCTATAGATCAAGAAGAGGCCACTTTACAATTACATCTAATGATGAGATCATCACCTTTCCTTTCCCAACATGCTATGCCCAGCGACAACAATTTTGTGATATGTATCTCCAGTGACAAGACACTGCCAGTGTGTTGCTGTTGCAATGTTTTGCCTGCTACGCAATCTCTTAAGATCCAGACATGCTGAGTTTGCCTATGAGTATTTGATGTGGTCAGATTCAAAAGGAAGAGATGTAAAATTTAAAATATACTATAATTTCACAATTATTTAGACTACTTATGTCCATACGCAAGGATTAAAAGTCTTTTACGTATCTTGTGAACTAAAATGATAAGCAGAAAAATAATTTATCAATTAATTTATTGTTTTCTTCTGGTAAAAATTCTGTTTTAACTTCAGTTTGGCCATTGTATACAGAAAAGAAATGATGTGAGTTCTAAATATAAATATGAGCCAATAAAACAATCACATTGTATAAAATCATAAATGGAGATAATAACAGCAATATTGGTTTTTGAAAAAAATGAGAGCAGATCTTAAAATACCAATCTTATCAATAATTGGCATAGTAAATACAATTACTATATGTTCAAAGCATTTTCAGTGGCAAAATAAATTCAAGATCAGCCTGAGATGACTGATACTGTTTCAAGAAGTAGCCAAACACAAATCATTTACATCTGCATTTTTATAAACAATTCTGCATTATAATAGATATATAAAATATGTACCTGTATATCTGTATATACAAAAGGGTGGAATTTTCCAAAATCAAGGGGATTGTTATTTAAAACAAAAATTTCTGAATGTATTTATTTTATATATTCATAATTGCAATTCATTCATCTTAACTACATAAAATATTATTGATTCAATTTCATCTTGTTTCAGTTACTGGAACATCATCAAATGTCTATATTCTTTCAATCTTGATTTACAGTGATTGTCTTCATTGTTTCACAAGGGAGAAGCTGACCCATCAACTAACAGCCATTCTATTAAGATTGCTCACATTTCTTTTTATCCATCTTTTAAAATTCTAATTCGATTGAATATGAAAGTTTACCTTTCTTATGCATCTGTCCACTAAATACTTTAAAGAGAAGTCAAATTCTAGTAAGCATACAAGTCCCCTAATCACATGATTAGTGACTTTAACTGCAAACATAAATTATTCTTTGGAATCAATGTTTTGAATTTTTTTTGTCTACAGAAATATCTTGTGATATCAGAAATTATAATAGAAGTTTTACATTTTCTTTTTTATTTATACACCATCCAAACTTCTTTATAAACTATTTGAACTCTAAAACAATGGAAACCAACTGTCATTATTTTGTGCCTTTAGGTTTTAACATGGTATCATTCAAAGTTTTGAACAGTTTCAGATTGTTTTAGTAACATGTATTGTCAAAATACGTATTAGATAATTATTGTAATTTGTGGGGCCATAAGTGACACAAACTATTTCTTTTCATGAGGCATATTTCAGTCTCTCGTATCCTCATGAAGGAGTGCATAAAGTATATATTTATTCTCCCTCTCTCTTTTTCTCTCTCTCTCCCCCATACCTCATTTCTTTTCCTTTCCTACAGCTACTGTATACTTGTGATTATCCATTTGTTGGTGTGTGTGAGTGGGTTTGTCTGTGTGTGTTTCTGTGCACATGAGTTTGTGAGTCTGTGTGTGTGTGTGGGGTGAGAGAGAGAGAGAGAAAGAGAGAGAGAGAGAGAGAGAGAGAGAGAGAGAGAGAGAGAGAGAGAGAGAGAGAGAGAGAAAGAGAATGTACTGGAGTTTGTTCTTTTTCCTGGTGTTAATGTTGGTACCGGGGAATGTAACTTTAATACAATCATTGCTTTTGAAGATCCTACATTTTCACATTGACTGTTGCAAATTGCAGGTGCAGTCAGGATCACATAATAGAATTAGAAGCTGACTGGTCCACCCACAAAGCAAATGTAAGTCAGAGGCCTAGATGCCATATTGTAGCCACCCAGTGCTGACAGATACCAACAGTTTTGAACATATTACCCATTTGTGCTTACCCAAGGGATAAATATTTTTCCAGTAAACATATACTTTTGCTGATTCAATCAACAGGATTAGGTGTAAAAATGTCTTAGGCACTTATCTACATTACTTAATAGTATCCTCTTGTAATAAATACCTGTTTTACAGCATTTTGGTAGGCAATCAATTTGTCATTCCATTCCATTCTAATGCCACAGCCCAACCCAGCCCAGAATGTATTATTGATATGGAAATGAGTGTAATTAGCAGCGTAAATGATCTGTTATTTATGATACTAGTCATAGCAGTAAATTGCCATTGGTTCACTATCATTACTATGCAAATAGAAGGAGATAGTTAATGGTCCATGTGTTAAAAACAGGCCACTTGCTTGCTCATTTGCAAATGAAAGGCAAGGGTTAGAGTTTAAGGTAGAGATGACAGTTCATCATATTGTCACTCCTGGTGTTCAGGCTCAATAAAGGCAAGACACACAGATGCTTCACCAGTCACCCCTCCCTTTACCATATTTTGCCTGGAGACCAAAGGGAAACTTTCAAGCTCATTTTGAGTTTCCCCCAATTTGTGCAGCAGAAATTCACAGTGGAAATCACTGTGAACATACTTGTGTTTTCTGGCATGCACAAAATTTTTATTTTGTCTTGGGAAAGCATGATAACATTCCCTATGAGACAGAAAAAAATAACAGCATTCGTTATGAATTCACTTGCCTTTTCTTCAAACCTCTCAATTTCTCCAACATAGAAAGACTAGCAATGACTGGAGAACCTAGAGAGTAAAGGAAAGATCAGTGGCCCTTATGAGCAACCTCTTGGATCTAGAAGAAGTTGTCTTGACTTTTTTTGCTCCTTTGTAGCTGCTGCTGTGGGAATTTCTACAGAGGGAGCATGTGAGTGTCAGTGTCTTCCTTGGGAAATGAGAAGGCAGGAAGAGTGAGGCCTGGGGAAGCTCTTGGTCAGATGTGAAAATCTTTTAAACTTTTGGGGAGGGATATAGAACTTAAAAAGAAACCGAATGTCTTCATGTTAGAGATGTGCATCGAAGACAGGACGGCGTTCGTACACAGCCAATGAACCTACGTCTTTGCAACTGACAAATCATATGTGAAATCTTGTCTTGTGCTCATTATTAGTACAAGGTATGGATTCAAGAATGACTTGCAAACTGGCCATTAATTAGACATGTGTTGGAAGATAATATTTTTTAAATAACAAAAAAAACTACATATACAGAGAGAGAAATTAGATTCATGTCTGAATTTAATAGGTTATGAACTTATAAAAATTACATGGTTCTCTTAATTTCCCACAAGAATGCCAGAATACTGGCTTCCTGGTCACACTAGATGTCCCAAAATAACGATCCTTCCTAGTTTTTTTGTTTTTTTGTTTTTTGTTTTTTTTTTTTTGAAAATTAAGGAAGAAAAACGGTTATATGAATATCTAAAGCAGTTTTGGACCAGAGTGCTGTGGTGTGGAGAATGTCAGATCTTGGGAAAAGGAAATTGAGAGGCACAAATCAAGGGATATGGGATTTTATTCAAGCAATATGTATAAATGTATGTCGTTCAATATGTGAACTAAATATGCTGACAAATTTCCCAATTCTGGAGAATAATTAACATTAATCTAGGAATATGTAAAACACTCTTATTGTTCTTTGTTTCAAAATGTTATTTTAACTAATAACATTTAGTGTTTGCCTCATATTATGTTCGATGAGGGGCCAAAGTAATGAGATCTATGTAAACATAAAGAATTGTAACAGTACTTTCAAGTAAAATGATAAGACAGAAATTCTAACAAGTTTTATATTGATTGAACAGATAAAATCAATCACTTTGCTAAAAGGAAACTAATGGATAGATGGTGGAAGGAAAGAAGGAGACAGGAAGGGAGGGAGGGAGGAACAAATGAAAAATGAACAGAGAGGTTTATCAGAGACTTAATTCGAGTCTATTATATGTTTGTCTAAGGTTTACATATTAAATTTACTTCACTGACCTGGGTTATGGCTCCTCTCTGACTCTGTTCAGAATATTCTTAAACAAGACCCAATGCAATCCTTATATTATCATCATTAAACTGGGTCACTCTATTTCCCCGAAGATTTAATGATTTCCCAGTGACTGACCAAAGAGCCTATTTTCGCTTTTATTTTCAGAGCTATACCTATTTTTAATCTTTAAATTTTTTTTGTCCACTCAGTTACAAAGTTATGGGCTTCAACAGTTACTCAGGGTCTTAGACATTCACACTTGCTTTATCCGTCCATGACACTTACTCTCTACTCGCATCCCTCCCCTCAGGTGTTCACTTTTTTCCAGTAAATTGTTCTATGAATATCCTATACAAAATTGAAATTTCTCAATACTTACTGCCCTCGTTATTTTCTATACTCCACAATTCATGTAATGATTATTTTTATTTATGTTTCCTCATAGATGTATTTTAAGATATATTTATTTATTTCATAAATGGATGTGCATCTGTGTATGCTTATGCCTCACATGTATTTCTGTGCCTGCAGAAGCCAGAAAAGAACACTTTCCATCACTTTCTGTTCCTATATGTTCAGCTACTTTATGTTCCTGTTAACATGTTTGGGCTCCATGGTGGACTGTACCCACACTCTGTGAGTCAAAATAAGTCCTTCCTCTTTAAATGCTTTAATGCAGTTTATTTCCACAGGAACACAAGCAAGGTAATGCATATAATCATTCTTATCTCTTGTTCCATAGATTTTATTTAGTTTTCTTTTCAGACAGCATAAAATTTACCAAGTCACAGATTTTTAAATTGCTTTGTCTATGACTTTCTCACTGAATAGGACTTGTGTTAAAATTTATAAAAAGGCACCCCACTGTCAATCTTTTTGTAACATCACTGACTTGTCTGTCTGTTACTTAGGTCAGTATGTCTGTCTCTCTACTACCCTCCCTGGGTGGAGGATAAAGAAAAGCTCTGGGGCAGTAATAAAGTATTGACGTTTAAACTGACTGTAAAGGGTAAATAAATTTAATAATTAGACAATGCTAAAACAGACAATAATTTTAAAGACTGTCCTTTCTATGGGCAAACTGTTGACACTGTTAGGTTTTATGAAATGCACTACTGGATGTACTTTGTTTTGAAATCATTTTTATTTAATTGTTAAGCAACCAAATCAGAACTGTGACCAAATGTGACCCATAAAGTATCTCTGAAAGGTGAACGGGTGCTTTCTTCATGTATGATGCTACTAGGTCATGCTCAGCTAAGAGGTAAAAAAATTCAGTTTCTGTAAATATTATCTTTTTTTATTATAACCCAAAATTAGACTCCGACATGTCTAAAGCCCACCAATAGCGCAGTTAATTACCAGTTGCATTAGCACCCTGAGAATTAGTTGATAAGAATCAAATTAGGTTTTTAAACCACCACTGAAAATTTTTGAGCTTTACTTTCAGGAAACACATTTTGTATCATTAACAACACACAGAAACACAGATGCTGTGGAGGACAATAGCCTTTATTAATTATTAGTAGTATTTGAAATGACCTGTGAGAGATCTAATTTTGGTTTCTCTGTTCACTCGAGAATCAGTCTTATAATTAACTTGCCCCCATCTCTTCCCAAATTCCTCAAATGGGCAGGGAGAAGGGTAAAGATTGCACATTCTCAGTCTATATTAAGATCTCACAATACAGTACCATTCTCAAATTATGCAGATTTGATTTTTGGTGGGAAAGTTATACATTATGTATAAACATAAGATTATAACACTGGGAGGTATGTATTTTATATTCTATTTCTTGTTGATTCCTTTACATGCTTTGATCGAGGCATAATATTTGTGAATATTTACTTGGTTAAAAAAAATGAGGTTTAACACATATACACCCTGGGAAATGATCAGCTAAAGTTAGTTAGTTAGTGAATCCATTATCTTAAGTTTTATGATCTTTTCTTTATGAATACATCCAAATTCCTTTCTTGAAACACAGGATTGGTAGCATTGCTGTTATATGCCTTCATTCTCCTGTGCCACAAAACTCCTAACAGACGCTAACAACAAACCTGGTGATGGTTTCTCCTATTCTCCTTCCAGTTAGTAACTACTACCCTGCCTTCAACTTCTATGACATCAGCTCATTTTACATCACACATACAACTGAGCTTTTGTGATAATCGTCTTTCTCTGCCTGGTTAATTTTCTTTAAAACAGTGTTCCTGTAGGTCTATCCATGTTAACCAAATTACAGGATCTCATGCTCTATTAAAGCAGGATATCATTCCTTCATGCATATATGCCCTAGACAATTATTCATCTGTCGGTTCTCCTTTCTCCTGACTACTGTGAATAGTTCTGCAATGAACACGCAAATGCAGGTGATCTTTTCAGCATGGGGTCATTTGGGTTTTTCTGGTCATGAATGTGAAATGTTCCCTAAAGGGCTTGTGTTTTTGAATACCTGATGCTGTTGCTATTGTGGGAAGTTGTAGAAACTTAGAGATCAGTACCCAGGTGGAGAAAGTGTGACACTAGAACACAATCTGAGGACACATATCGATCAATCTCTGATTATTTTACCTCCCCAGATATTAGTAAACAGCCTCAGATAACCCTGACCTCACTACCTCTAAGTTGCTCAATGCTGCACCTTCTATTCTGGGCTGTTCTATCAACTTGTAAGCCAAAATAACTCCCTGCTTTAAAGTGTTCCTTGCTAGGTAATAGATTAATGAGAGACACTGATGCAGTGTAAACAGAGCATGGTCTGACTCCATGAAGCTTAAGGCAGGTATAACTGCAGTTTAACAAGGAGCCACCCCACTGTTCTCCAAAACGCTGCACGAATTTATACCTCTACCATCAGAGTGTATGGGCCTTCCATAGGTAGATAAATTATCATTTACAAAGAAATAAAAAAATGTAACTTCTAACAGCTGGAGCCTTAATAATAGAGAATATTATTTAAATTAGAATTTTATCAATTATGGGCATGAAAATTTATATAATCACTATATAAAGAGACACTCATTACCTCCTATTAGCTGCAAACTTACTTTTACTAAGACTAACCTTATTAAAAATTGCAAAAATTCTGAGCTAGTTTTAAAGTTCTTTTTTCTACCAGAAATTAAACAAGATTTTTGAAAAAGCTGTAGTGTTCAATCACCAGCTTTTAAAGACAAAGATATTGGTATTTTAAAATTGACATATAAGAAGTTTCAAATGGTGTCTCTTTAAAGCAACTTTAAGAGTTTATAATCCTCTACCATACAACAAATTCTAAATAAGAAAAAGAAACATATTCTTCTGATAAGTATTATTTTAGAATTCTCTGGAGTTTTGATCTGATTACAGATACTTGGCGGGAAATAAAACATGCATGTATCTGGAGACACTATTATAATTTGCTTCTACAGTAAGCAGATCAGAATGTATATAAATGCTGAAAATAACAGATTGAATACTCCAAACTTTCTGAACTTTGTGTGGGTGAGTGAGTGAGTTCATCAGTAGCCATTGCATTCTAGATTATCATGTAATAGCTGTGTTTAGATAAGACAGGGAATCTCAAAGAGACTGTTTAAATTACAGGACTATTTTCCTGTACTCAGCCGTTAAACTGTCTTTTAAGAAACCAATCATTTATGAAATATGAAATTAAGAAAAGTACTCAGTCATATGGATTTATGTTACAAATTCTGTACAAATTTTTGGAATCAATATTTTAATTTTTTTATCATTTTGCAGTAGAATAATAACCCATGACAGGAGTTCATGGTGGGGCTTTAATCAATAATAATAATAATAATAATCTGAATCAATAAATTCAGAATTGTGTCCTCTGTATTTCTAAGAACCAAGTTCAAATATTCAAAAATTTTCAATTCTGAAATATTACAAATACAAAATACAAGTGTAATTGATTTCACATGATGGGTTACATCTTGTTTGGGAGGTCTGAGACACTGTTAAATACAAAAAACATTCTCTAACAAATTTAGGAAACATTTACAAAACCCACTAACATTCTATACCTCAGAACGGTAAAGTTTGAGTCAGAAGGCTAGATTTCTTATTTCTTATGTATCTATCTATACCATAAACGTGTTACAGAATCTCACGTGATTTATGAAAATGAATGGAGCAGTTATTTAAAAAAAAAAAACAATTAGAATGATTTAAAGCATGGTTTTGAGTCATGAAAAGATCTCAAGCATCTACATATATATGGAGATACACTCCATTTTAGCCTCAACTTCCCAAAGTGAATCTTACTCTCTTAAGTGTCACTGATAAAAAAAAAAAAAAAAAAAAAAAAAAAATCTGTAATCTCCTCTAATACGCCATCATAAATCCTTTGGTAGGGATGGAGAAATAGCTAGGGGTGTTGACTACTCTCCTAGAGAACTAAGTGCAGCTCACAGCATGTCTGACAGCTCACAACCACCTGTAACTCTGGCTACCTGGGATCATAATGCCTCTTCTAGCTGCCTCTAGCAGACACACGTGCACACACACACACATACAAGCATATTGCATGCGCACACAGGTACAAATAAATAAAAGTGAAAATAACTTCTTTTAAAAAAACTCAACAAAAGCCCATATTTCTTTTATAAGAATTTTACTTGAAACTTCAACTCAAAATTTGCCATATAATTAAAACATTTCGTTATTTATTCACCCTTATTTTTTATTAGAAAGGAACATTTATTCTCACAGTAGCATATTTTTCTATGAGTTTAGAAAGTGTTAAATTGAGACATGAGGAGGGAAATGAAGATAGATGATGCTAATGTCTCATTAGGCCTCTCAGTTCTCATCTTTTACCTTGACTTGCAGTACCCAAGAGAAACCTCTTCTAGCCCCATTACCACAGATCTGGTCTCCAAATATTCCTTCCCTAATTAAGGGAACATTAGAGCAATTGGTGTCTCTTTGAAAAGGCTCCAAGTCTTAAATACTATGGCTTAATGTCAAATTTTGTCACTACAATAAATTCTAGGCAGCATTTATGGGAAAAGAAATAGAAGAAAAAATGTGAACATGTGCTTTTTCTGAATCCGCAATGTGGTATTTACTAAAATGATAAACTATCGATCTCAAAAGACTCCTGCCTATTAATTGTAAAATAATTAACATGAATTACCATTATTCCTTCTATCAGGAGAAATTTGAATACAGATTTTACAGGAAGCCTTCATTTATTAGAATAATAACATGCATAATGCTACTGATAAAAGCTGACATTTGTTGAGTATATACAAATTCCAAACTCTAGATGAAACATTTCCTAATTTGATCACCTTGTCTCTTAAGTAAATGTTAGTATTATTTATATAAGAAAACACAGTTGTAAAGTATACCACATCCAAGGTCCACATATAAACTTTATTCCATGACTCTTTGCTGCTGTGGAATAATGGTCAGGCATACTATAAAGATTTGTCATTCATATTAGTTCAATAAAATAATGATTGGACAGCTGCCACATAGGAAGTATAGGTGGGGTGACCAGACTAGGAAAATTCTGGGAAGAGAAAAGGAGAGAAGCAATTACCAGCCAGATGCCGAGGAAGCAAGATGAAAACACTGGAATGACAAAAGGTACTAAACCACATGGCTAGACACAGATAAGAATTATGGGTTAAATGTAAGAGCTAGTTAATAATATACTTGAGCAACTGGCCAAGCATTTACTTTAATATTAAGCCTCCAAGTCAACTACTTGGGAAGTAGCTGCTGAGTATTTGGAAACTGTTGGTGGCACAGAAACTTCCAACTACATCTAGCCCTAGAAGTTTTAGTTTCTAAACATTACACTTCTAATAGTAAATATAATCACTTTAGTGCTCATAAATGTTTTACAATATTCTGGTGAGAAAAACAAAGAAATGATGAATTATTGGAATGTTACAAAAATTTCTCAGATAATTCATCACTTAAAATCTTTCCATATTGAGACTATTGATCAATAAATAATTTATTGATCTTATTCAATAAATTCCATATAACAAAAATATTATGAATGTAAAATCAGGAAGGTGTACCATGAAACCCTGCTAACTGCCTGATGTAATACAGAGAAGAGCAGAAATTGATGGATAAGTTAATATATGCAATTTATGGAAAAAGTTTCTAGTTGATACCATGAAAGATATAAACAGGCCATATCAATAAAAATCCTCCAGAAAAATAATCAATAAGATTTTAAAAACAAACTGAATCTACTCACGCAGAAGCTAAAAAACTTATATTACTTATAAATCACATACCAAAAATAATAAATATGCATGTTTAGATGAATGAAAGGCAGAAAAATTAGATAGCCATGTTATCTCTAAAGAGTCATATCTGAAAGCCTTCTAAAGAAATAAGAAAAATAAATTAAATAAAAGTTTCAGCTAACTTACGCTGATCAGTGATCCTAGGCTTGAGGGAAGTGTACTAATAGCCCCCCAAAAGACAGAAGAATAAAAAAGAGAAATGCCACTTCATATCTTTGTGGTCTCCCCAAAAATCCATTTTTTTATTCTAAGACCCAGATTCTCTTAGTGCTTTGCAACTTCTATATGATAGTTTTATGCAAACCCCTTTTGCCATTTTGGATCTACAGATATAAAAATCACATCCATGAATTACACATATTTTCAGCTAAGTTTACACAGTAACATTCAAATCACATTGGTGTGTCAACTTTAAGCCAGCAATTCCGCAGACATAATCAGAATGGCCAAACCTTTCCCAAATAAAAAAGGTTTTAACATACCCAGTCTTCAAATGCTGGATAGTTTACTATTTACAGCATCAGGCAAAGAATGGAGGCTGACAGAGGATACTTGAGACAAGGAGAGGTGAGAAAACCAAGCAAACACTTAAACACTAAAGTAATCCAAAGGAAGAGAAACAGAAACTAATGTGTTGAAATCTGAAAAAAGTAAAGTTATTAAACAATATCAGGACCAGAGGAAGTCTAGAGATCTCCCGTGCACTTTAGTGCTGGAGTCTGGTCCTTCAGTTAACTGACCATATAACCTCAGGGAAAGGTAAGCTGTCAAAAAAGTATTCCACAAAAATGGAGCAACCAGCAAACCCAAGGTGGAGGAAGACTTGCATGGCACCCTGTATGGGGGGGGGGGGGATGATTATGTTGTTACATTGTAAAAAATGCTGATTGGCCAAAGGCAGACAGGAAGTATGGGCGGGGCTACCAGACTAAGAAAACTCTGGGAACAGGATGAACAGAGCAGAAATGCCACAGAGATGCCAGAGAAGCCAAGAGATGCAGAGGACAATTATGCTGCTCTGAGAAAAGGTACCGAGCCGCATGGCTAAACAGGATAAGAATCATGTTAGTTTAAGAGCAAAAGCCAGCTAGCAATATGCCAGAGGTATAGGCTAATCAGCATAAAATTAATACAAGCATCTGTGTATTTCTGCAGGACTGTGGATCTGTGAGTCTGCTGATCTGCAGGTCTGCAGTCCAAACTTCGAGGCTAGGCCCTAAAGTCAGGGCCAAAATCTTAATATAACAGCATCTCTCCTTGGTAGTTTCATTGTTCATTCACCTATAGTAAGATTAATTCCTGAACAAGCTAGAGCCTAGAGGCCACAAAAGATCTCTAGACATGGCTAGAATTTATTCCAATTCCTGGGTCAAATAAAGTCGTTTACTTTATTCTCAAGGGCTTCCCAGCTCTACAATGACATAGCAAAGGTTAATGTTATCAGCTGGGGAAGGAACTTTTAGGAAAACATATAGCTATGGAGTAATTGTTAAGGGCTAAAAATCATACTATTATTCTGTACTTTTATCTGATGAAAGGTTGTGGAAGTGATGCACACTTTAAACTGTGCTTCTAATATACTTAAGAACATTTGGAAGAGTCAAGTTGGTTGTAAGCTGTCAGTTTGGGGAAAACAACATTTTTCTTTCTCTCTTATCACACATTCTCTTTCTCAATACTGCAAGATGGTGTCTGGCCCACGGTGCAGCCTTCGTTTAGATGCCTTTGATGATTTGTACAAGGGACTCCATAGTCCAGTGAGTGTAAACTTGGTATGGCTACCTCTCTATTTTCTGTCTTGTTCTTTATGGCTTGGAAACACCACTCTGTATCTACTATCTTTTTTGAAACACACAGTTGAGCCTGTATGTCTTTCTCTGGTGGTTTTTGAATTGGCACAATCCTTCCGTTCTTTATATCATTAGTTAATGTGTTCCTGGCCCAAGACCACAAATCCTTGTGCAAGATAATCTGACATTTTATCAGTAAGTTTTGGGTTCTTTAAGGGACCAATTCTTTTACTCATTTGTTTAATGGCATCCTGGGAATAAGTTTACACTGCACACTACCTTATTTCATGAGGTTTTGCGATGGTTTGCAGGTTTTCATCTGTGAGCCTAATGGTACAAAAACTGCTTATTAGCATCACTTAGAGAAAAGGGGAAAATGGGCTTGGGAAACCAGACTTAGACCAATTCTCACATAACTTACTCTGTAAACATTGATAGCAACTATGTCCCAATTATAATTACTACTAGCACTTGAAAAGCAGGGGGCAGAGCAGCCTTTAGACTAAAAGCCCAACAATGCCCTGTTTCCTGTTCTTGTTTACATATCTCCAAATATATAGGACATTGTCTGTTAATAAATATGTATGTTTTAATAAATGCATGTGAGTACATAATCAGTATTAAATTACTCTAATCTTAACTTCTTTAAATGGCATTATTTAATTACTGCCGGATAAAATTAAAAATTTGATAGTTTTGAGAAAAATTAATTACAAGATGCTTGAGAAAAAATGAAAAGCCCCACGACATGAAAAAAGTTATATTTTGCTTACATGTTTCCTCAAAGTGAACACTAGCATACTGATTTTCCATTCTTTGTTAATAGTTCTGACCAAATAAACCTTGTTATTATGCCATTCCCAAACCAGAAAGTCTAAGATCCCTAGAAACTGACCATAGAGATTATTCAGTTCCTTAAAAAGGAAAATATCATGTAGCGATATATTGTGTATCAAATAAGCATTGCCTAAAGATCAGAGGACAGAACCAGCCACACAGTTAGCCATAGATGTCAGTCAGTGGTGACACACACACCTTTAATCTCGGCACTTGGGAACACATGTCTTTAATCCCAACACTCGGAAGGATGAAACAGTAAGTGATATGGCTGAGCAAAGAAAGGACTATAAGGCAGGAAGAGACAGGTGTTTGGCCCTTCCATTCTGGCCTTTCCTGCAGTTCCCTTTACCCTTTTCATTTGCTGAGGACTCAGAAACATTCAGTCTGAGAGAGGATCTTCCCCTCTCGGCCTGAGGAGTCAGTAGTGGTAAGAAGGTTGTTCCTCTGCCTATGTGACCTTTCAGCATTTATCCCAACATCTGGCTCCAGGATTTTACTAAGGACAATTAGGATTCATGCAATAATATTCTGTAAAAATCACCGATAATGTCAGCAGTTTAGTACAGATCCTTCTATATACATACATAGTTTTACCATTCATGTGGACACTATTCCTGCTTTCCCTTTGTATTACATATTATTTTCTGTACTTAATATAGTTTTCTCATTGGCTTTCTATGTCTTGCCATGCTTCTCACAGACTGTTTCTGTGATAAGGTATACATTTCATTGAAGTGATCTATCGAGTTAATTACAACAGATCCTCCTTGGTAAATGTTTAGAAAGCAAGGGTGCAATGACTCTTAGGAACTGTTCCTCATGAGCCTTCTGGGTAGAAAGGACTAACAAATCCTCTTGCCAGGCCAGGTAACTGGTAGGAAGAGAGTGAATGGTGACTACATTTTGCTATGCGTCTTTGCTGCAGCTTCCCCTTGTTCTGCAAACCTGACTTGGCTTTGGTGAGTGTCGAATTGGCGGTGCTATTTATTAACCATTCTAAAGTGATTTCAATCACTGGTGTCATATTTAAAGAACAGTTAAAGGACAGCAAACAAGAAGCATGCAACCGTTTCCTTAGGGGGTATAATTAAGAGATTGTTAGAAAATTGTGTAGCCTTAAACTACACAAACAGACTTACTAAACTGCATGTACTTAGTAACTTTAAAAGCAACACACCATATTGCAGTTAGAATAAGGGCTATAATCTCAGCTTCTTAAAATGAAATTGTTTAATAAATGCTAACTAGAATAAAGAGTTCAGTTTTCAAAAGGTAAAATAGTGCATCCCATACAGAGTTTCTAGTTATTCTTTTAATTTCTCCTACAAAGAACTAGTTGGTCTGTGTGTGTGTGTGTGTGTGTGTGTGTGTGTGTGTGTGTGTGTGTGTGTGTGTGTGTGTTTATGTTGCTGGAGGCCAAAGGATTACTCTTACTTGCCAGGTGTTTTGCACTGATTGATAATAATGATTACTACAGTACTGGAAGTTAGACAATAGTCTAATGTTACAGATAAGTCTTAAATTCAATTTATTGCTGAAATAAATAAAAGCTGATCATGAAAAACAAAATCATTATTGGAAAAGTTGTGAATATATTTATATATATTCTCCAAAGAAACTTTACAATAAGGCAAATGTGCAGCAATCAGCAGGTTTCCTGTGCTGAGGTGAAGCACATCCATAGCCTGTGAAATGCCAGACTTCTTATCAAGAAGACCAATGAACAAGTCAAAAAGATTTGCAACTTAATCTGTAACATTTATTGAATTAATAGAACTGAATAAAGAAGAAAATATCCAAATATTAATGACTTAATAATATAAACACTTTCCGTAATCTCTACAGTAAATGAACTAACACACAGAATCTTAGACATAAGTAAAAAAAACAAAAAAGAAAGGAAGGAGGGAGGGAGGAAGAAAGGAAGGAGGGAGGGGAAAGGGAGGGGAAGGGAGGGGAGGGAGGTAGGGAGGGAGGGAGGGAGAGAGGGAGAGAGAAGAAAGGAGAAAGAGATTAATGAAATGATTCTTAATGATTTGTTGCTGTTGTCACAGACCTGTGTCTTCTCCTGTTTTTATCAGAGAGGCTTCCTCCAGCAGCAGACCAGAGTGCAGAGACACACAGCCAAACCTTATGCAGAGAGAGTCCTGAATGGAAGGTCTCCATCACGTCCCTCCCCTTGGAGATTAGGGAACCCCACTGAAGAGGAAGAGAAGGGTTTAGCGGGGTATGGAGGACACCAGGAGAACATGGCCCCACTAATCAACTAAACCGAGGGGTTGGGGTGGGGGATGACACATGGGCTCTCAGGACTGAAGCACAAGCACAGGCCAGCGTGGGTCTGCCCCAGGTCCTCTGATACGTGTTCTGGCTGTTAGATGAGGTTGTTTGTTTGTTTGTGTTTTTTGTTTTGCCTCTATCTATAGTATCTTGTTTTGCCCTGTTTGGCTGTCATAGCTCAAAGACCTCTTTTCTAAAGAAGAAATAGAGAATGGAGTGGAACTGTGGATCTGAGGAAGAGGAGGAAGTTGGGGAATATGGAAGTAGTGAGGAAGAAGAAAGTATGGCCAGAATATATATGAGAGAAGAATCTGTTTTCAGTTTTTTTAAAAAAAAGAATTATAATTTGGCTGAATGATGTTATTGGACCAGATATGGCATTTGAAAGATTAAAATTATCCTTAAGCCATTAGAACAATTATACAAGAAAGGTCATTAAATTTATGAAAATTAAACTGTCAGACTGGACAAAATCCATTGGCTTTCAAGCTGCTAAAATTCTTATATTTATGGCTTATTTATTATTACAAGATTATAGTAGGTCTTCCAAGGAAAAGCCAAGCTTTTCAGAAATGATTATTGGCCAACTGAGTCACAACTATCATTCTCCATGAAGTTGAAATCAGTGCTTCAGATCAAGGCTTTAGTTTGGAACTGAGTTATTTGATATTTCATTATATAAATGTACCGATTAAAATAAAATGTCATGTGGAGGTGGTTTATACCCTTATTCCCAACACTGGGGAGACAGAGACAGATGAGATAGAGCTCTAAGTTCTAGGCTAGCCTGGTCTACAGAGAGAATATCCAGGACTACGTATGGAGACCCTGTCTCAGTGGGGAAAAAAACAGAGTGCTTTCATCTGTGATCCCTAGAGTTCATAACAGGGTGTCCCAGTTAAAGGTAGACTTTATATTCATAAAAACACTCTAGTATTTTTAAGGGACTTTACTGCGTGTTTCAAGTCTAATTCTTCATTTTGCTAGGTTCTTTTCTGGGCCCAACAGAGATAGATGATTTCCAAGGGAGAAGCCTGTAAAGGACAGACATGCAAGTTAGATATCAGGATGTAGTCCAAAGAAATGTCAGTATAATTAAGGAAATCAAACTGCTCATAAACAACAGTTAAAAGATTAAGTGTGACCTCACATCTGTTAATCAGTTCCAGTGTTAGAAAACATTGCCATTTGTTATCTGTAAAGCAAAAAGAACAAATGGATAGTCTGTACCCAGTCATGTGGATAATCCTCCCTTGCACCACAGTGGGAATGAGGCTGTTTCTATCTGTACTGTCCAACATAGAAAAGGTACTAATTTTCACTCTAAAAAGTGGGGGGGGGGACTGAAAGAGAGACAGTGGCTTCAGTTTGTACATAAACAACAGGCATAAAGAGCCAATACTGCAACCAAGGAGAAGCCAGGAGACCAAGCTAATGGGCTTAAGACCTCAGAAATCTGTGTGCAGGATTTAATGAGAAACTGGCCATTAAAATATCTCTGACAGGGCACTAGAATATTTCCTTTGCCTTCAGTGCTATGTCACTTACGCATCCCAGAATTTGGTCATTATTCAAAGCATTCTTCTGCTGTCTAAGTTTACTGTCTAAGACTTGACTCCACTGATGCTCCAGCTATATTTGGAATCTCGTAGTGACAAAGGCAACACTAGGTTTTGCTTTTCCACATTTAGCTTCACAGTTTTCTCCACCGGATGCATTTGAAGTAATTTATTTTTCCTATTTCTGTTTAGGGTTGGTACAAACTATGGACCTTAAAAAGATGTTAAAGAGTATTTTTCATTCAATTTTCTTGGAACTCAGTGACATACCCAGGCTGCTTTTTGAATGAGTATCACCTCTCTACTCTGGCATAGTTAGGGTATCATCACTGTGCATGCATTACATGCAGTTTAAATTTATGTGCTAAGAATAATTTGTCTATGATGAAGCATAATGCATAATTAGTCAACCAAAATTTAGCTAGCAGAATTCTTATTTTCTTAGCAATGATAGATAGCACCTGACATCCGAAACTCTGATGATAGAAATGAGTAAAACTTTCAAGTAACACTGGGAATTTTGAGTAATTTCTGACAAAAATTACCATAATGTCTATAACAAGTAAGTATATTTAGAAAAAAAGCAAAATTATCTAATTCACTTTCCATTGCAAGAATTAAGGATGTTCTTATTCCTAAAACTTTGCTCTATGACATAATCATAGTACAACTCTATATTACGTCTGATTCCATATTTTTCATAAATCAAATTTTGATAAGCTTATCAGCTTTTACATTGTTTTATTTCCATTTTCATTATGTATATTTACTGAAGCCTCTATATAGTATTAGGAACACATACTATACTAACTTTTGACTAACAATGGTTAAAAGTATCAGATTCTGTCCGTTAATCTGAGACAAACAAGATATCTACATATGGTACCAGGCTTGAGTTAACATCACATCACCATAAATTCTGTATTTATAGCCAAATATTTTTCTTGGTTTTCTTTGCGATAGGGTTTCTCTGTTTAGTCTCTGCTCCCAAGTGCAGTGATTTAAGGTATGTGCCACCATGCCAGGCTTACAGCCAATTTCTTACTGCTATTAATGTATACCATTTACACACTAGACGTTTACAGTAAGTATAGAATATGCATATATTTCTACACATTTATGACAGCATCCACTCTTTAAGGAAATCTGCCAGACAAGTTGGTACATGTCATACCAGAAACTGTGGCATAAGAACAAGAATCCAAGACCAGCCAAGATATTCTACTCCAGGCTGACTTGAAATTACTAGCATTGTTCTTGCCCCAGTCTTCTGGGTCCAAAGATATGATGGCCTGCCTCATGTGTGCATGCACATGTGCATGTGTGCACGCGTGTATTTGTGTGCTTCTTTTTTCAATAAAGCCATCACTTATGCATTAAGAGAAAATTCTAAGTGGGCATTGTGGGTTGTCGTCAACCGATCAGTTGCCTACATGTTTGAGGCTGACCAGTAGAAGCACGATATGATTCACCTCATGTAACATTGCACAAAATAATAGGAATATATAACAGAAGATTTCCTAATACTGATAAAAATTTTCATTGAGGCTTGTTGCCTACATATTATCAAAATAACAGACTGGGCTAAATATTTAGTGCCATACATTTTACCTTTAATATCCATGTTTAAAATATTCATAAGATACTCCGGTGCACGGTAGTCTCTATAAATTACAGAAAATTTTATTTGTCTTGACAAAACTATCTAATCTTATTAGATTTGTCTGTTAATAAATGTAAAATTGAGTTGTTACTATATCCTCATCACTCTTGATACCTCGAGAGTGGGGAACACAGAGCGTTTTGAATAAGGAAGAATAATCGACTCTGGCAGTTCTTTTAGCTTGCAGCCTGTGTTTTGGGGATCTCATGAAAACAAACTGTTTCCATGCAGTTGCCCGAGACTGCAACAAAGCCTTGGAGTATAAATAAATCAAAAATTGACGGTGGCATAGTAGGAGAGCATTTCAAAGAAAAGATGGCGTTTGAGATGTGTTTACTAAAAACGATTTAAGGATGGCTTCTAGCCATATTTCATAGTGTTTAAAAAAAATCATTAACCAAGGTTTGCACCACTTGATGTTAAATAGAAGGTAGTGAGTTAAAATGTTACAGAATAAAATTAAATGCTGAGTTGTGGTAGAGCATAGCTTAGTTCTTTATAAAGGCTTTCTCTCTTTATCTACCATCATAATATAGTTTAGAGGGATAAAATCAAAATATTGTTATCATGAAAATAAGCATGAGACTACTGTAGATCTTTTCCTAGTTGAGTTAATAAAGTTTAACTTAGTATTAAAATTAACATTAACACAACCTTAGTTTATCTTTAATAACCTAACTGTGCTATACAAAGAAGTTAAAGTATAACTAGAGATCACTTATTTAAAGAACTTTACAAAATTAACAACTTATTAACTTCAATGTCTGAAATAATGTCCCAATATTTTCCAACAATTAAGCACAGCTAAACTTCAACCATGTAGCAAAATACTATACTTCAGACTTAGGCACACATTCCTTTCATTTCTGTCTAGTTGCCACAGGGCACAGCTATTTGTATCTACAAAGCCTGCTGGATTTACATGTGCAGGGAGACCGGGTTGAAATGAAGGTTGCATCACAAGAGAAGGCACAGGGCACAATAGAATAGAACAAGGGGAGGACTGTGTGCGGCATCTCTCTCCTACATTGATTGCATGGGCTGTGTGTGTCCACTGCTTTTCAGATGTTTGTCTGGACAGTTACTGTCATTCTTTTGGGTGTAGGAAATAAATTGATAGGGGTGGGGAAAGATGTCAGGAGTAGAGTAGGAAGTTATGTGTGGAATGAAGGGGGAGGATGATGGGAAGGAATAGCTTAGGAAGGTTCTTTAATCATAGAGTCTCAATGACCTTGTACATTGTGTTCACACCTCCACTCTCTAACCTCCAGAAAGACTTACAGGCTTGTGAAAAATTCAGTCTTCTGAAAAGATTAAAGTAAAATAGCCACGATACTAGAAAGATTAAAAATAGTAAAATAAAGTGGATCAACCTATGATGCCTCTGGACAGGAAAGAAGAAATGTATATCCATAACTGGAGTTTTTACAAAAGATTTATTGACTGCTGCATTCATTCCAGATATACTAGCGAATGTGAGCTAAAATCAAGAACACATGCATCTTTCTCCTTTAATACATAACTCAGCAAAATTTAGTAATACTACAACATGTCTTTATAGAAATTAATGGAAGGATGCTATGGATAAATTTTTTAGTGAATGTTTAATTGAAGAGATCAGAATCAAATGACATTTTAAATATGTCAATGGCTCATTTAAAATAACGTGTGTGTAAGTCATCATGTCCTAGGTTTCAAATAATTCTTTTGCAACCACATTCTGTGACACACATCTAAGTAATAAATATAATAATACAATAGACATATTTTTTTAAAGATTTCAACTTTCATTTCCAGAACAAATCATAATTCTTTAGATTCAAGAATTGAACCAGGCAGAAATAATAGTATACTTCCAAAATCCATATCATTTTTTAAAAAATATTTAAAGATATATTTTAAACTATCAGAAAAAAAACCCCGAGAGTCTAAGATAAGGAAATAAAATATTTTCAAACACTCACTCTCACATTTTAGTGTAAGTCACTCAAATAACTGGAGACATAGCTCATTTATGGAACAGAAATTTGGGACTAGTGAGGTGGCTTCATGATGGTCAATCATGTACAAGGCCATGGGCTCCATCCCTAACACTTCAATAAGTAGACCTAGGGATAGGTAGATAAATAAATAGGTAGGTAGAGAAAGAGAGAGGGGGGGGGAGGACTTAACTCATCTGACCATCTGACTAAAAGACTAAAAACCTCTGTAAAGGTCATGGTATTATGAAAAGGCCATTTATTTTAAACTATCAACTATCCAAACCTACAGCTATTAGTTTCTATATCTTCCTCTGATTCTTTCTCCCATATATTCAAACTTTGAAAATTTATTATTTAAAGATAAGACAGGAACAATTTTAAGCCAGACAGGATTCCATCATTATGGAATAGGGGAGCATGAAGCCCTACTTATAGCTTCTGGAAAATAAAGACTTATTGTCATTTAAGGAGACTGGCCATGCTCCCACACATGACCACACACAGCGTGAATTGTAATCAGTGCTGGGTTTTTTGCTTGTTTTATTTTATGAGAAGACAAAGTTGAGAAGTATGGAATCAGAGTGATCCAGGGAAAGTTGGAGGACAGTAGGTGACTGTGATCCAAATACAATGCATGAAATGCTCAGAGAATTAATAAAAATATTTTTAGGAGATTTACTTTTGTGTTCCCAAATTAAGGCCAGAAGAAAACAAGATGTGCAAAGTACTACTTTAATGACAAAATAAAATACAAACCCTCCTCCCTTCAATAATTTATATTAAAAATGCAGCTACCGGAGTATATACATAAAATAATAAAATTAAAAATGCAGTTATACCTATGTTTATTACTGATAGTTATAGAGCCAAAGCAAAAAAAATAAAGGCATGATTATCATTGTGTGAGTTAGGCTCAAAGAAAGTTTTAAAAATATAATTATGTTGGCTATTGAGTTTTGTATTAGCTATGTTTATTTTTAGGTTTTGGTGATCTTTGTCATCACGATAAAGGTAAGTATGAATGGATGTTTATACTTCCTTACAGTCATCACATTACTGATGCTGTTTTGGTTGTTTTAAAGCATGAGATTATCTTCTACCTACATATCACACATATGTATGTATGTACGTATATATATATATATATATATATATATATATATATATATATATATATATATATTACACACATATGGATAGATATATAATATCTTAAATATGCTTAAAGAAAACAAGGAGTGTGAATGCAGGGCTACAGATTTTT
Source organism: Phyllotis vaccarum (assembly GCA_033318265.1). Taxonomy (NCBI): domain Eukaryota; kingdom Metazoa; phylum Chordata; class Mammalia; order Rodentia; family Cricetidae; genus Phyllotis; species Phyllotis vaccarum. Next base: position 19,328,645 of record JARWLC010000007.1, read on the forward strand.
TAAGATTAATTTTTCCAACTTTAGGTAAAGTATTCCTGAGTTTACTTTCTACCATCTTTCCAAAGCCACTGAAAGGGGGGAATCAGTGCTTCTGTCTGTCCACAGACTCTACATTGTATTCCTTTACACTGTGACTTACCATGGTGGCCTTAGGTGGTGACAATGTATTTCCTTTACTACTGAGGATACAGACTAATTTAAGACAGTTTGTATCTCACACAACCCCAAGCAAGCTGTCAGATTGAGAGATCCAATCCGAGAGTACTTAGTGGGAAATGACAGTTTGAATAGCACTTACTATCTTGGGGTTCTCCCTCTACACTAGTATATTTGTGGTTAAACCACAGATCCTGTTAAGATATATACAAATATTCAAAAAACTTCTGCTTTCCTTTGGAAGATGAAAATTGTGTCAAGAATAAATAACATTTTATCTCTTATTTAAAATATCTTATTGATCCCATTTGTCTTTTATGAGAACAATTCATTAATGAAAATTTCATTTCTAATAGAAATAACCACAAGCTTTAAATATCCATGTGTCCTGCCTTAGTAACAGAGGAGCAGATAGGAACAACAATATAATCAGATATTGTGAAAGCACACTAAATGTTTGTCTTTAGTAAGTCACGCCCACTCTCCAGGTCTGTTTCCATGTCAACACAATAAAGCAGGCAGAGGCAGTTCTTAGGCTTGTTGTGAATTACAGCTCTCTGACTTATTCTGTTTTTACATTATACATCTTCAGGAAAAGGACCAATTTCTCAGCAATCATTTTAGAGAAGAAAAACCTATAATACCCTTCATAAAAATATAAAAGTACAATATTAAGTCATAAAAGTGTAGTTCTATTCCCACAGATGAATCTGATCCAAGAAAAATGCATTAGAACAATTCTTGACCCATCGTCATTTAAGGCCAAGCCATAAATTAATGGAAGATACTGCCATATCTGACATTGTTAACCCTATTATTATTATCTGTGTATGGAGAAGAAACTTTATGGGCATAATATATTCTTACACCTATTTAGCTTCATTAATAATTCAGTCATCTTCAGTGGGTTCTTCTTCAGCAAGCATTGCTTCCAATGATGTGTTTGTCAATCATTCAGTTTTAATTAGGTGATCTGATTCATTTTTTGATCACTGTTATGACTCATGTTCTGATCATTCCCAAATCCATCACAGAAAATCCTCAGACTATCTCAAGCTTTGGCCTTGCCTCTAAATATTACCCTTACTCTTTAGCTGATAAATTTGCATGGATATTCAAAAGCACAGAAAACCTCCAATGGCAAGTTGTTATCATTCTCTTTATAATACTTATGTTCTCATTTTCTCATTTTCATTAGAAGGCAAAAGACTCTAAGCCTGTGACATCTAGTGGAAATTTAGGAAAGGATGAAACTGTTCTGTACCTCGTTGTTCACTATGACAGTCAAGAGCTCATGATTGTTGAGTATGTGAACAGCAGAAAGTGAAAAATTGAATGAAAAAGTGGAACATTCAATTTTGATCTTTTAAATCCCTTCACCAAAAAAAATTTAAAATGCTATCTGTTAATTTACTGCCAATCTCATTAACACAGAGAGATAAGAAAAAGACAAACTATGGATAAAGATTAGCAAAAGAAAATATTATGCCTTATATATAACTTCAACTCATGTTTTAATAGCAGAAAAGTGGATAAGCAGTGTATCAATTTTAAAAAGCCAAATTACAAAGCAGTAGAGAGTAAATTTCCCATTGTATCATAAAAACCCTAGTATGAAGCAATTAATTGCTTAAAATATAATGCTTCTTTATTCTTATATTTATCAAATGTGTATTGAACAACCTGATGCCCAGGATCCCTCTGGGTACCAAAACTGATGGAGGAAATAAGGAAACATCTTTCTTGATCTCTATATTAACACTTTTCCTAAGTCACCTTTCTCTGTTGTTTCATATTTAAAACAACTCATTCTTGAATAGGAACTTGGATAGGAACAAACAGAACTACCCATCGGAAATAATGGTTTATCAGCGGAGTGTAACACTCACTTTCTTTAGGACTTTTATTTTTAATTAGGCATGATGTGTATGCATCTTTATTTTTTGCAATGAGATAAAAATGTATCATCACGTAAAGGTTTCCAGAGCATCCTTCTAAGCCCTTACTCAGGATGACCCTGTGATAAAGAATAACAACAAAATTATACATTGAGAACAACCTACCTATATTATGTTTAAAAATCACTATAACCAGACTGCTTTATAGCTGTCAGTACGTGGCAGCTCTAAATAAGTGTGAAACATTTCTGGGGAACTAAAGGCAATGGAGTAAATAGTATGAGATGAAGTGACTGGAAAAAAGGATGGAAATCAGTGTGCACTGATTAATGTTACCGAACAGCATCCTCATCCGATTGTTCTTAGGTATAAAAGGGCTGAGTCAGCTCTTTATAAATACCATTACTTATACCCCTCATTACTTATCTTTGCTTAAAAACAAAACAACTTTGGGTTGATTAATCATGAAGGTTAAGAAGCAAATACTCTGCTACGAGTTTTTTAAATGCAAAACTAGCTGATAATTAAAATCACAAAAAGCACTGCATCCTTAATATTTAAGATCTTCTTATATTTTCAGAGCTTGTAAAGACAGGAAGTTTTCATGTATTGTCAAAATATGTGAATAAATATATATTCATCCAGGTCTCAAAAATATTCATCAGTAGTGGATTTCATATATTTTAACAAAAACGAATCATCAGCTATACATTTATAAATATAATGAATAACGGCCCTTTTGTTCAGGAGGCTAACTATCCTGTATTTTCCACATTCAATATACTTGAGCTAAGCTTTCATTACATCCATGTTTCCAAGTCTGACCTTCTCATTTGTCTTTTATTCAGAGCTCACATGACTCCAAGGGGTCTGTCACAGAGAAAGAAAACCAACTCCAGTTGCCAACTTTGGGTGGAGAAATAGAGAGCGTGCATCGGAAATATCCTAGTAATTTCTAATGACTCATCATAAAATAAATATTTCACATGTGTGTGGAAGTCAGCCCTGAGTATATTTCCCCTCTAAGTTAGAGAGAAAGAAGTTACTTTTTTGCTGTTTCCTTCTTCAACCTACAGAACTGTAAATTAAATAAAAAGTCTTCAGATTTTTGTTTTAGACTCACACTACACATTTTTTGTCTCATCTTTTTCTCACCTGAATGTGGCAGTTTAATTCTTGTCAAGGTAATTGTCCATACTGTCTTTGAAGTGACTGCAATGCCCTCAATCTGGCCTGTTATAACTCCTGGTCTTCCCTGACAAGTTACCATACAGAGGCTCCTTCAGAGAGGAATAACCTAGGACGCACTACACAGGGCAATTCTATTTCACTTAAATGGCATTCTTGCTGAATGTCTTATGCCATTCCTAGGATTAGTGCCACTAAATCATTACCTCTAGTTTTATTTGCATAATTTGGTTTAATTATTTCTAAATCCTTTATTTTTAATAACCACATTAAAATTCATTCAACAGCTTTAAGACCACCCAATTTTCTCCTTGAACTACCTTTTGCTGGATAGAACTTTTGAAATGTCTGAGACAGTTTCCTAAGGAGAAGCAAAGATTAAAACTAGATAAATAGGTAAAATCCAAACATATAATTCTATTTTTTAAAATGTGTTGTTTAATTGGCAACCCAAACTATTAGCATGCTTTTACCTTCTTAAATTTTAGAAATAAACAACTAACAATATTCACTTTCCCTTAAAGCAATCTAATAATATTATTGTTCTATCTTATCATTCAAGTTTGAAAATAATATATTTTTATATACAAAGCACTAACAATTCAGCAAACTATCTTCTGTTTTACATTACAATATAATGGGATCAGCCAGCCATTGTTCTTCCCTTCTTCCATTGCCTATCCCTGGCTGATTTAGAACTTCTACTATAAGCTATGGTGTTCTCAAAATTCTAATCCTTCCGCCTCAGCTGCTCCAATGATGAGGTTAGAGGTCTGCGCGAAAACAGGGAGTTCAGATAGTTCTGAGTATCCAACTTGAACTTCCAGAATACCAGGAAAGTACACTGCTGAGTCACACGTCCAGAGCCTCACAATTAATTGCAACACATATTACTGTGCTGTTTACTAAAACACACAAAAATAGAGTAGAAACATGGGAAGAATGATTATGAAATTGGAGAAAGATGACAATAAATGACAATAACTCTTGAAAGTACCATAAAAAGGCAAATGAGAGAAAAATTCTCTTTTAAAAGAATGAGAAATTGGAAAAGCTAATAGTAAGAAATTTCACTTTGGTGGGGTTTTGTGATCTATGTGGAGATCTGTAAGACCTCTTGTGAATGGTAACAAAAACCAGTATTCAAACAGTAAGGGTTTACAGAGGAGGTGGCACATCCTTACATTTGAGTAATCCAATACGGCAATATTTAAAGTAGAAAGGACACAAAGCCGTAGAGCTGTAAATTATTATAGCCAATACAGGGATATAAGTTGAAGTTCTTCAAAAACTAAAAATAAATATACTACATAATTCAGCAGTACCACACCAGTGTTCATACCAAGAGGAAAGAATTCATCATGCCAAAGAAATAAATATACACCTAGGGTTTTTGGGTGATCATGTTGATTAATGAATTAAAAATTATAACACTCATAAATAATGAAATATTGTGGGACCAAATAGAGGAATAGTTTTCCCATCATCTTCAGAAATACAGTTGGAATTCAACTAATTATTTTAATTACTATAGTAAGGATATTATATTAATTGAAATAAGCAAGATATAGAATAGAAAATGTGCCACCATTCTCTCTTACAAGTGAAAGCAGAAAACTTTATGAATGTAAAAATGTGATTACTAGACTTTGAAATTTGAAAAGGGACAAAGGTAGCCTAGTTCTCAGCAATTCATAGTCGATACATGTAGCAAAATAGCATGAGTCCCATTAATATGTACAGCTCATACATGTAATCAATAATAAAATATTAAGAGAATAATATTGTGTTAGTAGGTGCAAAAATAATAATCTTGAAATGCAGAATGAAGACCTGTGAAGGACCACCATGTAAGCCATGTCACTCATTTGCATTTGACTGTCTAGGAGTTGCAACAGTATTGTAAGATTTACACAATCATATCTGTATAGGAAAAAAAGTCATTCAGAAAGTGTAAGGTGGATGCACAGTTGGCTAGGTAGTTAAGATTACTAGCTGCTCTACCAGGAGACAAGGGAGATTTATAGCACCCTCATGCTGGACCGCAACTGGCTGACTGCTCCAGAGCATCCTACACTGTGTCTGACCTCTGTGGCCACCTCATGAGGTATACATGCAGGCAAAACATTAATGCAGAGAAAAAATAAAATGTTTTTAAGTTTAATAAAAGAAATTGGATGGAACAGTATGTACAGAATAGACTACTGTAATGCTTTAGAAGAAATTGATGCACATGCAAAATCAATAAATAAGGCAGTGGAATTTAGAGGGAGAGTGGTAGTTAGAAAGCAGGAGGTGGAGACATGAAGACAGTTTGGTTTTGGTTTTTCCAGACAAGCTTTCTTTGCATAACAGCTCTGGTTGTCCTGGTTTTCTCTCTGTAGACTAGGCTGGTCTTGAACTCACAGTGATCCACCTGCCTCTGCCTCCTGAGTGCTGGGATTAAAAGCACGCACTGCATCACCACTGCCCAGGTTGGAGTCATATTTGACGGATGACGAAAATCTTACCAGCTAAAAGAATGGATGATTGGGCAGGGGAAGAGGAGCTTTTTTGATTCAAAATACTTTGTTCATGACTTTATCAAAACCCTCACCTCGGAGCTCCAGGAAGAAGCTCGGGACAGAAGGAGACAGAAAGAATGGGAGAAAGACGCCCTGGAGGAAACCAGGAGAACTGGTCCTCTAAATCAACTGAGCAGAGATTCTCTGACGTCACAGAGACTGAAGCGGGAAGCCCATGAACTACAAGGATCTTTGCTAAGACGTCTGCATATATACTGTAGCATTTAGCTTTGTACTTTTGAGACTTCTGGATGGTCCCAGGTTCCTGTGTCTTCTCTTCGGCTCTTTTCTCTTTCTGTTGGCTTGTCAAACTTCCATAGGATGCTTCTTGTTTTATCTTATTATATACTGTTAGGTTTGGCTGTTGTCTCTTAGAAGTACCCGTTCTTTTCTAATGAGACACAGAACAGGAATGAATCCAGACGGGAGAGGGGGTAAGGAGGAATTCAGTAGATTAGAAGGCAAGAAAAATATGGTCAAATTATATTGTATAAGAAAAGAATCCATGTTTAATAAAAAGGAGAAAGAAGTATAATTCTTAAAAGAAAATACTTCCAGTCATAGAATCCATTCGAATCATTGTTGCCCATCCCCCAAATCCTCGCCACCTTCCCAGCTTCTCAAAGAGGAACACACCTTAACTCATTTTCAAATCATTGTTTAGCACAGGCTTATCACATGTATTAGTGTAGCACGTGGACAAACAAACTATGTGCATCCTGAAGTTCATCATTTCTTACAAAAGCCTTGCTTTTCTTCACGGCTCAACTTCTCTAAATAATAAAAGTACCTAAAATGTCATGTACACGCACACACACACAAACACACACGTACACACACACTTATCTGACCCATTTACTGATTTTATAATAAACGTGCTCATCTAATTTTGAATGGTAAATTTCTTTTATCAGCCACAGAATTATTTAGGTGCTAAATTTCATACACAAATGGAATCATACATTAAGAAAAAAAGCAAAAAGAATGAAAATATTATTCTGCATTAATGTTCTCACAGGCGCAGAAAAGTGACATATTATAATAAATACCCTGATGCCAACAGCCTAAGAGGCACAAACTAATTATTTCGTGTGTGTCCCTAGATAGTTTCATTCAATTAGCTGCATGACTCAGTTCAAAAGGTGATTAATTGCCCTGTGTTTCATAATGTAGAATTACCATCCTATTTATGATACATGCAAAAATGGTGAGAAATTTAAATTTTGAGCTTAATCACCTTGTCTAAATATTAAACAGAGAAATAAGGGGAAGGGTAATTGACATGCAAACCTTTCCTGAGAGGCAACAGTTTCCCACAGGTCCTAACCCAGTGATGCACTCTGTACACAACACTTGTCTGTCAACAACCAGGACAAATGCAGAAGAAATGCAAAACGCCTCCTCTGCTTACAGATTTGGAAAGATTGGACAAGGATTCATTCTATGTGAGAGGGTATCAGAAACCCCGGGAACTCTCCAAGTACTGATACTCTTAATTTTCCTGAAATCCAATCACCTTGGCTAGAAACTGGAGCTGTCAGCACTGAACAAAGTCATCTTCCAATCAGTCCAAATTTCAATAGAAGGAACCCATTAAAACATTTTATCTTTTTGCAAAACTTTGTACAGTTCAAGCCGTCCAATTTTCTTACAGTCTCTGACTTATATTACCTACTGTATATATTAGATATAAATGTTGGATCTGACCTTAGAAATTTAGATGCTTTTTTTTTTTTTGTTTTCTAGACATCTTTACAAACTTTTTAAGGCTCTTCAAATCCTGACTTAGTTTCAGAAATGATGAGAGGCTGGCAACCTGTCCATTGTTGTTTCTTATGGTTTTGCAATGTGTTTCTAGGGTTGTGGTTCTTATGCTTTTAAATAAACTACCTTGTATCAACTCAAAAAAAGAAAGAAAGCTTAATTGTTACTTGAAATCCAGACTATTTGCTTCCCACATTTTCTATTCTTGTGTTACACTTCTAAGCACAATTCTTATGAAATACGTGTACATATATAATAAAAGTGTAATGACTTTCCATTATTCATTCTTCAATACTGAATATGTGAAAAGATGCGTATTGTAGATGCAGACCTATATTCTTTTCTTTCTTGTGAATGAGGAGCAGATTTCCAGGAAGTTTTATTACAACAGTCATTCAAGAATGATTGGATTGCCTTTTGTTGTTATTATCCTATTAAATAATTGTAATCAGGTAACAGTAAATCTTATCTCAGCAACTCTAGGATGGATGCTTTCATTTCAGTGTGGCGTACCAGTTAGCCTCTCCGATAATCCGTGGGAAGATTTCCATAGTGTTATTTCTCTTCAGATTGAAAAGCTTAGAAGAAAAGTTTGAATTCTTAGACACCAACACATGATGTCACATAATAATTCAATCTGATGAAATTAGAAGTATTTATATGATTTAAATAGCTGTCAAGACTTATAGAATAAAGTTTGAACTAATACATACTAAATAATTCTTATCATACAGAGCTGAAAGGAATTCTTTTTACAAGAGCATGTCAGTGACCTTTTGTAATCAACATCATGTCATACATACAGTAGCCATTCAAAAACATTTATTTATACCTTTAAGCAGCATAAGGTTCACTAAGATAGTATAATCTATTAAACCAGGGAAACATGTCCAGACACGGTGGTAGAGATTTGTAATCCTAGCAGCTGAGAAGTTGAAGCAGAAGGCTCAGACATACCAGGTTTCATAGCAAGATAGTAAGTGGAAAAATGGAGAGAGGAGGAGGATGTGGTGGAGAGAAGAGAGAGCAAGTTCAACCCTAGCCAGGTAGACTATTGTCAGGGAGAAAGATACGAGTAACAGCCTGACCCCATTGTTGTCCAGTTCTCCACTGTCTGTTGATATTTTAAATGATGCGCACCCAATACAAAAACGAACAGATGGGGTACAGAGTTGAAAAATGGGCAAAGGAAAGAAGGCATTTCTTAGCCATTTGAAATTTATAATAAGGTTTCAGGGCTTGTTATTCATTTTTAAGGAGAAAGGTGAACTGAACCACTGCTTCCCTACGAATAGGGATGTGGCTGGGCTTGAAAAGTGCCTGCAAAACAAACCTGAAACCTGGATGCCCAGCATGCATGCTGTCACCCTAGTGCTGGGTGCAAAATCCAGCAGATCACTTTTGCTTGTTAGTCCCAGCAACGGTGAGCACAGGCTCAGTGGGAGACTCTGCCTCAAAAGAATAAGATGAAAATTGATAGAAGAAAAACATGAAATGATCCTCTGGCCTTCACATGAATGTATATGCATAAAAACACATAGACATATGCCACACACTAGAACATAATATTTAACTCTTTCTCATCCAAAGAACTTTCTAATCTCAAAAAGGAGATCACAAGTAAAAGCTGAAACAAAATTGGTGAGGGTAAGCCTTGGTAGTTTCATTATTTTTATGAAATTTTCTGGAAATGGCAAAGGCAAAGGGGTAATGAAACAGTTATTGCCACAGAACAGCTGTTTGCTGCATTAATGAGGGAGCAAAAATAAAAAGATAATGGTAATTAGGATGATCATCAATTTTGTTAAGGTCAATTTAGGCTCCCTCTCCACTATTGCCTGGAGTCTTAGCTGGGGACATTTTTGTGGATTCTTGCACAGAGGAACACATTTCTCAGCCTAGATACTGAGGGGAGGGGCTTAATCCTACCTCAACTAAATATGCCAGACTGCATTGACTCACCTGGAGTCTTTACCTTCTTTGGAGAATAGATGTCGGGATGGGGGGGGCTGAAGCTGGGGGATGACTGGGAAGAGGGGAGGTATGGGAAACAGTATTAACTATGTTTTAAAAGAAAAAGTTTTTAATTAAAAAATAAATAACAAGATAATGTATACTTTTATACTCTGAAAGGTATACTGTTTTCTTCAAAAATGTACTTCTAGTGCAAAAATACAAACAAAAAAATATCAACTCTGAAACTTAGAAAGTCAATTACTCAGTAACCCTGAAGCAAGTAAAAAACAAAGATCAGGCCAATTTCAGCTTCAGTCATCTGGAATCTAGCCCTGGGTCTTAGCAAAAATATGAGCCAGTGAAGACCTTCTGCATCTTTTGCTTTTTAACTTTATTATTATTATTATTATTATTATTATTATTATTATTATTATTATTATTATTATTACTGTGCATAGCATCTATTAGTCACTACTTGGCTATTTGTTGCAAACAGCCATATCCTGGATGACCTCACTTCTCTTCAGAGACTACATTTTCTAGCCTGTTTGGAAATGTAGATTGCCATATGTTTTCTTCTATATAAATTCCATATCACATTAATAAAAGTAAGTCTGTGTTCTTTCTGAACAAAATGGAAATAAATATTAAAATTTAAGTAGAACTAGCTATTAGCTCCTAAAATCAGCAGTTTAAACATCCACTGAAAGTATCTAAATCACCTTAAGGGGTCACAAAATGTTTTATTTATATCAAGAATAAAAACTACTATTTAATTTTAGAAGTCAAAAGCATCATTATGATGTGGGAATATATTTGTGCGTACTGTATCTTTAAATAAAGGAGCTGGTTTAGGCCATGGCAGGTATCATAGAGGAAGTGGGAGGAGAGTCAGTTCAGGTAATAGAAGCAGGGCGGAGTTAGAAGCAGACCGCGCGGAAGCCGCCGACATGTAAAGAACACTGGTGAGCTACGGGCTGGGCCCACGTGGCCCGCAGATTAATAGAAATGAGTTGATTTAAAATGTAAGAGCTAGCTAGCAATGTGCCTGAGCCATAGGCCAAACAGCATGAACTTAATATAAGCCTCTGAGTTATTTCTGGGGACCCGGGCGGCGGTGGGTTCCTAGGCGGTCTCGGGCGGCGAGTCTGTGGGTCCAGGTCTCCGGCCACACGGGACCAGCAAACTAAATACAACAGATGGCGCCCAACGTGGGGCGATTATCCACTTAGAGCCTGATAAAGATTAAAAAGAGTTCTAGATCGCAAAAATTGAGCCAGGGCAGCTTCCAAATTGTGTGTGTAGAGCGGGTCTTTGTACAAAGCATGGTCCGAGTCACACTCAAAACGGCGCCAGCGGCGGGCTGGCGACAGGCAGTGTGAGCTACAATCAGGCGGGTTCCTGAAAACTAACAAAAGACTCAGTAATGTGACTGATTTTAGATTTCTGCTTATTTTGAACAAAAGAGAAACAAATTTTCTTCGTGACAGTTACGGTTTAAGAAAGCTTAGTGATTCAGCCTAATTTGCAAAAACTGTGCTTCTTTTTGGAGAATGTATTTTAAAAGCTCTTAAGGTTAGAAGATGAATAAGGATTCACAATAAAACAGATTCAGATAAAAAGAAAACCTGTAAACGGGTTACAATGTTTGTAAAAGGTACATAGACTTCACAGAAAAAAGAAAGAGGTTAGAAAAAGTTTTTAAAGCGAAAAATAAAGTAATAAAAAGATAATAAGCCACGTAAAGATAGAAAATAGACACAAAATCTAGATTTTGGTTGTTATTGTGTTTTCTTTTAATTTTTTAACTGTTAATGAGCTAACTGCAAAAAGACAATGGATTGCAAAGGCTACTAAGTTAAACAAGAATGTATATTTTAAAGGTATTTTGATTTTGAAATTTGTGTCTAAGGATTTATTGCTTTGGAAGAGTTCTGTTTCTGTTTCCACAGATGAGAACCTGTGGATTGCTTCCAAGCAAATGTGGTTTCATCAACCAAGACCCCCTGAAAAAACCTCTGATGAAAAGAGGTGGCCTTATCAGTTTCAGAGCTGCAGACTGATTCATCTTCAACAACTGTGAGATTTTCAACGCCCCTTAATCAGCAAGAAATAGTAATGAATAACTTCGCCCAAATTCCCCAAATATTGTTTCTAAATGTTTGTTTTCATTATAAATGGTTAATGGTCATAGTCAATCTCTTTCTAAGAAAAAACGGGGGATATGGTATGTAAATGCTTTTTTAAAAAAATTAGATTATTGAATTTACAGGTAATCAGCTGTTAATCTCAAACTGCTTTACATTGATATAGATTTTAGTTTATTGATACAAATTTAAAGTCAATTTTATTATGCTGTATGTGTTTTTCTATTCTTGTTTAAGGTATGATGTTCATGTAACTGTTTTAAAATTGTAGTGTATAATTAAGAAATGAAGGTTAATAGTCACTTTTGATAATCAAACTTATAGTTAGGTTAGTTAAGATTTTTAAGTATACAAAGATATATTTCAATTAAATAGATAATCTTCAAATACTTCTAAGACCTACAGAATATGGCATTTAAAATATTTTAAGAGCTTAGACTTTTCTGGACAGTGAGACAGGTCTATACCTGGCAGCACTAATCTACTTCAACAGGAAAATGGGCATTGAAGAAACTCCATATAGAGTCTCATCTATTTGTGGTAATGGTAAGCCACTGGAGAAAAAACTGTTTTTATATTGACTGCTTGACAGTATGCTGTTTAAACTGGACATGCAGGTTCCATAAAAAGATGACCTCTGGACTTTGGCAGAGCAAGCCAAGATCATCATTCGGGTTCCTGCTTTACAGAGAAAACTGTCAGACATTCTTCAAGACTCAAGGAGAAACAATGGATGAACTGTGCCAAAATGGACAGAGCAGATTTCCTGCTTCACTGAAATGAAAAGAGACTTTGGGCCTGTAGGCTGAAGATAAATGCCCCAACCTTATAAAGGAACTTTGAGTGACTGTCCAGGCAGATAGGTGTCATCTCTGTCCTTTCTAGATTTTAGAGGTCGTTTGCACTTCTGGTTTACTTGGATAAATATTATATCCTTCTGTGGTCTTTGATGTAGTTGAAGATTAGATAGTTATATGTACAGTTTTTCTTAGTCATTTAAAAAATATACTAGATATAAAACTTTAGATTCACAAAAATAAAGTAGATAAAATGTTTTCTTTAATTTTGCTAAGTGCAAGTAGACTAGATATTATAACTGTAATTCTTGCTTGATGGCTATTTTGTTATATGTAATTTTGCTATGTTAAAATTGAAACCTTCCTTTTTGATTAGAGAAAAAAGGGGAAATGTGGGAATATATTTGTGCGTACTGTATCTTTAAATAAAGGAGCTGGTTTAGGCCATGGCAGGTACCATAGAGGAAGTGGGAGGAGAGTCAGTTCAGGTAATAGAAGCAGGGCGGAGTTAGAAGCAGACCGCGCGGAAGCCGCCGACATGTAAAGAACACTGGTGAGCTACGGGCTGGGCCCACGTGGCCCGCAGATTAATAGAAATGAGTTGATTTAAAATGTAAGAGCTAGCTAGCAATGTGCCTGAGCCATAGGCCAAACAGCATGAACTTAATATAAGCCTCTGAGTTATTTCTGGGGACCCGGGCGGCGGTGGGTTCCTAGGCGGTCTCGGGCGGCGAGTCTGTGGGTCCAGGTCTCCGGCCACACGGGACCAGCAAACTAAATACAACATTATGATTTTAACAGCAGAAGCTTTTTTTTCCCTAGGGGGTGGATTTCTTTTGAATATGGACTACCTTATTAATATGAGACACTAGTAGATGTTTTATAGACAAAAATAAGCCCTATCATTTTAACAATTATAATAAATATCCAAGGAAATTTATAAGTCAGCATAACCATGTGAATATGATTGGTTTACTTTATAAGTCTATCATCCACAATACTTATTTTTAAGAAAGCTATACAATGGTTAGAAAATGTTTCATATTAATTACAATAATATTTTTTCCTAAATCAGCAGGCCAGTGCTAATGCCTAGATTACTACATACTTGAATCAAATCTTACTTTTTAAAACGTATTACAATGTTCAACTATAGAAACTGAGCGCTTATGCCACGCACAGTGTCTCATGACTGCAAGCCCAGCACTGCAGAGTCCAAGGCAGGATGATAGCCAGGAATTTGAGGTCAGCCTGTTCTACAGCGTGGGTTTGGGCCCTCTGAGGCTAAATGGCAAGACTATCCCTAAAACAAAATGGGAAGAAGAAAGGAAGGAGGGAAGGGAGGGAGGGAGGAAAACTGAGGAAAAGAAGGCTCATCATCTGATCTTGAACGTTAGAGTCAAAACGTACATCAATATTTTCTCCCCAGATGAAAGCACTAGGCACTTTCTACTCTGAATGCCTCTTGTAAAAATGCGGTGTCAGAGAAATAGGCACTGGGAAACACTTTGAACAAAATGAAATAGAGCTACATTTCCATACTGCTGTAAACTTGCTTTCTGGTCTATGTTTATCCCAACGACATTGTGTACTACAAATATAATATCACCACTATGAATGAAACGACTCCCTTGTAGATCTAAAAAATAGCAGTTGTAAAAAGATAGTATGCTTTGGACTCTAGCAGCATGCTTTACAGGGTAAACGTCTGTGTCTCTTATTTCCTGGCTACTGCTTTCTGTAGATAATGGTTGCAAAGGTAAATCTCTTACGGCTTTCCACAAGATATAAATGATGCTACATTTTTAAGTGTTTCTTTAATTTTTTGAACGTGTTACTTTATATTTGAGTCTAATGCATTTCTTTGTACAAGATAACCCGTGCTTCTCATTGTCGCCTAAGTCATTCTGATAGTGTATGTTTTTAGTTTCATCGATCAGTCTCTTAGCTATTGGCATATGCAGGCTGGTTAACATTTATAATATTTTTTATTTTGTTTCCAAGTATAGCATCAGTTTTCTTTAGCTCCACTAACTAAAATACATCAATCTCATTTAAAGCAAAGAGCTTTTAAATTTTGACAGAATTATCAACACATACCAATTCTTACAAATTCAATTACAAATTTAGTCTTCAATATCAAATATGTTCAAAATAAGCTGTGCTTTGAAGCTATAGTTATTATGCATATCTATCAGTAGGTTATACATCTTGTGGTAGAGGCCACCCCTCTACTATTTCATTTTTTGGTTGTTGTTACTCTGACTAGATCAAGGCATAACCAGCTTTTAACCATTCTATTTCCAAAAAGCAACTAGATAAGTTTCTCACAACAAACCCAGTTGGCAGAGAGTGACCACCTCTCCGTGCTTTGTCCATGAGTAGACCTGCCCATCAGTTTTAGAAGCAGCATCTTTTTGGAAGAACGAGTGCCTCACTGGAAGAAAATTTTCAACTAATTTACAAATGTGGCTTAAGAGGGGATGGCCCACTACTGTAACAGGGGCCTAGCTATTCAGTTCTATCCTGGGGTCACCAGAGATGTTCAATGATGCTGCTCATGTTGGAGTTAGAGGCACAGTTCTGTACTGTGTGAACTGCAGGGATCAGAGGACACGGGGCTGCAAGAAGCCAGTGATGAGTGTGTGTAAGGAAGTGGGTCTCTGAGAATAGGGCTCACACACAGTGAGTAACATAAATAGATGACAGGAAAAGAAAGTAATTACTGCTTTTCTTTACAATTTAGCTATCATTGAACCCCACAAATGCCCTTACTCTTTGACGCCCTGGTAACTGAAAAATGAAGGTGAAGAAACGAGGTGAAATACTTCATCAAAATAGGTTTAAAAGGTTATAATAATTTCAGTTACTCTCCCGTATATGTTGCTGCCTTAAACACTATAGCAAAGAATTGGAACCGAACTAGTTGCCCATCATCACATAAATTATTAATGAAATGTTGGTGTATTTGTGCAATAGACTTCTTCTCAGCTCTAGAGAAAGAATCACGTTAAATGTGAAGGAGGAGTGATGGTCATAAATTGCATACAATATTAACCTATGTTACACAATCTCAGAAAGAAAAAAAGTCATGTTCTCTCTCACGTGTGGGATCTAATAAATGGCATATGTATATATAAACAAATTTATATGTGTACAATATAATATCAAGAAAGAAAACAAGAAAGAAGAAAACTTCCTCCTCCTCCTCCTCCTCCATGACTTCTTCATGCCCCTTCTCTGCTCCCTTCTCCTCCTCTATACCATCCCTCCTCTTCCAAGCTACCATGAACTAAACTGAGCAGTCTCTTCACCTCCGTGCTGTTTGCTACCTTAACATTGTGCTTTCTATCAAACTCTAAGCAAAGGTGGACACCTTGGACTGAAACCTCTGTAACTATAAACCAATGTCTTTCTTTCTTTTAAATGATTTAATTAGTATTAAGTACATGGTCAGAAATCTGGTATTTTTGCTAACTACCATTTTAAAATTACAGCTTTAATTTTTAAAAGGACATTCAAGTCACGCAAACTCCAATTAAATATATTCTAATTGAACTACTAATACTCAAGGTTATAAGTCACAAGCGGGTTTTGTAATTAGGTATCTTGCATTATAAAAAGTATGTGCATATCTTCTAAATTCAACCTGTTTAATGCACGGGAAGGACAGAAGAAAAGAAATGTAAACACCCTGGAATCTAGATACACATCAGCACTGCAAACATTTGATACGATAAAAGATATTACTATACAAATTTACAGATATGAAAATAAAATCTCAAAATATAAATTATTAGCCAGGTGGTACAGATAAAAGTTGTTTCTCGTTTAACTCCAGATCTACAAGATTCTAGTCCCCGGGGGTGTTTTTATCACTTATTTACCAGTTTCCACATCACTTGTTAACATATAGAAAATAAAATTACTAAATATTAAATATGGGAAGTCTTGAATATCATGCCAAAAAATATCATCTCCCTTTAATGAATTTCAAGAAAGAAAAACACTAGGACACTGATAGTTTAGAAATTGCAGTAAGAATACTTCTTAGCTTGCATTTACTAAAGGCATAGGTGGTTTACAACAGTTTCAAAGTGACACTTTAGGGTACTCTTTAAACATATGATATAATAAACTGATACAACATTTCTTGTTTATATGACTCAATTCTGGTTTTTAGTCATGGAACACAGGTGTGATCTGTTGCCCATATTTTGAATGTTACTGAGCAAGAGATTAAGCTACAGTAAGTAGCAAGTTTACATATTGTATTATTATATTATCATAGATTATGTCAATAAATAACTTTTATTAAATAAATAAGATTTCTATCCTTCAAATAATTGGTAGCAAAATATTGTTAGTTCTTCGATGACTTTGCATGTTTAGATCTTTATGAAAGAAATAAGATTATTTATGAAGGAAATTTAAGATTAACACACAAATATGCATTGTCATGTGGAACTGTAGAGGAATAATGCAGGGGGCTATAACGCAGAAAACACCTGTGTTTGTACTGATTTTATACATGCTATTGCTATTAAACATCAATGTGGCCAATAGATCTTTAAACTTGTTAATTATTATTCTGTCGTTAAAATTATTTCATCTTTCTGACAGGCTTGGGAGTAGTGAATTGTTTGTACTGACTAGACCAGTAATCACTGTAATAGGGCAATATGGTAACAAATGTGGTGCTTACAGATTCTGTCAAAACTAGCACATAAAAGCAGGTTTCCACTCCTTACTATTTCCCAAACTCTGGCAGCAGTTCATAATAGTTCCCTAAATGCATTTTGACAAAGTGAAAATTTGTTTTACATCATGATTTCTGGGCAATGTCTCCAGAAGAATGTGCTAATTAAATTCAGAAGGCAAACAAAGAAGATTCTTTACATATCCTAGTATGTATGGGTTTTTTAATTTTCTTTTTCAAATGTTACTAACAATAGACTATGTTTAATCACCATGTATGGGATTATGGGATAAACATTGGAAACCCTAAATAATTATCAAGTATTCTGTAAACCGAGAATGAAGCTATTGCATTGCTGGGAAGTTACTAACAAGTTCTAACATTCTGTCCACTGTAGGTCGGACACAGACAAAAATTACCCATGTTTATATTTTAAAAGTAGAAGAAACAATTCTGAATGTATTCAAATGAGAAAATTGTGCATAATATAATATATATATGTGTGTCCCTTATTTAAAAATCACCTTCATAATTATCACATAATAGCCCAGATGTATATGATGGGAAAGCTTGTACAGAATAGTTTAAAATTTAAATATAGTTTTAAAAATTAAATGCACTTACTTCAGAAGCAAAGCATAACTTACTGATTTTTGAATATACACAAAACTTAACTTTACTCATAATATAATTTTCATGCATTCAGCATTTATTTACCACATATATGTAATGAGATTAATCCATATTGGGTTAAACCATTTACAACAATACTGAATTTTCATAAAAATGTATTGCTTGATAAGTACTGTAAAGCTGCCATTAAAAGTAATTTATAAAAATATTTAAAATTGCATTTTAATGAAATTATATATGAGACAGGTCCTGATAGTAGGGAGGGAAAAAAAAGCCAAGGTGGACAAAGCAGGTAATTATTTTGCCCAGTTATTCTACAAATAAGTATTTAGTAAAGGGCTATTTAATTGAAAGTAACTAAGTCACAAGAAATGTTCACGCAGGTCTTATATCAGTGCGAAATCTTTTTTGTACTTGCAGAATTTCAACTGATGCTCCTCTAGCAATAGCTTCATGGGCATTAGAAGCTCCAGACCATCAAAGGAATGGCCTATGTCAGGAATACTTGATCCAAGCCTCAGGGGACCACACACTTTGAAGAAACATGCTCTCTAAGGAAGATTCCTATGACAAAACCTTTATGATCTTGTCTTGCTTCTCCATTTCCTTCATAAAGTCTTCACTCATCATTTTAACACCCGCCATTTTCTCTCCCAACAAAGTCAAGTTCTCATTTTAAGGGTGGAGTAAGTTCTCTCCTCCCACATCGCCATGAGTTCCAGTAACTGATCCCAGATCGCCTAGGTCTGCAGCATTGCCTTCACTCCATGAGTCATCTCCTGGCTCACAGATGTAACAGATACCATTCCTATTTACTACTGGTGGAAACTTCTAGTAGGAATTTTGTGCAAAAAACTTATAATCTGCCCACGCTTTAGCTTGCAGCTGTTCTTTCTGGTAGTACTTGGTTTTATTTGTTGTAAGGATCTCATAATATTCAATTTAGAAGTCATGGGAATCTTAATGGGAATCTTAATTCTTGTTTCTCTTTCATTGACCACATTCCCAGTTTCCTCCTGATTCTCCATGATAATAAAACACTGCACATCCAAGACTTTAATGCTTCTGTCATATTGAAATTATAAATCTTGGTAATTCATTTACTTGAAACTATAAGTTTACTAATATTTGAATATGATATTCACATTGTATTATGCTGGAATCTAATTTTTTTTATAGTCCAATCCCTCATGACCTTGTTCCTTCCTCAGGAGTATTTAATAAGCCATGAAATCTCTGAGTTTTCTATCTTCTCATTTCTCACCACTGAAAATGTTCCAATAACTGATTAAATTCTTAAATATCAATCTCTCAAGTCACTATCCCATCAAGCCATTTTTGCATAATTAAGCTATGTTATACATGCCCATATAAATACACTTTAAGTAACCATTATTTAAGTTATAACACTGTATTATAATCATCTGTTTACATAGCTCATAGTATTTGAGTACACCAAAAAATTGGAAAGAGTAGGGATAATTTCCCAAATATCAATGATATACAGAAAACATAACATCAGATATTATATCACATGCCTAATGAGTTAGTGTGTCTAGGAGTAAATAAATGCAAGTTTAATTTTTCTCCACATTTGAAACAGATGATTTAATTCTCCACAGCTACCTCTCAGCTGTCCCTCTGTCCCTCTGTCCCTCTGTCCCTCTGTCCCTCTGTCCCTCTGTCCCTCTGTCCCTCTGTCCAACCACGGTTATTGCTCCCTCATTCCTCATAGTTGGATCATCTCCTTTCCATCCCATTCACCCCAATAAAATCAGAGGAGCATTTTAAAACACAAATCAGACACTTTATCCATAACAATTAGTTTTTCTCTGCATCCTACAGATTTCAGTTCAACTACGATGTCCTTTCCTCACACCACACACACACATACACACAATCACACACATGCACACATATGCATACATATGTACATACACATACACTTACACACACATACACACACATATACACACACATGCACACACACGCATACACATACATATTCACATATATACACATATACATACAAACACATATATACACACACATACACACCTCTACTGTTTTTTATTATTATATGTCATTATATTTTTCCCTTTTACCACTTCAATCGATTTCTAATTGAATCCCTGGCAATATTAATGAACTTATTTTTCATCCCTTAGCCTGAAAGTTTTGAGTGTCTTATCCTTATATGACCAGTAGACCTGGAAGACAGCAGATGTCTCAGAAAATTTTACTGAGTAGTTAGCAAAAGTGTTTTAAAACTTACTGTATTTATTTGTTTAACTGTGTGAATACATACTATGTTGTGGGGAAGTCTCAGGACAAATTCCAAAAGTCAGTTCTCTCATCCATCATGTGGGTCTCAAATATCAAACTCAAACCATCCAGCATTTCAGCACATAGCCTTTATCCACTATGTCATCTCCCTGGTCCTTGAATAGTAATATTTTGTGAACCCTTGGCCTAAGAAATTGTAAGAGTTTATAATTATACACACCTGCTTTTACAATAGTCTCCCTCTATTCTGCCTACATTGTGATTCTTGGGTCTTCATGTTACATGTCATGAAACCACAGTATACTTGGTCTTGCCAGAGATTTGTAATGTGTCTTTTAGTGTGTGTGTGTGTGTGTGTGTGTGTGTGTGTGTGTGTGTGTGTGTGTGTCTGTGTGTCTGTGTGTCTGTGTGTCTGTGTGTGTATGTCTGTGTGTTTGTGTCTAGCTTGTATCTGAGTTATTTCCTCCATTATCTATTGAGCATCTGATAGCGTAAAGGAAATTATGCTGAAGGCCTCACAACCATGTGGAATGAATCCCACCTTTGTCATGTTAACACAAATCAGTGAGTCTCACAACTGTAGATCACAGGATAGTTTCCCAAGTAGACCTACTGGGCTTCAGATACTATCCTTTTCATACATTTCTTTACATGCATAAATATGTACACAGCAACCTTTGCTTCTTTGTGAAGCAAAAATGTAAAGATGATGCTTTAAAAATATGTATTCAACTTTGATAACCCTATTTAAATATTTTCTGCTTCTATTTATTCTTTCAAAATTGACTTTACAACATTAACTCTTACATTTCTTCACTCTAAGGACCCCTGTTACCTCTGCCACAAAATGATACAGTAACAGTGGAACCATCATGCTGGGATTATACTGACAAGATTGATCTATATAAAACAGTTGAATTTATGCTAAATCATGAGTGTCCAGAAAATCCTAGTTGACAACAACTACTTGAACCTACTGGAAATCACAAAACCATGAATAAAATAATGGATTGTTACAAAGATCTGACACGGAGGCAAGATCTAAACTAAAGATGCTGAGTCTGTCAAGTGGCTGGATGGGCTCTCATTGGCAGCCCAAGCCTGTTTTTTGTCCCGCCTCTGTTGTAACTTTGATGGCTGTACAGAATTATACCTCTAAAACAATCAGATAAAGAATGCAGAAGGAGCCATGACAATTGATTTGACTTAGAAGCAGGCATGAAGGTAAGCACACAGGACACCCTCGGGAACATAAACACTTTACATTCATCTCAATTTATTCACATGTCAATTAATGATCCAAATGGCTCTCGGTCTTATAATAAGAAATGATCATTTCCAACTGAAGTTGCCAAAATTCCTATCAATTTGATTCAATATTCGGTGGTGACTTTTAAATGAAAAGAAAAAAATGTTTTTTATAAAAGCGCCATTCCCTTCGTGAATATTTCCACTTTATTGCTTTTCAATGGCCCAAGTTCAAATGAGACAATTAAATGCTGTGTCTTTTTTCGGTGTTCAGAGGCAAAAGAGAAGGTAATTTGCTGCTTCCTGCATCTGTTTCCTCATCAGCGCAGTGAGGACCAGGCTAATTAGGGAATGGAAACAATATGGTCATATGGATAGGCCAGATTGCCTGTCACTCAGGTATTCAATATGTGGGCTCTGTTCTGAGGACAGGAAAGAGATAATGATTCTCTGGCATCTCCTATGCAATGCATGAAAAGGAAAAACTGGGCAAGGGCTCGGGATGTTTACTCACTTATTTTTAGCATACATCTTAGGAATAATCCTACTGGGCTATGTCATTCATTTTGTCTTTGAAGAGGGATCAGGATTAGGAAGTGTCAAGCAAGGCATTTCCATAGAGAATTCAGGGAGTCAGCAAACCCACTTGACTTCTGCTCCATTCATTTGGATTCATTAATCTGCATATGTTATGGACCAGGAAGAAAAATGTAGTTAAACAAAAGTGAATATGTAGCATGTTCAGAAAGTCTAAGTTAATTAACTAGATTCATTAGGGGAAAACTTATACCTGAATATGTATGATTAAATATAGACTTCATATAGGTCACGTCTTCTATCAGTAATCTGTGTTGGGTCACTCACAGCAGGTAGGACAACACGCAAGCCGGGCTAATCACAGTAGCACAATTTAGTCCTGTCTCTCTTGGATATACAAACTCGGAAAATAACAAATAGAAGAATGGAAATGAATTTGAAGGTTTCAAAGTAACAACAAACGAAAGTTATAAATAAATAGAAAGCTAAGCGAGAAAGTATAGGTATGCTTGGAACTAATTCATCTAACATATAACATATATGAATTCGTGTGGGTGGGATAGAGAGCAGGAAGAGAAAGAGAGAGCGGGGGACAAGATGGGAGGACAAATAAAGGGAAGTGGGAGGTGGGGAGGAAATTGACAGGAAGGAGCAGTGGGGAATGTAAAGGAAGGATACACACAACACACCCTCAGGGGTTGGATCCTCTACCTATCAGCACCAAGAAAACATTTTTCTCAATTTTTCTATGTTCCCAAGTCCTTGAAGCCTGCAGACACTTTTCTAGAATAGTGGGGATGTTTTGCATGTTATATTATGGGGTTTAATTGAAGATCATTGTCTCTTTTTTAATGATGCCACAGGCTTGCAACTGTACTGACTCACCAGTTTTATCTGAAGTGCTATCACAAATCTCACATCTTTCCCCAAACCTCCAGGGATATGTTGGCATAAGGATGGTGACTTGGCTTCACTTCAGCCTGGACTCTGAATTCTTACATCTGCTATATTCTGTATCCCCAATCTAAATTTGCCTCTAAGGATGACCACCTGCTTCTTGTGAAGTAAAAGAATGGCCCCACTGGAACATTCACAGCCCCTTTGCTCCTGAGTGCTATGAAATCCAAGTATATTTGTACAGGTGACTTAAAATTGGGATCAGGATAACTGATATAATGTAAAATTGCTTTAATAGTAAGTCCCTTTTTATAAAGTCTTTATCATAAGAAAATTCCCTCCTAAGTAAATTTTCCCTTAAGCTCGATATTTCTCCTGTCACTGGACTCTTTCAACACCAAAACTTGCTTCCAACCCTTCAATAAATTCTTGTTCATTTCTAAAGCTAGAACTATCTCTTTCTCCTACCATAGCTCTCCAGACTATTCATAGGGCATCTATTCTGTTTCTGTAACTCATGAAAAATTCAACTAAAGCTTGCTCTGAAAAGTAGTCCCTTCTCTTGCTAAGGGGAATCCTGGGGATGCAGCTGAAGAAGAGCCACTTATGCGTGGGGATTCTACCAAAGCAACCTTTACAAAAACCAAACAAACAAACAAAAACATCCACCACTGACTATATCAATCAAGGATTATACTTAAAAGTCACTAATTCATTACTTCATTTTATCTCTATTTTGGTGGTTAATAAATTAGTCTGATGATCACAATATCAACAAATGAAGACTGATTCTGTGTACAGACCTGAATCTGATTCAGAACCAGAATGTCTGACCCTGAACTAGAATGTCTGCTCATAACCACTTAAAATCCTACCTCTGTTTGTTTGCCTCCAATGAAACTTAAAATCAAAGGCAATGCACTGTTGCTAGAAGAGGCATAGAAGTTTCTTTATGATTTACATAAGCAGCACATGCACTCTATACTGGAATAAACCAAAGTGACACATAGAACTTTTGATTCCATCGAAAGTTATTTGAACAGAAGGCATTGTCATCATAACACCTTCATTTATCATCATTGCTACCTAATACCCACATAAGATTCCTATGTTATTATTATGACATCCCTTCATTAATCATACTTCCATTCTTCCCCTGTCACACTTACAAGTAAAGAAATGCTTGTGAATATATTTATGTATTTTAAGAGACCTCAATTCAATGAAATCACAATTACATTTTCACAATACACTCCTGTAGACATAATATTTCACACAGATGGACAACCTCAAGAGAAAATAAAACAATGAAAGTAACATCTAATAATCTAAAGTAAAAAAAAAAATGTCTCATCTATTCAATAAAATGCCAATTCATTCTATGTCTCTGCAGAACAAAGACCCCTGTGACTGGGAACTGAGGCCATATTAACGAATGGTCTACAAATGCACTCCACTGGGAAGTAATAGTGTATGAACATCTTAGCACATTAAGGAACCTCAGGCAGGCCAATGGAACACAGGAAAGAGCAGGGGAAGAAAATAAACGTAAGAAGTTATGGCACCATGTAGAATCTTCCTCTTCAGTGTTAATCCTTTGGGTATTGTTTAAAGAGAAACAGAAACCTTTAAACATAGTGGAGCAACAGCCACCACACATTTTGAACTAAGAACTAAAGAGAAACTGATATTGTTCCAACCAATTAAAGACCATGGCCCATTACAAACCACGTGTGTTATGAAGTACACATGTCAGTACTGTTTGTGGACTCAGCTGGGCTGGGCCTCTGCTCCTGTCAATAGCAGGGAAACAAGCCATATGTGTTGTTGGCGTCTCCAATGCCATACAGTTATGGCTTGTGCCGTAAGTGTCTTGATATTGTGTTGGTTGTTGCTATATTTGATTATATTTTTAAGTGTATTTGGAAGCTTTTTAACAGAAAGACTTCACACTGTGAGTCTTGTGACTAGGCAGTTAGCAACTAATACCATTGAGTTACTTGCTGGAGGGAATGTACATTTAACGACAGGTCTCATGAAGCAGCCTTCGAATGGACATCATAAATATAATTTCCCTCTAGTTTTTAAGGCTTTTAACATGTATATTTTGGAATAAAATATTTCATACAATTATTTTAAGAATCTTTATTCAGACTACAGATAATTGTGGATAGGCTGTGTTTGAGCATGTAATATGCATATATATATATATTACAGATGTAAAATATCACAGTTATGATATTATAGTATATACTGGGTAGGTATATATATTACACCTATAAGACACATATAATATTACTTACTATAAATATTATCTATACATGAAGTGACAAATATGTAAGTTGTATCGCACACATATATGCATATTATTTTTGACAGCATATTGTAAAGAACTAATGCATGAAAAATCTTAGTAAGGTAAAAATTGCCCATTACTGGATCATAAAGATTATTCTTATAGGAGTCATACCATATGGATTATAAGCCATTACACAGAAAATACAAGGAAATGGACTCACTCTTTAATCTCAGCCTAATGATATATGTACTAGTGATGGAGAAACTCCCTTTCCGGTCTAAACAATGAGAAGAAAAAAGCAAAGCTCCGACCTATAAATAAAATTCTAGTTCCCAATATGTATGAGGCCAAAACTAAATTTAACCCTTGGATTCCCGCGCTTTTCTACTGTTAACTAACAGTGAGGCCTGCGAAAGAGAAGGAAACAACTGGCTCCTCCATGCAGGCAGGTAAGGAACTGTCTCCTACTCACCTCTGTTGGGAAGTTACTCCAACAGCACGACACAAACTAGTCACAGCAATGCTTCCTAACATGAAGACCCCAGAGGAGTGGCTGGACAGTCACAGACATGAAGTATTAAGTAAAGTTGAGAAGTATCATTCCATCATTTTCAGGGTGAGACATCATATGTCTAAAACACTTAAGCACTAAGGCACTACTAAGATATATGAATTGATGCTGCCTTGTGAGTCTTGCCTTTCCCAAATCTAGTGATGGTAAGCAACAATTGAGCCTTGTGAACACTGAGTGTGACTCCAAGTTAATAACACACATCACACTTCTGAACACCGCCATTAGGGAGTTAGGTACTTATGAATGCAGATAGAGATATTTAGGCATTTAGAACAATTTGAAATAATAATACTGACAGAGACCACTACAGGGTTTCAATTCAGAAACATGTTTATGAATGAGATGCTTTTATCTGAAAATAGTGGCCGCACTGGCTAAAACAAAACTAAAAGCAACTGTAGTAGTGGGGTTTCTTGATCTCGGGCGGCCAGGGGCCAGGACCCACAGATCTGCCACGCCAGAGCCTGCCCCTCAGGTCCCCAGAAATGACTCAGATGCTTATATTAACTTTATGCTGTTTGGCCCATCACTCAGGCACATTGCTAGCTTACTCTTACATCTTAAATCAACCCATTTCTATTAATCTGTCTGCCACGTGGCCTGTGGCTCACCTGTGTTCCTTACATGTTGCTCCTTTGGGCTTCAGTTCATTCTGCCTCTGACTCCACCCTGCTTCTCCTACCTATTCTGATTCCTCTTCCTACTTCTTCTATGGTGCCTGTCATGGCCCAAAACAGCTCCTTTATTTAAAGACTGAGATTCACAGCATTCAGAAAGGCATTCCCACATCACTTCCCCCTTTCTGTCTAATCAAAAAGGAAGGTTTCAATTTTAACAAAGCAAAATTACATATAACAAAATAGCTATCAAGCAAGAATTACAGTTACAATATCTAGTCTATTTGTATTTAGCAAAATTAAAGAAAATACTTTATCATCTATCTTATCTTTATGAATCTAAAGTTTCATATCCAATATACCTTTCAAATGACTAAGAAAAACTGTACCTATAACTATCTGATCTTCAACTACATCAAAGACCACAGAAGGATATATTTACCCAAGTAATCCAGAAGTGCAAGAGACTTTTAAAATCTGGAAAGGACAGAGATGACACCTATCTGCCTGGACAGTCACCCAAAATTCCTTTATAAAGTTGGGGCATCCATCTTCAGCATACAGGCCCAGAGTCTCTTTTCATTTTAGTGAAGCAGGAAATCTGCTATGCCCATTTTGGCACAGTTCATGAGTTGCTTCTCTTGGAGTCCTGAAGAATGTCTGACAGTTTTCTCTGCAAAGCAGGAAACTGAATGACCATCTCGGCTTGTTCTGCCAAAGTTCAGAGGTCACCTTCCTATGGAATCTGCATGTCCAGTTTAAACAGCACACTGTCAAGCAGTCAATATAAGAACAGGTTCATGTCCAGTGGCTAACCATTGCCACAAATAGAGTAGACTCTATATGGAGTTTCTTCGATGCCCATTTTTCTCTTGAAGAAGATTGGTGCTGCCAGGAACAAATCTGTCTCACTGTCCAGAAAAGTCTAAGTTCTTAAAATATTTTAAATGCCATATTCTGTAGGTCTTAGAAGTATTTGAAGATTACCTACCTAATTGAAATATATCTTTGTATATATAAAAATCTATCTAACATGCATTTCTTAATTATACATTACAATTCTAAATCAGTTACATAAACATCCTATCTTAAACAAGAGTAGAAAAATACATACAGGATAAGAGATTTGACCTTAAATTTGTATCAATAAACCAAAATCTATACTAATGTAAAATATTTTGAGATTAACAGCTGATTTATACCTGAATCCCACCACAAGCAACCCAACTCCCACTGAGCTGCTGAATGAATGTGTCAAAGTCTGAATAAATAAATCCACAATCAAGATTTTACTTGGGATAAAAAAAAATCTTTCCTCTCTCATTGATATAAGATAGGTGATGGGGGAAGGGTAGTACTGAGCGGAGCCATAAATTCCAGAGTGTGGACACCATTTCAGACAAATTATCTTCCTCAGTCTCCTTTTATTCTTATAAATAACCTTGGATAGGATACATAATGTTCAAACATTTTTTAACAAACATAAAACTATTAAGATTTAGGAACAAACCTGGGTTGTGGTAGCCAGCACTTGGAAGGCTGGCACAAAGATATCTTATCTCAAAAATAAAAGATAGAAGAAAAGAAAGGAAGGAAGGAAGGAAGGAAGGAAGGAAGGAAGGAAGGAAGGAAGGAAGGAAGGAAGGAAGGAAGGAAGGAAGGGAGGAAGGAAGGAAGGAAGGAAGGAAGGTAAAGAATTTAGGAACCTTTTGGAGATGACTTAAGGCACACAAAGTCTTAGAATATATGTATAGCTGTAGGAAAATATACTATTGAGTAAACTCCTTTAGTGGTGTGTTTTATTGTGCATGCGTCTCTCTGTGTGTGTGCGCGTGTGTGTGTATGTGTATGTGTGTGTATATGTGTATATGCGTGTGTGTGTATGTGAGTGTGTGTGTATGTATGTATGTGTGTGTATGTATGTGTGTGTATGTGAGTGTGTGTGTATGTATGTGTGTATGTGAGTGTGTGTGTGTATGTATGTGTGTGTATGTGTGTGTATGTATGTGTGTGTATGTATGTGTGTATGTATGTGTGTGTATGTCTATATTTTAACTAAAGGTTTGATTAAGATCCTAAGGCACTGAATGAGCACAGGCTGTCCCTCAGCCCTGTACATTTGCCACCAGGGCCCTTGTGCCTCATAGGTACATATAACACAGGGAGTAACCAGGGACCAATCACCTCCCTGATCTTCGTAAGCAGAGATAAGAAGACAGGCTCCCTCAGCATAGAGCTGGGACCTCAGTCTTCTCCGAGTAAAGATCAGGGCATCTGCTGAGTTTCCATCCTCATCACCCCTGAAATTAACCCGAGATAACTGAAGTGATGGTCTTAGTGCTGTAGTTTTGGGAGAAGAAAGAAATGAATCAAGTCACAAGCACTCAGGATCCATAAGGACTGCCGATTGTGCCTTACAAGCAAAGCACCTCTGTTATGTCTAACCCCGCTGAACTTCCTTCCAGAATAATTCTTTTTGTCCAACAAAACACAGAAAAGAGTCTTTTCCTCATGTGAGACACATTAGACATTAAGTTTTTAAAAATGTTATTAGAAGGCTTATTTTATGTACTTACTAAAATATGTTCAGGCTCCATAGCCAGTCCTTCACTTCTATCGACAGAAAGTCTTCTAAGATTCAGATACTGATTTTCCCTCCTTCATTGTCTGGGTATCCATCTATGCTTAGTTCCTCATCTGCCTGAATTCTTCCAAAAGCCACTCATAATCTCTTTTCATGTATGATATTAATACCAAAATTCAGAACTTAATGCTACCATCATGTTCTTTCAACACTCCATAGTGAATATCAGTGTCAGCCTTCTCGGTGTGGGTACTGGTAATATGGTAGGTTTTATCTGTTCAAATGTATCTGACACCATACTAACACTTTGTGCATCATTGGTGTATTCGTGCTATATTTACTATGATGTCGTTACTTCCAAATTTTCACGCTGAAACCTTTGTAAAATACTAGCTTCACTTAAGTGAGTCAAAGGGAAGACATTTTTCTAGATAGTAGTTTCCTCCTACCTACGTAATGTGCTGGTTCCAAATATCTTGCCCATCTTTTTAATATTTATATGTTTATATGCCTAATAAAATCTAAAAGTCACAATATTCACTGAAAGCCAAAAATACATTATCAGAAAGTGCTAGTATCTGTAGCAAATAATAATTTTGGGGAACTACATTTATTTTGTTGCCTTTGATCTTTCATCAACCTTTTGTCTATCATTTCATAATTTGAAGATCAAAGCATAAAGAATAAAAACAATTTTAAATAAGTTATCACATAAAAAAGTTACTATTTGAGTTTTAAATTTTTCATATGGTAGATGATGAAACAGTCCACAATGCACTGAACTGCTCCAAGGCGTTGGGGACTGAGTGGACCACTTTTCTCGGTGTGCTCTGTATCTTTCCTACTCACAAAAGGCATGCGCCTCATGCATGCTCATCTACTAAGCCATTTACTGGTTCCCAAGGTTAACTCTCATCACTTTTCCTTTCATTTCATCCCCTGACACCTGGGAGGGGTCCCTGTGTTTACCTAAGACTTTCTCACCTCACATCTCCTCCAACACTATCAGATGAAGCCACAGACCTCTAAGGCCATCTTCATCTGGCTACAGCATCTATAGCAGTGATACACAATCTATTGTAGTGTAGACGCTGGAGAATTTTCTCCGTATTTTTCTATGAAAGCAAACAGAGACACTGGAAGTTTGTAATTCCTTTGCCAGATAAAGCCGGAGGCAACACAGGTAAGGTAGAAAGCAGCAGAAATAAAGTCTAGGCATCGTCTTAGGACAGTGAAAGATCTGGTTTCTAACATCAAGGTTCTAGAAAAAAATCTTCATTTTTGATAGGATTCTTCAGTTCTATGAGCTCCAACATGACCTTTGATGTGGAGTCTTCTCTGTCTCTCTCCCTCCAGGGCTTTGGGGAGACAGAGTTAGCCCTTTGCCCCTTTACCTTCTATTTTTACAATATATCATACTGAACAAAAGCTACTACACTTGGGTACATTCCCAAATAGGAGGACAAATCCCTAGAGGTATGAACATATCTCAGGTCAATGCACTGCCTTTTGCTTCCACACAGAGAACCTGGAATTCTAATAAGTCCTAAAATGGACTAAACAGAAATGGGGGAGGGAGCAAAAACAGGATGAAAACAGCCAGCAGAGAGGCAAAGAGCAGGTCATTGAACATAAGCAAGCTGGCAGTCATGTAATGATACAGAAAAGACCCCCCCCCCCCCAAATATCACTGTCTGTCAGTCTTTAAACTTTAAAGGAGCAATGAAAAAGCATATAAGAAATTGAGGGTGAAAATGCAAACAAAATGATTCAAGAACAGCAGCTGGAGATCCACCTGGAAAAGGAGCTAGGCCCCCCAAGGGTAGGCAACTATCGATCAGCATGGGCAGTGTGGGGAGCCTTGAGGGGTGAGATCAGACTGTGTTCCTGTGTGTGGGATGGCACCTTGAAGCCCATTCCCTGCAGAGGAACACCTAACTCATTATTAATTTTTGGATGAGAAAATCAGGCTTGCCTGGAGCAGATGTGCCAAACTGAGCTGACCCACCTTGGGACTTCTTGCCCTTGTGGAGAGGGGATGGGTAGAGGGTAGGGGGCCTGGGGGATGACTGGGAGGGATTGGGAGGATGGAGAGGAAGGGGAGAAGGGGGATGCATGGATGGGGAAGACATTTTTTTTTGTAAAAAAATAAAATAAAATGAAAAAGTATTAGAATATTTGAGAGTCTACAGCATAGATGATCAAAACCAGCTAAGGGCTGGAAATATTTGTCATAGCTTACATGGAGAAAACTGTGCCCATAACTGACAGGCCTTCGGTTCCATGGTGATTATCAGTCTAATTTTTTTCTAAATGTATAACTTTACTGCTTTAAAATAATGCCATTCTTGTTGTGTGTTCTATTATTTTTGTATTACTTTAATTTTTGAAATTATGGTTGGAAAGGGCTACATTATAGTGAATTTACAATTAGCTTTTAAAAATGAGCTATGTTAAAAAATGCTTTTTATTAAAAACACCAGAAGTCAAGACGGTAGTGGAAAAAGAGAATCATTTTAACTTTCCACATTTTTTCCTTTTAAATTTCCCACTATTATTCATGTTTACCAAAAGAATGCTCATAAACACTTTCTAAATAGCATGGGGATGGAGGCAATTATGAAATTAGATGTTTTGATATGACTTGTGATTCTGATTCTGTAGTGATAACGACAGTAATGTGTCAGAAATACTTGGTTTGCTTCGATTGGAGAGTGAGTCCAAGGGATTATCACAGCATTAAATGTTCTGCTTAAAGCCGTAATTCAGTAATAGAAAACATGTCCTAATTATATATTGTAATGTTTCTGTATATCAAATTTCCCATTCCTATTTCCCTTAAGGTTAGCATAAATAAATGAAAATAACTTTTATGCTTTATCTCATGGAAAAACACTTTAAAATCCTTATCAGAACATATAATTCACTTGGGCAAACTTTTCATCTACAGAAGGAAACTTTAAATGGAAAATTGAGACCAATGAAAACAAATATTTTAAAGGGGATCCATGAAACTTAAAAAGAAGAAGAAATTCCTATTTACCTTATTCTCAGCAAGTAGGGCTATTTATTTATTTATTTTAATCTTGTTTTTATGTGAATGTTCCTGAGTTTATATATGTAAATTCCATGCACAAAGACACCTACAGACACCATAAAGTGGCATCAGATCCTTTGGAGATGGGCACACATGGTGTGGGTATTAGGAACTGAAACTTGGTCCTCTGCAAGAGTAGCAAATGCTCTTAACCAAGGAAGCACTCTCCAGCCCTCTGTGGCTATAGTTTAATTGCAAATCAAAGCTTTGCAAACCTGTTTGCATCCGGGCATACATTTACATAGATACATTGTAAAAAACAGAAAACTTTTGTGAATTTACCAGACATAACAAGTCATAGAGAAAACGAGGGTGTAGAGACAGAACTAGAGAGAGATGTCACTTTCTCTGGCTGCATAAAGAAGTCACATACAGAAAAAGCCACCCAAGTTATCAAGGCCAAACTTGCCAACTTCTTAGAGACACAGTGATGTGATTGCTATTATCTCAGTATTTCAGATTAAAAAATGGACTCACAGGTTAATTTGTGTCAAATCATGACGTTTGCACTAATTTTCAAGTTTCCTTGAGTGTTCTGTACTTAAAGAGTCCCAGTAAGTGACTCATCTTTACATTTCAGTAACAGAGTATTGAAGGTCATCTTAATCCCTGCAAAAAGCAACCTTCCTCCCTCCCTCCCTCCATCTTCTTTTGCAAGTAAACTCCGTGTCCTCTGAAATGTTTCAACCCTTATCTGCTCTGCAATAGTCTCTAGTCACCGGTAATCCCCCACACTCTACCTCCTATGGAGTAGTCTCTGGTCAATGGCCATCCCCCACACTCTATCCCCTATGGAGTAGTCTCTGGTCAATGGTCATTCCCACACTCTACCCCCTATGGAGTAGTCTCTGGTCAATGGCCATCCCCCACACTCTACCCCCTATGGAGTAGTCTCTGGTCAATGGCCATCCCCCACACTCTACCCCCTATGGAGTAGTCTCTGGTCAATGGTCATTCCCACACTCTACCCCCTATGGAGTAGTCTCTGGTCAATGGTCATCCCCCACACTCTACCCCCTATGGAGTAGTCTCTGGTCAATGGCCATCCCCCACACTCTACCCCTATGGTTGATTTCTAAATCAGATTCCTGACTTCTGCATAGTGACTAATGTAATCCCTTCCCTTTCTTCAACTCAGTCTTCTGACTTGGGTAATGGCATCATCACCACCATGCTTTTCTTCTAGCTTCTTCCATATGAACTCTTTCAGCACTAAGATATCTTCTCTAGTATGGCACTTAAGAATCAACCATTGACACTTGGTAATGCATCTGAACTCCGTTACGTTGGCCTCCTGTGTTTTACTGATGAGATAATTCCCAGAAGCTATATATACATAAATATTCTGCCGACACTCATGGCAACCTGATTTCAGTTCCCCGTTCTCTCTCATGTTATCAATTGCAATTGTTTTTTAAATAACACTCATCCCTCTAGCTTTAGCCCCTACAACCATTCTCCTCTTTGTGATAATGACTTTCTAAATCACTAATGTGACCCAAGTGCTTCTTCAATCATGTTTTGAAGTTGTCTATGGCCTAACAAGAATCATTTATAATTTGAGTATTTCAAATAGTAAGCTATGCATTCAGGATTTGAGTTACAAAAGAAACACTCCAGTATGCTTGACCAGGATTTATTAGAACTAACTAGACCTGTTGTTGTAGGCACGTAATCCTACGTACTCACAAGCCTAAAACAGAAAGATCTGAGTTCAAGAAAATGCAGAATGTATACAAGGCTACTTAGCAAATCACTACCTCAAAATTAAAAGTGATAACAGTGTTAATGGATAGCCCAGTGATGGAACACTGCCCACCATGCACCAAAGCTTTACTACCATAAGAACACAAAGGACAAGGAAGGTGAAGTAATTGGAATATTACTGGTTATATAATGAATTAATGCTATGTTTCACATATGTAATTAAGGTGAATCTATAACTGCTATCAGAGAAATAACCAAATCTCTTGATATGATAATTGACCCTAGACACTACCTAGCTAGTAAACAGACCTTAACTTTCTCATCTCTAAAGGTCTTGAATTCAAGGTTAATACCTTGAAAACACTCAATTTTATCTTCTCACACATTTCTCACACAAGCGATAAAGTCCTAGGCAAAAGAATCTGAGGGTTCACTCAGACCATTCCATTTAACATTTAGTGGGAGAAGATAGCTTGGCACGTATACAAGATGGTCAGATCTTGAAAACACCCATTTTTTTGTGTTCTCAAAGAACCACTGTGCCCAAATTCTTGGCAGTTTGTAAAAGACACCCCTCCTCTTTAAACCATAAGTTCTCCAAACTGCACAATAAAAAAGACATAGTACATTTAAAAGTATAAGGAACCATATAATGAGAATAGGAACCAAGATAAGATAGAAAATTAATCAAGGATCTTTCCCCTTTATATCCCACAAGTGACATTGGCACTAAGAATCACATGTATTTTCCCACATGTAGATGTGACTAGTGACAAACAAACTCATGACCTAACATGACGTGGCTTCCCTGAAGGGCCATTTACAGCTGTTTTCTTGTCATAGATGGCAGGCTTGAGGTTGAACTGAGACACAATACATCACTGGGAAACAAAATCATTATCACAGGAACCCTATAAACTATATCTCTGGCCATCTAAAGGGACCTTCCATTGGCTTCCCTGATTAAAGTAAACTTAACACTTATTTTGAACACTCTTCCTTAAGCCTATTAAATCAGAAATTATGTAAAGGCTTTATAAGAATGGTTCTGGGTGCTAGTGATTATAGTAATTACTTTACCAACTGAACTATCTCCCTAGCTCCCTGTGGTGGCTAGGATAAGAATGTCCTCAGTAGGCTGATATCTTTTAATATTTTGTTTCTAGTTGATGGACTGTTAGTGAAGGACTATGAGGCATGGTCTTGTTGGAGAAGGTGTGTCACTATGGGGGAGGGGAGAATTGAGTTTCCAAATATCATGGTTTCCCAGTCTCTCTGCCTGCTTTATGCTCATAGACCAGTTAATTATAAGGTCTTAGCTACTGTTCCAGTGTTATACCTACCTATTTGAAAATATCCCCACATATCCCCTTTTGTGTCCATTTTTCTTAAAGAAGGTTATAACTAACATAAAGAAAAAACCATATACAATAGGTATGATAATTATATACAATATATACAAACAATGAATGAGTAATGTCCAGTCCATTAACAATTGACAATAAAGAAAATATATCATTAATTATCCTATTTTGATGAGTCCAAAGGATTATACTTAATTCACTTTCTTTCTAACTTGTATTACTTACTATCTAAAGACAATTATTTTGATGTCTCTTAAATTTATACACTTCAACTTCAAAGTTTCTTTTCTAAAACTGTCACTAGAAAACTATAACTACCTCATCTTCAACTACTTCAGAGACACAAGAAGGAAATATTTTTCCAAGTAACCAGGAAGTGCAAGCAACTTCCAAAATCTAGAAATGACAGAGATGACACCTATCTGCCCGAACATTCACCCAAAGTTCCTTTATAAAGTTGGGGCATCCATCTTCAGCCTAAAGGCCCAGAGTCTCTTTTCATTTCAGTGAAGCAAGAAATCTGCTCTGCCCATTTTGGCACAGTTCATCAGTTGCTTCTCTTGGAGTCCTGAAGAATGTCTGACAGTTTTCTCTGCAAAGCAGGAACCTGAATGACCATCTAGGCTTACTCTGCCAAAGTTCAGAGGTCACTTTCCTATGGAACCTGTATGTCCAGTTTAAACAGCATACTGTCAAGCAGTCAATACAAGAACAGGTTCTTGTCCAATGGCTAACCATTGCCACAAAGAAAGTAGATTCCATATGGAGTTTCTTCAATGCCCATTTTTCTCTTGAAGTAGATTGGTGCTGCCAGGAGCAGACCTGTCTCACTGTCCAGAAAACTCTTTAAGTTCTAAAAATATTTTAAATGCCATATTCTATGGATCTTTGAAGTGTCTGAAGAAGACTTGTTCATCTAAAATATAATTGTTTGATCTTGAAAACATGTTTAATATGACTATGTTTGAATGTCTAACTACTAACTTGCATTACTTTATATTTTAATTAGTTGGTAATAAAAACTTTCATGGACTAGCAACTTGTATTATATTGTTAGATGAACTGAATAAGTATAATACCTTAAACAAGCATAGAAATAATTGTACAGTAACACAATCTCAATATACACAATTTGTATACAATATACAAAAATCCAATCCAATGTAAAATATTTAAAGCTAGTAAATCTTTTTAAAAGAAGAATCAATAATCCATCCTTATGGATATCTGTGTCCCCTTTTTCTTTCTATTTTTTAAAACACAAATCTTGAATCTAATCATTCTTGTTTAACTTTTTTCTAACCATAACCATTAACAATTTTTAACCATTCCACCATGATAATAATAGACTAATTCTCTCAAATTGTTAGCCATCCCCCAATTAAATGCTTACTTTTATAAGTAGCCTTGATAATGGTGTGTCTTCACAGCAATAGAACAGTAACTAAGACACCTCCCAAACAAAAATTCAATGTCTCTACAACACAAAATCTCCTCTGTCACTTAAAACCAAGCATCCTGATTACTATATGGTTCATGCTCCTTTACATTCTACCGTCTGGCATATGTCAGAGAGTTATCATTTTCCTCCTTTGCTCTCCTGTGTATTGCAAGTAGCTTTATGCTTTATGTTCTAAAATAACTTGCTACACAATCCACTAAACCATTTCTAGGCTCATCTCTTACCACCATCTGGGATGATCCTGGCTAAGGAGTACCATATAATTTTATACACACACACACACACTCGCATGTGTGTGTATGTGTGTGTGTGTGTGTGTGTGTGTGTGTGTGTGTGTGTGTGTGTGTGTATGAATTACATTATTGTAATGTGGGGCTTTAAGGGAGTCAAATTCAAATTTCCAGATTCAGGAACAAGTGCCATTACAGGGTGAGACATCTCACCAATCATGCCTAATTCTTCATATCTTGTTAAAAAAAAAAAACAAACAAACAAACAAAAAAACAGAGGA
The DNA here is from genome assembly GCA_033318265.1 of Phyllotis vaccarum. NCBI lineage: Eukaryota > Metazoa > Chordata > Mammalia > Rodentia > Cricetidae > Phyllotis > Phyllotis vaccarum. Next base: position 19,365,630 of record JARWLC010000007.1, read on the forward strand.
TGCCAATCCTTGCCCCCAAAGAATGACATAACTACTCATTTTCTCATTAGAGCTCTACCATGCATGCATATATCTTAGTCTAATAACATGAGGTATATTTGCATTGTTGCTATGACCTACAACTCCTAGTACAAGGCTCACACATCATGAACAATGTACAATGTACAACTCCTAGTACGATGGCCCCTACATAATTCATGGCGTTTTCTTTAAAAAAATGTCAAAAGTTGATTTTTGCATTTGCAACAGTTGATAATTATCTTTTATTGAACAATATAACTTATTGTGTCACTTAAAATAAAAATTAGAAACCTAGCCTTAAAATGATTATATCTGTTTTGAAATAGATTCAACTTCTTATTAGTTTTGAGCCCATTTAAGTCTATTAGTCTGACCGTATTTCTCAAGAATTCTTATAGTATCATGTTCTTTTCTAAGTAAGAAAGTCAGCCTTTAAACGAAGTGTTGCAAAGTACTTTCCAGTTGAAGATCTTCTCTATAGCTAAAACATAAACTGACTATCGTGAACAATAGGCAGGGACTAAGAGTGCATTGTTAGCGCTGGAACATAAACATGTAAGTTTGTAAGTCAGTCAATTTTCAACTTTGAAGTATTTCTAGGATTCACCCTAAATAAACAGACAATATATTATGTTGGCATTGTGTGTGTGTGTGTGTGTGTGTGTGTGTGTGTGTGTGTGTTTAAAGCAATAATGAAGATTCCTTCTAACTTCTACACTCATAATACTATCTACAAGTTTCTGCACCATCTTACAAGTGTAACATATTGTATAAATATGATTTTGTTTGTTTTTCTCTTTGATACCATAAAAGAAAGAAACTCCTTTCACGGGTGTTAAAAACAGAATAAGCGAATATTCTGAAAAACACTGAGTTTGAAATAGGACTATTCTGGTAGATAATGAATTTCAAAAATCACTTAAATTTCTCCAAAAAGTTTTCACTTGATAACTTTTTTAAATGGTTAGTAGATAGTGAGTAAATTGTCAATTGTTTGATTTTTACAATTTTCCTCACTTGAAATTAGAGTCTAGATGGTTGTTTTATTTCTTATATTTAGACTCCATCCTGCTTAACACTTATGTCCCTTATTTCTATGATTTCCTCAAATGCACAAGCTTACATACAATGCTTTATTTCTCCTGTCACGGCAGCAGTATGAACATTCAAAACTATTGACATTCCAAAGATCACTTAGAATGTGGATTGTATAAATTCTCTGACCCTGGTCTCCGTTCCACCGTGCTTCTGAATACAGTCACTGTCATAAGGACAAACACTCTTTGTGAGACACAAATGTTGCATACAACGACATTTTCAAGCATATTCTTGTGGTGCTTTTTAAAAAAATAATAATATGCCAATTTCAGCATGCTCTCATGAGCCGAGAAACCAGAGACACGGATTGAAGATTAAGAAGCAGAGAGCAAAGGCAATGTACACCTTGTACGATCTAAAAATTGTCTTGTAAAGGCGAATTTGAGTTTCGTAAAACATTCAATATTTAAAGAGAAAGTACAAAGTGGAGAAGAAGGCAAATGTGTCCCCTGAATAACATTGTGTCTCAACTGAGTGTGGTACTCAAATCAGGCCACTGCATTCTAAAGAAACAGACTAGACTATAAGCTATAAGGTTTGAAGACTAAAGAAGGAAATTAATTTTAATTTGTTGATCATTTTCTACTTTTACTGACTTGTTCTTTGACAGTTTCAAAAATTATTATAGCACTAAGTTGTGTGTGATCACTAAATTAATTTTGAAATTCTATATCATGCTATTTATATTTCTTTGTATATTCTAAGGGAAGCCCTAGTGCCTGTCTGGCTTTTTGGAGCCTGTTCCTTATAGAGTGATATCTTGCTCAGCTTTGATTCAGGAAGGAGGGCTTTGTCCTGCCTCAACTTGTTATGCCAAACTTTTTTGACTTCCCGTGGGAGGCATCACTCTTTCTGAGGATTGGATGGGGAGGGGTGAAGGGAAGAATCTTTGGGGGAGACAGAAAAAGGGAAGAGAGAGAGGTTACTGTAGTTGGTATGTAAATGAAAAAAATGACTTTTAAATTAAAAAAGAAAAGCAACTGCCAATTATTAAGATATAAATTTATAAGTAGATGGTAATTTGAGATCAATTTTCAACACTATGGTTTATGTCTTATGAAGAAAATGACAGATCATTAGCTACTAAGGGCCTCCTAGTTAAAACTGCATCTTCCAATGTGCCCACAGGTCACATCCGTTATATTCCAACTGTAAAACTCAGGTATAAGATAAAAGGATTTGAAAAGGAGAAAGAAAGGCTACCTTAACCTATAGCTTTAGAACTTCAAAGTTATTTCTTTTCTCGGGCTTCTGATACAATTTACTGAAACAAATAGCTATGTCTTCCACACAAAGAAGATTCTTATAGTTTATATGAAACAGTGTAATAGTAAAGAAATGAGCTCTTGAAGTATATATCAATGTTTTCATATAGTTACTTGTTACCATAAAGGTGATACAAGAAATGGCTACTTTCAAATATAACTATGTGACTTTGGGTATTTATAATTTCTTGTAACTTTTGGTTAATTTTTATTTCTGCTGTTAATGACTTAAATCAATGTCTGTTATTGAATACATTCAGACCATCATAGCCAACACTTTGAAGTCTCCGTACTTGTGTAATTAATAATCAAAGTTATAATCTCAGTAATTCAACAAATATATTTCATGTTGCAAAATTGTTTTAGTTCTTCATTGGGCATTGTTTGTAAAAACTGTCATCCACTCACACAGAGGGAGTTTTCTGTACTCTTTTTCACTAATAAAAGATTGATGTGACACGTATTCAAGGTTTAGTAACATGAAATGTAACATAATAAGTATATGAGCATTGTATTTTAAATTAATTTTATAGTCAGGTCTTGAAAACATTTATTATAACATGGTAAGTTTTATTAACATATTGGAGCATGTATAGTTTGCAGAATTTATTAAAAGAATGAGTAGTTTACTTAAAATAACTTCTGTAGTAGTTATACTTAAGATACTTAGGTCTTAGTTTTTAGACATGTTGTTTAAATTTCACAGTAATGTTTTTAAATTTAAGTGTTGTGAAGAGAACCAAGCACTCACATTAGAATTCAGAAAAGTCTCTAGTATAATTTATTCCTTTTGGTACTGGTAAAATATGTGCTGACCTTTATTAAATTACAACTCTTTAATGATGCTTTTAGCTTGTATGTGGACTATTTATTTCATCGCAGAATAACATTCCTGCAACGACCCTGGAATTTGTTAAGCAATTGCTCTCTTCTGTCTGAACATTCACATTTAACTTCAGAATTTTCAAGTAAGTCGAGATAGAGAACATTAAATAAGAACTGATTCTATAGGTACATCCCCCAAAATAGAAGCTGGAATGCAGCCAGGATATTTAAAATACATGAATCACAGCTAAGTGTGGTAGAATAAGCTTGAACCCACAGCACTAGACAGACTACCAAAGGAGCTTGTGGACCTTCACACCACCCTGGGCTGCCACAGGGAGACTGGAAAACAAGAACAATAAATAATTAAGTGTATATTTGGCAGAAATACACGCAGCCGCATTATAACCGAGGCAGATTTGTCCGAGAAGAAAATGAGTATTTATTTAATTTGTTTTAAATAGTCTCTCTTTATGTGACCCCAACTGGCCTATAGTTCAAGACCATCTTGGCTCACTTTCACAGATGCTGGAATTACAAGCATGTCTAAGCATACTCATCTAACAACTTATTTACTTTAATGGAAGGATCAACAAGACAAATACACATATACCTATGTAACATTTGTATTGACAAAGAAAATTTTTTCATGCTGATTTTCATTGTCTACATGCCTTCTTTGAATAGATTGTACGCAAGTTGCATAGATATGGTCTCTACTCACTGAGTGTTTACAGTCTAATAGAGCTAACTATAAAATGAGCATCCAGCCTCCATTGATCTTTCCTAGTACTGCCTATGTAGTGAGATAAAAATGGCTCAAATAATACAAAAATAATTGAATACATTTTTCTTCCTATCACAAAAAAAAAAAAAAAACTACCTCAGTTAAAAGAAATTCCTGGAGATTAGTGACCAACTGAGGTTAATGGCCTGAGACTATACTTTACGCAATTAACTCCACCCGGCCATTCATTAATCCCCAGGAAATGCCACAGCTACAATTGTTATTACTTAATTATTACCCAAATGGAACCAGGAGAGACGGAACCTGCAATGTGATTGGCTAATGTACAAGAATTAAGTTCTTCATGAATGCTTTGTACATATCAATTAAAACTGTACTGACTTTTTAAAATATATGCCTATATTTCTTTTTCCTTTTCATTTCATAATAGCAATAATGTCTTCAAAGCTGGACATTTTCTGGGAATTAATGGCCAGCAGATGTTAATGGCCCTTGGCTGTACCTTGAATCATCTACTCCTCCCTGTTGGCCATTAATTTCTGTGAAATGCCCAGCCACTGTTTAATTAACTTGACAATGAACTTAATACAGATATTATACAAACAAAAGATTTTTATTTATAGCCTTCCAAAAAGCTAAAACACAAAAGTTTTATAAAAAGTTGCAGATTAAAATTTCTGAATATTACATAAAAATTAGTTAGAAAATATGTAATTATATGATATATGAATATAAAATTATAGATAGTTCTTCATAAACTATCATGTAATAAAAATTTTATAACTCACTTAAAATATAAGCTGCACTGTCTTAAGGAAGAAGAATGTGGTTTATAGTAAGAAAAAAAAATCTTGTTTTGATACTTATTTAGCAGAATATAAGAGTAATAACATCACGGTTGTTTCCACGAGAATTTCAAAGAAATGTCTGAAAGGCCGGCTGTTGTGACATTGAGACAGAGTCCCAGAAAACATCTCTGATAGTTTAGCATGAATATATCTGTATGCTAAAAATGATTCTAATGCACAGGTCAGGCTGGTGGTGCTGCCAACATTGCATGATACCTGCTGAGTGATACTGTATATAGTGTGCAAAGCACACACAACACCACAGATCCATGAACAGCTGCTAACAAAACCAAAGGAATGAGATTGTCCAAGCTTTAGTGTATTCCAGCATCATAACAGTTTTTAACATTATTTGTATGCTTGTGTTTCTGTAGAGAGTATTATCTGTTTTCATGTGGTTTCTCCCAGAGATCAGAAGAGGGCATCGGGTCTCAGGAGCTAGAATTACAGGCAGTTATGACTTTCCTGATGTGGATACTGGAAACTGAATTTGAGTCCCTTGTAAAAGTAGTAAGTGCTTATAACTCTTGAGTCATCTCTATAGCCCCACACCCTCATAACAATTTTCAAGAACATTTTGCGCATTAACATTTTGCTTATATAAAAACAAAATTGCTGACATCTAAGAAGTATTAAGGGAAAAAAATAATAATTCCTCTCAAACATGACGCCCCCCTCCAGCTATAATTGGGAGTTTACAAACAGCTTTGTGAGTGGGAGACACTCTCATGTGCAGGATTAATTTCAAGTTGAAAAGTTTTAGCACTCACTCTTCCTCCAGTTGGGACGGAGGGAGGAAAAAAAATTGCTTTAAATTGTAAACCTAGCATTTTATTAGCTTATTAAGGGAACATTATCCAACCTCACTATCAACTAATTAAAGAAGAGCAGTTTCTGATTCAGACCATATGGTCTTTATACTCTATTGATGAATGTGCCTTCTCTCTTACGGCATGTGGTTTCACTTTTTAAGTTAATAAATACTTAGCAGTGGTAGAAACCTACCTGATGGAACTCATGCTATCCTCCCTGACAGCTGCACTCAGGAGCGCCCCATTGATGCTAAAATTAGACTTGGCACATAATTGTACCCTTCAGAAAGATCAGCTCCAGAATATATTATCTTCCCCAGAAAAAAATCAAGATCCTTTAAATTACAGAGATGAATGTCATACAGGAACATAATTTGAAAGTTGAGATTCTGCTAGTACCTACTAAGTACATGGATTGCAAAGATAACAGTAACATGCTTTTATGTTTGTGGTACTTAATTATATGTATAAAGTCAATATGATATTGTATTACATTGATCGTTGTTACAAAAATAATGACAAGAGATTTTTAAATGAATTTTACCATTATACTGCTGATTTTTTTTATTTTTACATTTCATTCTACATCTATCAAATAAGTGACCCAATGTTCGATGATCACCTCAGAAAAATCTTTGTATTTAACTGAATATTAGCTATCAAATAAAAATGATGATGAATAGTCCCTATTTTAAATCATCATATAAATCTTTGTAACTATATATATATACATATAGTTTTACATCTATATATGGACAAATGAATGTGGCAAAAAATATTTCTATAAAAACAGATATCTTAATAAGGGAGAAATTCGATTTATTTTATTGTCATTTATCCATTATTTTAATGTCACTAGGCTTACTTACTAATTCACTTACAATATTTTAATGGTGATGCAATGTAATCCAAGAAGGAACATACCAAGGCCATATACTGAACAGTGAACATCGAGATTACAAAAATTTGTTTTAATCATATGTGAGTGAGTGGGTCTATGTGGATATGTACATGTGAGCGCAGGTGACCACAGAGTGCAGGAGAGAGCATCATATCCCCCTGAACCTGAAGTACAGGTGGTTGTGGACTGTCTGACATGGGTGCTGGGAACTGAACTCAGGACTTCTCTAAACACTGAGCCATCATTCTAGCCTCAAAACCATAAATACTAGTAAACAGTAATTGTTAAGGAAAACACCCCCAACACAAATATCATTCATATACAGAGACTATCATAAAACATTTTTTCTGACTGTAACCTTAATGGTATGTTCTTAACACTTCCTAGGGAAATGAGACAAGTACTATTCTCAGTGTTAATTGGAGCACTCACTCTTTCCCAGTGGACAATGGTAAATGCAAAGACTCATGGATGCATGTACTGAGAATAAGTGACAAGTGAGTCCTCATACCTAACAAAAACACCATACAACCCCCTCTAAGGCTCCGAAACATTTTTGGAGAGAGGCAGATGAATATATGCATACGTGCATACACAAAATTAAACCTTTACAACCTATATAGAGAACTACCTGTTTTTGTGTGATAGTTATATTTTCAATACTGAATTTCCTTCCACTTCTGTGTATCAAAACTATTTTGAACCTTGGTTTTTTTGTTTGTTTGTTTGTTTGTTTGTTTCTGTCCCTTCATTAACTTGGACATTAGCTGCCTAAATTATAACAAATGTGGATGTTTTTAGCTCATCAATATAAGCATGTAAGTAGCACTGATAGGATCAATGTGCATAAAGTTTTGGACAAGGTCTTTTCTGAAGATAATGTGCATTCTGGATGAAGTTTAAAAAAAAATGAATATCAAACCCCTGCTAGATTAGTATAATCAAGGTTTATATCAGGCTCATTTCATTCAAGAAATACTCTACTATATTGAGTTTACCTTATGTATCAATCACCTAAAGTAAATAAATAAATAAAAGATTCATGGAAAGAAAATGATTTTGTTATTTTAAAAAATTTTAAAAACTGTCAAAGTGTACAATATAGCAGACAGAAATTGAAAGCCTGTCATCAGCTTCAACCAGAATTCTGTTGATTTTTCTGCTTTGAGAATAGAAATTAAATAATTTGTTGTCACTTTAAAATTAGTTTCATTGATGTCAATTCTGTTATTTCCCATATAATAGTTTTTAATTAATAAATCTACAACAGATAATGGGGAAATATTTAAAGTCATCTCTTTATCTGGGACTTCCCTACCTTATTCTTGTACCCAATCAATACACTGTACTTCCTACCCAAACAGCCCTTATATTCCCATCCTATAGAGAAGCAAAGTTCCATAATTTAGGGTGAGCATGGGTGTTTAGAGAGGGAGTGTTCCTATAGGCATGTGGGATCTTTAACGTAATGAAATATAATTCCACTTATCTCGTTTTTTGAGATACTCTTTCAAATCATAATACCCAAGGATCAAATGAGCCTCAGATTTGCTACATAAAGTCAGGGGATTAATTTTTCTTTCTTCTTTTCTATTGGAGTATCAGCTGAGATTTCCCAATTTGACTGATTGCCATTATTTTTAAGCTACTTAAATCCTAAAAATCTATTAAAATATGTCAAAGCCAAAGGAGAATAAAGAAAACAAAATTCCTCCCAATCATCAAATGACTTTCTAAAGATCCACATGCATGCCTCCTGCAAATATAAATCAAGTACTTTTGGTCAACTCCTAGCATTTTTTTTCAAGTTCTCAATATATTCCTTGTTGGGCAGGGAATCTCACCATGCCCAAGCTTTAGTCTAAGCAATTATGAATAATCAGATTTCTTTTATTACTGAAGTCACCCAAACTACAACAGGAAAATATTTTAAGATGATGCTTAATATTTAGATGTTTCTAACAATTCTTCCTTATATCTACCTATTAATTCTATAAGAAATTGTCTTTGCAATTTTATATGAAATATAAATTTCTATATGAAAAGCATTTTTTCTTAGTTCTAGAGACCTCGATTAGTGGTAGTAATTAACAGCTTATAGGAAAGAAAAACATAGAGATTAATGGATATCTAAATTGGCTTAGCCATGGAATTTCCTGTAAACTTACAAAAGTACCTTCCTGGGTTTTATCTAAGGAGAGTCTCATCATATAGATTTGCATAATCAATAAATCATAGACTCAAAACAGGGCACTGTGATTGTATTTTATGTAAAGTTCCCCACATGATTATAATTTTCAGTAGTAGAAGCACTAACAAAAAAGATTTTTAAAAAATTAAAAATATACTTCTAAATTATATGGATTATCTTAATAAAACAAAAATTCTTAGAGGTAAATGAATTAGTTGTTATTGAGCTATGTAAAACTGTGTTAAATGCCATAGTACATTCCTCAGAAGTGTTCTCCATCTTCAAAAAATCTAAATCTAATGAAGGATGGGAGAATTTATCATGCATGAAATAGTATTAAATTTGAAAGTATTTAAAGCTGTCCTTTTCAGTAATTTGTATGACCTAAAAGCTCTTTCTTTGTTTCCCATTAGCCAGGTAGTGACATGTTACTGTAGCGCTTGGAACTAAAATAGACCAATTTAAATATTTTATATGTAATGTTTCAGTCAATGGAATTTTAATAATATTTTAACTATGATAAGCATGTATAAACCTAATGCTTGCTATTCACTGAAGTTGGTTAGAGAAATGAGGATATTTAGTCAATAAAAGCTGCTGTGACTTGACAATAAGCCCCTAGAAGTCTGGTTTAAAGACATATATGTTAACTGGAGGCAAAGGAACTAAGGGAAAATTCTTAGAACTTTACTCTTGCTGTGGTAAAATACTATGACAAAAGCAATTTATAGAAGAAATTTTTATTTATTTTTATAGTATGAGGTTTCTGGCCCAGACTTTTGGGCCTAGCCTCGAGGTTTGGACCCGCGGACCTGCAGACCCACAATCCCACAGAGAAACACAGAAGCTTACATTAATTTTATGCTAATCGACCTAGGGTCCAGGCATAAAACTTGCTAATGCTGTACCCTTAAAGTAACCCATGATTCTTATTCTGTTCCGCAATGCGGCTTGGTACCTTTTCTCAAAGTAGCATAGTTGTCTTCTGAGTCTTCTGCCTTCTATGTGGCATCTCTGCTCTGTTCTTCCTGTTCCCAGAGTTGTTTTAGTCTGGTAGCCCTGCCCACACTTCCTGGCTGCTTTGGCCAATCAGTGCTTTTTATTAAACTCATAGGTGGGACATTTATTTACAATGTAACATCATAAATCTACTACATATCCCCTTTTCTCTTTTTAAAACAAGAACCCCAATTCTAATTTGCTTTGTATAACTTTTTTCATTGTTATCTATAACAACTTGTAACAAACACTGTAAACAAAGACATTCATAATCCATTTTGGGGGAATGTGGGTGTAGTTATCTAGCATACTTCCTGCTGAATGGGGGTGTTGGAAATCCTATGAGGACCCAAAGAAAAGTTTATGGACAGGTCTTTAGTGAAGTAGTCTCTAAGGCTGAATCATCTCAGCCAATCTCCTTGAAATTGTTCTGGATATAGAGCTCAGGAAACTTCAACAGAGGTACTCTGAAATGCTGAATCATCTGAGCCATCCGTTTACACTGGAAACTCCTCAGGGGGTATTCCTTGATCAAACTTGATCAAGCCTCTCATTTACTGTGGAAATAAAAAGAAAACCTCTTCTCTGAAGTAGCATATCTTTTGATTTCAATTTTAAAGTCAACTCATTTATAAAATATATAGGTTAGATTAATCCAGGAGCATTTGTAATCAAATGGCTTTTAGCAGCTTCTACTACTTTGTTTTCAGTAAAAAAAAAAAAAAAAAAAAAAAAAAAAAAAAAAAAAAAAAAAAGCTTAGACAAGACAATAATATATAGTATTCAGGAACTCTTTATATTTTCCATCTTTCCATGGCCTATTATTATTTTTGCAGATAGGTGTCATCTGTGTCATTTCTAGATTTTGGAAGCTGCTTTCATTTCCTGTTTACTTGGGCAAATATTATTTACTTCTTGGGTCTCTGAGGTAGTTGAAGATGAGAACGTTATAGTTTTCTAGTGACAGTTTTAGAAAAGAAACTTAGGTTAACGTGTATAAGTTTAAGAGACATAAAAACAATAGTTTTTAGTTAGTAATACAAGTTCGAAAGAAAGTGAATTAGGTATAATTCTTTGGACTCATCAAAACACGACAATTAATGAAATATTTTCTTTTAATTGTCAATTGTTAATAGACTGGGCATTACTCATTTATTGTTTTTATATGTTGTATACAATTATTGTACTTATTTTATATGTTTTTTTCTTATGTTAGCTATAACCTTTTTTTTAAAGTTTTACACAAAAGGGGATATGTGGGGATATGTTTCAAATTTAATAAAAACAGTCTGACATATCAAAGAGATCTACCCACAGTCAGTCTAGGAGGATCAGACAGTGGTAACTCACACCTTTAATCCCAACACAAGAAATATCTGGAAGTGGTGACCTATGCCTTTAATCCCATCAAATCTGAGTTTGAGGTCATCTTAGGTTACAGAAGGAGATCCAGGCTCCCAGGCAGGCAGTAGTGGTGCCATGCCTTAACTGAAAGAAGATACTTAAGGCAGGAATAGAAAGACAGAGCAGGCAGAAGAAGCCAGGAGGAGCGAGGCTGAGGAAGCAGGAAGACAGCTGGGTGAGATCTTACTGTGGTGTTTACTCTCTGATATTTCAGACTGTTTTTATTAAATTTGAAACATATCCCCACATACCTTATGTTTCCAAAGAGTTACTTATCCATGATGGTTGAAAGTCAGGCAGCCAGAGAAGCTGGTCAGTGTTCACATCTCCAACAACAAACGAGAAGCAGGAAACACACATGCAAAACATTGAAGTCTTTTCAAAACCTCAAAGACAACCCATAGTGACATACTTCATCTACCAAATCTATCCCCAAAAGCCATGGACTAGGGATTTGACTGTGAAGGGCATTTCATTCATCACCCCACCATGCTAAGAAATGTTTCCATACTTATTGACAGGAAAAAAAATCTAGGCAAATAGCAGAAAATCCAAACTAGAACCAATCATGTCTGAAAGGACACCTACAGAGTGGATCTCTACGAAGAAGCAAGAATGTAGGAAATTGGGGAAAAACCCAAAATTGACTTAGATCTGTTCCAATTAAAGCTACAGATGAAAAATCTAGAAATATTAAGGGGTATACAGGAACAGAAAAGGGGCTTGAGTGAAAATCTGAAGGCAAATCCAGAGGAATTTATCAGACATCTGACTATGCTATATTGGTTCAAGTCTCAGCCATGTTTCAGAAAGAGGCCACCTGGCTAGTGACATTCTGTGGACATAAGAACACAGGAGAATTAGGACATGCTCTGGAACAAGGAATTGAAACACTACTTCTCAGTCCTCTGAAGTTTAGTATTTTCAACTCCCTCTTACTTGTTAAATAAATAAATAATAAATACAGAGGGAATTGGGCAAACGATCATCATTTCGTTTAAGTAGTTTCTTTACAGTGCCCCCCTCCCCTTTTAAACTTATAGGTTTATCTCGTAAGAATTCTCTCACAGAGTTCTCTTTCCTCCAGGCTGGGTACCTAGCTGGCCTAATCACTGGGTAACTAAAATAAAACCCACTCTAGATAATTGGCCATCTTCTCTAATTGAAAACTAGGTAGATAATCATTAGGCCCAGGGAAATTCCTGACTCTCAGACTGTAATATCAACTACCATCTGTCTATTAAATTAGTCACTGTAAAATATTAACATATAAATGTCTACTACAGGGATTTTTTTTTAAAGTGGCCCTAGAAGTTAATTAAATTTTTTTCCATTTTGTTGACTCACCCATTTCTTTCCAGGGAACAGTAAGTAAGAGAATTCTCAAAGGCTGATGAGAAAAAGGGGAAATACCTTTTGTCGTGCAACACAGACATATCTGAAAAGTTTATAATCGCTAACTTTGCTAGATAAAACATTTGCCCTCATTCAAAAAATCAACACTGAACCAAGAAGCTAGAAAAAAAAATACACAAAAGAATATTCAGCCCATCCATAGAACTTGAGGGAGCTTCACATTTACTAGCTGTCAGAAACAGATGCCCAGGAATAGAGTGAAAAATAAAACTGCCTTTCTAGTAAACGTTCAGTTTCCACAAATCATTGAGTTTAACCTGACGTCCATTGAGGAAATACCCTAAATTTGTTACTAATAAAATGGCAGTTTATTTGAATAAGTAAAGGGCAAACTTTAGAAATATCAAAAGATCAGTAAGAGGACCTTTAGGAGTCATTAACAAGATGATCACCTGATTTTTTGTTTGGTTGGTTTTTTTTCATCAAATATACTGGCTGTTAGGCACAGAGACTGTCTGCAGGTACATTTGGACATGGCAAATAGTTTCAGTTACACTATCCTCAATTAGAGGGCCTCACAGCAGATGGTGAAGTGGACAGGGACAACTCCAGCACATTCCTGTCCCCACCACAGCCAATCTTTTCATGAAAAGAATGATCCACTAAATTCCTCTCCATTCACTTTTGCTGGTAGCTGCAAACTTATGAGACATGGGCTCTTTGAAACATGTCACTGAATGCGATTGTGGATTTGCATGTTCATGACTAGGGCAAACCCTGACACAGGGGAATACTCACCAGCTGCACAGGCAAAATCACTTACAAATGGGATGAGGAACCAATAGTTCAGTGAATAGTCAACAAAATAATGGAACTGAAATAAAAGTGAGGACCACTACCATCGATCAGTTCTAAAGCAGTTACAGAACATCAAGCAATTTCAAAAGATTATGGACTTAGAATACAAGTATTTGTGAGAAAGATATCTATTGGGAAAGCCACATCTGCTTTGAAATATTTGCCTCAGTCTACACAAGGAAGAACTATTATGCTTACCCCATCATTCAAGCTACACTTCCAGTAAGGCTGAGCTTCATGATTTTTTTTTCCCCTTACATAACCCAAGAAAAATTTGAGTACAGTGTTGCTGATAAGGCAATACTTTGTTTAAATACAAGTTAAAAACTCTTTACTGAGAATTTTATGAGGAGATAGAAGAAACTCAATTATGAACAAATGACCTAAATTTACATGTGGCCAAAGACCAGAAGCATCTGATAGCTAAACAGAAATTTTAGTCAATTATTAGAAACACAACCTATTATTACTAATAGAAACACAATTATTATCAATTATTAAAAACATAATTATTACCAATTATTAAAAACATAACCTGGCACAACATGTTTCTCCACAAAGACAAGATGCATGTAAATCATGATAACTGAATGAAAAGCTTACTTTATCTAAAGATAGATAATTATGGGATTGTTTACAATTTAAGACCCATGACACTAAACCGTGCGGTATATTGATTTTCTTAATAAACATATAACTGGAAATATATTAGATGTTAAATTACTTAAATACCTACCATATATATAGACACATAAACAATAAAATTTCAAAAGATAAATTCTCATATTTATCATAAATATCATAAGTGATAGTTCATATCACTATATAGGTACATACTAGTGCTATGTAGGTACATACTACTTTAATATCCTCAATGCTCTGAAAGTATTCTTTCCTCAAAAGATTATACCATAAAGCCAGTTGATGCATTTAAAATATTAAAATTAATATCTACTATTTGCAAAATAATATATGTTGAGACCATAGCCAGATTATATGTCTTCTTGTCTTCTGAATAATCACTTATCTCTTCCTTTGATTTGATCACTGGTGAAATATACAATTTTATGAGTACATATACTTAATATATATAAAATCATTATTTTCTAAATATGATCTGGTGTTTAAATATACTAATAGTAGATTTAATTACATTTATTATGGATTATAGTAGTACAAAAGTATTTTAATTAATAATTTAAAGACTACGCTTTAATTTTTAAGTAATTCAAACTATTTTCTGGATCAAGCAAGACAGTTAAGGTAAAAATCTCAGCATTCATTCTGACAACTGAGTTAGATTGCCAAAGCTTATGTGGGAAGGAAAGAATTGACACCTACATATGAGTGTCACGGCATAGGCAAACCCACACATATACACTCAAAAAGATGAAATATAGTCTTTAAATGTTCCTGCATTGTGCTAGCCACTTTATACATGTATTATTTAATATGTAAATAATTCCTGAGATAAATATTGTTTCCTGTTCCATAATTTAGTGTTCTGTGGCAAACAGAGGATTAATACTTTCTCAGAGTATTGGCTCCCACAAGGCTGAGCTGTATTTTTACCTTAAGGGTAACTGACCTCAAATCAAAATCTTTGTGCACTATTATAGAAAATCTCCCCCCCTATTAAGTTCCCCATAGCAGAGACTGTAGGCTGTTTATCAAGTCCACTTTCATGTTCACAGCTTTGCCCACATTTCTCTGGAGTTGAGCACAACAAGGAACTAAGTTTGCCCAAGGGAACATGGAACAAAATGTTTACCTCTACCAGGCTTAGCTTGCGGAAATTGATCACCTGCACCAGTTTGCTCTCTGTTGCTGCATAAACATGATCAGAACAGGTTGGGGAAGAAAGGGTTCATTTGGTTTACACTTCCAGGTCAAAAATCCACCATTGAGGAAGTCAAGCAGGAACCGAAGCAGAAACCATGGAGGAACACTGCTTACTAGCCTTCCTTTTCATTCCTGTTCAGCTATTTTTCTGGATAGCTCAGGCCCATCTGCCCATGGCATTGCCCACAATGAACTTGGCCCTCTTACACCAACAAGCAAACAAGAAAATGCCCACAGGCAAATCTGATGAAGGCAGCTCTTCAACCATATCATGATCTTTCTGATGGCTCTGGGCTGTGTTGGGTATTTGCGGTATTTGCTGACGCTTAATTAGAAGAACTCTATCCAGTATCTTTTTCCCGAAATGCAGCTCTGTAAGTCTCAGAAAGACAATAGGACTGTGGGCAACAGTTCAAGCAAAACCGTCTTCACTCAGTAACTATATGGGACATATACTTCCTAAGTGAATTCACTGTAACACAAAATTTTTCTCACCAGTCAGCTAGGATTAGCCTAGTTAATCAATGTGTGTCATCTCACAGGTACCATAGCTAAATCATGACAATAACTGAGGAGTATAAAAACCCCTCAATTACAAATAAATAATTTATTCTTATGAAAGTTAAAACTTTACCCTTCCTAATAGCCAGCGATAATATGACCTCTTCTACTGAAAACAGAAGGATCAAATGATAACTTAAGGACAGAAATCATGCAGATTAACTGAATTTCCATTCCTTCCAAAGCAAATAACAGCCAAAGGCATCTTTGAAGTGATGTTGCTGTAGCTTTTCCACCAAATCCAAGTGTCGGGGATAATAAATGAATCATTTATTTGATGTCTACTATACTTTAAAGGGATGAGAAGAAGTTCCCAAAGGAAGCACAGGGAAGCATTCTGGGGTGCATCTCATCAGGGAAGGCTGGTGCAAGGATGCTGACAATTACAAAAGATAACTGCTTTGATCTGTCACACTGTGTCATGCTGTAGAAAACACAAAGCATCGCGAGACCTTTAGAGAAACAGCCAAAGGTAGCTGGCCTCGTGGGGTTTAACAGGGGGTATTTCTGCATTGCTGAAGGTCCTGTCTCTTTACACTGTGGTCAAAGATACCGACTGAGGAATTTTTAGCAAGAAGAGAAAGGAATGAGGTGCACTATGAAGTTTAAGACTAAGGGGGCGAATGGAATTCAAGGAGGAAATTTTGCTGACATGTGGAAAAAATAAGCTAGCTTTTAAGAATTTCCATGTATGTAGATTAATTTCCAATGGCAAAGCTGGCTAGCTGTGAGTGGACTTAGAGCATAAGCCATCTGCTACTTCATTTATTGTTTTTAATGCCATTGTCTTCATTTAGAAAAAAAAAAAGTAATTTCATGCTCCGCTCTTACTAACCAGCCACTGCTGACTAGTACACATTCTTACTGAAAGCCATTATTGAATATCAGACCCATAAAACTTCAGTGTTGTATAAGGTCCTTGGATATAAAAACTTCATAAAAATAAATGATGGGCTGCCATTAGATTTATCTTTAGATACCTAAACCAGCTACCAAAAATGAAGAACCTATATGTTTCTTGAGGACTTATTTTTCTAGAGTTAAAGAAGTAACTAATAAAGAAGGATTCCAGCCCTCTAAGATATATTTCTTAAAGTGAATGTATACAGAATTTGCAATGGAAACATCAGGAGACTAATCAATTAGAATAAAGATTAGATTAGACAAAAAGGGGGAATTCACTGGAGTTTATATTTTCTTTAATCTTATGGGAGACAGAAAATGATGATAAAAATTAAGGAAAGTACAGACAAACAAAATAAATATCAAATATAAATGAGTAAATTCAATCCCACTAACAAACAAATCGTTCTAAACTAAAATAGTGAGAATTAGTGCCATGGAAGTGAATCTTTTTCTGCAATTGTGCCTGCAAAACTAATATGTTAATAAATATATCAAGGTTATATATAAATATAGTTTAAGCACAGTGATATCTCTTCACTATGATTGGGATGAAAGACACTTAAGAGCAATAAAGCATACCTGTGGGTGAGTCTAAGAGGGAGTAATGTACTCCTGTGTGGGTCTGTGAAAATACCTGTATATGTTTGTGAGGGAGTAATATACAGTGTGTTTGTGAGGGTGTAATGCATACTTGTGGAAGTTTGTGGGAGTGCAATATATTCCCGTATGTGTCTTTGAGGGTACAATGCATACTTTTGTGTGGTTTGTGAAGGTGCCATGCAGACCTGTGTGTGTCTGTGGTGGTGCAATGCAAACCTGAGGAGGGGGTGGAATGCATACCTGTGAGTATATCTATGAGGGTACATTGCACACTTGTAGGTATGATTATGAGTGTGTAATAAGCACCTGTGGCTTTGCCTGTGAGTGTGTAATGAATACCTGTGGTTGTGCCTGTGAGGGAGTACTGCACATCTGTGGGTGTGTCTATGAGGAGGTAATACATATCTATGAGTGTGTCTGTGAAGATGTTGCTCGACTGGATTAATTTAGTAGGCTGAGAAAGGCCACACTGAATGTTTCAGGATTATCATGATCTCACATACTATATGGTGGGATGAAATGGGGGAAGGGGAACTCTTGGCTCCTAGCCACATCCTCAGAGTCCTGTATTCCTGTTCTCATCATATGCACTGTCAGTTTCTGTCTCTCAGCTACCGCGGATGTGTGCTTCTGTACTCGGTCATGCCTTCTCCAACACGACTTACTGAAATCAGGATCCAAATAATCCCTTCTTGTTTAAGTTATTTTATCTCAGGCATTTGGCATAATGACTCCAAGATCTGATTATTCTAGATAATAAAGGCTGGTCATGTCTTAGGGCTCTCTCACAGCCTAACACTCAAAACAGCAGAGTACTGTTGTGAGTGCACACTCCCTGATGTCTCTCCCACTTTCAGGTCTTGTGATCTCAGAAATAAATTTATAGTCAGAAACCCTTGAAGAGGTTATGTCTCCTTTAGAAAATGTTTGGGTTTGATTATCATTGCAATAAAAGCTTGAGACCCCAAATTCAGAATTACTCCTCCATATCATAGCATATTACATATATTACGTAGTGTGAATAAGCTACTGAGTAGCTGGACTTAGGGCAAAAACAAATCGTACATAAAACCTAACATTATTGCAACACTAAAGTCAAATTTGATTACTTTTGGCATTGAATAATTGCTAAGACATATATAAGAAGAAAAGTAATAACTTAAAATAACTATCATAAATTTATATTTTGTTTTATAAACAAGGGTTTACATTTTGAGTCAGATATAATAAAGATTTAAAATTCTTCTCAATTTTCCAAATATTTGTTTTTAAAGGAATAAAGCTCATCTTCTTAAGAATCAAAATGTTATAGTTTGTATAGCAGGAAAGCTGTAATGGAAATCTGAGTTGGAAAGCCTGTGGAGCCTAGGTGCATCTAAATATACAAAGAATATGAATAGCTACAGTGAGATGGTCCTTCTTTCAGAATTTTAGAATATGGTCCTTGGTTGTCTTTATAGAACATTCATTGTTAACAATATGAATTATTCTATCCTCTTGTAAGGATTTCTTCTGGGTTTTAAAAACATGAAAATATTTCTAACGTTTTTCTTATGCTGTCTTCATTGCATTTCCAAATTTATTGGTGTCAATTTGACAATTGAACAATCTTTTTTGGTCTTTACAAGTCTACCAAGAACCTCTAAAAAACTGTCAGGCCATAAACTAGAATGACAGCCATATATAATGCCCATAGACCTTATGTGAGCCCTAGCTGTACTATCCCATGTGGGATTATTTTAGCTCTTTTTCTTCATATATCTCCTTCTGGAAAAATCTCCCAAAAGATTACTGGAAATAAATTACATAAAACTCTCTATATAAATAGCATTTTATTAATCTGCTTGAAACAGTAATGTGTAAGTCATTAAAATTCCTATTATCCAATCCTGCTGAGGCTAAATCAAAGAATTATAAACTTTAAAATTATCAGAGTGAAAACTATAAAAATAAGTTATAATTTATGAATACCATAATGTGTTGTTATACAGTTTTTATTATTACTCTTCATACAAGAATATGTGCTCAAGGCTAATTTGCTTCACAAAGGATATTAAGATCTCAGCTACACATAATATCATCAAAGCTCCTGGTTTTCTTACTGATCACTCTTATGCATCATCCTCCATCAGGTACTTACTTAATAACTAACTTATTTATTTACATTTTACATATAATTACTATATTATCTCTGGTGGGTCCTTATTAGTAACCATTAGAATTAGTTTTTAGTTATGTGTTAAAGTAAGTTTATTTTCCTAATGCAGAGTATACACACAAGAAGAAGTATACATGGCATTGGGAACAGAGAAACAGAAGTGTGAATTCTGGAGATGGTTCAGTATGTAAATTACTTGCCACCAAGCTCCGGGTAGGGAGTTTGTATCTCCAGAAGTCATGTAAACACTGGATTTGATAGTGAGCTCCTGTAACCACAGGGAAGTAGAGACAGAAAGATCTCCAGAAGCTCATCGGCCAGCAACCTTGCCACACATCACAGTAAACAATAAGAGACACATCTCATTGAACAAGGTGGAAGAAAAGAAGAGTTATACCCAAGACTGTCTGATGCTATCCACACATGCCATGGCATCGGCGCATTCACACTCACATGTGCAGCTGGGATGAGCACACATTTCATATACACAAACACAAACAATGTTAAAAATAAGTTCTGATGTTTAAAGAGTGATACTTAGATTCAAGAAAAGCCTATGAATATAAATGCATGTTCCACAGAATATGATATAAGACATGTTTCACAAGCTATATTATAAACAATAGTTGCTTATACTACTTGTTGATAAAATTATTAGGTATGAGAGCTCTTGAACATGAAGTCATTCCTGACATAGGTTTTATTTTTACCAGAACTTATTGGGTACTGATGAAATTGCTTATTAAATCTAGGTGTCTTTGAACTATACTCAGTAAATACTTAAGCAATGAAATGTCTTAACATCGAAAGTTACTCAGTTGATCTCACTCTTAAATTTGCACATCTATATAAAGCTACTTGCAGAACACTTTACAAAAAATCATAACCATTTACTATACGTAAGGTGATTATATAACTATTCCCTTCTAATGGATTAACTCAACAATGGATCTGGGTAACTTCCAATATTGGTATTGTGCAATATAAACAAAACTGAAGTGTACATAAGTCTACGTGTTTGTCTAAAATATAGAATTAATGAACTGGTTCGACAAGGTGCTCTAAAGGAGAAAAGCTACCAGTAGGTCAAAGCACTTCAAAATAGTTAGCAGACTAAGGTCTGCATGAACTCGTCCCCTCACATTTGACTGTCTTAAGTAAGACTAGGCTGTGATATTTCCAATGCTACCATTTAATAAGGAATTGAAAATGTTTAGTGAAATCAAACTTTATTATTTTGTCAAAGTATTTTAAACTTTAAATTTTTTTCATACAATATATTTTAATCTTACTCTTTCCCAACCCCAACTACTCCTATATCCTCCTGTCCCCACCTACCAAACTGCATATTCATTCTCTGAAACAAAGCAAACAAAAAGAACCAATACCAAACCAAAACACCAATGTTACAAAAACTGTCTGTTTTGTGTTAGCCAGCTGTTCCTGAGAGTGTTGTCTGCTCTGAGGCATGACTGATATATCCAATACGATTCCATTGAAGAAACCCAATTATTCCTCTTCTAGCAGCTTCCCTTTGCCAGTTGCAAACAGCTTCTTAGGAGTAGGACTCTGTGTCCACTCTCTCTTCATCAAAATGCGAATTGGTTTTCTTTAAATTGCATGTGTCTTGTGCATGCTATGTGGATTATGCTAAATGAACATAGCAATAAGATGACTCTCCTAGTGTTACATAGTTATAGATCTACGGACTGTGGACAGAGAAGCTCCTTCTTATAAAAGATGGCAGTTAACACAGAAACATATAACTGGTCAACAAATGAGCAGTTTTTGTAACACGCACATGCGCGCACACACATACACACACACACACACACACCAGAGATCTATCCAGAAAGACAGTAAGAGCCAGAAGAGGGGACAGCTTCAAGGAAACATCATTTTCCAGACACAATAGGACTGACACATATGAACTGACAGGAAAAACCATACTTTCAAATAAAAAATTATTATAGAAAT
The DNA here is from genome assembly GCA_033318265.1 of Phyllotis vaccarum. NCBI lineage: Eukaryota > Metazoa > Chordata > Mammalia > Rodentia > Cricetidae > Phyllotis > Phyllotis vaccarum. The sequence continues at coordinate 19,387,000 of JARWLC010000007.1, forward strand.
GTATAAACAAAGTAAGTAATGAAGCCATAAACTCACCTAAAATTACACATTGCCAGTAAGAACAATAACAGGGTATTTCACGGTTTCTTTATAATACTTCCACAATTTAAAAGCTTAAAATCATATGTCAAGTGTCAGCATTGTAAGTGGGTCATTTGTTAACTAGACATAATTCTTCATTCGCGTTCTACCAATAAATTTTTTCCTCAAGAAAAACAATATGTGAAGCAAAGTGACAATCATATTATAGTTCAAATGCCAAGTATCAAATAGAAAATAAGTGAAAAAATGTTTTCAGAACCAGAAGCAAATTCTCAGGGAACATCACATAAAAGGGGAGCGTAAAGATTTAAAGTAAGAATATTGAGGTCTGTTATAAAATTGTGAATTCTAGCAAGGTCAGAAAAGCTTCAACAATAAATTCTAAACAACTGGTTTGCCTAAATGGGACCTAAGGAAACTCCCAGCTGCAGCTGACATACTGGTATCATGGGGAAGTGTTCTTCTAGGTGAAGAGCTACAGAAATTTTCAACTGCAGAGAGAGGGAGAATTAGTTATCCCCAGGGATAAACTCTCAGATTGTTATTCAATTCCAAGTGGTCAGGTCTATACACATATTCATGAAGGCAGCACTAAATGGACTCAACAAGTTGTATTCACATGTTATATGTAAATATAACAACAATGATTAAAGAAAAATGTTATAAATTTGGAAGGGTTGAGTGAACACGAGAGAGATAGGAAGGGTAAATTACATAATTATGTTTTAATTAAATAGTTTAAAAACCATCACAAGTTTCAAAAGGTATTATTTTCATTGATGATTGATTTACAGATAGTTAAATCAAACAGGTAAAAATGTTGCAGAGAAATGACAATACAATCGGCCACATGTTAATGAAGTCCAATCTCTTATACATGTTCAAAGTCTGCAAGAATATTGAAAAGTTTTCAGTAACACAAATATATACAATCACAGATGCCACTTCGATTTAAACCTTTTTTGTTTATTCTTAAATTATTTTAGGCCTTCTGCAATGCACTGTTTAGTCTTAACTGTCAACTTGACATAATCTAGAATCACTCAGGAAGAGAGTCTTAATAAGGAGTTATCTAGAACACATTGGTCTATGAGCATGTCTGTGGGGGGTTCTCTTCACTGTTAATTGATGTAGTATGGCACAGCCCATTGTGGGTGGCTCTATTCCCTAGGCATAGTGAGAGCTAACAAGCCACCAATCATCAATACATTCATTCTCTCTTTATTATGGATATGATGCATTAAGTTTATACCAATTAGCATAGTTTGGCTATAAACATAGTCTCTTATTCGGGGATTTCATTTATTAAATATAGAATATCTATAGGTGTAGATATTCCACAATTGGTTCAAAAGTCCAGGATAACCTAGGCATACATTCTGGGGTGTCATTTTAAATCCAAGAGGAAAAGACGGGCTCTTGGTAGTTCTAGAAACAGCAGGCATGTATGGTGTTTTAACAAAAAGAAACTTCTTTGCCTGTGTGTTGGTTTTGATATTGAGAAAACATTTTGAACTCCCTTTCACTGAGCAGAATGTTATCCAATTTCCATGACTGAATGAGGCATTGACATAGGGAAATAAAATAATGATGACTGGTCTGGAAAAATTGTGATTATCTCCCCAGGGACAGGGGTAACTGAATTAAATTTCAATTCTGTAAAGAAGAAGTACAGAGTGGCAATGTTAAAATAAGACAAGTGTCTAAAATATGGCTTGGAACTTAGAAAGAATTTGATATAAGTACCTATTTTATGTATTTAGAAATCTATTCACAGGTCCTTTAATTCTCAGGGTGTCAAGGGTGTGAAATTTCTTCTTGTAAATCTGTAAAGTTATCAACACTTAAAATAATATTTACAAATATCATTTGAAAATACTATTTTATAGATACATACATGTATGGCTAGGTATTTTAAACAGGTTTTCATGAACGCATTGATTATTCATTTAAAAGTATCTCTCTGAGAGATTTATATGGCATATGTATTCTATTTTATTACTCTTCTTCTTCTATCACCAGTCCTCTCTCATCTCCTTCCTTCATGCAACCAAAGCCAATAACTTGGAAAGAACACAGCCTGTGTTTTATCTTACTCACAAAATTACATGTCTAAAATGTCTCATCATCTTTTATTAAACGTATGTTTTTCTGGTTAAATATGAGGGCTGTTAAATTCTAGTTTTTCTATCATGTGCTGCTGGAGGTTGAGTGACAGCCTCATTGAGGCTAAGCTTTATCAATGAGCTTCATCAAGAGTCCTAAATACTACCTTATTTGAACAGTGGACCAAGCATTATAATATATATATACTTATATACCCATATATATGGGTAATAAGTTCTTCATATGAAACATGCATATAAAATATGACCAATATTTTAAAACAAAACACGCCAATAAATAGGAACAGAGTTTCAAGGGATCTGTCTTTTTCTATACTTCAATTGCATCCTTCACCTCTCTTCAGTCAGACTGAATTGACTGGCAATTGTACTTTCTATGATAATTTCATTAGCTGCATTACTATAGGTTTTCCTGTATTAAACCTTGTCCCAACTATGCCTTACCCAACAAATTCTAGTTCAATATCATGGCTCATTTCAGACACTGCACTCTCTAGGAAATCATTTCAACCTCAAGCAGTAATAAATGTTCATTTTTACTCCAGTGCTCCTATTTGCTAACATTCACAATAAAACTCTAAAAGTATCTAATTTTGCATCTGCCGTATTTATTAGATTCCTTTGCATAATCCTGAATGATTTCCTGGTACAAAAGTAGCCATTCTGTAGATGAGTGCTTTTGCTCTGTTTATGAAGCACTGTCTAAATCTGAATACTAATGTAATACTCCTTATATTAATTAATGTGATCAAAATGGGTTTTAAAGTTATTGCCTTTATATTAATAAATGCAGCAAAATTTCACAAATATGTACTATGAGCCAAATGTCATGCTAAGTACTTTATAAATACTTTACCAAATAATCATCAAAACAGTTCTGGGCAGCAGAAGCATTTCCTCCATTTTAAATGTAAGGCTATGAAACACAGAGACTGCAATTAAGTTTTCCAAGACCACAGAGCTACAATGTTCTTTATTACACAGAGTGTATGTTCAATCTAAACATCATGACTACCAGAAGCTGCGATTAATCTAGTTATGAGGCTAGGGGCACATATCTTTGGCTTTTGTATATCTGATCTTGGTGCTATGCAGGCCTGATGGTATTGGCAAATGTATAAAAGATGTGACAGGCTGCATTCCTCTGAAATGTTTACATGACTCAAGAGTTTCAGTGGGATTAAATGCTTTGGTTTCAAACCTACAAATACAGTGAACTTTTCTATACTCTGTTGACATTTTTAATCACCAAATATATTTAAATTTCCATTGAGAAATAATTTATAAGCCTTAACTTTAACTTTTTGGTCCAACAATTTTTGGCCTATTTTTTCCTCTTTATAATAAATGTCTCAATGATTTTTGAGTAACAGCATTTCTTGTGGCAACTAGACAATGGTATTCATTGGATAAAGCCAACTTGTTATAAATTAGAAGTTTAAGCATACAATGGCAACATTATCCCAAATGTGTATTCGTCAGCACTGTATTATTATGTTTAATTAGAGAATAATTTCCACCAAAGCATTGTGTCAACTAAAAGATGGTTCATTAAAAAAAAAAAATGGAAAATTGAAAAAACTTGAAATATTTCTATAATATCATTGATTGCTATCTCAGTACTTCAAGTCCAAGAGGTGATTCTCAATGGGTTGTGTAAACTCAAGGCAACTAAAGTCATCAGGATGAGCTCCCCTTGTTAGCAAAAGTAACTGGAAGCTAAGGTCTTCTTCACCTTTCAGCCACAGAAATAGAGCTCCTTAGTTTTTGCATGGAGCCAGGTAAATCAAGCAGTGTCCTCTCTTATCAATACTATTTATTACAGGAAACTGACACAATACAACTATATTCTGAGTTTTAAAAGTTGTACAGTATTGGCATGGGAAGTATGTGGAGCTTCAGGGCACTGAAGTTGATGAGACTGTGTTCCTGTGCATGGGCCGGCACCTTGGAGCCCATTCCCTGAAGAGGAACACCTAACCCAGCCTTGATTTTGGGATGAAGAAATTGAGCTTGCCTGGAGTGGATGTGTCATGTGGAGCTGACCCAATTTTAGGGGGACAGGGGAGGCTGAAGGCTGACTGGGAGGGACTGGGAGGAGGGAAAGGAGGGGGGCCAGGGGATAAATTGATAAAAAAGACATTTTTAATAAAAAATAATGAAATACATACCAAAAAGTTATAAGGTATTATCTCACTTACTAAAGTACTTGAAAGGAGTATGCAGTGTGTCATTTACTTATAAAGAAATCTGTCAACCAAAGACATCACATTGCTTTGAGGGGCCTCCTGCTGGCTAATGGAGTAACAGTTATTATGAGAATTCAAATGATGCACACTGTGTGAAAGAAAATTGCACACAATCCTAGAGATTGGAGTTGGGTCAATTCTCAACCTCTTAAAAAATACTTTATTCAAATTATTTAGAATTGGAAATATGTAAGTAATAATTTTCATCATTCTCAGCCAAATTTATATCAAATATGTGTGTAATTAATGCTTTCTGTTGAAATATAAGCTTTATTTTAGAATAAACCAGTCTATTGTACTAATAAATTAATTGATAAGGATCTAATCTTTTAATTTAAGAATACTACAACTTCCATTTTTTGAGTAAGTACATGTATAGAAAAACAATCTTTGAGATTGTAGTTCTAATCATTGCTTCAGATCTCAAGCATTAATTTTAGAATAATTCATTGACCATATTCTCCTTCCTACAATTATATTTAAAAAAGTAATGGGAATTCTGAAATACAAATTATATAAGTCAATCTCATAATTTCCTAAAATCAATCCTAAAAATCATGGAGACTAGATGGATATTAAATGGCAACCAGGCTATTAAAACATTTACAAAGTTATAAAAGCCTGAAGAGCATAACAAAGTATGATAAGAAAATTATAGGTGTGCATGAAATCACTAAGAATCAAAATATCAGTTTAAAAACTATTTATTTACTATAAGTCTCTGTTAAGTGCAATTCTAATGTTTTTTGTTTGTTTCTTTTTATGAAAAACAACTTTGGCAATCCACGTATTTTCTGAGATTGACATGAAGATAGGAAAAGTGGTGTCCAGGCATTAGAAAGTACTTGTTTAGCTGAAATGTGAACAGAGGATAGAAAAAAGGGCAAAGGGCCACCACTCTGCAGTCCTTTGTACCTGTCCAGACTTCAGTCTATGTCATTCTCCTACAGGACAGCTGACGGTGTTGATTCGAGGTCTTAGGACAGGAATAGATGCAAGTTGGGCAATAATCACAGAGATTTCTTTCACAAGTCCCTAGAGTGCTCCAAATTGGGATCACAGTCCAAAGGGACAGCTGTTCTCTCATCTCCTAGGCTTTCTGCCTTCATAACATAGGCAAGAGCATTCCTGGCCAAAGGTCCAATAAGAAGCAGTGAAAATTTAGAAAAATACAAACTGTTTCAAAAAATGGCATATAAGTCCAGAAGACCTCAATAATCTTGTAGAAATAGAGTACAAATGATCTGTCCTTAAATTTTAAAAAAAATTAACAATATCTACTTAATTGGAATAAATTTTAAATTATAATAATAGAAAAAAGACACGACTTTAATACAAGTTTCAAGTCTATCTAATAAGCAATATATTCAAATAATTTCTAAACTGCTTTGAAAAATACCTTATTCATTTTCGATAATATATGAGTATCTCCAGTGTTCTTCAAGATATAAAAGCTACTCCATATGTAGAAGGGTGGGAGGTAAGGAAATACTCATTGAAAGCTGGTCTCACTGAAGTCTGAACTGAATGATAATTATTCATCTGATAAATCAATACTCTTTAACATTTAAGCAGAATTCGTTTCAGGTTGGTATTTCCACAGATAACGTACTTTTGTAGATTTGTGAAAAGCTGAAGCCGAGCACTGCAATCAAGTTCTAGAAGAATATTTGTGACCACTTCTGTGTGTGCTGACTTTAGTAACTGAAAGAATCTAATTCTGAGATTGGTATTTTTCCCCTGACGGTTTTGAACCTTATTAATCGAATGATAAATTAAAAACAAATCCATGAAGAAAAGGTACAATTTTTTTTCCTCTTTTGTTTCCACATCTAAATGTTAGTTCTCACCACAGAAACACTAAAGAAATTCAGCTGTGTGTCTCTGCTTTCCATGCTGTGAGGACTATGTCCACACTTCCTTCAGCACGCCATAGAACACTGGCCTGATAAGAAGTAAAATTGAAAGGCCCAGAGTCCCCACAGAGTAATGTGCAAAATCCAGTCACTGCTCTGTGGAAATTCTTGGCGTGGTTAGAATCTTGGCACACCTGCCCAAATGTATCAGAAGGGGGGATTAAACAGCTTGCTAATAGTAGGGGTTGGAGCAAAGCATTAATTCACACACATGCAGAGCCCTAACAAAGGTCACCCGACTTTTAAAATGCACTAATGTACTTTAATAAAGACAAAAATAGTTTCAACATTAAAACTTATACGGAGAATGTGGAAGACATTCTAGATGGGTTATTAAATAGCATATTGACTTGGGAGTGAAATATTAAAACTGTTAAGAGCACAATGAGTTGGTTCATGATTCATAGATGCAATTAGAGTCACTCAAGGGTGGAGGACAATGGGATCTAAGACAAAAGCCTGTATGAAGAGAGATGAAGGCAGGATGAATGTTCTGTATAGTCCTTTCAATTTCATCTCCAGCAACCTACCTACCTTAGACTGCTACATTCCTGTCTCCCCCATGAACTCAGCTGATTGCCCCTCTTAAAGAGGCAAACCTTGAACGTAAATTGCTCTCATTTCCCTCACCTTGTCAACCTCAGACAGAACAGGATGAACCTAACCTACAGCACCCACTGTCTAGTCAAGGGTCACCAGAAGAGCAACTATTATCACGTGTAGAATCATTCACCAGGTCTATTCAAATCACACTGTCTTCGTTGAAAATAGACCACGACATCCTAATTAGATAAGCATATTTTAGAGACCTTTGTGGTTAACAGTTTTTGTGTTCTGTATCCCTGGGCAATCATGCTTAAAATGAATGTCATAAGCAATAACAAATGCCATGGGAAAAAATGATGTAAATCATGGCTTGATATTGCAAATTATTGATTTGAATTTAAGTGAGAATTATGGTTGAAGCTACATGAAATCGCCATCCCAAAACCAATAACTACAGCTAAAGAATAATTAAAGTTCCAGAAGTCCTTTGCCTGTGACAGTTACTTGGTTGTTAATATCCTCACATTTAAAAATAGTGGTTCAACTGCTTCACAGCAAATCATTATCTAAGGTTTCAGCTCCTAGCTTGTTCAGAAACTGGTAGTAATCTAATCACACATCCCTACTGTCCATATTGTTTTGGAGCACCACCTGTCAGCTAAAGGAGATAATGACCTGTAGCAGAGCTTGTGCACAAAAAGATAAATAAATAAATAAATAAATGAAATAAAAAGTCCACCTACTTCCCAGTCTGAGGCTAATAGTCTAGATATTTTTAACTCATTTCGTAATAATAATAATAATAATAATAATAATAATAAAGATGATTATCATTTTCACTCTTTACCTTGGTAGATGTGGAAACCAGCTTTTAAAAATATGATTCAATGTCTATTGAGAGTTCGAAAGTCAATATTAGAAGTACTGTAATGGTGGTTCTTAATTGTAACACGTTTTCAAAGTACATAAGGTTTGGGGTAGAAAAATGAAAATCAGCCAGGAGATATCACTGGCACATCTCTGTAAACTATCAACTTCAGTACATAATGCACAACGTTTCCCTATTTTGTACTGCTAAATAAATGTGAAATAGCTTTTAAATAAGGGAAATATTTAATAATCACAATTCATTCACGAGTGAATACATAAAAAAAAAATCTGCTGTGTATTTTTGTATAAATCTTGCACTTCTCTCTAGCATGCAGAAATCTCTCCAAAAGCACCTTAATTGTGTCCCATATTTAAAAGTTTAATTATCTATAAAAATATAATATAAAAAGTTATCTCATAAATTTGATTCAATCCATTTTGTCTTGAAGGCACTTTAAAAGACAATCAGAAAGAAAGAACAGAGGATTTGGGCTTGCAGGGTAAACATAAATCTTTGGAACAAAACTGTCTCTCCGAGCTTCTTTTTTTAATACCAAAACTATAAAAGCAAAATGTGAAGGAAAATGATTTGAGAATACTGCCCCTCAGAGAGAGTCACATTTCTCCCAGTATAGTCCTACTTACACCGTGTGTGCGAGTCCAAGTATGCATATATCCTGCAAACCATAACATCTCCTGGACACAAACGCAGGAAACACAAACTCAAGTCCAGTTTATGAGAAGAGGACGTCCATGTTTTCACGCTACTCATTAAGAAAAATAATTTGCTGAAATCTGAAACCCGATATCACTCTACAGACTCTAAAGGCCTCAATCTATGATCCTAGCACCTCAGCCTTCTAAGAGCTGGGATTACAAATATGCACCAGGAGGTAAGGCTTCCTCTTTCTGCCATAAAATTATACACACAGTAATTAACGTTTATTTAGTCCTCATTATGGACATGAAAATATCTTACAGCATTATTTTATTAATCTCTGCAAGTGTGCAGTAGATATGACTATAAGATTTCCTTTAGAGATAAGAAAACTAGAGTTTTAAAAGATTACATATTTAACCCATGGTCATGTTTATGAATCCAAATAACTGTTTAATTCTCAAGACACATGACTTTGCTTCTGTACTAAATAATTTAATTGACATTATTGACTTAAGAAGGTAATTAAAGTGGTTACTGTATATGAGGTGTTATAAATGTACTAGAATATAATTGTGGAAACAAAGCAGCAACATTTTAACAAATAAATATTGCTAATAACTTGATCATGCTTCAAAGTTTGGTCTTTGCACAAGTATACCAAGATATTAATAATTGTCACAAATGTCCAGTGACATAATTAAGGAGCCCAAATAGTTATTTTAGTCATCTATGTTTTCAGTATAGTTAATCGAGGGTGTTTATTTCCAAATACAAAATATTGATATATCAAGGAGAATTATTGCGATCTTAGACATCACTGGCTGACCACCTGGGCAAGTATGCCATTTGGCAACTTACTTAATCTCTCTGAGTGTCTATTTCTCTATGATAAATGACAGCAGTAACACCCATGTTGGTAAAATCAGGCAAAATATTACCTAAGAAGTATTTAGCACACCTCTTGACCCAATGTCTCTTTTAGGGATTTTCAAATTTTTATATTATTTTTATGTGTTCTGTTTGATTTATATATGTGCACCACATACATGCTTGTTGCCTGAACAGGTCAGAAGAGAAAGTCAGGATGCTGGAACTGGAGTTAGAGATGGTTGTGTTCTCATAACTTCAGAACCATCTCTCCAGCTCTAACATAGTAGAACTTTAATAAATTCTGCATGTGATTTTTCTTGCAATTTACCAGTAAGGAGTTAATTCTGTGCTTATAGAAATGTAAACCAAGATATTTAAGCAGTCTTGAATGTGAATGGCTGGAGAGAAAGATGCTGTGGTTTTTCCAACTAGATATATGGGGCAGGCAGCAGAATTAGGGCCAGGTAGATGAGTGAGAGGTCTGTCATCTACAGAGGAATCAGGGGTTCTAGGAGATAACACATAGGGTAACAACAGAGGAAGTTTAGGGGTTGAAGAGATGGTGTAGCTGATGTTGCTTTTTGGTTCTGGCCTCCATACCTGGGAAGCTTTGCTCACATTCCTTTACCTATACACAGACACACAAGCACATACACAATTTCCAAAACAAAAATATGAATCTTTAAGAGTAATAAGAAATAGAAGAATTATTTTTAAACGGTGTTATCTTCACTCCTTCCTCTTTAAAGATACATGCACAAATGTGTATCTTTAATCTAAGCCTGATTACAACCAATAATTGTCAAATAAATCTTTAGAATATTGCCTCTGGAGGGCTGCAGAGATAGCTCTTCAGTGAGGAGCACGTACTGATGCTGTAGAGAACCTGCGTTTGGCTCCAAACACCAACTAGGTCACAGTTACCTGTAACTCTAGTTTCAGGGCATCTGATGCCCTCTTCTGACTTCTGGGGGATCTTGCACAAATGTGACACATATACAAACAAAAGAATATTTTTAAATCAAATATTATCTCTGCCAGAACTAGCTATATGATTCAGCCAATCATGAAATCTATGCTTCTTTTTTCTTATCTATTGTTACTATCCTTTTAAGTGGTCATTAACACCTATCCTGATAATGATAATTCTCATTATCCTGCTATTAATAATTATTAATAAATTAATAATTAACAATATCCTAATATTAGTAATGTGATAATGACCACTGCAGGGGGCACAACAAAGTACCAACATAGCCACAGCCCTCAAGACATCAAAATGGATATAGAATGTTCATAACAAGGAAGTATGTGAATCAGAAAGACCCTGGCAGACCAGAGTGTACCACAGAAATGCAGCTTCCTTACAAAAGAATCTAAGACGATTTTCAAAGAACAGACACAGAAGGAAAAAACAAAAATCAAAACACTCTTTTTTGGTGGGAATCTTTCAGCACAGACAATGCTAAATTAATAATAAAAGAAACGGAAATGTCAAAGGCCAGGGAGTAAAATCCTTCGAGTTTGGCAAACAAAGGGCTGGCATGTTTATAGTCAAGTGAGTACTACATATGCACCTATGCCTTTCTAGCTCCACTCTTGGTCTCCTTGGGACAGGGTTTTATTTGGCTGGTTGGTTTTGGTTTTTGAAATGTCTCAACACTTCACAGTTCACTCACATCTGCACACCAAGGTTTGACTCTTCTCGGTCAACCTAACTATAACTCCACGAAAACTATGTATTTATACTATACTGTTTATTTATTTAAACCCTGTCATAATTGCTTTTATTATTTTTTTTTTACAAATTATACTTTTCAAACAAGGATTTATTGGGGTAGTATATTGGATCAGAGGTGTGAATGCTTATTCTGAAAAAATTAAGATTATTTTGATAATTGAGAAAAAGAAGCCCTTCAGCACGGGTGGTAGAAGTGTGAGAAGCATGGAGGAAGGAGTGAGGGCAATAGCCATGAAGACAAGAAATCTAGGCTTGAGGCTGGGAAAGGGCGCTTGGACGCCGTGTATGTTAAGGTAGGAAGGATTCTCAGAAGTCATGGGATCTAATCCCCTCCCACAACACTGTTGTCCAGTTGTTCCTCAGCTGCCCCACCATTCCTTAAGACTCACAGAAGTGTCCGGGTCATAGCTCAGCAGCCCACACGCTGAGACACTCGCTACCTCCTGGGACAGGATTCCAGCTCTGGGAAGCCCGATGAGAAACTCCTTGTTGGTGTTCAGATGAAACCCGATGCCTTAGAGTTTCAAGCAGCTGTTAATGTTTCTATTCTCCAAGGATACACAGAACAGCGCTAATCCCTCTTATACATAACAGCCATCCAAATAGGAAAGCCTGGTATCATGTCTCCTTCTTAAGCAGACTCTCTCTGTGCTGGCCATGACCTTACTTCTTTATTCATTCTTCAAAAGAGAGAGACAGAAAAAAAAGATGTCATACTTCTGTTGTAACCAAAACTATTTAAAAATAATCACATCTAAACCTATTAGTAAAATCACCATAACAAAGACAATTTAACAATTTTCATGATTTTAAATTACATCTAATTATTGATTTTATTTATTTATTCTTGGTGTTTCAAGATTGGGTTTTTCTGTGTGTAGTCCTTGCTGTCCCAGAACTTGCTCTGTAGACAAGGCTGCCTTTGAACTCAGATATCTGCCTGCCTTGACTACTGAGTACTGGGATTAAAGGCCTGAACCACCACTGCTCAGCCACATATTATTTATTACTTTGATTATTATTTTTTCTTTCTTCTCATATGTCATAAATGAACAGTAGGTGTGGTGCTCTAAAGGGAGAGTTCCGTATGCACATGCACACCTGTAACAGTTGACTTACAGATTAATAAAGAAGAAGCCATGTGGTCACCACACACACAATTCTCATCTCAAATTCAAACTGTTGTGATTGCTAACCAGCCCAATTCTAGATCTAAATGATCCATGAGCACCCAGCCTCAGCATTCGTTTCCAGAGTCCTCAGGTTTGCCTCATTCAAGTAACCAATCTGTGGGCCAGCGAGAGCCTGGTTAAGTCATTGTTTTTTTAACTTTCAGTCATTAAAACAGCCATCTAACTTAGACACGTGCATTTCTTGAACTGGATAATACTGACTTGCAGCAAACTGAAAACAACAGTATTCATATCTCTATTATTTTAAAACTTATTGGAGGGAGATTCCTCATAGCAAGCCTGACAACCAAGATTTGGATTGCAAATCCTACCAAGAAACCTGTCCGACGATATAGTTGCCTGTGATCCAGGTTTGCACAAGTACAGGGGATCTCCAGGGCAAGATGGCTCGGTAAACTAGGTAGAATTGGTGAGCTCTGGGTTTAACCTCACTGTGATATATAGAGTGAAATACAACAGAGAAAACTATCCAATGCCAACGTTGTGCCTCTATGGATACACACACAGGTATTCACACACACGTAAACACAGAGTCCCACAACATACACATATCTCTTATGGGGTCAACGTTATTATATTCATGGAAAATATTTAGAATATTGAACAACTAATAACAGAGACAAATCAGAGAGAACCAGAGCACATGTGTGAGAAATATGGAAGCTGATTGACGTGTCAGATGTTAACTCTTTAGCTTTTTAACTGGGGTAAACCTGAGGAAAAGGTTTCTGAGAAAGAAACTGAAAAATTCTGTCAAGTAAGAATGTACTTTGCCACTTCAATAGACAGTAAAATCTGAAGAAGTATTTGTGCAGGTAATGCAATATATTTTGTTCATCAAATCCTATGCGAGAGTTTACAGAATTTTTTAATATGTCAAAGTTCTCCTAAATCCTGGAACTAAGAAATAACAAACTTCTTCATATATTTCAGTAAGAAATGCTGAATCATTGGATTTTGACACAAGATGGAGTAAAAACTGTCTTCCAGTTTATGGCTTCATGCGCTGTCCCAGCATATACACAATTACTGCAGACTGTAATCAAGAGGGAAGCAGTTTGGGGAAAAATTAACCTTGAAATAACTACTAGTGATATGATGAGATGAACAATTCATGAATATGAGAATTATTTTCTATTGTGAGCTTGATTATAGAGACTATATATATAAAATCTTCAGCCATGACCAAGGTCTGGCAGACATATAACTAGCACTACATGTTTCTGATACGTTTTAATTTCATGTTCTTTTATGAGTAAAGCTTCAAATATTTCAAATGTAGAATTTATCCTTTCCTCTTTTTCCAGAATCAGAATCATATTTCCTTCCAGTGTCGCATGCTTTGTGAGAATTTTCTAGTGTAATTTCACCTCATTTAGAAATCTCATCAAAACTTATCCATTTTGATAATACAACTTTTTCATAATACCTGAGGCTTTCAGGATTGCTGTGTCCTGTTGGTTTCTACACCAGGTTAACTCACTAGTTTGAAATGAGTCTGAATCATCGACCGGCCTCAAATCACAACATGATCACAAAATAATAGGGTTTCTGACTTACAAGCTGAAAAAAACCCTTCACCACACATGAAGTCTCATGTGTGGCTTTGAAACATAAATATTGCAGATATTTCTATATTTTAAAATTTAGAAGACTTGAAGCAATTGAAATGTCTTTGTTTTCTTTTTCCTCATTAATAAATCGCATCTTGCCGGTGAGAAATATAGTATTTAGAAATTTATTTTTATGTAGCCTATAAATATTGAGCAAAAGCTATTGAACTACAAGAGATTAAGTTAATCTGCACCTTTCAAGAAGTGATGGTGCCACCGGTCTGTAGGAGTAAAGGAGCATGTATCAGATCTAAATTTGTTAAACAAAATTAGATGCATGCCATTCTGTTGGTCTTATCTCTTTCTCTGGCTCACAGTGTGCTAATTCTGGCCACAAGCAATAGAGTAAGCTCAGCGAAAAGAATGAATGCCCCCTTCACCAACAGTTGTGTTAAATGTTTTGCCTATTTCAGTTTATCTCAAAGTCTTTTTTATACATTTTCAATTTTCATCCTGTACTTAAAAGAAAGAAAAGAAAAAGGCCAGTAAAGAATTTTATCTGAATATTAATCACCTCGGTTCACATTAATTCCAGGCACATCTTTAGAGGTTTTGATACATCTCTAGGGACAGTGGGCTGCTAAATTTGAAGTTAACAACTGGGAAATATTAACTATTTCGCTGATGTATTTTACATACTAAGTGTAGGACGTTAGCACTAATCCTTTTATTGTTTCTCAAATACTGATACATTAGTTAAAATTATCACCAAAGGTCTGTGGCCTCTGACTACTAATTTTAATTTGGATGCATTGTTTCATCCATTGCTAGTAATAATGGCAATTGTGGCTAAAGGTGTCACATTTAACTTGCCCAAGGGGTAAAAGTCAAAGATAGAGTTTTATCCATGCTAAATAATGTGATTGAAAATCCAGTGAGTTATATTTTAAGGAATAGGACCTTAATAATATGACTGTCACATAATAGAACTGGCAGTGGCATGGTTCCATTAAACTATGCCATAAACTGAAAAATTATACATGAGAAATTAAACATGACCCATTTTAAAAATACATCCTAAAAGGTATAATGTTTGGTTACAAGCCCATTTACCATGATTCTTATTTACCATAAGAATGTAACTTTTGAGCTTCCCTACACTGATGTGTCCCAAGGCTCTGTGCCTCATTCAAAAAAATTTTTTTAAGAAAAGCATACAAGGTCTGGTTTCAATATATTCCTATGTTCCTACTTCAGGTTGTTTTAGTTTGGTTTTGTTTTCCAAGGAAGATAAAACATATGGGGAGGTTTTAACATAGGCTGTGCAAAATCAAGAACAGCAATGAAAGGAAATGGTAGAAGATACAGTCTCCGCTATTCATAGTGACATGCCCTAAGTATCCTTAACTAGCAGATTTTATTAGACAAATTTCTTCACACAGTTACAGGGGAAGTAGAAAGAGCTGCTGGTCGAAAGAAAGGAGACCTGGGATGCTCACAATGTTCCCTTTCCACAGAGGGTAGATAGATAGAGAAGCCATGCCTTTGTGGGACATCTTCTTTTTGTAACTGTAAGGCATGCAGAGCCCTAGGAAGCAGCAGCAGAAGAGCCTCCTGGCTCTTGGAACATATAGTCCTAAAGGACCAATTGGGGTCCCTCCTCCCCAAGATTTCTTTTACTTATGGTTTTTTTCCCCCTGAAAGGAGAAACATCAGTCTCTAATGGAAACAGCAAACTCTAACCCAAATCTTTTTATCATGTATTCCTTCTTTAAATATTGATTGATTGTGTGTGTGTGTGTGTGTGTGTGTGTGTGTGTGTGTGTGTGTGTGTGTGTGTGTCTTTGTGTGTATACTGTACCTGCATGAGTATATGATTCACTGTGTAGGTTCAGGTGCTCACAGAGTCAAAAGAGGGCATCAAGTCCTCCAAAATTAAAGCTACTATGAGAGTGCTTGATATGGAAACACCCCTGTCCCCTTCTCATGGAGTCTTGAAGGATAGGGAACCAAGAAACTTTTAAAATAACATCTGGTATTGTGCTAATGTCTCCATGCCTATTTCTCATTAATAATAAAGTCTCAGTAATAAGGCCTTACCTTACAGCTAGTTTGAAAAGTAACATTAACTCTTTCAAGCAATTGTGGATTTAACTATAGCTAGTGGACCCTAGTGGCCTAGAAAGGCTGGCAGTTCCCTAGAATAAGGTGACCTGAGAGGGAGGGAGAAATGTTTAGATGTACATTTTCCCTGATAGGACTTGACCCTATAAGCACGGCAAACACATCACTCATGTTCAGGATGCGAGTCAGTCATCCAAAAGAGCACGTAAGAGAGCCCCCATCGTCTCCCTGCATTGTTAGTACTTTCTTTATGGAGGTCTTCAAAATGGTAAGCATATGTCTAGCTGTCTATTTTAGGATACTGAGAAATCTTAGCTATTACAAATATTATCACATCTATCTAGAAATAGAAAATGTTACATACTGTCTGTAATTCATTTTTTTTTCATAAAATTCTTATTAGAATTTCCCTGAAAGCAAATATTTCTCTTCCAAATTTGTAAGATCTCCTAATGACATATTTTATAATGTGTTTACTTGCTGTCAACTGTCCTTTGTTAAAAAAGAGTCTGCTGTCTTACATTTCCTATATCTGCTCCTTTATTAGATTTTTTTTTTTTGCTTGTTTGCTTATTTTTTAGGATGGGATTGACTTTTGATCATATGTTTATCTGTGTGAGTTTATATCACATGTGTGTGGGTCAGAAGGTACCCACAGAGGACAGAGGCATCGGACACATGGAGTTGGAGTTACAGGTGTTTATTAGTCACCCAATATGCATGCTTGACATCCAACTTCACTCCTGTGTAAAAGCAATTTATGCTCTGAACCACTAGGTAATTTTTTTAAACCCTGCTCCTTAATTTTTAATATGGGTCCAACTTTCAGAGAGGACATTGTTGATGGTTGTCAAATTCCTAATGATTAAATAGATTACCATTTTAAAGTGAGTGAATAAGAAGCAGCAATAAAAAATACCAATTAATCTATAAATAGTGGATTAAAAAAACAGTTGCATGTGTTTAAGAATGATATTCACATTTTTTTCAACTTGCCAAAAATAAAATGAACAGAAATATTTGGTACCATTTTATGAGCAAGTGCTAAAAATGGGCAAGGGTTTCAAATTATACAATTCTTTAAAAGGCTCCATTTGAAAAAAAAAATCTCAGAAGCAAAGCAAGAAAAGGAATGTCCTGGGTAAACACCACTAGTATCTATTACTAAGATATTCGTATTTATGTTTTAAAATACCTTACATTGTGTACTATATGACTTAATTACAAATAAGTGCCATATATAAATGAGCTTAAAACTATTTCAACAAGTGAATATCATTTTTTAGTTTAAAAAATAATTTAAGTGCTTCCTACATCTTTGGCTCACATTAGATGGAAGCCGTAAACTTTCATTCAAAAGTGTAAACTGTGTGGTAAATGAAGAAAAGGTGATGTTGATAAAATTCATAGGCTTTTAGTAAATTTAATGGAGGAATAAGAAACAGATATAATTCAAGATGAGCTTAACATAGGCAGAACCTTTCTCATGAGGCATCAGGTAATTCATGAACTACAAGGAAAGGAGTTGGCGGAAGTAAAGACAATAATGAGGTATGATCATGGAAAGTGGAATAGGTAGTTTGCCTTTACGCAGAGTAAATCTTAAGAAACTCTAAGGCATGGTTAAAAAGAACATTGACAGCAATTTAATCTCCACACTGGGATTTGCAAACTATTTCAGAATTCAAGCTAGGGTATTGGATGAGTTGTATTAGAATGGTCATGTGACAATGAGAGGGAGAAGGTCTTAAAAGCAAGGAGATCTTGTGGAATCATTCCCTTGACCTGTCTAAGACTTCTATTTAATAACAATTTAGGGATAGATTTTTAATAAGCCGTGCAATTAATTTTCCTTAAGAACAAATTGGTTTAAATGGTATCACTGTAGACAAAAGAGCTTGCTAGGAGTTTCCTAAAATGAAAGTATTTATATGTATCTGAAAGAAACATTCTGTTAGGTTCCCACAGAAAGGAACTAATATGCAAATAGTCTGCATGCCTACAGGGGAAAGGAGCAAAGAAAGATTTTAGGAACAGGAATTTGCCTAGATCAGAGTAGTTACTGCCACCACCTAAGACCTCTACCAGGTTTTTTCTGCCAGTGATAGGGCTGATTTTGAAGTAGAGAATTATACTTTCTGGCAGTCAGACAAAACAGCCTCATAGGACCAGAAGAAGCCATGGACAATATTTTTACTCCTAATCATTTCTGAGGAAGTCTTCCTTCCTTCTAGGGGAAGGAAGACCAGGAGCCAGATATCCTGAAGACTGGTTTATGATTGCCATTCATCATAAGGGTTTACTATGGATATTCATTAATACAGACGCATATAAAACAAACATATTAAAGCTCAAAAGAGCAGTAAAGATCCAGTGGTAAGACTGACTGTTGCTAAATCTGATGTTACAGCAAAAAAAAAAAAAGTGGTCATTTTTTTTCTTCAAACACCTTTAAACTGTATTTTAAAAGTGGTAATGAGATGTTTACATGTGCATCTAGGTGCATGGACGTAGATAAGTTTGACCTCTATTTATTTAACTCCCAGAATTGAGAAACTATGTCTTCCGTACTCTTAATGGTGTGTATCTCGCTTCAGTAACCCTTACAATATTGGAAATAACATGATTAAGAGTAATGATCCTGAGACATCCTCATGGGAGACATTTAATGATGTTGCATAGGAAGTTTCATGGTGTCTATGTTAATCTTTTATGAATGGGGGTGGGGTCCATTTTCATTTCCAGTTCCTAACAGGAAGTGACTCTTGGCGCCAAAACAAGTTTCAAACCTCCCTTCTATCACTAGGGCCCATAAGAATGCTGATCATGCCCAAGAAAGCACAGGCATTTGAATGAATTCATCTGCAATACAGAATTCACATAGATAAACAGCTCTGCAAGCCACAAAGTCCAGAGGCAGCATCATAGAAAGCCAGTTAGAGAGAGATGTTTGTGACATAGAAACAAAACCACATAGTCTCTACATTAAAAGCTTTCCTTATGTAGTTGCCCAAAGAATAACTGACATGAGAAAGCACACTTGTCTTGGAAATTAGAGCCTTGGGTTCAGGATAGACCTGGCTGACTCTGATAAACTCCCTTGGATTCACTGGACAAGAGCCTCCACTAACTTAGTGGTGGAGAAGAACTTGCCAGGTGCTTTTTACAATCCATTTTATTTAAGTAAATACAATGTTTGTTATGGATAAGATAGTCATCTCTGCTCTTTAGTCTCATAAAGACTTTAAAAAGAGATGCTTAAAAGAACCATTCTATACAAATCTTATGCTGTCTTTTCCTATGTGTGTTACAGGGTCTGGAACAGGCATAGAGAATCAGATACGGATCCTTGTAGAATTTCCTGGCAATGTGCTTTAGTTTTTAATCATCATGATATTGTATAAATTATGTATGCAATCCAATATTATGGCCTAGATACAACAATGATGGTGATCACGTACCCTTTGTCTTGGAGAGAACTATAGAGTGTAGGTAGGCCCTCAGAACAGATCTGTTTCATTGCAATTTCTGCCATTCTCTTTGACAAAATCATTTATTTATTCTTTCCAGTGTCTATAACCTTTCAAGCGTGTCTATGTATGTATTTTATAGAAAATAATATAGGAAAAACACCACATTGTTTTCCTCTGCTTCTAATTTCTTTACAAAAATGAGAAGCCAAGACTAGATCAGGACCATGTGAAGAGCATTAGATTTCTCCGAAGGCAGCAGAGACGAGAAAGGAGAATTGCAAGAGAGGAAAGATGGAAACGCCAAAGACCCCAAAGTAAATTCCAGAAAGTCAGCTTATCTCTGCAGCTTTAGAGAAACTGGCTATAAAACACACTCTGATATTCAGTCTACACATGAACTTACTTAACAACAGAAGATTGACTTACAAATAATAATTGTAAAATAATTGATTCCCATCTTGTCTATGTTTAAACATTTATTTCCCAGTGGAATCATTAAAACAATCTTCAAGATGTTAATAGTTGAGGTATCATATTTAGCACTAACAGAGTATGCAAATAGGCAGGAAGTCTAACCCAAGCTCTTGAAAGGTTTATATTGGAGAGTTCAATTCTTACATTTATTGCAACGTTTCTTTCTCTTTGTATTACTCAACACCAGAGCTGCTGATGTGCTACCCACAGTGCAGGCGTCACCATTCTTATTAAATTCCTTAAGAATTTAATAATTGACTGCTGCCCCCTGGAGTTATGCAAAATGATGGGCCTATAAGCAATCATTTATTCAAAAGTAACTATGAGACAATTACTTCATGTCAAAAAAAAAACCTTTTAGAGCCATTCCCCAAACCAACACATATTTCAGTATTACATGTGAGATGACCTCTCTCTCTCTCTCTCATTCTAGAAAGAACTTGTTTAAATATCAAACATAAAGTGTGAAAGTGACTTTAAAGTTTTTGTTAAAGCTTAGAAAAATAAATTTGTTTAAATAACATGTCAGAATACCAACAACTCTGATAATACATGAACAATAAAATCTGAAGGCAATTCCAGAAAATATTATTTGAGAGAATTTTCTCAAATAAATCTTACAGAATCAAGAACCTCTGTATTTCTTTAAATTGGTGCTTTCCAGATAGTCAGCTAGTGAGTTTATGTTGTGTTTCTAAACATATGTGCAAATGTTTTAATTTTATGTACAATTTGATTTTCATGTACAATTCTAGAATGTATCTCAACAACACTAGACTATATCTCAACAACACAGAAGTCTTTAAACTCATTGTGGTGGAAAACTGCCACACCTTAGAGAAATGTACATTATCTTACATGCATTTCCCCCAGGCAGGTAATTCTGCTCACAAAAACATGGAATGAGATACTGAGAACATTTAGAAGCACCTATAAGAACTGGATCTAGGATGTAGAAAACCTGATTTAAACCATGCAGTTATGATCTGTGCTGGTCTTCATTATAATGTAGACTGGTAGGTTCTCCTTACAATTATGTAGACATGCTACCCTTTCAGGAAACCTTGAGCATCTTTGTATTCAGAACAAATACATTTAAAAAATACAAAATATCTTCTCATTATTAAACCATACCAATAATTCTACTAGCAATAATGAAAATATTTTTCTCTGACTACTCAACGTTTATATTGTGCAAAATGAGTTTTAGGAAAAAGACCAAACTTGGTCACTATGGTGAAATGTTAATATAACAGACCATCTATGATGATATAATCTGGCTGAAAGTTGGTATTATAATCAACTTCTACTCAGTACAGAACATTCAGCATACCAGTGTAAAAGGTAACAGGGTGTTCTTGACACTTTTATAGACTATTGTAGATTTCAACATGTATTAGCTATTTCAAAGTAACTATTAACAACATATGCAAAAAAAAAAAATCTAAACTTACAATTAATCAGGTTAAATGCCAGTAAGTCTGCTGGCAACATAACTTCCCTTCTGATTGTTTGACTTCATTTAGGTTTTGGATACTTACACATCACTTCTGGACATCCATCCAACAGCAGCAGAACAGTGCAAAACCAAAAGTTGTTGCTATTTTTAAAATATAAACTCAATGACTGGTCATAACACAAAAAAGCAATGGAATATCAAAGGCATGCTAATGTATTGTATTGTGTAACGCATACACTTCACATAGCCAATAATCTCAAGGCAGCTGTAATCAAGCTTCAGAGAACAATTCCTTGCCTCAGTAGCTTTTGTTTGATGGCTGTCATCACCTTTCCATGGTCAATGGGAGTAAAGAGAGAAAGGACAGGGGAGGGGAACGACATACTTCTCTGTGGGAAGGTTTGGCCTTGGAGCCTGGGATTTTGAGATGCCCTAGTGATCTAGGATCGATGCCGTTTGTTTCTTTCAGGAATGAATCTGAGCAATGGAATGGCTTACGATTGTTCAGCCAACCAGCCATATCAGAGTTACCAGAGAGGAAGAATGAAAGCTGGCTTAGAAAGGTCCTGCAGTGGCTGAGTAGCAGGTTGCAGGGAAACACACACACACACACACACACATACACACACACACACACACACACACACACACACACACACACAAATACACATAGTGGAAGGAGGGAAAATATATATTCACGTGTCTAAACTCAAATATGCAAGGAATCCATAGTAATGGAAAGGGTGAGTGTATAAGAGAGATGATAAATAGTACTCTTCTATTTAAGAACTAAAGAGATGAAAGCTCATGAATACTAAATATCTGAATCCACTTTGAGAAGGAAATATGATTTTTCTATCAGTGAATGCAGACGCCAAACAAACAGCCAATGGAAACATTGTGTTCAGGTTAGAATAAAACAAAAATATACCAACAGCTTCCATCACATGCAAGCCCTAGTAAACATTCTGATGTAATTTTCTAATTAAGACACATTTCCAGGGCCTATATATATTTGAATTTTTGAAATTTGACAACTTTCTTACCATGCATGATTAAAATAAAGGCAGTTGAGTTGCAAAGAAAACCAAGGAATTGTGACAGAATCAGAGTTATTCCACTTCATCTTAACCATAGAAACCTATATTATTTTAAAGTAATTTGAAGCTACAGTGAGAGGAATTCATCTACTTAGAAGTATTCTGAATGGAAAATATGTCCCCCTATAAAGCTTTCTGGTCCACACATGCATGTTTTCAACATCAGAGGAACAAAAGGACTATGATAATGCACCGGTGCACACGCTCATTGCAAATAGCACTTGGGAAAGATGATTGATGCACTTTTTAAAAGAATCTATGTGCTATTTTTGTCACTTAACTTTTATTAATAATTTTTTCTCAAATGTGGAAGACAACCTAAAGTTTGGGGGAGAAAATAATATATCTTAAATGTTTAGGAGATGTGCACAGTTTATTTAAATGAAAAGCACGGAGATGGAATAACTTGCATATGAGAATGGGAATGAGCTTCTTCATGACATACAGAGGCTAAGGGGAATATCGCTTCAACACTACTGTATATTTTTATTCCAGTACAAAAGCGATATTTATAAGTCCCACCAAAGAAAGAAGGCAAACACTTTAGAATTATTCCTTTGGGTGGAATTGCCATCCAAAGGCCTTGGACTAAAAACATTTAAAAATAAAATGTATCACTAATAACGAGTCAAAAATTCTTCGGAATTATTTTAAAATACCCAAAAGCTGACTTGTTTTCCCTCAAGCAAAATAAAAAAAAAAAACCAACTTTTCTTGTGTACAGTTTTCCCAAGAAACATCTTGAAGATCATACAGGAGAATCTCCCCACTGTATGTTTTTATTCCATTCACATACAGCAGTAAATAAGGTGCATTCCTTCTGTTTAAGAAATTAGCATTTCAAAAATATGCCACTCTCCCCTGAACTCCAAGCATGTCTAATAATGCGAAAAGCAGATTGTCTTCCCTCGTTTTCTTAATTTGTTTCATCTAAAAGCAATTCACTCAACATCTTGTCGCCCTCTGGCAGCTTAGTTTACTTATCCGCACTTAATTTCTCATTTGGACCAAAACAAACTCCTCCAAACTGCTACTGACTGCTTAACGCGACAGAGGAGACGCGCAGTGTGTATTTACTTGGATAGACAGCCACACACATGCACAGTCACAAACACAGAGCCTCATGCTCACCAGACAGCTACTTGTTTTTATAATAGCACTACATTAAAACCAACTGAACTTTCTCTGCCAGGTGCGGTTGGGCGCCTAGGAAAAAAAAAAAAGTCCCTGGGGCACTGACAGTTTCCAATAGATCACCGAAGTATGCTTGTTGCAATTATACCAGGGATGCACCCGAGAGCTTTTCTTTGTGCCGCCCTTTCATCTAGATCACTTTGTGTTTTGAACAAGTGAGGCTCTCTTTTGTGCCCCCAGAATTTCAAGTACAGAGTCACACACGGAACAACAATAGCGCGCTAATCCTCGTGCTTCTAAATGGGCTCACTTGTGGGTCTGACAATTCGTCCAGGGAAAAGAGTAGAGCAGAGCTGGGACGCAGGCTGGTGTCGTCTGAGACGTGGAAGGGGACAGCTGCAGAACTAATTTGGATTACATTCCTTGCCTAAATTTTGAAAAGGGCTTCTCGGCATAGCCCTACCGGGAGCTGCACACTTAATACCAAATTGCTGTGGACTGGAAGCGGGGATACTACAGCGGCCCAGACCACGTCAGACAACCCCCTGGTAGGGTGGCCTGATAGAAATTCCTCTCGGCTAAGCCTGCGTGACAGTCGCAAGTGTTTTTGAATGGGTCAATGTGCATAATCAACCCATTGAGGAGAAAAGCGAAGGGTTCTGAGTGGGTAGCTAGAAAAGGATGTCTCTAGGCGGCTGTCTGGAATCTCAAGTCCTTGCTGCTATGATTCCAGAGGTGGCTAGAACAGGGGATCTGCTATGCACGAAGAATTCCGGAGTCATTGGGAGTGTGCAAACGGTCAGCACAAATGGCGCACATGTGCTATTCGAAGGTCATTTTGAATGGCTGAGAGATTGTAACTTGTTATTTACTAGGCGAGGAGGAGGAGGCGGGGAGGGAGGGCGGAGCGGGAAAACTAGCAAGCTGCTTTTTTTTTTTTTTCTTGGTGAGGTCAGAAGGACATCCTCTGGGGACCTAAAGCTCTCCCGGTTACCACTCCTGAACGCTTCATCTCTTCAAGCTGACTCCCACGCTCCCGCCACCAGTCCCGGAAGGTTCCGGAAATCTCCCTGCCTCTCCAAAAGCCCTTTCCTCACCCCGCTTGGCTGCATCATACACAGCAGTTCTCCTCGGTCCTTTCTTGTCTCCTCCTCTCATCCCCGGGGGAAACTCCTAAGTGTCAAAAAACTTTGAGCTCCACCACACCGCAGCTGCTGTCATTGGCCCTGGTCGCCCCAGGAGGCCAGTGACACTGGCGCTGCTTCTCGGGGTCAATTAGTCCTTTTTCTGCCCAAATACCTGGGGCTCCAGGGCTCGGGCCAACAGTGGCCTCGCTTGGGACCCCGCCACGGTGCCCGCCTCGGGCTAAGTCAATGAGCGCCACCCGTGGGCTCAGCAGCCCCGCCGGGCAGTAAACAGAAGTTGGAGGGACTCAGGCCAACCGCAAGTTGCGCTACTGGAAGAACTCTTCCGGGAGCAAGCCCAGTACCCGGCGGGAAGGCCGGACTCTGCGCTCAGTGTGCCAGGCTTTTTATTTATTTATTTATTTTTTAAAGAGATCATGCAGTCAGGAGAGCAAGCGCCCGCAAAGTCAATGGCAAGACACCTCCGGGATGCCTACAGAGGAGGCCCAGTGTCTCCGGCCCCTGGCCGAGGAGCGCGCCCGGTGCGCTCCAGCTGCTGGGGCCCGGCTCTGCGTCCCGTGTGACCCCGCAGGGTAGGAGAGAGCCGGGCTGGTAGCTGCACGCAAGCACGCTCAGGTGCCAAGCCGGGCTCCCCGCCCGCGCTCCACCCGCTGCAGCCCTGCACCCCAGGAAGGCCGGCAGGCACTGTCAGGGGACCTCCCTGCAGCCCGAAGGGGTGCAACGATTCTATCTGGGTTTGAGTTTGTTTGTTTTGGGTTTTTTTCTTTTCTTTTCTTTCTTTTTTTATTTTTTTATTTTTTCCTCCCTTCCTAGCCCGAGGAAGAGAGAGTCTCCACTGCCCGGCTTATGTCTCCCACGCCCCCGAACAACGGGCGCCACCAGAAGCGATCCCGCTTAGGCTCCCAGAAAAGGCGCGAGAAAGAAAGAAGGGGGCTAAAGAGAGGGGCGGGGGCGGAAAATGATACCGGGGGGAGGCAGGAAAGCGGACACACTTGCAGCATCAATAAAAACACACGCAGGCACACACAAAGGTAAGTTTGGGTTGGGGCGAGGGGCGACCCAAGCCTGACACTCCGTCCCTTACGATCCCTCGAGCCTGGGAGCCTGTGGGTGACATGAGGGCCGAGAGGGAGAAGGAAGCCACCCGAGGCGGTGACGGGTTCAACAGCCGGAGCCCGAGAGGGAACCGCGAGACCGCGCGACCCACCTGATTGCGAAGCGCTGGGCTGGACGGTCCCCGTGGCCACCAGAAGGCTCCCCCAGACCCACAGTCCCGTCGCCAGCTTCATTTTGGGCAAGTCTCAGATCCCGCGCTGACAATTACATGTCCAAATGGCATAGCCCCTTGCGGGCACGCGGAGGAGAATCCCCCCCCCCTTAGCCGGGAGCGCGTGGGGGGCGCGAGGGGGGCGGGCGCGGCGCGAGCGGTGCACCGGCTCCCGGGGCTGGCGAGCGAGTAGGCGCCGGTGGCTTCCAGGGCCCGGGGACCCGGGGACCCGGCAAGGGACCGCGGGTGAGTGCGCACTGGTGGGAGTGTGCGCGACTGTGCGGCTGGTGCTCCAGGCAGGACTGTACAGCTATTTCTCCGAGTGATCCTCCGCGGGCTCGCTCCCTCCTCACTTTCTCGCTCGCTCGCCCCCCCCCCCCCCCCTCACTGGTTGGTCAACAATAAAAAGAAAGGGTGGAAAAGGGCTTCCAAAAAAAGTTGATTGCAAAGAGGCGGCAGGGTTCCGGCCTCCCCCCCTAAAGCCTGGCTATGTTCAGCTCTGTCTTCAGTCTCCTTGCACCTCCTGCCCAAATCTGGAGGGAAAAGGAGGAGGGGAGGGTGCTTCTTTGCTTCTCTCCGATCCCGTCCCTCTATTTCCCCCTGTCAGCTTTCCTCACACTTGTCCAGCCATTGCGGTAATTAAAGCTCCGAGCGTCATTTCCAACGCTCCACGGTCTCCAGCCGCAGCCCCACAGAGAAATTAATAAGACTCGGGGGGAAAGAAAATAAAAAGGGAAAAGAAAAAGAAAAAAGAGGGGGTGGGAATCAAACAACCCTCCACGCAACCAGCTAGGCTCTTCTCAGCTGCGCAAGCCCCGCCCCTGCTCTGACCCGTGTAGCCACGCCCTCCCCCCAAGGAGAAATCTTATTGGTTCAGACACTCCCCAAAATCCTAGGCCTCTAGAGTTGGGAAAACACCTGTCAGGCAGAGGGAGCTGCTTGGTGGTAGGGGCCTGGGACAAGGGATCTGAGAAACCCAGTGGAGTCCCCTGTCTGAAATGCTCCCTTTGTGGCCACCCTGGCAGAGGCCTGGGACAGCTGGCCCGAAGTAGTCAGTCCCCCGGAGGGAATGCTGATCCAGTGAATTTTCTGACACAAGAAAAAGACCTTTTTGCTTATTGCTCCTAGATGCCAGACCACACATAGGTCTTTGCTGGAAATAGAGGGTCAACGTTGCTTTGGGCAAAGTATTTCTGTCCCTCTCTGGCACCCCACCGTGTCCCAAGCTTAGTATTTTAAAATGGATGTTATTGATAACCGGTAGCCTCTCAGATAAGATGAAACCAACCAATATTTTCTTCTCCAAATATGCCGTCTCTCCCAACTTCCCAAGATGACACTGAGCCAGACTAAAAATCCATATTTGTAAAACCACATCTTTTCATTCTGAAATTATGCAAACTGTCTCAAGCCTGTGCTGTTCAGTCTGAAGGACTTTAGGAGGTCAGGTTATACCTATAGGACCCAAACCTTCAGGCTTAATCCACCATAGCAGAGTCAGTTTGAGGCCTTGTCTTTGCTCTTACTTGCCAAGTATTTGATTTCCGGGTCATGGACAGCTGTGAGACTACAATTCTCTAAGCCTAAAATGCTCTGGTCTTCAGGACCACAGTTCTAAAACTCCTCTGAGCCTGGGCCCTTGCAAGAGTGCTTCCTGCTTTGCTCTGTGTAAGGCTTTATTCTATGTAGGCGTTTTCTTCGACTCCTCTAGAAACAGTGAATAAATAAATACAAAATATCAGGAGTGCTTTAAAACTAAGCCACCCTGCTTCCTCAGGCACTACTGGTCTCCCACATTTTCTGTTCATGACCCCACCCCTTAAGAATTTTCAGGCAGCTGCAAACAGCAACAATAGAAGGCAGAAGCTTGAAAGGTTTCCTTGGACCCACTGAATGTAGCAGGCCCACTGTAGGTCGAACAAGCAAGAATGCTTTTTTACCCAGGAGCAGCTTAGGGCAGGGAAAAATGGAGTGCAGAGCAAGTAACAGGAACTTGATTAGAATAGAACTGATTGCAGCGGCACACACAGGGCTCCGGAGTTACCTCTGTCTCCATCCTTGTCACCTTCCCACTCAGATTTCCTTTCTTTCATTCAGTGCATTCTCGGCTCGGTTTCCTTGTCTTCATCAGCTTATGATTACCTTCGGGTACCTCTTCTCTGTAAAAGCTGCTTACTTTAACATCTGTCGCCACAATAGCAATTTAGGTGGGGGAAAAAAAGCTGCTTCTAGAGGAGGGGGGGGGAATGGTAAACTTCTACATTGTGTTAGAATCCTGTTTTTGGTGACAGTTACTTTGTATAAGTGAACAAATTATAATAATGGCATTGTAGCTCCGACTGTGAGAAAGAGATTAAATATGTAGACATTTCAAGTTGTTTCCAGATTTTACCCATTCTGATGATTTTTGTTGTTGTTATTATTTACACTGATCTTCGTGGCATGTATAAAACTCTAGGTTCAATTCCCAGCACTGGAAAATAAAAGCACCTCACATTGCTATCACTGCCCATCTATAGCAGGACCTCCTTATATATGTTCTAACTTCATCCATATTCTCTGAAACATTTCTTGGCCCAAAGAGACTTTTAGTCACAATTCATAGGTTTTACAACCTATGCAGAGGTCATACGCTATATCTACCAATCAGGCTGCGAAGGCACCTACAATTTGCATCTAAATCTCATTCAGTTTGTCTTGACCCATATTTTTCTGGTTCTGAGTGAATGAAACACTAATCAAGACCTGACCATAGGGGGTTGTTTGAACCACAGCTTTCAAACCACCAAAAATGGACATGAACATCGTGACTTACCGAAACATGCCATACTTAAAGGTAACTAACTAGTCCCCTCTTCCATTGCCTAGCTTAGAGCATTGCAAGGCTGGAAATGGAGATGTATGGAGAATGGGCCATAAGAATGAGAAAATAATACCCAAGAATGACTGCTTTCCACGTCTGCTCTCATCAGCTTCTTGTGGCTGCTAAGTCAGCATAAAGAAAAAAAAAAATCACAGAGAACATTTTCTACCTGGTATGAGAAGGACATGCTATCTAAATTGCCAGAGGCAGAAATAGATCTCTGTGTTTCCCCACTTTCCAGTGTGACGTTAAAATAAAATCTTATCAGTTGACTAAAATGTATTCCTGAGACTTAAAACCCGGGGGCAGGGGACAAAGTAAGCCAGTATAAACAAGGAGCCGAATGAGCTGCTGAGTACCCCTTCCCTCAGTTCTTATGTTCTGAATCTGGAAATCCACCCACATTACAACCCCTCTGGGGGTTCTAAGTTGGACAAATTCAACACACAAAATGCCTCAGTCACTATTGATTAGATGGGAGATAGTCCTTTCCACTGAGTCTCTTCCCTGGGATTTTTGTTCCTGGGAAAGAAAAGATTCACATTCAGCCTGTCGGTGCAGTGAGAAAGAATGGAAGTGTCATTTGAAAGGTACAAAAGTCCAGATGGGTCTGGGAAGCATTCAAGCTTCCCCGGTAGTGTTTTCCTTAAGCTGGTTCGATTTTCATTTTGTTATCTGAAACCAGAACTCTATGGCATGAGAAAAGAACTTTGCAACTTGAACGAAGCTGTGCAGGTTCTCATTCTCCTTGAAGAAGCTTCAGGTTTCTGGCCTATCTCCTCATCACTTCCCTTGAATGAAGACACATTCCCAACATAGACCTTTGTTTTCGAATACTTTCCCAGATCCCTTGCCCTTTCATAGGCGGCTCAGGGCTGATGGTTGTAAAGGACTTGTATGTGGAAGGAAAATCCCATTATGGTTTCATTATAAAGAGTCACCTCAAGAGGCCAAATGCTGCAGGATTATCTTTTCACCTTCACTCCGTCAGCTGGTGCTACTACTAGAGATATCTAGATCTTAAGGACAGCAATTTCACTACCAAGAAAAATTCATTGATGAAGTCATAGTGTTTGACTTCTCAGGAGATGGACCCTTGTTGCATGAAGTATGTTGCAAGACCAATGAGGGCAATGGGTTATGCTTTTAAAGGTGTACCAACTCCTTGGGACTTTTCTGCTTTTGCTTCCTAACAGACAGAGGTGAGAAGCTTTGTCATACTATACGCTCCCTGCCTCGAAGTGCATATCAAAAGCAGATATATCTAAAACCATGAGTCGACATGTATCATCCCTTTCAATTCAATTTGCTGATGTATTTTGTCATGGTACCTATGTGCGCATCATTCATTCACATGCAGATTGTTTACACAACCCACTTAAAGATCAGCTAAAATATTCTGGTTTAAATAGTTTTCCCTCATTGGCCATAAACACAAAGTGCAATTAAGTAAAAATATGAGACTGTAGCATAAATCAATTGTCTTCTAAATATTTAAACATAAGTTTAGAAATTCATCATCTTTCTCAGCTATTTCGTAATCTCAAGTAATTCAGTTCACTAATTCGAGCCCATTGCCTTATATCTAACAAATGGGTAAGGATATACTAAATCTAAGAGATTTTTATTTCCATGTTTTGTCATCCATGTGCCCCAAATGTTTCTGGCATTCCTACATCACTTTGCTCACTCAGTGCTCACAAGTGTCTCTTATGTAGGCCACTAGAACAGACTTCCACTATTGTTTTTAATCTTGAACTGTTTTAACCAATGCCACGGACTATATGCTCCCTGCTCTTAACATTCGCTAACATTTATGTCTCAGTTATGAAATCCTGGGAGTCCAAGATCAAGTTATTGAGTTGGCCCTGATGAGAATCCTCTTCTGACATGTAGATAGAGTTCTTTTATGACTTATTACAAGAAAGAGAGTAGGGGGTCATCTCTCCTCTCTTACAAAGGAAGTGATGCCATTCTTGAGTGGTCTTCTCTGATGACCTCATTACATCCTACAGCTTTCAACTCAAGTATTATCTCATTGAGTAAACACTTCAACACTTCTAAATGTAAATTTGGGGGGAAAACATGAATCTTCTAGGAATACATAAATAGTAGTACAGCTATTTTGGATCTTACTGTTCTTATGGAAGAGATAGTAAAAAATACATTGTAGTCAGTATTTGCAACAATAAAACAGAAAACAGTCACCACATTGAAAGGTTTTATTTAGTTTGTTAACTTAGTATGTGAAATGATACTTTTACTATTCAACTGAGTTCATAGAATTCTAAGTTAATAGATATTCTGTCTCAATGGCAAAATAAAAACTATTAAAAATTCAAAAAATTTTAAAAATATATGTGAGTATATCTTAACCAAAAAAATGTTTCTGCTAAGTTTATGTTAGTATCCATAAAGGATCTCCCCAAGAATATTTTGCTTTGGGTTAGTATTATTTTCCTTTTAGATAAATCATCAATCCTCAGTTTTTTAAGCACTAGAGAGGATTGACTGAACATAGATAAATCAAATCTCCATCGCTTTTATGTCTGTTCATCAGCATCTGTCCAAATTTTAAAGATATTTATAGTATTAAAGACTGCAAAGCAATTTCAGCTGTACAGACTAAACAGCTTTTTGCAAAATGTTAGGCAAAAATGAATTTTTCTAGTCAAAACTTTTCTTGTGGGTAAATTCTATAATATTTTCTTAAACAATGTTCTTATGTTCTGTGTGTGTTAGCAAGAAAGACTAGCCAACATTCGAGAGCAATTTCCGATTGAAAAAGGTGGGAGGGATGCTTATCCCTTTTTCAAATCTAGATGTTTTAAAGTAAGTTAACTTTTGTGGATATTTATTGAGGATATGCTTGTACTTTTTATATTCCTGTTCTCTCTGTATCTTTAACTCCATAAATAGTTTAATTGTGTTAATCAGTCCACAGATTTCTCAAAAGAAAAATTATATTTGTCATGTAGCCCAAATGGATGTTATTCTGTATACAGTCATAGAGAACTCTTAGAATTTTGCTTGAACTCCCACTAAACAGAAAGCTGAAGCAATCATTTGGGAATGACACATTTCCATCTCTGTTCTATACGGCTGATAAACCTTCAAAGGTTCACCAGAAAAAGTTCTAATGGTTCCAAAAGGCTCATAAACTAGAGTCCTCTTTTTAAATATTGCAAATCCTTTCCCTTCCTGGCCTGTTCAGCTACCTCCCAGTCTAATCCTGCTTCCTTTCCTACGATGCAGGTCTTCAAGCCTCTTTTCACCTACCCCTACTCAGTCTGCCTGTCTCCCAAAGCATCATGAGGCCCAAGATATCTTACAGAATCTTTCCTTTTTCCTAGGCTCAAAAGAGGCACAATTTCCTACTTTCTTGCTGTTGGCATCTCAGATGGCACTCCTTTTCTAAGTGCTTAATACTCTACTTGATGCTGTGGGAATGGTCCTATAAGAAGAATCACAGAAACTACTGAGACTCACAAGATATAGAGTGCAAACCTACATTGATCACATTTGGTGACATGGAAGGAAGTATTCAGAAAAGGATTCATGGCGGCATTTGTGTGTTTTCTTCAGAAAGAGTTATTAATATATATTGATAAATTGACAAATGCTTTTGCTATTGATCTGTCCTAAAAGAGATAAATACTAGCTAAGTTATCTTTGATAACATAGAATATAGTTTAAACGTTAGAGCTAGGTATACATTTTGATCCACTTTCATCTTTGAGTACCAATGCTGGCACACAAAAAATAAAATAATAACATACATTAAAAAAAAAAACAGTGCCTTTTCCATGACTAGTTCTAGAAAACTGAATATATGCAAATACATAAAAGTCTCAAAATAAGTCAAAAAATGAACGGATAAGTGAATCCACTAGAAGAAGCCATCGGAGGAATATTTCAAGACATCATTATGGGCCAAGGATAAAATGACAAGTGGATTTATCCCAGACTAAAATGTTCCTGCACAGCCAAAGAAAGATCCAGCAGGTGGGGAGAACCCAATGGGAGGTATTTGTAAATTCCCTATATAACAAGGAATTGAAATACAAAAAGTACAAGGTAATCAAATATACATCCTCTAATGATGTTATCAACAGTAATGATAATAATCTTATTTAAATGTTGGTAAATGATCTTGATAAAGACTTTTTATGAAAATATAATGACTGAATGTGTATAAAGGTACTTAACACTAATTATGACATAACTATGCATCAAGATCATAATGGATACACTTTAACTCACTTTAATACCAGTTACACTAGGTATGATAGGTATTTTTAAAAAGTAAAGAGAAAAATAAATAAAACAAAGTACATTCAATACACTGAAGGACAAAAATAAATGATAACAAGACTGTGGAGAAAGGCCAGCCTTTCTGGTGCTAATATAAATTAATTCAGCTATTGCATAGAACAGTATTATTCTCAATATAAATGAGTGATGCTTGTTTGAAGTAAATATGCTGCTATCATAATTTGATCATCATTTACTATACATGTATATGAAAATATTATATATAATCCCCCAAATACATACAATGAACTATTATTTTTATAATTACAGATATAATAAACACTTTCGCAACAGGCTAGTGTATCAACAAAATACGCCATAATGGTACAAAATTCTCATCAGTTCATAGTACTGGACTCTGTGAAAAAAAATGGCACCACATAATTTCATTCTATTAAGCCAATCAAAAGTTAAGTGAAATGAAACTTTAAGTCTAGTGTGAAAACACCTACTCTTGTAAAAACAATTTTAAAGAAAATAATAAAGATATTAAATAAAGAAAGTATTTTTATTCTACCTACTTATAATTGGGACAATTTATTTAAATAAATTTTAAGACAGATTTTTTTTTTAAAAAAAAGTAGAAGTCTACTTTAAAACAGATTTATTAATGTGTTTATGTTAAGAACATGGTTGTATTTAAATGTTTGTGCTCAGTACTTGTTTAGTTAAATGTTGTTGTATCCTTTAGTAGTATTTAAGTTCACTGATCATTTTTTTACCTTTTATGATCACGTTAACTTGCATTGAAAATAAAGCCAATTAATGCTAGAGAAGAGGCTCAGTGTGGAAACCACGGTTTCGATCTCCTACGCCAATAAGTGTTGTATACCTGTGACAGGCTGCCCTACCTGGACCTGGTCCAAATAAGGGGGTCTGAGGTTGCCATCTCTTTGAATAAAGAGGAAGATAAACAAGTAAGATTCTTATAGCCAATCTCTGATCTCTCCACACACATACACACATGCAGTGCGTCACATAGATGTATCTACACACATCTGAACATGCAAATATTCATGCATTCATACCACACACACATACATACATGCAGTGCGTTACATAGATGTATCTACACACATCTGAACATGCAAACATACATGCATTCATACCACACACACATACACATGCAAAAATAGTAAAAAACATTTTTATAAACATTTGTTAATGCTCTGTGTAAATTGTTGAATAAAGATTTCTTTCTTCGCTTATGTCATTCTTAACCATATAAACTGTCATTAAAAAGTGTGCCCTTTTATCTATAAAGAACATTCCATTAACAGGTATTATTACAGCATAAAGTACTAACATTTATTTTAGAAAAGATATGCTTGCTACCTCCATGTGCTTTCTATGCAGTTATTTTGGCTAACATCAATAGAGAAAGAGAAATGTTTTGTGTCTAATCAAATAGTGGAAGAAAATAAAACAATTGTGATAATTTATTGTTGTCTATTGGAATGGGAAAGCACAAGAGGTCTACTTCATCTAACTTAATGTGACTTTGCTAAATGAATACTTTTAGACAAATGAAATGACCACTTGTCACCCTGCATTTATTTATCAATCCATTCCGGGACTCTTGGCCACACTAGAACACATACTGTGCAATAAGCTGAGAATGACAAGTCTGGATGCTTTCTGTCTGCAGTAATGTCACCAGATCTTCTGCAACATAAATCTCACAAAACAACTCTTAAAACAATATGAATTGGTGATACATATTTTTTAGATCTGAAAGATAATTCTAAATATGTCTTAACACAGTTATAGCACAGTGTAACTTTAATTTGCTGTTAAATGAATATATGTGTATTACTATCCTATGAAGACACATATTTATTTATACACACATAATTTTCCACAAATTTGCTATAAACTATTTCTACTTTACCCCCTCAAATAACTAATGTTCTACTTTCTTCTTTTTTTCTGGTTAGTAGGACAAATTTTTAAAATTTCAATGCAACTACCCTCCCCCCTTTTTTTAGTTTTCACATAGTCCCCCTGACATGTTTATGCTACTGAGAGTAATTAATTAGGTCGTTTCTAAAAGTGATGTAGAAGGTAAGAATATAATTTTTCATTTATCATGAGTTCAAATTAAACATGTTTAATATAGCATTTCACTATACTCTATGAGGCCAGCAAATCTCAATGACAGCAAAATGCTAATTACAGTGCTGTTACAAACTATAAGGGCATTTTATTTTGAACTATAAAGAAAATAA
This sequence comes from Phyllotis vaccarum, assembly GCA_033318265.1. Taxonomy (NCBI): domain Eukaryota; kingdom Metazoa; phylum Chordata; class Mammalia; order Rodentia; family Cricetidae; genus Phyllotis; species Phyllotis vaccarum. The sequence goes on from JARWLC010000007.1 coordinate 19,422,348, forward strand.
ATGTTTAGGTAGCTGACCCCACTTATGCATGTATGCAAATGTATTATATGTATTCACATTTTTTATGTGCACAGGGTCATTCTAATAAAAATCTTCTGTTTTCCAAATATGGTTGAAAGAAGGACATTTGCAAATATTGTGAAGTTGGCATTTTTGGTTTTAACAACATAAATAAAATTAACTAGCTGATAAGATAAAAATAATAGTTTCAAATATTTAAACAAGGACTAAAACTCTATCTGCTTCTCTGTACACAATGCCTAATTGTGCTAGCTATTTGAAGGTATTTGAATACCTTCAAAATTGAAAGTCACACATCCCACAATACATAAAGATACCAAAGCAGGTTCCTACATCCATGGCCTTCACTGTACATTAACCAGAAGTGTTTGCTATGTAAATCTTATTAGAGAAAGCTATTAGGTTGTTTCTAAATTGACTTCATGTATATATATATTATTTAAGAGGTTTCCTCCCAAATCTTACCTGATCTTTTTTAAAGTATGCAATTCTTGTTGCTTTTAAAAAGTACACAGCAAGGTTATTTTAAGTGTATCTCTGTGTTGGATGTATGAGAATATTGCTTTAGGCACAATGTCTGCAATGATGTCAGGGTATCTGAATATATGAGCCTGAGCTTGTCCATGCAAAGCATTTTCACCTCAGGGCCTTTGTTATGATAAAGAGGTTCTTCTGGTAGCCTAAGGCCATGACACCTTGTTTGGTCTTCCTCCTCAGCATTAGCAGGTAACTAATGGAGGCTCTTGGCTACAATGTACTAAGCAGGGGTAGGATGGAGAGAAGTGGAGTGGGGGGTGAGATGTCTCTGTCTAACAGCACATTTAAAAGTAAAGTATAGCAAAAATTAGTTGCTACGCATTTGCATCTTCTCTCAACTTTATCTGCTCTTAGCAATGAAGTTACCACTCCTATAGATAGAACGTATTCGTGGACAGAAATAGTGTGGAAGTATAGGGTCACAGCCAATAATAAGAGCAACGCTCTTTAATTGGCCAATATTGCATTGCCACAGGACTTTGTGGTTTTCTGGCTTCTGGTTGAGCAACAGTGGCATCCAGTGGCCAGATCATTGTTTCCATGGTAAAAGTGTCACCAGCACTTCTGAGGATAGGTCTAAATGTTTATGGTGTGTGCAACCTAAGCAAAGAATTATGCTTAAAAGAGCAAATCAAATGTCTGTTTCCAAAGCAACCCTAGATCAAATCTAGGTCATAAAATTTGGCTCTGACAACTAATAAATACTGACAATCTCCTTTCAATTTAGGGTACCTGAGGGGTCTACTGTGTATCCTCCTGTTGACCCCGTTAGCTATAGTCTGTGATACTAGAAAATTTCCTTTGCAGTGAACTGAACACCAATTCTGTGTTAAACATCTGGCAAAATGAAAAGCTTTAAAATAGCTACATTACATGTGCTTGGCACTCACTTTGTATAAAAGTACTCTGGTGGCTTGCCGTACTAACAGCTGATAGTTATGTGTAAACCAGAAAGAATACTTCTGGGATCAGATTGGTATTTTAGAGGCATAGTAATGAATTCTGTTCTTTTTTTTTTTTTTTTGCCTCAATCTCTTGCTTACTGCCAAGCCCAATAAATTCCATGAGCTGAGCCTGGATTTGTTCACAGCCTTCTATGGGGTTAACATTAGGCATCCAACACAATTATTGGTCCAGAGTAAATGCCTAGTTATGAAGTAGCATTAAATGCAAGTTCTGTACCCATGTTTTCTGGTTCAGATGCTATCTTTGGGTCTCACAAGCTGGGTGACATAGGCTGTTTCTCCCAAAATCTATGCTTTCTTTCTCCACATGTAAGCAACAGTATCTGTTTAATAGGCTTGCACTGTGTTTTAAATGAAATTATCCACTGAAAAATATTCAAGTACCAGGCATATAGAAAGCTCCCAATACATATTAATTTCTCTACATAATGTTCCTGGTTTCTGACTGTGATTTAGCCTGACTTTTTTCTATTGCTATCTAGCTGGTTAAGGACACAGGCTTTTCAAAAGGGAAATACCATGATGAGAAGCTTGGGCTGTAGAAATGGAACTTGACTGAATGAAATGAGCATTTAAGCAGAACCTTCGAAAGGTACAAAGGGTTCTGTGAAGTACAGGAAAAAGATGCAAAACAGCTATAGCCTATGCATCAAGGTATAAAATGCAAGGAAGGGGGACAGATGAATGTTGAAGTTTAAAAGCAATTTAGTCGATAGTTATGTGTTTAAACTGCATGTCTTACTCAATTGTGTATCGTCACGCACACCAGAGCACTATCTAAACTTTGCTGGACTTTATTCTCTCAAGAATAGGATTTCAACACTTAGAACTGACAGAAATTCAGGTTTGTGAGAATTAATAGAAGGCATGCAAGATGAGATTGCTATCCCCCCATCCTCCTACTCAGTACTCTTTCGGGGAGTAAAGAACCCAGTATACAGGATGTTCACACCTAGACACTCTGCAGGGTTTTGGGAGTTTTTGTAATTTAACTCTGTTTGATGAGCTGTTGGGTGGCTTCTCCTATTTTTTTTTTTAAGTTTTCTCTCTTTGCTCTTCTTTCTCTTCTACCATTAGTTACAAAATAACTTGCTTTCTTGATGAAAACTTCCGTGACATATAGATCCCAAAGTACTAACTTTGAGAATCATTATTAAAGTACTTCTACAGCATGCTAGGTTTTCATATAGCCTTGATTCCAATCTGGGCAATTAATTTTCAATAAAAATGACTGATTACTTTTTTGTAGGGAAAGAAAAAGTAGACATCCTATTAAAAACTTCTTAATAGGATGCATGTATGGTGCTGATAAAAAAAAAAACAAACAAACTTGCTGTCTATGAAGTAGTGGTGCTGGAAAAACATGAACTTCTAGCATAAAATATCTGAACTGACACATTAAATAAGGATCAAAAGACAGGTGGACATGTCATGGTGGGCCAAATCTCAGAGTTCAAAGTGTTGAGCCATCTCCAATGAGAATCACTGACATCATGTAATTCATCTCCAGAAGTCAAAGGAAATTTTAAAAATTTCTTTCAGCCATTCAGTTCAGAAACTAAGCATGAAGTTGGGTCATATTAAATAGGACATCTACTAAAAGCAGATCATATTATTGGATAAATACAGACCAAGATAGTTCTTCCAAACAAAACTAGGAATCTCCTTTCTCCTCAAATTGTCTCACTCGGTACTGGTGTATTGCAGGAAATTCCATTACTATAACATTCATCTACTACTGTAGAAACTTCCTAAAATATATACATATATGTTTAAATGAAGTTACCACATAATGGGAAAAACAATGTCCATAACTAGAGATCAGACAGTATAAAATAAAAATCTTAGTTTTTAAATCAGGAATGGGTTACATAGTTTTGATTCTTTGGCAAAAGGAGTTCAAGAATCCACTCAAATATTACAGGCTATTGCCACTTCTGTTGATAACTCCCCACAGCCTGACAATGAGAGGCATTTGCTGACAATAACACATAAATATGTCATCAAATATGGAAAAATCCAGATGATGCACAAATAGAACCTTTGTACCTTTTGCATTAATAGTGATGGAAGGTACTATACGTGCACCAGAGGAAAAAAGCAATCATAAGTATCACACAGATAGGACCCTGAAACCACAATAGCAAATGTTATAGGAATAATCAACAACTATTTTTAAAAATTAGAGTTAAGGCATACAGCATGAGATGGCAGTCATACATGACACTGTTAATAAGCCCCAGAAACTGAGACTAGATAGATCATGAGCCCTAGAGAATGTTTTAATTATATTATTCTGATAAATAAACATAGCAAAAAATTATTCCTAATACCATATTGCTTTACCCTTTGATCATTGTTCAACCCTCATCCAGAATCTTCCTTTTACAGGAGATGATAATCAACAGAGACCCATATGTGACAATATGTGAGGTTGAAATATTTTAGAGCACCCTCTCAGCACTAAATTGGATGACTTTATTATACCCTTCACCTCAATACCTAGGGAAAGTTGAAGAAGAGGAGGTGGAGAGATTATAAGAGCCAAAGTTGGTGGCCAGCTCCAAGGAAACAATGTTTTCCAGACAAAGTCAGGCTGATGCTCATATGAACTCACAAAAACTCTGACAGCACACATAAGACATAAAAGCTCAAGAGAGACAAAACCTCAGCGTGAAGAAGAGTTAGTTCCTCTGTTGGTAGCTGCCAAGAGGAGAAATCATTTTTTTCTTCAATGGAGTGGTACTGGGTTTATCAATCACACTGTAAGGCAGGCCCCATCCTCAGAAGCAGTAGGCCAGCACAGAACAGATTCCGTACTTTGGCTGCTGTGTATTTGTGTTGTTTTGGCTGCTTTGCATTTTGATTTGGTTTGAGTGGGTTATTATTATAATTTCTTAAGATAGCAAAAGAACAAAACATTTGGTGGGTTGAGAGGAAAAGGAATATCATCAAAATATATTATATGAAAAATAATAAAGCATTCTTTACGCTACTTATTTCTGTATCCTTCTTGTTTTAAATAAAAGTATCCCAAGACATAAAAAAGTCATCATTTCTTAATATAAACATTTCTTCACACTCCATTCCATAGAAGGAATGGTGGATGACATTAAAATTACAAAAACCAGCATGGAGGTAGGGGGAGAGATTAGGAGTTCTTTCAGAAAACACAATATTCATATTCAAAACAAGGTTTCTGACATTATAGGATTAATATGATAAACATGGTCAACATGCTTTTCTTTTTTCTTTCTTTATTTTATTCTTTTTTAAATTTGGGTTTTTCATGACAGGGTTTCTTTATGTAATGGTTCTGACTGTCCTGGAACTCTCTCTGTAAGCAAGTCTGGCCTCAAACTCACAGAGATATCCCTGACTCTGCCTCCCAAATGCTCAAATTAAAGGCACGTATCTCCACTGCCTGGTCAATGAGCTTTTCTTGAAGAAGAGAGAGATTCAAGGTTTTCTTAGAAGCTTCCCTTTGGCCTACAAAGCACTGACTCTGTTCTGCTAATGCTGCCATTATAGCTCAGAGCCAGCAAGTGTGATGACAGGATGGTTTGGGTTTCAGGTTTGCAACTTAAGAAATCTGTTTGATTTGTCCACATGACTGATAATGAAAATATATGTTACGTTTGTCTAAAATATGTGGCTATACAGAAACCTCCAAACCCTGCTATGGTTAGTTTTATTTTTTATTTCATTCTTGGGTTTAGTAAGAATTGTGATCTTAAGGCACAATGTCACAGGTAAAGAATTAAAAGCAGAAATTTTCCCCATGGCCACTAAGGTTTTATAAGTAAATAAATAGAAATAAAATGTTCGAATCATTTAAAATGGGAGGTTGTTTCTGGGCCAGTCCTGTACAGTGGAATGTATTCCAGCAACAAAGGAGTAAGTGATGGCTACATACACAGGCACTCTCCTTGAAGTCTCCCTTGAAAGGAAAGTGGTTGTTATAAAATATGCACTGTGTTGAATAGGGCAATTCAATTGGAGAGAATTTTACAGTGAAGAAAAATTAAACACACACACAGGAACCCCCACCCACCCACCCACCCACACACACACACCCACATACACACAAAGTTTTCCTGAGTATTTAGAAATAGAACATTTTCAAGTGTGTCTGGATAACAGGTTGTATGTGGGCTGTCAGCAAGCTTTGTTCCAGGGACGCCAAAGTGAGTCAACATTCGTAGAAAATGAACTGGGATGCAAAAACCCTCAGTAAATATTTTCAAAACATGAGAAACATATTTGTTACACAGGAAAAAAAATCTGCTGTCTTTTTGGGAAACCATAAGAAGAGAAAAGGAGAGAGGGGAAGAGAGGCAGGAGGGGCGGGAAAGGAAGGATTCTATACTTAAAATTCGGAGTCTGGATGTGATCTACCAATAGAACAGAAAGGCAACGATGTGCTGTTTGTTCCCAGCTCCCTGGTTCCTAGAGAATATCCACAATGGATACGACGTTGATGTCAGATTTATTTTCAGGGTTTAAGAGATGATGTCTGAGCAAATGTCCCAGACACATGGAAGGTTGTGAATTCAACTTGTCCTCAGAGAGACTATTGTCACTCTGTTTACAAAACAGTGGGCTCCTTATTTCAGACACAAGAGTGTGTTTTAAGTATCTGTTATATTATGAATGCAGAAAATATTTCCAGCACAGTAAGAGAATTTTCTTAGCCATGAAAAAATTATTATTTAACAAGTGCAAAATTGTGAATGCGTATAATATCATGTGTGAATAAAGCAATATTATCTGGAATTTATGCCACCACATCATTTGCTAAGACAAAGCTGATAAATAATGAGGAAGGTGGGCTCTTAAAGTAAGTACCTTAAAAGGTTGGTGTGTAACCTGATATTTGCTGATACTTTCTCTTTGCGGGGTTATTTGTCTAGAAAAATGTAAAAGTAATTGTTAGTACTTAGAGGTATGTTGACTTCATGGTGGTGCTGTGATATTGCCATTGAGGAAGGGCATTCCATTTCACAACTATGCACCCTAATCACAAGGGTCTCAAAATGAAGATTAGTATCATGATGCAATAAAAAAAAATACTGTGAATAAGTTGCCTGTTTATGAATGTATATTTCTATATTAAACATTAGATGATATATTGCTGTGTTTATATGATTCATGGATAGAAGGACAGACAGGCAGGTGGGCACACAGACAGCGAATACTGACATCAGATTTCATGGGTAGGTAACTTGGGATCAGAAACATGAATTGGGTAGTTATGGGTTACCATCCTTTTTCAAATTTTGCTAGCAAAAGTATGGTGTTAGCCAAAGATAGCTTGAGTATGAGTTGGCTTGAAGCCAAGCCTTTAGATTAACACCACCAATGGTTATCCTAGTTCTTTTCTATATTTCAGTTACACATAATTGCTCTTGTAATGTCTAGTTTTATGTTAACTTCACAGAAACCAGAGTCATCTAAGAGGAAGAAACCTCAGTTGAGAAAATGTATCCATGAAATCTGGCAAGGCAATTGATTTTCTTAATTAGTGGTGGTTTGGGAAGGCTCATTCCTGAGCTGGGCTGGTAGTCCTGGGTTCTATAAGAAAGCAGGTTGAACAAGCCATGAAGAGCAAGCCAGTAAGCAGCACCCCTTTTTGGCCCTTTGTGTCAGCTCCTGTCTCCAGGTTCCTGCCCTGACTGATTCCTGATTTTCTTTCTCATGAACAGTGATATAGATGTGTAAGCCAAATAAACCTTTTCTTATGCAGGTTGCTTCGGTCATGGTCTTTGATCACAGAAATAATGACCCTAAATATGACAGTGCATTACAACCATTTCCATTTCTGAACCTCAGATTGCCCACCCCATGTAGCAAATTCAGAACAACTTTGTTATTATTGAGATAAAGAAAGAATCTAGACAAATTTATATGACCAAAGATGTAAAGTCTCTTCTGTGTGAATGCATGACATCATCATCTACCTGAAGAAGAACTCATTTGTAGCTTCCTACCCATATTCATTAAGAAACTGGTTGCTTAGGTATAGACGCAACTGTTCCCATCAATGTAGCCTAGACAGTCAACTCAGGATAACATACCAATTTGAGGTAGGGCCCATTCCTTTGTCCCCGTATTAAGGATGAGCAAAGCATCCCACCATAGAGTGAGTTCTAAAAAACCTGTTTGTGTACCTGAGATAATTCTTAGTCCCATAGCCAGAAGGCCCACTAACAGTTGATCAACACCATTCAGAGGGCCTAGTTCAGGCTCATGAAGGCTCTCCATCTGTCAGTCCAGAGTCTATGAATTCCCATTAGCTTGGGTCAGCTTTCCTTGTGGTTTTATCAACTGTGCTCTTGATCCCCCCTCCCCCTTGCTCCTCCAATTGTTCCTTCCTCTCTTCAACTGAACACCCCCAGGGGGTTAGGCCAAGTGCTTGGATGTAGATGCCTGTATCTGCCTCCATCAGTCATTGGATGTAGGTTCTATGATGACAATTAGAGTAGTCACCAGTCTGACTACAGGATAAGGCTAGGCCAGGCACCTTCTCTAGCATTGATAGGAGTCTTAGCTGGGATCTCTTTATGGGTTCCTGTGGATTTCTCTAGCACTAAGTTTCTCCCATGATGACTCATTCTGTCAGGAAATCTCTCTCATTGCTCACCAGTTCTGTCCCTCCCTCAACGCAGGCCTCCTCAGACCTTCATATTTCCATCCCCAAATCCTCTTCCCTCTACTCTCCCTCCCAGTTTACCCAAGAGATCTTAACCCTTCCCTGTTGTATGAGGTTTCCGCCTGGACTTTCCGGCCTAGCCTCACGGCCAGTGCAGACCCACAGTCCCATAGTCCCACTGAAACACACAGATGCTTACTTTAATTGTATACTGAGTGACCTGGGGTCCAGGCATATAACTTGCTAGCTCTTGCTTTTAAACTAACCCATGATTTTTATCCTGTTCAGCCATGCAGCTCAGTACCTTTACTCAGAGCAACATATTTGTCCTCTGCATCTGCTACTCTGGTGCGTCTGTGGCATCTTTGCTGGGTTCTTCCTGTTCCCAGAGTTTTCTTAGTCTGGTAGCCCCACCCACACTTCCTGTCTGCCTTTCAGCATTTTTACTAAATCAGTAGGCAGGACAATTATTTACAATATAACGACATAATCCTACTACAATTCTCCCTCCCTGGTGAAATCGATGTGTATCCCTCGTAGGGTCCTCCTCTCTACCTATCTGGGGTTGTAAAATCTAGCCTGTTCATCCTTTGCTATGCAATTACTATCCACTTATGAATGAGTACATACTTTTTTTTGTATTTTTGGGTCTGAGTTACCTAAATTTCATGATGTCATTGTTTCTTAACATTGAATAATACTTCATTATGTAAATGCACCAGATTGTCTTGATCCATTCTTCAGTTAACAGGCATCTAGGTTGTTTCTGGATTCTGACTAATATAAATTATGCTGCTATGAACATAGTTGAGCAAGTGTCCTTGTGGTGTGGTTGAGCATCTTTAGGGTATATTCTCAATAATGGCATTGCTGGGTCCTGAGGAAAGCTGATTCCCAATTTTCTGAGAACTGCCATGCTGATTTCCAGAATGATTGTACAAGTTTACATTCCAACACAGATTTTTATGCGATCACTAGAGAGCCAAGCTTAGGTCTTGTTCAACAGACATTTTACAAATGAGCTATCTCCCCAGACCCACTATCCAGTGAATTATAATGAAACTCTACTACCATAGTCTTCTGACAATAGCACTCACAATCCTTGTGACCATTCATTCTTTATCTTGGGCATCTGCTGTGCTAGGCACTTTATTAAACTGTCTTTTGGGACACATAATATGGATAACAATAGGGGCAGAACACTGTTTAATTATGCACCTCTATGATGTATCGAATGTATGTCCTGTGGATGACTCAGACAAGAAAATATCCAGTGCCTGATTAACTAGCTGGATCAGTTAATGTACAGTTTTATAAAATCAATTCTACGATTCTGTCAAATACAAATTACCTAAGGCTTACCTTAAATAAGCACCACAATCATCCAGATATGCCTTTGTTTCTGTAAAGAATACCTTTATTCGTATTCAGTAATCTACCTGATACAAAGGACTGGCCCTAGAAAGGAAAATTAAAGAATTGTTTAAATAATTTTTATCTCCATATTAATATAGAAGCAGAGGTGAATGTGGAAATGCATAAGAATCCCCTCTTTGGGTATCAACTCCACCAAGATTACTTGCTGCTAGAAGATGTAAATATGTTCATTGCTTGATTTTGCTTGACGACATAGAAAGCTAAATTCATAATGTTGGCTAAGTTTCTGTATACAAACAGCTTAAGACTGAAACAACTTTGCATAAATGAACACTTTATGTAACAGCTTTCTCTCAGTGGTCTGTGTTAAAGAGAAACAGCGATAGAAACTGTCTTGCGGTTCCAGGTGTTGCTGTCTCCTAAATAGTAGCAACAGATGTAGCCGATGGCCCTTTTGGCTCTTAGGAGCTGGTGTGTATTATTGAGTCTGGAGAGGTAAAGAAGAAAGAATGTTTGCACACTCAGCAAGCACATACACAGAAAACAGGTGCCTGACCTTAGGCTTTATACAATGTGAATCATACATTCTGTCTTAATTTCGTCTATTTCACAACTAAAAGTTGTCCCGAAATGCCCAAAGGGGGTGAAAAGTGACCAATGGGGAAATTTCTTTGATCTTACTGAAAAACCCAGTCAATTCAGTAAAATTTTTAATTCAAATTGTTGAAGCCTTTTCAGTGATCTTTTAAGTCTGTCTACTTCATTTTACAAATAAAATGTGTTTATTATTATTAAAGCTACAGAGTCCTCAGTTCATTACTAGGGAGAGATTTTTGTCTTGTTTGCAGTTTGACTTGGCTAGAACAAAAGTCTCCCTTTTAAAAGTGATCTTCTCAAGTTTTTGCTCAAAGCTACCATAATCTACAGCAAACTACTTTGACCCAAATACTGAACCAACCAACTAGCCAGTCAAACATCGAGCCAGCCAGTTCATTAAACACCCAATATCAAAAGAAAAGCTTTACTAATTAAGGATAAAATCAGCATTAGTCTATATACTTAAACATTTATAACTAGAAGATAGTTTGATATTATCATAGTTTAGCTGAGTCACATTAGTATGTTTCTCCCTTAGGATCTTTAATTTCCAAGGTATGATATTATTTTCTAAAAAATTATTTTATTTAAGATTACATGTGTGTGTGTGTGTGTGTGTGTGTGTGTGTGTGTGTGTGTGTGTGTGTGTGTGTGTTGCTTTATGGATCTGCTCATGTGAGTACAGGTATCTGCAGAAGCAGAAAGTTATCAGATACCCCTGGAGTTGTAGTTACGGTGGTTATAAGATGCCTGGTATGGGTGCTGGGATTTGAACTATAGTCAGCTGAAAGAACATTATGCATGTTCTTCACTGCTTAATGATCTCTCCCTAGTCATATTTTTTATTGGACTTTACGATACCAGAAACAGATTCTCTGCTATTAAGACCACCCCCAGTCTAGGCAGAGAACTTTTGGGTACCCCTATAACAGCTGTGCCACTATTGCACAATTAAACAGTTCATAGAGTCTACAGCCCAGCCATTAAAGAAAAAGTATCAATATTTTAGACCATCCAAGACTAGGACACATTGCAGAAAATGAGGCATAAAGGAAATAAGATCTAGAAGATAAAATGGCCTATAAAATGCCATCTCTTGGGGGCATGAAACAGATATTCCAATCATCACCTCAGTGCAACTGAATTTGCCTACAATGGACCTGCACACAACAGGACTATGTACAGCCAAACATGCATGAGAAAAGGGCTCAAAGAATTTTTATCCAATTTGATAGAGTCTAGGATATATCAACAATGTGTCAACACTTCTATAATCATCAGTGAGCCCATAAGACTCCACTGTAAAAATTCAAACTCATAGTCCCACAGATAGCCATGGTTACATTTCCTGGGTTTCAGACCAGAATAAGAACACATAAGGAATGGAAGGAGTGTGGGTTCACAGTGCTGGAGCAAAGACAAAGAAAGGCTTGGGCAAGAGTAATCAGAATACAATGTATACATTCATGAAAATGCCAGTTAGCACACTTACTCATTGTTTAAAATGTTACTAACGTTTGCTTCAAATATCTTCAAGCCAGCATATCAACCAATTTCTTGCTTCCCCCCCTCCACAAAAAAACCTAAAATACTATCTGGAATAAACAAAATAAACAAAAGAATGATTCCCACACACACACACACACAAGAGTAAAATTGAAACAAGAGGTGAGATTAACAAACACATTACAAATCTATTATAAATTAAATGGACCCTGATATCTTACTAGCAAAAAAAAAAAAAGAATCCCAGATTTTCATAATATTTGATTTATTATTTATAACCTTCAGCCCCTGGAAAGCCTTATAACATAATTTACACCATTTTTAATAATCTATAAAACACAAGCAGGTCCAGGAAAAGTATGTTAACTTACAACTCTTTTGCTTCTTGCTTGATTTTTTTTTAAAAAGACAAAATATGAAACACAGCATTTGTAAAGGAAAACATATTAAATATTTGTACTGCCTACTACAGTGTTTCCCAAAGTTACTGTCAATAAATGTCTGGAGTATTGCCAAAAAGAAAGTAACAACAACAGGGGCCTTTTTAATTTTCTTCTTAGCTACCCTTATATAAAAATGCCGGGAATTCTCATTCTAAACAAGGACATTATATAGAAGAATTTAAATTTCTAACAAATCTGTAATTCAAAGCAACATCAAATTCTCATTATTTATACTAAGCAATGAATTCATGGAAAACTACTAAAATTAACAAATATAATTTATTTCCCACCTGAAGCACATTTATAAAACATACAACGCTGCATATGTACACACGTACAAGTTCAACATTTGCTGGGAGCTTGTACTGCATCTGCTTAAAATAGGACATTTCTCTTAAAGCCCTTAAGAATCGTGATAAAAGATTTTCTATTTTCCAGACAAAGGCCAAAATGTGTTGCTGAAAGTCAACAGCGGGTGTTTGCTTTGCTAACTATCAGCCTAATAGGTTTCATTCCTTTGTCCCTCTTTTCTCCTTTCCTCTTTTATTAAGACACTCACCCATGACATTATACAAGCAAGTGTTTAAACACTGCTCTACTCTATGTGGTATTTAAAAAAGAAATAATGGAATAGTAAGAGAGCAACAGCACATGGGTCATTTTCCTTTTCTTTGCATCTATTCCCTTAGATGCTGAATTTCTCCATAATTTCTGATCCTTTTAGAACTGGAGATGGTGGCAGACCAAAGGAGAAATTACAGTCCATCAGTTTTGCTTTTACACGCACACTATAAACGTGACAGGTTGGTGCACTTTGGTTGACAGTTCCCATTAACTATGGGCTGACGTTGCAGAGTCAGTCCAAACCCTGAGTCATAGCCTCTGGCTACAAGAAGGTCCCCTTCATACAAGGATTCTCACATAACCCTGGCGGACAAGCTATAAATATTTTCCACTGGTTCCTCTTCAAAGTTATACAATGAATATTTACACATGGAAACTCTTTTCTCCCTCGGAATCTTTTTGGAAAGACAGCTCCAGTGAAATGTTCAGTGGGTCTGAACAGGTGACTTACACCAGCCCATTTGAAATAAAAGAGAATAGGCATGCATCAGGGTTTCAGTTCACTTATTTAATCATTAAAAAAAAAATAGGTTTTTATAAAATAGAAAAATTTCTCAACATTTTATAGCATATTGCATAGATTTGTAATTTAAAACAAGCAAGTACCAGAAAGAATATCTCTGATATAGAAAATCAGCATCTTGGGAAGTGTGTTTAGCTCAAGAAATATTACAAGTGAAAATCGTATATTAGAAGTATTTGAAAAATAAATATTTTTAAATGCCTAAAATACTGCTTATCTAAAGTAGTGACATGCTTAGTAAGGTTAATTAAGAAAGATACGGGTCAAAATGATTTTTTTAAAACAAGGTTTCTCTTGTCCTCATGGAAATCAATATTCACACAGCTGACAACTTGGCTATTTAAAATTCTTCAAAATTCACAATATCCAGACTGTGCATTTGATGCCATGGGAAGACAAAGAAGAGATAGTCCAAAAGCTTCACAGATAAAATAAGGATTAACAAGATGCCTGGGGCATGAAGGGAGCTTCTCGGCAATTCTGGGCTCTAGCTGAAGACACAAAGTGCAGGAGCCACATGCACAGTCTTATGTGAATCAGTGGGCACAATGGAGTCTTAAAAGTTTGTTGTTGGAGCCCAAAATGTCTCTTAGATAGCACGAGGATGGGAAAGCAGACTGATGCCATGTCACAAGGAACTCTAGGTGAGAAAAGCCTTCACTTGTGGGGTGAGAATGGGCCTGAATGCTTACACATGGGAGGTTATATTAATATGTTTTCATGAAAAACCTGAGAGTTGGAATGTAGTTATTTTCATACTTGAGTGTAATGGCTTCATCATAGAAGGGCTCAAAGATAAATCAAATAGATGGTTAAAATGAGGGTAAAGTTAAGAATCAAATTTTAATCTTCCCGTTTTAGTGGAGAAGCCTCCAAGACTGAAACAGTCTAAGAGAATATAGGGGGAGCTAATGTTCTTTAGAAGTGTAATGAGCTTGAGTTTCATGAGAAAATGATCTCCAGGTGGAATATTAGGAATCAGAAAACAATCCCAGTGTATTCAAGACCCAGCCCAGGTGTCATTTATATACGAAATCTGCCTTAATCTCCCCATTTGCCTTGTGTCTCATTAAATAGCTTAATCTAAGTCAGCAAGTTTACTACTCTGTTGTGTACTAGACAAGCATTTCCCTAGTTGCTCTTGAGTTAAACAATGAAGAAATGATTCAAATATAAGAGCCCAGAGTCTAATCTTTAAGGTGAAGTCAGAGTTAAATGCCCATTGGATGTACTCTGAGCTTCTAAATATCAGAAAATTTCAAGACATTTTCTCAATGTCCATTCCCACGGAAAATATAGAAGAGTTCCTGACTAGGAGTTCATCGGTGGTGCACTGTGAAACAGGGTTGATATGATCTGAAATCCCCGCCTTCCCTCCTACAGAATTATATTTAAACAACTAAAATTTTTAAGGCAGTTTTTTGGATTTTTTAAAATCTATCTATCTATCTATCTATCTATCTATCTATCTATCTATCTATCTGTCTATCTATCTATCTATCTGAAAATGACATTTTCATCTATGTACCCCCCTGCTCCCCCTGCCTTCCCTCAAGACAATTTTTATGTAAATCTCATGAAATAAAATGTGAGTTTCTTGCTGCATGTCAGGCTAAATGTTTGTCCTCTAAATTTGAAAAATGATATACCTTTCAAATGAAAGAAACAAACAAAAATAGTCAATCACACAAAAAGAAAAGCCAAAGAAATTTTAGAAAAAATTAAATTAAAAGTACACTTTCATGTCCATTTAGAGCATAAAATATGTACATATATACATTAGTTGGGTATGTGTATATAGTTACATATTTATTGGAGGATATAATTATTTAAAGAGAATATGAAAATTGTGTTCTAGGAAATGTGTAGTCAAAGGTTGCAACATCGCACCAGCTGATAATGCATTCTGCTATAACTTTGTATGAATCTATATACAGTTTTACTCATGAATAAATAAATATATCCAATCTTTTCCACCAAGGGTCTGTATGTAAGAAGGATGAACAGGTTTTCTTAACATACATGCACCAGAGCGTAGCGTAGCCTCTTATTTATCAGGATGACCTCAGAGAATGTAGCCCATGTGTCCAGGGGCTCCATGTTTCATCCTAATTTAGGTCAATGACTATTCAGTGTGCTGCAGACACATGGCTATCAAATCTGGTCAGAGGTTGTGTCTCACCCCCCCCCCCCATTTAGCAGATTTATGAGAAAAGTTTTTGCATCCTGTAAACTGTAGCTCGACTATATGCTCAATGTGTTCCAGTCTTACAAACCAGGGCATAGTTATCTGTCATAAATGTTTTTCTTTTTCTTTTTGTATTGCCTATTTTCCTCAGAGTTTTAAACTTATAACTACACTTATACGGTATATATTTAGAATGCCTTTCTTATCATATATAGGTATTGCATGCAATAAAGTTTAAAATTCAATGCAATTTCTTTCTAAATATGAAGTTGTGTTACTGTTTAAATCTGCTTTATGCTTGAAAGATATACAGAAATATTTTTGAAGGTTAACACAAGAGACACAAGATTATAACTACAAAAATTACAAGGGTCTAGATGATGGCTTATTTGTATCTATTTCCTATAACTTATGAAACACTTTCTCTTACATATGTTATTATGTAACCTGATCCAATATAAAACTATTTATAAATAGGTTCCAAATGCATAAGTGCTAAAAAAAAAAAAAACAAAAAAACAAAAAAACAAACAAAAAAAAAAAAACTGGAGAAACCAGAGATACATTCACGTATCTATTAGATGCAGACAAATTAAGATTTATTTGTTATAAAAAGTACCATTGTGTTTTAAAATATACCTTTTTATGACTGCAAAAGTAATGCCAAAAATCTATGAAAATTTTACAGCTGTAACTTAAGTGAGTTACAGCTCTGTCTTCTATCCTGCTAAACTTGGTGGTTTTAATATTACTATGGAAATCTTTATGCTACCATCTCTTCCTCTTTAAACAACTGCACAAGAATTATTTTTAAAAAAACAGTTTAATATAAAACAGCATGGAAGATAAACGCTGTTTGTGTACTCTAGCTTAAAAGGACACTGTAGTGAAAGAATTCTTTCTCTTATAAAGATACCACTATTAAAGATAGGGCGCAGAAAATACAGTCTTCATTTTCAATAATAAAAAGTATGGTCTTTTATTCACAAAGTAAAATAGAAAAATAATATAACATATAAGTATATTATGTTTCTTTGAGCCTAGAGACAATTTGGGCAGGCCGATCTGTCTTCTCTCTTGTCCTTATGTGCATGTTAAAATGCCTTACTGTACTTTTGCCTCCTACTACAACAGCCTAGTGGAAAATGAAACAGAAATTTTTTCAGTACCAAGGAGGATGAGAATGACACCCGTCACTATTTGTAAAACATGTTAAGTGTCAAGGCTGATTTTCTTCCTCCATGACATTGAACGCATTAATTAGAATTCCACCACACAGAAAGCACTGTAGCCAACACGGAGCTTATTAATGGTCAGCTTGTACTTTTAGAGCATATTTATACAAGTCAGGCACGGACCATTTTAATGAGGAATCCATCAAAATCGCAAATCTGGTTTCGCTTTCCTACCAAGAATAAAAACACAACCTAGCCAGCTCATTTGCATTGTAATCTAATTTGAAATTACTTATCAGTGCAATAACACATTCAATACAGCTTTTGTCTTATTGATGAAAAGGGATTCCACTTGGTTAGGGAGTACATAACATTTTTTAATTAAATTTGTGTTATTATTGTCCTTACACTCAAAGGGCCAGGTGATGGCAATGTTCCATGGAAAATAATATTGCTATAAAAACAGCAATAGCCACGAAAATTTAATAACATTGCTCTGAGACATGCTGACACAATAATAAATATGTAATCATTATTTAGAGACTTTGCAGAAAAGTAATCAATAAGAATATTTATAAAAATAAAATTTATCGGTATAGAAATCAGGGATACAGAGATGGGATAAATATATTTAATTCCTAAACTTAGCTAAAGGGACAGGCTTTATACATGTACAAGATAGATAACAAGGTATCCTATTAAATGTTCATAAGTCAGATTATTGGGCAACTACCTCAAGTGATGCTTTTTGAATAGCACTGGGATAAGGAAAGATTCTAGGCAGAAAATGGCGCTGTTATGAAATTATATGTGTATATATATATATATATATATATATATATATATATATATATATATACACACATACATAGGAAGACTTCAAAAATGCAAGAGGTGATCCAGGCAGATGTCTCTGAAGTTCAACCTGGAAATGGAGCTGGAGCCAGATTATGGAAGGTTTCACCAACTAAGGAGGAAAAGTAGTGTGGCCTAAAGTGTCAGCATGAGCACATGTTTTCAGGGGGATTTCCAGAGAATTGATGAGCACAGGAGAGGTTCATCAAATGGACAATTGCAGCACTGAGGTTTTAAATGCCAATAACTGGGGCCATAAAGATGCAAGGGAATTTTCCCAAAAGCATAGTTGATTAATTGTTTCAATAGAAAATTTACAGACTAAAATTGTGCTGCTCATTTCTGAGAGTAGGTGGAAATTTCAATTGCTGATCCATATGCTTTGTTGGTAACAATCACTTGGAGCACAGTGGCAGTGTCTATCAACTACATTTAATTTTCTTTTAATTTTTAAATCTTATTTAGCGCACATGAAAGTTTTGCCTGCATGTGTATACAAGCACTTTGTATATGCCTACTGTCCTCAGAGGTTGGAAGAGGAATTAGAACCTCTGGAACCGGAGTCATGGGTGGTTGTGGTGTTGGTGCTGGGAAATCAACGCTGATTCTCATGTTATCTAAACCACTAAGCCATCTCTCCATCCCCATGAGCTCCATTTCGGAGCATGTCTCTATTTAATTCACTTAGAGCTGAGCTTAGAGGTTTTATTGAAAATGCCAAACATGTGCACTAAAATTCCCTTTAAAGTGCCTATTAATATTATGTGAACTCTTCACATTTCTAAAAGTTGACCTCATCATACAATTTTAAGCACGTTTGAACACAGAAATGGTGATTTGAATTTAAAAAATAAAGATGGATGAATCATAAGAATCCTAAGAACCCTGTTTAAAAAAATGCTTGTTAAACATTGAAGGAGAAATTAAAAAAAACTAGCAAAATAATCACAAAGAAAAGATAATATTAAAGGAAGAATAAATTGAAATCTAAGAAATGAAATGCTCAAGTTAAAATATTAATATTAGTCATGAACTACCCCAAAACTCAACCAATGCAAAGGAGCAGAACTCAAGAAAAAAGCTTCCAAATGTGAGTGATGCACGATCAGACACTGGGAACAAGTGTTGAACATTGGAGAGAAAAAAGGTTTAATTAATGTTAATAGGCTACTCCAGTATAGTTTCCACCAAGTGGATAAGCTTCCCTGTCAGCCTCTTCTGAATAAAGGGTAAGTGGAATTTCCCTTATAAATGATTAGAGAAGCACCATTAAAGTTTTATTTAAGAAAATGCCTAAAAACTTTTGTCTTCCCTATGTTCATGATGAGCAAGTATACTACAATTAACATTTTCTTGTATTTCCTTAGGTCCCAGATTTCCAGCAATAGAGAAACCAGAAACAATGAGACCCTTTTCATATCGTCTGATAAAACATAACTAAATGTCTCACACTGTTCCAGAGACCCTCAAAGTGAATACTAAATCTATAGAAAGCCATGAAATACCTTACACAGTTGTTGGTTAAAGTGAGAAAAAATATTTGCAGTTGTCAGATGCCAGGCACCCAGAAGATCACCTGAATGATTGACAGCTTAGAAAAACAGACCATAAAGCAGGTGCATCTGGTGTTCAAATCAGGTTGTTGCCACACTCCTGCTCTGAATTACAAAGCTCCTACCACAGTGTCTGTTTGAAGAAGGCATCCCGTGAGTATCGACTAAACAAATTATTGTTTATATAACACAAAGCTCTGAAAGTTGTGAAGTTGGTTATACTTTTGAAAGTATAAATGGTGTATAATGTATATAGAGTTTATATAGAGCAGCAATAGTCTGTGTCATCCTGGGCTTGTGGCACCTATCCCTAATCCTGCAGTCATCAAAGTTCTTATGACATTCCCATTTCAGTGCATCCTAAGCAACACTGGTACATCTAGACTGCAGCTTCCCTCCCTCCACTACTTCTGTCTCCCTCCGAGTATCCCCTCTTCCCCAGATCCACCCCTCCTCCATGTCTCTCCAGAAAAGAGCAGGCCTCCCAAGGATATCAACCAGACACACATAACAAGTTACAATAGGACAAGGCACGAATCAGGGATGTGGGGGGAGGCACCCAGTAGGAAGAAAAGAGTCCCAAGTGAAGGCAAATGAGTCAGAGAGGCACCCTCCACACACCCCACACATTCCAACTGTTAGCCAACTGTTAGGGGACACACACACACACAAGCTATGAACCATAACATGAATGTAGAGGACCTGGCTCAGACCCACAATGCTTCATGATTGTCGATTCAGACTCCTCGAGCCCCTATGAGTCCTGCTTAGTTGATTTGGTACAAATAATGCAGTAGCCAAAATGAAGCATAAACAAATATATCATATGCTCTGAGATGTTTTGGTTCAGGAACACCAAAAAGATATAATCTTTCTTCTTTGGTCACATGAAATACATTGGCTACTTCACCTGTTGCCAGTATTCGGCCAAAACATAAAGATATGTAGCAGAATACAGGAAGGAAATAAAGTTAAAATCCACATATAATTATTCTAAATGATCTTTTGCTAATATACAAGTATAATTACTAAGGCCAACTAAAACAGTTTCAATGGGGACCGTGAATTAATTGTTCATACAACCAAATTTTAAATTATCTCTTGTTCATATGTTATAAGAATCTCTGGATTATCTGTAGTAACATTCTAAATTAATAAAAATTAAGTTTCCTATGTAATAAAAGTGCTTCTGATACTGTTATTATTTGATATAGGCATAATTATTGCATCCGCAGTCCAAGTTTATTTAATATGGTGGACAAAACAGCAAACAGAGTACATACGCTTAATTCCCATTATAAAACTAAGTTTTCAAGTAACTTTGAGAAAAAAATAACACAGATTTTAACTTAAATTTTAAAGTGCAATGAAATCAAAGATCAACGCCTTCTAGGGGTTTCTTAATAGTTCTGTGAAGCATTTCTAAAGAAATTAAATAAAAAATACTAATAGTAAAGATAAATATTGTAAAGCTATGCTTTCTTTATATTTAAAAAATATAATGTTGGCTTCTTGTTTACGTGTATCTGTGTGTTTGTTTGTTTTTGCTTTTCACTTTTATTCACCATTATACCAAGTTTTTCTTTCCTCCCTGCCCCCAACACCCAATGGGGAACAGTAGGCTCGCTAAGCCAGCTCCTTCTCAACAAAGGGCAGCAGTGTCCTCTAGTGGCCATTCCGTATAGCAATCCCACTGCTGAAAAAAAGATTTTTAGGAGTTACCATCTCTTAGTGAGTGTTTACAGAATTATAACACTGCACACAGAAGGGTTACGTAGACTGCATTGTGACCAGCCATCATTTTAAGGCCAAGCAATTCTGAGTGTTAATTAAACGGTTTCAACTTGTAGCAGACATGAAACAGTGTTCCTCTGCCTCTTTTCTCTACCAGAGTAGTGAGTTGAATTCCCTTGCTGCATCATGATTGTTATCTAAGCACAGGATCAGCTACACAACTCCACACCACCCATCAGATCACACCCTGTTCTTCTTCCCTAATGTTCTTAGAGCATCACACCATTCTACCACAGTACTAGTCAATTCGCCATTCTATTATATGATTATTAATTTGTTATCAGTTAAAACTCTTAAAGATAAGAGGGTGAAAACTATCTCTAATGCTTGCCACACTTCACTTAGGTTCATCCCTGGTACACTGGATATACTGGTGAATTAATAAGCCATAGAAATAAGCTATTGTGAATGGTGGAATCAAGATAATTGGGAACAACTTCACGCTAGGCCCTACATGGTTGTTCGTGGAAACTATATAGAAAGAGCCACAGCAAAGCCCCGAACCCTGAGCTCTGTGTTATACCCTAGTGAGTTTCAATTCAAGTTTACTCAATGAGAGTTCTTACTGCCTTTTTCCCCTCAACACAATATTATCATTCGCCCTTTGTCTTCCTCCTTCAAACTCTTATTTTTGATGACATCCCTAGTTAAAGAGGGATTGTTTTCATCTTTTATGGCATCTTATAGACATCACAATTCCTTGCCACAGAGCCTTCCCTGTGCCTGTGATCACTTGGGATTTTCCAATGACTTCACCATGTTTCTCCACAGAGTCATGTTGGATGTAAGGTACTAGATGCCAAAAAGTTCTGGGGCCCTTCTCCAATTGTCTCAGTTAGGCTACATGCTGTATGGTCACGTGAAACAATTGTCATGTGATTTTACTTGATTTTATTGGACATTTTGAGGCTCCTTAGTCTTGGTGATTCACCAATACATTGAACCGCTTCTAGAAAGGTAGCTCTCTGTTTTCCCTGACTTTTATCATCCTGGATTTAATAATTTTTAATTTATTAGGAATGCAAAATGTTATATAAACTGTTGCATAGTTTTCTTTTAAAATTAACTTTAGCTAACATATAAAGAAACAGGTTTTACTGTAATAGTCTCTCTCTCTCTCTCACACACACACATATACACATATGAATTGGTCTTCATATTATGTTCCTATTTGCCTCCATACACCTTCCCTTCTTCTTCCTCTCTCTTTTGCTGGTAACCTTCTTATTTAGTAAAACAAAATATCCAATTACTCTCTCATGTTCCTTCTCTTCACTACTTTTAACTTAATTTATCCTTCTCATAATCCCTCATGCACACACACACACACACACACACACACACACACACACACACAGAATTCTTAGAAGAGTTCTTTTTCTTCTGGCCACTAAATTTGAATGTTTTAAGTTGATGTACCTCATTACTTTTAGTGAATAAACTTGCAGAATACAATGATTTTCAAAACTATACTCATATATACTAACCTGTGTTGGGTATCATGTAGTTTCTCCAAAGATGACCCATGTACTAAACCTAGAACATTTGAATATGCTACCCTGTATGATGAAATAACTTTGGGTTGTAAATACTTAATCCTACTGGGTCAACTGGTCTTATAAACTACTGTGAATTCCTAGAGTGAACATATCTCATCATAGGGTCCTTGGCAGTACAAGGGGTCAAGAGGTAAGACCTAGATCTGCCATTGGTAGTTTAAAAGAAGGAAAGGTGCCTGAAAGCTAAGAACAGGAACACTCCAAGCTGGAGAAGACAAAGAATACAGAAAGAAAACAACCCCTCAAAAGCTGGGTCTTCGCCTACAGACACTACGTCAGATCGCTGCCTCACACTCCTCACATTAGTGATAATTTATCAAAACAGCAATAGAATACTAACACATAGATATGCCTCTAATTTGTTTCTCTTATTGCTTCTTTTAAAAGGATACTGAGTAGTGAACATTTGTGTTTGGAAATAACTAAAATTGTGTTTGATATCTTAGTAGGGAAAAGACATTTTGAATTTCTTTCATAGACTTAAGTTGAATCAAGAATTATCAATAGAGATTAGATCTGATTAACGTTAACCTAATACCTGCACTGACTTAGAGTGACCCAGACTCTCTAGTGAAAGCATTGTACTCACGGGTTCATAGGCACCCATGGATACACATTTGGGTACAGACCATGGAATGCAATGGGCATCAGGCATAATGCTTTAGTGACAGCATCATGTCCAATAAGCCTTTTTGTAGCAACATAGTCCTCACCAAAACCCTCTCTTTAGCTATGGTTTTCTGTGTTAACCACTACCCACATCTTTTACTGATGCTAGGTTTCCCCTTCCTTTTCCCATTACCTCTACTTCTGATGATACACTTGAGGGATTAAAGAGAGATGATATTTCCCTTAAGTAGATAACTACATACTTGAGAGAGTGTCTGTTTAACCACTGGCTTTAGCTTGTGTGACCTCCTGGTGATGTTCAATGGTTATTTTTCATTCTTCTACTCACACATATTCATTCTTAATTACAAGATTTGATTTCACATATCTAATAATATCACAATTGAACACCAGATAATTAGAAGATTTTTTTTTCTGTATCTAACATGAGTATTAATTGGATAACCAGTAAAGGTAACTGATATGTTTAAAAGTTGCAAATGTCATCCTAGTTGTGGGTGTCTTAGAAAATAAATATTTATCAAGAAGATAATATGTTGTCAATAATCTATGGTAGGTGCATCCCCACTTAGTAGATACTAGGCTTGTTTTTAAATTATGATGACATGTAAACAGAAGCAGAGAAGAATAACAAGGATGCAAATCTTATGTCTTAAATAAAGAAAAAATCTAAAGCATATGAATGCTTAAAACGGCATTGATGTTCTAACAAGGTACAATACTCCAGGAGCTTGAGGTAGTGAGATATTACAGAGCAAGTATACAGGAATAAACCATGTTAGGACTTACTCCTCATTGCAGATATTTTAATCACTTTAGTACCTCAAGAACTTTGAAGAGACCAAGCTAACCTAATCAAGACTGTCTCATCTACTTCATGATTGTGCCAGTCTTTCAGCTTTATCCAGGAAAATCCACAGTAACTTAACCTTGTTCATAAAAATGCCAGGGGTCGGAGGCTAACACCCAATCTTTACAGCGCATGGGTTGAAACAGAACCTTACTGGTGCAACACCCGTCTCAGAACTGAATCTTGGCCTGGCCAAAGTACCTGTATCCTGAATCCATCCTATTGTCTGGAGAAATGTTTTGATTGAAGAAGTTCAAGCAAGGGCTTGAGAGTATAATTGGTCAAGTCACAGGGAACAAGGATCTGGAGGAGGAATGTCTTGGCCCAACAACAGTAACAATATCAGCTTGTTAAAGACGTATGAAATACTGATGTGCCATGGGGCTCTTTTCACCCAGTAATTCTGACTTATATGTTTATTTCTTTCTCAGAGATAATTGAGATAAAATAATACGCTCTCAAGATTTGAGCATTGTTTCAATTTTGAAATGAAATTTATACCTTTTTCTCAAAAGCATAGTCTGCTTATTAAAGAAGAATTTCTTGGACAAAATCTTCAGCGTCGGCACAGATAATAATTTAGGTTCTCTATTTGCAAAGAAAAGCTTCTGCAAGCGACAGCATTCTTCACATCTCAATGAGCCATATCACACTCTGTCTAATTATTCATAATATTGTTTCTGTTTCTGGCACAGAATGTGATAGGCACTACAGAAAGAAAGGTATTCATTTGGAGGGATTTTCTCTGCCACCACAAAGCTTTTTGGATGGCTTCTCACTGTTGATGACTTGAAAAGCACTTTATAGGGTTCATTTGGGACCCATTGGTAAGAATTGTTTGACAAAATTCATAAGTAATCTTCAGAGAGCCTTAAAATGTTATATTGTTTATTCAAGGACAGAAGTACGGATGCCAAGAGAATCAAGGCTTCCTCAACCACTCCTGCCCAATAATCATTAGGAATGATTTGGTTTTTAGCACCAATGATGGATTACTACACATACAATATTAGTGCAAATTTTAGAAGATACTGAATAATTGTGAGGGCTGAGAATTTATAGCCAACACAAAAATATGGTACAATTAAGAGCTCAGACTTAAGTGCCCACTGATTATGTTCATTCAGTCCAAGCTCTAATGTCTACCAGATGTCTGACTTCCATATGGAAATCATGATGGTTACTACTTGATAGGAACATTAGTAAAACTAGGCAAGCTAATATCACAATTCATTTAAGACAGTGTTGCAGTACTTACTGAATGTTAGAGAATTCTGGACTCATCCCTAGGGAGAAGTGCATTGGTTGCTCATAGTTCTTTGTCAAGGGTGGAGCCCATGAGATTTTCCTCTTAGAACTAAATGGGGTGCCCAGACCCAACCAATACATCCACAACACCATTCTTGCACCTAAGGCTTAGCGAGCATTGTAAAAGTGGGAGCAGAAAAATTGTAAGAACCAGAGGATCAGAGAGGTCTGCTGTGAGAAATGACGGTTAAACTATACTCATGATAACACACACGTGGCGGCCTAATCAAGGCCCTGCATATTTCTTAACAGTAAAATTGACAGGCAAATTTGATAATTACAAGAATATAATGTAAGTGTATAGTAAAATAATCTCATTGCATATTTTCTCTATTTTTATTGTTTATAGAGAAATAAAACATATTCATTTGACCAGTAATTAGCTCAATTTTTTCATCCTTATTGCTTAGTATGAGAAGTGTTCTATACATAGTAGTATGACTCTGGGTATTAATTGTCATAATATGGCATGCCACATATATCAGGCAAAGAATACAGATTTTTTTGGAGAGAGTATTCTTTTTATCTGTTGTACTTTATTGCTTCTCTAAGGAAATTTGTTTTGGAGATTAGATTTTTTTATTGAATATGTTGTACTCAGTGCTTTGAAGGATGAAAATAAAATAATTGACCATATTTATCTTGCCACCTGTTTATGAATCTGGTCTTATAAATGAGTATTCTGTCGCCCAAGAATGGAAAACTCAGCTAATATAATCTCATGGCAAAAAAAAAAAAAAAATTAATTATATGTCATTGTGAAAGGAAGAAAACCCCATTTAGCCTTACAAAAAATACTAACTGTGAAAATTTAGAAGAAAAAGAAATAATATTTAATATGGAATAGCTTTATCTGCTCTTGGACATATAAAGACTGAGTTAGGAGTTAATCAGTAAATCCTTTTTTTCCCCCTCTCCCACTCAATTCTCTGGTTTCTCATCAGCCTAATTGCTTTGCAATCAGTGGTCTAGTTTACATGGTTAATTTGGGAGTAGAGGTTGGCACACCTCTCTGCAAGGAGGGGAGGAACAGATGCCAACACGGGGTCATGAGAGGAGGCTGCAATGGTAATTGGATTCACATTGTTCTGTGAATATATAGATATGGGATTATTGTGGAAAATCTGAGCTACTTTGTTATTCATGAATCTCTCACTCCTGGTACTCTCTAAACACAGGTTGTCTTAACACATTTATACTGCAAATAAACTAAGAGATACCACTGGTTTGGGTTTACTTTGGGGTTTTCTTATTTGTTTGTTTGTTTATGCTTTAAGGGTTTTTTGTTTGGGTTTAGGTGTTTGTTTTTTGTGTTTTATTTGTACTAGAATCAAGATTCTCCACTTGGCTTAGAATCAAGATTCTCCACTTGGCTTAATAACCTTGTTTAAAATATGCAGACCCAGAAAAGCAAATGTAAATTGTTCTCTCTTATCTGCGGTTCCTAGTTCCAAAACCTCTGATATGATTGTACGGCACAGAGTCACCACAGAAACCATGAATATATAAAGAGACTGGAGAAAAGGCAGGACATGGGGGGGGGGCAGTAGGACACAGCTGCTAAGAAATGGGAAATGGGATAACACGGAGGGGACAGGACTTGGACTAGGTGGACCGAGGGAAGTCAATACAGAGCAAAGAGAAAGTGAGAGACAAATAATATCAAGGCTTTTTAACACTATTTTATATTTGGCTAAAATTATATGTAATACATAAATGTATGTGTATAAGTATTCACAAACACATCTTCTTATTTAAAATGAATTTTCATTTAAATACATTGTTATTCTTTCCCTACATCATTTCCTTTCAGATCCTCTCCCCATTTCTAACCATCCAATTTGAAGTTCTTTTTCCAAAAACAAACATAAACCCAGTACAAAAACAATCCCTTCAAAACAAAGCAACAAAAGAAACACACACACACCAAAAACTGTGGAAGTCATTATATGTTGTTCTACTACCCCTGAACATGAGGCTGTCCTGGAATGGTTGATATACCCAGTGTCTCTATTAGAGAAAACTGATTTCCACTTCCCAGCATGTATAATGGCAATTCAGTTTTTAACCTCTATAAATTTTCATGTTCACTTATAACATAAGATAAAAATGATCATATCAAAGTTGAACAAGACAAACCAACAGAAGGGAAGAGCCCAAGAGAAGACAGAAGAATCATCAAAATCCATTCATTCACACACTCAGAAAGCCCATAATAACACTAAATTGCAAACCATAATATATGTGTGGAGGGCATGATGCAGACCTGTGCAGGTGCTGTGCATGCTGCTTCAGTATGTGAGTTCATATCAGCTTTCATTGTGTTGGGTTTGAGGGCCTTACTCTCCTAGTGTCCATCCCCTCTGGCTCTTACACTCTCTCTGCTTCTTCTTCAGGTCTCCCTGGGTTTTGTTGGAAGAGATTTGATGGAGACATCCCATTTATGGCTGTGTGGTCCAAGGTATCTCACACTTTGCATAATATCTGGCTCTGGGTCTCTGTCTTTATTCCCCTCTACTGCAAGAGGAAGCTTCTCTAATGGTGGCTGAATAAGGCACTGATCTATGAGCAGAGATGAATATCTTTAGGAGTCATTTTAGCACTAGATTTTGTTTGATTGATTGATTGGTTGATTTTTTAAGACTAGTACTATTTAGTTTAATCGCATGTCCCTGGGATATCTAGTATCAGGTTCTTGGTCACATAAGCAATATGTTCCATCTTGTGCAGAGGGCCTTCAGAAAATCTGTTGCTTCCATAAGCTTTGCACCACCCTAGCATATCTTGCAGGAAGTAGGCAGATGTAAATAAAGGGTTTATGGCTGGCATAGTGTTTAAGTTCTTCTTTTGAAAATGTGCTAAGCACCACGTTGAGCTTCCCGTCTAGATGAAGAGAGGGAGAGGAGAGTGTGTATGAGCAAAGGGATCAGGATCATGAGGAGGAGACCCACAAAGATGGCTGACCCAAGCTATGGGAGTTTGGTGAGTAAGAAATAGCCCCTGAATAGGAATCTTCAGGAAAAGAAACTAAACCCTCTGAAGGTAGATGACTATTGAATAGCACGGGCAGTTTGTGGAGCCTCTTGCAGTAGGATCAGACTATATTCCTGTGCATGAGTTGGCATTTTAGAGCCCATTCCCTACATAGGAACACCTAACCCAGCCCTAATATTGGGTTGAGAGAATTGGACCTATTTCAAGTTTATACAGCAGACTGAACTGGCCCACTTTGTAACTCCTTGAACTCCTTGAGGAATTGATGGAGTATGAGGTGGGAGAGGCTGAGGGAGGACTGAGAGGGACTGGGAGGAGGGATGGGAGGGCAAGCAAGGGTATACATGGAAAAGAAACCTTTTAAATTAAAAATAAAAAAAGAAAATGTGAAGACTAAATTCTTGTACCAAAGACTCTAGAACATAGAAGTGAAGATTATATATAGGCTTGACATCTTCATCTTCAACAAATTGTGTGTTATCTTCAGCAATGAACCCTTGCTGTCACATTGTGGAGCAACTTATAGTCTTGGCAACAGCCTGGGTTTGAGCGGGGGCAGAATCCAATGGGACTCCTTTGGCCAACAATTCAATTTGATGTAAACCAATCCCAGTACTGAAAACTTCATTTGGTGGCAAGAAAAAGCCAGTTGTTGCTTTCTCCCCCATTATTTGGAAACTTCGTGTAGATTGCCTTCATATATGTAGGTATTTTTGGAAGTTTGTACTCCATTAGGTTTACACATTCAGGTCCTCCTTAAATACTCCTTAATTTTAGTTGTCTCTCCCCGTGTTTCCTCCCATAAGCCCTTCTTCCCCCTTTCTCCACTTGATCCTCTCATTCTAGTCCTCCCATCCATCCATAACCATCCATTCGATTTCTCTTTTCTAAAGAGAACTAATTATTCTCTAGTCCCTTCCTCTATACCTACCCCCGTCTTTCTATAAATGGTAGCTTGATCATCATTGAATTTACAGCTCATATCCATATAAAAGTGCAAACACACTATACTCATCTTTCTGAGTATGGCATACCTCACTACACTGAGGCTTCACCCCTATTTTATCACATAGTATCATAAAGCCTGTAAACCCATTTATTATAAGTGAATACTTGCACTAATCAAATGATTTCAAAGAACTGAAAAGTATAAAACAAGAGCAACACTTTTTAAATAATCAAAGGTTCATTTTTATTATTTAAAATGATTTTTGATGACCTGATAATAAGTAATGTTACTGAAATATTCCATAACATTTCATTCTAGACCAGATGTTGAATACAAGATTTTGTCTAGAATAAATTTTGCAAACTAAATTGCCACTCTTAAAAAACAAGGATCTAACCTAACCCCAAAGTGGAAACAAAAAATCCTTAGCAAAGCAAAGTATCATAAAGAGGAATCTTCAAGGACTTGATGGCTATATATGAATTAGAGTTGAGTATAGTATGTTATTATCTCAAATAGCACTGAAATTTTCTGTGAGTAGGGCAAATGCTCAAAAAAAAATTCAGATGTATACAACATAACATTTCCTGCCTTGTGATCCTACCAATTTAGCATGTGCAATTTGGGGCTATAATTTCTTTTGAAAAATAAGCTGTTTTCTAAAATCATTTAACTTCTTTCAACACAGTATAAAATAATGTTGAATTAGAAAGAACAATGAGAAGGATTTCTCTCAGCTGGTCACCAGTATTCAGAAAACAAGATCTTCAGGAAAACAAATTCAAGTGATATTTTGATACTGATGTTAGATGAAAAAAAATGGTTCAGGTTGGAGTGATATAGAATTTAGAAAACGAATGCAAAGTAATTGGCTTGGATGTCATTGCTCCTGTATTATTTTTATGTAAGTTCCCCTTTCTGAATTGGTTCTAAAAGTTTAAATTACTTTGCTGGACTTACATGGTTAATAACTGCTAAGGTCTTGATGGGTGTACAGTAACCCTTACCATCTTTCCACCTGTCAATCAGTAGCATTATCCATTTCAAAATTTAGACTTTTACAATTTTTCATGATGTGTTTTATCATCATTTAAAATAAAAATGTTTCCTAAACAAAACTGAGTTTTTCCCCATTCTTACCCTGCCAGAAGCCATCTATTGTGGAGAGTGACTATATGGACAACTCAAATTTAACTTGATTTTTTTTTTCCTTTTAAATTCTTTTTTAGGGAGATGTCAGACCTGGGAAGACTGGGAAATAATGGTAATTGGGGTTTATTGTGTGAAACTCACAAATATCAATAAAAATATCCTGCTAAAAAATAAAATAAAATAGCCTCCTGTACTGGTGAATAGACATTACGATCTTGTACATATCCTTAATTTTAGACTTCTTAAAAATACTTAGTACAGCACAAATTCTAATTGAGTTTAATTATAAAAACCAAGAGCCAGATATTGAAAAGCTGAAAGATCGGAACAAGGGAGCAAGCCACAGCCACTTCTTACCTCATCAACTCATCAGCCAAAATGGGACTGAGCACCTGTACCTTCCCACTTACATGGTCCTTTCTCCACTCAGCCTTACCACTTTCCGTTTCTACCTCCCTAGTGCTGGGATCAGACATGAGATTTCAAATGCTGGACTTGAAAGTGTGAGCCTCCACTTCCTGGCTGTTCCTCTTTAAGACTGGATGGACCTCCTGTAGCCCAAGATGGGCTTGAACTACTGATCTTCCTGCTTCCTCCTCCCTTGTACTGGGATTAACAGTATGTGCCATCATGGCCTGGCTTCTATGGCTAATTAGTGACTGGCTCGGCCCTCTGATCTTTAGGCAAGCTTTGTTTGTTGGAGCATAAGCAAAATATCACAACTTAGTACTTCTCAATTTTTTAAATTAAAAGCTTAAAATATAACTTTCTTTACTGTTTCCACATTTTTTTACTCTAGGATTATTGAGTAACCTGAAGTAGCAGAAATAAGTTAAAATTTTTATTTCATATTCTAAA
This sequence comes from Phyllotis vaccarum, assembly GCA_033318265.1. Lineage (NCBI taxonomy): Eukaryota > Metazoa > Chordata > Mammalia > Rodentia > Cricetidae > Phyllotis > Phyllotis vaccarum. The sequence continues at coordinate 19,453,458 of JARWLC010000007.1, forward strand.
TGCAGATTTTTAGATTAAAGGAAAACACTACTTAATTTTTCATAGCTTTAAAATTTATATATAGAAAAACTCTTATGCAGTCAGTTTAATTTTATAACTGAATCACTTTGATGCCTCACAAAGCTATCTTAGTAACAGTTTGAAACTTGCAACCAAATACATTTTTTTGAAAACTGAGTTTTCGACTTGACAGAGGAAAGTTTTTGAATTCCGTATAGAAAATATTCCTTACAGTAAATGCTGAAATATCTCTTATTTGGATCACTAGTATAGAAAGTTATACATTGAAAGCAACATGAAACCTTCCATAGTGATATGTAACTGATCTACACTAATCATGTTCAACAATATCCAACACAGATGAGGTATATGTCCACCTGTAAATCATATGCATAAATTATATAGTCTTTGATTTAATATATATGTGTGTGTATATATATATATATATATATATATATAGAGAGAGAGAGAGAGAGAGAGAGAGAGAGAGAGAGAGAGAACAATCCACCACTTTTCAGTTATTGACATTAGTGTGAGGAGGTGCGAAAAACAACTGAAACAAGATTCTTACTTCTAGAACAACTAACAGTGAAGAAATCCACCCTTACTGCCCTCAGGAATGAGTAGAAAACTTGTCTAAACTTCAATCCTTGATTCTGAATAGCCTCTTTTAGCTTAGGCTTCTAACCGGTAATCTACTTGATATGCTTAACATGAGTAATACTGAGCAACATGGTTCATTGTTCAATTTCTGAGGATTTCTGCATCTATTATATGGTATGCCAAATTCTCTTGTTATTTTCTTTTCTAGTTCTTTTGAGACAGTTCTGCTTTGTAGCCCCGGGTGCCATGGAAGTGAAGATTTTCCTACCTTTGCCTATCAAATGATAAAAGTATAAGCATGTTACAGTAAACATCACAATCAGCCAATTTCTTAAATAAGTGTTGTGGCTTAATAAACATTTCTAGTGCTAAATGTATGTATGTACATTAGGGATACATCCTGAAATATATCCATAGAAATACATTCTGAATTGGAAGAAACTAGAGTATAAATTCATCATAATTATAAGATGGCTTTATGAATCTAGTAAGAGAAGTAAAGTATTTTAATAGACTTCAGCCATTAAAGTTTTTCATTTTGTAACTGAAAGATAACAAAAACTTGTATATAAGCACTGTCTTCAACCAAAGTGATTATCTTTCTTTTAATTTATCAGTAATGATGGGACTAACCAATTATATTCCCAAGATTTCACCCTTATACCAAATGTCTCAATCTCACACCAAAATAGCCAAAAGAAATATAGTGTTATGCACCTGTTCCAAAATCACTAAAAAAATATTGTGTCTTTTTACATTTTTTCAATTGACTAGTTATTGTTACACTTAAGAGTAACATATCTCTCAACTCTCACCAGAGAAGCTTCTATTTACCATAAAATGTGACTTATACAGTGACTCACATCTGGCAAAGGTGTAGAGATCAAGAGACTTTAGATTTCTCAGTCCTAAATGAGAAATGTATCATATCCCCTACTCCCAAGACCTGTCGTCTTTGCTAAAGACTATACGAGCCAGAGACAATGGATGACTGCAGGTAAATAATGTCCTCCAGACACAAGACAGATGCATATATGAACTCATGGCCATTGTGACAACATGAGTAAATCTAGTTGAAACTCAAGCCAAAGAAAATCTCAGGATAGAGAGAGATGGTGGACATGAAGTTAAACTCCTATCCCAGGACTTAATGTCATTGATAGCTGATAGGAAAGGAAGAGTCAGTTTTCTTTAAGAATGTTGGCCCTGTGTAAATGTACCACATTTTCTTTATCCATTCTTTTGTTGAGGGGCATCTAGGTTGTTTCTCTGTTCTGACTATTATGGTGATATGAACATGGTTGAGCAAGTGTCTTTGTGTTATTAATGAACGTCCTGTGGGTATATATCCAAGAGCAGTATCACTGGACATTCAGATAGATCAATTTCCAATTTTCTAAGAAACTGCCATACTGATTTACAGAGTGGCTATATAAGTTTGCACTCCCACCAGCAGTGGAGAAATGCTCCCCTTACTCTACATCCTCTTTAACATAAACTCTGTCATTGGTGTTTTTGATCTTAGCCATTCTGGTCTGTGTAAGATTGTATCTTAGAGTCATTTTGATTTGCATTTCCATGATGGCTAAATATGTTGAGCACTTCTTTAAATGTCTTTCTGCCATTTGAGATTCTTCTGTAGATAATTCTCGATCTATATCTGTACCTATTTTGAGTTGGATTATTTGGCATTTTGATGTCTAGTTTTTTGAGTTCTTTAATTATTTAGAAGATCAGCCCTCTATCAGGTGTGGGGTTGGTGACAATCTTTTCCCATTCCATAGGCTGTCATTTTGTCTTATTTACCATGTCCTTTGCTTTACAGAAGTTTCTCAGTTCCAGGAAGTCCCATTTATTGATTGCTGCTCTCAGTGTCTGTGTTACCAGTGTTATATTTTGGAAGTGGTCACCTGTGTCAATGTGTTCAAGATTCCTTGTCCCTTTCTATTCTATCAGATTCAGTGTAACTGGATTTATGTTAAGGTCTTTGATCTACTTGGGCTTGAGTTTTATGCATGACCATAGATATGGATCTATTTGTAATTTTCTACATGTTTACATTCAGTTATGCCAGTACCATGTGTTAAAGATGCTCCCCCCCCCCCCGTTTTACAGCATTGGCTTCTTTGTCAAAAATCAGGTGTCTATAGTTGTGTGGATTGATGTCAAGGTCTTCAATTCGGTTCCACTGGCCCACAACTGTTCCTACACAATGGAGTATTACTCAGCTATACAAAGAACAATGGCATCATAAAATTTTCAAGCAAAGGGGTGGAACTAGAAAAAAAGTCATACTGAGTGAGGTACCCAAGACTCAGAAAGACCAACCTGATATGTACTCACTCATAAGTGGATACTAAATGTAAAGCAAAGAATAACCAGACTACAACCCACAGTTCCAGAGAAGCTAAGTAACATAGAGGACAATTTAAGGACTCTAAGAGGGATACATGGATCGTTTTGGGAAGCAAAAATATATGAGGTCTCTTAGGTAAACTGTGGGACTGTAGAGAGGAGGGGATAGGGGATTTTGAGGGAACAAAATGGTCAAGTTGGGGGGATGGATGGAGTGATAGAGCAATGAAAAAGAAATCTTGATAGAGGGACCCATGTGGGATTAGGGAGAAACCTGGTGCCAGGGAAATTTCCAAAAATCCACACAGATAACCTTAGCTAAAACTTGTAGCAGTAGTGGAAAGGGTGTCTGAACTGACATTCCCCTGTAATCCAATTGGTGTAAATACCCTAACTGTCATCATAGAGACTTTATTGAGCAACTTATGGAAGCAGACACAGAGATCCACAGCCAATCATCAGGCCAAGATCTAGGAGTCCAGTAGAAAAGAAGAGGGTGGTATGAACAAGAGAAGGGTGTCAAGATTATGATGAAGAAATCTACAGAGACAGGTGAACCAAGAATGAACACTTTAAACTGACAGCTGTGGAGCCTGCCTGGGACCAAACTAGGCAGTAAGACTAGGATCTATCCCTGGGGCATAAACTGGTTTTTTGGAGCCCAGTACCTACGGCCTTGCTAAGTCTTGATGCAGCAGGGAGGGGCTGGGTCCGGCTTCAACTTTATGTACCAGGCTTCGTTGACTCCACATGGAAGTCCTAACCCTTTAGGAGGAGTGGATGGGGGGAGGTGAGTTACAGAATGTGGGAAGGGAAGCAGGAGACATGGGAGGAGGACCTGTGGTGGGTATATAATATGAATTTTTTAAAAAAGAATGTTAGCCCTGAAAATTTGACCATGCTCCAGTAGAAGTCCACACCTCTAAAAATATATAAGCTGCACAAATTATGTTTGATGGTTGGGGGGAAATGAGGACAGAGAGTTGGATGGGTAGGGAAGGAAAGTGGAGCTGAGAAGAGAAGGGAGGGTAAAACTGAGCAAACATGTTGTCCGAAAGTCCCAAAGAAATAATTTAAAAAGCAAATGTTTAACTAGGGCTTTCAGGATGACTCAGGATGTGATGGAGCTTGCCACCAAACTAGACAACCTGAGTTCACTGCCCATGACCTACACCTCCTCTGATATTCCAAAGTGTGTGTACATGATGCACACATATAACTAAACAAATGAAAAAATTTGAAATCTAAAACTTATTTTATTAATTTGTATCCAAAAGTTGATTTATTATAGGAAGTAGGAACTACTGTCAAACTTCCAGAGAAACAGAAGTTAAAATAGTTACAATTTCAAATTACCACATGGTACAATTAAAAGGTATCTGAGGGCTGAAAGTGTAGTGTATTGGTATATGGAATCAGAAACTGCTCAGCCAAACAAAAGCAAGATAAAATTTAAGCATCTCATGGTTTAAATTTTTGTTTTAGCAAATATCTTATGTACTATTTATATAAAATAAAATATTGGAAGTAGAATTTTTTAGGGAAAATATATTATAAATGTTTTTAGTTCAATCACTGTTTTTTTTTTCTATCTGACACAATATACTTAAATAGATTTATAGTCTATAGACTAATTTTAACGCTTCCCTTAAATAAACACTAAATCCTGTTAGAGGATTGGATAATTCCTGGCATATCATTTGCAATATGTTCTAATCAGGATAATCAAAATACATTTGACCCTGACTTGCAAGCCCTTGAATATTAAAGATGTATTTTGATTTTGTGTTGCTGGGACCAAACCCAGAGCCTTGCACTTTCAAAGTAAACATTCTATCATCGAGTTAAGCAGAAGCCTCCCCTCCTCACTCCTCCTCACTTATTCTGGTTCCTTTCTGTTTCTTCAGTGCGGTGTTTACTATGTACCACTAGCTCATGCTAGACTCAATCTACTGTAATCCTCCTGCCTCGGTGCCCCCAGTGCTCAAATCAGAGGCATGAGCTACAAAATCCAGCTTATGTTTTATTTATTATCATTATTGTTTTAGTTGTGCTAATTATAATGTGCATTGTGAAAACCGGATACATTTCTAGTCTGCAAAACTAAATCAAGGTAGTTAAAATTTCTATCTCTGTAAATGATTTTTTACCTTTCTAGTAATGCATGGTGATTATGTATATTTGCAGGATACAGTATAATATTTAATACATGTGTATTACATGAATTTATCATAGTATGGAGGTCAGAGAGCAACACTCGGGAGTCAGTTCCCTCCTGAAAACCTTGTGAGATCTTGGAACTGAACTCACTGTATGGGCAAGTGTTTTTAACCTCTGGTCCGCCTTACAAGCCACATATTGGAGTTTTAATGCTTCTCCTCTTTACATAATTTTCCATTTTTGGTATTTTATTGGTTTTTCAAATGTGTCTAGACATTATATGTATTTGAGTCCATGTTCCATATCAATTCTGATAAATTTAGAAAGATCACTTCCAAACTAAGGCTGAATGAATATGACCATCTTTCTTTTTTTTTTTTTTTTTTTTTTTTTTTTTTTTTTTTTTTTTTTTTTTTAAGTCTTCTGCGTTAGAATTGTTCCAGACATGAAACATGAATAATAGCACTGGTAAATCAATACTTACATCTCCTTATCATTATTTTATGTTGAAACCTTGATTTTAAAAGCTGTTTGAATTTTTTTGCAACTTTTACTGATTAAATTTGCTCTTTGAAAGTTTTGTACATGTACAGAGTACCTTCTGTTTATTCTCAACTCCATCTCCTTTTAGCTTCCTCTAGTTCTATGGTGCTCAACCTGTGAGTCAAGGTCCTGTAAACAAGCCTCTGTCTCTCAAAATAGTTACCTTACAACTTATCACAGTAGCAAAATTACAGTTATGATGTAGCAATGAAAATAGTCTTATCATTGGAGGGCACCACAACAAGAGGAACTGTATTCAAAAGGGTCTCAGCGTTTGGAAGGTATGAACCCCTGATCTAGTTAGGTCCTGTCATCTCTCACCAAATAAATTACTTTCCTATACTCATGCCTTTTGTTCTTGCTTTTCTGGTTCTGACCCCTCTCTAGAATGTTTTAGAGGATTTCTAGTCTGACTATATGTAGGGTGGGGTTAAGTGGATTATATATGTGTGCTGACATAAAAAGTAGGCCAAAGACCAATGTCAGGTTCTTCCTCTTTGTGAATCTGGAGATCAGTCATTCTCCTGGACTGGCCAACTAGTGACCTTCAGGGCTCCATGATCTCCCTACCACCAGCATACACGAATTCTGGCTTTTATGTGGGGGCTAGAAATCCAAACTCAGGTCCTCAAACTTATTGGTCAAACACTTTATTGTAGTAGGGTGATTATGTTATATTGTAAATAACTGTCCAGCCTACTAATTTAATAAAAATTCTGATTGACTGAAGGCAGACAGGAAGTGTGGGTGGAGCTACCAAACTGGGAAAAACTCTGGGAACAGGAAGAACAGCGCAGAAATGCCACAGAAAAGCCAGAAGATGCAGAGGACAACTATGCTGCTCTGAGAAAAGGTACCAAGCTGTGTGGCTGAACAGGATAAGAATCATGGGTTAGTTTAAGAGCAAGAGCTAACAAGTTATATGTCTGGGCCCCAGATCAAGCAGCTTACAAATAATATAAGCGTCTGTGTGTTTCAGTGGGACTCTGGGACTGTGGGTCCACCGTTCCAGGCCACGAGACTAGACCAGAAAGTCCGGGCCCGAAACCTAATACTTCACTTAATCGACTAAAGCATTTTCACAGGCCCTCTTTTGAACATCCACCCCTAACACAGACAAGTTTGAAATAGTGACATGATGATACTGAGTTCTGTACATCCAGCCTTCGCATCAATGGTTGTTTACACTCTAAAAATAGGATGAATAGCCTCACTTAGTGCCTCCAGGAAACTGAGAAGCTTCTCCAAGCAAACTTTCAAGGGTTACTTGGCCCATCTTCTGGTTAAACCCCAGCTTTTCCCTCAATTCAATATTTTTAATATCACAAATCAGTATCTTTTAAATATGCTACTCTTCTGATTGGCTTGGTAAAAATCATAATGGACACTTTGGAAAGGGTCATTTTGATGGATATCCTTGTACAAGTTACTCCATGCATTGTATTTGTATTCTTAGCTGTATAATTACTGAGTGAACACATGAATAATTCAAATAATTCATTATTTTTTTGCAAAATCCCTCTTTGGAAGTTCATATCTACATATTAATAATGATATATTTTAACATACTTTAAAGGCTTTTCTCATGTTGGATAATTTTCTTGTTTAAAGCTTTTCTACTAATAAAGCTAGACATTTGTTTGGGTTCACAGTGATGTTTTATTATTATTTGCCTTCACTTCGTATGTACCTATGTATGCAGGTGTGTGCCTGCAACAGTACACTAACAGAGGTCAGGGGACAATGTTAGGAGTCATTTCTCTTTTGTCATCTTGTGAGATCCAGGGACTATTCAGGTCATCAGACCTTTGTACAAGTGCTTGACCCACTGAGCCATCTCACTGGCCTTAAACTGGTGCTTCAAGCCTCCTTCTGTATACAACATTTTCTACTTTTTGATATTAGCCTTCTGTTGATTTCTCATACATGCTGGAGATATTGTATGTGAGTCCATCTTTCTTATACATTCTGGTGTTCTTCAAGGACTGAGTTTAACTCAAGGTTTATTTATCTAGCCACTCTTTCTTTTTAAGTTACATTCATTATAACTGTTCTGAACACGAAATGCAGACCTTCTGCCAATAACATTGGGTAAATTTTTGCACTTAACTATTTGTCTTGAGACATGTAGCTTAAAATACTTTCTAACAGGAACACTTCTATTCCACTGACAGTTTATCAAGGGATCATTGTATTTAAGACACATAGCTTATAAATTATTCATCATGTCTGATGGCTGAAGTTCAAAGGAGTTAATTAACAGAGCTAGCAGTGGAAAAGTCAGCAATCAGAGCTGATCATCTCACAGTACGCTGGGCGAATTGTACAACTCAATAAATTCAGAATATTGGACAAGTCACTAACCTCTAAGAAGAAGTCTAGGAATAAAAAACACTATTTTTTTTTAAAAAAAAAAGTCTTTTTGACTGCCAGAGAATCCTTAAAATTAGGCAATTTTCTTAATCTCTGAATTTCTTTTCCATTACATGTAGAAAAAGTGTGGTAATATCATAGGGTTTCTAGTAGGCTTAAATGAGTTGTTGTATGTTTAGAATATGGGAAATACTATAAAAATCATGTTTTAAATTAACAATTATGTCTTTAAAAATATTATCTGAATACAAAGATAAGCCATGCCTCTAATAACTTCGTACATCAGAGCTACTATCTTCTCCATACCAATAAACTAAAAATTCCTATCCACGGATCAGGTTTAAAATAATATGCTTCACTGTTTTCCTTCAGCATCCTTCTTCTCCTTGCAATTCTCTCGTGGGAAAATTATAGACTGAAGGGGCTGAAAGATATAGAAAGAAGGAAGGATAGACGGGTAAGAGGAAATAAATTAAGGGCATTGTCCTTTATTGGAGGAACAAATACACAAATATCCTCAGATTGAGAAGTATATGTTAAGAACGATGTGTGTTCTAGTCTGCTTCCTGCAAACTCCTGCCTGCATCTGTCCATGTCTATAAGCCCCATTCATTCCCCTTTCCATAACTCCACATGAAATGTATTTAAGTTTTAAGGATGGACATCAAGGGTGGGATGATGATCCCTTGTTATATTGAACCACTTAAAGAAATAAACTCCTTTTTTCAGATCCGCTTCAAATCCCAAAGTGATTATTTCATTTTAATATCTTTGAACTGAGCAAATAAGAAAGGTCTTTGTAGTTCTCCCAAGATCCTAAGTTTACTTTTAGCAAGGAAGCACTACTTTCTACCATATTGGCTTATGATCTTGGCTATTTGCAAATTTCTGTGTGTGAGAGCAGTCCCTTGGTGGCCCCTGTTTTTCAAGGCTCTGAGAAAGAGAAATGCTGACTGGAATAATGTATCTTTTGTCCTGAAGTCCACAGTCTGTACCATCACATTGTGAAGAGGGTGGGAGTCATTAAAGCTGATGGGTTGGAATTATGCCGAATAAGGGGCATGTAACGAGAGATTAACAAGTCTACAATTATTATTAAAAACTGTGTCTGCCAAGCAGCCGAGAAGTATTTTTTGAACAAAATTCTATTTGTGGATAGTAAAGCATAATAATATAAAATGCTTTATAATCTCAAAAATATATTGCAATCCACCATTAGGATGAGTGAACAATTCAAGTTTTAAAAGAGCAACTAATAAATTAATCAAGCATTCAAAGGGAGAAGTTGGCACATCAAAAAAGGCAAAAGAGGAAGTGGTATTCATCACCAGCTTGGGCCTGGGAATTCTTGGTCTGGATATGACCAACCAAGGAAGACTGGAGTTAGAGTCTTTATATGGAATATTCTAAAATGTTGTAAATTTGTCTTTAAAATAAGAATATAACCTACACATATCTTTGAGCTCAATTTGACTCTCTGTGATGCCTAAGATAAAGCAGAACACTGTAAACTGTACAACCATTAAACAAAAGGCAGTGTGGGATTTGGAATTCAGTCGTGAAAAGCTTATCACTTTTAGGATGTTATCCTTCAGAGAGTAAAAAATGGATCCAATGTAGACCTGTTAACAGAGGGCTGAAATGAGATAACTATCGTAATGTTTAAGAAAGTTAAATTTGGAGCCGAAAGTGTAGCTCAATAGTTAAGAGCATACAGTGCTCTTGCTAAGGTTTGGTTTTTAGCACCCACACATGCTGTGAAATATTGCTTTTGTACACTATAAATACTTTCACTTGTATTGGTTTGATAAAACACTGGTTAGCCAGAAGCTAGTCACAAAATAGAGGCAGGGCAACCAGAGTAGGATAATTGTGGGAAAAGAAAGGCAGAGCAGCAGATGCAGAGGAAACAAGATGGGAATATTGTAGTGAGAAAAGGTACAAAGCCGTATGGCTAAATATAAATAGAATTGTGGGCCAATTTAAGCCTAGGAGCTAGATAGTAATATGTGCAAGCTACTGGCCCAGCATTTATGATAATAGGAAGCCTCATCCTAGTCAATGATTTGGGAAGTTGCTGCCAGATATTTGAGAGTTTAACCAGGACGGAAAATTTTGACTACACACATTGAAGCCCACAATATTAGTTTCCAGGAGATCCAATGTTATCTCCTGTACTCTATGGACACCAGGCATGTACGTGGTACACTTACATACATGTAGATAAAACATTCATACATATTAAAATTTTAAAAAGATAAATCTTTCTTTTATAAAGAACACAGAATGTATAGCAGTATGTGAACTGGATTAGATTGCTGCATGCTTCATTAAAAGAAAACAAAATCTTTTCAAGGTTGTACCTGGAACCCAATAGGAATATGATTCAAAATGACAGAAAAAAACAGGCCAAAGATATTAGCCAGGATGTAGATAAATATATAGTTTGTAACATATTTCTCATGCTAACCCATTTTTATAATATAATTCAACTTCATAGAAAAATTCATGTGTTGGAAAGTAGTCTAGCCTCTATAATTTAGATGAAACACTAGAATGATCTGTTGAAATTCTAGCCTTGGGTATTTGTACAAAATGTGCAAATTTTGGAAGTCAACCAAATACCTTCTCAATTATTATTTCTTCAATGTCAATTCTACCACAGGGCCAGCAAATTCCATTATAGATGAACACAAATATATATGTATATGCACATATTATGTGTGTTTATATGACCATTATACTGTTACATATAAATACATTATTCCCCTAAGGGAAAACATATTATAAGTATTAAACTACATAAAACAGCATTAAACATTGTGATAGCTATTTTTTGGTTATTTATATAGCCTCTCTATACTGACTTCCTCTACCAATTCTATGCACTTTTTTCTTCCAACCTGTTCCAAACAAAGGGTGAAACTTGAACTCACAAAGTGCCATGTGTGTGGGAGATTATGTGTTTACATTGTAAATAATTGTCCCACACACTGGTTTAATAAAAAGCGCTGATTGGCCAAAGGCAGGCAGGAAGTGTGGGCAGGGCTACCAGACTAAGAGAACTCTGAGAACAGGAAGCACAGAGCAGAATGCCAGAGAGAAGCTGGAGGAAGCAGAGTACAACCATGCTGCTGTGAGAAAAGGTACTAAGCCCCATGGCTGAACAAGATAAGAGTCATGGGTTAGATCAAGGGTAGAGAGCTAGCAAGTTATATGCCTGGGCCTGAGGCTGATCAGCCTAAAACTATTGTAAGCATCTGTGTGTTTCTGCGGGTCTGTGGGTCCTGCGGGCCTAAACCTTGAGGCTAGTTCCGAGAGTCCAGGCCAGAAACCTCCTACTACACCATGTGTCACATGTTTGTAAGATCTGAAGAAAGAATTTTCACTAACCTCTGGTGACAGCATTTTTCTTTATTGTATTTATAAGTATTTGCTTGTGGCTAACTTTTAACTACTCTGTGTGTAATGAGAAATATCAACATTTTCTATATAGTTTTCTATTAAATACATATGTGTTCATATATAAACACATACCTGAAGATACTATGGCTTAAGCATAACTTCTGTTATAAAAGATAATGAAGTGGTTTAAATAATATTGACCCCATGGGCTCATATATTTGAATGATTCCTCATCAGGATGCTACTTGAGAAAAATTAGGAGATATGACCTAGCTGGAAGAAGGGTGTCACTGGGGAAGGGCTTTAGGGTTTTAAATGCTTAAGCCAAGCCTGGTATCTCCCTCTCTTCCTGTTGCATGAGGATCTGGATGTATAACTCTTACTTGCTTCTCCAGCACCACGTCGGCCTGCATGACGTCATGCTTCCCACCTTGAAAATAGCGTACTACCTCTCAAATTGTAAGACGGTCCTCATTAAGTGCTTTTCTCCATAAGAGTTGCCATGGTCATGGTCATAGAATACTGACTAAGGCAACAAAGATCGTTTCATTTAATTGTAGCTTAGTAGCAAGTAGAGTATGTATTAATAATTATTATTTAATAAATTTTCATTACATAGAAATATATTTGTACAATCTAATGTGTGTCTTCTAAGGTACTTGAGTGAGAGGAGGGGAGAAGACAAGAAAATAGGAAGAAAGAACCTAGGTCTTCTGTTGTCTAACTCTCCTTTTTTCATATAATCTGAAGTTAAGATGAGGAATCTTGGTCCTCCTTAGTAATCAGTGTCCTTAAGGGGTTTGTATCTTATAATACTTACTTCTGGAGAATGAAATCCTTTAAGATTTTTTCACTGAATTTAAACTAATCTATCTTCATTAAAATGAAAAGTGATATCCACATTGAAAAGGACTATTCACAGAAATCAGATAGTGCAGTAAATCACAGCCTCACATACACCTTCTCACCATCACAAAGACAACTCTAGAAAATCTTAAGAACAGATATTATGTTCATTTAGTAATTTTAAGCAGAAATAATGATGGTTCCAATATGTCTTTGATCTGATTCAAAAAAACAAAGTAACTGCAGGAAGTTGAGTAAAATTAATCAAGCAATTTGTTGCACTTTCTAAACATATTTTATTTATATCACTTTCCATATGAAAGTTAAGACACAGCATTTGTTCTGATACAATTGCTGTTGAGTTCCCTGGACAGTAACTAACCAACTAGCAGGTTGAGTTGCTTACTCAGCCATTCTTGGTCCAAAAAAACTTGATTCATCCTTCACAAAACCTGATTCATCTTGGCATCAGTACGCGAGATTCCTTTTATCTCTCAGTACGCCACACCAACCTTGCTGATTCTGTACTTATGCTGAAATTGGAACCTTATTTATATCCCCAGTAAAATTTGCTATATCAACTTTAAAATTTATAATTCACAATTATAATTGCAATAAGCAGTGTAAAGAAGAAGCCTTCCCACTTTAATATGATCCAAGGTTTCTTATTGTACATTTTATTTATTTATTTTATTAAAAATTTTAGACTTAAATATGTAAAATTCAATGTCTTTTTGTATCATATTTTTAATAGTCTAGACCAAAAGATATTTGGGGGAGAATAAGTATTATAATTGTTACTTAAACATAGATAATTCACCTTAAAATTGTTTACTTTTACAACTTATTTTCCTTTTGCCTCAGGACAGGGGATACTTAAGGGCACAAAGCACCCAGTGTTCTACTAAACAGTACTGAGAAAATAAACAATATATAGATACAGATATATATATCACTCTGTAGACCAGGAGAAGAGAACAATGGCAGCAGATAATGAATGGACCACAGTTGGGAGGGCACATAGTAGATGAGAGGGGAGGCAGAAGTCAATGTTCAGAGTCCTCTTCAATCATTTTTAACTTTTTTTTGATATCACAAAAACCTAGATATAACTAAACTGGATATCTAGCAAGCAGCAGAGATTTACCTTCCTCAGACACTTCATTACTGAAGTTATATGTGTCACAGCTGGGTTTTTATGTGGGTACTGCAGACTCAAAGCAGGTCCTCATGCTTGACCAGGAAACATAGTGCTGCATTGACTGAATCATCTCACAAAGTCCTCTAATTTTGTTTTTGATAGTAAGAAATTTCTCTCTGCCAAAATTAAGGCTACCCTTTGGGGTAGTATATAGTACATACAGAACTGGTATCAATGTACAGACTTCCTGAGAAGTGTAGACAGAAAAAAGCATAAATTAATAGAGAATGAGTTCAGAGTATATCAACTGCTAGAAAGTAGTGCATAGTCTAATGTCATGTAGATAGAGATGAGGCTCTATGACCTTCTTTGCAGATATAAAGGGCCTATCCCTCCCTAATTAAAGACAAAGGATTTTTTAATCCAGGAACACATTTATTTAGTCACTAGATGTCACTGTTCTACTTGAGCAAAAGAACAGTTAGTCATTCTGAATCACACTGCATTTACATAATCAGATTCACCTGTGTGCAAATCTGAGCCTACTTAACTTGCTTCACAGGCTTTCAAAACAAAGCGAAAGGGATTTAGAACAAATGTAGTTGAAATAAAACCTAGTTTTATACTTCCTCAGACATATACATAGTATTTTTGTAGCAAGTAAACTAAAACTTAAGAACCAATTTGATATGAAAAAGTTATACGCAACATTAAGAAATAAAATTTCTACCATATAAGAAAAGGTGTATTCCTAATTTTTTTATACAAACACAAAGCACATGTCTTTTCTTTACACTGTATCTATGACATTAAGTCTGATGAAATTAAATTCAGAGAGTATATTTAAGGGCTGGGGATGTAGTTCAGCATTTCCATAACATAGATAAATCCCTTCATTTCCAGAGAGGAGATTGGAAGAAGGAAGAAGGCTGGAGTAGAAGAAAGGAAAAAGGAGTAAGGGAGAGACAGGAGGTAAGAAAGCTGTGAGGTGATAAAAGAAGAAAGGGGAGATCATGGACAGAGGGGCAAACGTATTTTACCACTGAACTTAATCACAAAGATACAGTCAGTTTCATCATATGTTTGATCAATTAGATGTTGCTTGGGCCTTTGGATCTTAAATGAATGGTGGAGGGTGTTTGAAATTTTCTTACAGTAGTGGAGGGGTGCTATAGTGATATTCTTGCAAATGAATTGCACAGTGGCCTCTGCAGTTGATCGTTCTAGAAGCACTATGATTCCTGAGGTTTCTGAGCCTGACTTTCCAGTTTCCTGTTAGAGCTGAGAACCTCCCATCTCCAAGCCACCACAACCCCAACTCTTTCTCTCTCTCTCTCTCTCTCTCTCTCTCTCTCTCTCTCTCTCTCTCTCTCTCTCTCTCTCTCTCTCTCTCACACACACACACACACACACACACACACACACACACATACACACACACACACACACACACACACACACATGAAGTAAGTTTCCTTTTCAATCTAGAAGCCATAGCCAATTTCTGTTGCTTGCAATCACACAGAACAAATCAAAAACCTAAGTACAAAGTTAAGCAAACAATGTGTAAACCATGCCAGTAATACTACCCACTTTGCCTTTTTGAGCTTATGTTTGGTTAATTGTCTAGATGAGAAAGTCGTACAAAGGAAAAGTTCCTCAAAGAAAAAAAATTGATTTTTTAAATGTTCCTGATTACTAAAGATCTCAGTTCTTAAATCCAGTGGCATGTTCTTCAAATATGTATGAACTTAACTCTCCTTAATCTTCAAGATTAGTGTAGACACTGGGTTTTTGATGCTCTACAAGGTGTCACTTTTGTGATCTAAAGAAGCAAAAGACTATAGTTGGTGTAAATCACTAACAACTGACTAAAAGGATAGTATTTATTAAGGGGTTTATAGGAAACATTCACGATATAAGAGACTGAACAGTTGGGCAGTTCCTGGAAAGCTTGATTGGTCCATGTGGCGGAAGCAAGTCTGGTCCTTTCTCCGAAAGTATGAGAGAGCAAACAGGAAGAGAGCTGGTATGCACCAGATCTTAAACTGGCTTGACCATGCCCCATAAATAATCCTGAAGGCCCAAAGGCCCTCTAGGTCAAGCTGATAATGCCTGATTCCCTCTACATCTCCACCTTTTGTCTAAATAAGAAGGTTCTAAACCTAAATATGAAACTATGAACAATAGAAACAATTATAAGATGATGTACAGGAGAGGGAAAAGGCATAAACAAGGTCAAACTATAGCTAAAAAGAATAGCAAACATGAAGCATATATTAAATTTTGTTAAGTGGCAATGTACAGAGGTTACTCCAAAGCTGTTTATCATGAATAATATGAATCTACTACCTAAATGCTCTTAGGTAAGATATGAGATGGTCATAACCTTAACTATCTAGTCTTCAACCCCATCAAAAACCTGAGAAGGAAGATATATTACTTGAGTAAGCTGAAGAGCAAGCAAGTAACTTGTGAAATTTAGTAAGAGAAGCCAGCAACACCAGCTGCCTGAACAGTTGCCCAAACCTTTTTTGCAGTATTGGAGCATCCAAAATTTTTGACTACAAGCATAGGATATCTGACAGATCTCTTCAGAAGCAGGGTATTTTGAGAAACTGTCTTATGCTGTCTAGGCAGGTTTCAGCATTCTCTATCTTTTGTCCTGCTCATCCAAATTGGACAGTGTGCTTACTTTCAGTAGTCAAGGCAAAGGCAGTTCTTTGCCCAATAGGCCATTATCTGCCAAGGAAGACAAACTCCAAATGGAGTGTTTTTGATGCCCAACACTACCTCAGAAAAGGAATAGTGCTTCCAGGAACAATCATGTCTCTTGTTGGCGAATTCTGAATAACAAAACATTTAAATGCCATGTTCTCTTGGTCTATGAAGTGTTTAAAGACTGCCTATCCATTTGACATATTTTACCATATATATAGAAGACCCAATTAACAAGGCTATGTTATGACAAACATAGTTAACTATGACCTGTAATTCTTATCAACCTAAAAACTAAAGTTATTTTTATAAAGGTAGACAATCCATACACGGATATACAGTTTTGGGACAAAGACTTCAAGTATGACAATTATACAAACATCTTAATAAGAAGTAAAAATATATAGTGCAAAATGACAATAGTATTTTTTATGTGTATCAATATACAAAATATCTTAAACAAATGTAGAAATCTATTTATATTTTATGAGAAACATAATTAAATCAACATAGAATTTGTATAATGCAAATGACAAAAATATTAATATTCATTAATATACCAAATATTTTAAACAGAGGTTGAAGCATGTGCACAATCTAAGTTATAGGTTTGAATTTGTATCAGTATACAAATTATCTTAAACCAACATATAAAATAATTTTACATGTATATCAATATACAAGAATTCATACCAGCGCAAATTGTCTATGGCTAATATTTGGCTAATTTTGTTTACAGGTAGATAATGTCTCTAAACATTATCCTGCCTGTCCTGCCTACTCCTTTCTTCTTCTAAAGGGATTCCTCAACCCAAATATAACTTATAACCATCATAACAGGATGATAATTATCTATAAATCCTAGAAGACAAAACTTATCTGTAAATGGGGCATAGGTTTTCCTAGAATTGCTTCCTGTTGTCTGGGGGTACAGTATCTCTGTGGGGCCCTACTAAATAAACAAAAATTAAAAACAAACCCAAAACAGGGGTTAAGTCTCAAGAATGGACTGTAACACCTGCAGCCAGTCTCAGTACTACGTAAGGCTATCTGAAGTTCTGGTTAGAGGTGTAATATAATGGATAATTATAGTAAGCCATCTTGCAACTGTCCTGAACAGTTTCTAGCTCAGAACCAATCACTGAGTAATATATTAAAAAAAAATCATAATGAACCAGGTGGAACTGTTATGTGTGGGGGTTAGCATCTTCTTCTCTGGATACTTTAGAGATCACTATTAGGACAATTTATCATTTATTGTCAAAAACTTAAAATATTGTTGATCTCAACATGAAAATTTAAATTTTTGGAGAGGATTATATACAAAAGAAAAGGTTTTCAAAAGGTCAAGGATAAGTACAAAGAGAATGTACATATTTTAATTTTCCAAATTCTGTAAAATGAAACACATCCATCTGCCAAATTTTATTTCTTTGCATATCTTTAGGGTTAATTCCTGGTGGTAATGGTGTTTGGTTATAAAATGAGCAAGTAAGACATTTCTTTACAATTTCCTTGGCTTGGTGAAAAGTGATGGGTAAGTCCTTTTCTAATCCTTTGCTATTAACCTGGTATTTCTTATGAAATTCTGAGGTCTCAAGCACATTTTATATTAATAACCAATCAATCACATCATTATCTTGTGCTAAAGGACCTGACAAACCCATGTAGGATCTGATGTGTGTTTTATATGTTGTGTGTGTGTGTGTGTGTGTGTGTGTGTATGTGTGTGTGTGTGTGATGACCTCTATTTCTAATAATTTCCTGTAATTCTATAAATAATGAAGTTAATTCTGCTTTATCAGAAATGAAATAAGCAGTTTCAATATGTAAAACAACTCTTTCTGCATATTGAATGTCAGTAACTATGTTAAGGGGTCCTGTAAAATCCATTAGTACCAAAAGAATGATATATAGTTCTGACTTTTGTACAGAACTGTAATGGCTTTGAACCACTTTACTTAAGTCTCCTGGTTTATATGCTGCCTTTCCTGATTTATTTGCATCAGTATAAAATATAAGGACTCCACAAAATGGTTTTGTCATACAATGTGAAGAGCGATCCTGCCTGTTCTTTTTAGGAATTCTATTCTATTGCTTTTGGGATAATGGTTGTTAATCTCTCCCAAAAAATTACTGCAAGCCCTTTGCCAGTATCTTAAAGGTACTACAATTTCTGCTGGATTCATTCCTGTCAATTCATAAAGCTTTAGTTTTCCTTTCAAAATCAAGTCAGAAATTTTTTTCACAAGTTTTTAATTTTTTACTCAACCTCCATGACAGAAACATCTATTCTAAAACAATATCATTCCTCTGCATCAGGAGACCTGTTGGGGATAATCTAGAGAGTAACACAACCAGAATGCAGTTAAGCTCTGAGTTCACACAATCAATATATGACCCTCTTAATTTCTTTTCCACATAAACTAACTCTTCCTCAGCCGCAGCTGATATTTGTCTTGGACTATTTAAGTCCTTATCCCCTTCTAGGGTATTAGTCAAATGTAATAGTTCATGCTTTTTTACTCTAATAATGGACAGTAAGTTAGTGGTGTTTCCTAGAAATTTCTGAAAATCATTAAGAGTCCACAATCAATCTCTCCTGAGAGTTCAACAGCTATTGTGCTCTGTTTACCTTTTATGGCCTAATTTTTTATAGGCCTAGTTTTATAGCCGAGATAATTATTGGACTCTCCTCTTTGTATCTTCTCAGGGGCAATTTGTAATTCTCAGAGAGGAAAACTTTCTTTACTTCTAGAAACTTGTTCTCTAAAATATCTGACTTTGAATCTGCCAATAAGATGCCATCCATATAATGGTAAATTATAGATTTTGGAAATTATACACAAACTATTTCAATGGTTTTTGCACCAAATATTGACACAGGGTAGGACCTTTTAACATTCCCCGGGGGAGGCCTTTCATTAATATTTCTTAACTGGTTGAGAATTATTATTAGTGGGTACTATGAAGGCAAATTTTTCCTTGTCCTCTTCTTGCAGAGGTTTAGAAAACCTTTTAAGTCAATAACGTTGATAGACCATTTTCAAAGAGGGCAGGGGCATTGCAGTCTGTACAGACCTCATCAGCTGAGTTACTTTATTTATAGTTCTAAGATCTGTCAGCATTCTCCATTTTCCATATTTCTTTTTAATAACAAATACAGGAGAAGTCCAAGGGCTGGTAGATTCTTCAATATGTTGAGCATTTAACTGCTCCTAGACCAAGTATTCTAAAGCTCCAGTATCTCTTTAGTCATAGATCATTGTTCAATCCATACTAGTTTGCCAGTCAGTCATTTTAAGGGTAAAGCTGTTGCTACTTCTGTGAGTTCACCACCTATTGTGCGGTCTGAGTGGTTGGTATCTGTTTTTTATAACATCTTATAATATCATTCTCAGAAACAAGAATGGGTCTATGGTTCATATCTCAGCTTGGAGAAATTTTAATCTGTATATTCCATTGCTGTAGTAGATCATGACCCCATAGATTCACTTCATATATCAGCCATATATGACTTCAGCACTCCTCTCCATCCCTCTATCCCTATGCATCCAAGCTATCTCATGCTTTGTTTTCCCCAAATTATGGTTCCAATCCCTAGAAAATAAACATTTACCTCCTTTAGAGGCCATTTTGGATGCCATGATTGTCGACCCAGTGCTCACCAAGCCTTGAATAATAATGTTATCTATTTGTAATTTTAAGTTTGACCTTTGTTCATTTATTGAAGTTTGCCAGAATATTTGTTTTATAGTTTTCATTAGAAATTTTGATTCCTTTCTTAAAGTTATTCTACCATCCAGTGCAATATAGTTTCATAAGTTAGGCACTGGATCTTCTAACTGTTCTGGGGAGGAATTTCCTCCACAATGACTGGAAATGTTTGAACCATGTTTGAATTAGAGACCTGTTTTTTGGGGACCTCTTGTGAGAGGCCTCAAAAGGTACTTCTAGATGGTGAAGAGTTGCCTTGTTTCTCCCTTTTAGACCTACATTTAATGGTCCAATGCTGGCCTTCGCACATTTTTTGCATAATTCAGAAGGTAGGGGCCTTCCATTTGTGTTACTTCTAATAGAAATATTAGTTCTAGGAGTGCCCTGTATGTATAATTCCTTCTTATATGGCCTGGTTTAACACAATTAAAGCATTTGATACCTTGATTTTTTTTTTATAACATTAGAAATTGCTTGTCCTACCCAAAACTTGTCATCATCATTGAGAGACTCAGCATTTATATTGGATCCATTGTTCTGGAGTGCTGATCTGATCTTTAGAGGTATAAGTATCTTTTTGTATTGTAAATTAGAATTATCAAAAGCTAAGATTTAATTAGTTGTTTACTAACTTCCAAACCTGATAGTCTTCTGTGCACTGCCTTAGTCAATGTCTTCTGAAAGTCAGTATAAGGCTCTTTTAAGCCTTTCCTGACTTTAGTGTATGGCTCAATTTTCTGTTCTGGTTCTAAAATTTTTTTCAGTCATTTAAAGTGGTAGCATGACATAGCAACAATGTATATTCATCAAGAGTAGACTGAATCATTACATCAGAAAATTAACCCTCACCAAAAATATGAATGATATGATATGATCTTGAGAAACGGTAAAGCCTCTAATCTTCCCTGGTTGTTCAATTGCCTTAACCCCTTCTCTCAGCTGATTTCTCCATTGTAAATGTTGGTTATAATCTAAGATGTCTCTTAGCTGCATCCAACCACTAAGTATCACCCTATTGTTGGTAGACCAGGCATTTAACAGTTAATTAACATAGATGGAATGAATACCATTTACAGTAATAGCTTCCTTGATCTCTTTTATATCTCACATATGTATAAATTCAAATTATATTCTACAAACTCTCCTGAAAATTTATCACTTGTTTTATTTGTCTGCATAGTAACTGGATAGATCATGGCAGGGGGGAAAAGGGAACCCTGTATATTTACAACTTTATGTAAATCATCTCTAATTCTATAAGATATTGGTGATGGTTGTGAAGAATTGTTCTGGTTTGGTCATGCTTTATCATTCTTCTCAATAACAGCAAAACAATCTTCCCATTGTTGAGATTTAGAGCCACCAATTTATCCAAGGTCTAAATCTCTTGAATAGCAAGTCTTTCTAATGAATCCATGGAATTTATAAGTTTCCTATTCTCATCAACATATGATTCTACAGATTTAAACTTCTCCATCTTAGATGCCCTATCATCTGCATAAAGTACCTTTACAGATAGTATTTACTCCCAAGAAGGAAACTCTGCCTAAAAGTTTGTCATAACCAGTTTCCATAAAATTAACTTTGCATGCCAGTCTATCATTGGCAGATTCCATGCTGTGCATCTCAGAAGTTAATTTACCATTTTTAGTCTGCACAGTCTTATTAGTCGAATTGATGTCTCATTTTTTTCTCTCAAACCATTTTAGAGATATAAAATAAAGGACCAAGCTAAGAATTAATAAAATTGCAAGCATATAACTTCCAGGGACATTATACAAATCATACAAAATTTCCTCAATTGTAGCACCAAAAAAAGTTTTTAAATTCCTGAAAGGTTATATTGTCTACTATGAAGTAATTAGTTACTTGTCTTTTAACAAAATGTAATTATACAATGTGATGTTTTGGAATCATTTACACATAGGCCAAACATGTGGAAGACTTACATAAAGTGAAAGTTAGAAACAATATTCACACAACTTCTGGTACTTATATATTTATGGTTTTTAAGCATTGGTCTTTGAAAAGGTCAACCCACTGTGTTCAGATAAATGGGGTATATAGCAATATTATTATTTGCTTATTCCTCCTTTTATCTAAATGGATTATTATAGAGTATAAAAGCCAAGCAATTTTTCTAAAATGATTGTGCTTTACATCAAAAAGTAAGATGTTTTTCCTGTAAATCCTGTCAGAGTGAGGAGAAGACTGTCAAGACAGAATTGACAGTGCCACTCAGCCCTATCGTACCATCCATTCATATGCAATATTACATCTCTATATTATGGTACTATAAATAGTCTCATAAATGCAGAGTAACTTTATATTTTATCCACATGTTAATGTAGCCATGTGGAAAGCAGAAAAGAGAAAGATGAAAGTCAAAGATATTAATACACTTGGGTTATCAATATAATATGACTGGATAGATGTCAATGTTGCCTTCTTTTAAATCTTAAAAGAAAGAATTGTGTATTCCATGAGGCCATAAACCATATCTTCTTGGTGTACTATTATTATATTTACTATATCTAACACCCCAATGTACTCTAGTAACCAAAATTTTCCTGCTATACAAATCTGCTTATTAAATATTTGTGTAATTAATATATTTAATACCTATCATCCTCATGAACAAAAAAGTAGCTCAATTAGACTCCAAAATAACATTTTGTGCCTTTGAAATTGTTTTCAATTAATTATATATAGTTACAAACACAACTAAAATATATATTGAGACTAGTTTCTGCAACACACCATCATATGTGCAAAAAAATCTTAGTCTTTCCTTCAAGGAATATATCTTTTTCCAATTAATGTGTTTGTCTGATGTGCTAATAAATGTAAGTTTGAAAGAAAATAGTAAAAACAAAACATTTAGTTAGACAAGACACAGTATGTACTAGGTCAATTTCTTTTCTTAATCCCAATTAACAGGGACTTAATCTTATGCTAGCTATACACAACTGCACTAGTAGATTTCTTAAGGTGGAACTGCTCTAAATATGTGTTCAAGAAAACCATCTAGGACAGCAAGGAAAATCTGGCTGAATTCTGTATTAAAAACCTCTATTAAATGAGCCTCTAAATTTACAAAGGTGGATAATCTAAATCTACGTATCTAAAAAGAAAGATACAATGCTGGTGAGGCACCAAAAGGGGAAATTAGAGAGCGAAATAGGGGAGGGTCAAAGGTTATAGAGGATCCTTCCCCCATAATTCAATTATTTTTCCCTGCTAATTGGGGTGAATAGATGGAAAATTAAATGGGAAAAAGTAGCAACATTTCTTAATCCTTATTCAACATCCTAAGACGAAAACTCTTAAAAAGACATTGGTTGTATTTCATGTCTTACAGCATATAACAGCTTTTTTAAACCCATGACTATAAAATATCTCAGAATGTTCCTTATTCTCTCTTGTTTCTCTCGGTCACCAAGTAAAATCTCTTCGTCAATTCTTTTTTTTATATGAACCTGTAATCTTTTATACAATACTGAAAAATGAATAAAGCATCCTTTTTTATTCATTTGTCAAAATGGACTAATGACTGAGTAAAAAAAGGTAATGTCTTAAGTACAGAAAGCAAGCTGAGGTTGGAGTTTAAGTATAGTCCACAAAAAATAAAACCACAGGAGAGAGAAATCTATAAAATAATTTCAGAAAAGAATATGGATGATGGCATTGTGCTATTCTTTGGTTGTCAGGGACAACAGGTCAGACAGATTTTTTCCACAAATCTTTAATTTTAATGAAAATATACACTTCTCTGTGGGTATAAGAGCAAATGTTTATAGACTATTGTTAGGGATTAACAGATACTTATAGCCAATATGGTTACATGTGAAATAATAATAAAAAAAACTAGCAAATGCCTAAGTAGTAAATATATATTCATTTAGTAGAATAATTTGTCATTTAGAGTAGTATATTTTGTAGGTATGTAACAGCATAAAATATTCACAATATAATGATTAAATTCACAGAAGAATATAGATTTACTTTCAAAACAACTTTTAAGCATTTGGATAGATGAATAACACTGGGGCAAGAGCTATGGCAATTGAGAGCACTTGCTATTACTCCTGCAAAAGAACCACATTCAGTTCCCAAAACCAGCATGTCAGCTCACAATCATCTGCAACTCCAGGTCCAGAGGATCCTAAACAATCTTCTAGAGTCTACCAGTACTAGGCATACAGGTGACACATTTACATATATGATGCCACTAACACATACATAAAATAAAATATATCTTTAAAAGATGAGGACCATTGTGCCAATGGTGATCTATGGGACATAGAATCTTGGGTGTCTATTATTTTCTGTGTATACTTGAAAATACTGTAGAGTGAACGCTTGAAATCTTATAGTCAAAAGAAGACCAGATTTTAAGGCATATAAGTATCCATTTTTTCTAGCAATATAGCAAGACTGAAAAAATTCTTCCAAGGCAGATTAAAGGGGTGAACCTATTGAAGACTCCTAGTAATGGGGGATACCCATTCTGAACAAAGGCATCTTCCAGTGGTGGAATTGGAACAACAAACCATCCATGAAACCTTTGATCTACAATTTATCCTGCCTACAAGATGTGATGGGGCAATGGAGATACAGAACTTTTGGAGTGGTCAAACAATGACTAGTTTAATTTGAGGCCCAAAATTTAAAAGAGGGAGCCCATGCCCAAAAATGTCTGGATGACCAGGAACTGGAGGCTAGATAGTCTGTAGACTTAGGGTAGAAAAAAAATCAATATTATGATGCCTGATGTAATTCTGCTATCCTCATAGATCAGTGCCTAGCCCAATTATCCTCAGATAGGCTTCCTCTAGCAGGTGACTAGAATAGATACAGAGACCCATAGCCAAACATTAGGTGGAGAGAGAGAGAGAGAGAACCCAAATCAGAGGTCTTCATCAAGTCCTTCTGCTTGGAGCTCCAGGAACCCCACAAAAGAGGGGAAGAAATAATTTCAGGGACCAGAAAGGTAAGAGCACCAGGAGAATAATCAAGGCTCATAGGGTTCACATAGATAAAATGACAATCACAGGGCCTGCATGGGTCTGCCCTAGGACCTCTGAATCTGATTTGGTTGTTAGTCTGGTATTTATGTGGGACTCCTAACAATACAATAGGGGGAGAGGTGTCTCTAATTCTTTTACCTACTCTTGGAATCCTTTACTTCCTACTGGTTGGCTTGCTCAACCTTGATATGAGAGTTTATGCTGAGTTTTATTATATCTTGTTATGCCTTTCTAGGATTTTGAAGGGAAAGGGAGGAGAAGGGAAGAGAGATGGAGTAGAGGGAGGGAAACTCCAGATGTATTGTATGAGAAAAGAATACTTAAAAAAAAAAAAAAAGGCAGCACTAGTGAACTCTAAAAACCTTACTACTAAAGTGTAAAGATAGTCACCCATTTTCGTGAATCGTATTTTGTCCTGGAAATTCTCCAATGTTTTCATGAATAGAGGCAAATGAATCTTGCCTCTAATATTCTTATTTTCATTTCTGTTGGATTAGAAAGATAAAGAAAATCTTGAGTCATATTTTTATTTTGTTTTCCAAATTAATTTGTTTTAATTTTATTGTCTGAGAATTTTATACATACGCATAAAATGTTTTGATCAAATCCACTGCCAGTTCCCTCCAGCCCCCCATTGCCACTTTTCCTTGCCAATTTTATGTCATGATATTAAGGAGTTCCAGCCTTGGAGTTAAGGCCTAGAAAAAAAGCATCCTATCTATACACAGTTTCCATGAGTAGCACATTGCAGCCTTCAGTTCATTCCCACACAGTACACAATATTCTATACATGATGCCTATACATTTTAAACTGCTTCTGGAACACAGATAGTTTTATAATACACACTAGAGCAAAATGCCATAAGATCCAAATATCAAGACTGTGTCTCTGTTTCATCATAGATCCACAGAAGTCTGTGCTGCATAACAGATCAAATTTTCCCCTTATAGCTTCTAGAAAACATTAGTTGCATTTATGGCCAGTTGAGGTTGGGGGGTACACTGAGAGATTTTTGCATATTTTGTTTTACTGTTTTGCTATCAGTTTTCTTCCTTAAATGTTTAGTTCATGCTTGTATGTATGTTTGAAAGGGGTGTGTTTGTATATAAACACACACATGTACACAGAGGCCAGATGTCAATCTTAGACATATATAGGAACAGTCCCTCTTGGTCTTTGAGATAGGATCTCTCACTGGCCTTGGGTGCTCACCAAGCAGACAAGGCTTGCTGTCTAGAGAGGATAAGAGATTTACCTGTCTTTGCATCTCCAGCACTGAGCCCATGTTGTTATTCATACAATCATATCTGACATTTATATGAACTCCAGAGGTTGAAATCTGAGACCCCCCCAGTTCTATTGTATGCTACTTTCTTAATAAACCACATTAAATTTTTTCTCAAAAAATATAATACTGAGAAATGTATAAATGAATATAAAGTCTCAGAAGAATAATGGTAAAATGCTTCAGAGTACTGAGATAGTAAGAGGTTTTCAGATTAGACCCCAAAGTGCAAGAAAGAATATACACACACACAGACACACACACACACACATGCGCACACACACACACACACACACATGAATGCATGCGCGTGCACACACACATGCGCACACACACACACACACACACATGAATGCATGCGCGTGCACACACACATGCACACATGCACACACACAGGCACACACACAGTGGCAACAGTTCAAGTTGAAAACATCTAAATTACATTTTATAGAATAGAAAAAAAAAAAGATTTAAAAACTACAGCAGATAGGAGGGCTTGACACCCAGAGTGGATAAAGAACTCAGTAAACTCACCAGCAAAAGAGTGTGATCACCGATTTAAAGATGGGCAACAAATCTAAGCAGACAGTGCTCACAGAAGACAAACAACAGCCATTATCTGGCAAATAAGCTCAATAGCACTAATCCCAAGGAGAATGTAAGTCAAACCCAAGATGAGATGTCACCTCACTCCCTTAAGATGGTTATTATCAAAACGACCAAAGCTAGAAAATACTGAACCGAGTGTGGAGTAAAGAGAAACGTGAACATACTTGGTATAGCAGGCATGCCTATGTAACTTGTTAGCAGTAACATAAGCACAGCTGTAGTATGACATCTCTGGCCCAGCCTTTCTGGCTTAGCCCCAAGGTTCAGACCCACCCTCAGTCCCACTGCCATTTAGTTCCAAATAATCACACAAAGGCTTATATTAAAATCATGCTGATTGACCTATGGCTCAGACATATTGTTAGTTAGCACTCTCGTCTTATCTCAACCCATTTCTGATGTGGGAATGCCTTTCTGTATGCTATGAATATCAATCTTTAAATAAAGAAGCTGTTTTGGGTCATGACAGGCACCATAGAAGAAGTAGGAGGAGAAATCAGAGCATAGGTAGGAGAAACAGGGCAGAGTCAGGCAGATCGAGCTGAAGCCCAAAGGAGCAACATGTAAGGAACACAGGTGAGCCATGGGCCATGTGGCAGACAGATTAATAGAAATGGGTTGATTTAAGATGTAAGAGCTAGCTAGCAATGTGTCTGAGCCATAGGCCAAACAGCATAAAGTTAATATAAGCGTCTGAGTCATTCCTGGGGCCTGAGTGGCGGTGGCAGGCTGCTAAGGGGTCTAGGGCAGCAGGTCTGTGGGTCTGGGCCTCTGGCCACCCAAGACCAAGAAACCGCACTGCTACACATTTCCATTAATCTTTTTAGCTATGTGGCTTGTTACCTTTTCTCAGAGCAGTATGGTTGTCTTCTTTCTTCTGTGTGTGCTGGTGTCTCTCCTGCAGTCTCTGCCTGTGTCTCTGAGTTTTCTTAGTCTGGTAGCCCCACCCACACTTTCTGTCTGCCTTCTGGCCAATCCACTTTTTATTAAACGAGTAGGAGGGACAAATCCCACTACACACAGCCATTATGTTAATTTATAATTCCTGAAAATTTAAAATATAGCATTCATCTCCTCTACTATTGTGACTGTATGTAAAGGAAATGTGCCTTAACTTTTCATTGTTAACACTATGCATACTCTCAAAAACCCTGGGTTAATCAGCTGATACGTAGATAAAGACTGTGTAGTAAGTGCATATAAAGGAAAATTATTTTCCCCAATAAATACATTCCTGACATTTCTTTTAATGTGTATGGACCTGGAGATAATTATCCTGAGTGTACTAATCTAAACACAGAAGGATTACAGTATGAATTCAGAGACATATGGACTGTAAACAACACCATCATAAACATTGAGAGTAGAATGGTGATTTACAGGGGCTTGGAAAGGATAGATGTGGAAATGTTGATCACGGCATAGTAAAGTATAAACAGGGTAGTGATACTACACTGTGCATATTAATCAACTAAAAGATATTAAATATTTTCACTGTAAAGAAAAGATAAATGTCTGAGGAGATATATTCACTACATATGTACATGTGTGTCTGTGATGCTGAGAATCACAGGGTCTTCTTCATACCAGACAAGGACGTTACCACTGAGTTACATCCTCAGACCCAATTTGTTTTTGTTGTTTGTCTGCTTGTTTTCTTGGGTTGGGTTGTTTTTGTTTTAAGAGAGAATTTCAACCTACTGGCATTAACTTATCCTCCTGCTCCAGTCTTCTGGGTACTAGGATAGTAGGTGTACATGACATCTACTGTTCAATTCAACTTTGTTTAAAATTTTAATTCATACATTATATATAATGTATAATAAATTTATTATTATATATATTTCCATGTGTATAATTTCATGTTTATTTTTATAGAACTAAGAAAAAACATACTAAGAGTCATGAGCAAAGAATATCAGACATATAAAGCTAAGTAATGCTTATTATTATTTAACCATGATATTTAATGAGTCACAAACAAAAAAAATGCCTCCCAGATATTTTCATAATCATGAACTTCTGCTATGTTCAATGTTGCCTTCTCCCTGAGATCCAAGCCCCAATCTAGTCCACAGCCGGCAAGAATAACAGCATGCATAGTTTCTTCTCAGAATTGGTATATATGCACCGACATATATACATAAGTAAGTATTACACATATGAGTGAAAGGGTTCACTCCTATTTTATTAGCTATAGTCATTTGCCAAGAGGTGAACATTTGACAAGTAATAAAATTGTTTAGTGAAGAAAGAAATATGTATATTTTGAAGTTTATGAAGTTAGCCACAAAAGGACACACATACTCCAAAGTGCTGGATACAATCCACCAACTTTTGTAGCTACAAAATAGCAATGATTGTTTTTCAGAGATTTTATATATATATATTTGGGTCTATAGCAAGGCATCTTAGAAGTAGGCAGGAAATCTGAGCATATATACAGCAAGATGTAAAGAAATAGGTAAGCCACAGGTCACATGGCAGGACAGATTAACGGAAATGGGTTGAATTAAGATGCAAGAGATAGAGCAAAATGCCTGAGGCATAGGCCAAGCAGCATGTAATTAATATAAGCATCTGAGTCATTTGGTGCCAGACGTGGCAGTAAATTTTATTTAAAATATATCAATATAAGATAAATATTTATTGGAAAATAAATTAACATTTACGATAATAGGTTATAGCTTAGTAACATATTTGAATGATCAGAGGGACTGAGCAATGGACGCTGATCCAGTCTCTCAAGAAGGCAGGAACAAACGGGCCCCCAATCTGCCAGCAGCCCCTCTTCAATGGGGCTGGCCACTCCCCCTTCAGGAGCCCGGGACCCTGGATAAGTGTCTTCCAATCTTATCAGCTGACACCTGAGTCCCACCACAAAAGCAAGATGTAAAGAAATAGGTAAGCCACAGGTCACATGGCAGGACAGATTAATGGAAATGGGTTGAATTAAGAAGCAAGAGATAGAACAATATGCCTGAGCCATAGGCCAAGCAGCATGTAATTAATATAAGCATCTGAGTCATTTGGGGGCAGGGCTAAACAGAAGCAAGGGTGGGTCTGGAACTTAGGGCTAGGCCAGGTCAGAAATTCATATCACACCAAGATCCCACATAAATTCTGCCATCCTGCTGACCTTGCATTCCACTCCTTTCCCACTTTGTTCTCCTTCCAAACTCTGGCACACATCAGCCAGTCTGTTACTCTTGCCATCTTGTGATTGCATCAAGTCCATGATCACATTTGCTTAGACCATTGTACTGGATATTCCACATGCTCAAAATATAATACTTATAGATAACCTACATAGATATCCACTATGAAAGATAGCCTTTTTCATTGTGTTTCTTAAGTGCTACTGTTAAGTCCTGATACAACCCAAAGCCACAATAACTACACCCTCGCCTACTTGGTACATTTTAACCTTGTAATATACTAATATATTATCAAATATTGTCTAATATACTAGACAAAAAATTCTGTAATTGTTTATTGTGTTTCCCTCAGTTCATGTTGGTTATAAGCACAGAGACCTGTTTTTACTTCATGAATCTTTCCCAAGTACTTGCAAGAATAGATCTCTCAGAAAACTTTTTTTTAACTTATAAAGAAATATACCAGAGTGAAGCTATTGTCTATCCCATTTTTCTGAGTAACTGGGTATGGTGTTACAAGAATAGTACTGGGGGCAAGAAGGAAGAGAAAATGGTCAACTCCAACATTCACAGATTAGATGTTTCCCTCTAATGAGAACCTTGGTATAGAAATCCACTCACCCTACTCATCTGAGTTTTATGACTTGGTCAGTGATGTGCCAAACAGAAAATTACCCAACAAACAGCCATCAAATCATAAGTTCATATGTAGCTAAGTCTGAGAAGTTTCTTACAATGGAGAGAGAGAGAGAGAGAGAGAGAGAGAGAGAGAGAGAGAGAGAGAGAGAGAGAGAGAGATATTACTATAAAAACCTGTATAGTGGTTATGATTGGAGGAAGGGATGGTTTAGTCCAGTTAGCCTCAAATAATAAAATTGCACATCTGTTTCCCTTCCCATACCTCTGTATTCTAGGTGGACATAGTAGCTTAATGTTGTATTGAAAAAGCTTAAAAGGATTAATAATTCATCTATATATAGGAGATATAAATTATATTTATTATATGTTACTACTTATAAGATGTGACTTATTCAGTCATAATTATATATGTATATATGATGTATGATTCACTATACCTATGAAATAGGGAATAAAAGAAATGGATTGGAAGAGTAATTTTAAAAAATCAGCCTGAAGTCTGCACCATGTTTATTCTGCTCTGCTCCTAATAACACTGCACACAAAGCACCATGCACAGGAAGGGTCTGGGAGGTATTTGTTGATAAACTACAGACACAAAGGATTGTTTGTAGTTTCAATAGTAGAGAAATAGTACAGGACTTTAAGGACAAATCTGCTCAGTGTGATCAGCGAGTCATAAATCTAGAAAGCTACTGAATTCACGTTATATTACTATGGGCATCATTTTCACTAACAGTGGCAATTGGATTTGTAGCAGTGTCCAAAGGGACATATATTAACCAGAGTCTTGGGGGTGTAGAAATTCACATAAGATGGGAATTTTTTCACTGAACTAAAGCTTCATGAAAGATCCAAGTATGTCCCGGTAGACAAGGTTTAAGGAATACATTCTGCCAGTGACAGTTCAGCTCTCTGAGGGTGACAACCTTGAAAAGCCACATGGCTGAGAGGGGTGTGGTTTTCCAAAACTAGAAAAAAAACCAGCTCAATGCAGAGGGTGCATGACATGAATTGAAACCGAGGACTAAGACATTCGTGTGGTCTACGGCAGACTCCCGCTCAGCCTGTAGGAAAGAAGAAAGGATGGAAAGTAAACTGAGAGAAAATAGTAAGAATCCCACACTTCAATATGGATGTGGTGGGAAGTGCCATGGCAATTTCTAGACCTTTGAACAGAGCAGAATTGGATGTATGTCTGTGGTATATGCAAATAAGCAGTGACTTCATGAGAATTGTTTATGTATACTTCCTAGAAAAGTTTTCTAAGTCGTAAAATGATCAAATTGTTTTTTTATAATGGCAATGTGAGAATCTAGGAAGAGGTCAAAAATGATAAATTAGGAGCCAACTGAATTCATCTTTAAAAACATTTTATCATGGGAACAGATTATGAAAAATGTCTTTCCGCGAACGGCTTACCACTTTGCATTTCTATAAAACCCCATTTCCCATTACTGCCATATGAATATTTTAAGGCTAATTTCACAATTATAGTTCTACTAATATGTTGCTTGTGATGCTTTCCATTAGTGGAATTCATTTTTCTGAAGCACATTAATTCATTTTAATTTTAGTTTATATGAAATAAAGCCTTTTATGCCCTCATACTCATTAGACTTTTAATCTAGTTTATTTGCCATCCTGTTGACTATCACTTAATTTTAATTACTCTTGAAAGTAGTTTTGTTCCATTTGTTTCGTTGCTGAAGACATCTTGTTTCTGAAAGTATGCTGCTGTAAACACAGTGGATACATGTATATTTACAAATAAGAACTGCTGTCCAAATAAATTTGATAACTTGACATTTCTTCCTTGTGATGTCTGTATTATAATAATAGCTAAAAGATTAGAATTTACAGGAATTCTTGCTGTTGTAACCTATCAACAAAAGATTCTTGTGAACTTCTCTAATAAAAATTAAAAGAGGGAACAAATTTAGTGCCTGGAGATTTTGCAGACATCTCTGAAATTACCCTCCTTTGTACTGTGAGCAATTTAGAACACTAACCATGCTAAATGATGTTTTATGGGGGGAAATGTCTTTCTACTTGAAACAATTTAAATTTGTTTCTATCTTCCTTACTGTCCATGAACCCATACAAAATTTGTTAAATGCTGAATAAATACTGCATAATGTGACATACATAGCTTAGTAGCTAGGTGATGAGGTGTAAGGAAAATTTTAGGAGAGAAATTTCATATACTAACATGCAACAGAAAGTTCTTTAGTGAAATTTTCAAATATGATAACATGGACAGGATAGACTTGCCACACTACTTATGGAGCAAGACATAAGTCACAGAAAACAAACGTATGCACAAATGTTGACATCCCAGAGCTGAGCCTTCAGTACTTAACAAGCTCTGATGTCCTTAGCGGATGTCTGGGAATAGGCTTTAGAAATCGCACCATTCCCTGGTAAGAACAGTTCATTGTGTTTAAACATTTATACAATGACATTGTTTATGATAAATTCTAGCTGGGGTGTTGTGCTTCTCCTTCTTCCTCAAGATCATCAGTCTGTGAGTAACAGGGTATGAAGGCTGTGGATGCAATGGAGACAGCCCTCCAGGAGATGACTTCAGTAAATCAGCTCAACTTTATTCCAGGGTATAGAAAGTATATAAAATCAGGAAGCCTGGGGGAAAACCCTAATATTCATTAAGTGGTATACTCTTATCATAAGGTTTTATATGGGCAACATATTCTATAGCAAGGTTCCTAGTACAAGTCTTAGTTATCATATTGCAACAGGGAGAAAATATCTAGCAGAAAACTTCCAAGGGTCATGTTAGATATAAATCAGACATTCAGGCTTAGAAATAGCTTTCATATAAGGTCAGTCTAGCATGCCTACAGACACACATTCTCCAGATAAGGGAAGGTAGTCACCCTGCGAAGAGAGAAGACTATCTCTCTTCATGTTAGCCATTTTAAAGAGCTTTGGAGAGAGCTACCAGGCCATGATAGACTGCAACCTCTGACCATCAAGGCCACACTCAACAGGAGATTAAAATGTCAATATGTTGTAGGTAAATTATACTTATGACCAGCCCTAAGATAAATTCTGGGCATTGAGTTTCTCTACCTTGGTTCCAGTCGGTGATGTTAGTCTGTTTTCTGTTACTGACACTCTACCTGAGATCGCCAACTTTCAAGGCAGAAAAATTTGTTTTGACTCGTGGTTTCAATAATTTTAGTCTATAGTTGGTTAGTAGTCCTTTCAGATTCTTGCCCAAGGTTATACATCAGAGCCAGAGTACCTGGAGAGAGAGTTGCTAACTTCACAACAGAAAGACTGCAAAAAAAGAGAAGAAAGGAAAAAACAAACAAAAAACACATAAACAACAACAAAACTAATAATGTCATTTTCAACTTCTGTACCTTCATTCATTTTGCCTAGTGGGTTGTGTACTGTCACTAGTTATGGTCCAGTGTCTGTCCTGTGTATCTCATTCTTTCTTCTCAATAACCACAATGTACTGCAGTTTTTCCTATGTCTATCCACCACTGACTTTGTTTGTCCCAATATCCCATGCACATATGTGTGTCTGTCCCTGAGTGTGTGTCTGTGTATGTCTATGTGTGTATGATATGCATATTTATGCCTGAATGTGTATACCTCAGTATACGGAGGCCAGAGAAAGATGTCAGGAACCTCTCTATAACACTCTTCCTCACTCCTCTTACTCAAGATTTCTCAGTGAACATGGAGCTGTGTTGACAGCCAGAAAAGCCCTAGCAATCCTCCAGTCTCCACCCCTACAGTGGGTTGTGGGATCTAAACTCAAGCCTTGGGTTAGGGCAGTAAATGCTGTCATGTGCTGAACCATCTCTCTGGCAGTCCTTGCTCATGTCCATTCTATCTTATGATCCTGCTGAAACTCTGAAGACCGAGTTCTGCTTTGCCTGCTGGTTCTTTATCCAGCTCTACCAGAAGAATCCCAGTAGATACAAGAGTGTAAGACAAAGAAGAGGCACTGTGCATCCTCTTACTACCTCAAACTCACTTCTTCACCCTGTGCTGTCAGTTCATCCCAATCAAGCAATAAAATATAGGGTTTTTTTCAAGGTTTTCCAAATTCAGAGATTCGTTGCAAAACCCTAATTGTCTCCACTCGATGAATGGCGTTTCTTGCTCAGAACTCAAAGCATCAGCCCTACAAGCCCCCTTCCTTAAAACATTAGCATTACCTGACCAGTACCTCTCTTTGCATCTAAATTGTAGCAGTCAAAGGCTCTCATCTGAGCATGTTAATAATTGAGGACTCACTTCACTCACTCACTCTTGCAGGTAGGTTTGCTGCTGAGAGTTTCTATCTCTATAATACTTAAGGACTTTTCCAACTGAGATCTTCAAGAATAATTCTCATTATTTTGTATTAGTTCCTTAAAAATAACTGCCCCTTCCGCATTTCCAGTTCTTGTTTAGACTCTTAACATATGGTAGGGGCAAAATTTATTCAGCAATTCTTATAGTTCATATATTGCTGGGCCATGAAAATTACCATCTATATGTATTAAGGACACTGCACCAGTCAGAGAATGCACACTATTATCATGATACAAGAATCTGAAGGGACTAGATTGACCTCTTTAAAAAAAAAAGTGAACAAGATCCTATGTGAGAAAAGGGGTAAACTATTAAGGAATTAGAGTGGTCTACTGTGAGGAGACTATTTGTTGGCTGAATCCCTTTTCTCCTGAGCAAATGACCAAACTAAAAGTGTTGGACCTCTGTTTTAGATATGATCATGCAACAATTCTGGCTGCATTACATTGCAAGAGATTCTTTGAAATAGTTCCATAAAACAGAGGGTATAAACAACAAAATTTAGAGTCTTTTAATTCTACAGCCTACAAGTCTGAGGATCAAGATGTCAACTAGATCATAGCAGGGCTCTTGTTGGGGGGGGGGGGAATATTCTAGGATTCTCTAAAGCTTTCTGCAGGAGTAAGAATTCTGTGGCATTCATTAAACTGGTTTTAGCATTAACATTGGCAGAGTATCTTTTACATGCACAGCTATGTCTCCAATTTTTTTCTTTCCTGTAAAGATACTAGATTAGATAATCACCTTGTTTCATCTTAACTACTTACACTACAATAACACTGTTTCCAAATATAGTCACATTTTGAGATACTGGTGTAAGAATGTAATCATATAAATGTTGGGGTAAATGCATTATACAGAGAACATAGACAACAGTTTAGTAAAGCCATCAAGAAGG
The DNA here is from genome assembly GCA_033318265.1 of Phyllotis vaccarum. Taxonomy (NCBI): domain Eukaryota; kingdom Metazoa; phylum Chordata; class Mammalia; order Rodentia; family Cricetidae; genus Phyllotis; species Phyllotis vaccarum. The sequence continues at coordinate 19,489,277 of JARWLC010000007.1, forward strand.
TTAACATAGACTCTAAATGAGATTTAAAGCAGAACCCCAAATGACACCTCACACTTATGCTAGTTTGGTTTATTAAACATAAAAGAACAACTAATTGCATTAAGACACCAAGTCTTCTGCATCTGTAACTTCAGTTACCGAAAATCTAATACCTTTTTCTGTCTTCTGTGAACCTCTGAAACATACACGCTGCAGAGATATACATGCAGATAAAACACCTATGTACATAAAATAATAAAATTAATTACTTTCTAGTAGAAAAAAATGAAGGTTAAGACAAATAGAAATGTGTTATTAAATCAGAATCCACACACACTGACCATCAAAACTTCTGTCCAAACTTTTAGCTGTCCATTTAAATGAGTTCCTTTAAATTAAACCTATTGAGTATGATTAAAATTTTAGCTAAACAGATAAAGAAAATTTCTGCACAAAAATTCAAAGGAGCTAATGGATGTATGAGAAAGGTTTTCTTTTTTCATCATTAACCAAAAAAATACATATCCAACTACAATGAGCAGTCAATTATCCCATGCCTGCTAGGATAGGTGTTTCCTAAAAGACAAAATGTAACACGTCAAAAAGAGAATGCTTCTGCATTGTTGGCAGAAATGTAAATATATATAGTTATTATAGAAAACAATATAAAATTCTCTACAATTTGAAAACAAAATCCTACATGATTCTCCCTTGCTTATGTGTTCACAGCCAATGGAATGACAGCCCTTCATGTTCACTGAAACATTACTCACAACTGCAAGATATGGAAGGAACAAAGTGTCAACAATAGAAAAACAAGGAAATAAAATACGGTTCTATATCTTGCACATGCCTCATTTCTTTATTCAGATTTCTGAATTGTAAATCCTGCCACTGATGCAGTCATGAATGAAGCAGAACAGCATCACCCTGGTAAGTGAATCATTCCAGAAAAGAAGAACAAAAAAGTGCACACAAGTTTGGGGGTGGTAGGGGTAGTGGAGGATTTGGAGTGATGGAATGAAGAGTAAGAGTGGTTTAATAATTTACTTTTTTAAAACAGTAACATTAAATGAAAAGAAATGCAATACTTCTGTGATCCCAAAGTAATTGAATTATTATTAATTATATAGTAATTATATAATTAATTATTGAATTAACTATAAAGATGTAGTACTTTAAATGTAAATTAAAAACTCTTTCAGAAAGACAAATACTACATGACATTTTCTATAGGAGGTAACTGCAGAAATTCCACAGTCCAAGAGTATAATAATGACTACCACGATCTGAGGAAGGAACAACGAAGAGCATAGACGAAGAGCAGCTATACATTTTTACTAAGACAATATGAACAGTTCTGGAGAGCTAATGTGAACCTATGTGAGTATTATTAATGTCTTAGTTTCTTTTTTATTGCTATGACAAAACACCATGACCAAGGCCAAAAAAAGATAAAAAGCATTTAATGAGCTTATGGTTTCAGAGGGTTAGAGTCCACACCACGGTGTGGTTGTGGGAATAGCTGCCCACATCTTGATATACAAGTTGGATGGGTGGATGGAGGGAGGGAGGGAGGTAGGGAGGAAGGGTGTGTGTGTGTGTGTGTGTGTGTGTGTGTGTGTGTGTGTGTGTGTGTGTGTGTGTGTGTGTAAGAGAGAGAGAGAGAAAGAGAGAGAATTGATTGAAAATGGTTCAAATTACTTCCCAGTGACACACCTACTCCAACAAGTTCAGACATCCTAATCCTTCCCAAACATCCATCAATTTGGGATTAAGTAGTCAAATATGTGATTCTATTTGGGCCATTCTCATCCAAAAAAACACATTTCCCTGGTCCCCACAGGTGCCTAGACATATCATAATGCAAAATACATTTAATTCAACTTCAAAAGTCCTCATAGACTTTCACAGTTTCAACATTGTTTAAAATTTCAAAGTTCAAAAATCTTCCCCAGGACTCAAGGTAATCTAGTAACTGCAACCCCATGTAAACTTTGAAAAGCAATTACACATTTCCAACACACAATGTCATAAATATATATTACCATTCCAAAATTGAAGACACATTGCATAGCAAAGAAATACTGGACCAAAGCAAGATGAAAACCAAGCAAAGTAGACTTCAAATACTGTAGCTCCATGTCTGAGCATTTAGATGACTAAGTCTTCTAGCATTTCTCACTCCAGGATACTTCTCTCTGGGCTGGGTCCACTCCCTGCATGTAGCTTTCCTTGGTAGTTATTCCATGGCTCAGGTACCTCCAACATCTTCTGTTCTCCAGTACATCTCAAGCTTGACACTCATGGCTTTGTAGGATGACCTCTCAAGGCCTCCATGTGGAAACTTGTCTGCCACACACCTATCCTCAGTGGCTTTTCTTAACTGTGAAGCTAGATTACAAAACCACTTTACTCATCTATCCTTCATATTCTAAATCTAGAACCCTGTGGACAACACTACTAAGTTTAGATTCCAACTTGGGGTGAACTCTGCTCCCTCTGAATCACATTTGAAACAGTTGTTGCTGTTTCGAAACAGAAAATTCCTTAGGCCTTTTTATTTTAAGAGGTACAGGATTAGCTGAGTGGCATCATTAACTAAGGGTACCCCTCCTTTTATCCAATGTAGAACATGCCTTGCTTTGGCCTCCTTATCTTTCTTTAGATCAAACATTAAATTTCTCTTTCTCTTCAAACTGTACATTTTGTATTTGCTCCACATGCTCTTTTCATTGCACATCTGCATAAGACAGATAATTAATAACGATGCAACAAAGTCAATATAGGGCTATCTTAAAATCCCCTCATCAAAAGAAATTAATCTTTTACTTCCCAGTTTATACTTAGACAAATTCTTAAGACAAGGATGGGCAGCCGGTTTCTTATTTAAAATATTACATGAATGCTTTTAGCCCAGTTACTAATGTTAATCACCCCTCCCCCAAAAAAATCCTCTTGATCAGGACATCCACAGTTCACATAATTTTCATCAATAATGTTTCCAAGTTCCTACTATGATGCCCATTACGTTCTACTTACAACACTAAGCCACTTTTCTAGTCTGAAGTCTTAAAGTCTATATCTCCTAGAAAACAACATGGTGAGGTCTGTCACAGCAATGTTCCATATTCAGGAACCAGCTTCTGTCCTGCTTATTTTACTTTTGCGGTGAAAAGAAAAAAAAAATGACCAAGGCATCTTTTAAAAGAAAGTGTGGAACCAAGTTTATGGTTTAAGAGAGTCAGAGTCCACGATGGTGGAAAAATCCATGTTGCAGTAATAGAGAAAGGAGGAGGAGGAGGAGGAGGAGGAGGAGGAGGAGAGAGAGAGAGAGAGAGAGAGAGAGAGAACTAACTGGCTATATTGTGGGTTTTTGGAAACCTAGAAACTCTCCTCCAGTGACACATTTGCCCCAAGAGACTCACACATTCTAATCCTTCCCAAACAGTTCTACCTACTGGGAACCAAGTATTAAAATATATGAGCCTATGGGGTCATTGTTTTCAAACCACAACAATTAATAATTATGCACTCAAAATTTACCAAACAGTTTGTCTTAGTATAACAATAAAGGAGAAGAGAGATGAACACAGAGAGAAAATTAAGTGGAAACTATTAAAACTATAAAAAGTTATAGCTATGTAAATTAGTATATATCAAACCATCTGTATACTTTGCATATAAACTTTAAGTACCAAATGTGGTTCGATAATTTTTTTTCAAAGGAGGTAGAAAAATAAATGTAATATTTTATCCAACCACTAGACCACAAAGCTAATCTATTAGTTGACAGTAGTTAATATCAAAGTGAAAAGAGACATATGGACAAGTACATGGAATAGAGTGAAAAATATTGGCTAAGAAATTAGAGGACAGATTTCCTAAGCAAATTATAAAAGAGAGAAATGTAATATATATGCACATATATTATAATAGTCATTTGGGCATTTGTTTGAAAACACTAATGTAATTTTCTAAAGGAAGAAGTAAAATCTAAGTTTATTTCTTAACTTAAAAAAAAAAAACTGGGAATTTTATACTGAAAAGTGCTTTAAAAGCCACTAAATGAGATCCCAAAGCCTCCTGGTCCACAGCTGGCTAAGAGGTGAGTGGCACCCTGATGTTCAGTGCAAGGTCTCTGAACCCCAGCCTGGGGGACAGTGCAGCTGCCCTCCAACCACACTCAGCTCCACCTTAAACCAAAGAAACCTGGGAGAAAACCCGCAGTCCAAACCCCAGAAAAACCTGCCCAAACCGCAATCTACATCATCACTCACCAACAACTGGAGTCCATGAAGCCTCCTGGTCCAAAGCTGACTAAGAGCCGACTAAGAACAACCCCTGCAACAACTGGAGACACACAGCTTTTTGGCCTACAGCCAACTAAGAGCCACTAAGAGCAGCCCTTGCCCTGCAGTTACTGGAGACACGCAGCCCCTGAGCCCACAACAGACTAAGAGTGAAGTGAGGAAAGAATGGGCCAATACAAATGCAAGAATATATATAACAATATAAGAGTAACAAGACACCTCCAGAAGAAGCTGAGTATAACAATGAAAAGTAAACAGAAGGAAATGACCTTAAAAACAACTTGATGAAGATAATAGAAGCCTTAAAAGAGGATATTTAAAACTCCCTTCAAGAAATAGAATAAAATACAAACAAAAAGTTGAAAGAGATGAACAAATCCCTGAAAGAAAATCTAGAAAAAGGAAACAAACAGATGAAAGAAACAGTCTGTGGAGTAAAAATAGAAATAGAAGCAATAAAGAAGGCACAAACCAAGATAACGCTGGAAATAGAAAACCTGAAGAAATGAATCAGAACTACAGGTGCAGCGTAACCAACAGAATGCAGGAGATGGAAAGAGAATCTCTGGAGTGGAAGATTCAAGAGTGCAAATAGATACGTCAGTTAAAGAAAATACTAAAACCAAAAAAGTCATAACAAAATGTCCAGGAAATCCAGGATACCATGAAAAGACCAAACTTGAGAACAACTGGAGTTGAAGAAGGGAAAGAATACCAGCTAAATGGTACAGAATAAAGAAAAAAATACTAAGATATGCAAGGAAAAGGCCAGTTTCATATAAAGGCAGACCCATCAGAATAACACAGACTATTCAATGGAAACAATGAAAGTAAGAAGGTCCTAGTCAGATGTTATACAGACACTAAAAGAGCATGGCTGCCAACCCAGACTATACCCAGCAAAACTATCAATCACCATAGATGGAGTAAACAAGATATTTCATGACAAAATCAAATTTAAACAATACCTATCAACAAATCTGACCCTACAGAAAACACTAGAGGGAAAACTCCAACCTAAGGTGACCAGATACACCCATGAAACCACAAACAATCGATAATCCCACAAGAAAAAAAAAGGAAATACATATAAGCTACCACCAAAAAGAATAGGAAATGACAATTATTGATCATTAATATCCCTTAATATTAATGGACTCAATTCACCTATAAAAAAAAGGCACACTCTAACATGATGGATACAAAAACAGAAGTCATACAAAAAAACTATTGCATACAAGAAACACACCTCAACTTCAAAGACAGACACAGGCTCAGAGTAAAGGGTTGGAAAAAGACTTTCCAATCACATGGTCCTAAGAAACAAGCTGGTGTAGCCATCCTAATATCTCACAAAATAGATCTCAAGCTAAAATCAATAAAAAGAGACCAGAATGGACATTACTCATTCATCTCAGGAAAAATCCACCAAGATGAAGTCTCAATCCTTAATATTCATGCCCCCAACAAAAGGGCACCTACATATGTAAAAGAAACACTACTAAAGCTTAAATACTACTAAAGCTTAAACCTCATATCAAACCTCACACACTAATAGTGGGAGACTTCAATACTCCACTTTCACCCATGGATAGGTCTACCAGACAGAACTTCAACAGAGAAATAAGGGACCTAACAGATGTTATGACCCAGGTTGACTTAATAGATATATGCAGAACCTTCCACCCAAACACAAAGAAATATACATATTTCTAGTATCCCATGGAACTTTGTCTAAAACTGTTTATATACTTGGTCATAAATCAAGTATCAATATATACAAAATATGGTAAAACTGCTTGTATCATATCAGACCACCATGGTCTAAAGTTAGAGTTCAGCAACACATAGAAAAAGCCTACAAATTCATGGAAACTGAACATCTCTCAATTGAACCACCTCTGTGTCAAGGAAGAAGTTAAGAAAGAAATCAAAGACTTCCTAGAATTTAATGAAGATAAATCCACACCATCCCCAAACTTATGGGATACAATGAAGTCCACGTTAAGAGGAAAACTCATAGCACTAGATTGCTATAGAGAAATCTCACACAAGAGACTTAACAGCACAGCTGAAGGCTTTAGAACAATTAAAAACAGACTCACCTAGAAGGAGTAGACATTAGGAAATAATCAAACTTAGGGCTGAAATCAATACAATAGAAACAATTAGAACAATACAAAGAATCAATGAATCAAAGAATTTTTTCTTTGAGAAAGTCAAGATAAGTAAACCCTTATCTAAATTAAGCAAAAATCAGACAGAGTATCCAAATTAACAGAATCAGAAATGAAAAGAGGGATATAACAACAGACACCAAGGATATCCAGAAAATGATCAGGTCATACTTTGAAAATCTCTACTCCACTAAAACGGAAAACCAAAAAGTAAAAAATAAAAATGGACAGTTTTCAGGACAGGTACAATTTACCAAAATTAAATCAAGATCAGATTAAAGACCTAAACAGACCTTTAACCCCAAAGGAAATTGAAGCTGTTACTAAAAGTCTCCCAAGTTAAAAAAAAAAAAAAATCCCAGGACCAGATCATTTCAGTACAGAATTCTAGCAGACATTTAAAGAAGAACTAATACCAATACTCCTCAAAGTGTTCCATAAAGTAAAAACTGAAGGAACATTGCTGAACTCTTTTTATGAGGCCACAATCACCCTGATACCCAAGCCACTCATAGATGCAACAAAGAAAGAGAATTACAGACCAGTCTCCTTCATGAACATTGGCACAAAGGTACTCAATAAAATTCTGGCAAACAGATCCAACAACACATCAAAAATGTCATCCAGCACAATCAAGTAGGTTCAGCCCAGTGATGCAGGGATGGTCCAACATACAAAAACTGTGAATGTCATGCATCAGATAAACAAACTGAAAAAAAAAAAAACACAATCACTCCATTTGATGCTGAAAAAGCCTTTGACAAAATTCAACACTCTTTCATGATAAAAGTCCTGGAAAGATCAGACATATAGGGAAAATACCTAAATATAATAAAGGTGTTATACAGCAGGCCAACAGCCAACAGCAAACTAAATGGAGAAACACACAAAGCAATGCCATTAAAATTAGGAACAAGAAAAGGCTGTCCTTTCTCAATATTTATCCAATACAGTTCTCTAAGTTTTAGCTAAAGCAATAAGAAAACAAAAGATTAAGGGGACACAAATTGGAAAGGAAGAAGTCAAGCTATCTCTATTTGTAGATGATATGATCATATAAATAAGTGACCCCCAAAATTCTACCAGGGCACTCCTACAGCTGACAAATTGCATCAGCAAAGTAGCAGGGTACAAGATTAACTTAAAAAAAACAAACAAACAAAAAAACAAAAAACAAAACAACAACAACAACAAAAACAATAGCCCTCTTATACACAAAGGATAAAAGGGCTGAAAAAGAAAAACGGGAAACATCACCCTTTATAATAGCTGCAAATAGCCTTAAATATCATGGTGTAACTCTAACCAAAGAAGTAGCAGATCTGTTTGACAAAAATTTAAGTCACTGAAGAAAGAAATTAAAGAAAATATCAGCAAATGGAAAGATCTCCCATGCTCCTGGATAGGTAGGATCAGCATAGTAAAAATGGCAATTTTACCAAGAGCACTCTACAAATTCAATGCAATCCCCATCAAAATCCCAACACGTTTTTTACAGACCTTGGAAGAACAATAATAAACTTCACATGGAATAATAGGAAACTCAGTATTGCCAAAACAGTCAGGCTCAATAAAAGAACTTGAGGAGAAATCACCATCTCTGACTTCAAGCTATACTACAGAGCTACAGGTAATAAAAAACAGCCTGGAATTGGCATAAAAACAGACTTTTCGACCAATGGAAGTGAATCAAAGATCCCTGACATTAACCCACACACCTAGGAACACATGATTTTTTGGCAAAGAGGCCAAAAATAATCAATGGAAAAAAGATAGCATCTTCAACAAATGGTGTTGGTATAACTGGATGGTAGTATGTAGAAGGATGCAATTAGTTCCATATCTATCACCCTGCACAAAATCAAATCGAAGTGGATCAAAGACTTCAACATAAACTCAGCTACACCGAACTTGATAGAAAAGAAAGTGGGATATACCCTCAAACACATTAGTATAGGAGACTGTGGGGATATTTTGTAGTATAATAAAAACATTTGGAGATATCAGAAGGATCTACCCACAGTCAGTCTAGGAAGATCAGACAGTGGTAACTCACACCTTTAATCCAAGCACAGGGAATATCCTAGGAGTGGTGACCTATGCCCTTAATCCAATCTGAGTTCGAGGTCATTTTAGGCTACAGAAGTAGTTCCAGGCTCCACGGCAGGCTCCAACTCTGCCTTAACTGAGCAAAGGGAGTATTTAAGGCAGGCATAGAAAGACAAAGCAGGCAGAAGAAGCCATGGCTCACACTGCTAGTCCCAGCACTTGGGAAGCAGAGGCAAGAGAATCTCTGTGAGTTCAAAGCCAGCCTGGTCATCAAAGCAAGTTCCAGGACAGCCAGGACTGTTACACTGAAAACTCTGTCTGGAGAGAAAAGAAAGAAAAAAGACAGGAGGAAATAGATCTGTCCTCTGATATCTCTGACTGTTTTTATAATATTACAAAATATACCCACAGGTGACCACTTCCTAAATATGACACCAGTAGCACAGACACTAAGAACAATAATCAATAAGTGGAACCTCCTGAAACTGAGAAGCAGTAGGGCAAAGGACACAGTCAGTAAGACAAAATGACAACCTACAGAATGGAAAAAGATCTTCACCAACCCTACATCTAACAGAGAACTAACCTCTAAAATATATAGAGAACTCAAGAAACTAGAGCCCAAAAATGTAAAGAATCCAATTAAAAAATGGGATTCAGAGCTAAAAAAGGGAATTCTCAACAGAATAATTACAAATGGCTAAAAGGCACTTAAAAAATTACTCAACATCTTTAGCCATCAGAGAAACGCAAATAAAAACAACTTTGAGATACCACCTTACACCTGTCAGAATGCCTAAAATCAAAAACACAGATGACAGCTTATGCTGGAAAAGATGCAAAATAAAGGGACACTCCTCCATTGTTGGTGGGTGTGTAAACTTGTACAGCCACTCTGAAATACAGTAGTTCCTCAGAAAACTGGGAATCAATCTCCCCAAGGATCCAGCAATATCACATTTGGGCATATGCTCAAAGGATGCACAGTCATACCCCAGAAGAATTAGCTAGCTCAGCTATGTTCATAGCAGCATTATTTGTAATAGCAAGAAACTGGAAATAACCTAGATGTCCCTCAACTGAAGAATGGATTTACAAACTGTGGTACATCTACACAATGGAGTATTATTCAGCAGTTTTATATATATATATATATCTCCTAAATTTGCTGACAAATGGATGAATTTGGAGAATATTCTTCTGAGCGAGGTATCACAAGCCCAGAAAGATAGGCATGCGATGAATCCACTCATAAGTGGGCTTTAGAAAAAAAGCAGAGAATACCCACCAAACTACAAACCACAACCCATGAACAGCTTGGGATCAGAAGGAACTTAAGAGAGACATCCAGAGATTCCCTTAAGAAGAGAAAATAGAGAAGCTTGCCTTAGCAAATTGGGGTCATAATGGGTTGCAGCCAAGAAGAAGTGGGAGCAAATCATGAAGGGAGATGATTGAGTGAGAGGAGCAACAAAGTGGGAGGAAAAAGAGATGGATATTTTGATGGAGGAAGCCAGTGTAGGATTGGAAAGAGACTGGGTGCTGGAAAAACCTCCAAGAACTCACCGAATGTCCCTGGCTAGGTCTCCAACCAATAGTGGAGGAGGTGCCTAAACAGGACATTTTCTACAATCAAATGAATAACCACCCTAAGTGTCGTCACAGAACCTACATCCAACAATGAATAGAGATGGAGGCAAAGATCTCTGGCTGAGCACTGGGCAGAGCTCCTGGTCCAACTGAGAGCAGGGGAGGAGAGTCTGTATGAGCAAGGGGATAGGGATTACGAGGAAAATTCCCACAGTGACGGCTGGCTGGAACTCTGGGGAGTTCACTGAATCAATCACTGGAGACCCATAAGGAAAAGGAGCTAGGTGCTCTAAGGGTAGGCAACTGTCCATTGGAATGGACAGTATGTGGAGCCTTCAGGGGTAGGATCAGACTGTTCCTGTGTGTGGGCTTGAACCCTGGAGTCCATTCCTTGCAGAGGAACACCTAACCCAATCTTGATACTGGGATGGAGCAGAGGGATACATAGATAAAAAGAACTTTTTAATAAATGTTTTAAAAGCCACCACACTAACTTTTCAGTATATGAAAAAGGTCACATTTAGACTTCAGGGTCATAAAAAGTGAATATTACAGAAACTTAACAAAGGTGAAAACATTGTTTTAGCTAGCATATTGAAAACACCTTTAAAAATTTTTCAGAATTCTAAACAATAACAAATGTTTAAAGAGGAACCAAATTTGAACTCTTATACTTCCAGAGAACATGGGCTCACTGTTCTAATAAGCACTTATACAATGTGTTCCCTTTGGGTCAGTATAATTCAACCATTAGCTTTGAGTAGTCCGGTACTTAGAACATGAAGTGTGGCTGAGTGTCAACAATATTGCTAACCTAAGACATGTTTTCTGTTATAAAACAGTCCCAGTAAAAGGGGACGGATGGGCCTTGCAACATGTAATCAGGGTTTCCACCAACAATCTGAGAAATGAAATTTCTGGAAATAGGATGATAGTGTAATGATGCCTATGTTCACATAGACAATGATGTCAGTAATAATTTTACATGTAATAACTTTGATGGAAATTATTGATTTACCCCTAAATTAGGTGGTTGAAAATAACTTTTTATAGGACAGTATAAAATTACAAAAACAAGGCAGATGGGATACTACAAAAGAAAATTTATTGATAATGAAGTATATTAACATGTACTTTTAAAATTCTTTGTGGGTAAGGTACAGAGGCTGGTGGATGGGGGTTGTTTTATGTGTGTACATATGCACATGTGTTGAAGAACCAACTCACCCATATGAGCATGTGTGAAGGCCAGAGGCTGACACTGGCTACCTCCTTACTGTTCTCCTTACATTTTCAAACAGGATTTCCCACTGAACAGGCCTAACTAGTCTGGCTAGATTGGCAGGCCAGCAAGCAACTGGAATCTTCCTGTTTCTGCTCCATGGTGTTAGTTTAGGTCTGTGCTGCCACATTCAGATTTTACATGGCTGTTGGGAATCTGAACTCAGGTCCTCACAATTGTGGGACAAGCCTTTAACCATGGAGTCATCTTGCAACCCCTGCATGGACAATTTTAAAGTAGAAAGTTGAACATGATATATCAAATATAATTTAAATACTAAAAAAAGAGAATATTGGAACCTGGAGGGAGGGAAAAGTCACTATTCTTTCTATTAATTTGAGCAAATATTACCACCACCTTTCTTTCTGAAGATAAAAATTGGGTATTGTTAGCAAATATTTAGTCTATATTCATAGACAGCAAAGCACTGGCAAATACTCTGAAACAAGATTAGTTATATAAAAAGCACATGTGATTCTAAATTGTGGACTATAAATACCAATTACACAAGCACATCACCTTTATTCAAATTCAATGTAAATACGTATGGGTGGTTCTAGCATTTAAATGACCTTTTACAAATCACCAAAGCTTTCTGAACCTCAACTTTCCTGTCTGTCAAAGGGGTGAAATAACTGTGTAAATGTTATGCTCCCATGCACATGAATGAATACAAGGAAACAAAAAGTTAATGAATGATTCGTGTTGTTAATTATGGTTGGTGTTGTCAAGCTGATTTCACACTTAGGAGACAAGCCTTCAGATAAAACTTGGAGGAGTTATTTAGAGTAGGTTAGCCTATAGTTACTTTTGTAAGGGATTATCTTGATTAGAGTTAATCAAGGTGGTAGACCCACCCTAACACAGAGTTCCTTGGGCTTGGTTCCTTGACTACATAAAAAAGACAAAGCTGGCTGAGCACAGACACCCAGTGATTTCTGCTCCCTGTGACTGGGTTGCCTCAAGTTCCTGCTGCCAGGCCTTGCCTGCCATGATTGTTTATAGGATCAGAGAAGGAGCCCAAATAAACCCTTTCTTACTTGAGATGCTTTTGTTGTAGTATTTAATGCAACAATAGGAAAAGCAACTAAGTCAGTAATTAATCATTAATGGAGGCTTTTGCTTTCTTTTCTTTATTTAAAAATGAACAAAACTCCATTACTCATACAGCAATACATAAACTGTTTAGAGCTAACTAGAGGCTCCCCTAACACTGGCGTGCATTTTTTTCATATTTGTGGAGTTCCTCACTAAAGGTTTAACACAATTGATTTATTTTTGATTGCTTTCAGAAGTATTTCATGATAAAAATCTGACTGTGATATTTCATGAAGCTGCTGTCATGAAAGTGGAATTAAAAGGGCAACTCCCATACATAAGAATTTATTTTTAATAATTAGTTAATAGTCAGATTTTTCTGGTTGTAAACGTAGCATGTTCATCTTAAATCTCTGTGAAAGCACTATAAAAATACAGATTAAAAGACAGTGAAGGCAAAACAAACAGAAATATGATCTCAGAGGTAAAAAATATATATGCATTTACAGTACAATTCTTTGTAAGTCAAAAGGTTGTGCAGTTTCAATGCCACTATGTGCCTGAAATCAACCCTTTGATACTATTAACTTCTCCACATTTGACATTTTGAAGCAATTGAAATATGTGATAGAATTTTAGCTGAGGAAAGCATGTTTGTGGATAAATATGTTAACTTATGATTATAGGCTAGTTATTCTCAGTCATTGCATTATGGAACACAGAGAAAAATGACTTTTTTATTGTATTCTTAGATAAATGAAGGAGGCCACTTACAGCCAGAGGTCAGTGGTCAAAATGTGTAACTGTCATAACTGTCTAAAAGAGATTAGAATAGGCAATTATAGAGTGATTTATTCATAATGTAGGATGTCACACTGTTGTAATTAAAATGAATAGATTAGGTGCAAATGTGTCTAGTCCTTTATGCATATACTCAAAAAATTCATATTTTAAAAATAATGTGCTACACTGTAAAAAATATGTGTATAGTATGATATAGTTTTTATAACATTGAAAGCCACACATAAAAGGTAACATAGCATATTAGTTATAGAAGCATCCATATTAAAAAAATAAAATATTTAAGTCAGGGAATGCCATGTCCATTTATTTGAGGGCTTATGCCATCATATTTTAACATGTCTGGTAATCATCTTCAGTGTTTAAAGTATCAGACTGACAGCTGACATTTTGTGAAAGAACATGCCATAGATAAGATAGAACACTGAGAACCGATGTGTGCCAATACTAAGCACTCATGACCACTTCTCTGGTCTCCTGATTTCTATATTTACCTTTAGAAACCTTTATTTGACAATATAGAGGAGAAGACAGATGAAGAATTGTACAATCTACCCAACTGCCACTGACTATTGGATGGCAGAAGAAAGCAGGAGGCTGAGTCCACTAAATCTTACTGCATAGATCCCTCAATCGTACTGATTTCAGCAATCTGAAAACACATAATGAACCTTACAAATGAAGCTGATTTTTTTTCTATCTCTTACATAGTTCTAAAGAAAATTTAACTGAATATACTAGCATAAGAGTACCATTCATAAGTCAATATGATTTTTTTAATGCCATGACTATTTTATTTTCATGTGTAAATAAGCCTTAAAAACATTCAACTATGCATGTAATAATAATACAAAATCAGACATGCATTTAGCAATCCTTTATGGCTAAATATTGCCTGTGATACCTCAGAAACCTAGAAGCTCTTCACTACTATTTGGACTCTGAGTATCTGGTGTAATAACCACAGATGTTGAAGAGAGTCAGCTAATCTCTCAGAACAATTCTTTGGAATGTAAGTTCTAATTCAGAACAGTGACTTATCCCATGCTCTGTGATTTTTTGTTGTTATCACTACATTTTCATCCTCCCTGGTTTTATGAAAGGGAGGCAACGTAAGGGGAAAACACTCACAGATATCAAGCAGTATAGTGCCCCCCCCGAGACCCTGTCTTCTTTGCTGCAAGAAGGTTGAGCTATTGACTCAGAGTTTATAATCCTAGGTTGAAATTTTCATATATTTCTCGAAATATTATTTTTACTTATCAAAAATGTCAGTTCATTGGAAAAATGATCAATATTTGCTTAGTTTTATTGATGAACAAGTCTTAAGTCATTAGTTGCTTTACATGACATATAAGAGTGTCTCCTTATCATGCTTATATTTCAGAAACTTTCTTTTTAAATATAATCATCAAAGACAAACCAAACACTAGCATGCTGTCAAGCTTGCTGAGCAACTGTAAAACGTCATGTGTATGTATAGAGTAGAACAATTACATAAGATAATTTATCAACTACAAACATCAGAATGTAGTGACAAGGGAAGAAATAAAGTAAATATGAACAAACTGGTTAAGTAAATGTAAACTCATTATAAAGAAACCAATAGAACATTGTAGCCTGAACTTTCTGACCCATATGGGCCTGCAGTCCAAGAGGAATCTTCCCATCTGAGGTCTCACAGCTACTTATAAAATAATTACACAAAGGCTTATATTAATTGCAAGCTGTTTGGCTCAGGCTCGTTACTTGATAACTTTTTCAACTAAACTCAACCCATATTCATTAATGTGCATTGCTCGTGGCTTACTTGTGTTTCTTCAAATCTTGCTTCCTTGGGCAGCAGCTTGCAGCATCTCTCTTTGATCTGCCCTTCTTCCCCTTTATCTATGCTTGGATTTCCTGCCTGCCTCTAAGCTGGCTTGCCACTGGCCAAAACAGTCCCTTTATTAACCAATGGTATTCACTACATACAGAAAAACACCTCACATCAGAACTCCTTGGGTCTACACGTTATTGAGCCCTACAAAAGGAGACATCCTAATTTCAACCTTATATCATATTCCCCATAAGTTATCAGCAGGTAGAATTTATATACCAAGGAGCTACCACAATATCACAGTTTACTATTTCTTGTGAGCATTATATATTTCACAGACTTTTATAAGTTGGAAATAGTCTGTTCTATCCTAGAGTTTTTCTTGATTAACACATGTTTGTTTTCCTCATTTAACACAGATAATTATGTAAAGAATATGTTCTGTTGTTTTACGTAGCTTTTCAGCAACCAAACTGATAACATAAAGTACCTACTTTTATAACCAAAAGGATTACTTCTGAAACATATAAAAATAGCTTAATAACAAATTTCTTACTAACTCATTCACTTCAATTACTATTGCAAAACACTCTACCTTATAAGTAAATCATTCTATAGTTGTTATCCCTCAGAGATAGTTATGATATTTGCATAATTTTACTCTTCTAAACAATGATTTAGTGAACATTTTTGTACCCATGAGTGAGTTAGATGAAGACAGATACTACAATGGAAGTTCCTGAGTTTAAATATATAAACATCCCTATACACAAGATATGATAAAAAGCATCTTCCTACAGTATCATAATATTGTTCTCCAAAGTGTTTTATATTAACAGTAAGAGCCAAGGATCATTTTTTTCAGTTTTCAGTAAGATTATACTTACTAGCAAAACTGTGATTTGATTTACCTGTATTTTTAATCTGAAAAGGTATTCTATTGTTATACATTGCATTCTCTTGATATTAGTAATGTGCAATGCATTCTGCAGCTCTGTGAAATAACTGCATGAACTAACATATCAGTGTATTGTAGTTCTGTATGTGAGCATTATTAACAATTGTACACAGCCGAAATAGAAGGTCATGGTCTACGATTTCCCTGGAAAACCCTTGAGAAAGGTTTTCTAAATGAGCAAGGAAAGAAGAGTCTATCAAATTTCCTAAAGGATGCACACAACAATGCAATGGTCTTTAATGAATTTTATTTTAAGGATAAAAAGAGATGAGATTTCATCCTTCTCTTACTGTGATTTGTACAATAAAGGGGAATAATTAATTCATGGGCAATTGACAGCAAATAGAATGCTAGCTGAATATTCTTGAAAACAGTAGTGGTTATACAGCTTATTAAAGCTTGGTCACACTACGCTCTGTTTCTTTAACATACTATATTAATACCTCAGCTTCTAGCTCAACTCTAACACCTGTAGACTGTACGAGCCAAAAAATCATAGAGTTTGCTGTGAGATTATATCTCCTAGTAATGTCAGAAGCTATACCTGTAAAGTTTCATAAACATGAGTGCCCAAACATGAGCTAAACATGGGTGGAGAAGAACCCATGAGGCCTCAGCTCCACACAAAGGACTAATTGAAACTAAGTGCTGCTGGAAGTGGAGGAATAAATTATCTTCTTTGAGGAGCAGACCAACTGGTTATCCAATTACAAGTGGTCATCCCTGAAAACACACATACAAGTAATATTGTAATGACTAACCAAGTCATATTCATGAACATAGATGTTTATATGCATATACATACAATATCAATTGATGAAATAGGAGCCCATGATTTTGAAAGAGAGAAAGCAAGGGTATATAGTAGGAGTTGAAGGGAGAAGGGAGAAATGTCATCATATTATAATCTCATTTTTTAATTTAAAAAAGCCATAAAATATGACTATATATGAGAGGCATATGATGTTCAACTTTCATACCCTAATTCAAAATGTGATATTTTCATCTCTTACAAGGCACTACTAGAAGATCAGATATTTTTCATTAGTTAAATTAAATTTAAGGCAATGAGTGTGGCTTGACCACATCTTATAAGAAACCCAAAAAGAACACTCAAATTATTGTCCAGTCATGGATTTCTCATGATGAGTATCATACACAAGACCATTGTGTCCATGAATGATTATACATATTCTATTTTTTACAAATGTCTTAAAATGAAATGGAAAATGGTCAACACAAGACTTCACTCTAGAGTACATTAATAGAGAAAACCTAACCTTCTATATACTCACTCTATATACTTCTATGTACTTACTTATAGTCTGAAGTTTCTGGCCAGGGCTAGCCCCAAAGTCTATACCAGCAGTCACACATAATCACACAAAGTCTTATATTAACTACAAGCTGTTTGATTGATCTAAAGCTTAGGCTTATTACTTGTTAACTCTTATAATTTAAGTTAACACATTTCTATTTTTATTTAGCCAAGTGGCTCAGTACCTTTTAGGTCAGTGCAGCATTCTCATCCTACTTGGTCTAATGTCTTGCTGTTGTCTACTGCTCTGTGCTTCCACTTCCCAGAATTCTGCTGGTCTTCTTGCCTCGCCTCTACTTCCTGTCTAGCTACTTGAAGGATCAGTATGTTATTAAACCAATATTTACAATGATGAATATTTAGAGTGTACAAAAGCATAATCCCACAGCACTCACCTATGAAAAGCAGAGAATATATGATTCCTAAGCTGTCCTCCAGTCAGTAGGGATGGGATCCAATGAGTAAACCCTTCTACTTTACTTCCCAGGCTCACTGTCCTTGATGCATAATTCATGTCCAAGGAATTGCTTTGATCTTTAAGTCTGATAACATCATATCAGATAGTAAAGAAGATCTAATGAAGGTAATAAAAATAGAAAAAGTCAACACAATAGCAGATCCAGTTTTCTAGGTCCTGATAGTGAGGCTCTAAATAAATCTGGAACAAAGGGAGCTTCAGTCAAGTCAGGGCAAGTGCAGTTGTGTGAATGCCAACTAGTACTGGCTGGCAATTAGTAGCAGAATGGTCTTCACTGATGTTTTTCATTGGGTAAGTGAAATGAAAAGCTATTACCAGAGAGGGTTTATTGGTATTTTAGAAAGTGTGGGTTAAATGGACAGAAAGTGAAAGCTTGGAGATTGAGGAACTGAGCAACAGAGGAGGGTGTAAGAAAGCAGCATTCTCATCCCTTCTTTATATCTTTCCCCAACCAATACCTGACTCAAAGCAAACCCTTTTTATTTAACTGTTTTAAACTGTATTTTAGAAAGGTATTAGTCTGATGCAGTTCTCAAAAGTGTCACCCCTGCTTCAGATACATCAATCTTTCAAAGAAGCATTCTGTAATTGAAACTATTGAAGTCCTTCTGCAGGGATAGGGCAGCAACCAGGTTATGGAGAAAACAACGGTTGGGGAACACCAGAGTGCTGTGTGTCCCCACATCCAGGGCTCTCACATAAAATGTATCCATTTATTTGAATCCTTTAACTTGTATTTAAGGAAATGATGGAGTTAAACATTAAATTTAATTTCAGAGTACATTAATACCTACAATCAGCTAATTTTCTTAATCACAAAGCCAAAAATAGTAAAATTACATCTTCTCTCACCCAAAGCCATTTGCTGTAAGTATTATTTAAGTTTAAGAGATTAAAAAAATATTCTCTTAAAAAATAATATGGTTTCTCTTCAGATCACATACCTTTTGTTTTTTTTAAAAAAAAATTCTTAGAAAACATAAATATAAAATATATTCCCTATATGAGTTATCTGGCATATGGTCTCATTCCGTTTTGCACTTTTTTATTATTGAATTTTAAATAACTGTTCATTCCCATTATCACAATACTGAAATCCACCCTAGATATTAGAGACCCTGTTCTTCCAGAATTATCATTTGATGGATTAACGTTTAAGATTATAAAAATGATGATGACAACCGTGTATATTATTTTAGTTTGGATAAATTAAACTACCAGTATTCAGTAGATTTTTGTAGTTTTTGACATCACTGATATGACTATTAAGGGAAGTGTTCCAATGAGATGCATTGTAAGAACGGTCATGCATATTAATTACTTCTGTTGCTATGATAAACCACCATGACTTTTATTCCTCTGAAATCACAAGTCCAGGACGTCAGAGGGGCAGCAAGGGGAAAGCATCTCAGCGGGACGGGACGGGGAAGATCAGACCTCACTTCCTGAACTTCAGTCACAAAGCAGTGAGATCAAACTAACCCAAGGACGAGGCCTCAGGCTCTCAAGCTTTTCCTCCAAGCGACATCTTTCCCCCAGCAAGGCCATCCTACCTAAATCACCTTTAATAGAGCCACCAATCAAGGACCAATTATTCAAATGCTCAAGACTATGGGAACGTTTCTTATTCCAATTGCCGTCCCATAAATTTGTGAGAACCTGAAATGTGATGTCCAGCACTTATATAACAATTCAGGTACAGCTGTGTATGTTTGCAACCCCAGTGCTGGGGAGGTAAGAGGAAGAGGATCCCCTGGGGTTGCTGGTCAGTCAGGCTTGCTGAATCTGTAAGCTGCAGGTTCCATGGAAACCACCAATTGAAATGAAAGGGAGGAGGAAGAAGAGAAGGAGAGGAGGAAGAGGAGGAAGAAGGCATAGAAGAAACTGAGACACATACCTGACAACCTTTAAGTACACCCATAAACATGTACAAACACATTCTCATCCCACAAAATAAAGTATCATGCAGAAAATGAATCTAATATTGAGAGCTATGTTTAAAGGAAATCTTTATTCCAGTTGTGTTACTTAAAGCATAGTGAAGGCACAGATCAAGTGTGACCATTGGCAATTACTGAAGAGAAGCACAGGAACCTCTGACTTTAAGTATCTCCTTCAGGGGCAATAAAGCAGCTTGCATGCTTGCATGCAGCTGAGGTGAACTTGGTAATTTGGAGTACAGAAAAAAAAATTCACTGTTACAACAAATGCTTCCCACAGCACAGTATAAGAAATCACTCTGATGTAATCAGCTGTAACGAAAATAGTGCATAGCCCAAGCCTTCTGATGAATGCCTTTAATCCCTGCATTCCTGAGACAAAGGTAGACTCATCTCAGAGTGGCTCATGGCAGAGTTTAAAGTCAGCATGGATTACATCTAAAGTTCGAGGCCATCAAAGACTATAAAATGATACGTTGTCTCAAAAAAAGGTGCTTGATATAACAGTCATCATTGGTTTTTTAATGATGCATTTAGGGATTGTTAAAATATACACCTTCTCTCATTTCCATAAATATATGATGTTCTCACCAGGGTAATTTGTCACACATTCTGGAGAAGCCATTAGCATGTTGATAATTATCTAAAACACACTAGATGTCAAATTTCATATACAGTGAACAAAAGAGAAAGCTTTGTTGCTAATCATCTCAAATACAAAGTAGTCAGCAGTGTCCATTGCCCTGCTCTGGATTTTTGTCTTACATTGTTTCTGTGTTCCTTTGCTCTGCTTTGTCTTGGTTCTGATTTAAAATTAAATTCAAACCAGATGATATAATATCTGGAATTTACAATAAAATACTACAATGATGGAGTTGGGGGAGGAGTAAGAGATGTAAATGGAATAAGATTTGACACTTGTTAATAAAACTGATGAAGATAGATTGATGGGAACAAGAGGTATATTAGTCATCTATGACCATGGAGTACTTATTTGGTATTTTCCAGAATAAAAAGGTAAGATGAGTTTAAACATACTTAATTTTATTTAGAAATTTTGGACTCTACTACAGCTTTGTGATAATTGGAGGCATGCTGGAATGTTGAAAAACAAAGATTAGGAATTAACGTTGAGGCTTGTCGAATAAATTTTCACAGTATGATTTTTAAAAAAATCTGGTAGTGAGTAGATAGCATAATAATCTTTCTGAAGATTGATAGGAAAATAACACCAATTTTCTCATCATTTTCAATTTCTGGTAATTATGAATAATTCGTGAGTCTCTCTAGGGTGTTTCTGGGGTGAATTGACATCTGAGCTAAACCCAGACTCATGTATTAGCCAGGTTTTTATGGGCAACAGCTCAGAGTTGGGCTAGGATTTTGCTGTCTAAAAATATGGACAATAAAAAGTAGCAGTATGAGAAGTGAAGAAATGTGACCAGTGTGAGGATTCTGAAGGAAGATGAAACCACTGGGCTCAGTGGTTGGATAAAATCACAAACCTTACATGTACAGTGTATCAACAAATTATACACATGCTCCTTGGAGTTGCTTTTGAATGTTTTATGTGTAACTTCTTGTATCACAATGGTAACTTGCTTTTTCTTCCCATGACCTACTGCTTTTCCATTTACAAAGTCATACTAATAACTGTAGTATGAGGTTTCTGGCCCGGACTTTTGGGTCTAGCCTCAGGGTTTAGACCCACAGACCCACAGACTTGCAGAGACACACAGATGCTTACATTAATTTTAAGTTGATCGGCCTAAGGCTCAGGCATATAACTTGCTAACTCTTTACCCTTAAACTAACCCATGATTCTTATCTTGTTCAGCCATGGGGTTCTGTACATTTTCTCAGAGCAGCATAGTTGTCCTCTGCATCTTCTGGCTTGTCTGACAACTCTGGAGTTTCTGTGGCATTTCTGCTCTGTTCTTTCTGTTCCCAGAGTGTTCTTAGTCTGGTAGCCCCCGCTCACACTTCCTGTCTGCCTTCGGCCAATCAGCGCTTTTTATTAAACTCATAGGAGGGACAATTATTTACAATGTAACATCATAAATCCACTACACATAACCATTTCTCAATGAGGCATTGTAAAGGTTAAACTCCACTTGAGAAGACCACATTCCTGGCACTCTGTACAAGAGATGAATGTCATTTACCCTAACAAGCATTCCATGCTACTGGACTCAAGCTCTGATGAACCAAGTTCTATTATTTCCAGATGTCATTGGATAGAAATTGCAGGGGGATGGAGGGAAATGTAGACTTTCCTCACACAAATTTCAGCCTTCCTAGTAGAGGTTGAGGGAGGGAACCAAGTTGATTTACAGTTCAACTCGGCAGGCTCAGAACTGGCCGTGATGGTGTTGTCTGGACATACTACCTTGGAGTTTTGCAGTTAAACATAGATGGAAAATTTTAGTGCACATAGGTGAATCTCTCAATTTCTCAGTCTTTGGTGTCAATTTATCTAGCCAGGTTAAGAGAGATAAGTGCCGTCTTATGTCGCACGAAAGAATGAGGCTCAGGGATAGATCTCTGAAGAAGTTGGAGATACTAGAGGGGATAAACACCACAGTCAAATCTTACACAGCTGTCTTCCAGCTTCCTCAGCCTAGCTTCCCTTGGAAATGCTTCCCTCTGTGTTTCAATCCTGTCTTAAGTACCCTTTCATAAATTAAGGCATGGCTTCACCACTGCCTGCTTGGGAGCCTGGAATTCCTTCTATAATCTAAAGTGACCTTGACTCAGTTGGGATTAAGGGTACAGGTCACCACTCCAAAGATACTCCCTGTGCTGGGATTAAAGGTTTGAATCACCACTCTGATTTTCCTAGACTGACTGTGGTTAGAGCTCTGGGACTTCTGGAGCTTTTACTAACCCCCCACATAGACTGTGGGTAGATTCCCTGTGATATCTCCAAAACTTCTGAAACTTTATTAAATCCCCAGAGTCTTAGGGCTCTCACTGAGACACGAGGCAAATTTCATGAGGTGATATTTCTTGTCTTATGGGCCTTTATGTCTTAAAAAGTGTTTTATCCAGTACTCCTTGGAATGGTGACATTACTTTTGTTTATACTTAATGATTTCTAACTGCTCTATACTTAATACCTAGCATTGCCATAAAATTTATTCACTTAATTTGTTCAACAATTCCTGAGTGAGCTTCTCCATACTGCCCTGGATGCTAAGGATACAGCCAACCATGAACTGTAAAATTCTTCAATTAAGCTCATACCCCAGAACCCAGCTACTTAAGTGTGAATCACGACCCCATATGGGGTCTTGAAAAGTCCACTAACAAATTTATGAATATGTAACCAAAAATAATGTAATAAAATGTGTGATTAAGCCATGGTGCTTCAGCGGGGCTTACCAGTGTTGCATCACAGGACCTCAATGCACTTTGCCCTGTGCCTGCTGTCTGAGCTCATAACACTAATGAACACTGCCGCAAACAGCCCAGTTCAGCTTTGGAACTGTGGTCTCCTATGAATTGCACTGTATTTACTCTACAAGTTAATCAAGCCAAACAAAGACTTTTAATATTTCCCTACCACCATCCCTCATCAAATAAGCATCATGTTAATTTAATAATTTTTTTTTTAATTACAGTGCATAAGAACGTCTGATTTAAAATTTTTCTGTTTGAGTTTCTGGCAAGTTTCACAATGAATTATTTAATGAATTTTGACTTGAAAATAGAACAGTCCCTGCCACTACCACACATATTTATTATGCATAGAGGTACCTTCAACATTGATAGAAAATCAAGATTTTGATCAGCTCTTGAAAACATTGAAGATGTTTTATCCCTGCAGTACCAAATATTTATCCAAGATTTAATCATTTATGCAAAAATAAACATATCTATTTCATTAATATGAAAATTAGCTTCCATATTGAATAAGTGGTTTTATATACATGGCAAAGGTTTGTTTAAAAATAAATTTCTTCATTATTCACCAACTATTTGCTTGTGAACATATTTTACATTCGTATATATGTGGGGATTGAGTTAAAAATCTGGAGTGAAAAAGAAGCTGCAAAAGAAGAAAATTTTTAAAGGTTTATTATAGAGAATAAATGAGTAACGTTTTCTATTGTAGTGAGCAACTCACAAAATCCTAGCAGACACTCCTAGGACTGCCTGAGAGATTGGCTGAGATCCGCCCAAGAACAACTTTCCGTACTCTGAGTCCAGAAGCAACCGCAGTTGTCTGCTGTATCTGTCAATAGCCTTGCCCAATGTCTTACACTACCATTTAAATTTGAGCAGAATTCTCACTCATTTATTCCGTTGAGGTAGTTTATCTTTCGGTATCCATACAAATAAGTCAGTCTCTCAACTGCTCTAAAGCAATTGGTCTGTGTGCCCAAAATACTGCTGGACAAAACAATTTTACATTTTGCTACTTTTTAAAGTGTGTGAATGAGACAAACAGAAGGTTAAACTTGGCCGCCATGTGACTTTATCATGTGATCTGTTGTGACATGCCTCCTGCCTCACAGTAAACCACATTATCTAGAAAGAGCCCATCTATTTTTCCTATAGCTACACTTGACCGATCACCTTATATAAGAATACAAGACAAGTATCTGTTCTCTGAGATAAGGATATACCTCAAGAAAACACAAGAAAATATTTAAACATTGTCATCATGTTCTACTCCCCTGTTTGATACTCGACTAGAGATTGTATTGAGTATGTGTTATGTGTATCCACTGAATATCTTTACCTCGTTTAATTAATGAGATACCTCTAGGTAGCTTTGGTCCTTATAATTTGTGGAAGTTGAAACAGAGATACAGGAATAAAATAATTTGCTTTCTTTCCAAGTGAGGGAAGCTCTCAAGAGTATCTTCTGTTCTAAGAGCTAATGAGGTCATACACTGTTTGTTCTCTACTCAAGTAGATAATGATAGACTTATCTCAACATTTTGCTGAACAACAATAATACATGGAGTCCCATAAAATGTGCAAATCAGGAATACTGCCTTGCTGACTACATACTTTATTTCTTCCCTTTGATATTAAGCATCTACTCTCAAATAGGCACTCTGAACATCCTGAAGATGTTTACACAGTTAAATTTCACTGTATCTTGCATGTGTCATCTTCACGTCTTCTTGCTACTTGAATATAAACCTCAGGAAGGGGAAGTCTCGGTT
Organism: Phyllotis vaccarum; assembly: GCA_033318265.1. NCBI lineage: Eukaryota > Metazoa > Chordata > Mammalia > Rodentia > Cricetidae > Phyllotis > Phyllotis vaccarum. The sequence continues at coordinate 19,514,199 of JARWLC010000007.1, forward strand.
TCCTTCACAGACAACAATTGGTAAAACTTCCATAATGTGCTCTGGCAATGTGTCTTACATGAGTACCAAGAATCAGTTTTAGATTAGTCTCATTATAGACGTCTTGAAGAGAGCTAAACATGCTATATGTAACTTCGTAGTAATTTTGGATTTGGCAGAATCAAGTCTTCCCCAACTGCATTTTATACACTGAAAAATTCTCTATGTATCTCTTTTCCTTTCTTTCATGACTTTGTCCACTAAAGCACCACACTTTATTACTGAACATCTCTTAGCAGTTTCAAGGTCATCATTCATAGATTTAAAATGTGGAGGTCAGCTTCTCAGAAAAGATACATATTTGTAGACATAAATTTGGCATTTGATTATAGGGGTCTCATTGAACCCCCCCCCAAAGATCATGTACCTCAAGCCAGGACCAGTATACACAAGAAACCATTAAGACAACAGATTTACATGCCTGTATCCACAGCCCCTCCCACACACGTACTTACCTTCAGCCCACTTTACTAAATTTACCAATTTCTTGAGGAATACAAGTCAAAATAAAAATATAATGACTTATTTCATATTCACACCTCAATATCTATGTAGATGAGAAGCAGTAACTGGTCAGATTTAACAATTAACACCTGCATTCACTGCTACTCTATTTGAGTGAGGATTTATTTGTTCCTATCAGAATATAAAAATTATGTCCTACCAAGAGCTGTTTCCTGTCATATGAAATCTACTTAGCTTGAAGCTGTTTCTCTGAAATCTCCTTTGTGGGTTGCCCATAAATACTACTAGTGTGGTGACTCTGGACTGACATTTTATCAGATATTCCTGATACAACAAGCACAACATGGTTACAAGACAATGGGGCACTCCTATTTGATCAAAGTGCCCTGAAGTTTCTATAGTAAATATTCCCCTCTTCTGGGTTCAAAGTTCCCCACCCAGTAATGGTAAAGTGAAATTCTTTGGCACATTACTGCCATCATCATTTGCTTTATTTATGTTCCTGGATTTCTTCCTTTTGCCCTCTCTTGTTCTCTTTCATGGCCCCACATTGTTTTGATATGCCCCCCTCCCTGCTTTAATATGTGCTTGTCACACTTCTCAAGCCTCTGATGTTATCCCTTCTGTGTGAATTTTCAAAACAGCAAGCATTTTACTGATCTGCCTACAAATCCAGAATGGCTCCAATCATCCTAATACCAGTTGAACTAGTAAGGTGACGCCCTGTTTATGACATCAGATCATCATGTTGCCAAGACGTCTGTCTGCCAGTGTGATCAGGCCTGAGTCCTTCCTCATAGAACACTAACGCTGTAATAACAACCTGTAAGGTTGGTTTAATATCATTCCTCTGTGAAAGACCTGCATGTATCATGGTTAAAATCGGGGAAAATGGATAAAGTTCTGAAAGTTTTTACATTTCAAATTTACTTCGTGATTCCAAAAGTAATAAACGTGACAACAGCTAAAAATGTAATTCTATCATTCTAATGAAAAATTTGTTTGAGAGAGAAGATACAGTAGAACTTATGAATCACTAGGATATTTTAAAAGTTAATTGATAATTTATTGGGTTTGCTCTCATCAATATTTGAAATTTGGACATATAATGCTATGATCTATAGTTTCTGTTATTGATGGTATTTTAATAGAATAAGTACTGATTGGTTGTTATTTGCTTTAAAAGTCCAATAATTATTTACAGAACAATATTCATATAGAATGAACACTAATATTACTGGAGGCTTTAATGAGAGTAAAATAATTTTATAACTCTTGTAAGCATGTCTCTTCTGAGAGGTTCTTCAGGCTCTATAGGAGCCTTTATTTGTGATCTAGATACCCTCTTTTTCAATCATTTTTCTTTTACACTAGATCCTGAATTAACAAAACATGAAGACTGTTATATCTAGCATCTTAAAAATCAGTTATTTTTCTTCTTTACCATTTCTAGTGTGCTCTATGTATGGCAGTTCCTTGTAAACTGTTCTTATGGGCGGACAGCCCCTTTCCCATTTCATGTTTTATATATCATAAACATAGTTTCCCATCTGTAGACACCAATTCTTTGCCAGTGATATGGAGTAACCATAGTTCAAATACTATTTGGCGGACATGCTCAACCCTTTGCTCTCCAGATACCAAGAATGTGATTGCAGAACAGAGATGAGCATGTTCATGACCAGCTGCAGAAAGTCCGAATGTTAAACTGAAGCCCTGCAAAATCGTATGGGTTTGTATATGCATGTATTTTTAACAAAGAGTTTGTACCAGTATCACATGATCAGAGAAAACATTATCAAAACTATAAAAAACAAACAAACAAACATTGAGTCGAGTCATCTGTGGAGATAGCCCAGCCAGTAAAGTACTTAAGTTAGGTTCCATGCTCAAAAGAAGAGCAGCTGCTGCAATGACATGATACACATCTGTACACCCAGCAACTGTGAGGTTAAGGATGCCACAAACAAGTAGAGCCTGGTAATGGAAGAAGGAGCCTTTCAGAACACCCCTGACATTGTCACTTTAAGTGTTTGCTCTTTGGCTCCAAAAGCCTGGGCGCCTTTTACACATAAGCTGGCAGTAGAAGCAGTTTCCAGGTGTGTCACCAAAGCCAGTCTGAGCCAGAGTTAGGGAACACTCAGAACACCGTTTACTAAAAAGGGTTAGGCAAGTCTTGAGCTTGCGACAGCCAGCACATATTGTCTTGTTGACTCAGGGCCTGAGTCAGACTACATTAACTCATAGTTTGGAAAGCCCTGGAGAGGAATAAAGGTGAAGAAAACATAACAATAGTGCCAGAATGTTCCGGCTCAGGCATGACGATTCAAATTAGGTTGGGATGAGAATGATGAATGCCTGGTCAAGTGCGCTGTGTTTGGAACATGAAAAAAATAAGATCAGAGAAGGTCAGTGAATTAGAACCACAGTGGGACGGGAGCCAAAACACAGTAAATAGTGGAGTCTGCTGTTGGTGTGGATAGTATCAATAAGTACAACAGACTTACTTCTTAATAATTGGTTTTCCTTCATAATTAACATATAATTACACTTCTCCTTCGCCTTCATCCAACCCTCCCCCCCTCAATTCATAGCCATTTTTGTTCATTGTTGTTACACATACACACATCTTGCTCACTCCATATATAACATTGCTTGTATGTATATGATAACTAAAAGCTATGGAAACAGCTCTGGACCATTTACTGCCTTAAAGGAACCACTTTACAAGGAGAATGAGACTCTTTAACAAAAGTCTATCATTGCCTTCCAGTTCATGAATCTAGTTTTACAAAAATAAAAATGCTTCTGTTTATAATGCCTATGTTATGTTAGGCCTTGAGAAGGAAGCCAGAATGAATCTCCCATGGCAACTGCCCTTGAAGTGCAATCTAACAATAAGTAGGAAGGCTGAGTTCACCAAAGGATAACTGGCAGGGGAGTGAAACTATAAGGCCAGATCTAAAGTGATAGCGTGTGTAGCATCCCCTGTAAGGAGCTATAGAGTGGCACAGGAGCAGTCAGGGTTCATCACTTCAGGCTAATCTGTCCCTCAGCAGAAAAGCCATGCAGTTACAGATGGAGGCCTGAGAACATGGAGACGATTATCCACTCAGGCGGTACAGACTCAGTGCTGTTGACACAGCCTTTCCAACACTCCTGCAGCAAGGGATGACGCAGAGGAACAGAGAGCAGATGTGTTTGTTTCTGTGTGGGACTATTCCTACAAGCTGACGCCTGAAGTAGAAGATACAGGAGGTGGTTGAGGGCTAGCCTAACTCATGTAAGGCTTCGGTCTCCAGCCCTGATAGAACAACAAAAGCGACCACCTCTCTTAATATTTTTATTGCTCTTGCTTTTCATAAATGCTTATTTGAAGATATTATGTGCCATTAAATGTATATTTTCCCATTTAATTTCTTTCCTTTATTATTTCTTTTTGGCATTGATAGATGCTGAAAAGTTTGAATTTAGACAATTCAAAAAGTAGCCTCCTTCCTTAGTATTCTTCTTGTCTGTCTAGAAGACTAACTTGATGCTCATAAACAAATACAAGATGTTAATGAAATTAAGATAGACCATTTGAAAAGATTAAACATATAAATGAGCCACAAATTCTAGACAGAAATTATATGTTCCTACTTGTTTAGACTTTAACAACCAGCAAACACTAGTGAAAAGTTGTTCGTACGTGAAATTTTTTATTATAACTGATTCTACAGTGCATTCTAAGGTTCTACCTTATTTAGACACTTGTGTTAGCCGGTTAAGAATGCCATGAATCAGGCATTATAGATATGATAACAAAAAATTATGAAAACTGAAAAGAAAGCAAAAGGATTTTTAAAAAATTACATGCCTAAAAATTTCAAACAAATCACCAAAAATGGTGAATAAAAAGTGGAGGATCATATGGCTGTCACATATCAGTCCCCTGAATTGACTAAAGTTCAATTGTCTAGTGACTCACTTATTCTCAAGGAAAGTCAAGGAAGCCTGTGTGTCTTCACTCACTGTTTGCTTGCATGGCCAGTGTCTTAGTCCTCGTGTGGCCTGCAACTGGATAGTTTATGAAGATTACAAATTTTCTTCTTATAGTTATGGAAGCTGCGAGTTATTATCAGGACTCTGGAAGATGCTTTGTTAATGCCCATGGGAGGTCTGCCCCCTTCTGAATAGTGATGAAGATGTGGATTGGGGGAGGGGGTGCTATAGAGGGGAGGGTAGAATGGGAAGAGAGGAAGGGGAGAAACTGAGATCCAGGTGTAAAATAAATACAAATTTTAATTAATAAAACATTACTGTAAATAAATCAACTCTGGCAGAATCAGTGACTAATAGGGCTACCCTCTGTTTCCAAAAGGGTGTCTTGTCACTATACCCTGTGAAACCAAACAGCACTGTGTCTTGTGTTAAAATGAAAAAAAGAAAAAAAAAAGTATGAGCTAACTGTAACTATAAGGGTTCCCTTACAAGGGCTTTCATCTCATAACATGAGGGAATATCCTGGTGACCTACACCCCTCATTATAGTGAGCGCTAGTGTGGCTCATTAATTGAATTCTGAAGGGTATGTATTTCAGCTCTAGTAACCAGATTATTTTAATTTCTAATTAAATTTTATCCACAGTCATATATTGTTTAGTTTATATCCATGGTAAATTATTGATCAAAGGGAAAAGTGTTGAATTACAACTAAATGACGGTCTGTAGGACATTGTATTTTTATAAATGTAAGGTGATTCCTGCATTTATTTGAAGATAAAAAATTACTGAGTACTACATTTCTAGTCTTATTCTATATATTGGGGGTAGAGTGAATAAAACATGCAATTTCTACTCATGGATTTCATGTTTAGTTGATAAGAAATGAAGTTATATACAAAATGTAAATTGAAATCTTTTGAACAGTATAAGAAGAGGATACGCAAAGAGGGAGTTAGATAAGATATATTTGCTTTCGGGGAAGGAAGACACTTAAGAGATTATGCCCACGGAAATTTTGGAACATTCCAGGAAATGTAATGAAAATGACTTTGGCATAATTGATAAACAAGCAATTCTATTTTGGTTAGGGCTCCATGCCCAGTGCCCAGAGCCTGGGCAGTGACAGATCACTATTGTCACTGCTAGATTTTTATTCCAAATTCAGTTGGAATTAATCAAATTGGGCTTTCAGTGGTTCTTATGAGTTTCACATGGAGATGAATAAACTAGGCACAAAAATGAGAACAATGACTTCTGTTAGGAAAAAGTTGGGTAAAACTTTCCTGTGGTCAGGCTATCAGCAAGGCTACAGAGTGGTGTGGGGCTGTGGTGGGGAGGTGGCACAGAGGTGAGATAGGTATCTGAGAATGTTTGATAGTGGGCAGAACTACGTTTTCTGAGGGATGGTATATGCACAATGAAAGATGTGAAGAAGTCACTCTACAGAAGGCCCAGTTCCTGAAATCAGTCCTGCACAAAATAATATCTATTGAACAAATCTTTTTTTTCTCACTAAATGATACATACATAACTTTCTGAGATGAAGAAAATAGAAAATGTAGATTTTGATAGACATTGCTGTAGTATGAGGTTTCTGGCCTGGACTTTTGGGCCAGCCTCAAGGTTTAGACCCGTAGACACACAGACCCACAGAGACACACACATGCTTACATTAATTTTAGACTGATCGGCCTAAGGCCCAGGCATATCACTTGCTAACTCTTTACCTTAATCTAACCCATGACTCTTATCCTGTTCAGCCATGCGGCTCGGTACCTTTTCTCAGAGCAGCATAGTTATCCTCTGCTTCTTCTGGCTTCTCTCTGGCATTCTGCTCTGTTCTTCCTGTTTTCAAAGTTTTCTTAGTCTGATAGCCCCGCCCACACTTCCTTTCTGCCTTTAGCCAATCAGTGCTTTTTATTAAACCAGTGGGTGGGATAATTATTTACAATGGAACAACATAATCCCCCTACACACTGCATTTGATAACTTAGTAGAATTTAGTGTGAACATTGGAAATACAGTTGGAACTCAGAATGGAGAAAAGAATCTAAGAAGTAAATTTCAGACATGCGGACATAGAGATGGCATTGAAGCCAGTGCACACAGAGTGGATCAGTGCTGACCAAATGTAAGAAAGTTTTAACTAATGGGTAAGGGACATTAGATAACATAAATGATACAATGATATGGAGGTGGGTAACATCCTGGAGAGTGGAGCAAGGAAGGATGCTAGAGAGCTTTTTCAAGGGGACAGAAAAGCAAGCCACACTAAAAAGATGCTGGGAAGATATCAAAGCCCATTAGATTTTTGCCAGATTTGAAATCATTGACAAGTTCTATGGAAGGAAGAGTTGTAAGATAATGGGAACTAAAATAAATGGAGCAGACAAGTGGTAGGTAAGTGGCAGAAGTTGTCTATGGATGAAGCAAAATTAAATTGCATGGCTCTCATAAAAATTGTCCCTACCATATACAAGTATTCTCAGCTCTCTAAAATTCAAATTTGAATAAGAGACAATTTAGTAATTATTGTGTGTGTTTTTTATTCATTAGAGAGGAAAACCAGTCATACCTAAAAACCACTTAGGGAATGTTAGTTAAGAATAAATCGAAAGAGACTATTTAAATTTATTTATATCTTAAAACATAAAAAGTTTCAAGACATCAAATCATATATGTTATTTTTGTCTGTTTTACACCAGAGTATACATCCATAAAGGAAACCTTTTAAAGAAGTGGAGAACAGAAGTGAAAATACTCTAGTAAACTTCATCTTTTTAACTGTGTGAAGCTTGCCACATTCCATCAGGCCTGAAGAAGCAGACTTTTTAGATTTATGATGCTCACTGATGTAGCTTGGACAACTGCGACCAGCATACCAAACTAAAAAAAAAGGTAGCGCTACTTACACTCATTTGTTTATCACTGTTATTTAAAAGTAACTGAATGATTTACATCATTCTAATTAAGCATATGAGATGGAAGGAGGATAGAAGGGTTGAGACACCTAATTCCAGAGGAAACACTTCAGTTCAGCTTCAAGTTTCTGAAGATGCCCTCGTACTATTCTTCCTTGACTTTTTTCCCCTCAGTTAATATTCTTTTCTATTTATCCCTCATAAGCTAATTTTATACACTACCAAGATTTCACCCAATGCATCTGATGTTTAGACAAAGGAAAGAAAAAATAGAAACCCAGTTTCCTTCACATTGCTGTCATAATAACCCTTTGATGGGGGAAAAAGTTTTTTTGGTTTACACTTCCAGGTTATAGTCCCTTGTTGCAGGGGAGCCCAGGAAGGCTCTTGAAGCAGCTTGTCATATCCCCAGTCCAGAGAAGAGGCACAGTGAATGCACACATGTCTACACTTATATAGTTGAGGATCTATACCTAGGGAATGGCACTGTCCACAGTGGGCAGGCCTTCTCACATCAGTTAATCTAATCAAGTGAATCCCTGAAATATATGGCCACAAGCCAACCTCATCTAGATGGCAGCTCATTGAAATCTCTTCTCAGGTCATTCTAAGATGTGTCAAGTTGAAAGTAAAAAACTAACTATCATACTTAGTATTCATCAACTACTACTCTTTGGGTAAAAGGAACCCTAAGAAAAAGAGGAAGTGGACGCACTGTAGTGACTCTGAATTAGCTGAATTAAACTTCAACATTATTATAAATTTGAATTCTAACTCCCTCCAAATTACTTAATCTGCATACCAAAATCATAATAGATATCTCCTGCTTACATTTTTGTCTAAATGGAAAAAATAAGGTGTAGTGATATGTTATATATTTAATAAAACCAGTCTGGAATATGAGAGAAGTGATCTAGCTAATCCAGGAGGATCAGAGAATGGTGACTCATACCTTTAATCTCAGCACAGAGAATATCCAGGAGTGATGACCTACACCTTTAATCCCAGCAGATCTGAGTTTGAAGCCAGCTTGGTTTACAGAGGGAGTTCTAGGCTCCCAGGGAGGCAGTGGTGGTGCCATGCCTTTAATTCCATAACTCCAGAGACAGAGATGTTTCTGTGTTTCTGTGAGCTCAGTGCTAACTACCAAATAGTAGTAGTGCATGCCTTTAATCTTAACCTGGGTGTGAAACACCTGGGTGAAGAGGGTATTTAAGGCAGGCGTAGGAAGACAGAGGAGGCAGAAGAAGCCATGAGGAGCGATGCTGAGGAAGCTGGAAGACAGCTGGGTGAGATTTGATTATGGCGTTTTCTCTCTTTGGTAGTTCAGCCTTTTCCCCAAATCTGACTCTGAGTTTCCTTTATTACAACCAGAATTCATACAACAATAAGGTCTTAATATGAAGAGTCTCTAATTAGCTTTATTTGTCACATTTAGTCAATATAAATAGAGTAATATATTTTATATGAATTCTTCCAATGATAATTTCATTAAAGAACAGCAAAAATTGGTTTAAAAAAATCCTTTATGTCATTTTTAAGATAAAGAAGAACAGTTGGTAATATACCTTGAAATAATTAACCACTCTATATTTGGCCTGAATGTAATGCGTCACACACACACACACACACACACACACACACACACACACACACACACACACACACACACATCTTTATTATGGAATGAATATTCTAACTATTCCCAACAGCTGAGTCAAGGACAAAGCATCTGTTCCACAGCTATATGCCCAGGTCAGGGAGGTTCGCACATATTAGGGCACTAGGAACCCCAAAACATTACTTCAAACTGCAGCATTTGGAAACAATAAGAACAAATAAAAATCTGTCCCAGTTTAGACAAATGTTGGTGCATCATTCATCTGAACAGCCAAAACCAAACCATGGGCTGGAACACAAACGTCAAAGATCAAATGTATCCAAAGATTCAAGATAAAATTAGCAGAGTTCTGGCTTAAAAATAAAATCATTTCTAAGAGCCAACAGATAAAGGAAAGGCCCTGGGATCTTAAAGGAATGTTTGGGCTTCAGAAGAAATTAACACTTACTCTGTTATTGAGTTCCAGGAACTCTACACACATTACTCACCACTTACCGCCATTTAGTACACTTGTTATGACTGTTAACTAACATTAGGATTGTTGTCCTGACTTACAGATGAGGTTTAGCTACCTAACTACATTACCACTTTACTGGGACTGATTATGTAGGACACATATGAGGAGAGCTAGGTACGATCCAAGTAGGGCAGAGTTCTAACTGGGTGTCATTCTCTGTAGAGCACTCTGAAAGCAGAAGCTGCCTAGAGGTAAGACTGAGAGTCTTATCACTTCTGAGGCTCGAGAAGTACTAAGAATGTATAGAGTCAATAGCATTAGCATAGAGAAGAAGGCCTAAGAGTTGCTTCTGATTTGAAGACTCCAATTCTCTTTGTGGAATATAAGGAGTAAAGTGAAGTAGACGAAATGGGTTAAGAAAGCCTGATTCTAAATCAAAGGTACAGGACCTGCTCCCAACTTGTTGATTTTAATCAAATTGTATAGCCTTCCTAAGTGTCACTGTCCTTCTCTTTACCAATGGAGTAGACAGTAGTGACCTGAAGGTGTGTTGACGAGATTATGAGTAATGTAGGCAATACGTGTTGCCTGCCACTGTCCAATTCAATGAAGGGCATGCTGCTTCAGTTTTGTGTATCCAAGAACGTTCATCATACGAAGAAGAAAAGAACTAGCTCCGGTCTATATATTTCACCATGGAAGCTGAATTTCAAAAATGATTGGAGAAACTTGCTGAAGAAAGAAAAGTAATCAAGCAAGGCAGAAATCTCGTGTGAACTTTGCAATCACTGCTTGGGGCTAGTTGTTAAGTGTTACCTACGCAGCAGTCTTCCTTGATAAGATAATCAGACAAAACCAATCAATGCAACAAAGACTTTGGGCAGAAATCAACTATTAGGTTGGCAAAAGGATAATTATTTATTCTAGATATTTTTGTAAGTAAATGGTTGTATTATTCTATATCAGGTTAACTACGGCTTCTCTTTGTCTCCTTTTCCACATCAAAAAAAAAAAAAAAAGTCACCTTTTCAGAACTTAAAAAGAATTCTAGTGCCAGTAGGAAAGGATGGTAAGTGGAATGCTAAGGGAAAAAGGTGTCCAGTATTAAATACTATAGGAAAATCACTTATTACAAGGTGATAAAAGCAAATATTTAGAGGTTAAAAGGGACATTCTAAAAATGCTTACTGTTGATATTTGTTAATCAAATAGGGGCTGTCCAGGTAGCACTTGCCATCAAACCTGGAAACTAGAGTTCAGTTCCCAGAAATCATATGGTGGAAAAAGAGAACTGTCTTCCTCAAGTTGTCCTCTGACCTCTGTATACACATTGTGACATGCATGAGTGTGCACATGTGCGGGCATACACACACACACACAATCATACATGCACACATACAGACAGACACACACACAGAACATTTTTTAAAGCCAATATTCTAATAAAAACTAGGAGAACAACAGAGAGTAAATGATTAATTTGGAGATATAAAGCAAGTCAAAGCTAGTCTCCAAGTTACACTATTTTAATATGGACACTGAGATCCATGGAATCAATTTAAAGATACATACTAGAATTTTTAAAGGGTATGTGTTCAGTTTATTCTATAGTACTTTATTGACCTAGTTTAGCTTAGAGGAATGTAATTTGACTCAGTAACAGCTTTTCTAATCGTAAAGGTAACTTTTCAGATTTTAAAGGCCATCTCATTCAGTCTTTAAGGCTCTTAACAATCCTATAGCTCAACTAGCTTTTATTATTCTATTTTTCTTTAAAATAACAATAATATACTTGAAATGAGAGGGCATTTTCCCATAACATGAGGATGAAACCTAAGTATCCAAGGCCTGTAATCAGCCAAAAGATGGGATCACAGACTTTGACTACTTAAACTATTTTATGATTCTTTTGGCCTGTAAGTAACATATCTTCATTCCGTGACAAAGAATAAAATATAAAAAAGATAAAAATTTTAAGAACTTACCCAATATTTTCTGTCCATTTTGTCAGCTCTTGCATGACTGCTTTAGAGAAGTCTATATCCACACTTCATTGGCCATCCTGTGTCCAACCACTTTAAGCTGCACAGAAAATTGAAGGATGCATATTTAATTAGTACATGACTTATCTGAATAAAAGTTTGGAATTTTTATAACTCTAAATCTTCTACTGGTGAATTAGCACAAGGAACCGATCTATAAAACATTATTCATGTTCAATTTGTGGTTTTTATAAATCTATCATTCTTAGTAAATTATAGAGTAAGATGTTCCACAGTACAAATATGATAATGATGTATAAACAGGTAAATGTACCAAGGAAAACACGGAAGCCATTCCTTGGAGCTGCAAAGGTTACTGTAATGCACGGAGTAACTACATGTTCTATGTAGTTCCTAATACCTGAAATTCTTACTTAGCCACTCACCATAGAGGAAAGCTATCCTGGTGGATATTTCTTGCCTTTGAGAATAACTGTGTGCTGAATGCTTTGATCGTGTGTGGATACCATCCCATAAGAAAAAATAAGTTACCCCAACTCTCTTTAATCTATCTCTGAAATGATGTTGATACTTGAAATACAGTGGTACTGGGGTTAACCACAAATTTTGACTGAAGAAAGCCAAGGTAAATAAAGAATTTAAAGAAATATCATCACTAAAAGGAGCCCTGGACTTTAGTTTAAGGACGTCATTCTAAAGTATTTATATTTAATTTATATATGTATTTATTAGTTTAGTTTTGGCTTCTGAATTTTTTAAAGAAATCTGGTATCTAGCTCATGATTCAACCTTATGTTACTTAGACTTATTGCCAAGATTGCAATTGACTACTCTTCAATTTTATACAAAAAAACTGAATTATCACTTTATTTTCATTCATTTTTAAAGGATTTTAGGTTAATTCGGGTTTGTCATTATGAATAGGAACTCTATATAATACCTTTCCCATATCTCCTACTGCTCATTCTTAGAATGAATGGATTCATGGAAAGACTCAAGTTACAAAATGTCAAATTGTTCTCCAAATACAGCATGCCTTACTGTATTCCCTCTGGAACTTTAGGCTTAAATAGACCTTTTCTCCATGAAGTTACATTTAGTTAAGTTACTCAGTCAGAGAAACAAAAATAACCCTTTTCCTCATCAAAGTGTATTGTTCAAACCCTCCCCCACAATTTTATCTCCAATTTATCACTGTAAACCTAACTAAAAGTGGCCACCAATAACTATGCTATAGCTTGAATGTTATGCTTCCTTGAATTTTTTTTTTTTGTCAAATAAAGTAGTTCATTGTTTCTAGATATGACTCACTCAAATTTTCAGTATATGGACAAAACATAAGCATCTTCTTTGTCAAAAAATACCAGTGTTCTTAGTTCAACTCAAAGAATATCTTTGTTTCCATCTGTAACCTCATTAGTAAAATCCCTGTCTCTATTGTCTGTAGTGGGATTACATTACATTGTAAGTAATTGACCCGCCTACTGGTTTAATAAAAATGCTGATTGGCCAAAGGCAGACAGGAAGTGTGGATGGGACTACCAGACTAAGAAAACTCTGGGAACAGGAAGAACAGAACAGAGATGACACAGACATACCAGAGAAGCAGGTACAGAGGACAACTATGCTGCTCTGAGAAAAGGTACCACATGGGTGAACAGGATAAGAATCATGGGTTAGTTTAAGGGTAAAGAGTTAGCAAGTTATATGCCTGAGCCCAAGGTCAATCAGCACAAAATTAATGTAAGCAGCTGTGTGTCTCTGTGGGACTGCTAGTCTACCAATCTGGGCCACGGGGCTAGGCCCGGAAAGTCTGGGCCAGAAACATAATACAACAATTGTCCTCATTCCTATAAGGAATATAATGCATAGCTTCTCTACCATATGCCTCAAACATTTCTCACACTATTCCCACACACCAGCTCCAATGTACAAGAACCATACAGTCAGGTTTCATTCAAACAGTGATGCTTCTCTGGTATCATTTTCATGGTAGTTACTTCTGCAATGCTGTGACAAAAATCCCTGAGGAAAACCCCTTAACGTGGAGTAGATAGGTTTATTTTGCTTCATGATTTCAGAAGATCTAAGTCTATCGCAGCAGCAAAGGCACAGAAGTTCAACATCACCTGGCATTGGATACCTGAGACAAAATCTAATCACAGGAAGTACACAGTTAGACAGAAATTGGAGATAGGTATAACCTTTAAAAAAAAAAATTGCCCTCGGTAGCCTACTTCAGCTTTCCAGTCTGCTTTATAACAGACCCAGAGCCCACACAATCAAGATAGCATCACCATCCAGGCAATAAACTCTGGAAATGTGAACTTGTGGGGGATAGTTCCAGCTCAAGCTGTTAGATGACTGAATTAAGGTAATCAAAATAGAGTGAGACTTCCAAACCTTGACACATATATAACGAAAAATTACTCAAGGACAATTGATAGTATTTGTATATTTTTATCTTCATTTTCCAAGGTCCTTTCTCCTATGGGAAGTAAGAAAAATCCTCACTTAATTGCCATTTAAAAGAAAATAATACTATCAGGGAATAACAGATGCAGAAAACTAATAGAAAAAAACTTATGCAAGGTCTTATTTCTCTGTTCTCTGTTTGATGGCTCTTGAAATACAGTCCTATGTTAAATAAATAGCCTTGTGCACAGACACTCTCATAAGTATATGAGAATAACCTTGAAATCTTTCCTAATATTTCCCTCTCATTAACTTCTCTTATGATCTTTGGAATTAATGTAAATATGAAAGATTGTCACACTCTAGAACTGCTCTTCAGTCATTGAACAAGTACATCCAGGAGGTCATAGAACTGCACAAAGTAGGCTATTACACCATAGGAAAATCTTCCTGCCAATCTTAATGCAATTTAATGTGCTGCTTCTGGTGCTTAATATAATTCAATTTTTTCTTGACTGACTTTTGTTCTATGTCAGACATATTTTATGCACTTCTGCCACTTGAAATAATTTACATCGAAATTCTCAGCAAGTTCATACTAAAAAATCTTTTGGCTTTCTCAATTAAAATACCCTTGCCAATAGATATACAAAACACACACATATATATTCTAGATTGGATCATGTAGTACCATAATCCAGTGAACATCATGGAATTTTTTTCCCAATATTCAACATTTTCAAATCACCATAGATTAGCAGGAGACAAAACCATGTGATTTGATGCCACCAAAAAAAACATTAGAAAAAGATAAATTTATTTAGCAGTGGTTGAAAGATAACTCATGAATGTGAGCATCCCAAGATGATGCTGGGAAACTAGGCAATAGCATCCTTCTCATTATAGTTACTAGGTAGTTTTACTGTCTGAGAAGAAATGTTTGTGTTCTTCAGTTTTATGTAAGACTTAAAACTCTGTTGCCCTTTGTTACATTAATTTAAATCCACCAGTAGGAAGTAGAGCCTGCCCATTTTGCTTCAATACATTATATTTTTATTAAATGTTTGGCTTAAATTATTCAAAACAACAAACCCCAAACAGTCTACATAGTCATTGTTAACCATAAAATAATTTAAGATGTCAATAAGAAACTTTGAGAGGAAGAAGAGGCTTGGGATGGAGGAACTTGGAGGAGTGGGAGGAGGCTGCGATTGGATTGGATTATATAAGAAAGAATAAACAAAAAGACAAAGAAGCTTTGGCATGGACATACTAACTTGAATTAGTCAGTTGTACATTGTCCCTGTTATGGTTTCTATTGCTGCCTGCAATGAAACACCATGACCTCCTGGGGAGAAAAGGGTTCGTTTGGATTATACTTCCACATCATAGACATCACTGAAGAAAGCTAAAACAGGAATTAAAACAGGCCAGGAACCTGGAGGCAAGAGCTGATGCAAAGGCCATGGAGGAGTGCTGCTTACTGGCTTGCTTCTTGCGGCTTGTTCTTCCTGCTTTCGTACAGAATCTATGACCATCTGTCCACAGGTGATCCCTCCCACAGTGGACAGCCCCCAATATTAATTGCTAATCAAGATAATGCCCTACAGGCTTGCCCATAGCTTGACCTTATTGAGGCATTTTCTCATTTGAGAATCACTACTCTCCAGTGATTCTACTTTCAGTAAAGTTGATATAAAATTAGCCAGCACATATATCCTAGTAAAAGTGCTGTTCATTAATATTGACATGTGGGAGGAATTCTCTTCTTTCCTAAAGTTTCAATGATTCAATCTAGAAATAATTCTTTTAAGTATAATATTGCCTGAATCCTAGTTGATCTTATAATAAAAATCTGGAGTAGGATATTCCAGCAAAAGCTGAAAGATCAGAGAGACAGAGAACCAAGCCACAGCTACTTCTCATCCCACCAAGTACTCAATCGAAAGGGAAAGATCCTGTCTCCTGGCATCCTCAGACTGAATAGGAGAAACATGCAAAGCACAGGGGTGGGCTGCTGTCTCCCCCCACCTTATATTCCTTTCTCTACCCAGCCATATCACTTCCTGTTTCAACCTTCTTAGGATTGGGATTAGTGTTCCCAAGTGCTTGAATTAAAGGTATGTGGTCCTAATGCTAGGACTGAAGTCATGTGCCACCACTGCCTGACTTCTATGACTAACTGTAGCTGGCTCTGTCTTCTGATCTTCAGACAATCTTTAGTTGATATACAATATATGACCACAGTATAATTTTTTTCTGTGCAATGTGTAAATAGTAGAGAGAGGGGGCATGTGTGTATGAAAGTACAGAAAGGTGTTTCTCATGGTGTATGTGTGTGTAGGTCAGAGAACAACTTTTGAAATTCAGTTCCCTCTTCCCAGGATGGGCTCCAGGGATAGAATTCAGGTTTTCAGAATACAGGGCAAACACTCCAGTGATCTGGGCCATCTTGCTGGTCCTATGTGTACCAACTTAAATACTCCAGTTATACTCAGCACTCTTGCACTACATCTCACCAACAAGGAACATTTAAATGCTATTAAAATAGGACTTAATAATTTTTTTGAACTTGGTAGTGCTTTTCAGTAAGTATACTTCCACATGATTCCTTGACGTCATGGATGGGTATAGAATGTTTGCCTGTCGTCATCTGCTACCTACCCATGCATTAAATGATTGTTATTACCCATTAGCTTTACCTTTGCTGAGTTCTTATAGTTTACTTCTGTACTACAGCTTGACCTTTGATCTTTCATTCCCACTGCAGATGATTAGTTAGTCTTGTTACTCAAAGAAATGATCCAAAGGCCGAGACTGAATATGAGATTACATTAAAAGTAGAGAGCCTTACTTAATACTGGAGAAGTTTAAAGTTTTCCTTTAAACAACTATGAGAAAGTCAAAATAATTCCAAGCTATACATACTCTATTTCTACTGCAATTCTTTTTCTAGACTGTCAAATTGTTTCATTTGGAGGATAAGAATACTAGACTCCCATGTCTTATCCTCAAATTCCTGCTCTCCTACTTGCTTATGGTTTGGCCTGGACATTTAGCCTCTTTGCGGATTTTTAGCACCTTAAGATAATAACAGCCTGGCCTTCATAGGACGGCTGTTGGAGGAAAAAAGAGTTACAATTAAGTGTGTAGAGATTTAAGACACAAAGTGAGCCGTGAGGCCACACTAAGTGTATTTATAAATGGTATGTGCAGGACCCTGTTTTTTGCCACATCCCTGTGGGATTGACTGTTATCCAAGTGAAACATCTACCCTCACAGCCTTAGTGGAAGACCTGGGTACCAAGGACTGAGAGACAGAAACAGGAAATAGCGGCTGTGTAGGAGTCACAGGATGATTGTATTTCAGGACTCTAAAGGGGGTTTTAGCAGGCTGAATGAAGCTCAAGGCTGAGGGTGGAAAGAAGTCACACACACACACACACACACAAACACACAGACACACAAACACACAGACACACACACAAACACACACACACACAAACACACACACACACACAAACACACACACAAACACACACACAAACAAACACACACACAAACACACACACAAACAAACACACACACAAACAAACACACACAAACACATACACACAAACACACACACACAAACACACACACACATACACACACACATACACACATACAAACACACACATACACACACACACAAACACACAAACACACACACACAAACACACACAAACACACACACACACAAAGAAGAGATTTCGGCATTTGTACCTGGGATTGAGAAACCATGAACTCTTATGGTTTCCCTAAAAATTAGTTCCCCTGGTAACAGCTTTTCTCTGGTTTTCTGGTTGTTCAATACTTAGAACAAATTCTCACAGTGACGGTGACTGTTAAAAACAAACATGGAAGCACCCAGACACGGAGATACATGCCTTTAATTCCATAGTTGGTAAGTATGGCACAAAGATCTCTTTGAGCTTGAGGCCAGCCTGGTCTACACAACCTGCTAGAATAGCCAGGCTATATAGATACAGCCTATCTCAAAAAATAAATAAATACAGAAACAAGGTAAAAGTCTCTAACTTGTTCAGATTGTCTGCTTAGTCTGTCTGGCAGACTTGACATACTTGTACCAATTCTACCACTGTATCCACAAGAATCATTGTTTATAAAACATAAAACGTGTAAGCAATTCAAATGTCCTTCAACTGTAGAACAGGTAAATTATAGCTCAATTATGCTTGAACTATGGAACAACCATGGTGTAGAATAAACCATGAGATCATTTGGCAGCATGAGATAGACCTCACAGATTAGAAGGAGGGGGAGAAGTTGGCACTAAAACACATACAGATTGTTGAACAGTATTAGTATTGCATTAAAATCCAACAAAAGTCTAAATCATTGGCCAATAAAGCACTGGGCTAACTGGACCATGAGAGCGTGAATGAGCTGAAGGGATGGACATAATCCCCATGTTGATCTGCCTGGAAGTAAAGTGAGTTTATGTTCACACACTGTTGCATAAATAAAGGAAACTCAGAGTCAGATACTGGGGAAAGGCTGAGATACCAAACAGAGGAAACACCACATTCAAATTTCTCCTGCTGTCTTCTAGCTTTCTCAGCCTCAACTCCTCATAAAGTCTACAGCTTCATCTGTCTTCCTCCATCTGCCTTAGAGATTTCTATGCCTCTGGCTCTGTTTCTTTTTTTCTTTGTTTTAGCCTCCTCCTTCCACCATGATTTCCACTGTAAAAGTGGTTCAGTCTCTAAAACAGCAGTAACCATATCTAACTAGGTGATCGATGACCAGCTGTTTAGCATTTGTTTTACAAATGGTGAGTGCATCCCATACATCACAATTGCTTCTTTTACTCTCCTTAATTCTACCATTTGTATCAGAGCCTAACTAGCTTCTGTATTATCTTTATCACTGTACAATTTTTTAAAGGCTACTGGATATATTAATGTTGGCTGCTTTGTGTAATTTTAGATTATTTTGATGAAATTGGTTCTTTATATTCCTCTGTTTAAGTTTGAACATCTTTGTGTTCTCTCTTAACAGGCTTTTCTAAGACTTTTTTCTTGGCATTTATATTATATTTATATTGATGTTTTAAATGATAAAACAGAAACCAAACAAAAATATTCAAAAATAAATATGATAAACATTATGATAGTCTTATCTGATGTGGGAATGTCTTTGTGTATGATGCAAATATCAATCTTTAAATAAAGGAACTGTTTTGGCCCATGACAAGCATAGGTAGGAGAAGGACGGAGTTAGATCAGATCAAGCCAGACCCCCAAAGAAGAAGCATGTAAGGAACACAGGTGAGCCAAGGGCCACGTGGCAGACAGATTAATAGAAATGGGTTGAATTAAGATGAAAGAGCAAGCTAGCAATGTGCCTGAGCCATAGACCAAACAGCATGAAGTTAATATAAGCTTCTGAGTCATTTTGGGGGCCTGAGCAGGGGCGGGCAGCCAAGGGGTCTGAGACTGCAGGTCTGTGGGTCTGGACCTTTGGCCAGACGGGGTCAGGAAACCTTATTGTAACACCTATCTACTTTATTTATTCTTTCCTTTACTAGCTCCAATATCAAATCATCTAAAAAAAGATTATAGAAAGACCAAACACCCTCCATGGCCTTAAACAAATTCCCCCTTTAAAAAAAAATCTGATTTACTCACCAAGCTAGTTGTCAGTGACGATTCAAATGACTGTGAAGTAAGGCAGCTACCTAATGTGATAGCAGACCAAGGAGGGGGTCCAAAACAAGAAAAAACAACCTACAACACACAAGGAGAAAGAGGCCACTGTCTGAAAAACTTACCGAGATGAGAGTGAAATGGAAACAGGTGTGGCCAGTCTGCCTAAGAGTGGCCTTCCTAACTAAACAGAAAGCCTAGGCAGTGGTAAACTCTCCTCAGGTCATGTGTTGTTCTGGCTGACAAGCACCATTTTTTGGGTAGGGAGGGGAGGAATTCATGCCCCAAAGTTGGACACCAAGTGTTGTACAAATAAAGAAAACTCAGAGCCAGATCTCAGGGAAAGGCTGAGATGTCAGAGAGGAAACACCACCGTCAGATCTCACCCAGCTGTCTTCCAGCTTCTTCAGCCTCACTCCTCGTGGCTTCTACTGCCTTACCTGTCTTTCTGTGCTTGCCTTAAATACTCTCTTCACTCAGTTGTTTCACATCCAGGTTAAGATAAAGACATGGGCTACTACCCTTTAGTAGTTATCCTTGAACTCACAGAAACACAGAAAGAACTCCTCTGTCTCTGGAGTCATGGATTAAAGGCCTAGCACCATCACTGCCTGCCTGTGAGCCTAAAACTCCCTCTGTAAACCAAGCTGGCCTCAAAATCAGATTTGCTGGGATTAGGGCGTAGGTCACCACTCCTGCATATTCCCTGTGCTGGGATTAAAGGCGTAAATCACCACTCTCTGATCCTCCTGGATTGACTGTCTCTCTGATATTTCAGATTGTTTTTATTAAAAATGAGACATATGACCACAACACACTCTTCAAGTTATGCACATAAGACATGTGCATTTCACTAGAAGACCAACTTGAACAGAAAAACAAAGCAATCCAGTCACAGCAGCTAATTATATCTGGGATTATAGAGATCATTGTCCCCTTAAAACTGCTTGAATTCTCTGGCCTCAATTTCTTGTAGGAATGAGAGTGATAGCAATCTTTATCTTATGTAGTGTTCTGCCCAGTCTCAGAAACCCCCAGAAAGATCCCCAGAATCACATGGACTCTCCCAATGCAAATGCAAAGCAAGGTTTATTACAGCTGTAGAGCTGAGCTCAGCTCCTGACTGTCACACAGCAGTGACAGAGGAGAAGAGCTCCCTCCTATTCCAAAGCAGTGATTTTTAAAACAAAGATTAACAAAGACCATACAAATGCCCCTCAGGCTTGGAAGTGAGGGACCCAGAGGAAGCTTCTTTACTGTTGCTGTCAGGTGGGAAGCTGCTGGCTGATTGGTTGTCTTAGGAGGGAGACAAGATGCTTCATGGCTCAGCCAGAATGTCCTCTGATTACCTAGGACCTTGGGCACTTGGCCTTGAGTGTTTGACCTTGGGGGTTTAGAAAATTCTCAGGATGGGGGACTAGAAACTTCTCAGCTCCTGAAATAGCTCCAGGCCTCAAGGTGGAGGGACTTTAGTTTCCCCAGTAGAAGGTCATTGGTAAGAATAAATAAGTAATAAATGTGTAGATCCCAGTATTGTTTCTGGAAAAGCTATTGTGACACTTAGAACACATTGGCTTCCTCACTCTAAATATGCCAGCTTATGTAAATGGGCCAGGTACCGCAGTGAACTCTGTATGCTTGTGGACGTATTTAGACCTCATGAGAATTCTCACATAATTCCAATATTGCAGATGAAAGAATTGGGCCATGAAGAAAGATGAAACAGAAGTCCTAGTTACCTTGCTATTCTTGTGATAAACAAATGATTAAAAGCAACTTGGGGAGGAAGAAGTTTATCTTACAGCTTACATTTCATCACTAAGGAAAACTGATCAGGAACTCAAGACCGAAACAGCGGCAGGAAATGAATCAGAGTCAGTGAAGGGATGCTATTTACTGGCTTACTCCCCCTGACTAGCTCAACTCATTTTGTTATACAACCCAGAACCACATGCTCTGGCGTGATACCTCTCACAGTGGTCTAGGGGCTCCCACATCAATTATTAATCAATAAAATGCTTCTATCATAGACTTGCCCACAGGCCAACATGATGAAGGCATTTTATCAACTGTAGTTTCCTCTTCCCAGAAGACCCTGACTTGTGTCTAGTTGATAAAAACAAACAAAATAATAACAACAACAAAATCAAAAGCAAGATGTCATCCTGAGTTTAAAAATAAGTTTTTAAAGACTTTCTCTACCTTCTTTCTTTTCTCTCTGAAGCCTATGTACATTTTACACACATTGTAACTCGTTTACAGGGTATTTTGTCTCCATCTGAATTTCTTTTATTGTGAATCCTCAATCATTTTCTAACTAGAAGAGCTTTTAAAATACTAGCACTCTCTTAAAGAGTCCCAGAGTTATTGCAGATAAAGCTGAATCAGTAAGTTTTCTTAAAGGGGCCATGTCTCTGTTCACTGCCAGCAAACAGTGCAGACCCAAGAAATGCTGCTACTAAGAAACCATTTGATCCTGTTTCCTTTTTGTTCAATATAAACATAAACCTTAAATCAATCACATGCTACCGAGTCTTCTATGAGACTTCAGGAAACTGTCTGGTTGTAGCTTACACTGCCTGCCTTCAGTCCGCTGACACCATTTTGAATGTGGCCCAGATGCCACCCTATCTCTATACAATGACTCGCTTCAAATACACAATTTGAAAGATGCTTTGGCTCAGTTTCTGTGATCTAGAGCTCTTTCAAAGTTCTCTCTGGCTTTATGTGGGTATTCAGCCCACATTTGGATGCCATCTGTTACAATAAGGCTTTCTAGGCCTGAGTGGCCAGAGGTCTAGACCCACAGACCTGCAGCCCTAGACCCCTCAGCTTCTTGCCGCTGATTAGGCCCCCAGAAATGACTCAAACACTAATATTAGCTTCATGTTGTTTGGTCTATGGCTCAGGCACATTGCTAGCTTCCTCTTACATCTTAACTCAACCCATTCTCATTAATCTATCCACCATGTGGCCCATGGCTTACCTGTGTTCCTTACATGCTTCTTCTTGGGTGGCTGGCTCAGTCTGTCTGACTCCGGCCTGCTTCTCCTACCTATCTTGTGATTTCCCCTCCTACTTTTTCTATGGTGCCTGTGATGGGCCAAAACAGTTCCTTTATTTAAAGATTGATATTCACAGCATACAGAAAGACATTTCCACATCATTCAGTGTTTCCTTTCACTCTCAAAATAATGTGCTCAAAAATGTGCTCTATGCTCTTTATAATTCTGCCTGTTTCATTCCTCCATTTGAGGCCAGCTGACCTTTCTCTGCCTCACCCAGATGACTCATTCAGTACCTTTTAGTTCGATTTGAAGAGAACTTGAATTTCACAGTTCAAAAGCTGTACAGGTCATTTAGACTCTTGACACTGCTAAGATAAGTATCAGGCCTGAGATGGACTTGTATTTCAAAGTCTGTCATTCATTCCTCTGCCTTAACAAACAGCAACAAATGGTCCTTTGGGCTTTTTCCCAGTCTCAGAATGACAGATGAAAGAAAAAACAAAGTCTACTCAAATTGATAGACAAATGAATAGATGGATGGATATAGATTCTTAAACATTATGCTTCATCTATTACCCATCACTTTGTCTCAATCTGATTTGTAAAAAAGAAATGATTAAATAAAATTAAATTTAAAATAAGTACAAACTCCTAATCTAGAGGCCAATTGTCTTTTGCTCTGATAATTGAAACTTCTGCTTTCATCTGATTGCCTTACTCAAAATATTTTATGCTAAGATCCTACAAAAATAATTAACATTACTTTAATTTTTATGGCCAATCAAATTGGGTAAGGTTCCACTTTACTTAAGCCTGAAATATTGGCTTCTCCTGGCATTATGTTAAAGAGAAGTCATTCAATTAGATTTTCCAAAGCCATACACAATAAGTGGGAGTAATTTCTTTGTTTCTTCACTTTTGGAATTTTGTACACTCTACACCTTATGAGGAACACAGAGAGGCACATGTGAAGTACTTTCTGTAGAAATATCTCAAGAACTACAAATCTTGCTGGAGATCAATTGGCCTGTGGTACCATCCCTGCTTCCTGTCATCATCTTCTGACCTTATAGAGGTCTAAAACTCACATGTTCCAATTATTTTGCCAGTAAGCATCAAGATAGATTCTTCCACTGAGAGAAGTTCTTCAGAGATATTGAAGGAAAAAGAGAAAGAGCATCCATTATCCCTCTAGTTACAATGGTGGTGGGTATGCGGGTTAATGAGAGATCCAATGAGAGCTTTGCCTCAGGGTTTACAGAAGTTTTTCTGAGGGATAGCTATGTTAGCAGCTGCAGAATGTTGAGTTGACTGGTCCATATCTTCAAAAGTTCTATGTTTCCAAAGTCCTTATACTAAGCCTCCTTCCTGATATAAGAAAGGGGGCAGGGGAGGATCCACTTTGCTGGCTTATAGACCAAGAGAGTGGCCAAGCACTCAAATAAGTATTCAAATAATTTTTATACTTTGCTTTTTCTTCAAACCATATAAATCAGTTCACAGATATCACAACATACCTTTCAACCCCACAAAAATTGTATGGGATAACAAAACTGCTAGTTGGGACCACAGTTATCATGAAACCTATAACATTAGATATAATTCCTTCCAATTATATTTATATTATATTTCTTTTCTTTTAATGCAAGCACAAATTCAGAGCCTAAAAAGATGTGCTGCAAAGAAACATAAACAACTTTAATTTTTAAGACCTTAAGTGACCAAAAGGATCTATTTTAACAATCTTTATTTACTCTGTAGTATAGTGACTTTGTACATAGAAAACATCAGTTGGTAGAGTCCCACAATTTAAGTTTATCAGAAAGCATTTATTACATAATTTAATTATACAATCAATGACATATAATTTAAAAACTATCATATAAGTAATCATTAACAGCAAATATGTTAAGATAATTACTATAGTCTTGGCACTAACTTGCGTACCCTTTTATAAACTAATTTACTTTAAAAAGATCCCATGAAGAAGATGATATTAATACTTTCCTTTTAAACATGGGAAAACTGAAAGCAAAATAAAGAAAAAGTTGTTTAAAAATGCATAGATTGTAAGTTTTGAAATTTTAACATAAATAATTCAACTACAGGTCTATGTTCTTAACCACATCCACAAACAAGAGTACAAAAAAGTATGATTTTTATTAAAGGTGCATTAATTACACATTTATACAGAAAAATCATAGCAGCATTGTCCATAAGCAACAAAGTAGAAGGAAGTCTCCTGTCTATCAAATAAATGAATGAACAAGATGCTATGTTTGTGGGGATATGTTTCAAATTTAATAAAAACCAGTCTGAGATAGCAGAGGGATTTACCCACAGTCAGTCTAGGAGGATCAGACAGTGGTAACTCACACCTTTAATCCCAACACAGGGAATATCTGGAAGTGGAGACCTATGCCCATAATCCCAGAAAATCTGAGTTTGAGGCCATCTTGGTTTAGGAGGGAGTATCTGGCTCCCAGGCAGGCAATGGTGGTGCCATGCCTTTAATATTAACCTGGGTGAGAAACAACTGGGAAAAGAGGGTATTCAAGGCAGGAGTAGGAAGACAGAGCAGGCAGTAGAAGTCACGAGGAGTGAGGCTGAGGAAGCTGGAAGACAGATGGGTGAGATTTGACTGTGGTGTTTCCTCTCTTTGATATTTCAGCCTTTCCCTGAGATCTGGCTTTGAGTTTCCTTTATTTGTGCAACACATGCTCATTTCCCACAAAAGTACATAGGGTGCAAACACATACTACAATATAAAATGAACCTTTAAGGTATGTACAGTGAACTGTTAAGAACCAAAAATCACATGACATGTGAAATGATTTATATGAAATGTTCAGAATATATAAAACATAGACTGGCAGTTGCCAGAGGTTTGACGGTTAATGAACAAAACATGACAGACCAATGAAGATGGGGTACATCTATGAATAACAAAGTCACAAGGATGTTTTCAAATGTATCTTGGCAATGGTTGTAAACATCTATAGTACCACCCCCAAAATCATTTATTTAAGGAAAAGAAGGTTTAATTTCTTTGAAAATAGTAAGTAAAGACAGCCAAATGGAAGAAAGAGATGCATTTAAAGAAAACACTTGGACAAAATTCATTTAAAATGTACAGTTGTTTTTGTAATTATAAGTGATCAAAAGTGCTCTCAGCTTTTGCTTTATTTGAAATAAAATGGAGTCAGAATCAGTGTATTATGGTTGAAAATTTTTTAAAAAGAAGATAAGTCAGTAGCACAGGCAAATGAAAAAGTTTCAAAGGCAAAGTAATACTTGACCTGGTTACTGAGATGTTCACCAAGCTGAAGTGTGTCTAATGTTTCTCCAAACAGAACTGCATGAAAGCTTTATAATCAATACACACCAAAACACTGTGTCCTAGAACACAATGTGTACACAGGGAAGAAAAGGCTATCCAGGACAAAAACATCTTCCTAAGGAGTATACACTCCACCCTATCAGCCTGAGAGATCAAATTAAGACACTGAAGGAAGTCAGGAAGGTTTTTAACACACTTCTGTTAAAGAGACAGAACCCTGTAGGCAATGTAGATTGGCTAGAGGTGAAAAACAGTGGAGACACAGAAGCAATTACAATTTCATGCTTATTCACATCAAAAAGAAAAATATGCTGAGCCCCCAAACCATGGTGATGCCTATGATATTGGAAAGGAGGGTTTGATAAGTCATTTTATGTCAACTTGATACAAACAGAAGTCACCTGAGAGGAAGGAAATCTCCATAAGATCAGGCTGTAGGTTTTTTTAATTAATGATAAATGAGAGAGGGCCCAGAGCATTGTAGGTGGTGCCATCCATGGGCATGTGGTCTTGGGTTTTGTAAGAAAGCAGGCTACCGCAAATCAGTAAGAAGAACTCCTCCATAGACTCTATATCAGCTCCTGCCTCCAGATTCCTACCATTTGAGTGAGTTACTTTCCTGACTTTCTACAATGATGAACAGTATTGTGGAAGTAACCACATTCCTCCTCAACTTGCTTTTGATCAGAGTGCCTCATCACGGCAACAGAAACCCTAGGACTGAGGGGATATGTTGATATCACCTTTATACTGAATAAAATAGCATCATTAATGAAACCAGAGTCAATTACAGAATGAGAAATGTAAACAGTCTTGCCCAAAATTTCTTCCCTGGACATTATCTGAGTCCCAGACACGCAGTTTATGTCTATAAGCCCATTAAGGAAGTAGGTATAAGAATGGCCACAGAAAATGACTTTTAAAATATTTTAGGCTAGGGCTATAGGGATGGCTCAGAGTTTAAGAGTACTAGCTGCACTTCTAAAGGTCCTGAGTTCAATTCCCAGCAACCACATGGTAGCTCACAACCATCTATAATGAGATCTGGTGCCCTCTTCTGACATGTAGGCATCCGTGAAGGCAGAATACTATATACATAATAAATAAGTCTTGGTGAAGATGTATAGGATGTAACTAACTGCAAACACAGACCAGTGACAAAGAAATAGAGCTGGTGGAAAGGGATTTTAGGTGCCCTTGTGTCATAGACAATGGTCAGAACAGTCAGAATGAGTGAGTTCTAGCTGTGCATCTTCAGTAAAGAAAAAAAAAAAAAAGAGAATGTCAAGATGGCAGCCCTAGAAGCTATTGGAAGGAATGTAAAGGAATTCAACTACAAAAGAGTAACATTAAAGGGAAGAATATTGGTATCTGTTTTTCTAATCCTGAATTTAAAGATCAAGAGATAATCTCTATTTCTGTCCAAATCTACTGGCAACTATTATCCCGATTATGACGTTCCTTTGCTATGTATTGAGATTAATCAACTTTTGAGATTTAAGAATCACATAGTAAACTCCGGAGCATTTTCTGAAACATCCTCAGATAAGTAGACAGATGTCTGAACATATTAGCTATAAAGGTCACTGTGACTAAATGCCTAGCAAAAGAAACATAAAGAAAGAAAGATTTATTTTGGCTCCCAGTGTAGAGGCACAACTGTCCAACCTGCCAGGCAAGGTTGGTAGAGCAGGTGGCTCTACATCATGAGACTGTGGAGTTAGTTGCTTGTGTCTTGGGAGTTCTAACAGCAGAAGAAAAAAAAGAAAGAAAGAAAGAAAGAAAGAAAGAAAGAAAGAAAGAAAGAAAGAAAGAAAGAAAGAAAGAAAGAAAGAAAGAAAGAAAGGAAGGAAGGAAGGAAGGAAGGAAGAAAGAAAGAAAGAAAGAAAGAAAGAAAGAAATGTCACTGCTTAGCAAAATTGTTCTATTTCCCTTTTAAGTTTAGTCCAGATCCCCAGTCTATATAATAGAAAGGTAGCTAAAGAGGATATCCCTCATTCAGTTAATACTTTCTGAAAATGACCTCAGACACTCTCCAAGACATGCCTCCTTAATGCCCTAGGCATGTCTTAATCCAATCATATTGACAATGGCTATTATCCACGACAGCTGGGAAACACTGGTTCTTAACAAAGATTTTCATAACTAAAAAACAATATATTAAGACCTCAAATTAAATTATGATGACAGCATGTTTCACAAAAACAAAAATATAACAAGTTAGAAATCACATTATCCAGTTGGTCACATTTTAACCTAGTAGAGAACGGGGTCTAAGAAGGGGCATGCCAAAGGGCGGTGGTGCCCAGCTCATCTCTAGTTTATGACTCATGATGTCTCTTCCCAACCTAGAAAGTATATTTGAGGCAAGAGATATAGCTCAATCACCATGTTTATCTTTACTTGAAGGAACAATACATTTTGAGAGTCCCAGATTTTGTATTATTCACTGGTCTCTGGCCAAACTCTTCATTATAACTATTTCCAGAATAATCCTTAGAACTCCAGAATAGATTGTGGCTTGTGTACTGACAATCACCTGAGACACTATGATCTTATTAACAATTCTCTATCACAGACTGATTATACATAAGAAACTCTAACATCATTTACATAGGACACACTAGGTACAAATAATATTTTAATCCCTTATCTCCAATGTTTGCATACCTTAACATGGGTATCTGATTGGAATATAATGGTCCTCACCCTCAGTAGAACTAACTCTATAAAGAAAGAAAATAGAATTCCCCAGGTCTGGGGAGATTGCTCAGTGGGTAAAGAGAACATTTGCATATATGCACAACCTGAGTTCAAATTCCAAGCCAGGCATGAATACATGTCAATATACCAGCACGAGGTGGGAGGGGCTAGGGGTGGGAATAGTCAATGAAGCTCAGTGTCCAGCCAACCTAATGGAAGCAGAGAAATAGTGAGCTTCATTTTCTATAAGATTCTATCTAATGGGAATAAGGAAGAGAGATACTGGACATCGAGAGAACACACACACAAACAAACAACAGTTCTTTGTATATAGTATGAGCTAATATTACCACTTTAAATGTAAATGAACATGTTGCAAGTTTAGCAAAGCAGGATATGATTCCTTGAACTTGTAATTCTTTTGATAATAGATGTGATAATGATATGTAATTCTTTTGATAACCTCTATAGATGTTTCACTCTGATAAAGATGGAACAAAATTTACTGAAAACTGGTTTGGATGGCATTTATGTCTTAAAATTTTAGTAATCATATGAAACTTTCTCCTAATTTTACATGCCTCTGACATGGTGGTATTTGGCATCTAAACATACATATTGATTAAATTTTAAGATTGATATTAGAATAAAAATGTTAGAGCCTTGGGTAGTGACTACATTAGCTACTGAGAATTTAATATTTTCCATAATTTATGTAATAAATTTATGGTGTTTTAAATAATCCCTTTTGCAGATTAAGCTGGGTGAATGCTAAAAAAATATTTTATTTTTAAAATAACATAATATAGAAATCTCTAAAATAGGATAATAAACATATAATTATTACTATTTTTAAAGTAACTAACTAATATATAATAACTATATATATAATATATATATTATATAATATATATAATAATAATAACTAATAACAACACAAGACAATATTTTATAGGTAACAGTGTAATAGATAATAAAACAGCAGATAATATATTTTGGACAATAACTTTGAAGAACAGACCAGTGAGATGGCCTTGCAGTTAAAAGCACTACACACTTGTGTGGGAGAGTGTGTTGTTTCATTGTAAATAATTGTCCCACCCACTGGTTTAATAAAAAGCGCTGATTGGCCAAAGGCAGGCAGGAAGTGTGGGCGGGGCTACCAGACCAAGAAAAACTCTGAGAACAGGAAGCACAGAGCAGAACGCCAGAGAGAAGCCAGAAGAAGCAGAGAACAACTATGCTGCTCTAAAGAAAGGTAAGAGCCGCATGGCTGAACAAGATAAGAGACATGGGTTAGTATAAGGGTAAAGAGATAGAAAGTGATATGCTTGGGCCTGAGGCTGCTCAGCCTAAAACTATTGTATGCATCTGTGTGTGTCTGCGGGTCTGTGTAAAACTATCGTATGCATCTGTGTGTGTTTGCGGGTCTGTGTAAAACTATCATATGCATCTGTGTGTGTCTACGGGTTTGTGGGTCTAAACCTTGAGGTAAGGCCCAAAAGTCAAGGCCAGAAACCTCGTACTACACACTTGTCGCCAAGCCTGTGACCTGGGTTTATTCCCCGGGATTCTCTTGGCAGAAGATGATAACTGAGGTAAGGTCCAGACATGAACTGTGGCACCCACATGTCCTCATATAATACACAATAAACAAACAAATAAGTAGTAAGTAAATAAAAGTGATTCATTTCTTTAAAAGAAATCACACTAACGAGGATAATGTAAAAGCATTCTGATATTCTTTTAATCTAACTCTCCAACAAAATAAAAACCTTGAAAAACACTGTTTGAGGCGCCAAATAGACATGCAAATATACATTAGTCCACAAGGTGGCGAAAGCACGCCGTGAACGCTCATGGTCTTTTATTTCCTAATCCTTTTTATTCTCTGGTCATCTTGTTGTCTGTCATAAAGACCTCCCACTTCAAAGAGCCATTTTAGGCGATGCTGGCTGATCCAGAAACCATGCACATTCCACACAAAGCTCAATGGGAAGCAAGACAACGTTCAACAAAGAAAATTTCAAACCTGTTCATCAACCCCTTCCAAGAAGGGGAGATTAATCACCTTAACTGTATTGCTCTGGACTTTCTGAATCACGGTGCAGAAGATGATTTTGCATTTTTGGTCTTAAGAAAACGTATCATATATATATATATATATATATATATATATATATATATATATATATATATATATATATATATATATGAGTGTGTGTGTATGTATGTATGTATATATATTATATATATATATATATATTAAATACACTTAGAAAATCCTTTTTCACCTGGATCTCAGGCGATGTCCACGGCATTCGAGATAGTAAGTGCAGGCCAGTTTTGTGATGGGAGGGACAGGGAGGAGAAGGAAGACACCTTCACATAAAAATAAGAATTAGTCAGAAAGGGCTAACCTCGCAGTTAGAGAATTAATCTTTGGCATAAAGTATTTCTTCTGTTCTTGCTGTTTGAAGACACACACCTACTCTTAGCAACACATTTCTAATGTCTCTACTCACTACCTGTGTAACCTTAGGTAAGACACTTTGTTCCCATTTTCTTCATATATGGAATAGAGGAAATCCAGAAGACGCCCTAGGAATTCACATGTTTATAATAATTCGCATAAACTCCTTGCTGCTCAGCACACAGTGTGGCTCTAAGAGCAGCTGTTCTTCGCTTAGTGCATTGCTCTGGGGATCCTCTATTCTATGCCTGGAACAGGATGATGGAGAAAGAGCAGAGGCAGCAGGGAACTAAAAAGCAAATCTTGGGCGACAGGGTGGTTCAGTGGTGATCCCTACTAAGGTTTCCTCTGAGGGTTATGGCTTTCAAGCACAACCCGGCTAAGTCACCTTTGAACTTAAGTGTTGAAATATCAGAGGTGATGTCATGGGGAGCATACTGTCCTTCTGCACTTCTTTGGCTTCTCGTGGGTCTGGGAATTCTATGGATATTTAGTATGTGTCTATCAGTGCCGGTCTCACAGGGATCAGTGGCTTAAGCGTGCTATCTCAGTATCGCTTCTTCTGGAGATTAACCTGCAACCTCGCCATGACAAGTTGCCCAGCCTCCCTTCCTGCATCTCAACATCGGAGCTTGCAGGGTGTGGTGAAGTTCATCTAATACATGCCATGAATCCATCTTCTTAAGAAGCAAAAGGTATTACTTCCAGCACTACAAAGACTTGTAAATTGGATTTCAGGCTTTGTTAGTCCTTTCAATAAGGACAACGTTTTAAAGTATCAATGAAATTGACTTCATTTGTGTGTCTTTGTAATTTGACGTAATTAATTTAACAAAATAAGCCTGATGAAGACACATATGTCATACCCAATTTCCTGATTTTTGAATAAAAAAGTTATTTCATATGAGGTTCTTTTGTCTAATATTTTTTAATTATGTGAGCACAGCGGTAAAATAAACCTGTCAATATTAGACAAAATGGTAAAATATAATTCTAAGAATCATTTGAATACATGGGTCTGAGACATTGCTTATACATGTGCTGGAGGCTGGTGCAAGTTTTGTTCACATGAGAAAATGGAGACAATCACACCAACAGTTCACAGGGCATGGTTCAAAAGCCCTAAACATCCCTGTCTTATAACACTGGAATATTCTTGCATTTTCAATGAAATGGCTCTTCTGTCATAGACTGTAGAATTTTCAAGATTCTAGATGACATCAACATTCTGACATCAGTGTGTGGTGTCATCATTTATAAAGTTCTCATTTTTATTGTACACTCACTATCATTTGAAGTAATGCATGCAAATAAAAGGTCTTTATTGAATAATTTATACGTAAAAAGAAAATGTTCCCAAGACCAAGCCATGTTTTACTTTTGAGTATAGTAGTAATGGTGTTGCTTCCTTAGTGTGCAAACAAAACATCAGAGAACTATGTTCAGAAATCTGCATCCTACTTTGTCAAAGATGTCTCA
Source organism: Phyllotis vaccarum (assembly GCA_033318265.1). Lineage (NCBI taxonomy): Eukaryota > Metazoa > Chordata > Mammalia > Rodentia > Cricetidae > Phyllotis > Phyllotis vaccarum. Next base: position 19,546,820 of record JARWLC010000007.1, read on the forward strand.
GTGCCCAACTGAAAGTTATATTCATTCAAAAGTCTTTCTTTAAAGATAAGAATTAATGATGGGATTATATAATGTCAATCCAGAGTTTTATAAATTTTTATAAATGTGTATGTGCTAGTGCCTGTGTGCGTGCGTGCATGCGTGCATGTGTGCGTGCGTGCGTGTGTGTGTGTGTGTGTGTGTGTGTGTGTGTGTGTGTGTGTGTGTGTGTGTAAGTAATCCATAGAACAATCTCTTGTATAAATAATACAGGATGTCCGTCTGGCCTGAAATGCACTGTTAGGCTGGACCGGCCTGTCAAGAAGTCCAGGAATTCTCTTACCTTCAGCTCCACAGCACTAAGGTTCCATGCCCAGCATTTTCACAAGAGTTCTGGCATCAAACTTATATTTTCCTGCTGGCTGAGTGACCCCTATCTGACTCCTAGAGATTATTAGAAAATGATAACTAAATAGAAACCATGTAAGCTTGAGATAAGTGTAGTGGTTCAGGAGCTTGGGATAGGAGAATTGTAAGAGAGACACCAGCCTGAGCTTTAGAGACCCAGAGTCTGTCTCCAAAACCATGATAAGGCTTGGGGAGATGGCTCTGTTGGTAAAACACTGACCATACAGGCAGAGTCCCTGAGTTCTGACGTCCACAGGTCACTAAAAGCCAGATTTCCAGTAGCCGCCTGAAATCCCAGCACAGGAGACAGAGAATCTGTGGAGCAAGTGGGCTAGCCAGAGAGGCCAGAACAGTGAGTCACAGCGTCAATCAAGAGAGCTCATCTTCAAACCAGGAGCACTCAGGAGGCAGAGGCAGGAGGATCTCTGAGTTTGAGGGTCTACAGAGTGAGTTCCAGAACAACCATGGGTACACAGAGAAACCCTGCCTCAGAAGAAAATAAAAAAAGGTGAGATATTCTGTATCTGTATTAATATATAAACTAGATAGGCATTGAGGAAGACAATATTAACAGCAGACCACCTACACTCATATTCACACAGACAGCCACAGGTAACTCTGATGTTCATCAGGACAGTCTGATGGGAATCTTTGCATATTTCCCCCCCTTGCCAAATAGTGTAATGCATTCTAATTTCTTTTATTTAGGCACAATGAAATTTTGTCCTGATAAATCTCCTTGAAAAGCAGTCACAAACACGTATTATTATTTTATGAATGTACACTTCTAAGCCACTTCCATACTGGTAATTGTTTAAGCTCTAACACTCTCTGTTGATGTAACACTTCAGATCTTATGCACTAGCCCACTTGTTTTCCAGGGACACTTCCACTAGACGCTCAGGAGAAGAGAAGGTGTTATAGATGTCATGCTTCCTCCATCCAAGGGAGGTCATCATGTTGCTTCTCCGTCACACTCCAGCTTGCTAAGACAGGCTCACTCTGGCTTTTCGTTGGCTCCTCTTGTATTGGTTATCTCCATGTTACTCTAAACACAATTATGTCAGGGCAATTTATAAGCATCAGCGTTTATTATATAGAAGCATTTTTGTCAGCCATATGTATAAAAAATTATGAAAACTCACCCACTCTTATTCTCTGCAGTTTTAAACAAGCCTGTTTACATGCTTAGGAAACTGAGTTTCGTGTAAAATTATTCCTCATCTTCTCCTAGGCATAGAAGGCTCATCTTCTATCTGTGCTCTCTGTGAACCCGATGGACTTTTGGAAATGTATCATCTGCTCTGCTTTGGCCTCTGGCTCCTGATTGAGCCAATAGGAATTGCCAGGTCTTAGTAGAGTCTCAACACACAATTGGCCAATCTCTTTTTCCAATTCTCCTGCTTCTGTTGTTCTTAGTATACATCTTACATTTGGAAACTTCATCCATGGCTTTCTCTTTTTCACATTTTTTTTTAATTAATTTCATTTGCCCTTGGAGAATTTCATAATGGATATAATACATCTGGTTAGTCTCAACTCCCAGCTTCTCTTTGCTCTCTCCCTGCTAGGTCAGGCCCCCCTTTATCCCTGCAGGCTCTCATTTCAATTTCTTTTGTTTTGTGACATTCTGTGTTTAACCAGGGCAGTATGAGTGACCATGGGTATGGACTCTCCAGTGGAGACTGGTGAGCTTACCAGCATGTATGTAACTAACGACAATGACCCATCCTATCCAAGAATCCATCATCCAAAGAGTTGTAACTCTTAACGGTACTCAAAATCCTGATTTCTTGCCCCAGACTACTTGAAGATTCCTATTGCTAATGGTCTCCTTTTCATCAGTGGGTGTGGGGTGTGTCGGCAATCATTTTAGGCTTTCTTAAGTTGTGTTGTATCTCTGTAACTTGTTCATCAAACCCTTCTCTCAAAGTTCCAAGTGAGGGGCCCTAAGGGAAATATCCAGAAAGCAATCACCATCTGCTTTACGTCCATAGCTACCTCTCATATGTAATTCAGCCGCAAACACTACGCTCAGCCATAGGCAAGAATTTACTACATCTGGGTGGATGGTTAGTTTCAGGATATAGTGTGTCCTTAAAAGCACAGGCAAAAATTTTGTTAAAAGTCCCTAATGTTTTCCAATTCACACAGTATGCAATGCAATGACCCTCCAGACATTCACAGGCCTTCCCAACCTCCAAGGACTTACCTCTTTAATTGATTCTCTGACTCCTTAATATGTGTTGTCTGCCTTACAAAACTCACAGTTTTCTGAATACGCTAATATGCTGCATCTCTTCCCCACCTCTTTGTCATTATTCATGAAGTCTCTCCCACTTTGGGGACAGACTATTTATTTTTATTTTTTCCCCTTTTTCCTGAAATCCACCCTAATGTTTAAAGCCCACTCTCTTCCAATCTTTCAAGGGCACAGAGAAATGAATACTCTCTCGTATTTAGTATCTTTGACTGGAGGCCCAAGGCAATTACAACATAACATTTTATATTTGTGTCTTGAGTGTCTTTGAAATTTTATTTTTTACTACCAAAATTAGTATTGTATGGAGCTAATGTTGACAGCCATCTTTTAGCTATAAAAAGAAAAGATTTGCATTATTGTAAAATAATATTACATGAATAGAAAAAAATTTATGAAGATAAATCAGCACTTGGAAGTGAATTTGGGGTAATGTCTGACTTAATGTAGTATATTAATATAATTCCATTTTCAAAGATATATGAGCTGGTACTTTACTTAAAGTACTTAATAAAGAATATTTTTTTTCAGTCCTCAAATGCAATTAAAACCACACACATTATTGATGTAACTATTCATTTGAAAATTGACTTATGTAATGTGGACACAATTTAATAGAGTTAGGATCTGAGATTCAAGCGAGACCCTTAATGAAAGCTGCTAAAAACATCTCAAGAAATCTAAGCCTCCAGTTTGCCCCATTTGGATTCCAGGGAACACACATATTAGTGAGTGTGTGTGTTGATTATGGGGTTCAAGGAGTCTCGGATTAGCCAGTGAACCAACTCAAGACAGTCTTAAAGAGCTAGTGCAACCCTCTCTTCTGGAACTGCCTCCTGACATTTCCTAAGCAGGCCTCACAGCTGCATAGTGAAATGCTGGAGGGCCCAGGGGGAGCACAGCTGTGTTTCCAGACACAGCTGGGCCCCAGGGGAAAAAAAGAAGACAGGGTGGAGCCCTACTTAGCTAATGCCACCCATTGTTATAGGCCCAGACTAAAGAGTCTGGTAACTTGATTTGTATGAACACAATACCTCTGAGGGGCATAGCAAAGAAGATAAAAGGCACAAAGTTGGGTTGTAAGATGCCTTCAGACTTCACAGTGGAGAACTGAGGCATTTCTCTCTTTTCCCCACAATACACACCACATCCATATACATGCACTGAGGTACTCATGCACACATGCTCGTGCGCACGCACATGGACACACACACACACACACACACACACACACACACACACAATTTTGTTCTGTTTCTTTGTGGAGTTAATCTCACTGGATTATCACTTGAAATGACACTAGTTTGAGCCTGCATTGACCCTGAAGGGAGCTTTCCACAATGATCAGCTCTTCCAAAAAGGAAACAGAAGAAAGGGGAAAGAAAGAAAGCCTAACCTTTCCATGCATGCAATCAAGAAAGCACAGACTAAAATTATAAAGAGAGCAACCCCTAACTGAACCAAAGAAACAACTAGATCAGATAGGTACAAATCAGCCTTCATCCAACAGAATATTTATTTATATTTATTCCTGGTTACAGTATGAAAGCGCTCAATATATTTTTCCATTGGAGAAGGAGACATTTTCAAAAGATTGACAGAGGTGTTTTCTATACGGTATTGTCCATGTAATTCTGTAAAATAACCTTCCTGATGTATTTGTCTGTTTTAATCAAACCTATTCAAGTTCAACTTATACTTTATACTTCGCTACTCTTAGTATTATTATCAGACTCGCTATACTTGATAGTTTAAAAACCAAAACAATAATACTTGCAGTCTTAATTTCTTCTGAAGTTGCATTCTATAAAGTAACAAAATAACAATGTTTGGCTTACTCCGATGTTTCCTTCATGAGAGGACCCTAAACACATTACAGCTCTTAACTATTTTTAACAAAAAATATTTGAAGCAATATACTTAATAGTGATTTAATTTACAGGTAAAGTGATGCATACAAGCAGAATAACAAATACTGAAAAAAGTGGGTGTGTGCTTTAGTATAAGTGAAAGATAAAGCTAAATAATATTTCCTATTTTTCTATCTGGTAATTATTTTCCCCACCGTTTCTTATAGTGTTTGAACTTCCCTATGGTTGGCGTCAAAGCGATTATTTCAATTGTCTTTCTGTCCTTAGTACTAAAGCCCCATTTGGCTTCTATTTGAGAGGAAAGAACAGCGCTGGGTAAGAAGCTGGATTTATCAAACTCAGAAGAGGTCTGTGCCAGCATTTATCTATCAGTCTTTGCATAGAGTTATGCGGGGCTCTTGCTTTAAAACTCAAATTAATTTAAAAACACACTGACAGTAACACGTAAAATATTCGCTTCCACACGGAGGGAATCACTCAGCCGGCAATGCCCACATTTTATACATCCTAATTGACATTGGCATTTTTCTCTATTCTGTACACACATTTAGGTAATGTTGTCATTATGAGTTCATCAGCGATTCCATTAACAAAAAATATTCTCTTTCCTGCTTTTTCCTGGCACAAGATTTCTCCCTCTCCTTTCCCACATATGTCTTCTTCCAGTAACTCATCTCAACAGCTCTGGCAGGAAGAATACAAAATGCTTAGTGTGAGCTTTAAGAAAAAGATGGGAGAAGGAACATCAGTCATTTCACTCTGAAGCACAGAATTAAAGTCATACTTCACCCTTTCCTTTAAATGTCTGTATTTATTAAATTCTCTTTTTTTAAAAAAAAAAATATTATCTATACTAGAACTAACCACGATGCTACCCATTAGAATGTAGAGGAGATTTGAAGAGTTCATTCCTATAACTTTAGCAGTAACTCAATTAGCAAAGCGCTTTGTGAACAGGAACTGTCTGGGGCATGAGATTTGGACCCATTGGAAATAAACACCTTGGATTTTATTCCGCTCTCAAACTTATGGTCATGCGATAGGTGATTACGATGAAAACCAAAACAAAAAGGAGATGTTTATATTGAGATTTTCATTTAGAATACAAGAAGAGAAAACATCCACAACCAGAGTCCTTTCCACTAATGCCGGGACAACAGTGACTGGATGCAGTAATTAAATCAGTGGAGAATCTGGGAATTGTAGCCTCATTTGCTCTCTATCCAGTATTAAGTGCTGAGCCATGATGGTTACAATGAGCTCTGGGAATGCCGTTGGCTGAAAACTAAGACTTTGGAAGGATTTAATAATAAACAAACCGTAATGTAACCGTTTGAAAAGGGGGGGGGGGGGGAATAGTAAAGATGTAAATAATGTTTAGAAAATTATGCCAGTGAAGACAACTCCAGCTGAGATGAGCCATTTAATAGCAGCTTGAATTTTAAATTAGTCTTCAGCTTAGGTGGTAATTGTCATCAAATGTCATTACATGTTTAAAGTCATGTATCATGTAGGTTCAAATATATCATAATACACATACAGACAGTCTATTAGCTATAGGTTCATCACCTTTGATTCAAGGAACCATATCTTTAAAATATGCAGGCTGGGTGCCTGGCTCATGCCTCTAATCCCAGCACTCAGGAGTCCAGGGCAGGTAAATCTCTGTGAGTTTGATGCCAGTCTGACCTACAAAGAGAGTTCCTAAATAGCCATAACTACGTAAAAAAAGACTGACTCAAATAGACCAAAAAAAAAAAGTAATAATAAAATATTCAGAAAATTTCATACAAATCAAACATGAAAAGACTTTCTCTGCTTACCATTATGTGCTGACTTAAGTAATCCAATAATGAGATGATTGAAATATACAGAAGAATGGGCATGGGTCATATTCAAACATTAAGGAACTTAGCATCCCCAGACTTTGACACTTCAATGAAAGGAGTTTATGGGACCAAGGAATAAGTGAATATGCAGGGATAAGTATGTGTGGTGGGGAATATTCATAGATACATAATATAGAATGTGATTACACACATGTACTCATGCATACACACACATACATATACGCACACACACACACACTCACACACATGCCAATTTTCTGGAAGAGAAAGTCATAGTTATGACTGCTAGATACCACGGATTTCCATAAATGCAATGAAAATTCATTTTTAAAATTCCGTGTTTTAGTTTTAATATCCTGCATTTTAATGTCATATCTTTTTGAAGAAATTCACATCTACTGAAAGAAAGGAAACAAGATTATAATAATGTCTTTAATCACGAGATTCAGTTACACCTTATGGTGAGATTCTAGTCAAGAGATGGTAAAAGCATGTATTATGTAACAGTCCAGAGAATATAATTCAAATGGCTTGGTCACTTACAGACTTTATTTTAACACTTTATAAGACAACCAGAGCAGACTTAAGTGACTTAAATCACACACTGGAACACTTGTCAACCCAAAGAAGCATACGCAAATTTCCTACTGCACTATTTATTATTATTACTGATTGTATTATTCCTAATGCTCTTAATGTTTAAGAATAGCTTATGAGTCTGAAAGTTTCCAGCCAATTCTTTGTATCTCTCACCCTAATTCATCACAAGTTTGCCAGCCACTATTAAAACCTTTTCACATCTAAATGTAAAGGCCCATATCCTGACATTGATCCGCGTGCGTGCGGAACTCCATCGAAGTCGATGAGAGTGTTGCATAGAAATCAATGACAGGATATGGGCCTCAAGGCTGGACCATCTTCCCCCTGGAACCTCTATTCATTGACACACAGAATTTGAGAAAGATGCAAAAAATAAATAAATAAATAAATAAAAACAAGAGGCATAAAGCAGAGCACTTTCAGGATGAGCTCCATGGCTCTCTGGCAAAACTGGATGCCAACTATAGTTTTGCAAAAATAGGGTAGATGGGATTGTAAAGCTGCCAACTTCAGCAGAGCACTTGGCTAGGATTTCATTTCTCACCAATCAGGTGAGCAGGACTTGTTTGAATCACAGTTTCTGTGTTGGCATGACATCGTCTTCTAAACGGAATAAATGAGTTTCCCCAGCTCTAGTGTTTGAATTGGAAATCATAAAATATTTTACAAAATCGACTTCCTATTCAAAACATGAATAACATTGAGCATTTTATAGCTTCATCTCTAATAACAAACTACTTAAAAATATCCTACCATGCCATAATGCTAGAAATAATCCTCTAGATTTAAAAAAATTGCTTCCTTTTCTTCCAATGAATGCAAAGCATTTCACACATATGAAAAGTGGTTCATTTTTGCAAGGCATGTTGGATGCAGTTTTGAAAATCTTGTAGAAAATGCAAACAACGTAAAATAAACTCAAATTCATTCATTTCTCTCCACCACTGTTCTATTCCGATTCCGTTACCCTGAAGTATGAAGAAGATAGGAAGTTTGGTCTATTCAATTTTTAAACAAGCCAGGGGTTGGTTTTCTGAAAGGGTCCTGTGATTTGCTTTGTCACACATAATATTAACCTATGCTTAAAGTGAACAAGCCAATTACTCACCTTGGCCTTGGTAAATTAAAGGAACTGTCTAGAATTAATGGCTTTCAAATTTTATCTTACTCTAAAGTTGCCTGAAAGGCTTATTAAAACACAGGTTTCTGGGCTTCACTTCCAGAGTTTCTGATTCAGCAGAAATTCTAAATTAGTTCTGGGATGAGGACTGAGAATCTGTTTCTAACAAGTTCACCAGTGCTGCTGCTGCTGCTGCTGCTAATGACTCGGATCCTGTTTTGAGACCCACTGAACAATAAACCTCAGACCTTATCAGGTACAAGAACCACCTAAGAAAAGTTATGTCTCCATCACTATCCTCCCCACAGCCCTTTGAAAAATCATGCCAGGCTGGGGTTAGCTGTGGGCATTCTCATTTTAATGAATGCTACAGATATTTCGGATGCATCGCAGAACATTCTGAGCTATCACTATCCCAGAGCTCCTTCTAACCATGAAAATATTATGACCCCTCTCTTTTAAACCAAAATAATAATAAGATAAACAGTCTGTGGACAAACACAATAGTTGTTAGGAAAAAGGATATCTAAATCTTTGGATAACAAAACAGGAGCCACCAAAAAGGGCAACTCTTCAAAACTCTTTCAAGAACCAATGACAAAAAGCCTATATTTTATTGTATTTTGTAATTTATAAGTAATAATGAATTATTTGTGATTATATAAGTATGATTTTGCCAATAAGCAATAAGGCAGTCATTTTTCATTTTTTTTTTGTATGTATCTGCTGTATCTATCTGGCTTAACACATGTTAATACGTTTTGGTTATGGCTCCTTTGTTTGCACTAAGAACAGTAGACTTCTTCTCGCTTGCTTTAGATCAAACCTATAAACAGAATTTGGAGGGATTTACAAAAATTCTTATAAGTATTCTTAAAGATTTATTTACCTTTATTATGTTTGTGGGATAATTATGGAAAGGTATGAGTAGAGATGCCTATGGAATCTAGAAGAAGTTTCTGGGAGTTGAGATCTACCTGTGTAGGTGCTGGGAACAACCCAGGATCCTTGTAAGAACAGCACATTCTCTTAACTGCTGAGACCCATCTCTAGCCCTACTTGCAATATTTTAATTAGGCATCTACTTTGAAAAGTATGTTCATTAGAAAGATTCTCTGTGCCAGGAGCGATGGTACACACCTTCAATTCTAATACTTCAGATGCAAAGGCAGAGAGATCTCATGAATTAGAAGCCAGGCTGGTCTACATAGTGAGTACCAGGACAGCCAGGATTCTAAAGAGAGAACATCTATCAAAAAAAAAAAAAAGATTATACCTTAGAATTATAGAATATAAAGTTTCTATTCATTGGACATTATTTTGATAAATGTTCATTAATGTAAAACTGTATCATCTGTATCATTTGCCTTACAGAAAGCACAGTAGAACCATCAACATAATTGAATGCTTTAGTTCCTCATCAGGGGTCATTTGTACAAACATCATAGTTGACCTGTTAATAAAAATGAAACCTTCCCTTCTAACTTCTTCATAGCATCAGAACTTTTGGTAATGATTGCAAACCTAGCAATAAAACATCTTGCTTCAGTTCTTCATTTGCAAAGTCAGATGACTGTGGGATTGGATAACCTATAAGGGCAGGTCTCATCTTTTCCCAGAGTCTTTATGATTTAGGACAACAAGGTTAATCCACATGTTTATCACGCTGTGAACTAGAATCATCTAAGAGACAAGCCTTCGGGTCTATCAGTAAGAGACTTCCTAAGTTAAGTTAACGAGGGTGGGAAGATCCACTTCGTCTACCAGCAACATTATTCCATGGGCTGGAGCACCAGACTGCAAAGGAGAAAATGAGCTAAGCAGAAGCATTCATCGCTCTCTGTTTCCTGACTGTGGTTGTAATGTGACCAGACATCTCACAGTCTGGATGTCATTCCTTCTCCCTGATAGATTACACCCTCACACGGTGAGCCAACATAAACCATTTTTTTGTAAGTCGCTTTTGCCAGACACTTTAACATCACAAGTGAAAAATAACTAATACACATGTTAAATTTTTTATACTGTTCATATTTAAATTTTAATCATTATTATAAATTATTTCATCCACATTTAATCTCCTAAACTGTAATATTTCCTTTTATCTGAAAATAAAGTATTCCTCTGAAGTGACCACTTATTAACACATTTCACCTTATGATTACCCACTAATTATCTTCCTTCATAATCAAAGGGTTGGGTATCAGAAATTAATTTCTCTGATGATCTGTATATTTTCCATATTCTGTGTCTCTTCTGAATGCTATAATTGTAACCCTTCATAATTGACAGACATTAATTACTGAAATTGTACTAAAATTTCCATATAATTTTATATCAGAGCTACATGAATACTGAATACCTTCATCATGTTTAGAATACAAATGAGGGAAATTAATTTACAGATATTAAAATATGTAAGACTAGCATGAATATAAGAATAAGACATGCAGATTCCGGAGTCCTCTGTCACAAATAATATGTCCCTATGTGTTTAAGTATATTAAATCCAAAATAGTTGCTCTTCATTTGCTAAAAATAATCTGGTTGTTTCGTACTATATGTCTTAAAAGAGAAGAAGGAAGCAAGAACCAGATTATTCAAATCTCACAGTTAAGGATAACATCATAAAGCAATGTGTCTGTTGGTCGCAAGTTTTTATTGTTTATATACTCACATTTCTGTGGTTTCCACAGCCTCACAGATTCGTAACTCAAGTTACAAATTTTCAGCCCCCACTATATAGAATACCCCAGGACCACCAATTTTTTGTGCCCTGCATGACATTATGTTGAAATTACACAGAAAATGCCCATTCACACAGAGATCTCTTCTGAAAATAGTCATAGATTTCAGCACATTCGCAAAGGAAGGCTATGACACCAAGTGTCAAGGGGTATTGGGATAAACTAAGCAAGCAGGTTCATGACTAGCTCATTTTCTGCTGAGCATTGTGGTTCCTTCACTTCAGTCTACTGGTTGCAGGCATTCCCATTTTAATGTTCCATATGGTGCTGTCAAGGCCATCTTCCTGAAAGACACACATGTTGCTGTACTACTCACTAACTTTCAGAGGACTTTCACTTTCTACTATATATGTATTTAGATGATGGATGGATGGATGGATGGATGGATGGATGGATGGATGGATGGACAAATAGACCTATAAAGAGTTAAAAAGTAAAATAAATATAACAAAACAATAATGATCCTGTTAGATACCACAGGCAAATAAATAAAAAGTCCAGTGCCAGGTATGAATTACCACTTTTGGAGGTGTTAGCCAGTGAGGGCCCATAAGCCACCCCCACCCATCCCCAACCAATACAGTAGCAGAGACTAAGAGATTGATGAATACCCAACCACAAAGGAAACATGATACACCACAGTCCCCATTTCAAGTTCAGCAATCACTGTGCAAGAGGGAGCAGATGGTGGATGATTACAAGGAAGCATTGTCGTCTACACACAGCAGGGGCCCCATACAGGAACTCACAGCAGTTTTGACAGCATGCACAAACTCAGTCCAGACCAAATTTCAGCAAGCAAGTAGGAGTTAGATGTACAATCCTACCCGCAAGCAGTTGTTAGCTGCTGGAAGAGGGAAAGACAGATTTCTCTATGAGTGTAAGCTTTAGTGGGATGACCACACTCCAGTAGACAACCACACATCCGAGAATATTTGGACAGCAAAAAGTTGGTTATGAAGGACTCCTTAATATAATGATAACAACATAAACAAGGTGCCTGGCACATGTTTTTAATCCAAAAACTTGGAGGGCAGAGGTCAGGTGGATCTCTATGAGCTCAAGGCCAGCCTGGTCTTCAGAGTGAGTTCCAGGACAGCTAAAGCTACATAATGGAGAGACTCTGTCTCAAAACAACAAGAACAATAATAACAACAAAAATAAGATGAACGTGGTTGGGACATGGAAGGGGGAGGTGAAATGGGAAAAAACTGGGGAAGGGCAAAGAATATCATTATATGAAACTCTCAAAGAACCACACAAAAGGCCCAGTTGTGGGAGACTATGTTGTTCCATTGTAAATATTTGTCCCTGCCTATGAGTTTAATAAAAAGCACTGATTGACCAAAGGCAGACAGGAAGTGTGGTTGGGGCTACTAGACTAAGAAGACTCTAGGAACTGGCAGAACAGAGCAGAATGCCAGAGAGAAGCCAGAACAAGCAAGGACAACTACGCTGCTCTGAGAAAAGGTACCGAGCTGCATGGCTGAACAGGATAAGAGTCATGGGTTAGATTAAGGGTAAAGAGTTAGTACGTTATATGCTTGAGCCTTAGGCTGATCAGCCTAAAACTGTTGTAAGCATCTGTGTGTTTCTGTGGGTCTGTGGGTCTGCGGGCCTAACCCTTGAGGGTAGGCCTGAAAGTCCAGGACAGAAACCTCATACTACACCCGGTTCTCAGTATGTAGATATCATATCTCAAGCATATTTGCAGTCTCCATGTCTACCTAACCCAGGGATGCTTGCTTCTGAATTCTCACTGTTCTAAAGCATCTGTGTTCCAGCTTCCACCTATCTTTCATGTGTCCCTTGCTACTCCTTGTTTTCATGAAGCTTCTGCTCCCACCATGTGTCCTTCTGTCAGCCCTCTCTGTAGATAACCCACACTTGCCTTCCTTTGACAAAACCTTTCCTGTCTCGTTGAACAAGATTTCTTCTTCATTCCTTCCTCTGCAGACCACTTCTACATAATGAAATTTTCTCTAGCCTTCAGAGTTAAAACGAACACTTGCTAGGGCACTTTCTAAGGCCAGTTTTTCTGTGCAAAATTAGCCCTTTCTTATCCTACATTTCTTAAGATTTTATGTTTATTAAACACGTTACCAAAATTGTAATATTGAATAAATTACATTATATAGCTTATATCTTATGATTTTACATTCCTTAAAGAGAAAGATTAAATTTTATTTTTTACATCCATAATATCATAGTCTTAATATTTAAAACATTCACGATTATTTGCTAATAAATTAATGAGAGAATAAATGAACAGAATCATCCACATTTTCCAGATTATAGGAGGTCATTGCTCATTTTACTGATAAAAGCATGAGGTTCAAGGAATCACATCATATGGTCCAAAGCCACATAAGTCCCAAAGGACAAGCCTTGAGTTTGATGTGGAATGGAGTACAATAGGTTTGCCCCATTTCAGCAACAGATGAATCTGCTGGTGATCATTTGTTTTAATGAGTCTGTGTCTGCTTCTTGCCTGTCTCCTGAAGTCTGTGCTGCCATAGACTCCATGCCTTCTTACCCCCTTCCCCAAGGTATGCCCAGAGAGCATGCCCTGCAATAGATCATGATGTCATATTATTATTACTAATAAGACATTCTTCATGGATCTGAATATCAACAGGTAATAGTGACAAACAGCACAATTAAAAAGAAAAAAAAAAGATTATAAAAGGCAAAAAGAACCAAGTCAGGAATAGTGGTATATGCCTAAAAACCCAGCATGTGGGAGTCTGAGGCATGATTGCCATGAGTCCCAAGTCAGCCTGGATACACAGTGAGACTTTCTCTCAAATGAAACAAGATCATTCAAAAAAAAAAAAAAATCAGAGAGCAAAAATGTGTCAAAGTTTCTTTAGTATAAAAAAAAAAATAAAGACATTGAAAGTCTAAAACAACTAAGGAAAGAAAATGTTTAATTATCTGATACTAAACATATGTGGTTCCATTGTGGAAAATGCTTCAGTAGATCTTCATTGTAGTAAATCTACAGAGCAGAAAGAAGTCTAAAACTTAGTGTGGATTTTAAGCCAACAATCATGAATGCATTCTTAATATTCCATATGTGAATAAAAATTATTCTTACCCCCACCCAGGTAAATAATTCTTAGTAATTCTTAGGGGCCTTTCATATAGAGGTTTTCAGTTATTAGTACTTACTGTTGAATCACACACATAATGACCTTGGTCCATTCTATTTATACTTTATTTCCTCCTCAGAGCGTTCTGATTTCTTTCCATTTATTTATTCCAAGTGAAAGGTTATTTTCATTTCTCTCAATTCCAGTGCAAATTTCTACATGGAAAAAAAAATCCCTGGTATCACTGCTGGTTCGATTATAATCATTCTCTACTCCATATGCTTCATTTTAGTAATGAGATCCTTAATGCTTAAAAGGGGCATGCTTTACTCCCTGATTCCAGATGTTTGCTCTGTGTATAGTCTTCAAACTAGCATGCTTTATTCTCTTTAGAAACAGAACACAAAACAAGGAGCAATGAGAGGTAGCAGAACATCAGAAGAGAGGCCAGTGGTTGAGATGAGAATAGGAAATAAAATGACCATTTGTTAGGAAAGAGTGTGGGGATATTTTGTGATATAATAAAAACGTCTGGAGATATCAGAGGACAGATCCACCTCCTCTCGTCTTTTTTTTGACCCACAAAAGAGACCAAGGATATCACTTGGAGATCTTTAGATTTAGTAAAGCAAATGAAATCTTATGCTTTCTTAATTCATTTCACAAACATATTACTTTCTGTTAGGATGCATTGATTCTCAGTTTATATCAAGGCCTTAAACCAAATCTGACTCACTGTGCTTTCCTATCACACAGAAGTTCAAGCCAAACAACAGATGATCATAAAGGGAATTAATCTGGAATTAATCCTCATAGCGCTTAATACTACAAACAAACTTTTGACAAGAGCAGATCCTTTCAAAGGAGCTAATGTGCTGGTTTTTGTTGTTGTTGTTTTTTGTTTTTTGTTTTGCCTAAAGCAAACAATGGGAAAGAAAAAGTAAGAATTTATGTAGATGATGCCCATACACATGCAATTAGTTTCACTAAGTGACAGGATGTAAACAATTCAAAATAGCTTCAGGAAGTTCCTAAACCTGGCCAGATTCACTAGGCCCCTCCTTCCTCAAGAATATATAAGCAGTAAAGACTACTGAGAATTACTCAGAAGAAGCAAGCTGCAGAGGAGGCTCTGTAATAAATCTAGCCACCTAGAAGAAGCAAGGGCCAGTCAAACCAACTAAGTCACCCTCTCCATAGACACATAAATTGAAATAAGCAAATATTTATGAACCAAAAAACAAAAAGGATATTAGTAAGTGCTATGTGGTCTATGCCTAAGCCAGTGGGACCTCATATAAGACAGAAATATGCCTGTCCTTCCAAATAGCCCCAATTGACTGAAAAAAAATGTAGAAAGTCAAGATTTCTTCTCTTTGAAATTCTTAGCCTTGCAACCTCTATATTCTTAAAGTTTCTAACACTAAAACATCATTTACTTTATAAAGTGTATCTTCAGGCAAACATTGTTTCAAGTCTTGGCAAAACTAATTCTGTATCTAAGTTAACTAAAATCACACTGATTTTTAGAAAGAAGGGCCAGCAAGATGGCTCAGCAGGTAAAGCAGGTTGATCCTGAGCCCAGTGAAGGAAAAACTTTTTTCTGCAAGCTCTCCTATAACCTCCACACTCCCATACACTGGTATGTAAATACACACACACACACACACACACACACACTCTACACACATATACAGTCTATACACACACTATACACATACAACAGCATCTACACACACACTATATACACATACAACAGCATCTATACACACACTATACACATACAACAGCATCTACACACACTATATACACATACTACACGCATACAATATACACACACTACACATACACACACACACTCTACACACATATACAGTCTATACATACACAATATATACAAACCAGCATCTACACACAATACACACACACCATCATCTATACATACACACTATACACACACACTCTCTACATACACACAGACTTTACACACATACTCTCTACACACATATACAGTCTATATACACACTACACACATACACACACACACACACACACACACACACACACACACACACACATGGGAAGAGAGAAAAGGGGGGTAAATGACAAGGTCTCAATGTATAGCCCAGGCTGGGCTGTAACTAAATAGTATAGCCTTGGCTAAGGTCAAACTCATAATAGTCCTCCTGTCTCCTCTTAAGTTGTAGTATTACATGAATGAGCTGCAGCATTATAGGTTAACTTTCTACAGATTTCAGATACATTATAATGTGGCTGGGATTCTTTAGCTTTTAATCTTGTGCAAAGAAATCTGATTCTCTTCTTAGGATTAGAGCAAGTTAGACAGAGAGAATAGTAGTAAAACTGCCAATTCATTCAAATTATAACTCTTAATGATTATAATGCTGACATGAATTCTGAGAAATAAAGTAGACAAGAAACTGCCGAGAGACGTAAAAGCCCAAGAGAACCTGGTCAAATTAACTGACCTCAGAAATTTTACAGCAAAGTTTCTGTGATGAGCCTTTGCATGGCAGGCCACATTTAAAGAAGGAATTATCAGAACTTCGGAATGTTTCAAGAGCTGAACTTTGAGAGAGGGTGGGACTCAGAGAAGACCAAGGCAAGAAAGAAATTTGAGCTAAAATGTCAAGATAAGGGTTCACGCCTAGTAAATTCACAAATTCACACAGTAAAGGGTTGGATTTTTAATCAATAAGAAATGAAAAACTTCTGAAACTTTCTGAGCAAAGATTGAAAAATATATTTACTGAATGTTACTTGGGAGTGGATAGAGTCAATCAACAGGGGTATATTCAAAGCCAGAAGGCTGTTTCACATATACCAAAGTGTGAAGAAGGCAGATCTTAACCAGAATTCCTTCACAGAAGTTATGCAATAATGAACAGAAGGAAACACAGTGATTCAGAGCTCATGATTTTACCCCAGAAGAATAATGAAATGTATGCTTCCCATGACATATTCATTAACTAAAAATTTTGTTAGGCTTTGGACTAAATATACTTAACTTGAGATTTTGACTTTAGTTTTCTCAAAGACAGAAATACCTACAAAATTCTACATTATAATGAATTTTGTTTTAATTTCATGTTTAGTGCACTCACAGTGTAACATTGAATTGATACAGAGCTTTATAAAGTCACCATACTATCTGTTAGGGACTGTGTTCAGTTTCTAACACAAAGTATTACCAGAACAAGGACTTGCAGTCTCCGTTTAAACTGATTGCATTTTACAAGGTGACTCATCAAGCATCTCACCTTTGTGCTTCTACATTTTTGCTGCTTGAATCTCTGTAGCTGTGAAAAGTATGTCCTACCATTCTGCCCATCACACCCTCTAACCCAACCATAATGAAGGCACCACCTTTTAAATTACTTCTAAACTGCTTCTAATGCCAATCCTTCTCATCTTCGGATGCACCTCTCTGGAAGAGAAGTGGTGTGCCTGTCAGGTGTGTCTGTGACAACCAGGAATGCACTTGAGACCCCCCTCTGGTAAAACAGAAGGGAATAAAGACTTGAAGTCACTATTTTGCAATGAAGGTCCACCTTGCTATAGAATTTTGTATCTATAATTCTATGCAGGTCTATTGATCATACATTTTTAAAGTCTAAAATCTTCCCCCCCCCCCAAAAAAAAAAAACACTTTTCCAATGAACTTTTTATTTCTTTCTTTCTATCTCCACTTCTGTAACTTTGCTGATAGTATAACAACCAAGTCCAAGAAACTGGTTAGGAGCAAGGAGCAGAATTAACAAGCATGGCCCCCAACAAAGCAAGTAATAACTGGCTGGAAGCATCTTGATGAATAATAATGATACTGAGAACCACCTCAGAAAGTGACAGATATATAGACTTAAAACCAGCAATCATCAGAGACCCATAAGGAAAGAGAGAAGTTAGAGAGGGCTGGCCAATTAGTGTTCATGACCAACAGACATTAAAATAAACACATAAAACATACTAGCCATTTGTCAACCATAAAACAGTCAAGAAACAACCAACTCTCAACCATTGTCTACTACTAGGTGTTGAACTTGGTCATCACAAAATCAAATAAAAAACTCCAAGAGGAGGCTCCATAGAAATTGGACTGTTGACCAGGAATGTGCAAAACTCACATTTTGAGAGAGAATCCCTGGAAGAGCATGTCGTTTCTTCTAATTTGTTAGGTGTGCATCCCCACTCTACTGTGGGAGGTTGTGTTGTTTCATTTTAAATAATTGTCCCACCCACTGGTCTAATAAAAAGAGCTGATTGGACAAAGGCAGGCAGGAAGTGTAGGTGGGGCTACCAGACTAAAAACTGAGAAAAGACCACCAGACAGAGCACCAGGGAGAGGCCCGGAAGAAGCAGAGGACAACCATGCTGCTCTAAAGAAAGGTACCAAGCCGCATGGCTGAACAAGAGACATGGGTTAGATGAAGGGTAGAGAGCTAGCAAGTGATATGCCTGGGCCTGAGGCTGATCAGCCAAAAACTAATGAAAGCATCTGTGTGTCTCTGTAGGACTGCGGATCTGCAGGTCTGCGGGTCTGTGGGCCTGCGGACCTAAACTTTGAGGTTAGGCCCGAAAGTCTGGGCCAGAAACCTCATACTACACTCTACACTGGCACCTTCAACTCCTCTGGAGATTTCTAAAATGAGTAGGTTGGGTAAGGTCCTAGTTTCATATCTGTTGCTATGATGACTTACGCTGACCAAAAAAAGAAAAAGGAAAAAAAAAAAAAAAAAAAACAGCCAATGAGAGAAGGGGGTGCATTTTAGTTCATGGTTCCAGGGAATGGTCCATCTTTGTAGGAAAGCCAAGGCACTAATTTAAAGAGATATACACATAACACGATACAGACTGAATCGGTTATACTTAGGAATATATCTATATGTATGTATAACCATTAATGAAAACCATGGGTTTAAAAGACAACCAGGAAGAGTTTAAGGGAGAGTTTGGAAGAAAGAAAGGCAAAGGAAAAAAAAATGTAATTATAGTATAATCTCAAAGATGTAATAAAAATTTAAATAAAAAGAGATTAGGCATAGACATGGTCAAGAGCAAAGACAGAATGAATGTACGCATTATAACCGCTCAGCTCACTTGCCCAAACATACCCAGTGCAGGACCCAAACCCAGGGAACTGTCCACATTTACGGTGGCTCTTCCCACTTCAGTGACCCAGGTAAGAACATGTCTCCTAAGCTTGCCCATACACCGATCCATTCCCGACACTTTCCCATTGAGACCCTCTTCCATGTTACATGAAATTGTGTCAAGTTAACAATGAAGAACGACCACCGCAGGAGCGTGGCTGAGAGAAGGGCAGGAGTCGCTCTGACATGAGGTGCCATTGGAAAGCCGTGAGTAATCTCCACCTCATCCCTCTCCCCTGTAACTTTCCGGGCAGAGGTTGCCATGTTTACATGCTAGCCTGGAGTAGGGAGAATTAGAATCAGATCAAGCAACACTTTTGTCTCATCCTACGTGTTTTCTGAATTCTTCTAATGTCCTTCCGCTTTCTTCTTTCTCTTCCGTGCCCAGTGCTGCACTTGTGCTTCAGCTAATTCTGCAATGATCGCAGGATCTCCTTCTACATTCTGCTTCCTGAGATCACAAGTGCAAAGCTATACTAGCTAATATATCTATTGCTGCTCACCTCTACCCAGCCTGAACTCCAAGCATTCCCAGTTAACTTCCTCTCTGCGGTCTTGAATTCTCTCTTCTTCTTCCCGTGATGCAGCACACACAGCCTCACTATAACATAAAGTGGACCATGACCCTGATTGCTTGTTCTTAACTGAAAAACTGAACTCCTCACCCTGCTAATGTGGCTTGGCCTCCATCCCATCTCACGTCCTCTCTCCTCCTGGACCAAAGGCCATAGCGGTGAACCTCAAGCTCTTGTCTGCTCCCCCTTCCCAGTTTGTTTCCACACGATCTCCATAAGAGGCTGTCATATGTGAAATTTCCTTACTTGCAGCCTTCTGTTAATCTGTGTCTCCTGTTTCTCTCTCTGGCTGACCGACTGACCCTCTGGCATATCTTACTTGGGAGTTCATATTTTCAAAGACAGACTGTGTCTGCTCCATGTAAACTCCTAATATGATCTCAGTATCGTGGTGACAGTAGTAAACTTGTAACTATAACACCGATTTATATATATTTATATTTATATTTATATTTATATTTATATTTATATTTATATTTATATTTATATTTATATTTATATTTATATTTATATTTATATTTATATTTATATTTATATTTATATATAAAATCAGATTTTACTTCTCATCTCTAATCGATATTTAATTTCAGTTTTCTGAAGAGCTAAATATGCAACAAAGACAGCAGTGGAAGATGCCCCTGAGAGGTGAGAATGGAAATCTCCCACACAGAGAAAAAATACTCAGTGCCTGAGGAGATGTCTCAGTCAGTACAGCGCTCAGGCCACAAGCATGAGGACCTGAGTTCATAACTGCAGAACTTGTGTAAGACGCCAGACATGAAAGTATGTACCTGGCTTAGGGGAGGCAGAGACAGGATAATGCCTGGGGCTCCAGACTCTCTGAATCAGTAATTCTCAAGTGCAATGAGAAAGTCTGTCTCTAAAATAAATAAATAAATTAGGTAGAGGAGGATTGGCAAAAGCATCTGATGCCCATCTCAACAGCCACAACACATATGTGCACACATAAATACACAACACACACAGCACCAGTAGCTTAGATGTATGTATGCCTGTCAATGGAGGTGGCAGCAAAGGGGAAAAAGTTGAGAAACTCCTAACCAATAACCTATGTCTCTTTAGAGAAAAGGTATAGAATCAAATATAAAATATTCTGGAGCACAGTGCCTCAAAAGAAAGCCTTGTGAATAGGAGTTGTTGAAAGACATAGGAAAGAAAGCCAATTCAGGGACATTTGAAATGTATTTAGAATGTTACCAGATCATGTCTTCATTTAGTTACCCACAAGATAAATACAAACTGAGTTGCAATGCAGTCCAGGGAGTATACTGATTTCCACAAATGGATAGCAAGTTGGTAGCAATCTGCAGGCTATGAACTAGAGCTACCTGTGTCAGATCCAGGCTACCAAGGCTCTAGCCAGAGAGAGAGTTCTAATCACTGACTTACCCTTGCCAGGGTAGGCTCTAACATTCTCAGGAGAGGGCTTCTTGTATAAGTCCCACAAACCCCATATTAAATTATCCTAGAATGTTTTAAACTTTAGAAAATATCTTATCATTCCTCGTGGAGAGCTCTCCCACTAGATCCATAGGATTTGAGAGCATCTGGATACACATTATCCTCAGATTAGGAAGAAATAATTAGGTTATCAGTGGCTTTTTAAGCTAGATAGCTGATTATCAAGCAATACTTGATTCAGGAGATTAAATATAATCATATATGTCATATCTCAAAGTAATAATTTAAAGTGAATAATACTGAGATACCATTATATTGTCTGTCTACAATTCTAGCTCTTCAATCAACTTCAACTTTCCTGCAACTTCATTTCCCCTAGGTCTAAAAACTAAGCCTGTTTCTCTTTTTGGGAGCAGTGGCAGCTGGTTAGAAATCTTTTCTCCTTTTCATCCCCGTAAAACTTTTCTACTGGTAATGTTTTATCCCAAGCCCTATATCCTTGAGATTCTAAAGAGTTCCATGTTCTGTAAAGCATTGGCTCTCAACCTTCCTAGTGTTGTGAGCTTTTAATATACTTCCTCATGCTGTAGTGAGCCCCAAACATAACATTATTTTGCTGCTATTTTGTAGCTGTACTTTCGCTACTGTTAAGAACCAGTGCAAATATCTGATATGCAGGATACCTGATATGCGACCCCTGTGAAAGGGTCATTGGACCCCAAAGGAGTCGCTGCCCACAGATTAAGAAACATGGATCTAAAAGTTCAAAGGTATCAAAATTACTTTGTATTTAAGAAATAAATTTTACATTGAAGGTTCTGAGTTTAAAAAGAGAGGTCCCCCAACCTTACAAAATGGTAAGCCCACACAACTAAAGGACATGGTCCCTCAAAAATTTAATGCTGCATATGCCCCGGTAAATAATTCCAGAATGCGAATTTTTTAAATGAAAAGAAAATTGATGAATGAACAAATATAGAAGAAATATATGATTATATATTTTAGCTAAAAGGTAATGAAATATTAGAATTATATTCTTAAAAGTAGTAAGGACCAGAGAAAACACTTCAGAAAGGCTACACCAGGGTTGAGAAGTAGTCAGGGTTCTGTTGACTCAGATGTCATATTCTATCTCTCAAGAATCCAAATCATTAATGGTAAAATGAGAGATGAGATGATCTACCCATAAACCTGGGGCTCTGATTCAGCATGAATGTCAGTGATTTTAATACCAGACAAATCCATTTAGCTGGAGACTATTTGTTGAGAGCTGCTGTGGAGAGTGCCCACACTTACGAGGGAAAATGTGCACCCTTAGCAACCAGGAATGATTAGACAAAAACCACTCATCAGAATTTGAAGATTTCAAAAATTAATACAGCTTGGCATTCTAGGCATACAAACAAAAATAGATGTAGCAAAAAGTAGATTTTTATTTACAAGTATTGCCCTTTTTTGTGATCTTTTGGGAATTCTACCCAAATGAGTCCTGAGAAGTCAAACTGCCTCTGTGTGTGTGTGTGTGTGTGTGTGTGTGTGTGTGTGTGTGTGTGTGTGTGTGTGTGTGTGTGTGTGTAGAGAGAGAGAGAGAGAGAGAGAGAGAGAGAGAGAGTTCCAGTGTATGTACAGCTGCATTGTCTTCTTCATAGATTATAAAAACACTTCAGTGGTGATATATTGGATTGGTGCACAAATCCGTCATGCGAACCAGAATGGGTCTGTGCTTGGTAGTGATCCACCAGAAGTGGCTACAAAGTAAGCAGCCATTCCCATACTGGAGTCCCTCACCCTGTACTTCCAACCACTTCCACCGGTGAATCTCATCAGGAACCCAGAGATAAGACAATAGTGAGGAAAAGATGATGGGAAACACACTTCCATTGAGTCAAAAGCAAAAAACTCCTCCTTCCACATCCATTTCTGTTACTATGGATGCCGGTGTCACAGTCAGGCAAGTCATGTGTTGACATTGTCTGGTTTTCCCAACTGTTGAGTCGGGGACTCAAACGCTTGCTTGCCACAATTCATTTCGTATTGGCCTAGAATTTAGCATGTGCCAGGACAGTCAAAGGACATTAACTCAAGCAAAATCCCTATTTTCATTAGTTTCTCGTTTCTTTGGTAAAGATAAACAAGAAGAAAAATAATTTGGAACTATTTCCTAAGAGCCCCTTGAAAACAGTTAAGGAGAGCGAACAGGAATAGGAAGGGAATGAGGAGATGCAGCTTAGTCAGGGAGGCGGATGAATGGCTCCTTGGAGAACAAGATTTAAGCAGAGAGGGTGGGGAGGAAAGTGGCAGAGAGAACATTCCACAACAGTTCGAGGGTTTCAAGGCAAGGAGGCACCTGGTGCCTTGTTCCAAGAACAGCAAGCCTATGTGACTCCATCAAGCAGGAGAGTGACAGGAGATAAATCTCCTGGTGTTCATGACAAGGACTGGTGGAGAAATGTGTGTGGACATGCTCTGAGGATCCAGCCCTATGCCATTGTCAGGATTAACAGTCCTGGGTGTTTCAAGCTGCTCTTCGCCAGAGACAGGTCAGCAGGAAAAGAAAAACACATGAACACAGGTTTTACTTGGGTTCTGGCCTTTCCAAGTCAAAGTTGTCTTTTTTGTTTTTTTCCTTATCTTTGTTATGAGCCAAGGCATAAGGTTTTTAATTTTCACTGGGGCAAGGAGTCTTAAAATGAGACCTGATTTTTTTCGCCTTCATCCATCACACTTGAAAGACAAGATAATACGACTGAAACCCTTTTTTATGCCCAAACATCAGAAAACATAGCCCTTTGCAAAGCTGGGATTCTTTTGTTCTCTCACATAATACCATGCTGGAGATGTGACAGGAAAAGTCAGACATTCCCTCTACTCTTGCAGCATCCCCCTCTGCCACTGATTTTCCATTGGAATCTTATATGGAATGTGGGTGGAAGGAAGGTGGGGCTGTAGCCTGACTCATTTTTGAGTTCATTCACTCAGTAAGCAAACACTTACTGAGCACCTGTCAATTATGCTGATTTTAATGCTGGGGATTCCAGAACTGACACTTACTATGCTGACTCAGTTTCACAATCATCAAGAGTGTATTCACACTCTTGCTATTGCTATGATCATATAAATACCCAAGAAGAAGCATGTTAGGGGGCCGAGGGTCTGTCTTGGCTTGCTTTTAAAGAAAGAGATGGTCCACGGAGGTGAGGAAGGCAAGGCATCAGAATCACAGGACAGCTGGTCATGGTTTCTTCTGTAGTCAGGAAGCAGGAGGGTAGGGGAAAGAGGGTTGGTGTGCCAGTTAAACTTTTCTGTAAACAGCTTCATAAAAGCATCCAAATGTGTGCTTGCCTAGAAATTCTAAGTCAATCATAGGAACCCAGGACCTAAGGGAAGATTCTCCTGTATCATCTTATCTCTCTTGCATGTAAATATATTGTTAACTCATAAAGATGACTTGGACTCTGGCTTCCTGGACAAGAACCCATGAACTGCCAATCTGACCTGAAGAAAATATAAAGGTCAAGGATCATGAATAGATGCAGGGTTCTCTGGCAAGAGGAGACGTTGGCGCTGAAGTCACACAGAACACAGGATAACTAACAGTTTATGTGGGCAGTGTCAGTGGATGTGAGCTCACCTCTCTTCTCAGAAGAGTGTATCAGGAGACAGTCTTGCTTGGAAGAGATTTTCAAACCAAAGCCATCAATAAAGCTTGTGCCCACTCCAGTAAGTGCTGCGTCCAGACCATTTTGTCTTTCTGACTTTTACACACTAAATGCCTTGGGAAAACTGAGCTGACAGCAGTGCATAATAAGATATTAGGCAATTGTGGCCATCAGAAATAGGAGGAAAAGAACACTTCTGAAAGATCCCAGTACAAAATGGATACAGAATGGAGCAGAAGGAAATTAACCTTAGTGCAGCTGATGGAGATCAGAAATGGAGCGCTGCTCCCAGAAAAAGGACAAAAGATAGATATCCTTAACTATAGATGGCAAAAGGCATTGTTGAGCTAAACTTTCTGTAGGCCAACAAGAAACTTGGGGGCTTAGGAGAGCTAGTATATCATGGAATTTGTAAACCTCTTTACAAGCAAGACATCATGCAATGAAGCAGCCACACTATTTCTGTGGGGACTTGGTACCAACATTAACTGGGCAGGGGTACTTCCAGAACACAATCAATTACTTTTTAGTTTTCCCAGGAAGAAAAACAAGCAATAAGGTAAAGCATGGAAAACTAGTGGCAACTAATGGGGTGGGGTCAAAAGGCGAGAGTTTCATATTTCATCTGATACCCCATACATTCTGTATCCTGGACTCATCTTGTTTCAATGTTTTTGTTTTTGTTTTTGCATACCACTTACGCATAACTCCCATTTCACTTAGACCGACTCAGTATGCAAATGAGATTAGTTTCATGTGAATGGTTCAAAATCCCTATCATTGTCTTTACACACATAATTAATAGTTTTCCAACTGGACAAACCAAGTAAAAAGAAATCCACTTTTAGAAAAGGCAAAATTAAAAAAGAATCACTTCATATTAAAAGGCTGATTTTTATTGTCAGCTATTATTAGCGTTGGGGGATCACTTCAGATATGAACGTAACCTTTTCCTTCATCAAACAACTCAGAGCATCAGGGACACAGTGGAAGAGCATAAGCATTGCACACCAGCCTCAACCACCATAGTTAATTTCAAATGCTTGCTTCTTGGCATAGTTATGATGGAAGAAAAATCATGTAGAAACTTACATATTCGTAATGGTGCCCATGTGCAAAGGTAGTAATGAGTTGTCAATTCTGCAAACGACTTGGGCTAAAAATCAAAATGTTCCTAAATTGTATAGTCATTGTTAATTGTAGAATATATATTCCTGATCTCATTCAGAAAAATCACACTTCACCTATCAAAAAGCGTACGGCCATTGCTCACATCAGCCCATTTTGTCTGATAATACCCTATCTGGGTCTCTCTCTGTCCCACCCCCTGCTTGAAGGGCAGGACTCGGTGCCAACAACAATAAGATATAGATCTTCCCAAACAAAATCTAAAGGTTTTCTTCTCCTCACACCAGCCTCACACATTCACTACATTTGTGTCTCTGCCACTCAACCCTCTTGGGCATGTCCTTGGCCTGCAAGGGCTTCAGCCTGCATCTTCTTTATGAAAATATCCCCATTCCACCAACATCTGAAAGAAAAAGTCCCTCCTCTTCTGTCATAAGCAATAGCCTTTCCACCATGCCGCCCATCTCAGCACCTTAAAAATAACATAAAAACATGCCTTTTAAACATTCCCAATTTTTTTGGTGCTGGTTGACATGTTAAAGCTTTGTCAGTGACGAGGTGATAAGAAACTGTACTGACAGCCTCAGGTCAGTTACAAATCCCAGCATGAGGAAGAAGGGCACAGGGGCGTCACAACCAGCTGAGGCGTTCTTATCAGTTGGCGGCAGCTGAGGGAAAGGAGAATTGCTTTCTTTAGGCCTATCACCAATCAGTAGGTTAAAAAGTAAACATTGAAAAAATGGGAGGGGGGGCATAAGGCTGAGATAGTTTCCCGAGGGAAGTTGGGGGACGGAGAGGTGGTTGTGATCAATATAAATATGCATAAAATTTCAAAGACTATATGAAAATTTCAAAAAGAGCTGCCGAGACTCCTAGGATAACCCAGTTCAGGTGCACCATATTGGTTTTATCCAACACTTCAATTGATTCCCCATCTCCCTGGGAGGCTCGCTGAAGTTAAACCCATCCCTTTGTGTCAACCCTAGTGCTTGCAAACAGAAATTGTTAGACTGTTTGGAATTGCAATCCAAAGAATATCTGCTGTACTATAATGACATGAAAGTATCCGAGCTGACAAGATGGCCAACCAATCTAGGTTAATCCATAGCTGCAGGCGGTTCCCATAGGAGAACCATGGAGTGGATCCATTCCAGGGAATGTATTCTTCTCATTTCCCTTATTTTTGCTTTTCCCTTTTCTTTAGGAAGACAATCCTATTTTCAAAGTGAAATTTATTTGAAAGTTTAAGACGTCAAAGATAGGGGGCTGGAGAGATGGCTCAGTCATTAAGAGGTGTAGTTGCTCTTCCAGAGATCATGAGTTCAATTCCCAGCAACTACAATGGTGGCTCAAAACCACTATAATAGGGTCTGATGTCCTCTGGCATGCAGGTATACATGCAGAACACTCATACATAAAATATAAATAAGTCAAAGTTGAGAAACCCACACATGGGCTTCGGTCATTCTCTACAGGACTCCGAAGAACACTGTTTAATGTACCTTTTACCAAGGTCAAACAATAGAAAAGGAGACAGAATGTACACACAAATTTCTAAAGGCCACATTTATACTACGACTGCATTCATCACAAATAGGCACTGAGCATCATGTATTATTGAGTGAAATGAGTTACTGAAATGTATGAATTATTTTATGGCTTTTCAGGGCTATTAGTGAGTGGTTAATAATGGCTACTAATATACTTAGTTTTAAATTACTCTGGAAAATGACTTTGGTTAAAGGTAACGTACTGCTGTGTTGCTACATCCAGCTCTGTCATAGTGGCTTTAGCTCAAGTTCTCTCTATCTCCTTGTTTACAAAGTGGGTTACTAATTATGCCCACCTCTTAGTGTTTGAGAGAAATACTCAGTAGAATAATATAAACAGGAGTTGGGCTAGTTACCATGGACATTCAGTGTTCAGCTAGTACAGTGGAGCTTAAAGAGCAGGAGGAGGAAGCCAAACAGAACATCTTTAAATACAAGCACCTCTGGCTGGATTTGGTGCTTCCCAGATGAGAACTACAGTACACCCACTGTGACAGCAAATACTTGCACACTGCCTTAAAGAATGCCAACTTATTAACTCAAGGAAACTTCTGAATGGTTTAATTATTTTTACTCTTTAAACTATCCACTAAAAATACAAAAATATAATGTATGTATGAACCCATTTACAGTTTTCTAATCCATTAGCCCCCATTGTTGGGGGGGTGTCCCTGATCTTCTACCAGGTAAAGTCTGTCTGCATCTTCCTCTGCACGGACTGAATTACTTTGCATCACCCCCAAAAGAAGTTCCTAATACTTCCTGGAGCAAAAGCAGGAGAGAGAAGAGCAGAAATCTTGGAGAGAATCATAAAGGGGACCACGGAGAGAGATGACTCCAGATGTTTGAACTGGAAGAAGTAGGATGAATAAGGCTGTTTGTTGACGTTGTTCACTGTGAGGACAGATAAAAGGCTGTCTCTCCTCTCCCTATCAAGTCATTCCAAGAGGGTAGAATCAAAGTGCAAACTTGGATTTTATGAAAAGGCAAGGAGAGCACTGTTAAATGGTGGTCCCTCTTTCAAGAGCTGGGGAGAGCAGTCAATGGAGCTGCTGAATGTGTTTGTGGAGTTCTTTCAAATTTCTTTCTGACTCGGATTATCAGTCTACTGCGGAGGCTCACCACAGTCTGCATAGTGTCACTGGGCACTCATTACCTCTATGAGGCAACCTATTAGTGACAAAACCAGAGCTTGGGAACAGGAAATGAAGACTCTTCCAGCAAGAGCTAAGACATTTTGTAAACATCAAAGAAGCCCCCACACCAAATGACTCTAATTTTAAAATACAAATAAGTTCCTAACGAAGGTGTTTTGTTTGTTTGTTTGTTTTTGTTTTTAGAAATGAATTAGCCAGTCTGCAATAAAGACAACAATGTTTTTATGTTTGACAGTGTTTTTAAATATGATAATTATTTGATCCCCCAAATTCTCTTCTATGTTCCACATTATTTCTGCAATGAATTGAAGGAACCACATCTTTCTTTGAGATTGAAGATAATTTCAGATTTCCAGCTTTTGCCCTCAACTCTATTCGTCTACTCCATAGTCATTATAAGTACTTGCTTCTTTATGGTGTTTCCTGCCTTTGGACTGAACATGACATCCCCTTGAAGGAACCTTCTACTATTTTCTAAGTACACGTATTTAGTAAACAGTGGTTCCCATGTGGCTCAGGTGGGGCCTATACAGGGTTTGACAAAGGATTCTAGGTACCTACACTGCAAATTGGGAGACATGCCAGCAACCTATGTTTACTAAATGCTGTGGATGTGGAAGGGACTCTGGCTGGCCCAGGAGTGGCAAACACTGCACTGGCAAGCCTTGCCCTTCTCCCTGATTCAGTCTGCCTTCCTAGGAAGTCACCAGTCACCAGTGTCTAACCACTTATTTGGCTACTTCCTTCCCCTGAGGTGGACTCCCAAGGTCCAGCAATCTAAAGCTCCATTTGGCTCACCTAATTAATATGCCCAATTATAATTAAACACATAATTCTAATACTGGGTTTTCCCTTATACCCTATAAACTGTCATTTTCTTCTATACTACATCTCTATTCAGATGCAGTTGTTTGATCCAGAACAAATACAACCGTCCCCTCTCCCTTGTTCCCTTCCCTTCTTCCTCATCCCCTATCTCCTGTCTTTGTATCTTAATCCCCGCCTTCTGTCCCTCCGGGACAAATAAATCCCCTCTGTGCTGAGAACTTGGTCTTGGGGGTCCTAGGCTGACACCATTCTCTTACAGATAAAAGGGGCACTGGACTGGACTACTTACCTGCATTCCAAGTAAGCAATGTCAAGTTAATATGATGCACACAACTGCTTCTCTCCTACCTTTCAATCACTAACATAGAGCATTATCACCCTCAATTCTTCATACCAGATGATAGACTTTTGTGAGCCCCCCTTTTCACCATCTATCAATCATACCCTAGACAAGGTTAGGGGAGCAAAGGAAGGTACTGTGAAGAATCACATGCATAGAGCCCTTAGCTTGCTTCCCTGAGTTATGGCAGTCTTCATATCTCTTCATTATCTTCCTCCTCTTGGTCTGAGGCTCCCCAAGAATATAAGCAGCGGAGGCTTCACCAGCAAAACAAGTGGTTTAGAAGATGGCAAAATTGAACTAATTTTATTAGAAATAGAGTAGGGTTCTTTAATTGGACTTAAACTGTGGTATCTGAAGAATATCTAATATATGGGCTCTCCTACCACCTACATTAAAATGATACCATTTATGCATAAGCTCATCTTCTGTTTCAAATGGAGGCAACAAAATAGGCTTTAAGATTGAGATGATGGTTGGGGTACTTGGGGAATGAAGGAATAGTATAGAATCAGGATAATATTCTATACTATGCTAATATAATATACTAGGGCCAAGTCCTAGACCTGAGGGCTAATGCTAGAGAAACCATTTTGCTTATTTTTATTTAGATCAAACCAAGACTTCACAAAACAGATACCTGAATATAAGATAGAACATCGTTTCAGCTTTAGAGCTGAGGGAAGCATTTCTCAACATGGACATTCAATTTCAGCAATGCTAGGCTGGAGTGGAGAGCAGGTACCATCACTTGACCTAGAGGCGTGGCCTCTTGGCCAGCATAGATCTGGGGTTCACCTATGGCCTTGAGGCACTAGAATTAATGGTGTGGTTGAAGGGCAGCTGTGATCAGGGTGCATGTATGCAGAAGTCCCTTCTTCTTGCTGTTCTCTCTCATGCCCTTGGATGCAGGACCTCACCTACTGAGCTTCAGCCATGTGGACCAGTCCAGCTTCCCAGGAACTGTACAACTGTTTAATCTCTTCTATCAGTAGAGCCCTCTACATAAATATTATCCTTCCTTATCAGTTGTCGGTGATTTGAGTTAATATTTGGCACTCAACATGGGGTGCCACATGTAAACTGAAGTTTTCTGATTCATCCAGGCCTGAGGTCCAGAATAATCTTTCTGACAGCCACAGCTGCTTAGCAGTAGTATGCTGTATAAACTAAATATTCAGGACCCATAAGAAAATGACTATTGAACTTTGCCAGAACAGGTCAAGATGGTCTTTCATGTTCCTGCTTCACAAAGAAAACTGCCAGACATTCTACAGCACATAGGGAGAAGCGACTGACAAACCTTGCCAAAATAGGCAGAACGATCATTTAAATTTTACTAAAACATCTGCCAGAGACTCTAGGCCTGTAGGTTGAAGAAGGATGCCCTGATATTACAAAGGAACTTTAGATGACTGTTCAGGTAGCCAGATGTCTCTGTCATTTCTAGAATTTGGAAGTGGTCTTCAATTCACTTCCTGTTAAATCAGGTAATATTATATCCTTCTGTGGAGTTGAAGATGAGATGGTTATAATTAAAGTTTTTCTTAGTCATAACAAAAGGTAAATTAGGTATAAAACTTTAGCCTCACAAAGATAAGATAGATAATAGAATATTTTCTTTAATTTTACTAAATACAAATGAACCCTGATATTGTAACTGTAATTTTTGCTTGATAACTGTTTTGTGTAGCAATGGTGTGGTTTCTTGATCTCGGGTGGTCAGAGACCTGGACCCATAGACCTGCTGCGCCAGACACCTTAGCCACCCAGCCGCTCGCCTCTCAGACCCCCAGAAATGACTCAGACACTTATATTAACTTCATGCCATTTGGCCTATGGCTCAGGCACATTGCTAGCTAGCTCTTACATCTTAAATCAACCCATTTCTATTAATCTGTCTGCCACATGGCCCGTGACTCACCTGTGTTCCTTACATGTTGCTCCTTGGGCAGCTTGCTCGATTTGCCTGACTCCGCCCTGCTTCTCCTACCTATGCTCTGATTTCTCCTCCTACCTCTTCTATGGTGCCTGTCATGGCCCAAAACAGCTCCTTTATTTAAAGATTGAGATTCACAGCATACATAAACGCATTCCCACATCAGTTTTGTTATATGTAATTTTACTATGTTAAAATTGAGACTTGTCTTTTTGGTTAGACAGAAAAAGGGAAGTGGTATAGAATGTCTTTCTGTACACTGTGTATATATTTCACTACCATTTGCTAATAAAGAATTTTTTTGGCCATTAGCAAGGCTGTTTGGAGGGTAGTGGGGGCAGGGATGGGGGAGATAAAGATGAAGGGCAAAATCAAGAGATGCCACAAGCTACC
This sequence comes from Phyllotis vaccarum, assembly GCA_033318265.1. NCBI lineage: Eukaryota > Metazoa > Chordata > Mammalia > Rodentia > Cricetidae > Phyllotis > Phyllotis vaccarum. The sequence goes on from JARWLC010000007.1 coordinate 19,578,912, forward strand.
TCCCAGAAAGCAGGGTGTAATGGGACACAGTTACACCATGGATCCATGTGGTAAAGTATAGATTAATAACAATGGGTTTAGTTAAATTGTAAGAGCTAGTTGGTAATGACCCAGAGCCATAGGCTAAACAGTTTGTAATTAATATTAGCCACTGAGTAATTATTTTATAAGTGGCTGCGGAATCGTGAGTGGGAAAGATTCCTCCAGACCTTGGGCCTGGACCAGTCAAAAAACTTCAGGCTACAAACTAGGCATTAAACATACTCCAAGGGCTTTGGGGCATAAGTACAAAAAAAGTCATGGCCTCACTTAAAACATTTGAAAAGACTCAAAGCTGAGGTTTTCTGTAGAGAGAACAGGGACTCATTGACACAAACACCAAGCTACTGAGATTGTGGATGTGTTAATAGCCTAATTTGCATATCCCCATCAATGATAAGAGATGTGCAATGGGAATAAAAATGTGGCAAGTACTGTATAAAACTAGTATGAGGGAAGTGTCCATCTCTCTCTGTCTTAGAGCTTTAGTCAAGAATGGGCCTGATGGTAACAGACAGCAGTGCAGCAGTGAGGAACAGTCAACAGAACATGACAAACACTTCTTCTCATGGAAGTTATATGAATATACTTTTTTTTTAAGTCCATGTTTTCGAGAAAATAATGGTTTAAGTTCCATAGGTTATTTTGTTTTAACCTGACATATAATAACTTATTATTTTATCACCTAAATAATTTTGGTAAATTTTCTCATCTATTTACTAAAGGTGTGTATGAAAAGTAGGGAAACATAAACAATCTATTAACTCAGACCCACACACATACACACACAATAAGACATTTGAGAATTTCATTTATACCAATGTACTTTTATCGTATTCTCTCCTGCCTACCCACCAACATTTTTCTCAGCACATAGCATCCAGTCATTACTTCCAGTACGTGCTTTGTGCGTGGGTTTAGGGCCATCCACAGAGCACAATTTACCAAGTGCAGCAGCATCTCTGAAGAAAATTGATTCACCCTCCCCCTGAAGCCATCAATTTCCAATAGCTCCCACAGGCATATATGATTTTAATATTATGATCCAAACAACTAGAAAATTGTATGTGTATGACTATGTGTGTATAAATACACACGTTTGTGTGTGAGTGTGTGTGTAGATGCACATATGTCTTGCATGTGTAAGTGTGTATGTATTTATGTGTGTGTGTAGATACACATATGTTTTGCATGTGTAAGTGTGTATGTGTTTGTGCGTGCGTGTGTGTGTGTGTGTAGATGCACATATGTCTTGTGAATAAACAAAAAAAGAAATATCTGGCAAATAAGGGCACATCCTTAAATTATGCTTTAACTACTATAATTTGTTTTCAAACTAATTTTGAAAAGATACATAATAAAGTGTCTGGGAAGATTAAGTGAGGACAACAGAAGGGTTTGGGGGGAAATCTAAATGTGGTAGAAGTTGTCAAATTGAAACTTGAACACAGGCTGTCATAATCTTTCAAAGCATGTCACAGTGCTAACAGCAGCAATATGGACTCTGATCAGATCATATGAAAAGGAAGTATTGGATCTGGAGAGATAGCTCAACAGCTAAGAACACATACTGCTCTTACAAAGGGCCCAAGTCTGGTTCATATCAATTGACTGACAACCTTATGTAACTCTAGCTCCAGAGAATCAACACCATCTTCTGACCTTTCTGGGCACCTTCACTTACATGTGCATGCTCCCCTACCCCTAATCCTCCCCCCCACACACACACTTTAAAATATAATAAATTTTTTTTTTTAAGTACGTGCTAACCTCAATAAGAAGGGTATTCCAAAAGTTCATGCCAGAAACAGACATAAATGCTTTATCTTTACAACCTAAGGCCACATTTACAAGAGAGGACAAATAATGGCATACTATTAGGAAAATAATACCATAAATTAGGGACAACTAAGACATCAATAGTAGTTGATAGAAAAAAAGCAGCAGCCAGAAAGCTTAGCTATGACCCTTGCTACTTGTCACTAGAGACCAAGGACAGAAAAATAGCTTATTTAGACTATCAACCATGAACTTCTAGACAAAGAATATTTACTGGAGTCAAGTAAAAACTTGCCGCAGCAGTCCCTTCAACTGAGAAGCTGAAACATCTATTAAGTAGTTTCTTCTGTCATTCCTCCATGTTGTGACATAGGTCCTGTGTTTGTGTGTAGACCAAGGCAACAGAGACAAGGGAAGAACGATGAATAAACACGGGGCAAAGAGGGATTAAACACCAAGGAAAAACCCTGGCCTCCAGCCACCTGCACCTGGTAGAGAGTGTTAAAAAAAATAATAATCATCACCCCACAGATTTAAGCCTGGGGCCTTGCAGATGAAATATAGTCTATTAATTCTTTCAACAAATATTTATTAAGTATCCATTACCTGTCAGGCAGCTAGCTAGGAGATAGGGATACAAAGATATGGAAAAGTCTCTTCCCTTGCGGGGATTTTGACGTCAGGGTGAGGCCAAGAAGTAAAAGGTACAGGGATCATTTTAATCAAGGTATACATTACTGGGAAAACACAGGCAAGAGAGCATGTCCCTCTATCTGATGGAAATGAGCTAAGGATCAGAAGAGAGCTCGAAGACACGATTCAATGTGCATGCAAATTGAAGGCCTACACAAAACACAGAACTTGAACTAGAAACTACCAAGGGGTAAAGACATCATGTCCAAACACATTTGTGATAAATCCTGAATACTTCCTGATTTGGGATGGGCCAGAAATACCAAGATAACAAGTTTGGTGGATTCTATTGAAACAAGGAAGCAAAGAAGCCCATGAAACTTAAACCTAAAGAAAATAAATTAATAAAAAAAAATAATAGTGAAAATTACACATAAAAGATTTCATGGGGCTAAGGGTGTAGCTCATCACAGTAAGTGCATATGGCATGTGAACAGCCCTGGGTTTGGACCTTAGCAAGGCCACACACACAAAGAATGTCGATAGACAACAAGTCATCTTGAATGAGGTGCATCAAAGACTATGTTGTACATTTCGGCAATATCAATTTGACTCAATCTGCTATTTATTTCCTTCAATCCAGAAATTTCCTGAAGAATTTCTTGAGTCATAATTTGTGCCTTATTCGGCAAGAATTGCAATACAGGGAATTAAAGAAAAAAAAAATCTTCCAGGCTTTTTCCTTTCTCTCCTTCCATGACCTCCTGTGAGCCTTTGATCATCTAAAAGGAATGTGTGGGTGGTGTGTAACTTTTATAAATGTCTATCTGCCAGTTGACTAGGGGGAAGTTTCTTCTCCCTGCTTTTACCCTATGTTCTGCACAAAAACACAATATGCTACATAGTGAAAAGCTTCCCAGAGGTGCCCTTGACAAGCCTCCAGTCAAATGAGAAGGGAGTTGAGGCTGTGAAACCAGACAGCACCCCCTCAAAACCAGATTTTTGTGGCCCCAACAATCCAGTCTCTTTGTGTGGGATACCCAGTGGTTGATGAATCATATTACCAGGTATATTTTTAGAAAAAGAACTGGAACAAAAAAAGCAGTTACTGTCTCTTTGAAGTCTTGGAAAGAGCAGAGAGAATAGCCAAATGGATCTGTTTAAAAATCAGGTTATTATGAGGAAATCGGCTAATTTCAACAAATCATCCTAAGATATAAGTTCATTCAAAAGGCAGTGGTCTACCTAAGTCCTCTGTCTACTGCATAACATTATTCACAAAGTGGCATAGCCCTCAAAGATAGCCAATAAAATATGATGTGATTTAACTGTTATTGTCAATGAAGAAATACGTTATTTTTCACGTTACTCATTTCTAATTCTAGTTTGAAATGTGCATGGTGTGTGACGCTCATAGCCCTTTTCCCTATGCATTCTTTTTCTTCTGAAAATCAAAATCATGTTTAGAACAAAACATGACTGGACTCATGAGTACTATGTAGGTAGAGAAACCCTAGAAATGATATCAAGGAGCAAATCTGTCCTTCCTTTCCAAAGCACCCAGTCATCCTGTAAACAAGGTACCAACAGGTAACCAGAGTCGGGGACGGGTCTTTTACTTTAGAAACTCAGGATTTCTCATTGAGTTGTGAACAGTTTCCTAGAATATGTTCTTCATAAAACAAACAGGACCCTAACAAGGAACTCAAAAGGCTGTTCCCAACTGTCCACATTCTTCACTCATTAACTCAGCATGGCACTAACATGTGCCATAGGCCAGCTGTGATTAATGACGTATTCCCAAGTCTAACTTTTTTTTTTTTTTTTTGAGTTTCACAAATGTATTGAGTCAACTAACACTCGGAGCATAATTTACTGTTGCACATTTCAAAAGAAAGTTTTGTGTCTCATCGTGGTGACAGCTCAGCATAAACCAAAAGTACTGCAAAGACAAATGTGTTTCTCCTTCAACTTGTCAAAATACCTCCTTTTTTTTTTTTTCTAAGTTGTCATAAAAACATGTTTCCTTTCCCTCGGAGTAAGGATCAGAACATTCATTTGTTCACAACAGTGACCCAGTCTAGACAATCAATGGTGTGACCAACCTGTCAATAATCACCCATGTGATATCCTGGAAGCAATGCATTACATCAAGACACCCTGACTCACATGGAGGACTGCCCAACAGAGGACAAGACAGTAAGAGGCACTCAGCCAGGGGGAACTGTCTTCCTACACAGGAGATTAGCCATGGCCCTTGTGTAAATGTCTTAATAAATGAACATTACTTAGCAACACTAAAAGAAAAAGTGACTGAGTCTTCTGACAGTGGTAACTCACACCTTTAATCCCAGCACAGGGAATATCCCCAGAGTGGTGACCTATGCTCTTAATCTAATCTGAGTTCAAGGTCATTTTAGTTTACAGAAGGAGTTCCAGGCTCCCAGGCAGGCAGTGGTGGTGCCACACCTTAAACTGAGCAAAGAAAGTATTTAAGGAAGATATATAAAGACAAGGAAGACAGAAGAAGCCATGGCTTACACTGTTAGTCCCAGCACTTGGGAAGCAAAGGCAAGAGAATCTCTGTGAGTTCAAAGCCAGCCTGGTCTTCAAAGCAAGTTCCAGGACAGCCAGGACTGTTACATAGAAAACTCTGTCGGACAGAAACAAAACAAACAAACAAAGACTGGAGGAGGTGGATCTGGGTCTGTATTTGTATTTGAAAATATCCCCACAGAGTCTTCAACAAAACAGCATAACATAGCAAGTCAACTTTTCTGTTGACCACTCTGCCTGTTTTACTTCTAAGGAGCAGAAAAAAAAAAATACAAAATTAAAGTTTGAAATAATAGAACTCTTCATAAATTTCTATGTTTCCCACTGGATTGAGATGAAGTAATTTAGTAGTGATAGTGAGAAGGGGTGAGCTCAGATTCTCTCCTAGACCTTGAATTTAAAGAACAAAAATTGTATAAGAACACACTCGAAATCCAAGCTTTCTAAGCACCTAACTCTACTTACCTTCTGCATTATGTAGTACGTCTACTATGGTATACTTACTGATAAAATTTCTAAAACTTATGAATAGAGATGTAGACCAATCCCAAAAGACAGACATATTTGGGCCGCCCTTGTGATAAAGCTTTGGCTAGTTAGTAATATCACCTTTATCTTGAACAAGGAGCAAGATTCCTTCCAAAGCAAAAACGAATGTCTCCAAGAACAAAAACTAGAAAGACAAATGTTAAAAATCCAAATTCCATGTTTTAAACATAATATAATATCATGCATGTATTTAAAGTATGGAGAATGCTTTGTCATTTAGCAAATATCTTGGTTTTGGTACACAGTGCGTCCTGGATTGTCTCACCATAATAGGTGTATTGTTTAACAATTTTTTCCTTTCAATCTAAGCTGAAAGTCACAGCTTTTGTTCCACATAAAAGGCATTTGTGAAATTAAGCTAAATACTAAGAAAAGGTAATAAAAATACTTACAAAAAGTAAATGAAGCAAAATATTAGCCCTTTGAAGGGTCAAAGACAGTTTTTGAGTAAACAGAGTTCTAGGAATGTGCTTTCTGAGGCTTCTGAAACCTCTTTAGGGGCAAAATACTTTTCTAAGTGAAGTAGTTTTGAAAGTGGTTTTAATGCTTCTGGTGTGTTAATTTCTAAAGCAATACAGCATTTCCTTTGTCTGCCCATCAGTAGGGGCTGAGGCAAGCTGGAAAGATGTGAAGACCCCATGCAAGATACTTCTCCAGGACCTAGAACCATAGTTCTGAGTGTTGTGTGTACTTTGATGCAAGTTTTGAGAGCAAGCACAGGCATTAGGTGTGATTTTCCTTTAGAGTGGTAGGATATAATGCAAAATGAGATTATTACACACTAGGATATTGGAGATATGGTTTGTTGGTGTTTTAAAGGAGAGTTCGGGACACGCTTTAGTTGAAATTACTTCTATACAAAATTCTAGAGAGGTCAGCAGAGGTGACATCCATGCTGGGCCTTTCTGCCTTTATGGCTAAATCCTGGTTGTCATGGTCACAAAAAAATGACAGTAATCTGTAGTTAGTTATTTTAGGAGCATTTCAACTTTAGAGGGATTGCCTGGCTCCAAATTGACCTAGAGAGTCAATGAAGTCCACATGACAATTTCAAAGGACTTTCTCTGACAAACTCCAAGGATTGATTTTGAAACTGATACTAAAATGAGAATGACCTAGAATTACCATAGTAATTCTTTACAAAGAATAAATGTGGAGAAAAGAATTGCTTGACTTTTACTTTTTGTTAATTACTTAGTTTTAAAATTTACCATAAAACTTCATGATCAAACAGTTGCAGCAGTACAAGCCAACAAATAGAAAAGAGGAGAGAAAAATCTAGAAACACAGCAATTTATATATATGCATATATATACGCATACATATATAATTTTATAAGTTTGTTTTTAAGGTAACATTTTTATTAATGAAATACATATATGTAAGTTACATGATATTTTATATATGTACAAACTGATGTAATAGCTAAGCCGAGTTAATTAACATGTGAATCACCTTAATATTTAGTGGTTTTATGATGGTAAAATTTTAATAATGAATATAACCAATAGAGGGTGGAAACAGACAACCTAAAGAATTTGAAAATATATTTGTAAATTATTTATTCAAGGAAGTATTACTATCCAGAATATATAAGAACACAACAGCAGAAAAGCACAGTAGGCAGTTGATTTAAATAGAGATTTCTTCAAAGAAGACATACAAGTGGACAAGTCTATTGGAGGATGCAAATCACTATGGGAATGAGATCAAGGTACAATAAGGTATCATCTTATCACAGAATAGCTGCAATCAAAGGACAGAACCGGCATGTGCCGGAAAGGATGATGTGAAGCAGAAAGTCTTAAAAATGTTCTCTGGCAATGTAAATTAATGCATTCATTATGCAAAAATAACAAGAGAAATCTCTTAAAAATAAAAATAAAATTATTGTGTGGCTCAGTAATTCCATTTGGGGTATATAGCCAAATAAATTAAATTGTATATCAAAGAAGTATCCTTACCCTTATTTATTGAGGCAGGAATTCATAATAGGCAAAATTGAGGAGTGATTCTGGGTGTCTTATCAGTAATGAGTGGATTAAAAAATGTGATGCATATAAGTATATCTACACACAAACATGTATGATAGAATGTTATTAAGCCAAGATAAAGCTATGGCAGCCCACTCTTTGTAGCAACATGGATAGACACAGACATACATTATAATATGAAGTGAAATATACCAGGTGTAGAAAGACAAAAATCACAAGACTTCACTCATATTTGGAATATTAAAATTCTGAGCTCATGGAAGCAGAGTGAAGAAGAGTGGTTAGTTAGCAGAGCCCAGAAACAACAGAAGAGTGGGTTCTTGGCAGACTTATTAACAGTACAAAGCTATGACCTGTAACAAGAGGTTTCTGGCCCCATCAGGCCAGAGGTCCAGACCTGCAAACCCAGACCAAGTAGCCTCAAATAATCACAAAAAGACATATTAATTTCATGCTGTTTGCCTGTGGCTCAGGCACATTGCTAGCTAGCTCTTACATCTTAACTCAACCCATTTCCATTAATCTGTTCTGTTACACGGCACATGGCTCACCTGTGTTACCTTATATGTTGCTTCTTGGGCAGATGGATCACATCTCTTTTTTTCTCTGCCCTCCTTCCTCTAGCTATGCTTCAATTTCTCTGCCTACTTCCAAGATGCTCATCATAGACCAAAACAGTCCCTTTATTTAAATAATGATATTCATAGCATACAAAAAAAACATTCCCACATCAATGACCAGATAGAAGTTCTGGCATCCAATATTATGAAGTGGTGATTATTTAAAAAATATTATGTGGTCAAAATAGCTTAACCATGAACTAGAGAGATGGTACAATGGTTAAGAACATATACTGCTGTTGCAGAGGACCTGAGTTGGGTCCCCATGCCCACATCAGGTATTTCACAACTGCTTAAACTTCACCTTCCAAGGTTCTGACACCTCTGGCTTCTGCACATATCTGAACTCATGTGCACACACCAAAATGATGATACACACATATGTATAATTAAAAATAATACAATTAAACATTTTTAAATAGCTAGAGGATTATGAATGTTCTCACCACAAAGAAATGGTATTTGAGATAAAGGATAATCCCAGTACGCTAATTAACTGATGCACAGTGTATTAATGAATGAAACCATCACACCATATCCCTTATAAATATTTAATTAATATCCCTTGGTAAAACCTTTCCCACTAATTTTCAAAATATGAAATATAGTTAATTTTATTTAATAGCACACATACAGAACCCTTAAACTTATCATTATTTACTATTATTTAAACCAATATCTTCCACCATTGGCTTCTCAAAATCCTGATGACTGCCTTTCTACTCTGTTTCTTAAACAATATTCTTATAGATTGGAAACACGATATCATATGGTATTCATCTTTCTATTGCCAGGTTATATCAGTTATACTACTGAGGCCCTTCGGAATTTTTGAAATGACAGGATATCCTCTTCAGAAAATTCTGAGATAAAGGCTGCTGTGCTTTTGTATCACATTTTCCACTTTCCCCTTCCTTCCTTCTTTTCTTTCTTTCTTTCTTTCTCTCTCTCTCTCTCTCTCTCTCTCTCTCTCTCTCTCTCTCTCTCTCTGTCTTTCTTTCTTTGATAATTAACATAAAATTGGTTCTTCCAGGGTTTTGTAGTTATCCTTCCTTGAGCCCTCTAACCCTGAAATTCATTAGTCACTTTTTCTTTAGTATTGTTAAATGTTTGTGTGTGTGTGTGTGTGTGTGTGTGTGTGTGTGTGTGTGTGTGTGTGTACATGCATACATACAAGTCAACCTGCCTGCTAAGTTCATTTTTGTTGGTGGTGTGTATACATAAACTTTACATAGTCTTTATCCATTTGCTATAGTTTTAATTGGCTCCCTAGAAGGCATGGGCTGTAAACTTTCTCTATGATGAAATAATGTTTAGAAGTCAGAAGCAATGGAAGTATCTGGGTAATGAGAACACCATTTTTGTGAATAGATTAAAGCTATATATTTTTGTGTACATCTGCATTTTTACTTACACAAAAAAGACTCTTCTTAAAAGACTCAAGACTGAATTTCTTCTCCTGATCTTTCTCTTTGCCTTCACACCATGTGACACTGTCAGGAGAAGGCCATTATGAGATGCCAGAGCCATCAATTTTGGACATCTCAACTTCCAGAAATATAAACAGACTACCCAGAATGTAGTATTCTGTCATAGAAAAAAAAATGGACTAAAGCATGAATCAGCTCAATAGACATTTACAGAGGCTATCTATCTTAACTGTTATGAAAATGCTGCTGTGGACATAGGTCATAGTTAGTTATTTGACTTTAAACAGAGACAAAAGACCCATGTGTTCCAAATAAATTAGAACATCTAGATAATCATATGGAAAAAATGAAACAAAACTCTTGACATCAATTTCACACTCTAAACAAAAGACATCTTAGATTGAAGTACAAAATACATGCTCAGAAACATAGAAGAAAATACACTAGAAAGTCTATACAACAGCTGATAGATCATTTTTTTTCCTTTAAAAGGAACATATACATACCATATACACTCCATAAAATAGAACAAAACTGCACAAACATAATCAATATGACTGTCACTTGTCATAATCATTCAGCACCTGAAAAGACATTTAATATTATCTGGCATCAAAGAAATGAAAAATAAAATCATGAGCTAGCACAATGGTTCTCAACCTATGAGTTGCAGTCCCTCTGGAGTTGAATGACCCTTTTATAAGGGTTTCATATAAGATATCAGCATATCAGATATTTATATTGTGATTTATAACAGTAGCAAAATTATAGTTATGAAGTAGCAACAAAAATACTTTTATGGTTGGGGGGGGGGTAACCACACATGAGGAACTGTATTAAAGGGCCATAGAACTAGCAAGGTTGAGAACCACTGAGCTAGGGAGATGAGCTCAATGATTAAGAGGATTGCTACTTCTCCAGAGGATCCAGGTTCAGTTCCCAGCATCCACCCAATTAATCACCACTGTCTGGAGCCCCAGATCCAGGAAATCAGACACATAGATGCAGCCTCTCATACATACACATACAACAAAATTTTTTAAAATCTCTTTTAAAAAGATACAGTAAGATACTATGTCAAATCTACTGAAGTGGTAACTTAAAAAAAAAAATAAAAAAGTAACTGACATCACCTGTTAGTAAAGATGTGGAACAACTGAATTCCCATGTACTACATACTCTACTTATAGTTGATAATATATACTACTTCCCTGCTTTTAAAAGGCACTTTTTTAAAAGTTTGACCTCTTATATGACCCAGCTATATGACTCCTAGTTTTGGTTTTTTTTTTTTTTTTTTTTTTTTTTTTTTTTTTTTTTTTTTTTTTTTGTTTTACCTAAAGATTTAAAGATATAAAAGCATGTATTACACAAAGACATATATGGTGTTCATTTTGGATCGTTTTATAATTGTCAAAAAGTGTAATCAATATGAATCTTTCAACAAATGTATGAATAAGTAAAAGAATATATTTACTGAGAGACAGTAAAATTGTGAATTACATATGTAGGCAGCAACAGATTTGAATCTCAAAACTGATATACTCTACTAAAAATTAAAATGGAAAGGAACACTTGGGGATGAAGAAATAATTCAGCAGCTGAGTTTGGGTCCCAACATCCATGCTGGGCAGCTCACACTTACCTGCAATTTCAGCTGCAGGGGATCCAGTCTCTTTTGGCATCTGTGGGCCCTCCACTCATATTCACACACACACACACACACACACACACACACACACACACACACACTTTTAAAAAATAGAATTAAATCTTTAAAAAGAAACCTCTGTACATTTAACTAAAACTCTCTAAAAGCCACAAATCTATCTGTAGGACAGGAGGTAGGTTATCAGGTGCCTAGTGTAACTGAGGGAAACGAAGATCTACAGAGGGGTAAAGAGACTTTTGGGTCTCACCTAAGTATTCTGTATTTTCATTGTGGTGATTCTATGACATTCTTTATTTCAAAAATTGTTCAATTAAAATGAATATGGTACATTGTATACAAATCATAGAACGGTTCAATAATTTAAGTAAGATTTTTATCTTTGTATACGATCTGCAGATATTTCCCCCAAATAGCAAATCAACCCATCACTTATAATAACTAATGTAATGTAAATTGTCACTCAAGTAAATACAAGTATATGTAAATACTATATTGTGTGGGGTATGATGACTAAGAAAAATATTTGTACATGTTTGGCACAAATTCATTTTTTTTCATGTAGGGGAGTTTGAGACAATATTTAACTATATTTCAGTCTGGCTTTGAACGAGCCATTCTCCTGCCTCTGCCTCCAGAGACTTGGCTTATATGTGTGCAGCACCATAACAGGCTCCGGTGCATTTTGTTATTATTGGTCGTGTAGGCTTGCAGGCACTTACAGATGTTACCCAGGGCTTCACATACACCAGGCAAGCATTATACCATGAAAAGCCATATCCTTCAGGACTTTCCTTCTTTCCTATGCAAAATTTCACTAAGTATTTACAATAGGGCAGGTATTTAGAGACTTCCTGCCTCAGCCTCCCAAATGTTGAGATTATAGACCAGAGACATTAGATCTACCTCAGATACATTTAAGTGTGTGTGTGTGTGTGTGTGTGTGTGTGTGTGTGTACGTGTGTGTGTGGACATTAGGTCTACCTCAGATACATTTTAATGTGTGTGTGTGTGTGTGTGTGTGTGTGTGTGTGTGTGTGGTGTGTGTGTGTGTGTGTATTTCATCTTTTGGATTTGCCGAATCTACAGCTTCAGAATCCGCTGAGACAGTGAGTTGACTACATAAGAGATTTTAGTTGAGGAGATAGCTTTGTTTGGGTTTAATATTTTGCACAGGGTCTATGTAGTCTAGAATGGCCTTAAACTCACAGCTTTGCCTCACCCTTTCCAGTGCTACTGTTAAAAGAATAGGCCCTGCACTTGCTATTGTTTCTTCTGTTACCAAGAGAAAATACAAGGCCCAGGTTTATTACTGTTTAGAATCTAGAGAGATGAGGGTTCCCAGTGACAGAGAAAGCACAGCAGTATGCTGCCTTTAACAAGGCATTATCTCCTAAGGATTCTCTATGCCTATAAACACATGCACCTCTGGGAAAGTTCTCATTTATACCACTACATTTGGCCCCTGACCCACATAGACTTCTGGCCATCTTATCATACAAAATACATTTAGTCCAACTTCAAAAATCCCTATATTCTTTAGCACTTTCAACACTACAAAATACAAGGTCTCTTCTGAGACTCAAGTCAATCTCTTAACTACGACTTCTGTAAAATCAAGAAACAAATTACATACTTCCAGCATACAATGTCATGGGATATGCACTCCCTCTCCATAAAGAAGTAACAGAGGCACAATGAGTAGAGTTCGAACCAAAGCAAGACCCAAACCTAGTGGGACAAACCTCACCTCCTACAGTTCCATGTTTACCATCTATTGCTTTAATTGTAAAGTATTCTGATGGTTCTGCTCTTCCAGTTTTGCTGCCTACAACACATTCTTTCTCTTGGAAGAACTGAATTCAGCTCTTCTTAGAAATGTTTCACAGACATTGCAACATCTGGTAGTCTCCACTACAACATAGGCTTCATTATTACTGCATCAAGAAAATGCCTCTCCAGGCCTCCTCAAAGGGACTCCAATCCTACGATACATTGCCTGGCCTCTGCAGTTGTTTTAAACCCCAGAGGAAGAGTTCATGACAATGCCAACACTGAATCTTTCTTGTGTCCAAAATCAATAGTATATGGATGACACTGACCAGTTCACCTGCCGGGTACCAGGGACTACATTTCATGTGCAAACGGGATGCACACAGAGAGAATAGAAAGTAAAACAAGGCTATCAACTATCAAAATGCCAGTGCCATACTTCCTTCAGAAATACTCCACCTCTGAAGGGTTTCATAACCTCTCAAACAGCACCACCAAACGGAGACCACATGTTCAAATACATGGGAGACATTCCTCATTTAAATCACAACAAGCCCCATGCCCTGCACAAAAGTTATATACAACCACAATTTATAGGAAATAGTTTAAAAGCATGTAGCATCATGGTGGCTGAGGAGATGGTTCAGTGGGTAAAGTGATTACTGCACAAGCCAGAAAGCTTGAGTTCCCATGTCCTACTGTGGTGGTGTAAATGAGAATGACTTCCATAGACTCATATATTTAAATACTTAGTTCACAGTTGGTAGAACTGTCTGGGAAGGATTAGGTCCCTTGTTGCACCAGGGACCATCGTTGAGGTTTCAAAAGCCAGCTGTTCCCAATGTACTCTTTCTTAGCCTCTTGCATAGATCAAGACATGAGCTCCCCAGCTTTCTGTCACCTGTTACCCCCATCTCGCCATCATGAACTCTGACCCTCTAAAACTGGAGGCCCTGGATAACTCTTTCTTCTATAAATTACCTTGGTCATGTACAGTGCAATAATCCTTTAGTATACCATAAAAATGTGTTGCCCTCGTTGTTAATAAAAAGCTGACTAGCCAGTAGTTGTGCAGGATTTAGGGGGCAGGGAGAATGCTAAGAGAAAGAAGGGCCGAGCCTTGGGAGTCACCAGGAGATGCAGAGAAAGCAAGAGATGAACTTACTGTGTTGAGAAAAGGTACCAGAACATGTGGCAGAGTGTAGATAAGAAATATGGGTTAATTTAAAATGTATGAGTTAGCTAGTAACAAGCCTGAACTATCAGCTGAACATTTATAATTAATATAAAGTCTCTGTGAATTTATTGGGGAGCTGGAGGTCACAACAAAAAACTCTACCTACAGTTATGAAGTCTTATTACAGCAATAGAAAACAACCAATAGGTGTCTACATATAAATCCAAGTGCAGCAACATATCTGTCTATAATCCTAGCATTTTACAGGGAGATGGGAGGTGAAGACAAAATGACCCAGTCACTCATGGGCAAGATAGCCAGGTATATTCAGCAGTGAACAAGAGCAGACTCTGATTCAAACTAAATGGAAGTCAAGAACCATCACTAGATATGTCCTGACTTCCATATTATACAACTACACACACAGTGGCTTATCCTGATTTGCATCTCTCTGTTAACAAGATTATTTATAAATTAAATGATCTGGCTCTTCTATTCAATGCAACTATCCCATGCTTACTCAGAAACCTGAAAATGGAGAACTGGGAATAGAATATCAGATTTCAAGGCATGTTGAAAGCTCATATTTGCATAAAAGATTTGCAATAAAGGCTGTGTTGAGTCATGCTGGGCTTTCATTCCTTATTTGAGTAACCTGTGAATTGAAAACAAAGAGCCCTTCAATTTGATTTACTCTGCTTCTGCCTTCATCAGAAGTGATTAAAGAAACCCAAAAGTATTTTTTTACAGAATAGAAATATTTCCAAAAAAAATTATTCTGCTGAAATCATTGCTGCAAGATCACATCTTAGTTAACAATGTATATGTTCTCTTTTGTGTTCATTGTGGTTTTTGTAAAAACCTATCTGAATAAGTTCAAGTTTAATAGTAATTTTTGTGATATTTCTTCAATGACCTTTCTGAATCACATGCTTATATATTACAAATACATGACTTAAAGGAGTGAAAATTCCTCCAAATTTAAAATTGTCTGCAAGGATTTCACTTAAAGAGATATCTTGAGATTAAATTTAGACCTCAGGAAAATGTTTGAAAACATCAGCTAGCATTTTATTTTTATAACAAATGACAATCTTTGGACTTGTATTTGGCTGAGAAAGAGAAAGAATGTTTGTGGGTAGGAAAGTATAAAAAGGTCTTTAATTAAAAGAATTCCTACTTGGAATACATGCAGATAAGGAACCATAGTTGTAGAAAATAATTTACCCATCATGTTATGTTTTTAACATTTGCTCTGTTTCCTTGGGGATTCTTAATATTTTCCTTTCTGTATTCATTTTTCATCTGTACAAGAAAAACAAATGAACATTACAATTTTGAGAGTTTGTTCTCATTGCTGTTACACACAGGCACATGCACACTCATGCACACTCATACACTCACAGAGGCAATGCCTACTCTATCAGTAGATAATGTATATTTGTAATTCTTTCAAATAAGAGAATGATGCCTTGTAGCAGATGCTGTAATATGATACTCATTTAAATGCAAATACATTTAATTGATACGCTATGAACTTATTTTGATTCCTTTTAATTTTCAATTTAACATCTGCTAAGACACTTCAAGAAAAAGTGTGGTGATCTCCGTGCCTTGTTTCTTTATATGTTCTAGCATGATTGAGGATACCACAGTAACATGCATGGCATGTCTGATGAGGATAATGAAGAATGGGTGGCAGGTCTGAGAGAATTTGAACAAAGAAATGATGTGTCCAGAAGGACACAGGGAAACAAAGTCTTTGCTTCCAGCTTAGACAGGTACACAAGAAGGTCAGGAACAGCTGCTCCACTCACTCCTAGGACACAGGATGCAATTTAGAAAAGCGAACAAAACCTATATAAGAAGTCTTTGTAAGCTTATTAACGTGGACACTGTGGTTTAGTTAGGTTTGACACAGACCATATCAATCATAAAGAGTGGCACAGGGGGAGCCTTTTAAAGCCTTGTCTAAGAAAACTACAAGCTTGGCAGCTTCTCCTCAATGAGGAGCTGATCTTTGGGGGAGTCCTATGAATGTGCCTGTAGACAGGTTCCTTGGGTAAGATTTTCTTCCCAGATTAGTTAATAAGATGTGTGTGTGTGTGTGTGTGTGCGTGTGTGTGCACGTATGTTAATAACCTTACTCTGAATATTAACAATGTGGTGAAAAGAATAAAAACACATCAATGATTTAAAACAGGAGTAACCTTGTGTGGCTGAAGGTCTTCTTTTATCTTTAATCCCCGATAGGGCCTGCTCTGGTAGTTTGCAGGAGACAAACTGGCTTTATAACTTTGGGATCATGGATTTTGCCATATGGATCCAGAGTTGTGCTGAAAATGAGATGTCCAGTGTAGCCCTAACAGGCCTCTGAATTGTCCTCTGACTGGGATTATGGGTCCTGCTGGGGAAGCACATGGCATGTGACTCACCTGATTTAGCAGAAGTGATCTGTGTTTAATGGGAAAGTTGCTGGTTTAACTTTCCTATGGATGCTGTACCTACAGGAAGTTGGTTAGTGAAGTAGAGCAGGAGTCTAGCGGGAAAAGAAATTGATGCTCCCTGACCACCTTTCCCCACTCAGGACCTCCTGTGAAATGCCTGGCCCCTAACCTTTGCTCTTCTTTATATTTCCTTATAATTCACATTGTCATCCACTGTCTTACTGAGAAGTTCCAGAGTCCTGCCTGAGCATTTCCTAAATGTAAGGATCACTTATTTGTTGTCTGTTTTACTGTTATTGTTGGTGTTGGTGTTTTGTTGTTATGGCCTGGCCTTACTCTGTAGCCCAGGAGAGCCTGAAACTCATACATCAGACTGACAGTAAACTTGTGGTGATCTCCGTGCCTTGTTTTGCTAAGTACTAGGACTTCGACTGTGAACCACCACATCTGGCTCCATACACAGACTCCCACACTGAGATATTTCCTGATTTTCACCAGCTAATCCTACTGTGATGTCCCATCATTATCTTACTCTCAATATCCCCCAAACTCCATTCCCCGGGAAACAAGCCCCCTTTTCTTGACTTCTATATTCCTCATAGTTGTTGGGCCACACACACAGCCACTGCACTAGGAACCTACAAGCCTCAGGCCCATTTCCTATGCTCTCATAATCCTAGCTTACTATGAGAAAGGATAGTTCCCATTTCGGTCAGAGGAAAAGTATTTATCAGTTTGTGCCCCGTGGGAAGTGCCTGATATATGGTGCTGCTTAGCTTGCATTTTAAATAGAGGCAAACACTACTTATAAAATGGAATTCTTCAGGGAAAGACATAGGCTAAAAATCCAGTTTTGTACAGCATGTTATATTTAAAGCAAGGCTCCCACTGATCTCAACACCTGCCCAAGCTCCACTCCTCCTAAATAACGAATTTACTATTGCCCTGTGCTCATATAAGTACACAGCCTTTCTCCTTTCTGCCCTTCTACTCAGCCAGACTAGATGGATATGAAGCGACTGGCTCTCTGATGAACATGTCTTGACAGACATGTGAAGCTATTGGCTGTCACCTCACATCTGTGTTGTTGGTTTGCCTTTCTGTTTCCTTCTTTCCTTTTACTTGACAGAAGTCTTTAATTATCTATCAGAATCACAAGATGACAAATCTAGTGTGTGTGTGTGTGTGTGTGTGTGTGTGTGTGTGTGTGTGTGTGTGTGTGTATGGAATTATCTTGAGCTTCCCAAACTGGAAATTTTTATTGTTTCCAAATGAATGATTTTATCTCAAAATAACAACCTGAAAGATTCTTATATCAAGAATAAAAAATTACCATAACAACAAAAAAACCAAACAAATAACTTAATTGCAATGTAAGTTAGTTGCCAAGCTGCTCCAATTGCTACAGAGATGTGAATGCCTAATGTTAGTTTCTAGAGACAAGTCAAGCAGCTTCTGAAATAAAAAGCATATGACAAATCTGAAGCAGGTATGAGAAGCCAAGCTTCAGGAACACAGGTTAGGCACTTGGAGATGCTTCATCAGAGGCAAAAGAAAGCATATACTTGTCATGAAATTATGTTCTGGTACATTGTAAATATTTGTCCCTCCTGATGGTTTAATAAAATGCTGACTGGCTAAAGGGCAGACAGGAAGTTGGGTGGGGCTACCAGACGAAGAAAACTGGGAACATGAAGAGCAGAGAGAGATGCCAGCAAACCATCAGCTCTGAGAAAAGGTACCAAGCCTTGTGGCTAAATAAGATAAGAATCATGAGTAAGTTTAGAAGTAAGAGCTAGCTAGCAATATGCCTGAGCCATAGGTCAATCACCACGAAATAATATAAGCTTTTGTATGATTATTTGGGACTAAGCAGCAGCAGGGTGTAGGGGGATCATGTTGTTCCATTGTAAATAATTGTCCTACCCACTGGTTTAATATAAGGCACTGATTGCCCAAAGGCAGACAGGAAGTGTAGGCTGGGCTACCAGACTATGAAAACTCTGGAAACAGGAAGAACAGAGCAGAATGCCAGAGAGAAGCCAGAAGAATCAGAGGACAACCATGCTGCTCTGAGAAAAGGTACCGAGCCGCATGGCTGAACAGGATAAGAATCATGGGTTAGTTTAAGGATAAAGAGTTAGAAAGTTATATGCCTGGGCCTTAGGCCGATCAACCTAAAATTAATTTAAGTGTCTGTGTGTCTCTGCGGGTCTGTGGGTCTGTGGGTCTAAACCTTGGAGCTAGGCCTGATAGTCCAAGCCATAAACCTCTTACTACAGCAGGGCTGCAAGTGGGTCTGAACCTCGGGGCTAGGCTAAAAAGGCCAGGCCAGAAACTTCTTATTACATACAGTCATCAAAAATGCTGAGGAGTGATGTCATTGGGGACATGACTGGTTAACCTGATGGCTCTTCCCCTAGGGAAGAAAAAGGTGTATGTGTGTGTGTTGAAAAGGCAAGCAGATTTTTAAAAATACTTTACCCATTGGGCTTCAGAAGTAGTGATAGATGAATAAATCACACCATGGGTATGTTTTCCTGAAGCAGAATGACAATAAGGATCGAAGCCCAAAGTTTCATGAAGTTTCAGAATATAGAGTCTGGCACTCAACATGGGGCATTGGTCCAAATAGATCTAAGAAAGCTGAAAAGAGATTTTAAAACAAACCCAAGAGCAGTTTCCTAGTTCATGTTGTTCATTGCAGGTGAATTACAGAGACACGTACCCTAGGAGAGATGGGCTTCTCGACAACATGGTAGACTACCAAGGTCTCTCACAGGTTGTCACACGAAGGGACTTCTCCCAGCCACGACCTGCAGGCTTGGAAGCACAACCATAGGCTTTAGAACACAGCTACATGCTATCTGATACTGCTTCCCAGAATTGGGAAGGTGAATGTGACTTACTGATACCTGTGCCATGTTGGAAAACCAAATAAGGTGGAGTCAGCCAGTGGCCAAAGCCAATGCACAGCATAACAATTTAAAACTCTTTAAATTGGAGTCAAAAAAGGATTACACATACACAATAAAACAGATTCAGATGGGAAAAAAACTCTATATGTTTTGCAATGTGTATAAAAATGTATGTGGACTTGGAAGAGAGAGAAAAAGGAGTATAAGCAGTATATAAAGAAATAGTTAAAAATAAAGCATTCAAAGACACCATAAAAGTAATACATAAAAAGACATGTAAAGATGTAAAATACACAGAGTCTGGATACTGTATATTATTGTTTTGTCTTTAGGAATTTAAATGCTAATAGACATTTGATTGTAAAGGCTGCTAAATTAAACCAACATATATATTTAAAGTTATCTTGACTTCAGAATTTGAGTCTAAGGATATGTTGCTTTGGGAAAGAGGTTCTTGGGTTTTATTGTTGTTGCTGTTTCCACAGAAGATTAAAACCTGTGGATCGCTTCTAGGCTAATATGGTTTGACCAACCAAGACCCTCTAAAAAATCTCTGATGGGAATGGATGGCCCAGATGATCCAATGTTTCAGAGCACCTTTATTGTAGTTTCCTCTGAGTTCTATATCCATAATAGCTTCAAGGCTGCTAGCTGAGATTATCCAGCCTCACAAACTATTCCAATCAAGACTTGATCATAATCCTAAATTTTCTCAGGGTTCCCCAAGGACTACCAGTGCCCGCAATCAGAAGGAATTAATCTAAAAACTATGCCTACATTTCCCCCCAAATGGATTATGGATGGTTTGTATTTGTTTATGTGGGGGGGGGTCAAAAACTGGTTAAACAAAGGAATTAAATTTAAATTTCTCTCTCTAAAAGAAAAAAAGGGGAACTGATATAGAAATAATTTTTAAAGCTAAATTATTGAATATACTTTAATCCAAAAAGCTGTTAATCTCAAAATACTTTGCATTGATATGACTTTGGTTTATTAATGCAAATTTAAGGTTAATTTTATTATAATATATATTTCTTCTCTTGTTTAAGGTATTAAGCTTATGTAGTATATTTAAAATTGTAATGTACCATTAAGAAATATAAATTAATAGTTAATCATCTATAATAATCAAACTTATAGTCATGTTAGCTAGTTTTTTAGGTATACAAAGATATGTTTCAATTAGATAGGTAATCTTCAAACACTTCAAAGACCTACAAAATATCCATATTTTGAATTTAAGTTGTTTTAAGAACTTAAATTTTCCTGGACAGTTAGATGTGTCTGCTTTTGGTATCACCAATTTACTTCAAGAGGATGATAGGCACCGACGAAATTTCATATGTAGTTTTCTTCCTTTATGACAAAAGTTAGCCACTGGGCAATAAATTGCCCTTGCCTTGACTGCTAACAGTATGCTGTCCAAAATGGACAAGCAAGACAAAAATAAAGGACTGCTGAACTTTGCTAAGACAAGGTAGGAAGACCATTCTGAAAATCCTGCCTCACAAATAAGTGTGTCAGATTTGCTGGGCTGAAGATGGATGCCTAAATGTTACAAAGGAACTTTGGGTAACTGTCTAGGCAGCCAACTATTTTTGTCATTTCTCACAATTTTTAGCAGTTAATTCCTTGCACTTCCTACTTAATCAGTTAATATTATATCCTTCTGGGGTCTTTAATAGAGTTGAAGACTAGATAGCTATAATTACAATTATAGTTTTCCTTAGTCATAAAAAGGTGAAATAGCTACAAAACTTTAAAGTCACAAAGTAGTACAGGTGATAGAGTATTTTCTTTAATTTTTCCAAATACAAATAGACTAGATATTGTAACTATAATACTGCTTGATAACTCTTTTGTTATGTGTAATTTTACTATGTTAAAAATGAAAACCTTCCTTTTTGATTAGACAGAAATGGGGAAGTGCTGTGAATATGTGCTTTTACTGTTAATAAAGAAGCTGTTCTGGCCTATGGCAAGACAAGACAGCCAAACTGGGAATCCAAGAGAGACTAATTTATTTAATATTACAGGTTATACTTTTACTCAACAGTAATGGGTTGAGTTAAGATGTAAGAGCTAGTTAATAACGAGCTTGAGCCATAGGTCAGTTTGTAATTAGTATTAGCCTCTGAGTGATTATTCTATAAGCAGATGTGGGACAGAGGAGCTGAGCGGGACAGAGAAACTCTGGCTACAACAGCCAGAGACAGCTGGAACAAGAGAGGCAGAAAGAAGCCAAAAACAAAATACTTTGGTAATCAGTGAATGGTCGTCAAAGGAGTTTGCTTTTTAAAGAATGGTTCGGAATACTCACTAGCCACTTGGGCAAACTCAAATGTGTGAGAAAGTTAGAGCTTGAAGGAATACAAGAATCTTCACAAGGAGATCCAGCTAAAACTGAAGACAAGGAGGAAATGAAGTTGTGAAGATTCTACAAAGTGACAGTAATAAATACGAAGCACAGGAAAAGACTCAAACTTGGTGCCATTAAGGTGTACAAAAAACCAAGGAGGCAGCTATTTTCTAAGTCAACAATGAAGTGATTTTTGTTTTTGTTTTTTTCAAACTCACAAATAGGCAAGGCCAATGAGACAGTTTTTTGTTTTTTTTTTTTTAACAAGGTAAAACGTCTCTAACATAGAAGCCAAACAAAGTTTCATTTATTTTTTTCTTGCACATTGCCCCTCCCCGCAATCAGTCTCTCTCTCACCTCATGCTTTTCCCATCTCCATTTCTCTCTTATATGCCATAACTATATAGAATATTCCACAACCTTTAAAGCCTACCTCCATTCTCAGGGCCCATGTGAAGTTTCCCTCTGCCCTCTTTAAAATACACCTCAATACCTCTTGATTTTTTTTCCTGCCTTTTTTTCCTTATTAAGGTAATTTTTAGCACCTAGAAAAATTGGATATCAAATGCATACAGGCATTTTAAAAGAGAAAAAGAAAATGGCTGATTTGTACCAACTTATATAGTCTCTCAAGAATGTATCTGTCATGCCTCTCTCTCTAAATTTGAATTATTTTAAGTCATTTTTAGACCTGCATATTACGTATAGGCCTGGGAAACCCAAAGAAGAGTGAAGCCAGATGACTTTTCCTTCATCCTCATACTTCATATCTAGAGATTTCATTACCTGAATATTTTATGAGCAACCTGCTGCTGACTCACAAGCACATAATCCATCATCAACCAGGGAACAAATTCAAAGCTGATTGAGTTGCGAATCAATTTTAATGTTACAGGTTATACTTTCATTCAACAGCTTCTCTCAGGACAGGTGAGCAACCTAGCTACCCTGAAAGACCTATCTCACAGGTGGGTGGGTCTCCACAATCCTTCAATAGACAGGGGCTGTGTCTGACCCAGTTCTCTCAGTCAAAATTTGTGCATTTGGGATTCTATAAGCCCTCTATATTTTTCTCAAATTTCATTCTGATTTATGAAATTCCTGGCTCCAAACATATGAGTGTGTGTTATTTAGGTATGTATATATGTGTGTATATGTGTATGTATATATGCCTATATTTGGTTTGGAGATTTTATATATATATACAAATTTATATAAATATATAAATATAAAATTATATATATATAAATGAGACAAGAGAAACTGCTTTCTAATTACACAAAAGGTAAATATGTTTCATAGCTATGAGCAGCTCTAAAATAACACAGCTTCCATTGAAGTGCCCTTAATTAACTTTGATCTAAAACATAAAATCAGGCATAGTTTGAGGCCACCTCAGCTCCTCAGTAATTCTTGCTGCTAAGAATGTGTCCTCAACCTTACTGTGTTGAACTCAATTTCTCCTATCTGGAAAAGAAAGATTAAAACTAAAACTAATTTCATAGTGTTAGTATGAAAATTAAATAAAACAACTAACTCACAGAAAGCTAAAATGGTGTTTAGACCAGAATTTGGGCTTAATAAACTTCACCTCTTATTTTTAAAAACAAAATAACTGTTAGATTCATGAAAATGCTGTCAATAAAAAACCTAAATTAAGGCAGTACAATTATAAATATCAACTTGTACATTATTCTATTATGGAGACTGAACTGTGCAGAACAAAAGGATAAATGAGCATTGACAAAGGCATCATCTGGCACAGATTTCATATTTCCTTATTCTGCTTTAGAACATATGAATCTACTTGGAATGCTAATAATCTGCTATCTTGAATGGGATCGATTTGTGGATCATGTGAGTGATCTTGACTTAAATGAGAAAACACAACTTGACTTTTGCTGCGAGGAAGCTTTAGCCCACTATCTCTGCAGAACACCTGTGACAGACCAAACTAAGGCAGGCACTGCAGCCAATTGCAACAGCCCTACACCCTCTGCTTCTGCACTCAGTCCTCTAGGCTCCAAATATTAACCCTAGTTCACGTCCTCATTTGAATAAATGTACAGACTAAAGGATGACTGGCTGGAATTTCTCAACTTCTACCTAAATATATTGGTCTCATCTCGGGTAGGCACCATAAAACTACTAACTGACTTGCTGATGAGGACAGTAAGCACTTAGGTCAACAATTTATAGTCCCATTTGTCACATTAATCTCTATTTAAATGATGGCAACCCAAAACATTATGAAACCGAACTTTAATTTTTTTCTTATTATTAATTGAAATGATTCTCCTTAATGGTGACAGAACAACCATCATTTACCAGTTAGAATACTAAGTGTCCATTACCACCTGCTGATGACTTGCAAGAAAGTGCCCTTCTATTGCAAAGCAACCAAAGGGCTTCCACACCCCCATGCCTTGAAAAGAGGGCACCAAATTATCTTCCCAACAACAGTGGTGTCACATGGGTACAATTAACACCTTATAAGTGATAAGACATTTCTGCAGGTAATAAATCAGTCATGGCTCAGTACCTGGCAATACTCTTAAGTTCAGTATTTATATGCTCACTGCAGGCTGCAGAAAATGCTAAAAACAAACAAATTCTTTAGAAAAACACAATTATAGGGATAATTATATATTTGACTTGGTAATGCTTATTACCCAAGTCCTCAAATCAAAGGGAGGGTGGTAATAAATTGAAAAAGTCTCCTGTTATGGCCACAAAGTTTGTTCTCAGATTGAGACAGGCATTGTTTCTATTTTCACTCTTACACTTAAAACTTTTCAGTATCAAAAATCAACTATAATCACTCTAACTTTAAGAAAGAGTTGAGAGGAAACACTGGCTCACTATATAGAAGTATATTTAAAATTCAATAACCAACTTATATATGTAAATTTTTTCCTATTTGAAAATACCTTTCCACTTTCTTTGCCCTTCAGTCAGAATGCAAATAGTAATTTATCCATAAGTTAGAATAAACAGATATATCATCCATAAGTTAGAATAAACATATAATATCCTTAATAAAAAGAAAACAGAAATATTAATAAGTAAGTTTTACGCCCACACCCAACCTTAGGGAACGTTTTATTTCTAACTGTCTGTGTCTTTTTTCTTTCTCCTATTGATGCACATGTCACAGATTAGCACAGGACTTGCGATTTGTCACATCAGTTCTTCAAAAGGACCTGAAGAACCTCCCAGGCTGAGATGGTAGACATTATAGGCTACTTGGTTTCCCTACTAGTCATCAGCTGGGCTTTCAGTATGGTGTGCACAATAGTAAATAATTCAAAAGTTACTTGGAAGCATCTCTTTCAAATTTTCCTGAGGGGTTTTTTATGTAAGTGATATGACTTTTTTTTAAATTCTTTTCTTGTCAGGAAAATAGGCACCCATTTTAAGTGCTGCATAAATAGCTAATTGTGTGGGATGATCAGGAGATTACACAAACCGTTTCTCAGGTAGGGACCTCAGAGACAAGCTCCAATGGAATGTGGGCCAAATGTTTAATTGCCCTCCACAGTGCATATAAAATTAATACCTCTTAATGAATTCCAGATGAGCAGTTTTCAGCTTCACATTAAGCTACAAATCAAGCCATGATCACAAGTCTATTAGGCGGTTGGGGTTATTCTAGTCCACTTCCTCGTATTACAGTTAAGAAAATAAAATCTAAGGTGGCTAAATGTCTTACTCAAGGCTCTACAGTGGGATTCTAGATAATATGATATTTCAACTGGAGAAATTCTGGGTGGATTACAGGCACGGGTAGTGGAACAGCATGTGACCTCCCAGGGACCTTCTGACACTATGTTTTATTATTTGTTTATAGGAGTAGTGCTTGATGGATTAGAGCATATAGCCATGCACTGTGTCCTAGATTTCATGCTCATTTCGATTTCTATACTAGAGCAGCCACACAAACAAAAAATGCCTTCCCTAAATTGTGACTATTTTATTCTGTTATGTTTCAATATAGTCTCTCCATTGCTTTAGATATATCGGGATTAAGTCAATAGAGTTCTCATAAAATTTCCACACTACAAAAATTTTTCGTACAATTTTCAGTTTTAGATAAATTTCCCTAACAGTTTTCTCATGTGATTTATAAAGTAATAAAGTGAACTGAAGTTGGAGTCCAAAGACAGTGTGTAAATTGGTTCTTTTTTCTTCAAATTATGAAGTCTTCTACACTATTTTGATACTAAATATACTTGTGCTTAACAACAGACTGACAGAAGTACATAAAATAACACACTTAGGAAAACTTTGTATAAAAGTTTTTGTAATTTGTACAGGTTGGTACATTGTGGTGTGTTTTGTTTTATTTTATTGTTTTTATTTTTTTAAATAAAATTTAACTTTTGTACCTATTTCCTCTTTTGAGACTGGATCTTGTAGTATTAGGTCTCTGGCCCGAACTCTCCGGCCTAGCCTCATGGCCCGGACTTTCAGACCCACAGTCCCACAGTCCCAATGAAACACACAGATGTTTGTATTACTAGTACACTTATTGACCTGGGGCCCATGCATATAACTTGCTAGCTCTTGCTCTTAATCTAACCCATGATTCTTATCCTGTTCAGCCATGCGGCTTGACACATTTTCTCAGAGCAGCATAGTTGTCCTATATATCTGCTGCCTTGTCTGGCAACTCTGTGCCATCTTTGCTCTGTTCTTCCTGTTCTTGGAGTTTTCTTGGTCTGGTGGCCCCACCCACACTTCCTGTCTGCCTTCAGCCAATCAACATTTTCATTAAACCAGTAGGTGGAACAATTATTTACAATGTAACAACATAATTCCACTACAGAGTCTCACTCTTTCAGCCAGACTGTTTTCTGACTCCTCATGATCCTCCTGCCTCCATCTCTCCAGTGCTGCTAAGGATGATAATTAGACACACCATGCCTGACTGAACACTTCTGAAAATTGCCTTTCATCTGCAGTTAGTTTAGAAAGAGATTTGAGATAACACACTCTTGATTGAAGTTCACGGATTCTATGGGACCATTGATATTTTTCCTATGACGCAGTTATCAGTTTCTATAGAATTATGAATCAGAAAGTAATTAGATACTGACCCTATCCCTATTCATACACTGTCCTTTAACACTAACTCTGAGATTTTAAAAAGGACAACAAACACTAAAATTATTTTTTTACATAGCCAAGAAAATATAATATGCAATGTACAATACTGGTAAGAAATTATTGGCCAGCTTATGAAAGAAAATAAACTCTGGCTATGTTGAGAGATATTATTCTGCACAGTGATGATAAACCACACTGTTTGGGTAACTATGTATATAGAAAAACATATAGCTCAGGCAGAATGTGGCAGTAGATGAGACAAAATAGAACCACCAGGCAAGAATATGATATCCCCAATAATTAGTCTCTGTTGTTTTTAATAAATTTTTTATTCATTTTTTATGCATATACAATATATTCTGATCATGCCCCCCACTGCATTCATCTAATGCTCCCAGGGACCCTTCAGCCAAATTGCCATCTAGCTTCATATCTGTCAGCATCATCATCAATATCATCATTTTCCTCTTGAGTTTAATCAGTGCATGCGTATGGGGCCATCCACAGTGGCATTACCCTATGACCGTTAACATAATTGCCACAAAAATCTTTCTGAATGGGAATAAAATGAAATCAATTAGGAGGTAGTTTACATACACTCAGAAAATAACAGATTTGTTAAATAAGATGAGGGCAAAGGAAAGGAGGGACATGAACAGAAAGGTACTGAGGGAGAAGAAAGTAGGAATGGAAAAATGTGTCAGCCATCCAGCTGGAACACCTGGGTACATGGCAGTGCCAAGCTCTGAAACAGGAGACATATGTTGACTGGCATGAGTGGAGAAACAAACTGTCAGCCTTTAATTTTGAGTTGCCGCCTAAGGAATTTGCAGGAGGAGACTGAAGAAGGCTCTTGGGTCCTTAGCTATAACAATTCATGCTTCCTAAACTTGGGTCTGAAGAAGGCTCTTGGGTCCTTAGCTATAACAATTCATGCTTCCTAAACTTGGGTCTGTAACAGTTCATTCTAGCCTTAGTAGTTGAAGAATAGTTTAGAGATGGTACCTGTTACAGTCCTGAGTGTTGGCGTGGAAGGATTTAGAATTGCCCTAAGAATGTGTGTCTGTGTGTCTGTATTCACAGACAGTATTAACTGAATGGGGAAGACCAACCTTCAAGCAAAGTAACAACTTCCAACAAGTGACTGAGGCAAAAGAGGCTCAAAGAAACAACATGTGCCATGACACTTGGTTTCTTTTTGATCAAGCATGCCTATGCCTTCCCCTGCCATGCTCCATTGCATCAGACTCCAACTTCTTTGGTTTTCCAAATGAGGAGCAATACCAGAAAATTTCCAAGGATTTTCCAGGCTTTCAGTGCCTGATTTGGACTGCTGAAGTATCCAACCTCATACACTGGGCAGTTTCTGGTTTCTTAGCTTCTTTTTAAACAGACAGAGAATGTTGAACTAATCAGCCACAATTGTATAAATGATCTAGTAACTCCCTTGTTTTAATACATACAACATATGATCCAAATCAATAATCTTTTAAATCTATTATTTAAAAAAAACTTTAAAATGACAGCATTTTAAATAGACATAAGTAACTGTAGCATTTCATATAATTAAAGTTTCACCCTGTATATGAGTTTTTAAAGCCTTCGTTAGTTTGTTAGTTAACAAGTAAACCAAAAACCTCATTTTTCTTGTTTCATTTTCTCACATATTCTTGTTAGGTATGGAAGCTGATATTTCTAATAAATTTTTCTTACATGAATAAAAGTAAGCTTTATCAAATTGACTTTCCCTATCTTCTAGAATTACAATCTACTGTGGAACTGGATTCGGAGGTAAAGAAAGAGATCCAATCTTCAGTTAGCCTACCCCTTTGCCTGGCTGGAGTGGTGTTTTAAAGAATTCTTAATCATTATTATTTCTATGGGATTTTTCTAAGACTTCAATAATTACAGAAGTTGAATGAACATATTTTTTTTTAAATCACAACTCCACTCTCAAGTAATTTATAAAAATTTTGAATGAATCAAAATAGAGTTTAAGTATTATATTGCATCCATCCAGCATAGCTTTGCTGCTAATGGTTGTGGATTGTTAGGCCAGTTCTTCTCCCTCCAGAGATCTGTTCTCTCTTCCTCGGCCTGAATTTCAAGGGAGCTGAGATTCAGCACCCACCACAAAGTGAATAGTGGTTGATAGAAGGCAATCATCACATATTGATTCTCCTGTCCAGTGATGGGTTTTCACTTAGCCACATGATAACAATATTGTCTATTAAGCTATAACACTTCTGGGGGCTTCTTGAAGATGATTCCTCGACACTAATAAGAATTATATAGCAAGAGAAACCCTCTCTTCTCCCAGTGGATCTTGCTATAAGATGTTAGGCCACTGGCTCTGCTCCTAACATTTATGTCCATGTTATAAACAGAGCAAAAATGCTATGGAAGGAACACACATGTGCACGCACACACACACACACATACACACACACATGTGCACGCACACGTGCACGCACACACACACACACACGCACACGCACACGCGCACACACACACACACACACACACACACACACACATATACTGAGGGAGGTTCTTGATGCTGTCTTTAAGATAATTTCTTAAGTATCTAACCTGTTTAACCTGCATGAATAACCACTCTCTTCTATTATAACTACATGGCTTGCAGCTATATGTATGTCCTTTAATTTAAGTGCATTTATAAGATAAGGTAACTGTTAAATGAATCTTTCAATGGTTAGGAATCATATATCTGGTAATCTTCATGGCCCACCCGTCTTTGGAACCATAGCTACCAGTTCTGAGATCTGAGATGAGTACCACCTACCAGGGATAACTGGGCTTTGATGAATTAAAAATGAGTCCTCTATTCCTGATCCATTGTCTTGGATTTCTCCCTTTTTATAATCTATTGTGGGATTTATTGATTAACAAGAGATGAGCATATTAAACATGTTTAAAAGCCAAGTCATAGGCTGTCACACAGTAGTTTCTGATGCACATTAAATGTAGTTAGATTTGGCCATATAGTACTTCTTTTAATATCAACTAGCAAAGGTAATGGACTGAACCTCCAATAACATGAAAATGTAAAAGAAGAGGAAGAGGAGGAGGAAGAAGAAGGTGTTATTAGTTCTCCTAAACTCTTCACCTCCATTTTTGTTTTAGTCTATCAATATATTATTAGAGTCCAAGAAGATCATCATTAATTTCTTGTACAGTATGATGCAAATTGACTAATGTATAAAGAATACTGTCAATATTTGATGGCATTTTTAAGTAAATGAAAGTTTTCAATAGGTATAATTTCAAAAACTGAATGAATTGTATGGACGGACTGACATACAGAGTCAAAGTTTTACAGAAATAAGTAGGTTGTCAATGAATGTATTGGTATTACAGGGAACAAAGTTAACTTACAGGTAGGAGACCAAAGGACTGGGAGAGGGGGTATGATTACATACATCCTTTTTTCTATAAAATTAGTAAATATACTAAGGATAACGGGTATGGAATATCATGAGGAAACTGCTTCTAAATGTACATTTTATTATTTATTCAGGTATAGCAAGAATAGTTAACCAAAAGACACTTTGTCCACTGACACAAAAGTGGTATTACTGTTAGAGGGGTAGCCAACTACTCTCTTATTAGATTTGAGGTCCTTTCCACTGGCGTAAAACTATGGCCGGTACTATAAACCTAGTCAGAAGCACTTGGTTTAGGAGGTCCAAGGCTTTGGGAGGAACCTGATGTTTTGATACACAGTTTTCAAACTGCTATCTAAACATTTGTGTGTGCCCATAGATTAGTACTTAGTTCAGCCTTGGCCAGAGAAGCAGTAGCGAACGCAGATTCTCATAAAGGTTCAAAGGAATGAGAATAAGCCTGATGAGTCTTTGATCATAAACTAGACATCTCTACACCTTTCTAAGGCATAAGAGCCACTGTGTAATAAGAGGTGAAAATAAGAATATAAGAACTAGAAGATGAGTAGAAATGCCATGAAACACTGTCTTCTAGACATGGCATGGCTATGGGACTCATCAAAACGCAATCACTTGTCCAAGATCAGTATAAACACACTGGGAAGGGGCTCATGAGCACTTCCTCAAACGCAGTTGGTTGGTTGCAGGGGAACGGGAGTCATATTCCTTAGTGTTATAGCCACTAGTAAGTTATTTTTGATCAGGTAAATGACCCCCACCCATGCTCATGCAAGCATTCCCAATTAAACACTGTGAGCTAAACACATACAAAAAGTGTGTGTGTGTGTGTGTGTGTGTGTGTGTGTGTGTGTGTGTGTGTGTGTGTGTGTGTGATTGTGAGATAAAGAAAAGAAAAAGATATCCCATGCAATTCAGTTTCCATGAGGAAGAATACACTAGGGCATTCGGGCCGCACAGAGAGGCACTAGGCTTTATCAGTGGAGAAGAAGAGCATGGACCTCATGAATTTTCCATGGGAGATGCAAAGTAAGACAAATGAAGTGGACCTAGGTTGGCTGGTATGAAGAATTTTAGCAGGCTGTGAAAAAAGGGTTAGATTTCTAACTTCCTGCTGCGAAGACCTGTGGTGCTTAGGACAATAGTATACAAAACAAAAAAAAGTAAACTTGGACTTCTAAAGCGCAACGAAATGAAAAACTGTAATCTTCAAGAATATTAAAACCATCCAAGTCTAAGGAAAACCTAGAAACAAATACATATTGCAGAGATCTTACAAATAATACAACCTGCTTTCCACCAAGGGGCAGCTGTTGGCTTCTGACCAGGGTCTGCATTATATTGGTTTCAGATTGTGACAGGGCAAAAGGTTCCTCTGTCTTCTATCTTTTTTATTTAAGTTGTTTTTTCCTTTTATACACCCTCCACTGTTCCCTCTTCCTCCCCTCCCCTCCTTTCTCCCCCTTATACTCTTGCAAAGATCATTTGGTTTAACTAGAATTTTATCTCCTTGATACAAAGATCTCATGGAAAGTTATCAAACTATTGTAGAAATCAAAGGTCAAGATGCCACTGGCTAACTTAGTTTAGATTCTATTAAATGGACTGCTTGTGAAAACTTCCCTCTCCAGCTAACTGTTTATCTAGCTTCTGTTAAACTTCCTGTTTGGGGGGGAAAAAAAAGCATAAAACAATACAAACAAACAACCAACAAAAACCTATTCCTCCTGCAGCTGCAGAGCCCAGTATGTGGTTTTATCTTTAAAGGCTGCCTGATCTAAACACTCAGGACTATACATAAGTTCTATATAAGTGTAGTCTCAGTCTGCTGGACTAAAGACTTTCAATTGACTGTTGAAAGCAGTCAACTCTGGTAGGCTCCCCATAACATAAAATTGATGTTCATATTGTGTTTATGTAGGAAATAGCCTGGTTTTTAGAGAACACATCATTCAGGGGGAAGTGTACCCAGTATGTGCTTTATTCTTATTGTATTTGACATTCCACAAGTTACATTTTTCTCCACCAACAGGGGATCCTTCTCCACCGGTGCAGACACAGCCAAACTCTCCTTAAGCAGCCCAGCTCAGTAGTTTTTTAGAGTTATCAGCTACCTATAAACTACACAATGGCTACTATTACTTTCTTTCTAGTCTCCCACCTCTTTTCTCAGTTGAAAAGAATTACCAGCTAGCTGAATTAGAGGAGGTTTTATTTCTTTCTGGACTTATGTTTTTGAATTAAGTCTATCTATGGTTTGTTTTACGCATAGCAGTCTTCTAGAGTGTGCTTCTTTATGTCACTATCCCTCCGTATACTTTGTATTCTGGGAGTCATTGAAAACTTTCCAGAGACACCATACAGAATGTCCTGTCATATCATGCCCTCTATTTCAATGGCCTTGAGGAAAGAATAACTTTTTATGTTCTAGTTAATATTATATATGAACTGGGGCAAAGTCATGTGAATGCTATCAAACGTATCTACTTACTCCTCACTTGTAGGAATTACAATATTCTTTGACTTATCAATAATTTCCCAATCACCCATTACAATCCAGGCAGAATGCTACTCACTTAGGATATGTCAGTAAGTGAAACAGAGATAAACCACTGCTCATCTGGGGTTTATGTTTAGGAGAAGAGATAATGAATAAATGGCAAAGAAATCAATAGGCAATTGTGACAAAAGGTGATAAATGCTATAGTGGAAAAATATAGATGGGGTAATAAAGGTGGTTAGAACTACTGGGTTTGAGCCATGAATGTTGAAATTGTACCAAAGTAACAGAGACCCTTAAAATATAGTTCCTAGAAATGTAGATACCAGGGAATTAAATTTTCTCTCAGAAATCTTATGCTGGAGACCAGCCCAGATACACAAAAGAGGAATTGTCCCCTAAGAAAACACCTCCTCACAGCTCTGATAACTTGTCTTATAGCTAAATTGACATATTTCTTGGCTTTTGTTTCACGACTGATGTAAATGTTGATCCTGGTCCTACCAGAAAAGCTGAGAGAAATTAAGAACTTTTCTCTCCCTCACTCTGGTCCAAACTACAAAGAATCGCAGCCCCCTGGGATGCACAGAGCCTGAGATTTCATTTATAAAAAAAATTTAAAACCAACCTAAAACTAAAAAGATATTTACTTTGTTGAAAAATACATGAAGAGCTGTTTAAGTTATACTAGTTTGTGACATAAAATATTAATTTTAATAATTAGAAAGCAATTTTCTATTGCAAATACTTTCTTCATACTCTCAAGGGCCACTCAAAATTCTGAGGATGTAAAAACAGAAGAAGTTGAGGCCGGGAAGGACAAAGGTCTACACAGAAGCCAGTAAGAGAGCAGAGTATTAAGACAGAGGTTCTGTGGGAAAAGAAGGCATAATGGAGAGAAGCCCAGGAAAAGGAACTCCTTTATGATGTCCACGGTAAACTTAGAAATAGCCCATCTGGGGGGTAACTCTGGGGAGAAAGTAAGGACATATTTGCTGCCATCCCTTAGGTTCAAGAAGCTGCTTAATTATCTGTTACTAAGACTCTTCCAGGGTGAGGTTGCTGCTGTTTCTGTCTCTCCTGAAGGCAATGAAGACCTTTAGGTCACAATATATAATCATCAATCCTCAGTCCTTAGGTAACTTAATTTTTCGGCAGTGTCTGGGTGGATACTTAAGCCTGAGAGAACACTGTCAAACCTGTTGAGCTGCCTGGAGGCTTCATAGTGTGCTCCAGGATCTCTTGATTTTCTGAGCTGTCAGTCACATTAGCTGGGCTTTGATGACGCAGTTATATTTGAATCATTTCTGCTCCTGTAAGTCATCCCTCACCCATATTCCTGTAAATAACTCCAATAAAATACATTGGCTCACCAACATGAACTTTGATGGTATCTATGCTTTAGCTTCCCATGGGCTCAGTATCTAGGGTGATTAAGATATCAGTCTATGCTGTTAAACACTGTATAGGCCTGCCAATGATCCATTGCCTTCTCTTTATTGCCAATTATGTACTGTCTTTTTTTTATTACCAGTGATCCACTGTCTTCTCTTGATTGCCAGTGATCCACTGTCTCCTCTCTATTGCCCCATGCACTGCCTTCTATTCCCTGATCCACTGCCTTCCCTCTATTGTCTGCACTTTCTCTGGCTCCAATGACCAGACCTAATTGACTTCCTCCACACGCTCTTAGCCTCTATATCTGACTGCAGCCTAATCTTAATCAGTATCTACACATATCCTCTGAGAAGCTACAACCAAGTTCACAGATATGAAGTACCTGCGATCAAGGATTATATGAGACCAAGGATTACTTAACTCATTGCCATCACCAAATATCTGAGTAGCTGAAAAGAAACAGCTTAAGGGAAGAGTGGTTCATTTTAGCTCACAGTTTGAGGTTTCAGGCCGTCACCGTGGGTGTCAGGCACTTAGGCAAATGTATCAAGTCAGGAAGCAAAAGGAGGTAAACACTGGTGCTCAGCTGGCTTTCTCTACTTTCTTTAGTCCAATACCCCTAACCACTGCTCATGTAACAATATCCTCCTGTACCAAAACATTCTTGTCCTGCAGGGAAGTATCTTAAAACAGATGTAAACAACTCAAAATAGCCTCAGGAAGATAACTTCAGAAAGATAGCTTCAGGAAGTTCCTGAAACTGATCGAATTCACCAGGCTCCTCCATCCTAAGACTAAACAAAAAATAATGCTGTTACAATGTGGTTTCTTGGTCCCGGGCAGCCAGAGGCCCAGACCCACAGACCTGCCCTGTCAGACCCCTTAGTCACCTGCAGCTGCTCAGGCCCCCAGAAATAATTCAGACACTTGTATTAACTTCATGCTATTTGGCTCAGGCACATTGCCAGCTTGCTCTTACATTTTAACTCAACCCATTTCCGTTAATCTGTCCTGCCATGTGGCCGGTGGCTCATCTGCTGCTCCTTTGGGATTCAGGCTTGGTCTGTCTGACTCTGCCCTACTTCTCCTAACTATGCTCTGATTTCTCCTCCTACTTTTTCTATGGTGCCTGTCATGGGCCAAAACAGCTCCATTATTTAAAGATCGATATTTACAGCATACAGAAAGGCACTCCCACATCAGAATGTTAATAGTTGTTCTCAAGTAAAGCTACAAAGAAGACTGGGCTCAAATTTGCTGCCTGGAAATGGTTTATAAACCAACTGAAGCACCTATAACGAACACAAGAACACTCCCTAATCTGTTGAGTTGTCTGTAGACTGTGCAGAGTTTCTTGATCTTGTGAGCTGTTACTCACATTAGCAGGGCTTTGGTGACACAGTCGTCTGAGTCATTCTGCTCTTGTAACTCCTCACCCATATTTCTGTAAGTAATGCCAATAAGACTTATTGAGTCACCAGCATGGACTGTGATGGCATCCATACTTTGGTCTGTCATGGGCTCCCTATGTGGGGTGGTTAGACATGTGTGTTGTATCTCCCAACAAAAAGCCTTGTCACACATTGTTGGTGTCATTAATATCCAGAGTGGATCTTTTCTCCTTGGTTAAATCTTTCTGGAAAAAACAATCACAGACACACCAAAGGTACATTTCCAT
Source organism: Phyllotis vaccarum (assembly GCA_033318265.1). Lineage (NCBI taxonomy): Eukaryota > Metazoa > Chordata > Mammalia > Rodentia > Cricetidae > Phyllotis > Phyllotis vaccarum. The sequence goes on from JARWLC010000007.1 coordinate 19,614,965, forward strand.
GATAATCTGTCAGTCAAGCTTACAGTGAAAATTCACTGTCATAATAATACTGACCAAGTCATGTCTCCAGCTTCCAACCTGCATCTCTACTCTGTGTTTTTACTAGAATGTCTAATATCCACATTGTAAACTTAGATTCATCACCCCAAACACACACACACACACACACACACACACACACACACACACACACACACACCTTTACCACGCGAGAAATGACTTCCTCATTCACTCAGGTTTAGAAACTGAAGGGATTCTAACAAACTCAACAGTGGTGAGCATGGCTCTGGCAGGTCTTGGCCTTCTCCCCCATTCCCTCTGTCTTCCTAAAAAACCATTAGATTACATTCCTAAAGCTTCCCATCAAGGTCTATTCCCTTACCTGAGCACTTCCACATCCTGAGGCTGACTGCCAAAGTTCAGCAATCAAAAACCCCCTTTAGCTCATCTAGTGAATATATCCAAATAAATTACACACCTCATCCTAACACAGGGTTTCACCTTTTTTCATTTCTAAACTGTTATTTGCCTACATGCCACTCCTGTCTCCTGTCTGTCCAGAAGCAGTCCTTTGTCATTCTGGAACAAAGAGATCTCCCTTCACCCTCTTCCTTATTCTTTCCCTCTTCTCTGTAGTTCTCTATTTCCCGTCTTTATCTCTTACTCCCTGCCCTTTGTACCTCTGGGGTAAATATATCCCCTTTGTGCTGAGAAGTTGGTCTTTGGGTGTCTTGTTCCTAGGGACCTCGGTGCCATCCTTGACTCACTGGTGTTTATTAGTCATATCCATTTGTCAAGCACTTAGTACATGATCCTTCTCAGAAATCCCTTTCTCTTTCCATATCTGCTCCTTTCTCCCTCCCTTCAGGTCTCTGGTCACATGTTGCCTCTTCAGAGTTCTTTTTATGATAACTTTTGTGGAAACGAATCCTTTGTCATAAGCTCTCCACTTGCTGTCTTTTCTTCATCCGATTCCTACTACTTGGCATTATAGGTCTATATTTGCTGATTTTCCTTTCAGAAAGTAAGTACTGTTAAAGCAAGAATATTAAGATTATAGCTTTTTATCATATGTATGTATAAATGTTATCTAGCAGTTATTCAATAAAGAACTTTATGGTGAATGAACAAGAGAAACATGATAACAAAATGTTGATACATGAATATATGAGAGTTCGGATTGATTGAATATTGAAATCAAATCTTTCCCCTGAGGGTTACTACCTAAAAGAAAAATTGCAATATATTGGTAAATGAAACTAAAGGCCTAAGAAAAGCTTAAAGATGCCAGTGAGCTATAGAAAACTTCAGATTGTAGGTCTATGCTGTCTAATATAGTCAACAAATGGCCATATGATTAATTAAAGTTAAAATTTAGCTTCTTAATTACACTAGCCATATTTCAAGTGTTCCCTAACCACAGGTAACAAGAGCTTACCATATGGCCAATTTCATCCCTGTAGAAAGTTCCCTGGGTCAGCATTGCTGTGGTTTATTAACACATGCTTTTACTACATCCAAAGTTTACAATTAGCTCCCTTTTTTCTCTCCAAATTTAAAAAGTGTCAAAAAGACAACTGTTGTGAATATCTATATGCTTGCACACAGGACCATACATTTTCTTCCTAAGGGTTATCTTTGCCATTAGGTTTACTTTGTTTACTGCCACTGTATATTCTGAGGGGTTTTACTGTTTCTTACCTACAGATACTTCCTCTACATCAAGAAGTCCATATTTGGCCTTTAAAAATGAAAAAAAAAAAAGCATACAGGTAACGATCCTATGTACAGGATAGTTTGGAAAAGAGTGAGTACGAAGATATAATGTAAACATGATTCAACTTAAGAAGATAGCTTGATGGAGAGCTGACGAACCATGGAAGAATGGAAGACATCCGGAAGGGAAAGACAACATGACTACAGGAGTGATTGCTCCCGGGTAACATTGAAAGATAATGTTAGCCGTAGCTCACATTATATGAGCTCCTACTGTGTGCACTGTGCCTGTATTAGAAACAACTCAAACTGAGGAAATTAAAATGATCTTGATAAAAACGAGGAAGACTTGATAATGCTGATTTTGAGATAACAGTCTAACAATGGTCAACAGAAGCTAGTGGGTGGAATATAGGGCAAAAGGCTTGGAAATCACATCTAAAATGTATGAAAATGCTAACAGAAGAAAAAGATAAAACTTGAAGTTTTCCCCTTTGGGGACATTAGCACCTTCTAATATTTTCACTCCATAATTCTGTCACAGGCACTCTACTCCCAGCTGGTGTTCTGCCAAATTTTCACTATGTTTCCCTTCCAAGACTCGATAATAAATCAAACTTTATATTCATAAGGTTATGAGATTATACTCTATTGAATTCTCATAACTTGTCTGCATCCTTGTCCAATTTCCTAATTACTCTGTTGAACAGAAAAATAACTTCATGCTGTGGAAGTGTACATGCTAGGTCTGTGTATGTTGGACCTGAGCCCAGTTAAACTATAGTAACCTAACCCATTAATGTATAGCTGTTTACATGCAATTCAGGCAATTAAGACTATCTCCCAGGTTTAACGAGTCCTGCAAAGGCAACTGAAACTTTCCAGTATAAACTGTAGGTGGACGGCTGCTTTTGATGTGGAGCCTAAAAAGCATAGCATTTTAAGAGAGAGATAAGAAGGGGGAGGGCTGTGCTTTTGCTGAAGGTAAATGCTATCTGCACATGCCTACACAGCTTAATTTATCACAAGTTGTTGATCTGTGCACGCATGCATACATGCATGAGTCTCTGTGTGTGTGTGTGTGTGTGTGTGTTTTACATTTGGACTACTTCACTTTGATTAATTTAGCCATCAGTTAACAAGAATTTGCTGTAGGAAGTATGGTCACTGGGGGGTGGGATTTAAGGTCCAAAGCCTCATACCTCTTCTATGTCACTCTTTCTACTTTGTGTTTGTACTTAAAGATGCGGGCTCATTGCTTCCTTCCCCAGCTATCCTTTCTGCTTGCTGCCCGGATTCCCTGCCATGAAGGACTCTTACCCTTTGGAACTGTAAAGCAAAAGGTCTTCCTTCTATAAGCTGTGTTAGTCATGGTGTTTAATCACAGCAACAGGAAAGTACCTAATACCTAACCCAGCTGTGTGTATGACAGTAGACAACAAGCAAGTGACCAAAAAAAAAATAAAAAATAAAAATAAAACTATTACCTTTCCCTAGGGAAACTTCTTTAAATGACTCCTAAAATTTATAACTCCTTGTTTAAAGAACACTATTCTAACCCTCCGGGAAGTTGGTGGTATAAGTCTGCTCAGCTCTTCATAAGTCTGAGGTCAATGGCCTCTGGGGGCTAGAGTGGTTGATACTTGACTAGCATGCTGGAGTCTCCAATGCAAACCAGTGAAAAAGCCCTAGGAGTAACAGAGAGATGTTATCCACATAGTAGCAAAACTACACATCTAGAAATTCTGGAAATCTGGTATGATTCCAGTAGCTTTCATATACTACTAAAATCTTGATGATGTTAGGCCATCAAAATAATTCCAAAATAGTGTTAAACTGTAGTCTTTTCTGAATAGCTGCTAACTTATCTGTCTCTAAAGGAAGAATTTTTAAAATGTAGCCCCACTTAGCACATGTGAATTTGATAGATTTGTATAAAACAAAGAGAGCTATCATTAAAAAAGAAAAAAAGAAAAAATTTAGCATGTCAATGTAACACTTAAAATCATAACTACAGTAGCAAAAAGCACAAAAATAAAGCAAAGTATAATATAAAAACTAAAGTTCCTATTAGCAAAATTAAGCAAACAATATAAGTATAAATATCAATGAGAGTATCAATTGATAATAAACAAAGAAAACTAAATTGTTTTAGCAATTATTTGTAGTAGGATTATGTTGTTACACTGTAAATAATTGTCCAGCCTACTGGTTTAATAAAATGCTGATTAGCTGAAGGCAGACAGGAATATGGGTGGGACTACCAGACTAAGAAAATTCTGGAAACAGGAAGAACAGAGCAGAGATGCCACAGAGATACCAGGGAAGCAGATGCAGAGGACAACTATGCTGCTCTGAGAAAAGGTGCCACATGACTGAACAGGATAAGAGTCATGAGTTAATTTAAGAGCAGGAAGTAGCCTAGAGAACTATGCTCACATTCCCCCAGAATTTATTATGGATGTTTGTGTTTGTGTTTGTTTACAGTGTTGGTGATAAATTGGTATAGATAATGGGGAGAAAGGGATATTAGATTTGGGATTCTTGTTTTAAAAAGTAAAAAACGGGAGATGTAGTGGGATTATGTTGTTACATTGTAAGTAATTTTCCTGCCTAGTGGTCTAATAAAAATGCTGATCGGCTGGAGGCAGACAGGATGCATGAGCAGAGCTACCAGACTAAGAAAACTCTAGAAACAGGAAGAACCGAGCAGAGTTGCTAAGAGATACCTGAGAAGCCAGTGGATGTAGAGGATAGCTATGCTGCTCTGAGAAAGGTACTGAGCTGCATGACTGAACAGGATAAGAATGATGGGTTAGTTTAAGAGCAAGAGCTAGCTAGCAATATTCCAGAGCCATAGGCTGATCAGCATAAAATTAATACAAGATTTTGTGTGATTATTTGGGACTGCTTGTTCGGGATCTTGGGGCAAGTCCAGGCCAGAAACTTCATACAACAAATACTGGGTGTGGATTCAGAGGCCATTAACCACATAGAAATTCTACCTCTAGAAGCCAAATGCCATTTATGGGTCTATAGATCTCTTTGAATTAGTTTCTTGACCTGTAACATAAAAGAAATAACCTTTAATCTATAAGGTTTTCTTTAGAGTTAAACAATAAATTACATAAGATACAACTTGAGGTGATTCTTATTAATCCCTTTTCTTGTCCCTTTCTCTGTAATTTAAGTAAAGTTATATCAATGAAAACAGCACATTGGCTTCATAGCATCAAAATACATGAGTTAACTTTCATTATTCATTTCCAAACATCTCATTCTTTTCTAAAATATTACTGTGTGTCGATGGGTTCCAGCACCTATTCATCCAGAAGTAGTTTTTTTTTTTTTAAATTGAAAAGGTACCTGAGCTTTTATGAACACTAATTTTCTTATACATATTTGATTCTGTGTATGAAAAAGATAATTTTCTAAAGCCCAGTTTCAGTATGACAGCAGCAGAGTTGTTTATTTTACTCTAGTATCATTACAGCTGTAATTACAAAATATGCATAATTCTTCCATACACATAGACTTGGGTGGATTGATAGACATCACAGGGAAACTTTGTAGGCAACTACCATTGGGATTTTTAAGTGAGTGTTGTTGGTGTCTGGGACATTTGAGCTTACAGTGTGTGTGTATGTGTGTGTGTGTGTGTGTGTGTGTGTGTGTGTGTGTGTGTGTGTGTGTGTGTGTGTTACTCACAGAGGCAATAAGTGGGAGTTGGATAACCTGGAGCTAGAGTTACAGGCAGTTGGGAGCTGAAAGAGCAGCAAGCCCTAACTGCTATTTTAAAATATGGGTATAAAGGATGCATTATGCAGTACATAGATGTGTGTCAAGATGACCTACTCAAATTTTGTAAAGATTTTGATTTTCCTTAAATTTGCAGATTCCTGTTTTGTTGCTCACACCACTTGCATAGAAAGTTAGATCCAATGTAGATCTCACATCAGCAATTTTGTGGTTCACCTCTTAAAACTAATATCCTCAATGTTCATAAACTTTATGATATTATAAAATATAAGGAACTAAATGTATAAGGACATAAAAATAAGCTTTTTTATAAATTCTAGATATAAATAAATTATAAGATTAAAATAAAACATATTTATGAAAGCAAACTATAGTCCTAAAGATACATTAATCCTCCTGGCCTCCTACTCATTATATTCCAACCAGGTCATTGTGGAAGGTATTTAGAATGTACTTTAGTATTTTTATTCAGTAAGCATACAGGATAAAAATGAGTTCAGAGGTAAAGAATTTAAATGATTTCCTACATATTTTTCTCATATTTTAACTTTTAATTTTAAAAGTCAAACAAGTAATAAATACCAAAGTATTAAAAACAAATAATTAAGATTTTTCAATAGAAACTTGAATTATTTCTATCCAAATATATAGTCTCACTCATCAAGAAATGATGCCTTCTTACATATTCATCCAGAAAGGTTCCATTTTCTATGGTGGCTTTGAGAGGTTTTTATTGAGCTATAACACACAGAGAAAAGTACACAATTCAAAAGTAGACAGCTGAGAAATTATTGTAAAGTGAGCACACCCATTTTTTTTTTTTAACCAGAGTTAAGAGATGGAATAGTGAAAGTATCCCAGAAGGCCTTTTCATGCCTCCCCCACTGTCACTCTCTTTTGGCTTTCCTGAGAAAATTACTGTCCTGAATCTTACAGCCATTGGTCAATTCACCTAGATAAATGGCATCATACAAAAGCTGTTCTGTAGGACAGTTTACAATCTACACTGCAACTGCAATGTTTATCCATTATGGATAAGTATAAACAGGTAATTTTGTTGTTAAAAATTTCCAACATATTGAAATAAGGAAGCAGTATAAAAGTGTATATAATGTACTATGTGCTAATATATAACATGCTACTGTTCATTTTAATATGGTGGATACTGGAGGTTTTTCAATGTTGTACTAGCATGTACAATACTGCCATAAATACTTGGCTGCGTCATTGTGTTGCCAGCTTACATGGGGTACTTATCTAGAAGTATAGATGAATGATATTTATGCAGCAATATAATTGCTGGTCTGTGTGTGTTGCATTTAACTTTAGGAGACAATGCTAATTTTATAAGTTCTACAAATGATGTCTTCAACAAGTTATGAATATGGGAATACCAGATAGCTTTACAGTTCTTGATATCATCACTTTTTTATTTCATGTGAACTTTGATGTTCTTATGCATGTCATTGTGATTTCAAAGTTTCTTTCCCAAACAAAGGATTTTTTTATGGTTATTGACTCTTTGAATTAGTCTGTTGCGAACTCCTGTTCCGTGTTGTTCTTTTAAGAACTGAGTTTCTCATTAACTTGCTACAATTGTACAGGACCATATACAGACTTTTATGGTTACATATAAGCATGATGTGTCTTTTAGGGTTCTCCAAGTGTTACCTTTGGTTGATCAGAAGTTTTTTTCCATGCAACTTGGACTTCAGTAAAATAATATCATTTATAATAATAGAGAAAATATAAGCCACCTAGAAGTAACTGAATTAAGCATATGACGGTCAACTTAACCTCTCCAGAGGTTTGAATAGAACATCAAGAGAAAATTTTAAAGAATCTAACTTTAAAATTAGTAAGTTCAAGACTTTCCCATGGCCCTAGCATAGGTGATTTGTTTAAGGTGTCAGTTTATCCAATAGACTCTTGTCATATTCATATCAGATTCAAAGCTTAAAATGAGTAATATTTGTATGCAGGGTTGTAGCTGCTAAATTTAAAAACTGATTTGGAAATATAGAGAATCAAGAATATCCAGGGTAATCTTGAAGAACCTAAAATTAAGACTGTAAAAAAATAATCAGCTTTATACTAGACAGCTAACATATGTAGGACAACCTCATATCTGCACAAGGACAGAAAAGATGACCCCCGGATTGAAATAGTGACTCCGGAAGCAGAACCACAGACATATGCAAACTGAACTGATTGATGACAACGCAGCACCTGTGGGAGGAAAATTTCCCTGTGCTAGACCAACTGGCTGGAATCTAAATGTGTGCCTGCTATTTTGAGTCAGTCCCCATGCCCCCACGCCTGATTTTCTCCTGTTTAATGTCCACAGAGGCCACAGCTAATTACGCTCTTTCAAGACTATGAAAGTTCCCAGACTGTAGTACAGATGACATGTGTTATGTATTTCCCCCACTTTTACTGTCCATGACTCACAAAGGACTTTGTGAATAAATTTAATCCCACTAACCACCAAGAGACATAGTACCAGTAATGTTGCCTCTGACATAAGGCAAGGGCTGACAGAGTAAACAGGGTGAGCCACTTTATGGTCTGTGTGCTGAAGTGGTCTGAGAGCGCACAAGCAGTGAAATCACAGAAACAGCCTTCTAGAAAAACAAGATAAGGCCAAATACCAGAAACAGCACTTGAGCTAGAACAGAACACTAAACCAAGAAGCAATACGCTGACTACATGTGAAGTATTCTCAATTTCTCCTCTGATTAAATTACAACCAACTGCCAGAGATTGACTAAATTGTGTCATCAAGGAATTCTGTAGTATTGAATGCTATGTGGTATTTACATAAATGGGTCATCTTCTGGGGTGCAGAAGCCTCATTAAAGCTCTTCACTGGAATGGTATTTTTGTAACTGGATTGGACATTTATTACACCCAGGCAATTGGGCGAGTACTGTCTTTCTTAAATAAAATGACTTCCTTTCTCAAACTGCACAATCCCTTCTTATCCCTTAGGGCTCATGTAGAGTCCCATTTTCTCCCTAGGAACATTCCTCTTGAAAACCCAGTCCATACTGACAAAAACCATTCTCAAAACCCCAGGATTCCTTCATTGTTTCCTGCCAGTTTGTGTCATGCACACATAACAAGTTTCCAAAAATTCCCTATGAGAGGAGGATTCCATGAGAACTTACCTGGTACCTTTTTCCCATTACATTTATTGGAGGAGGGGATTGCACTCATGAGTCACATGACAGCCATGAGAGTCAGAGAAAAAAATTGTGGAAGCCCATTCTCTCCTTGGGGTCTCAAAACTAGAACTCAGGTCGGCAAACTTGGCAGCTTTACTCATTGAGCCATATTGCCAGCTCTACCTTGCTTTGTCACCATTTTCTCCTGTGCTGGATACTTCAGTGTCATATTTAATCTCAGCTAACCGTTAGGGTGAGTGTTAATATCTCCGTTTATCAGACAAGGAAGGGGGATTTCAGAGATATCGTATGTTGTACCTCATTACACAGATGCTTACATGTGCATTGAAAAATTTAAACTAAGGGTCATTTTATTTCAAATTCATGCAGTACTGAGTCTTCTCAGATTTCCCTTTGTGAACTCCATGTTGCAGGAGTTTGGCCTTGGTCATTTGAGTGTGCAAAGGCAACCACTGAAGTAAACGGGATGTTCACGTGATTTAAGGACTGGATAGCGGTGCTCCTGTCACGGGTCTGCCATGTCATTTTCTGTGGAATACATACACAATCTACCAAACTACTGAAAGAGGCATTCATAAGTTGCCTTGTTCTCCGTGTGATTGAATTCAGTATCCACACCTAAAAATTCAATTAATTTTGAATTGAACATTGTCAAGAAAAAGAAAATTGTCTCCCTACTAAATATGCACTTCCATTCCTTGTTACTAGTCTCTAAACTACAGAAGTGCAACAGTAGTTTACAAATAACTTTCATTGTGTCAAGATATTAGTGAGGGCATATAAATGGCATACCTAAATTACAGGCAAACCATCATTAAATGAACTTGAGCGTGGGGACTTGAGCGTCAAAGAGAGGCCTGGAACCAAACCCCTGGCTATCCCAAGGGAGAATGAACCTCAATACCATCACTTTTGTTTTCAAAATAATTCTAGCACTTGGGCTTTAGGGTAGAAAGACTAACCTGGATTTGAAGCTGGACTCTGCTATTTGTGAGCTATGGCAACATCAAGGTATTGAATTTCTCTCAGTCCTACAACCTCAACTGTAAAATGTGTCAAAGATCATTACCAACAACTCACCAGACCATTAGGAGATTTGAGCATTCTGATGATAAGTGCTTCACATAATCATCACTTGTACACATTCTTTCTGGATTAATAGAAAATTGGCAATTGTTCTCTAAGTAGGCTAATGATTCCGCATAAACACAATCATTAAGACAATTGCAAGGCATAAAAATACAATTTTAATCACTTTTAGACTCGATGTCTAATATATATTAGGTCCAATTTGGGAATTTTGTATCGTGCAATCCATAGCTGTATAGCCAGAAATAATTTTTAAACTATCAAAAGAAAACTGTCTTCTCCAGCACTGATTAGAAAATAATTTTATTATATAAACTTGTCTGAGTCATATCTGTTTTATCACAAAATTTAGTAAAATTATGATCACAAGGTAAGATAAAAACTCTCAACTCAATTAATGAAGACAGATTCCTACTAAATTTCCTGTACATTAGCCGAGATGATGAAAAAAGACATAATTCTTATTTTCTCACGTTTGCCTCCAATTCAGTAACAAACCAACTTTAGATGGATCCAGAGACAACAGAATTGACTAGCATAAAAACAGTGAAAAAGATTTTATTTTTCTTGCTGAAAACATTTAAAACCATTATTCAAGAAACAGACGACTCCTAGAAGTGATCACGTGCTAACATGTTCTGTAACACTGACGCAGAGATCTCCAACTGGCGCTGGCAGAGGCTCTTCTATCTGACAGTACAATATGGACTCTCCAAAGGAAGAAAGATGCCAATATTTTCGAATCCTTTAAAACAAATTGAAAGCATGGGAAGGACATGAATTTCTGAATGCTCGTCCTATCAACTCAAGTACATCTATGGCCAGGGTGGAACAACAGGAATTAAATGTGATGTTTATTAACATGAAAGAGCATTTCTTGCTCCATTTAACTAAATATCTCAGTCAGTACAGTGTGACAAACACATTTTAGTTGTTAAAATCTATTATACCTGCTTTAAATTGCATCCCCCTATAGCCAGAAGCTCAATAGTTGGTTAAATTCAATTTCAGTTGCCAGGGGATGTTAATGGGCAGGATTTCTATTTATTCTCTTAATTGTTCTTTATCTAAATTATCACTGTGATGAAATCTCATGTGTGCTTCATTCCCACATAATCAGAAGGTCTAAATAATTTTCTCTGTAAATATAATGATATGGAATTACAGGTCCATAAAAATCTTTACGAATAGTTTTTAGGGTTGTTTATGTATGGTTATTATTATTAACATCATCATTGGTATTTATATCTACATTATATCCCCATTTAATTTCAAAGTAAATTTAAACTATGAAAATAACAAGCCAAAATTTATCACCGTTAAGCATATAGTAGGCTCTTAACGTATGGGTGCCTACTAATTGACTACCAGCTCAATTTTAGCTTGAGAATGCTTTCAGACATTTTCAGAACACAACACTTCTGACTGATGATAGCTTTGTAGTTAATGTGTTATGCTCAGGACATGACATTGAAACTTCATTGTTCAATTAGTTACTGGGTTTTTTATATCATAGCTATAGTAAAATGCAAACAATGAGGTGGAAAGAATGTGTGACTTCCTTTCTATCCATAATTTCCAGCAGAGGTCTCTAGAGAGCAAGCAAAGTTATGGAAATACGGAATATAGGTTCAGTAATTTAAATAGAAATTTTAACTCTTCAGCCTAATGTGAGCTCTCTCTTCACCCACGCCCCTTTCTCTTTTGATGTCTCTGCTCCTTCATCAGATAAAAGGCTGTCTAAAAAACTGATCAGAATAGACACAAGAGAACAGGTTAATCCCAAGTGCACCGGTGTAATGTGTCACAAAACAGACAATGTAATTATCTCAGCAGCCTGTTTAACCAGCTAATTCGGCAGCTTTGCATACCAGGGGTGAGATCATCTGTTCACCATACATCCAGCCAGGACTTTTTCACCCAGATCACTAGTTTTACAAAAGCTTGTAAAAGCTTGAGGATTGAGTGTTTCCTTGAATACAATTTAACAGCTTTTCGAAATCTTTTATTTATAAGGAAGCAACATACTAACAAGGAGAAGAAAATGCAGGCTGGCATTGTACGATTCCTCCAAAATGAAGTCAGTGATGTAAATATCCATGTGTTCACTGAAATAAACTCTTTTTACAAGGAATCTCTGGAGGAATGCTAAACAATTTAAGAGAAATGTGATTTGGGGAGTAAAGATTTCTGAACCTGGTGTCATTTTCTTAGAAGTAAATTCTCTTGTAATCAAACATGTACTGTATTTTACCTACCTCTGCACTATTTGAAGAATTAGTGTAGAGTGGCAAGTTGTGCTGACCTGGGGATGAATTATGGTTCCTTCTAGGTCTTTAGTAAATTACCTTATTGTTCCTTTGTCTTTATTATGTGAGTGGCACCCACACATTGGAAGTTTATTAAGGGGCTTAAATTATATTTCAGAGAAATTCTATACAAAAAGATAATAGTGACTGTGGTATTACATGATACAACACTAACTCATAAGCATACATAGAGACACATAACTGTACTAAGACATGTACATCTGTGTGTGTTATCAATAAATACATGTCTGTAAATGTATCTATGAATCCAAACATAAGAAACAATAATAAAATAGATAAACCAAATGACTAAGTTCAACTGTCTAATAACTCTGATAGAGCTGATAACTTTGATACTATATCTTATCATTTGACACAAAGTTCAAAAGAGGCACAAGGTCAAAAACCTTAAACAATATTAAGAAGGCTGTGATTTATAGCAAAAGCTTATTATTTTACTAAACTGGTAAGGAAAGCGTGAGTGAATTACATCTCAGAATTAGAATCACATTAGATTAAAATTACATATTAGGTAGACAGAAAAACACAACTCCATCACCTACAAGATGTCTAGGAAACAGTAACAAGGAAGCAAAGTATATCCTATAGGCTTGGGGTATTGAACCTGAGGTCTTCTACAGCAAGATTGAAAATCTGGTGTCTGCTTCCCTTCTGCTGCCCCAGACTATCACCAAAATGAAACTCAGATCATATCCCTCCCCTTGACCCTCCTGTAACCCCACAATTACTAAAGTAGCCTCTGCTTTCAACTTCCTTCAACCCACTACTCCCTGAAATGTTCCACCAAGATTAACAGGGCCTCAAGGTTGTGCTGGGAACACATCACTGATAGGCAAGTACTGTAGCAGTAGCTACACCTTCTGCCCTTCTCTGTGACTTTTGCAGGCTTGTTACTTCACCCCACTTCCTGCAAGCCCCTGCTTAAATATTATCTCTCAGCAAAAGCCTTTGCGGTTCCTACCTGCTCAACTAATAACTTAGACACACACCAACGTTTAATATTGCTACTCTTTTCTCCACAGTGCATACCTAGACCTCATTTCAAGTTTTTATTTGCATTTGCTATCTGTTAAACCACTAGACTCAGTGAAATCAGAAATTCATTTTATTCATTGGTCTACAAAGGTCCCAAAAGGTCCCTGGCACACAAGGCAGTCACTCGATACACAATTGTTGAATGGATTGTAGGAAAGGTCATCAGCCAAATGTCTGTATTTTATCACACTTTGTTCATTTGGTCTCCTGCTCTACTGTAATTGAGAATCTCCGCAGCCTATTGCTACAATTAGACTGTCAGCTTTAAGGAGGGTAGGACCTGGATCTTAGCCATCTTTCTCCATATTGTCTGGCATTAGGAAAAAGGGGGAGGCATCTGACAAGTGAAAATTCTTAAACCGGAGGGACAAAAGGAAACAGGTAAGTAGAAAACAAGGCGTGTTTTTAAGTGAAGAATCTTTGCCTGATACATTTTTAAAAGTTGTTAAACTCATCAAGATAATCCTGTGGTGTAAAAATAAACAAACAAACAAAAAGTTGAGAAACAAATCACTGAGTCCCAGCCCTCCACAAAAAAGACTCCTCACTGTCTTTCTCTTGTGCAGTTCTGATATGCCTCCGGCACAGTCCCTTTTACTTCTGACTTAAAACCAGGGAAACTAAAGGAAGTATGTGTTAGGCAGCCTGCCCAGAACCACACTGAAAATTACATCTAAGTCTTAGTCATTCATATTAACAGCTTTTTCTTGAATGTCTTTAGGGTCGACCTTTTAGACTGACCTTCTGGAATTTTAAATATTGTTTTGTTTTCTCCCCCCCCCCCCAATTAATTGTCATGAGATTTTTGGCCTGGACTTTCTGGTCTAGCCTTGTGTCCCGGACTTTCTGGTCTAGCCTGGTGATCCAGACTTTCAGACCCACAGTACCATAGTCCCACAGAGACACACAGACGCTTGTATTAATTGAACGCTGATTGACTTGAGGCCCAGGCATATAACTTGCTAACTCTTTACCCTTAAACTAACCCATGACTCTTACCCTGTTCAGCCATGTGGCTCGGTACCTTTTCTCACAGCAGCATAGTTGTCCTCTGCTTCTTCTGGCTTCTCTCTGGCATTCTGCTCTGTTCTTCCTGTTCCTAGAGTTTATAGTCCTGTGCCCTGCCCAAACTTCCTATCTGCCTTTGGCCCAATCAGTATTTTTATTAAACCAGTAGGTGGGACAATTATATATAATGTAACAGCATAATTCCTCAATTCCACCACAATTAATACCATTCCTACTGTTTTCTCCTATCAATCAAGTTAATATCACAAAATTAAGGATTTAGTTGTTGGGAAGTTTTACTGGATGTTTAACATCCACAAATAAATGAAATTTCACTTCAGGACCTTTTAACACATTTAACAAGTGCATATCTCCCACCCTCCCTTCATAGGCCGCACGCGCACAACACACACACACACACACACACACACACACACACACACACACACGGGATTAGCATTGTTTTTGTACTCACAAAATTTAAATTTAATAAGAGTCTACTAAGAGGATTTAGCAGGGGAAAAGGATACCATACTTTACTAACACCTGCATCTCAAGAATGTCTTTGATGGATGAATTTCTTCCCATCCAGAGTGGGTGATAGTTAGCTGAAACACATGTATTTTGTAATTCCATATGATCTTTCTAAATAAATAGGCAGCTATTGGTTTATCTGGGTATATTTGGGTTTTAAAAGAGAAAAAAAGATGAAAGCAGGACTCTCCTTATAGGCTCCTGTTAACATATTCCATATGGTATCAGGTCAAACACCTTAACTTGTTTATAGACTCACTGCCTAATGTTCTTCAGCTCCTGTATAATTTACTCTGCATTATGCTTGAAGGCAATATTAATTTGCATGGGTTAAAAAGGGTCATTAGTTTATTACTAAGCATCTGTGTGGCCTTTGGCAGAGAGAAAGTATTACATAAGAACCAAATTATAGTCCCCAGTACCTGTATTTTTAACATTTTTTATTATTCTTTTATTATCAGATAATTTATATAGCTATATTCATATACCCATGACTTTAAGGTTTCTTTCCTTTATGCCATGTTTATTCATCAAAATGTAAAACATTTTTATATTCAAGCATCATAAATGCAGTGAGTATAGAGTAGGCTGGAGAAGGCAGGGGCAACGAGGAAAATCAATGTGCATAGATATATTTGAGTGCCATAATTTTAAAATTAATAGTCACAATTAATTTGCATACTTCATATATTAGATGTTACATAACTTAGAAAGCTATATCAACTCAAATTAACTACAGTGCTGTTTGAAAATATACCAAATATATATGTACTAGCTAATCAACGTCTGAGCCCATGAAATGTAAAAATGTTACTCAACACATTTCTAAATGACTAAGAAAATACTGGGAATATAACTTCATGGAGTCTTTGAAAATGAAATTTTAATTATTGGTCACAATTTTGGTGGGTAGAGATAAAAAGTAATGGGATTGTGTATTAGCTAGCTTTCATAATCATTCTGATCTGACCAGCTATTTGATAAAAAGCAATTTAATAAAGCATTTATTCTGAGAAAATGCAGAAGCTCCACTTAAGAGTCTATAACATTCTTTTATGGATGGACCATGTTTCTGGCATTTGCTTTACTCTGGGGTCTCCACTGACACTTAGGACTCACCTTCAAAGCTTTCTGCACAACCCACTCAGAGCTTCATGCAGAGTACCTCATCTTGATGCACATTGCCCAACCTCGGCAGCTTTTTGGAATCCAGCTGCAAGCTGCTACAATTCCCTCATTCTTGCACCTACACACTAGCAAAGCAAGCACCATTTTGAAGTCATCATGGTTTTCTGTCATCATAATCTTCTGATACAGGATCTCTCACTAAACATCAAGTTCATCTGTTTGGCTAAGCTCGCTGGTTCACAAGCTTCAGGAATCCACTTGTCAGTGCCCACTGAAATCCCAGGGCTCAGGTTATAAGCACATACTACTGTACCTAGCTTTTTAAGTGGGTATTGACGATATGAACTCAAATTATCAGGCTTATGAGGCAGGTACTTTACAGACTGAGCCATCTCCCTAGCCCCACAAGTTTATTTGTAGACTGTTTCTTGCTGGTCCAGAGCTCACCAAGTAAGCTATGCTAGCCAGCCAGCAAGCCCCAGGGATCTGCCTATCTCCACCTCACTAGCACCTGAATGACAAACATGTACCACCATGCTCAGCACATCATGTGGATTCTGTGGCTTGAACTCGGGTTCTCATAGTTGTACAGCAAATACATTACAATTAAGTATCTAGCTACAAAAACTAATTTCAGAGGCCTTTAAACCCCATGTTCAGGGTTCATCCAGCTGTGACTACCATTGGTACCGACTTTCTGTATCAGTTATTTTTCTTCCTGATGTAACCAAATACCTGACAAGAAGCAGCTTAAGGAAGAAGAATGTGCTTGGCTCATGGTTTGAGGATACACTCTATTGGGGAAGAGAAGTCAAGAGGCAGAAGTGGCTTGTAGCTGAGGAGCATAAGGGTACTTTCTCTATTCTGGGCTTGTCGGAAACCAGAGGACATGCTGAAAGTATGTACCAGGGCAGAGAATTATTTTCTGACACTTAGCTACTCAGGTGAAACCCACATTCTTGATTTTGTGGCAAAAGATAAATCCAAAACAAATCCAAGACAATATGGGGCAGAGTTGGAGTGCATTGAGAAGATATTTTAATAGAGTTAAGGTAAGGGTTGATGAGAAGAGAAGCTGAGGGAGAGGATAAGGCACACCCAAGTGCAGGTGTGGACTTCGCAACAAAGACTTGTGCTTTCAATGTCTTACAGTAGTTCCGGTGTCTTAACGGTAGTCACATATGTGATTCCACCATTTGCAGTTACATCTCAAAGTGTTTCTAAGGAAGTTCCTGGAGCACACTGGACAGAATTAAACTGGTAAGGTAAAGCCCTAGGTCACAAGGGACACAGGGGGGTTGAGATGTTTTCATCATAAGCAAATCTTTGAGATTCCTGGAAAATTATATATTAACATATGGGAAAGGAATTCAACCATGCTTAGACCTGCAACACAGCTTATTGCTACTTTTAACATTTTTATTTGGACTATCTCTATTTCTGTATAGCTAATGAACAAATGTTAGTTGTGCTGGAATTCTTGATTTAGGAGACTTTAGTTCTAGGGTAGAAGATTTATTTTCCTTTCTACAGCTTCTTTAATTTTCCCTGTCTTTCTATTCTGCTTCAATATTGTTATCAAAGTTTCTTTCTATTAGTTATTAAAGTTTCAAAATGTAAGAATGAATTCCTTTTCATTTTCTAATTAGATCAAGTTCTAAGATACTCCTATAATTATACTCTCATGCACTCAAGCTTCAAGGCATTTTTTTTTAACCTTTCAAGAAGAAAGCACCACAGAGGAGGTGTAACTACCAGGGACACTGTTGAACTTGGCCCAAGGGGAGGACATCACACTTAGCACTATCTATTCATTTTGAAAAATTAGAACAACAAACCAAAGTGAAAAATATAGGAATGGAAAAATCAAAGGCGCAGAGTAGATGCCCTAGAACAAATACCCACGCAGGTGAAGACCACCTAGTTTTCACCTCAGAGTCCTATGTGACCCCCATTCGCACCCCTCACCTAAACTCTAGTACCTAAGCCCATCTTATTTAGAAGACATGAAAACAGCAATGCTAACTCTTAACTAGGACATCTGCCTAATTTTTTCTTTCCCATTTTATCTTTCATTTTCTTTCCAGCCCTCCCTTTCCCCCTCCCTTCCTTTCCTCTCCCCTCCCCTTCCCCCCTTTTTCTTACCTTTCCTCTTCAGCACTGGGTTGAACCCAGGATTTCATTCATGCTGATCAACCACTCTGACACTGAGCTAGTACCCAAGCCTCAGGCTAAAGTTTGTGGAGTAATTTCCTGCACAACCAAACTTTTAAAACTGTCATCCACCACCTAATGTGCATATTTTTATAACTTGCTGGTGGTGTCTGGAAAGAATGGGGGAGGAGTTTCACCAATTCTTGAACCAGTCAGAGGAGAGAATTAAGGTATTTGTGGGCCTGTCTTTGCCAAGATTACTGCTGAGTGTGTTAATTGCTTCATTTCCCCATTGTACCCCAATGTCAATATTAAAATCTATAAAACATAACCACACCAGTGTAGGAGGTCAGAGGCAATACTACATGAGAACTGAGAAAAATATCTATGGAGGCATAGGATATTATGACTCAGAAGTTTCCACAGCCTTTAAATCTTCCAAAGGCCCCAGGCTTGGTTTGGTTTGGTGCCAAAATATGTCAGGTTGACAGCCAACAATCATGGCTTATATCACTTAAAAAAAAAAAATAGAAGTAAGCCTCCTGGCATATGAAATAAAACCTGTATGTTACATCACTCTATCACCACAGGGGTTTCATGAGCCTCAGTTGATTGAAGCCAGTACTCAATATGAGATGACAGATACTGGATTGATACATGAAGATCAGTCATCTTTGCCCTGGTAAAAGAAAAAAAAAAGTTAGACTAATTAATTTCTCTCTCTTAACCAACTGGGTGATACTTCTTAGCTTGCTTTTAATTAATCTTCTGTCCATTTTGTGCTAAAAGACGTTAAGACAGATTAAGGAAAATAATGGAAATGTAAAATTGCATAAACAGGTTTTTTCCTAGTTGGTTCTCATTGTCAACTTGACACAACCCAGAGTCATCTGGGAAGAGGGTGTCTCATTTGAGGGATTGTACATGTCAGATTGGCCTGTGGCCTTGTCTGTGAGGGACCGATGATTGACGTGGGAGAGCCATTTTCCTGGTTACTTTTTATTGTCAACTTGATGCAACCAAGAGTTACATGGGAAGAGGGAGTCTTGATTGAGGGATTTGCCCAGGTTAGATTGGTCTCTAGTCTTACCTGTGAGAGACTGATGATTGATGTGGGAGGGACCAGTCCACTGAGGGTGGCACCATGCTTAGGCATGTGGTTCTGGGCTTTCTAAGAAAACCAGTGAACAAACTCAAGAAAGAGTCAGTAAAAAGCATTCATATATCATTTCTGCTTCAGTTTTTGCCCTGACTTCCATCAATGTTTCTAAGCCCAATTAAATCTCTGATGTTGTAAGTTGCTTTTGTCCAGGGCGTAGTAACAGAGAGCAAATAAGACATGGACAGATTGTTCTCTTTACCACATGATGTGTGCAAGAAATACTTTCCAAAATTTCTTTACGATGAAAAAGACTCAAAATCATTGTAATTGTTTGACATACAGATAAATGATGTCAGTAAGGGAAGTACAGTAGACACAAAGAGGCTTATCATGGTTACTAAAGAATTACAGAGGTTTCCATACAAAAGTGTATCAAATAATGTGAGGAGCAGATGAAGTCCAGAGTGAGTGTGTGTTGGTTTACACGAACAAAGTCTTGTCAAGGACCCCAATGCCTCAGATTAGTGGTAATGGCAATGCCTTCACATTGTCAGCATGTACATGTTGACAGTATGGGCAGAAAATGTCAACCACAACCTCTTTCCCTTCACACAGAAGTTCTATAGTCTGAGACCTCTCCCTTACAGAAAATCCTCAGCAAGAGTTATGTTAAACATGCCTCCACATTCAGCAGTATATAACAGAACCGACTCTGCATTCAGTTGTATACAATAAACCTTAATTCCGGTATATAAAGTAGCAGATTGGCATTTCTGTGGCTGCGGCTGCTGGTGTCTCCAAGCAGACTGCAGCCTCTCTGCGTGTGTACCTGTGTTCTTACTATTTCTTCATTCCCCCTCACCCCAGTCAAGTCAATCCCTCAATCTTGTCAGAGCACGGCAAAATGAGGCAGGGAAAATGGGGTCATTAATAAAGAACTCTAATAAAAAGGTCTAAAATGACCACTGGCCATGACAACATCTTTGTGAAGAAACCAAAGCTTGCTTGTGAAGGTGTCAGTCACCGAGTGTCTGTAGCAATATAGTGACCGTCTGGATTCCAGACAGAAGTGGGAGCTGGAACAACTAAGAAAATAACAGGGAAAGCCAAAGAGAAGAAGCCTGTCTGTGGAAATAAGATAAAAATGCCTTTGTTAAAGGGTGAGGAAGGAGAGTTATGACAGGAAAGTTAGGCACTTAACTGAATGGAGGAAAGGCAAGATTGAATTTGAGTCTTAGTTATCGATCATCACCACAGCAGAATTTGAGATCAACCCAACTTCATTCAAAGGATTTATTTTAATAAAAAATCATAAATAATGAAATAAATCACTCACATTATGGTTCACTCACAAGAATCACTACTTTGATCTATAGACAAGAGATTGGTACTATGTGCTACACTTTGAGGTGTGGCACACACATAACTCCATACTTCACATCTCTTCCCACCACCTTCCCCTATAGGGCTGGGGACACAGTGAGTAAAAGCACTGGCCACTCAGGCTTCATGACCTTATCGCAGAGCCCCAGATTCCTCATAACACCCAGATGCTGTAGCTGTAGCACAAGTGTCTATAATCTCAGTTTGGCTAAAGGAGGGATGGGGGCAAGATAATGTCTTCTGAAGCTCCCAAGCCAGTGAGCGTGCCCCTGCAGTGGCAGAGACCCTGTATCAAACAAGGTAGAAAGTCATAGATCAACGCACAAAGATTGTCTGACTTCCACACATGTGCTGTGGTGTTTATGTGCCCACACCCACAGATTTCACATACACACACCTATGTTATTCATGTTTTAATTGACCACAAGCTTTAAAGAATGACAGACCCTGTCTTATCTTTGGCCCCTATAGTTTACTAAAGTTACTCATATATAAATCTATTGTTCTTGGGTGTTTTGGAAGATACATGTTAATTTTTCCTGATGGGGGTTTTCAAAAGAGAAGCTTTCCAAGGGAGTCCTCCATTTCTCTTACTTGGTACAGCAGCGTCTACATGGAGCAGCTGATGTACAGACACATCCAGTGAGCAAGCAAAAGCATTATAGCACGGCTAGGCAAAAAGGGGGGGAAACGGCTCCGTCAAACATTCTAGACCAAGTCAGTCCACAGAACAATATAGATCTGCCCATTGTGATAGTTAATACTGATCTCAGACTTGATAAAATTTAGAATTGCCATAAAATAGACCTCTACTATGTCTCTGAGGGAATTTCCAGATTAAATTAATAGAAGTGGGAGACTCACACTGACCGGGGGCAGAAGTCATTCTCTGGGCTGAGATCCTGGAATGAGTGAAGAGGAGAAAGAAGGCTGAGAGTGGGCATTCATCTTTCCCTGCTTCCTGACTACTGATGTCACGTGACAAGCCATTGGAAGCTTCCGCTTCCATGATGGACTGCACCACTGAATTGTGACCAAAATAAATACCCCTTTCATTAAATGGCTTTGTCAGGTATTTTGTACCAATGATGCATAAATCAACAAGTGCCCCCTTGCTATGTAGTTATAAGATACATTTTACTAGAGTTTCTGTTTCTTAAGACAAAGGGTAAGAGCACTTAGAAAGGCAGATTTTATTGAGGACAAACTCCATATCAGATATTCTGCATCCTTTATTGTTTTATTGTTTTTAGAAGAATGCTGTGAGATTCACATGCTCTACATTTAAGCAAGGCTTTACTCAAAAGCATGTATGTTCCTGCCCCACTACGTGGAATTAAAAATTCTTAGCTAAATTATAATGAATCACTATGTATTGCGTCTAGCCTTCACTAATATTACCTCATGGACCTAAAATTGTTCTCTTACAAATATCAAGTCACTACAGGGCAATATAGAGCTATGTATATGGGCCATGAAATAAGGCAGTCTTTTCAACCTTCATCACATTTATTGAGCAGGTGAACTAAAGCAGATTGCTAGATAGTGGAGCATGCATTACCACCAATAAAAAAAAAATAACGGTACCTATCTGAAAATGGCTATTTGAAGTAGTACCTTGGATAACACCTCTAAAACATCTAGCAAATGCCAGTGCTGACTGAGTCAATCACAAATGTGCTCTGTTCATAAAATTTTGCTACTGAAAAATACATAGTCATTTAAAAAATCACATCCTAGGATTTTAAGAGTAGAAGAGACTGCAGAGATACATTTATGACTCTACTAAATATTTACAAAAAATAAAAGGTAATATTGGAAATACTCTTTGTGGACTTTCTTCCAAATAGCTGAGAAACACTTGGAACAGGACAGACAAAAACTATAACTAACAGACTCATTCTTATCTACGATTATTTCTCTCATTCCACAAAAGCCTTAAGAAAAATTAGTTGTTTTCCAGGAAGCTAGAATGCATTAGACATCAGTAAACCAGGCACTGCCACTCTATTTTATTACTATAATCATCAGTTTCTGTTCAAGTCCAGAATCCTTTTTACACATAGAAAGTGTGCTTTAAATAAGTCATGCTAAAAAAAATGACTACCAAATTATTACAAGACAAAATGTTATTTTTGCACTGAGATGGAAGAACCAATAATTTTAAAAATCCAAAGAAATATATATAAATTTACAAATGACCTTTTGAGTTAGTTCTAAAAAGCTAAACAGAAAAATTATATCCCCCAGGAAACTTACTATAAAGTTACTTTATGATAAAAATCTTTATCATTAAGAACTAGTTAAGAAAACACTTCCACATAGCTGCTTGGGGGAAGGAAGACAAGCAAGATTAGTCAAAAATATGTGAGTGGAATAATTATCCTTATATTTTGTCCTGTTGTATAGTAGCTCTTTAGTGCTCTGAAGTTACAAGACACTGAACTTGGAACTTTAAGAAAATACTACTGGGACCCAGTACCTTCTCCGTTATTTATTGGTCCTGTAACTAGATGCAAGTGAATTGTCATTTTTAAATTTTAAATTAATCTTTAAAGAGGGTGATATTTAGTCTCTTGCCTCTCTCACAGACTCATCTATGAAGGCATACCCTTGAGCATTTTATATAAAATAATGTTCAGTATATGTTACGGAAAATAAATTGTCGATGATCACAAATGCAGAACCCTGAGATCCTTCACTCTGTAACATGTTCGTTATGGCTGTGTCCTTAACTTATTTACTCTTTCTGATTCAGCAGCCTCTCCAAAAGCTCATCGTGTAGCATAGTGCAGGCGGAGAGTGGTTGCAGATTCAGTCAGGGTCTTTTGATGATGATGATATGTGAAGGTTTTTATCTCTAGAGAGGCTCACTCTGCTCGCTGCAGCTGATGGGATAGCGCTACAGGCTAGCTTGCGATCCTCATCTGGAGTTAAGGCTGAAAACCCACTCAATCAAGAAACCAATCAGTCTGTCTGAAAAACAAATGGGTTAGAAAAGAAGTACCCAGATGACTCGGAGTCAATTCTGAAAGCGTTTTTAATGGGGACATTGATTAGGCCTCCACTAAATATTTACTAAAAATAAAAAGTAATATTGGAAATACTCTTTGTGGACTTTCTTCCAAATAGCTGTGACGTCTGAGAAACACTTGGAACAGGGCAGACAAAAACCATAACTAACAGACTCATTCTTACCTATGATTATTTCTCTCATTCTACAAAAGCCTTAAGAAAAATTAGTTGTTTTCCAGGAAGCTAGAATGCATTAGACATCAGCAAACCAGGTGCTTCCACTCTATTTTATTATTATCATCATCAGTTTCTGTTTAAGTCCAGAATCCCTTTTTCTCATAGGAAGTGTGCTTTAAATAACAGTCACAGTAAAAATAAATAAACAAACAAACAAATAAATGACTACCAAATTAGTACAAGACAAAATGGGAAGAGACTTGTAGAAAGCTTAGGTAACCAGAGATTTGCATAACCATAAATTCTATACAAGAATAAAACCAAAGGAGTACTGACCACGTACTGGGGAAAATGTGATGAAGATGAACTCCAAAAAATATGAGAGAAAAGATTTAAAACACTTGCCTCTTTCTCCTTCTCACTTTTGTAGACAAGCATTTGAAAACACTCAGATGGATGGCATTGGTGGTCTGTCCTTGTTTACCAAAAACCTTAACATGATTGATTGCTATGAAATTACGTAATCGGTTTGAGACCATAACAATGGTTTACAACAACTAGCTTGTAGAAAAGCTTTTCAAGTAAGGGACGGGCTGTTGAGCTAAGTTACTGCACCACTTTTCTTATCCCAACTGTGGTGAAAAAGTTTTCTGTAGTTTCATACAGAGAGGCATGTCTTATTTATCAACCTAATAGTTAGAAATTTATATATGATTATGGTCCTCACCTGAGTTTTACTGTATGTCAAATCAAACACCGTCTCTCCAAAGCGTTTCTCATTCTTCTCCTGTTTGTTTAAGTTACTTATCCCTTTCTAGTTGGTTGCCTTTTTCAGACTAATTTGCATAAAACTAATGTCTTGTTCATTTGATATGTTACAAATTTCATTTTTTATTTTCTTAGAGATATTTTTTCCATATTTAAGTGACTTTAATGAGCAAATCCCGTCAGTACAGTTTACAACTTTCCTCAATGTCAGTATGATGTGGGAATGTCTTTCTGTATGCTGTGAATATCAATCTTTAAATAAAGGAGTTGTTTTGGGCCATGACGGGCACCATAGAAAAAGTAGGAGGAGAAATCACAACATAGGTAGGAGAAGTAGGGCGGAGTCAGACAGACTGAGCCCTAAGCCCAAAGGAGCAACATGTAAGGAACACAGATGAACCACGGGCCACGTGGCAGACAGATTAGTGAAAATGGGTTGAGTTAAGATGAGAGAACTAGCTAGCAATGTGCCTGAGCCATAGGCCAAACAGCATGAACTTAATATAAGCGTCTGAGTCATTTTGGGGGCCTGAGCAGCGGAGGGCGGCTAAGGGGTCTGGGGCTGACTGCAGGTCTGTGGATCTGGACCTCTGGCCGTCCGGGACCAAGAAATCTAATTACAACATCAGTATTTCCTAATTTTTAGAGATGTCTATATTTTGTATTCTTTTTTCAGGAGTCCTTCCTTATCAGACATGATACCCTAGCATCTTCCCCTACATGTTTTAAGTAGTGAGCATTTAACAGCTCAATGAATCTAGAATTGATTTCTCAGCATGATGTTGTCCCCTTCATTTCATAACCCACACTTGTCTATTTTTTAAATGTATGTATGTATGTATATATATATATATATATGTATATATATATATATATATATATATATATATATCTGTGTGAGTGGATGGCATGAGTGCACAGGCATGCAGAGGCAAGAAGAGAGCATTAGATCTCATGGAGCCAGAGTTACAGGTGGAACCAAACGCAGGTCCTCTGTAGGAGCAGTGATGCTCTATAACCACTGAGCCACTGTTCAGCCCCAACCCATGCAGTGTTAATTATGTACAGTTCTGCAAAGAATCTCAGGTCACACCAGACTTCAGCAGTTTCATGTTGCCTACTTTTTTTTTTTTTTAACGGCACTTGAACAACTCCTCAACTTTCTTTTTTGAAAGTGTCTTTTGTTAGTGATGTTGCTTTTACTCTACCTTTCTGTTCGCCGCTTTATACCCTTCATCGCTTCCTCTACTATCCTCCTAAATGGTCTAACCTCAGCTACTCCTCTTCTCCTTAGTCATTCCCTTTGTCTTTGGTATATTCATACACCCATCTGAGACACCAGTGTTCTCAATACGCATACACCCACTAACTTTGCTCAATGTTTTTCCCCTACAATGACACATTTCTCTGTTTCTTTCTTCCTTCCTTGGTTCCTTCCTTCCTCCCTCCCTCCTTACCTCCCTCCCCCCCCTCTCTCCCTCTCTCCTCTTTTTCTTTCTTACCAGATAGTTTCAGAAGCTCCTGACCTGGACTAAATCTGAATATTGTTTGAAGATATTATCAACCAACAATCTCAGGTCATTTTGTTCCTTTTTCACTTCACACCTACTATAGGCTTTGTCAGAAGTTGATATAATCCTTGCTTTTCACTACAGCTTCCAGGTTGACTATCCCATATGTATACAAAATACCATGATCCTTTGAAGAGGATGAACCCATATTTCATTGTAGCTGTATTCAGATTTTCTGATCCTTTCTCTTTCTGCGTTAGCTATGATTCTCCAGGGGAGGATCTTACATGATATGTTCTGGGTAGTCTGACAATGACTGTGTTCATGCAGGAGAGGCTGAAAACTCAGCTCAGTCGTTAAGGCTGGATGTCTTTCCAGTCATGATCTGGCATGAGAACATGGAGGGTTCCTGGAGAGCCACTGATCTTCAGTGTACACTAAAATTCTAAGAAGCTGTGTACAGCTATTAGGGAAAGAATGTAACAATTCTGCTCATGGTGAGGGGCATCAAGGTGAACTCCTGAGTGGGACATGAAGGCAGGGAGGCAAAAAGCAAACTTTATCCCTAAGACTTGCTCTTCTCCTGGCTACTACTAGAAGGTGCTGCTCACAGTTGAGCTAGGTTTTCCTACTTTCAATAGTTTTGAAGAATAAAATCATTCTTGGTTGTATTTGTAAGTCTATCTCTTAGCTGACTTGACATCCAGTCAAATTGAAGCCAAGATAATCACCATGCCTTTCGTTGGCAATTTTAGTATCAGATATGTTTTCCTCCTCATCACCAGTTCTTTCATCATTAAGGGGGTCATCTCTCTACTGGTTATGCTTTGAAGGTTTGTGGCCCCACTCTCAACTCATATGATAGAAACCCTAATTCTAAATTGAAGGTATTAAAAGGTAGGAAGAATCAATCATGGAGGTTATTAGATCATATGGAAGAAAAATCCTTGCCTGGTATTAATGCTGTTATTAAAAAGAGCTAGGAGAGACTTCCCACTGTTTCCTCCATACACAAACACAGCTAGAAAATGCTATCTATGTAAAATATGGTAGTTACCTACCAGACGCTGGATCTACATATTTCGTGATCATTGGCTTCTAAACCTCTGTAACCATAAGAAATAAATTTCTATTGCTCATAAACCCACCTACCTTATAGTTTTGATATTTTGTGATATATTTGCTATGATAAAAATATTTGTTGTATTTTTGTTACAGCAACATGTGAAGATTAAGACAAATGATTAAAAAGTGTTACCATGTTCAGATCTGACAGAGGGGAAGCCCCCAGGACAGTCAGGAGATCTTTGCCTGTCCACCCTTGATATTTGCACCAAGTGTCAGATGACAGATAGGGAGGGAGCTATTGGCATTGTGTGATAGACATCCTCCTTTGTATGGGATCTAGGTAAGGAAATTGCACCTTCTCTTAGTCTAGTATATCCAGTATGTTCTTCGGCTTGGTTTTCCTGTTGTAATTTTAATATGCCAAAGGGCCATTTCAGTTCTAATCCACCTTGGAAAATGTATAGGGTGATGCTCTTTCTACTCTCAGGAATAAGTAATGACTTATTTCATCCTCTACTACATGGGTGGTGGTGGACAGGTAGTGTGTATGGGTGCACCCAGGCACACAGCCATCCTTCATCCTGAAAATGGAGTCAAAATATCTTTGCAAAATAGAGTTTCTAAAGGCAAGGTACAACCTGAAAAGGCATTGCTTTGTTGGATGATATAAAATAACGTACATCATGACACAGCCTGATCTCAATAAATACTTTGAACTCAGAAATAACTCATTAACTACATCTATCTTTACTCTAAATATAAAGATTACTTATTCTTTTAGAATGGTTGGCCCTAATCCCAGAGGAAAAAAATGGTGCTACAACACATTCTCACAGCTTTCAATTCCTCCTACACCACAATGCCACGTTTACTTTTGTTTTTGCTTATTTTCCAACTGACTCTAAGCATTAAGAAGAAAGCAATGATATCTGTATTGTTAATAAGAAAAAGCAGGTGCTTAGTACAAGGATTAAATACAATATAAACAGTTGTTTAACAAATCTCTTTCAAAAATAAACAGGACAATGGCACCATGCTGTCTTAGTTTAAGAGTAAATATACTATTGTGAGGTCTTTTCAAGCTATCCCTCAGATAGACCTGACTCTTTGGGGAATAAACTTTGGTACCTGCTCTATTATATATAGTCCTGTTGTCAAATCTGTGCCATCGTTTCTTCTGTTCTTATGGTGCTATCTTTCTCTGTATCTACTCATCCTCCAAGTCTCATTTGAAGAATAACCATTGGTATAAAAGTCCTTCTTAATGCCCTAAGAATATTTGGATATCTCCCCTCATTCAGAAATAACTCTGAGCATATTTCTACCATAACTTGTTAACACATAAACAAAAATTCTAAATTTATTTATGTGTTCACAAACCTACATGCTATATATGAAATAACTTTTGGAGTATTTTGTTTTGATACAATGCCTAGCAAAGTACCTGAAGAAACTATGAATACTGGAATGTGATATATTAGGTATTAAATAAAGATTGTCTAAATATCAGAGGACAGAGCCAGCCACAGATTTAGCCATAGAGGTCAGGCATTGATGACACACAGCTTTAATCTTGGCATTCAGGAAACAGAGATCCATCTAGGTCTCTGTGAGTTCAAGGCCAGTCTGGACTATACTAGATTAATCCAGTACAAAATAGAAACAGAGCCAGACCGTAGTGGCACACACCTTTAACTTCAGCCCTTGGGAATCCCATGCCTCTGCACCCAGTACTTGGGAAGCACACACCTTTAATCCCAGCACTAGGAAGGTTGAGAACGGAAGTGATATGGCTGGGCAGAGAAAGGAATATAAGGCAGGTGGAGATAGGAGTTCACCCCCTTTCATTTTGACTTTGCAGTTGCCTTCACTTCCCCATTCAATCTAAGGATTTGTGGAGACAGGATCTTCCCCGTTAGGCTGAGGTGTTGGTGAGGTGAGAAGCAGCTGTGGCTTTTTCCTCTGTCTCTCTAATATTTAGCATTTGCCCCACTATCTGGCCTGGGTTTTTATTGTAAGATCAATTATGATTCATGCAACCAAGATTGAAGGAAGGACTAGGGAGATTTCTCAGTAAGTATAGTATTTGCCACGGAAAAATAAGGAGTTCAAATCCTCAGAACCCACACAAATCCAGGCATAAATCCATATGATGCATATCATTTCATGGCTCCTATTTTGAGATGGTAGAAATAGCAGAATCCCTAGAAGTTCATGGGACAAGTCTAAAGCACACTAAAATAGCACTAAAATAGCAATGAGGTACTATCCCAAACAAGATAGGACTGACACTGAGGTTCTTTTCTGGCCTCCACATGTTGAGGGCTGTGGCACATATGTTCCCCACATACACTCACATAAACATTAAACACACATACACACCTTATATCATATGTGCTTCAACTTTAACATCAAGATTATCACAATATGCAATTTATTAAACAAAAGATAAATAAGATTTTGGCTGAAGGTTAATTTACAATATAAAGGTATTACAAATAATTAGTCCAGAGACAGGGCATCTTTATTTGGTAAGCACAGGTGATCAACAGAGGCGCTTTGTTCATTGTATTGCCACTAACTGTGTTCTGAGTTTTCTCATTTAGATGATGAGGAAGAAGTTTGGGGGGGGGGATAGATTTGACATTTGTAACAACTAATGGGTCCTCCTATGAACTCCTAAATACTGTTCTTGGCAGTTAACAGTGTGATGAGTCTTGGAGACTCTTCAAATACTACTCATTCTTAATAGTTATACAATGCTGGATAACTCAGTATTACTTTTCACTATCATAGATCCCATATCTGGCAAGTGATGCTCATTCATGAAGTACCCAAACTCAGAGGACTGCTGTGAAGATTAAGTGAACTGAAATTTATAAAGCACTGAAAGCAAGACGGGCTACATAGATGCTTGTCATAATACAAGTCATTATCTTTATTAATCCACTAGGCCAAATTCAGGTGCAAATGTAAGTGTTAAAAAGTGTACTTTGATCCAACACAAAAAAGACTGTGTAACAAACAGCTCATGAAATGGAATGGTGGAAATAGCAATAGTTAACATTACATTAACAGCAGTATTATTATCCAGGTAGAAGTTAAACCATCCAACCTAGCAGGTGTTCTCTCTCTATTCTGAAAAGCAATCCAGATTTCTTTTAACCCAAAGACACTCAGAGTCTATGGAAATTTTGCAATATGCTATAAGTATACTGTCGTTGTGTATAACATCCTTATTTAGGAACCTCAAATACCTTACTTCTTAAGCTTTCCTCTCTTTCAGAGTCAAGAAACTATTGACCTTCTTAGAAGAAAGAGAACATCTAACTTTCTGTGTTTCTTCACACTAGGTAACAATGCTAACCATTCCACTGAAGAAGATACTTCTCAGGGAAATCAGAAACATAAGAGTTAAAAAATAGACACTGGCATCCTCTCTATTGATCTAATTCCTTGGCTGAGAAGCTCCCCGAGCCTCATGTTCTAGATAACACATGCTACTACGCTACGGGGGGCATATGTTTGTGACTTAGACTAACTACTCTGAGCATATGTGGAAGAACTCTGGAGAAAATTACAATTTAAAAAAAAATGAGAAAGCATAACAAAGTTCTAAATTCTCACTTATCTTATGAAAGTTGGTCTGCCCTATAAAGAAAAACTAAAAATTAATTACCAAAGCTCGGCTCTGAGGACCCGTGGGAAACAAGTACTACTGTCTATACTTTTTCTAGTTTCTCATGGCATCCAGCATCCTCTCCTCCACCACCTTCTTCCACTAGACTATTTCTAATAACTGAGATTTGAGAACCCAAAGAATCATTGTCGTCGTCATCATATTCTTCTTCTCCTTCTTCAACAAAATCATTGTATGAAATAAATAATTCAAGCATGAATGTCCTTTTGAAACATTTCTAACAACATTAGCACACGGAATCAAATTCCATGATGAAATTTCCAAGTTGGAGGTCTTATTGAATTTTTTCCTTGATTGTTTCTTTAAAGCCAAACATAAGTAAAGATAAAAGCTTAAAAATTACTGAGAGAATCTGTAGTCTAGAAAGGCAAACTTATTCATTTTATTATACATTTTAAAAATGCTATCAACATTCTGTTTCCTTTTGTCATATACCAGTTAAAATTTTCTCTTTAGAATACACAGTTTAGAATTTGTTTAGAAGTTTTAAACCATTATTGTCCTGGCAATTGGAAAACTCTCCTAAAATGTCCAGATAAGAAAGGAAATCTAACCTACTGAAGTGGCAGAGATGACATAGACATGGGAGTGGCTCAGCCAATGCCAGTACCATCTGTGGGGTAGGTAAAAAGGCAACTTGGAAGTGCCAGCTGACTCAGTGATAGGATACTATCTTGCTCTGATATGCTAGTGTATTCAGAATAATTTATGCTTCCCACCTCCCTAGCTCTGAAGAAAGTGTGAATAGTGGAATCAGAACCTGAATTGATTCATGCTTTTCAACTTTTCCTAATTCACTCCAGTAAGGCTAAGAAGCCTTGTGGGTAGTGTTTTCATTCCTGAGTGTGAGTCTTGGTCATTAGATAATACATAACTTGGTTATTTGGTGATGAACTCCTATTTCATCCTTCTGGACCCATGTTTTTAATGTGCAAGTCCATTCAGGATGTAGGACGATGGATGTTCATGGTTTACTAACTAGAAAATTCTCTTATGTGAAATGGAAGTTCAGGACTGCTGAATGTTGAGTCCCTGCCTATTGTTTTTGATAATGATAGGCTTGTGGTCTGCTCTCATCTTTCGGACCCCTGCTAAGGAAGAAGGAACAGTTCTGGCAGAATACATGTGTAGCTTTTTTTGGAAGTGATACAATGTGAATGTAACAATAAGCAATGAAACATTAGGGTCTTGGTAGTATTTTAAATATATTTCCTACTCTCAAGCAGTCACACTTGGTCAAAAATGAGGAGAAATGCGCTTATCCCTAGTGATAAGTGATGGTTTTGTGATGTGTATGTTTTATCTACCTAGCAACTGCTTCAGAATGAAAGTCAAGGATTTTTGTAAGCATGGAAGTGATGTTTGGTCAGCTGATTCCAAAAGGAAAGATAACAATGATGTGGTCAAGTGATCTGCGCATGCATTTCAGTGTGGGCAGCTCTGACTTGTCATTCCATCAACTGTCTTTCTGGCTGGCTCTGATAATTTAAGAAAAATGATCTAACTGATCTCTCATTGTCCCCTGCCTTTAAAATGGAAGTGTTCTTTCTGCACAAAGAGAATTGTAACTTTCAACAGTGATATGTCTAGTTATTCTGGAAACAAATGCAATAATGATCACAAATATGCACACAGATGCATAGACACATTTTTTTAGACTCTCGGGGTTCTTTCATTTCCTTCCAGGTCTTAGGGAAACATTATATGAGTTTTCTCTGTCTTAAAGGTGTCTTATTCCTAGTTCAACAGCATAAAGATTTGTTCTTGGCTCCTGTGTTAAACAATGATTCAAACTTCCTAGGTTAATGGCAGCATCTCACAGAGAGTCTTGGAGATTTTTCAAAGTTCCATTTTCTTTTAGTTAGCTCCCTGTCTGCTCTGGGCAGCAACTTCAGGGAATCCATAGGTTAGAGTGAATATAGACTGTGTAGATGTCAGGGGCTGCAGTATGTTGGGACTTGTCAAACCTTAAGCATCATTGGTTCAAGAGCATTCACAAAAGAGAGTTTGACCAGAAGCAGGTCACCAACTGTGAGACAGTCAAACCACAACTTCAGGGTTTAACTTTCAGCCATGTGCTGTCCTTCCCAAAAGTCACAGAGACACCAAGCGTCACAGAGCTAGCCAGGCACTGATGAAATTAATATCACGCTCCAGAACTGTGTGCATGAGTTCAGCAGACATGTCAAAACATCCCCTGCATTGCTTCTCAGACTCAATGCACATGCTTTTCTGTGATTATTTTCCCTCTCAATAAGGTTTTATCTACACCCAAATGATATCTAGAGTTCAATATTGGAGTTATTATGTTTTACTTGGTGGGGCATAAATTTAACTCATGGGATTATGACTCCTTTGTTTATTATAAACAGAAGCAACAAGAATTCCTGGCAATAGTTTGACCAAGTTACCCCACAGTGAACTTTCTGCTGTTGTACCTGCTGAGAAAATTGTTGTGGAACAATATATACAAAGTCAAGGGCAAAAATTGCAATAATTTGTGAGCACTGATTATTTATGAAATAATAGAACTCCAAAATTCCTTTATTTAAAACATCAGACAAGTAACATGGAAAAATGAATGGACAAAAATCTTGGTGATAAGTCAGTCAGTAGCTAGGGTTAAATGTCAGTAAACATTAGGCTTTCTACTGCTTACAGCTTCAAGATTTGTGGTCTTGAATACTTGCCTAAAAGAATCTGAGGTATTTAAAAATACCTTAAAATTTTAGTAAATATATTTAACTTTTATGTTGGATTACATTGTCAAAATATTACATCCAAACTGCTCTTGGGTGTGATACCATTAAATTTGGGCTTAATTTTTAATCTAGAAAAGCACAATTAATACACAAATAACTGTCCAAAAATCTGAACACACAGAAAAGGAGTATATATATTTACTATATTTTTTCCAATTAATATTTTGACCCATTGCTTTAAATTTCAAAACACTTCACCTGGAAAGATTTATTTAAAGATTTTTTAAAAATTAATATTGCAAAGCTGGCTCAGTCCAGAAAGTGCTTGCCACACAAGAAGATTTTGTATAGTGCTTAATATCCACAGGCGGGGAGGCAAAGACACACAGACTCTTCTGTAGTAGGCTTTCTTTTATGTAACCAACTGGCTCCCAAATCATGAAGCAGAGACTTCTTACTAGTCATGAATGCTTAGCCTTGATAATGGTCAAGTCCTGGGAAAACTAGTTGTGGCATTAGTTGTCCAGTTGTCAGAACTCTTCCCATGCAGAGAGATCAGTATATACATCACCTGTCTTGTAGTTTCTCTTGGTTTATTTCTTGATGTCTGTAGCCAAGATATGAGGAGCTCTTCTCCAACCTAACCTGATCTCTATCAAGTGTGAAGGAATCCACAACCTTTTGTTTCCCAGGAAAACAAAAGCAAAACCTCTTTCCAAACACAATACATTTTCTGACTTACATTTTAAATTTACAGCATTCCTAACGTATCTAGGCTGGTTTAATTCAGTGGTCCCTTTTACAATTCAATGTCTCTCAGAAGCTGTCCTTTGCTCATCAGCATTCAAAAGATTCAAAGTCAACACAACACCATACAGGATCCAGATTCCCTGTGTATATCACATCTTTACGTTTTTTTTCCTCTGTGTTACTTTACTCTTTAAAGACTTTATAAATTAAACTATTTTTTCCTATGTCTGTTTATACTCATTTTCTCTTTCTAAAGTCTATGCACATCTTTAAACACACTGTAATCTGTTTAGAGGTTTTTTCCCAACCAGACCTGTCTTTACTGCAGGTCTCCAGCCTTTTCTGATCCTGTGAGCCAAACTTTAAACTGCTAAATGGCTTTGAGCTGGTGGTGGGATCTACCCACTAGCCTACTGAGAATTGCCTTCAAGTGAGAGTCATATTCACCTGGCCCAGCTCTAGGGAGCTGGTACTATATTGTAGCAGGAGTTTTTTTTTTTACTTAGTTTTTTATTTTTACTTACCATGCCAACCATTTAAGTGCTCTGCTTCATGGGAGAGCCTCTTAAAGGAGCTTTATCCATTTTGAGTGGGGTTTTTTTTTTTTGGAGGGGGGAGGTTTCTTTTTTGTTTTTCCAGATATCTCAGGCCCTATGTGGACATTCAGGCTGCATGTTAGAATATCAAATGTAAAAGTCTTATATTTGGGGCACCAACCAAATATAAGTCCAAGTCATGACACAGACTATGATATAAATTCTTGGTCTTACCTTTTCCTTGTCTCACTAGCTCTTATAATTTAAAATTGCCTGATTCTCTTCATCTACTTTTTGCCTCAGGGGTTTTTATATCTCTTTCATTCTGTATGTCCTCCTCCATGTCCAGTTGGTTGGCAGTCCCAGGATGTCTCCTTTATTTCTCCCTCATTCTCTTCTCTCTTCTGAGCCTAGATTCCTCCTACTTGTTCTCCCTGCCAACCAGCCCTGCCTATCCCTCTACTGCTTAGCTATTGGGCATTTTAGTAGACCAATCAGGTAACTTAGGCAGGCAAAGTGAAACAACAACACATCTGAACCTAATAATTAAACAAATACAGCATAAACAAAGGCAACACACCTTTACACAGTTAAAGTAATATTCCACAACACCCTGAATCTCTCTTGGTTGTCTATCCAGACAATGAGCCCAAATCCCAACGAGAGACATGGCCTCCAAGAACCAACTGGACACCTGACCTGAGAACAATACCCATGGTTGTCTTCTGCCTTCCACACCCAAAAGCGTATACTATAGCACACATTTGCACATACAGATACATACACACACACGCACACACACACACACACACACACACACACACACATTAAAAATATGCATTGAACATATTAACTTAAAAATAAAATGAGCACATGGCTCTAAATTATCTTTGCATTTTTGGGACCTTATGTATAAATGGTATAGCATTGTTCATGACAAAAACAAATAGTTGAACTAAAAGAAATCAATTATTCACATGTGGTGACACACATCTTAATTCCAGTATTTGTGAGGCAGAGGCATGCAGATCTCTGAGTTCAAGGCCAACATGGTCTACATAGTGAGTTCCAGAATAGCTAAGACTACATGGCTAAACCCTGTATCAACTCCACCAGGCCCAAAAACAGGAGGAGGAGGAGAGAAATCTATTGCATAAATAAAGATAGGAAGGAGGAATTCATGTATGTGAAGAAAAAAAGGTGTTTGATTATAGGATGATAGAAATAATGGTCAAAAAACTAAGAAACATTACTATATGGAGTTTGAGATACAGATTTGGGGATGCAAGCTCATTTCATTCAACAAAAAATATAAAATTATGGGCATTGTTCCAGTATCTTCCACATAAAGAAAATGCATCTAAACTCTACATCTCCTTATTTTTAAAACCCTTGATCTTGGAAAGACTTTGTAATTTTGAATTCCTGCTTCAGGGTTCTCAAGTGTGGAACAAAGATATATTCATGACACTTTAGGCCTGATCCCATCATCCTATTGTCAAATTTTTCCTGGTGTGTTTGCGACCAAAACAAACATAACTAATACTTAGACCAAAATATTAAACATATAAAGTATCCATGATCTTTCCTCTCCTTCAACCCTAGACATGAACTGTTTCTTAATCATTGTAGAAAAACTATAACACCCAGGTGCAAATATGTTTGATATATATATAACAGGTCAAATGCTTCTCTGAGGACTTCCAGCCTCTAGAGATTTCTTTAACATGTCAGTCTTGACCCCTTTGTGATTTGAACAACCCTTTCACTGGGGTCAAATATCAGGTATCTGTCACATAAGATATTAATATTACAATTAACAGCAGTAGCAAAATTACACTTATGAAGTAACAACAAAAAATAGTTTTATAGTTTGGGGTCACCACAATCTGAGGAACTGTATTAAAGGATCACAGAGCTAGGAAGCTTAAGAACCACTGCTCTAGAATGTATGGCTTTAAACCATACCTGTCCAGTCACTGGCTGACTTATACCCGGCAGCCTTAGTTTTACATCATCCTCTGCAGGACTGGAAAGACACGGTTTTCATATTTTCCTTCTTAGCTTGCA
Organism: Phyllotis vaccarum; assembly: GCA_033318265.1. Classification (NCBI taxonomy): domain Eukaryota; kingdom Metazoa; phylum Chordata; class Mammalia; order Rodentia; family Cricetidae; genus Phyllotis; species Phyllotis vaccarum. The sequence continues at coordinate 19,651,688 of JARWLC010000007.1, forward strand.
ATGTCAATTTAACACGACTGGGAAAAGGGAAGCTCTTCTGAAGAACCGTCTTTGTGGAACTGGCCTGCAGGCATGTCTGTGGGCAATATTCTTGGTTGCTAATAGGTAAAGGAGTGCTCTGCCTATTGGGGGAGATGCCATCCTTTGGGCACTGGGGTCTAAGATGTATAAAAAAAGGTAGATGACTGCAGATCAGGGAGCAGGCCAATAAGTATCATTCCATCCTTGGCTGTGCTTCTCCTCCTGCCTACAGTTTCTTATCTTAGCTTCCCTTGATGGACTATAACACAGAAGATGAAATAAACCCTTTCTTCAACTAAGTTTATTTTGGTTAGTATTTTATCATAGCAACAAAGAAGCAAACTGGTACAGAAATGGGTACCAAGAGTGCAAGAGGAGGGTATTGCTGTAGCAGATATGCCTGTGTTGTTTTGGGGGGGTTTTGTTGTTGTTGTTTTTTGGGTTTTGTTTCTGTTTTTGTTTTTGGGGGGAGGGGTTGGGGTTTTTTGGGGGGGGTTGGATTTTTGGGTTTTTTTTTTTTTTTTTTTTTTTTTTGAGGGATTGTGGAAGACGTTGAAACTTTGGGCTAGAAAAGCCATTGAGTGCTCAGAGCTTAACCAGATACTCTAATGGGAATTTAAATTTAATTTAAAATTAATTTAAATTTAATTTAAATCAAAAATACTTTGATAAATACAAAGGATGATGGCCTGATGGCCTGATTTGTGAGACTTCAAAGGAATGTTTGAGCATTCCCACAAAGGCTATCAGGCCTATCCCTGTGATTCATTTGAATTAAAAACCAATGGAAGCAAAATCTTTTGGGCTCTAGTTGATGCTGGCTGGTGGGGCTGGAAAGTCAGATCTAATTAAGAAAAGACCATATCGTTGGGATGAAATCTTCTAGGGGATGTTTCCTCAGGGTCAGCAAACAGAAGCTGTGGAACAGTGGGGATGAAATTTGCATCTAAAGTTAGCATCTGAACTTGGCAATGTGTAAGTGTCTCCTACACAGTAAGAGCTACAGTTTTGAAAACATGAAGGGGTCATGGACACTATGTGACAGGTTTGGAAAAGAGCCCGGAAGAGGCCAGTGGTGAAGGCACAGTCTTGGTTACAGTAGAGACTCCTGCATGTTGGAGACGCTAGGACTGTGGGAGAATCATCAAGAACAGTAAGTGTTGGCTAGAGCTGGCATGAGCCTATGCGACAAGTCGTATGTGCTGCTGAGAACAGTCCTGAAGAAATGGGACTTTCTCTGGCGTGCAGAGGAGCACGTGTGAGTCCCAGATGTCAGACATTACACTTTTTTCACGGTCAGATCCTTTTTCATCTGATAATAACTTTAACCTAGTTCTTTATCTTGAAATCAGAAAATACGTAATTCCTTTTGGATTTTGTGGATGCTCAAAGATAAGAGATCTTTTTTATTTTTAAGGAAAACTTAAATTTTTAAATTTTGTGTCATACTTTTACATTTCTATTGATATTAACATGAGATTTGGGGCATAAACAAGAAAAGAATGGTTATAGCTAAGGTGGTATGTTTCTGTATCAAGTTGACAGTTAACAAAGCATGAAGTGTCCTAATTATTTCTGTTGTAAACTTGAAATAATTCAGAAGAGGGAACCTTAAGAATTGGCTTGTGTGTGTGTGTCCATAAGGCATTTTCTTGATAGTTAATTGATACAAGTGGGTATAGCACACTTTGGGTGTTGCTATCTCTTGACCTGAGCACTATTAAAAAGGTAGCTGAACATGAGCAGAATTTCTCTGTGTTATCTGATCTAGTTCCTGCCTCCAGGTTCCTGCCCTGAGTCCTGCCTGACTTCCCTTAATGATGAAGAATAAACTTTAAGATGAAATATACCCATTGCTCCTACAAGTTGTTTTTAGTCAATGTTTTTTTTTTAAATCACAGTAACAGAGAAGTAAATGAGAACACATATCTAAAAATTTGAGGATTAGATTCTATAATCTGATAAATTCATACTTAGGCAATGTACTATCTTTTATTTCCCTTGATGTCTGTAGCTCTGATTTTACTTTTACAAATTTATTTTGCTATATCACTTCTATGATCACATGTAGAAGACAATTAGATCAAATCCCAAGAGGATCACTCTTATTCTGTGCATTTCCAAAGAAATGAAAATGAGCTTAAAATATTGATGCAAATACTGAAATTCCAAGGAGACCTTGCTGTGATAGATGGTAGTTTTCTGTGATTTCATTTCTGTCTGACTTATGTCATCGTCCTTGAAATTGGTGGGTAAATGTGGCAATCCTAGGAACAGAGGCACTAATAGCAGTTTCAGGGACATGGATTGAACAAGCTTTTCTGCATCACCCCGGTGTCTCAACCGGGGCTGTACCAAATGTTTAATTTTAGTATTTGGCTCAACACCAAACACCTGGAAATGGCATTCAGCCAGAGAGAAACACAAAGCTAAACAGTGGGAGAGCAAGTGCATCTGTCTCCTTTTGTTTTCTGCTTCTCAGCTATTAGGTAAATAAGGTAGTTATTAAGTGATGACTTATGCAAAGCCTGCAATCTTAGTGTTCACAATTCATCTTACCAACATTTATCAGGCTGCTCAGTACATAGTGTTTTGATAATATTTGTATGAAAACCAGTTTGACTTTCTTCTTAATGCTAACTCTCGGAATGGATATCAAACTGCTGTTTTCTTGGAAAAGAATATATATGTACATGAAGCAAGGCAAGTGTTAGATTTAGTGAAATGGAAAATTGAAATCTGCTAAGTTTCCAGTTGCTGGATTTTGCTTGAGTGTTCCTCCACACTCGTACATGTCATAGCACTCAGGATTCCTGACTCCATTTCTTCACCCACAGAAACCACATTTCCTCTCTCCCCTTCTCACTTCTCCAATCCACAAACCCTTTAACAACCCCTGAAATATGGAGACATTTCCCGACATCTCCACAGATATAACAGAAAGCTTTCGTGGTCTCGTGTAACCAAACTTATAACCATATGCACGCCTCCTGTGACCAAGAAAATCACTCATTTCCCTGGTTTGTCCAATTCAAGATTCTTTGCAATAGAGTACGTGGAGTTTGAAGACCAACCCCAGTTGATGTAGATTTCAAGGGAATCAAACACACATATAAAGAAAATCAGAGCAATGCCATGTTTTATCTAATACTTTATATTTTCAAGTATGTAGTTACTTTTTACAAATCGTTCGGATTATTTTCTGGAGAAACGATTATTTCTTTCTGGTTTTAAAAGAGATGAGCATGAACATGAATTACAAGAAACTTCAGGAACATAATTATGAGGTCATCTATATTTTCTAATGAATCCTACATGATTTATCAATTAGGTAGTAATATGTAGTTTTCACCATTATTAATAAAACTATGGTTTTAAAATGTCTTTTCATATTTCATTGCTCATGTCCTTGATTTTTAGGGTCTTTTGGTCACACCAGTACATTTAAGACACTAAATAAACACATAAGCTGTCGTTTCAGCTTAATGGCTTCTTTCCTCCATGGCCATACTCTCAATTGCAAGTTATTGATATCTCAATCTGGGGACAATAATGGAACCTATTTTCCTTTTATAACTATAGCACCCAGAGTGTGGAAAGTTAACTCTGAGTCAGTTTGCAAAGACTGTATAACAATCCCACAGGTGAGGTGGCTCACCCCACATAAATATATTCTCTCAGCATTCAGGGGCAGGTTTAAGAAGAATAAGGTCATAGTATCAACAACTTTGGTTTGTTCTGATTTCTCTCTGTAGCTTGGCCAATCTTTCCATTATGTCCTCAGATCCACTTCCCTCTGTGTGCCCAAGTTATTCTTTTTTGTAGGAACAACACCCAGATTGTACTAGGGCCTACCCTGTTTGCTTCACTTTAAGCCAACCCTGTCTTTAAAGATTTTATGTTCAAATAAGTTCACATTCAGAGGTATAGAGAATTTAAGCTTCAATATATTAAGTGAGGGATGTGGCTAAACTAATCTACCCCTTGGGAGCAAATGTACCTCTATGAAGCTTAGATCCCTGCTCCATTCCCTTAATATCATCAGCTGACACACTTTGTAACAGCCATTCAATAGAGGTACTGTTATTTCACCAACAAAGAAGCCAGAAAGTTATACCAACACAACCTTTTTTGGTCACCTAGCATGAACTACCTTGCATGCACTATAATCTATTAGCAATTTCTGTATATTATCTATATAAAATGTAGGCAATTTTCTCTAGCAATTAAAAAACTGCTTAAATGAACTTAAACTAAAGTGAAGTCATGCTAAGTTAGTGGTATACTGTACGAATTATTTATTGGCAACTGACTATATAAAAGATTAATATTTACTAAGGGGTTATATAAACACTCACTGATACAAAATTGAACCTTAAGGCAATTCTCGGAGAGTTGAACTGTCCCACACAATAGCGGTGCCAATCCTCTCCCTGAGAAAGCACGGACAAGCAAAGAAGGACAAGCAGTGTGCCAGTGGGTCCTCAATTGGGGCTGGCCACACCTCATCTAGGGTCCTGAGACCCCAAGACTACACCTTTAAGTCTCTCTCCATAACGCCTGAATTCCACCACATCAGTACATTTCCCTATCCATAACTACCTTTGTTTCTTTCCCAAATGTGCAATTTGATCATCCTTTTCCCAAGTTTTCCCTATTTTTGAAATTGCTTATTTTCAATTCAAAATATATACAATACAATGTCATTATTTCTATCACAAGCTATACCTGTTCAAGGAAACATCTCACAGTCAAGTAAAGGAGGTTCTTATATCTTAATCAAAGCTATATAGCTTGATTGTTCATTAAACATGAGAGTAATTTAATGTCCTACTATGCAATCATTATTGTTTCCTGAAAATGTGATATGATGGGGTACAATGAACACAAACTGAAATATTGCCCGTGGAAGGTTATTTATTACTTCTTCTAGCTAAAAAACATTCATAACTGAAATTTATTGGTCCATACTCCCTTCATTATAAATATTTTATGTTCTGCCTGAGGGATCCATGTCTCAGCATTTAAATGTCTCAATCCTGTGTCACTAGCAGGAAGAACAAGTTCACTGGGTGGAATTTTACTCTTTACTTCAGAATGTTACAATAATAATAGGCTATAAATATGTTATAATTATGCCTTTGATCACTGCTGTAGTTTTCTAGTCTCAGTGAATAAAATTCAAAACTAAAGCTGAGATGCTCCACAAAAGTGGTAATAACTACCCTCAAGATTCGGCTGAAAATCATATTAATATAGCAAAATATTTAGAGTGGCTGGTACAATATATCATCTTTTCTATTTCTTCTTTCTTAATGTCAGACAGTACTTTTACCTGTTACCTACTTTATAGGTCAACAATGATTTCCATTTATGTTCATTGTAATCATTTTTTGTTCTCTGACGTTTCAATCCTCACAATTCTTTTTGAGGTAGCCACTTAAGTCTTTGTTTCCCCAAAATAAAAGTGAGGTCCAGCAAGTTATACCAAAATATATAAACTTGTTTTTAATTTTATTAACCATGTATATATAACTCCTTACTCCCGTCCATTTCATAATGTGCAATGGGAGAGGGGTTACGTTAGAAAAAGCATGGCAAGAAAAGAGTGATAGAGGAGTAAATGGCAGATAACCCTGTCTGTGGCACAGAGAACACGTCCTATTTTACATATTCCTCCCCAGATGCCGTTTTCTTGTGGAAACCCTAAGCATGGATCTCTTGAGATTCCAAGAATGTGGAACTCTCCTAGACTTTTCAAAGGGCTACAATACACAGACTGCCATCATTCATACTAGGCTTACAATATCAGTGTTTTAGAGTTCCAACTAATAGAGCTTTCTGGAGATCTTTCTCATACTTCAGTTGCAGACAATTCAATTGTGAACACAAATTTTTGAGACTTACTGTGGTGGTCAATGTTGTTGCCAACTTTCCAGGACCCAAAAGACACAGAAGACAAACCTCCAGGTACATCGAGAGATTATTTAGGTGAGGTTAATTTTTCAGCATGTATGTGAGAGGTCATTGTAAAAGGGTATTTTAAGGGGTATTACTTGTGTTTATGTTGCATTTGTTTAACTCTGTGAAGCTGTGATACTATGCCTGTCTAATACACCTGATATCTAATAAAGAGCTGAATGGCCAATGGTGAGGCAAGAGAGAAGAATAGGCCATGCTGGCAGGAAAAGAGAATAAACAGAAGGCGAAATCTTGGATAAAGAAGAAAAGCAAGAGAATAAAAAGGACATCAGGAGTCGGCCACCCTGCTGCAGAGCCAGCTATGGAGTAGGAATAAAATCCCAAAGGCAAAAGGTAGGCTAATTTAAAGTTAAGAAAACAGGCTAGAAACAAGCCAAGCTAAGGCTCATCATTTATAGTTAAGAATAGGTCTCTGTGTATGATTTATTTGGGAACTGGGTAGCAGGAACCCAAAAATCCAAAAGAGAAAGAACAAAAACAACCGACAACATTTTGGCATTCCAATGTGAAGCTAGACAACAGATTATCTTGATTAGAGTTTCAGTAAGGCCTAAAGGCCCACTCTAAAAGTAGGCGGCACCATTCCCTAGATGGTTAAAAAATAAATAAAAATGAGGATGCTGGCTGAGTACCAACATTCATTGTTTCATTGTTCTCTGCTTCCTGATTCCATCTCATGACAGACCCAACGACTGTACTTCCGAACTGCAAACAAATAAACTCTTCTTAGTTCTTGAGGCTACAATGTCAAATATGAAGATACTGTCAGGTTTCTTATGTGAAAATGGCATGTATGTGATCATACATGGCACTGTTTATGCAAACTCATGCGGTACAAGGGACAGAATGAGGACAGGAGGATGGCCAGTTTGCTCTCTATTCGCCCAAACCTTATGTAAAAACCCTGATCCTACCCCTAATGATTCTACCTCCATGGCTAAACTATCTCCTAAAAGTCTCATGTTCAAATACTAACTATCCTAGTAAATTGGTCAAGGGACACCTAGGAAAAGATAGTCTTAATTGAGGGATAACGTAAATCCAACAGGCCACAGCTTGAGGGGCTATCTTGACTGGCCCCAGCTCACTATGAGCATTGCCATCCCTATGCAAATGGGCCTGGGCTGTAAAGAGAGTTGGCTGAACGTGAGCCAGAGTGAGCCAGTGAGCAGCTTTCTCCCACAGTTTCTGCTTCAGGTCTTACTTTGAGTTTCTACCCTGATGATGACCTGTGACCCGGAAGTGTAAGCTGAAATTAACCATTTCTTTCCTTAAATTGCTTCTGCCGTGACATCAGAAAAGCAAGATAGAGCACTAAGACACACTGACTATTTTTTATTAAATGTTAATTAAATTTAATGTCAACCCAAAATTTAATTTCAACAAGATTAAATTTCAATACAATAATTTGCATGCACTTAAACCACAGACTCTGGTATCACATTATTAATAGAATAAATACACAGAGGGAAAAATAGACTGGTTTCTTTTAGTATACATAAGTACATTGGCAAGGTATATTTTCTTAAAAAATATTAGAAATTTGAGCAAAAAAATGTTATTTTATTGGCCTTTTTCTGACTGTATTTTCAAATATTGGCTCTCCTAAAGTAATCTGGGGAAACACTGATTTTGATTATCAGCAGTTAAGGAGATATGTTGATAAAATTGATATAGTGACTAACTTTACATGAGGAAAATAAAATAAAAACATTTATGAAATTTGAAGGAGCTGGTTCAAGCTAAGTCTTTCAGAAAGGAATTGTGATGAATATTGTGGAAATTTGGTGATATATAAATTTCACATTTTCTAACACAGTATACATATGGTTTAAGAAACCTACTTCTGGGCTTGGTGGTTAAGTATTCTTGCAAGTGGAATGGGTTCACTTTCCTGCGGCCTTATGGAGACTCATAACATCTGTAACTCTAGCTCCGGGGCATCTGGAACTCTCCTCTAGCCCCCTCTAGCACCAAGTATGCACATGATTCACCCACATACACGTGGATAAAACATTCATACACATAAAGCTAAAATAAATTGGGTTCTCTACAAGAAGAAATACCCTTTGATGACAGAGTGTCCTAAGAAACAACAAAACCAAAGGGAAATATACCATAAAAGTAGTTTTCCTCGGAGCCTCTAAGGCTATTTGTAATATAAAACAGTTATGAGTCCGGATATCTGGAGAACAAACCGTCAAACAGCAAATTGTTCAGGGTGATCCACGGTTTATTTTAGCTGCTTATAGCAGAAGAAGAGAAAAATGATTTTAAAGTTGAAGTGTGAGACTGAAAGGGAAGAGGAGTGAAAATCTCCAAGTCTTCCCATGGAAAACAAAATGTTAGCTTGAAACTAAGGGAGTAACCAAGTAACCATCTGCTGCAGAGCTTGATCCAGAGGGAGACTAGGGCCTGACCCGTTCACCTGGGTAATGGAAAAAATCGACCCGCACAAGGATTTTAAGAGTTCTCTCAGGTAAACTAGAATCCTGAGTCCAGGTGTTCAGATACGTAAGATCTCAGCACCAAATTCCAGTCGTGTCTTACCACCATGGCCCTAGTACAGGTAAGCCATATGTGCCTCAACTCACTGTTCCTGAAGGTTCTATCGATAAACGGTCAACAACCATATCATGCTAATACTAATACTATGGGCAAACAAATTCAGGGACTATGGGGCCATGTTTTCAGTCTTATTTCTGTTGCTTTGATTAAAACATTTGATTTAAACATTTGATAAAGCTTACAGGAAAAAAGGCTTTTTTTTTTTTTTTTTTTAACTTAAAAGTTCAGGTCCCAGGTCACTGAGAATCAAAGCAGGAACTCAAGCCAGGCCTACTTGTTACTCTAGATGCCATTTTCTCCAACCAATTGGAACTCACAGCCAAAGAAGTACAGCAGAAACTGTGATGAATACTGCTTTCTGGCTTACTTGCAAACTGGTTTCTACTCCGCTAGCTTCTTTATGTACTTCTGGCTCTTGTGCCTAAGGATGGTGCTACCCGTAGTAGCATGGGCCATCCTACATAAAATACCAATCAAGCTGGTCTCCAACGGGCATGCTCACAGGCCAGTCTGACCCGGGCCACTCTTGAATTGAAACTCCAGCTTGTGATAGAGACATTTTGGTAGAGATTCCAGTGGATATCTTAGAATGCTAGGAAAGATGGTGTTACCATAGGGAAATTATCCCCAGGAAGCCCCTCCGAAAGCATTGCTCATGGAATCACTGCAAGGGCAGCCTCTATGAGCAAGACCATGGTATGCATCTCTAGTCTTGAAGGAACAAAATGACATAAGTTGCTGAGTAAAATGAGCCCAGCAGCCATGGGAGAGATGGCCTGAAACTTCAGAGACTCAATTCCTACTGCAGTGTATCCAAAATAGAAGACATAAAGTTAAGAAATTATTCTGGAGATTTAAGGCTTAATATTATTTTCCCAACTGAAGTTCAGTTCCATTCAAGTCCACCTTACTCTATTGATTTTTTCTATGCTTATGTCACTCTTGTATTTTAGAAACACGTGGATTTTAATTTTACTCAGAGAGAAAGAGAGAAGGAAATCTGCCTTTATGGCAAATTGTGCCTTGAATCTCATGTTCATATGTGATACACACAAGATCAGGACTTCATATTCTTAGTTGTATCTGGCATGCATTAATACTCTGGAGTGCTCTGGCCATAGTGAATATGTTTCTTATGTTAGAAGATTATAAATTTGGGGAGCCAGAGAAGAAGGTTATGATTTGAATATGTCATCCCAATAATGTGTCAGAAACAATCCGCACAACTGCAGTGTAGGGAAATATGGCCTCTTGAGATCCCATGAGGATTAATGCTGATGGTATAGCAGCTGGAGGCTACTGCTCTACAGGTTGGCTCTCACTTTCTACTGTGGGATGATATAGTAAGAAATACCTCAATGAGAAGCTTCCTCCTGCAGCAGATAAAAAACAAATACAGAGACCCACTGTCGGACATTATACAGAGAATGAGAGACCTCGGAATACTCAGACATAAATGTTATGTCTCCATCAAATCCCTCCCTTTAGGGCCCAGGGAATGCAAAGGAAGAGGAGGCAGAAAGAATGTAAGAGCCAGAGGGGATGGGAAACACCTGGAGATGAAGGTCCTGTATATCAACATGATCACAGTTCCTATGAAATCACAGAGACTGAGGAAGCATGCACAGGGCCTGCATGAGTCTGTACCAGGCCCTCTGGCTATATATTATGGCTTCCAGTTTAGTTTTTTAATGGAATTCCTGAGTGTGTAAATCAGGTCTCTGATTCTTATGCCTTCTCTTGCACTGTTTTTTCTGTTTGCTTGTCTTTGTTCAACGTTGACGTGTTGGCCTTTGTCTTATACTATATTCTGTTATATTTTATTATTATCCCTTAGAAGCTGGTTCTTCTCTAATGAGAGGCAGAAAGGGGGTGGATGCTGATGGGACTGGGGAAGAACTGTGAGGAGTAGAGGGAGAGGAAACTGTAAGTAGTCAGGATATATAATGTGAGGGAAAAAAAATCTATTTTCAATCGAAGGAAAAATTAAAAAATTGAATCCAAGCCCCTCAACCTTGAACTTCTGTGCTTTATAAATTTCCATATCTCAGGTGTATTGTTATACCAGCACAATTACAAACAAAAACTTCACACAGAGCTAAGAATAACATATTAATAAAGTAAATGAGTATTAGTTGATCCTAAATGGACGATAGGAACAGCCTTTTCTAAATATTTATCACAGAACATTTATTTTGTCCATCTGAATAAATATCCACAGATGAGACTGAAGACTAGTGAACAAGATTTATTTTTATTAAAAAAAAATAAAAGATAAATTTGGGTTTTATGCCAGGAAATAGGAAGATGGAAGATGATTTCAGAAGTCCACACAAATGCAACTCTAATTGTACAAGTACAAATAATGAAGCCACAGAGGAAGAGCGGGCTGAGACAGTTGAAAGAAACCACTGTGGCTGCTGAGCTCAGAGTCTGAAGGGACAGTCTAAGCATCACTGTCCCCCGGCTAGCAGACGCAGGTAACATGGTACCCACCAAGAAAGCTGTGAGAAGAAACTCACACAGGTGTCTCTAGAACAGACATATGTATTAAGACAAGGTACAGCTTTTTTTAATTCATCATCTTCCCTAACATGCTTTCACTTTATAATCCAAATTTGGAGCCTACACCCACATCTTTGCTCTAGGTGGTTTTTTGTTTTGTTTTTTTTTTTTTTGGTTCAAAACCAATGCTTTTGGAGTTCTGAGGACTCCAATCAGAAGCTACAAAACAACCCAAAAAATCCAAAAAACAAATAAACAAACCAGGAACAATATTTTTCTTTAGAGGTAGAAGGGGTTAAAATATAAACTTGTACATTGTTAGTATCATAGCCTTCTCCAGGGATTCAGTAAGAACATGGCATGGAATTGTTGAATTTATGAAGTTTGTGATACTAAATTGGTGGAAGTTTTTCCTTTTTTTTTCTTTTTTTTTGATGAAATCATCTATATTTTTATTTTTTGCAATGAAATGTATATTTTTGTATGCATTTACAAAACAGTAAAAATATGTCAAAGATAATTGTTAGTATAACAACTTAATGCTAACAAACAATTAAAATGGATCCCCTCATTATTTCTTTCTTCCCTTCATAATATTTGTTTTCTATTACAAGACCTTGCCTACAATCTTGCTTCCAGGTCCTAAATAGCCCCTTTCTAGTTTCCTAGATTCTATAGAAAATACAGAAATCTAAAACTTAAAGCTGTGATTAATATATCAGAGAGCAAATTGGTGGAATTTTTTTTTAAGTCTTTTATCAGTTCATGAAGAAGCTTAAAAAAAAGATGTTTTGTTTGATATTAATATCTTCAAAGATGACAAAGCAAGCCTCTCCTCTCTGGGGATGGACGAGTGTATTGATAAGGGGAACCTGGAGTGTTAGCTGAGTCTGAATGTTCTCCAGAGGTTTCTAAAGAGCCTGTAAATTAGATCATTAAACATAGCCAGTGGCCTTTGAAGAACTCAAAACAGCAGAGGGGAAGAAAATCTTCTGCCAGAAAATGCTAGCCAATCTTGGAAAAAAACGAGACAAACGGAGCCCTGGCAAATTAGTGTGAAGTGTTCTATTGACTTCAGCTAAGATTTTAGAATTTTTTACAGGAAGGAATAGGTGTGGAGAACATAAATAACTGACAGATCACTCAGATTCAACAGAGCCTCACAAGAACATATTTGACTCATCACAGTTCTTTTTGTCTGAGTCAGAGCCCCAGCAGGGAGCAAATGACACATATAACAAAGTATACACCATACAAGCACCAGGCTGAGGGAAACCTGTACAGCCACCAGCAAGCCTGGCTATATAATTTGTATGGCCCCTTTCAAAACAGACCATGAATTTCCAAATAGGAAGCACAGAGCATTAAATCAAACCAGGAGCCCTATATGGTCACACAAGCAGGAAGTCTCTGACCCTTAGATGTGGAGCAGCAGGGTTTCAGGGGCATCTGAGAATCTGCATAGTTTCTCAGTTTTCTCTCTTTAAGCAAGGGAGAGAGTTCACTGGAGGGACTTTCAAGCCTTTGGAAGAACTAAGCCACTTATCCTATGCTAAACATACTGTATTATGTGCGGCTGTGAGAAAAGAATCTGAAGAAATGCGGCCAGGATCTTATTCCCTTTACTCTCCTGCAATCTGCAGTTAATTCAGGACAAAGGAATCCAGCTAATGCAGCACAAAGAGAACAATGTCCAGGAGCAAGAAACGGAGCAGAGTGGACTGGGAGAAGCAGGGAGGATGGCCTGCATATCTTTGTGAGGTCACGCTGTCAAATTATGAAACCTGTAAGTCTAGTCTGTAACGACGTTACAAATGCAGGTGATAGTTACGGAAAGTTTGTCTTGGAAAAGATAGAAACGTATTTTCTAGAGGCAAAGGTCAGTAGTGGGTTAACCCATTATATCCGAAGGTTCTGAAAGCCGAACAAAAAACTGGAAGGGAGGTAAATGTGCGCTGTAGCTTGTCCTATCTAGTGCAATTATTTACTATTGACTAAAGAGGGGTCCTTTATTGAGCATGGCTTTTGCACATTCCCAAGAAGGACATGAAGCAACCGGGATGACAAAAGAACCCAAAACAACAACAGGTTATAGCAGTGGAAAAGAAGATGTTCGCACACAGGAACAATAAAATAAGCCTAACAGTAAAACATCGTTATATTTGTTCTCAAAATTAAAAGGCCAGAGGCACAGACTTGGGACAAGAAAGTTAATATTTATCATGTATTAAAATGACTCAGACAGCATAGTGAAAGGTAAAGGCAAAATGAGTCATGGGAGCGGTGGATTATCCTAAAAAAGAAAAAAAAAAAAAAACTAGATTAGAGTTTAGGCAGCATTAATAACAAAAGAGGTGATAATCCAAATCTGGAATTGTGTTGATCAAACCACACCTGGAAAACTGGGTTTGCTTTTGAATGCCACAGCTGTCTGGTGATGCATTCTGAGAAGAGTAATTAGAAAAAGAAAAGAGATTTTTAAATTGAACCAACCTCAAAAGCTGGCCTGGCATTAGCAACTGATAAAATGACAATTTGGATATGAAGGTTTTCCTATTACTGGTCAATAAACAAGCAAAATAAACATAAAGGACATGATGCAATGAAAAATATGCTTGTTTTCCTAATCATCCCCACTACCAAATGTGCAGGACAGAGAATCTGTGTCAAAAACAGCCCTTTGGGAAAGAAAAGGGACATTATCTCACATGGATTCACATTATTACCACACAGAGCAGCTCTTGCTATGGCATGGTGACAAACTGTTGAATTACCTATCATTTTGCTCATGGAGTTTATAACCATGTGTTAACACATAATGAGAACCATGCCTTGGTATTGTAAATAATTACAGAGATTTAAGGCTAATATAAAAAGGACACAGAGACTAGTGGTATCGGAATAAAACTAAAGACAGTGACATGGGAGAATAATTATGACAATCTTCTAAAATCGCAAGATTATCAAACAAGAGTAGTAAAAATTCAGAGTTTTTTTATAATATTTTGTTTTTTGGGGCATTTAATTTCATGAACCTCAATCACACTCACATCTTAAGTCTCTTCCAGGGCTGCTCCCCACACCTTTGGGACCCCCCACACACACCAAAGGGAAAAGTACTCCAATCTGTATTGTCCATATATATATTCACTGGAACTTGGTCACACTTCAGTTGCTAGCACATTAAAGATAACTGAGTCCCTGCCCACCTGCACCTCTGCCAGAAGCCAAAGCTACACTTCAGCATCCTTATCACAATTTTTAAGAGTTCTCCTCAATGGCTTTCTGTCTAGGCTGTTACTTTTGGGGGAATAGGGGTTGTCACATAAGCCTTCTATGTCCCCCTTTCTCAACTGTCCATGGCATAAGTAGATTCGTTACCCTTTAGAGTCAGGGAAAGCACTGACCATGGATTTACACATGGTTTCTGGAGACAGCATGGGCCATGGGCATTCACATGGTCTCTAGTGTCAGCAAAGATCACAGACCTCAGTATGGTCTCTGGAGGCAGTACAGGCCATAGATATTAACACGGCTCTCTGTCACTGTGTGGGCCATAGAACTCTTGCTGGCAACAAAGCCAAGTATATCAACATGGCCTCAGGTGGCAGTGTGAACCACTCATGTCAACATGGCCCTTAGCAGCAACATAATCCGTGGGCATCAACATGAGTTCTGGCTGCAGTACAGACCAGATACCTGCATGGCCTTTCATCATAACACTGGCTGGCCATGGACATCAACACAGACCCCTGCTGCAGAACCATGGATGATGACATGACCCCAAATCAACCCTGTCTGGCCAATGAGTTCATCTCTTCATTTACCACATCTATATTTTCATGCCTTCTTAGGTCATTATTTTTTTTTTTTTTTACTCATTTCTGATCATCTACATGGTTAACTCTGGACTTGGCACAGATTCATACATGGGTGTGGCTATACACCTCTACCCCAAAAACCTCTTAATATTTTCTTTTGGCTCTGTTTTATGATTTTAGGTTATTTATTTAAGTATAGAGGACATTCTTACTCATGTGAATTTCTTGCTATCTCAAGAAAGCTTTATCTCACCAACTGGATATGCCATCCTCTTTATTTAATGTTGATAACTTGAAATTTGCATTTCACTGTATAGGAATCAAAATATGCTGACATTACCATATGACCAAATCTGCTTTGGGGGGAAAAATAAGTAGGTATTGTTATAGCAGACTCCTCAAAGCTTAAAGGAAGACAAACTATTGGACTATAGATTCAGATTATATACAAACACAAAGCACTATGGACACAGTCTTTCTTTATTCTTTAATTTTTTTTTAATCTGTGTGATTAGCCAAAGTACAAAAAGATCTCTGGAAGTTCGTTTTAAAATATTACTAGAATAAGAAATAGTTTCCCATATTCTACAATAATATGTCAAAAGGAACTGTTTTAAGTTTCTACTCACAGATTCATAGTTATATATTGCCATAATGTAAAATTACCTTAGAAATTGTTTTCTTCTCTATTTCTCAAACTACTAACAATCACCTTAGAGAAACAATTTTAGCAAAGTGAAATTAGTTAGTTTAGAAAACAGGTACATACTTTAGAAAGTTGACAATCCATGGACAATGCAGGAGTTGGGGGAGATTCCTCATGGTCACACACTGTACAATTTCATATATATAGAGTTCCTGAAATGGTAAATTGTATACGTGGAGATTAGCTTAAGTAGATACCAGGAGTTAGGGAATGGTCAGTGAAGGAGACACAAGAAGGCAACAGAAGTGAACAGAAGTGCAAAATGAATCACGAAGGGAAGAAATGGCCCGTATGCCTTGGTACCGAGATACCACAGTCCTCAAAGATAACGCAGTTACGGGAAAGCTGGTAAAAGGTATGTCAGGAATCGTATTATTTCTTACAAGGCATCATGCGTTCTGCCAATCTTGGCCTGCAGTGGCATCGTGGCAGTAGATCAGTGAGTGTCAGCCTGTGTTCTACACTCCAGAACAGATTCTTCCCACAATGCAGTCAATGATAATGGGGGAAAAAAATCACCAGGTGAGGATCGTGATGAGGAAAACATCATCTTTCCGGACGGAGCTGCGGACATTAGTGGGATGCTGGCCACAGGGAAAACCTTAACCTGGCAGAGACCCAGGTTGAGGACTCTGTATGCAGCAGGAGCAAGATGCCCAGGCATCCTGGACATCCGCTAGCACTATCCTCGCTGGGCCCACGGCTTCCTGCTGGGGTGTTGCGCTAATACTCCAGCAGGTGGAGCATGAACTCACGCAATGCTTTCCAGGGTTCAGAGGTCACGCCGTGGGCTGTGGCAAACCGGATGAGGCAGCCTTCGGGCGTGGAGTTCGAGCTCGCTGTCCTTCATCCCACAGCCCGAGGGCCGCACCCAGAGCCCTTTCGGTGAGCTTCCCAGTTTCCCCCCGAGTTTCCTCCAACTCCAACACGTCCGAGAAGGAAGCCATCATGCCCCACCTCCGAGCTCACGACGTACAGCAGCTGTTACACAACAAGTTTGTTGTGATCCTGGGAGACTCCATCCAGCGCGCTGTGTACAAGGACGTGGTTCTCCTGCTTCAGAAGGACTGCCTGCTGTCTTCCAGCCAGCTGAAAAGCAAAGGTGAACTTAGCTTTGAACATGACGTGTTGTTAGAGGGCGGCAGATGGGGACACATGCACAATGGTACCCACTATCGCGAGGTACGCCAGTTCTGCTCGGGCCATCACTTGGTGCGCTTCTACTTTCTCACCCGTGCCTACTCGCCCTATGTCGAGGATATTTTGCAGCAACTGAACTGGGGTCACTATGCCCCAGACTTGGTTGTCATAAATTCATGCCTCTGGGACTTGTCCAGATATGGACGTAACTTCCGAAGGAGTTACCGAGAAGACCTGGAGAGGCTGTTCCGACGCCTGGATCAGGTGCTGCCAGCCTCCTGTCTCGTGGTGTGGAACACCGCCATGCCAGTGGCCGAGGTCGTATCTGGGGGTTTCGTGATGCCCAATGCTGCCTCCTGCCCTTCACACCTACGCGAAGATGTAATAGAGGCCAATTTCTACAGCTCTGCAGAGGCCTCAAGGCGTGGCTTTGATGTACTGGATCTCCATTTCCACTTCCGCCACGCGGGGCAGCACCGGCTGAGTGATGGGGTTCACTGGGATGAGCGTGCTCACCGCTGCCTCTCGCAGCTACTGCTGGCGCACGTGGCAGACGCCTGGGGCGTGATCCTCCCAGCACGCAACACCGTGGGCAGGTGGATCAGAGATGTCCCTGCTGAAGGCCAGTCAGACCGGGCAGATAGAAGGCATCCCCGTGAGCACCCCAGATGGGAACACCGTGAACACTCTGTGTCCAGGCGTGCTTCCTCTCCCAGGTATCACCGCCACAGCTCTCATAGATCATACTCTCACCCTCGAAACCTACCAAGCCGCAGAGAAGACCCCGTGACCTCCACTGAATCATCCCAGCAGCAACCGTTCCACAGAGATTCCCCAAGGCGCAGGCATGGATATTCCAGGGATACCAACTCTAGAGATCGTGAACAGAGGCCGGGTCCCATCCGCAGAATCTACACCCATCACCGAAGCAGAGAGTCAACCCCTTATCCTTCCCGGCACCACAGTGAGTCACACAGATCCCATCGAAGGCACCACAGTCAGCGGCGGACCTAGTGGACCTAAGCACGTGCAGAGGCAAGACCCCCAATAGAACCAGGTTTGTCTGCCAACAGGGCCTTAAAGCTACCTGATTCTGTAGCATTGCCTTCAGCAATTCTACCTGAAGGCAATTTAGTTTTCTTGGCCCTTTCTTGGGAGGAAGCCCAGATGTGGAGTACCTCACCATGCATGTATAGCTGTTAGCATTTGTTTAGAACTAATCCACATACAAAAGCATCCCTCTCATTAGAGAGAAGGCACAGACTTGAACTAAATCTTAAAGCACTAATCTCTGCTGACATTTTTCTTCAAGCAGAAGGGAAAAATGTTGATTCAAAACGTTATTGGCTTCATCTTTACCATCAGTTTCAGTGGGTTAGCAGAACTTAATCTCCAAACATTCACAGTAAGTTGTATTGGAGATTCTGCTGGAGTATTTGTCAATTTGAAAATACCATTGTCCCTTAAAAAATGTAACCGTTAATGTAATACAAGAGATATGCTTGCTAAAATACTATAATCCACTTTAAGTTCATCAAATGCCTAACATCTTTTGTTCAGTAGTCCCCCGTTACTCACTGCCATTCCCCTCCTACTGAATCACTTTTTACCAAACAGTCCCACACCTACATCCCTGTCATTTTGATTTTTGCTTTGTTCTGTTTGGGATCCACTAAGTTTAATTAGGGTGGCTTGCATGAGCCTGGAGCAGGTGATCTAGAACAATTTTGGGATTTTCGGGGAGGTTTCTGCAAACTCTCTGAGCTCATGTAGGCACAGCCCCAGCCTCTCCATTATCATCGTCGCACACCACATGGCCATTTGTTGGACATGGTGAATTGATGTCACTAGGTCATTGTCAGCCCGGCTTTGCCTACTGTCGCATTTGCCCTTTGCATACTTTAGAGTTGGGCAAACATTTTGTGTGTCTGCCATGATAATCACTGTCTTAAAAAAAAAAAAATCATTTCATTCCATCTTTTCATTGCTCCTTCCTCCATATCTCTGGAAACCAAGGATTCATAACTGTTTCCATAATTATGTGCAGATTGCTTTATAGATTCATATAGTATGTTTTTGGTTGGCTTATTTCACATATTAATGTACATATGTTTCCTTCATGTCCTTTTATGACTTAATTTTGAGCACTGGATAAAGTTTATTTTCTTGATGTTATTTTTTTTCCATTTCAACTGCTGAAGAAAATCCTGGTTGCTTTCCAGTTGGGAAAATTATAAATAAATATCGTTAGAAATATTTGTGTTCAAGCGTGTGGGTTTTTGTATGAATGTAAGGATTCAGTCCATCCGAGTAAAAGTTGAGGATGCTGTGGCTGAATTGTGGCATGGTTACTATGTTAAGTTTCCTAAGAGACTACGTGGCTGAGAGCATAACTTAGCTTGGGAACACATTCCTAGGATGCATGAGACCAGGCTTCAGTCACCAGCGCTGTAAAACAAACAACAGAAACCTTGTTAACCTGTCTGCTAAGTTTACCACACAATTTCCCCTTCTGATTGGCAATGAATCAGAGCTGTTGCTATGTATATTCAAGCATTTTCTGTTATCAGTGTTGAGAGAGTTTTTCCCGAAGATTGGAAAATATCTGTGTACTTGTGTGTCCTCTTCAGCACCACTTATTAGAAACATTATTTCTCCATTGTATTAACTTGCTCCTTTACCAAGATGATTTGGCTATGTGTGTAGCTTCTGTTTCTGGACTCTCCAGTCTGTTCCATGGGCTATTTGCCTGTTCTTTCATATGTATCACACTGACTCCATGACTGCAGTTTTAGCCTAGCTCTAGAAGACAAGTGTTGTTATCCAGCTATTTTGCATAGTTCTTCAGTACTGCGATGGCTACCCTGGGTATTTTACTTCTCTATGGAAAATTTAAGGCTTTGTTTTCAGGATTTTGGTGATAGCTAAGTTTGTGAAGTACTTGAGGGAGAAAGGGAGGGAGGGATGGAGGGAGGGAGGGGGGAAGGGGAAGAGAGAGAGAGAATGAGAATTAATTCCAGAAGTGGTGAATACTTGTAACCTTAACAACACTGGGAGGCAGAGATAGGCAGATCCCTGTGACTTGCTAGCCAGTCAATAAGCATCCTTGGTGACTTTAAGTTCTAAGCTAGGGACAACTCTGTCTCAGGAAAAAAAGGGGGGGGGTGTCAATGCTTGAGTAAAAACATGGATGTTTTGGATATTGTTCTCTGGCTTGCACACACACACACACAGAGGGAGGGCTTAGTGCGTGCTACAATATGCAGTCGACTACATTGAATCTATAGATCAATTGTAGACTATATTAACAATATTGAATTTCTTTTACCCATGAACATAGATTCTATTTAGTTCCTTTTTTGGGGGGTGGGGATCCTTCTATATGTCTTAAAGGTGTTTTGTTAAACTTGTGCCTACACAATTCATTTTGGGGTATGCTAATGGAAATGTAGCATATTTAGAAGTCAAAATGCTTAATTATTGATTGCTGATATACAAGAAAGCAAGGGATCCAGTGAAATGGCTCAGGGAGTAAACATGCTCTTAAGCGTAGCCTTGGAACTGGATGAACCATAGAAGTCACAAGGTAGAGAGAGAACCAATTCCAGAAAGTCACCTTCTGTCCTCTGCACCCTGCCTGGGACAAGTGCATGCCAGCTTGAGATCCATCTCGAGAGAGCTCCTTCTTCCCCCCACCCCACCCCCCCAAATAAACAGAAAAAGTAAAAAGCATTTGTATCCTTCAGTATTGCTCCAATCACTTATCAGTTCTGATAGTTTGGGTTAATTCATTTGGATGTTGTATTTGTCTTTCTATCGTCTATGAATTAGAAGAGTTTTAATCACTTCATATCTATCTATATACCTGTCTCTCTTTTTGTACCGAAGGGGCCAGAACCTCCAATATGATGTCAAAAGTGTATAGTGATAAGGTATGAATACTTTCCTCATCTTAGAAAGATGTAATGATAGCTACAGCATCTTACAGAGTTTGGGAACTTTTGTTATATTTCCAGGTTGAGGAACCTAATTTTTTAGGAGTCTTTATGAAGAATGGGTATTGAATTTTGTAAAATACTTCATCAAACTTTGACATCTGTTTTTGTTTGTTTTTTTTTTTTTTAAGTTTGCTAGCATTATAAACTACACTAACTGGGGTTTTGAATATTGAATCAGCCCTGTAAAAGCGTAATAAGGCCCAATTTAATCATAGTAAATTATTTTAGACACTACTGGATTTGACTTTTTACCTTTGTCTTTTAGAGATGAATTGGTCTATGTAGTTCTCTTCTTGTAACTCCTCGTCTGTATTTCTACTACAGGGGGCATTGGCCTCATAGAATGAGGAAGGAAACATTCCTGCCTCTGTGTTCTGGGGTGGGGATGAGGGTGAGATGATGAAGAAATGATAGAAGTTCTTGATTAAATGCTTAATAGAATTAGTCGGGGAATCCATCTGGCCTTGATGATGCCTGCTTTAGAAGTCTGTGTTTGCTTGGTTCCTTTGTCTTCTTTTAATCTGGTGCTGTGGCTTAAACATGAAGTTTCTGTCATGTTAAGCATATGCTCTATCACCGAGCTACACATCTAGTGTTCAAGACGGTTTAAAATTACCGATAAACTTGAAGATCTGGCCCTTATAGAGAATTGGTAGATTCTATCTTAGTTATCAAATATGTGGGTGGCATTGCTAAAACCCTATTCCTAAAGGGTCCTTGTGATGTCCATAAGATCATAGCTACATCCTTTTATGGATATGAATCCTGTCATTTTTCCTTAGGCATCCTGGGTAGATTCTTATTGATTCAAGAAGCCAATTTTTGGTTTAGTTGATAATTTTTCCCTGTTTGAGTTTCTGTTGCTAAGTCCTTTTTAATATTTAATTTTTATTGCTTCTTTTCTCCATTAGATTTACCTACTTTTCTTACTTCAGGGTTTACAGTATCGAGTTCAGATGTTTGTTCCTTCCCAATGCATATACCCAGTGCTATACATTTTCCTCAAAAGATTGCTTTTGCTGCATCACACAAATTTTAGTGAGCTGCCTTTTCATTTTCACCTAGTATTTCTTTATGCATGCATGCATGCATGGTTTCCAAATGCAGTGTTTGATCTTCAGGTATTTGGGAGATTTTTCGTCTTTGTAACTGATCTCTTTTAATTTCACTGTCTACTAACAGGAAACACTCGATGGTTTCTGTTCTTTAAAAGTGTTTAGATTCATATTACAGTGGCAGAATATAAACTCTCTAGGTAAATATTCCACATGAGCTGGAGAAGTATGTGCTCTACTCTACTTAGATGGTAAAGTCCAGAAGTGCCATGTGGAGCCAGCCGATTGATAATGCTTTTTGACTATCTCCTTCCCATTTTCTCTGCCACCCGCTTGTCTGTCACTTACAGAGGGTGTTGAAGCCCAAATGGTGGATTCCTATGTTTCTTTTTGGAGCACTACCATGCTTTCGCCTCCTGTATCTCAATGCTCAGTTTTGTAGGTAGAGAACACACTGGGGATTGTATATCTCCTTGAGCAAGTGGTCCCCTGTAGTGAACGGGACAACCAGGACTGGTACACTCAAAAATAAATAAGTAAACAAACAAACAAAAAGAAAACAAAGAAAAAAGGCTGGAGAGATGGCTCTGTCCTCTGATATTCCAGACTGATTTTTTATTAGATAGGTAACACATCACCACAGTCCCCTATCATTGTTCAGGTCACCTGTCTATGTCTGATAATATACAGTTCTGTGAAGTTTGCTCAGGTTGAAGTTAACACAGCTACTTTAGCTTTCTCTTGACCTCCGTTTCTCCCTTTTCATTTAGTCTATTTGTCCTTAAACTTAGAGTGAATGTCTTATATACTAGAGTTCACCTTTGGATTCATTCTGACAATGTGTTTTAGGTGGTATTTTTATACCGTTGATATTTATAGTGGATTATTTATACTGCGGTAGTCATAGTTGACATAATTGCTACTATTTTCTATTTATTGCCTTTATTTTTTTTGTCTTTCAATCATTTCTGCATCTTGTGGCTTTATTTTTATTGTTTGATTGTGTGTGTGTGTGTGTGTGTGTGTGTGTGAGAGAGAGAGAGAGAGAGAGAGAGAGAGAGAGAGAGAGAGAGAGAGAGAAGGGGGCAGGCCATAGTATATATTTAGAGGTCAGGAAACCCACCGTGAAAGTGTGCTCTTTTCTTCCCCTATGTGGGGCTTGGGGATAGAACTCGGGTTGTTAGGCTTGGCTGCAAGCCCTTTTACCCACTGCGCCACCTTGCCAGCCCCTCCTGTGGTTTCCAGTTGAGCAGTATGTGATTGTTTTCCCTCAGTCATTCTTATTTACTTTTTGATCATTCCCCTGGAGTTTCAGCATACATTCATGACTAATACAAGTCTATTTTCAGATGGTACCATACTGCTTCTCAATTTGTTCAAGGTTATCCGTAAAATAAAGCATGGTTGTTGCTACTGCCTAAAAGAATCTTTTAGGTGTCCAGGCAGGAATTAAAAATAAAGCCTTTACCTTCATGTGTCCCTGCTCTATTTCCCCTTTTTCCTCATTTTCTGCATATGGAGAACCTCTTTAAACATTTTTGGCAATAATGTTTTACTAGAAACCAAATCTCTAAATTTTTGCTAGAGGAATTTCTCTTTCACACTGAGGTTTAAATGGATTTGAAAAAATAATAATTAGGCTATTTTTCCTGTTCTATCAGCAATTTGGTTTATTTCACTTTCTGTTTGCTTTCATAGTTTCTTCGGACGTGCCTCGTGAACGCCTTCCCTTTCCTTTTTAAGTTAGCGTTAGTTAGTTCCTTTCTCTGGCTTCAGATATTCCCCTCTCGTCTCTGATTTATTGCAAGTTCAATAAAATATGGCCATGTACAGACTTCCTTACTTTATCCGTATTGTTTTCTGAGAATCATAGATCGTTGGTCCAGTATCTAATATTAATGAGATAAATTCTCAATTTCTAACATCGCCTGTTCCCTTTCTCTCTCTCCTTTTATGCTGTTCCCATTAAGCTTGCGTTGCAGACGTTTTGCTGTTATTCTTCTGTGGTGTACATGTAAATATACATCTATGAGTTTCCCATCGTTTTCTTTATTTTAAAGCGTTGTTACTGCAGGAGACGTGCTGTGTGTCACAGCACGCACATGGGGTCTGACAGCTTCTTTCCTTCCACTTTTACAAGTTCAAGGGGCTTAGTTTGACAGGCTTGCCCACTGAGTGTTGAGCTCACCTAATCTATCACAAATAGCCTTGGCTTTAGTGGATTTTTGTTACCATGTTTTAACTTCTGCAGTATCTGAGAGTTCGGTTTTTGTTGCTGTTGTTTGGTTTTTAAAGATTCTTCCTTAGAATTCCTTCTTTCTGTTTATATTACTCATCTATCCCTATAGGACCTATTTTCTTTTTGCAAGTGTTTGTGTGTGTTTGTGTGTGTGTGTTTGTGTGTGTGTGCGTGTGCATGTGTGTGATGTGTGTGTATGTTTGTGCGTTTGTGTGTGATATATGTGTGATGTGTGTGTGATATTTGTGTGTGTGTGTATGCACATGCGTGTGATGTGTATCCATGTTCAGGTGTTCACATATGTAACCCTGGATGTATGTGAGTGTGTGCACATATCCATGTGGAGGCAGGAAATAGACACTGGGTACCTGCCACAGTAGTCAGCCAACCTCTGTCTTGAGGCTGAGTGTCCTGAGGGTCAGGCACTTCTCCTCTCAGCTAGGCCAGCTAAGCTGCTCGATTCTGGAATTCTGTCCCTATACTCTGACTGCTGGGATGCATGTGGGCCACCCTTCCCACCTGGCTTCTATATGTATTATTGGGCTGTAAAGTGGGATCTTCGCAGTTGCAAGGCCAGCATTTCTGTCCCTGAGCCATCTCCCCTGCCCCGGTATCCCTACGTTTGCTTTCCGATTTGAGTCTTTAGAATATTAAGTATTATTCTTTAAATTCCTGAACTGGTATTTCCAGCATTCTTATCATATTTGTGTCTGTCTGACGCTTGCAGCTTCTTTCCAAACCATAGTCCTGTCTGTTTGCTTGCTTGTGGTGTGCCTTTGAACGTTAGGATGAAAGCAGAACGTGGCAAAGGAACTGTGGTAAATGGGCCGCTGCTGTCCGGTTGCCACGGTTTGGTAAGAGAAGCAGGCCTGTACCACCAGGTTGTGACCTTCAAGGGCTTTACAGTGTCATTCCAACTTCGGAAGGACCTGATGGCTCCAGGGGCCTGAGCTAGCACTTTCTGTTTGTTAGATTAGTTAGACTTTTTTCTGGAAACACAACAGTGAATTAGACAGTGCAAAATAGGTTTGTTCTTTTTGGGCAGGCTTTTTAAGAGCTTGACAATTCCAAAGTGGCTGCTCTTTGCTCTTCCTACAGATGCCTAAATGGACCTTACCCTCCTCTTTGACCATCTGATAAGTCTCCAGGAAGTAAAGCTTAAAAATGACCGAACAACTACCACTGAAGGCCTTAGCCTCTCATTTGTATGAAATGAGCCTCAAGGCAACTAGCCACTTAGAATTTAGTTTTTCTTTCCTGGAACTGGTTCTCACAAAGATTCCCCTTAACTAAGAAAATAATAAACTAAAGGATAATATTACACAAGGTTTCTCTCAGTCTTATCTTGGCAACCATCCTCTGCCGTAAGCACAGCAAAGTTTTGGGCTAGATAGCCTCTATGGAACCACATAAAGCAGGCTAGAAAGGGAAGTAGGACAAAGCAAACCTCATCACATTTAACTGTCGTATGTGAGCTGGATGTTGAAAGCAGGTTTCCATCGCTTTTCCTTAATAACCAGGGCCATGGAACTTCGGTGATAAAAACAGGTATTAGTGAATCATGATGGGGCATGTTCAGGGACTAGGATACTTTCTGGAAATAAATATATTTGAACATCCCTTTGCTCTTTAAGTTGACATTGAGTCTCCTTGTGTCTAACTTGTCATAATTCTCCATTTGGAAAAAGGCTCCATTCTTCTAACACCCTTGTTAGACTCTCTCCACATTTTCATAGGCCATAAATTCACTAATGCATACACATGACGAGGGCCAGGTCTCATCTCAATGCATCTTATGTCACAGTGCACCCATCAATCCACCATGTAGAGAGAAAGGACTACAGCCATACCACCTCTTTGCTGGGGTTTTGTGCTTGCTGCTTAATTTCACTGCATCTGTCAAGCCATTCTTTACTGGAGATTCTAACAGCCTTTGAGTGCATGGTGCTCTATCATTTACGTACAGGTTATATTGATCTTTCTGGTGTGTGCTTTAAAGTGGCTGGCATCAAAAGCCAGAGAGGCAGCCGGTTTGAGCAGTGTGGGCCATTTACAAACTTCAGGATGAGATGCCGCAGGATGCCAGGGAAAATGTTTTTGTTTTTCCAGAGGGAACCATAGTTCATGAAATGTGGTTAATGTACCATTTTTGTATACCCTTAAAATCATTTTATAACCACACTGAGTGCCTCTAAACATTAAATATATTTTATAAGTAGTTGGTTAACTAGCTGTTGTATGCTTTAAATAGTAAATAAAATGGAAAGGCACTAAACAGTGACCATATTTCATAGGGTAAGATGCTTTTCTAGCCACTCAATAATTCTCAACATTAAGAAAAATTGATTTTCCAACTGCTGAGTGCCTCTGAAAATTAGCATCTTATCTTCCTACAGGGATGCTTTCAGCTAGTGTCCTTACTGTCAGATTTTCAGTTAATGGTCTATAAGGTTCCCTCCTTACTGAACGATTCTGTAGGCTCTGTTGGCATATAATGTCACTTGGACATATAGTAATTAACTGTGTAAAATACACAATAACATAATTGCCCATTCTGTTTCTATAGCATAATTGCAGATAAATAACTTACTCATTGCTGTTGCTTAATAACTCCTGCCTCTTCTCCTCTGCTCTCGAGAACAAGACTGCAGAGAGAAACCTAAAGCAATGACCAAATGTAGGGGCCACTAATTCAAGAACTTTACACAGCATTTGTGAACAGTAGATGCCATTTTCCCTGCTGAAAACTTGGGGGAAAGGAATTCCCTGAGGTTAGAAGAATCATATTTTTTTCAGTTCACATAAAGTTAAATAATTTCCTGGTTCCTGATCAGTTCTACCTGTTCTTTAAAAAAAAAAAAATCATATTGTTGGGCCAGCAAGGTGGCTCTTGCCACCAAGCCTAACAACATGAATTCAATCTCCAGGACCTGCTACATGGTGGAAGAAGTGAACTGACCCATGAGAGATGTCCTCTGACCTCCAAATACGTCCTGTGGTATATGACCACCTAAACACATTTATAATTACAATTTTAAAAGCATATTGCAACACTGAGACTTCCCATACAAATAGCTCACCATATTATAGTTGTTGAAAACCAAACCAGATACTTCACAGTTATATAGAACAGCAGTAAAAGAAGCGTTCAACCCTTAGTTCTGCCTAAATTACAGACCATCTGAGTTATAGACCCTTGGTATAGATAAGTCATGGAACTTCTCTAAATTATATATATATATATATATATATATATATATATATATATATATATATACAATTTAAATTAGATATAAAATTACACACATACATATATTTGTCAGTTGAATGCTATTGTCACATCTATGGTTTTAGAGAGATTCTAGGATCTGGTAGCTGGTTAATTGCCACAGATTACTGTGGAGTGCAAATTTTTGCTAACAGTGTTAGGGCTTAGATAGATGACTCAGTGGTTAAGAGCACTGAATGCTCTTCCACAGGGCCCATGTTTGATTTCTGACCTCCACATGGTATCTTACAACTGTCTGTAACTGCAGTTTCAGGGTGTCCAATGCCCTCTTCTGGCCTCCTCAGGCACCAAACACACATGTGGTGCACAGATATATATGCAGGTTAACACCCATATACACAAAATAAAAATAAATGGAAAGGTATCAATGAGAGAGTAAATAAAATGGGCCTTTTTTTTAATAAGCAAAGAAACAGAAGAATAATGATAATTTTTGAGCCCCCTCCCCATCCCTTTATTGCTTTCTTCTACTTCAACTCCATAGGAGATTGACCCTGCTCTTTACCTAACTCGGACTTAGTCTATAAGTATTCACTAAAACAGCATGGCAGAGACTAGGCTAAGCTCCAGGGGCTAATCAATGATTCTGTGTAACTGGGGGCAAAAAGAAAAAAAAAAGTGAAGCGTACGGGTGATAAGTGCTATAAGAAAATGGGCAATGTCTGCCATTGGGAAGAAAAATATATAGTGATATCAAATGAATGTGAAGGATATTATAGAAATGATATTTCTCAATAAAGGGCAAGTGCAAACCTTGTAGATAGTTGGAAGAAAGTCCCAAGGAAGCCTGCTACCATAGTCAGAGAGTGGTACAGAGTAGAAGAATTAGGTTGGGGTGTGGCAGCTATTTCCTCAGAAAACGCTGTGTTTTAGCTCAGCCCTGTAGATCAGAATAAGTGCTTTGGGTTGTGGGGTGGGGTGGTGGGGTATGTGTAGGGGGGGGTTGATTCCTTTTCTTTTCTCAAGCCAGGCTAGGCATACAAGGCAAATAGAATGTTAGCATAAAGACAGATTTAAAATGTGGAGAAGTAAGGGTAAAATTAGGAGGACAAATTAATAGACCATTACAAATACCAGCTTCTTTTCAAGGCTTGGACGAAGATGGTATTGATAGAGCTTTGATATGGAAGAAATTGAGGTTAAAGTCTCAAGCCTTGCTGATAGACTGCGTGTGGGCTAGGAAGAAATGGAAGGGAAAAGCATGATTTAGTGTGTTTTTTTTTTTCCTGAACGACTAGTCTCTTACAAATGATTATTGTATAATTTTAGTTTTTCTTCCTCAAAGTAAGGTTTAGGTTTTTTGGAGCACTATTGGGCCACACAACGTTTCAGCATACACACAAAATAAAACAAATTGTTGATACCTTGTCTCAAGAAAATCAGGCAGAAAGTAATAAAGGAAGATATAGCTAAAGTCAAGCTGTGGCTTCCACATACTCAGGGACAGGACAAACATGGACACCCAGGTGTACAGTCACTACAAAAAAAAATCTAAACACGTTTATAAATATATTTCCCTGTAATTATATATGAAGTAGACTTCCATGTAGCTAAACTCATTTTTTTTACTATGTTATGAACTCTTTTAATTTTACTTAAATCTCTTTCTAAGAGACATTAAAGCATTTACTCTTAAAACCTAGATAAGGTCAAACAATATGAATTAAACACATGATTTTAAAAAAAAAAAGTAAATAAAACTGAAAACATGAATAAACAGCATTCATGGGAGTTCTCGGGAAGCACTAGGACCTGGGGTCTAATTTCATTTGCCAAAGGACAACAGCACCTGTCCAAAGCTGTGTCAGAGGCAGCACCCCAGAGCTGACCTGACACGTCACTCATACAATCTGAATCCATAGAAAACACTTCCTGGTCCTGGGGCCGGCCCACTTTGCTTCCATTCTCACCCAAGCTGCTAAAACTGGATAAAACGTCCTCTACCTCCTTCCTAAGCTTCCCACTCCATCACTGGGGATTGAAGCCTCATGTATGCTAGCCAAATATTCTCTGACTAAGCTGTAACGCCCCTACTTCTGTCTTTCTGGAATCCTGTGAAATTATGCTTTTTCTTCAAACCTGTTTATCTTCAAATTAATCTCTTTGGTAGCTGAGACTCCTCCATGCTCTGTGATGCTTTTCTACGTCCCAAGATCCAAGGCAAGCAGGAGTCAGCGCGGTTTTTGTCTCCTCAGTGAAAGAAATATGCAAGTCCGTTTCCGTACACCATTGCCCTGACACTTTACGGTTTCATAAGGAAGAAACCAGGATCAGGGTCATGTCTTCGAACTCCTCATGAATACCCAAAGCATTCTAAGTTCTCAGGACTAAGGCTACTCACCTTTTCCAACAACTCCTAATGGGTCTCTGTTTTTGCAAACTGAACCAGGTGTACAATGTCGGCCCTAAGCCTTCATTATTTTAGTGCAGTATCTGATGCCTGAGAACACATGATATAATCCCCCTTATCTCACAAGGTCTAGGAACTATAATCATAAGAATGGCGATGCTCTGGGAGCAAGTATGAACGCCCATTTTTCTGTGGATACGGTCAAAAAATCCAGATGTGATGAAGAATTAAACGTGCTTTGGAGAAGAGCAAAAAACTTAAACCTTCTTGTGAGTCTGGGATGTCATCATTCCATTAATAAGTAAACCCTGTAGTCTTTCCACTATGTAAGAGGGAAAAGCAGCTCGTCCACGCACCTTTCAAGGAATTTAAAGTACCAGAAGTAGATGGGGCCAAAGAAGTGAGACGGATGGAGGCATTGATTCTTGAAATAAACATCAGAAAATGGAGAGCCAATAGTCTTTCGTCATTCCCACATGTAATAAATTGGTGGTGAGATTAACAAAACCCTCAAGTTCTTGTCAGGCTGAGCCTAAGTCACTAGCATAGGGTTACTCTGAGAGAGGTCCCCCTTAGCTGTCTAATAAAAGCAATGTTTTGATTTGATTTGGTTTTATTTTTTCAAGACAAAGTTTCTCTGTGTTGCCCTGACCATCCTAGTACTCGCTTTGTAGACCAGGCTGGCCTCGAACTCAGAGATCTACCTGACTCTACCTCCTGAGTGCTGGGATTAAAGGCGTGCACCACTACCACTCAGCTATACTTGGTTTTTCCATGAATCTTTCTCTTAATATTTTTATGGATCACTAAAAAGGCCAATGGATTAGGAAATGACTACAGTGAGTCACTTAAGACAATGACAGTGACGTAGATGCCTGCCTCATAGTGCTCGTCAAGAAGGGCTGTATAAGGGCCAGGAGGCAGTCTGAAAGGTGCTGGGGAAGCATATACCCCTATAAAATTCTTACTGTAAGTAAAAGAACATTCACTTTTAAAAACTGAGTTCAAATTTCCCTTCAGGAGCAATTGTGCTTGGAAGCTGAATGTGAGAACAGAGTGCCTTATATTTGCAGTCCTCAGAGAAAAACCACAAGGTCCATAAATTATCCAATGGGAAGCACTGGGTATTCCATTAGAGTGTAGTAGATGTTGAAAACCCACACACAAAATGTAAAGACGGGAGCTAGCGTAGTGAACTCAGCAAAGAAGCTGTGCAAATATTACCAAACTACAAGCAAAACAGACAGGAATGAAGAGGTTACATAGTTTCTGGGCTATTTCTATCCATGACAACGAAGGATCAACTAAAGTCTGAGAGGCCAGGAAGGTTAAGGATAAGAGCCACTGTACAGTGTGACGGAAACCCTAATTCCAAAAGCTTTAACCACCAAGGCGGTGACATCACGAGTGTATCCAGTCTGCTCCCTTAGAGCTCTTTGGACCTTAGTTATTTCCTACGTGACAGGAGCACTAGAGACATGTGTTGTTCTAATCTTTAGTCTCTGTCCCACTTCCTGACACAACACTCTGACTCCTTTGATTTTAGATGATAGGAGTATCTTTTGAGCTAATGACATATTTGGTGGACTCCTGCAGAGGATCTGGTCATCAGACAGGATGAAACATGATCCAAAGCTTGAAAGTTTTAAACTCAACTCTTCCTGTCTCTAGGGAAGAGAAAGTAGGTAGGGGTTGAATTAGTAATTGCTCATATCTATTACTATGAGGAACAGTGAAGTCTCAGGAAAGACTCAGCTGTAAATTTCAGAGAGTTCTTGGGCTGCGGAGGAACATTCCAACTGATGTAAAGGGCCCACATCGTTTATGTTTTGTTTTTGAAGACAGGGTTTCTCTGTGGAATATCTCTAGCTGTCCTGGAACTTGCTTTGTAGATCTGCTTTCCTGATGATGCTCAAGATCAGGGAAGCAGAGGAACAAGCCACTAGAGAAACCTCTCCCCACCTCAGGCCAAACATGGCAGATCCTGTCCCCAGGAGTCTTCAGACTGGATTCTCAGAGTCCTCAGCTAAAAAGGAGGAAAGCACAGGGAACTTAGGGTGGAAGCAAGGGGTGAACTCCTGTATCCTCTCACTTTATACTTCTTCCTCTATCCAGCATATCACTTCCTGTTTCAACCTTCTAATGCTGGAATTAAAGACATGCGTTCCCAAGGGCTAGAGTTAAAGGTGTACACCACCACTGCCTGGCTCTATTTCTCTTTTGGTCTGGATTAATCTCGTGTAGTCTAGGCTGGCCTTGAACTCACCGAGATCCAGAAGGATCTCTGCTTCCCAGGTGCTACAATTAAAAGTGTGTGCCACCCCTGGCTGACCTCTATGGCTAACTTTATGGCTGGCTCTGTCCTCTGCTCTTCAGACTATTTTTATTTGTTTGGAGCATATAATATGTCACCGCATCAAGTCACAGAAAAAAATCAGAAAAAAAGAAGTCTCATAAGGTTTTATGTATATCATTGATTTAGCATTGGGCCATATTCATAGCTGTCCTGGGTACTTGGACTCAAGGGTTCCATACACATTTCTAGACTACGCTCTACCTCTCCAGTCCTCTTGGTAGTTAATTGTATTTTTTAACATGACCTCTGCACTAAATCAGCAGCAGTAAGTAACTCTTCTAGGGTTCTGAGACATTCTAGCAAGTTCTCAGATGTAAGGCAAAGATTTCAGGAATGGTCAAAATTGTAAATACCTCCAGACTAACCAGATTGCCTTTGGTATCTCAAGTGGGAACTACATGGTGGTACTTAGATTTTAAGTTGTGAGATGTTCAGTATTGCTCAGTAGCCTCAGAACTGGACTGGACTACAGAATACTATCCTATTAGTATCTTCAGAGAGCTAGAGACTTGGTGTGGAAAATTGTAGTGATATATTTTATATTTAATAAAATCAGTCTGGAATATCAGAACAGATCCACCCACAGTCAAACCAGGAGGGTCAGAGAGTGATAACTCATGCCTTTAAGCCCAGCATAGGAGAGACCAGAGTGGTGACCTACACCTTTAATTCCATTACTCAGGAGACAGAGATCTTTCTGTGTTTCTGTGAGTTCAAGGACTAATAACCAAACAGTAGTAACTCACACCTTTAATCTTAACTTGAGAATTATGATGCAGAGTTGAACCCGGAAATGAAACAGCTGGGCGAAGAAGATATTTAAAGAGGCATAGGCAGACAGTGTGAGATTCTGTAAAAGCAACAAGCCAGGCAGAAGTGGAATGCACTGTTAGTCCCAGCACTTGGGAGGCAAAGACAGGAGGATCTCTGTGAGTTTGAGGTCAATCTGTTCTACAAAGTAAGTGCCAGGACAGCCAGGATTGTTACAAAGGGAAGGAAAGAAAAGAAAAGAGACTGGAGATAGATGGCTGTGTGTTGGGTGTGAATATAAAAAATAAATTCTGTTTCCTAATCTAAGTTACTCAAATCAAAGGAACAACAAAAACACGACCCTAGACTTTGGCCAGTTAAACAAACTATAATAACCACACAGGAAATTATTAGAAAGTATTTTTTTTTCCTAGAGATAAAAAGCAGTACTTTTGGAAAGAAACATGATAGTCCTGTTTTTGAGATGCACAAACATACCTGGGGTACTTCTTATAAAGATTTATAATGGGAAATTAAAAATGTGGGTGTGGAACTCAGGACGCCTACAGCAGTGGTCTAGATGTGGGGAGTCAAGGTAAAGCCATAGAAAAGGGAACTGAGGGACCACATTTATCCTTGCATTAGTGTGGTGAAGCAAGATGGAGGGAAGGGGGGGGGATAGAGAGATGGCTCAGTGGTTAAGAGCACTGCCTACTCTCCAGATGTCCTGAGTTCAACTCCAGACACCACATGGTGGCTCACAACCATCTGTAGTGGGATTTAATGCCCTTTTCTAGCTTAAAGGTGTACATGAGTAGACTACTCATACATACATATATAAATCTTTTTTTAATGAAAGAAAAGAATAGTCTAATAGGTTAAAAACAGAAGCAGAGCCAATGCCACATTACAGAAAGTTTCATAGCTGCAGCTTGAGGTATAGGAAGCAAAAAGAATAACATCTGGGGATCATCTGATGATAGCATGAGAACCAAGATTTACAGGGGTACGTTGGGGATAGTGTGAGGAAGAAGAGCATTAAAACACCAATGCTCAACAGAGAAAACCAAAAGTAAAAAATGATATTCAGTCACTAAGATCTTAGAAGTCACGCCACATGGGAGCAAATTAACCATCTCCAAACTAACAGTGACTCCTTGGTACACACAGAATATGGTCACTTTATTCTCAAGCCTACGAACGTTCACAAATGGGTTTTGCTCAGTTGTTATCATTCACACTAATATATCTACCACTTCAGTCCATTGATCACTACACTCATCCCAGTTAATACATTTGCAGTCTCTGCATCACTGTTTAGCTTACCCTAACACCCCCTTTCTTTTTTCTTTGAGTCAATAATTAAAAACTACTCTCTTCAATGCACTATTTTTTCAGGAACCTTTTCCGCCATGCAGTGTGGTCCTTGAGGACCATTTCTGGCTTCACTTACACGCTACTTAATATTAAAAGAGAAGGATGCTGGTAGCTCTAAATGCTATTCCACTTTCCTCTAACTTACCTATGCTAAATAAATATGTTTATCCAGTGTTTGGCTCCTGCATTCAGACTCTGTAACTTACACATAATAAGCTTTCCTTTCCCTCTGCAATCAAAGGTGTGCCCCTGTTCATAGCCACACCAGTCCTTAACCTTTCCTAGCAGGGCTTAATTTTCCCTGCTAATTCTGCTGTGATCCGTTTCGGACTTTCTTGACTTTGTTACCCTTTCTTTTTGCTTACTGATTATCTTAGGTCTTTCTTTTTATTTATGGGTATGTGTGTGCTTGTATGTTAGTCAGGGTTATTATTGTTGTCAGAAAATGCCATGACCAAAGCAACCTGGGGAGGAAAGGGTTTATATTGTTTACAGCTCCATATAACAATTCATATCAGGGCAGGAACTCACACAGGGCAGAAATCTGGAGGCAGGGGTAGTGCAAGAGCCATCAAGGAGTGTTGGTCACCACCTTGCTCCTCACAGCTTGCTTGCCTTCTTAATTACAGAATCCAGGACCACCAGCCCAGGAATGGCACCACCCACAATGGGCTGGTCCTTCCCTTGGACCCTCCCCCATCAATCACTAATTAAGGAAGTGCCCTGCAAGCTTATCTATAGCCTGATCTCATGGAGGCATTTTCTCAATTGAAATTCCTTCCTTTCAGATGACTTTAGCTGTGTCAAGTTTACATAAAATTAGCCAGCACAGTGTGCATATCTGTGTGCATGCCACAATGTATAACTACTCATAAAGGCCAGAAAAGGGCATCAGATGCACTGGAGCTAGAAGATGGGAGGTGATGAACAGCTGGAAGTGGGGTCAGAATGAACTGGTGCCTACTGGAGACGAGCACTCTTCACCACTGAAGCATTTTTCCAGCCCTTACAAGCCCTTACAGATCCTTCCCAAATTATAACCCTGTAATTTCCTTTCGGAGCAAATTTTACAAATTAACAATCAGCACAACCATTCTCTCCCTTCACTTACTCTCATCATTCCCCAGTCTATTATATTCTGGCTTCCTCGCTGCTATCCTTGAGATCTGTTCTGATCGGATTCATTAGTCACCTTGGATTAATCGAATCCAGTGACTACGTGTCTGAGTCACTGTTCTCTTACTGTGAAGAGATACCGTGTGTGACTCCTAGGAAGGAAAGCATTTAATTGGGGGCTTGCTGACAGTTTCTGAAGCTTAGTCCATCATCATCATGGCAGGGAGCATCACAGTACATATGGCAATGGACTTAGCTCCATTATATTTCCTGGTGCTCATTTTCTCGTAAATCTGTATATGTTGGATTTTTCCCTTGCTCAGTTTGTTTTTCTTTATTATAGATCTGCATAAGAGTGATCACTAATAACTACACAACAGAGTTCATACTAGACTATCTTAAGAATCTCCTCTGTCAATGCCATTAATCCAAAACTCAGATTTTTTTTTATACAAAGGCAGAAAGCAGCCATATTCTTCACCAAAATATCACAAGAATGATCTCTAAGACACTTATTAATATTGGTTTTCTCTAGAGCCAGGATGTTATAATCTACATTGCTCATGGCACTAATACCTTCTACTCTCCCTCAAGTATGGTCAACTAACCCCCACTTAAAAACACTCAACTGCTTTCCTAATCCAAGTTCCCAAAGTCACATTCTGCCAATGAGCAGCATGATAGGCCTATTACAGTAATACTCCAATCCCTGGTCGCAGCTTCTGTCGCAGTCACTGTTCTGTTGCTATGGAGAGACACTATGACCAAGGCAACGATTATGAAAGAAAGCATTTAATTGAGGGCTTGCTGACAGTCTGAGGCTTAGTTCATCATCATCAAGGCAGAGTGCACAGCAGCACTCATAGTACTGAAGCACTAGCTGAGACCTACATATTAATCAACCGGCTGAGAGAAGATGTTACACTAAGCCTGGCCTGGGCTTTTGAAACCTTAAATCCCACCTCCAATGACACATGTCCTCCAACAAAGCCACGCCTACAAGGCCACACCTCCTAATCCTTCTAATCCTTTCAAATAGCTTCAGTCCCTCTAAGCATTCAAATATATGAGTTTATGGGGAGGGGATCATTCTTATGCAAACCACTACACTGTGTTAATGTGTCTGTGGCATATTAGAATTGACCACTTCTCTGTTTTTTGAGGGCAGGTTTCTATGACTGCTACATAACTTTTCTGGCATTTCCTCCTATCTGTAAGGCAACTATTCAACTTAACATTTCTTACCCTGTATGTTTGCCCACTCAGTCTGCCCTTTAACTCACTCAGTGTTTTCTATGCTTTTTGGACATAAGAATTTCCTGGGAAGTACTATAAAGACATTATAACTGAAATCCACCTTGTGATTCTAACAGAATGAGACTAAATCAATTATAGCAGTATTTCAATTTCCTTCAGTATTTCTAATATGTAAATTTACTGTTTTGATGTTGGCATTGTGGTTTGGTTAGTAGTGAGCTTGCCTAGCATTTGTGAAGCTCTGGGTTCAGTCCTTAGTACTTCCTTAGCTAGGCACAAAGGAACACACTCAGGAAAAAGAGGTATGAGAATCAAAAGTTCAAGGTCATCATTGGCTACAGTGGCTGAAGTGAGCTCCAGAATAACCTGGGACACAGGCGACCCCGTCTCAAAAAAACAAACAAGAAGATGTCTTAACTCCTGCTTCCCAAATGTATTTCTTCAAATAAACATCCGTGGCAACCATAAAACACAAATGTGTGCAGATTCTTCTTCTGTGACATGTTAGATCAAAACAAAATAAAGAAAACCCCCCAGAAACCGGCACGTAATCTGACATTCACCTCATATACTGAATACTGTGTATCTATCATTTTCAAGCATCTACCATGTGCCAGGAAACTCACATTTATTTTCACCTTAAATATTATACAGAATGATACTCAAGCTATGCGTTTGCTTCTAATAACGCCCATACCTTGATTGATTATTTATGGCTCTTTAATTTAACTAACTCTGACGTCATACAAAGCTGGGGTATATATATATATATATATATATATATATATATATATATATATATATATACACACACATGCACACACACATATATATATATAACCATAACCAGAAAAAATATCCAGCACATATTAACTCCTAAGCATCAATTAATGAACAAAAAGCATATATATATATATATATATATATATATATATATATATATATATATATACACACATATATACATATATATATATGAATGAACTGTTTCTAACACAAGGTATTCAGAGTCTTATAGTCTTACAATTTATATGTTAGACTATTCATAAATAGACTTACATGAATAAGAATTCTTTTAGCAATCTATGTTTTTACTGGTAAAATTCCCGTTACGCCATTCTTTGCTTTGACTTTTATTTTCTCTTCCAGTCTGATCTCTTGGCACATCTGTATGCTGGCAAATGGCTTATACATGTTTGGTGTCATCTTTGTATGTGGTCTATGGATTTTTGTGTCAAATATATTTTGACACAAATATATTTTTGTGTATTTTTCCTTCTTACCTATATAATGGGAATAAAACATGCTTATCAATATTAACAAGTCACTCTAGCAAATTTTAACCTTTTTCGTATTGAACTTTCTAACTTAGTGAAAACAACTTAAAAAAAAAAAAAACCCTCAAGGGACATGTCCTTAGCTTACTTTATCAGAAAATTATTGGCCTGATAAATTTGTATTACTCATGTTGACTTCTAGAATGTCTTATGCCTTTTGTCTGTCTGGCAAACTCTGATTGATCTTTTACTACCTTTCATGTTGGTACAGGGCTTATCACCTCTCATTACCATTTGGTACTGTGTCTAGACATGGACATTTTAATATTTGCATTTCTTATAATTGAGTGTTATTCGGTGAATACATCCTATGCAGCTGAGCTTCTCAAGGCTTCTGAGCCATGGCCTAAGCGCCATGCTGAAATGTAGACACTTGATGTCTCTGGCATTGGAACCAGAATTTCTCTTCCTTTCTCATCCTCGTTTCTCAAAACTATCAATTATCAACATTGTTTATCATTCACTTTGGAGCCAAAGAACTCCCAGTCCAAACTGTAGGTGACTTGATAACTGTCAAATGGAAATTATTACTTTAATAGCAACTTACAGTGTTACTTGAGAATTCAATTTAAATAGTAGTTATGTACTTAGCACAATAAATATCCAAAGTAAGTACTCATTAATCAGTAATGAAGCAATGGTCATAATAATTCTTCTAGACTGTTTTAGACTATGACTCCTATGTTCTGTGGTAACTCACGGTGCTGAAGATGTAGTTTCCTGCTACATATTTAGACATGCTTATCACAACTGCATACACCCTGCTTCTTACCCTTCCAAGCTTTTCTATGTGATGTGAAGGCTGAGTAATCACTTATGAAGATACCAAAATCTTCTTTCTCTGTGGACTAATCCCATCATGCCCTGCATTCCTTTTTACTTCAGTCAGTCCTGAAAACCACAAGTAGTCTCTCATCACTTGAAACCTCCCATTTCCACAGCCCTTTGAACAGCCTCTAATCTGGAACAATCTTCCACTCCTCCCTTCTCCCTCAGATCCTGCCAACACACCCTCTGGAATTCCTGATAACTCATTGACTTCATCTTTCTTCTTCCTTATGAGTGTTTCCTTTACTTTCCTGTTTGGGCTAAAACCTGCTTATACTTGTGAACACTGCCTCCCTTTTGCACTGCAGAAGGGTAGCATTCTCTTTCCCTTATATCTTATAAATCTAAAAGTATTGTGATCTAAAAGGTTTCTCACTGACATTTCCATGAAGCTAGACACCATTTCCCTAAATAGGAACGCTAGATCCTTTGAAGTTCACGCCCTTTGAGAA
This sequence comes from Phyllotis vaccarum, assembly GCA_033318265.1. Taxonomy (NCBI): domain Eukaryota; kingdom Metazoa; phylum Chordata; class Mammalia; order Rodentia; family Cricetidae; genus Phyllotis; species Phyllotis vaccarum. The sequence continues at coordinate 19,690,835 of JARWLC010000007.1, forward strand.
CCTCCAGTCCAAATATCCATTGGTCGGTCCTCAGGAAGTAAAAAAATCTAACAAGTTGCTCCCTGATTTCTTATTTACAAAGAACATGTTATGAGTTTCCATAAAACTAGTAAATCAAAGCACCTTGCTTCATGTCAGATCCCCATTTCACTGCTGCGCTCTTTCCCCTTACATCTTCTTTCTCCTTTATACCAAACTGATACTTTAAAATTGTATGACATGACTGACTCCATTTCCTTCCATCCAAGAGTTTCTGAAATGATCTCACTCAATATGTCAAGTCCCAAGTTCTTGAAAACGGTCTCTTTCAGCATCACCTTGTCCTCTCTGCCAAAAGCAAAGGCAAACTCATTCACCCCGGTGGCACCATCTGACATAGTCAAGGACTACTAAGGACATTTACATACTCAGCCTCTAAGGGAGCTGTTTCCATCTCCTTTACCTCCTACCTTCTGGGTTGTTTCTGATACTCTGTTCAAGGCAACCAAACTGACATAGTCAAAGTAGATGATTTTAGAGCTGTGCTCAACACAACTCCATGGCAACCTACTAGCATTCAGAAAAGCAAAAGTTCCTCCAAAAATTCTGAAGGTCTTACATTGACTGTACCATAGCTGAGTCACCACCCCTCTGTGATCACACTGCCCCAACCACCCAGCTACTAGCTCTCCATGCATTTGTTTGAGGCACACTCATACCTTCAGGACCTCTATCTTTGCTGATCTCTCTACCTACAAAGGGACTCCCCTAAATATCAGGCTGGCTGGCTGGCTGGCTTTTTATTGCATTCAGATTTTCTCCCAGATGTAAATGTATACACCCTTTTCCCTACAGGACAATCACTATCTAATCAATTTAATTTAATCTCCTCTGCAATGTCCAATATATGGTTTATTCATTTGTTCTTCCCCTTTCCCACATAAAATTAATGATGCATGGGACTGCTTAAGGTTCTAATTTTTTGCATTTTTTTCTGGCTTTTCACCAGAGTATCCCTAGCACCTAGCCATACTCATGGCTTGATAAATATTTGCTGAAGGAATAAATAAAATCCTCCCTTAGAGAGTCAACATTCCTGTGATAAGTATCTATACATGTGCATTCCTAAAACCATTAAAAACCTTTCTCCACTACTTACACCAAATCTCAAGCACAGTAAATTGAGAATGGGGGCAAATTGGATGGCCATAACCTTCTTCTGAATGCCTTTCCTTTGTCCTAGCACGGAACTTATTGACTAATTCTTATAACTCTCTCCATTTCCCACAAGATGCAGGGTGGTTAAAGTCCAAAATCAATAAAAACAAGAATACTTAGAGCAAGAAAGAAGAAGAGAGAGGTAATAAAAACCCTTTAAAGAAACTCATACACACAATGGAACTGTATCTCAGAAACAAAATTAAGAAGAAAGATTTTATAAGGAAGCACATTGGGAGAACACCCTCTCTCTACTTGCTTTCCCTTCTCAACAGACTCTAAGAAGTCTTTCTTAGGCGAGCCTGTGCTCCATCATGCAGAACAAAGGACAAGCCTTTTGGCTTCAGCTTCAAGTTATCTGAGCCCAGATAAGGACATTCAGGATATGCCCCAGGCAAAACTGTTGAGTGGAAACACTTGGCTTGTGTCTGGAAATTCTCCTTTCCCTATCTCTTTCCCCCTCTGGAGATCACATTCCCACCCCTTCATTTAGGAATCTCCGAAATATTTCCTTTATCCAAAACCCCAACGTATCTCAACAATACTTATAGACAGGATTCTGCTTTTGCCCCTCTTAATAATTAAAATCGTATAGGCTTTAATTTTTCAGCTAATTGTTCAGATCTTCTGTTACATAGCAATAAAAATGAATAGACAATCCAAACCAGGCAACTTGACATCTGGAATGGTATTTTTCTATAAATCCTTAGTTTCTTCAGGTAAAATAGTTGCTCTCATATTTTCCTCCCTTTTGGCATGCAGATATGTTGTTCAATGTATCCTAGGTAGATGCGAACAAATGTCTTTGCAGTCCAGTTATGGCACTGAGAAGAGCATAAAGGTTCCACCCAAGTCTTAACTTGGCAAACCAATGAGTTCACATGGAGTTACTTACAGGAACATGAATGACTCACAGGCATCTATGGCACCAAATGCCACTGCCACCCCACCCTCCCCCCTTAGTATGAGCGACAACTCATGAAAGCTGTGCCTTTGGAACTCAGTGCCCAAACTGTAGGCAGCTCTATGAAGGATAATCTCCTGTTCCCAGCCATTGTTTACTACTTGTATATGACTGGGGAGCTAGCTTCTTGAGTCTTGAAACTTTGAACTTCCTTATTCTTACAGCTACTTCTTTCTAGGATGAAATGTTTTGATTTAAAGGAAATGGCTATATGATAAGCTCTGAGTGACTTCATGATAGAAGAAGTGACAGTGACAAGACACCTATCCTAGCAAATAGATTTGCTTCTTTGCCACCAAGAAGGAGAATTCAAAAGGTGGTTTACCCGTGATGATGCTGAGTTTAAGGCTTTTAATAGGCTTCAGAGGGTTCTCGTTGTCTGTTATGTGCATGCAAAGTAGGTGAAGAACAAGTAGTGATCACCTAACTCAGGAGCCTACCTAGGACACAGCCTGCCAGACTCAAGGCTATCAGTTGGCCCATGACTCCATTACTTTCCTGCTACCTTGATACAGATACTTATGGACAACAGCTAATGCATTTTAAACTTTCTAATGTGATGTATATAAAATTGTATTTTAATTTTCTTGAGAATTTCAAAACACCATTCTTATATTTACAAAATACTTCTTAGGTCCTGGAGACTGAACCCAGGTCCCTGCACATGCTAAGCGAGGGATTTACCAGTAAGCCATATCCCATATCACGGGGCCTATAATTTTTCAATGTTCTTAATTTTTTTAATATTGTGGCTCGGTTTTCAAAAAATATTATTTGGCTTTTATTATTGCCTGATAAGTCTTTAAAGATTTGTTTTTATTGTGTGTGTGTTATGTGTATGTGCATCTGATGGCCCATGAAGGCCAGAAGAAGGGTGTCAGATCCCCTGGCACTGGAGATACAGGCACCCAACAGCTGTGAGCTACCCTGTAGGGGTGCTGGCAATGGGATTCAGGTCCTCTGGAAAAGCATCAAACACTATAATGCCTGAGCCATCTCTTCAAACCCCCTTAACTATATATTTTAAATATTTACAAGTAGTCAAATCAACAAGGAAATTTTTATCTTACTAAAGCAATTGTATAACCATTTCTTACAAAGAATTTTTTAATGTCACATAAAGAGACACCTATGCTAAATACTTTAGTAATCACTTTTCTCAATTATAGAGACCAAAGACCCAACAAAGGTGCCCTAAGGGAGAAGGGGCTGATTTGGGCTCTAAATTGAAGAGTACATTCCATTATTACACAAAAGGGTATGGCTGCAGGACAGTGACACAGCTGTCACATGGTATCTGCATTGAGAAAGCAGAGAGCAAGAAATGTGGTGCTCAACTCACTTTCTTCAGAATATACAATCAACCTAGCCATCGTCTCACAAATTTATATAACCAAGAGAAAATATTAGACATCAGTGACTATGGAAGGCAGCTAGCTACTTACTGCTCCCGGGAAGGGTAAGGATAATGTAGAAAATGACTTAAGTCTTCCTTAAAAGAAAGAAGTAAAATGACTCTCTAAATTGTTTTAGGCCTGTGAACTTCATCTTGATACTTTATGATTTTATTTTACTACAAATTTCTCATAAGTAATAAGCATTCTATAAAGTTAGCTTAGTCATTCTCTTGAATGTTATGTGAGTAGTGTCAATCAAATGGAGGGAAGAGCTATTTGATGCAGAAGCTAGAAGGGAAATAGAGAAAAGGGAGTGCACAGGGTGACCCAGGGCTCCCTTACCTGGGGACAGGAATGGAGAGAAGTTGGCACATGGCAGTATCAGTGCAGGTGACACCCATTAGGGATCCTCGTGCAGCACAGGTGCTTCCTATCAGCTTTCCTTCCTGGGCCCCTTCCTCTGCAGTTATTTACTGAGTTTGAACCAAGTACGTGCCAGACACTCTTCTAGGTCATGGGGACCAGATAAAAAGAGGTAGAGAGCTCTTGATCTTTAAAGAATTCAAGAGTTTTTTGTTATTGTTGTTTGGGTTTGGTTTTTTGGTTTTTGTTTTTTTTTAACCATCAAAACAAATCACCACATCATAAGGACAGGGCTATCTCATGAATAACAAAGTTCCTTGGGAACAAACCGGGAGGAACATTTGAGGACCCAGTCCCTACTCAACAACTATTGAACCAAAGCAAAAATAAATGAGTTAACTACACGGAGGAGCATTTCACCTGAACCATTAAAAAAGCCTGTGTTTTGTAGGAATGTAAGAGGATCCTCACAAGAGAGGAAGGAGATGTAAATTCGGAGACTAGAGAGAATGGTAACTTCAGAGAGCTGTTCAAAATTCCATGACCTGAAGTTCAAGGTCCAACTGGTGTGAGGGTGGAGGCCTAAGAACTGAAGTTGGCTGAACCTTAGCTGGGGACATCACTGGGATCATTGAAGGCCATTGAAACCATGATAGCTTTGAACTTGTAGCTCGGCAGGAGCAGCTAAAATGTGAGGGCAGTGAAGTGAAGTAAAATGCCAGATTTACCTTGCTGACGGGTCTCGCATTGTGCTGTGGAGGAGAGCCTGGCCAGGAGGGCAGGGGCCAAAGAAAAGAAATACAGGGCCCACTTCCGGGGTCCTAGGTGTTGATGTCCCAAGGGCCTACACCTGGCTTGTAGAAGCAAAGCACACACAGATGACCTAGCATTTTAGCCAGTCTGGTGGGGTGCAGAGGGTAAAAAATAGGAAGGGGATGCCATTTTTCTTTCTTGTTTACACAGAAAAAGCATCAATCAGGGACCTTCAGAAAACGCATTATAAACAGATAACTCTGACTACAGGACTATTAATGATTTAGAATGGGGACAGAGGCTAGGAGGGTAGGAGGCTCCTATGAGAGTGGCTGCTCAGAGGGTATTTTCCATAAACACAGATGTTTCTCTAGTACCCCACTGCAGCTTTGTAAAGTGCCTGAGCACCACAGGAGTTGGCAGTCTACCTTCTGGCATCTGACGAGGATCTAGGTATAGCTGCAGGTACTGCGGCATCACAGACCAGAGTCTACACATTCATTCTCCTTGCTGCCCTCTCTATAGCACGAATTCTATTTAGTATTATAACAAAGGCCCAGGGCCAGGGAAAGCTGAAATACCAGAGAGATAGAAAAATAAACCACAGTCACTTCTCACCCAGCCAACCTCTCAGGCCGAACTGGGTGTTATCTCCACGGGTTCTCAGCCTGACTGGTCACTCAGACAAAATGGCTGAATTTCTGCCTTCTCTTGTCTTTATTTCTTTTCCACCAAGCTAGTTTACTTCCTGGTTCAACTCTGCTAGAGCTAGGATTAAAGTGTGAGCCAACACTGCCTGGATATTAGGCCTTGAACAGTCAGAGATCCAGATGGATCTCTGTCTCCCGAGTGATGGAATTAAAGGCGTGGGTCACAACTCCCTGACCTTCACAGCTTGGCTGTGGGTGACTCTGTCCTCTGATAGTCCAGACAAATTTTATTAAATATACAATATCTCACCGCACCACACCCCCGGGACTCTGATTAACGAAGGGAAAACTTACCTGCAGTTTCCCCTCAGACATTGAATATTCTCAGTGTTCTACCCGAATTAGCTTCACCAAACTGGTGTGTGAAACACTTGTACTGGCACATCTCACAGAAAAACAAGATCTGGGAAAATTAAAGAAGCAACAAGGTCCTAGGCACAGTCATGAGAGTTTTTCTCATTTTTGATTACTTCCACATACATAAATCAGCATAGGAAGACATTTAAATGCAGTACATTTATCCCACAATTACTGAGGACTTTTTGTGAGCCTGGCATAAGACAGTGTCGTCTCGTTCACTGCTCCCAACAGCCCTCCAAGTTGGACCCTATTAGTCCTGGTTAGTGAAGATAAGCATGGCAAGTCATTTTCATCTCATCTCCTTCCTTATTTTAAGCATTGATGAATTTTCTTCTCTACAATTTCTATTAGATTCTCACTGATAAATATTTCTTGGCTGCAGATACGAGGAATGCTCAAATTGTTCTTTGTGTCTTATTACTTTAGATAAATGTTTGCTATTCTTCTGAGTTTATGATTTATATTCATTTATTCTCACATCCTACTTTTTTACATTATTGTACCCAAAACAGAGCAGCTAATGCTTGCTATAGGAAGCTCTGAGCTCAGTTGCTAATGATCCTAAGTCCTTGTTGGCATATAGGAAGCACGCAGTGTTGTTTCAATCAAATAAACTCAAAAAGACATCCGGCCCTTTGGCACATCACTTACTATTATTACCTAGGAAGAGAACAGAACACATATAAGGTTGCCTTTGATATTTCTATGTTTTTGAAGTGTCTCCTATACAGCTGAATCCCTACTGTAAAGCCCACTCTCTCTCCATTTTCCATGATGATTTAAATTCTGTTGCCAATTATAGCCAAGAGAAATGATTAACATAAGCTATGCTCGTACATGAAAATGACCAGGCATTGAAAAGTGAACTTAAAATAAATTGATCAAAAGTAATCTGGCATTGTGTTGATAAAACAAGAGGTTGATGGCATTACCCTATGTCTCTGTCACTTGATTTAAACACAAATCCAATTGAATTAGACTTCTGTTATTTGGCCAACACTGGTAATATAGGAATCCTCTTTACTACTTTGCCTATTGGTCCAAATTCTCCAGAAACAGAACTGACAAAATGAATATAGATTACAAGAGGATGTATTAGATTGCTTTAGACAGTAAGGTGGAAGCGGCCCAACAACTGCTGTCTCACACTGGTGAGGCCAAGAACCCCGTGATTAGATAGTCCAGAGGCTTCTGGAGAGATGCTGGTCTCTAGTCCTTCAGTCCAAAGAATGTGCATCTAACATCCGTGAAGGAATCAGCAGCAATGGGATACAGGAACTCCCCGGGTGAGAGGCAAGACCAAGCCATCAAAAAGGGAGAACGTTTTGTCGTCCATGGTTTTTGCTCATTTGTTTGTTTTTTATTTGGATTTTTAAATCTGGGCTGCTACCAGAGGCGCTGCACACATTGAGGGTGAGTCTTCCCACATCCCTTAAGGAACTCAACACAATCTCCCCACACATGGGCATGTTCCCAGGCTAACTGAGGTAAACGATTCCTCGCCCAGGCTCTTTTCACAGGTGATTCCAGGTTATGTCAAGTTAACAATAAAATCTAAGCATGGTACTCAACATGGGATTTGGGTGAGACTGGTTGAGATTCCCTGCTCCAAGAAGACTTTGACAGTGAAATTATTTATGTAGTAGCTTCAATGCAATAGTGGAATAAGACCTCTCTGTTCAGCTGAAGTGACATCCCTGAGTGGTCTTTAGGGGTACTCAGTTACACTGACTTAGGAGTAGACACCTAAACTAAAGGTGTCGATGGTAGGGATCCAGGGACATCATCTGGAGTGACAAGGACTGAGACACATTTGAATTTAGGATGTTACTAGGCTAAAAGCATACTGTTGATCGCCTTGGCCCACTTAAATATTGCCTGCCAGGGACTCAAAGAACACAAAAGAACAAAGGTAGCTCTCTGATTACATACCTGTATTATCCAGATTTAGACATACCTGGGTGCCAATGCCCTAAATATTTACATATGCACGAATCAGTAAATTCATTATGGAGTTAAGCACCACAGAGTTCCTGACGTTTATAACCAGGGGCCCTAAATGCGCAAGGATGCAGTGACTACATAACTTTTAGTCCAAGGGGACAAACGGTCTACCCCAAGTTCTAGTAAGTTTGGATTGGGTAGGAAATGAGGGGCTATAGGACAAACATCTTCTGGTTGTGGTTTGTAGGATTCCGTGTTATTGCCTGCTTGCAAAATAAGTGAGGGAAAGTAGAGAGACTATTTGTGAGCACTCCTAAATACGAAAACTTGAGACTTTGTCAGTATTAAAAATAATTCAGAATCTGTGTTGTCAGCAAGACGTATCAGGTTTCCTCCACCACTCAGGACTGACAGCTTCATGTTAATAGACCAATTGCGCCATTGCTCCTGGGCTATAACTTTTATTTTAAAGGACATTTTGTGGCAAAAATCCAAACCCTCTCACAGCAAAACCTGAATACTAATGGAGTCCTGATTTAAAACTGTGAAAGGCAATCTCTTCTTCAATGGAGGAAATAAGAACCATAACCACAAGTATGTACAGTTTCTGAACTCATCTTCAAAGTGTCTTGTTGCAGTTAAATTCATTATTTAATGACAAGAGATGGGAGATCTTATAGAGGAGGGGAGAGGCAGAGAGGGTTCAGGATTTGGTCATGATACCTACTATCTGGCTGGGCAGTAGGGATCTGGGACAAGTCGCATGATGTCTTGCTAAGTGTTAAACTCCAATAGGGATGATAGGCAAGCTGACGCTTATGGGATGCTTAGTTCTGTGGTCTGGGAAACAAAAGGATTCAGTAAACAGCTGAATTGCTGTTGTTATTCTATTAGTGGAGGAGGGACTTTTCCTCCTGTTTTCTACCAAGGCTATTCCCTTCCTTTCTCTCTCCCTTCTTTTCCTTGTCAGTTGAAAAGGTCAGAATAACAGAGCATGGTAAAGTTTCATGGCACGTATTTCTCAAAAACAAAAAAAAAAAAAAAAAAAAAAACAACCCAGTAAAATAGTTATATTTTTTAAACTCTTATATCTAAGAATCTAAATTAAATTTCAGCTCAGAGCCATTCATTTATAGAGTGCCAGATCTTCAAATCTGCATACAAGTAGAAAAGTATTTCTAAAATACACTTGATATTTTGAAACTACAAGGAGAGATTTTGTTTCCTGGTATAGAAAATGGGTTTAGTTGAAGGGAAAATTCAGTCTAAAGATCATCTCCATGTTTTATTGCATACTTACTGAACATTATAACTTCAAAAACGTTTCACAGCATCATCCAACAACATATTTCTGAGGGCAACAGTCAGGGTCCTCATGCAGTAAAAATAAGTTTACATCGGGCTAAAAGGGTTCTGGTATACAGGGCCAACCCTGAAGCAGGCAAGGCCAAATAAGAAAAGTGCACATTCTGAAAATGCTAAGAGTCACAGGAGAAGTCACCAATGCTCAGACAAGAAAGTAGAAGGAAGAGAATTAAACTCAGGTCTATTTAAGAACCAGTTTGTGGAAGAGTTTATAGCATTCTCCTGTTAATTCAATATAGTGTTGTAGGAAAAGAAGCAGAAAGTTCTCCTGGGCTTGGATGCTAAGTCCTTTTATGGACTATGCTAACATCTCTTCAAATGGGGAAATTTATGTTGCAAGTCAGGTAGCCTTTTGCCAAATTGGCTTGAGAAAATGTTATGATCAACAGAAGCCGCACTATGAGTCAACATGTAAAGATTTTAAAGAGCCTGGTATGTCCATGAACAGCTTGAAAATGGAGGATGCAGGACAGGTTGATAAAGCTGGAGATCTTGCCAGGGGCTAGATGGTCCAGATTAGATTTGAGAATTTAGGACAGGGAGGGATTCTGAGACATGAACGAGTTAAAGAAACCAAGCCTTCATGAAATAAATCAAAGAATTAAAAAACTAAAAGGCAGTGGCTGAAGAGTTGGCTGTGCATATTGAATTTCCACACAGACCTACAAGCCAAACAACTGGAAAATATAAGGTAAGGTTTCAAAAGAGTTAATGAACATTATACAATATGCTAGTCCCCAAACTAATACTGCTAACAAGACTAGAGTAGAGAGAGCCTGAAAGAGAGTGGATGAGAACGTGTATCTCTAGAAGAAAACCCACAAGCCTTTTCTTCCTTAAGTGGTCTAAGAACTCATTGGGTTCCCACAATGCACTTTTGAGTCACTGAGCATTATTAGTCTCAGCTCAGATGAGCAACCTGAAAGATGGGATATTCACGCACTGTGCCCAATTTCCTACAACTGTTGGGTGGTGGGTGGAGATACGATTTGATTATAGCAGTTCAGTCTTAGGACTCACAACTTTTGATCATTAGTCTCAACTGGTCTTTAAAGGAGAAGAGAAATGTTGTAGAAGAGAAATTGATCTTACTGAGTCACACTGAAGCAAGAGTTTAAAAGTCTCTTTCTTGATGCTTCCTCTATGTGGTGAGCTGAAGTAATGGTTTATCTGAAGGTCAGGAACTGTTATAATTTCCCCTTTTTAAAATTATATTCTTCTCAAATATAATTAAATAAAAATGTATTTTTCTTTAAATATTCTGTTGTTAGAAAATTATTTTGGCAAATTCTTATTCCTCACTCCATTCCATTTTCTCTGTATAGCTATAAAATATACACAAAACCATGGAAACCATAGCTACAACTGTTTTAGTATTAATAGTCACTTAATTGATACTTTCTGTATTTATTGGTTTTAGTTATATAATTCATTTTATTGTAGTAAACAGTCTCAAGTTATTATTATATGAAAATGATATTATAATTATTATAATACAGGGAGATATAATGAAGAAGAGATGGAAAAGAGATTCTACCAATCAAAAGACTCATGTGTTATGTTCTTATGGATGTTTAAAGGGAAAGACACCTGTCTGTAATGTAACAAATTCATTCATTTTTCTATACAATTAAGAAAAAATGCTTTACATAAGCATCGTATCAAGGAATTAACTTGCTGTTGTCTTTTGGATATTGAATTATTTAAGAAGACAAAGGTAAGTTTTGAACAAAAATTCAATCATTTGATAATTAAGGACTTAATCTGGGAACTGATTTTATAGCAGAAATTATACTGAGGCTGGAGAAAACGGAGTCTAGTTTTGAATCTGCAACTTCCTGGATAGCTTGGTAAACTGTAGTCCTGAGGGTTTGTGTGAACTAGTTAACACCAATATAGAGATTGGACCACACTCATAAGTCACTACTCCTCCATAAATGATCTACAGCAATAAAAATTTGAAGAAAAAAAGACTGTGAGAGGATAACACAGTAAAAAACAGAAGAAAACAAGAGTCAACATTTGGGAAAGTAGAATGAATGATTTAGACAAATATAGACAGAGTTCAGACAAAGAGAAAAATCAGCAGAACATCAGAGAGGGCTTCAGAAATGTCCGTCATGGTCCTTTCAGCCTGTGGAATAGATGAGGGCTGGGGCTGCCTATGAATTACAAGCAAACTGCTATGTTCCTACCTGCCTTAATTTACTCCAGGACAAGACTGGAGGTTTGCTTTCTGGAAATGGCCTATAACTAAGTGATCAAAAACAACTGAGTGGGGCTGGAGAAATGACTCCGAGGTTAAGACCACTGGCTGGACTTCCAGAGGACCTGGGTTTGAATCCCAGCATCCACATGTCAGATAACAACAGTCTGCAACTCCAGTCCTAGAGGATCTAAGGACATCAGGCATCAGTTCCGTACACAGAAACAGATGTAGGCAAAAAACCCTACATGTAGAATAAATAAAATAAGATATACCCTTTAAAACTTTTTAGAAGGACAACTGAGGTAAAGTTTGGCACAAAGGGGTTAATTAAGGGTCTAGATGGTCAATGATTCAACTTTCAGTATTTATGTTTCAGCATTTTGTTATATTTGTCACTTAAAAATACATAACTTCAATTATTCAACCATTCTGAAAGTTCCTATGAATTGTCAAAGTCTCAAAGGTAAAATGCAGAGTCCTGTAGTATGAGGTTTGTGGCTTGGGTTTTCAGGCCTAGCCTCAAAGTTTAGACCCACAGTCCCACAGACCCGCAGAGACACACAGGTGCTTACATTATGCTTACATTAATTTTAGGTTGATCGGCCTAAGGCCCAGGCATATAACTTGCTAACTCTTTACCCTTAAACTAACCCATGACTCTTATCCTGTTCAGCCATGCAGCTTGGTACCTTTCCTCAGAGCAGCATAGCAGTCCTCTGCATCTTCTGGCTTGTCTGGCAACTCTGGAGTCTCTGTGGCATTTCTGCTCTGTTCTTCCTGTTCTCAGAGTTTTCTTAGACTGCCTTTGGCCAATCAACGCTTTTTATTAAGCTCATAGGTGGGACAATTACTTACAATGGAACAACATAATCCTCCTATAGAGTCCTAAAGAAAAGACATGGAGAAGAGGAGGGGGATGAAATAAATCTAAAAAAAGCTAACAAAGAATTCATCACAGATTACATTCACCAAATGAGAGCAAAATCTTATCATTTCTAAGGAAATGACCCAGGATCAACATTAAAAATGAAAATCATGACAGCATAAATTAAAAGTTTATGAATATGAAGTTATGGTGCTACGGAACCATGTGCCCTGAATATGAAATGCTTATTATTCTCTTGAACTCTCAGCAGTCATGATTACCTACGCAAAATCTGAACAAGATTAGGTCCGTGGATGTCCTGTCATGGAGAAACCCCTCTCCAAGGGAAGAGAATCACTTAATGGTTGCTGCTGTCCAAAAGCTGTTCACATTTCTGCAAGTAACATTAATTAAACTTATTAATTCAGACTTTGGCCTACCTGGTGGTGAATAGAAATCTGTTTGTCTCCCTTGGGACTGTATATGGAAATTTCAAATATTATGGCACAAAAAAAAAAAGACGGACTACTGGAAACAATAATAAAATTGATAAGAAATGCAATTTTTGAATGCAGATTTTAAGGAGAAAGAAAACAAATAACTGCAGATGGAAAATTTTACCGGAATTTAAAATTTTGCATTATTAAGTTGGGGCACTTCCAAAGGTGCACATGCTTATTTTTCTAAATAATCCACACTAAGGACATCACTGTGGGACAACTGAACACCATAAACAAATCAATTCCTAAAAACTTTAGCTAGGAAAGAATTTTAGACAATATAATATCTAAGATTGTTGATTGTAGCTCAAGTTATGCATTAACTTAAGGTCTTAAAGAAAAACCTGGTGGTCTGTACCCAGCCCACCTATCAGTTATTAATCTCATTAGCATGACAGAAAAAAATGTAAGCATATTTTAGGCTTGGGCTCAATATATTCATCTCATGAATTGTTCTTTTTTTATTTTACTTCTAGAACTTACTGTATGTTATTCTCCACCAAAATGAGGAAAAGCAGAGTGGGGCACCCCACCTGTAATCCCACAGTCTAAGACAGAAGCAGAAATTCTGATGTACATAGTACATTCCATTTTAGCCAAGACTCTATATCAAGGTAGTGAACAAGAGTGTAGTGAAGCTGAGGGCGTGAAAACCTTATAACAAAACCACGGTACCCAGGCATGAGAAATTTCCTTTCCAGTTAGTGAGAGCAGATCAAGAGTACCTCAGACCAATAGAGAATGTAGCTGTTGCCTTTGGTTTCTTCCCAGAGGTTGAAGGTAAATCTCTACTGCTGAAGACACCTTGTACTTTGACCACAGGACTCTGGTGAGTCGAGATGGATTCCGCTCCAAAGCTTCCTCCTTTTATAGTAGAGAAGGGTCTAGACAAGCTGCGAAGGAGAAGGGGCAATCGGTAGTCTACCCAGTGTGACACGTAGGAGCCATATAAACCACAGCAATGGCCAGCTTCACTAAATAGCTCTAAAGATGCTGTATCTTGGCAGTGACCAATTGCTAATTGGACTCAAGACCCATTTCAAAGGAGGGAAACCGTGTCTGGTACTAGAAACCTAGCTGACTACCAGAGGCAAGTGAGGTCACGGATCTTAGAGGAGCAGCTATCACTGACAACCGACTTCTAACCGTGTTTTAAATGGATGTTTCTACCCACAGACAAGCATAGCCCTCACCCTTCATTAAGGAAGCTTTGTAGCAGAAACTGTTATAGAAAACCACATGGGTTAACATGCAGAGAACAACTATGTGATCATAGGGTCCCCAGGCTCAACAGATACATCTACAACAAAACTTCTGGCCCTAAGACTAGGGGAACATTGCAGAAAATAAAACAGGAAAGAGCCAGAGAAAGTCTACTGTGAGATTTAAGTCTCTTGGAAATGACAGGAGAGCTGCACCCATCATACCTAAATAACATGTCTGCCTAAACAAGACCTTCACAAAAACACCAAAAGTCATGATAATGTGGAAGGAGCCTGGTCTCATTCCTAAACAATTAACTACAGGCAACTAATGACTTCTGAGAGGGATAACTAGTCTTTCCCAGCGATGAGCCCTCTAATCGATTATGGAATAACAAGTGGTCAGCACTGAAATTATATACATACAAGCAATTCTAAATGGACTCAGCAGTTTGGATTTATGCATTTATGCACATCTGTAACTATATATATATATATATATGTATATATATCTAGATAGATAGATAGATAGATAGATAGATAGATAGATAGGAAGGAGCAAAGAAGGGAGAAGAGATGGGGGGAAGAAAGAGGAAGGAAGAAATCATATAATTATACATAGGTTTTAAAACTAAAAGAAAAAAGTAGCCTCAGAAAATACAGTGACGAAGTCTTAGAAGTGAAATGTCTCATTGGAACTGGGGTGTGCAAGGCTCTAAGGGATAGAACTCAAGAACAATGTGGTATTTACTTTGTAAACGTATTAGGTGGAGAATTGGGGTTCTCCTAGAGTTAGATGATAAGCCAAGGATTGTCATAAGAAAATGAAGATGACAGAAAGAAGAAAGTACAGGCAAAACCGAAATCTCAAAGCCAAAAAATATACAGATATTACTTTATTGATATTTGAGTAATATTTTTAAATAATATCAATAATATAAATGTGAGTTGTTTAATCTTCATGGTAAACACCTCCTAGGGTATTTAGGACATAACAAAAATTTAAAGTTGTCTAAGTATGTAAAGGGTGACAGAGAAAGAATATAAAGCTAAATATCTTCTTTTATAACCAGAAGTCCATAGATAATATTGAAAACTCACAAAAATAGTTACTGTGTTACCTTGAAATAAGAATTAAAAAGTAGAATAAATATAGTTAAATTCTTGCAAATGATAAGTTTTGTTATACAGTGAAGTGGAATGAAATTGGTTGAGTCAGTGGTAATATATTGTATATTTAATAAAAAATATCCTGAAATATCAGAGGGCAAAACTACCTACAGAGCCAATCCAGGAAGGTCAGGGAGTGGTGACCTGTGCCTTTAATCCCATCACTCCCAGGCAGAAATCCTCTCCGTGAGTTCAAGGCCAAAGAGAGCCAAGCAGTGATGGCACACACCATTAATCCTAGCTCTGGGAAAGTTGAAACAGGAATCGAGATAGCTGGACAGAGAAAGAAAAGATGAAGAAGGAGAAGCCGGACGTCATTCCCTCCACCTGCATGCCCTGTCAGCTGAATAGTCAGAGGCCTTGAGTCTGAGGATTCTGGGATACAGGATCTATCCTTCTAGGCCTGGGGAGTTGGTTAAGTGAGAACTGGCTATGGCTTTTTTCTGTCTCTCTGATCTTTCAGCTTTTCACCAATATCTGGTTCTGGGTTTATATTAATAATACCAAATAAAATTAGTGCAATATGTCAGGATTCGACTAGCTTTCATTCTGTTCACCCATAGTGTTGTATGATACTTAAGATAAACACATATGCTTAAGACACCTTTGTCATAGCAGGAAAATTTGATCCTTATTTTCATGTACACAAAACTTTTGGAATTTATCAAGTCAAAATAAAGAAAATACTTTTGGAAATGAATGATTATGCAGAGGCTTGATCAACACATGATGCTGGATTCTTTTTTTTCCCTATTTCTTTCAGTGTTTCCAGGTTGAATTATTAGTAAACTCTGTGTGTGTGTGGTGTGTGTGTGTGTGTGTGTTTGTATGATCTTACTGAGTTTAGAAGAGAGCACAAGATTCCCCTGAAGCTGAAGTTATAAGCAGTATTGTCCTTAGTGCTAAAAACTGTCCCCTGAAGGGTCTGAATCCATTTTACTACTGAGGACACCTCTCCAAGCCAGATAGGAAACCATAAAATTATATGTTGAACTAAACTGCCAACAGCCTGAATCGACTCCTTCCTCCCTCACTTCTCTGGTAGTAGATTTTCATGAACTCTAAATGAAGTTCAAGTCTGTAGAATACTTCAATTTATGCTTATTGTAGGATCATGGCCTGATTTACAATATACTCATGTTGTCTTGGTTTGGAGGTGGATGGGTTGTTTAGATCTAGTTAATCCAATACTTCTCCCCATGGTATGACCTCATAGGATCCCTTACTCATCTATTGTGAATCTTATGATGACATCATTGGTGTCTTAAATTTCTTTCTGTTGGAAGGATACACCACAAGCCACACCCTCTTTCCAAAGCACCACCCTTTGAATAATATATCAGACTGATAGCAATTTAGAATAGAGCCATGCATGCTATATATTTTTCTTGTCTTCACCAACAGCAGCTTGTCTATGTCATTAGCACCTATAAAATTGTCTTATCTTTTAAGCCTAATTATTTGTTTTAACTATGTCTTCCACAAGTGGTCTATGTATATACTACTACAAATACATGCTCACTCTGTATTCAGTCTCTCCATAGACAACATCATGAAGCTTTCTGTAACCTCTGTATTCTATTGAAAATGATAAAAAATGTACCTCCGAAGAAATTTTAAGTACCATGTAAGCCATTGTTATGCGTATCATTTTAGAATACATTGTAATCTTCAAAGAGTATACTCAAAGTAAATAACCCTCTCTCCAAATAGGAAGACAAAACAGAAGTTACTGTTTATGTCGTGTTAATATTTTCAATTATTTGAACACATTGCAATAAAAGTTTTCAGTAAAAGTTGGAGAATAATATGACGAGAGAAGCAAGCCAGACACAGGAAGACAAATGCCATATGTTCTCACTCATTTACGGAAACAGATGCTAGCCCTGAAGTGGGGAATGGGATGTTAATCACTAGAGATATGTCATGGAGCACACTGGAGTTCAGATGATGTTCTACCAAATACTGCTGCTATTAATTAACACTAAGAATAGAACATTATAACTACTGTTATGAGCCCTACTCACCTATATCTGTAGAAATTTTGTTTTGACCACGGCTGAGAAAATAACTCAGTTACTAAAGTGTTTGGCTTGCAAAGAAACGTACCTGAGTTTGATGCATATAAGCAGCCAGGCGTGGTGGTGCATACTTGTAGTTCCTGGACTAGGAAAGTGAAAACAGGTAGGTTCCCGGGACTTGCCAATCACCACCCTACCTTACTTGCTAAGTTCTAGACCAGGAAGCAATCTTTTCTTAGGAAATAGGGGTGGCAGGGCGCATAAAGAATGATGCCTCAGACTGTCTTCTGGGCCACCACATGTATTATTCACACATGCATTTACATCAGCACAAAAAGAACTACTTACAATTATGAAAGGCAACGAGAAAAGAAACATTCATGGTCAAACTTCAGTTAGAGTGAGTAGAGTCGCAGGGTCTATTCCTTGATAGGTATTTAGGATACTTGCTGAGAAAAGTAGAAAATCAGAGACGGCATCAGTGGGGAAGGGCAAGGCTGCTTATGAGGTGTCTGGATGAAAAACAATACAGGGGAAGTTAGTTACTGCATATAAGTATATTGGTCTAAGTCACAATGGGCACAGTATCTGATCTGAGAATTAACTAAAATGCCTGGGAACTGTAGGCATGACTTGTAAACTTGCAGAGAGGAGTCAGTTTCTACAATAGTTTAAAGATAAAATTTATTTTTGTGTAATATATTTAAATATACTCTTTAAAAAAGACCTACATGAGGCTAGAGAAATGGGTCAGTAGTTAAGGGCATTTGGTGCTTTTTTGAAGGACCAGAATTTGTTCCCAGCATCCACATTAGACAACTCACAACCACTCCAGTTCCAGAGGACCCAGTGACTTCATCTGGTTCCTGCGGGCTGCATGTGTGTGCATACACATACATACATACGTACACAGACAAGGCACACACACACTAAATAAATCAAATGGAGAGCATAAAAAAAGATTATATATTTGTTTTAAAATAGTCTATTTGAAAACACTTTCTTTGTAAATTATAAATAAAAGGAATTCGGGGGCTTTCGACATTTAAAATTTGTTTCTTCTCATGAGTGTACTCTGTATTTTAGGACGTTAGCAAAACTTACCAGGACAATGATTCCTTTAAAACAAACTTCGATAATTTTAAACTCCAGTAAGGCATTATCTTTTGCAGCTTGGCCCTAATAACAACAAAAATTAGCACAATTTCCATGACACATCTAACAAAGTAAAAATGTCAGTTTGGTAAGGCCTGCAGATTGCAAAAATTAAAAGAAACCTGGTATGCTTTGAGAAATAAAGCAACTTAAAACAGTTAAACATTTTTGTTATCATGGAATAATGTTAAATAATACATTGGAAAACAATAAAGGAAACTAGGTTAGGAGATGGGGGGGGGGATCAGCACGGTACACAGAGAGAAGGGTATAAATATAGACAGGCTGATGGGAAATGAAACCCACCTTCTACTTAGTGACTTATAAAAGGACCACAACTCTTTGATTGCATGAAGACAGCTGCACACAGCACCACTGCACAGTGCAGCACCATCTGGTGACAGAATGGATAGAAACCACAAGCAAGGTTGATTGAATCTTCATGAATTTCTTGGAAAGGAGAAGGAGGGAAAGATGACTCTCTCTCTCTCTCTCTCTCTCTCTCTCTCTCTCTCTCTCTCTCTCTCTCTCTCTCTCTCTCTCACACACACACACACACACACACACACACACACACACACACACACACACACACTTAATTCTAATAGTCTTTTCCAGATCAGTTTTCTTCCTTCCAACAGTTTTGTTAGATTATCCAATTGAGAAATTTCAGGTTTGTGTATCTTCTGCAAAAAAAAAAAAACAAAAAACAAAAAAAAACAGGTGCATTTTAAGTGATTCTCAAAGCTTGTGACATTTTTGAAGATATTTTCACTACCTCTTCAGATTTAAAAACTCATCACTTCCCCTTTGTTAAAAAAAAAAAAAAAAAAAAAAAAGGAAGAAAGACAAGGAATGAAAATCCAGTATTTTAAGCTGCTTTTGAGGATAGGATTCTTATTTAATTTTAGAGTTGCCTGTTTACCCTTAATGTGAAGTTCAAAAAGAGTTGCTTAGGAAGTAAAAGGAATCTAATGGCAACATGTTAGAG